>CM045845.1:10000000-15000000 GCA_025170145.1 Pyemotes zhonghuajia
AACAAATTTAATTTTTTTTTTTATTGATTTTTTTCCATCATATTTTTTTTGATTTATGTAATTTTTAATTAATATTTAAATGAATTAGTTAAAATAATATATCTGAAGTGATAATTTACTAATTTTATTTTTTTCTTATAAAACAAAAAAAAAAAATAAATTAAAAAAAAATTATAACTATATATTTTTTTAAAATCATTATTAATTTGTTTAGCGCAAAAATGAAAATAATGCCAATTTTTATTAAAAAATAGGATAATAAAAATAAATAAAAATTATATAATTTTAAATTATTTATTTCAGTTTGATTATATTCATATAATTTTTTAATATTTGAAACAAGACAAACTCTTTGTTTAATTGAAGTAAATGATTTTTCAAATGTATTTTCTTTTATTCTCAAAATAAGTCCTGTTTCTATGATGCTTAAAATAAAAATTATTTGATAATAAAAATTAATTAAACTATAATTTAACTTACTTTTTAAACTTTAAAAATAATTTATAATTTTTATATTTAGAAGCAAAATAATATGTTTCAATTTTTTCAAAAACCGGCTTTGATGAAACCCAATAACTATCATATATAAATGAGCCGCAAGAAAAAAATAACATGGATTTTCTAGAACAAAATTTATTTTAAAATAAGTAATCTTTTTTATAAAACAAAAACATACATATACAATATGTCTAAAAAAGCAACAGATTTACCAGATTTTTTGAATGCTCTTATTACTGCTTTAAAATTTTTTTTAAATGAACATTTTTCATTTTTTTTTTTACTATTTTCATTATAGTATATTTTACAAAATAATGAACCTTTTTTCGCATTAGTAAATTCATAGGTAGAAGGTTCTTCTTCTAACCAACAGCTTGTTTTACGAGAATTATAAACGTCTAAAGGAGTCTCTAATAATTTAGATGTATTTAATATTACTTTATCAGTTTTGATTAAATTTACAAATATTATATTTATAAAAAAAATTCCTATAATTAAAAAAAATGTGCTTAAATTTAATTTTTTATTAAAAATTGTATTTTTGAAATTGTTTTGATCTAAAATAATACCAAGAAAATAATATAATTGAAATAAAAAATAATTAATTTTTTTTTGTAACCTTATTTTCCACCTAATTATTTTATTATAATGAAAAAAAGTTGATTCTATTATAATTATTAATATATAGCAAAATATAGTTAATAAAAAAAAAATCCAAATTATTGATGAAAAGTTTTCAAAATAAAAAATAACATCAGAATTTTTTTGAATTATATCAAATTTGTGTACAATATGAACTTTAAGTGAAGATGTAGGGTTTGAATTTAAAATAAAATTTGGTAATATTTCATAAGGTTCTGGCTTAAAAAAAATATCAATAATCTAATTAAAAAAAAAAAATAAATAAAATAATTTTTTTTAATATATTTATTAGTCTTACATCATTTTTAAACATTTTAAGAGCTCCAGTAAATGATCCATTTAACAGTTGATTACCAAATTCAAAAGTTTCAATATAAGTTACACTAAAAAAAAATTTTTTAAATTAAAATATTATACTAGTTTTATTACTTTTTGAAAAGTGATATAAATAATGAATGAAATTGATAACCAAATTTTCCAGATAATTTTTTTTTATTTTTATCTATGTTTAAAAAATTAAAATTCAAAATAAACTTTTAAGTGTTGTAAAAAAAAATTAGTAAAAATATTATTATAACAATAGTAAAAATTTATTACATCAATGTTAAATACAGCAATTCTAATAGCTTTAGCCATTTTCTTTTAATGTAAAAACATAATTTAGAAATTTTATCATTGAAATATTTTTTTATTTATTTTTTGTTTAATAAAATGTATTGATTTAAAATTTGTTATTATAAAAAATGTGATACAGTGTTTATTTTTTTGTATAAATTAAAAACTAGTAACTTTTTTTAAATATTTTATTATGTTAATTGAGATAATTTAGATTTGTTTTTCATATTTTTAACTAGAATGCATAAACAATAAATATTAAAATCGTGAATTTTTTACTTAATTAGAAATTGAAATTCAATAGAAAATTTAAAAAAAAAAAACTTGCAAAATTTACAAAAAACTTATTTTTAATTCAATTTTTAATTTAAAAAAAATTTTTACAGGTCTTATTGTCATCAATTTATATTATAATAAATTAATTTATTAACCTTTAAATTTTAAATTTAATTATAGTAAAATGAATATGCTTCTTAAAATTAAAATATTAAGTTAATAAGTTATTATTTGTTGAGTAAATGTACAAGGTGTAAAAGGAGTTTTATGATCTTTTTGCATTTAAGTATAATCAAATTTTATCTAAATAAAGGGACATTTGTAATGTCCATATTAACCTTTATAATATATTTTTTTTTTACATCAGAATGTTAAAGAGAAATATGTTGTGATATTTACTTGTCTGTGACAATTGTTTTTTGTTTGATAGGCTATATTTAAGAAAAAAGATTAATAGAGAAGAGGAACAGCTGAATTTTAGTTTATGATAATTGAGCGTAAGCAAAATTATTAAATTGTTTTCTCTATTGAGACAAGAAAAATATGTTTGCAATCAATCTAAATAAATTATCGTGTTCTAATGAAAGCTTGAATGATGCTTTAAAGAACCAGGATCCTCA
This sequence comes from Pyemotes zhonghuajia, assembly GCA_025170145.1. Taxonomy (NCBI): domain Eukaryota; kingdom Metazoa; phylum Arthropoda; class Arachnida; order Trombidiformes; family Pyemotidae; genus Pyemotes; species Pyemotes zhonghuajia. The sequence goes on from CM045845.1 coordinate 10,002,652, forward strand.
AAATAATTTACCTTAATATTTGTTACTTTAACTAAGATTTACTTAAATGAAAAATTTCAAAAAAATTGATACCAATTAATAAAAAACTTTAACTTTCTTCTCAGATTTTTTTCTTTTTTTCTTAGTTTTTCGAATTAGCTTAACTCTAACGGTCAATTTAAGCAAAAATTTAACTCAATATTTCAAAGGTTTCTTTTAATTATATTAATTTTGTTAAAGATAAGTGAGAAGAATACTATTTTATCTAATAATAGGATGTCTAAGTACTAACTTTGAAAACTTAAAAACGAAATAAAAAAAAGGTGTTATATAAAAAAATATATTAATATAATAATGGTTAAAAAAAATTAAAAAAAAAAATGAATTAAAGTTTTTAATTGTAGTTTTATTGTGAAAACTTGTCAATTTCAGTCTTGTACTTTCAAACAAAATAAGTAAAAAGTTTATTTACAACATTTTATTCATTTTTTTTATTTTAAAAATGGAGACATCTAATACTATTATATAATATATTCGTTTTTAATTAAAATTAAAAATTAAATTTATTAGGTTTAACAAAAAAACAATTTTTTTGATACTATTTTTTTAATAAAAAAAAAAAAATTACTTTTACATTTATTAAAATATAAAAAAATAAAATAATTTTAAAATTATCAAACATTAAATTTTTAATTTTAGGTTGATTAGACTCAATAATTTTTGTAATATCTGTAAACAAACAATTTTTTGAGCTTGTTAGTTTATGTGATCTATCAATTATTTTTTCCTTAAAATAAATATCATGCCCTGCTTCCATTGCACTATAAAAAAAGTTTTTTTTTAATAAAAAAATTAAAATTAATAAACTTAGTAAATTTACTTCATTTTTTGGATATAAATTTTAATTTTTTTGTATTTTGTAGAAAAATAATAAGTTTCTACTTGTTCATAAATAGGTTTTGATGAAATCCAAAATTTTTCAGTTGTTAATACACCACATGCATATGTTGCTATTGATTTTCTAAAAAATAAATATATAATATTAACAATTAAAAAAAAATTATTATTTTTAAATTTTTAAAAATTAAACTTACATATAAACTATATCTAAGAAACTAACTATAGAATTCAAATATTTAAATGCATTTCCAACCGATTCAAGATTTTTTTTTATTATACATTTATCATTGACATTTTCTCTGTTTTCATTCATATATAATTTATTAAAAAGTGTACCTTTTTTTGCATTTAAAAAAACATTAATTGATTGTTCTCCATCTAACCAACAAATTGTTTTTTTTGATTCATAAACATCTAAAGCTGTATTTAGTAATTTAGATGTATTGACTATAACTTTATCAGTTTTAATTAAACTAATAAACATTATATTTAAAAAAAAAATTCCTATAAATAAGAAAATTATGCTTACTCTAAATTTTTTACCTAGAACTGTGTTTTTGAAATCATTTTGATCTAATATGATTCCAAAAAAATAAAAAATTTGAATAAATAAATAATTTAATTTTGTTTTCCACAAAAAATTTTTAAAATAAAAAACAAACGAATATATAATAAAAAATGTCAAAAAACAAAAAATGACTATAAAAAAAAAAATCCAAATTATAAATGGAAAATTTTTAAAACAGTATATAACATCTGTTTTTTTGGGATATACTTCAAGTTTATGTCCAATATGAACTTTAAGATTTGATGCAGGATTTGAATATGAAACAAAATTTGGAAACAATTCGTAAGGTTCAGGTTTAAAATACAAATCAATTTCCTTTTAATAAATAAATAAATTTTAATTTATTTTTTAAATTTTTTTCAAATTCTTACATTATTTTTAAATAATTCCAGTGCTTCTGTAATTGTCCCGTTAGAAAAATAGTTACCAAAACCCGTAGTATAAATATATGTTATACTTAAAAAAAAAAATTAATAAAAACTAAATTTTAATTAAATATTACTTTTTAAAATAAATTTTAAAATATTCATTAAAAATTTTTCCAAACATTCCACTTAATTTTTTTTTATCTTTACTTTGTATTAAATATTTTAATTTAAAATATTGCTTTTAAAAAGAAAAAAAATTAAATTAAATAAAGAAAATATTTTAATTTTATATAAAATTTACACTAGGTTTAAATATTGCGATTCTTATTAATTCTTCCATTTTGACTTTTTTTCAGAGTTTAAATATTTAAAATTAAAACTTTTTAAAAAAAAAAATAAATTAAAATTTTTAAATTATTGCATTTATTTTGTAATATTTATTCTATTTTTTTTTTTTAAATTTTAAAAAATTTTATATTAGCAAATAATACTAAAGGCTAATGATTTAAATTTTTTTTATACATTAAACAAATAGTTTGATATTTAGTTTTAATATTTAAAAAAATAAAAATCATTAAAATAAAATTAATTTTTTTACTGAAATATAGCTTTTATCAAAATTGTTTAAAAAATATTATAATTTTCAAATATACATTTTTGAATAAAGTTATAACATTTTAAAATAAATATTGCTTTATAATTTTTTAATTATGTTATTAATTATGTTAATTTATTGAAAAAAAATTTAATTGTAGCTTGTAAAGCTTTGTAAAGATCAAATTAAAAAGAATATTTTTAAATAGATATAAAAAAATTTTGTATTATTGTTTAAGCAACAAAAATTGTATTTGATAAACCAAATTTTCTGTTACATTGCAAACTAGCTATCTTGATGAATTTATTTAACAAAGACAACATGGGGTTTCTGAGAGTCAAGCACACCCTTTTTAGTCCTGCTATTAGATTCTTGTGCTTTGGTTAATAAGTAATACCTTAATAAGTAATAGCTATGGATTAATTAAAAAATAATAATAATAAATAAATAATGAGTAAATACTCACTGTTTACATTAGAATTTAAATTTAAAAAAAATATAATTAGTTAATCACAACATTTTTGAGTTTTATACAATTTCCGATTCCAATTAAAAATTAAACTATATTACTTTATATTAAAAATGGGAATTATCTATTATTTTATAATAATCTTTAATTATTAAATGTGAAAATTCAAAATTATTTTGAGGTACTTAGTATCTAAGACTCACAACTAAACGAAACATATATGATGATAATGATTTAATTCAAAATTATAGCTTTCACAATAATAAATATATAAAAAATAGGAATAAATAGTTTTTAAATTAGGTACAAGCAACATCTTAATTGGCATCTAAATCTTAATCTATTTTAATAAGATGGGAACAAATTTCAAATAATTTAAATTTTTATTTAAACAACTATTGCTGAAATATACATATATCATGTTTCATATATATTGACATTTTATATATTGCATTCTAAAATTCACAGTTTTAACCTTATTCTTGTTTTTTATGTTTATGATCATTAAAACTCATCAGATTATGGATTTACTACACTATACTTTTTGATAGTTTGCTAAAGAGTAACAGAATAGGGTTTAATGAAGGTAAAGTACAATATTTAGCTTTAGTATTAAAAAAACTATATTAAATTACTTTAAGTGTGATTTGTGTGGCTATAAGGAAAATATTTGTAAGACAAGAAAAGATAAAATTAATATACAAATATTTAAAATTAGTTTAGATAAATGAAACAAAATAAATCAAATCTTTAAAATTTACAATTTTTAATTTAAATTATATTTTTTTTTTTAAATATTTTATTTTTAAATGTAAAAAACAACTTAAAAGAAAAAATAATTTTCTCAATATATTATTTATTAAACTTTAATTTAAATTGAAAATTGTTTGAAAACAATATTACAGTAGTTGTTTAAATTATGCCAAATTTAAAAACTTGTAAATTTTGTTTGTAACATATCGTAACTTTAATTTATTTTGTATAAGTAGATAAATAAAAAAAAAAATATATTTATTATTTTTATAATACTATATATAAAAATAATAATTAAATTTACAAATAAATAAAGTTTTAAAAACAATTTTAAATTTTCAAATTTTAAATTTTCAATTTCAGGTTCATTATATTCGATAATTTGTTTCTTATTCATAATCATGCACATTCTTGATCTAAGTGATGGAAACATTCTTTCAGAAACGGTTTCCTTTGTGTTGTCAATAACTCCTGATTCTATCAAACTTAAAAAAAAAAATTATTTATAAATAAAAATTTTTTTTTCTTACTAGAATTTTTCAACCAAACTTTTTGAATACGCAGATTTAAACCTTGAAGCAAAATAGAGAGTTTCTACTTGTTCGTAAACTGGATTTGTTGAAATCCACATATTATCTTTAAACAAAGTATTACATGAAAATAATAAAAGTGATTTTCTAAAAAAAATATTAATTTTTTTTTTTTAGATTTTAATAAAAAAAGCTTACATATAAATTATGTCTATAAAGCTAAATGAATAAAATAGTTTTAATAAGACTTCTTCCAGATTTTTCATTGATTTTTTAATAAAACATCTACTTTCTACACTTTCATCAAATTGCTTAAGATATAATTTATTAAATAAAGTACCTTTTTGAGCATTTATAAAAACATTAGAAGAACTTTCTCCTTCAATCCAACATATTGATCCTGATGCCTTATATACTTCTAAAGCTGTCTGATATAATTTAGAAGTATCAATAATAACTTTATCAGTTTTAATTAAACTCATAAATATTATATTAATAAAAAAGCATCCAATTAATAAAATTAAAGTTGCCAAGCTAAATTTTTTTGCTAAAACTGTTTTATTATAATTATTTTGATCTAAAATAATTCCAAAAAAATAAAATATTTGAATCGACAAATAATTTAGTTTTTTAATTATTTTTTTATTCCACTTTAAAATGTTATTATAATGATAAACAAAAGTTTCAACAGTTATCACAATTAAAAATAAAAAATTAATTATAATGAAAATAAACCAAAATTGATTTTGTAAATTTTGATAACAAAAAATTAAATCGGTATTTTTTGATTTTATATCAAATTGATGCATAATATGTACTTTAAGAGATGATACAGGATTTGAATATGAAATAAAATCTGGCATTATATCATAAGGCTCTCCTTTAAAAAAAATATCGAGTTCCTATAAAAAAAATTAAGTTTGTTGAATACATTTTTTATTAAAAAAAATTACGTCATTTTTTAATAATTCAAGTGCTCCATTACATGATCCATTTGGATAAAAACTTCCAAAACCAATCGTAGTAACATATGTAACACTGCTTAAAATAAAATATAAAATTAATTAATGTACGATTTAAAACAGTTAACATAACTTTTTAAAAAATGTAGACATATATGAATGAATAATTTTACCGATTGTTCCAGTTAATGACTTTTTATCATTACTTACTTTTATATAATCCACTTTAAAAAAAAACTTTAAACAAATTTTAGAAAAAGCAAAAAAAATATTAAAAAAAATTAAATATTTACTTCAGTGCTAAAAATTCCTACTCTTACATCATGACGTAAAAAATAACTTAAATCCATTTTAAAATTTGTATTTTAAAAAACTTTTTAAAATAAATAAAAATATTTGTTACAAAACTTAAAATTTACTTTTTTATATTGCTTATTTATTTATTTTTTTTATCTAATCTATATATAGGAAAAAAAAGAATAATTTATTAAATATTATATTAAAAGAAAAATAAATTACAAAAAAAAATCAAAATTTGATCATTTAAAAAAAAAAATTATCATTAAAAAAAAATTTGATCATTTAAAAAATTTGATTTAAAAAATTTGATTTAAAAAATTTGATTTAAAAAATAATCAAATTTAATTCACAAAAAAACAATGTTTAATTTATTTATTATAAATTTTATTATTAAGTTTTAATGTTAATTATATTAAAATACATTTATAAAAATGTTATTTTTAAACTATTTAAAAAAAATTAAAATTTTAACTAATTGATTTAAGGTTATAAAAAATTACAAATATAGATTTCAATGTTTTATATAAATTAACTTATTTAAAAAAATAATAAAAAAATACAACATTATATTTAATTATAAGTGATTGAGTTGTTCTAATTTTTTTAAAAGTTATTTAGAATTATTGTAATTAGATAATAATAAATATGTTTTTAATTGAATTCATAAAATATAAAATAAATAAATAAAATTAAAAATAATCTGTTTTTTCATTAAATTATTTTTATAAAATTAAATAAAATTTTTTGAAAATTTTTTTCTTAAAATAAAGTTTATCTATATAAGTTACATGATGAAAAATGAACAAAATAAAAATTATTTTGATAAATTATTTTAAAATTAATTAAAGTTAATTAATTTATTTTTTCAAGTGATATTTTTGCTATAACAATTGTTTCTATAAAATTAAATCTATATGAAAATTTGTAAAATTGATGGGAATGGCAAGACAAACGAATAATTAGACTGGGTATTGCCTAATTACCAGAATCATATCTTGTAGTTTTCTTTATATTATAGCAATATAATGGTTAAGTGTGGTTGTGTATGGTGACAGTAAGAAAGGTTGCCTCGCATCGTAAAGTGTAGTGTTTTTATGTTCTCGTGTAACTCTTAACTATAATCATGTCAACCATGGAACAAAATTCTGAACAAAAACTGTAACATTTTCAAATTAGCACTATGATTATTTTAAGCCTCTAAATTATTAAAATTGTTTTTATTTATTATTTGATAAAATTATAAAAAATATATTACCTTTAATGTAAATTTAAAAAATAATATTTATTTATAATAAAATTATAGTTTAGAATAAAATTACAATATTTTTTTTTTATTTAATGATACATTTGATCACATTAACAAATTAGATTAATATTATGATCTAATATAAATGTTATTTTTATTTGATTATAAAAAACTATGTTTAACAATAATTATTGATTTAATTTTATATTAATTTTAAAAAGTTAAAATCAAAAAATTAATATCAAATTTATAAATTATAATCAAATTATAAAAGTAAGAATTTGCTTTATGATTTTAGTTCTTTTCACAGATTTAATCTTGATTACTTCAACTAATTTTAATTTAATTCAGAAAATTATCTAAGATTTTATAGTTTTTTTTTTATTTAAATTTTTTAGATTTAGTTTTTTTTATTGTATTAAATTATCTTAGATCTAGAATCTTTTTAAACAAAAAATAAATTATTTAATTATATAACTAATATTACAATAGATTTATTTATATAAAATTAATTTGATTAAATTCAGTTTGTCGTTATTGCTTGAATTTTCTTACTTATACTATAAATTTACAAAATTTACAAAATTAACACAAATAAAAACAATTTTCCAATCACTTTGACTTGGGTGTTAAAACATTGTGGTTTCTGGATCAAAATTTTAGTTTCTAAACTCAATTTTTTCAATACGTTTCTGTCTTGTTTTTTTATGTTTTTTATTTTTTGCTGCATCTTTATTATTATTTTCTGTCTTAAAGATTTTATAGTTTACTTTAAAGTCATAACTCTTTTTGACGTTTAAAACTTTTACTTCCTTTAAAGGATGTCAAATTTCTATTATCTTTATGTTGTTGAGAACTTCAAATTTTTATGGTATTTCAAAGTTGTTTAAGTCTTTAAGTTTTAATCTTGGATAATAAGAGCACAATTTTGTTTTAAACCTTAACTTTAAGAAAGCAAAAATTCTCAGTTATCCTTAATCTTAATCTTTTTATTCTTGTTTATGATCTACGAACTTAACAAAGTTACTCATTGAGTCATAACCCAATTGATATTCTGCTTCTATTACCAAAATCACTCCTCAGTTTTTTGTTGTTTAACCAAATTTGTTTAAAACTGAACACTTATCTTTGTTGTTCATATTCACATTAAAGCAAAAAAGTGTCACTGGTTATTTTATATTCTTTTAATCTTTTAGTTAATTTTATTTACTTTTATGCTTATATAAAGTAGCATTTACTACAAATTTAATTTAATTAATATAGAATTTTTTTTTTATTCGCAATGAGTCTGAATTATATTATTTAATTGACGGCATAAAAAAACCTAGACAGTGAAATAATTAGAAATCAAAAGCTATCATAGCTGTTTAATTATATTATAATTGAAATATAAAAATTAAAAAATAAAATGGTTTTAGATTTAAAACTAACATAGTATTTAAAGCATACACTTTTTAAATTAAAATTTCATATTAGTTAAATTAATAATAATAATTAAGTTAAAATATAATAATTATTAATTATTTATTAATTTATAAATATAAATAATTATTTTCAAAATTAAATTTTAAATTTTAATTATTATTACCTATTACATATTTTAATATAATAAATTGTTCTATTAAAAAAACATTTATAATTTTTTATTCTAATTTAAGTAATTGTAATATTATATTTACAATTAAAATATTTTTATAAATAATATTATTAATTTATAGTTTTTAATTAAAAGATTTGACAGAAATTATTTTTTATTATATTTAAGTAATGTTTTTTTAAAATTTTAATAGATAATTATAATATGATAGTTTTTTTATTTCATTAAATATAAAAAATTTTAATTAATATTTCGAATTTGTTTTTAAAATTTGTTTTTCCATTGTAAATTATCTTATTTTAAACAAAACAGTAAAATTAAACTCTATATAATAAATTAAATTAAAAAAATATCTCTTAATCTTCAGTTTTTTTGTTTATTAGTATTAAAGTTTTAATTTCATTAATCTATTTTTATTTAAGTTAAATTTTTATTAATAATTTTTGTACGTTAAATTTAATGAGTTATTTTTTTAAATTTAACATTAAATTTTATTTGTTTTATTTTAAAATTAAATTGTTATAAACTTTTTAATTACTAATAAAAAAAGTTACCTAATATTTTTCATACGAATTTTTTTAAGAGAATACATTAAACTTAGTATTTTTCTGCTATGTTTTGTTCTTTTTAAAACTCATTTTATTAGGCATTATGTTTATTGTTTTAATGCATATTTATTTTTTTTTTTTTTGCTACTAAAACACTTTGTGTTTTACTTTGTTTTTAATAATGATTTAATTATCCTTGTTTATATTCATTGTGTGCAATATATAACTTAACATTGAATATAAACGTTTGTAATATTTAAGTGTAAGTAATTCTAATTTTGAGTTTATTTATTTTATAATATATTTATATAATGTTATAATATAATTGAACTTTAATAATTTAAGTTTGAATTAATATTTAAAAGTTATTTTTATATTTATGTTTCTTAAGATTTGTCTTAATTTCACAAAACATTTAATAAAAAATAATTAAATTTAATTATAATTTAATTTATTAAATATAATAATTATTTATTAAAACTTCTATTAATCTAATAAATAATTAAACAAATTTAAAAATATTTGATACTTTTAATTTTAAAATAAATTATTTTAATTAAATTATGTTGATATAAATGTTTATGTTGAGAAGTAGCAAGAATAGTATACCCGTGATACAGCTTGTATAACGTTAAAAAGTCTATCTTGCAGTGTAAGAAGAATTAGGGTTACAAAATGAGGGCATGGAGCACATGTGCTTTTTGGGAGGAAAAGAATAATATAAGTGACTAATACTAAGTCAACAATGTTCAATTAACACTCCTCCGTAATCCCGGATAGAACAATCTCGAGATTAGGTTCCAAAAATCAAACGGGATAATCCAATAAAAATGTTAAGCTTTAATGGTTTCATGAGAATGTTCGCTAGTTGTTGTCGAGAAGGTTTATATTCCAACAAAATCTCATCACGTTCAATCTTCTCTCGAATGTATTTAAATCGTACATCCATATGTCTATTCCGTAGATTCTGATTTGATTTTAAAATAAAACTAATTGTTGACTTGTTGTCACAAAAAATGACTGGTCTCTCACTCTCATCCACAAATCTTGTCAGTGTACGCTGAAAATACACAACTTGTTTTGTAACATGACATGTTGCCATCAACTCAGCTTCTATCGTTGAGAGTGTAATGGACCTCTGTAATGTTGAACCTCGGGAAACGAAGTTGTGATGGTGAAAAATTAGAAAGCCCGTCCGGCTTCTCCTTAAGCTTGTGTCTCCAAGATAATCGGCATCACTATAAGTTCTGATGTAAGAGTTTGCTTTAATGCTAAAGGAAAGGCGGTGATCTACAGTTTGAATGAGAAATTTGACCAATAATAGAATGGATTGTAAATTATTTGGATGTCTATTGTGCTGTGAAAGTCTACTAACGGCGTATGAGACATCTGGTCTGGTACATCTTGAAATGTACAAGAGTTTTTCCATTAGAACCTGATACTCCCGTGTTTCAAATTGTCTCAGTGGTTGAGATGGTGTGTCTGATTCATTTAGATGTCCATAAATGGGTAGGGGTTTTTTAGAGTTTAGACGCGAAAAGATATCTCCATAGGCTAAATGCAATTCTCAAATAAGATGTTTTTGTTCAAGAAACATTGCATCTTGAGTAACGGTGATTCCAATGTTAATGTATCGACATAAATCCATCACCCTAATTTCCAGTTTGGCCGATAGATTGTTAATAAAGTTCTCCAATGAGTTTTGGTCTTTGTATGCCACCAGCACATCGTCTTTTATTGCTAAAAAGACAAGGCTCGGAATGAATGTTCAATGCAAAAAGAATTGATGTAAGGTGTATAAACTAATTCCTGCCAGCTTGTTTAAGACCATAAATTGTTTTATTTAATTTAAGGCAATGTTTATCTTGATGTTGAAAAAGACTTGGAAATTGTATATATACATCCTCATCAAGCGGCGAGTTTAAGAAAGCGGTCGCAATGGCTATGTGTTTATATGTTATAAATCTGTAGTTTATGGACAAAAAATATCTCAAAGTATCCAATGACAATGTGGGTAAATATGTATGACTGTAATTGATTCCAAAACGTTGTTTGAAATCTTTCGCCACCAATCTGGCCTTGAAAACCGGTTTGTCTGTGGAACTTAATATCCATTTTGTTCTGATGGGCTTAATTCCTGGTGATATGGGTACAATTGACCAGGTATCATTTTATATAAGAGATTGGTTTTCTTTGTCAATGGGAGCCCTCCATTTTTCTCTGTCAGGTGATTGCAGAGCTTTAGAGAGTTCAATAGGATTATCTGTCTGTGCTAAATACATCCTAATAAAGTTACTCTCAAGGACAAAATTATTAGTGTTTTTCCCAGATCTGCCAGAACTTGTTTTTCTTTGTTCAGTGTTAGTTGAGTCAATGATAGGTACCAAAGTACATGTACTCTTTGGGAAGAAAAGGATAATATAAGTGACTAATACTAAGTCAAGGGAAGAATGTTCAATTAACAGTTTAATTTAGCGTTAAAGCGAATCTCCAGTTTTTTTATGCAATCTAATATAATAACTTAAAATTTTTACATAATTTTTAATTATGAAATTTAAAATTATTTAAAGTAAAAATTTAACATTTATCAATAAATTTAAATTTTGACATAAAAAAAACATGTACATAAAAAAAATTAAAAATATTAATTAAATTAAATACTCAAATATACTTAGGTAAATATAGTTTTAATATTCTAAAAAAAAAACTAAAAATATATAATATATTAATTATATATTAATGTTTAGTTTATATTTAAATTTTCTATTTTATCATATATTGTATAAAGTTAATTATTTTTTTCATTGTCGAAATTGATTTTTATATATAATAATTTAAACAATTAATTTATTTTAATAAATAATAAAACTTTAAAATTTTTATTTTTTATACATTTAAAATGATAAAATAAACAATATAGAATATATTTCATAATAATTATTTGTATGAACATATAACCTACAATAAAAAAAAAGGATATTTTTTTTTATACTTTCTTTAATAATTTAAGGTTCTTTATAATATTTATATCTGTTACTCAATTAATATAAATTAATCAATAGCTAATTACTATTTTTAATTACTAATATTACTATCAGTATAAATGTATGTTTTAAAAATAAAATATAATAGATTATTGATATGAGATGTAATTTATAAATCTAAAGAAACAATTATTATGATTTTTTATTTATAACATTAAATAAATTTATTTTTGGTTTTTTTAATTATTTGAATTGTTTAAAAAAAATGTAAATATTAATAAAAATAATTTTTGACTAAAAATAAAATTGTCAAACAAATTTTTATATAGTTTTTTTTTTTTTTAATTTAAATATGTGATTTAATTTGAAAAGAAAATTGAATTAAAAATCAATTTGGAAATTATTTTTTAAAAATTAAATTTTTAATAAGATGTGTAATTTTTTTTTTTTTGTGATATTTAGTGTTAAATGTCTAAAAAATTGAATAAAATTGCAAAATATATTTAGCAATATTTAACTGCGAAAAATTATTAATTAATTGAAACGTTAAGACTGTGAAATGAATTTTTAAAAAATAAGAGCATTGATTTAAAAAAGCGTGTCCAATTACAATAATTAAAAGGAAGCTTAAATTAATGGTTTTTGAATGAAATAGTTATGAAATGGTTAGGTAATTGAAAAAGCAAGTTTTTTAGTTTTAATTATATTGACCTGTTTGAATAGTTCAAAGTGTGTCACCCATAGCAAAGCAGAGGAAAAGAATGGTAGAGTGGAGGAGAGATAGTAAAGGAGAGATAGTGAAGGAGAGATAGTGAAGGAGAGATAGTGAAGGAGAGATAGTTGGAAAGAGATAGTGGAAAAGAGATAGTGGAAAAGAGATAGTGGAGAAGATACATAAAAGACATTTATTATTATGTTTTGTATAAGCTGAAAATTTGACAAAAAAAAATCACAACATAAATAAAAGCTAAGACAGAGGTTAGCAAAGCCGGAAAAATCTTAATGAAGCAAGTGATGTGAATTCGGCAATTGAAATGTACGCCAAACGAAGAAAACGTGTTGTCGCCAAAATTGGTTAAGTTTGGTTATTTTCAGGAAAAGTTGTGTTTAAATAATCTTAGTGAAGATGCTACATCATAAATCGAGTAAAAATAGCGCTGCTTTCCACTTTGCAACATTTACATTTTATTTACATTTTGTTTTGTTTCGGTGTGGAATCGCAATTGCTAATCTGGCCGGATTAGCCGCGGATTAAAGTGGGCCACCATCCAGTGTTGGACTCAAATACGACTCACTTCAAGTGTGCAATCTTATTTTCACCCGTTTCAGCCACTCGTGGTCAGTTGATCCCTGAATGGCTTTCCTGTTTGTGTGGTGCAAGTCTTCGTGCAATAGATCATGTCTCCAAACTGTAGACCACCTCATTGTGAATGTGTCTTATTGTCTAATCACCCAGTGGCTGCCACTTCTTAATATTATGCTGTGTTTCCACAAAAACTAACTTACTTTGTCAGTCGCTTAGTTATTCAGTTACCATGTTTAGAAACAAAATGCTGCGTTGGCACACCTTCCGTGTCATTCTTCTAACCTCTATTGTCTGGATGTTGTTTGGCTTCGGTGTTCTCGTCTACTACATGGACTCCATCTCTAATAATCTACAAGCTTCTCCTCTAAAGCAAACACAGGAACAGTTTAGGCACATTGAAAACCTTAAAAAAGGAAACAGACACGAATCTCTCAATTCAATTAGTAACAATCCACAAGATCGCAATTCTATTTTGCCTTCTTATAAAAATGAACAGCTTAAGATCTGGCATCCTCCAGGTTAGACACCCAACAATCTTGCTAACAAGACTCACCGTTTTATTTACTCTTTTTTTAGTGTTCAATCCTAATCCTAGTGATTTGCCTGGTGAAAATGGAAAAGCTGTAATCATGACCAAAGAAGACGAAAAAGATTATAAAGCCAAATTTGACATTAACAAATTTAATCTTATTGCTTCAGATCGAATTGCTTTAAATCGAAGTTTGCCCGACGTCAGGCTAGAAGGGTAAGCTCCATAAACTCATTCTTATTCAAAACTTTAAAATATTCAAACATTTCATTTTATTCACCATTTATGGCAATTTATTTTCTTATTCAACCGTAAAATAGTTCAAATAATTTCATATTTTTCTCATCCAAATCTAATTATATTCAACAAGTTGCTTTGATTTTTAATTAAACGCGTTTTTCCTTTAAATCAACACCAAATTTCTTTCAGTGTGTTTCATTTTGTATTTATATATCTTTTTTTTAAACTTCAAAACAAATTCAATTATATTTTTAAATTCATTTTTATAAATATATTTTTCAATATTCTTCTTTATTTCTACTTATTCTAATTTATTAAAAATTAGTTTATTACAATTATAAATTATTCACAATTTACTAAAATTTAATTTAAACTATTTTTAAGTAAATTTTTCAATTAATAATCATTATTTTTACATGGATAGTTATAATTATAATATATTAAAATTAGCAAGCTTTTATTTTCTAAATTGATTTTTTCCATGCACTCAACAAATTTTATTACGTAATTAATAAGCTTGTTAATGCGTTTGAAATAACTCATATTTATTCAATATCATTTTATCTTTTTAGATTAAAAATATAAACATTATAATTGAAAAAAGTAATTTTTTTTCAATTTAATATAAATTGTATTTAATGATGAAAAAAAATGTAAATTTTAAAAAGCAAAATATACCTAGCTAAAATAAATTTTCAAATTTAAAATTTTTTATTAGTTTAATTAAAGATTATATTTTTTACTTTTTTGCTATTTTAAAATTTTAATTATTATTATGTTTTATAAATAAATAATTATTGATTAGCGTTTTGCTTAATTTATTTGTTTTAAAAATTTTTAATATTCTAATTGTTTTTTGTATTTAATTTTTTTTAGTTGCAAAGATAAAATATATTCTAAACTTTTACCTGCCACATCTATTGTGATTGTTTTTCATAATGAAGCTTGGTCCACTTTGTTACGTACAGTGCACTCAATAATTAACTATTCACCTTCGGCACTTATTGAAGAAATTATTTTAGTAGATGATGCAAGTGATAGAGATTTTTTAGGTAAAAAGCTGGATGAATATATGGCTAAATTACCGGTTCCAGCCAAAGTACTTCGAATGGGTAAGCGTTCAGGCTTGATTCGTGCCAGACTTAAAGGTGCTGCAGCTTCTACTGCACCGATAATTACATTTCTAGACGCACATTGTGAATGTACTGAAGGTTGGCTTGAACCTTTGCTTGAACGCATCTTGGAAGACAGGTAAAACAAAAGACATAATTTGTTTTTTTGATTACAAATACAAAACTGTTTGTAAATTTTAAACCTCTTTTAAATTTCATTTTTCCTGTAGAACAAGAGTTGTCTGTCCAATTATAGATGTAATTAGTGATGATAATTTTGAATACATTCCAGCTTCAGATATGACTTGGGGAGGCTTTAATTGGAAATTAAATTTCAGGTGGTATCGAGTGCCTCAACGAGAAGTAGATAGGCGAAACGGAGATCACACTTTACCAGTTCGAACACCAACTATGGCAGGTGGTCTTTTTTCTATTGACAAAGAATATTTTGAATATTTAGGTAAATACGATGAAGGAATGGATATTTGGGGAGGCGAAAATTTAGAGCTCAGTTTTAGGGTAAATAATGAATTTTTTAAAAATAAAATTTCTTTTAACTATTTTTTACCAAACATAGATTTGGATGTGTGGTGGTACTTTAGAAATCGCTACTTGTTCACATGTTGGTCACGTTTTTCGCAAATCAACGCCATACACATTTCCGGGAGGAACTTCCAAAATTGTTAATCATAATAATGCTAGACTTGCTGATGTTTGGCTTGATGAATGGCAAGATTTTTTTTTTGCTATGAATTCTCAAGCATCAAAAGTTAATCGAGGAGATACCAGTGAACGCAAAAAACTTAGAGAAAAACTTAAATGCAAAAGTTTTCGTTGGTATTTGGAAAATATTTATCCAGAATCTCCAATGCCTTTAGATTATTATAGTTTAGGAGAAATTCGCAATAAAGAAACAAATTGTTGTTTAGATATTTTTGGTAGAAAAGCGAATGAAAATGTTGGATATACAGTTTGTCATGGATTAGGTGGCAATCAAGTGTTTGCCTATACCAAACGAAAACAAATTATGTCAGATGATAATTGTTTAGATGCACATGTTCCTCAAAATTTGATTACTCAATTGGATAAAAAAGGAAGCATATACAAAAGATTAGTTTCAAGACATGGTTCTACTTTAGAAGAGAAACTTCGTAAAAAAATTTATCAAGTACCTATTAAATTATTTCGATGTCATAATATGGGTGGTAATCAAGAATGGGATTATAATTTTAACACTAACCAGATGATACATTCAACTTCAGGATTGTGTTTAGATAAACCAGTTTCTGATCGTGATCCAACTTTACCAGTTTTAAATATCTGTGATCTTACTAAAAATTCTCAAAAATGGTTATTAAAATCAAATTTTAAATGGCAAGCAAACAATTCAAACACTAAAAATGGTGAAACTGATAATGAAAATAATGAAGAAAATAATGAAAACGAGTTGGAAGGTAAAAATTTACTTTAACTTTTAATTATTAATATGCCAATTTTTAATAAGTACATTGCATTCATTAAAAAATAAATCATTTAGAAATCAAAATAAAAGTGTTAGGTTAATTAATTTTTTTTTAATTAGATGATTTATCTAAAGATATATTTTTTTATTTCTTAATTGAAAGTGTGAAATTTTCAAATAGTTTGTAAATATTGAAAACTTAGGTTAAATTAAGTTATAACATTATAAAAAAGACAAAAAAAAAACAAAAAAATAACAAACTAGAAATAATTTATTTTTATTTTATATCTTGGGATATGATTTTTTAAGGTTGACTGAGATAGCCAAATTTTTATATTAACTTACAAGGATAAATAATAAATGATAATATTGTTTTGTTAATATCTGTAATTTAGAATGAATTTAATTTGGAAAATATTTTTATTTTAAATTATTTTTGTAAATAACCAAAATGTATTCAACTTTATAATTTTGTTAATTTTTAATTTAAATATAAAATGAAAATATGTTAACTATTAAAATATTTATTGTACTTAAAATGTGTTTAAAAAGAAAATCTTGTTGAAAATTTATCAAAGTAAAATACTTACTATTTATAAATTTTCAGGCAGTAGCAAATAATAGAATTAATAGAGAAATAAAAATGAAAAGTTAATGTGTATTTTATTTTGAATAAAATTTAGCAAAAAATAAAATAAATAAAGATTAAAATTATAAGTGTTGTAAAAATTTTCAACCATTTCGATAGAGCAAGTTAATCTTGCTTTTAATTGACAGATTGCAAAACTTTCAGCATTTAAACTAGTCTTATAAAATTTTCAATCAAAATCTAGTATATTACTATAAATAAGAAAAAATATGACGTTGAAAATAAAAAAAGGAAAATAAAATAAATAAAAAATAAGCATAATAATTAATTTTTATATCTTAAAAATTGGTGTTGACTTTGTATTAGGATTTGCATAAACTAGTATTAATAGAAGCAAAATTGCAATTGAGTAGTCAAGTAAGTGGAATTGAACTAATTTATTGTAATCATAGGAAAAATGAATTATAAAAAACGTAGACATAATGCTTAGCGAATTTTTTGAAGCTGAAAATAAGTATTTAATGAAAATAAGTATTTAATGAAAATAAGTATTTAATGAAAATAAGTATTTAATGAAAATATGAAGTGATATTTGAAGGAGTGGTTAAGAATAGTAAATAATAGTAATTGCAAGAGTTTAAGGTAAGCGTGAAAAATGAATGAGAATTGTAAAGCGAGGAAGTTAACCAAGAAAAACAAAACATGCAATGATCAAGAATGATAAATTTCATTTTTAGAGTGTTTAAGATGAAATGACCAGGTTAGCAGAAAAAGGCATGCAAGAGAAGGAATTAGGCAAATCGCAATAGATTGTGAAAGAGAAGGAAGTAGTAAGAATGTTTTGGAGCAAGAGTGATGGACGAATGCAAAGTCGACCAGCTGAGACAGAATAAGAGTAAATTAATGTTGAACTTGACGGTGGCGAGAGATGTAATCAGTGAGTTAGTCAACTAGAAAAGAGAATTAAGAATAGAAGTGAATTAAGAATTTAGCTTGAAAAGTGGTATGAGGTGAGAGTTGTTTACTTGTAGTTATTTGTAAACTAGGAATCTTATAAGGTAAGTTGTTTTCTAGTGGCCGAAAAGTGTGTGCTATATGATAAGTGTGGTGTCCAAATGAATTTAGTGACTAGATGGATCTAGATGAGTAAATGAATTTAGTGAGTAGATGGATCTAGATGAGTAAATGAATTTAGTGACTAGATGGATTTAGATGACTAAATGAATTTAGTGACTAGATGGATTTAGATGATTAAATAAATGTAGTGAGCAAATAAATGTAGTGAGCAAATAGATTTAGTGACCAGATAAATCTAGTGACCAGATGGACCTAATGACTGAGTAGGATTAGCCTGGATTAGTAAATGCCGATTCAGCGATTAATTAGTTGCGTTTGACGTGACTAACAGTGTGAATCCGAGTGGAATTGATTAAGTGAAGATGATTGTGTCTAGGGGTGTATGTTTGATGTATATATTTTATATGCATATTGTGCTAAAATGAATTTCATATATAAAATATTTTACATGTATGCATATATCGCATTTGTGGGTGCGAAAATATTAGATACACAATTAATGGCGCTGGACTGTGCTCAGACATTCTTTTCAACGGCCGGGACGACTGAACAAAACATGTTGTGATTGATTTTGCAATAATAGCTTGTTTATCTGGTGTTTACGTTTAAACTGTTCTGGGTACGCAAACGTTTGTGTTGCAGATTCTTACGAGCTGTGTCTTTCTTAAAGCTCTTACTGTGGGTGTTTGTTTATGTTACAAGTGGAACGTAATTCCTACGCAGTCCCCAATCTATACTTTTTCTTATTTTCATAAAAATCAAAATCTGATCTATTTACTTATTAGTGCACTTTTCGCCTATTACTTTTAACCATTCCAATGTTTACTTAACTATTGCTATCTAATCACTTTGACCAGCAGATTCCCAAGTGTGTGGACTAATCTATTGATCCAGTCTAAACATTCAACCATCCAGCCTCGCCACTTCAGTTCTCCGCCAGCTTCGGTTCACACCATTAAGTCTTTTTATTCAAACGCAACAACACCACCATCTGAATCTAATGTGAAACTGCGCTCCTCAGGCCCGACCAGCAATCACAATGTTTAGTCGTATCTTACTTCCTTTGTACAAGCAAAATTTTCAGATTGAGAGGTAAGACACACTGATACTTGTAGCCTAGCTAATGCTGCTGTTTTTAGGGTAAAATTCGGCGCCCCTCTAGACCAAGTCTGCACAATCTACAATGATATACCCGGACCTTTGCTGATCCTGATTCTTAAACTCAACAAAGAAGCTCCCTATAAGAAGGACGTGTTCCGAGCGCCTGGCCATCAAAGTAACATGAAGAAACTGATCCACAACTTGCAAACTGGAAGACTGGTCAACATCGACCACTACACTGTTTACACCATTGCCTCTGTCTTGAAAAAGTTTCTTAGAAAACTGCCCGGCGGAATTTTCAGCACCGAGTATGAGTCTCAACTGTTCGGTCTAATCAAGTCTTCGGAACTTTCGCTTCAAGACAAACAGCAACAAATCTCTCATTTGATTGCAAGTTTGCCTTTAGTTAATCAGCATCTTCTTGTTTTGCTATTCGGAACTTTTAACGCCATTGCCAACTGTGCACATTCATCTAACACCGGCATGACCAGTGAGGCAATCGGTGTTTCGGTCGCTCCTTCTTTCTTTCATTCTTGTGTGCCTACTGGCTGCAAAGTGGCTCGTATGGAAGATGTTCACAGATTTAAACTTGCTACATTGGTTACTCAATTTTTAATTGAAAACTTTGGCGTCTATAATCTTTTTGGAAAGGAAAATTATGAGTATTATGCAAAAATATCTGGCAGAGTTTTACGCATTGAGGCCAACTGGATTTTTGCTTACAAATATCCTTTGGCTAACGCTTTGTCTATTGGAGGAGGAAATGTGGTTAATTTACAACAGCTTATGAGCGGGGGGGTGGACGAATGTCAAAGTATGCCCACACTTTGTTCTTCATCCAGAATGATGACACCTCAAGAAAATTTATCGCAAACTAATCGGGAATCTTGTGCAAGTGCTTGTGAAAAGCAGTATTCAATGGTCAATCAACCACAATCACAGCCACATTCTTTAATACTTCATCATCATTCTGCTTCATCTTCCTTTTCACACAATCCCATTAACCAGCATCAATCTCAGTCACATTTTAATTCACTTACGGACGACATGTACGGCAGACTAAGCATGTCTTTGGAAGACAATGTGTTTAAAACAAACAATATTTTAAGTCATTCATCATCTAATGATTCCACTTGTAACACTTCTACTCCACTTACAACTACTTCATCATCTACAAATATGACAATGCCTGCTAATCAACCAAGTCAAGATTTTAATGAAAAATTGGCTACCATTTATGACCAAAGACACCATAATTTGCCGCCACAATGCTCTCCACATTTTGTTCAAAATTGCATTAAAAATAAATCTGACTGCAATACTTATGATCCATTTGTTGAAAACGAATTAAAAGATTTAGATCAATTGAAAATTGTGAATCGTTATGCTGAGTCTACTAAATCATTAAGCTTTTTGCCAATGGTTCATGAAAGACAAACTGCTAGAATGAAAACACGGTCGGAATGGTTCTTAAATCCAGGTGAAGCATCTGGAGCGGAATCTGAAGATGAACTTTGCATTAGACATGGACAAGCACAAAGTTCTCATCAACCGATACCGTATGCAAACATGCCTTCCAGTAGCACTTATTATAAAGATCCAAGTTTTAACAGTACAAGAGCAAAGGCAATTGTGCGTAAAACTTCTTCTAAAGAAAAACGATTAGTTCGAAGAAGTTCGTCTAAAAAAGATAAAGAAAATGGCAATAATTCGATCGCATCTGTTCTGGCATCGGCTGCAAACAATGCAAATGCATTTTCAGAAGTCAAAACAAACAACTCACCTAAATTTGGTGTATTAGTTAATGACCAAATAGGAAATGATGATAAACCTTTAACAAGTGTTAGTTATAAGCCTAGAATATAAAACAAAACGGGACCGAAAAGACAATTGTTTTTCACAGTTTTAATGACAATTAAAGAAAACCCATTTATTTAAGAATACTTTGAAAAAGTTTCTTTTTTCATAAACATAATAAATAAATAAGGTATTTGCCAACATTATCCACTATCAAAAAATTTTTTTTTACTTATCATTATTTTTTTTATTTTTTATACTTTGTTTTTTTATTTTTAGTAAAATTGTTTTTTTACGATAGATTTCGTTTTGATTTAAACAAACATTTTCAATTCATTTTATGTATTTATGTATACTTTTTTTTATTTAAAGATTCTATGCGCATCTTCGATAGCTTACAAAGTTTAATAATCTTTATTAGATTGTTTTTTTCTTAAAGTGTTCTTAAACATTTATTAAAACATTTATTCTTTAAAAGATGAAGCATATAATAATTAACTTCATCTAAAATGTTTATTAAAATTTTATATATATATTATATTAAAGCAATGTTTAATGAAACTTTTATAAAAAGTTTTTTTTTGCTAAATTAAAACGAAGACTTTTTCTTCAATTAAAATGAACTTCCGGTTCATTTAAATATATTACAACTAAAAAATTGTATTTAATTTGTTTTTTTACGAAAATTATTCTAATATAAATTTGATAAACTTTTTATTAGATAGCTGTTTAAAAAGTAGCTTGATGCCACATGTAATTGTTTGGTTTTCCTTTTTGTAAATATACTTAATTTACATATATATGCTCTTTTTGTGAATATATATATGCAAATATACATATATTTTTTATCCATCTTACTTGTTTTATTACATTTAGATTTACTTGTACATATTTAAAGCCATGATATCCAAACAATACATGAACACTGTTTTATAGAAACTGGTGAAACTGTTTACCTTATGTTTTTGATAGACTTTGTAAAAGTGTATTTTCATTCATACGTTTTAAGCAACACAATAACGCAACATATGTGACCAATATACTATACTGTTATAATAAACACTTTTTAAACTGCTTTACTGATTACGTAATTCGATTTATTTAACTGGTTTTGGAGGAGAGGACTGTTTTATTGATTCAGTTGATATTAAGCAAAACTTGAGGTAATTCTAGAACTGAAAGTGAAGAGCTGCGATCAAATGACGGGTGCAGCGGGTTCAGGTAAGAAACTCTAAGAGAAACTTGGCAAGATTATATCAATGACCGTTTGAACAAGCTGTTTGTAGAAGCCTTTTGAAGAAGCCTTTTGAAGAAACTTTTTGAAGAAGTGTTTTGAAGAAGCCCTTTAAAGAAACTTCTTAAAGGGTTTTTAAGTTTTTTAAGCAAGCTCCACAAGCAAACCTTAATGTGATTTGCTTAATTCTCAATTGTTGGCTGTCTGAATGTGTTGGATTCGGCTGCAACAGTAAGGCGATTGTTTTCTCCACTGTTTTCCAAACACAAACGAACTCGTTGGAGTTCATTTTCAGACGTGAAACACTTGGCCGGCAGTTCGGCAAGTGCAGGCCATCGGTCCGTACAATGCGAATTGTTTTCAATTTCAATACTAAATTATGTATTTAATATTTTATTTTATAAAGGACTCAGGCTGTTCAAAGCGTGGCCCCACCTGTTGCATGTTCTGACTGTCCACGGCGGCCATTGCAGAGGGCGCCAAGAATCAGGCGACCCACATCGGCCTTTTGATCGCGGCTTGTTTGGCAGCTGGATCGAAGCAAAACTAGTTTTTTTCTTCACTAAACTTTTTTCAGTTTTTGTCTGCTTGTTTTGTGTGCAGTTTTTGTTTTCGCATATTTCAGACTTTTGTTAAGTGTTTGTTTGTTGAATTTCTTTAATGTTTTTTAGTTGCACAACTCAATCATTGATAGGCTAAACACTAGGGAATACCAGACACCAGACCAATATCAAAAATTAAAGCAAAACTAGATTACAGCCGAAAAACTAGAGATCACATCAAAATAGTGACCACATCGAAACAGTGACCGCATAAAACTAGACACCACATCAAAACTAGTGACCACATCAAAACTGCAAATCATATCAAAACTGCAAATCACATCAAAACTGCAAATCACATCAAAACTGCAAATCACATCAAAACTGCAAATCACATCAAAACTGCAAATCACATCAATTCCACTGTCCACAACTAAAACGTTTAAACAAAACCTAAATGCTATGCAACAAGTGTTAACTAGTATTTTACTTATTTCTTATCATTAAGGTGTTTCATTATCCCATATGGTCACAATCATTCATCAACTTAATGTCTCTACACTTGATTCTCCTGCTTTTTATATCCACCAATAATTTCTACGCTATTCAACTTAATTCGGCTTGTCTTACAATCAAAAATCCATAACCTTAAACCTAACATTTCATGTGTGAATTCATTCATTTCTTTTCATTGTCTTATTCAAACAATTTTCGCTTTTACCTTCAAATTTTCACTTAATGCTTCAATTCAAAATGCAAACCATTTAGCTGCCACCATAATGAATACTTTATTTATGAACATTTCATTCATTATTAAACCTCAAATAAACTTTTTAAATTGTTTTAATTAATTTTTATATTTCTATTTCTATACATCATGTGAAATTTGTAAATATGTCGTTTTCTATTCATTTTCTTTTTATTTGTGTATTTATTTGCCAAATTCACACAGGTAAATATATAACTTTTTTTTATATAAAATTATCCTTAATTATCCTTTGCCTAATTTTGCTTTTTTTAATCTTTTCCAGTTTTTATCCAAGCACATCATTTTAATTTAAAGGCAATTCCAATATCTGGAAAAAGTGTCAATATTAGTTGGGATTTATCGCCAAATTATTTAAACAAATCTAATCAATTATTGTATAAATTAGATATTATTCCTTTAAATGAAAAAATCGAAGAAAAATTAATTAAAACTTTTGAAATTTATAAAGAACCACCTGTAACAATTACTGAATTAATACCTGGCGGAAGTTATGAAGTAGAACTTCAAATTGTAAAAAATAATACTCACTTTAATGATTCACAGTCTACTTTTGATACATTTAAAAATAAAACTACTAATGAATTTCAACTTTTCAATGCCGATAATTTATTTCATGAAATTATCAATTTTACCACAAAGCCAAATAGTCCAGGAAGATTTATTGTATGGTATAGAAACGAAACTACTTTGCTTGTTTTATGGCAACCTCCATTTCCTGCTGGTATTTTCGATAAATATAAAGTCAGTATTAGTCCACAAGATGCTTTTCATTCTGAATTATATGTTGTTAAAGAATCGGATCCACCAGGTCCGGCTCAAGCGGCTTTTTATGGACTTATACCAGGAAGAACTTACACCATTACTGTTCAAACTATTTCTAAAACACAAATTTCAGAAGCAACCATTGGTCAATACCGAACTGTTCCTCTTCCGCCATCTAATATTACTATTGATTTAGATGCATTAGAAACAACTTCTTTTATAATTAATTGGCAAAAACCAAATTCTTATACAGAATTTGACAGATATCAAGCTTCTCTATTAAAATTAAGAGCTCCACCGCAAATCATAGATAAAAATGCGCTTAGACAAGTAAAGTTTTCTGAAGGATTAGAACCAGGCAGAACTTATGAAATAGTTATCAAAACTGTATCAGGTAATGTTGCGTCATATCCGGTTACCAAAAATGTTACTACAAGACCTTTGCCCGTCTTAAATTTACTTTCGCATTTAACAAACAAAAATGAAATTGAATTAAAATGGGTTTTTTCAAACGACAGTATACAAGATTCTTATATTGTTCGTTATCATGAACTTGAAGCATTTAATTCAGATGGGACTGTTCAAGTAGTAAAAGATACAAAAGTTTTATTACAAAATTTGTTAGATGGGCGAAATTATTCAATTGCAGTTTATTCTTCAAGTAATGGTATTAAATCGTCTGAAACTATTACTTTTCAAACTACAAAACCAACTTCACCTGTTATTGAAGTGCTTGAAAGTGTGCCAGAAAGAAGTTTGAATGTTAGTTGGAAATCTGACGTAACATCTAGACAAGAAAAATATTATGTCACCTGGCTAAGAGCTGATACAAAAATGTTAGAAAATACAAGTACTGAACATAATTGGATATTACTTAAAAATCTTTATCCAGGAGCAACATACACAATTAATGTTTCTGCAATATCATATGGTTTACGGTCTGAACCTCATTCTTATATACAAACGCTTTATCCAAAATCTCCAGAAATGCTGCAAATTGTCAAAGCTAATAATTCAACAGTTATTTTAACATGGACAGCTCCTAAGCAATCTCTTATAGATAATTATATAGTGCGCTACAGGCCAATTAGTTCTTCATTATGGCAAGAAATCGGAGTAATTAATATAACATCTAATGAAATTAAAGATTTAGTTGCTGGTGAAAAATATATTTTTAAAGTTAATACTATATCAAATAAAGTTGAATCACCTGATGCAAAAGAAATTGAACAAACAATGTATCCAAATGCAATTGAATCAGTTTTGCATGTAGTTGGTTCAAGTAATATTACATTTAAATTAATTACGCCTTTGGGTAGAATTGATTATTATATTATTGTTTATAATGTATTTTCTGAACCTATGCAACAAAATTCAAAACAAATATTATCAGGAAATAGAACCAGATTTGGTGATATTGTTGTAGCTATTATAGATGATCTCAAACCAGGAGAACTATATTTATTTAGATTTTATGCGGTTAGCCATAATTTAAGATCAGAAGGAATTAGCTTGCAAGCAAGAACTCAGCCTATTATAAGTTCAGTTATTAATATTGTAACTTATGAACAGGAGACTAAAACATTAGGTATTAAATTCACACCTACACCAAGAAGATTATCTATTTTTGATAGATATAAATTTCAATTAATAAGTGATCCATTAATTCCAGCTCAAGAAAAATTATTTAATGATACACACAGATTGGTTTTATTTGATCACTTAATTTCTGGTAGATTATATAACTTAAGTATATGGACAGTTTCTAACGGTGTATATTCTAATCCAATAATTCGTGAAACTAGACTATATCCTGAACCAATTAGAAGCTTATCGGCTTTGAAAATAACTGATTCAGAAATTACTTTAGTATGGGAACAGCCCTTTGGGGATAAAGATGGCTATGAAGTTACTTACTTAGATCCTCAAATGCCCAATAAATTAATTAGAAATTTTACTTTTATTGAAAAAATAATTTATAAAAATTTAAGACCACATCAAAATTATTCTTTTGAAGTTTTAACAGTTTCTGGAATAGATACATCAACTTTATTAAGAAGTTCTCCTGTGTCTCAAACATTTAAAACTTTAGAATCAACACCGGGAAAAGTTTCTTTATTCCATCCAATTGACATTACGCCAAATTCAATTACTTTTGAATGGTATTTGCCAATGTCTGAACAAAATGGAGTTATAACAGGATTTGAAATAAGATATTTTATTAAAAATTCATTTTATAATACTTCAATAAATAATAATTCTGGAAATTTTAATAGATTTATTAATCAGTCTTTTGATCCAAGTGCTACAAAAGGAACTATTTATCATTTGCAGTCTGGTGTAAAATATATTTTTTATATTCAAGCCCACACGAAAATCGGTCCAGGTCATAGTGCTCAATGGGAACAAGATATTCCTATTTGGGCACCTCCCAAACCATCAATAAGTTCAATGCCCATTGAAATAAGTAAAACTTCAACAAGCATTAAAGTGAGATTTAAAAAAAATTTTTTTAGTGATGAACACGGTATAGTAAATCAATATGCAATAATTGTTGCTGAAGAATCTGGACTGAGAAATTTAATTACAGAAAATATTAATAACGATGAAATTGAAATGCCTAGCTGGGCAGATATGCAGGGAAAATCTGTTTGGCTTCCTTATCAAGCAACTGAATATTTTAATCCTTTTGAAAATCAACAAACTGTAGATTTTGTAGTGGGTTCCGATTTAAATTGTGAAAAAAATAGTTTTCGAAATTATTATTCAAAAAATAATTTGCCATTTCAAAAAATCGGAATTTTAGACGGAAAAAAATATTGCAATGGACCACTTAAGCCTGGAACGTCTTATAGAATAAAAATTCGGGCTTTTACAGGCCCTCAAAAATATGCAGATACAGTTTATTCAAATACAATCCACACAGAACCTGATCATAAAGCTATATTTATTTTAATTTTTATGCCTTTATGTATTATTGTACTTTTATGTACAATTGGTGTTCTCTACAAACAAAGAAAATTTAAGCCTTTAATTAATTTATCTAATTCTAAGAATACAAATTCGGTAAAAAACCGAAACACAGATTTGCTTACTACTGGTTTACATAATAGTTTATTAAGCAATAACTTACTAGCCAAAAATACATATGAAAGCAATTCTTTTTCAAATTTATCTGAAGCCGAATTAATTGCATCAAAGAAAATTAAATTAGTGAATTTTGCTGAAAAATTCAGACTATTGTCTGCAGATTCAGATTTTCGTTTTTCAGAAGAATTTGAACTTTTAAGAAATGTGGGTAGAGACAGTTCATGCACTTTTGCTGATTTGCCTGTTAACAGACCAAAAAATCGATTTACCAATATTTTACCATATGATCATTCAAGAGTAAGTTAATATTTATTAATTTAATAATGAATTATCACTTTAACTATTTTTCTTTTAAGATCAAATTACAATGCACAGATGATGAAGAAGGATCGGATTACATAAATGCTAATTATGTGGCTGGTTTCTTCGGTCCTAGAGAATATATTGTCACTCAAGGACCTTTGCACGGTACTAAAGATGATTTTTGGCGAATGTGTTGGGAACAGAACTGTAAAGCAATAGTAATGTTAACGAGATGCATTGAAAAAGGAAGAGAAAAGTGTGATCATTACTGGCCTTTTAATACTCAACCTGTTTATTATGGTGATATACAAGTAAGAAATTGTTTTATAATATAATGAAAATTTTATAATAAAAAATTTATCTTGATTAATTTTTTTTATAGGTAACTTTGCTTAATGAGTCTCAATATGCTAATTGGACAATATCAGAATTTAAATTAAGTAGAGGAGAACAGCATCGAAGCGTTAAACATTTTCATTTTACAACTTGGCCTGATTTTGGAGTACCTGAGCCTCCACATATTTTAGTCCGTTTTGTTAGAACTTTTCGTGAGCGGATTTCCAATGATCATAATAAACCGATTATTGTCCATTGTTCAGCTGGTGTAGGTAGATCAGGAACTTTCATTGCCATTGATCGAGTTTTGCAAGATATAAAGGAAAAAGACTATGTCAACATATTCGGTCTTGTGTATGATATGCGTAAAGAAAGGGTTTGGATGGTACAAAATGAGGTTGGAAATTTTTCTGTTTAGGTTTCCTACTGAGTCTATTAAAAAAATTTTTTTTTTCTTAGCAACAATATATTTGTATACATCAATGTCTAATGGCAGTACTAGAAGGTAATAAACAAGATTTATTAATTGAATCACCTAGACCAGAAATGCATGAAAATCAGGGATTTGAAGGTGATTAATGTACTAGTTAAATGTTTTAAAAATTTACTAAAAAATATATTTTTTTAATAGATGACGAAGGCATTGCTGAATCAGGGATGTGAATCGATATTTTTGATTTTGTCAGAAATGAGCTTTTATGTGCAATAGACACCTATATACTCAATATAAATATATTTACAAATATCTATTTATATTACATCAACTAATTTTTCAACAAAATTTACCTTTGTTTATGTCGAACTGTTTGACAATTGCAACAAATAACAATTAACAGTTTTTGCAATAATCTTTTTTATTATAAGTTTTAATAATTTATTAATAAACTTATCGATGTTTATTAAAAATTTTAACTAGAAAAAATATCGTGAATAACCAATAAGTTTTTATATTTTGTATTGGTACGTTTAATGTAAAATTTTTAACTAAATTCAATAATAATGTAAATATGCTAATAAAATATTAAAAATGAATAAATAATATTTTGCTTACTTAGAAAAACAATATAAATGACAGTTGAAAAGTTTATTAGCATAAGTGAAAATGGTTCTTATATCGGGAGGAAACTTTGTTTATTATTAAACCAGTCTATGTTTGTTTTTTGACAGTCTAAGTCGATACTGGACACGTTAAAAATTAAAAAAGTTGGAAAGTGTCAAAATCTTTTCGCATTGGTAATTTTTGTTTCCATTTATTTTGAGTGTATAAAGCATTAGAAGACCCTTTTATTGCTGGAGTTGCTTTCATTAGATTGTTAAGAGTATGAAAGTAGCTGCCAATCGTTTCCAGTTTAAGTAAAAATATTTAGGCGACACTTAGACATTTCAAGCTCACACCTACTCTGAAATATAACTTGCATACTTTAAAGTCTTAATTATAAACGTTTCTTTGTTTATTTTTTTTTCTCTGTTAGTCATTAATATTTAAATTTACTATAAGTTGTGTAAAAAAAAAATGAAATGAAATGAAATGAAAAGAAGCAAAAGATTGACTAAAGGAACAGCCAAAGAACTAAACCAACTGAAATTGATAAAAAAGGCGTACGGATGGCCAGTTTAATGTGTTTTTATAAATTTTTGGTTTATTTTTTGTTTCTTTTTTTATATTTTAGTAAAAACAAGTTTTGCCAAAATTCATTCCGCATCAGCCGAATTTCAGGTTCAGATGTTTTTTTTTTTGTTTTTTTTGTTTTTTTTTTTTTAACTTTAACTAAAGCTTCGCATTTTACCTTGTCCAACACCAAATTATATTTACATATATTAGAATATTTAAATTTTTATAATAAACAGTTTTATTTCCATTGAACTATAATTTTAACTATTTTTAATAAAATATGATTTGTATATTTGTAAATTTTTCATAGCTAAATTGAAAATTGTTATATTTTATTCAATTTAAATATTTATTTTTAAACATACATAAATTACATTAGTTTAAATTAATAAACAATTTATTAATTTTATTTGCTTTTAAATGATCTGGATTTTTTTTATAAAGTTTAGAAAATTTAAAAACTGTTTTAATTTGTTTTATTAACTTTAACCTAACTTTTTTTTTTTTATTTTCAAGTGAAAATCATATTTTGAATTGCAATAATTTTAGTAATTGATTACTTGAAGATAATTTTTTTTTAAATTTAGGACGTTTGTTAAAGATATTGATGAACTTATTTTTATGATGTTAAGTTTTTTTTATATATTTAAAATAAAATGAAGCCAAAATTAATTACATATATGTGTACAGAAAGTTGATTTTATAAATTTTTATTTGTGAGTTTTATTTTGCTTAATTAACCATATTAATTATTTTTTTTAATAGTATATTAAATAGAACATTTTAAAAGTAAATGGTATTTTTTTTTATCTGAAAGCAAATTTAAATATTTAAAAAAAATTCTAAAGTATATTTAGACTGTAATTTTAAATGATTTATAAAACTAAATTTTTTCTTGTCCATTTCAACAAGCTAATTGTTTGTTAAATAATTAAAGACATTGAATGTTTTAGATGATGAGTTTTATCCAAATTTAAACGCTATTGTTAGTACAGACTTATAAGAATTTGCTTTTAAAACTGGATTTTTCAAGTTGAACACTGTAAAGAGTAGTGAAGAACTCATTTCTAAAGCATAAAAGTTTTAAAGATGTAGAAAAACGAATTAAAACATGAAAAGAGAAGAATTTGAATTTCAGTGCATGAAATTCAAGTATTATGTGTTTTTGAAGGTAGGAAACAGTGAAATTACAAAGGCGCATTGAGTTTGATAGTGGAAAATGAGTATTGTATGATTATATATGAAGTGTGAAATGAGATTGTGATTGAGAAGAGCAGAGAGATGTGCAATAAGCAAGAGATGGATTAGTGCTGAAAGTTAGATTTAGATGAGAAGTTTGGATTAGCGAAGAGTTTGGCTGAAAGTTTGAGTTGAAAGTGGGTTGAAAGTTTAGGCTAAAAAGTTGGGTTGAAAGTTTAGGTTAGAAGTTAGGTTGAAAGTTAAGGTTAGAAAGTTGGGGTTGAAAGTTGAAGGTAAAAGTTGGTGTAGAAAAGTGTGAGCAAAGTTTAGTGAAGAGTGGGTTAGCGAATTTTTGGCCTAGGAGAGTGGAAGTGGTTGGATTTGGCGCCAGTTGGCTATGCCTATTGACGAGCTGAGCCTATTGGCCAATAGTGGACTGTTTATATTGCAGAAAGACAACAGCCAAAAAGGACAGTAAAGGACCAGCAGCAAAAGACAAGATAGGACTAGACAAGCACCAAAGTCAGACTAGTTATTCCTTAGTGCATTTGTGTGTGCGTTTTGAAGAAGCGACATCTTTAATTATTCAGTTTAAAACTGGCTGTTCTTGCAACAAGCGAGTAAAACAGCTTGCAACATTGTGCGCTTCAGTTTGCTTCTGCAGGCGTTTGCTTCTGGACTTGCAATGGTGTTCTGATCAGCCATCTCAACTCTGACCACATCTGTTTGTTCTGATTAATTCTTGGTGTGATCACTTTGCCAGATTTGGGGATTATTTGTTTGTTTACTATCCGATCCCAGTGCATCCGTAAGTTGGTTGTAGTTAGTCCTCTTGTAATTGGTCCCTTTGTAATTGATCCCTTTCTGATTGGTTCACTTGTGGTTGGTCCTCTTGTGGTTGGTCCTCTTGTGGTTGGTCCTCTTGTAATTGCTCCTCTTATAATTGGTCCACTTGTAATTGCTCCTCTTGTTATTGGTCCACTTGTAATTGCTCCTCTTGTTATTGGTCCACTTGTAATTGCTCCTCTTGTTATTGGTCCACTTGTAATTGGTCCACCTGATTGCTCCTCCTGGGATTCCTCCACCTGGCATTGTCCACCTGTGTTTGATCTACCTGTGATTCCTCCATCTGTAATTGGTCCACCTGTGATTGCTCCATCTGTGATTGCTCCACCTGTAATTGCTCCATCTGTGATTGCTCCACCTGTGATTCCTCCATTTGTGATTGCTCCACCTGTGATTCCTCCATCTGTAATTGGTCCATCTGTGACATATTCATCCTTTCTGCATTCACTCCATCTGTAATTATTCTACTTCAATTCATCCACTCGTAGCTCCTCTAAACACCACTCTACATCACCCTTGCAAAAGTCTAGCTATTATCTATTTTTAGTCCAATATCTACTGCTTGTCCATTATTAGTCTATTCATTATTAGCTCTCTTCTTATTCAGTTCCAAGCGTGCAAATTTACTTAATCTAAACCCAGCATATGTAAATACCAATATTTTTCTTAGCTTAAATATATGTGATATAACCATTTCAAACTTCTATTGCCATCTTCTTATCCACCACACTCAAACATGTCTATCAACCGTCTAAACTGTCCATCTCGGCAAATTTTGCGTAATTGCCACTCCAAAATGATCGAATACAGGTAGTTTATTCTATTAACCTATTTTCTTTCTCTATACTTTTCTTATCTCTCAAACTCTTTCTTGCCAATTTTTTTAACTTTTTCTTTCTTCTAATCAACTCCTTCAAGCTTGTTCAAAATTTATATTCAAACACCAAAACCAACTACTAGCTAATTTACTTTGTTTGTTTACTTTATTCTTTAGAGGCCAAAAACTTAGTGAAGAACAGCGTCAAAAACTAATAGAAGATCTTAGAGAAAACATTTATTTACTTAATTTAAAAACAGACGCTAATGAGTATTGCAAACCTGCAATTGAAGATGCACAAGAACATTTTAACAAACTACTAGATCATTTATACAACATTATGAACACAATCAATCAATCTTCAGAGGATTTCAGGTTAGTTGTAATTCAATTTAAAGCTTTTGTTTTCTCAATTTTTTCTTTCACTCAACTAATTAACAATAAATCTATATATTTTTTTTTCTTTATTCAACCTATAGAGTAATTAGCGTTGTAAAGGCGTCAGATTATGCCAGCATGATTGAATTAAATGTTGCTGAATTTATATTTTTTTTAATGAAACATTCAAAACAATTAATTAACCGAGCTAAAGAGGCCTACATTTTAATATTGAAAATTGGAGGTAGTTTAAATGACATATTATTTAATATGTCAAATGAAGAGGTAAAAGCGATTTTCTGTAGAGTTTCAACTTTTATTTTTCATTTGAGTGATCGACTGGCTGAACTGTTAAGAAAAATGGAAAAGAAAAACATCTTTAGCAGCACAAACAGCTTGTGTAGTAGTAGTAGTAGTAATAGTGGAAAATCTGCTACCAGAGATGCGGCTAATGGAGGATTAAATTTGGCCTTAAATTTAACTGAGTCTGTGGCCAACAAGAGTATAAACTCAGGTGCAATGAAAGGAGCATTAAAGTCGGGCTTAATTGGACTAGGTTTTGGTCTAGCTTTGGCTGTAGGCCGTGAAATATTTGGAAAAGCTAAATATAATAAAAATAAAGATATTCTAGACATATCTAATTTAGAAATTGCTGATATTGTGCCTGATATGCAAGGTATAAATATTTTGAATTTACTTAATACTTTTAGCTTATTCACTCTTTTTAATTGTCTTCTAGGAATCGAAGTTACTTATGGTCTCAATAAAACTTGCATCGCATTGATGGTGTTTCACAAGATTTTACAAAATTTAAGTAACGAATTGCAGAAAAGAGCAGATTTTGAAGAAACTGAGCAATTGGACTGTTATTTTATTTGGAATGATGTTAAATCTCAAATAGACGCTATTCGTCGACAAAGCAATAGATTTGAATGCAAATGCTACTTAAAATAATTATTATTTTCAATTGAACTATTTTTGAATCAGTTTTATTATCTGAAATTATATTTGTTGATCATCATAATATTTGAAAGTTTTATTCTGCTTTGTTGAAAAGTTTATTTAAAAGAATATATTCATGCGCTCTATTATTATTTCAATAGTTTTTTAAGGATTAGTTTATTTTGATAATTTAGTTTTACAATTTTTTATTCATAAGAAACAGTTTTAATATAAAGTTTTAATATTATTAAATTAAAGAGATGATTGACTTTTTGACGAGTTTTTTTTATCGTGTTAGCTATATGAAAGCGATTTTTACACTTACAAGTTATACGAAAATTTTTGGACATATTGTAGCCATTTTAACGCAGAATTTTTTTTACAATTATCTTATTTATAGTATAATTTAAGGCGGCATTTAATTTTATAAAAAGTACTACTTATTATACTACTTATTACACTACTTATTATACTACTTGTTAAACTACTTATACCACATATTAATAATGAGAAATATGTTTGGTTATTAAACTCACCGTCAACCTTAAACTAGCAATTATTAAAACCGTGCATGGATTAAACTTTTTCAACAAAGTTGATAGAGACAGTTTTGGTCATTTTGAGTATGGTGGCTTTGAGTCTGGTGGTTTTGAGTCTGGAGGTTTTGAGTCTGGAGGTTTTGAGTCTGGAGGTTTTGAGTCTGGTGGTTTTGAGTCTGGTGGTTTTTAATTCGACGGCTTCGTGTCTGGAGTTTTTGAGTCCGGTGGTTTTTTACTTGATCAGCAGTTTGTTTATTAAAAAACGTAGATAACGTTTGTTTGTTTACAGCTAAGTGGTTAGCAAAGTTATTAATAAATTCAAAATTAATAAGCTACCGACAAATATGATAGCAAACTTGAAGCCAAGAGAGGGCAGCAGCCCGGTCTGTAGTGGACACGACCTCTAGTGAATAGCAGTTTTCAGTTTATCTTGTTTTCTAATTTTATTAAACTTTCGACAACACCATCATCAACATGTAAAGGTTTAATTATACAATTAAGTCACAATTTAGCCGGTTTCTCTTAATTGTGTTCCTCTGTCAGTCACCTTCATCTGACATAGGTTCCGTTAGCTGATCATACTTTTTACTGGTGGACTACAGTTGTGGACAAAGTTTCGAACTGTTCGTACTTCAGAATTTGTGCCATTCTAATCGAAGTCCTCTTTTTATGCTAAATAT
The DNA here is from genome assembly GCA_025170145.1 of Pyemotes zhonghuajia. Lineage (NCBI taxonomy): Eukaryota > Metazoa > Arthropoda > Arachnida > Trombidiformes > Pyemotidae > Pyemotes > Pyemotes zhonghuajia. The sequence continues at coordinate 10,037,693 of CM045845.1, forward strand.
GCCAACTTGATCTTGTGACTAGTTTTCTTTTGCCGACAATTCGACTTTTCTTACTATTTGGATAATTTAACTATCAAGTTTGCATTCCTGTTTTATCTCACATTTGCAGATATAATGTGAACAGCTATCACTTGAACATTCGTCAGGCAGCTACTTTCTCCTCCAAAATACTTGGCTTCTAAGTCAATTCAGTTTTAACTATGATTCTCGTTTTCAGTTCATTTTAACAAGTGTCTACTCTTGATAGTTCTCTAGAAAATGCAGATTAATAGCAAGGTTGAATTTTGTCTCAAAATTTACTTGGCCAACGGAAACTACAACCAAATCAAATACAATGAACTTACAGATGTGGCATCTATCATCACTTTGATTACTAGCAGATTGAGTTCGGATTGCACCGAAAGACCTCTTCACTCTTTGTACAGTATTAGGGTGGTCAAGTTTTCGGACAACCAATCACCATCTAATTCTAATACTCAAAGTTTTCAAGAGTTTTGGCTAAATCGCGATTTAAAAGTGTACGAAATTTTTGAAAAATATAAATTAGACGAGCAAACTTACAAATTAGAATTAAGAATTCGTTTTTTTCACCTTTCTCCACAAGAAATTCTAACTAAAGATCGAGTCACTTTTTATTACCTTTACGATCAGGTTGCTTTATACTTTTTGTTTTTAATATATTTTATGTTTATCTCAAATTAACCAAATTATGCTTTTTAGGTTAAAAATGATTATATTCAATTGAAATCAAATGTAGATCAAGACATTGCCATTAACTTATGTTGTCTTGAAATAAGGCGTTTTTTCAAGGATATTACACAGTTTGCTATTAATAAAAAATCCAATTTTGAGTATCTAGAAAAAGAAATTGGTTTGCACAAATTTTTGCCTGCATCGATCATCTCTTCTGTTAAGGTAATTTTTTTTAATATTTTTTTTTTAATTTTTTACATTAAATAATCTTTTAATTTAAATCTAGCATAAAACTTTAAGAAAATTGATTCAAGCTCAGTTTAAAAAAGTAGCCACGATTGATGAATCAGAATGCATGATAAAATTTTTAAATTTTGTTCAAAGTATCACTCATTACAAAGAAGAACGATTTAAATGTGAATTCGGGGTTAGTATTAGAGATAAATTTGAATGAAAAATAAAACAATTTTGTTCTAGACGGGTTGGAGTGTTCCAGTTCAATTAGTGATTGGCAGTGATGTAGGCATCAGTTATGTTAGAGATGATTCAGCTAGAGTAAGTATTATTAAAATGTTCTTAACTATTATTTATTTTTTAATACTTTTTTAGCCCACGCAAATGGCATGTTTCCAGCAAGTACAAAGTTTTCAAACTTTACTTAAAGAAAATGAAATCGCGACTGATAGTACATTAACATTAGGATTGTCGACAAAAAAATGTTTAATCCAATTAAAAATTTTTGGCGCGACTGAACTCTTGTCAATTACATGTCCTTCTATAGTTATAGCAGAAAATATTGCCGAACTTATAGATGGATATTGCAAATTGCATTTAAAAACAAGCGAATCTTTTTGGATAAAAAGTAGTAAGTCTAAATTTTATGATTTCGAACTTTATATTTTTCATTAATTATTAACTATTCTATTCTAACAAATTCTATAAACTACCCACTCTAATTTAGCTAACAATAAATGGAAATGTTTTTGTAAACACTGCCCTAAAGGTCAGAAATTTTGTTTCTTTTATGTATTTACCATTTTTATTTAAAACAATATGCTTTTAATTTATATTTTTCCAAAATAAAATTTATTTATTTCTTTTTGTAAATTATTTATTGAAAAAGTTTAAATGTTTATTAATTTTTATTATTATTTAAAGATTGTTCTGAATTTTCGAAACAAAACGGAAATATTAATTTATTAAAGAAACGTATTTTAAATGAAAACGGTGAAAAAGATTATGCTGAAATTGTAGACGATGAAGACGATTATTCAACTCCTACAGGAAAAGATTATGAAATATGTAGAATGCGTTTAACACTTGGTAATATAATTGGGGAAGGTCAGTTTGGCGATGTTTATAAAGGAATATATAAAGCTAAAAATGATGTTGAAATTGAAGTTGCTGTCAAAACATGTAAACCAGAGAGTGAAGAGAGTATGAGAGAAAAATTTTTGGAAGAAGCATATATAATGCAGCAATTTGATCATAAGCACATAATTAAATTGATTGGTGTTTGTACTGACTCCCCTATTTGGATTCTTATGGAATTAGCTAAGTTTGGTGAAATGCGGGCATTTTTACAAAATAATAAAACAAATTTAGATTTAACGATGCTTGTATTATATATATATCAATTAAGTACTGCATTATCATATTTAGAAAGCAAACATTTTGTCCATCGAGATATTGCGGCAAGAAATGTACTTGTTTCATCGTTTGATTGTGTTAAATTATCTGACTTTGGTTTGTCAAGAACTGTTGAAAATCATAGTTATTATAAGGCATCAAAAGGCAAGCTTCCAATTAAGTGGATGGCTCCAGAATCAATTAATTTTAGAAGATTCACCACAGCAAGTGATGTATGGATGTTTGGTGTTTGTATTTGGGAAATTTTAATGTATGGAGTAAAACCATTTCAGAATGTAAAAAATAATATTGTCATACATAAAATTGAAAATGGTGAACGATTACCTTTACCAAATGACTGTCCACCAAGATTATACAGTTTAATGTCTCAATGTTGGAGCTATGAACCTACTAAAAGACCAAATTTTCAAGAAATAAAAAAAATTTTAAATGAAATATTAGATGAAGAAAGAATTCAACAAAAAAAAAATAGTAAAGATGAATCTTCATTTTCTAATGCACAATCTACTCAAGATATTCAATTAATTTCAGAATTAAATAAGCGTTCTTCATATATTAAAAATAATGAACCTGCTAAAACTTATTTAGTTGCTTCTGATCCTGAAGTTTTAGCAAAAATTTTTAAAGATAATAGTCAAAGTTTACCTCCTGCTTCATCATACATAGCACCAGCATCACCTTCTAACACTTTTAAAGTACAATCGGAAACATCTATTATAAATGTAATTATAAAAAAAAAATCTATTTTAAACTAATATTTTAAATATTTATTTATAAAAAAAGGCAGGGGAAAATGATTCTGAACAAAAAAGATTGTTACTTTTTCAAAAACTTAAAAAACAACAAAAAGAATGTGAAGAAGATTCTAAATGGTTAGAATCGGAAGAAAAAGAAATGTTTGGGCGTGTTTTAAAAAGACTTTCTACTAGTGATTCAAGTAACAAATCAGAAATAAGTTTGAATTCTAATCATAATGAAAGTTCGCCTACAAATAGTTTAAACAGTGTACACTCCTTAACTCCAAAGAGAACGACTAGTTGTAAGATAAACTTATTTTAATTTACTTTTTATTAAAGTTTATTAATTTATATTTAAGGTATTTCTTCAAATGCTGAGGAAGAAAATATAATATCTTATTGTCCATCAGAAATTGATAGATCAAGTTTATGCATATCAAAATCTTCTGCTGAATTAGATAGAGAAGGTGATAATGTTTATAAATTTACAACAAGTGTTTTATTTTCTATTAAAATATTATTACAATGTGTCCATCAAGGAAAAACTGAACTATATTTAAATCTAGTACGAGATGTTGGTTTAGAATTAAGAAAATTGCTAACAAGTGTTGATGAAATTATTGAATATTTACCTATTTGGTCTCATAAAGAGGTAGAAATGGCTCATAAAGTTTTAAGTAAAGATATGGCATTATTAATTAATGCTATGAAACAGGCTCAAAAATACTCTAAAACTTCTATTGAGCCAGAATATAAAAAAGGAATGTATCAAGCTGCACATATTCTAGTAGTAGATTCAAAAACTCTTTTAGATACGGTAGATTCAATAAGAATTAAAATGAATTCTCTTAGTTTAGAAGAAAAAGAAAATTCTACTGACAGTACATGAAAATTGAAAAAAAAAATCAATTTTAATAAACCATAATCAAAAAAAAAGGTGCATTTTTATTATTATAAAATTCTAGTTAATTTAAAAAAAAAATCAAAGAATATTTTTGCAATAAACCAAAAAAAGAAAAAAAAGCTTAAAAGCAAATAATATTTTAATCAAATTTTTTTATAGATAAATTATATTTTTAATTATTTATTTTTAATTATATTTGAATTATTTTTTGACCAATTCATTGCCATATATTTAAAAAAGTTTACTTTTTCATTATCAATTTTAACTTAAATCAAATAAACATAAATTATAAATAATAGGTTATAACTTAACATAAAATAAAATTTATAAAATTAATAAATTGTTTTGATTTTGAATTTTAAACAACAAAGTAAAAAAAACAAATAATTGCGTAATAATTGAACTATTATTTGTTGTGATTTTAAAACAATTTTTTAAACAAAAAATAATAAATTTTAATTTATTGAAAATAAAAATTATATCTTTATTGTCTTATCATTGACGGAGAATATCTTGTAATTTGAAATAGTTAATTATTATAAAAAATTTAATCTAAACAAAATGAATTATGTAAAAAGAAGTATGGATGAGTTTAAATCATTGTTTGGACAAACGTCTTCCAAAATTGATTTTTTGAATTTTTTTAAAGCGATATTTAATATGTGTAAAAAAAGAAAAAATTATAATTTAATGAAAAGACTTTTATTTTTAATTGGATCAATCTCTAGTTTTTTTGGTGTATTATTTATTAGTTCTATATCTTCAGCACATCATATACATACTTTTTACCTTTTTTTTATAGCAATTTTTAGTTTTGTATCATTAGCTGCATATTCTGAACATAAGCTTAGTCTGTTAGCAATGTCAATACTTACAACTTTACTTGGAATAACTGGTATCACAATTGGATTATTTTTTGTATCTATTTTTATTTTTATTATTTCTGGGTTAACATTTGTTATGTGTTATATGGTTAAACAAAAAGAATTAGATTTATTAGAAGATTAATAAATTTTAATTAAATAAATTTTATTAAACTAAAATTTTTTAAAAAACTATATTTTATTTAAATTCACCTAAAAACTATAAAATTGAATATATAACTTTTATTTATTTAAATAAATTTAAAAATTTAAAAAAAAATTGTTTTTGCATTTCTTGAGTTCAAATAAAAAATTTGGTATATTGACAAAAAAAAATAAATTTGTCGTTATAAAATGTTAACTTTATGTTCATGATATTATAAAAATAATAAATTATTTAATTTTATTTACAATTAATTAAAAAAAAAATTAAATTATTTAATTCATTAAAAATAATTTGAAATAAAAAAAATTGTGTTTACATTGTAAAATGAAAATTTATAGTTAAAAAAATTCTAATATATAAACATTTAATCATGGTATAAAGATTAAAAAATTCAACTAATATTTAAAATTATTTTCTGCTAAATACTAAAGTAAGTAATAACATTGATAATTGAAAATAAAATTATTATAACCAAATTATGCAAATAAAACTTTAAAATTTTTAATCAATTAAACTATAGAATCGATTAAATTTAAATCACAAATGCAAATGCAATAAAAACAATGTAAATTATTAATTAAGCTCAGTTAAGTTTGTTTATTTACTTTGTTTTTAGATTTATTTTTTTTTTTTATTTTCTATTATGTTCTTTTATACATTCGGATCAAATAAAATGAAAAAAAAAATTCAAAAAGCAGATTAAATTAAAAAAAAAGTAATAAAATAATGAAAACAACATACACATCTAATTTTGTAGAATCAAAGTGAGAAAATGAGATTAAGCACATGACACAAAAGAGACAAAATTGTATTTAGTCTATGTGAACTTTTTCATTGTAAGTTATATAATGATAAAATCAGTCCGCTGCAAATCAACTGTTAACTACATCTTTGAACAAGTTTTGTCAACAAAATTTACTTTCATAAAAATTAAAATCAGGCAATCATAGTAAAATAAAGCCAAATTTAACAAGTAAAACGATAATTTTAACACAGTATGGTGCGACAAAAACTAGTTAAATTAGATTTTAAATCATATTGAAATTTAAACAATTAAATTTAATTATTTTAGTTAAATGTGTTTTGATAATTTAATGTAGTAAATATAATCAAAGCATCATGATGACATGTTAACTAAATTTTCCATATATTTTTACAAAAATCAAATTAGTTTAAGTAAGAAAAAAAATTGTTTAGCTTTAAAGATTATTAGTTTAATCAATTATTAATTTATTTTGTGCTTTTTCGGTAAAAAATTATATGTTATAAATTTTAATTTTAATTAAACTTTGTAACTTTTAATTTTACATTAAATCAAAAATAATTATTTTTTAACAAGTGAAATTTAAATTATAAATAATTGAAAATATATTAAAAGTTTTATTATATTTTATCACATGAAAAGTAAATTGTAAAAACAAAGTAGGAAAAAAAAGTAAAGTTGTCATTTTAGTTTGTGATAATAAACTATTTTTCACATTTAACGAAGTTTTTTGTCAAATTTAGCTTTAAATTTATTGCGCTATTGTTTAATGATAACAAATATCAAAAGCCGCAATTAGATAATAAATTAAATTTTTTTTTTGCAAAAAACATATGTGTTTGAAATTATATGTAAAAGATCATATTTTTATGATAAAATTCTAAAGTGTTAATCTAGTAAAGGAACCAAAAATGATTTTTTAATTATTAAGCAATCAGATCAGTATTTATTTACAAAAACAATAGTTAAATATTTTAGATTTGTCAATAATCAATCGATTATCAACGAAAGCCGATAAAGTAAGATTATGATTTAAAATAAACACGCGATTAATGTTTATTAAAAAAGATTATAAATTGCATTTTCTAGATAATTTTTAGTTTTGCTTGTCAGTTTGAATATAGTAAGATCAGTATGGAAAAGTATCAAAAAGAAAGTAAATTATTTCTTTGGATTTTTTTCACACCAAATTTTCGCAGATTATAGAAAACTGTTTATACTGGAAATGTTTAGACAAGCATAAATATTTATATGTATTCTTAATATATATTTTTTTAGCTGTTTTTCGATAGTTTTTAACAAACTTGATACATTTTTCACTAAATTTCACTAATATTTCACTATTTTCTATCTTTTTCTATTATTTTTCATTATTTTCCTTTCTTTTCATCATTATACATCAGTTTTTTCATTTTCTGAAACACATTTTTCTTATGTGCTTCATGAATTTGTTTTTTATTTTTAATATTATTTTCCTACCTAAACAGATTTGTTAAAAGCAAAATTGTACATGAGGGTGCAGTTAGCTTGTTAATAGACCATGGGACGCTATTAATTACTAACCAAGAAGTTCTAACAGTCCGTGATTTTGGATATTCGTGCTGCTTTAGCTTTACTCAATTGGGTCTTTGATCTGCGAATAGGCGCAGCTGCAAATTTCAATCTAAGTAGAATCTGCAAGTGTCCGAATGGGCGAAACAAAAACATAAAAAATAATAAAAAATAAATTTAAAACAAAATTAGATACAAAAGTGGATGGCGTTCAATAAAACTCACTGATAAATGTAACAAAAAAAAAGGGGCGTTTAAAGTAAGAAGTTTAAGCCGTTTGCATGTGTTTAAACGTTGATAGCGTGTTTGCCAATTTTAAAACAAATCTTTCTCAAACTATTTCTTTTGCCAATTGCATGTTTGCTTTGTAAAGACTAGTTGCATCTTGACTGAGTTTGCAGCTAGCTAATGTTAAACCATTTTCATAGGCGATTACTTCCTTTGGCTCTTTATCCAAACCCAAATGAATTACGCCTTTTCTGGAAGAAAGTAATTTACAGCTTTACAGCGGTCTGCGGTTTGCACACTGTTTCCACTTAAAATGCCAGTTAAACTGTCAGAGAATTCAATTTTTTAAACTAATGACAGAGCAAAATTAAGCTTAATTTGTTTGCTCAAGAAACATTGTTTAAATTTGAACTAAATCCATCGGTTTGTGTTCGGCTAGAAAATTTTAAGTCAAAATTTGATGAGTTTAAACATTGTTTAATCAAACTTAAAGCAAAAATTACATACCAATCTATTTAGTAAAAATAGACAAAGAAATCTTTTCAATTTTCTCTTCAATTTTCTCTTCAATTTCTCCACATTTTCTATTATTCAAACACCTATTTTAGCAAAAGCATCAAAAATAATAGGATAATAGGTATTTTTTTAATTCACTATTTTGCCCGTTTTTGCACAATAAAGATTTAAGAAAAAACAAGAAAGTTAATTGTGCAATCCATTTCAAATGTCATCGAATAGATATATTTAACAAGCGATTCAGAACCATTATTTAACTTATCAAAACGAAAACGAAGAAACTCAACAATTAACCATCGACTGACAAGTAGCAATCAAAATGCAGTAGAAAAAGGAAAGTAACTTTTTTAAATGAATAATATTCAGTTCTTTGCATTCTTTTTACCAGTCCAACAATTCGTTTTACATCAAAATCCGAATCAATTTCTTGACTAAAACACGCACTCAAATTTTACAGCTGCAATAACAACTAGTCCAATGACATTGATATTGATGAAAAAAGTGGATTTTCTTAAAATGGACTATACATCCTAATGACTTAGAGCATTTTTTAAGAATTTTTTTTTTTAAAACGATATTAACAATAAATAAACATACAATTGCAGTTGATTTGTCGATTTTAAGAATGTTATTCATTCACGTGGCAATAGATCATTGTACCTATCAGCAAATGTCTAATCAATGTTGCTATTTGCTGTAGCTTTAATCTGCTTTCAAGCATGTTCAAACGCATTTCGCTCAATTTGGTCAGATAAAAGCCAAAAGCAATTTCCTTTTCTTATTCTACATTTTGGCTTTGTTTCAAACCAATGGCTTAGCCACAGGAATTAACTGCTGGGATCAAGCCAGATTGCTGATGCGGTTTTTGTTGGCCAAATGCATTTGGCGCTAATTGCGGCTCGCTGCGGGTGATTTGAAGCTCATTCTAATGCTTTTAACAATTGATCCAATGTCTAAACCAAATTAACAAAACTAAAGAAATCGTGTGTATAGCTTTTTTCATTTTCTTAGAAATCATTCAATCAACTCGTTAACTCTATTCGAATTGATAACGAGATTGGTACAACTATTTTTTTACATGTTTTTATTATGAAGAAGCAAAATAGTGAAAACAGGTTCAAAAATTTAAACACAAATTAGAAACACAAATTTAGAAACACAGGTGTAAAGTTATTAAATATCAGAGTAAAAATCATTGAAATCGATTGTAAATTTTGACCTAATTTTGCAACAAGTTTTTGATTAAATTTGCTTCAAAACCACCATAAAATAACAAAAATACAAAATTTACCCGTTTATGATATGTTGAAACGACATTGAAATTGGTCAAAAGCTGTGATTATGATAATTTACGATTTTTCTAGTTTAGGATTCGACCGACACCTGCTTCCGGCAAACTAGCCCATCAACTAACTTTTCTCTTCTGGCTATTACAATCAGAAATATGCAAAAATCTGCGGAAATTTTTTGATAAAGAAAATTTTTCTCAGTTTCCATATTTCAAGCACTGGGTACAATATTATCAAGTATTTACATATAGACCATAATTTATTTAGAAAAAAAATGCACAGAAACGTGCAACCAAAACCGCCTACGGCATTTTAATAGTTATCATATTCGTATAAAACTAAATTTTGGAATGCTTATCTCAATTGTTCTTACTATATTTAAGTACTTAACGTATTGTTTTTTAGTTGTTTTTTTTTAAATAATTATTTTTAGTTTTCTTGACCAATATGTTTTGTTTAAATTTTTTTAGACCGAAATTTTCATAAAAATCAATTTACGTAATAGCTTTGTTCTTATTTTACATAATTTTTTGTTTATTTTAATAAATTAAATAAATTTAATTAAAATTAAGTTGTCGTTTTTGTTTAAAATTTACAAACATTTGATAGCTTTACAAGCCTAAAGGTTTTTACTGAGAAATTGATCAAAAAGTTTTTGTTTCAGTCATTTAAAATATGCATTGATGTTTGTGCGCAAACAATATGTGATCAAATATTATGATAAAACATGATTATAGTCAATGTATCATTACACTAAATCTATATGGATTTTATGTTTACTTTAATCAACATGATAATAAACCGGTAACAATATCTATAAACCCAAAATATTTTAGAATTCATTTTTGGTTTTTTTTTTTTATTTTATATTTTCAGTCATAATTTTTCAGTTTGTCTTTTTGATTTTTTTTTTTGCATTTTTATTCATATATATGAAATAATTTTATTCTATAACACTTTTAAGTATATTTATTTTCATTTAAATAGTTTCATGTTAAATTATTCATTTAAAACTGACGATTTAACAAACATGTATTAAAAATACAAAATTACATCTTTTATATCAATTGTATGGATGATTGATCAAATCGATTATTGTTTAATTTAAACTAAATAAAATATTAATATGATCAATGTTTACTTTTACTATTTTTATTTAGTTTTTTTTTTGCAATTAAGCTAATTAAGTATTAATTTAAAAAATGTATTTTATTAAATTTTTGTTTTTTTACTTTTAAAAATATTTAATTTAAATTTGCATTTTTTTTTAATTACATTTAATTTAAAATAAATTTAACAATTTTTATATTTTTTCAAAAAAGGCTAAATTTACTTAATTGATTTGAAAAAAAATATATTAAATAGTACAACTATTTTTTTTTATTAAAAATCGTGCAAATTTAAAATTTTATTTTTTTTTAAATTATTTTAAAAAATAAAATAATTGATTTGATTTTTTTATTTGAAATTTAGAAATTTTAAAAAAAATTTTAAAATAAGAAAAAGAACTTAATCATTTAATTTGTTTATGATGTTTTCGAACTATTCACGACCAATTACTAAAGTTTGCTAGTGAATTTTTAAATAATTTTTTTTCTTCATTATTTTTCCCTAGTATCATTAACAAATTCTGTCAAACTTTTTCATTTTTTTGTAATTTTAATTTATTTAATGAACAGTCAATTTAAATTTGAAACCAACATTTTTCCACTTATTTTTGAATTTGTGTATATGGCCGATTTAAATTTTTTAACAAAATACGACGGAAAATAATTTAGTAAAAGTGTTATTAGTTTTTACAGATGGCAACAGTTGAAAGACTTATTTAATAAAGTTTACTGCATTTGTTTGTCTATTCCTCTAAAATCTATGGGGACAAAATTTGTGAAAAAAGTTGAATTAATTGGATTTAATCAAAAAAGTTAGTCAAATAAAAGTATAAACTATTTTATATTATTTGTAACAAATGCTATAGTTTAATAATTTAAATACAAAAGCTTGTCTTAAAACTAAAAAAAAAAAAAACTTAAAGTGTTAAGAAACAAATTTTTTTATTTTTTTTATATAATAATTCAATTGATTAAACTACAAAAATTTAAAAAGAAAAATCAAGGAAGAAACTTGAAACTTGACCAGAATTACGTTTTTTTGCATTCACTAATGCTTAATACTAACGTTCGTTACGATTTCAGTCAACTTGGCCTTACTATAATGGGCAAGTGATTTGCATCGATTTTGCCACGAAAAGCTAGACCAGGGTTAATTGAAGAAATGGCGTGAATTAACGCTTTTTCTTTTTTTTTCTTGTTCTTTATTTTGTTTTTCACTTTTTCATTTGCTTTTATTTTATTTAGGCACTAGTTTCACATCCGCTATTGGCATTTTTCCTATAGTTACTCGTTTTTTTATTTTTATGTTTGCGCGAGTTTTCTTAATATTATTTAATTTTTTTTTTTTGTTTCTTATTTGATTTTAATAGTTAAGACTTTTCTTAGTTTATTTGGTCGGTTTGATTCGCTGCAAATATACCGGACAAGCTTTAGATCAAACAGGATGGCGGAAATGCAACACTAGTAAAATGAACAATTAATTAAAGCCAATACAAGCTTTAGGTTAAGTTTGAAGTTGGTGAACCTGGTTTTCATCTAAACCAACATAATACAAAATACGCTTGAGCCTGGATTTTCAGAAAAAAACGGGCTAATAGGCGGTTGGTTATTAGTATGGTGAACCCGGTCACAGTGCAAGTCTGTGTGCAAGATTTATTGCTACAATTTTGCATTTATTTTAACTAAAAACTGATTAAAACATTGAGTTTTCTTACCCAAACATCTCTATGGACTTTTTAGTTAGCCGCTTGTTGAAACAAACTTGGAAAAATTGTCCCAAAACAAGTGCAAAATGGTAACAAGATAGCAAAAAAAAAACTCAACATTAATGCCTATATTCCAAGTCAACAAAGTTTGGTGAAGTGTGATTTAAATGATAAGTGCAATATACTTTGGTCCAGAAAATTATATTTTTAAGAAGCATGATGGAGATTTAAAAAAACAATGTAAAGTATTGGGTAATGAACTTTAAATGTCTATGACAAAAAAGACGCAATATCATTGAAGTAAAACTGATCATTTTATACATTTAAAGCAAAAAAAATATAACAGTTTTAAGTTGACAAAACAAAAGTAGTTTTACTATACCATGATGAAAAATGGACTAGAAAGTTAGTGAAAACAAGCCAACTCACGTATTGGTTAAAGCAAAATATGATTATGATTTAAATATTTTCATGTTTAAACGTTTTTCTTTTGAAACACTTTATGAATTGAAAAATTTTTAGATACATATATTTGCTCAACAAAGCAAAAATGTTTAAATCAAATTTTAGGAAACTATATTTAAAAATAAAAGAGGAACGGAAGCAATCAAGTGCAAAAGTTAGCCTATGTATTAAGAAATTTAGTTAAGAAGTATAAATTTAGTTAACAAGTAAATACTGATAAATTTGAAAATGTTTAAACTGCACGTGTATTATGATTTAAACCTGTTAATATCAAGTTAACTTTTAAAAATTTCAATTAATTTAAATTGAAAATAAACAAATTTCAAATAGTGAATTTCAAAGAATTGAAATAATAGTTTTTGCTAAAAACTAATGCTTTTGACAGCTGCTGATAAAAATTAATAAAAATAAATAATAATACTTTCTAATATCATTCAATTTTTATGTTTATCATTTGATGCAATGAACATGATAAATTTTAAAGAAAAATTACGTGTTCTGGCAAATTTAAACAGATAATATTGTTTAAAATTAACTGTCAAATTAAGGTTAAAAAATGCACCATTAAACTTACTATATCTGTATAAAATTCAAATTGCGCAAATTAAATTAAGGTTGGCGGTTTTTTTCAATGCAAATTAAGGTTAGAAAGTTTTAAACTCATTAGAAAACAATCAAATTATTGTATAAATATTGAAACGAATAAACATTAAAAACAAAGCCATATTCTGAAAAAGGTTTATCTAAAAAATTTAAATAAATTTAATGTAAATATTTTAATTTATAAGAAATGATTAGATATAATCTACTTGATTTTTTTTTTTAATTTAAATGTTATTGTGAACAAATGTGATTGTGTGTAGGTTTAAATATATTGTGTAAATTTATTTAGACGTAAACAAAAAATTAAATAATTTATTTATACCATAAATGAACAAAAATAAAAAAAATAAGGTAAATCAAATTTAATTTAAATTTTTTATAAAAAATAAAAAAATATAGATGATAATTGATAATCAAAATAGTTTGATTTTCAATTATATTTTGCAATTAAGAAAAGAAAAATTGAAATAGATAGTTAAACAATCACAGTAAAACAGTTAAAAAAGAAAAATTAAAAAACATTGATTAAGTTAAAGCGTTAATTGCACCATCATTAAACATGGTCATCATTATAACTAACAGACTGAATATTTTATTTTGCTTTTACATCAGCGTATTTATGAGCAGTTACATGTGGGAAATAATTTGCTTAAGTAAAACAAATATTTACTAAGCTTACTGTGAATGTAAAAACAACGATTAACTGTCATCTAAATTATGCTTAGTCAGACTAGTAGGCATGCTGTTAAATCTGTCTTTATTTTGTCTAACTTTTTTGCTACTATAAGATTTTGGCAAAAGAATATTAATAACAAATAAAAAGCAAAGCAAAAATAAGAAACAAAGTGAAATGATGAAAACTGGTCAGTAAAGTGTGGTATGCAATTAATTGTGGTGCAAATAAACGCTATTAAAATCCCAAAAGACAAACTATTGATAGACATGGGTCCACACAGGTTTGCTTTCTTAAATCGATAAGACACATGAATAGCAAGAACCTGACAAAAAGGCTAATCAAAGTAGTTGAAGTGAGTTTATGTAAAAGAAAACAAATTATAGAATTAATAGTAAATCGGTGGATAACAAAAAGAGATAAAGTAAAAAGAAACAAATAAAACAAGTACGTGCAAAAATAGAAATTGTGTAAACAAGCGTTTAGATATATTTGTTTGTGTTTATTTTTTTGGTTTTAGACATTTTAATTAAAAATCATTTGCATTTATCAGTGTTTGCACAAATTGATACATGATCATGGCCACTTGTTACAGAGCCATTAGAAAAGCTCTAGATATGACTGATGTGAAATCAGGCCAAAATTAAATTGCTAACGCCAGATAAAACATGAACGAAGAGGTCTTATTGATATAAGCAATTGAAGAAGTAGGCTTGAGTTTGATCTAGCAAATCTTAAATATAAAACTGGTAGAAAATGGTCTGGTCATAAAAGACCATGGCTAATGGCGCGCAGCAGTTTCTCAGCCGGCGGTGTAAGAGTCTGGCATGTTAAAACACCCGTTTAACCTTGTTCATTGGACTCATACTGTGGTTAAGAAACCTCTATCCTTATGTTTTCACCTTTTTCTTGCTATTTTATGTTTCATTTGTTTTTTTCTTATTTTTGATTTTAGCAATTTTTGTATGTTTTTTTATATCTCATATCTTTAGATCTTTGTAAACAAGCTCAGAACTTTGATCAAGTTTGCAACAATTTTTTTTTAGCTCTTATGAATTGTTATTAAATTTGTTTTTGGAATTGCTCTTAGATTTTTTGTCGGATGAGTAGTCGGATGAGTATTTAGAGCTGTTCTTTTAACCTGGGTTAGTGTTTTAACTTAAATCAGGGTGAAAACGCGAGTTTAACTTTTAAACGCCCGAATTAATGATTAGTTATGAAGCACTGACCACATGCGGTTTACCCATTAGTAAGACTAATTTCTTTCATTAGTCTTGGCATTGGTTTTCAATATGATTATAATTTTTTTTTTCTGCTTATTTTTTAATTTACTTTCTTATTTTAACTTTTTTATTTTAATTTTTAATCATTGTTTACAACGTGTTCTCAATTTAACTTGCATTTTTTTTTCTTTTTTTGATTAAACTTTATTTTTCTTCTAAAATTAAAATTTTTTATGATGGGTTCAATTTTGTGTTTAATGAATAAACACAAGAAATAATTTAATTTTTTTTTATTATTATTTAGAAAATATTAACTTGCTTGCACATAAAATGAATTTTATTTACTACATTTATTTTATTTATTTCTTATTTATTTATTTTCTAATGAAATGTTTTTCTAGTTATATTTAATGTTCATTTTTAGTTAATAATAATTTTTTGTAAGGATTAAGATAATAATTTTAGTGGTTATTAACTATATAACACATTATTATTTTTTTTTTTTGTTTTCTTAAGCAAAATATTAATTTTAGATATCTTTAATAAACACAGATGTATAATTTGAGTTCGATAAATTAAAAATGGCTTTAAACAAAAATTGTAAAATGGTTAATTTTTTTTTAAAAATATGAATTTTTGTAAAAATAGTATGAAATTTTATGTGAAAATATATTTTAGTCTTAATTATATAAAATATAATTTATTTTTTACATATTTAATTAATATTTACTTTAAGTTTATATAAGCAAAAGAACAGGTGCAAAAAAAAACGTTTCATCAAGTTGAAATTAATCGAAATAGATGGAAACTGATGACATACTATTAAGTAATCAGAGAATGGTTTGTTATATTGTATCCGTTTGATTTGGATTACATATTGCTCTTTTATTTATTTATGATTAACATTTCATTTTTTTCTTCACTGTTCTTTTATTATATGATTATAAACAATTCGATACTTTGAATAGAACTTTTAGATACATTTTATATTTATTTCATTTGCTTTTTCTTGAATTATCGGTTCAATAAATACAAGTTTTTGCTTGTTTTACAATCGTAGATTGAAAATACTAGACAGTAGTAAGTAAATATTTTTGCTAGTGGATTAAAACTTAGTTTTAATCAATTGTAAGCTGATTTGATATAACTAAAGTTTGATTTTACCAATGTGTTTTAAGTATATGGTGATATGTTGAATTTTGTATTAAACAAAAATTAGAAATTGAATTACATTGATGCATCAAAATCAAACTTAGAACGTGATTAAAAGTGCGTTTTGATTTTTTGTTAAGTAAATGCTATAAATCTCAATTGTATTAAGTTACAGTTACTATTGAAGAAATTAGTGTCTATTTTTTTTGCCTATATATTTTTTTCACTCTGCTTATTCATAAACAACATAAACAACATATTTGAACAGACACAGATAACTTTTCATTGGCTTTTTGTCATTTTTATTTTTGAGCTTTTATTTTTCATGTTTTATTTAGTTCATCAACTAGTAATTTTATATAAGTAAAGATGTGATGTCACTGTTGATCAACTAGCATCAATCATGCGAATCGGACGTATTTAAATATGCATATAAGACTTTGGTATCAATGCGTTATGCAAGAGAATTGCTACATTTTGTTAGTTATTTAATTTGGTTTATTTATTTATTTTTTTTTTTCACTACAAACTTTAGTAGTATGTTAATTGCATTTTTTGAATTTGGTTCATGTGGACTATAACATATGGAATTGTGAATAGTGAATGCTAAATCCGGAACCAATGTTAAATACAATATACAAGTGTGCAAATGTTCACGCTTGGGGAAAATTTGAGTTGATGTTTTGATGGAAGAATGCGGCACTTGGTTAAGTGCATTGAGCACAAGTGGTCTTCCAGAATTTTATAAATGCCTATTCATTTTATTTTCGAGATGAACCAGCTAAATAACTACCCCTATCTTTGAAAAGCCTAGTGCAATTGAAAAATGTTGTTTTTCTTTTTCAGATATATTTAAATTGTAGTGATAATAAAAATTAAGGAATGAAAAATTTCAGAAACCGGCATTTGAATTTAGTTGGATGAACTAAAAAATGAAAGTTTGGTTTTAGATGCACACTTGCTGCAGTCCTAATACTTGCATTTATATTTGCAGCAATATGCATGTGGATTTATTATTTTTTTAATTTAATCTGCAAGGTTTGAACAAAGAAAATGCAATTCAACAAATCATTAGTTATTAACTTAAATCAAAAGCTGCTTGCTTAATTTTGTCTATTATTCATCTGGTACGGGTAAATTTCAGAGGACCGTTCGAATAAAGTGCAGGTTATTTGAGCTTGCAAATGGTGAAACATATATAACAGCATGCAAAGTAACCAAGTTGAGAAAGAAAACAAAGGCAAATAAGAAAAAGCAAAAGTTTGCGCGATTTAGCCAGTGAGTTAACAGTGGCTTATTGTGGCCTTTTGAAGCACCTAACAATGCCAGTTGAACTGACAGCAAAATTTGCAAATTCAAAAGCTTGCAATAAAAAAGATGAAAAAAATGCAAATTTCTAAGATGCGGAAATTCAGCAAGAAATAAGATCAAGAAATAAGATGAAGTAAGATCAACAAATAAGACCAACAAATAAGACGTTCGCGCCTAGACAGGGCGTCGTACTTTCTTCTGCGCCAGATGGTGCCACAAACACATGGGGCGTGTTTATCGGGCGCAGCTTTGCCAGGCAAGAACTCGGCTTACCACTTCACGTTCAGGATCCAAGCTGGACACTTCTATCCGGGATTCTTTCTTTTAACATTTGCAAACTCGGTCTAATTTAGTTTAATTATTTATTAATTGCCTGTCCGGATTGGGCTGCAAAAGTTAATTAGTTCTAGTAAACACTGGTTAAAAGTCTGCAGCTTTGTCACTAAACCCCCTAATTGTTCGTGCAAAAATTAAGACAATGTCGCATCTGCCAAAGTTTCTCGTCAATCGTCTAACTTCAACTTAGTCAATCAAAATATTTATGTTGTTCGCTTTCTAAACATACCTGGATTATTTTGGTTAAAGGGTTGTCCATTCAGTTTTCAAGCTTTGCTCCAAAGTTTGATCAACCAGGATTAATACTATTTGTGTCTCTTAATCAATTAGGCTAAGGTCACTTTTCAGGATTCTTTTTCAAGTGTGACATTCTTCCTTATTATCGTTCAATTGAAAAATGACTTTCAGCCTATTGTTCCAATACGTTCTTTTAATCTTCTTCTCTTTTGCAGTAAAAATGTATTCTGCGGTTTTCATTCTACTTGTTTCTTAAATTTACACGCTAATTTCATTTAGTCTTTATTTGTGATTTGCACATTTCTGCATTTTTCCTATTACTCTGTATATAAATTTGATTTCATGGTTGTTTTTTCTACTTTTGGTTGTGCTTTTTAGCTTTTATTTATTCGAGCTAAAAACAAACTTTTATTAAATTCTAATAAAAATTTCAGTGATTACATCAAAAAATATATTTATAATCTAGTGTTTTTTATGGAAATGCTTTTTAATTTTTATTAATTTAAAAAGCTTTGTTTCACGAAAATAATTTTTTATTTTATTTTTTATTTCAGTTTAAAAAGTGATAACTTTAAACATGCACATCTGTATTTGGGCATGTCTAGTGTAATTGTGATGATCCTCATCTTTTTACTACGTTTTCAGTTTGGATTACAATGTATATTCAATCATTTTTTATAGGCTTTAGTTAAGATAATTACATTAAAAAATATTGAATTGTTTGATTCAATTATTTTAAATAAAACTTTGATTATTAAATTTAATTTTTTTATATAAAACAACTTTAATCATTATGGATATTTACTCATTTATTCAAAATTTTTTAAGGTTGTCTAATATAGACAACTCATATACCAAAACTGGATTATCTTATAAAAAATTTTCATATTTTAACCATCAAAAATATTATAACAGGATGTTTCAATGGGTTTTACTAATAACTATTAGTATTTGTTTTGTTCCATCAGCATATTCAAGTAAGATTTTTTTTTTTTTTTAATTTTATTAAACATTTTACATTTTTAAATTTTAAATTTGATCAATTTTTTTATTTGATTATTAATATTTTTTAATATTTTTTAGTTTTTATTTATTTATTTTTTAATTTTATTTTTTTTATTAAAATTACATTGTATAAATTAAAATTATTTGAAACTTTAGATGAAAAATAATTACAATCAATATTTTTACCTTTTGTTATATTTTAAATTTATATATTTTTTTTTTTAATAATTATTTTTAAATTTAATTTAATATTCATTTTTAAACTACTATAATTTTATTAAAATTATTCATCAAAGAATTTAGTAGTTTAGTTTTTTATATTATAATTCAAATTTGAAAATATTCATCATATATCAAACACATGCCTTTTTTGTCAGCTTGTTTTACTTTATATTAACAATTAATCTTAACTTTTTAAGTAAATAATGTTTATAAATTTAAAATATTCTATTATTTAAACCGATTCATAATATTTTATTTTACATCATTTGATTAAAGATTAAAATTTTTTTAGATTATTACAATTAACTCATTTATCAAAATTTTTTTAATAGATATCTAATCTATAGTTTATTTAAATAATCTGTTTTTTTTAATTTTTTTTTCATTTGTTTATTAAAAAGATTAACTATTTAACTGTTTATTAAATAATTTAATTATTTTTTACCCGTTTTTTTTATTAAATTATTTATTTTACATTATATAAAATTTAAGTTTAATTTAAATGTAAATTTAACTTTAAGCATTTATTTTTTTTTTTATAAATCTAAAGTTTTTTTTTAAATGATTGGACAATCAATTGTTTAACAAATATTTTATCAGCATTTTTTTTTTTAATTTTTTAAATATCTTAAAATGTAATTTTTTTCTTATTTTAGAACAATTGATTACATTAAAATTTATAATTGTTAAAGTTAATTTTTTTTATTTTAAATATTCATTTTTTCAACTTTTATTAAAATTTGCAATATTTTTCAATTAAATAAAAAAAAAGTAATTTAAATAGAATATGGGCGATTTTAAAAAAAAAAAAACAGAAACAAAACAAGCAATTTAATTAATATTTGTATCAGCTTTACTATCTTTATTTACTATATTTAAATTAGCTACCCTTTAATCATAATGATAGTATATAATAGACACTTTGACTTTGTTTTTAAAAAATACTTTCACCCAATTCGCCCAAAATTTAGGTGTTTTGAAAGTTAGCTGTCAGAATGTATCTAAATATGTTTGTATACTTTGCATCGACATCCACCAGATAAAGGTGTGTTTTGTTTGGATTTTATTTTCTTTATTTACTTTAAAGTTGCTTATTGTTTTTGGGTTTGGCTTTTTTGAGAGGTATGTGCAAATTAACAGTAGCAGTTACTGAAAATAAAGCAAAACATTTTTTTCAAATGGCTAGTATAAAAATTTTCTAAATTTATATTTACAATCAATATGCAGATAGATATTATATAGATATTTATATTTAAGTTGTTGAGTTGTATCAACAAATGTCAAGTTTTCAACAGCCTAGCCTATTTTTTGTTTGAGTTTAATCCGGCTTGACTTTCTAAGGTATTTTTTTGAATAAAATGATAAAAAACTGAAGAAGATTTAGTTTTTGGTCTTAGCGCACCTTTTTACCTGCTAGGCACGTATTGGATTGGTTTATGCATTTATTACAAGGGCAACTGCAGATGCTTATTTTTAAACTAATTCTTTTTAAATTTTAAGATTAACTGAACCATGTCTTTAACTATTTCATTTTAACCAGCGTAGCGTGCATATGTTTGCTAGTAAACAATTGCTTCAAATGCAGTTTAAAGGCAGTGCCAAGTAAATGGGTAAACTTTGTAAAAGCACAATTATTTCAGCTATTTATCTATGGTCTATTTTTTGTTCACAGTTTGTCCACCGTTTTGTCCACACTAGTGTATATCACTATGAATGGGTGCAAGTTTCAATTGAATTGTTACAACGCTAAACTTTTAGTTTTTTTTTTACACAATATACTTAGGTAGCATTTTTGACTAGCCGTAAAAATACCTATATTTATAATCGTATAATATATCTATGTATTTTGAGGCTTAGATGTGTGAATGGACAACTATTCATTTTATATGTGCCTATATGCGTATCCAAATGGCGTTAAAGTCGTATTACTTTCAGTCGATTTAATGCTTTCTTAATATATATTTAATCACAATATTGCATACGCACCATTGCCCATTTTCTTAACTTTTTTTTGATTGAAATCAATTTTTTTATTTTTTCAACATTAAATTTGACCACATATTTCACAATGCTACTGATCATTGAAAAATTAGTTTCTTAAACTTGATTTCTAGGTGCGCACTTTTTAATTTTTCAATAATTTGAAACGCGTTTCAATATTGTCTTTAAAAGTTTGGTGCAAAAGGTTCAAGGTGGATTTTTGCTTTTTTCTATTGATTAGTTCTGATTACGTACATATGTTTCTTATTAAATCAAAGTATTTTAATTTTAATCAATTTTTTTTTTCTAAAAATAAAATATATTATTTTTATAACTATTTTATTATAAAATTGTATAAATCACATTGATTTGTTTATGTGTTTAAATATTTTTTTAAATTGATTTGAATTAATATTTAACAAACAAGTTTTACGTTTTTTATTAAAATTATGAAAATTTTTGAATATTCACATTCGATTTTTGTGGTAAAAGAATTTATTTTATTTATTTTTCTTTTAATTTATTTTTTGTTCTACCTTTTGTTTACTTGAATATTTGTAACTAATGTGCTCTTATTACTTGCAATTGGTTTCAAAATACATTGCAAACAGATTAAATACTTCAACTTTTATTATTGTTCCGCTACTTGAAACTTAAAAAAAAAAGTGCTTGTTAGATCCATAATTATTCGTTGCTTAAACTTGACATTTACCACCAGTTGCACTGTTTTAAAATATATTTGTTTGTAAAATAAAATATATATATTTTTTTATTAAATTTGAAAGCACACCTGAAATACGCCTTAGTAAACTATTTGGTTCATAGAAAACATTAATCCGTAAAAATATAAGAATTTTAATTTATGAAATTTGAAGTTTAAGCCTTTTGAATTGATTTTTTTATTTGTAAGTGAATTAGCTTACACCGTTTAAAGTTTTAAGTAGTTTTTGAAGAATTCTTCAGTTTATTTTTTTTTTATAAACTTTGTTTTGTTTAAGCTTTTAGTAGCTCAATTTATTACTTATCTATAATACATATATACTTAAAATAGTTTAATTAGTTATTTTTCATTATTATATTTTTTTTTTTTTTGCTTTAGGCTAAAATAGAATACATGTATCTGTGCTCATTTAAATTATATTTTGCACAAGTGTAATATGTTTTGCTGGACATGTGCGTGTTGGAAGTGCCAAAGTTTTTGTCTATTAAACCATAGATGTAAAATCCAATAAACTTTGTGATTTGCCGCTTTAAACCACCCGCATCTGTTTTTTGACGCAGATGGTTTTAGATTTAGTACTAAGCTAAATCTCTTTGTGTTTGTAAGACGATGGTGGTCTAAATGCGTTAAGTTGAAAAAAATATTAAAAATAAAGAAACAGTATTTAATATTTATATTCTTGTATGCAATCACATGGTCATTTATGTTTACTGTTTTAAGACACACTTTGATATTAAATTTTTTCTTAAACAGATGTAGTTTGCCACTTTGCCTCATTACTTGCACTTGAACCATAAGATTTTAAAAGCAATTTTTTAAAAACTAACAGATGCTAAATTTGCTTAAATTTGGTTCTGCCTTGCCTATAAAAATATTAAAAAACAACATTTTCTTCAATTTATTTGATTTAAAATAAATTTAATTAAGTTCTCATCAAAATATATTTTTTGTGTAAAAAAAATTACTGTTAAATTTGGTTATAATAAACTTTTTTATTGTTTTTATAAAATAATTTTAATAGTTAATGTTTATTTCATGTTAATTAATTGTAATTATTTTTTTGTAAAATTTTTTATAATTTGAGTTTTACAATATAATTTAATTAGATAGATAATAATATGACAAAATTTTAAAGTATATTTATTGAAACAAATAAATAAATTGTTAATTTAGAATAATTAAAACAAATTTTAATTTAATTGCTTGATTTACTTTTATTTAAAATATAAATTATTTTATTAGCTTTTATATATAACATTTTTTTTACTTTAAATTTTATTTTTTTTTATCAACATAGGTATTATTTTTTATATATTTTAAAGATTTAAACTATTAAACTATATTTTCTAATATTTTATGATATTAATTTTTTTTTTTTTAAATATTTTTAATTTTATACTTGTTTTAATTCATTTATTTATTTTTTTTAATGCATATTACACTAGTAAAAAAATATATTTGTTTTTAGTAAAATGCGTTAAGATTTTCTAATTGATTTGTGTACATAGATTTTTTTTACTAACATTTCATGACTTTTATTTTCAGTATTATGCTTGTAAATTTAAATGAAAATAAAACCTAAACGTAAAAGCAATTTTTTAGCTAGATTTATTTAGAATTCGCTAATGGGTTTCTAATTTATTTTTTACTAAAGCTACACTTAGCTATAGCTTTTAATAAACAAGTTGTATTTTATAATAAATTTTTATCTATATTTTTGTATATTTATTTTAATATATTTTTTAGACATTTTGAGTATGTATATCTATTGATAATAAGTGCGCGTGAATGTATTTGTTTTGATTTATATTTAATACAGCTTTGGGCATTTTTGCTTTGCTCATTTAGGTGTTGATTTTAGTTGAAATCATTTTTCTAACGGCTCAATAATTTAACTGTTTGTTAATTCAATTATTTTTATTATTTTTTTATATATTATTTCAATGTTTTAATACCATTTCAATACCATTTCAATTGAACATTAAGCAAATCTTATTTTTGTTATGAATTTGTGAATTGATTGATTTTATTTCCATTTCATTTTTATTATTTTTTTTCTTCAAATAAAAAATCAAGTAATTTGTTGCTTTTTTTTTATCAATTACTTTTAGCAAAATGTTTTGGAATAGACTCAAATCATTATATGCATACAAATATTTTATATTAGCTATATAAGCTTTTAATATGTATTACAGAACAAGATTTGATTGTAATAATGTTTTCAGTTAATAGATTCTTGGTGTTTTTTTTTATGATCTTTTTTTTTTGTATTTATTTATTTCACACACTTTGTGGTTCAAGGTTTATTAGATTTCTAGTGGTTTTCATTTTTGTTTTCAACTCAATTTACTTGAGTTTTATTTTTTGTTCTAAACTTTTTTTTTTATTATTCACAAATGTTTTTTTTTTATTTTTTTACTTATAAGTTAAGTTTAAAAAAGTTTAAATTAAAATAAAAAAAAAAAAAAACGATACAACATAAATAGTGAAATGAAAAAAAAAAGTTTAGATGTAAAAAATTAAAGTTCAAATCTATTGTAAAAAATATATATATTTAAAAAGTTTGTTGTATGGTTAAATTAAAATTAGTAAAAATGTGATGATTGAGTACTATATAAATAGAGTAATTAAAAAGAAACGTTTTAATCAAAAAAATAACATAAGACAATGTGGCAAGTAGTTGAAGTCGTGGTCGATTATGTTAGGTTTTTGATCATTATGATGAAGATGCATTGGCCAATTTAAAAAGAATAAGCATTATGGTCACTATCTTCATTTACAAAAAAAAATCATGTGAGAACTTTGTTAAAAAAAATAATAAATATATTAATGACAATCTTATTTTAGTAACAATTTTTTTTTACTAAATATTGTGCATGTTTTATTTTAAAAAATTTTTAATTTTCAATTTGTGAAGCATGTTTAAAAAATCAAAAAGTAAAATTAAAAATAATGTATTAGAAATAAAAATATAAAAGAAATAGCTGAAAAATTGACATCCTGATCAACTAAAATGATTTTGAAAAAAAGTACATTGATCATTAATAATGAATTCATTTTGTGGTAGATGGATTGTGTTTTGCAAAGATGTTGTTTATACTTGGTTACCCTATCACTATTTATTTTTGTAAAAATGCATTATTTTATAAGTTTCAATCAAAAACACTAACCAAAATTTTTCAAATCACATGACTTATGTTTTTGTGCGCACCTATTGCCTGCCCAGCAATTGATGGTGATCACTTTTTTTTTGCTTTTTTCTGTTTCAATAGTTTTTAAGTTTTTGGTTTAGTTTTTTATAATCTTGTTCAATTTACCTTGGCCGCCTGTTTATTTTTTGCTGGTCACTTTTTTTCTCAAATGTAATTTATAATTTGTTTTATGATAATTTAAGTATTGGGTGTGTACTTTGTGTGTTCAATACATTTTGACTAGTCTGAAAACGACACACCATTTTTTGAACTTGTTCTTGATATTTTGTATATGCATACTTTTTTATGATTCATTTGCGTGCTTTTTTGGATAAATTTATATAAATATCGTTTTCTTAATACAAAGAATTTTTCCATCATTATTCTGATCCCACTTGGTCTTCATCTTTATTATTTATTTAAACTGCTTACCTCTTTTGGGCAATAGTCTAATCACTTAATGCTTTATATTTTAGTTTTTATAGAAATTCACCTTCTTTAATTTTCAAATATATTTAATTTTTTATATCTAGCTGCTGTTTTAATTTTTTTTTTAGTTTTATAATATTTATTTTTCTTAATAATTTTTTATAATTTTGCAGCTTATTAGATTTTTTTTTAATGTTGACAACAAAATTAAAAAAAAAGAAGAAAGAGTTAAAATTTATAGTGGACAAGCCCTGACTTGTTTTATATTTGTAATGCGCTTTTATATTTTTTAAATTTTTTCTGTTTAAACATTTTTTAAGTACTTGTTGTTAGTTAAGATGTGTGTGTGTGTTTGCATTTATTTATTTTATTTATTTTTTTATTTAATTTTTTTACACTGTATTTGACTTATAAATTAAAACGATTTTTACTATAATACAAGAGCAACTTATTCAGGTTTGTCCTAAGTTAGGTTTTGTTCAATAATTTGCAGTGGCTCATTACTTTAAAAAAAAATCATAAGCAAATGAACACAAATATAAAAATAAATTGTTTAAAATAAAATTAATAAAAAATAATTTGTAAAATACAGCAAATAAAAAAAAATTAAATAAAAACATCGTCCCGTTAAGACAAACAAACGAGCTAGTGTCTTAGATGTTTTTTTAATATTTTATTTTGCTATTCTGGCAACGTTATCAACTAATGTAAATGTACTTGTATGCACTTGTAACAACTGATATATATCAGTTGACCGATGCTATTTTTGCTGGCTATTCAACTATTAGTCAGTTATGCGATCATCTTTTTAAAAATGCAATAATATTGCATACCAATCTTCTTTTATGATATAAAAAAAATATAAGAATTACACGAGCCAAATACTTTTAGCACCATGTGAACAGAATACTTTTACCTGATTTTTGATTTTTAAATATTCAGTCAAATTTCATTTTTACAACATTTTTTCATCCTGTTTATAGAATTATTATAAACGATGATACATAAATTTTTTTGTTAGCCAAATTTTTTGCTCCTCCGTATATCAATATTGTAATGGACCGATGAAGTATTTTTTATTATTTTATCATCCGTCAACTGGTTTAAAATGTATTAATTTATGATTAACATAAATAACCTTAAGTTGTGGTTTGTTGGTGATGATAGTGTAGCTTAATGTCTTTGCACGGTGTCTAGTATTCTTTCTCTACTTTCTTTTAGATTGCTATTTCAATTTATGATTTTCATCATACATATTTGCAATGCTGTACATTATTTTACATTAAATACCTTGTCTAAGTGTTCATCTGCAAGCACTTAAAATATGTGCATTTATAAGTTGTAAAAATGTTTAATATTAAAAAAAAAAATTTTAATTATAATTTAAAAAAAAAAACAACAAAAAGAAAAACATAAGCTTACATAAAGGTTAAAAGATTTATAAAAATATAAATAATATAGTTAATTATACAGGTTTAAGTTTGAATAAAATTAATCAAATACTAAGTATAAACGTTAATTTAGAAAGCTTTTATATATAATTTTAAAATTAAGATTTTATATCTGATTTAATTTTTAATCGTTTAATTTTTCTTTCATATTTGAATTATACAAAATAGCACTTACATTGACAATATGAGGATTGATGATAGCTTATTTAATTGTTTGATTAATTGGTCTCTTCATAAAAATGTTCAATTATTTTTTTTTAGTATTAAAATTTACTTTTATTTTATTTTTTAGATTTCATAAACTAATTTATTAGTTTAATTTTGAATTAAAGTTAAATTTTTACAAAAGACTATTAATTAATTTTTATAAAATTTGAAATATTTATTTTAAAATTTAAATTATTAAATAAAAATAATTTTGCTAATCTAAGTTAATAATTTGGTATTTTTTTAATTGACAATATTTGCATTATAATAAATATATTTAATTTTTTTTTTTTTAATTTATTTATTTTTTGTTTAAAAAACAAATCACATTGTATATTAAGCATTTTCATAGTAATTTTTTATTTATAAAATATATATTTTTTAAATTTTATTTTATTAATATTATTTTTATAATATTCAGAATTTAAAAATTAATTAAATTTTATATTTTTTCATTAATCTTAAAAAATTTATTTTATTTTTATATTCAAAATTAAAAATGATAAAATAAAATAGAACAAAAAATATTTTTATAAATAATAATAGTAAATAAAAAAAAAATACTTTTATTAATTTAAACATGTAGGTTGTTACCACTGTTCTTTTTTTTTCTTTTTAATTTATTATTTTTTGTGCTAGTTTTCATCTTTATATTTTTTAATTTTTAGTACATTTAAGATGCTAAAATATGGCTATTTATCTGTAAATATACTGATTTAAGAACATTTTTTTAAAGTATTTTATTTTATTTTTTATTTAAAAAAAATTTTTTAATGCTTGAATGACATAAACTGTGTAGGAGAAATTTAGTAGTTTTTTAAGTAAGTTGAAAAATATGAAGTAAAGATGACGGTTAGCGGGATACTTGAATTTTTTTTTGTTAAAGATAGCCTTACTTTTGTGTCATTAAATAAAGGAATAGTCAGAATAAATAAAGAATGGTCACTAATTGTGGTTGGCAATAAATATATTGTAAAAAATGACCATTATAATTATTATCATAGTATATTTAACTAAAATATTGTAAATAGGGTAAAAAAAAATTTTTATTTATTTATTTAAAAAGTGTATTTTTTAATATCTATAAATATTTATTATATAATTTATAAAAGTAATTTAATAAATATATATTTTTTTTAAATTTTTTAAAAATTACAAAATTTTATTTTTTAAATAAATATATGAACATTAAATTTATTATTTTTTTTTTATTAATAAATAAAATAATATTTTTAGTAATTATTTAAAAATTAATTATAAATAAAAATTATTTAATATAATTTAAATATATTTTTTAATTTATTTTTTTTTATAATATTAAATCAAAATTTAATGTGAATTTTTTATTTTAGTTTTATTATAGATTTTTAAATATTCATTAAAAAATTTATGTTTTTACTTTTTATATTTTTTTTTTTTTAAATAAATAAAATAATGTAAATAAAAATGATTTTGTAAAAATTTATTAAAATAAATATTAATCTTATTTTTTACTTGCTTAATTATATATTAATTTGGCAAGGTCATGTTTTATGTAAGCAATATAACTGTTGACTGATTATTACTATCTAAAACACCATCATCATCATTCATTTATTTGTTTGAAAACTTTTGTATTGTTTTTTATTTAACTTTATTTTTATTTCAATTAATAATGGTATTTTTATTTTTGTTTTTTATAACTTGTTTTATCTTTATGATTTCCACATTATTGTTCTTATTTTTTTGTATGTATTTTTGTCTCAAACTATTTGTCGGTAAATAAAATACTAAAAATTAATAAAAATATTTGACACTTTGACTTAATAGTTATATTTATTGTATCACAAATGTTTTTCAATTTTATTATCAAAGTTTCAAATTGAAACTTTTTAAAACTTTTAAAGTAATTTTTAACTTTATTATCTTATTTATAAGATATTTATATATATTAATATAATATTAAGTATTTAAAATTTTATGTTATTCATTTGAGAACTAAAGTATAGTTTAAATTATATTTTAAAACTGATGATCAGATGACAGTTGAAGACAATCACTATATTATAAACATATGTTAACTTGGTTTTAAAATGATAAAATTGGTTTGTTATTGTATTATAAAATAAAAAAAAAAATAAATAAAACATTTTTCTTAATCTGACCTTAGTATTACATCTTTAAGTTTGACCATTCTAGTTATTTTTTTTTTGTATTTTATAAAAAAATACAAAAAAAAGGCTTTCTTGTAAAGCAGATGACAGGGTCTATTCTATTTTTATTTTTATTTTTTTTAAATTTTTTAGTTCACATCTAGAATAACAATGCAACAAATAGATAATCACGTTTGATGGTAGTTTGTGCATCACTTTGCATTTTTTACACCTTATTTTCAGTTTTTTATCATCATTTGCTTAATGAATCTCAATTGCAAATAGAATTTTTTTTTTTTAAATAACTTGTAAAATATATGCAGTTTTCTCATTTTATATAATTTACATTTTATTTTAAGGGAAGGCTTACCTGCATTTATTATAAATGTGAAATTGTAATAAAAAGTCAAATGAAAAATCCTTATACTATATTTATTTTTTAAAACAGAGTTAGTTTAATGTTTTTTTTTAATTTTTATTAATTCTAATTGAATGTTTTTTTTTTATTACTTATTATACTTATTTGATTTATTGTTAATTGAATTTTTAAAATTGGTGTTGGTAAGTTTATTTAATATCAATTTTTTTTTTTGAAATAATAAAATTTTTAAATTTAAATTATTCAATAAAAATATTTTATATATTTATATACTTGAATATGTCATTACAAGCCTATTAGTTTGATAATTAAACTATTATTCAAATAAATATTAATTTTTTGCATTTTATATTTAATTTAGGTTTTTAAAAAAGTAAAAATCAAGTATTTAAAAAAAAAAATTAAATTTTAATTTTAATAATGAAAATAAATTTATAAAAAAATATCATATTTAAAACATCAACAAGCTTAATCGGTTTTGATAATTAGATTAAATTTGTTCAAAAAAAGTGGCGGAAATAGGCGTGTTTTTACGGATGTTGTGGCAGCTGGTCTTGGGCGGTATTTGCTTTATCACATGTGTTAGCAATTAGCCTACATTAGTATTTAATTTGCTATTTTAAGTTTATTATATATAATATTTTCTATGGTTTTTACTAATTTTTCACGTAATAATTTTTTATACTAAATTTTTATTTTTTATTTAATTTCAATATAAAAATATACTTTTATTAATTATAAGAATTTTTTTAATTATTTTAAATTTTTTTGTATGTTTTATATAATTTTTGTTTATATTAAATACATGTAGATATAATTTTTTAGTGTCGTTGCTAATTATCACAGTTAATTGTTCATTTTTATTTTTTTTTTTTTTGTTTTTAATTAACTCCATAATTATTTTTATATTGACAATCAATTATGTAATTAATGTTTAAAAAAAAGATTTTAATAATTATATTTTATGTTCATTTTTGATTTACAACCAGTATTACATGTCCTTATTTTTTTTTTGTATTTGCATTTTATTTTATAAATTACTATTAGGTTTTTAAAATTTAAGTTTTATTATTGTATAATTTGACTATCTGTTTGTGATCAAAAATTACGTTTTGTTAATAATTTTGATTTAAAATAACTGCACCTTGATTTTGCTAAAGATTTGATACAATTTTAGATTTGATTGTGTTCAAATTATAGCACATATTTATGCACAATAAGCAAGATTTTATGAGAACAATGAATGCCAATGTTACACAATTTGCTTCTTTATTTATTTTTTCTTTTTTATATTTTGATTTTCTTTATATGCATGCACTTCCTTAATATGTGCTTATTTTGATTTTTTTTTAACTTATCTTAAAATAGACGAATTTTCTTCTAAGATTTGCTCTTTTTTCTACTCATCATTATATTTCTTGTCTGTTTTGTATTCTTTCATTTTTATTCACATTTAATATATACAAAAACTGACCAGTCATTTTTATTTTTACTTTTGGGTGGGTGAGTTTTTTTGTGTTTCCTGTTCTGTTTTATTAGTTTGAAATAAGAAATATGATATAAAAAACATTTTTGGATAAAGCTAATCGACATTAAATATATATATATATATATATATATATTCTAAAGCTTTTTACTTTGTTGGTTTTTACTTTTTAATGCACTTTTCATCAACAATTTGATAGTTGACCGTTTATTGACTTTTATTATAAAAATTTATTTATTTACTCAACAATTTTAAATGTTAAAATATATCTCAAGTTTGATTATTTTTTTAATTTGTTTTTTGATTTTCATAGTTTTATTTTTTTCCATCATATATTTTAACTAAAAAAAAAATTGCTGATGAAAGTTTTATTTTATATTAAAAATTTCAAATTCTATTTTTAATTTTTGATACACATTTTTGACTTAAGATGAGTTATTAGGTTAAAAAAATAATTATTAGCTAAAAATATTAACCATAAAATTATTTTGAATCTATGCAGAAAATAAATTTAAAAAAAGTTGAAAGTTAAATAAATTGAATCAAGCTTTGTTTAAATTAATGATTGGAAGATGATTACAACCAATTGATAGACTCTTCCATCATCATCATTATAATCTTTATCAGCTTTAACTATTGCTTAAAACGCAATATATTTCTAATCAAATACTCAATCTGACAATCAAAACATTTTCTTACTTATTGCTTCTGTTTTATTTTTTTTCTAATTATATTTCTATTATTTAAAGATTTCTGTATTTTTTATCAACTTTTATTAAATTTTTATGTTAGATTTATAAAAATAATTTACAGTAATATTTTTAGTTTGTTGTTTTAACTTTTGTTTAATATTTATTACTTAAATTTTTAATTTTATGTTTAAAAATAAGAATTTAATAATAATCAAAGTATCTTATTATTAAATTTATTTATTAGAATATTTTAAACTAGATTTTATTTGAAATTTTAAAACATAAAAATCTTTTAATTTTTAAAAAATATATTTATAATTTATTTTTTTTTTTATTTGTATTGTTTTTTTTAAATGTTTTTAATTATTTTTTTTTCTACGCTTTTTATTTAAAGAGTGTATTTTATTTATTTTTAGTTTTTTTTTTTTTAAATAATTTATAAAAAAAATTTTCTTAAAGTTTAATTATTTTAAATAAATATGCGCAAACATTTTTAATTTTGTAAAATTTAAACTACTAAGATAAATAAAAAAAAATTTTTATAAATAAAAATTTGAAAAAACAAAAAAAAATAAAAAATGATAAAATATATAAAAAGAAACAAATAATTAAACATAATTAAGCTTTAATTTTCTTTAAATTTTGATACTTGTTAATTTGTTAATACCTTAGAAATTTAAAAAATCCATATATTGGTTAATTTTTTAACAAGTTCGAGATGATCTAAGAAATTTGAGTGTGCGTCGATTACTTTGCTATTGATCGTTTTTTTTTTTATATTATTTTGCAAATTGCTTCATTTGGTTTGAATATAAATTAAGAATTTATTTTGAAAAGTGTAAGGTGAAAATGTGTTCAATAATAAAAAATATAAAAAATATTCTAACATCAAAAAGGTAAAAAACGGTAATTTAAAAGCATAATACAACGCCACATCATTGTTTGCAGGTGTACATTGAGTGTCTTGTGTAAGCAACATTTAAACGTATGAAATAGTATACCTATTGTATTTTGTTTTGTTGGTTTTATTTTGTCTTTATCCAAAATATGAGCTTTGTTAGAATGCGTGATCACAGTTGTATAACAAAGTTAAGGTTAATTTTTGCTGCTTTTAGGAAAACCCCAGTGAATATTGAATAGAATCTTTGTAGATGTTTTTGTCTATTTTTCTTATTGCCATGTGCAAATATGCACTTTAGTGTTCAACTATGTAGTAAACACTGTTTGTGATTGGGTGCTTTTTTTTAAAGTAAGCAAATTATATTTATAAAATTGCTAACATCTAAGAAAACAGTTTGGAATTGTCACATCTGTTCGATTATTTTAACATGACTTGTAGGTTTATTTTTGGACAATTTAATTTTTTTTTTTTTTTTTTGGTTTTACCTTAATTTACGTGTAATTTAAATAAGTTTAAAACTATAAACTTTGTTAAGTAAACTTTATTTTTAAAATGGTTAAATTAATTTGTGACCGATGTTGTTGTCCATGTTAGTAGTAATGATGAACAATTACATTGATCAAAGAAAAAGCAATAAAAGGTGCATTTATTTTGGTTACATTAGTTTAAGGTTGAAAAGCAGATCACGACTTATGCAATAAGTGAAGTATTTTCAATTGCTATTTTTTTTGTTAGATTTTGTTTTCAACAGTCAATTTTTGTTAAGTTTTAAAGAAAATTTCTTAAATAGTTGTTTTTGCTTTTCCATTTTATTTCTTTATTTTATAATTTTACTCTAAAGTTCTCACAAACGATCTTTAATATTTGAAGATGGTTGCGTGCTTGACCATTTCAACACGATTACAATGCCTGTTGAACTGTTCAGTGGTTTTTGTTAAATGCAATCGGCGCCAACGTGCTTTTACCAGTTATAACAATTCCATCTTAAAGCTAGTGTTTGCATTTGCTTTCAATTGTCTATAATTATTGATCGTGTGTTTTTTTTATATTTAAAACGATTTTTTTATCCTAAGTGTGAGATTTTTCAAGACAAGACTAGAAGTGAATGAATGTCGATTGCAAGTTATGATCAGCAAAAAAGATGATTGAAACTGAGGGAGAAGTTAAAAACTAAATATCAGCAAAACAAAATGGTCAATATCATTTGCACATGTATGTGAACAAATAAGAGTCGTGATCACTTGGCTAGTTTAAATTAATTGCCTCAGGTAACGCAAGCAAATAGAAATTGAGCTTAGCAATAAATTTGCACCCACTGTTTTATTAAATTTTTTTTATTTTGTAATTTTTCACATTGAACTTATGCAATATTATTTAGTTTTGTTTATAGTTCTTATTTTGGTTACTTATTTTAGTTTTCTATTACATTTTATGCAAAATTAGGCTTAATTTTTTATTTTTATATAAAGTTGATTTAAAAGATCAAAAAAAACGTGATTTTGAACACTTTAGTTTTTTTTGACCATTTTCTGGTGAAGACGTGCCTTGTCGTTGTGAAGAAAAACAAAAGTTTGTTTTAATGCTTGCAAATATCTTGTTAAGGGTCATTTAACTCACCTGAATAAGTTTATCAGTGCAATATTTGTGCTAAGAACTACAATTGTGATCATTTTAATCGGTTTCAAAGTTTTGTTTTTTGACTTTTTTAAAGGCCAGTTTCTAAGTAAGAAAAAAGAAACCACATAGAGAAAGATGTTATTATAAACACAAGTGCGCCTAATGGCGCATTCATTGTGTGGCTTTTTTTGCATTTGTTTTTATTTTATTTTATATTATTTATTTTTTTTTTTTTTTTTGAATCCTTCTGTTCGACTTAACTTTTTTTACATCTTTTTTTTTATTTAATGTAATCTACATCTAAATGCTCATCTTATTGGTTTTATTTTATCTTTGTGTGTTTTTCATTTGTACATTTTATTTTTCAAAATTTTTAATTTATTTGCTATTTATTTATTTTTTACTTTGCTTTTACTAAGATATTTTCCTAGTCCATTTTTTAAATTTTTTCAATTTAATTTTTTACTTTTGAAAAATGCACTTGAATAATAGGAAAAACTGTATGTATTGCTTTTTTTTTATTTCTAATATATTTATTATTTATTTTCTTTAACTTTTTATAGTTTGTTTTTTATTTTTAAACTTTATTGTTTTTTTTTTTTTTGTTTTGTATATATATTTTTTTTTCATTTATGTTTTGTTTAAAAAATGAAAAAAAAGATGACATGTGTTGATAAGTGGCGGGTTATTCTTATCCTTTTTACTTAAGTGTATATAAAAGTATACAAAGCTTTAAAAACTATTTCAATTGTGTAATCAAATAGTTTGTTTGCTTAGTTCCGGTATGCCTGGTTTAAATCTTGATTTGGCTTGATCTTTGTTATTTAATCTTAATTGGATTCAAGATTGTAATTTTTATTTTATTTTACATTAAAAAAAAAATTGTGTTGATTTTAAAACAGTTTAGCCTATCTTACAACGGTCATCTTAAAAAAAAAATTTTAAGGCATATTAAGCACCTAAAGCCATGAGTGTGATAAAAAAAAACTTGTTAAAATGCAGCTTAGTCTAATAACTAATGTGTGTTTGAACTTTCATGTTTACATGTTTTACATGATATGCAATTTTTTTAGATATGATCAAAAAAAAAAAAAATTTTTTTAAATTTAACTATAAAATTTTTAAATTATCTACTATATTATTTAAAATATTGATCATAATTAAAAATGGCTATATTAAGCTGTCAATTATTTATAAAAAAAAACAAGCCAAATACTTAAAAATTAAACTGATAATAACTTAAACTTAAATGCTTATTATTTTTACATGTCATGTATTTTTATTTTTAAAATTAATATAAAATAATTAAGATTTAAAATTTGATGATTTTAAAATTAATTTTTATATATATATTTTTTTTCTAAAATAACAAAAATTATTTTTTTGCTAATTATAATATATTTTAAAAAAAACAAATCACACGATAAATAACAATTGCACAAAACAATTAAACAATTTTGTGGCAATTTGCCTTAAGATTTGCGTGCAACAATATTGTTTTGAATTTTTATCATTGTATATTTAAAAAATGGATAATGATTTAAAAAAAAAAAACTATTATTAAGTTAAAATATTGGCAAACCATTTTTAGGTTATTGCTTTAATATTTACAATTTTTTTTTTCTTAATAAATGATCTTATTAATTTTTACTTATTTTTTTATCTATGAAAATAATAAAAATGTAAACAATTTTTCTTACCTAAAATTAAATATAATAAAAATTTAAAAATAATTAAATTGTTTTTATAACTTTAAAATTGTATAATATTTAGTATAAATAAATTGAACATTTTAATTTTAAATTTTATAATTTATTTACAAAATGGTTTATTGTTTTTTTATTAAAATAAAGTTTAAATTTAAAAGTAGTAAAAAATGCCGTTATTTGTACATTGGGCGGCAAAATAATAGGTTGTATCTTAAAAACTGATTTGTAAACTTTTAAAAAAGAAATTGACAAAATGATCGTTTTTTATGATTTTTTTTAATTTATTTGATATATTTTTTTATTATGTTTTTGTTATTTTTTATTAATTTTATTTTTATTATTTTTATTTATTATATTCTTAACTTATATATTCAATTTTTATTATTGTTTATATTATTTTTTTCCTACATATTTGTTTTGAACAATTTGCATTTCACTTCATCTTAAATAAAAAAAAGTAGCAAAAAGAAATAATGAAACTTAAATCTACATTTATCAGTTCTGTATACATTTCATTAGATCTTTGTATAATAGCACTTGTTATGCCATCATATTACCTTGTTTGTTTATATATTTATTATTAAAACTTTTTTTGTTTCTTATTTTTTTTTTTCTTTTTTTTTTGCAAGTTTAGTAATTTTTATTTTTTGCTCTTTATGCTGATATAGTTATAATCACAAAGCTTTAAAAACTACTTTACTAGAAAAATAATGTAGCCAGGCCGGGTCAAAGATGAAAAAATTCAAATATTTGGCTTTTACCTGAAATAAGAGGGTAGCGAAAACTTGAAATTTATACTATTTATGATGACTAATTGTGCATTCTCATTTAATTACACTGCTTTAGGCTTGGTCTTTTTTTGAACATATTATAGAGAGATTGATCATTTGGCTTTGACCAAACGACATCCTTGAAGGAAGAAAGATAAATAAACAAACATCATGTAACATCATTTGAATATACACACATATACTTATACATATTACTTATAATTTGTACGATAAATTTCTATGCATTCATTTGTGCTAGATGGTCAAAAGTTATTGCATAGACAAGCGTCTTATTATGCACAATTACAGCATTTACTTTCCATTAGCTTTCTATTAACCAATATAATATTTATAGAATTTGTATATGCGTATGTTTACATTTTTATATTTAAAATACTTGAGCACCTGGATCAATTTTTATTTTTTGCATTTACAAAACGATATTTACTTGTCTTTTTTGAATATATTGATATTTGACAAATTTATACTAACTTTATATTTTTTTATAATGATATTCAAATCATAGAAAAAATTAATATGTAATATTTAAATTTTTTTTTAGCTGTTAAATTATTTATATTGAATTAAGTTTTGTTTGCTTACGTTTTTAATTGATGAATTAGTTTTGTTTTTTTTTTTAAATTTTATTTGCTAATTTGTAATTATATCAAATATGTGTTAATTATTTTTTACAAAAACAAAGTGTATACTATTATTCTATAAAAAAATAAATAAATAGTTGTAAAATTTTTAAGAATAATATTTTAGTTAGTAAAATCTTTTTAAATAAAAAACTTTTTTTTTATTTATTACGATTGTTATGTTTGCACGTCAATTTCAAATCAATATTTCAGTTAATTTAAAAATACTTTTTTTAACAAAAAATTTTTATTATGCAATATTTTATTTTATGTTAATTTATTTTGTTCTAAAAAATATAAATAAAATAAAAAATAAATAAACTAACTTATTTATAATAATAAAAATTTCAATTAAATTAAAACATTTTTATTATATTAAATTGCAATTATTTTTGAAAAACATCAAAAATTTAGTTGCAATTTTGTAATTTAAAGTAATTGAAAATAATTTTTTTTTTTTTTTAATTTTTCATGGTTTTTTTAATAAAATTTAAATACTATTAAACTTATATCAAATAATTTAGGCATATATTTGTAAATTGCTTGTTTTTTTAACAAAAGTTTAACTTTATTAAATAAAAAAAAAACAGCCTTTTAAAGAAAAAAACAATTGGGCAATAATTGAAATGTCATTTTTATTCACTTGTTGTTTAAGCGGATGTAGGAATCAATATCTAAATCTTTATAAATTATTTCAGTAATCAATTGTGAACATTAATAAAAAAAACTAGTAACCAATAAAGTTGTATCATTGATTTTTACCTAATTCAAGCTAAAAAGATTTGAAAATCAACAAATGCTTGAAAATTGATTATTGAACAAAGAAAGCTCAAACTAAATTTGTTTGCACAAGGTGAGGTATGCATTAAAGATGCACACTCTAATTTTTTAGCAGGTTTTTCATATTTCCACATGTTATTTTACCACAGAAAGATCAGATGGATAGTAAACATTTTTTTCATCACCTTTTTCAGCTCTTTTTAGTCCAACTTTCAGCCATATGTGTTTACTTTACTGGTTTATCTAATGTTTGCTGATAGGCTTTAACAGACGAAGTAGTCATGAACAAACACAAAATCTATGGCTTGCAACCGTTTCTACATTTTTGTATATACAAGTGTAGTTCTGAACTAGTTTGTTTATTACTCAAACATTCAATTTGCGTTCGCTTTTTAAGACTTAAAATTGCGATTAATTTGCACGCCTTGTGTTTGTTTTTCTTTTATTCACAAACAGGAACAACGTATGTCAACTCCTGTGGCCTGGCAAGTTGTCCAGCTACTGTTATAGCTAGTCCACTATTCTTCAAATCGGCTTTTTCATTTGTTTCTTCAATCGTTTCTTTCAATCGTTTCATCCAATCATTTCTTTCAATAGTTTCTTCTTAACCTTTCTTTTAGGCATCTCATTTTTTGCTTTCAGCAGTTTATTCTGTCTTTTTATAAAACTTTGTTTATTTTTGTCCTGCGGTGTTTTCGCACGTTCTATTCTATTAGCCAAGTGCAAAAAATTATTTCCTTCAAGCTCCTTTATCGTCAAACTAATCGGCAATTTTTTCTTATAAGTCGACTCATCAATGCCATTTGCACTGATGCTCAATTGAAGCACAATTGCCTGCAGCATGCTTAACAGTCGTGTTTAGGACCTAGTCAATGCGAACATTATTTGCCACCGGAAATAAGCAAACAAACTTGACCATTGTTTTTGTATTAACCGCTTTTTGGTTTTGTTTATTTTTTATTACTAGATTTCACTAAATTTGTCGTCTTTTAAAGGTTTTTGTGTTTTTTTTATAACTTTTTTATGATATTTTTCGTTTTATCTATTCAAATAATTTAGGTTGACCACAATAAACTGCTGCAGGCAAATAAAAATCATTACAAATTACAAAAATTAAAAATTTTCTTAAACCACAAAAAATAAAGATAAATTAAAATTAAACTTTCTTGAATAAAGTAAATTTTATACAACTAAATTTGATATAAAGTCACTAATTTAATTTTGTTTTTGTAAAAAAATTTATGCATTTTAGATTATTTATAATATTGATTTAATTCGATTTTGTTATTATTTTAAATATAATTTTTTTTGATAAAATTTTTAAAATATTGTGATTTTTAATTAGATCTAAAACAAAAATGAAACACTAAGCAATAATTTTTTTAATATAGAAAAATTTAAATAATAAATAGTAGAAATAAATTAATATTTGCAATTTTTTAGTTAATAACAAAGGTTATATTAAATTTGCAGTTCTTCTTTAAAATTATAAAAGGAACTTTTATTTATTATAATTTTAAATTAAGTTATTAAAATTAGATATACAAAATCAGTTATAGCTAAAAAAAAAATAAATTTGCTGTTATTTTTACTTAATAAAATAAAAAATATATTACCAATTTTTGTTTAAAGATTTTCAAGTAACTTTTATGCAGTTGATGATGTAATATACTTTTTCTTTTATTTAAAACATTGGTTTTTAATTAAAAAAAAAAATAATATGGTTTAAATTATGTTTTTATTCTATTATATAAGTTTTGCTTTTTTTTAAATCAAATCATCTTTTTTTTAAGTTTAAAATTTTATTTGATAAACTTGTTTTTATAATAAATTTTTATCTGATAATTATGGTTTCATTCAAAGTTTAAATTGGATTTAACATTGATATATTTACTTGTGTTTTTACACTTATTTTTTTTATTAAATATTTTTAGCTTGTAGATTTTTTTAACCTATTGAATAAAAAATTAATGTTTTTTTTTAACTATAAATTTAAATAAATTAAAATTAAAAAATAAATTAAATTGAAAAGCAACTATTTATATGTAAAAGCAATTTATATTTTTTATTTTATTTTTTGGCTAAATAAAAAATAGAAGAACAAGTGTGACTTATCATTTATTATAGTATGCTTAAATAATTTTTTTTAAATTAAGATCAAAATGTTTAAAGTTAAAATTGTTTTCATTAAACATTTTTTTTAAATTTTCTTAAAAAGCATTTGTACAAAAATATTTAATTTTGGTGTGGTAGATACTGATAAAAGA
Source organism: Pyemotes zhonghuajia (assembly GCA_025170145.1). NCBI lineage: Eukaryota > Metazoa > Arthropoda > Arachnida > Trombidiformes > Pyemotidae > Pyemotes > Pyemotes zhonghuajia. The sequence continues at coordinate 10,078,448 of CM045845.1, forward strand.
AGCCGTGAGGCAAAAACAAGTTGATTTTGGTTGTGTGTTCGCCTTGTTTTAACTGATTAGATGTTAGCTGGTCAAAAGACACCATTGGGTAAACAGGCGTATATTTGCCACCTTGATCAAAATGTTGTCAAAAGCACTCCTTATTTTATTTTACTTTTATCTTTTTTGTTTCTTAATTTGTTTTCTTGTTTAATGTGCTTGTTTTTATGTTTTGTAATAAGTTTAGAATTTAATTTTTTTTAATTTTGTTAACACATAAGGAAAAGTTATTCAAATATAATTAATTTTTTTTTTAATAATTTAAATGATAAATGAGTTGTGATTGAATTAATAAAAAATAAAAATAATAAAATAAATTTAAAATTTGTTTTAATAAATAAATTGTGAAAAGTTATTAATTTCAATAAATATTATTATTAAACAATAAAAAAATTAATTTTAAAATGATTTATTTAATCTGATTAATGTTCTTTTATAATTTTTATAAATTAATTTTAAGACATAAACAGCAATACATTGAAAAAAACAGATTTTGTTTTCACTTTTTATTTTACTATGCGTTAAAATTTGTGTTAAACTTAAAATATTGACTTAATTAGTTAAAACTCATCTTAGCTAATTTAAAAAAAAAATACTAAATGTAGCTATGTAAGTACATTTAAGTAAAAAGTAATTTTTTTTTCAATATGGATTGTTACAAATAAATTGTAAAACTATAGTGTAATAAAGTTTATAAAATAGAAGCAATTTATTTAAAAAAAATTTTCACATAAGTTTATTCAGTATACATAAAGAATACATTAAGTATTTAAAAATTAAAGAAAGATATTGAGACAATAAAAAAAAACTATATTGAATGGCTGGTGTTTAAAAAAAAATTTTGAATTTAAAAATTGATTAGTTTTTTTAAACTGCGCACACCTTATCTTTTACTGTTGTTTGTACACTTTATATGTTAGTATATGTTTACATGCAAATAAATCTTGAATTAGGTTTATTTTATAAAACTAGCTGATTTAAGTTTACTAACTAAAATCGTCTATTAAAAATAAAACTTACACTTGCTGTATTTACTAAACACACCTAGTTAGGTTGGTAGTAATATTTACTTACTTGCAAACTGTTTCAATTTGTTTTTTTTTATTTGTTTTTTGTTTATTTTTTTTTATTTTATCTTTTTAAAATAAATATAATAAACAGTATAATATTTTTGCGGCTAAAATCAAACTTTAAACAATTTTTAAAAAATGTGAAAATTGTGAAATATGTTTTTAAATAATTTTAATTCAATCTTTAAACATTTGTCTTTAATTTATTTTTGTATAATAATTTTTTGTTAGATTAAATTTTATTTAAACTTTAAAATTTTTTTTACAAAAGTATTTTTATAAATAAAAAATTATTTAAATTTTAGTTTTTTATATTTAAAAAAAAAATAAACTATTTAAATTTGATTAAAAAAATAATTTGATTAGAATATTATTTAAAATTTTCAAAATTTAAATATTAATAATTTTAGGCAATTTTTTTTTTAATTTTATTAAATTTAAATTTTTTTTTTTTAAATTGATTTTAATGATTATATTAATTTTGATCATATTTTCTATTCGCATTTATATACAATAAAAAACATTGTAAGTTTAGCATTGACAACATTATGTGTTTGTATATATTTTAAGTTACGTGACTATCAAAATGGTCATTGGCTAAAATGCCAACCAAAATGTAAACCAAAACGGAAACAAAAAAAAAAATTTCAAGAAAATATTTAAAAAATGTTCAAGTAATATTTGAGAAAAAGTAACGCTTTTACCACAAAATAATAACATAAAAACAGATCTACAATACAATGCAAGTTGCACATGCAAATAGACAATGAATCTTGTAACAAAATGTCTAGAGATTTGTGGTGTGACTGTCCAAGTCTATTATTTATCTTTTTACGTGTTGCCAATGTTCAACAAAAATGTTACATTTTCCATATGGTTTTTGAAATAATTTTTTTTATTAGTTATTTTTTTTATATTAATAAAAAATTTTCTTAAAGATTTATTTTTTTTTTTAGTATTATTTTCCTAGATTTTTTTAAAGATTTACTTAATTCAAATTAAATTTAAAATAAGTATTATTTTTAAACAGTAAATTGTTTAATTTGCTCAAGGCTTTAATTTTAGTTTAGACATTTTTTTATTTATATTTTTATACGTCTTAATTTTTGAATTCAGTTTATATTCTTTATTTTAAAGATATATATATTTATTTATATATTTTCTTTGATTATTGCACCTTTTTTTTACACTTGACATGCATGAACAGATGCCTGTCAGTAAAACAAGTGCTGTGACCTGAAGCCAATGTCTTCTTTACTTATTTCCTTTTACTTTTTTATATTTGTTTAACACATTAGTAAAACAGTTTTTAGTAACTATTATAACGTAAAAACTTTGACAATTTTATTGCTAATAGTATATAAACTTAACCGGATGTTTACAAAAATTGTTTTCTATATTTCCGTCTTTGTTAAATCACTTGTCTATTTTATTTTTCAAAGTTTGTTTTTAATTTTTTATTTAAAGTTAATTAATAATTGTAATAAATTTATTTAATTTTATTTATTTTAATTGAAATAATTAAACTAAATCAATTTTTCATAAATCGTAAAAGAATTTTTTTAAAATTTGGAATTTGACAAAAGTATAAATATATTATTTAAGATTTATCAAATTAAAAGTTATTTTGTAAAAGTATGTTAATGTTTTATAACTTTTTGTCCACTTCTTTATCATTATTGCTTTTTTAGAAAGCCTGTGGCTATTTATATATATATAAATAAAATTTTTTTTTAAAAATAAACGCAAAAAAAATTGATTTAAAATTTGTTGATCAATTTTGGATTTTAAATTATACACGTTTATTAAAACTTTATTGGATGATAGGCGTTAACAATAAAGTTAACTTTCATAATTCAAGTTTTAAGTACTATTTTTCAAGCATATTTTTTTTAATGTTGATATAGATACGAACAGTTATTTTTGTTCTGACAAATATATTAAACTATTGGTGGTTATACTATGAAAGCTTTTTCCCAAATTGAAATTTTATTTTTTTGCATCTCAGTGTGCAAAAGACATTTTTATAAAAATAGTTGATATGATTGCAATTGGATTTAAAATTGGCGCCAAGCAGTGTGAACGGAAAAAGTAACGCCTAACTAAAATAACCGCTAATATAGTTGGCCATAAAATTTTAGCAAGAGAGTATTAGCTTGATTTGGTTTAATTTAGTTTGATTTATTTTTGATTTTGTTTTGATTCTCATCCTTATACAGCCTGTAGCTTGTTTCCTATTTTTTTTGCATTATTTTTTGTTTCTTATTTTTTTTTCATAGCTTGTTTTGTTGCTCGGCAACTTGATTAAGTCTCGGTGTATGAATTGACTTGACACATTGCAGTTTGGCTATAAATGGCTTTTCACTGTAGGACGACGGGACCTGCCACTGACTTAGCGGGGATTTTTGCACCGACTCTAATGTTGAAGCAACAGCTCGATTACTTTGGTTTTAAAAAGGCTGATGCTTTTGTTTGCAATTTCTTTTCATCATATTATGCTTATTTTTATTTTAACTTTCTAAGTTTAGTACTAATATTTTAGTTTCATTTATTTTGTGTTTTTTAAATTTTTGTGTATATATTACCTATTGCTACTACATTATTTTTTCACATTGACTATCTATTTTTTGTTTTTATAAATTTTAATCTTTTTACTTTTACTTAACATAACATAATCACGTTAAAAGTGAAAATGTGCTAGTACATGAAATAGTTCGAAATTCGTAACTAAACTCAAAAATAAGCTTTGAGAAGTTTTTTGCTTCAGTGGATAAAAACAAGTTAAAATATAGAAGATCATGTAAAGAATGAGAAATCGAAAAAATTGAAGATGAAAAGGATGAAAAAAAAAATAAATAAATAGTAAAAACAAAATCATTTTGGTACAAACATTAACAAATTACTAAAATAATGAAAACAAGCGGAAAAGATCAAGAAATTGGATTTGAGCAAATCTATTACTTCTGATGACCTTTGAGTGCTCTTGACATTTGCACTAGCTGTCAAAAAACCGTCTTGGTATTCACAGCATGAATCTTCATTTTGTCAGTAGCTGATTTTTGGCTTAGTGTAGGCGTGAGGCATTTAACCTAAATGCAACAGCTCTTAAATTCAAAAATTTATTTTTTTTTATACTCACCTGTTTTGCTATTTTACTATTTTTATATATACATATTATATTTTTAATAAATGATAATTTTTTTAAAAGTTAATCTTTATTTTATTTTTATTAAATATAGGTATATTTATAGTTTAATTATAATATTTGTTGTATTGTTTATAATCAAAATACATTAATTTACAAATTTAAAATTAATTTTTTTAAATGTAAAAATTATTAATTTACAAAAATAAAGTAAAAACAAGATTTTTTATTTTTATTTTTTGCTATAAATTTTTATTTGTCTATGATCAGGTGTAAAGTAAATCTGTCAAATTAGAAGACATTTTGATATTTTAGGTACTAGAGCCAGACAGCTATTCTGTTTTTTTCTAACTGAAAACGTGGTTTGTCAGTAGATGATCAAACGCTTCGTTGCATTTTGCATTTCAAGATTGCTGTCATGATGTTGTGAAGATAAATGAAAAAAAAAATAAATAAATAAAAAAAATAAAATAGGAAAAAGTAATCAAAAAAAAAAAAAAAAAAATTAAACGGAATTAAATACAAGAAGCAACTTATCAGATTATTTTTGTAAGATCAAGCTGATGCAATGTAAGGTAAACATCTGATAGTGACAAGTTTTTTTTTTTAATATGCATCACTACTCGAAATATTTGTTAAATGACTTGCAATACGTTTATTTAAATAGTTTTTAGCTTCTTTGAATTGTATTTAATTTTAAAATTAAGCTAAACATCTAAAAAATTTATTTAAAATTTAAATTAAATAATTTTTATTTTATATATTTAATTTTTAAGTAAAATTTAAATTAGGCTATTTTTTGAATTAAATAAAAACATATCAAAAATTATTTAATTTAAATATGGAAAAAAACAAAAATATTAATAAAATAAAAAAAATAAAAATTTATTTAAATGCATATTTTTATTAGACATGAAAAAAAAAGTAAAACACACGTTTTAGTGTTAAAAGCCTTAAGCAAGTTAAAGGCAAAGTGATAGTGAAATATTTTTTTACCGGAAATTAAGTAAAAGAACAAGACATGACTATACATGAACGAAGAGCAATAAGAAAAAATAAAAATTTAAAAAAAAATTACTAAAATTAGTATCAAATCATCAATAACTAAGTAGTATGTTAAAAAAATTATCATTTTTATTTAATGAATATTAAAAAAAAAATTGTAAAATTAAAAATAAGCTCAGAAAACAAATAAAAAAAAAAAAATAAACAAAAAATTAAGAACTATAAGAAAATAAAAAAATAAATAAGAAAATAAGCAAAAATAAGAAAATGACAAAAAAAATAGGAACAAAAAGTTAATTTAATTTTTGTAGTTCGGTGCACGAATTTTTGTGTCTACATTGATGCCAATAGCTCGAAACTTGTATTTACCATAGACTACACAAGGGATGCTAAATAAAAGATGTTTTTTTATTTTCTCATCTTTTTTTGTTTTGTTCGTTTGATTTTTTTTTTTCCTTTCTTACCACATTCAAGCTTTATCATTTGCTTGGCTTTGCAGTTTTGTCTATTCCAATGATATATTTTATTATTTTACTTTTAGTTAAGTTTGACTTGTTCTTATGTTGTATGTTCTTCATGTGCACACGTCTGTGTCCGTTTAGGATTTTTTTTGGTATGCTTTGAATTTTTTTAGATACGCAACATAAGCGGAAGTAAATTTTTGGTCGAATTAAGGCTAAAGTTTATTCGGCGCTCATTTCCGATGCATCGTTTAAAAAAAAGTTCGTTTGTTCCACTTGTTTGGTTTAAATAAAAAATTGGAAAATTTTAAATTTACTTGCCCATTGCAATGCAAAAAATGTACGTGCAATATGGTGGTAAAAACTGTTGTCACTTGTTAATAGTTGATGATATTTTTATAGTAGATCAGTAACAGAATGCTATTAACAATTTAATAACAAGTGTATTCAATCCATCTTAAATTGAATTTTTTTTAATTTTTGGCATTTTTCAATATTAGTAATTTTCTAAATAAATTAATTGTTAATTTATATTAGTCAGTATAAATTTTATTGTGTTTTTTTATAAATAACATAAATATTAAATTATTTATTTTAAAATAAATAGTTTAATTTTTAAAAATTAATAAATTAATTGCATTTAGCTAAATTATTTTTTTAAATTAATTTATTAACTATTAAAAAAACAATTATTATACTTTTATATAAAAATTTGATTTTAAGCTAAAAAATTAGTGCAAAACAAATAAATTGACTTATAAAAATAGATGTTTTGCCATTATCTATTTCACCATAAATTGATTGTTGTGATTATCTTATTTTTATTTGTTTTTTTATAGTTTTTAATTTTTAAATACTAACCTATTTTCAATTTAAATAAACTTTCATATTTTACTTATAAATTCAAGCGTCAAAGTATGCGAGGGCGTTCATAAAGGCGTGAGTAAAAATGTTAAGTTAAATTTACTAGAGTAAATTGTTCAAATATAAAATATTGGTCTAAACATAAAACTAGTTTAATTGAATTAATACTTTAGATTACTAGACAATTCTATATTTCTATATAGTAAATAAAGTATTTTTTTCATTATATTTGTATTTTTATTTTTTTCCAATATTTCTCATTTAGCTATTTGACCTGAACTTAGTCTAAATAACTGATTTTAACATCTTTAATGTTTAATACATTTTTTTTTTAAATGTTTTTTAGTTTTAATAGAATTCCTAAGAATTTATTAAATATTAATAAAATTAAAGTTTGATAAGTTTTCTTAATTAATTAAAATTTTTTTTTTCTATAAATTTTTTAAGAATTAAATTTATATTAATATTGAAAAAAAATATTAATTAAATTTATTGTTTAACAATTATACAATTTACATAGATTATAAATTATATTTAATATAGATTAATTAAATTATATTTAATTGAAATTAATTATTATTAATAATTATTATAACAAAATCAACTATTTGAAAATTTTTTGTATAATTTTTACTATTATTTAAATTTTTTTTTAAAATAATATTTAAAAATTTATTAAAATTAAATTAAAACTAAATTTAAAAAAAAATTTAAAATAGATAAAAAAAAATAAACGTATAAAATTTCAATATTTTAAAATAAACAAATATTTAATTCTATATACTAAATGCATTAAACAAAATATAAAATAAAAAAATTGAACAAAAAATTTATAAAAAATTTATAAATGGTCATGCATTTGCTTTATTAAAAGTTGATTAAAAATGAATCTTTATGTTATAAAATGTATTTGTAAGGTAAATTATAATAAAATAAAAAATATAAGTGTGCATATATAAACTGATAAAATAAAAAAAAATGTAAAATTAAATATCTAAAAATGTCAAACAATCATAAAAAAAATAGTCAAAAAAATTAACAAGTAAAAAAAACAATATATAAAAAAATAATAAAAAGCATGAAAAACATAAAAGAATAAAAACTAAAAAAAAATTGGCTAGAGTTTTTAATCTTAAAAAAATATGTGTAAACTTGTCTTTGACCTTTACTTTGTTATTAATAAAAGTTTAAAAAAGTTTTGTTAAACCTGTTTTTTAAGACAAGTTTTATATACAATTTAAAATTTTAGTCTAAAAAAACAACTTAGGAATCAACTGTTTAATATAAACATCCGTATTTGATTTTTTTATCATTATCTTTATTGTTATTAAGAAAAATTAAAATAATAATTTACTAAAATAGTTACATATTAAATTAAAAGTGGTTTAAAATTACTAAATCTTTAAACAAAAAAAAAATTATTTTTCTTTATTTATAATTTGATTAAAAAAATTTAAATAAAAAAATATCATTTATTACTTATGTACATATTGGTACATATTGATTAAATTATTTATATAGTATATGCATTAAATTAAATTTAGTGCAGTATTTTATTTTTAAATATAAAAACTAAATTTTTAAATATATTTTAAATTTAAACTAAAATTAATCAAGTATTGTAAGTATTTAATAAAGTGTCATTTTCTAATGATTAAATAAAAAAAATAAGCTTATTTATTTTATTTGATTAATTTATTCTAATTGATTCTGTTTATTTGTTTCAATTTATTCAAATTCAAACTATTTAATTTATTGTTTAATTTTCTGATCAATTTAATGTTACATTTAGTTGTAATTCTTTTTTTTTTTTACTTTTTAATTTTATTCATCAATACTTTTGATTTTTTGATTGTAATTGATTGTAATTCGTTGTTTTCATTATTTTTGAAAATATCAAAATATACAAACGATGATTCAGCTATTTAAAGTTTTTTTTTCTATTATTTATTTTATTATCCTTTAGGCCTTTTATATAAAATAAAGCCATTTTTCATTTTGATTGATTTTCACAAATAATTTTTGATTTAACATTTGATTTAAATATGCAAGGATTGCCTATTAGATATTCATTATTTAGTATTGATTGTGTAATTAAATTCATAACAAAAAAAAATATTTAAATTTAAGCTTAAATAAAAGCTAAAATTAAATAGTAATAGTTAATTATTTTTTTTTGAATTTATAAATATATATAGATTTTATAGTAATATTTGCATAGGAAAGATTGATTCAAATAAAAATAATTTTTTATAACTTTTTTTATTATATATTTAATCAATAATTTTTGCTAGAACACGTGTTTAAAATTTTTGCCGGAAGTTATAATAGAAATATATAAAAATTTAAATTTGTATATTTTGATAATAAAAAAATAAATGTGGAGTAAATTAAAGAAAATAAATAAAAAAAAAAATGAATCAAAAAATATATATAATTGTGGAAAATTAAACTTTAGAATTTTAATTTAGGTTTGAATAAATCAAATTTTGTAAGTTTATTTTGGACATAATTAACAACTTTAAAGCAAACTAAGCCAATCTGAACATATTTTATTTCTCGTTTGCAAGCCAATCGTAATAATTGACACACCTGTTCCGCTTGAGCCATATTTATGTGTAAATTTATTAGAAAGAATGCATTGCAAGTGTTTTTTTTGTGACAGGCCTGAAGTCAATTCAATTATCAAGTTTAATCCTTTGTTGCTTGATTTTTAATCAACAACAAATCTAATTTAATTGAAAAAAACATTTGCATCTGTTTATTTCTCAACTAAAGTTCAAGTTAAATTATCAAATTCATTGTTTTTGATGTTTACTAGTTTTTTTCTGTACTTTTTATTTTTTTTAAATCAAACTTAATCCTTTAATCTTGTTTGAACACTGTTTTTCAAAACAATATTACATTTTATATGTATGTCACACATAATTCACTAAATGCATCATCAATGCAAATGTGGCTGCATTTATTTAATAAAAACTCGATCTCATTAGATAAAAATAAAGTTTGATTGTGGCGCTATTGGCATCCGTAATCTTGTTTCAAAGCATTATGTTTTACAAGAACTTTTTAATTTTTTTTTTTTCATTATTGTTGATTTTATTTTACATCATCATCCACTTGTATTTGCACCCTGTCACATTAGTGAATTCATGCATATGTGTATGTATAAGCGATTTATATACTATTAATGTATATTCACAAAATTACAATCTAACTTTAACCTTTTTTAACTGTGATTTTATAATTAAAATATAAACTAATTTATATACTATTCAAAACATTATTTGCAATTATCGATTTTATTCTAGATTTTAGTTTTTTAATTTAGCTATTTTTTAATTTTTTTTATCTTGCTTTGTTCTTAAATGCTTCTGGCTTTGCGATTATCATCTTTACTTTAATTAAATTTTCTTTTGTAAACTCTAAGAAAAAAATAACCATTGTAAAAATTATGTTTTTTTGTGTTATTGTTGTAAGAATTATTAAAAAAAAAAATTAAAATCAAGTTAAAATAAAAAAACTACTAAAAAATCTTAATAAAAAAAAAAATTTAATATATTTTTTAAATAAATCAAAGATTATTTTGAATTTGATTTTTTAATTTTAGTATTATTTTTATTTTTCTTTCCACAAAAAATTTTTTAGTGTTTTGAATAAAAAATTTTTTTTTAGTTTATTTTTATACGTTAATTTTATTTTAAAAATGTTTACTTGTTAATTAATTCAATAAATAGTCATTAAGAAATCAACTGTAAATTTTTGAATAATAATTTAAAAATTTTAAATTAATCAAATTATTTAATGACATTGTTTAATTTATTTTTAATATAATTAAATTTTATTTTTTCGTTTGGTCAGTTTTGAAAATTTAATTTTAAGCAAATAAGAAATATTATTTGTGTTAAAACTAGTTGTTTTTACATAACTATGAAATGACAAAAATATAAATGAAAAATAAATAAAAAATGTGCAACAGAATGGAAAAAAAAAAAATAATAATTATAAATAAAAATGATTGGTATTTTAAAAACAAGATGATTTAAATTAAAAAAGGAGGCTTACACGCAATAGCCACATTAAGGTCGAATGGCAGTTAACATTGAATTCATTGACTGCTATGTTTCAACGGCTCATCATTTTTACTGATTTTTTATTTCAAATTTATCTTTATAATTTATCATTTATTTATATGTTTATTTTTTTTTAATTTAGTGTCATTATTTGTTTAATTATTAGTTTTGTTTTTTTCTGTTTTTTATTTTAATCTATAAAATAAAAAAAAAATTTTAAATAACGAAAAAATTAACGTTTATTAGTTTTTATTTTTGACATGGTAATCGATGATAGATTGCTACTGATCATCTAATTATCTATTTACATTTACGTATAGCAAATTTAAAAAAAAATTGCACTTAGTTTTTATAATTTTCAATTTAATAATTATATATAAATTAATAATAATTTAAAAATATTAGTTAATCAAAATTATTTTTTTATTTTTAAATTAAATATTTTTTAAATTTAATTTACAATAAATTATTTAAATTTATGTTTTGAAAACATGTTTTTATTATAATTATTATTGTTTTTAAATTAAAAATTTTGATTCAAATTTTATTAATTTGAGTTTATTTTATTAAATAATTTACTAATTTTTTAATTTTAAAATATTAATTGTTTTTCTTTATATTTTTAATTTAATTTGATTTTTTATTTATTATTTATTTTTTTTTAAGTTTTATTATTATCTTTTAATCTTATTTAATTGTGTTAATTTTATAGTTCAAAATTTGAGATTGAAAATAATGTTAATAAAGTTATATTAAGTAACAATTGATAAAAATTTTTCAATTACCATTTTTTCATAAACACTAATATAATTTTTTAATTAATATAAAACATGGTTTTGTTATTTTATGGAAAAAAAAATTATATTTTTTAAAAAATGATTACTTCATTATTGTGTTTTAATCTAAATTGTTATAAATCTAGATAATGTTATGTCCATTTTAATCCAATTATATATAAATGTTTACATATAAATAAGAAAATAAAAATAAAAATCAGATTAAAAAGTATGAGTTAATAAAGAATTGTAAGTTTATTATTTATTGTCTTTATGTTATAATTTATCATTTTTTCAAGTTTGCATTTTTTAATTATATTATTTTTTTTTATTTTATAATATATTATATATATGTATGTATTATTTACTATTATATTTTATTTTAAAAAAATAAATGAATCTAAAAAAATTGAACTAATTAATTGATTATTAATTTAAAGTTGATTAAAATTTATGTGTTCTAGTATTTTCACATTATTTTTTTATCAATTATAATTAAAATATTTAATTAATTGGTCATTATAAATACATTATTTAAAAAAATAAAGTTTTTCAAATAAGTAAAATATTGTTATTTTAAAATTTTTTTGTAAAATAAAATATATGTAACTAAAATAAATAATGTTGATCTGATTATAATCATCATTCATCTAAATAAAGAAAGTTTATGAATAAAAATGATTATTAGCCTGTTGCCTTACTTAATTAGAATATTGAAATAAATTAAAAAAGAAGAAGTTATAATTAGTTTTAAATATTTACGGGTTTGAATTTTAGTTTTTGCATGATTTTTTGATTTTCAATTAGCAAAGCTTTTGTTTGCGCATTTTCCAGAAAGTGAATTTCAATGCAATCAACTAAACGAAGCGAAAAAAGAGTTAATTTATAAAAGTACTTTTTCATGAGTATTTACTATGTATTTTCACCTTTTTTTTTGACAAAGTTTTTTTGATTGTGAACAACATCATTGAAGTGAATGATTGTAATTGGATGATAAGTATATGAACAAAAATAGAAAATAGACAGATGAAGATAAAAGATGATTTTTAAAATACAACGTTTGTATCTATTAATTCGTTTACTAATTTGCATATTAATTTATTATAAAATTTTTTAGTAAAAGTAAAAAAAAAAGCATTTTTAGAATATAATCGGATAAGATCAAGGACAAAGTGCTTTTTTAGGCATAATAAAATTATTTTGCAGTTAACAGATCATTTCGTATTAAAAAAGGTCATTTACTAAGTTAAATTATAATTTTTTTATTATCATTTTAATTTTTTTATTTTATTTTTACTTGTTTTTCACAAATTGCAATATTTTACTTGTGTTTATAAATGCACAGCCATACACTAGTAACAAACATAGACATATGTATAAATAAAAGTTTATATTTATATTACTAAAAAGGGTTAAATTTGAAAGATATCACGTTTGCAGTATCTGCCCTAAGTTTAAATGGTTATTGAAATGGTAAAAAATAGCAATTAAATTATTTTTTTTTAATGCAAATTTGTTTAGATTAAACTTTAGCTATCTTGACTAAAAAATGACTTAAAATTATAGATGATTATAAAAATAATAATGATGAAAGCTATTTTTTTGCTTAAACACACTTATTTTATTTATTAAATCCTATGTAAAATCTCTATTTTATGGTCAAGAAATCTTTAAAAAATGGTTTGCATAAAATAAATTATTCAATTTTACTTTTAATTTTTTTGCAAATTGTTTTTTTACTTGCTAACTTTATAAAAATAAAAATTAAATTTTTTACGCGAATTGGCGTGCTAAAATAGCTTGTTTGGTCAGTATTTTTTTTTTCAACCTTGATATATTTACAACATTTTTTTTGGCCAGTTTTCTTAAATATTAAAACCAATTTTTATTTTGTTGATGTTGTATTGTAATCATCAACATCTTGTTGCGTTTAGGTTCATCATAAAGTTTAAACTTGTACTTTAACTTGTTTAATTAATTGTATTTTGCTTCTACATTTTTTTTTTAGTTTGTACTTTTGTTTCAAGTAATTTTATTTAATAAATGTTTAGCATCATTTTTTTTTTTTTTTTTTTGGAATATACTTATTTGTGCATAAATATGCAAACAATGTTTTAGTTTAACTTAAAAAAAAATTAACTTGAATAGAAAATATTAAGAAGACGAAATCAAAAAATAAAAAATGAATAAACAGAAACAAAAATAAAACTCTATTATTAAAGCAAGGCCAAACACGCGAATAGTTGATTATATTTCATTGACAGCTCAATGTCCGGCATTTAATTTTAGTTTCAATCATATACCTTGTGATTAAAATTTTTCACCGAAAATTTTGTTAATCTATTTATATATTTTTTTGTTTGATTTATCTATTAAATGTAGTCTAATTTTGTTTTGACTTGCCAATCATTTAATATTTTTTAAAAATAAAATTTAATAAAATACTATTAAATAACTAATAAAAATATTTTTAATTTACTAATTTAAGTAGATAACAATAAATTTGAATTGTAAAATCTTTTATATTTGATACCTTATTTAGTTAATTTTTTCTAATTTTATTTATATATTTTTTTTTATTTTTTTAATATTTGAAATTTATGAGTTTTAAAAAAAAAAAAATAATAAAACTAATTGTTTCATTTTGTTTATTGTCACATAAAATTAACAAGATAAATTATACACAATTAGCTAATTACATCTATTATTGGCTGATAAAATATATTTATCTTATTATTTTATCTGTTTTTTATTTATTATATTTAAGTTTTTTTTTTTTAAATAAAAAATTATTGCCAACTTATTTTTTTTAGTAATATTTAAGACACTCAATCATTTTACAAATATTCCAAATTTTTGCAGTAAAGCAAACCAATTAAAATTTTTAGTTGATTGAAATTGTTGTCTATATATTTTGTCTGGCTAGTATTTTTTGATGTCCAAGCCAATTCAGCGTTTTTATTTCTATGTTTTTATGAACAAACCGTTTTCCACTATTTTGATTATCATTTTTTAATTTTTTTTTTCAATTAAAACTTTAACTTTTTTATTTTTAATTTTTTATATTTATTTTATTTTGCTTATGTTTTTAATTTTTTAGTTTTTTAGTTTTTTAGTTTTTTAGTTTTTTAGTTTTTTAGTTTTTTAGTTTTTTAGTTTTTTAGTTTTTTAGTTTTTTAGTTTTTTAGTTTTTTAGTTTTTTAGTTTTTTAGTTTTTTAGTTTTTTAGTTTTTTAGTTTTTTAGTTTTTTAGTTTTTTAGTTTTTTAGTTTTTTAGTTTTTTAGTTTTTTAGTTTTTTTTTTCTTATTTAATTGTACTACTATATTTGAATTTCTCACATTGTTTTTCAAAATAGTTATTTTGTTGGTTTTTGACCTTTTTTTATATATAAAGTAATCTTGATGGTATTTTTTTTTTTAAATTCTTATTATATTATTTAATATATATTTTTTACATTTTAAGATACACTTGTTTGATTGTAGACCAATTGAATTTTTGTTTAAAAATTTGATTGTATACACGTGTGTTGATGCAAAGATTATTCACTACGTGCTCTTTTTACTTGACATTTAAATCTTTTGTTTTTGTTCATACGATTTTTTATCATTTTTCATTTTACAAAGTCGGTAAACTCTTTGATGATGAAAGTTTGAACACGTTTCAAATAATTCGAATAGAGACGCAATCATAAAAGTGAGCACAATGTTATAAAATAATATATTTAATGTACACGATATAAAACAAAAACCTAGAAAAGGTTAGTTTGATCGTTTTCATCATTTGTATAGTACAGCAATCATTTTCAACTTTCAAGAACAGATTCTTAAGCCCAATCGAAAAAAAGTTTACCATGTGAATATTTAATATAGATATAAATTTTGAAAGCCATATATTTATTATATAAATTTAAAAATAAATATTAAATAAATTATTAAATAAAATATTAAATGTTAAAATAAAATGAATAAATAATAAAAAAAATGGTAGTAAGAAAGATGTGAAAATAGTTTATAAAAAGTTGGCTTAAGGAAACAGTTATACAAATGAACAGTTCAAGTAGGATGTATTTATTATTTTCAGACCAACTTAATTGGTAACAGTAGCTTAATTGTGTGCCTTTTTAATGTGATCAATGCAAACTTGCCTCTAAATCCTTGCCAGCGTCAATTTTTAGTGAAGACCCTTTTAAAGACTGATCGGCTTTGCAAGTGGTGGGCGTGACAACTACCAGATGATGTTCCATGCAAATAGGCGTACAATTTAAGCCCATTAAACTCGCATAAAAGCATCATAAAGTGCTTGAAAATGTGTGCGTGTTTAAAGTGTGCCGCCAAACACCGGCTCGGTGCTAGCTCGTGTTTTTCAATTACTTTGCCTTTTTTCATTTTTTACCGTTTTTGCCATTTTAAATACATTTTTAGATAACGCCTTGCAAAGCATTCAGATTAGGTCACGTGTGCGGTTTTTTCTCATAACTTTTCCTCTATTTTGTGTTTTGCTTGTTTATATTTTTATTTCTCTGCATGGTCATTGTTTTTGTTCATCTTAAACTTATTAATTAGAGTCACACTCGAACATAAGCGGTCTTTTTGTTTTGCACAAGTGCATCAATTTTTCATTCTCAACCACACTTGTCAAAATTATCCTTTTAATACACTTTTGTTTGGTTATTTTTCTTACTGTTGTGTTTGATTTTATTTTTCCCTTTTTTAACCCAACAACGATTGTGATTATCCGGATTATAAGCGTAAACTGCTTTCAAAACTTTATATTTTGCTTTTTTTGCTCTTTTCTCACACTAGTACAGTCTAACAAAGACAGCTTTTTGGACAAAAACCAACTAAAACAATAAACAAAATTCAAAATCTTGGATGTGATTATGTCTTTGTATTTTGCTTGCTTATAGTCAATATGGAAGCGCTAAGCTGGTCAGTAATTACCAGTCTCTGACTGTGTGAAGTGGAAAAATGTTTCTTGAATAGAAAGCACGTGTGTACAATGTCCTCTAGTTGTCCTTGCCCTGCTGTTGCATGCCAGTGCACTAGAAACAGATGAGGTCGACATCCATTTGTCCATCTGTAGACTTGAAAACACACCCAGTAACTTACAGAAAATCGGCATCTTGACTAGGCAACAGCCGGTCAACGGTTTTTGTCTTTTTTCATCTTTTTGTTCACTTTTTTATCTTCTTACGGTTTACACTTTTATTTTTTTTTTTTCACTTTTGCTTTCATTTCTGTCATTCTTTTATTTGTCTTCTTGGTTCCACATGCTTAGCTCAGTTTGACCAACTTCATTGTCGCATTGAAACGTGTTTGCTTATTTAATTGCATTCTTATTTCTTCTATTTGCATTCACTTGTAACAAATTTTATTCCATTTTTTATGTTTCAATTTATTTTATTATTTATTTTCTTATTTTCAAAATTTTTCATCAATTCGATGCTTGAATATGTTTAATTTGAATGTCTGTTAAACTTGACATTTAACTATGTAATTAAAATTTTCATAGTTTTAAATCTTATTTATTTATTATATTTGAGTTTTTTTCACATTACATACATAAATTCAATGTTTAATAAAAATCATATTTTTTAGATTAATCTTTAATCAACTTATAAATTATTAAAAAAGTTATATATTAAAAATTTAAGAAAAATGATCAATTCAATATTATTTTGTCTTTTATATTTTATTACTCTTATGTCAATCAACTTTTTTGTCTTATTTTAAAGTAGATATGCTTATGTCGGATGAGTTTAATTAACCATTTAATTACATTTGATGGGCTGAACAATTTACTCTTGTTAAGCTGCTTACATGGATACCGTTGCATTTTTGATGTGCTAAGAAGCTTTTCGTCGGCTTATATTTTCCACTTTTTTGATTTTATTTTTTTTTCTATTCATTTTTCTGACACTTTATCCCATTTTCATCTTTATATATAGTTTTAATTTTATTCATTTTTACTTCTAAACAACATTTTATTTTGTTTAAAAAAAAATAAATAAATAAATGAAGCTAGTTCTTTAATTGTTTAAATCATAACTGTAATATTAAAGATACTAATTAAACTTGTGATTTAGGTTTTCATTTTGTCACATTTTTTTGTTATCATAATTTCTTTTTGTCTTAGTGTTTATTCGATTAAAATATTAGGTTTCGTTGACTCTTTTTTGTGGTTTTCAAAATATTCAACTCAAAGATAATGTAAAATAAAGTTAACTAAATTTGTTCACAGATATATAAATATCTTTATTCAATGTCTTCTTTGTTTCTTTTCATTTTTTTCTTGTATTCATTTTTAACATTTTTAGATTATGTTTAGATTATGTTTAAACACGCCTTTCTTAATAGATTTGTTTTAATGTAAAATTGTATACACGTTCAATTTCTACAATTTAAATCTTTTATTACACACGTTTAATATTTTTTTAATATTTTTTTTTTAAATATTTTCAATTTTTTGTCAGTTTATTTATGTGTACGTATATATGTATAGGTATACATATATATATATATGTGTGTGTGTGTGTGAATGTGCGAATTTAAACGTAAATTGTTATCAAGTTATGCTTCTTGTTTGACTATTTAACAGCAGGGGGAATATTCAAGGCTCATCTATCTTTAATAGCAACACTAACTCACGAGTTAAACTTATTTTTTTAAATATAAGTCTTTTTGTAGACCTGTTTCTCATAATCAGTTTGATTCTTGTTAAAACTCCTCCTTTTTCTTTATCATTATCTTTTATTCTCATCTAGATAATTTAATGCATGTTGCACATACATATACATCTAATGACTTACAAAATTTAACTTGTTTAAATTATTATCCGGTCAACACGTTCTCATCATTTGTCTCTTGTTCACCAATTTCTAACTTCTATTTGATTAATAAACCAAAACCTAATTTTATATTAGTACAAATCAAGTATTAAATGAAAATAAAAAACTTGCTAGTGAATTTGTTTTAGATAGAAAAAAAAAATAAATCCAATGTAAACATTCATTAGATATATTCAAAACAGAGTCAAAGAAATATAAAAAAAAATGACAAATTGATGTTTTAGGATGCAGAAGAAAAATTACGAAATTATATCATAAATTAAAAGGAAGGGGAAAACAGTGTTTTAATTGCATGTTAAATGGTGTGAAATTGAGGCTATATCTATCTCACTAGCTTTTATAATAAGAACGTTTCTACCTGTAATTAGTTTTTTAAAATATCAAATGCATCAATTTTGAATTAAATTGGTGTTAAGCGAGATACTATTTCTAAGGTCACTCATTTATTTTAGAAGAAAACTTACAACTATAAAAATGAATATGATGTTAAAGTAAAAAAAAAATTTTTCTTTCTAGTATTTTACTTTTCTCTGAAATTGACCAATGGAAAACAAAAATATAATTTTTTTTAACTGCACCTGTTTCACACCTAAAACGTTAAAAGTTATAAAAAATTTTTTTTTCAAACTTTGAAATAACGACTAAACTTGGTAAAATTATAAAAATTATAAAGTCATTTAAGATTATTGAGTGTATTTGACACAAGTTTTTTTTATACACTGTAATGAGCTTTATTTTTTAAATAAAGTTTAATTTGTATTTCCATATATTGCAAATACACATCTTTTATTTTGATTTTTGATCATTTTTTAATTCATCTTTTAAGTTGGATTAAAAAAAATTGGTTTCATCATTTGCAAACATTGGCAATTTCGATAAATATTTTTTATATTTTGTTACTTTTTTGCTTGAAATAGCAAAAGTTATTTTACGTTTTTATATATTTATATAAATATATATACATTATAGTATAAATATATATATATTTTTTATGCCTGCTTCAATAGTTTTAGCCTTTTGATTTCAAGTCATTTCATTGCCTGGTATCAAAGCTTTAGATGTGCTGATTTTTGCAGTTTTTTATCCATGTTTATTGTAGCAAACATATACACAAATACATACAAACACATACACATAAATACACTCACATACTCATGCATTTAACTTGTCTATCTAAAAATGACCAGTTTGGCTTCTTTATCAATCATTCATCATCTCGAATGATGAACACTCTTTCTCTGTTTTTTTATATTTTCATATTCTTGTATTGGAAATTTAACTTAAAAAGATGAGCTAATGTTTATACTTATCCTTTTAATATTCGATTTGACTTAAACTAAGAAGCTATAAAAACTACATTTTTCTAAAATGGTTGTATTAAATTCTATTTATTATTAATATTATATGTGTTATTTATACATTTAAATTATAAAAAAAAATTTACTCAATAATATCGAAACAAGTTTAAAGACAGTTAAAGTTACTATTGATATGAAATAATTTAAGAAAATAATATCTTGAAATACAAATGAACAGAATTGAGATCAAAATTGAAATTGCAAAAGATTTCTATTGCTAGCATGTTATCATTGCTGTCTGATTTTATATTTTGCTTAATTTATATTAAAATTATATAATTTATTTTACAAGACACATTGTAAACTGAAAACTTAAAGTCAAGCCCGCTATCATTTTAATGTTGCTTCCTAAAACTAAATTAACATGTGATTAACTTATTTTTTTTAGTTTTACATCAAATTTTTTAATATTTATTTTTTTTTTAAACATAAAATTAAATATACTTAAATATATATACATATTTAAAATTTCTTATTTATTCATAACAATTTATTGTGAAGTGTTTTTGATTTCTACCTACTTACTTTTTTAAATATTTTTATTCCTTATAATTTTTTATAATATTTATTTATATATTTATTATGCATATAAAATATTTTAATTGCATATTTTTGTATTTATTTTAAAAAATTGTTTGTCCATAAAAATTAACATTTTTATATTTATTTTATTCATTATTTAAAAAAAAATTGTTTATATTTTTTTTTTTTTGTTTTTAAAATAAGCTAAATATTTTTTAATTGTTATAAATATTTAAAAAATTAATAATACTTAATATTATTAAAAATAATTTATTAAAAAAAAATTTTTTTTTAATTATATATATCAAATATATTTTTTTTTTTACATTTAAGTATAATTTAAAATATATATATAATAAATTATAAATAATTTTTAATTTTATTTTTAAAATTTATTAACCAACAAAATTAAAAAAAAAAGTTTTATTAAAAAATAAAGTTAGATTTAAACCACTTAATTTAAAAATGGTAATTTGGTTTTATAAACTGATTCATTTGTGTTAAATTAATATTTTTTAAGAATTTTTTATTATAAAATATTTTTAAAAAATTCTTAATTTAATGTGTTAAGCAGCTAATCAAACTAGTAACTTTCTTAAGTTGTTTTTGCGTTAATTTCAGCTTGAATGATTTTTCTTTTTTGGTGACAGGCGACGTTTTAACTAAGCTTATCAGGTGAACACAGAGCATCCACAACAGTGAATTGTAAACTATTATCCATTGTAGCCATTGTTACTTTTGCTTTACTTTTGTTTATGAGTGTTTATGATGATTATTTTCAATTACACGATTCGCTGCACTTACACGGCCCATGTATTTATTTCAAATTTTTCAGTTTCACTTTTTGTCCTTTTTTATCAATTACAATACAATTTTAGGTTTCTTATCTTATTCACGTTCAGCCCATCTTCATCTTTTTTTTTATATTTTTGCATTATTTTTTTGCATTTTTATACATTCATTTTTCATTTTTAATTGTTTTTTTTTTAAATCCGCCATTTTGTTTTTTATTTATTTTTTCTTATAATTCTTGATTGTCTTAGTTTTTGTTAAAACACTTGAAAAGTAAGCATTATCTATTTTAAAAAAAGATTCTTATATCTTTTACATTGTTTTTATTAAGCTACGTTTGTTTTTATCATAAGTAACTTTTTTTTTTATTTCATTTCAATGTTTCTTGTTGATTTTCTTGATCCATTTGTTTTTGTCTATGTTTGTCAAAAACAAAGCAAGTGTGAATGCTGATATTTATTTGAAAAAAAAAAAAAAATGTATTTTGAACAAATTTATTTTTTTTTTTTTATTTAATTTTAGTCTTTTTAACTTTTTTTTTAATTTAAAATTTTAAAAGAAATACTTAAAACAAAAAAAAAAAAAATTTCACATGTTTGTTGAACTTTAATTAAAATTAAATCGACATTCAACCCATTTAAATTTGCTATGTGATTTTTATCAAAGTTACAGTTTAATAAAAAAAATATGTATATATATTTGGTTTACCTTTTAAGTTTAAGTTAAAATTTTACCGCTAAATGATTTTGTTAAAAATTGTAAATTGACATTCTTCATTTTGCCAATCAAGCTCGTTTTATTATATTTTGGTTTTTACATTTACCCAGTTCATGAATATTTACACTTGAAAGTATTCACGCTTTAAAACAGTTGAAAAATTAAAGTTTAAAAATTATTGGAATGCAAATAAAAAAACTTCTGTATAAGATAAGTAAGATATAAAAAGGTGAAAAAAAGTGACAGAATGAAAAAATGACAAAAAAAATAAATATAAAGACAAAAATAAAGTAAAATTTTTTTTAGAAAAGTTGCATGAAATAAAAGGTGCAAATCACCAATGACTTGGTGCACCTAGACCTAGAACCTAAACCTAAACCAACCAATTGTCCTTATATTTTACAAACGAGTTGACCTGGTCTCATAGGGTATTATTTTGGCCTTTTGTGACCAAAATTTGTTTTAATTAACAAAGCCTATTTTTTTCTTTTATTGTCGCATCTTAAAATATTACTTTTTTATAGCATTTTTAATAAATGTTTACAAAATATAATTTTTTTTTTAAATAGCCACCGTTATTTTTATGTAGATCATAATCGTTTTGTAAACTTATTTTTTTAGTTATTATTTTTTAACGTAAAATAGTTGCTTATTGTTGATCGTTTATGTTTCATATTTTTTTTTCAAACTCATCATTTGAAATCAAAAAAATTGATGTTTGAAATCCTTTTTATACTGACCTGTGTTGTTTTTAGTGGGTTGTATGTTGATACTTGACCTAAACGGATACGGAAATAGCAACCAGTGAATACGCCTAATTGTACATAAATTAAGCCTCAGTTCGTCATCTAGCAGGGTAAAAACGCCAAAAACAGGTCTCAACGGACAAATTTACAAAGAAATAGCTCGATTTTTGCATGGAAATTTCTTGGTCATTTTTGTTCAACATCTTTATTAAACATTGCTATTTTTAAGTTTTATTTGTTTTTTTATTTAAAACATAGAAAACTTAAATATCAAAATAATTTTTTTACTATAAAAATAAATTTTAGTTTTTTATTTTTTCTTTTGTTAGTTTTCTATTTGTCAATTTAATTTTTTTTATTATTTTAAAAAATCCTTTTTATTTGCTTACATTGTTAATTATAAGTATAATTAAAAATTTGAAAATTTAATTATTTTATGCTGCCTAATATTTTTTTTTGAAATAAACTTATTACTTAACATGTATTTTTTTTTTGCTATTATGTTTCAACATATGTGCAAATTCTTATCTAAATATAAAAATATTTTCTTATTTTTGTTTTTTGTTTTTATTTGAACAATTTGAACTTTCATTTTTTAATATTTATGAATATTTTTTATATTTTATCAAACTCTGCAATACTATCCATAACTTCTTAATGTGTATTTGCATTCTAATATTTCATATTTATTTGCCTTCATTTTAGCATCCCTGTAGTGCTAGTTAAATTTTTTTAATTTTTTTATTTACTGTGAATATGTAGAAGATATTTTTATATTTTATATATATTGTTTGTATACAAGTGGTTCAAATATATACTATTTTAGCATTTTTTTTAATTTATTTTTTGCAAATTTTTTTTTATTCTATATTTACCTTTAATATTTATATCTTCACAAACATATAATTTTATATATATTTTAATTTATTATACAAAAACCTATGTTTTCAGCCTTTAAGCTATTGGCATATAATTCAGGTGTACAATTTTAACCTGTTTTCTAGTTTTCTTTAATGAACTACGCAATACATTGCCTATGGCTGATATTTTTGTTGTTTTCTTTTGAAATTAAATTTAATCTAATTGCTTATATCACAATTAGATCATTGCTATTGCCACAGCTGGATACAAGTGATTATAGCCACCGGTCTAATTGAACTTATTTTATTGTTTTGTATACTAGTTTAATTTCAAACATTTTTTGTTTACTTGTTTTCTATCCTTTTTTTATTCATCTTTTCTTTTTTCTTTAATCGGTATATTTTTATTCTTTGCTTAGACATGTTTTCAGTTTGAATACGTGATTATAAATACTCCATTGTTCAAATATATATATATATATTTGTAGTATATTTTAAATCAGTTTGTGAACTACTTAATATATAAACATATACATGAAATTTTTATACTTTCTATTTATTACTAATATCTTGTAACGGTTCAAATCCAATCAGACCTACTTGTTTTTGTCATTTTTTGATTATTTTTTATCACGATTTAGATTTAAACCAGCTGAACTTTATACTTCTATCTTCATTTCAAAAGTCATCAACCGTCATTGTTTAAGATACTCTTGCTTTATTCCAACATATACAATTGATTCGGCTGTAAACATGTTTAGTCATTTCTTCATTTATTTGTTTAGAATATGTTTTAACATATGTTGTAACTATTGTCCAATTTATATTATTTTTTTTTCTTAATTCAAAATTAGTATGAAAAAAATCTACATTTGTTGTTCAGACAAGCTGTTAGTTCCCAAACTTATTCTTTATTTATGTTTATTTGAATATGTTTATATAGATATTTTTAATCACTGTTGCAAAATTAAAGATAAGAAGCTTATTGCAAAAATAAATAATATTTGATTTGTTGTCAACATTATTGAATTGTTCATAATTTTGATTTTCCAAAATTACCATAATTAAAAATTTCTATTAAGATCAAAGCTCATGCGTGATATATAGTTAATTAATTTTAACTTTTTTTTAAATATCGATTTAAATTGTTTTTTCATTTACTCTGCATTTATTTTCATATATTCACCAACAAACATTAGAATTTTAAATAATTTAAACTTTTATTTTTATAATTTTATAAGTTTTTTATTTTTTTTGGTTTAAATTTTGGCTAGTTAAGTATTTAATTAAATCTTAATTCTGTTATTTACGCCATCTGTCCATATTAAATATCTAAAATCTTACTTTTAATTTTTCTTATTCATTTTTACCCTTTTATTTCTAAATTGACAGAAGCGTGTTTATGTTTACATTTAAGTTTGAAAAAATTTTATTGTTTTTTTTGTCTCTATTTTTTTATACTTTAACTTGATTTTTATTTGATTTTTTTTGGTCTTGTATTTGGCGCCACAGTTTTATAACTTGGCATTGAAATTTGCATATGATTAATTTCCATTTGATTCAGACTTTCTTAGTAAACGACCCATTTTTTACATTGAATAAACCAGTAACTACATCAATATATATGCATATTTTCGTGTTTATCCATTCAGGCTTGAGGTTGAAAAGCATTGCAATTTAAATTTTTTACTTTTTATTTTTTTTTTTTTTATTTAGTTTTTTTATTTGTATGATTTGAAAATAGTTTGTGTACAAAACATATCAGCTTTTTCATCTTTTGTAAAGGTTTTTTTGTTGTCTTTTGTCATCTTATTTTGCTTGTCTTCACTTACAATCAAGAATAATGCACAGTAGCTATCTCATATTACATTTTGATCTTGATCAAAAGACAATTTTTGATTTTTATGTTCGATTTGAATTTTTATCTAAACATTTTTTCGCAAACTTATTTTTTTTATTTTAACTTAAGTTTGAAGCTCTTTTATTTCAATTCAAATAATTATTAATTATGATTATTAGACATGTTTTGACGTGTTTTAGCAATATTTACTTGCAAAAAAAAACTTTTTTTTATCAAACAAGAACTACAGCCTTTTATTTGAAAAATTCTTGAAATTTTCTTACTTTTTTATTATTTTATGTTTTTTTTCATAAAATGTCTATTATTCCACACGTGCAAATGCAAATAAGCGTGTATTTAAAATAAGGATAAGTTTAAAACAGTATATGAAAAGTGCCTGTGTAATGATGCTTTGAATAATAGACCACCTTTTACACGTCTAGTTTGACGCTTTAAAGTTACTTCATTTTTTGAATTTTACCGCTTCAACTGTTTAACGAGAACTTGGTGTAAATGACAAACGATGAAAAATATGTAGCCATGGTTTTTTTCTTTACTTTCAATTTTGTTTTATTTCTTAACTTGCTTGTCTTATTTTGCTTCTACACTAGTTAGTTTTAAGTTTTGCTTTCATTGGCCTATTTATTTTCACAAGTTCCGCAAGCCATAAGAACACCACTTTTTCATGATTAAGTGCTTGCCATTATTTGCCGGAAATACAAAGCATTTACTATGTTGAAAAAGTAAATTAAAAATAAAATTTAATATTAATGTAGTTTCAATTAAATGCATTTCAAATTGATTATTATTTTGGAATCCGATTTAGTGAATAAATATTCAGCCTATTTGTTTGTTAATTTTGTGTTTCATCAAATTTTATTCTTTTACTTATTTTCTAAATGATTTTGTTTTTACATACTACGAATTTAGATTGATTTCAATACAAATTTTTAATCTAGTGTAAATTTATAGAAGGCAAGTCATTTGATTTAAGTCATTTTTGGATTCGGTCGGCTAGTTTGCGGTAAAAATCAGTGGTTTAAATAATAGAAGTATTTTAAAAAAACTTTACACGCCTAGCGTCTTCATTTACTGGCTCGTTACCCACGTCAAAATTATTATTTTTCTCATCTTGCTCATCATTTTTATATTTAGTATTGGCATGTATTTTTTGAGTTTAAATTTTTAGTTACGAAATGTAGATAAAACAAGCTTTCCGTTTTAAATTTTGTTTCCCAATGGTTTTCGAGTTTATTTCCAATAGTTTTTATTTTGAGATATGCCAATATCAGTTACTTGTCAACTAGTTGAAAAGCACACTTTTTTACTCTTTATCACTATTTGCTTATCTTGCTTTGTTTATATATTTTGACTGTCAATCTAATTTAAAATGTATTTAAATTTTTTGTTTATTATTATGTTTTATTAAAATTATTTTTTAATTATTTTATGATTATAGACTTTTTTGGTAGTTTTAACCTAAATTTTTTTTTGCCTTTACATTTTTTATAAAATTTAACTTAGGAATAAAAATAGTTTAACTAAGAAAATTTTTTTTTAAATGCAAAAAATTTCTTTAAAAAATTCAATTAAAAAACAAATTGCTTATTTTCAATTTAAGAATAAAATAGTACGAATGCTACACAAACGTTGTTTTAAAGAATTTTACTATGTTAAAATGTTAAAATTTTAGTTTAAATCATCTTAAACCTGTTCATTGCCTTTCAAATGGTAAAAAATTTTAATTTTAACAATTTACAGCAAATTTTTTTTAATTTTTTAAATACCTAGAAAAAAGACGCATTTTTTTTTTAATATATTAAATTTAGAACTAGTGCACACAATAGATATTTTTTGTTACATTCAAAAAATTAGAACATTTTTATAATAAAAACATCTTTGGCTACTGAAATTTGGATTAAACTTTTGCTAACCATGTGAAAAAATCATCCATTATAGTAAGGTTGAAAAATGTCGTTTTCTATGCTTATCATTTCAAGACTGGTTTATATTGCTGCAACTGTTTCCAGTCAATGGGAAATTGACTGGTAAACGGATGCAAACTGATGTCAAGCTAATGTCAAGCTCCAATAGCACTTTTCTATAATAAGGTTCTAACGATAGCTTGCTCTAAAGTTAAATCTTGATAGTCAATAGACTAAATCTAGGACCGACATGTGCTTTGTTTGTGCTAAGAATGCAAATCGTTACATATAATTTAAACTTACTAAAAAAAAAAAAATCAAAAATAATCTTAAAACAAAAAAAAATTTTTTTTTTTTATTTTTTGTCTTTTTATTTTTTATTTAACGATTTCAAACAACTTAAGAAAAATCTTGAAAATATCTAGTCAAAAGTATCAGTTAAAAGCTAGTTACATTAAACATGTTTATTTTAAATACTTTGGCTTTACCTTAGGCAAAAACTAGTTTGTTTATCATTTTTAAACTTTTGTAATATTTTGAGGTTTATTTTATTGAGTAAAAAATTTAGACATAGTTTCTTTTTTTTTTACTATTAAACCAAATATTTAGTCTTTTATTTTAGCAATTCAGTTATATGATGATGATCAGTAAATTTAAGAATAAAGTTCAAACCAAATCGTTTTTTTGTTAAAAATTTTAGTATTTTTATATTCCATATAATTTTTTATTCTACTTTTGTCCATCTTTGAATTTAAATATTGTACTTTTAGTCTTTGTGGTCACATTAGAATTCAGTTTTCATATGCTATTTATAATGTTTGTTTTATTCCATATTAGTTTAGATTGTATACTACTTTGACTGTTAGCACATTAAATCATATTTATATATAAATATTTTTCTATGTTTACACGTATCAATTTTTGAATATATAAGCATTTATGAACATTGTTCAAATAAAACCAATGCATACATCAATTGCTTTTTAGCTTATCTATTTTATTTTTTGTTTGGTCATTCACCATTTTTTTTATTGCTTTAATATTTTTCCTCCATCATCATTTTTATTTTGATCTCATCACATGTTTAGTTTATTAAAGTTAGTTTACAATGCATTAGTTTTGTGATCATTCATCAAATTATTTGGTTTTGTTTTTAGTACTTTTATTTTTATATTAATTTTGTTTTATTTAGTTAAATAAATCTAATCAACTTTCAAGAAAGTTGGTTGAAGTTAATTGTTTTCACTGATTCTCATAAAAAATTAAGTTTTATATTTTATTTTTTTTTATTTTTTTTGCTAATCCCTTACTTAACTTTCTTATTATTTATGCATGTTATTTTGAAAATTTGATGTCCACTTTAATTTATAAGTCATAAATAAAAATATATACTTATGATGAAAAAATAAATAATAATTTTAATTGCGCTAAATAAGTATAAATGTCAAATTTTATTTAACTTTAGAATAAAATTTTATAAATCTATGTAAAACAAGTATACATATATTTTTTTAATAATAAAACAAAAAAAATATTAAAAAAATAAATTATAAGAAAGTAATAAAAATAAATAAAAAAATTAAATTAAGCTTATGATTTGTGAACATTTAAATTAATTTATTTTTAAATTAGTTAAATAATATTAAACTATTACATGAATATGAGTAGCGGTTTTATTTATAGTTTATAAATAAAAAAAAATAAATAAAAAATAAAATAAATAAAACACAATGTTAAGAAATAAATTTATTAATAAAAATAAAAATTTTTTATTTTTATAATTATTTACATTTAAAAAATAAATTCACAAAATTAATAAGAATTCATTTATTAAAAAAATAATAAAACAATATAATGTTTATATTTGCAAAAATTATAAAAAAAGTAGGCAATAAAACATATTAAAAAATAAAGCTAGTTGATGTGATTAAATTAATTAAAAAGCATATAACTATTTAGATTATTATTCTAAGAATAAATCATTAAAATATTTATTAAAATATGTATTTTAAAAAAAATAATTTATATAAATAAGCAAAAATGAAACAAATAAAATTCATGGTTTAGATCAAAATATATATAAATACATTTGTTTCTAGTATTTTCAACTTTACCTATTGTGTACAAACAATATTTGTTATACGCAAAGTTTAACAGGCGGAAGTGCCAAAGAATTTAACATTCGGAAATTGGCTACATTTGGTGTTCGGTTTTTTTTTATAATTCTTTTTATTTTTTTTTGCTTTTATTATATTCTTTTTTTGAAATACAAGTAAATTTGATGGTGTTAACAATTTATACAAAACTCTACTTTTAACAAACTAGATTTTTTTATTTTTAATGTTTTTCATTTCTTTTTTTTCACAATGCACATATAAATCTGATTTAATTTGTATTTTTATATATTTATATATATATATATAAATTTTTTAATTTTATCTTATTTTAAGTTTTTGTTTTTTAATTTTTTATCTAAATTATTTTGTGGTTTTAGTTTATGTGTATATGAAATAGAGATAAAATTTAGTTGACTTTTTAATACATATGTCAAAAAATGAAGTTAAAATAAACTAAAAAAATTTGTTTAAGAATTTAAATTAAAAATAAACTTTTATTTTTGTTAATTTAATTAATGTTTAAAATTTTCATGTGGATATACATGTCCACAATTGTAAAAATAATCATTTAAATATTCAGGATTATGAAAATTGTGATGAAAATGATGACCATTCAACAAATGTTGATAACAAAAAGTTGGATAATTATTATGATGATGTAAATGATGATGAGATAATTCTCTGTAATCAGATAAATAGGGATCAATTAATTCATCATTATTTAAATATTCTGTAGCCGTTTGTTGATCAACTAAATTATTATCATTAACAATTGCATAATGCACACGACCATCATGTCCAATATAACTTTCATAATGAGCATGTAAAGATGGCTTATGCAAGTTATGATGAAGTCTATTGTAGAAATCTTCTTGACCAAAATGTAAATGATGATTTTCATGTAAAGAGTGATGATTAAAGTATGATGGGTGTGTATGATAATATTGATCTGACAATGGATCAAAATAAAATCCGTTTGAATCAGGATATTGATTTTGATCTAAATAATCAATCGGCAATGAAAAATCTGACCCTGATTCAAAATCATTTTCATTAGGTGAATCGTTTGATGTATTATCTTCATCTAAAAATGAATCATTTTTTTCTCCTTCATTTTCATCTTCTTCTTCACTATCTATTTCAACCGGTGGATAATTAGTACGAATATCACCGTTACCTTTAAGTGCTGCCATTAAAACAATATCATTAGAATCTGATGAATGAAGTTCATCAGATGAAGAATTTAATTCAGGTAACAGAGCTTTATCAAACATAGAATCATTATTTACTATTGTAGGTAAACTGTTGCAATTCAGAACTTGAATCAAACACAATAAAAAACTTATCAAATTAACTAAATTAAAAAAACATATTTTAATTTAAAATATTTTTATAAAATATAATATAAAAATTTAATTACCAAAATGACTTTTCATTTTTAAATCCTTATTGTAAAACAAAAAATTAATTTTATAAAAAATAAAATATTTAATCAATTTTTTTAAAAATTAATAAATAAGTTTTATTTAAAATTTCTTTTATAAAAACTATCAAATTTACTTTATGATTGCAATTGATTATTATTTATTAATTGTATTTGGATTTTATTTATAGTGAACTATTTAAATTGTTTTTTTTTTTTTTACTACATTATGTCAACTATGTAATTTTTTTTATAAAAAGTATTGTTTGTATCAATTTGTGTTTGTTATCTTTAAATGTTAAGGTCAATATTTAAGATTGATATTTATGCATTCAATTATGCAAAATAGATTTTACTCTTATTGGAACATCATAGTTTAAACAATTAATTTATTTAATTGTAAAACAATGCTTAACCATGAACTTTGCGTGTGTGTTCATGGTGATCGATGTCATTAACATTATTTAAAATCAAATTTAGATTGAGTGGGCGCAAATTTATAATTAAGCTTAATTTTTTTTACTTTAATTTATTTTTGCAAACCACATTGATGCTTGAATTCAAGTTTCAGTAATAATTGATTTAATCAATTGAAGTGCAGCATTAAATTTGAAAAAAAAAAGTTCAAGTGTTCAAGGTGCGTGATGAGCATATCCGCTTTTCTAGCTGTCCACTGCACAATACATAGCGTGAACAAACGGTTTAAAATCAATGTAAATTAAGGTCAATAGAGAAAGTTAAAAAAAATTGCAATAAAAATAATTAAACAAAATACATAAGAAACATAATAATAGAGATTGTCTCATTAAAATCATCCAATCATGTACTTTGGCCTGCCATTTACATCTAATATA
The DNA here is from genome assembly GCA_025170145.1 of Pyemotes zhonghuajia. Lineage (NCBI taxonomy): Eukaryota > Metazoa > Arthropoda > Arachnida > Trombidiformes > Pyemotidae > Pyemotes > Pyemotes zhonghuajia. The sequence continues at coordinate 10,109,882 of CM045845.1, forward strand.
AATTCAATGTTAACTTAAATCTAATCTTAAAATTTTGAATAAATTTATGAATATTATTAGCTTTGATCAAATAACAGGTTAAGAATGACCACCCATAGTTATGAGTTTCCTTACGATTTTCTCACATCTGCTAGACATTTAATATTATTTTAAGTAATCCTTTTTAAAATAGATTTTTAATCTTAAATAGAGTCAAAAAGTTAAATTAAAAAATTATTTTAGATTTTAAAAGATACATCTTCAAGTGTAAATAAATTTATTTAAATATAATCATGAAATTTTATTAAAATATGTTTAAATTAAATTCATATTATTAAATAACATTGCACCCAAAAAAATACTTGTACAAAGTTCTTAGATTTATTATTTTTAATATTTTGTTAACTTGATATACAAATAATTTATGCTGATTTATTCAGAGTGCAATTTTGATTGTTTTTTTACTAACACATTATAAACCTGTATTTAAAATTATTTTTTATTTTTTATTACTTATATTTCTTAATTAAATTTTTTTTTTTCATGTTTTATTTTTTAAATCATTTGTTAGTTTTTAGGTTGCATTTTTATTTTAAAAACTTAATGACAAGTCATTTAAAATAAATTGCAATTCAAGAAAATGGTATTTTTTCATCATAGATAGCAATTGACCAGTTGATTCTAAATTTTTTATTCTCATGTGTAAACGTTCAAGATGATTTTCAATTTTATATTTGATTTATTCAATGTATTTTAATTATTTTAATATTTTAAAAGTAAAATTTAGCTAAAATTTAATGAAAAAAAATTAAAATAAAAAAAATTTAAAACAAAAAATTAATAAATTAAACTAAAAAAGTTAGGTAAAAAACATAATTTGAAATAAATAAATTGCTTGTTTAATGGACCAATAAAAATACATATTGTGATCAATATTTTAAACTAATGATACACATTTTTATTATAGATCATCTAAGTAAATTGCAAATAGTTGAATTTAATTCAAATATTTTTAGTATAACATTTGGTGTTCTTTTGAATTTTAAATCAAGGTGCACAATGTTAATGGACTCAAATTATCATGCAAGGTTTATAAAAAAAAAAATTAAGTTAATATACTAAATTTTATTTATTTATTTATATTATTATAAAAATTCATTATTATAAATTTAATGTTATTTTTATATTATTTTAACGGTTAAATATTTATATTTTATTAAATTATTATTATTTTTTTTTTTTATTTGTTACTTAATTTAAATGATTATATTTTGATTAAGATACATTTGGAAATTAATCATGCAGTTATAAACTATTAACTTAGTTTTATTATTAAAAAAGATTTAAAAAGATATTTTTGTTAAGAACAAGATGATAGTTTTAATTTGAAACTTCCGGAAAACTTGAATTAATACTAGACCTGGTGGGCAGTTGAATAGAAATATAAATAAATGTATTAAAAATGATGTTAAATTACGCCTACTTTTTTGCATCTAAAAATGAGCTAAGGGTCAAATCTAGCCACGCATCGAACTAAACCCAATGTTTGCTAATATACTTTTTTTTTATTTAGTTTATTTTACTTTGATTTTAATCTGGTTTATTTAGCTTTATTTAGTTTTATCTTTTAATTTTATGTTTGTTTCAGGATTATTTTTTTCAACCTGTTTTTGGGCTTGTTTCTGAATTAGGGTCTGGTTACAATTTGAATTCGTTTGAAATGTAATAAAAAATCAATCAAATACTGGCTAAATAAATTTATACAAATAAGAGCACACTGGTTTTGATGAACATGACTATACATCCTTTATTTTAAATTCAGATTTACTTTGAACATTTATATATAATCATTCAATATATTTACATTTATATAGAAAAAATTTACAAGTTTTATATATAAAATACATTGCTAAACTGCTAGTTTTGGGCTGAATTTAAAATGTTTAAAGCTAATCTCGAACTTTTTTGAGAATTGCACTTGTATGTATAAAATAGTGACAGAGATTTAGTGACTATCCCAAGTGAATCTCTAACTAAAAATTGCTGAACTTGTGCAATTTAAATGAATTATTTTTATTTATATATAGTTTATTTTATTTTTTAATCTTTTTTAACTTATAAAGATGAAATAAAAAATAAAATTTGAACACATTTAAACTATTTAATATGACTTCACAGCTTGCACCTTGTTTCGCATGTTTTTTGAATTTTTAATTAAAATATAAAGCCGTTTTAATAAAAAAATAATAAAAAATTTTAAATAAAAATAAGATTTTAGTAATTGAAGTAAATGTCAAATAATAATAAGTCTAAAAATAAAAACTAAACATCCGTTAAAATTAATCACATTTGGATCCGATTAATAAAAATCTACAAAAAATACTATCAAATAAAAAAACAAAAAAATAAATGTTAAATTTACAAATTTATTATAGAAAATAATTTTGAAATTATATTAATTATGTATATTCTGTTTGATTAGGACCTGTCTACGGAACGGCATACGCATGTGAGGGCCGTCAACTGCAAATTGAATGTGCTGTCAACGAACAGATCAATCTAATTCGAGCTAACTATGGACGTTTTTCGATCTCAATTTGTAACGAAAATGGCGAGTTGGACTGGGATGTACAATGCATGACTAGAAGAAGTTTTCGAGTTATTTTCGATACTTGTTCTGGTAAACAAAATTGCACTTTGATTGCAAGAAGCCATTATTTTGGTGAAGATCCTTGTCCAAGTACAGAAAAATATTTAGAAGCACATTATCAATGTGTTCCAATTAAACAACGAAAACAAAAACCAAAAAAACCGACTATTAATTCAACTTTAAGCATTAATTCGAGCATTAACTATATTAGCCGAAAAACTGTTGGTGATAGATTTACCCAAAGCATAGACAACGCTATTGATCAAAAAACAACTACTTTGAATCCATTGCAGAATGGTAATAATTTGCCGACTATTGTGAAAAACGATAAGGAAATCTTTGTCAAGCACCCATATCCTAGACCAAATCAGGATGAATCTTTATTAAGCCAAACAGGTCAAAATGGAGCTATTAGCCATAACAACAACAGTTTAACAAGTTCATCGGTTGAAGATGTTGAAGACAAGTTTAATAGTGGATCTTCTCAAATAATGAATAACGGACAACAATTATATTGTGCAGCTACTTTTCAAAGGGGTTTGCAATGGAATTGGACTGCGGTAGGAAAAATGGCTGAACAAGCTTGTCCAGAAGGTGCAACCGGAACAGCTAGATGGTTTTGTGGTGTTGCGGGAAACAGCAATTCAATACAACAAGCTCAATGGCTACCCTTATCCAAACCAGACTATTCTGAATGTAGTTCTAAATTATTACAAGCCATGGAACGAAGAATGTCTGCAGCTAGCATGCAATCGTCTGGTTTGCTTTCTTTAAGTGCATATAAACCTCTTAATCTAGACAATGCTTTGACCATGGCTCTTCAATTACAACGGTTCGTTGCTAATGCTGTTCAAAGCAATTCTAGCAATATTCAGGTGTATAGCAGTGATTTATTGCGAATGGCTCAGTTGTTGAATGAATTGGTTGATCGAGTCAGGCTACTGACCACAGATATAGCTGATGATCATGTCAAAGTGCAATTGATTAGTCAACTATTAGTGGTAAGTCAAAGTTTAATTAACTATATAAATAATTATTATTAGCTTCATGGGTTGTTTTTGCAATATTTTTTTTTTTTTTCAGTTTTTCATTTTTGTATCTTTATTTATACAAAAACCTTTCTGATGCTGCTTAATCACTTTAATCTTTTTCTTTGTTTTCATTCAAGTTACTTGCTTCACTACAGCTTTTTTTATTATCTAAAAACCAACCCTATCAAGCTTTATTTTTTATTTTATAAATTTTTTTTCTATTCATGATGTATACATTATCTATGCAATTTTTTTTATTCTGCTTTTACTATTACATCTAATATCGTCTTTAACGATTCTTTTCTTATTTTTTTTCTTTCATCTTGTTCATCTTTAGCTTAATTTTCACTTTATTATAATTTTTTTTTTTCTTCTTCCGACTATATTATATTAAATTGTAATTAACTTCGAATTTTCGAAGTGACAATTTTTCAAATACTAATAGACTTAATTACTAATTTTGACATTTTAATTTAATCTTACAGAATAATCAAAATACGATCAGTGATCTGTTAGAAGCAAATTTAATTGAAAGTTGGACTGATTTGCAAAGCAATGAGCAAAAAACTGTGGCTGGTTTACTCATGTACGCCTTGCATCGTAATTCATATTTACTGGCCACAAGTTTGTCTAAACCTCAAGATTATATTAATCAAAATAACAATATATGTAAGTAGTCGCCCTCTATATTTAAAAGATTATAGTAAATTAATTTTAATTAAACTAATTTGTCTTATTTTTTTCATCTATTTTATCTTTAAATTATTTATTAAACATATGGTGTTTATTAAATATAAAACATATTAAAAAAAACTGTCAAAAACTAAAACCAATTAAAAATAAAATTAATTGTAGATATTTCAATGCATTTACGTGCAAGTAACGCAATGGACAAAAACAATGCTGGACTTTCATCTTCAAATCAACATGGATTACATTTACCACAAACCGCAGTTACAACAAGTTCATCCAGTCAATTGTTTCATCAAAAAAATCATATGTCCAACAAGCAACTTAATTCCGTACACATTCCTTGGCAGACCTTATTACAATTTGCAAATGGAGGCCTGATTAGGTTTGCTTTGGTAATTTACAAACAATTAGATCAATTTATTCAACCAATCTATATGAATCAAGTAATGGAAGAAAATAATGTTAGAAGCATGCGTAAAATGCAAATTAATTCCGACGTGATTAGTTTATTAATGACAAATGAACCTTATGTACAATTGCCAGGTAGCGTGTTCATCACATTTCATCATAAAAGGGAACAAATGCAAAAGTTAAGTCAATCAATGTCACAATGTGCTCAATGGAACTTTAATTTAAAACAATGGCAAACTGATGGATGCCAGCTAATTGAAACCAATAGTAGTCATAGCACTTGCGAATGCAACTATTTAAGTGCATATGCCTTGCTTACTGCAATTAACGATACAACTGATGTAACAAATAAAGCAGTAGGTCGTTTTTCAAACGGACAAGATACAGATAATATAAGTGAATTAAATGCAATAGATCAAGAGCAAAATTTGTACAATAATAACCAACCAATATTGGCTCTATATGCTGGCCAATTACAAACAATGATTTTGGTCAGTTGCATTCTTTGTATACTATTATTTGCGTTAGTTTGGTTTAGTTTATCATTTACTCATTCAACTTGGTTCTCTCCAAGTCCTGGAAACGCAAAATTACCCCTTTCTTTGACATCAAGTAACGATTGTCACAACACACATCCTGTTTATGGTGATCGAACGGTTCTTTGCATTAAACAAAATTTATGTTTTACATTATTTTGCATGGAAGTTATAGTGTTTTTGTCTACATCCACTGCACTTGATATTGCCAGTGACCGACTAAGCTGTGCAATTGTGGGCACATTGGTCCATTACGGTCTTCTAGTGCTATTCACATGGTTGCTGTTTGATTGTATTCAATTATACAGTTTGGTTCAAGATCAATTAGGAAGACTGACCGCTTGCAAGCCTCCCCATACCACTTTTACCTGTAATGTAAATGCCAGACGAAAATGTTTTTACTGTGTGGCCTATGGTTTGTGCTCAATCCTTCTTCTGGTGTCTGTGCTTATCAGTCCCCAAGCGTACGGGTCTTCTGTTACCCAATTATACAATGGACAAATGACAGGTCAATGTTTTCTATCAGCTGCTAGTACAGCATATAGTTGGTTTTTAATTGCCCCGTTAATTGTAATCATGATTGCAATCACATTTACGATTGTGGCTTTAATTCATACTTTGGCACGTCACCGTGGAGCTCTTCTTTTGGCTAATAGTTCGATAAAGCTTGCATCTGAGTTGTCTACGGTCTCGTCCTCTTTACATCCCGATAGTTCAAGTTTGTCCAATTCTCATGGATTGGTGGCTGCAGCAGCAGCTACCCACTGTTTGACTAGTTTGTGCAGAAAACTGAAAGAAACAGTAGCAATTGTAATAATTGTATGCCTAACATGGTCTACTTGTTTAGTCTATCTGAATGGCTTAGAACGGCAAATAATTGTGACCAACTCAAATCAGTCAGTGAGCGGATTAAATTCTGCTTTTTTGACCAATAACATTCATCACACTAACCAATTGTTTGGAGCTATATTCGCTGCTCTCAACATAGCTCAAGTGGCGTTTTTCGCCTTATATTACTGTTTATTGAGTGCACCTGTACGCAATCGTTATTGTTTGGCCGGTGTGCAAATCCGTTGTGCTTTGGCCGCGTTTTGTGGTAAGGTAATGAATCCATGGCACAAAACAGACAAAGTGGTAGCATCTAGTGTGACACTGCCCAGCATTGCTACAGTTTGCAGCAATGTAAGTAATACGTTGCAACCTCAATCAGCATCAAACAAATTAATAACCGGAAGCGAACCTATTATTCCGCCGCCCACTACCATTGCCCAACATTTAAGCTCGGCAGGTATGAAACAGTTTTATTTGGCAGATGAATCCGCAGAACGCTGTAGCGAAACATATGGTTTTCCCTCTCATCAAACGGATGTCATGCGTAACTCTACTACGGCTTTCCATTCATATCAATTGGGCTCCCATGGATCTAATGCACATCCGCCACAAATCATCGAACATGTTTACGAATGCATTGATGAAGATCCTTACATTGCAAAGCTTTTACTTACTGGACAAGCTCAATTGCATTCAGCTTATGCATTAGGTTCCGCATTGCCTTCTGCATCCAACACCATCAACAGTAATGCACGTCTATTGGGCACTGTAGCTAATTTGGCTTCAGCTGTCCAAGCCAATCATGCCAGTCAAGCCCATTTAGCGCAGTTATATAAACAACATGTAGCTGCAATGAACGCGTCTTGTTCACAATTGCATTTGAGAAGCTTAAGTGATCTTAGTGCTCGAAGTGACAGGCCTCTGCTTACTATCGGTAACATCAACCATTCGGTATTGCCGGCCATCATACGTGACAATACTAAAAGTACCATTATCACTAATACTTTGATGCAAAGCAATCATAATTTATCCACAATTAGCAATCAGTTTAACACATTTACACAGCATAATGGAAATCAGTTAACCGCTCAACAACAGCAATTATTAAAAGAATCAACTTTAATCTAATTGCTTTTTAAGCGTCCAATCAATTGGACAAATTGTTCATTTTGAAATATCATTTTTATTATGAAACTCATTTCGAATTAGAAGTTTATGTCAAAATAAACTTCCGAGTAAAACAATAGGATTAAAAAAATTAGTTCAATTCTATATAATATTTCATTTTTGCTTGTTAAGCTCAAAATATATCAAAATTTAACTTCATCATTACTCGATTTGTTTATATATATATATATTTTTTTGTTATTTAAAATTTTATTTGTGTGAATTTATTTGTGGTTTGGTCAGATATTATCAACTGAAAATGCAAATAGATATTATTATAACTAATAATTGGATTTTAGTTAATGATTATAATAAATACATTAAAGACTGTGATATGATCAATTTTGAATCTATAAATAATAACATATATATTTTATTTTGTAAATATAAAAATCAATTGTAAACATTATCAATTTACTTATTTATAAATTAAATTTTTAAATTGTATACTTTATATAATTAACTTGTAAAAAAAAACAAATACAATTAAATTTATTTTTACTTAAAAACATTATTTAATAATTAAAATTATAATATAAAAACAATATAAAAATGTCACTATAAAATTGCAACAATTTTGCTTCTAATTGAAATAACTATCGTTTTACTATGGCCAAATTAAAATTATAGATTTTTTTTTTATTAAATCACTTTTTTAAAAATTTATCTATTAAGGATAAAAAAAAGTAAATTGAAAAATTCTAATGACCATTTTTCTTGTTTTTACATCAATAATTTTTTTAAAATGTCAATTAAATTTTTAATCATTATGTATATAAAGATTTCATCAAAATATACAGCATACTTTAGATCATTTGGTAATCAATAATATTTATCATTTTTTTTATTGTACAGTGTAAAATTATAGTTTAAATAGAATTTGTTTTGAGTTTATTACTTTACCTTTATAATGATCACTTTTGTGTGTCTTAAATTATATTACAAAACATCAAAAAAAAAAAAATCAATTTAAATCAAAATATTAAATACCTTGTACAATCATAATCACTTAAATTTATCGGTTTTTAATGCAATGTAAATTGCAACAATATATTAATTTTTTCTTACATTTATTCACAAATAAAAATTAGGTCTAAAAATAATTTTAAATTAAAAAATATGAATTTATTATTAAGTTTGACTTAATTTGATTATGAATATTTATTCGTTACATTTTGTAAAATAAAGTCTGTTAAATTTAATAGACTTATTTTTGTACACAACACTTTAATTTTTTTTTTTTAATACTTTGTGTTTATATTAAATAATTAAATTAATAAAATTTCAAATAATTAATTATATTTTTTATTGAACATTTTAAATTAAAATTAAGTTTAATTTTAAATTTGACAATTTTTTAAAAAAAAATTAAATTACGTTTTGCAGTTATATAAATAAAAATTGCTTAAAATTGTGGCGTATAAATTTTAAAATAAATGAAAGTTTATGGCAGTCGAAAATTTTAAACTAATAAATTAATTGATTTATTATTAAAAAATATTAATAATTTATAATTCTTCTGAAATTATTAATTTTTTATACTAATTAAGCCCAAATCTGAAATTAAAAATATTTTTAATAAAAATAGTTAATAAAAATAGTTAATAAAAATAGTTAATAAAGATCATAAAACTTACTCTTAGCGTATAATCCCAACTTCCAGTACATAAAGCAGTTCCATCAGGCGATGTTTTTAAACAACTGACTCGATTTTCATGCCCATAAAGTACATTTATCCGATTACATTTTAAAGTATCCCAAATATTAATAGTATAATCATTATATCCGGAAAATAATAAACGTCCTAAAAAAATAAAATATTAAAATTTTTTATTTTTTTGTAAATTTATAATTTACCACTTAAAGAAAAATCAACAGAATTTACTCCAAATAAAATACTACTTTTAGAGTAAATTGCTACTTCTCTATCAGCCCTTAAATCAAAAAGTCGACACTAAAAAAAATGAATAAAAATAAAATATTAATTTAAAATTTTTTTTTTTATTTTTTTAATTTAATCGTACTGTTGCATCATCAGAACCAGTAGCAAAAGCATCTCCACTAGGATGAAATTTAACTGTATTAATATCTGCAGTATGTCCGTCAAAACTTTGAACACATTGTCCGTTTCTCAAATCCCAAATCATTGCTTGCCGATCGCAACCCTTTTATTAATTTAGTTTTAAAAATACTTGCTTTACAATTTAATTGAACTTACAACAGAAACAAAAGTATTTCCTGTTTCAGAAGGAGACAAATCAATCGACATAACATCTGATTTATGACCATGAAAGCTTTGTACTAACGCAGAACATTCTACGTCCCACAAAGCACAAGTTGAATCTCCACTTCCAGTTAAAATCTAAAAAAATAAAATTAAAATTAATATAATTATTATAAAAAAATGAATTTTATCTACTTGTTGATCTGTGCCGGCAAAAATGCAACAACTCATATAAGATGTATGAGTTCCAACGTGTTTTTTTTTAATTACAGCATCATCATCCATACTCAATGGATACACAGTTATTTTATTATCAAGCCCACTAAAAATAAAAATAATTATTATTATTTAGAAGAAAAATAAATTTAAATGATGAATTATTATTGAATAATTTACCCGCATGCTACTAAACTGCCTGATGGAGCAAAAGCACAAGCCATAACCCATGTAGTGGGCATACTAATTGCATGTTCCTGTGAAAATTAAAAAATAATTTATTCAAAAATTATAGTTAAAATTATTACTTTATTAGTTGTAAATGCATCCCAAATAATCATCTTTCCATCTTGTGATGAGCTGACAATATGCCGTTTGTCTGAGCACCAATCTAGACAAAGTACTTTACCCTGATGTCCTTTTAGTATTCTCCGATGTTTTAAGATCCAGCCTTGTAAACTATCAATGCTGTTGGAAACAACAGAAACTAAATTAAGTTAATTATAGATTTTTTCTTTAAATGAACCAAGTAGTAATTTTTTTTTGTGATTTTAATTTTTAAATTTACTTAAAAAAAAATTAAAGTATTTGATTATTAAACACATTAATCACTTACATGGAATATCATTAAGCTTTCTTCTTTCTTCTTCTAAACGTTCACGTAAACGTTCGATCTCCTTGTTAAAATCTAAAACTTGGCTTGGCGAAACTGTGGTGGGCATAGTTCGAACTAGAATTATTTTTTTAATGATCTGATCTAAGTGAACAATTTACTTGGAACATTGGCCGGTTGAGATGGGTTTGAAGTGTTGTGGACATCAGAGCTAGATTCCGAAATCGGATCACCAGATACGTTGCTTATTAAGGTTTTCTGCGTCGAAACGTTGGTTGGGCTTGGTTTTGGATTTTGTAACTTTTTTTGCAACTGTGTTAATTGTTGCTGTGGAAGTTGTTGCAAACTGACTGGCAAAGCTGTTGGCGGCTGATTACAACTTGTTTTTCGCTGTGTAAAACCGGAAGTGCAACTAGAAGTTGCACATGTTTTGCCTTGTTTATTTATGTTGCCATTATTTTTTTGAGCAACCGATTGAACAATTTGGCCACTTGTTTCTACATTTACATTGCTTAAGCCAGGAACGCATTGCTTTTCATCACTACTTGCCATCATAAAATGGACAATTTTTTAATATTTTATTTTAAAAATTTAAAAAAAAAAAACTATTTCATGATATTTAAAAATATTAATTTATGTCAAACTTGTATTTTAGTTAAATAACTTTTATTTCATAGAAAAAATCACAAACATTAATAAAAACTATTTGGCTATCAATTTTATTCAAAATAAATTAATTTGAAATTACTTCTTATTTTTTTGTGCTTAAACAATTAAAATTTTTTTTAAATATTCTTGAAAGAAATTTCAAAAACACAAGCTATATGGAAATCGCTTGATATTCAATTAAATTATTAAAAAAAATTATTGCTTCTAATTTAATTTAAAACCAGACCACATTTAAATTATATAAAAAGCTATGAAAAAATTAAAACTTAATTTTTTAGTATAAAATGACGAAGTAAACTTTGTCAGCATCTTTACTTTGTACCAAATATATATGTCAATGTTTACATCAACCTTACATTAGTGAGTATGTGCAGGATGCGCAGATCACTAACAAATAAGACCATAATATTAAAATCAAGTTAAGGTGTCATGTCCATTCCACATTTTATTCAAAATTATTATTTTATTTTAAAATAAAAATTAAAAAAAAAATTTTATTACTAAAAAGTTAAATTTTAATTTAAAAATGTTTTTTATCTTAAATATATAAATTATAGTTAAATTATATTTCATATTTGCAAAATCATCAAAAATAATTACACAATAAAATTTTGAAACAGCAGATAGTAAATATAGCATCCAACCAGTATTTAACAACTCATTTTCTTCTGTAAAGAAAAAATATTTTTCTTACATTTTAAATATTAAAATATATATTTTTTTTAAAAATTATAAACAAATTTTAAGTAAATGGTAAAACTATTTAAAAAAATTAATTTTAAATTAGTTATATTTATTTTAATTTTAATAAAAAAAATTTTTTTACCTTAATTATGAAATATGTATCTAAAAAATTTAATCATTACAATAAATTTTTTAAAATTATATTTTGGCTAACACAATTTATTATTATAAATAACAATCAAGTAACTTTAGAATAACATTTCAAATATAATTTAAACTTGAATGTTTAATTTTGCTTTTACAGAAAAGCTTGATGCTATGCAGATATTGTATACATATGTAAAATATTTTATACATGTCAATTCATAAAACTAGTTATTTTTTTTCAATTACATACATACAACATATTGATGTTCAACAGTTTTAATAAAATTACATTAAAGAATTTCATCTGTAAGTTACTTTTAATCAACAAAAAACATTCATTAATATAAATAACTACTTTTTTCTAACCAACTCCCAAGTTATATGATTCTTTAGTTAAAAATCTAATTACTAATTTATTTGCCTAACTTCTTTGTATAAAAATAGGTGTATTTTTTTTCATAAAATAAATTCTTTTTCATTTGTTAAAAAATTTATATTTTTTATTAAAAAAGTTATTAAATTGTTTTTTATTTATATAATTGATCAAAGAAAATTTGTTAAGAAAATAATTTAATTATTTTAAAAAAAATTATTTTTAATATTTTAAAAATTTTTATTTATAAATATATTTGTTATGTTTCTACATTTTTTTCTTACCATTTAATTGAAAAAATGCAATGTAAGTATAATTTTAATTTACATTAAAGCGTACTTATATTACATTTTAAAATTCACATTAATGAAATAATAGTTTCAATGTAAGTTATTAATTTTAAATGTTTTAAATTTAATTTACAAAAAAAAAGAAGAAAATTTTTGACAATATTGTTAAAATTATTTGTATAAAAATTTATAATTAAAAAAAAAATATGAATATTTTAACACTAAATTTACATGAAATACATGGCATTAAGCCAAAACCAAGTTCTTTATTATTTTTTGCAAAATTTCGCGATTCTACTCAAACATTGAAAATTGTCAATAATAAAGGAAACATTAGTTTGTTTTTAGATGAGGTAAATATAACCATTTTAATGAAAATAAGTTTATTTAAAGTTTATTTTTAAGAATTTTGATTGGCATGTTGATGAAATATTTTCTAACGAAGAAATCTATATTGAATTTTTTAAACAATCATCCAATTTTTTACAATCAAAAAAGTATATTACTCTATTTATTTTAAAATTTTGTTTAAAATTATTATTAATTTTTTATTTTAGGAGTTATGGAAATTATAAAATAAAAATTAAACAATTACTATTACAAAAAAATATTGTTTTAGAAGACTATTTAGATAGAGATGATCAAAAAATTAATGAAATTAAAATTAAACTTAACGTATCTTATAAATCATCAAATAATTCAATTAATAGTTTAAATATGTCTAGTGAAAAATCAAGTATCGAGAATGATACCAAAAAATTAATTCACAAAAGTACTTTATCTTTAAACAGTATCAAAAATTCACCTGGTAAAGCGGTCTTATTAAAAAAAACAAATAGCGAAGTTGCACTTAGTATTGAGCCTATTCATCCAAGCATTGAATTTGAAACTGATACAAAAAAAATTGAAAACGAAAAAGAACTATCAAATAGTCCTGAACAAAATATATTGACTGAACCAGTTTTAATCAAAAAACTTTCAAGATGTAATGATTTTAAAAATCAATTAAGCTCATTAAATTGTGAAAAATTTCAACTTCAAATTAATATAATTGAAGCTAAATATTTTTTGGAAATAAATACTGATATTTTTGTTTCCGTTAAAATTGGTAAAAATGAAAAAAAAACTAAAACTCGTTCTATTTCTTTTGAATCTCAATTAAATGAAAATTTAATTTTTGAGCTGAATATGCCTTATAAACAACTTAAACATGAAATTTTAATAATTTCAGCATTTGAAAAAAAAAAGTTAATATCTGATGAATTAATTGGAACCTTTAAAATGGAAGTTTCAAATATTTTAAATCAATCTGAACAAACATATGAAAATGTTTGGATTCAATTACAAGATTTAGATGATATTAATGCCTTTGAAAAAATGAGCTTTTTAAAAGTTAATATTACATTAACAAAAACAAAAAATGCAAATAAACTTTTTTTTAATAGTATAAAATTGAATTCAATAGAAAATACTGAAAATTCACAAGATGCTTTGGTTAACAAAGAAGTTTTAAAAACTAAAGAAGACTTTTTTTCAAATTCAATGAACTTATCTTTAATTAAACCAGCTTTTCAAACAACAAATGAACGTGCGCTAATAAAGTTAATGATAAATGTACATTATGGAGATGGTTTGCCAGTTTTACCAAAAGAAGATTCTTATAACATATATAATAGAATAAAGAAAAACACAAAAAAAAATAGTACAAGTAGTTTAGATCCCTATTTAATTATAAAATTAGGTGATCAAACTGGTAAAACTTCTATTATTAAAAATACATCTAAACCAATTTGGAATGAGTGTGTAACATTTTTTGAATATTATCCAATGTTTTATAAACAATTAATTTTTGAATTATGTGATGAATCAACTAAGTCCATTTGGGCAATACATCGAATAGATTTAAATTCAATTTCTACAAATTTAGATATTTCCTCAGACAAAAATGATAATTATTCAAACGAAGAAGATTTTTTGTCTTTTGGACCCTCTTATATTCATTTTTATGCTCCTGAAATATTTGATGAAAAATTAACCGATTATTTTAAAAAAGGATTAATTGATGGCACAAATTATTATGGTCGTATTTTGATTTCTATAAAATCATGTTTTGCTGATCAAATACTTAATATCGATGAACAATTTTCAAAAACAAAAATATATACACAACCTATTAAGCCAATTGAATATAAAAAAAAAAGTATTGAATTTATAACTTTTATTAGTCTATTTCAATCTCAAATGTTAAATAAAAAATATGGTGATAAACAAATTTCTTATGAACTTTGTGTAGGAAATCAAAATTGGTTATCAAACGAAGATTTTATAGAAGAAAATCAATTAAAAAGCAATTGCTTAAGTCCATATTATAAACCGATCGCATCATCAAAATATAGTTATCATTTAGAATTCAAAGGATATAAACCATGTTTATTTTCTGTTACAAACTGGCCTGATGAAACAGCTAGATTATCAATTGTAAATTTTATTTTACAAATATTAACTAGATTAGTAAGTTATTTTTTATTTTTAAAATTTGTTTTTATAATTGTAATTATTTAAATTCTTAGAAATTAGACATTGATGATATTGAAGAGTTAGAAAAATTAAATTATGAAAAATTATCTGAAAGAATATTTGGAGCTTTACTTAATCTATCAAAAAATTGTTTAGCTGTTTTAGATGAAAATTTAAATTTCCATAATTTTAAATACAAAAAAGAAGATACAATTTTAGATAAAAAATATTATAATTTTATAATTAAACAATTATTAAATATTTCAAATGAAATAAAAGAATTGAATTTTTCTACATTTAATAAATCTCGATTGAAAGATTTAATTAAATTTATTAAACTGAAATATAAAAAATTAAAATTTATTTCTAAATATTGTCAACAATCAATGCCAGATATTGTTTTATATTTACTAGCTAATGATAAAAGGGTTGCTTATGCGAGATTGAATGTAAATAATATATTTTATGATTCTAACCCTAAAGAATGTGGAATTAAAAGTGGTAAAATGCAAACTATTTATTTTACAAACTATTTGAAAGAAAGTAAAGATTTTGAAAATATTATTCAAGTTTTTGTATTCCATGGATTATCAAAGCATAAAAAGAATTTAATGAATTTATTGCCCAAAGGATTTGATTTAAATAAAGAATTTGATTCTACTAAATTGCCAAAAATCTTATTTTATCCACAATATTATGAGTTTGAATTTAGGGCCCATATTTATCAAGCTAGAAACATATATGCAGCAGACTCAAATGGATCAAGTGATCCTTATGCTGTAATTAATTTTTGCGGACATTGTATGCAAACAGAAACATTAAATGCGACACTTTCACCAATTTGGGATCAAACTGTTTGTTCTTCCGGTATAATTTTACATGGAACGAAAGAGTCTATAAAAAAAAAGATAACTTGTGTAATGATGGAATTATTTGATGAAGATAATTTTAGCAAGCCAGATTTTTTAGGTCGTACTTGTTGTAGTTTAACATCAATAAGATTTTCTGATGAAAAATATGAATTGCCAAAATTGAAGTGGTATAAATTAAATCGTAATAATAAAGAAGCGGGTCAAATTTTAGCAGCTTTTGAATTAATTCAAATAAGTAAAGAAGATCCAATTGAACAATATCCTCGTAGTTTAAAAATTTATACAAATAGCGATTCAACACAAATAATTTCCTTACCAATGGAAATTAGGCCTGAATTAAGTTTTTATAGATTAGAAGCCTTGTTTTGGGGTATTCGAGATTTAAATTTATTAGGACAAAGTATAGAACGAATTAAAATGGAAATAGAGTGCAATGGTCAAATACTAAGTTCTAGTATTTTAGCTAATTATTGGAAACACAATAATTTTACAGATTCTATACGGTATTTAGACATCAGATTACCTGTTCAACCAATTTATCGTCCATCTATTGAAATTCGAGTATTTGAATGTAAATCTTTTGGTCGAAAAAATTTGATTGGTGTACATACAAATAATTTACTTCACAATCATATAAATGCAATTAAATCAAAGTCTATTTTTGATGCAATAGAAACTTGTAAAGAATATCAAGAAATTGCAATACAATGCAAAGAAAATTTTTTTTTTAGAAAAGAAAACTTGATTGTAAAATCATCCTTAAAAAATAATATTGATCAACAGTTATTAAAAGAAATACATAAACAAAAATCTTCAAATAAAGTTAATGATGTTAAAGAAATAGATTGGTGGTATCGTTATTATGCTTCAAAATATCATAGTTTAAAAAACAAAAGTGAAAAAAATAATAAATCAGAATTTAATAAATATGGTCAAATTGATGAAGATTTATTAATGGAAATTTTACCTTATGAATTAGAGCAAAGTGAATATTTTACAGAAGCAAGCTGGCTGCAATCTTTTGATTTAAAAAAAAATCAATCTAAAGATCAATATACAGGACAATTTAAAGGTTGTTTGCAAATACATGATTTTCCATTACCCAAGTATTCTATAATAAATGAATCACCTGTTAAAAATAATGAAACTAAATTAATGTTAAGGCTATACATTGTGAGAGCCTTAAATTTAAGAAGTACAGATGTTTTAAGTGGCAAAGCAGATCCATATATTAGTTTTACATTAAGTTCAGGACGAAAACAATCTGATAAATTAAATTATATTCCTAATCAATTAAATCCAATATTTGGGAAATGTTTTGAATTTGAGGCTACTTTGCCTAACGATTCAATGCTTACTATACAAGTTAAAGATTATGATTTGATTGGTAAAAATCAACTAATTGGTGAAACAAAAGTTGACATTGAAAATCGATATTACTCACGAAGTAATTCTTTAATAGGTTTGCAAAATTCTTACATTAAATCAGGTGCAAATCAATGGAGAAATGCCATCAAACCTTCAAATATTTTAGCAAAGTTGTGTAAAGACTATAAGTTAGAGCTATTAATTGAACATAATCATATTAAAATAAATAATATGGTGTTTACATTTAAAATGCCTTATTCAATGCAAATTGAAACTAATCTTACTGACTCATCAACTACTTTAATTGAAGAAAACAATAATTCTAAAAAAGAAGTTTTATTACAAATCGATAAAGAAAAAATGTGTTTATCAGTATTACAAAAATGGCATTTAATTACAGGTGTTACTTTAACAAAAGACCACGTTGAAACACGTACTTTATATCATCCACAAAAGCCAGGGATTTCTCAAGGTTCATTAGAAATGTTTGTGGATATATTTGAACAATCAACGATTCAATATAAAATCTGTAAACCATTAAATATTACTTCAAAAAAGCCAATTGAATATCAGTTACGTGTAACTATATTTAACACAGAAGATGTTAAATTGAATGATTTAAATCCAATTACAAAAGAAAGAATGAGCGATATTTATGTTAAAGGATGGCTAAGTGATGTGCATAAAGCTCAAACAACTGACATACATTACCGATCCTTAACAGGTGAAGGCAATTTTAATTGGAGATTTATATTTAATTTCTTTTATTCACAGACAGAAGATAAAATTGTTTTAAATAAAAAAGATAATATATTTTCTTTTGATGAAACAGAAATTAATTTGCCTACTAAACTTAATTTGCAAGTTTGGGATGCTGATACATTTTCAGGAGACGATTTTTTAGGCTGTTTATTATTAGATTTGAATAATTTTCCTCGTGGGTCCAAAACGTCTAAAGCTTGTACTTTAAGTCTTTTATATGAAGCTAGTGAAAATAGTGAACAAAATTTAATATCTAATAGAGTTGATAATAAATATCAAAGTAATTTTATTTCTTTATTTAATCAGAAAAAAATAAGAGGCTGGTGGCCATTTTATAATAAAAACGAAAAAACTTTTGCTCTCGAATTAACAGGCAAAGTTGAAGTTGAATTTCATTTATTAACTAATGAAGAAGCTAATCGATTTCCTGTAGGCTTAGGTAGGGAAGCTCCTGAACCATTAGAAAAACCTAATAGACCAGACACAAGTTTTAATTTTATTTTATCTCCACTTAAAACTTTTAAACACGTAGTTTGGCATAATTTTAAATTTAATATTATCAAAACAGTTGTATTTACAATGTTAATTTTATTTTTTGTCTTGTTTGTTTATGCATTACCTGGCTATACTGCTCAAAAAATGCTTGATGCAATTTAATTTTATAAAAAAATTAAATATAAACTATTTAATATAAATAATTGTAACAATTTTAAGAAAACTATATACAAAATAATTTTCAATAAACAAAAATATTTAAATTATAAATTATTAAATTATTTTTTTTTAAGTAACAAACATATATATTACTTTTATATTCCTTATTTTTTTTTTAATCTGATTTGAATACTAAACTATTAGATACAATAAAAATATTTTTATTAATTTGACTATAAATTTTTTACTTTTAAAAATTTTTAATAAATTCTAACAAATAAAAATAACTAAGTGATTTCTCTTTTAAAATAAATTTATGCATGAGAACAATTAACATGAACATAAGGACATTGATTTTTATTATCTTTAGAAGATTTATTGTAAATTGTATCTTCACTTGTAGATTTTAAATTTTTTGTTTCTGAGTTTTTGTATTTTATATAAATCCAAAACGCTACTAATGGTAAACAAGTCATTATAGATGCAGCAATAGGAATAGTAGTTGCAAAATTATTTAAAGGAGTTTTAAATGAAATTTTAGTAATTATATAAGCAGTTCCAGTATTTTGGATGCCTGTTTCTACAGCAAGTGATATCACATCTTCTGTTTTTTGTCTGAAAATAAATCCAAAAATTACACCTATTAAAAATCCTAACCATACATTAAGTGCTGCAGCTAAAACTATTTGCCATGACATTAATTTAAATAAATACCAATAACAATATGTTCCAAATACTACTATAAATGCAATTAAAGAACCAGAAACTGGTGCTAAAATTTTACGTCCATTCTAGATTTGAGAAAAAAAATTAAAAATAATAAATTTATATTTAGATAGATTTTTTTAAATATTCTTCATATATTAATAGATTTTATAGATAAAATACAATTTATTTAGAATCAAAGTATTTTTTTAGTGAAAATTGTTAACTTAATTTTGTTTTTAAATTATTTTTAATTAAAACTATTTAAATTATTTAAATAAATATCAACTTCAAAAAAAAAAACAAAAAATTATTTTTTATTAAAATAAATTAAATTATTTAAAAATATAGTAAAATTAATTAGACATTGCAAAAAATGTTTTAATAGATATTAAATTGAAAAATTACTCAAGGTTTTTACTTAAACATGAAAAAAACAATTCATTAACAAGTAAAAATGCAAATTTTTATTAAAAAAAATTAAATTATTATATATATTTTTAATTTAGATTTCGAATTGAATCTTAATTATTTTGAAGTAAATTCAATCATTCAATTAAAATAAAATTGATTAAATGTGCATTTTAAAGTATAGATATGTTGATAATTAAATGCTTAGATATGCAAAAAATATGCAAAGAATTTTTTACTTTTAAAATAGTTTAAATTTAAAAAAATTATAATTGTTTACTAACCTTGGCAACGCAAGGCAAATACTTTTGAAAGGATAAACCTATTCCAATAAACAAGACCATACTGACCAAACTACTAATAATATTTTTATAAGGTACATCATCTATTTTGTCGTCTAACATATATTTGCCTAAAGTTAATAACCATAATGGCATCATCATAATAGAAAATAAGGTTGAAATAAATGTCATTGTAATTGATAAATTAAGATTTCCATTTAATAAAACGGTCCACATGTTAGCTGCTGCTCCACCTGGAGCACAACCAAAAATGAACAAAGCAAGTCTTAAATATGAATCAGTAAGTAAAAAATAACCAATTATATAGGCAAATAAAGGCATAAAAACATATTGAGTACAAAATCCGATAAAAGGGGCAATAGGTCGTTTAATTGTATTTTTGACAACTTCAATATCTAAGGCACAGCCCATGTTAATCATATTTAAGCATACTAATACAGCTACCAATAAGGTGAATATTGTAGATAGCGTTTGATTTTCTTGTAAATTCACTACAATTTCTTTTTTTAAAGTATATTCTACTGTATTTTTGTCATAAACCGCTTTGTACGATATTACAAAATAAGTTACCCCAATGTATTCACCTTTTAAAGAAAAATTAGTTGAAATTTCGTTTTGTTGAGGTTCAAACTCAGTTTCTTCAGTTAAATTAAGCGCTTTTGCAATTTTTTCATCATTCACATGTACTTGAACTAGATGTTGTTTAACTTTTACAGTAGGCACATTTTCTATGACAAAAGCGATTTGTAACAAATTGTTTTCTGTGACTAAGAAATCTTTGTTTTTATTTTGTATAACAATTTCAGTTCCATCTACAAAATTTACACAGAACATGTAGAAAGTGACAAATAAAAACAAGTAAATAAAAGGACACATTTTAATTTATACTTTTCTATTTAATCAAAAATTACAAAAATAACAGAATTTCTTTAAAAACAAATTAAAAATTTAACTTAAAAATATTTTCGGAAACAGTTCATCTTTTAAATTATTTAACAATCTAACATTACAATTAAATAAGAAGCTAAAAATTAACCATTAAGTTTTTTTCTAACAGCTTTAAAAAACACATTTGAAGTCAATAAAGAGTTAAAAACAGACACACGTAAAAACTTAATTTATTATTTTATTATCATTCCGCACTTATATCCAGAGTACAATTAAATTTAAATCATATTGAATTAAATTTTTTCTTTGAACAAGTTCCGAGAGTTTAGGGTTTTTAACGTTTCACTTTTAAATAATTTGAACTACATCTAAAAACTGCTAATGCGCACTTGTGATACTATGTTCCTATATAATACTGTATGCAATCAAAAATATCTCAAGCTTTGCCTCTTATTGTTTTGGTAATAAAAAAAGATCTTATAGAAATTGGTCCAGCAACCACTTTTGACAATTTAAATCATATTCGTGGACATTTTTTCAAATTTTCTAAACTTTAGTTCAATGTCTCAGTAGTTCACAATTTAACTTGTACACAAAACTTACCAATTTATAGATTGATTAAACAAATATGAAAATTTATTATAAATAATATACTTTTAAAAATAATCTCGATCAAAGCATGTTTATACACGTTAAAACAACAAGCATTAAAAGTAATTTAAAAGTAGGTAACATAGCGGATTTTGTCTGGAAAGATTTCGCTTAACTTTCTTGTTTTTATATATGATTAACTTGAAAACTGGTTTTGATTTAGGCGTAGTTATGAGAAAAACAGTAATAACAAATAAAAACAACTAGCATGGAACAAAAGTTTAGTCATTTAAAATGTTGATTAAGATTAACTGTGATTTTTAAAATGCTTTATTAACTCGTCTAATTAACATTTAAATTATTGAATTGATATTTTTAATAATTTAAATAAACCACTTTTTCAAGTTATATATTTAAATATTTCTTTTAAGTATAGTTCAAATTTATAATATTTATTTATAAAATAATCTAATGAATAAAAATTTTAAAAAAGCTTTTAAAAAATATAATACTTTAATTGTCATTATCACTTTCAGTATCACTGCTTGTATCGTCTTCTTGTTCTAATGAGCTAGTTGCCGAATCTTCATCTTTTGAATTTAAATCTTTATTCTTACAATTTTCATCTTCATCTTTAAAAAAAAAGATATTAGTAAATCATATTAAAAACAATAATTTAAATTATTTTTTTAAATTATTACTTTTTAAAACCGAAATAGATTGTAAAACTCGAAATTTTTCGTGACCAGGTGGATACCAACTAACTTCATTTGTATTAACGTTCCAAAAATAATAACAAGCTCTAATTGAATTTATTTTTTTTTTTAAATAATGATAAACCCGTTTTAATGTTTAACTTACAAACCAGGTTCCCAAACTTCTTCCCATTCTTCTGGTAAAGGATATTTCAAGATTAGTTGTTGATATACTTTCTTAATTTCACTTGTTGGGAATTTCATTCCTTCACCATATTTTTTATCACATAAATTAGTACAATTGTGTTCAGATTTATATTTTTCTGGACAGCCAACTGCTATGTAGTTTGAACCATTTTTATTATCAGATTCACAATAATCTTTTAAATCCGTATTTGAATCTTTTTAATAAAATAAGAAAAAGTTAAATTAAAACTGTAATTTAAAATATTGTTGATTACTTGAACAAAATTTCTTAACTTCGCTGTTTTCTTCTTTAATTATTCCTCTTTTTTTAAGTCTTTCTAATAATAAAGGAGGCAAAGACATACTTTATAAAATAGTTTAAATTTCAAATTAACATGGCTAAGAAAGATTGTAACAATAAACATAAACAAAATCTATTTATACATTATTACATATGTGTTGCTAAGCGACATTATTTCTATCAATACTCATTTTAACTAAATTATAAGTTTTAACTTAAGTAAAATAACTATTAACATTAATTTTAATTAAATTATTTTTAAATCAATTTAAAAAATTATAAAAAAATTACATAGTTTAATAAAATTATAAAAAAATTAAAAAAAATACCTTTAATTGAGTAAATTAATTTTATTTCTCTTAAGATTAGTTTATTTCTTAAATTGATTAAACATTTTTTTTTATCGATTTCATAATCTTTCTATTATTTAAAATATTTTCAAATATTTATAAATATTTAAAAAACATAATAAACAAAAATAAAACTTTTTTTGATAGTATTTTTACGGAATCTAAATAAATTAATATTAATTTTAAGTTAAAAATGGAATCAAATGCAAAAAAATACTTAGAACAAGCATCATTTCTGTTTACAGAGCATAAAAAAAAATTAAATAATTTACAAGAGATTGAAGAAAAAAATTTTTCAAAAAATATTGAAAAAATATTAGAAGAAAATCTTAAAAGTTTAAATAAAAATTTGGAAATAAGTCGCAAATCTTTTGCTCAACATACTTCTAAATATAAAAGTTTAGTTAGAATGAATTATGGAGAATGCAAACAAAATATTATTGATAATGTTCAATTTCCTAAAATTCAAAATCTAATTCAAAATCATTTAAATATTACAAATGTTTGTTTTAAACAAAGCAAGATTTTTTTTCAAAAAAATTTTGAACATTTGCACGAAATTATTGAAATTTTAACTAACGTAAAACCAGAAAATTATTTTTTAAATAATATTTTTATATCTTCTAATGATTATTTAAATCCAACATTAAATATAGCTGAATTTTTTGAAAATAATTTTAAAATTAATAAATATATTCGTGAATTGGAAAAAATTTTATATGAAAGAGAACAAATTTATTATCAAAAAGAAGAAATTGAAAGAAAAAGACAGCTTGAATGTATAATTGATGCTCTTAAAAAAGCTCAAAAAAATATTGTTTCAAATACGATTGAACAATTAACAACCTATCAGTCCAATTTAATACCTAATTTAGTAGATCTTAAAAACGAATATTTAGGTGAAATACAAAACATTTTAAAAGATTATAATGATCAAGAGAAAAAATTACTAATCGAAAACAAAAAAGAAAACAGTAAAATTTTGTTTAATTTCAAAAATGAATTTATTCAAAGCCTAAAAGAAAATAAAATTAAAATAAATAAAAAATACTTGAATTATTTGACTGATTTACAAGAAATTAATTACTGCGATAAATATGATGCATTAATTTCTTTAAATAAAAAATTTAAATTATTAAATAGTCAAAATTTTGAAAAAAATTGCCAGAGTATAAATACCGTAAATGATGCAATAAAAACTCAAAAAGATAAAATTAATAAAATTCCTTTAAATCTATTTGAATCATTCAATGAAAAAATGAACTCTCTAGATAAAAAACATTTAGATTATTTTATTTCTGAAAGCAATTCGGTAAATAGCAAATATGAAAACAAATTAAAATTATATTTAAATTAATAAAATTAATTAATTTTGAATAATAATTTTTCATTATTTCAACCTTAAAAAAAAAAATTAATTACTTTGTTTCAATTTATATACATTTAAATTATGCCATTGATCAGGTAAACATTGAAAATATTTGTCCATTTTGCTTTGAAACCGTTCCATATAACTATGAGGATCAACCACAGTAGGAAGACCTTTACTTACAGACTTTATGACAGTTTCTATTTTTTTTATGTTAGTATATGTTTGAATATAGTCTATAATTGCAACAACAATTTCTTTTTCTTCATCATCTATGCCAACCAAAAGAGAATAATCAATTATATTTAAATCACATAAAAATTTTGAATCAAAATCAATAGCTGATTGCAAAACAAGTTTCGAATGACTTCTTATATACAAAGGATTATCTCGAATCATGTGTACGAAATTTTCGTCTAATAAAACGTCATCTTGTGATTTTGTACTTGCAAAACGATTTTTTTCAGATCCTTTAAGGTCGAATTTTTGTTTAATTTTACGATTATAAAACACGTTTTCCATGACAAGAACATGTTTTTGAGATGAAGTTAAATTAAGATTATTTTTGATGATAACTTCATAGGCGCCTAATATTTTCGCAAATAATGTAGGCCGATTATCTTTAATGCTTCTCTGGATATAATCAAAATATGATGAAGCCATTTTTGAAAAAAGTAATAAATCTTGTTTTAAAACAATTTTAATCACAAATCTGTCATTCGTAGTTTTGCAAAACGAAGCTTTAGATTTGCCTCCTTTAGCAGACCATTCGACAGTTTGACAAATCGAACGAATAAATAAATCTTCTGAATCCATTTGAAAATTCATCGAATCATTGTCATTCAATTTTTCATTTTTCGGAGTTGTATTAATTAAATAGTGTTCATCATTATTACAAAAAAATGTATTACTAATAACTTTATTTCGAAGTCTACGAAAATCGTCCGCAAAATATACTGAACATGTATAATTAGTTGTAGTGTCATTAAATTGTAATTTTATTATTTGATTAGTTTCTAATTTAGTAGTTAAGTTAGATCCAGCAGAAGCTATAGAAGCTTCAGCCATAATACTATTTGTTTCTTGTATAGACGAAATTTGGTTTTTTTCATTTTTTTGTGCTTGAAATTCAAACATTTTTTTTTCATATTCAGTAGTAGTCAATGCATATGCTATTATTGAACCTAAATCATTATCTTGAATTATTATGGGTAATTTTTCTTTTAATGGTAAAAGATAATGCATATCTAAAGAAAATGGTATTGGTATTATATTATTATTACTATTAGATATAAAATGTGTTAGCAATGATTTATAAGATTGACGCTTAGGTTCTCTTTTATTTTGAGAAATTAAGTTAAATAATTGTGGCCCTTTAAAGGGGCTTATAGAATTCGATTCTTTAGAAACTTTTACTGAAGAAATAAAATTTAACGAATCTTCTTTGACATTTTTTTTTACATCTTCAGCGCAATAAACAAGTTCATAATTTTCACGATCACTATCTTCAGTTTTGTCTAAAATTAATTCTTTTCCTAAAACCGCTTTAATACCAGGAGTTAATGCAAAAGCAATGCTTGAAACTGATTGATTACTTGAATTTATTTCTGAATTTACTTCTGATGATTCAGTTTCTTCATCTTTTTGTTTAACTGTTATATTTGATTCTGTTTTAAAACTATCATTTATTTCATTTTCTGAAGTTTCAAACAACTTCGTTGAACTGTTTCTTAAAGAACAATTTAATGAATTAATTGAATTATTTTTTTGCGACGCTTTTTCAATATCTTCTTTTTCAATGTCTATTAAATCCTCATTTTCAAAATCTTCTTCATTAAAAAAATTTGACGGCTGCTGAGTTGACAAAAAATTAATTCGTGTAGATTGACTTCCATCACTTTCTAAACTACTGTAATATTTAGATTGCTTATATTTTAAATTTACTTTTTCTTCTTTTTTTTTATTATTTTCAAAATCATTTAATCTATTATTCCATTGGGTGACAAAATTAGATATTAATTGTCTTAAAAATTTTAACTGATCAAATACTAAGATTCTTACATAAACATCTATTTTACTACTAAGTATATCTTTAATTTCATCAGTTTTTGCTTTTAATTCCATTCTATTATTTTTTTCTAATGTAAATAATTTTGTTAAATTTACGTCGTGATTTTGAATACTTTCAGCTTGATATGTTGATATTTGTTCTAATATTAATGACATTGTTTCAAAACCAATTTTATTTAACTCTTGTAACTCATGAACTAATTCATTTTTATTTGGAATATGAATTTTTACTGTAATATTATTAGATGGTGGAGGCACAATTTCTCGTAATGTAATGGGATAATATTTAAATGATGCAACTAAATCTTTATTAGCAAAAAATTGAAAATGATCATGAAATAAAGAATGTGACGTACAGCAATCAATATTATCTATTTTCATTTGCTGAAATTTACTACCATAAAATTTAAGTTGCAAAAACTTTCCAAATGAAAAATTTAGCACATCTTGATTTAAAATAGAAGTTGGCGTTGATACTTTACAAATTTGGCACCAAGTCCAAGCTATAATGTCATCTGGGTTTGGTGTTTCAATTTTTTTCTTTAATTTACGAAGTCTTGCGTAAACAGAACCATTAACATGAGAAAATTTGTTTATATGATCTACATTTGGATGAGAACAAACGCATCTTAGTGAATTAGTAAAACAATATTTTTTAAGATAAGCTCCTAAAGATAAATCTCTTTCAACATAATAAATCATTTGCATTACAAATGGGCTTATACAAAAAGGTAATTGAGGTGTGTTGCAAGAATATTTACAAAATAAAACAGGTAATAATTGATGATGGTTAATATCAAATGGATCAAATTCTTCTATTTCTGTATTTTTATTTTTGATATTAAATTCTTTATTTATTGGCATTATTCTCGACGAACAACTACTAGATCGATAAAGTGAAAAAAGTTCTTTTGTTCTGGGATGATTTGGTCCATCTTTTAAATCAGTTATCAAAAATTCACAAGATAATGGAATTTTTTTAATTTGATTTTGTTCATTTTCTGTTTGGTATAAGTTTTTATTTACTTTTAAAGTTATTTTTTGAGAATTTTTATATTCAAGATAAAGTTTTGAATTGAAAAGATTTTCAACTGAAACAAAACGTTTAATTAACAAATTATCACTATTTGAATTTAATAAAAAAGGTAAGTTTAATTTAATGAATGGAGATATAATAAATTCAGATTTATTAATAAAAGTGCAAACTTCATTTATTTCTTTTACTTCATTTTCTTTATAAAACTTTTCTGAATTTTTAAGTGGTGTTAAAGGTGTTAAGCCTTTTTCAGAATCTAAATTCATTAAAGGATGCGTAGAAGATGATTCAGAATCTAAAATTTCTATATTATTATTAAATTGAATATTCGATTGTTCATTAATTAATTCTTCACAAGTAACATTATCTTTTGTTTCTGAATATTTTTTTTCAAATTCTAATTCAACTTGTTTTGGTATTTCTGCATAAAAACTCAATAAATATGCTTTTTCATAATTCCAATTATATTTGCAATATATGAGAAAATATAAAATCTTTTTTAATTTTTTTAATTCTGTTTTTGATTTTGATCCTCTAAGTAACACAGTACAACCTAAATTTGGAGAGCATCCATTGAAAAACATTAAAGTTGAGTCATTATATTTTTCTACATAAAAATGTTCACATTCACCAAGTTTTGGATTTCCTATTTGAGCATCAATAGATTCAACTATTTGACCTCCAGTTAAACGTGATAATTTTAATAAAATTTTAGTTTTTACATTATAAACCAAAGTTATTTTTTTTTTAAAAATTAATTCTTGCGCTTTTATTGAAACATTTTTATCAACAATTAAAATATTTGGTTTATATGAAAAAATTTTTTCAATCAAATTTTCAAGGTAATTGTTTTCTTGTCTAAATAATTGTTCTAAACTAATAAATTTATCTTGCATTCTTTGTTGATAAACCAAAGGACAAGATAATAATAAAATTTTAGGATTTTCAATATCTTTTTTCATTTTTCTATGTGATATGTTTTTTCTAAAAACAGCTCCATTTATAATTTTACAATCTGTTTTATTTCCACCAACAACTGTTTTAATTTTTATTTGTTTAAATATATTCATTTCTTCATTATTATCTGAACAAGGTTTAATTGTATTTGCTATAGTAGTTGTTAATTGATTTAGAGTTTCTACCCAAGTTGTTTGAAGATCACTATTTTTTAAAAGTTGCATTGCTATTTTATTGAATAATAATTGAAAAATTCGGTCAAATTTTTTTGAGGTTTCATTATTATATATGTCTGGTTTTGTTAAAATTTGAAATTGATTAGATTGTATAGTTTCATCATTTAAATTTATTTCAGAATTATATGATTTAACACTTTTGACTCCATCGTGAAAACTAGTTAAACTTTCAAATTTTTCCAAAATCATGTCATCTAAAGCATCACAATTTTGATTAGATTCAGATATATTTGCTTGTTCAAAATTTATTTTATCATTGTTTAAATTTGTGGAAGAAATATTTTCATATTCTGCATTTTTAAAATTAACATCATTTTTATAATCCAATTTTTCTTCTTCATTTTTGTTTTTTTCATCAGATTCTAATACCCAACCTGACTCTATAGAATAAAAGTCTTTATCTTCTATAAAGTTTTTTTCAGTATTATCAACATCATTTTTTTCTAAAACAACGTTTTTACAAGTTTCTTCAATAGCTGATAATGATGATCTACATTTATTAAAACTGAAATTTCCATATAATGGACTATAAGGTTCAGTGAGCATAGTTTCATCTAAACTTTTTCTTCTTGATAAATTATCAAATTCTTCATTTACGGCAAAAATTTCTTTCAACGTTTTAGGTAAAGTTGCACTAGTATTTCGACTTTTCACTATTTCTTCTACATTTTCTAAAGAATTAACTCCTGCATCAATTTCATCTCTGGTTTTTAGGCAAGAATTTACTACTTTGTAACAGTAGTTACAACATCTAACTTTGGTATTATAATCATAGCCAACTTTTTTTCCATCAATTTTTTTTGAGCAACAATTATTGCAAAAAATTTGACCACAAATTCTACAATGATGTTTTCTTCTGATTGCGTTAAATTTAAAACTGCATTCATAGCATTCTTTACTATTACTGTCAGGCATCCAAAACCTTGTTTCAATACTTTCTTTCTTAAATCCTGATCTAAGTCGACGTACCACTGTACCCAATCCTCCTTTTTCTTGTAATCTAGTTATACTAACTAAATGAGTTACATCAGTTTCACTATTAGAAAAAAAAATTAGTTTAATATACAAATTTAATAAAATTTACCTGATAGAACTCATTTCTGTAGACACATCACTCAATTCATTGGCAACAACTGATTTAACTGTTACATTTGCTTCAGAAGAACTAATATTATTTGGATGTGAATTAAAATATTCATTACTTTTGTCAAAATTTACATCTTGTTCAGGTTTTGAAACAATTAATTCTTCTGGTGTTTTTTCATTATTTTTGTAAATCCAGTTAAACCATCCAGTCCATTTTTCTGAATTATTCTCATCAGTATTTTTTTCTATCATTGAAAATGATTTTTTCTATAATTAATTAAACTAAAAAATAATAATTTGATCATAATAATAAAAGTCTTAAGTATTGAAATATAAAAATAAGCGTCTTACTACTTTGTTTACTTTTTTTGTTTACAAGTTAAAGCTATATAATTTTATTTAAAATCCAAACTATTTTTTGAGCAATCCCTTTCTATTTTTATATTTAAATATAAATACTATTAAAGTTTAATTCTAATAAAGCAATGTTTCCCTTTCCATTGTAAATAACGAAGGATTGATTTCAATAAATAAAATTATTAAATATAATTATATTTTAAATAAAATAATTTTATTCAAAATTCAAAATTATTTTTCAAATAATAATTTTTTTAAATTAACACTAACAAAACAATTTAGTTAAAAAAAACAAATTAAGTTTTCCTTTGGATATATAAAATTATTTATTCAGCAATTCAAAATTTTAATCTACATTGAATCAATTGTTTGGTATTATCATTATTAATAAATGTTTTTTATAAATTTGAAACAAATTATTGTTTTTATTATCTTTGAAGATATGTCATATATTTTTAAATTAAAATTGGCGCTCATAAATTTCTAACAAATTTTTAATATATAAATTTTAATAAACTTATTATTTGTTTACAATATTTAAATAAATATAAAAAAAAATAATAAAAATTTTGTATTAATTAGATAGATAAAAATTTGTTTAGAAAAATCTTTATTTAAAAACACTTAAGATTTTTTTTTTTAAGATTATTAAATTAAAACTTTACCGTATTTTTTGAATTATTTGAAAAAATAAATTTAAATTTAGTTTTTAGATTAAACAAAATAATTCAATTTAAAATTTAAACTAAAATTATGTTTTAAAAAATAAATGCGTAAACTTTTAAAAATTTAATTATAAATTATGGAAATATCATTATTTTAAATTAAATTTTTTATTATTAAAAAAATACAAAAAAAAAAATAATTGTCTTAATTGTTAAAATATAAAATAAATATCTCAATAAAACATGAGACTAAAATTTGAATATAAAAAATTATATCCTCTATTGATAAAAATATTGCTTGCATTTACAAAATACAATTTAAATCTAATAAAATATTTTTATTAATGTTATCTTAAAAATATAAATATTAAAAATAAACAGTATTATCGAAATAACTTAAATAAAAATAAAACTTGTATTCCAAAAACAATTTTATTTAAAATATTTTTTTACAATACAAGATTTTTATTGAAAACCAAAATGAAATATACATATATTTTTTTAATTTATGTTTTATACTGTATTTTTCAAATAAACGCAAATGATTCTTGTAATTACACGTTAGTAGAATCAATACCTGAAGGTAACATTTTTTTAATTAATTGAATTTTATATTTTTTTTTTAAACTAAAATTTACTTTTTTGATTATAGGTCTAAATTACAGTGAAAATGAAATCATTTATCCTCAAACTCATATTCATTGGTTGAAATTAATTAAAGAAGCAAAAAAATCAATTAATATAGCAGAATATTATTTTAGTTTAAGATGTGAAGATGTTATTAATGAAAAATTAAAAACATGTTTACCAGGTGAAGCCATTTTAACTGAATTTAAAAATGCTGCTAAAAGAGGTATTCAAATATGGATTACAACCAACGGAAAACGTTCGATTGATTTAAATGAAGATCTTCAAATTTTAGAAAATTTAGGAGCTAAAATTCGTTTTGTAAATTTCAATAAATTAATAGGTATTTTTGTTTTTAAATATGTAAATTTAAATAATTTATTTATTTTTCTTTAAGGAAGTGGAATCCTGCATACTAAATTTATAATTGTAGATGAAAATCATTTTTACCTTGGAAGCGCAAACATGGATTGGCGATCTTTAACACAAGTTAAAGAATTAGGTATTTTTATTAAAGTTAACATTTTATTAAATTCAAAAATTTAAATTTATAGGAATTGTTGTAAGAAATTGCTTTAAATTAGCTGCAGATTTAAATAAAATATTTTCTATTTATTGGTATATGGGAAATATAACTCAAATACCAAATGAGTTGCCAAGTTATTTTGAAACTAGCTACAATTTAAGCAATCCATTGGAAATTCGAATGAATGATGTAATTTCTAATCTTTATTTAACTAGTTCGCCTAAACCATTTAATACAAAATCAAGAACAAATGATATTGATGGTATTTTAGATATTATAAATAATGCAAAAAAATATATTTATTTTTCTGTTATGGATTATTCTCCTACTTTTTTATATAAAAGGCCCACTGAATATTGGCCTGTTATTGATGATGCTTTAAGGAATGCTACAATTTCAAGAGGTGTTAATATTAAAATATTAATAGGATACTGGCAACATACAAAAAAAGAAATGCTTAGTTATTTAAAATCGTTAAATCAGATAAAAAATCTATCTAATAGAGGTTCAATAACAGTCAAGCTATTTAAAATTCCTATAACTGATGATTCTCAAAAACTAATTCCATTTTCTCGAGTCGATCATGCAAAATTTTTACTTAGTGAAAAAAAAGGATTTATAGGTATGCTATTTTGTAATTAAGAAAAAAAAAATAATTTTTTAATTTTTTTTTTTTAAGGAACTTCTAATTGGTCAGCAGATTACTTTACTAATACTGCAGGAGTTAGTTTAATTCAAGAAGATATATTTCAAAAACCAAAATTAGTTACAATCAGATCACAGTTAAAACTAATTTTTGATCGTGATTGGGAAAGTGAATATGCAACTGAAATTAATTAAACCACTTAAGTTTTTAATAAAAACTGTTTATTTTTAATACTCAAAAAACATATAATATTATCAGTTTATTTATTTCCTAAAATTACAACATAGATTTACATATAAATAGACAAAAATTTATATTTAATTTTAAAATTTTAAAAGTGATTAAGAGTTAACAAGTGATATTTTTAATTTAATTTTTAATATATTTAAAATAAATTTTTTTTATTTTGTAAACATCATATTTTTAATTTTTTTTTTTTATTTTTGTATTAATGTTCCAAAATTTATTTGTTGAAAAAAATTAAACATGAATATTAGCATCAAAGCTAATTGTATTATTTTAAAGGACAACTTTTTTTATGTAAGCAAAGACTATGAGTTTAAAATCTAAAGCTCTTATTTGTAAATATGATATGACAAAATTTAAACAGTGTAAAAATTTATCATTTTGAAAATAAGCAGTTTTTATTGAAATCCTAATACTATTAAAGCCCGATTATTTTCTTTAAAATAATAAAGAATAAATACTATAATAAACTAAATTTTTTATAAAATGATAAAATTTGATTTAATAAAAATTTTTATTCATACTAGTTAAATATAAAGATAATTTTATTAAACTAGTGTATCATCCAACATTTGCAATGATTTAACTATACTTTCGTCCTAATCAAATGAAAATCAATAAAAAATAAAATACGTGATCTAAAATTTAAAAAGTAAAAAAAACTTACTTGAATACAAGATTCCATAAATTGTTCCAAAGTAACATAACCAGCTTTGTTTACATCTAATTTTTCAAATATTCGTGTACCATGTTCAATATAAGTATTGGCATTATGAGCTGGCATTACGTAATAACCTATATAAAAAAAAAAATATTAAATCTAACAATCAAAAATGTATCAATTTACCAAAAAAAAAAAAAAAAATTCTACTAAAAAATGTTTGTTTAATATAGGCATTTATTGATAAAAACAATATTTTTATATTATTTCTATCAACTTGAATAAATATATAAAATGTAAATCTCGATTGCTTAAAATAATCTTTTGTAAAAATTAAACAAAATTTATTTTACTAATCATTGAAAATTTTTTTTTGTTTTAAAATGAATATTTAAAACAAGGGTATATTAATTGTTTTTAACGAATAATAGTCACAAATTGAAATAAGAAATATTTGCAAATAAAATTTACCTAATAAAGAATAAACAGCTCTAGATATTTCAATGATTTCTTCTAGTGTTAATCGACCATCCATATTGATGTCATATAATTGAAATGTCCAGGCTACTTTTTCTTCTAATGTACCTCGCAACAAAGCAGATAAACACGCCGCATATTGTACAAAGCCAATTTTATCTGGAAGTGTAATATCTCGACCCGATAAATTTCCACAGCTATTGTTTATACTATGAGATTCTCGTCTAGCATTAATACTTAAACAATCACTTGGACGTCTTAAAGTTGAATCCCACACATTTTTTAAATTATCATTATCCGATGTAGCTGATAAAGATGCATTATAGTTGACTGATAACATGTTATTATTATTAAAGTTTACTAAATTGTTTTGTCGAGAAAATAAAGCCCGATAAACATGTTTTGCATAAAGTGACGAATCCGACGCTTGGGGAAAAAATTGGGCATAAATTTCTTTACAAGTATCTTCGGTAAGCACTCCATTAGGACAAACACATTTCCAACCCCAATAAAGAAGTTTAATTTCACTTTTACAAAATTTTGTTTTTCTACAAAGCAAATCCAATTCTCGTCTAGATCGAATCCGATGAGCACCGCGTTGAGCCGCAAGTTTAGCTGCACATGCTTCGTTAAATAAATCTGATTCATTTAATTTTGCCTCTTTTATTTTTCCATCAAGAATTTGAGTAAATCAAAATAATTTTTATAGAAAATAATTATATTAGATGCTAGTTTATTAAATATATTATTCATGCTTTAAATTTAACATAAAAAATTAAAATTAAATATAAAGTTTTGCAATTTGTGCAAAAATTTAATTTTAAAAATTAGTTTTAAAACAAAAATTCAAAAAATTAATTAACAAAAAACTCTTTAAAAATTTTGATTAACTATGTGCACGTTGTGTAAAATAATCTAATTAATTGTGCAAAATTAAGTGCAAAAATAGTTAAAAAAAAAATTTTTTGATTTAGTTTGAATTTTATTTAAAATAAACAATATTTAAATAAAATTGCTTTAATTAATTTTATTTAATTTTGCATAAATTAAATGTATTTTTTTGCAAAACAAATTAAAATACATTTGCAGTATCATGCTTAATTTGAATTTAGACAAGCAGTTTTAGGTGAAGAAAAAAAAAATGTAACATACATCAATCACTTTTATATCACATTGTTAAATTATAAATAAGATTTTATTTAATATGATTTATTTTAATTTTTTTATATTTTTTAAAAATTTCAATAAATATATTTTAAACTATATGTAATAATTTATTATGATGAAAAAAGTTATAGTTGAATTAATACTGTAAAAATAATTCTGTAAAAAAAAATTTTATTATATTGTATTTATATTTTATTATATATATTATTTTCTTATAACTTTTATTTATTTGTAAATTTATGTTTTACAAAATATATATAAATATAAAAAAAAAAAATTAAAAATGTTAATGTTAAAAAATTAACGTATTAAAATAAAATTTAATAATAATTTTATGATGTATACAAAAATAAATTTTTTAAGTTTTTTAAGTGTAAAAAATAAATAAATAATTAGATACAGATCATTTAGAAAATAATAAATAAAAATCTAATATAATCAATTTTTTAAATGTTTAGATTATTTTAAAAAATTTATTGTAAAATTATGCTAACGGATTATTTTTAAGTCAAAAAAAAAAAATTAATAATTTATTAAATTAATATATATAATTTTTTTTTTAACAGATTTATTTAAACTATATTTTAACAAATGATAATAAAAATGTAACTGTTTTTTAATGTATTTAGTAAGTTTTATATTATATAATATAGGTTTAAGCGTTAAAATTGAATTAAAAATAAAAAAAAAATTTAAACATGTTTGCTTAAATAAAGTTTTTAAATTAATTATTATAATATAAAATTTTTTATTTCAAATATATTAATGTATTTATTATTTTAATGTATTAATTAATAAAATTTATTTATTAAAAATAAGAAAAATTAGCTTAACATTAAAAATTACAAACCTTTTTTAAATGTTTTTGCTATTAAATTCCATAATTGATTATAAATAGAAGTCCAAAAATGATTTTCTTCCACAATCGAATTTTGTTGTTGCAACAGAATTTGTTGTTGAGCTAATGATTTACGTTTTAAATAATTTACTAGATTTTCTTCAATACAGACATCACTGTTTTCACGATTACTAGATTTTCTAGGCATTTTTTATAATTAACATGAACAAAAAATTTCTTAAAATAAATTTAACAAGAATAAATATTAAATTTGATAAAAGTTCCAATAAAACTTAAGCAATCTATTTAAAAAAATCATAGAACATTTACATATGTATAAAAAAGTTAGTTAAATGACTAAAAACTAAATAACATTTAAGCCACACAATTTAGTTTAATTAAATTGAATTTTGATTGAATTTGAAACTTGTGAAATTTTGATTTGAAGCAGATTAAAAGTAACACATTGTAAAAAAACTAGTAAAAAAAAAAAAGTAATTTTTAAAGACCAATGTTAAATTAGGTTCAGTATATAATTAAGATGATAAAATAGGAAAACAGTAGAAGAGAGTATAAATGATTGATAAATGTTTACATTTTTGAATGTGTACGTTTTACCATTCTGATTACCAATTTTTTATGGTTCTATTTACGCCTTCTTAATAGTGATTAACATTTCTTTGGCTCACATTTACTAGTTTGCATCCGAAAACAAATTTACCAATTTTTAGGAGAGAGAATGCGCTATGATTGCGCAAAAATCGATCAGTTTCACTTATTTATTTGCTCACTATGTTAAATATACTTAAACCACGCATCAGAACAGTTAGCACTGTTTACTAATAACCTTTGTTTCTTTCGTTTTATATTTTCACTGCGATTTTATCAAATCTTTACTATATCTTCATCTTAATTCATTAT
The DNA here is from genome assembly GCA_025170145.1 of Pyemotes zhonghuajia. Taxonomy (NCBI): domain Eukaryota; kingdom Metazoa; phylum Arthropoda; class Arachnida; order Trombidiformes; family Pyemotidae; genus Pyemotes; species Pyemotes zhonghuajia. The sequence goes on from CM045845.1 coordinate 10,146,883, forward strand.
AAGAGTCAAAATGAACAAGTCAAATGCGCAAAGCAATCATGGAATCAGTCCGGTCAGTGAACAACTTCGATAAAAGTTTAAAACGCGCATGAACTAAAAATTGTTTACTTGCTACAGTCATACGGTAGATTAATAATGATGAAACAAAATGATAATCAAGTTTGAATCACTTATTTAATCCACCAATGTCACAATTTTGTTGCGAACCTAATTCGGAGGCAAAAATTTGCCAGTTTTGCTATTTAACTGATTTTTATTGATTTCCAAACTCATTCTGTCTTGATCAGGTCTCTATTAAGCAAGTTTCTTTTTGGCGTTGGTCAATTTGATTTCAAAGTAGTTCAATTAAATTAAAATTTACCAACTTTGCTAGTTTGCAAATTGTAATCGGGTTACGCTGCCATCTGTTACTGTGAAAAGCAAAATGCTTAATAAACAAACTTATTATAAACTTTTATTACCATTCAAATAAATAGTGATGAATCGCTTAAGAGAAGATTAACAAATAGTTAAAATATTTATTCATGTGACAACATGGCACAAACAATAGAAAATGATCAATGTTTACATCAAAAAATCCCTAATAAACCGAAATTAAATGATGAACAGCTAATTTTATTTAATCATCTCTACAAAGTGGGCTCGTTTTGCTTCTCAGTCACATTGATTTTGGTACTTTTACTAATTAATTTGGTGGTTAAAGACCCTTACATGGATGAAATTTTCCACGTCGATCAAATGCAAGCTTATTGTGCCGGAAATTTTACTTATGTAAGTTATACGCTCAGTTTAGCATCAATGCCAAAATATATCCTAAGTTGCTCAAACTAATTGCTAAATACTATTCTTTTTAAGTGGAACAACAAAATCACTACACCACCGGGATTGTATTTAGTCACGTTAGGAGTATTAAAACCATTTAGTGAATTATATTCTTTTGGTGAATATGACCCTAAAAAAGTTTGTTCTGTCAATGTTCTTCGTGTTATTAATATAATTTTTGCACTGGCAAATCTATATGTAATTTATTTATTACAAAATAAATTACATTTTAATAAAGTTGTAAGTATCTAAAAAGTTTTAACTAAATATTTTTAATTTTTTCTATTTATTTAATTTTTCAGAAAGTTAATGAGATTAAAATTTTGGCTTCTTCATTTGCAATCGCTTTATTACCCACAGTTTATTTTTTTAATTTTATGTTTTATACAGATCCTGGTTCATTATTTTTTATTTTGTTAATGTATCTATATGATCTAGAGCATAAGTCTTCCTTGGCATCTGCGTTTGGAATGCTATCTGTTTTGTTTAGACAAAGCAATATCATTTGGGTATTTTTTTTCGCTGCAAAAAAAAGTATAAATGTAAAAAATATACTATTTATTTCATTTTAAGAAAATTAATCCATTTATTTATTTATCCAAAAAAAACTTAAAAGATATTTTTAATTAGACATTCACAAAGCAATCGAGACAGTAAATATTTGATGGACACAATAATAATCATTTTCTCAGAATGTTTTGGTTATATTATTGTAGGTCTTTCATTTTTATTATATATTCAAATTAATCAAAGTATGTATATTAATACAAAAGCAAAAATATATATTTTTTAAATCTTTTACCAAAATAGGTATTGTACTTGGAGACAAATCTGCTCATTCACCAAAGATGCATTTAGGACAAATTTTTTATTTTTTAACATTTACATCAGTATTTTCTTGGCCTTATATGCTTTCCTTATCAAACATATCTAAATTTTTTACTCAAAAGGCTAAACACCTGTGGCGTTTTGGTCTGGCAATTGTGATAATTGCATACATTATGACATATCATACTTATGCACATCCTTATTTATTAGCTGATAATCGTCATTATACTTTTTATATTTGGCGACGAATTTTTTCTCCTGAAAATAATTATAGTCGATATTTTACCTTATTTTACTTATTTACAGGATTTTCATTTTTATCCTTAATATCACATAAACCAAAGTTATATATATTATTGTTTAGTTTTTGTGTAGTTTTAAATACTGTTCCTGCACATTTGCTAGAATTTCGTTATTTTGTACCAGCTTACATTATTTGGCGTTTAAATATTGAACCTAAATCTATGCTTCTTATAACACTAGAAATTTTTACTAACATTTTTATAAACTTTCTTACAATTTATGTGTTTCTGTTTAAGACATTTACATGGAAAGAAAGTGATAACATTCAAAGATTTATGTGGTAATCTATTTTTTTGTACTATTAATTCTCAAAGTGCAATTGTTTTTTTTAATGTAAATAAAAATGAATATGTGCATGTTTACGTTACAATTATTTTTTTGCGTAACTTTATTAAGTGTATATTGTGAAACTAAGATGAAAAGAATATTTTAATAAAAACAATATTAATTAGATTTGAATATAAAAAAATATATATTTTTATTTTTATAGAAATAAAAACTATCATTTCAGTTTACTCATTTTGCTTACTGAAATAAATTTATAAAAACATTTCACGATATTATTTAAAGTACTTTGTAAAAATAAAAATAATAAAGTTTGCAAATGATTTTAAACAAAGTAGTATTGTTGTTAATAAAAAATAAGCGAATAAAATATTAAAGTTTAAGGTAAGCAAAATTCGAAATGTTTTAATGACAAAATTTGTTAGTGAAAGCAAACCAATTTCAATCAAAGAAAATGGTTTGATTGATTGGTATTCATTGCACGTAAAAGATGAATGCACGGCCGCTCAGATTTGTACTGAAATGAAATGTAAAATAATACCTGCTTTTAAACAACTGACTCGTTTATATCAAACCATTGTAACAGAAAATTTAGAAGATAATCTGTCAGAATATGAATTGTCACAGTTAATTAAAAGTAATGTCATGCTTCAACAGTGTGTTCAGAATTTTCAAGCCAATTTTGACGGATTGTTTAAAGGCGAAATGAAAGGCATTTTAACAAGACCAAATTTTAAGTGTAAAAAATGGATGCATGTATTTAATTACTGTGAATTAACTGCAGTAAAAATGTTTTATGCAATGTTAGCATATTTAGAACACAATAGCATATTGGCGGAATCAGTTGAAAACATAGAATATCAAGAATCTGATTTTTTTTTTCAAAAAACAATTCTTGATTTATTGACAGGTAAATTTAATTTTTCATAAAAAATATATATTGCTGAGTATAACAATTTTTTTATTATATTTTTATTTAATATTTTAAAAAGAAAATTATCGTAATATCAAAATCATTTTATGGAAAAACAAACTTGAAAAACACTATTCACCCTGTAACTGGATCAACTGTTTGTTGCAGAAGTTCATGCAGATTGTGATTACATTAGTTCCGTTACCCAAATCATATAAAAACGCCTTATATGCCACAGTTGTCGAAACTTTATTTGAACTTTTTGGTCAAGAATGTCATACAAAAACAGATCAAGTAGATGTTCAGATATTTGCAGATGAAAATCGATGTCAAACTGTGCTAAGTCAAGCTCATCAAATGGTTGCTTTATTTTGTGTGAAAAATACTCAAGCACTTACCGGAACCTTATTTCATTTTTGGGTCACAAAGGTAATATAATTTTTTTTTAATTTATTTTTTTATATTATAAAAAATTGCAAAGTTCTTATTTTATACTTTCTATAATTTAGCACTTTTTATTATTATATAGTTTATTAAATATATTTATAATTTTTTATTAATATTCATATTAATTTATATTAATCCTAAATTTAAAAAATTAATATTAAGTTTTATTGCATTTTATTAAGCTTAAAAAAATATCAAAACTTTATTGAAAATTTAAATTATTGCAATCAAAATTTAAATAATTTTATTATTAAATACTGACACAATATTAGTTAGTCTAAGAAAGCTCTTATTTTTACAATTTTTTTAAAAATTTTTTAAAATTTTTTTCCTGATACAAAATTTAGATGAGAATAACAGATGAAGACATTGATGAGCTACAAGATTATAAACTAATAATGAAGGGAATAGAGGATGATGTTTTTGCTGCTTTGCATAAATTTACATTAATTTGTAGTGGCAAAATAAGACCATATGGTTTTATTTCAAACGCAACTTTAATAGATAATTTGCCTAAAGAAAAATGTCAATATTCAATCGCAATTAAGATTCGCTTTTATTTACAGGTAAATTATTTATCTATTTATATTTATGCGCTCAAATTTAAAAAATGAATTATTAAATTCAATTTAATAGTTAAAATTAATAAAAATAAAAAAATTGAACAAAAATTATTGTTTTAACTAAAAAAATAATTGAATAAAAAAATAACTAAACAATAAATAATAGTTTTTAATTTCTATTAAGGAATGTATTTCGATGTATTTAAATTGGCGATTTAAATTTTTTACAATTTATCCAATACCTATTCAAACACAGCACGCTAAACTAAGTCAAATTGCGCACATGTTTCAATCAATGCTACAAAGTGTTCAAGATTTTAAAATAATTTTGATTTTATCCATGTATTTGAACAAACAAGTGAATCACATTATCAAATATGGTAAAAAATAAAATATTGAATATAAATATTTATTTTTTTTTTGTTTTAAACTTCTTAATCTAATTTTTTTATTTAACATGTACGGATAAAAAATTGCTACGTTTGTTTTCGCATTTTCACCTTTATTGAATTTATTATTTATTTTGGTTTAAATTGCGTGCTTAAATCTGTCTCATATATGTGCAAACACTTGGTAAAAAAAGGCAAAGTAAACTATGGAAACATATACATGCCTTCAAAACTTTTGCAAGAATTAGAACAAAATTTCTTTTTAAAGCCAAATGATCAAAAAATAAATCAAGTGAAAATTAATCGCATTTTTCCATCTATTTTACAGACTGATACTGCTGAATTAATCAAACAATAATAATTGCTTTTTAAAAAGAATTTTAAAAGTTTTATAAAAGCAAGCTCTTTATTTTTTTAAAAATTATTTCTAATTCTCTTCATTTTCGTGCATTTTTACTAGTTCTTTTTCATCTGTATTTTTAGCTTGTAAACCAATCAATTCGTAATATTTTTTCACAATTACTTGCCAATTTACTACATCATTAATTGGTTTACTTTCTTCAAAACCCGCTTCTACTAAGGAAAGTCCATATACATTGGTTATACCTGTTCCTCTAGAAATTTTAGATATCTTAGACGATTTAGATGAACGCCTATCCATCCATTGTTTTGACGCTAGATTATTATCTGAAGCAAGTTGTCCAAATGCTTGTTTAGCAAAATTAAATTCATTTTGACCTTCTGTAATTATTTAAATAAATATTTTTGTAAATTAGTTAAAAAATAAAATAGACATAATATTTAAATAATATAATAAAAAAAATAAAATATTAAAATATATATTTACAATATACATATTTTTTTTAATTTGCATAATAAATAATTTGAATAAAAAATAATTCAAATATTAATACAAAAAAAAAAATGAATCTTTACCTTCAACTTTTTTCATAAAAAGCATTGGTATTCCAATAATTAAATTTATAGGAGACGGCGTGGACAAAGTACGATTCATATTACGAATAAGTTTTGCGCGACCAAATTTCCACTCAATATCGGATTGGTCTTCTATACGTTGATACGTATTAGACATCATAGCAATCAGTAAATTAATCAGTACAATCAAAGTAACTGTCATATAGATGCCAAACACAATTTTAATAATAACTTTAGAAAAGCCTGGATTTAAATGCATTGGCGGCATGTTATCTGGTTCTACTAAACCAAAAAGAGCATAGAAAAGCATTTCAAAAGATTTATGAGGTACAATAAACTCTTGTCCTAAAGGTGGAACTGTATTATTCCAGTAATTAGGATCTTCATAAACTGGTTGATATATGGCGCAAATATGTAACGTAAATCCAGCAAGAAAAATGCTTAGTAAAGCTAGAAATCGCATTAAATCTTGAATTAATTCCTATTGCATTAAAAAAATAAAAAAAAAGTCAATACAAGCTATAAAAATTAAAATTTGAAATTTTTGTATGGCATTTAAAAAGTAATAAAAAAAAAAAAAAATTAAAACAACAAAATAAGAAGGCCAAATAATAATATTATTGAAATACAATTGAAAAAACAATCTAGCAATTTCCTATAAACTAACCTGAATGATAACGCCCCACGGACCAAAAAGAGGATGAAAAGTAAGAAAATTAAGAAACTCAATGAAACTGAGCAACATAGCTACAGCTAATAATTGATTACGGGCATATAAAGTGTCAAGTCTGTAAATGGCCCAATTTTCATCTTGAACATTTAGAAAAAACGTGTAAATGATAAAAGCAACTAAATGCACAAAAATAGCTACAAAACCAACTGCTTGAATACAAACTTTAATTATGCCTAAGCCTGTTCGATCAGATGGGTTCATTAGATCGGAAATAACTAACCCAATAAACCAAAAAAAAAGTAACCACTCATTCCAAAAAGGAAGCATGTGTGTGTATTCATACAGTTTAGTTTGCGGAAATACAATTGTATAGGTAAGCAAAATGATGAAAAAAATGTGGGCGGTTAAATAAGACATAAATTTTATGATGGGGATGCGGTGCAGACGGTTAAAGCTGAGTGGTGTGGACACAAGTAGCCAAACTGGAGGAATAAACAGAAAACTAAAGAAAAGAAGAATAAATTTGACCGTACTCCATTGTAGACCACCCATCCATAGTTCGGTCAGATATTTTTGAACAGCATGTTGACTAACTACATCTTTTCGTTCCAGTTCTATTAAAACGTCTAGAAATTCTACATTTTGTTGATCATAAGCTCGAAGCAAAGCCCCAGCATTATTGGTAGTAGCCGCAATTGATAGCAAATCTATTGAAAGTTGATCACAAAACTTTTGAGCTGCTTTTAAATCTTTTGTACGTTCTTTTTCTCGAATCGAAAGCGATTCAAAACATTTAGCTAACTTAACTGCTGTATGTATTGGAGCTTCAGACACCAATATAAACTCTCTAACTGGTTTATTTTCATGGTTTTTTGAACAATTCATTAGATCCATCAAAAACTAGTAAAAAAAAAATAGCGTTTAATGCCGTTTTTAATATAATTAATTTATTAATAATATTAATAATTTTCATTAAAATTAAAATTTTATGCATTATTTTTTTAAATGCAAAATAAGTTGATTGCTACTTACATCTTTATCTTCCATCAATTGTAGAGAATCATGCTCTTTTCCTAACAAATAAGATAAAACTGCATAATGTCCTGCTTTGGCAGCGCAACACAAAGGAATTTTTTCTTGTTTAGATGTGGCTGTTGGATCAGCTCCAGATTCAACTAATAATTGAACCACTTCCAAATATCCATAACGTGCCGCATAATGTAATGGTGTCCAAAGTTTCTAATAGTTTTAGCATTATAGTAAAATTTTTTTAAATGCCATAATATTATACCTTATCTGCTGCATTAATTTCGGCTCCTTGGCCTAGTAATAAACCAACCATATCTCTTCGTCCATAAGCTGATGCGAAATGGACACAGGTTCTACCTTGCTTATCAGCATTAAGCAAAGAATCCGCTGATCTAGATATTAAAAGCCCTGCAACTAACATGTGTCCTCCTTGAGCAGCTAAATGCATTGGAATTGTTCCCTGTATTATTTAAAATATTATTAATAAAAATTAATCAATTTTTACTATATTTAATTAAGTTAATTAAAACTTTTTTTTAAATTTAACTTACATGTATTTGAGTTGGGGCATCAACTTGAACGCCTGGACTATTCATTAATAATCGAACCACACTTTCATGTCCATTTTGACTGGCCATATGTAATGGGCTAATGGCAAACTAACTCACCAAACAATTTAATTGATAAAACAAAAGTAATAGTAAAAATAAAAACATGAATTAAATATGAATAAATAAAATTCTTACATCTCCATTTGGATCTGTTAAAGGTCTCTCACTTTTTATACCAGCAGGTATTTGTGTTAATAATTCACTAACACATTCTACTTGACCACAAGATGCGGCTACATGTAAAGCTGTAAGACCATTTTTTCGAGAACAAATTTTCCAATCTAACGCACCCTTTAATGCTTGTATAACTCTTATATAACCTTCTTTTGATGCTAGATGAAGAGCAGTCATTCCTTCCTGAATCATAAATAAAAAAAAAAAATTTTATTAATATTTTTAAAAACAATAGCAAAATACAATTATCTTTAAAAAATAAACTATAAAAAAAAAATTAAATTTAGATTATCTAAAAAAATAATAAAAAAATTAACTTTAAATTTTATGTTTAATATATATAAGAAAATAAAATAATTTTGAGATGAACAATAATTTAGTATAAAAACTAGATCAAATAAGACTGATAGTTTCAAACAAAAATAAAAAAAAAAAAAAGAATAAAGCTTATTAACATTGACAAAAATAAAGTTTAAACTCTTAATTTCATAAATAATCAAATTTTTTTATTAAAAAAATTAAGAAATTTTAAATAAAAAATAAAATTTCTCATTATCTAAACATTTTTGTTTGATAACTTACTAAATTTTCATCGGAAGCTTTAGCACCTGTCTGTAATAAAAGTTTAACTACTTTAACATGGCCTCCTTCTGCAGCTAAATGCAATGCTGTAGATCCAGTCTTTTTGATCCTTGCAGTACGCACCACTTCTTGATTAAATTTCATAAGTTCTTTAAGTACCGCAACTGATCCTTTAGTAGCAGCAATATGTGCACAGGTGTAACTAATTAAATAAAAAAAAAAATATATGAACATATTAAATAAAATTATTTTTTAAAAAATTCAGAGTTGATTATCAATATATTTAAATAATTTGATATAAATGAATATAAAAAAAAAATATATTACTATGTTAAAATATAGATTAAATCTATTGCGATTTAGAAATCGCAATTTAATGTCAAAATAAGATACTCATTTTTAGTTTAAATTTAAAAATAAATAAGTGTAAAATAAAAATTGCAAAATATAAAAAAAAATTAATTGATTAAACTGCTAATCATGCTTATGAAAAATGAATTAAATAAATGGGAAAATAAATTTTAACTGTCCAAATAAATTATTTATTTTTTTGCATTTAAAGCAGTGACCAGATTAAATGCAATGCTTGTCTAGTAAATTGACACTTTGCACATTTTATTACAGAAATATATGTTTAAATATATATATTTTCAAAATATGATACTATGTGTGTCAAAAAAAAAATTAATTCTAATATAAAGCTTCATTTTTTTTTACGTTTTGCAATCAAAGTATTTTTTCTGACTTATTTATTTTATTAATCAAAAATAAATATATAATTTTTAAATTTAACTATTATTCCTTACAGATTACAAATAATTGTTTTGAAAGTTTTCGTTTTTCAAATCATAATGGATTATATAAACATCAAATTATCAAAACAAATAATATTATAAGATTATAATTGTTAAACTTCTTAATATTAAAAAGTTAAAAAAAATAATACTGACCCATTTCGATTAGGAACAGAAACCAATTCGGGTTTGGCATGCAAAAACAGCTTGACCACATTGGCGTGATCACTTTGTGCTGCTAAATGCAGTGGAGTTTGCGATTGCTATATTAAAATATATTTTAAATAAGGCAAAATTACAGAAGATTTTTTTCGGATGTGATTAAAACGAATGATTATGTCAGGAATTCGATAACAGTTATATAGAAAAATAAATAAGATAGTAAATAATAAAATTAAATTAATAATAACCAATAAATAAGTAAAATAATAGTGAAAATACTCTTACATTATCCATGGCATTGATGTCAGCTTTCAAGGCCAAAAGAGTTTTAGATACTTCAAGTTGACCATTTTCAGCAGCCAAATGTAACGGCGTTTGTTTGTTCTGAACGAAGTTAAAAGGATGGAAAGTTAAAAAATGTAAATTCTTTAGAATATAAGCTTAATAAATGAGAATGGATTAAAAATAAATACATACTAGTGTCATTGCATCTATAAGAGCTCCATGTTCACTAATTAGACGGTTAACCATGTGATTGAAACCCATTTTAGCCGCTAAATGAAGAGGCGTCATGCCTGATTATTTAGTTTTGCAGATGTTGATATTTTAATATTGATTTCACCGTATGAAATTGAGCAGTGTCATATAATTAAAAACAAACCAGATTTAGTTCAAAAAAGTAAATAAACATTGGTAAATTAGAAAAAATAAATAAATGAACACACAATATAAGAATCGCAATAAACTATAAAAGGTAATAAATGGCGAAATAAATTCACCACTGCCTCTGCAATTCTTGTTTAAATACAGTTTAAATGAAAGTACATTAAATCAACTATTTACAGTTGATACAATAAATGTTTCAAAGCTAATCATTAAATACTTACCTAGCTTATTTCTCACGTTTACAAATGCATTGTGTTTCAAAAGTATTTCACAAACTGGCTCATGGCCTAATTCTGCTGCTAGATGCAAACCTGCTCGTCCTCTCTATAAAAAATTGAAAGAAATCAAAATAATAAAGAAAAAAGAAATTAAACTTGAATCCAATCTCATTGAATAAATTGATTGAACAAAATTAAATTTAACATCAAATCAACGGTGCAAAGTAAACAAATGTCTATTTGAAAATGCATTTGCACATTAATTTATTTAATATATAAATTAAATTTATTATGCTTTTATTACAATGCTTTTTGCACAATGAGTATATCCGGTTCAAATAGTTGCAAATTAGTTGCGAACTTACATCATCAAACACGTCAACTCTAGCATTTTGTTCTAAAAGAATGCGAATAATTTCCGGGTGTCCAAAGTAGCTTGCATATAATAAAGGTGACCAACCATTCTGGAATTGTCATATGATTAAATTAATAATTAAAATTTGAAACTAAAAAATTTACCTTTGCTTGTTTATTACATGCTACTTGCGCATCAATGGAAGGTAATTGACCAATAATTTCTTGTAAAACATTTGTATTTCCTGATTTAGAACAATAATGCACAGGTGTTTCTTGGGACTTGATAAAGTCAAAATATATAAAATTATTAATAAAATTGCATAAAATAATTTAAAAATTATAAAAATATAATTTAAAATATCTTAATTATACTTTTACTATATATTTTTTTTTTAATTTTTAAATAATAAATCATAAAGATTCAAGTCGTAGTTTAAAAAAATATAATAATTAAAATTTTATGCATGAAATATGATAAAAAAAATTAAATAAAAATTAATTGAAATAAGTAACTTAGACAAAAGTTTTAGAACAAAGAATTTACCTCGTTTGTTCCCAGAAGAACGTCGCCACCAATTTGTACTAAAAGTCTCATCATGTCGCGATCCTCGTTTGCATAATGACTTATACGAGAATCGATGTTTGCAGTATAATGTACACTTGTTTCGCCAAGCTGTTACAAAGATATAAATCATTTGATGAACATGACACGTAAAGTAAGAAAAATTAAATATATAATTTATAAACACTCATCATTTGGCAGGTTTACTATTAGAATTTGTATGGCAAGTTATTTGGCCACAAAGGTTACAAAAATTGGAAACTAAAATGTCATAATTTATTTTTGACATTGGCCTAAATTATATTTTAATTTTGAATTCAATAAAAAAAATTTTCCAACTAAAACTATCTATTAAAAGCAATGCAATTTATATTGTAAATAACTATAAATTTATCAATATTTTTAGTTTGCACGGATTTTTTTTTAAGAACAAATTACTAAGCAATCAATATTTAAAGAAAAATTACCGAATTAGTTTGATTTACTAATTTTGTGGCATATTCCTTTCCATTCAATTTGATAATATGTTGAATGAGTTGTTGAGCAATTGAAAAATGGCACTGTTTTACACATATATGTAAAGCGTTTTCACCAAACGAATTTTGAAGATGAGGTTCAGCTCCTTCATCTAGTAATAAATTGACAGTAGAGGTGAATCCATGTAAACAAGCAATTTGCAAAGGGGTTTCACCTGTCTGTAAATGAAATCAAATCAATATTGCGTTTCAATTATCAAATAATAATAGGTGATCTAAATAGTTTTTTTATTTTAAATATGAAAAATTTTATATTAAAAATTTTAGCATATTTTTATGTTAAATTAGAGAATATTGCAAAAAATTTATTTAAACAAATTAACACTATTTAATTTACTTAAAATGCTAAAAAATTAATTTGAAAACGTTTTAAAAGTGTTTATTTTTACCGCATAATTTAATTGTTATTTTTTATTTTTATTGAAATGCATATTTAAAGTTAAATTTAATGTAATTCAATTAAAATAGTTGACCTCAAATAGATTAAAATTACATTAAATTTTTAATTTTATTTTTTAAAACTGTGTATGTTAAACAAATTAAAATAAGAAAAAAAATACAATAAAAGCAATTTTTAATTATGATTAACGTTTAAACAAGTTAAAATTTACATAGAAAACATAAATAATAAAAAAAAATTATAAAAATAAAACTATAATTAAATAATTTTAATTTCGAAATTTTTGAATAAAAGACAAATATGCAAATACGCACTAAAAATAAATATAATTAAATACATATTCATATAACGTAAATATTTTTTTAATATTTTTTTACCTTTTCAGTAGTTGAGTTAACGTTTGCACCACTTTTAATTAATAAATCAGCAGAGAGTCTGCCATTATGTATTCGTGATGCAATGTGCAATGCATTTTCTCCTCTCAAAGTGGTGGTCAAGTGAGGACTAGCCCCATAGCCAAGTAAAAGTTCTACCACTTCTGGTTTCCCGTTTTCTGTTGCAATGTGCAATGGCGTGTAACCATCCTAGTTAGATAAAAATAATTAATTAAATATTAAATGTAAGAAAAAATGAAATTTAATTTTTAATAACTTATATTACATATGAAAATAATAATCAAAAAAAATTTTAATTGTTTAAAAATTTAATTAATGGATTTATTTTCAATTTTTTTTTGTATTTTATAAATATAATTAAAACAAATACAAATCACGTTGCCATTTTAATAATAAAATTAGGATCATTGAAAACAGAAAATGATGCAATTGAATGAAATTGAAATTGAAATAAAAATTTAAATCAAATATTTACCCAAAGGCAATTTAAAGTTTTTTATTATTACTATTATTTTGATTATTATTTATTATTTTTGATTATTTTCAATTCGGTTTATATCCGGGTAGGTTTTAAATAAAAATTAAATAAATATAGCAAATATAGTTTACATAGATGCTATTTGATTGGTAAGTACTTACATTTGTTCGAATGTCTACTTGTTCACCTTTTAACATTATAGTTCGTATCACGTCTGCAAGACCTGCACTTGCTGCCATGTGAATTGCTTTCGCACCTCGCTACATTAAGATTCAAGTATGGTAAAATGAATAATGATCATTAATCTTTTGCTTGCTTTCCGTTATTTATTTTTTAATTTTTTATTGTGTTTTTAGATTTGATTAAAATTTTTTGTTTTTATTAGTGTTTAATTTACATTCACAATTTGTTCAAAAATCCGTTTACTATAAATACCTTGTTTGACATATGAAGTGGTATTCCTTTCTTAAGAAAAATAAGTGCCATTTGTGCTGGTCCACTTTTAGATGCAATGTGCATCAAGGTGTCACCCTCCTTTGATTTTAAAAAGTATAAAAAAAAATTATTCAAATATGATAATGAAATTTCTACTAAATTATATATATAAAAATGGTTGCTTAAAAAACATTTAGATTTAATGAAATTTAAAAGTAAGATTAAGATAGATTATGTTAAATACAATTAAAAAAGTTACAGATGCGTAAAATAAAAAAATTAAATTTTAACCTTTGTTCGGGTATGAATAGTAGCTTTATATCTTTCGATAAAAAAGTCCACTATTTGATAGTGGCCTTTTTCAGTGGCAATATGCAATGGAGTTTTGTCAAACTTGTCCTTAATGTCCACCCGAGCTCCCATCAGATGAAACATGCGTACCAACTGTTCTAAACCAGCTTCTGCCACCATGTGCAATGGAGTTTGACCCAATTTCTAAAATTCAAAAATTCAGTGTTACTACAATTATCGGAAACATTGAGAATATCGAAAATATTGCAAGTAGCAAAAATAGCATTTCGACATTTTGTTATAACATAATTTCATCATTGAATTTAAATTTTGTTTCTGATTGCGAGATTTAAAATTGTGATGAAAATATTTTCGACAGAATAAGAAAATAGTATTTTAAATAACAATTTTTTTAAAGTTGAATTTTTTTTTAAATATTTTTTAAGATTTTATTTCAATATTTCATTAGCGCCTACTTTATAAAAAAATGCTAAATATTAAGATTTTTTGTCACTAAATTTATTTTAAAAATTATTTCCAATATGATTGCGGAAATTTAAACAAACTTTATACATTTAATTTATAAAGCTAAATTACGTGATAAATTTGATAAATTTCTAATAATTTAATTAAGACAATAAATAATAAAAAATCAAAATGATTTTAACTAAAGTAATATATAAAAATGAACAAATTAAAAATGAAAAAAGTTATTTTGGTTTAATATGGTTTTATCAAAAAATTATTTTACACTTACGTTAGTGGCATTAATATTAGCCCCACAATCATACATCAACATAAATGTTTCAAAGTCGCGCTTTTTGGTAAGTAAATGCAATACAGTATCATCATTAGGTGGACAGCGACATTCAATTTGCTTGCGACCCTCAACTAGAAGAAGTTCTTTTGCAATTCTAATATCATTAATTAAGCGTAGTAAGGTTAGAAAAATAAAAAATTAAGAAAATTAAATAAAAAAATTGGTTAATTATTTTACAAAATAATTTGATTAAAAAAAAAATAAATTGATTATAAACAAAAATAAATTAGACAAACAATTGGCAATCAAATAAAAATAAAACAAGAAAAAATATTTTTTTGAATAAACAAAAAAAAAAAAAAATATCATATGTCATGCAATTTAAACATCTAATAATAAACTTACGCGATGCTACCCGTTTCCAGTGCAATAAATAATGCAATTTTACCATCCTAAGATCAAAGCAAATTTTTAAATAATTAAATAAAATTTAAATAAAAAAAATATTGTTAATTTAACAAAAAATTTTGTTTAAATTAATTTGATCTATTAAATTTTTTTCGTGTTATTTTATTATTACAAAAATGGTATGATTACTATTTTTATATTAGTTTTTTTATGATCAACTAAACTGACCAAAACTATTTGAAACTAATCATGATGTAAATAAAATAAAATTATTCACATTTTTTATTACTTAAACTTTTTATGTAATCAATTTTAAGGTTCAATCATTTTTAATTAAATTTTTTTACTAGTTACAAATGTCAACTCGAGTTTAGATTTAAAATTTTGTTTTGCAATTTTTACTAAATAAAACAATAATTAAACTATCTTAGAAACATTAATCAGAAAATCAATAATTTAAAAAAATAAATATTGTAATAGCAGTAAAAAGTAATAATTTAATAAAAAAAATCAATTGAAA
Source organism: Pyemotes zhonghuajia (assembly GCA_025170145.1). Taxonomy (NCBI): domain Eukaryota; kingdom Metazoa; phylum Arthropoda; class Arachnida; order Trombidiformes; family Pyemotidae; genus Pyemotes; species Pyemotes zhonghuajia. The sequence continues at coordinate 10,162,420 of CM045845.1, forward strand.
ACTTACTCCATCTGGCATTAAAACAACTTCACTTGGACTAGATTTTAATACCAATTGAATACCAGTAAATGCTGTTTGAGTATGTTTTGCTGCCAAAATATGAATAGGCAATTGCCTTTTATTCTAAATGTAAAAAAAATAAAATAAATAAATCTTAAACATAATAAAAAAAAAAAATCAATTTTTATTAATATTCATATTAAACAAACAGCTGTTTAAATTGACTGTTAAATTGTGTTAATATCTTAATTTTTTTATAATCGTAAATTACTAATTAACAAATAAACGTTTTTATGAATAAAAAAAAAAATTAAATTGACTAACTTACACCTCCATAAATACAGGGATTGGCTTTGTTCACTAATAGGCAACGTAACATGTCTTCTCTAGAATAAGCACATGCTAAATGTAATGCGGTTGTTCCATCCTAATAAAAAATAAAAAATATTCAGTCTATAAATTTAATTAATTTACACGAATTGTTTTTTCAAGATATGTTAGTGATTAACGTTTAATGATAAATCTAACTGTTTGTTTATTTGAAACGATATTATTTTAAAACAATTCGTTTTAAAATGTTTGTAAACACACATATTTTAAAAAAAAATTTGATTTATTTCTATCTAATTTAACTTATTATAGTCTATTTATAATTTAAGATTTCACTTTATAAACAATTTGAAATTTTGCTTTACTAAATAAAACAAATTTAAAATATAAGATTTTTTATAAAAAATTTTAAATTAAAAAAATTAAATTTAATTATAAATGAAAAATAAAAATGTTTTAATATTAGCATTTTAATTTGATTTAAAATTGAAATAAAATTAAAAGAATAAAACGAAATAAATAAAAACTATAAAAAGTAAAAAAATTAATAAAAAAAAATTGAAAAAAATAAAAATCAGTGTATAAAAAGTTTTAATTTAATTTTTAAAGCAAAACAGAAAGGTAAAGAATACAAAATTAACAAGAGAAAACTAAATGTATCAAACAGATAATGGGAGTGTAATAAAAGTTATACGAGCTGTTTAACCAGTTTTATCAGGAATGACAAACTAATTTTAAATTAGTAGCAAAATATTAAAGTGAAAACGATTGATTTATTTACTAAACATATAAGCTTTGAATTTAAATTATGTTCCAAATTTTTACTAACTTTGGCCTGTGCATTAATATCAAAACCAATTTCAAGTAATTTTTCTACAATATTCACTCGATTCTCTTTAGTAGCAAACATCAAAGGAGTCCAGAAGCTATTGGCTGAAGTAATTTTTAGATCAAACCTGTACTTGTCAAAATTATCTAATAAATTTTTAACATTGATCCAGTCGCCAACTTTACAGAGTGCGATCAGATGTTGTGATAAACTGATACCTTGGGCATCAAGTTGTTTATCTAATTGAGCAGCTTCTTCCGGTCCAAAAGAATGAAGACTTTGTTGACCAGAAACACAAGTTGAAGACATTGGTGAGACTGAATTAGGCACTGGTGAAAGATCAGGTTTTAATAAGGCAAAACCATCAGCAGCAACGCTCAAAGTGTGGTCGGACAATTTTAGTTTATCATCTGTTCTTTTGCCATAAGAATTTGAATGATGTTGAGGAGTGGGTGGTGGCAATTGTAATAGAGGGATACTAGGCAACGGTGACAAATTATTCCGATGTGCCATAGCCATCGCTTCTGCCTGCTTCATTTTCAGCTGATTTGAAGCTGTTTTTTATTTTTACTGTTCACAGATTGCACTTTTTTGCATGATGCAACTTCATATGTTATTTACAGACTTTGGCTCATTCATCCTAATCTAATAGCTCAAAAATAAAATTCACTGTCGGTAACATTACTTTTTTAATCAAGAAAAACTGGTTTAAATCACATTTAAAATGGGAACAGAAAAAATGAAATTCTAGTCAAAATTATACAAATAAATTGTAGTTGAATTGCACTTTTACTATTTTAATCTAATTGCGACTTTAATATTAATAAAAAATACCAAAATTTTAATAAATTAACAAATAGTTTGAACCGCACAAGTAAAGCTAATTCTGCACAATTATTGATGTAGCTAGTCTTAAAATCAAATTATATGCTTTTGATGAATCAAAATAATTTTTAATCACATTTTACACGTTATATAAATAAGTTCAAATCAAATTTATACATTTTAAACAACTTAATTGTTTAAAAAAAAACTTATTATATCAAAAATAACAGAATGAATAAAATTTTAAGATATTATTTTATATTTTGTGTTTTGATAATATAAAACTTTCAGATATCGTTTTAGATATTTTTACCCGTTCTTCAGATTTCGAAAATAATATATATGTTATATTTATTTTTAAAATTTATAATTTGATTTTATTATTTCAATATTTGACAAAAAACACAAGAAGTTTTTATAGCAATCAATATTTTTTTTTGTCACTGCTTTTAAGTGATAAACTATATTGTAAAAAAATTATTTATTATTATTTTTTAACTATCAAAGGCAGAATTTAATATTACTTTTATTTAAACTTAAAAAATTAAAAACAAAATTTACAATTAATAAAACAAAAAAAAAAAAATTAAGATATAAAAAAACTTATTATATTAATATGTTCACAACCACACAAGTGCAAGTTTAATAAACAAGATAAATAAAGGTCAGGACAAGCTCTTAAAGTCATTGAGCTTACCAAAAATGATTTTACCGTAAAATTTTAAATCCAAAGCAATTGTATGTTCAATACAATTAAACAACGGCGCACAATCATTCAAATATATGTGAACATAAATCACCTAATCCATTCTCATAATTTATGTATTTAATAAAGATACACGTGGCTGTAAAATGATCTTTAACATATAGATAGTTGAAAATTAAATAAAATCAATAAATGAACAAATAAAATAAGTTTATACTATAAGTTATATTAATTACTTTAATAAAAAAAAAAAATGATTATCAAATAATTTTTTTTAAATTGATGAATATAAAGATTTGCAAGCGATATGGAAGCGGGCCATCCTGGCACAAAGTTAAAAACTAGCTTATTTCTCTTAACTCTAAATTTAAATACCTTTGAAATAAATGTAATACACAGGGCAAACTAACCCGCTTGAAACTAAAAGGCAACATTGGCGCCGCTTCTAACCAACAAGGGTTCAATGAAATTACAATTTAATTCACTTAGCACCAACTATCAAAAGTTAGGGGTATTGCCAATAGTTTACCAAACTGACCAATTTTTATTGTATATTTGAAATAATTAATAATAGTTAAAAAATAATACCATAAAAAATGACATAAATATAATAATTTTTTCGAGCAATGAACAAAATACAATTAATACTCAATCATTTATATATCCAGATCAGAACAATATATAATTTCCACATGTGTTTCTATGAAAAGCAAATACCCAAGATAATCAAAATTAATTTCGAATTAAATGTTTAATATTTAACTTATTCTATTATATTATTATATATTTTCAATTATATCGTTAATTTAGTTTGTATTAAAAATGAGCCATATATAAAAATTATTAAAAATAAAAAAATAATTTTGTTAAAAAAATATAATAATAATAATAATAATAATAATATTACTTGTTTCAGCAGCAATTGATTATTTAATTAATTATATCTAATTCATTTAACGAATACACATAATTTTACATAAAAAGCTAATAATGCACACGGGTATGGTCATTATAGTGATTTTTTTTTTTCATTTTCATTTTACAACGAATTCTTCGACAAACCGTGTTAAATGTAGTTTTGTGTTCTATAAAAGTTAGTTTGCACTTCAAGAAAAGCATTTTTTTTAGGTATTAGAGCTCATTGGTACTAGATCAATTCAGGTTCATTATGATTATTGCATTTTGACTGCTAAAGTATCAAAAAAAAAAAAAAAATTATAAAACATGGCTAAATTCATTATTGGTCGGGTGGTACTAGCTAAAATTAAAGAAAAGTAATTTTTACTTTTATTTAGATCTATCTGTCACTAAAAAATGTCAAAAAAAAAAATTACCAAAAAAATTGAAAGTAGTATACAAAAAAAAGTATCGTTTATCAAATAAAATATAGGTGAATTAAGATGCTAATGTAAAACAATGTTAAAAAATTGGTAAATTTTAGTTAATTTGTTTTTAATAAAAAAAAAACTATTTACTAACTTAATTAATATTAAAAAAAATAAACTTTAAACTTATATAAAAGTTTTATTTTTAAAATTTATTATAAATTTCAATTATTTTTTTTATCAGTTTAATAAATGTTGATTTAAGTCAGTTTATTTAACTTTAAAATTTTCCATAATTATAAAAAAGTCAAATAGATACATTGTAAAGTTTCCTGGGGTCGTTATGTAAGTTATTATTTATACACGTGTTTACATATTTTTATTCACCTGTTCTAATTTTTTTTTTTATAATTGTTTTTATAATTTGTTTCACAATTTGTTTGACTATTTTATTGAATTTTTTTTTTTACTCTTTCTGCCTAATTAATTTATAAAAATAAATAAATTTTAGAAAAATTGTTTCTTACTTATCATTTTAGTTCAAAGTAATCAGTTTTATATTTAAAGCGTAATATTTCCAACCCAAAAATCATGATAAATTAAAAATGTAAAAAAAAACTTGATTGATGTCTTGTTTTTTCTAATTTTTACTTTAATCAATAGTTGTAAAAAAATCAAAAATTAAAATAACTTTTTTTAATAAATTAAACCTAAAAACTAATTTAAAAAATGTAAATTATTTTAAAATAAATAAAAAAATCAAATTGTTTTGATTAACGATTTTGTAACTTAAATTGATTGCGCATTTGTATAAAAAATTGACTATCATACATTTATAAAATTCATCATAATTGAATGCTAATAACATTTTATAATTTATTATAATATTTCAGCATATTTATTTTGATCTAATGAAAACTTGAACAAAATAGTCCAATTTAGTCTATTATATTTATTTAGTTAAGCGTTTATTTGGAATCTGTTTAGACTTTTATAGCATGTTTATTATTTAAACAAAGATTTCATAATTGATACAAATTAATAGGTCCATCTTCATTTACACTTTTATTGCACAGATTATGACCACATTAAAAGCATGCGGTGTTCAGTGAACTAGGTAAATGCAAAAAAAATATTCTTTTAATAGTAATCGTGGTCGTCCAGGATACGAAACAACCGAAATATTGTCACATTTTCAAGAAAATTTAAAGGTAGACTAAATCAAAAAATCAAAAAAAAACAATAATATATATTTTTTTAAATAAAATAATCTAAAAAAAAAAATTAAAAGTAAAAATAAATAAAAATAAATAAATTAAAAAAGCGTTAATAAAGTTTGGTCGCCTGGACTACCAATCAGTTGGTCAGTTGTCGCTTTCTTTGGTCCAGAACTCAAGAGGATTTGGACTAATTTTAATCAGTCATATTGGTTTTAATCTGCTTAGTATATTCGCACTGAGGCAAGATTTGTCAATTTTTGTTCATTAGTTTGAATTGTTTGAGTAAAAGTTTAACTATCAAAGTGAGTTCGACTTCAATCCACTTATATGGCAACCAAACTCAGTAAATTTTGCAAATACTTTTCAATGTGTCACATATGTTAAAGCATATCGTGAGCATTAAATTTAAATCTAAACTTGAATTTGATGATAGATAAATCAGGTGATTAAAAGCTTATTTTAATTATCTGTCAACATTACTTAAATTTTTGTTTATCTGTAAACTTACAACGTGTTTAAAAAAAAAAAAATAATAAAAAAAACAACACATTATTAATCCAAATCATTTTATTTCGAATCAAGCAAACTGTTTAAATGGTTAAATCAAAATTTGACTGTCTGAAAATAATTTTTCTTAGTTAAATATGTAGAAATAATTGGGTAGAAAAGTCTTATATAAAATGTCACATATAACTGCAAAATGAAATGCACTAATTCAACGTTAAACAAAAAATTGAAACAAAAAACAAGAGAATACGTTTTAATTCAATGTAATTGAAAATAGATAAAAAAATAGTATTTTTTTCTCATCTATAAAAAAGAATGCGATGTAAGCAAAGTTTGAAGTCTTTTCAATTTTGATAATTAGCTAAAATTAAGCTAGTTAAAGTTGAAAATACAAGATTAAAGATTGAAATCTTCAATGCCATTTGTTAAGCAATTTTTGTTTGCTTGAAATTAGATTAGCGATTCGAGTTTAATGCCAAAAACAAGATGCTTATATAACCTTGTTTAATGACTGTGTAAAATGATTGGTTTGTCATTTATTATTTAATTCGCGTTCAAATTCGCACTTTTAACTATGAATTGTTTGAAACCTAGAGTTTTTATTTTACCTTTAGTTATCAAGTTCTATTTAATTTTTTATGCAGTCACAGCTAAATTATAAGTGACCAAATTGTCAATGATCAAATTATGAGTAGCCAAATTATGAGTGACCAAATTATCAGTGGCCAAATTATCAGTAGCCAAATTATCAGTGGCCAAATTATCAGTGGCCAAATTATCAGTGGCCAAATTATCAGTGGCCAAATTATCAGTGGCTAAATTTTCAGTGTTCAAATTATCATTGATTAAATATCTGTAACCAAATTGACGATCAAATTATCTTTTTGAAATTATCAATAACTAAATTGTTAGTGATTAAATGAAGCCCCAGGTGCCGAACACGTTACTGTTTGTCAAGGCACACAAATGACGCATATACCTGGTTCAAATATATTGTGGTTTGATTGGTGGTAGAACAATTAATTTGCAAAAACGTTTCGTTTGATCAATGATATTACTTAATTCCCGTTTGCAATATAAGCCTATTCGTTTGATTTAATAGTTGAACATTTGCAAGGCAATGCTAACTTAAAAATATGATTTTTCAAACTCGCAAGAAACCTTTAAAATCTTTCTAAAAAAGAATCAAATTGTATTAAAGTGTATGGCTAAAAACTTTATTTAAAGCATAATTAATTTAAAGCATAATTAATGTGTATCTCTGAAAATGTTTTTCAAAGTTAGAAATTAGTAAACAGCCCCTTTTCTTACAGGCTTAGGAAAAGGAAATACACGTTTTTATTTTTTGCTTTAGTCAAGCGCATTCAAATTAAAAACAAACTTCGGTCGCATCTGATTTTGTTTGAGTTTGCATCTGATCTTATTTTGTTCAATTGTCTTAAAACAATAATTCAAAATGCAAAACGACGCTGGAGAATGTATGGATATGTTCATCCCCAGAAGATGGTAGGTTTACGCAATACATGTTGCTTTCTTAATCATTCTGTTTTTGTCTAGTTCTGCAACCAGTAGAGTCATCGCTGCCAAAGATCACGCTTCTGTTCAGATTGCAATCGCTCAAGTTAACGAAAAAGGATTTGCTACCGGAAGCTCTATCCCAATTGCCATTTGTGGTCAAATCAGAAAAATGGTCAGTACTGAAATTTGAATTCACTAGTTGTCAAATTAACCTCATCTTTTAACAGGGCGAAAGTGACGATTGTATAAACAGACTGGCCAAAAAAGAAGACATCTTATCTAAAAACTTTTAAACTTTTGTAATCAACACTTTAATTTGATAAATTAAATTTTAATGAAATAAAAAAAACATTTGAAAAAAAAATTACCTTTGTTTAATATATTTGAAAATCGAGTCAATATTTATCAAAAAAAAGACTTTATTAATAAAGAAAAAATAAGAAATAAACGCTTTTAGGCAAAAAAGCTAAAGCGAAAATTTTTGGTGCATTGAAATTAAATTAAAAAAAAATAATTTAAATACTTAGATTCATTGCAAATAAAACCTATTTGTGATTTTAAATTTCTTATTAATCCAAATCGGTAAATCGATTGAAGAACTGTTGATTGTATTAATTTTTTTTGATTTTTTGCTTGTTTGTACGTTCATTGGGTACATTAAATGTTTTTTATGTTTATCAATTGACAAAAAACATAATACAGATTTAAATATAAGATTTAAATGTTTTATGCTAAAAATTAATATATTCATAATTTTTTCATTTATATACTTGTATATATTTCACATTACTTGCAAGAGAGTCACTTTTTTTATTTATGAATTAAATATTTTAAAAAAGACTTGATAAATTTTTCAGCAAATAAAAATTTAACATTTTTTTATAATGGTAGTAAATAACATTTGACTAAATATATGTATATATTTACTATTTTGAAAACAAATAAACAGTATATTGTAAATATATCTAATGATTTAAGAATGCGAATGAAGCCAATAGATTAATTAATGTATACATCAAAAGCAGAAAAATTAATTTAATAATAATTGTTTTACTTTTAATTAATTAATTTCTAAAAAAGTAACATATACATATATTATATATATATATAGTTTGATTCAAAATTTTTTAACCAAAATTAGTTTTAAACATATTTGTTAAAACTAAAATTTTTTAATTTAAAAACAAACAAAAAAAAAAAAAATAAAAAACGTGCTCACTTGCAAACTGAAATATTAAATAAATAACAACTTAATTGTACACAACCTTTTTTGTGATATTTAAACTATTCTAATTTGTATTTACTAATTCTGGTTAATTGATTATAAATTTAAAATAATAGATTTTTACTTGGATGTCATCATTGTTACAAATTCTTCATAATTAACTTGTCCATCACCGTCAATATCTGCTTCCCTGATCATTTCATCAACTTCTTCATCAGTTAATTTTTCACCTAAATTGGTCATTACGTGTCGCAATTCTGCAGCAGATATAAATCCGTTTCCATCTTTATCAAAAACTCGAAAAGCTTCTCTAATTTCTTCTTCTGAATCAGTATCTTTCATTTTTCGAGCCATCATTGTTAAAAACTCTGGAAAATCAATTGTTCCATTTCCATCAGCATCTACTTCATTAATCATATCTTGAAGTTCAGCTTCAGTTGGGTTTTGACCTAAAGATCTCATTACTGTGCCCAACTCTTTGGTAGTTATGGTTCCATCTCCATCTTTGTCGAATAGCGAAAACGCTTCTTTAAATTCTGTATTTTAAATAAAAAATAACGGTAAATCAATGTTTCCATCAAAATCAGAGTAGATGATTAAATTAAATGAATGAGAACAAAAAAAATATGAAATAAAATTATAAAATATATATATGAAAAAGATGAAATTAAAACACATGTTTTCTGTATATGACAAAAAAGGCGTATCTATAATAATTTATTTACTGCTTACCTGCAATTTGCTCTTCAGTAAGTTGGTCTGCCTATTTTTATAAATCAGATACAAATGTAAATAATTTGATTTATAAAGCCGAAATTTGGTGATAGAAATAAAAACAAGTGAAGATGGCACGTTGTTTATTAAGGTTATTTGAAGTACAAAATTATTTTATAAGAATGGGCGTAAAAAAAAAAGAAAAAGGTCGGACAACCGGATTAATGAAAAAAAGAAAAAAAAGTTAAGTTAAAAAAAAGTAAAAATAATTTATCATTTCAATTAGAACATAAAAAAGCAAGTTGTTCAAACAATAATATACATTAAACTGTTTGAAATTGAATAAATGCTTAAATCTTAAACGACAGTTTGTACTCAAATAAACTTATAATAAAATATAAATAAAACACATAAAATTTTATAATAAAATTAAGAGACATAATTAGACTAAAGAATTCAAAAGTAAATTTAAAAATTATTAAAGTAAAATTAAAAAAAAAATCACTAATGTTTATATTGCATATAAATAAATTTGACAGTAAAAAAAAAAATTACTGTAAAAATAAATTAAAATATAAAATAATAAATTTGCAAATTTAAAAAATTTTCAATTTTAAATTTGTAAAATAAAGAAAATTAAAACTATAAAAATAGAAATTAAAATAGAAATTTGAATATAATATTTTTAACTAAAATATTTTTATACTAAGATAGCAAAAAAAATATGAATCGAAACTCACCATTTTGAAAATGTGCTTCTTATCTTAAATGATTAAAACGAATTTTGATCCAACGTTTAATTTATATGAATTAATTAATGAAATGAGTTTGAGAAAAATAATTAAGAGATGATTGTTTAATTGTAGGATTGAAAATAATTGAAAACAAATGATATTTTAATGAATGAAAATCAACACAAATATAAAAGCTATAAATTTTTCACAAACAAGTGAGAAGATCCGGTTATGTGAGAGGAAGCAATTGAAATGAAAAATTGCGTTAAATAAATGATGAAAATTAGTTTATTAAACAAGCGCAGAAAAAGATTTAGTGATTGTTTTGAATGGTGCAGAATGTAGAAAACAATAAATAAACAGGTGTGTTTTTAGACAGTTGAAAATTGCAGACAAGTGTGGAAGAAAAAATAGTAATGAAACAAAAAATGAAACCAAAAAAGAAAAAGAAGAAAAATGGAATTATTAAACGAATAGAGTGTGGTTAAGAGAGTGTGGTTAAGAGAGTGTGGTTAAGAGAGTGTGATTAAGAGAGTGTGGTAGAGAGGGTGATGTGGAGAGAGTGTGGTTAAGAGAGTGTGGTTAAGAGAGTGTGGTTGAAAGCGTAAAATTAAGAGAAAATCACTAAGAGAGTATCATAAAGTAGTCTTGTTGAAAAAGTACTATTGAAAAAGTATATTAAGAATAAAATATTATGGATAAAATATTATTGATAGATTAATAATTAATTTTGAATACATTGAACTGAAAAAAAGTAGATGAAGCAAAGCTGTTGCAACAAGATGCAAAGGACAAATGGACGAAGACAAAACCACAAGAACTAACAGTAACTGTTTAACTGAAGAAAGATGCGCCATTGGCGCACAGGTAATCAGCGCACAGGTATACCAAACAACTAGTGTGGGAGGGCCAAAAAGTGATCTTTAACCGATGATCGGCTTAAGACAAATTTAGAGGCGTGTTCCATATTGGGACACACACAAGCCAATAGGCCAGCTTTCGGCTTCTGGTCCAAGGTAAACAGTTTGATACAATTCAGTTTAACTGGGTCAGTAGAACTAAGGGCGTTTTTACCATTGTGCGCCCTTCTCCATAAATCTCATATACACCATGATCCGATCAATTGTCATACAGGCTACAATTGAACCAGATATATTTTTCATGGGAGTGGTGGAAATAAATAAAAAGTAACTTGTTTTTGTAACAATTTTCTTGACAATCTAGCCATTCGCTTGACCCTTTGTCAATATACAAATTAGTTAGCTTGCGAGGCGTAACTATTTATGCTAAAAAACAAAGTGGGCGTTTCATGCTGGTCAAACTGTGTTGTTTGATCAAAACTCAAGTGATTCATCTTAAAATCCAATTGCTTTTTTCATTTACATTTTAAATACCTAACTCAAAATTGTTTTTCATGCAAATATGTTGAAAACATCGGCACAACTGTTTAAAAATAGTTCACGATCACCAAAATAAATTTTCTTTCAATTTAAACTACTTTTTTAAATAAACTTTTCTATATTTTTATTAACTTTTAACTTTTCTTTATTTTTTGCAACTCATTATTGCTAAAATTGTATTTTGATTTCTGATACAATTACAGCTATTTTAAAATTGTTTTTTTAGTTAAAAAACAAATAGATTAAAAAACAAATCCTGCAGGCTTTGGTCAATATTGTTTTATTTTCATTATTTATTTATATTTTTATTTACAAGTTTTTTTTTACTAACACCTGGTGCCGGCATTTTGATAAACTTTTGAATATTTTTTCTATTCAAAAAATAAAAATGAGTTAAAAAAATTTATTTTATTTTTAAATTTTTTAATTTTTTAATTTTTTAAAGTGTTTTTTTAATTTAGTTGATACTTTATTTTTATAAAATTTAATTGTTCAAACTGTTTCACTTTAGCTTTTTTATTTAAATAAAACTATTTAATTTAAAAACATCAACTTTAGTTTTTAATAAAGCAGAGCAAACAAAAATCGTAATTACGCTTAAAATTCAACCAGTTTGTTTTAATTAAATATAATTATAATGTTTAAAAAAAAAATAATAAAATTTTATTTAAAAATTATTTCAAATAGTTTTAGTAAAATTAAAAATTAAAAAACCTATAACACTTTTTTTGTTTAACAATTTGTTTTTGTTTTTTTAAAATAAATTTGCATATCTTTGATTTTCTATCTATATCAAGTAAAACTAAATTTAACACATGATTAATCTATTTAAGAATAAATTTAAACAATATTAAACATGTAAAATTAAAAATGAAGCTAATTTTTTTAATCAACGGCAAACTTATATTCGTATTGATATTCATATTTTGTTTCATATGGATATTAATATTTTTATTCATTGCATAAGTGATTTGAAAATGTGAATCAAGCATGAAAAGCATTTTAAATAAAACACTAGTTTTATAATGCTTATAATAATTGTTAAAAAAACATAACTTTTAACAATTGTTTTTAGTTGGATCAAAATAGATTTAGCTAAATGTGGTTATTTTTCTTAATGATAAAATTAAATGAGAATATGGTAATTGGGAAAAAAGCAAATTAAGTAAAATATGAAGTGGCAAAAACTAAGATTGGAAAGAAAATATATATTTTTGGAAAACATTATTTGTTATGGTGGAAGAGTAGTTAAACGTGAACTTACTTTTTTGGCAAAAAAATTAATATGATTAATCAAACAATTAATTGAAGCAAGAAACAAACAAATTTCACACAGTAAAAGTTTTAATTCAAGTTTTTTTGACAGTAAATGTGCGCACAAACTTTTGATAAGACAGGCTGGACCCAGGTAAGTGTATAGGTGTAGACTATTGCAAATAAGAGTGTACTAAAGGGAAGTAACGAAGCCAAACAAGTGGGAAAAGGTTTGCTAATTCGTAGTTTCAGACGTTTCGGAAGTTTAAGTTTGGGAAGTTTCTTAAATTATTAGTGCTGAGATTGCTGCTGAATGTCAGTCAATGATGGGTGATCATTGGTGGTCTGTAGTTGATTTTTTAGCTCGCCTTTTTTGTCTTCTCACACTGTATTGGCAGAGTTGCGCCTGTTTTTCACACTTAAAACTGGCATCTGTGAATTCTCACTTGATTTCACTTTGGATGGTGCAGAGCTGAATAGCGGTGAATTGCGGTGGTGAATTGCGATGGTAAATTGCTGTGGTGAATTGCGGTGGTGAATTGCGGTGGTGAATTGCGGTGGTGAATTGCGATAGTGAATTGTGATGTGGATTGTGATGGAGGATTGCGATGGAGGATTGCGATGGAGGATTGCGATGGTGGATTGTGTTCGTATTTTACCACACCCAACTCGCCTCTGTCACCGCCTTTGGACATGTATTCTTTTTCGGAACAAGGTGTGTCTAGCTGGTCTGTTACACTTGCCTTTCGTTATTTGTGTGCCGTTCGGTTTATTCGACTGAGTATCCATATAGCCAAAATGAAGAAGTCTGCTTGGGCAAAATGTGTGTTTAAACAGCCACTATGTGCCTTGTATAGTGTGAGTGTTCTTGTCTACTGTCTTGTCTTGTTGGCCCTGTGTCTTAAAGAGGCGGCCTATTTGGTCCCATGCTGGTGCACTTGTTTGTAGCGCAGTCGTAACCCACATACTGCAACTGTGGCGCTTACATATATTCGGCACACATGAGCATTGGCCACTTGCAGTCAACACTTGCCAGTGTAGTGCTAGGCCTTTAAATCGACTTATTTTTTGTTTGAATACTTATTTTGCTTGTTTGTTTCTAATTTGCTTCTTATTTGCTTGTCATTTGCTTTTCATTTGCTTTTCATTTGCTTTTCATTTGCTTTTCATTTGCTTCTTATTCGCTTCTTATTCGCTTCTTATTCATTTCTTATCTATTTTATTTGTTATCCTTGCTTTGTTTTTCATTACTTTTTCTTAGTTTTGCCCTTACTTGCCTTTGCTAGTAAAATTGGGCAATTTCTTTGCAACTTTTTTTTATCTGTGTATGTTATTAGTAGGTGTGGTCCACATTTGGGCGCAATTGCGGAACAATCTGCAAGATCAAGTGTGTTTGGCTAAAAAAGTTTGCGCAGGTCGACCACTATCGACTTCCGCAGTTGAGGGGAAAAAAATGTTTCTTGCCTTCGATCACAGCTTTGTTGTCGCATTGCGGCCAATTCCAGCCCCAAAACACTTGCAATCTTGGCCCAAACTTGTGTCCAAAGTGTAGCATATATTGCCATAAATTCCAATGCCGGCTAAGAAAACTAGTCGCATTCTTTGTCACTTTTCGATCTACGATTCTGTGGGACGTAAAAAATAATTAATAGTTTTAAAAACATTATTGATGCAAAAAATTGCTTTTATTAATTAAAGAAAATCTCAATATAAACTTCAGTCTAATTTTATTGAAACACACAACAAATGTGGCTAATTATCTTTAGGCATTTATCACTTCAATAGTTTTAATCAACTAATGGTCTACTTATATTTTCAATTTCATATATTACTGCTCTTCTGTTTTTTTTTTTACCTAATTTCCACTTTTAATGAGTTCGATCTAATTCAAACACTAAGCCAAAAAATACTAGCCAAAATAGTTGCGCTATTTTCTTAGGCACCTTTCATATTAATAATGCGTCCATATTTTGACAAACTGTCAAAATTAATAGTGATCATAAGGCTGAAAAGTAAATAAATTTTTAAATAATTTTGATACATTGTGTTTCAAAATTGTTTCTGACTTGAACAGATTAGTTTTTAAACTTTTTATTTTCTTTATATTTAAATTGATTTTTATATCTATATTTTTTTTATTCCGACAGCCAATTTTGACTAAATTAAACATTTGATAAAATTTTCTGTTTGTTTTTTTTTTTAAAACTAAAATCATGGCCAAGACAAAGTACTGTTTAATATATCTATGCTCAAGTTTAGACCTGCTTCTAAGGTAAACAAACACAATCTCAAAATTGCTTGTATTTGCTTTTGCCGGTGGTGAATATTTTATACCAACTCATCAACTGTTTTTGTCATTTTAAAATATATTCATAGATTTGCTAATATAATTTTTTTTTTAACTCATTTTTCATTGTTAATTTTGCATATTATTAATTTATATAATTCAATGTTTATTTTCAAATTTTTTTTTTTCTTTTTTCAACTATAAATGTGGCCTAAATTACCCCAAACTAAAAATTTACAACCTTCAAATTAATTTTAATAAGTATGCTATGATTAAAAAAATTATATTAAATAAGAAAAAATGATTTCAAGTTAAATTAATTTTAATATTAAATTTCTTTGAATCTTTAAATAACTGAAAAATACATAACAAAAAAAAAAATAATTTGATACAAAAAATTAAAATTAATAGTTCTAATGTCAATTGTTGTAATAACATTGAATTTTATAATATAATAAATCAAACATTTCCTTGTTAATTTAAAATACATGTTCATTTTTTACACCTATTTTTTAGAAATTTCATAATACATGACTACTATTTATATTTGAAATGTAATGAAAACAATTTAACTGCTAAATTGAACATGTACAAAGTTTTGTTTGTGGTCAACTATATCAATATCAATAATTCAATTATTATAACTTCATGTTTAAGATGTACATGTTTTGACTAGTGCAAAGTGAAAATTTTTTTGTCAAATGCTTTAAATTAAACATTTGATCTAGTTATTTTTTAATTTGAAATGTTAAAATTTATTAAAAATGGCATTTGAAAATATTTTAATTAAATCATTTTTTTTTGTTGTATCAATTTATAATTAATACTAAAAATAAAAAAAAAATTGTTCCGTTATTAAACTTTTTAAATCATTTTTATTATTTACCTGTAAATAAATAAAAATATTAGTTTACCTAATAAAAATGTTTTTCAAATGTTTTGTACAAAATAAAAATAGCGAATAACTTAAAAATAATGTTTAAAATTTGATACTTGTATTTTTAAATAGGTTTAATGATAAAGCCAAGATAAAAATAAAAATATAAAAATACGAAAATAATATTAAGTTTACTCGTCAAAATAAATAAATCCTTATTTATGTAATTATACAATTTTTATGGATCAAAAAAAAATTTAAATTTTTTATAGTTTGTTTATGTGATAATTATATATAAAAACAATACATATTATATTACCAAAGATAGTTAAAGCTTATTAAAAATGAATGACAAAAAATCTATATATAAATATGTTTATAGCTACTATTATTTATTTTAATTTGTATTATTATTTTAATTTTGCTTTTGAACATGTCAGCAATCATAGTTTTTCTTAAGATAAAAATGTAAAATTAAAAGAGAATAAAAAAATAAAATTTAAATGCTGAGATACGAACGTATGCAATCGAAACATTTGATAAGATATAAACTGACACTATAATCATTATTTGTAGTAAACGGATTGCATGTGTTTTTCAAACTAGCCCAGAAATCGTATATAATTTAAGCAAAAATTTAAAGATGTTTTACAAAATAATGTTCAATCAAGATTAAAACATGCTGACAATAGAAAGTTATTTTAATCTATTTATTAAACAAATTCGCGAACTAATATTATATATTAATTGATCATGGAACAAACACAATAGAATATAAACCAACTAGTTTTTGTAAACGAATATAAACCTGTAAAAGGCAAACAATTTATCTATGCATCCTACACATCAAGCCAACCTATTATGGTTTGGCAAATGAATAACTAGATGCTGGCATGGCAGTTGCTTTTGAATGACTACAATTTTAATTTAGTTAATAGCCAAATTACCCAGCCCCAAAACAGTGAGTTAAAAAAGATGCTTATTTGCATGACAGCAAATCGCATGCATAATTTTGCTTGCCAAACATTTTAGCCAAACACCGGTCATATTATTTTACCTTGATGCTAATTTATATCTTTATCAACTTATCATTTTAAAATCGCTTTTTTAAAGATTTATGTTCAGTTTTAATTAGCCTACAAATAAAAATGTATTTCTAATTAATTGTTTTTTAATGTGACAGAAACACAAACAGTCTTACACGAATTCTTTTCTCAAAAAATAATATTTACGTTAATTGTTAATGTTTTTCGATAGATATATCGAAAGTTGGTTTATAATTGCTTATAATAAAAGTTTAAAACTGTAAGAAAAATAAATTCAACCAAGAAGTAAACAAATACACCTGTCATTTATTCATAAACTAATTTCTTATTTATTTAGATAACATTATTGTATTGCTTTTTCATAACCAATAAAATTTGTTTATTTCAAAATATTTTTACTTTATTTAAACTACTTCTTTAGTTTCATTTTTGATTACACCTGACACACTTTAGTACCATCTTAATTTAAACTAATTAATTTCTTAATTATTTAAAACAGTTTGATTAATAAAATCATTTACCTTATATGAGCTATCCATCTCTATTATCTATTTAAAATATAAAAATATTAGTTATATTTATTGATTTAAAACTGCAAAAACACTTATTTCAGCATAATTTTTCTAACACGATTTAGTTTTAAAATATTTATGCATTTATTCTTGAATACCTAATAAAACTATCAACTTAATTTTGAATATACATAAAACAGGTGAATAAAAATTGATGATAAAAAGATGTAACGTACGCTACGCTGTAATGACCTACTGCAATATTTATATATCTGTATATATATATATATATTTATATTGTTCTTCCGGTTTCCATGTAAATTAGGCGTAGAGATACATAAACCTATCAAGAGTAGACAATTTAATAGTATATATATACTGTTGCTAAATGGAAGTCATATATTATGTGTTATTTGAGAACCAATCATTCAATATAGTATTTTGCTTTTTTTTATATTATAATATATTTATATGATTCAAATTTAAGTTTATAATTTATTAAACAAATTAAAATACTACCTGATGAGTCTGACACATTTTGATGTATTTGATACTCTCTAATGTATTAAATTGTATTGGTTGTTTTTGTTTGCAAATACATAAATTTTAAATTTATATAAAAAAAGTTCTTAATTTATTATTTTAATTAATTAAAAATGTTATTAAAAATAATTTCCTTTTCTGTTTTGTGTTAGTTTAAATAAAAAAAAAAAAAAAATCCAAAATAATTATAATGTTTTGAAAGAATAAAATTTCATAGCAATTGTTTTGTTTTTTATTATTGTATAAAGATATGTTTTTTCATTTTTTTTTTTTTAATTATTTTTTTTTTTTTAAACAAAATTTACTTTTATAAATTTTAATTTTATAATCAATAAATGCATTTTATTTAAACTAACGCATTTTTTTTTTTTTAAATGATTATGATTTAATCATAATATTAAGAGTATTTATAAATATAAATAAAATCGTTTTAAGATTTGGTTATGAAATTATAAAAACTAAAATTATTTTTCAATAAAAAAATAATAATATTTTACTGAGTTAATTATATTTTTTTTTATTTAATGTAATTTTACAGGTTATCATTTAAATTCTAATTATTTATTTTGCTTTATTATCTTATCTTTTCATTTATTTTATTTTTTTTTAAATAATATTTTTTTTTGCATTAAAGATACATTTATAAAAAAAAAAAATTAAAAAATTTCTGTATTTTTGTTTTATTGTAATATTTTGATTATATTAAAAAGGTTTTAATAAAAGATTTTAATTTTTAATATAAATGTTAGTCATTGTTATTTTTAATAATATGACTTATATACAAGTTATACATTTTAATGTATTATAGTTGACAATAAATTTGATTTTATTTAATTATGTCTAAATAATTTAAAGAAAAAATATTTTTTCTTTTTTTTTATAAATTCGGTTTTATCAGAAAATTTTTTGTTACTATAAATGAAATTAATTTTTTTTTTTATTTTTTACTGACCAAATTTAAACCTAAATTATATATTTAAATTGTTTTATTAGTTAATTATTCATTTTAATTACAGTTTGATATCATTCAATTTTTTAAAATTAATAAAAGACTTATTTTTTTGAAAATTAAATTATTTTACATAAATAAAGTTTTTAATGGAAAATAAATTTTTTTATTATTTTGCTTTTTTGTCAACTTGTTAATCTAATTTTATTACTTGTTTATTATCTTGCGGCTTGTGAGATTTTTTTTAAACATATTAATAAAGATTTGTTCAAAATCGTATTATCACACTGTTGCTAGTTTCTTTTCTTTTGTTTTCTTAAGCTCGATAATATTAAACTATTTGCCATCTTTAATCCTTAATAAATTTCTTTACGTGTATGCTTTTTTAGTTAACTTAAATAGATTTTCTGCTATGTTTTTCTTGATCAATTAAAGTTGATTGTAATTTGCATAACAAAAACTACTATTAAAAATTATTTACTGTTGCAAATTTATGTTCAATACGTACCTAAAAATTTCTTACAACTAAGAAAATATGTTTCTATGCAAAAAAAATAAATAATTTTATTTATCAAATGGGTTAATTAGAAGCGTTTGACTTAGTTTAGCTACTATAGATGAAATTGGTCTGTTTCAGTCAGTTTGCATGATCTAAAAAAAAATTGGCCTTGTCTAAAACGTTTTTCGGTTTGATTGTTTTGCCTATACCGCTTGATTTTTAACACGAGTCAATTTAAATATAAAAACTCATAAAATTACAATGACAACAAATAATGATAATAATAAAATAAGATATGTAGCAAAAGCATTTTAACAAAAATCTAAAAAAAAGAGTTTAAATCAGAAAAAAACTAAGTTTGATGATAAATGAGCAAAAGTAGTATAAATAAAGAGGATTAATGAGCACGAAAACATTGTGATAAATGTGACTATTATATTTGATCAGTAAGTTGACGTTAGATAAACTGAATGTCAAAACTAATGAAGTAAGTTATAAGATTGCAAACTAATAATCAAATAGAAATAGTTAAAAATTAAGACAAAGTGTTTAAGACAATTAAGGCGCAGTGCAACCTGACAGTTTAGACAAGGACCAATCTAAAAAAAAGAGATCTAAAACTAGTCAAACTTACCGTTGATCTCTATGGTAAATGTAAACAATACACTTTGCTGCAATGCGCAAAATAATCTGCCATTTACTTATATGGCAACTCAAATCTGGCTCCTTTATCTGCACCGTTTTGTGACTTTTGCAGATGTGCATGTCCAATGTTGTAAAACTGCAATTGTATACTATATTCAGTCAAAAATAGGCACACCCACACACCTATTGTAACAAAAACTTAAAGGTTAAAAATATATTATTAGTGCGATGTCGTTATCAAAGTCATCACTTACTTGAATCATTTTGTCCACTAAACAAAACTAACTTGTTGTTGCTTAACTTATTTTTCCCAATCAAAATCGCTGTTTCCTAATTTTATTGATTTAAAAGAAACTGATTTAGAAAAGATCGCTTTAGAAAAATTTTTAAAAATAGTAAAATTCAATAACGCTGTTTTAAATTTTTAAACTTAATTTAGATTTTTTAAGTTAACTATTTTTACATAAGCCTTAAATTTTTTCTTAATATTGCTAACTTTGAACTATTAATAATATTCACTAATGTGAATACAATAGATTTAATTGTTTTTGTAATTTTTATTTTTTTAGATCTAATTATTTTTTCATTACTATTAACAATTTCACATTTAGTTGATATAATTTTCTTGTTCAATCAAGATTTCATTTAAAAATTGCACACTTTTCTACTTAGTAATTTTAATTATTTGTTTTTATTATATTTTTTTTTAGCTTTTACAATTTTTCATTAACAATTTTTTTTTTTCAATTTGTATAAAATATTTTTCATAATTTTATTAAAGTATTCAAAAAGAGATATTTACAAAAAAAAATTTAATTATTTTTTTATATTTTATCTAAAGCTCAATGAAAATTTTTAAAATAATTAACAATATGAATACTATAATTTATTTTATTTTTGGTTGAAATTTATTATTTGTAAATATTTATTTGTTTTACTTTTAATAATCATTTCTATAAATACAATGCTCAAAAAATGCGAAATTATCACATGTTTAGATTTTATGTTTAGAAATTTTTATAATTTTTTTTTTTGTTTTAAATAGAGAAAGAATAAATTTATTTTTTAAAACTTAAAAATTAAATTTTAAAAAAATTAATTTAATCAATCAATATATATAATTATAATTTGAGTAAACGTATATATTGAATAAGGTTACAAATTAAGCGTAAGCCCAATAGATTTATTTTGAAAATAATTACCAATAATGATATTTATTGAAAAAATATTAAAAAAAAGCGGGAAAATTATTTATTATAATATAAAAGAAAATTAAAAAAAATTTTCACTAGATTTTACTGATAGCATTCTTTTTTAATCTGCAATTTAATTTTTTGATTTAATCATTTTATAAAAAAAAAAAATTTCAAGGCTTTTAAATTTAAATATAATTTTTAAATACTATTTGAATTTTTGTTTTTGTTAACTTTTTAAGCGCCAAGTTTATTATTAAAAAAAAAAAAACAATTTCATATTATTGGAGAAAAACGAATTAAATAAAATAATTTTATTAAATATGGTATTATCAAACTATTATTTTAAAACTTTTTGGCAATTTATGTATGCAATATAATTACAAATGTAGAACTTATAGATAATTAATAAAGATCAATTTAACATAATAAATATAATCTTACTTTATTAATTTAAACAATTTACAGTAAAATATTGTTAAGTGTTAAGCTTTTTATTTGAAAATAATTTACAGGTGTTTTATATGGTTAAACTAAACGATTTGTAAAAACAATAGTTTTATTTAATTTTCTTCATAAATCTGCAACTTTGTTTTAATCAAGTAAAAACTTTTTTTTTTTATTTTTGGATTAACCTAATTGTAAAATAGAAATAATTACAATTATGTAATCAACCAAGTTAAAGAATTTATTTTCATTTAAATAATTGCATTTTTTTCAAGTAAGAATGAAAAACTGATAATTTTCCAACTTGTAACAGTAGTGTTAAAAATAATAAAAATGAGTAACTTAAGCAATTATTATTGATTAGTGTAAAAACGTCTTAAAGTTTAATCATTAAGTGTCTATGTAATACTACGCATAATTTTAATACCATCCCTTGTGCCATATTGTACGTAATCTGTTTATAAGCTGCATTGAGTGTATCTATCATATTTAAAATATATACATATACATATACATATTTTTAGATATTTATCAATATTTATGAATATTTTTAAGCTTATATTTACAAAAATTTATACGTTTATATTTGCGTCAAACACTCAATTATTATTTAAATTAATAAGACCGATTATTATAATAAACTTTTATGTCTTTTATATAAAATTTATTATTTAAATATATATTAATATTAAATATTGTTATTAAAATTTTTTTTTTAAATATAAATATTATGGCGCATAAAGTGTGATGATGTTACACTTTTTTTTCTTTGCAATCTAATCCAATCATAATCATCTTAATTATTATGCTTCTAATATAATTTTTTTTATTCAATTGCAGCATATAAAAGCAAAAGATGCTGAACATATTTTAATTAAACAAAATTTTAATCAATGTCAGTCAATGGAGAAGTTAAATAATTAGTAATTAGTGATTGTATTGAATTTTTAAAATGTATTGTTATACAATATTAGGCAATAAATATATATCTTTAAAGCTAATTAGAAGTTGAAATTTATTGTTATTTTTTTAAATTAAAATTTTTTGTTTAATTTAAATATATATTGAAAAGCTTAAATTAAATTAAAATTTTTAAAACGATCAAAAATAAAATAAAAACGTTTTGTAAAAGTTTATATATGTTTTTTTCTCATAATTAGCCAATTGTGTGAAATTTTTTTTTATTGACTTTTACTAATGCATTGCCATTTGAAAAGCTATACATTTTAACGTGAACATAATAGTTTGTCAAATTGGTTACATTTGTGTGAATTGGTTGGTCATGCAAGAAGTCAGATTGAAACAAGACTAGACATTCACAAATGAGGTGATGAAAGTTGGATGATGAAAGATACGCAATGGATAAAAGATGGTAAAAGATGAAGGTTAAGAGAATGGGAGAATGGGGAATGGGGGAATGGGGAATGGGGGAATGGGGAATGGGGAATGGGGAATGGGGGAATGGGGAATGGGGGAATGGGAGAATAAGAGAGAATAAGAGAGAGTGAGAGAGAGCAAGAGAGAGTAAAAAACAAAAAAAGAATAAGAAATAAGAAAGAATAAGAAAAAAGAAAGAATAAGAAAACAAGTGTTGAAAAAAAGACCAACATAGAGAAGGCAACAGTTCATTGCCAGATGAGACCAATCCAACCAAACTATACCGGCACTTGTTCAAGTGGGCGTGCGTAGAATAGTAGAATAAGAAAGGCGGCGGCGCTAGCAATCAACAAGGTTGCAATGATAGCCTTAAGAGGGCGCTGAGCACGAAAAGAGAGCTGGCCATCGAAGATCACTGCGTGTGTTGTTTGCGCTGTTTTTGGGCAAATTCAGTTGCGAAGTTGCGATCAACGTGAAAGCAAGTTGGAATAGCGAAAATGGTAAGTCGGCACCGGATGCGGATATTAATTATGTTTAACTGTTGTTTAGTTGTGGCTAAGTTATTACTGTTTTAGCAACAAGCTGTTGCAGATTATTTTGTCAACGAGTTTCCTGAACAGTCAATTGAGATGGCTCTAGATCGTCCATATTCCATCCGAATATTCTGTTTGGATGGATCAAATAGTTTGCTCGAACCGTCTGTTGGACGATCTGTTTAAACGGTCTGTCGGGTGAGCAATCTAAACGATTTGTTTAGACGATTTGTTCAAATGATTTGTTCAAATGATTTGTTCAAATGATTTGTTCAGATGATTTGTTCAGATGATTTGTTCAGATGATTTGTTTAGATGATCAGATGATTTGTTCAGATGATTTATTCAATCTGTTCAAACAATTTGTTCAAACAATTTTCTAAAAAGATCTGTTCGAAAAATCTGCTTAGACATCTGTTCAAACCATTTACTCAACTCGTCCACTCAACTCATCTACCCAAACCATTTACTCAACTCATCTACTCAAACCATCTACTCATCTAAAACCATCTACTTAAGTTACCCAATTATTCAATGGTGATTTGAGTGGCCCTCTCACAAGTTTGTGAATAGTCTTAAATACTCTGATTAACTCTGCTTGTTTAAGGATTAAGCCACTTCAGTGCATCAGTCCTGAGCTATTGTCGCCTTTTCTCTTCTTTGTGTTTATTTTTGGCTTGTGGACTGTATTGGCATTGTTTTGTTCTTATTTAGTTCTATTTGGTTCTTGTCTTGTTTGTTTGTCTCCTACATTTTCCGTTTGCCTTGCCATTATTTATGTGTTGTTTACTTATTTATCCAGCATATGTAAGTGGATAAATTTGCAGCCCGATTTCACGCCGGCATACAATGGACATATTTTGAACAATCTTTTGCTCACAGCCAGGCCCGACCCACTCTTTCACCAATCACACATTACAACCATTCCGACCCATTGGTCTGATAATTCAGTTGGTAAAAAATTAACAGTTTTAATACTAATTAGCCATTCTCACAGCTAATTTAATGCCGGCTTAATCAGAAACTCAAAGCAAACAAGGTTTGACATTGTCTAGTTGCACTTTGCTTGTGTGTTTACTTCTATTAAACGACTGTTGAGTAAACATTTTTGTGACTCCAGATTAATCATTGCAGTTAAACTAACTGAAATTTAGTTGAACCATAATTAAATTAATACAAAAAATTATCAATAGTCGGCTTGATTTCCATAATTCAAATAATATTACATTTTGTTTTTGCCAGTCTTTATCATGGTTTTACGCACTCGTTTAGCTACACCATAAATAAGTTGCGATAGGTTTTAGCAATTAGTTTCACAATTAAATTTACTTGATTAGAGTGCGCCAAATGAGCCTATCACATTTGACAGTTCATAGTAAAGATTTATTTGTAATTCGTCTTTGTAATTGTCTTAAATAGGCTATATTAATATTTTTTTTCTACACCGATTTCTTCTCTTTCTTCCAAACACTAAAAATTTTCCATTTATTTAATTCTCTGTTGAAAATTTAACTTTCTTTTACTAACCGAAAACTTTAATTAGTATTAATTAAAATTTAACTAATCAGTTTTATTTTTTTTTTTTTACATTAACAGGCAGATCAATTAACTGAAGAACAAATTGCAGGTAAGCTTTCATTTTTTCTTTCATTTTTTTCTTAATATTAATACTTTTTATTTAAAATACAGAATTCAAAGAAGCTTTTTCTTTGTTTGACAAAGATGGCGACGGAACCATTACCACTAAAGAGTTGGGCACAGTAATGAGATCTTTAGGTCAAAACCCAACTGAAGCTGAACTTCAAGATATGATTAATGAAGTAGATGCTGACGGAAATGGAACAATTGATTTTCCAGAGTTTTTAACAATGATGGCTCGAAAAATGAAAGATACCGATTCCGAAGAAGAGATCAGAGAAGCTTTTCGTGTGTTTGACAAGGATGGCAATGGGTTCATATCTGCTGCAGAATTGCGACATGTGATGACCAACCTAGGTGAAAAGCTAACTGATGAAGAAGTAGATGAAATGATTAGAGAAGCTGACATTGATGGAGATGGCCAAGTTAATTACGAAGAATTTGTCACTATGATGACATCTAAATAAAGTGTGACAACGTAATAAATAGTTTAGTGTGTTAAGTCCAAACCAAAAGCAGTTAAGTGTGGTGATTTGGTTTATAAATTTTTGTATTTTTGAAGCATACTACATATTTTACACCATTTTGCATTTTTTTTTTTCTAAGTTATTAGTTTTAAATCGAATTCATTTATTTTTATTTTATTTTAATTTTCCCCTTTTGTACAACAAACCAAAATGGTTTCACTAGAGAGATAAATATAATTAAGAGAAAATACAACTGTTTAGTATCATATTTTTGCCAAGATCAAAAGTTACATATTCAATTTTTTTTTATCTTTAAATTTTAATTAAAGCTTGTGTTTCATTTTTTGATTTATTTGTCAATTTTTTATTTTTTTTTCTTATTTATATTTAAGCTCGCTTTCAACTTTTTCGCTAAAATAATCTGTATGTTGACTATTGACATTCATTGCAATCGAAGTAAGAAAATGAGTTTTCTAAATTATTAATTTTGAAAAATATAAAAAATTGTGAATTAATTTTTAAGCATTATACTTTACTAGCATATACACTAATTTAAGTAAAGATTTATGTATGTAATCAAAGAATTGGATAAATGAAATATAAAAATTCATTACATTTGTTTGCATTTTTTTAAATTTCATTCATTTCGTTAGTATTTGTAATTTTCTGGAATACAAAACTTATATAATCCTTGGCTTCCAATAATATCTTATCCTAAAATGTAAAATTAAATTTTAATTATTATTTCAATTCAAAATTTACTTATTTACCATATCAGAGTTTAAAAAAGGATGAGCGTAATGTTTCCACGATAACAATAAATTTGAAAAAACTTTAGCATTTTCATCTTCTTGTATATCTTTAGTTGATTTAATATTTTCTTCATTTACAAAACATTCAAATTCATTAGACGACTCTGACTGAGAACTATCTTCGAATTCCAAAAGAGCGATTTCTTCTTCAATACTAGTTTCTGTATTTTTTTTATTTAAACAATCACACTTTATGCAATCATGAGTGGTTGATAAAGTATTTAAATTTAAATCAAAAGCAACTTTTAATTCATCTGGTGAAAATTCTATTTTGCCTACATCCAAATCTTTTAATGTAATATTTAAAGACAATTTAGTTAATTGTTTTTGAAGTAATTTTTCCTCAATTGTTCCTACTGTAATCAATCTATATATATTTGCTGTCTTGTTTTGGCCATCTCTCCATATCCTTAAAATAAAAATTAATTTAAATCACTAAAATATAAATATATATATATATAATCTAATCACCTTGCCATTGTTTGATAATCATTTGCTGGATTCCAATCTATATCATATAATATAATATTAGATGCTCCTGTTAAATTTAGTCCACAACCTCCAGCTTTAGAACTTAATAATAATACAAAATTATTTGAATATTTATTATTAAATTTATCAACAATAATTTGCCTTTGATTTGATGCAGTTGTTCCATCTAATCTGCAAACATTATATTCTTTTAAATAACAATGTTTTTCAATTAAATCTAGTGTTTGAGTATAATGAGAAGCAACTACAACTTTTTGTTTATATCCATTCAATAATTCTAACATTTTGATCAGAGTTTCAAATTTTCCGGATTTTTTATAAATACTTGAATTGCATTTTGCAAATAAAGAATTTGTATAATTAGAAAATTCTTTAATAAGACAATTATCTTTCAATTTATAATTCAAAGCCATATATTTTTCATTTATTAAAAAAGGATGACTGCATAATTTTTTTAAAAATATTATATACGGAAGAAATAATGATTGATTCGTAATAATTTCATTTGAATCTAAAATTGTTTTACTATTTATAACATATTTATAAATTTCTATTTGCAATTTAGTTAATTTACAAATTACAATATTTTCAACTTATTTAGTAATAATAAAACTAGTTAGTAAATATCAAAAAAATAATAAAATATAATAAACTTACTTTTACTAGGTAAATAAGATTTGATTATTTCTTGAGTTCGACGTAAAGTAAAATGCTTTACAATATTAAATAAATTTTCGGCACATTCATCTCCTTTTTCAATTATTTCTGGGCTCGCTCCTTCCTTTCTTGATTGTAAAATTGGTTCTTCAAATTTTTTTTTAAACTCATTTAACGATCCTAAACAATTTGGATTAACAAGATCTGCAATCGCATGTAATTCTTGTAGATCATTTTGAATAGGAGTACCTGTCAAAATAATTTTCTTATCTGTTTGTATGTTATTTAAAATTGCTTGTGAGATTTTAATTTTTGAATTTTTCAATCTATGACCTTCGTCACAAATTAATAGATCAAAATTAATTTTAGAAAGTTGTTTAGCATTTTTTTCAAAAGATTCATAAGAAATAATTAAAATAGGATAAACTGTTTTACTTTGTTTCATATAATCGTTAACGGTTCGTTTTTTTCCATCAATAAAATAAACATAAATTTTTTCAAATTGTAACCATTTATCAAATTCTTTACACCAGTTTTTTATTAAACTACTTGGTGTCAAAATGATGACTGTTCTTAATACAGGTTTGTTTAAAGGACCTTGTTTAAGTAAGGTGTATATTAGCACAATACATTGTAAAGTTTTTCCTAAACCCATTTCATCAGCTAATATGCAACCTGATCCTGATTCAAACTGCATTCCCATTAAACATTTATACATAAATACAATCCCTTCTTTTTGATGTGGACGCAATATTTTCGCAATTCTATCGTCTACAATCACGTCAACATGATTTTGCGACATTTTTGGAAGAATAAATTTTTCAAAGTTTTCTTCATTAGTATTGTTTGAATCATTATTTTTTTGCATGTC
Organism: Pyemotes zhonghuajia; assembly: GCA_025170145.1. Taxonomy (NCBI): domain Eukaryota; kingdom Metazoa; phylum Arthropoda; class Arachnida; order Trombidiformes; family Pyemotidae; genus Pyemotes; species Pyemotes zhonghuajia. Next base: position 10,190,852 of record CM045845.1, read on the forward strand.
CGCCTGTTGATTTTTTTTATCATTATTTAAAAAATCTAAATTTAATGTGATCTTGTCTATCGAAGAAATCTCTGTTGCTTTAGCAGTAATTAAACTGTTTTCATCTAGTTTTTTTACAGAAAATTTATTTTGAAATTTAGTTAAATTATTATTTAATACTAATGATTTGCTTTTAATTGGTTGTTTTTTACTTTCACTAGATAAATTTGAACTAAAACATTTATTATCTAAATAAGCTTGCTTATCGATTTCACAACCAATTAAACATTCTTTATCAGATATAAAAATGTGATCATCTTCTTTAATTGGTACTCCTTTTTGATAGCAATATTCTTTATGAATTCTTAAAAGATAAAATGTTAAAGAAAAAAATTAATTTAATTTAAATTTTCTTACACATCCTTATTTAAAGAATACAAGGTGATAGTTTTTCCGTTCCGAACCAAAATTGCATCTTCTTCCCAAAGTTTGTGTTTTTTTCCAGGTTTATATTTACCCCACATTGCATTAAATACCTGAAAATCCTTTTCATCACTGCAACTTTCACTGATACATTCTGGTGTATTTGTATTAATATCTTGATAATCCAGTTTAATCCTCTTTCGATTGATCATTGACTTACGCATTTTAATCACAGTTCAAATTACAATAAAATTGCAACCATTGAACAATTAAAAAGTTCGAATTGGCGCCTTTAAATTTTTTTCTTAATTCTTAAAGCGGTAATTTTTGAAAATTGAAATTAAAAGCTAATTATGCAAAATTAATTATAATATTTAAACTTACTTCTATTAGATTTCATAGTATAATTTACAATTAGATTTAAGTAATCATTTTTTTTTTTCTCTGTTTAGATTAATTTATTCAATAGCTATTCAAACAATTTACAAAATCATAATCTAATTTAATTTTTGTTTTAAGTTTCATTTTCTGTTTCTAATATATGACAATATCGAATTGTTGTTGTAGTTGTAAATCTATTCTGTTGCTCTTTCTTTATTAAAAACCGTGTATTTTGTTTGTATTTATATATATAGGTATATGCGCATCTATTAACATAATAATTTAGTTCAAAAACATGTAAGAATTTTTAAAAATAAACGCACATTTTTTAAATTAAAATTAAATTAAAAATTCAAATAAAAATTAAAAGAAAAAAGAGTTAATACTAAGGCATCAATAGATCTAATCTATTAAATAGATCCACGTGTTCTTTTGAGTACAAAAATATTTTACTATAAACCCTAAGTTAGTTTTCTTTGTGTGTAAATGAAACAAAAAATCACATTAATAACAAAAAATTATATTTTCCACATTTTTTGTCATGTATGATTCATACAAACATAAAATAATAAAATAAAAATATTTATACAAATTAAAAACTTTGTCGATTTTCAAAAATCAACTTGCATAATCTTATACATAGATATACATGGAGATATTTGTCTTTATGTCTTCTTATTTGTGTTTATGCAATTTTAAATCTTAAACTGATAATTATTAAACGATTATTAATTGTAAAAAGTTTCTTAAACTCAAATTTTACATCTTGTTTATAAAAAATTAAAGTGTGAAATTTTGAAAAATAAAATTCTTTTATCATTTTTTTGTTTGCAAAACAGAATTAAAAACACATAAATTATTTTGATATGATAAAGTATATTACAAAAGCTCGTCTACAAGTAATTTGTGCACATATGCGATATATAAATACAATTTCCAAATCTATATTAATTGTGAATGCGTTAAATTTGTATGTTATGTATTTATAGGTATATACAACATTAAACCGAAATCGGAATTGTATTCAAAGCTTAAGCATTGCTAAAAATTACCTGTCATTAAAAAAAAAATTTTAAATTTGTTAGCGAGCATTTTAAATTATGTACAATTTTTAAACATATGTTTTGAATCGTATGCAAATTTATCTATTTTTAAAAAATGTTCAAGTTTGCAAATTGTCAAATTTAAAAATACAATATTCTAAAAAGATTGTTATCAAAATAATAGATAATTAAAAAATTAAAATAAAAAAAAAAATTAGATTAGTAATTATAATTAAAATCAAAAATATTTTTCCAAATAAAATTTTTTTCTCTAATAAAACTATGGCTGGTAGAAATATAGTAGAAATATATTTTATAAAGAAACTTGATCCTCAAATGGCCATATTCATTATTAAATCATATACAATTAATTTTAAATCTAATATAAAATATTAGAATATAAGTTGAATAAATTTGGATATAAAATTAAAGTTGATATGATGATACTTTTGTAATTCGATTTTTATTTATAATAAATCTCTTCTTTTTTCAACATAATTTAAAATTAATTATTTAAATTTTTCATTTTAGTTCAAGTTGCCATTAGATTTTAAATATAATATATGTTTATTTAACTAATTTCATTTAAAAATGGCTGTAAAACAAAATTTTTATGGATATCTATCTCTTTTTGAAACTAAAAAAAAAAAAATTAAATAATTATTTTAAAAATTTAAAAAATATTTTTACCTGCTCCTCTAGCATAAGAATTATGAACTTGAGTAACCATTTTACTATTTTCATAGTAATCATCATCCTTTGAGCTTAATCGATATAAAATTAACATTACTAGTAATGTGGTAAATAAAAGACCAACTACAGCACTGCCAATAATCGCTAAGAAAATAAATAAAATTAATTTAATTAGCATTTAAATATATGTTTAATATTTAATTAAGATTAAAAATAAAAAACTTTTATTCTTATAAATTTGTAAATAAAAAAAAAATATATGTTAAACAATAAGAAAAATCTAAAGTTTGAAAAATAATATAAAGTAATTTTTATATTCTAAACGTGACAATTATGTTTTTAATTTAACAAAATTATATATTAAAAAAAATTATTTTAATCATTATAAAAAATTATAAACATTTTAATTTAACCTTTGAAACAAATTGTGATAAAGATAAAAGTAAAGTATTAAAATAAAATATTAAAAAAAAAATAATATTAAAATATTCTTGATTGTCATATGATCTGGTTATAAGATTGAAAAGTTTAAGTTTAAATTAAATAGTTTATTTGCTATTATTATTTACTAAAGTTAATTGAAAAATACTTTTCTTCTAAATATTTATATAAATAAATATGAAATCATTTCTTATAAAGTAATTGAGTAAATATTTTTAAATTTTTACTCTTATCTTTTTTAAAAACTTAAATAAAATACAAATGTTTACTTCTGACCTATTTTAGCATAAGAAACTCATCTATTGCAAATAAACTGTTTTGAACAATTAAAGATAAGTAAATTATATTAGTATAAAAAATAAATATATGTATGGTGTATTTTTTTTTAAATTAAATGATTAAAACTAATTTTAATAATGGCCATAAACATATAATTTGAAAAAAATATTCAAATTTCGCATAAAAAATGCTGAATTTTAACTAGTTTAAATTTGTATCAAAATTAGTTTGAAATAAAATTGATTAACTTTTGACAAATTTATAATATTGTATAATTTTTTTTGCGAACTAACAAGTGTACTTGCATTTATTAAACAGTGGATTTAAACGAGTAAACCTAAAAATTACTAGAAGTTTATTCATTTAAGAGTTGTTCTATTGCAGACGTAATTAATGGACATATTTCAAGACTGGTTTGCTATTGAAGTAAGCAAGTTTGGCAAAAAAGCAATTGGAAGTAGCAAGAGTGAAGAAAAAAGGTTTAAAAAAACTGCGGCAGGCCGTCAGAAAATAATTACTAATTACGCCGTTGAGCACACAAAATTTGGCCTAAATACAAACACAGCTGTCTCGACATATAGCCAAACACGCCTACATATGCAAAAAATGACTTGCCATCCAATGTGACCCTTAACTGGTAAGAAACAAAACAAGCGATAGACAAAATAACAAACCAAGCCAAAATGAAATTGATAAATTGATTATAACACAGATAACATATTGAACAAACTGTCTAATAAACTTAAATCATTTTTGAACATGCAAGAATAAACAGGTGTAACATATGACTATAAAACGGAAAAACATTTTAAATCGCCAGATAAAACTATTTAAAAGTTTAGTTTTTTTATAATCAACAACTAATTAGATTTTGGTTGATTTAAGAGAATGAGAATTGCCACTCAATTCGATCTAGTCATTTGAGCGACTAGTCACCAGTTGTTTTGCCTTCCTAATTTAAATTTTTATCTCTTGTTTAGTTCGCGACAACTAAACAAAGTAAACATTTTTTCAAACCACAAGTTGGCAAACAACAAGCTGATATCATTGGAATCCGAAATTGCAAAACTTATTTAGACTGTTTTCGTGTTTATGACACTAAACAGGTTTAAATTGGATTTATAAAACTCTAAAATGTGCACGAACTTCTCTATCAATTTATTTAGAAGAATGCAAATTAAAATGCAAATCTGAATTTCGAGCAAAAAGTGTTAAAATACTGGACTTCAAGACAGATTAAATAAAAAGTAAACCATTAAGCCCTAAAAGACCACATACCAGCCTGAATAACTGATCCAAAATCTGATTGTGTTCAGATTGAACACACTGTAAAAAGTTGTAAGATCAACTGCCATTGAAATCAGACGCCCCCTGCAAAGTTTTCTTGATAGGCTAGAGAACAGGCTAGAGAACAAGCTACAGAGCAGGCCACAGACCGGGCCACAATTTTGGCTATAACATGTAATTAAAAGATGGCTAACTTGTTCTCGTGTTTACTTGAAAGTTAGCTCAAAAAGACCCCGAAGCAGTTTCTTCTCTTTTTTTTCACTCTCTGCTCATATTTACACTCAAAAACACCATTGAAGTCTGTTCAAGCAGATTCAGCTATAATTAGTATACAGTGATATTTATCTAAATTCCGATACTTGATTTGCCCTTACTTATCTCAAATATTGTTCTTTATTTACTTCTATTTCCATTTCAATGCAACAATTTGTCAATGAAGCTTTAATAAATAAAAGCCAAAATAGACTTGATATTCATCTTTATGATTAATAAAAGCAAGTACGTTCTAGCTAATTGTGGGAATAGTTTAAATAAATAAAACATCTAGAAAAGGTAGAATTAAAAATTATTCTACTTATTAATTCAAATATGTTAAACTAGCCAACATTTCAATTATTTAATTATAATTGTTTACTATTACTTTTTGTGTTTAAACTTAATTCTAAGCAAAGCCCATATCATATTATGTATACGATGTCAGTTTTAAAAAAAAAATTATTTTATTTATTTGAATAGAGTCTTTATTTTAGCAATCATCATAGTTTGTTTTATTTTCTTTAAATTTCAATTTCAAACCACAATTAATAGAATTTGTAAATTTAATATTTTTTATCAGTTTACATTGCACACTATTAATAGGCTTTATAATTTGAAACGATTTAAATTAATTTCTAAAAAATATAAACAAATGGTTTAAGAATTTAAAAAATTGACTGCAATCAATAAAATGACCATTTTTGTTTTTTTCGGCTGTTTTTCTCAAATGAACAGGTGTTTAAAACTAAATTGCAAATAACCTTAGTATTTAACTTACATCTTTTTATTTTTTTTTTATTTTAAACTAATAAAATGTTAAACTGCATTTTAAACTAGTATAAAAGACTATACAATCCAAATATCAGGCAACTTTTGTATAAATTTGTTGTTAAAAAAAAAAACCAAATTCTAAAAATTAAAATTAGATGCATTCTTCATCATTAAAATGCATTTAAAATTAAAGATTGTAATCAATTGACATGAATTCAAATTCTAAAAACAACATTCACTCATAAATATGCAAAATTATTATTTTTTGATTTCATACATTTGCATGCTAAAATTGATTTCAAATTGTGTTGTTTCTTATTATAAGAAATCATTCTCAAGTTCAAAAATGTTGAAATTAAATTTCAAATATCACCAAAATAACATAATTGCTATATATTTTATAAATTTTAAATAAATTATAAATATAAAATAAAAATACAGATAAAAATGATAACATTCATAATTTTTTTTAAAATTTAGTAAAATATTTGATAAACAGACTAAATGAATGTGTAAAAAGCTAAATAATTACAAACAAAATAAGTATTATTTTTTATACTTCAATTAAAATTTTCTTAATTGAGCAAATAAATTTACATATTAATGATGTTAATATTGAGCTGCATCATTTTAAATAAATATAATCTGAATATACTTTTAATAAAAATGTTTTCAAAAAAAAAAAATTGTCACTCAATTTAGATTTGTTAAGCATAATTATGGAAAATCTTAATGGTTATGCTAGTAAGAAAAATAAACTTAAAATATATTAAATCATCAATAAAAAGTATATTCTTTAAGTGAAATATTTTGAAAAAAAAAAAATAATAAAAACTAAGTTAATCTTTGTTATATTTTAAATATACTTGATTGCTTATCAAAATAAAATAAGTAAAAAAATCGGCATCTTGTTTAAAATAGACAATCTGGTAACCAAGCAGTCTTCATATTCATATGGTATTAGAGCAATATGTTAAACTGTATTTAACCGTAAACTAAACACTTATCAAAAAAAGCAAAAGATTTCTTAAAACTTGCTAAAAAGCAAACTGAGCCAATATATAAGAGCTTAGACTAGAAAAGAAAAGCAAAAAAAATACAAAAAGATACTGAATGGCAAATAAAATAAAACATAAAAAAAATAAAATAATAATAACAAGCAAAAAAAAGTTAGCTAGTATTGCCCACACACAATGAGTAACAAACATAGCTTAAAATGTTTAAGATGCCTATTCTTTATATTTCAAATGAAATATAAATAAGTTGCTGCAAGGCAAAAGCATGTGCTTGCCATTCATACATAGTTTGTGTGACCGGTCATTCTAACTTTAGGTTGTGGATTTTCATCGCTTTTAAAAAGTAACATTTTCCGGTGCTCAAGCAAATATTGACATGTTGGCCAAATGTGACTCATTTTATTTAGTTTTAAATTACAAAAGGCTTGACAAAAATGTAACAAAACTGAGACTATTGCAAACAATAACAAATAAATGCAGTTTAATCAATTTACAGACGAGTAACTTAAATTAAAGTTTATTCAATGTTAAATAATGGTCATTTGAAAAAAAATAAAGTTTAAATTTATTTTTTAATCTATTTTTCTAGCACATTTAACCTTATTATTATTATTATTATTAATAAACTTATTTATTTGATATGATGTAAGCAAAATGCATATTAAAGAAAATAAATGATGTTTTTTCCTTTTAATTACACTCATTCCACTTAAACTTAAGTTGATTAAAACAATTTTGTCACGAGATGTTTAAATCAAGTGTGAAATGATGTGAACTAATTGATTTATAATATTTTTTTAAATAGTTAACCTTTTTCAATCAAAACAACTTTGATAAAAATAAATATTTTTTCTTTAGCTTAATAATATCATTAGGTAAACAACATATGTCTCTTATTTAATTTTTTTTTTAATAAACAGCCACACTTAAAAAAAATAACAACTTAACAAAACTGATTTTATATAATAAGAAAATTAATAATAATATTTTTTTAATTGAAAATTTTAAAGTGAATTTTTATCATTGAATGAAAATTTAAATAAATACCTGCTAAAATAGCTGGTTGGGCGAAAATTGAAGCAACTTGTCTAGATAAATCTTTTCTTCCCAAAAATGACAAATTATTATCTAAATTATTATTTTCAATTTCCTCACTTTCGTTCGACAAATTATTATTTTTGACTTTAACTTCTGGTATCAAATTAGATTCTTTACTGTCTTTTTCAAAATCTTTTTCAATTGGTTTAGTTGTTTTTGGCACTGTTTCATTAATTTTATTTTCTTCATGATCAGTATTTTCTTCATCTTCATCGTCATCTTCAGTAGCTTCTTCTTCTGAAAATAGTGTTGAAGATGAAGATGTATCATGGTATTTATTTATATTAGCTGGATCTTTTGCTTTAGGTATCGTTTCACTAGCATAATTTTCTTTAGGTGTTTCCTTATTTATATTTATTTTAGGATTTTCTTCATTATCAGTAAAATTATCTCCATTATCATCACTATCATCTTCATCATCATCATCATCTTCTTCATCATTATCCTCGTCTGCGTCGCCTCCAGATCCAAAATCATTATCAAAATTATTTTTTTCATTAGAATTTTTATGCACTTTATTTTCGTCTACTTTATCGTTTGAATTTAAATTAGTAATTTTATTATGATTTTTATTTAAATTAGAATCAATTTTAGGTTTATTATCAGAAGCAGAATTTGTATGATCTTTTTCATTGTGAGTATCGAAATTATTTTCACTATCGAATTCTTTTTCTTCGTCAAATTCAAACTCTTTATCATTTTTGTTTTCTGAATCTTCATCGTCGTCTTCTTCGTCGTCAGTGTTTTTTTCATAATTATAGTCAACAGCACGTTCATCTTCATCATTGTCGCTAGTTTTTTCATCATCATCGTCATTAAAATCTTCATCATCTCCACTGCCTTCATCGTCTGTGTGGGTAACTCGCATAGCAGAGTGAGTATTGGCCATTGAATTTTTGTACATGGACGGACTAATGGCCCCAAAAAGATTACTTTTATCACATTTCACATAAGTGAACATTAAACAGAAAGTAAATAAGCAACAAACAGCTGCATTTTTCCATTTAAGCCGTTTCATTTTGACAAATTAGATTAGCGCAGAGAAAATAGCAAAAAAGAGTAAAAATTGTAGTTAATGTTTGCAAAGATGGACAGTTTAGAAATGGAGCATGGAGATGAGAGAAAAGCAAGGTAATGTAGCGTAAGGTGAGAATGGCTTCAGTTGAGTTAAATTGGTCAATTGAGGTGGCTCATGCTTTTTGAAAGCGTAAGACTGAAGAAGCTGAGTGGTGAATATTGTGGTGAATATTGTGGTGAATATTGTGGTGAATATTGTGGTGATATTGTAGAATAGTAAATATTGGACAGTACTGAATATTGAACTCTAGTAAAAGCCAAACTCTAGTAAATACCAACTCTAGTAAATATTAAACTCTAGTAAATATTGAACAATACTGGGCAGTAGAAACTAAGACAAACACAGTTTCTTAAAGCAATTTGCAGCAACCGACACATTAGTGTTCCGTTTTCATGGCAGACTAATTTCGTTCGCCCTGCACTAAGTTGTTTTGCTCTTTTCTTGGCTGGCTTTGTGTGCTATGGTGGAGCAGCGCCCCCTAACGGTATTGTCCACCACTGGATGACAAGCGGCGCTGCAAAGCTCAGCAAATGAACGACCACTGGCTTTAGGTTCGGTTTTTGATTGCTCACTTCTAGGTTGTTCACTTTTGGATTGTTTATTTCTTAATCTCTCAGCTCTTAATCTCTCAGCTCTTAATCCCTTAGCTCTTAATCCCTCAGCTCTTAACTCCTCAGCTCTTAATCCCTCAGCTCTTTATTCCTCACTTCTTATCTCCCATCCTTTATTCTAATTACTTGTTTTCAACTCAGACAAGCAACTTTAGGTTCAGATTTAGGGTTAGGTTAAATTCACAATCCTGTTCAGCCAATCAAATCAAATAATTAATAATTTCACTTCACCACTTTCGGTCAGCAGATCAGATCAAAATTCACTAAAACACACATTTGCAAACTCCTTATTTGGACACTGAATTCTATTAGCAAAACTTTCTGCTTTGCTTTATTTTCATTTTGTTCACTTTTTCCAATTTTGCATTTTTTTCTTTTTCGCTTTATGCCAGCACCATCTTTTGTTCTAATTTGTAACTACATTCATTCAACTTTTGTTTAATCTGTCTAGTTCTGTTCGAAATTTCTGCTCAAAAGTTTTTCTTTCAAATTCTGTTTAAAAGTCTCTTCTAAAGTTCTGTACAACAATTCAGTTCAAATGTTCTGTTTAAAAATTCTGTTCTAAAATTCTGTTCTAAAGTTCTGCTCTAAAGTTCTGCTCTAAAGTTCTGCTCTAAAGTTCTGCTCTAAAGTTCTGCTCTAAAGTTCTGCTCTAAAGTTCTGCTCTAAAGTTCTGCTCTAAAGTTCTGCTCTAAAGTTCTGCTCTAAAGTTCTGCTCTAAAGTTCTGCTCTAAAGTTCTGCTCTTAAATTCTGTTTTAAAGTTTTGTTCTAATGTTCTGTGCAAAAGTTTTATCCAATTTTTTTTAAAAATGTTTGTTCAAAAATTCTGTTATAAAGTTCTGTCAAAAATTTAGGTCCAACAATCAAAAAATCTTTCTCAAAAACTTTTTCTAATTTTGCTATTTTTCTATCAAAGATGGCGATACTTATTTAAAACATCAATTCCAGATTCTATTCATTTAAATTTTATAAACTACTTTTAAATATTTATTATTAATCACTTCGATTTTTCAAATTTATAAATAAATTTTTTTATCATTTCACAAAAGATCATTATTAAATATAGTAACAGATAACTTAATATTTAATAAAGTTAGCTCAATTTTCATAAAATTGTCTAAGTTTTATTAATAAAAAATTCATATTTTCAAATTTTAAATATTCACATTTTTCACTTATTAAAATGTAATCAATTAAAAAAAAAGTCTAATCTATAAACACAATATTAAAAATAATTTTCAAATATATTTTCATATTTAATTTCAAAATTCAAATTTTAAAAAATAATATTTTTAAAAAAATTTAATTTTATAAAAAAAAAACTTAAACTTTAAAGCTTTCTTAAAGTTGCTTTTTTTAATTATATTTTATTAATTTAATTTAATTTACTTATTTAATATTAATCCTGTCATTTAATTCCATTCATATATAAAAACATTTTATGTAAAAAATGTTAAAAAAAATTTTCAACAAATTTATGCTAATATTACTTAAATTTTATTGATTAATTTATATAAAAAACAAATAAAATTTTATAAAAAAATAAAATAATTAAAATACAATTATTACCAAAATTCACATTCTATAAAAAAAAAAAATAAAAATTTTTTTTTTTTTAATTAAATTTTTTATTACATACAAAATGTTTAAAAAATATTTCTTATTAATTTCTCATTTAAAAAGAAATTGATTGAAAAATTAATAAACTATATATATATAATAAAAATATATATTTTTATTATTAAATATTAAAACAATTAAATATATTTACAAAATATAATTTTAAATGTTTATTTCAAGCAATACATTAAACTAATTAAAACTAACTAAATTTTTTAAATTAACTAATAAATAAATTAGTTTTAAATCAAATTTACTTCTTAACAAATTTGTTTTAAAACATTGTTTAAAAAATATATCAAAAATTTTTTTTAAATTAATTTTTTACTTTTAAAATTAAAATAATTTATGTTTAATTTATAAACAAAAAGCATTGTATTTAAATTTTAATTGAGAATTTTTAATTTGCAATTTAATATTTAAATAAACGATTAAAAGTATTATATTTTATTTAATTTTTTATTATAAAAAAATTATAAATTTAAACAAAACATATAAAAAATATTTATTTGACAAAATATGTGATATAAAAAATTACAATTAAATCCAAAAGTAATTATTGTCACCACATAAGTTTATATGCTTTGTTAATATTATTATTTTTTTAACTTATTATTTAAAATAAAAAAAAATCTTAATGATAATTTAATTTATGTGTCTGAAATGATAATATTTTGGTTTTATACTAACTTTATATAAAAAAAAAAAATAAATATTAATTAATCTCATGTTTTCTTGTTCAAATACTAGTTTTTAATTCATGTTTTTCCTAAATAGATTTCAATTTATATGACATTTATTATTTTTTCTCTATAATATTTTTTTTCTTAAACCAATAAAAAATAAAAAAGTTTATTTTTAAAAAAAAAAATTAAATTAAATTATGCAAAAACAAAAGCAGCATTTGAAAGAAATATAATTGTAATTAAATTATGTAAGAAAAATTTATTAAATATGATAATCACGTTGTATCGTGTTAAAAAAAAAAATTATTTTGATTCAAAAAAAATTTTACAATATAAATAAATTTTAAAACAAAATTAAGCATTAATGATACTAATAAAAAAACTAATATTTCGATTTTGAAAATTATATTTATTTGAAAATAAGAATATGCATTTAAATTTAGTTTATATTAAATTTGATTTAGTTGTAAAATTAAATTAAATATTTGAAACAAGAGACTTTAATTTAAAAAAAAAAAAATAATTTTATTTTTTATTTACTCAAAAGAAAAAATCTTATGAAACTTTTTAATGAAGACAATTATGTTAAATATTTGAAATAAAAAATTGCACAATTATTGATTTTATATTTAAACCATTTTTTTTTTATAATTTCATATTTCACTAAACTACTTTTTATATTATTTATTTATCAATGATTTTTTTTTTTAATTAAAATTTTGATAAATCAGTTTAATTAATATATATATACATAGTGTTGTTTATTTTTCTTATTTATTGTAGTTTTTTGTTTAAATTTGTTCTTTATCTATTGAATCGCCACAATGTTAAAAATTCAACTATAAATTCAAACATAAAATTTTAATTAAAATTAAAATCAATGCTTTACAATTAAGCAGGTAAAAAAACTAAAAAAATTATATAAAATAAAAAAAATTTAAATTTTAATATTTTAAAAAAAAAATTAAAAAATGTAAAATAAGTTTTAATTAGTAATTTTATTAAAAATATTAGTATTAATAAAAATAAGTAATAATAGTTGAGATAAAAAAATTTTATTCAAATGATGTCGATTTTATGTCAATCAAGCGGTTTTACAAATAAATTTAAAGCTGATTATTTAAACAAGGTTTTGGCACATGTTGAGCCAACAAAAAGATAACTTAAAATAATTGAATTTCTTATTAATATATTGATGATTTTGTGGTTTGATGAGTTTAAAATCTAGATAAAAGATGTTTCAATCTAGTTGATACGGTTATTTTGATTATATATAGACTAAACATATTAATCGACATTCAAATGTTTGTCCAATGAAAAAATACGTCAAACTATTTTAAAGAAGAGTGGGTTACATATGTGAACAATATTTAACATTTTTTGCTTTTGCATCTCTGTCATTATAGCTTGTATGTGATGCGCACAATCTAGATTAGCATGAATCCGTGTACAAAGCAGCTGCACTAGCCTGTCTCTTTGCATTTGACCATCATCTGTTCAACATCAAACTTAAATTCAATTTTTCAATAACCGGAAACAAGAACAAATTTTTGCTTCTTTTTTTGCAAGTACCTTTTTTGAATGCCAAAATCAATGAAAACAAAATTTCAACAAATTAAAGTTTGAAAAAGTTAAAAGTTATTTTTTCACATTCCAAAAATTGAATCTTTTCATAAATCTTATCAATATTGGTTTTAGACATCGGAATTTATCTTAGAAACTCAATGTGATTAGCTTAAATAGAACAGTTTCTTATTTATTACATACAGTTCTTTATGAACTGTTTGATCATTCACTCTCTTGTTTTTGGTTTTTCCACCTGTTTTCAACAAATTAACCGAGCTTCAATCATTTACTAACAAAATGGATATCAAAGAAAATGACTTTTCTTCTCAATTTCGTTTCACACTTGATTTAGTTAACGATTCTTTAACTACTTTTGCTGATTTTAATCTAAACGAATCTTTTCTAGCCGACGGTTGTTCTGTATTTGACTGTTCAGAATTAAATAAAGACAGAAATGAATACATCTTACCTTGGTGGCAACAATTACTTTGGAGTATTTTTTTCGGCTCTATAGTTCTTATAGCTACTGGTGGAAACTTAATTGTGATCTGGATTATTTTATATCATAAACGTATGCGTACTGTTACTAATTTTCAATTATGTAAGTTTATTTTTTGATAATTAATTTTAATATATTTAAAATTCAAATTTATTTTTGTTTTTTAACATTTGCTTTGTTTTTAGTAAATTTAAGCTTAGCAGATATTATGGTGTCCACCTTCAATGTGATATTCAACTTTACATGCATGTTAAGCGCGTTAGTATTTTTTGATAGGTTTTCTCTTTTTTATTTAATTTAATTTTTAAATTTAGTTTTTGATGTATTTTTTCATAATTTTTTTTTAATATATTTTTTGTAAATTATGCAAACATTTTTTCATTCATGTTTGATTTTTTTTTCTTAAAAAATATTTTTTTATATTTTAAGTTTTTTTTAGATACTTAATTTTAATACACTGTTTAAACTTATGATTTATTCAGTACAAAGAGTTTATTGCTTGAATTTGTCATATCTTATCTTTAAGCTTTTGAACCTTTTTTATTTCTATTTCATCTTCTTATACTAGAGATTGGAAATTCGGCGCTGTTTACTGTAAAATTTCCAACTTTATTGCGATTCTTTCAGTTTCAGCAAGTGTTTATACACTAATGGCTATTTCAATTGACAGGTAAGTAAAAAAGGCAATTTCATTTACAAAAAAATAATCTTTTTACATTTCATTTGTTGATTTAAATTTTTTTTATTTAATTTTTAATGTTAATTAATTGAATTTACACCTGATTAAAAATTTTATTGATTGAAAATTGCGACCTGAAACTATTTTAGATTTATTGCTATTATATATCCACTTAAGCCACGTATATCTAAGCGTATCACCATTAACATAATAATCTCAATATGGTTGTTTAGTGCTTTACTTTCTTCACCAAATCTACTTTTTTCAACTATCAAGCATGAACAGTTTAGAAACGGAGACTCAAGACGTATATGTTACATGGTCTGGCCAGACGGTGTGGCGACAAATAGTCAGCTAGATTACTTGTAAGTATCAATTTCTATACATATTTTTTGCACACTTCATTATCTTGTCATTTTTGAATTTTTTTGAATTTGTCGCCATTTAACTCTTTTTATAAAAAAAATAAAAAGTATAATTTTTATTTTTGTTAAAACAGTTTAAAAAAATATTTATATTTTTATTATAATCACTGTTTTCACTTGATTTTTTTTTCTATCAGTGTTTTTAATTTATTATTTTTTACTGCTGCCTATTTGTTTCTATGATGGATTATTTTGACTTTTAAGATCATTTTTATCTGCTTTTTGAGTATCTTGGACAAATATTGTTTTCAATCTGTTTGTCACTTTTCCACTTTTTTTCTATAAATATTAAATTTGATATGCTAAACTATTGATTGAAGATTTCTTTATTTGATAATTTTGAACATTTTAAAATCCTGAATTAGCTTATTGGAAATAAACACGTTATACTAGATGAAAAGTTTGAATTTAGTTTTTTTTTTATATGCATAAACTGTAAAATATAAATATGTTATTCTCTTCATATATTTATCAATAGAAATCACACATATTCTATAAGATTCATTTTATGTCATTTAATTTCTTATTGCAATCTTATTGCAGTCAGTTTTTTAAAAGTATATACATCCATTAGTTGAATTTTAAATTTATAGCATTTCTGCTTTAACTATTAAAATTTAGTAAAAAAAAAAAATTAAATATAAAAAAATTAGTACACCCATCCCCATAACCGCCACTCTACTCTTACTCATATAAACCCAGAATTAACCTCCCCTAAAGTCCCATAACCTCCCTAGCCTAGAGCCACCTAACCCCCAGACAAAAACACTAACCCCACTGTAACATAATATCAACCCCTTCCACACAACACACAAAACCAAAAAACAACCAAAACCCCAACACAAAAAAACAACACAACATAACAACCAGCAAAAACCACCCCAAAAAAAAAATGCTAAATTTCTAAAAACCAAAAAACAACCCAAAAAAAAAATAACACACAACAAAACCAATACGACAAACAAAAAAACCCACCCTTAAACAAACACCCACCCCCCACCCCTTACACAAAAAAAATACCCCCCACCACAACCCAACCCCTCCCCACCCTCCCCCCCTCCCAACAGCAATGAACCCTATTAACCCAATCCTAACCCCCTACTATAAAAACCTTCACAACGCCCAACAACCACACCAACCTACCCAAATAAGACCCCATCACAACAAAACCTATCAACCCCACCCCCAAACACCCCCGCCCCACAGACAAAATACCATTAATCATAGCAACTTGACACCTCAACTAAATTGACTTTTGCTCATTCTAATTTAATTATTAATCCATTTTTTTGTCAAGTCATTTTTGAGTCATATTAATTTTTTCAGTATTTTATAGTTGCAAATATAATAAATTTTTATTTATTTTTTTATTAAAAGTTAAAATAATTTTTTTTTTTTTATTTTATTTTAAAAATATAATTTATTAATCAATAAAAATTTATTTTTTAATAATTCATTAAAATAATAAAATAATAAGTAATTTTGAATTTTCTTTAAATTAAATTAAATGTTAGTCAAATTTAATAAAAAGTGTTCTAACAATTAATTTAGTAACATTTTTTTCAATAAGAATTATTATGGTTGAAATCTTATCTACTTTAAAGTTGGCTAATTCTATTGCATAAATATCATATTTCATTAGATTTCAGGTTTTTTTTATAGTTAATAAATTCATTAAATCAACTTTTTTTTTTAATTTTTTATTTACTATTTCTAAGCAATTTAATTTTTTATAATTATTTTTTTTATTATAAACTAGTAAGATTTGTAAAACATAAACAAAGAGATGTTTTGAAAAAAAAAATATTTAATATGTAATCAGTTTAATGTTAAGCCATGCGAATAAACAAAAAGTGGCCTAATTAATTTCCGCGTCATAATTTTGTGCAAAATATTATATTTTTAATTTGTTTTTTAATTATTTTTAATCAGAAAATATCGCCAAGATTTAACGCAAAATTTTATTGATTATAAAACTTTTTTTAAAACTATCAAGCTAAAATAATTTAAAATTGAATATTAATAAAATTATTTTTTTGATTTTATAAAGTTAAATTTATCAAAATTAAATCAAAACAAAAAAAAATGTAAATTAATATATTTTTAATTTAATAATAAAATTTTAAAAATATTTAAATTTTATTGAAAAAAAATCTACAAAATAAGATTAAAATAAGTTTAAACTAATTTTAAAATTTTAATAAACAAATAATAATGATTGTCATTTATAAAATTAAAAAAATTGAATTTATTGAATTTATAAGTTTGTTTTTATAATCAATTTTTATTTCACAACTAGAATCTTAATTAACTTTATAAAGGATAAAAAAAAAATTAAATTAATTTATTAATCATATTTCATTCTTTTTATTTTTTATTTTGTATAAGGTTTCAAAATTGTCACTTTTTTTTATTATAAATAAAAATTTTTAAATTTTAAAACTATCTACTTAATTTAATTTAAGGAATTATCGGCATATTTTGTTGAAAAAAAAATTATTTAATTATTTAATTATGCTGAATAATTTTATTAAACCCAATTTTTTTTAGTTTGATTTATTTACTATTTTTTTTTTTTATAGATACAATTTATTAATTTTATTGGCTACTTATTTTGTTCCAATCATTGCAATGACATTTGCCTATTTTCGTGTCGGTCGTAAACTGTGGGGAAGCAAATCGATCGGTGAATGGACAGTTAAACAACGTGAAGCAATAAAATCAAAACGAAAGGTAAATCTGTTATTCGTTTATTTATAATGATAAAATAAATTTTTAAAATAGAATTTAATTAATATAAAAAACAAATCGTAGATAAATAAATAATTTACATGTTTTAGTAAAAAAAAATTAATAAAAAAAAAAATAAATACGAAAAAAAATCATCAAATACTTTATAATTTAAAAAAAAAAATTTATAATTGTTAATAATTTTAATAATTTTAAATAAATATATTTATTAAACTATTAATATAAATATTTAAGCTTTAATTATTTTAACATTTAATTAAATTAATTTATTTAAAAGTTTTAAACAAATTTAAATTATTTATGCATCAACTTGTACAAAAATTTAATTAGTTAAATGTTTTAATTTTTATAGTTAACATGTTTTTATGATGATTTGGAAAAAAAAAGTTTTTTATAAACTTATTAAATTTTTTTTTCTAACCATTTATTAATCCGATTTACTTAAGTTTATTTGTTTTTGTTTAATTTTTTTTTCTTGTAAATAAACCTAAATAAATCCAAAAATTAAAAAAAAATTTTAAATAAAAAACATGACGCCTTATTTTTGTATTTGTTAAGCTTGATTTTTTCTAGTTTTTTAATTAAATTTTTTTCATTTCTATTGTCATTAAAATTAAAATTTAAAATTTTTTTGTGATCATTTTATTATTTTAAAATGACTTTTGATCTTTTGACCTTAAATTTGGATTACGGTTGCAATTTACTGTTTTTTTTTTTAATTTTTACTTTTTTGTCTAGATTGTTAAAATGATGATAGTAGTAGTTCTTATCTTTATAATTTGTTGGTTACCATATCATGCCTATTTTTTGCTTGGACATCATTTTCCCGAAATACAAAACTTGCCACACGTGCAACACATTTACTTGGCAATTTACTGGTTAGCAATGTCTAATTCAATGTACAATCCCATCATTTACTGTTGGATGAATAGTAGGTCAGTATTAAAATTTATTTTTTATTTTCATTTTTTCTCATTATTCTCTTCATTTGAACTTTACATGTAAAAATGTAATCTTATTTTATCTATGTATTTGTTATTATTTGATTCAAATTTATTACCATTTTTTTTACCGTTATTATGATTTAATAAAAATATGTATTTTCGATTTCGTACTCAATTTTTTTTTTTTTTATTAATAATTTATACATTTCAAAAATTGCTTTTGTTTTCTATTTTTATACACAATTTATTTTCTTACCTGTAAACGTTACAAAATTTTTCAATTTATTCTTTTGATTTTTTTTATACTATGCAAATATTTAATAACTAAGTTATTTAATTTATTTTTGTTTTGTTTTCTTAACAATTCTATTGATTTCAATGTCGATTTGAATTCGACTTTATATTAAATGTGCAACATGTTCACTGTAATTTGATCTTTAAAATTTTGTTTAATAAAAATATTTTGTTGGATTTATTTTTAATATAATTTTTTTTTAACAAGTTTTTATTTACTATCATAATAATTAAATCAATAGTATTTTTATTTAAATGACTAATAATAAAAAATTGCTAATTTTTTAATTAAAATAATTAATCAGTTTTTCATTAACAATTTGTTTTTATTTATTTTTTTATAATTTACTTATTTGCATAATTATTTTAACCTTTTTTTATTTTTATTAAGATTTAATATACAGATAATTACTTATAAATAAATAAAATGTTACATATTAAATCGTTAAAGTTTTTTTTTAAATTATGATAATAAATTTAAATTTAATTTATTATTATTAAGTAATGATTGTGAAAACTATTTATGATATAAATTATAATTATTTATTATTATAAATTAATAAAAATTAATAATAATAACTAAAAATACAAAAAATAATAACACAAATAGCAAAGTTAAAGGACATACTAACTCTTAAAAACAAAACCCATTCACCCACTTATTTTTACCAAATTTAATATAACATAACCACCAATAAAACACTATAAAACAAACAATCAAAAAATAAACGACAACCCCACACCCAAAAGAACAATCACCAACTAAACCCATCCAACCAAAAAACACAAGCCTACAACCTCCTACAAAAACAAACTAAATATGTAACCCCACAAACTACCAGCTCAAACCCCCCCTGATAACACAACACACAAACCCACCACCCACTACATGTAAACAAACCAAAAAAGCACAAACACAATTAGAAAAACCACATCCCAACACTCCCCCCACCCTACCCCTAAATAACCCACAATCCACAACACACAAACCAAGCACACAAATAATGAGTGCCCCTGAACCCCCCCCCCCCAAAACCCCCACAACCCCCCATACCACGAAACAAAACCACCCAACCATTATGAAACATCAACAAAAGCACACACTAAAAAACAAAAACCGCCCCCCCCAAACTACACATCAACCCCCAACGCCCAACCCCCCTAAACCACCCACACCCAAAAAAACCCAAAAAAACCCATCCACCCAAACTCCAAAAAACCCGCCATGCATAATCACGCCCACCCCCAACCATCACTATCATTCAACAATACCAAATACTCAAACGCACCGAAAACGCCACGATAATATGTATATAAATCAAACTCCCCCGCTTCATTAACCCCGACCTCCCATGACGCAATCTTACACGCCAAGACAAGACTTTTTAGTTGTTCTGAGACATGTATGCCAAGTGAAAGTCGCCCACGTAAAAAAGTTGTAAACGGAAGTAATTTGATGAGCAGCATACAAGTGGAACAACATATTTAACTGATTAAAACCAATTCTATATTAAATTATTATTGTAACAGTTTAAAATGTGATGAAATATTGTTCAATTAATTAAAAAAGTCAATGTATTTGTCAAACTCAGAATAAAACAAAAAATTTATTTACAACACTTTTAATATTATATGTGTACATTTAACAAAACCATAATTGTTTAACTTAATTTTAATTAAACTATTTTTAAAAGTAAATACATTTCGAATATATCCTAACTTTAAATTTGTACTTAGGAAAAAATTGTATAAAAATGCCAAAAACAGTTATTATGTGCACTTGATTATAGCAAAAGAAACTTGTATGTAATACTGATAATTTAATGTACAAAATCATAACAGAATAAACTAAAACTGATTATAATTCAAGTGATTAAGATTAAAAGATTTAATCTATTTTTAAAAAAAATATGTACTTAACAAAAAGGTAGTAAGCTAATTTTTTCCAAACTATTATATCACTGTCCACCCACATAATCTATAATTTAAATATAAGCATTAATTACTTAAATAAGTTAAAAAAAAAAGCTTATTGCAGATTTAATTTTAACCAAAACAAATAAAAACGATACTAAATAAGCTATCATTTTTCAACATCAAAGGTAAATTTAAACAAACTTTTTATTTTAAAACTAAATTTAATTATTTAAAATTTAAAAACATATAATAAATTATATTATGTATTTTGACATTTAAAATAAAATTTTTAATAAAATTATGTATTTTTAATAAGCTAAATAAATTATGTCTGATTTATTGGATAAGTAAGTAGTTTAATATAAAGATTTTGATACATTTTTAAAATAATCTATAATTACTTCTTTTTTTTATACTAAATATATATATTTATAAAATTTTTATTTTTAAATAATATTATTAATTATTTGTTAATTTTGATACTGAAATTTAAATTTAATCTTACAAACTATTGAAGCCAAATTAATGTAATATAAGATTAGTATAATTTGTAAATAATATTCAATTAACAATAACATTCAATTAAATTTATTACAAATAAATTTTCTCAATAGACTGATCAACTCTTTAACAAATATTAAATTCTTATTTTCATGCTTTTTAACATAAAATTTAGTAAAAATTTAATATATATAATATTACGATTCGCTATTTGATCCTTGTATTAAATTTATAGGTCGTTATTTATCTTTTACTGTATAGAAAAATTAAATTTTTTTTTACTTTTTTATTATTTATATAAAATTGGTTAAAATTTAACATATTTAATTGAAACGGCGTTGTTTATAAAAAAAAATATTATTAAAATTATTATAATTGACTTTCTTTAATTAAAATCTTTTTGTTTATTATTTTTATTTTAATTTTTAATTACTTTATAAATTTAAACATAAGACAAATTAAACATTAATATAATTGTAACACTATTTTTTAACTAATATTAAATAAATATATTTAGGGTATTTAATCACGTTTGAAATCAAAAAATATTTTTTTTTTATATAAATTGATAATTGAAATGTCATGCTTAAATATTTATTATTTAAATAATCTTCGATAAATTGGTCAAATTTTTTTATGATTTGTTCTACTTTGTTTTTTATTTATATTCTTATTTATTTAAAATTAGGTTGCAATATGCTTAAAGTTTTTTTTTACTTTATTTCTAATTTTATTTGTATTATTATATTCTGAAAAAAATGTCTTTTATCATTTAATTATCTATAATGTTATTTTTTGTGATTTCTTATCTTTTTTTAACAGTTAAAAAATAATTCACATTAGTTATATTTTTTAATTTTTTATGCTTTTTATTATTTAATTTTTTTCATCTGTTTTAGCATTTGTTAGTTATTTTTCTTTTAAAATAAAAACCATTTTAGAATCTTAGTGTTTTAATGTAAAAAATGGAAGTTGTTAACATTTGATATTAATTTGGTTTATTTGTACATAATAATTAAATTAGGATAACTGGCTTATATATTTTTTCTATATCTTAAAGTGTGAATTTTAAAAAATGTGCATTTTAAAGAATAATAATAATATAAATTATAAACTAGCCACAAGTCATTGATGGCCACAAGCCAAACAAAAATAATGCTTTTAACATCTTATAATTTTCCAGACAATCAGCTTTAAACAATGAAATTTATTTTTAATGCAATAACCTTGTTGAGCTTGTTGGTTCAATTTTAGCCAATGTCCGAAATCATTGTTTTCATTTATTCTAATGTCAGATTATAGTTTTTAATTCTTGATTTTGTTTTTTATATTTTTAAACTAACAAATAAAAGTTTAAAAAAAAATGAAATAACAACAAACACGTGAAAAAACATATTTGCCGACGTCTAGACTATTTCAATCTTTTTGAAACTGTGAAGCGTGCTAACTCGCGACCGGATGTTCAAAAGCTTAGTTAAAAAAAAAAAAATTCATTGAAAGATAAAACTGACACATGTTTAACAGCACAGTAAAAATTTTAAGAAAACTAGCAAATGTGGATAATACTTGAATTTTTAGCAAAATTATTGCAATTGTTGCTTTTTAATTTTTTCTACCCTCTTATAAATAACCAGATGGGTTTAGCACATTAGGCAATTATTTTAACATTGGTAGCAGCCACGAGTGTTTAATTTAACACACATTTAGTTAATTATTTATTGAATCAAGCTTCTATTATCAAAAATTTGATTGAGAAAATAAAAACTATTAGCGATTTACAATTTAGTTCACACACGTTCTTGCGAATTGTTTTAAAATTATTTTATAAAATAAATTATAAAATAATAATTTTTTTAGTAACATTAAAAACAAATAAATCTAACATAATTTTTTAAATAAGAAACAAATTTTTGATCAGTTTTTTAATTGATAAATTTAAAACAAAATATTAAATAAAACATTTTTTCAATATTAATTATTTTTTAAATAATATTTTAGTTTTTTATCAGATATTTTTAAACTATGTGTTGCTTAATATTTTGTTTATTATTTAAAAATTTTTATTTTAAGTTAACTCAATTATTTTAAAATGATTTTTTTAAATTAAATTTTAGATATTAAATTAGAAACTAAAATATTTTAAAAATTATTTTTTTTTAGTTCAATTTAAAATAAAAATTAGTATTTGGATTAATATTTTACCTTAAATTTTTCGAAATAAACAAATGTTTTTTTTTTATTATAGTTTTAGTTTGAAAACTGTAAAACATTTTTTTGGATTATAATATATTAAATTTTATTTTTTTAATTATAAAAAAATATATTTTTTAATAGTCTAATATTTTTTTTTTCTTAATTAAATAATTTATTAATTCTTATTAATTTATTAAAAATTGTTTTATTAAAAATAAAATAATATTAATAAAAAAATCTAGTTATTTTAAAAATATATATTTTCTAAACCCTTTGTTTATTTATTAAACAATAAATGACAAAGAACAAATTACAATAATTGAGATTTAGTCTCTGGTTAAAACCCAGTAACTCTAAAATTTCTTAAAGGCTTTTTACTTACATTACCTAAATAATGTTACCATCACAAGTTGCCTATTTTAAGCATTTACATCTAGTACGTCAATTTTAGATATCGATTAATAGTTCACATCTACCTTTCCATTCCTTATATACCAGCAGATTTACATTTACTATTGTAGGCAACAATAAATTTACAACTAATAATGTATATTTTACATAATTATGGAAATATCATTTTTTATTTTCTTAATAACCATAAGACTAGCGAGATTTCACCTCTAAACGGTAAAGTCATAGTCCTATTACAAGTAAAAGTCTGCAGTACTTCATTTACACCTCCCTTTACTGTTTTTCTTAAGTTTTAGTTTAATTAGTTAGCTCAAATAATTAAATTTTGATACAAATTTAGTAATTAAATTTCTTTATTTCTGTTTTTTTTTTAATTTTTTTTCAAAATTTATTTCAAAATAATTTTTTTATTTAATACAGTAATACAGTAAATTATTAAATCACAGATTAATAATTTTGTTATTTAAAAATATAATTTTTCTTAGTAATAAATTTTATATAAAAAACTATAAACTATTAAAAATATTTAAAATTGTAATAATTAAACTATATTATATTTTTTTTAGAAAGTTTATAATCATAAGCATATGTTTTAAAATTATTTGTATAAATTTTTTTTTGAAAAGTTTAATTTATTATGCTGATAATTTTGTAGTTTTATAATCTAATTCTAATAATTATGACTAATGCATAAAGCATTTCTTTGGCTATTAAAATCATATTTTTTTTTATTTTTTATTATTATTTAAGCTATTATTGTTAATTATTTTAAAATGTTAATTAATTTTAAACAAAAAATTTAATTATAAAATTATTATATTATAATGTATATAATTGTTTATTTAACTTGTGTAAATACAATTAAATATTAATGAAATATTTACCTTAATAATTAGTTTTATATTAAAATGATTTAAACAAGTAACTTAGATAGTAAAATACATTTTTTTTTATAATGATTAGAAGATCACATAAAATAAATTTGTAACAGGTTCATTTTAAGCATTAATATGTGCACATGTCAAATATGATTCTTAGAAACATGTGCAAGTTGCTTGGTTCATTGCACTAAAATATTAAACACAGAAAAAATTAAAAAAAAATTTAATTCATGTTAGTCTAAAACATCATTTGCATTCTGAACACATTAATTGTAAATACAAAAAAATATATATAAAAAACTAATGCTTAAGTATAATCTGCTATTTGACTGAATATGTAGCTTAATTTGCCACAATTAAACACTTAGATTAACATGATTTTACTAAGTTTACTCCTAAATATTTACAAAATTTACGCTTTTAGTAAAATTTACTTATATAAGTTGTTCCAAAAATCAAAAAATAGCAGCTTATTTTACAAAACCAATAAGATAAATATAATATTTACATTATTATAGCTTGTCGAATAAATTCCTTTAAGCATTATTATTATGAATTACTTATTATTCATTGAGTGACTGTTTTTGCTGGAACAGGTGGACCAAACGGAATCCGATCATATTCACTAGGACTTAGATTAGTTAAATTACAGTTTAATTCATTATTTAATATAATTTGATTATTTTCATCCAATTTAAATGCATTCCAATTATTGATATATATTGTGTCTAAATCAGAACATTTCTTATCTTTGTTTTGTGTAATATTGGGTATAGATAATTTATTGGCTTGAAGAACTCTTGGGGGTAAAGTCATACTTCGTATTTTTGTATCGGAGTTTAGATTTTTTTCAGATTCTAAAAAAGTCATTTAACATGACCAAAATAATAAATAACAAAATCATTTATATTATATATTAAACTATTTAAGCGAAAAAGTGACACCAACCTTTTATTTTACAAATGTCTTTGCCATGATTAGGTTCTTTGGATAATGTAAACGATTTATTAGATAACAAGTTTGCTGAAGATAATCTTTTATTCCAAACGTTTGAAAGTTTTGATTGTTTTTCCTAAAAAAAAAAATGAAAATGATAAAATAATCCAAATGTAAAAAAATCTTGTTTTGTTTTTACTTTTTTTTCAAATTTTGGAGATCCACTGTTCGAACTTTTATTTTTTATCTTAGATGCAATATGATGCAACCATTCTGTAAAACTAAATTGTCGACTATTTTGCTTACCAATATTATTTACATTATTCAAATTTACATTACTTAAGTAGTTTTTTATATTAGATTTATTTAGTGGTAAAGATTCTTCTGGTCTATTAAATAAATGTGTGGAGCTTACACTACGTAAAGTATTACCTAACTCTTTGTTTGTTGATTGTCCATTTAATTGGACAGATCCAGATTCCATATTATATTTATATTTTACTGTCCATTGTTTAAACATACGTTCCATTTCATCTATTGATGTAGACCCAACTTTAAATGCGCTAATAATATTCATCAGTTCTATTTGAGATTCAGTTAAATTTGCTTGAAGTGTATTAACATTATATTTAGGTATTAAATCATCTGCCATATCTTCGTTTGTAGATGGCAAACATTTAGATAATTGTAATGCTATTGGATCTATCGGTGAATGTTCGGTAGGTAAATTTGCTCTTCTAGGTGAAGAAACAACAACATCATAATCAAAACTGTCTTTTGTGATGTTACGTTTGATTGAAATTTTTTTAGGAGGTAACGGTAAATCACTTTCAATTCCTGTATCATGTTTTGGTCTTAATTGAACACGTCTAGGGATATCATAAGATTTAGAGTAACTTGAATTACTAGTGTAAGAATACCTATCACTGCTGCTATTACTTCTTTTTTCATCTGAACTAATATCATCACTAAGAACAGGACTGACTGATAATGTTGTATTTAATAAGTTGTTACAATTTACATAATCTTGGTGTATATTCATTGAATTTAACCGAGAATCAACATCGTCTAATTTATTTTGAATTAATAACATAACATCACGGTGTTTATTTAAAGTCGCCAATTGCCCGGGAGTAAGATTATGATTATTTTTCATTTTTGCAGCTTTAACAGCTTGGGAGCAATTTAATAATTCTTTTGTAAGTTCAGTTAGTCCATAATTTGCAGCAAAATGTAACAATGTTGGCATGTATAAATCAGATTTGGTAGATTCATTTGATATATTATGCTCATCATCGTCTAAAGAACCTGTATCAAAAATATCTAAATTTTGTTGATCCCCACTAATTAAATTGTAACCGTGTAAAGGTTTAGCTTTTACAAATCTACGAGTTAATTCTAAATCAAGTTCATGGTGATCATTTAATCCGACAGTTTGTTGAATAAATGCCAAAGGATTCACAACAGAATCTAGTAATTCTGCAAGTTCATTCATTTTTGATTCACATTTTAATGGTCTAACGCCTAAAA
This sequence comes from Pyemotes zhonghuajia, assembly GCA_025170145.1. Classification (NCBI taxonomy): domain Eukaryota; kingdom Metazoa; phylum Arthropoda; class Arachnida; order Trombidiformes; family Pyemotidae; genus Pyemotes; species Pyemotes zhonghuajia. Next base: position 10,218,041 of record CM045845.1, read on the forward strand.
TTTTATTAGTGTTTTCGCCTTCACAAACAACTGTAACATTAATTGATTTTGAAGAACTCATAAGTTCATCTATAAATTAAATTTAAAAATAATTGGAAAAAAATAATAAATTTAAGTTATTTAAAAATTAATTAATTAAAAATTAATTAAACTTACTGGGCACATTAAAATGTAAAGTAAATACATTTTTTTTTTTGGTCGTAACTTCCCGTATTTCAGCTTTAGCTTTTTTAATTTTATTTTGTGCTTTAGTGTTTTTATATTCTAAAATTACTTTAACATTAGTGGTTTCGTCCACTGGTTTGTCCAACAAGATGAATACTTTTTCACGTCCCTTTAAATAAAAGAAAGAAATTTAATAGCAACTATGAAAATGTTAAAAACAGATAATGTAGTTTAAATGAAAGTTTAAAATATGTTTTTGTTTAATAAAAACGTCAAAGTTTTAAGATAGAAAAGTTAAAAAACAGAAAATTATAATAATAAAATTTAAAAGGAAAAAAAGTCATTAAAAAGCCCTACCATAAGGACAACAGCGAACCGAAGAGAAAAAAGTACACAAGCCGACATAGCGTGAATAAGTAGCAAAATTAAGAAACTAGAAGAATAGCGAAAATGATACATTGCAACAGAGAAAGCTAGCAAGAAAAAGAGGATAAAGGAAAGCGTTTTGACAAATGCTAGCTTATTTAAGTTTAAGCCTATGCATCAATAAACATGCAACAGTAGACGATGGTAAAAAAATTTCAAGCAAACATTCAGTGAGCAAATCAAATATAGCTTGTATAGTAATTGTGCTGACCAGACCAGAAAGATAGAGATGAATCGCGGCCAGAACTGAAATGTCCAGATTGGCACCAGATTCTGGTCTGAAAATTAAGACGAGCTGTCTTTGTCAGTTTCTTATAGTTTGCTTTTTATCTTCTTTGCTTTTTTGTTTAAAATGATATCCAACTGTGGTCAAGATGGGTTGCAGATTCGCTTGATTGCAATCGATTAAAGCTCATTGCAGAAGCTTTTTAAATGCACAACCTAATAGCTAGCGAAAAATTATTTACTACTTTAAATCCAATTATTAATTTAAAGGTCTTTTAAATAATTAAAAGGCAAATATTTCGTAAAAAATATAAATAAAAAATTTAAGATACAAATAGTGTGTTGAAAAATTTTGTTTAGTTTTTACGCATTTTCAAGTAAATCTGCAGTCGGCCATTTATGGTCAAGTTAAAATATAAGTGAATCTTTGATTAGATCACTTTGACAAATGGCTTAGAGAGTTGATCGATCTGCGTACATAAAACTGCGTTTGATAGAGAAAAAGTTGAGTTTGCAAGACAGTTAAAACAGTTAGTTTTTAATGAATTGAAAATTATTCATATTTTGTGAATTGATTGTTTTTTTAGCGTTTTGCAAACAAAGTGCTTGCCTTAAATAGAGTGAACTTATTGAAAAAATGAAATCAAATGATTTGGGAGCAAAAGTTTATCTTGTACGAAAAGTATAAGAAAAGCAAAAAACATAAGAAACAGTTGTTCATGCGGTTTCTCGCACAGAATTCCGAAAAAGGCATTTAAAGCAGATCTGAATTAGGTTTGGATAGTGTGTTCAAAGATGTGAGTCTGATTGAGTCGAAGCAAGCAATTTTTGATGCAAACAGAAAAATGAAATGTGACCCAAGTAGTTGGCAATCAAAGCAAGACTAATTAGCATTAGTTCAAGCAGAGTTGGACTCATGGCTAATTGTGATCAAGTGTTAATAAAGTGAACATCTTCTAACAATCTTTTTACAAATAGATAGACTTACCGGTTTGACTTTGCGTGGGGTGAGCTTAAATTGTGGACTAGTTCGTTTGTCAGACTTGCTAGAAGTGGGCAGAGCAAGGACAGGCAAGTTCTTGTACTCGTTTTGATGATCAATTGGTGGTGACGGAGCCAGTTTTTTGCAATTAACCGAACTAATCAAGCTGTATAGAGAGTAGATGTCCGCATCCGGTTGGCCCACACTATTTTGGAGCATGTTGCGAATGCAGTCAATAGTTGAGTAGACAAAATCATTGTCCTGTTCCACGGCCACTAGACAACGCCAACGCTCAAACTGAACCAGGTGTTGCCTAGTCCTACTGTTAAGATCGCTGGCTCTTACCCCACACAACATGCAAAGAGTGTGTTCGGCTTGTAACTGGCCAAAATAGTTGGACACTTCCGGTCGATTGCTTACATATGACAAAAAATCGGGCGAAACGATAATTAACACACATTTGGCATCATCTTTGCACAATTCGCCATTGCTCATCATTGTGTGGTAGATGTTCTCAATTTTCTCATGGGCTATCTTCAGCTGGAAAGAACCCGACTCAATCGCCTCTGTTAAACATTCGGTCAGGTACTTGTCCCATTCTTTGGCATCATCGCTGAATATTATCTTCAGATCCAAACTGTTATGTTGCTGCATTTCGACGGCTGGTATCTGCATTTGCCAAAATTTGGATTTACCCTTCTTAACGCCACTTGTTCCACTCAATCTACTACGCGGTCCAGTCGTTTTTTAAGATTAATTTCAAGTTTTGCTTGAATGCTGTTCTCGCACTCAATTTCACATGCCCTAGTGCTGGCTGACTTAGGCAAATAAAAACTACAAATACGAATCACTATTAATAATCACTAGTATAGGCTCAAGATCAAGAAAAACTTTGCAAATTAAAAGCAAATTTAGCTCATTTAAATCAAACTTAGTTAAAAGTGCTTTGATTGACAGACAGCTCAACACTGCACAATTAGCAAAGTTTTATTCGCAGCCAATCACTATTTTTCCACTTAAATTGTCTGCTCTGGACCCAAAGCGGTTGAAACTAAACTAAATCAAACTGAATCGATTCCATCACTTGTAGTTTTTCTTAGACGAATACTTGTCTAAGTTTAGTCTTGTCTTGTTTTAGGCAAAATAAACGAAAAAATTGCCAAACTGCTGTTAATAATAAACTCGGTTGCTCAACAAAATTAACCAAGTATTTTATCTTTCACAGATCAGTTAAATAATTGCTCGATAATTAAAAACTGAGTTCACAATTGTTAATTTAGAATAATTATTCAATAGAAAGCTTAATAATGAGAAAAACAAAATGGTTCACTAATTGAATTGATGTTCAAAAAGAATCTGTTGATTGTTTAAAAGTTTGAAAAAAATACAGTTTTGCCGTCGGATATCTGCTTAGAACAAGAATTAAACCATTACTGAACCATGTTGATAAACTAAGTTAACTTTAAATCAAACAACTCGTGGCAAAACAAGGAATGAAAGGATAATGCTTTGGTGCTATCAAGTCTAAAGACCAGTATGAGCACATTGAGATACTGTTACAGCCAGGAGCTGCAGACGAATGTTATGATGAGAGAGAAGGCTAAACTGGTGGGGTGAGAGTGAAAAAGGGGCTTGAACAGACTAAGGGTGAGAATAGGGAGGCTAAAAAAAAGGGCTCAGAAATAAGAGAGTTTTTGCAAAGAAAAGCGAAAACTGAGGGTAAGAAAAGACGGCCGATGGGAGGATAATTAAGTAAAAGGGCCGATTGGCCAATGTTGAGCCTGGCTCAGATGGACCGACCCTATCACAGACTTTACCATTACCACATGCCACATAGACTTCTATTCCCTAAACGACTTGTTGCTCACCCAACTCTCCTCTTCCATCATTTCTATATATTATAATTTACAAAAATATCCAATATATGTGAGCATGTTGTATTCACACACACACTTAATGACTGTTTGCATATTAATTTTAGGCATATTAATTTTGGCCATTTTAATTTTGGCATTTTAATTTTTCATTTTCATTTTTTATTTTCATTTTTCCATTTTAATTTTGCCATTCTAATTTTGCCATTCTAATTTTGCCATTTTACTTTCAGTATTCTATCTGAAGCTTATATGTGCACCCAACTTCTAACTAATTGCTCTTGAAAAGGGCAGATCTACTGGACAGCAAACAAGAAAAACACCGCTAAGTTTTGAGACATTTAAAACAGGAAACGCCAATTCAAACCAGAATCTTGTTTTCTATTGATCAGCATACTTGCCATCCACTTTTGATATGATCTGTTCGGCAACTTTGATGTCGGAAATTGAGCAACCTTAAGGTCCTCCTGAATAAAAAACTAACAAGCTTTTCAATTCAAACAGGAAATACAATTACATATAAAACAATAAAAAAGACAAAAACAGACAAGGCCACAAAACTCAATTTTAGGTAGCCAATCGCAAGACTCGTTTCTTTGTTAGTTAAGAAAATTTTTACAGACTTTTATGCTGGCTAGTCCACTTTCATTTGATACGATTATTTTTGAATTCGATACAAAGGCCAATGATATTAGTGTTGCCCTTTGCGAACTTTGAAAAGCAATAAAATCAAACTCCGTTCTAAAGTTCTAAGCCAGGTTTAAAAAAGCTGGCCAGACAGGGGCACTTTTTTACAGGCAGATGGGTTTTTGCACGTTCAACAATCTGTATATTGGTCTGTGTTTCTTAAGAAAAAACGTTCTTCACTCGATTCAAACTTGAAAACTTGGTTTAGGTACCAGACTAAAGCTGAGTTTCGAAAGCCAGGTTTAATTTTAAATACAATCTACTGTATACACCAACTCTAACATAAACTCTGTTTGCTCAAGGTAAGCTTTTTCTTAGCCATGCCTACTTAAAAAACAGAGGAAATATATAAAAATTTAATTTATAAATATCAACATATTAAGCCATACTCAAATTATACAAAATTTACTAATTTTATTGATTACAATTTATTAAACCTAACCTAAAAATATCAAGAAATTCGATTGTGTAAACTAGTTAATTGATTAATGTTTTTTAGAAATATATTCGATTCCATGTGTTTTAAATATTTTTACGCCTAAATGCTATTAACTAGAGCTACTGCTTTTTGACACTAATAAAAAGTAACAAAATATACAAAGTTCAAAGAGCTTAAAGTGAATGAACTTGCCTGTCATCTGAGTTGAATTGGTCAAATATGGGCCAGTCAATGAATATTTCGGTTTTTTAATTTAAACTGTCTCAAAACTCGAACTATTCAGTTTGACCTGGTCTAACTAATTCAAAACTGCAGATGGCCAAAACGGGACAAAATAAGTTAGAATAAGTTAAACTAGATTAGAACAGACTAGAATAACTTAAAGGAAACTAAAGTTGACCATTGAACAGCCGGTCAAAACTTTTCCGTTCTGTTAGTTGGCACACTTGACCCAAACACATGAGTGTGTATTCAAAATCTATTTAGAAAAATTTTGTGAAACAATTTTTATCTTGTTTTATTTTATTTTTTAACAAGGTTATAAACTAGAAGCAACTAGTTTAACTATTTGATACGTTTGAGGTAAAATTTCACAATTGGATTAGATCTAGCGCTAATATGTAAAATCGTGTGCTTTCAACATTGAATAAAAATTTAATATTTTAGACAAAATAAAAGTCAGACGTATTTAAAAGACAATGTGGTTGAATTATGCGTTTAACAGGTGGCTACACTGTTTTTTAAATTAAAATTATAATTTGATTTTTGCGGCAAACTGTGAAAATAGTCTACACCGCCATATTTAAAAGTTTAACTAACTCACAGTTTACAAATTATTTTAAAATAACTATAATTAGCACTAAATTGACTAAATTATATTTCAAGTGCACACTTACGTATATATTTATTTATGGAAAATCTTTAAATTTTTAATGAACTATTTGAAACTTATTCCTCATTCATTTTATTAAACAATTAGTTAAATTTTGACAAAACTTTATTTTGATACCTGTTTGATACTCAGTTGATACATGATAAAAAAATTTATTAGTTTAAAAATTCTATTAATTTTTAAAAGTTTAATGTTTTACTTTTATTCACAATATTTCACAAGATTTGGGTTAGCATTATTGTGCTTTTTACATTTTTTTTTTTTGTTTTCTAAATCAAATATTAATGCATATCTTGAGCAATTTTATTTTGTTTATTTTATTTATATTAAATAATAAAACATTTTTACTATAAATAATATTAAATTAAAATCATTTTTTTTATTCATTGCTTAATTTAATTTTCAATCGATATATGTAATTCATTATTTTTTTTTTAATTTATTTTTATTATCAATTTATTTTTTTAAAATATATTTCAAAAATTAGTTTTAATTTTATAAAATTTATTTGTTCATTTATTTAAGCACTAATTCTATTTTATTAAAATAAAAGATAAAATTTTAAAATTGCTAAATCAATTAATTATATTTTTAATTTTAAAAATTAAATTAATTTTAAAATTAATTGAATAATAATAAAAAAAAATGATTAAATTTTTTTTTTAAAATAATTGAAATCATTGTTGCTATCATTAATATAAATACTAATATTGTTCAGAATGATATATTATAAATTTTTTATAGTTTAGTTTCATTTTGTAACAATTTGACATTGTCTGAATTTTGTTTAATCTAGAAGCTTGCTATGATAATTAACTTGGTATTAATTTAACGTAAAAATTTCTAGTTGATTATTATGTATATGTATATGACAGGTGTGTATATAAAAATGTTGTAAAATTGTGTTCCCTTCAAATGAAGCGTTTTTAATATAATTTTGCCAGTAGACAAGACACGCAACAAATTTAGATGCTAAAAATGTTGCCAATTAATGTTGCCAATAAATGAAAAATAGTAACGCCACCTATTTTCATCAATTATAAATAAGCAAAATTTTATTTTTTAAGCTTTAAGATGATCTTAAAGAAATAAATTTATTCCTTTTAAGTTTTACTTGCTTGACTTCATTTTATTTTATTTTTTATTTTATTTTTATTTTAAGTTTTTCACCTTTTTACATTAGAATCATTTTCATTAAACATCTGTTTATTGCAGTCTGAATTGCATTCGAAAATTGCATTCAAAAACGGTCACTAAATATATTTCTTAATTTATTAACTTGTTGTTTGCGTATGATTACAAGTTTTAATTAAAAATAATAAATTTATTTTATTATTTATTTAAATTTAAAAAATTTTAATTGTTTTTTTTTCAGTGAATAATTTTTCTTTTTTTTACACAATTTAATAAACAAAAAATACTCTAAAAAAATATTTGAAAAATTTTAATATACATTTAATTGCAATAGTTTTAAATAACAAAAGATAAAGAAATTCGAATCTACAAATAAATTAAAATGTGCTTATTATTTAAAAAGAATAAAAAATAATTAAAGATAAATAAATAAAAAACCAATTTTTCATAAGCATTAAAAAATGTTTATTAAATTGAATTGTTATTAAATGATTTTTTTTTTATTTGATAAACATAATTTATTTTTCTTAATAAAACAAGTATTTTATATTTCATAATAAGTTCAATATGAAAATTTAAATAAATTAAATTTTTTATTTATTTATCTAATTTAATTTGATACTGACATGTGAAAATTTTGATAATCTGTAAACAAACAGCAAGAAAATCTTTTGCAAACCTTTTACAATTAATATTGATTTAAAAGTAAAATTGTGATTAATTAGCTAATAGCCAACTTTGCAGATAAGCCAGTTTAAATAAACTAAAATTAAATGGTGTAATTTTTAATTTATTTGCAAAAATGTAAAGTTATTAAATAACAATTCGAAAGTGCGGTAATGAACAGTATGTAAATTGATGCAAAATGCATAAAAAATGAGATAAAACTGAAGATGAAACAAATTGAATAATGGCAATTAAAATGGTAAACGAAATGCACTGAAAGTGTGCGAAAGTTATTAAATTATTAATAAATTGATAGCGCACAAGCTGAGTAGTGCAAATAGAAACCATCGTGTAAATAGCAAAATACAGTTCAAACATCTACTGTCCGGCATGTGTGAACACGGTCTAGCATCTATATATCGGCCAGAATGGGGTGCAACCGAAGCCCACACAAAAGTGTCTGTGCAACGACCGTCTGCTCCCACTATATGGCATTTTAATCTTAAGTGATCGGAAATTTAAGAAATCGAAAATAAGAAAGCAAAAAATACGCCAAATACCACCTGCGTACAAGACCGGCTCTACCTGATCGGACGAAGGCGCGGTCTTGTCTAACTATACAACAATACTTAAAGTATATAGACACGTGCACACGCACGGCCTACACACGCACACCAACGGCGTCACACAGAAATTGATAGGGATCCGGTATAAATCTACAAAACAAAAATCTACAAACCAACATCTTCAAATCAAAATTTTAAACCCAAATTTACAATACAAAATCTACAAATCAAATCTACAAATCAAAATCTAGAAACCAAAATCTAAGAATCCATTTTTGAACCCAAACTCATACGAAGCCGCAATCGAACTTGACATAGTCACATAGGTTAAACCTAACCTAAACTTAAAATTAAATTTGACCTATAATTTAATACAAACTAAATAAAGTCTAAATAGAGCTACAATTATTCGTAATTAATTATAAATCCAAAACTTACTTATGTTTAAATTCCAATTTAACCTAAACTGTCAAATTTTGCTGCAACACTACACCATTGTTAACATTATCATAAATTCACAGTCCGTACCAATAATAGAAATTCTGTTTTATTTACTCCACCTGTATTGCACCATGCTCATCTAATTAGCTGAAAAAGCCTAACCATTTGGTTGTGCAAATGTTGGCAAAAAAAACCTTAAGAAATATAAAAATGCAATCTTTACTTCCGGATTAACTGAAGTTTTAATTAATGCAATAATTGTATAGGATTCGGTTGCCATGCAATCATAATATTTATTCAGTTTAGTTGTCATTGAACATTGAATAACTCAAAAAGAACAAGTTTTAGCTTTTTTGTTTTATTTGATGATGAAACTAGAAAACATCAAATTGATTAATGGAAATAAATTGAGCTTTAAATTAATTGTTCATTTTTGCACTCGATTTGCGCTTTTTAAGTTGTTTTTGCAAAAACTTTTCCTATGTAAGCCTGCGAATAAAGAAAAACTAGTAGTCAATTAATTCTGCTAGTGTATCGCACTATTTTAATCGTATTGACGTTTGCCAACTTTAATTATTACCTTTAAAATGTAACTTTTCGCTAAATCAAGTTTTAACTTTGCTTTATTTTACGCGCATAATTCCATCGTTTGCTCATATTGTAATCATACTAATTGGACAAAATTGATTGAAAAATGATTAAAAAATTGATGCAGATTTAATATTAATTTAATATGCCCCTATGACTCATTTACACATTTTAACATTTTAACTGTTGCACATAATAATGTTTGATTTAGATCAATCGCGATCAATACGTGACTTACTTTTTAAGCAAAATCTACTTTGCTAATGGTTGGCGAACAGTTTATTAATCATGATTTCATAATGTTAATTAGTTTGACAAATAGCTAAATGATGGCAGATTATAAAGTTTGCAATATTGTTGATTTTTTTTCTTTACAAATGATTTGATTTGATGCTATTTTATCTAATTTAGCTTTTCATCATCAACAAAAAATTTACTCTCATCTGTGTTCAGAAGCTAATAACAAATTAATAACAAACTGATAACAAGTTGATAACAAGTTAATAACAAGTTGATAACAAGTTGATAGCAAGCTGATAGTAAGTTAATAGTAAGCTAATAGTAAGCTAATAGTAAGTTAATAGTAAGCTAATAGTAAGCTAATAGTAAGCTAATAGTAAACTAACATGGAAATTCAATAGCAAGTTATTGCAAGGAAAAGGAAAACAAAACAGATTTACATAAATAGCGATTTTGAACAGTCAATATGAAATTGGTTAAAAATGTACCCAATAAATTGTGCTGAGTGAATAAAAATGGCTTTAACAAGATAACCTTAGCTAAACAAACGATCAGGATTGAACAGCAACTGAATTGTTTAAACAGCCAATGAAGTGGAGTTTGGATTAATTTGCTATTGGATTAGTTAGCCGCTGAGTTTGTTTGCGATTCGATTAAGTTACTATTAGATTAATTGGCTACCTGATTAAGTCTTTGCCTGATTAAATGTTTATCTGATCAAGTTTTTACTAGATTAAATATTTATCTGATCAAGTTTTTACCTGATTAAATTACCGTCAAATTAAAGATCAAGTTGAGTTAAGATTAGCGACCACCTTACCTCAGCAAACAGGTGATAGACGAACCATAGTTAGGCAAATGAACTTAGCACACGAGCAGACACAATGCGGTTGTGTATGCACGCGACAAAGTTTGTACACAAACGTTGCCTAGACAACCCAAACAGTCTTTTCTACGGCCCCGTTGCTTGCATTCTATTTTGACATCAGACCAAGTTAAATTTTTGAACGGTCCCGCCGCAGCCAAATTTCGACCATTTTCGTAATCATATAGCGCCTTATATAGAAAAATATATGTGTACTTATATAGTCAACTATATAACAGGTGTTATACGAACAGACAGTAACAGTAACAGTAACAGTAACAGTAACAGTAACAGTAACAGTAACAGTAACAGTAACAGTAACAGTAACAGTAACAGTAACATCCTTGTTTACCTGTCTGGCTATTCCACTACTACTAAGCTCAGATTAATGCTTAGTTTGGTTAATTTACTAATGCTAAACTCAAACTTAGATAACTAGTCAATTATTCACGGACACTGTTTAAAAGCTCATTAGCAGAAATCGGAAAACACTTGTTAATCGAGTAATGCACTTGTAAAGTAATTTTCTTAAAGTTTGAGTTCTAATTAATGTTGTTGTAGTGTTCTTGTACTGGGTGGCCATTCTCAAACATGATCTTGTCACTGTCAACTTGTGCATACCTTAGTACCTTTTCGTTTTTCTTTCTTCTTCTTTATTGTTTTAAGTTTAGATTCGGTTTTTGGCCTTGTTCGTCTTTTTATTTATTTTTCATTCTTTTTTAATTGGCTTTTCTTCTTTTTTTTTAGCCTCACTTACTTTTCTATACCCTCTCTTCTTCTTCTTTACCCTCTCTTCGTCTTCATTTACCCCTTGTTCACTCGACCTCAGGTAGTAGGCAGCATAGAGATGTAAACAATCCTTTTGACCATTGTATTGCCATTAGTTGGCAGACTCGCTTTGCACAAGTTTCTTGCTATATAATTGGATTTAGTAAAATAAAAAGTGTAACCAGTTTTGTACAATAGATTTTATTTTCTGTTTTTGAATGAGTTTTAACTTTATTTTGAACTGTTCTGAGTTTGTTCTGAGTTTGTTCTGAGTTTTTCTAAGTTGTTTTACCGTAATTGCCGTTTTCAAACTGTATTCAGTTTTAAATCTGGCTTCACATATATACCGTTTGTGCCATTTTCAGTTTGGTTCTATATGCAGGTGATATATAAATATGTATAAATATTTACAATATATATGTGTGACTGAATATATAAATATATCAAACGACTATATTTACTTGTGTTTGCGTCTTTTGATCACGTTTGCCGCGTAAGCTGTGAAAATTAGTTCTGAATTGTTTGCACAAAGTTGTGTTTATTTGCATTTGATTTAATTGATCTAAACTGTATTGAACTTGATTTGTACAGTTGTTGTTTTTGTTTAGATCATCAGTTTTGCTCATCCTTTTCAATAATCAGTTTCACAATCCGTATCATAATCCGTTTCAATAATCCGTTTCATATACTCTTTTGCTCATCACTATACCGCTAGCCCATCCATTTTGCTTTACGTGCTTTCTATGTGTTCAAGTGTGCTCCTTCAGTCATATACACCAATATATATGCTTTTATATATGTAGACAAATTGTAAATGCAGCTTTTATTTGTTTATTCTAACTTTGGTACATGTTATGAATCTATTTCATTTTCAACTACTCATTTGGATTTCATCGCAATTTTAAACTAATTTTCAATTATAACCTTAATCTTAATTCATTTATAACCGAAAAGCCATTGTTTTGTTTTAATCAACTAGTTAGCCAAAACTTTTTTTTAGTTTGTTCGCACTTTAAGAACATCGATTATCGAACCACATTCAATTTTGTCACTTTTCTTGTCGATTGTTGATAATTGAAAAAAGTTTTAATCAAACATTATTTAAAAGTCAAACATTTATCTAAGCTTGTGTTCTTTGAAAACAGATCTTAATTTCCAATAAGCTTATTTAAAATATATTCGTCAAATCAACAAATTCATTTAATTTTAATGTTAAAATTTAAGCGTCTAGATCTAAATATACAAACCTAAATGTATAAACCTAAACACCTGAACCTAGACGTATAAACCTAAACGTAAAAAATCTATTGCGACTTTTAATATTTCATTTAATTTTGTTTTGCTTATTATATTCTCTCATTGAATTGCCGTTAATTCTGTGAAAATATCCAACACCAATTAATCAAATTAGTGATTATGATCAGTTTTAAATTGACAAGAATTAATTGAAAGAAAAAATTTAAGCGCAAATTTCAGACTAAATTAATTGCAACTAATGAATTGAAAGAAATTAATCTTTAACTACGTAGTTATTTAAGAAAAAATTGATGAAAACAATTTTAATTTAAAAATTATTTTTGGAAATTTAAAGTTTTTCATGTTAGCTATTTATTGTATTAAAAGATATAAACAAGTTTGCTTTTTTTTTTATAAAGAAAAGTTTTAAACATTTTTCTTGTATTTTCTTGTCAATATTGTCAAATTGTGGAATTGTGGAATTGTATAATTGTGGAATTTAAAATAAAAACAATAGGAACGTTTATTAAATGACAATTGATTTAAATAAACAAATTTAAAAGCAAAATATAAAGGATTAGATGAAAAGAAAATTTTGAGTTGATTGGTTTTATTTAAAAAATAGTTAGAATTTTGCAAAGGAATAAGAAAGAAAAATTCGACTAGAAATTATATTTAAAACTAAATTTAAATAGTTGTTTTAGCCAATTTTATTTACGTGTTTCATATTTTCTGATAAAAAACTTTGGTTTAAATTGAGCACAAATTATTTTTTTAATCTGAATGTTCTTTGGAAAAACAACCGATGAATAGTGAATCAAATAAAGAGTTAGAAACCTGCTGAATTGTTTTAAAGACGAAATAGACTTGATTTGCTTTTTTCGCAGTCAGAAGTGAAACATTAAGAAAGAGGGCCAGGCAAACAAACAAGAAACAGAAGTTTGACATATATAACAAAATTGGCCGTTCCGCAATTGAGAACTGCTTCTGCCAAACGACACAAGTCGTTATTGTTTATCATTTGCATTTTCCTTAAAATTCATTGCAATCGAATTTAGCAAAATAAGACGAAAGAGAAGTGTGTGCACGGAAAATGCGAAATTGGCTATCATGTACATACAGTAAACGAAAAAAAAATAACCGTTTTGAGAATGTCTTAAGCAGACAATAGTTGTGCGACAAATTATCAGACAACATCCAAAATTAAATGGTGCAAAAAGCATTTAGTCCTGAAAGATAATCTAAAGAAAGCAGTTGAAAAGAATAATTTTAAGAAGCATCTTAAAAAATATTGCAATTTATTATCGAGAGGGTCAATTGTATAAGGATAATCTCGACTGGTTAATCCGAACGGGTTGATGTAATCTAAAGAGAAAAACCGAATCGTGAACGTTTAAACAAAAATTGTGCGCCAAAGTAGGCGTTACAAGTAGTGTGTCTGTGTATCCACATGGAAAGCAGAAATAGTGAAGATTATGACACTAGTTTAGCAACTAAGAAAGTTTTGAAGTTGTTTGTGCAAGGTGATAGTACTTGGACAGAAGACTTGGAAAAAAGACTGAATAGTGAAGCTTAATGTTTGGTAATGTTTCGATATTTCAGTTTTGTACTGATCTGTGTTTTTTAGTAATGGTGATCGTAATTAGTGATTGGACTATAGGTAATATTGTGATTAGTTTGTTTGTAGGCTAAAGGTTTGGGGTTGAAGCGACAATCCATAAATTGGTGTTACTCAGTGCTGTCAAATTAAGCACTAATTGGATAGTTTGTTTATTTGGAGATTGGTTTATTGAAGATCGGTTTATTGAAGATCGGTTTATTGAAGATCGGTTAATTGGAGATCGGTTTATTGGAGATCGGTTTATTGGAGATCAGTCAATTGGAGATTCGTCAATTGGAAATCCGTCGATTGGAGATCCATGAAGCGGTAATCCGTGAAGAGTTACTCCACAAGAGCTACTCAGTGAAGAGCTACTTTGAGGAAGTAATCGTAAAGAGATAATCCTTGAAGCAGTTAAACAAGAAGTTAACCCAGCAAGCAGTTAATCCAGCAGGCAATCAATCTAGCAAGCTGTTAATCCAACAAGCAGTTAATCCATTAAATAGTTAATCCAGTAATTCGTCAACCACTGAACCAATGAACCAGTGATCCAGCCAACCAGTGAACCGGCCATCCAGCAAGCTTGTCCATCCACCGACAATGTGATCCAAGTGAAGTACTCATTCAGCTAATCCAGCATCTTTTCATTCATGATTTGTTTTTATTTGGCTTATATAGTGAGTGCGCGTTCATCATACATACATATAGTGCACGTTTGAAATAGACTGATTCGGTGAACACTTTCGCAAGCGACAAATAAAGTGTCAAACTGATTTGTGAATAAATGGCTACATTTTGCCAGCCAAATTATTGTTTTTATTTATTATTTTCTCACCAAAAGCACATACGACAGCATATAGCGACAGCATATGTACATATACACACTCGCACACACATATTTGTGCTTATATATATGTATTATTTTTTTGTATTAATTACAACACGCTCCCCATTTCAACATAAACTAGGCTTTGCTTTTTATATTTTTCACAATATTTGAACTCAATTTGCAACAAACAGAAGAACTCTGAGAGACAATTACAATTTATGATTAAAAAGCAAATCATCTAACATATGTGCTTAATTAAAAAAACATGGACTAAAATTCAAATATAAAAACAGTTAAAAATGAATGCAAACTTTTCAACAAACGGATCAAGTTTGGAAGATTGTTACACAAACTTCTTTGTTTTGGTACGTATTGCAAAACAGCATCCGGTGTGCCGGGGCCTGACCACCATCCATTGCCAAGACAAGCCTTTAAGAACAGCTTATTTTATGTTATTCCTATGGTGTTGTTATGTGCCATGTTGGCCCTGCACCATCTTCTGTTTCATCCTCTTTTAGCTACCCTCTTTCATCTTAAGTTACATCTTTAATTTTGTTTATCATCTTCGTTGTGGTCATGATTTAGATCATTGCTGAGCCATGTTTATGACCATCTCTAGGGTCATGTTTGTGGTCATGTTTGTAATCATGCTTGAATTTCAACTTATAATTTTGTTTATAATTTTTTTCGTGATTTAATTTGTCATACTATTTGTGATCATGTTTGTGACCATGTTTGTGCTCCTCTTCTTGATCCTTTTTCTCTAACTTCTTCTTTCATCTATTTTTAAACTCTTTTTCTTATTTTTTTTTCTCAATTTTACCTTAATCCTTTTTTTAATTCTTTCTTTCATTCTCCTAACTCTTCTTCTCTCTCTCCTGCTCTTTTTATTTTTGTCTAATTGCAAAATCTCTTTAAGTTTTTTTTCTGTCTCAGTCTTTTTTTCTTTCTCCTTTTCTTTCTCTTCCTCTCTTTCTTTCTTTCCCTCTATCTTTTTGTCTTCTCTTTATCTTCTTTTCTTCCTTTTTGTAAAATATCCGATCAATTTTTTTACTCAATCATCTTGTTTTATTTTTTTTTTATAAATTGTCTTTCTTTTTTTAGGCTGATTTGTGTAACATAAAATGGCGTGGATTTTGTGTGGATGCAAACAATTGCAGTCAAACATATCTAGAACCGTTGGAATGTCCCGTACTGACGTCTTATGTGAAATGTTTGTCTCAAGACTTGCATTGTGTTTGGCGAAGAGTAGTAAACAATCGAGGTGGCATGAGCCAAGACCAAAGTCAAAAGGTGTATTCAAAAGAGCTATGGTGCTTTTGGTTTGATGAAGAACCGAATTGGGATGAATTAATTCACAAAGATCTAACTGGTAATTTGTAAACTTAATTTGCAAACATGTTTGAATGCGGTTTTAATTGTTTTCTTTTTTAGAATTGTACATTGGAAATTGGGAACACGGTTTAAATTACGAATGTCGGACACTTTTGTTTAAAGCTTTTCATAATTTAATAGAACAGTAAGTGATATAATAATATAGTGTGTAGGCTTAAAAGAAAATAATTTATCTATTTAATAATTAGATCAATACTTTCAAAAGGATTTGCAAGGTTTGGAAAATACTTTGTCCATCCGCTGGAGACGGTCAGTCCAAACAACAACAAATTAAATACCAGCTTCAGCTACTCGGACAGTATAGCCAACTTGAACAAGTTTCTGAACAATAAGATGATGAATTCTTCAAGTTGCAAACAGTTGGCTTTTTCACTAAACTTTTTCATCCACGGAGAGAGCACAGTGTGTGCAAATATTGATGTGCGTGAAAAAGTGTCAATTTACAAGTTGACAAAATCTCATTTAACTAGTGCTCAAAACAGCCAGCAACATGTGAACGGTAAGTACAGTTTGTGGTTTTATTGTTTAATTAAGTTATTGTTTTGCACAGTGATTTTGAGTCCACATGGTCTGGCAGGCCACATAACAGGACAGAGTTACAAAGACGAGGACTTAATTTCGCAGAAAGTAATTGCAGAGTGGAACAAGTTTTACCCATTTGTAAATACGGATAAAGACAAACTTTACAAGTCATGCTCATCCAGCATGGCCACCACACCGTTCCACATGGACCTTGTCAGTGATAATAATGTGACATCTGCTAACATAAGTGATAATAACGTGTTGCCCTCGGTCATAGAAGTGGTGGTGGCCGGTGTGAAAATGAAATATCCGTCGTGTTTAGTGTTCTACGTGAACAATGAGAACAAGGTGCAGCTCTCAGATATTGGTTCGGACAAAAATGGTTCAAAGTCGACCGCAGTTAACGGAACAAGTGCGGAGCACGGTTCTAAGACGCTCGGAGATACAAAGTACAAATTGCCAGCTTTCTCTCCTCGGCAGCCCCAAATACCTTCTTTAAGTAACCGAATACGTAACAGCATTTCACAAGAAATCAATCACGGCACAAACCAGTCGCTGGAAAATGAAAACAGTGACGACGTAATGCAAGCCTTCATTCGCTGGGAAATCAATGATCCAACGTGTAAACTAGGTTGTGTTTGCTTCCGTTGTAAAGGCAACAAAAAAGGCCAGAAGGAAAATGCCAAAACTGGAGCCCAGCAACTGGCTGTCAGCAAGAAGATGGACAAAAACAACGAAAAAGAAAACAAGCAACAACCGATGTTCTTTAAGAACAGTATTCCGTTCCACAAGCGCAACTTCATTAGCGACTCTCCATTTGATTTGGAATCCAGTGCGGCCTTTTTGGACACATGTAGTGAACAGTCCGATCGACTTAATAGTAATGCCTTGGTTAACAACACCAACATCAATAACACCTTGCAGTCTTGCTCTTTGCCTAAGACTCCAGGCTACAATTACAAAAGTCCCAATGGCCAGTGTTCTGTGAAAAGTGCCGGCTCTCCTGTAGACTTGCCGGACTCGCCGTCGTCAAACTTGGTCACCAACGGTGACGACAACCCTCTCCCTCTCAAATCCGAATTGGCTGAACATACCCCTTCGGATGAAGGTAAACAAAGTAACAAAAATGTAGATGAAATGTTTTCCCCCTTTTCCGTGCAAAAGTCCGGCACCAACTCTCCCAGTATGGCCTCAGTTCAGTGGACACCCAGCTTTCAGCAAACTTTCTCCAACGAGCCCAAGAAAGACATTGGCGAAACTCAAACCACTTCTGTCGATCCAACTGTTGATCCCAAACTTGTCGCTCAACTGCTCACCAAATCTGGTAAAAGTTCTAGCAAAAAAGCTGCATTTGTTACCACAGGTATCAAAAGGCCGCTGCTTCCTGCTGAAAGTCAACTTAACTCAAACGCAAACCACCACAAAAGTTTACTTTATGATTTTGCCTCCATCAACACCATCAACATTAGTTGGGATGTTCCTCCACCCAAAAATCGACGGCTTGTTCGAGGTCTTAAAAGTTTAAATTGTCCTCTTTATGGACAGCTTGACGAAAACTGCGATCATCTCTCCCGCTCCAAAGATCCATACGATACCAGCGAGTTCGATGAGTCTGACAAGCAAGTCAAATTGTTGTCAGATGAAAACGACCAAACTGCTTTCCAAGACCATGTGAATAAGGACCAACCTGATTCAAACAAAGATCAGACGAAAAATGGTGAGAATACAAACGATGCTACAGGGCAAATTAAAGTGCTTAGAAGAGAAGAAGATTTAACTGTTTCGTATCGTGATTTAGATCAAATTTTTGAAACTTCGTCTGGTGATGATAGTAATGATGACATATTTTCTGTGCCTGGAACCACACACCAATTAACCAAAAGCAAACACGGTGAAAGCAATCCTAGAAACGAAAAAAATATCACAGACGACAACTATACTATGGCCAAAATTAACGGCAAATTGTGTGCCAATACCAATCTTACCAGTTCTAGTATACTAGGAGTTGCCGAGTTGACCCGTATGTTTCCCACACCACCATCTTTGGAACAGAATGCGGCACAATCACCTTTTAGCAACATTTTTTGTAACGACTCCACACTAATTGACGAAGCGGCCGGAAGAGACAAAATTGACATTTATCCATGCAGTCCGATGAGCTTAGACAATTCAAAGGTAATTTCATCTTTCAATTCTTTCTTTATTACTATTTTAATTTCATATTTCTTTTCATATCCTTTTTCATTATCTTTTTTCTTAGGACATATCATGCGTTTATAATGCCCAATTGCAAACCAAATTTATTTCATCTTCTAAATATTCACCTTTGCCTAATATACCAAGCTTACCTGGTATCAATTTGCCCCCTGAATGCAACTACAAACCCGCTAAAAAATTGCAACAACCACTCACTCATTCGCAACTTACTCAGATGCCGCAATCCAATTTGAAAAATTGCTCGCTTAAATCTATTCAAAAGAAAAAAGCCGGATATTCAGTCACGGGACAATCTGTATTACAATCCAATCATAGTCTAAATGAATCTTACTTAAATGTACAGCAACAATCTCATCATACATCATCTTCACCACGTGTAAATGGCGATAAATTAGTTAAAGAATCGAATGTATCATATCTACCGTCAATCACTAGTTCTAATAGCAATCACAACACTTTCTTCCAATACAAAAACCATAGCAATCGATCCAATCAGACTAATTTTGCTTTATCATCACAATCACCGAATCAAATTCACACTGACAAATCCACTTATCCATTGTTTTTCAACAGCAACAATAACCACACATCGACCGCATCTAGCAGTTTAATTACACAAGCCAAAGTTCAGTGTTCATCATTTGCATTTAAAAAAGACACAGAAACAGTTAATGTGCAATTTGATTCCAATGCTTTACTACCTGAGATTAATTCTTTAATGGTGAATCTTGTGCTATCTGATTCATTGATAAATGTATTTCAAGATCATAATTTTGAGAGTTGTCCCATGTGTGTTTGTAATATGAACATCAAGGGTTCTGATGTGGATGTCTACTTACCTGAAATACTAATACCAAATGACGAACCACAGTATAAATGTTTGTGCGGATTTAGTGCAATTAAAAATCGACATTTAAGTTGCTTTGCGGGATTATTTTTTGAAGATGAGTTAGAAATAACTGGTGTTTGTTATGATCCTGTAGAACGTTTAGAAAAGCGACCTTTAACCAATATTGATTCGTGTGTAGTTAAACAAGAAAATAGCGAACTTCCAATTAGTAAAAATAATGAAACTGAACTTGATGCACAAATTTTAGATTTGATCAAATCTCAATGCACCACAATGATTTCAACCAGTTCAGTTTTATCTAAATCCTATTATTTTGAGCTATTCAAACGAAAAGATGTGGAAAACATGGATCCAAACGAATTGCCTATTTTACTTAATTCCAGTAAAGTAGTATCTAAAAATGTGTTTTTATTAAAAGAAAACGCTCTTTTAAGATCAGATTTTTGTGAGATGTCCTTTTTGGCCATTATGTTGGGCAAGCAAGGACTTGAAGGTTTTCCTGATAAACAAATTATTGCACAGTATAATAAGGTGGATCAAGTCAAACAAAAAAAACAAGACTGCGTACATAAGTGGATATTTGAAAACGGAGATATTCACGCTAATAACCAGGAAGTGGTTCGGTTTTTAAGAGGCCTACAACCGGTGCTTCAAGAAGGAGTCCAGAGAAAATACAAAGATATGCACGGAAGTTATAATGTAAAAGGTCCTCTAACATGGCGAGAGTTCCACAAATTAGCTGGCAGAAGTGAAGATCAATGTGAACCTCAACCTATTCCTTCCCTATTAGTTTCACATGACCGAGATTGGATCGCATTATCTCCATTTGCATTGAAATATTGGGAGAAAATGCTATTAGAGCCCTATTCATTTACACGTGACATTGCCTACATTGTGATCTGTCCTGATAATAATCATTTGTTGCACAATGTAAAGACTTATTTCAAAGATTTAAGCGCTACTTATCAAATGCTGAAGCTTGGCAAGCACAAACCAATTACTAAAGTGCTTATTGATGGTGTAATGAGAGTTGGTCGAGCAACTAAAAAATTAGTGGACGAACCAGTGGAAGATTGGTTTAATAAGATCGGCAACGGAAATGTGGCTTCTAAATTAAAGATGTATGCCCAGGCATGTCGACATTATGTTGCTCCACATTTAAAAACTTTGAATTTGGACAAAACTTTATTTGAGTCGAATAATAATAATAGTAATAACAGTGCAATTAATAACAAACATGCAGATAGCAGTTCGTTTTCACAAATGAACAGTATGAATAAAAGTTCTACTGCTGCACCTTCACCTCTGAACAACAGCGATTCATTAAATGGCGTTGATTCCAAACTAAATGATGAAAGCACTGCTGATGGTTTTGGTCATTCGGTGGGCGGAAGTTCTTCAGCCAACAATCATGATTCCAATGAATTAGATGACGATATTAAGCAACCTCATATAGTGGTTTATATTATCGAACCGTTTACTTTCACCAATTTAGACGAAGATACTTATCGTGTTTCATGCATTGGCCTTCTTAAATGTTACTTGCAAATGATTGAAACTTTGCCCGAAAATTTGCAAAATAATATTAATTTACAAATCATTTCTTTAGACGCTGTTCTGGGTTTAGGCAAAGACATGAGAGAGAGTACTAGACATGAACAACTTAAATCATTATCTTTTTCTGTTTTCAATCAGTGTCGAAAGGTTCTTGTTCATCAGTCTATTTCTAAATCTTTAACTGGCTTTGGTCCTGCAGCTTCCTTAGACGGCTTTCTTAAATCAAAGGATAGTTCAATATTTAATGTTAGCAAGTTATATATGCCGCCTTTTATCCTCGCACCTCTTAAAGATAAGCAAACAGAATTAGGCGAAATGTTTGGTGATCGCAAAGAAAAATTTCAAGTGTTGTTTGCATCCTATTGTTTAACTGAAGATCAGCGTTTTATTGTAGTTACATGTTGCAATGATAAAGGTGATTTGGTTGAAAATTCTTTAATTAACATTGAGGTGCCAAATCGGACAAAGCGAAGAAAATGTACTGTGGTAAAATTTGCTTTACAAAAATTAATGGATTTCATAGTGTCTGTTATGTCGGAATCTACACAACCATGGCGTTTAATTTTAGGTAAATTGGGACGTGTAGGACATGGGGAATTGCGCGAATGGGCTAATCTTTTAAGTAAAAAATCTTTACTTAAATATAGTAAACAATTAAAAGACAAATGTAAACAATGTTCTTATTTAGCATACTATGAAATGCCATCTATTTTATCTGCTTGCTTAACTTCATTAGAGCCAGATACTAATTTAAGAGTTTTTCCTGATCAATTTATTACCGAAAATGGTTCACTTAACACTTGTCATCTAAGCACACCTGAAGAAGCCACATCAACGCACATACTTGTCTTTCCTACTTCATCCACTACTCAATCATCTCAAGGCAATTTTCAAATGGATCCATTAGGCACTTCGATTGCTGAAGATGACATTTTACAAGCGCTTGGTGCTGATGCAGGTGATGATATAGCAGTAGATGATATATTTAACTGGGGAAGTCCTGGTTCGCCAGGTCGAGATCAAGGCAATCAATTAGATAGCCCGAATTCAAGAAATAATGCGTTTGACGGATTAGGAGGAAATTTAAAAAATATGAGTGGTGATTGTCAAGATGAACCTTGTCAATTATTGCAACAACCATTATCATTAGGGTATTATGTTTCTACTGCTAAAACAGGAAAGCTGCCTAAATGGTTTTGGTCATCTTGTCCTCATCTGGAAAGTTGCAATCCTGCATTTTTAAAAGTACCATTTAAAAAATTAATAAAATTTATAGATATTTAATTTTTTTATTTTTTTTATTTTAGTCGGCTCTTTTGATACATACACCTTCAGTACAACAATTAAATGACGATATTTATCAAAATTCAAGGAATTGTCATCCATTGGATTCTAATCTTACGACTGATGTGTTACGGTAAGCTTTTTTTTTTCTCAATTGAAATTTCTAAACTTTTTATTATGTCTTAATTTTTATAGTTATGTTTTGGAAGGATATAATTCACTCTCATGGCTAGTATTGGATCCGGCTACTCACGACCGTATGTCGTGCCTTCCACTTCATATTCAAATGCTTATGCAGCTTTATCATACGGTGCAAGCCTTGATTTAAGAAAAATCACAAAGCAGATGTGTAATTTATTTTTTTATTTTTTAAAATAATTGTTTGTTTTTCAAATAATTACCTGCAACACCGTGAATTTGTCACGTGTAAGCAAGTATTTGCGAAAAGTATTTTAAAAAAACAAATTGTGTCTGAAACAAATAGCCCGTGTACAGTAATTTATATTTAGTGAAACGAAGAATAATTTTAAAAGATGCAAATGATTAAGTACAAAGTGGATAACTATTCTGTTTAGTTTGTTGTTGTTAGATTTGTTTTTAAGTCGGCTTGCAAGATTAATTATAAGTTGACTTTTAAAGAAAATTTGTGAAATTTTCAAAGCATTTTTTATTCAAATTCTTTCTATATATATTAATTTATAAAATCACATTTGGAAACCAACTTTGATCAACTTTTTTTTATTTACTTAATTTAAATCATAAAGCCTGTGAATTTTTAGTTTAAAACATGTTTGATAAAATTAATAATGACAATTTTGTAATTTTTTTTCTACAATTTTCAACTTGTTCAATTTGATGATAAAATTTCTTAGTTTTATTTTGTCAAACATTTTTATTTATTAATATTATAACATTTTTTTTTGTAAATAATTTCAAACAAAAATACAATTTTTTTGATTAAACGATTCTAAGTTTATTATAGTTTAAAATCAATTTTTATAACGGGAAGGTTAAATTATTGTTTTTATTCTAAATGAGACAGTTAAAAAACTAACATTTTAGTTAAACATTTTTCCTTAAAATTAAATTTTGTAAATAAACACATTTTTGTCAAATAAGGACTCAATACATTTATACATTATTTGATTGAATAGCGATAAAAATATATTTCCTAATTTATTTTTTCATAAAAAAAAACAGTTAGAAATATGGTCGAATTTAATGTTTAAACAACATTGGTTATGATAAAGTTAAAATTTTTGTTCGATCAAACGTTTTATCGGACTTAATTGTTTTTTTTTATCGAATTTCAATGTCACAAATTAACTTTGTAGAATATAGTAAATGGTACATGGAATTTGAACACTTGTTAAATATTAAAAAAAAAAAAACTTTGTAAAGATAACTTAATTTTTATAATTGAATCCCACTTCCAGTTCTTTTCACTGTATGTCTTTAACTTCTAGTTTAGATTATATATTCACATTTTAGCTGATTACATATTATATATGTATTGACTAAATTTCTTAAACTTTTAGCTATAAAATTAAGAAAAACAGTTAAAATTTTGAATTAAGAACTTTTAAATAAAAATGTTTAAAACAAAATGTAGACTAGATGATTAATTTGTATAAGGCATTTTGTAATGATAAGTTTCAAAATTTGAATCGTTTTTTAAAATAAGCTATTATTTTCATATTTTTAATATAATTATTTACATTTAAAAAGAATCAAAATGATTTTTATAGTGGGATGTTTCCATGTTTTTTTTGAGGATTTTTTATATTTTTGTTTTTCAACATTTGCAAATCAATACAAATTCGTTTTCTAGTGTTCCTAGGTTCAATTATATCATCTACAAAACCTTTTTTAGCTGCCGGAAAAGGATTACCAAATTTTTCAATATATTCTTGTTCATATTTGACTCGATCTTTTACACCTCTATACAAAATTGATACAGCTCCTTTTGCACCCATTACAGCTATTTCAGCAGTAGGCCATGCATAATTGACATCACCTCTTAAATGTTTAGAACTCATTACATCATATGCTCCACCATAAGCCTTTCTAGTAATTACGGTAATTTTTGCTACAGTAGCTTCTGCATATGCATACAAAAGTTTAGCTCCATTACGAATAATACCGTTATATTCTTGAGTGGTACCAGGCAAAAAACCAGGGACATCCACAAATGTAAGTAAAGGTATATTAAAACTATCACAAAAGCGTACAAATCTTGCACCTTTTATTGAAGCGTTAATATCTAAACAACCAGCTAAAGATTTTGGATTATTAGCTACAATACCAACTGTACTACCATTCATTCGGGCAAAACCAATTATTAAGTTTCTAGCATAATCCGGCATGAGTTCGAAAAATTCAGCTGCATCTACCACCTATAATTAATAAATTTTTATTATAACTATAGAAAAAATTAAAAAAATAATTACATTTTTTAGCACTTCATACATGCAATATGGTTTAGTACTTTCTAATGGAATTAAATCATCTAAACACTCTGCTTCACGATTCCTATAAATAAACAAAAATAATTAAGCTTTAAATAAATAAAAAATAATTTAGATAAATGCAAATTATTTTAATTTATAAATTTATTTTTTCTCTATTGTACAAAATAAAATATTTTTTTACAATTAAAAAATAAATTTAATTACCATGGATCATCGCATTGATAAATTGGAGCTGGTTGTTTATTTGATAATGGTATAAATGTATAAAAATGTCTTAAATTTAAAATAGTTTCTACATCATTTTCAAAAGCATTATGAGCAACACCAGACATTTTTGTGTGTACATCAGCACCTCCTAGTTCATTATGAGTTACTTCTTCATTAGTTACAGTCTAACAAAAATAAAAATTTATTATAAATTTACTTAATTTTAAATTATGGTTAGGTTTAAGGTTTAATTTAATAAACTTGCCTTGATTACATCTGGTCCTGTAATAAAAAGATAGCTAGTATTTTTAACCATAAAAACAAAATCGGTTAACGCAGGCGAATAAACTGCTCCACCAGCACATGGACCCATAATAACTGAAATTTGTGGAATTACTCCAGAAGCTAATACATTTTTTTGAAATATATCAGCGTATCCAGCTAAAGAATCAACTCCTTCTTGAATACGAGCTCCACCTGAATCGTTGATTCCAATTACTGGTGCTCCCACTTGCATTGCTTTTTCCATAATTTTACAAACTTTAAAAGCGTGAACTGAACTTAAAGAGCCTCCAAAAACAGTAAAGTCTTGACTGAATACAAAAGCTAATTTGCCATTAATCAAACCATGTCCAGTTATTACATTATCACCTGGATAATTTTCTTTATCTAATCCGAAATCTCGACAAGTATGCTCCATAAACATATCATATTCGACAAATGTACCTACATCCATTAATAAATGAACCCGTTCTCGTGCTGTTAATTTACCTAAAAAAAATTTTTTTAAAAATTGTTATTTAAAAAAATAAAACTTTTAATAATATGAAGTACACTTGTATAAATCAAATAATTTAATTTAAATTTTATTTAAACTAATACACTGTTTAAATAATTTTTAAATCCTTTAAAACCTTTTTTATGTTGTATGTCCATTTTTTTTTGTCCACCACCAATCAGCGAAAGTTGACGCTTAGACTTAATCATTTCTTTCACCTTATTGGCATTGTTGAACTCTTCTGTCGTCATTTTTAAATGATAATTTAAGTATTAACTAATAATAAATAATTTTTTAATTTTTAAAATCAAAAATTGATTCAATCGATTGAAATTGTTTAAAATTATAAACTGCAAAAACTATAAAAATCATATTTTAATTAAACTTAAAATTTCACAAAGATTTGATTTATTATGTATAAGTAAGTTCTTGTTTAAAAATGATATAAATTTTTTTTTCACTAAATCAAATTCTGAGAAATTTTTAAATCTTAAAATGACGTTTTTTGAATGATTGCGTGTAAGTAGCAAATTCAATTGATTTCGAAGATGCCGGTCTTAAAACAACTTTATGTTCTCACTTAATGTCAAGGCGGCATTGATTTAGCTAAAACTTGTTATTTTACAATAGCTGGTAACTATTTCATATTTTTTATTTCTTTTCTTATTTATTATTTGCTTCTTTTTTTATTTTTTGTTTTTTAATTTCGTCGTGTCTGCACAGCAAATACTTGTCGTTTATTAACGCAAAACAAGCTTAAGACGTTAAACTGCCTTCTTATATTTTTATTGGTCTGGTAAACACAAGAGTTGCTCTTCATTTTTTTCTTCAATGAAGATATATATTTACCCTGAATATATAATACTGAAACGATTTTATATAAGAGTTCAAACAAGCTGAAAACTCGATCGAATTGATTGGTCGGATAATCATCTGCAATTATAATAGTTTGTATTTTTGCAGTTGAAATAAAATTTTAAACATGTTTAATTCAGTAAGAAAAATTAAATGAATGTTGCTAATTGGACGTTAGGCGAGTAATGCAAATGTAATTGAAAGTCAAATTTCAACCTAATTTACTTTTTCAAACCAGATTAGATGCTGGACTAAACAGCTTCAGTATGGAATTGTGTTAAATAGTTTTTATAGTTTTTTACATGAAGCTTGACAGAAAAAATTATTAATTGAGTTAGGTTTAAATAAAGTGTCTTAAGTGCAATACTAGCTTAATGCTAGCATTTAAGACAAGATCAATCTTAGTTTTCTTGAATCTTTTCTTTACTTCTAATTGAATAGTTAACTTCTTGTTGACTATTAAGACATTTTAAGTATGATAAATTAGTAGATAATCTAAACAGCGTCAAAGTCCAGATGGCGCCTGTTGTTGAAAAAGCCAACTACTTAAAAAGTAAACAAACTGGCATTAAAATATTGTAGACATAAAGATTAAAAAACAATCAGTTAGACAATTTAATTTGGTTTTATAATAAAGTTAATTATATTATGCTGGGTTACTGCTGTCGTCTGGTTAGCTTCTGATCTTTCCTTATGTTTTAGGTTGTCATTCTAAATATGATTTAAGTTTTTTTTATAATTTCATCAACAGTACTGTGAATCTGTGCATTAAGATTATTAACTGATTTACCAATATTTTAGAGCTGTGGTCAAAATTTTACAAGGTTTGCTATTTTTTTTCGCCTAATCTTAAATCCCTGCTTTCATTATTTACTTTTCTTCTCTTTTTTTCAGCTTTAAAAATGCAAAGGCTGTTTGCTACCATCTTACCTATTCCCAAAAATCAAAACTCAGACCAAAATGAAGAGGCACCGTGGCTATTTGTCACTGGAGCTAAATTTTTTTCAGCTTTTGCCGGCCTAGGTAAATCAAATTGGATTTAATTTGCCTAAATACACCCCTTCTATTTTCGCGTACATAATAAAGTGTATGCATTGTAAAATCAAGATTAAATTTTTTTTGTTATTATTTACAGTTGCAATTTTACTTGGTATTATTGAGGTTGTTTTATCGCCATTAGATATGAAATGCTTGTTTGCAGGGGCAATTTTAACGTAAGAAATTTTAAGCTTTATTTTAACTAAAATTAAATATTAAATTGTTTCAGTGGCGAAGGACTCACTATGGTATTGATTGAAGCTCCTTGTTTGTGTATGTTTTTAGATTTTGCATTTTTACCAAGCAAATTCTTCGAAGGAAAATCTTTCTGGATTAAAGCCGGTGTATACTTGTGGTATGTTTCAATAAATTTCAATTTATATCATTTTTTATTTCTTTTTTATTAATTTGTATTTCAGCTTTTCTGGATTACCAGCTTTTTTTTGTCAATCAATTTCTTTACTTTTACCTTGCTTATTGATATTTTTTTCTTCAGCATTTTATCTTGTTTTAGGTTTAGGAAAAAAGTAAGACGATTCAAAAATATAATTTAATTTAAATTAAAAATTATTTATTTTTTTTTTTAGAGCTACTGCTGAAGAAATGAGAGCTAAAATTGTCAATGAAAATTCAACATCTATTTTAGTAGCTAATGAAGTGTTATCTTCTAATACAGCTCCTCCATCTCAACCATTTTACAAAAATGGTAATAATTCAGCTTCAAATACACAAACGACGACTAATAAAAATGATATACTTGTTTATTAAATATTTTAAATAAATTTGATCAAAATAAACATTCATATTTATAAAAATTGTTATTTAAATCAAAACAAAATAAATAAAAATATCATAGATAATATCTGATAATAATTATGCTATGTGAAAAAAGTTTTAGCCAACAAAATTAATTTTTGGGCTTGTATTTTATTAATAAAGTATTTTTTCATTTAATATTATATATATATATTTATATAATAATCATTAATATTTTTACAAATATTTATTCGAAAAATAATATTTAAACATTAATTTATAAAATTAAATTAATTACAATTTAATAGTTGAAAATAAAAGAATCATTTTTAAAAGATATTTTTTTGTAGTTTATCCGCAACTTGTCAATGAGTGTATTGTTAAAAAAGTAATTAAATTTTAAGAAGATCTTAAATTATTTTTCTACATTTTAATAATTTACATTTTAAGTTTTTATTTTTATTTAAAAAAAAAAATTAATACATTTTTAGGGAATCCGTTTATGAATTGTCATTAATTTGAATAAGTATTTAATATACAATTGTATTTTTTATGAAAATTGATACAACACATTTTAATTAATATATATATATATTACTTTATTTTAAGTTTAAATGAAGATTATTTTATTTAATGCCACAAAAATGAATTTTTTTAATGTTTTGAACTTGCCCTTTGGTTATATTATTTTATTAGTTAACATTTATTTTCAAACTATTAAATGTTTCTTTTGATTAGTCAGCTTATGCAAAATTGTTTTGATATAGCACAAAATTTTTATATTATTTAAAAATAAATAAATAAAAATATTGTAAAATATTATTTGATTAATTTAATTAAAGAAAAGCAAACTAAAGCAAAATATTTTAATATAATTATTTACAATTTTTTTTTATTGGATGATTTAACATATAATGCTTTCTAAATCTATCATAGTTGCAGAACTGTTAAATTGATCAATTTTTTTTTCCTTTTGTGATTGCAAAATAAGATTGAAACTAGTTTAGTTATAATAATTAAATTCTTTATTAAGTTTAAAAAATTTTATTATTTTTATATAAAAATTGTAAACTTTACTACTTTATAAAAGTTTTATGGCTCAAGATGATTCAATTCCGAGCAATTAAATTGATTTTTTTAATGCTAGTGAACAGATTAGTAAGTTTTTGAAGATCAAAAAGTTTTTACAAATATTAACTTTTTAACAAAAATTATTTAACAAAGTTATGTTTTTAAAATAATATTACATTAATTAATTTATATTTTGATATTAATTTTTTATTAAAATTTAAACTAAATACTAAAAAAATATTTTAAAGTGTATTAGTTTTATATATCTTCTTTTTTACATATATTATATATACAAAACAAATAATAATTATTTATTTATTTTCTACATGTAAAATATGGTGTTTATTATTAATAATGACTGATATTTTTTTAGTGATTTAATTCATTGTATATTTACAATTTTTTTGTCTTTTTTGTATTATTTTACTAAAAAAAATAAAAAAAAAAAATAAAATATAATAAAAAAATTTTAAATTAAAGCTTTTTTCTTAGATCCAATGTAGATAATGTTAGTTAATTAAATTTTCAATTTTATTATAAGTAAATAATTGTAAAATTAGACATGCATATTAATACTGACTAACCAAATGTAATTTATTAAATCAATACATTTTACAATAAATCATATTGAGCTAAAGTCAATTTAATTTTGTATTTAGGCCATATTTTTTAATCGTTTGCATAAATTATTTTTAATTGTATAACCCTAAGTTTTATTATTTAATTCTAAATAAAATTTAAAATATTCTTGAACTTGATTTTTATTTTAAAAATTAAATTGTTTAAATTTTTTAATAACCTAATGAATTTTATTATATGTAAATACAGACTTTATATACCAAATTTAATGTAGGAATTATTGATACTAATTATTTTTTCTTATTAATCAATGCCGTTAACTTAATTTTAAAATGAATAAAAATCGTGGTTCAATATTAAACATATCTTATAAATATAATTTTTTTTTAGCTATATTGTTAAATATGTTTAATATAAATATAATTTTTAAAGCAAATTTAATTTTTAAATTAAAAATAATTTTTATAAACAGTAAACATAAATTATAAAGTTCACATCGTACATGACTAACAAATTATCAATTGCATTTGTTTTAGTGCGTGCAAAAAAATGCAAATTATTTTATATGTAAACATCTTAAACTGTAATATTTTTTTTTTATATTTAAAAAGTTCTAAAAGTTCTAAAAATTAATTATTAAAATTTTTTATTAAAAATTACATCAATACTTAAATTAGATAATCTAAGTCAATATTATTAATAATTTCAATAATATTAATTATATAAATAATTTAATGAAAATATTTATACATAAGTAAAATAAAACTTTGATTTACATGTTAAATTTTTTTTTGTTTACCAAAAAAAAGTATTTTAATTTTTATTTTAATGTACATTTAAGTATTGGTGTAAAAAAGGGTTACTTTATTTGGCGCATAAATTAAAGCTAGACACAATGTTCACTTGTCGGAAGTACGTTTATTTGATTCACTTGTGCATAACCATTTATGTTCAAACTAATTTAGTTAGATTTAATTGTGATTGAAAAACGTTTAAAAAAAAAATAAAGGAATCCAACAGGTTAATTTTCTAATTTTTAAAAAACAACAGATAAACTCAATCCAAAAACTTAAATACGGTTTGTGAAACATAAAAAAACTTTAAAACTATTCTTTTTTTATTTAAAATTTATCATTTTTATTTGCTTAAATATATTTTGTTTTTTGTTAAAGTTTTTGTAAAAATCAACTGTTTCATTTGTTTTTGTTTAAGCAAGTTTGTCCAGAAGCTCGTCTGTTTAATAGTTAATCAATGTCAATCGATCAAAGCTAGCAAAAAAAAACAAATGGAAAATATGATAATTGTGCCCACTTCTGTAAATCTGAAAACAGCTGATCTTATGTATTGCTTAAACTTTAAGTCAGATAATAACTATAAATGAAGACTTCTTTTTCTTTCATTTTGATTTTAAAATAATTTAAACACATAATAAATAGCTATATGTCTAAAAAAAATAATATGATATTTCTTATAAATCTGTTTTTAAACAAAAATCTTTTTAACTGAAAAATTTTTAAAATTAAATTAAAATTAAAAAAAAATTAAAAATGTTTTATTCAAACATTTATGAGTTATAAGCAAATCAAATGAACTATAAAACTTTTAAGTAGATTTATCAAATTTAATTTTTTATTATTTTTTTATAATTTTTGAAAAATTTTAAAAACCATAATAAAATTTAAACAACAATAATTTAGAATAATTTATTTTTGAAAAAGATTTCAATTTTATTTATTAATCAATTTTTTTTTTAATTTTATAAAAATTATATTAATATTTTAAAATGGAGAAGATTTTTAAAAAATACATTTCAAAATTTAAGTTTTAAATTTTTTTTTATTAAAAACAATTAAAAAAAGTATTTTGTAATTTTATCAAAGTTTAAAAATTAAAGAAAAACAAAGTATATATAATTTAATATTAAAATATTTTATAATAAAAATTTGTAAATAACTAATTTTTATTCAAATTAATTTTTTATAATAAAAATTTATGAAATTTATTATTTATAATTTTTATAAAATGAGCTATTTTTTTTTCTTCTAGATTTTCCACATTTTTGTAAATTTTTTTGTGATTAAATATATGATTTAAAAATTTAATTTATCTATTTAAATAAATAATTTTAATGTTACAATATATTATATTTATTTTTTTTTATTTTTTTTTTAAATATAAAATTAAAATATTAAAGTTTATTTTGAATATTGAAATACTAATAGTATATTAAAACAGCACTTAGAAACCTGAAATTTGTGTGTTGTCAAAGGCAAGGTTTTTCATATGAAAGTTTGACTGATTTGCAATACATTGAGTTCTTGTCTTTGTTATAAGACATTAGAAGTTTAATAAATATACAAAAAATGTATGTGATTTAGTTTGAATTACAGAGAGTGAAGTAATTACGCAGCCTAAATATTACAGGGCAATAGTGCAACTGCGAGATGCCATTGGCAGTTGATTTTGGATTTCAGTTCAAAAATTTAGAATAATTTAATTTACAATTTATCTTTAATAAATAGCAATTAAAATATTTTAATTTTTGGAATTAATTTTTTTATTTATATACTTTATATAAACTTTAAATCATTTTACATTGATAGTTTTAATAAAATAGTATTAATTCTAAATTTGATTTGGTGCCAATATTTTTTTTATAATTTTTTTTTTTTAAATTTTTATTTTTTTAAGTGTTTTATTAATTGATGTGTCCTTAACCTTCTTGTTTTAAGTTTTGCTTTTAAAATTAATTGTTTATTATTATGAGCCAACTAGTTATAATTTAAAGTTTTATATTATTGGATAAAATTAAAAAAATATAATTTTTATTATAGGTGAAATAATAATTAGTTAAAAAATGTTTAATTTTAATTTTTTGTACTAAACATAATTTAATAAAATATAAAACGGAAAAACTTAAAATAAAGAATTACTTATATTTAAAATTTTTTAAACTGATTAAAATTAATTTTAATTAAAATTTTAATGTAATTGTGATCTTGAGTTTAATAAATTGCTTAAAGCTTCTTTAAAAATTGTTAAGAACAAAGTATAGTTACTTCTAACTTAATTGATTTACTTGTGACAATTTGTTATTCAATCATTGATTGTTAATAAAATGTTTGAATAAGTTTCGTGATAAAAAAATAAATAATGTATGGATTGAATATTAATGCTTTTTTATATTTCTATAGAAAAAATTTGGTGGTTTTTTTAAATCAACAATTTTTTATCATTAATTTTTTTTGTTTATATTAAAATTTGATTAAGAAGATTTGGTGATAAATCTTTTGCTGTTGAATTAAACAACAGTCAAAAAAAAAAAAAATTTATGTTGAAATTAATCCTTGCTCAAACAAAAAATTTGCACTTGAAGTTGTTTTTATATCTCTTTGATTATAATTTTATCAAAATTGAATTAAAGTTAAAATTTATTTTTTTAATTAATAAATTGTTTATCAAAATTTTTTTTATTTTAGACTTAATTTCTTTGCTTTTTCATAATATAATAATTTTAATTTGTTTATTACTGAATTGTGATCATATATTTTTATTAATTTATATTCAAATTAATTAGATTAATTAAAAAATTTTGATAGTAATAAAATTAAATTTTGTTCAAATTTGTTGTTTGGTTTTTTATTAATAATTTAATAGATTAAAATAAATTATTTTAATTATGTTAATATTGATAAAATTGCACCAAGCATAAATGATTTTTTTTCAACTATCATAAATTTAATTTTTTATTTAAATTATTTAAAATTTAATTGTTTTAATTAAGTTTTTATTCTATCAATTTTTGTCACTATATTTTTACAATCTAAACCATTGATTCTTGAAAGTTTTATTTAATGTTTTCATTGTTTAACGAATTAAGTGTAATTTAAAATTACAATTCAATCACTTGTACAATCTAAATGTAATCCGCTTTTAAAATTTTACTTTATAAAAAATATTCTATGTTAATGGTTCATTTAGTCCTTATTGACATTATAGTTTAAGGAAGTTGGCTGAAAATTATTATGAATCTTAATGCTTTACACACATTTTTCAATTTAAAAAATATTGATTAATTTATAATAGATCACTTTTGGATAATTATATATATTTTGTATTACAAACAGTAAAAAAAACTTATGCATATACTGTAATTTTTTTTTTTTTTTTAAATGTAACATAATAAAAATTCGATTTATTTATAAATTAAATAATAAAAATTGAAATAAATTTAAAAAAACATTTGTTTTTGATAATAATTATAAAGATGCTTTTTTTTTAAGTAAAAAAGAAATAAACAAATAAATTTCAAATAATATATTAATGTGTTAAAATTATAATTAGTCATCAATAAATTTTATATAAATTTAAAAACAAAGTAGTTATATTCTAAAGCAAATTTTTCAATATAAACTTTTTTTTTAATAAATAGACAATATATTATATGAATTGCTTGCAATAAAAATGTTAATAACTTATTAATTTTAATGATTATAAATTTAGCTATTTTTTTTTTTTAAAACCCATATTATGTAAACTATTATTTGGTTATTTAAAAATTTAAATTAGGATTTAAGAAGTAAATAAATGTTTAACTATTACTTTAATTTTTAGTCATTCAAAAGCTTTAAAACTTAAAAGTTTAATTAATATAAATAGTATTTATTTTATTTAGCTTTGTTTAGTAAGAATAAATTTAAAACATTTTACCAATTTTAAAATTTTTATGTATAAAATTATTAATAATTAAGTTTTATTAATTTACAATTTTAAAAAATTATAAATGATTTTTTTTATTAATTTAAATTTTGTCTAAATTACGTTATATAATTAGTTATATAGTATATAATTTGTAATTTTTTACCTTATTTATTTAATTTTTTTAAATGTTAATTAATATTTGTCATGTTTTTGAAAAAATTTTATTAAAAAAAAAATAATATAAAAAACCAGCATGGGATGTTAATGATTAAGATATCATTGATCACATTTTAAAGTTGAATGATTTGTTAATCAAAAAATCAATTGATTGATATTAAAAATTTAATCATAAGTTAATCTTTAAAAAAAATTATTTTTAAAATTTAAATAGTTTAATATTGCTTAAATTTTTTAATGATGATTCAATAAATAAATTTCTTATTTAAATTCAGTTGTAAGTTTCTATTTTTTATTATATTTATTAAAATTTTAAATTTTTTTCTAACTGCTTAAACTATTTTATTGCAAATAAAAAAAATAAAATGTAATCTTGTATATGTATATCATTAATTTTTTTTTGTTATTATAAATATCACATTTGATTAATTAAAATTATTGTAAGCAATTTTTTTTTAAATACCTTTTATAATTTTTATGAAATTTTTTCGTTTTTATTTTATTTACTTAACTTTATTTTTTTTAAAAATTTTTTGTAATAAAATTTTTTAATAATATTTAAGTTTCATATGTTTCTAAATTAATATAAAATATAATAACAAATTTATATTTAATTTATTTTTATTTTATTTATCTAAATAAATACAGTAGATTAACAAATGCATTAATAAAAAATGTAACCAAATGTGTTAAGTAATTTATTAAGTGAAAAAACATTTTATAAAAAAAATGCATAGAAATAAAAAATACTTTTTATAAGTGATAATCATCATGTTTTAAAATTATGTTATAAAACATAATTAATAGTTATTGTGTTCAAATTTATTAAACTTATTAAATTTTTTTATTCTTTTTTAAATGTATTTTTGTTATTCTAAATTTTTTTTTATTTAAAATTAATGCGTTTTATAAAAATTATAATTTTTATTAAAAAAAAATTTTCTATTTTTAAAAATATAATTTTGTTATTAAACATTTTTTTTTTTTAAAAAAAATATACAATTTAATTATGAAATATTAAAAATATTTATTCTTTTTTACATAAATGATATTTTTTGAATTGAAAAAAATTATATTTATATAAAATTAAGCTATTATATTTAATAAATAAATTTTTAGACAATAAAGATATGTATTCTTAACTATTAAAAATAAATCAATAAATCATCATGTTTTTTATTTTTTATTAAAAATTTATTAAAATTATAATTCTTATTGACAATTTTAGGAATTAAATTTTTTTTTAATATTTATACTTTTTGCTCTTGTAAATTTTTATTATAATTGTCATATTTTATCTTTTTTCGCGAAGGAGTGAAACGGTATAATATAATTTTAAAGTTCATATTTTAATTATATGTGTAAATTTTACAAAATTTTAAATTAGTTGTTAATATTAATTTTTGTTTGTAAAAAATAAATATAACAAATTAACGTAAAATATTAGTAAAATATTCAAAAAATAATTTATGTTTTAATTTTCAAGAACATTAAAAAAACTTAACTTTCTTATCACATATTTTGATTGATTAATTAAATAAATTGATGTTAATCAAATAAATTATTTTTTAAAAAAAAATTCAGGAAGCAATTTCTTTGATTAAAATTAAATAAATAATTTTTACTGTCTTTGAAAAAAATAGTAATTTTATTTTTTATTTTTTAAACATGTTTGTTATTAAAATAAGTTTATTTTAATCTAATATAATTTTTATAAAGCTTTTGACATTATTATACATTAGATTTTTTATTAAATCAAATGTAAATTTTTAATTAAATCTTTATTTTATTCATACCAATTTTTATTATATTTAATATATTTTTATTAATTTAAAAATTTATTTAGAATAGATTAAAAAAGCTGTTTATAAGCATGTTATTTTTAATAATAATTTTTATTAAAATAATTTTTTATTAATTTAATTTTTTTATAATAATTTGTAAAATTAACTATTTAAAAATAAAAAGATGTTTTATTTTTTTTACACACGTTATTTGTCAAAAAAAAAATTGCGTTTAATGTAATAAATGATATATTTATGATTAAAATATTTAAATTTAATATTTTA
This sequence comes from Pyemotes zhonghuajia, assembly GCA_025170145.1. Taxonomy (NCBI): domain Eukaryota; kingdom Metazoa; phylum Arthropoda; class Arachnida; order Trombidiformes; family Pyemotidae; genus Pyemotes; species Pyemotes zhonghuajia. The sequence continues at coordinate 10,255,191 of CM045845.1, forward strand.
AATAAAATTTTAGTAGCGAAGTAATTTTGTATACTTTGACATAATATTCAAAATACTCAAGTTTTGCTAAAACATGAATGTGTAAATGTGTCAAAATTATAATAGATCAAATTGATATAAAAATTAAACAGTTGATATATACTAAAAATTAACTTCGTTCAAGGTTTTCAAGATTAAGATTGATTTATAATTAATAAAATTATTTTACATGTAAAAAATGTTTTAAGTTTTTTTTTTATAAATTGAATTTAAAAAAATATATAAAAAGTATAGCAACTTTAAAATTTTTTTTTTTAAGATTTAATGTTAAGAAATGTTGAATGTAGTGAACCTTTTAATAGAAATACATATATATAGTAACTATATGTAAATGGTTGAGAGTCCTCGTTCCCTTAGCGCTGAGGTAAAGAACGAGGCAATGCTCTTAATCCCTGAAAGATAGATTTGGGTGGACCACAGTTTAACTCTTGTGTTCAAGACGACCTTTACATAAAGGAGACTTGATATCCCTCCGTAAAACAATCATAAAAGGTTCCAGACAAAGAATGACACCATAAGTAATTGTGAAGTTCCCAAATAAATGAGTTGTAACATAAAGGTCTAAGGCTTGTTACAAAGGGGCATAATAATCTTTGGTAAAAGACCTAAGAGAAAAAGGCTAAAGAAAGAGTATAAAAGACCCGGACAAAACAAACTGAGAGTTAGTTTTAATTGAAGTTTTAATTGAAGTTTTGTTAATAAATTATCTGTTACAATATTTATTTTTTTTTTTTAATGAAACATTATATAATATAAATCTAAATTTAAAAATTAGAATATATATTTTAATTGTTAATTAAATACTATTTATATACTCATTATTTTTATGTAAAAATCAGTCGGTTAAGGTGATGGTCAATTTAAAAAAGAATGTTACAAAAAAAAAATACAAAATATATAAGGCAATTAAAAAATAATCATTGGTATATTTAAAATTTTTTTTTCAATTTTTTTTTTAAATAGCTTTTTTGTAAAATAAATAATTAATTGTTAAAATAATAAAAAAAAAATTTGATTAATATCTTACTTAGTTCGGTGTTAGCTTTGTAAAATTTTATTTACTAATCAATTTTTTTTTAATTGAATTTTTAATAAATAAATTAAACGTATTTTAACATTTTTATAATGAATATTTTTTTTAGGCGCATATTTTCTTTTATCTTTAGACTAATAAACTTAATTAAATCTTTCAATATTTAACCTTCAAAATATATATATTTTTAATTTGTTGTGTTAAAAAATTTGTTTATATAAATACAATAGAATTTTAATATATTTTTCTGTTTTTATTTTAATCTTTAAACAAAAAACATTTTTAATAAATCAGATAAAATTTTTAAAGGTATTTTATAAAAAAAGCGTATTAAAGTAATAATATTTTTGTTTTTAAATCAATTTAAGTACAATAAACATAATTTAAGCACAATATATTTATATTAATTTTATTATTTTAATAAAATTTTATTATTTTTACATATACTCATTATATTTAAATAAAAATTTTAATTGAAAAAATTTGAATTTTAGTATAAAATATTATTTATATATTTTATATGAAAATGAACTTAATAAACCAATTTGAATTTTTTTTTATAATTTATGTTTATTAAATATTAATATTTACTTACACATTAATTACAATAATTTTTTTATTTAAATTAATTACTTTTTATGTTAGATTAAAATTTAATTTTGAATTAATTAATTTTTAGCACTTATCTTTAAAATTTTTTTAAGAAACACATTAATATTTAGTAATTGATCGTGTATTAGCAGTTAGATATTTTTAGAAAAAAGGATAATTGTATTTTATTACAATTCAATGTTTAGCACTTTATGGTTATTTTATAAAATTTACTTTCTCTTGTAGGTCAAAAAGATTTGCATTTTGTTCTATCAGTTTTTTTTTTTTAAATAATTACTTTTAATCCAAGTATGTTCTTGTCTTCAATATTTATTCATCAAAAAAACTAATACAGCTTAAAAAGATCAAATTTTTTTTATATTTTTATACAATTTTTTTTAACCTGAAAAAAATAATTTAAAAACAAAATAAAATTGTTACATGTTTGAAATAGTATTTGCTAATATTCAAGTAAATGTTACCTTTATATTATAAAAGTTATTTTAGGTTAACATTATTTATTGAAATATTATATATATTATATATAATATTATATATAATATTTTTTATTTAAAAAAACAACTTTAAAAGTTATTTAAATCAATTCAATTATAGTAAAATAAATACATTTTTTTAAATTTTAATTAATTTTTTTTTAAAAAGATTTATTATAAAAAGTTTGAAAACCAAGAATAATAATTAATAAATAAATGAATAAAATTTTAAATTTAGATTTAAATAAATAAATATTATTTATTTATTAATTATTAAAATTAATAAAAAACTTATTAATAAAGTACAATGAATAAAATATTTTAATTTTAATTCTTATAATATTTTATAATTAATAATATTATATTATGAATTTATAATTATATAAAATTTTTATTAGTTAATAAACATTTTGATAAAAAAAAATTTAAATAGATGATTTAGTTCAAATACAATTGTTTAAATAGTTTTGGAAAAATCTATATCAATAATTTATGTAAATCTTTGAATTTTTAATATATTTTAAACAATTCAAATAAATGTGTACATTTTTTATCTAAACTTATAAAATTATCAAATTAAAAATATTTTTTTTTTTTTTACTTAAATTTTCTACTATTTATATTTATATGATTAATAAAAAAAATACATTTTAATAAATGTATTAAAAATAAAAATTTATTGGATATTAATGATAAATATTTAAAATTAAGATCTAATAACATACCTCTTATTTAGTTATTTAAGTTTTTTAATTAAAAGTTAAATAATTTAACATAATATTAATCGAAATTTATTTGAAATTGAAAAATTTAATTAAAATAGTTATTAAAAAAAAAATATTTTTTTTGATTTAACATAAATAATTAAATTTGAAATAAATTTAAATTAGAATTTAAATTCTAGAAAATATTAGAAATAATTTCAAATTACATTCACATTAATGATAAAAAGTTTAATTGTTTAATTTAACATATTTTTGTAAAAACAAAATCAGCATACTTAACTTTTTAAATGTAATAAAAAACTATCAATAAAATGTAAGTTAAGTTTTTTTATATTTTTTTAGATACAATTTTATTTATTAATTTATTTATTTAGGTTTATTGTTAGTTTTTGCCAATTTTAATTAATATTTTTTAATATAATGCAAATAAATTATGTAATTTTTTAAAATTGATAATTAGTATCATTAAATAAAAATAAAATATATTATGAACTGATTATTATTTTTATTTTAAATTTAAAAAAAAAAACGTGAATCTGATAACATAAAACTTAAATGATAAATATAAGATGAAAAAAATGGTTTTTAAAATTTAAAAAAAAATATCTAAAGATGCTAAATTATTTTAAACAAATATTTAAGTGTAATTATCAGATTCCAAAAAAAATGAAATATTTTATTTTTTTTTAATTCTTTAAATTAATTCAAAAAAATTACTAATTAACAATTGTTTTTAATTATAAATATTTTTAAAAATTTTAATGCGCTTCACTCAAAAAAATGAATTTTTATAAAAATTTACATTAAACTTAATAAAAATTCATTAAAATATTAATTTAATTTTTTTATCAAATTTAAATTAAAAATTATTTATAATAAGTTAATTTTTAGAAAATCTGAATTAAATATTTTTAATACATTAATTTTTTATTTTATTTAAAACAAAAGGTTTTATTTTCAAAAATAAAAAATATTTATAATCACGATTTTGTAATTTTTAAAAATTTTGTAATTTAAAAAATTAAAAATTTATTTGCTACATTTTTAAAATAGAATTTATTAACTTACTTTTTTTTAGAAAAAAAAAATATAATTTTTAAATTTTAAGTAAAAAAAAATCAATTTTATGTAAAATTAAATATAAAATATTGTTCATGTGTTTTAAACTTATTAAATAATTAAATAATTTTATTTAGAATATTTAATATTTATATAAAATAAAATTGACAAAAATATTTTGATAAATACATTTCAAAAAATAATTTTGACAAATAAAAATATTTAATTTAATTTTTATAAATATTACTATAATTATTTAATCATTTTTAAAATTATTATTAACAAACTTATTTTATTATAAAAAAAATAAATAAAATAAAAATTCATTCTACTTTTGCCAGTGGTTTGTGTAAATCTTAAATCCCCTATAAAATTTATGCTTCATTATGGTGTTTTAGATTACTGTCTTAATTTTTTTCTTTTAATATGTTGTCATCATTTATAAAAAAAACTTGTTAAGACGGCTTTGATGCTCAATCAACTTAAAAAGGACAGCGGAAATATATAATTTAGAAATTTCAAACAAAATGTGTTTACTAATATTTTAAGTAAATTATTTTTATAAAACTTTGTTTTTTATTATTTTTAATATTTTTTCTTTTTATTTTACTAAGAATTTTTTTTCTTGACACCGCCTAGTCACAAATTTCATCAAAATTTTGTATTTTTAAATTAAATTTATTTTTGAAAATTTTTATAAAATTAAAATAAATATTTAAAAAAAAATTCAAAAAATTACTTGCAAAAATAAAAACATAGTATTCATTGTGAACATTAATTAAGAGAGAATTAAAGATTTATAAAATATAATTATGAAAATACAAAATTTAAACCAATAACACGAATATTAATTAAGAAAAATAACAAAGTAAACAGGAACTGAATTGTAAAAAATTTAAATGAATAAATTAAAAATACAAGTGGCAAATTGACAAAATCAAGGAGAGGTTAAAAAAGGTGTCGTTTAATTTATATCTTTTTCAAGATGTTTATTCTTATATGAAAATTCAGTTGATGTAAATAGATTGTTAGTAGTTTAAAATAAAAAAAGTATTTTAAAACTTTGTAAATAAAAATTTTAAAAATACTTATTTAATCAAATTAAGTATAATTTAACTTTAAATGTAAACTTTGAACTGCTTAAAATAATATTTATGTTTAAATATTGGCTTTGAATATTACTTTAAAACAATACACAAAATCGATTCTGTGTTTGTTCTAACAAGCAAGCTAATCAGTTTTTGTATTTATCCTCAGTAAACTTTATTTATCTACTTTTGTGCTATATGTCTCTAAATTAAGAGGTTTTTTTGACTAAATAAATATTGCATTTAATTTTTACATTTTAGAGCCAATTTTTCAAGCAACTTGCAATTTTTTTAACCTGCTTGGCTTGTAACTTAAGATACAGCCCTGAAGATAATTTTTTTGAACAAGTAACTTTCTGTTTTAGCAACAGGTGAAAGTGTTTACAAGAATTTCAGTGATCACCCAATTTTTTTTTACAGTCGCATCCCATTACTTTATTAATCAACAAAAAAAAGGTGTTTCTTTAGTTAACGCTTCTGCAAGTGGGCTTGTAAATATTCGGAAAGCATTAAGACAGGCCATAATAATTCAACAAAAGTATGTTTATTGTATATATGAACAAGTATGAAATTCGAATATATAAATTGGTGTGTTTTTAAGATTTAAAAAAACACGTTTAAGAGGAAAACTGTTTCCCGCCACTGGATGAATGATGGCCCAGTGACCCACGGCTTGATCCTTGCACATCCTTAAGATTGTATAGCTTAACTTGTGATCACTAGCTAGACCAAGTGGTGCATCTTTATTGCTGTCCATCGGCTATAAATACAGACGTTTTAAATCACTTCAATGTCCAGTACATAGTTGCCCCTTCAACTGTACACATGTGCTTGTGTTGATGGGAGAAAGTGAGTTGTGAAATTAAATTTTTAATCAAACATAAATCTTCTCAAGCACTACATTTTCAAATTTCAAAATTTATTGTTTCTAAATTTGTGAAATAAGTGTATATCATGAATAAGGTAAAATTTGAATAAAAAAAACATTTCCAAACTTGGATTATCTGACATTTTAATTCATCAATTTATTTTTAATTTTTTCTTTTTATGTGAATATTGTTTTTATATATTTATAAAAATTAGTGCTTAATTATTATGTTGTGACTTATTATAATGTGATTATTAATTTTTTTGTAAATGATTAATTAGTATTATTTTATTTTAGATATTTTTATTGACACTTGTGTGTTTATTTACACTTGCTGTCACAGGAAATGTTTTAGCACAAAACGATAAAGTTTCTCAAACTGAAGATTCTCAAAATCAAGATGATGGTGGGCCAGATAATCAACCAGATGATTCTTTTGATGATAGAAAAGGAATTCCTTTACCTTCAGATGACAATGGAAGTGCTGGTTCTGATGACAAAAATAGTAATGCTTTACCTGGAGGAGATACTAATAGCGCTGAAGAATCTCATCCAGCTCCAGAACCATATTCTTTTAGTTATAGTGCTGATACTGATGATGGAGCTAGTTCTACTAGAGAAGAAACTGGAGATAAAGATGGAACTATTACTGGTAAATAATAAAAAACTAAATTTTTAAAATAATATACATATAAAATATATTATCAATTACTATTTACAGGTTTTTATATGCTTAGTCAAGCTGATGGTAGTAAAAGAAGAGTAAATTATATTGCAGATCGTAATGGTTTTCGGGCATCAATCGTTACTAATGAAATTGGCACTGAATCAAAAAGTCCAGCTGATGTTGTTTTAGAAAGTTCAGCACCTGAAGTAGAATATCCTGAAGGTCCCTCTTCTAGCCCTGCAAAAAGTAGTTCTTCTTCTAATTCAGCATCTGGATCAAGTTTAAGTGGTTCTTCTAATTCAAAGCCAAATTCAAATTTTGGATCTTCTGAAAATACTAAATCAGTTGAAGATGATGAAGCTTCAATAAATTATGGTAGTGAAGCTTCAACTGGCAGTGTTTCTGCAGTTAGAAGAAGTAATGTTGGATTGAATTCACCTTCAAATCGAGCACCAAATTCAAAAACAAATCAACCAAAACAATCAATAGATGAAACTGAAGAAGATGCTAGTGATGAATATGCTAGTTCAGATAATACATCATTTGACACAGCTAAAAAATCCGGGTTTGAACCTCAAGAAGTTTTGCCAAGTCCTCCTCAAGCTCCACCAATAAAAGGAAGGCCGCAACCTAATCTAGTTCCTAAATCTCCAAAGCCATTTCAAACTTCATCGCCAAGTCCTCCAACAAAAAGACCACAACAGCCAAGACCACAACAGCCAAGACCCCAACAACCAAGACCACAACAACCTAGACCACAACAGCCTAGACCACAACAGCCTAGACCACAACAGCCTAGACCACAACAACCTAGACCACAACAACCTAGACCACAACAACCTAGACCACAACAACCTAGACCACAACAACCTAGACCACAACAACCTAGGCCACAATCTCCAAAACCAGACGTAAAAGGTCAAAGTAATTCAGATTCATCAAATAACTCTTTTTTTAAACCACGGCCCCAACCTCAGCCACAAGAACCAAAACTTCCACTCCCACGTCCACAACAGCCAAGACCCCCTACCAAAGGTCAAAACAATTTAAATCAATCAGGCAAAGGTGGTTCAGGTTCAGTATTTAGGCCACGCACTCAGCCTCAAGCAACTCCAAGGTTTTCAGAGCCAAGACCATTACAACCAAAGCCTCAAGCCCCAAGACCACAATCTCCAAGACCAAGACAGCAAAGACCTTCAGTAAAAAGTCAAAATATTCCTAGTTCGCCAACTAAAGGAGGATCTAGTAGTAATTTTTCACCTGCGCCTCGTCCCACTCAAAAACCAGTTCAATCGCCTGCTCCACGTTCAACTACAAGACCTGGACCTCGACCTACTCAAAGACCTATTCAAACACCAGCACCTCGACCAACTACTTCAAGACCGATTCCTCGACCTGCACCTAGACCTACTCCTCGTCCTTCCCAGCGTCCAAATCAAGACTCTCAGACAACAAATGAAGATGAGGATTACCAGGATTCCAACTTAGGATCTTCAACTAGTGACGAACAAACTGTACAAACATTAACTAGCCAACAGGACAATATTTATCTTAAACCAGATTCTTCAATCCTTAATCCAAATTATGTATTGATTCCACTGAATAGTCAAAATGAAGCTTCAAGATTAAATGCCAATCAACAAGATTCCCGTGTAATGTTAAGTGAAAGAGAAGTTCGCAATTTACTTGCTATATCTGCCCGTGCTTAAATTATTTTGCCCATTATTTAATTTTCAATTATTTAAACTAGACTTTTGTTGTTTTTCTATTGTTTACTTATCCATAATGTAATGATAAAGAATTATTTATAAACAAAGTACAACTCCTTCTAGCTTAAATATAGTTTTTGATTATTATTTTTAAAATAGCTAAAAGAAATTAAAATTTTTCTTATTTTACTTGTTATAATTTTATTGATTGTTATTGCTGAATATTATAATAGCTATGTTTTTTATTTTTAAACTATGTTTTTTAAAACATAGAAATATCAAATCATTTACAAATACTACATCGTCCAACAGGTTTTTCATTCATAGTTCAAATAAAAAGTTTTTACAAAATTGTTTTTTTTTTTCAAATATTCTAGTAAAATCTTGAATTATAGATAGGATTCGATCAACAAAAAATAAATAAAAGTGTATTTAATAATTAGATTGCTCATACCATATTAACGCTAACAAGACAAATTTAAATTGAAGCTTACGCTCAGTTTTAATTTTACATAATTATTTTTTTTTTATTATATAATTAATTCATAAATAAAATACTAAAAATACAATAAAAAAATATTTTTTATTTTTATTTATTTAATTTTATAATTTTTTAAATTTATATTTAAACTTTAAAAAAATTTAGATAAATATTTGTAAAATTCATTTGTTAAAAAACTTATTTTTTTTAATGAAAAATAATGTATATTATTGTGGGCTAAATTTACTTGAATTATGCATTTTAATAGGTATTTAAGTGGATAAAAAAATGCAATCAAAGATGAAATTAAAAGTTTTTTAAAACAACGTATTAGAATTTATCAAAATGTTGAGTGGTAAAATTTTTACAAATAGAATACAAATAGAAGTTTTTTTTACGTTGCAATATCAAGATAAGGTTATATTTGCTTTTATTTATATTTAAAAATTTAGAATTAAAAATAAAACAGGAAAATATTTTTAAAAAATTTGTTTTAGTTCAAAAGATGTCAAATATTTTTTTTTTTGTTTTTTTAGTCTATCTTAAATTTAGACTTTATTTGTATTTTATTTTTTTTTTAAATTAAGTTTCATGCGAATAAATCGATGTACATAGTATAAATAATTTGATTTTTATTTTTTTTTAACTAAACTTAAAAAAAAAATTTTTTGAAGAACCAAAAAAACTACTGATTGTTTAGGTGCTTGATGATAATGATGGAATGTGATTTGCGTTTGTAATTAAGCTTATTTTGAAATCAGTATTTTTAAAAAAATAACTACACTTATGTCCAAGTTTATCAACTGAAATTATTTATAATTGAGTTTGTCATGTTTATTTATTTTTGTGTTTTATTTATTTATAATTGTTCATTTATAAATTGTTCATTTAATTAGTTTTAACTACTTCATTTTTTTTTTTTTCAAAATAAACTTCAATTTTTTAAATATAAAAATTAATAAAAATTTATAAAGTAAAATATTTGTTAAACAAAAGTTTTTATAAATATTTAGTAATGACCACTATTGAATATTTAAAAAACTATTTTTTAATATTTTAACATTATATAAATTATAATTATTTTAATTATTTTTTTTTAATACAGATTTTTTTGAAAACCAATTATTTTAAATTTTTCTTTTATTGAACTATTAATTTTATGCTAATTTTATTAATAAAAAAAAAATAATTATTTAAATAATTTAAGTTATTTACTTTAAAAAATATATATTTTTAATTATTTTTTCAAAGACTTTTTGTTTTTAATGCCATTTTTTTTTTTTCTATTAGCATCTAATTTTTTATTTATAAACATTTTTCATAACCATACAAAAATAAATAATCTTATCATTTAATTATCATTTAAATTTTTTGTTTATATTTTTTTATTTTACAATGTTTTTTTTTTAAATTAAAAAACTTAAAAAGAATTCAAAAATAAAAAAATTAGTAAGCAATTCATTTAGTTTTTTATATTAGATTAGAACTAAGATGAGTTAATGGAGTTTTAGAAAAATATAAAGTTTGTATAAGTTGATTTATCATATTGAATGGCATTCAATTAAAAACATAAATAAATTGAAAAGCTAAATTAATTAAGAAATATATTAAAAATATAAGCATTAATCGTGTAAAACTATTTTTTTAATAAATTATGTTAGCGTTCACAGGAACTTTAATAAAAATTTAATTTAATAATATCATATAATAATATCAATAAATCAGTAGCATAAACAGAAACAATTTAGAAACACAAAATTATTGATAAAAATAAATTTCTGTTGGAATAGGATCACTAGATTAGGTTGCCTTTGGTAGGGTCTAAAATAGTGAAAGAAACAGAGTAAAGTGATTGCTAAGTTTGGACTTCAAAAAGTGAAGTTTAATATGCAGTAAACTGCTATTTATATACAGTAGATGTTATAATTATACAAAGTTATTTACACAAAATATGTCTGTCTTAATAAATTGGGCAAAAACCCTTCAAACAGACAATAGTTAAGTTGTTTGGAATAGGGACCGAGTCTCCAAAATCCAACAATTTCAATAAGTTTAATTTTTAAAAAATTAAATTTTTACAAATTTTTATTTTATTATTGTGTTTAATTTATTTTAAAAACTGATTATTTTATTTAATATTATTTTTTTTAATTTAATTTTTTTTTTTATTTATCTATACACTTTGTTTAAGCTTTTATAAAATATTAATTTTGTCACTTCTTTTCAACAAAATTTTATTTTATATTTAATTACCGTTTATTGTAAAAATTAAAAAATGCGCAAAAAAAAAAAAATAAATAGGTCAGTAATACTTAAATTTTATTTGAATTTTTTTTATTTTATGTTCATCATTGTATAACTACATTAATTTTAATTGCTTTATAATTAAAAAGTATTTAAATAATAAATTGGTGAAAAACTGTTTGTTAAAAATTAAAATTTTATTTAAATTTGAAAATAGTATATTGATACTACAAACACTTTTTTTGTTTGTTCTGTTTTTTTTTTTTATTATTTTTTTTTCGTTTATTAAATATTAAAATATATTATTATACTTTTTGTTTAACTTTAACAAGCTTTTTTTAGGTATTGTTTTTTATCAACAATAAAATTCATTATATTTTTTTACTAACTTATATAAACTTAATTAATTTTTATTTATATTGACTAAAATATAAAAAAAATTAGTTTAAATATTTTTTAAAAATATTAATTATTAAATTTTTTTATAATATATTAAAATTTTTTATATTAATTCTTATTTAATTTATTATTAATTAATTATTTTTTTTTTTAATTTTAACATTATTTAAAACTAAATAAATTTATGATTAAATAATTTAAAATATAATTAGTCAAAATTTTAAAATTATTAAAAAAATTAATAAAAAATTTTTAAAAAGTATAATTAAAAGTTTAAAAAGTTATAAAAAAAAATAAGTTTAATAAAAAAATTAAACAATAAAAAATAACAATCATTTTTAAATAATCTTAAATCACTAAAAATTTTATAATCTAAAAAACATTATTTGTAAATATAACTAATTTTCAGTACCCTAAAAAATTTGAAACAAATTTTAAAAATACGATAAAAAATAGAAGCGGTGATTTATAAAATTAATTCTATATTTAAATTTAATCGATTAAAAATAATTAAATACGATTAAATGTGATTAAATATAATTAAAGCATTATTTTAAAAAAATAAAGCAAAAATCAAACATTTTTTATATACAATTTACCGTTAATTTTTCAGTCGTGCATTGTGATTTGAATCAATAATAAATTGATTTCAAATAATAAAATCAAAATATTTTTTGGTGTACACGATTGATGAAATTTTTATTTTGTATTAGGATTACAAAATAAAAGAATAAAAAAATTTCATTGAAAATTACTAAAAAAAAAAAATAAAAAATACTAAAAAAAGTTTGTTCTTTTATTACTATATTTCTTAAATTTAAATGTAGTTATTGTTCATCACTTTTTTGTTTTTTACTTATTTCAATTCCTTTGTTATGCCATATTAGTATGTCCTCATTGAACAACAGTAAATTTTGTATCATCTTGAATTCAATAAATTTTCTATAAATTTGATGCAAATTAAACTTAAATTATATTATATATGTTTATTTTATAAACATTTATACTTATTTTAAATATTTTTTCAAAAATTTGCAATAGTTATAATTTAATAGATGTTTTTAATCTAATTTTCTAAATCAGTACAATATTAAAAAAATAATTATTATCTGTATCTAATTACATTATATATAAAAATTTTCACGTTTTTATTATGTTAGATTTTAATATTATCAAAAGATTAGTATAAACATATGTATATAAAAAAAAAAATATATATTTTTTAATTGTCGTGAGTTATTTTCATATTTTTTTTAATATAATTTTTTTTTAAGTAATATATATATTATTCAAAATTTAATTAAAGAATCTATATTTAAATTGCTCTTGAACAAATAAAATATTTGAAAAAAAAACATAAAACACAAATTTTTATATAAGTTTAAGAAATAAAATAAAATATAATAATACCCTGAAAAACAGTTCAATGTCGCAATAAATCACTATAAAATTTATAATGAATGAATAAAAATAATAAAATAATACTAAAAAGTAAAAATAAATAAAGTATTAAGTTAATTAAAAATAAAAAATTTATATATTGCAAATACATTAATTTTAAGTAAAAAATAAATACAATTGTGACTTGAGTTTGAACAGAGTATTTATTAAAATATCATTAAACAGTATTTATTGAAAACGATTTGTAAAAAAATCTTTGATAATTAAATATATAAATAGTAAAAATAATATGCACATCTTTAACTACTTTAAATTTAACTTTTAGTGGCAATGGAAAATACATATAAACACAAATTGCAAATAGCAAAAAATATATAACTTTTATTAAACATAATCAAATTTATTTTTAAACTAATGAACATTTTACTAATTATTATTCAATCTATAACTTGAATTTCAAATAATACTACAAGATTTTTTTTTGTATTAAATTCAAATAATAATTTTAACAGATTGAAAATAACATTAATTTTAAATGAAATAATTAAAATTAATTTAATCAAAAAAATAGTTTTTAAAACAAATCTATTATTTTTATTTATGTTTTTTTTTATCAATTACTTCGTACCGACCAGTAATGCTTGCAGTTAAATTATTTAAAGAATTTAATTGATCAAAAAAACTATTTAAACCAGAAGATGAGCTTTGATGTTGTATTTGAATATTCCCAGGCCAAGTTGAACTAGGTTTATTTAAAATTGGATTGTTGGATTGTAAAATTTGCTTGTTTGAAATATCAGTTGCTTCAATCATTTTACCGACCGGGTTAGACCTAGCTACATAATTAGGTGGATAAATAGGTTGTTGTTTTGAATGTGATAATTGACCATGTTTATCAAAAATTATTGGTTGATTATTTGATAAATTTTCAGTTAAATTTGTATTGAATGAATCCTGTTTACTTGAATTCATAGAAAAGTGATGAGTTGGATACATATGTCCAATAGATTGCAATAAATGACCTGTTGAAGATGGTTTAAGACAAAGTTCTTGAAGAAAATCTATGTAAAATCCTCGACCAGTTTCAATAGAATTTGAATAAAATGAAAATTGCAGTTCCCTTGCAGCTCCATTTTCGGGAAAATAAAGTGTAACTAGATGTAACAAAAATAAAAATATTTTAATAATTAAAAGATGATATTACATAAAATAATAAATTATGTAGAAAAATTTAATCCTTGAATAAAACTGCTGACAAGAAAATAAAAACAATGATGAATTTATGAGAAAAAACAATTAAATAATACGTGTTATTTGGTATAATAAAATAAGGAAGAGGAACAAAGCTTATTCTTTTTTTTTCTAAATAGTTAGTTAAAACATCAGGTAAACAAATTAAATATAAAAAATAATAAGATCATTGTGTTTTAATTACTTTTTAATTCAATAAAAGCACGTTTTATGTATTAATAAAAAAGTTGTATATAAATATAATAAAATCTTAAAATGTATATAAAAGTTTGTTTAAACAGATCTAAATAAACTAAACAATGTAATGTTTATAAAAATAATAAAATTATTAGTAAAATAAAATAAAAAATGTGTATAATTCATTTATTTCATAAATTATAAAATTTATAAAATAATAAGCAATTAATAAAAATATATAATTAATAAAATTAAAATCAAAAACTTATATTTTTTTAATAATAAAATTTATTAGTTAAGTTATTTATTACAAAATAGAAAAAAATGATAATAATTCTTATATTATAAAAAAAAAAATAATTTTTAGATTATTTTTTATAAAAAAAAAATATAATTTTTATTTTATATTTTTTTTTTAATATGTTAAAATGATTAAACACAATATAAAATTTAAATAATCATTAAAAACAATTAATTATCAAATTCATTTCATTCAAATTATTAATTGAAATAAAAATAAATATACTTACTATCAGATTTATTTAAATTTGCGTTGCAAAGTCTTTTACCATCAATATAAAGATAATCATCATCACAATTAGGATTTGATCTTACATCAAAATCTCTAATTCGAAGATCAAGTCTGCAAAAACGAGTGTCAGCTGCCCGAATCCGATAAGTGCATTGTATATTATCATCATAGGGAGCAGGATAATTGCGACTAATCAATTCTCCTTTTACTGAATCAGTAGTCAAATCACAATAAATTGGTGAATTATCTAAATTAAATATTGAAACATTATTTGAATATTAATTTTTAGTTTATTGAAATCAGAATTTAGTTATAATTTTCAAAAATAAATAAATAATAATTTATATATTATAAAATTTTTAATTTAACTTTAAATTTTCATCAAATTAAATTATCTAAAAAAAGTTTCAAATAAAAAAGAAATACATTTACTGTGAAATTAATTAACATAAATCAAAACTTCTCAGCTTGTTTCTATGCATCTGACATTTTTAAAAAAAAAAACTTACACTGTTTTAATAAAATATTATAAACAAATAAAACAATTGTAAAATTTAAAACTGGATTTGCACGACTGTCAAGGCTTTCACACGGTCAAATCATTAAATAAAAAGTAATAATTTAATATAATACATTTATCAAATTTGTTTTTCAAAATGTTTTAAAACACTTTGTATTTTCACCTGTTTAAATTTTTGTGTTAGTATGTGAGCAATATTAGTTGCAAGTGTAACAAAAATTTAATCTGTTAATCTATCTAGATTTTCACACGAACTAAATATCGGAAATGAAGTTAAAAAAATAAAACCAATCTAGCCACACTTCGTGAATTGCATTAATTGCATTAAAAATTAGTTATTCGTGATTTTCTTTAAACAAGATGTGCAAATTATTTAAAAAAATAAATAAAACAAAATATTTAAGTGGCATCGTTATAAAGGAAATAATTAAAAAAAAATGAAGGTGAAAATAATTTTTTCTAATTAATTATAATTTAGTTAAACAATAAAGATAAAAAAAATTGTTTTTTAACTAAATATTATGTTTTTTACAAAATGGATAGCAATTGTATTAAACTAATTAATTAATTATTGATTAAAATAAAAAATTTGAAAAAACTTGAAAATATATAAAGTTTAATTTATTTAAGTTTTTATTAATAGTATTTTATTTTATTACTTTTCATTCAAATATAGCAATAATTATAATTAAATTATTTAATTATTCCAATTTTTTTTTAAACTAAAATATTCTAAAGATTAATTGCAACATATATATGCATATTAAATTTAATTTTTTTTAATGGATTTCATTATTATGTCACTATTTTGTTTATAATTTACTGTTTCTTAACTAATTACTTCTCAGAATTTTGAATAAATTTTTTTTTTGTTTTAATTTTATTTGTAATTTTTTACAAAATTTTTTATTTTGTAAATATGGGTAATATACAATCAATTTAATTAAAAAGAATAAGAAATTTAATTTTTATTATTTTTTTTAATGCTTTTATTTCTTTCATGCTTTATTTTTAGCTAAAAGTTAATGTAGCACTAATTATTTTATAAAATTATATTAAACTTGTAATTTTATACATTTTTTTCACTAATTAAAAATCTATGCATTTAAACATATATTTATTTAATATTTAACAGCTTTTATAAAAATTATTAAAATGACTTAAAAATTAGTAATAAATAAAATAGGATGAAAAAAAAATTAAACATAAATTTTATTTTTTTTAATATTTTTCCTGCTATAATGTTAAATTTTATTTTAATATTCTGACTGTTTAATTTGTTTATTTTTAATTAAGTTAAATTTTAGTCTGTGTTAAAATTAGTATTAAATTAATTTAAAGTTCAGGTTCGTGATTTAAACTGTTAGTTAAAAAAGAAAAAATGTTTACCTATTCGAGAACTGAATGAATTACAATTAGATACTTGTTGAGCCACAATTGAAAATCCAGAATTACTAATAAACAAGTCTGATTTAAATACAAGTACTTTTTCTATTTCTCCTTTAAAATAATAGTAACGACCTAATAATCAAAAAAAAAAACAATGTTTTTAAAAATTAATTTTTATTTAAATATATTATATTTCTTAAAATTATATAAAATTATTATAATTATAATTAATAGCTAGTAAACTTTAAAAATTATTTTAAAATATTAAAATATATTTTTTATTATACTTAGGTCAAAATTATAATTTAAATTTTAATTAATAATAAAGATGTTTAATTAATTTATTAAGCAAACAGAATTAACGCTAATATTTGAAATAAATGCAAATTTTATGATTAGCTTTTTAACTATTATTTATTATAAAATATAAGTTATTATAAACTTAAAAATCTATTAATTTATTATAAATATATTTAAAAAAAAAATTAAGTAAGTCGTTTTAAATTAAATTAAAAAAAATTTAAACATTTCTTATATTTTTTGAAAATTCTCAAATTAATAAAAAAATATTTATAATTAATTTGTATAATATAAATACAAAATTAAATAAAAATTTATTTTATATAATTAGAAACTTTAAAATATTTATTATTAAATAATTTAATATTTATTTTATAAATAAACATTATAATTTTTTTTTTATAACTAACTATAATTTTATATTAAAAATTATTTATTGATTTATAAAATCAATTTATAATTATATAAAAGTGTTTTTTTATGATATTTTAAATTTTTTTCATTCAAAGTTTAATTCTATATTTTAAAAATAAAATTAAATTAAAATAAGGAAATAGACATATTTTTATTATAAATGCAAGGTGAATAAAGTTTAAAACATGTATTTAAAATTTTTTTTTTAAATTACATTGTATACTTTAATTAAAACTATGTTTTTTTTTTCAACAACGAATTTTTTTAAAATATTAAGTTTATTAACTATAAACTTCATTTAATCATTAAAAATTTCTTAAACTGGTTTTAATTTTTTTTTTTTTTAAATTAAATAAATGAATATATCAAAATAAAAATTAACGTATTGATTTTACTTTATAAATTTTTTTGATTAGATTTTTAAAAAAAAATATTTTAAAATAATTTTATTTTATAATTATAAATAATGCTTTGAATTTTTAAATAATTAAAAAAATTTAATATACTTTATATTTATATATTTTTAAAAAAATTGAAAATGTTGTTTTTTGCTTTAAAATTTTTATATTTAATTTTAAAATTTATATGATTAAAAAATTAAAAATTATTTAAACTTACGTTGGTGATATGGTGGTAAACTTCCACAAATTCGCGCCCCATCAATTTCAAAAAAGTCTTTATTACATTTATCTTCTTCTTCCAAATTAAAATTAATAAAAGTTAAATCAAGTGCACAAGTCAAATTATTTGGACGTTGTATTACATATCTACAAAACAAATTATTTGGATAATTAGCTGGAAAATTCGGAGACTCAATTTGTATATAATTTGAATCAAAAATTTGGTCACAATGTGATAAACTATTCAATGATCGTGGGATTCCAATTAATTTATTGGAATTAATTAAATAATTAGTCACATTATATCCTGTATTATGAGTTTGTTTATTATTTGTATTAAAATGATTAGTATTATGATGAGTTTGATGATGAGTGTTTTGAGTAAAATTGTTTAATGTGTGATTACGATTAAGACGGTTTGTTTGATAATGATTGTTTACATTATGAAATTCATTTTGATCAGGATAATTAAAATTATTTGTAGTATTTTGCAAGTCATGATGAGATAATAATTTGCTATTAAATTTTAAATTAATTGTTTGATTGTTAGCTGTTGGAGAATTATTTTCTCCAAGATTAGAATAACCATGATTTATATTAACATCTGCATTTAATCGAGTTCGATTTAAATATTGATTATATGGATATCTTAGATTGTTATAATTAGGATATATATGTAAATAAGGTTCATGATTATCTCTAATCACAGTAGGTTGATTGTGATTAATATATAATTTATCGTAGTAAGGTTCATTAATTAAATAACGATCATCTATAATCTCTTCAATTTTTCCATGATATTTATACATAGGCCCATTACATTCAACTTGTTTTCCTCTTAAATAAAATCCATGACCTGTTCCTAATTCTCCATTAAATAGCATTATTAAACTTGTATCATCAAATCTAAAAGTACGAATCTTAGCTGGAGGTTGACCATTATAATTAAGAAAATGATGATATCTATTAGAATAAAAATGGCCACAAAATTTTTCTCCATTAATTGATAAATAATCAGTGCGTTGAGTACAATCTAAAATATCACCAAGATCAAATTTAACAAACATTAAATCAAGATGACAAACTGAAGGTTTTGCTTTTTTTATAGTTATTAGACATTTTGTATTTGGATCATATCTAAAAAAAAAAAATTAATTTGGACAATGTTAAAAAAAATGATATTATTATTTTAAAAAAAAATTTAAATAAATTATAAAAATATAGATTAAGATTTTAAAAAAAATTTAATTTAATTATATTCAAAAAAAATTTAAGATATAAACTTATAATTTAAAATAAAAATTATATATATAAAATTAAAAAAAAATAAAAAATTTAAATAAAAAAATTGTTTTTTTAATTTTTTACTTTTTAAAAACTTGAAATGTTGTAAAATAAGAATATTAAACAATCAAATTTATAACTAAATTTTAAGTAAAGAAGATTTATGCAATATTAATTGCTTAGTAAAAATAAAAAAATTCAAAGTTCATCAGTTAATCAGTAAAAATACAACGACAAATAAAAAGGCATAAAGAATTTAATTTAAAAATCTAAACTTATTTGTTCATAATTTAATTACAAAATAAAATGTCGACGAAAAAAAAATTTAATCATAGCAATCTCAATTTATTTATTAATCAAAAAAAACCATCTAATTTTTTAAAAATATGAAATTTAAAATTTAACAGATTAAAGTTCATTATATTTAATCAATTTTTAATTTAAAGTTAAGAATTAAACGTTTCTAATTATAATAAAAATAAAATTGAATTTAAATTCTTTTATTGAAAATGAATAAAAAATAAAACATTGATTATTATATAAATTAAATTAAAAAAAAATAAATATAGAATAAAAAATTGCTTCCTAAAAAAAAATAAAAAAAATTTTAAATTGAAATAATTTGATAATCTTGCAAATTATTAAACTTTTTGTTTTGAATATTTAATTATTTAAAATATAAACTTTTTAAAACATTTAAAATATAAATTTCACTTTATTTTTGTATAGTTAAATAACAATAACAAAATATAGTTAATTATTGGTATGTTTTAAAGCTTAAATACTTAAAGATTAAATAATAAAATTTATTTAAAAAAGTCAAAAGATTTTAATCTATTTAAATTTAATTTTCAATTAATACATAATTAAAGTATAAATATATTAGAGTTAAGTAAAAGGGTTACCTATAAGGATAATAAGGAGAAGTTATTTCAAATAATGAATCAGCGACTATTTGATTACAATTAAATTGCAATAGTGAAGCTGATTGAGATTCATCTTGGTTTGAAATAATATTAGAGGATTTGTGAATTATAGGTTGACCTGTGATTTCAACTTTTGAAGGTTGAAATCCATTTACAGATACTTGTTGACCTTTAATTGAGATCATATAAGGTGCGTTTGGAATTCTAGATGCAGGTAAGTTTTTATAATAAGAAAATGCATCAGATTCTAAATTGCTGTTAGACAAAGCGCTGGAACCAGATTGCCTTGATGCAGTTGTATTTATTGTAGTTGTAGAATAAGAAGGTACTTTAAATGAACTTGAATAAGAAGATGATTGACTATTACTTGATGATTGAGCCAAAGGCACATAAAATGAATTATTTTTTAAATCAGTATTGTTATATGAAGATGGAACATATTGAAAAATAGGTAAATGATTTGAAGATGATTCAGTTTGATAAGTTATTGATGAAGAAGGATTTTGAATAATACTGCCATCTTTTAAAGAAACATTTAATCTAGAAAATGTGTTTAAAGTTTCTTGATTCATGCTTGCGTTGCATCTCAGTTGTTCACCTCTAATTAGAAATCCTTGCTCACTGCCTTCATCATTTGATTTGAATCTTAATGGAAATTTATATGAATTAAATTCATATTCATCTGTTAATATAAAAAACAAAATTAATATTTTTAAGTATTTATCCTATTTTTAAAATAAAACTGTGTGCGTGAATTATATTAACAAATAAAATAATTTAGCAAATATAAATTGCTAAATTTTTTTTTAAAAGCTTTTTTAATTAAGTTGTATAAACATAATTAAAAGTGTTTTATAATATTTTATTAGCTTTAAATTTAAATATAAAAAATTTAATTTAAAAGTAAAACTAATTTTATTTTAAATACTTTGATTAAGTTTTATAAGTAAAATAAACTTACGTATAGTTCCATTTAATTGAGATCCACAGTATTTGATTCTATCATTTATTTGTAGATAATCTTCTTTACATGAATTTAAAGATGTTTCTTTATTTATATTTTCTTGCATATCATTTTCCAGTTTGAAATAAATAAAATGAAGTCGAATACGACAAATTTTATTTGATAAGCGACGAACTGAATATAAGCAGTCTAATCCAGGAGAATAGTTATTTGGAAATCTTGGAGTCTTTATTTCAAAATAACGATCAAAAATGGCAATATCGCATGGTATATGTGGCAGAATTCGAGAACTTGATGCAATTGTAAGATCTGCATTTGTTGATTTATTTTTCTCCGAATCATATTTATTTAAAAATTGTTCCGTATTTAAATTATAAAAATTTTTATATGTTTCATAAAGTTCATTTTCATGACTTTGTATGTTAGATTCTATTTTAGGATTTTGAACATTATTTTCATTTGACTTTTGGACATTATCAGATTTTAATAACGGTAATTTGTTGCTGTTTTCAGAACTTTGTTCTGCATTATTTATATTTCTTGTTTGATATTCAGTAGGTGATGTGTTATCAGCCATCATTGCACTCAAGATAGTTTGTTGACCAGGTGTTAAGTAGCAAGGAATTTGCATGTAATTTGCTTTAAATCCATTACCTAAAGAATGTTTTTTACTAACAAATCTAAAGCTTAGCTCTTTTGGATTATTTTCAAAAGCTAAGATTTCTTTAAATTGTAATAGAAAAAATAGTATAATTAATTTTCCAAATATAATTATAAAATTTTTAAATTTAAATAATTAATAAAAAATATTATAATAATTTTAATGAGTTCTAATGATTAAATTAAATTTTTCTAAGTATATATTTTTTAAACCAATAATTATATATAAATTATTTTTGTTTAAACAAGAATAAGAATGTTTTTTAAATTTTTAAAAATTGAAACTAAATATTCTATCATATTAAATTAATCAAGTGTTTTTTAATTTATGATTTCCCACTTGTTAGATTTACTTGTTTATTTACTTATGTTTTTTTTTGTTGCTATAAAAATTGAGAAAAATCAATTTTAATTTAAAACTTACTCTTAACATTCTCTAACTGTTTTCCACAATATTTTAATCCATTAAGTTCCACATAATCAGTTAGGCAATTGTTATTTCCAGAATTAGGTGAAGAAGAATTAATTGTAAACAAGTCAAATCTAATATAAACTCCACAAAAGTTAGGCTGCCCTGTAATCTTATAATAACAATTAAGATTATCTGGATAATAGTTAGGATATCCATATGAAGTGATCTCTCCACTTAATTCAGTATAACAAAGTTCACAAATAGATGGCGATGTGATTGCTAAGTTTTGAATTGTTGAATTATTTATTTTATCTTTGAGAGATTGATCATTAATAGATGATAATAATGGGTCTTTGCGATGCATTTGATTAGCATTTGAAGAAATCGTTCCCATTGTTTCTGGTATATAACTGGCTGTATAAACCTCATTAGGTAAACTTGTTGAATGAATACTATTTTCTGATGTAGCACAATCTAATTGGTTGCCTTTTATGTAGACTCTTTTTTTCCAAATATTAAAACCATTTAATTTTAAAGTAATTTGTTTAATTGATTCTTTAAAAGGTAATCGTTTAATTGCTGAATTAAATCGCAAATCATGACACATTTGTTCACCATTTACAAGTAAATAATCAGTTTCACATGAACTATGTTCGCCTAGTTGAAATTCTTCGAAAGTTAATTGAATAGCACAAATAGTAGGTTTCGTTTTTTTAACCATATATTCACATTTCCTATTTTCCATACTAGTATCTTGTACTGCAAATTTAATTTCAAACTCATAATCCGTAAATGTTTGATCGCAAGATTCAAGTTTTTTACCTCCATCTGATAAGATTCCATTTATTTTATTATAATTGTTAGTGTTTGTATTTGATTGCGAATATTTAACATCAAAAAATTTATTATTTGAAACTGCTATTGGAAATTTTGTCCCTTTACTATGAAAATTATTATTAGATAAATTATTTGGCTCTTTTTCTGACATTATTTCAGGTGTTTGTACTTTAGATTGTATTCCAAAAGGACATTCTCGTTGTCTTACTTGAAATAAAAAATTTTTTTCTTGATTTTCTTCATTATTTGTTTTACTACTCAATCCAGATTTAAATTTAATTAAAAACTCATTTCCAACAAATGGATAAAATTTAATTAGTCCTGGTGTAATTTTCCCGCAAATGATTTCACCATTAAAACTTAGCTGCTCATCATTTTTGCAATTTTGATCTACATTAAACTCAATTGCATGAACTTCTAATTGACAAACTTCTGGCCGTTTTTTTATAACTTTATATAAGCAATTTAAATTTTGTGGATAATTCGAAGGAAAAGACGGTGACCTTAATTGAAAAGTTGATTCTGTTAATAATTCGTTACAATTTTTGGTATTATCTGATAAATTTGGAAAATTATTTTCATTTCCTTTTAATTTGTTTAAGAGATCAGATGATTTGGTCAAATTTAAATTAAACATTGAATTATTTATTAATTGATCTTCATTACTAGTTGCACAATGCATTTGTTTAATTCTAATATAAAATCCAAGATCATTTCCTGTTTTAATGTAATCAGATGAAAATCTTATTTTAAATTGTCTCATATTACTAGGAAAATAAAAATTTTTGACTGTTCCACTACCTAAACTTCCACACATTCTTATTCCATTAAAATCAATATAATCTGACGTGCATAAACCTTGATTGTCTTGATTTTGTAAATTAAATTGCATAAAATTAATTTCTAACCGACAAACCGAAGTATCAGATCTATCAATTGTATATAAGCAATTGGTTAATACAGGATAAGGAGTTGGGAATTGAGGACTAAATAAATCAAATTCATCATCTTTAATTAATTTATCACATTGACCAGATTTGTGCATTTGAGATGTATCTTCATTTGAATTTTGATTTGTAAATATTTGTTCTTGTTTGTTAACTAAGTTATTTTGTTGTTCGTTAGATTCACTTTGTTCATTTATTGGAGGTAAAATAGGTCTTATAATTGCATCTCCATTACATTCTAGTTGTTCAATTTCAATCAAAAATCCACTTCTTGATGTTGATCCATCAGTTCTAAATTTAATAATTTTTTCCTCAGTGTTA
The DNA here is from genome assembly GCA_025170145.1 of Pyemotes zhonghuajia. NCBI lineage: Eukaryota > Metazoa > Arthropoda > Arachnida > Trombidiformes > Pyemotidae > Pyemotes > Pyemotes zhonghuajia. Next base: position 10,279,543 of record CM045845.1, read on the forward strand.
AATATATAAGTTCGTGTTGTTTCTCGTTGTAATGTTCCACAAAGCCTAACATTATTAACTTCTAAAAAATCGAATTGACATTGAGGGCTTGCTTCCACATCAAATTTTTTAAAACTTAATTCTAAATAACAAACTTTGCTAGTATTTTTGTGTATTACATAATCACATTTTAAATTATTTGGGTAACCAAAAGAAGCATTTAAAGATTGAATTAAAAAAATTTTATCGCTATATAAATATTGGCAATTTAAAGGAACTTCGATTTCGTCATTGTTTGGAATAGATGTTGATAAGTCTGTATTTTCATTGGATCTATGTTGAGTATGTTGCATTTCATATTCGTGATTACTTAAGTTATTATATAAATTTTTATCTAAATCAGTTTTTAAGTGATTATCATTTTGTTTATCATTACTTAAGATTCGTTCTTGAGGATCAGCATTTGGTATAGAAAATAGTGAACAAGAAATTTGTCTAAATTTTACTAAAAAACCTTTAGCGGTTTGAGCTGAATTTGTTTTAAAAACCATTTGTAAAGCTGAACTGGAACTATTTTCTGTTATTCCTATTGATTCTAAACTTAAGCCTTGACTTACAATTTTTTTTAATTTATTTTGCGAAACAATATGTGTATCAAAAACAGACTTTTCAGAATAATTAGAATTTATTTTACCATTATTAATATGACTATTAAAAAATGGAATCAATTTTTTAGTAGAATGCAAAGTAGTACCACAATAACGTTGTCCATTAATTTGCAAATAATCTTCTTCGCAATTTTGTGATGGAACTACATTAAATTCATCAAAATCTAATTGTAATCCACAATAAGAAGAACTATGACGATCGATTGTATAGCTGCAATATAAATTATTTCTGTAATACATTGGATAACCATAGCTAACTAAAGTTCCTTGTTTATCAGCTGTACAAACACTACAACTAGGTGGTGGAGGTAATTGTTCTAACTTAGCTATACTTAAAGCATCATCACAATTAATTAATTGTTGTACTTGCAATTGAAAACCTGATCTAGTAACTTGTTTATCAGATACAAAAAAAAATTTTTTTTGATATTCACCTGGTTCAAAAAGAACTCTTTTTACAATATTGGAACGTAACGTTCCGCAATATTTTTCTCCATCTATTTCCATATAATCGTAAAAACACCCATTAACAGGTTCAACATCAAAATGCTGGAATTTTATTTCTAAGCCACAAATATTTTCGTTGGATTTTTCAATAGTGTATACACATTTTGAATTGCTTGGATATGATAATGGGAATTGTGGACTAAAAATGTTAAATTGATTTTCAGAATAAGTTTTTGAGCATTGATTTTCACTTAAATTTTTATTAGATTCAAGTTTATCTTTTATTTTTTCAGCACAAGTTCCAATTTTTCTTCTTACTTCAAGCCAAAAACCTTTTCCTGCTTCTTGATTACTACTTCGAAATCGAAAGTTTAATTCTTGACTTGTAAGAGGGAATTCAACAGTTTCCATTTGAGAAGCCCATCCACTACCACAATATCGAATATTATTTATTTCAAGATAATCAAAAAAACAATTATGTGATGCAATATTATTTAATGATGCATTTTTTGAATTTGAATCAATCGGTATATCAAAATCATGAAAAAAAATATCGATTTCACACGTATCATCTTTATCAATTCTTTGAACTCTATATGAACAGTTTAAGTTATTTCTATATGGCAATGGATAACCATAACTTGTGAAATTTCCTTCACCTTCATATAAACAAAAATCACAAATGTCTTCATCATTAACTCCATCAGATTTATTATTTGTTTTAGTTGACAATTGTGCATAATTCTGTTCTACCAATTCAAAAGAATTATCATTTAGTGAAATAGGAGTACTATTTACTTGAGGAATTTGAATTTCATAATTTTCATTTGAATTCTTTGTTTGAACTATTTCTCTTGAATCAATTTCTAATTTAATTAAAAAAAAAAATAAATAAACAAATGAATATAAATTATTATAAATATTTTGAAATGAATTTAAAAAAACAATAAATAAAAAAAATTATTAATAAAATAATAAATTCAATGTTGCAATGTTATTAAAATGACTAAAAAATAATTTAAAAATAAAATTTTATTTTAAAATAAAATAAAAAACTAATTTTAATGCGTTTTTAATTAGTTGAAATTAGAATATTTAGTTTCAAACTTAAAATGGTTGTAAATTTTAAGAGTGTTTAAGCAATTAAGTTATTAAAATCAGTTCAAGATACTTAGTAGGCGCGCTCCACATGCCGTCTATCTATTGTGGGTTCATTAAACAAGCCGTTTGTTTAGTTTCTATGTATTTTTGTTCAACTAAACACACCCATTCACTAAATGCCGACTCCAAAGCTTGTAATTGAGATTTGCTGTTGCATTGGTGGTAAAATTTAAGTGACCAAAATATAGTAACTAAAATATAGTGACCAAAATATAGTGACCAAAACATACCCATGATCAAAAACACAAATAATCAAAAATTCAAAAAACCCAACAGACAAATAATATTTATACTTAAAAACAAGGCAAAATTTTATCAGTTATTCTAATAAAGCCGTTTTTATTATCTATTTTCTGTCAATGCATTTAGACAAAACTGTATTGCATCTTTGGCTTATTTTTTAAATGCTACAAAAAAAAATATACTATGTGAAATTATTTCTTTTTTTTTTTTTTTTGTTTTTCATTTTAACTTAAACAACCAATCATTTTAAGATTTTAAGTGAATTTTACTTTGAATGTAGTAAGATAAGACTTTTTTGATATATGGTTCAAGTAAAAATGCTTTTATGAATTGAAAATAAATAAAAAACAGTTAGATAAGATAAAAACAATATAAAAATGGCGCAAAGCTAAATAAAAATAAAAATTAACAAAAGTACTTTTTGAGATTAAAAATTGAATTGAAATTACTTCTTAATTGATTTCTATAAAGGTAAATTGGTAAATGTTAAAAATGTAACTTTAAAATATTTTTATTGACCAGATGGCAGCAGTAAAATAATAAGTATATTTAAAATGAAAAAAAATGATTAAAATTTTATACTCATGTAAATTTAAAATTGCATCAAATAGAAAATAATTTTTTTTTTTATATACTTAACTTAAAAATTGATACTTTTAAATATTTATATTTTTTAATATTAACAAATAAAAAAACATTAAAATTTAATAAACTTTGTAATTTAAATTTAAAAAAAAAAATAAGCAATAAATTTATTTAAATAATTTTATGTTAAATAATAAAAGATATTTAAACGTTTAAGGTTTAGGTTTAAACGTTTATTATTTGAATCTACAAAAATTTTATGCCTACTGATCTGAACGCTTTTACTTAAACAAGTTAAAAGGTAAAAAAAAAAAATTTGGTTTTGGTTGCAAATTTGATTTAATTTCAGTTGTTACAACATTCACTGTTTTTTTTTTTTAAATTGGGTGAAGAGTTGACAAAGACATTCAAATATATGACAATCCAACCGGTTAATTGCTAATTTTCATAAAAATTGTGTTTAACTTGATTTTATTATATTTATTTTCATTATTTCAAGTCTTTTGTCGGTTTAGTTAAAAAAAAAAAACTTGATACTTTGTTTAAAATGTCATTTTAAATGCTTGTTATTATTTTTTTTGTTTACTTGTTTCATCATTGTATTTGATGCTTGTACTTGATTTTGATAACTTACATTTTTTTTTTTCATTTATTTAGTTTATTTTTTTAATTGGTCAAAATTAAAATGACTTATTAAACTTTAAAAATTGTTTTAAAAATTTTGTTCTCATACTTAAGATGGTTTTACCAATTTTTATATACATTTTCAAATTGGTTAATTAATGCTTTTTTAAAAAAAAACTAATAAAATTTTGTTTTTAGCATGTTTACTCTGTTAAATTAAAAAATTATTTAAACACTTAATCTTAACAATTAAATATATATATTTTTTAGTTTATTATAGTATAAATTTGTTTGAAAATTTTTGAATTTTTGAATTTTTGAATTTAAAAAGTTTAAGGAATTATAAAAAAAAGAAAAAAAATTAATTATTTAAATATTAATAATAACTTGTCATTGGGCATGTTGTTTTCATTTTTTCAAAACTACCATATTGTTTTAAATTAATAATTTTTAACAAATGTATATTAAAAAAATTAAATAAAAATAAATAATAAATAAAATAAAAGTATTTTTATTTTTTTCACAAAATAAATTGTAAAAATAATTATCTGACAATTATTTTTTTTTATGAAAGAATATGTCAACATTTATATACAACAGTTGAAAGTACGATTTAACTTAAGTTACAAAAAAAAAAATTTTCTCCTAAAAGAAAGTTTTTTTTTTAAATAAACATGAAAATAAGAGCTTAGATTAGATACAGATTAAAATTATAAAAATAAATTAAATTTTGTCGTAATTTGATATCTAATATATTTTGATCTTAATAGATTCATTTATTGATAGATAAAAAAACATAATTATTTTTAAAATTTTATTTTAAATTATTTTCTAAACAATTCTTTTAAAATTTAAGATTAAGTTCAATAAATTAACAATGTCTATTTAATTTTAGATTTAAATTTATTTTAATTTAGAATAATAAAAAAATGCATATATTAGTATTTTAAGTAAAAATTATTATTTTTAAAGAATTTTAATAAGTTTTTTTGCATTAATTTTTTTTTTCAATTTAAACCTATGTTAAAAGAAACTCTTTCAATATATTTTAATGTTAAAAATAATTTGGAAAGTTATAAAACAAACGGCCTAATCTGGGTTTGTTAATCCTTGTTTGATTGCAATCAAGCTGTGGACTCATTACGCATTTAATTAAAGGTGGCTCAGTGATTATTATTTTTAAATAAAAAAAAATCTTTTTACTTATAAAGTTCATTCACGTTCATAAATATCCGTCTGTTTTGTGACTGGTCACAATTCATCTGCCCGAATTAGTTTGGAAAAAAATAAATGCTGGCTACCACAGCTTGATACTTTGTGGACATCTTTTAAAAAAATAAATAAAAAATAACAGCAAGAAATTAAACTTGTAGAACAACATGTTTTTCAAGCCAAAATTAAAAACAGTGAAAAATAATTTGCTTTCTATGCAAGAGATTGTAAATTTATTTTTATTATATAAATTTTTTAAATTTTTTCTATGCAAAGTTTTAAGTTCAACAAACACGCGGCATTATCTATTGTTTCAAGGATAAAAGGTTTAAAAATTGATTTAACATTTTTTTTAAAATTTTTATATAAAATATTTATTAAAAAAATTTTTTTTTTTCTTTAAAAATATTTTCTTATTTTATAAATATATTTTAATAATTTTTATTTAAACTATATAACGAATTAAATTTTAATTTTAATTTTTCAATTCATTTTTGTTTAATTAATTTTATTATTTGTTATATCTAAATTAATAATTATTTAAAAATTGTAACAATTATTTTTAAATTTTTTTAATGCATATATTTTTTGATATAAACAAATAATAAATTATTTAAATTTTAATTTAAAAATTTTTAATTATTTTATAGATTATAACATAAATAATTATCAAAAATAAAAAAAAATAATTTATGTTTAATTTAAACTTTTTTTCTATAATAGATAAAAAGTGCAACAGGTATGATTCTATAAAAATAATTTGTTTTATAATTACATGAATTAAGAATTTTTTTTTTTTTAAATTTTAAAACCTTCATTTATCTATAAAAAAAGATAAATTACATATTTTATTGTACAGTAACAATAATTAATAGTCAATTATTGCTTTTATTTACAATTAAACTATATTTATAAGTTCAATTATTAAATTTTTTTTTTTTTGTTTCGCATTTAACAAATTAAGCAAACTTTATACATAATAGTTTTTTTAATAAAAGTATTTAATCACATTTAATTAAAATGCACAAACAACAAAAAAATATAAAAACAAAATCATCTGCACGTATTCATTTTTTCATTTTTAATAAAAACTATAAAGAATCATTAATTAAAATTAAATTGAGTCAAATTATCAGTCAAATTTTTTATTTGTTTATTTTATTTAAAATAATAATTTTATTTGTAAGTTAAATTTTGAATATAAATAAAAAGTGTTTTGATTGCAAAAGTCATTATATTTGTTAAAATATTATTGTTTATTAAAAAAAAAATTTTAAACAAAAAGAAAAATAATAAATTTAATAGATAATTAAATAATAGTTAAAAACAAAAGAAAATATAATTTAAATAAAAAATTAGAGCAAAGTTTGTCCTAATTAAATTAAATTATCATTGGATATGAATTAATATTAATATAATTATTTTTTATTTTATTAAATATGCCAATAATTTTATTTTTTATAATATCTAAATTTTATATTTTTTAAATTATTTAATGTTTTATTTTTTAACAAACTATTTATAAAAAAATGAAAAATATTAATTTAAGTTTATAATTAATATTTATTGCATAAAATAGTTTTATATTTATTTAAGAAAAAATAATTAAAGAGGTTTGATTGATAGTGTAATTTAATTCAGTATATAATTTTTGCAATTTTAATACTAATTTATAAATTAATAAAAAACATATAATCTTGATTTTCCCAATTTAATATAATTCAACATTTATTCAACTTTTTTTAAAAAAAATTTTAAACATTTGTTGAAGTTCTCTTCATATTTTTGTGCAAAGCAAAAAACATAAACATTATCCAACTGTCATCCAAATAATTGGCCAACGAGAAAATAGAAGTTTAATCTATAGTTGAGAAGTCTTATCAAACAATCAGTTTAAAATTTAACTTTAAAAAATATAACTTTTCAAACAAAAAAAAAATTTAATTATAAAAACTAGTTTAAAATTTAGCTTTCTTTATGCTTTTATTTACATTTATCTATGAAAGCTACAATGATTGACCATTTACTAACAAATTGAAAAACTGATTAAATTTTAATTTAACAATGAACTTGCAAAATTTTTTTTTAATTGAAATCAAATCAGTATTCAATTAGTTTATAACCATTTGATCAAATGACATACACGCAAACACGCACATTAAAATTGTCACAATTAATCTAGATTAAAGCACAAATTTTATAGATAAATTTAAAGCTATAAAACTTAATTTTTTAATTAAATATATATATACTTAATCAGCAAATTAATTTGCATTTTATATAAAAAATACATGAATTTATTTCTTTAGATTTTATATTTGATAAAATTAAACATAACAATTTTATTATTTTATTTATATTATTTATTTGATAAAAATATCTATTTTAAATTTTTTTAATAAAATAAATTCAAGATTACCTGAATTTTTATTTAAAACATGATTGTTTTGGGCGTATTCTAAAGACTGACTTCCTAATCGTCGTATTAAATTATTTCTTGATTTTAAAGATGGAAACAATGTATCTACATTTAATTTTAAATTTGATTTTTTTCCAGATGTGTTTGTCTTATTAAATTCTAAATAACTTAGTTTAGTAGGAACTATCTCAGATGAGATTGGTAGCATTGAAGAAGATGATAAAAATTCTTCCTTTTTTTCATTTAATTTTGGTCGAGGTTGAAAAGTTGGTTTTATACCAGGCAATGGACGAGATTTGATCAGTCCTTTCTAAAAATACAAAATAAATAAAAATAATTACAAAATTGGTTAATTATATAATAATTAAATATGTTAACTTATTTTGTCTACAAAGTTAAATATATAAAAAAATTATATATATAAATTTTTAAAATTTGTAGAAAAAGGCAAATAAAAAATTAAAATTAAGTGAAAATCTACAAGTTAAATGATGTGAAATTAAAAGTAACATAAATTGTTATAAAATACATTTAAAAAAGATAAACTAATTAAGACTTTAAGTTAGGCATTTTAATTATACTACTGTTTAAGGTGCAAGATTTACAGCTATGAACGCCAAACTAATGGTTACTTTTTTTTAAATGTGATTCTGATAAAAATCTAATCTCTTTAATTTTAAAATAAGATAAAATTTTAAAGTATGAACATTAGTCCAAAATGACATTAAATATTTTTTAAAGTAACAAATCAACACAGACAGAAAAAAATCTAAATAAAATTATATATGTTTAAGCCTTTTATATCTATTGTAAAAATTATAGAAATATTTTAAAACTCTGTTCAATGTAATTGTGAAAAAATGTAAAAAAATGTGAAAAAATGAAAAATTGCACTAGTTTGTTTTTTTTTTTGTTTTTTTATTTATAACAAAAAAAATAACATAAAACAACCAAAAAATTTAAAATAAAAGCGCATTAAGACATTAAGTTAAACACTTAAAAACGTGTATATCTATTATGATAGTATAAAATGTATATGCTTTAAAAAAAAATTAAAAAAAAAACACTTGAAAAATAAGACAAAAAATTTGTTAAAACTAAAATGATGACTGATTTAGCTAATCTTATTGTGCTTCATGTTCATTTGTCCATACCAATTTAAATAGAAGGCCATCGGCTTAGTTTGTAAATTAGCTTGAAATAAACATTAAAATAAGAAACGAAGATGAAAAAAAGTGACAGTAAAAGAAAAATAAATAAAAATTTAAAAGTTTGTTACAATGTATCAAGTGTAAATGATTGCCCATTTTAGGCACCTGATTGCGTTTGACATGAAATGCATCTTTCACCTAAGCTCGATCATAAAACAAATTAATGGTTAAACAACTCTTGTCTTTTTCATTACTTTTAAACTTAAAAAAGTTTAATATATAATATTAAAAAAAAAAATAAGGTTGAAAATAAAAAAAAATAATAAATTAAATAAGAAATAAGGAAAAAAAATTGAATAAAACTAAAAAATAAAAAAAAAACGAATTACAAATTTTCGACTAAAAACAAAAAAAAAAATTTAACAAATGGCCACACTTGAAGAATTAAATTTTTCAAAAAATCTAGCCGACTTTTTTAAAAGTTTAAATCACTTGATTATTTAAAAAAAAAAATTATAAGCAATATAATTTAAATTTGTTTAATATATTAAGCCGAAATAAATTTAACTGAATAGTCATGCAACTATGCATTTAATAGTTATAAAGTAAAGGTATAATGTTTAATATACAGGAAACATTATATAATTTAAAAAAAGTTATTTCTATGCAAATTGTTAACAAATTAAAATAAAATATTTCAATTAATCCATTTTTTAATGAGCCAAGAAGAAATAGAATCATTGGGAAATTTTACTACACATTACTACAAATATCTCGTATATGAAAATAAATCAAAATTAAATTTTTAACACTTCAAGCAAAAAATATTTTGACAACTTAAATGTTCAAAAACTAATAAAATAAGTCATCAAATTGTTTTTTTAGTTATGATTTAAAATATTATTGTTTAAGTTTTTTTTTTAAATTAACCTTTTGTCATTGACATTCAAAAAAAAAAAATTAAATAATAGAAACTGCATACTCTTTCTCAATGTTTTAATTGATGTTATTTTATTCAGAATAAAAAAAGTTGTTTGAACTTACAACCTAAACTAAATGTTAACATCGAAATTGATAAGGTCAAAATTATTGAACAATACAATTATTTAAAATTAAGTTTAAAAAAATATGTGATTTAAACAATTAAAATTAAAAAATAACAATTTTTTAAGCTAATTTTAAAATTTTTTAATTTTATTTTATTTAATTTTAAATTAATTTATGAATATAAACAATTTATATATTTAATCAAATTCTATACTTATTTAAAAATTTTAGTTGGAAGAAACTAAGTAATTATTTTAAAGTTTAAAAAAATAAAATTTAAACTAAATATTCAGATGAAATATTTAAATAAAAACAATTAATTATTTTTTATTTTTAAAAAAAATCTAATTTTTATCATTATTATAAAGCTTGTTTAATATTATTAAAAAACTATTTATTTGTAAATTGTTATTAAACTAAATGTTGACAACTTATTGGTGTAGTAAATATTTAAATCAAATGAATTTAAAAAACAAAATAAATAATTAAAAAAAAAAAAATTAGCATTGCAAATAAGAATTACAAATGAATAATTTTTTTTATTTTTTAATTTAATTACATCTTTTAAGATATACTAATGACTTAAAAGTTTATTTAAAAATTTAATTTATTAATTATATTTTTTTTTTTTAATTTTTTACATTGTTTGTAATAAGTATCTTTATCTTAAAATTTTGCATTCTATTTTTTTTTAAAAATGACTAAATAGTTTTAGAATATAGGATTATTTTTTTTTTTTACAAAATTAACATGTTTTTTTGAAAAATGATAATATTAGTTTTAAAATTTAAATTTTGAATAACAAATTTAGATTTTTTTATGAGAAATTATTTTTTTAAGTAATTTAAATGTATATAATTTAAATTGTATCTAAATTTAAGATTTGATTAATACTTTGTTTTTAAATTTTATTACCTGATAAAAAGATGTTTTAAAAATTGCTTCATTAGAATTACTTTCAGATGTAACCATTTTAGTTAAGCTAGTTTTCACATTTTTATTTATCCAATTATTTTCCAAAAAACTTGTGGTTTGTGGTTGATTAGTAGTTAAAACATTACTATTATTTTTAATTTTAGGTGAAATCAATGAAGTTGATATGTTGTTTATTAAATTTGTTGATTTTATTAAAGAAGAATTTATGAAATCATTTATTGGTGTAGATAAATTTTTATCATTTAATGTTGATGATTGAAAAATATTTTTTTTAATGGAAATTGGTTCAGCATCTAACTTTATCAATTTATTTTTTTGATCGATTTTTGTTGTTAAATTTGTATTATAATTATCAGATTTAATTGTTGCATAAATAGATTGATTATTTATTAAAAAATTTGTTTGATTGGAATTAAAAGATGAAAGTGTTGAAAACGTGTAATTTTTACATTCAATTAAACTAGCAGATATAATTAACTTTAAAATGCTGTAAAACAGCATTTTTTTGTTAAAAAAATTCATTTTTTATTTTAAATTAAAAAAAAATATTAAAATAAAATAAAAATCAGTTTAGTTTTTTTATTTTAAAATAAATAAATTAAAATTTAACTCATTATTTAAACATAATGAAATTTGATATTCATAAAATTATTTGTTATATTAATTAATAACTGTTATTACATTTGAATACGTTAAATTTAGTAGATTTTCAATTAATTGTGTCATCCTGACATTATTCAAAAAAAATTTTTTTAATATACTTTACACTAACAACAAAAAAAATAAATTATTTTTTTTTTGTTTTATAAAATAAATTTAAAAAATAAAGAACAAAGTTGAAAAAAATAAATAAAATAAATATAAATAATATTAAATTAAAAAAAAATTAATATAAATTAATTTTTTAATAAAAAATTGTTGCACTAAAACACATTTATATTTTAAAAAATAATAAAACACTTTTAAAGATGAATTAAAATATTTTTAAAAACTAAATAAAAACTAATAAAAAATTTAAAAATAAAATTTATTTTTATCACTTTGTTTTAATTACCAAGTAAATTAAAATAATTTAATTCACTAAATAAATCATCAAAATACAAAATATTAACTATAATATCAATAATTTCTTAATTATCAATAAAAAAAATTATTTTAAGAAATAATCAAGTTTAAAAAAATTTAATTTAAATATGCAGAGAACAAGTGGACAGAAAGAAGATCAGATTAGTTCTGAACATTTATAATCAGCAAAGCAGAAGCGACTGCGCACAATTTGTAAAAAAAAAAGTTTGATTGTTCTTTAGAAAAGGTTTCACAATGTAGAGCCAAACGTAGTCCTCTTGTCCAAGCTTAAAATATTAATTATTATTTCGTTGATTTTTTTTTAAAAATATGTCACTATTAAATTTATTTTATTTTTAACCATAATTATATTGCAAGTTTAATTTTCACTTGTTGATTTTGTTTTCCACTTTTCACTTTTTAAAGTGATGAATTGCTCACAATAAAATAAACACAATACAAAATATAATCACAATTAATAAATACAAGTTTATTCATTTTTAATGAACAGTCAGTCTGTTATAAAGTTAAAAATTTGTTATCCACATATTTAAATATATATTTGTAAAAGTATTCATACTTATATAATAATGTAAGTAAAAAACAATTGAAAAAAATAATCAACTTTTATTTTTATTTATTTTGCAAACTATTGCACAATACACAAAAAATACTTATTTTGTTATTTTAAAATATAAAAAAAAAATCTAATTTGAACTTTAAATTAATTTTATTTAATCTTATTTCTAAAAATTTAAATAAAAAGAATTTGAATGCCAAAAAAAAAAAATATATAATTTATTTTTATTATATGTAAATATTAATTTCATATGCAATAAAATACTAATAACTAAATTTGTTAATACCTTAAGATTTTTTTTTAAACTTTATTTTATTGTTCACATAATTTATAATAAAAAAAATATTTTTAGTATATCTAAAAAAAAATAATTTAACACGTTTTGTACTTTTTGTAAGTATGAAACTTAAAAATGCTGTGATAGTTTTTTTTTAAAAAAAATAATTTAATTTAAAACTTGATTTTTTTTTTATTTTCAAAAAGATCAATGAATTAAAATATGATTAAAAGATGTTTTATTTAGTTATTAATGTTTTACTTAAAGAACAAGTTTGCTAGAAAATAACTTGGGATCAAACTCAAGGTAATTTTCCTTAAAGCAAAATAGTTTTAATTAATAAAATATTAATAAAAAACAGGATATGAAAATACATAATTTATTTTTACAGATTAAATTATTTTTTAAATGATTAATGTAATTTTATTAAATTTATTATATTATAGTATATAAATTGATGCAAAAAATTAATCTTAAAATTATTTTCTTATTAAATATTGATAAAAAAGCATGATGTAAAAATATTTGTTTTCATAAATAATTATATCTTAAATTTTTAATTATAATTTTTTAATTATAAATTATGATTTTAAAAATTATTATTTAAAAAAAAAAAAGAATAACTAAATAAATATATATAATGGCAAAATTTTATTTGAAAATTTTTTTATTTTTTAATATTAAAAAAACTGTTTTTATAATGAATTTTAAAATAATTAAACTTTATTTTATGTGGATTTTATTTCATCTTTTTATAGCTTAATAATTTTAATTGTAATTTATTATTTTATTTTTATTTTGAGTCTCTGTTTATGATTTCAAGAACAGTTTGAATAAAATTAAGCATAATTATATTAACACTGATAAAAATTTTAAATATTTAAAGATATTGTTTAAAAAAATTAAATATACAAACCCTGGTCGGGTTGCCAACAAAAAAAAAAATAATAAATAAATAAAATAAATATGTTGAAAATAGTTCAAAATTTTTTTAACCTTTAAATTTTATTTAAAGTTTAAAAAAATTTAAATTAATTTAGAATTAAAACTGAAGGTTTTATATGACAAAAACTTGAATTAATTCTATTTAGCAAATTATCTCACCTTGATTTATTATAAAAGTTGCATATTCTTTTATTTTCCGATTTCAAATAATTTTAAAATGTTTTTTAACACAAAAAAATATCTTCATTTTTTTTATCATTATTTTCATTAAAAAAATAATTTTTTTATTAAAATATTTTTTGAAATATCAAACTAAAAAAAAATATTTATGAAAATTTAAATTTCAAATAATTTTTTTTAAATTATATAAAATTTAATTTAAAAATTTTAACAAATTTTATTTAATGAATAAATAATATATGAAATATAAATAAAAAATAATATGAAAAATAAATAAAAAATAAGATGAAAAATAAATAAAAAAGAAAAAATGATTTGTTATATTAGCTATGTAAATTAAGATTAAAAAAAATTGCTCTTACATAATAAATTATAATGTAAGAAAGTGTTTTTTACAGGGGTGTCTATGGATACATGGTAAAAATTTATTAAATTTTATTTTAGCTTTTGTTTTATATATTTATAAAAAATAATTATTTATAATTATATTTTTTATTTGATATTTTTTATATTTTCAGATTAAAATATTTTTGATATAAAAAATTAATTTTTTTTTAATAAATATATATAAAAAAAGATCAAATCAAAAAACGGGGGAAAAATAATAAAATACATATAAATTGTACAAAATGAAATAATAAAACAAACAAATAAACAAATATTTACAAAAATATTTAATTTAAAAATCAATTAAATTTTTTTTTAAAAATTAAATAATGTTATTTTTAAAATTAAAGCTCTGCACACATTTTTGTATGCTAAATTTTTTAATGATTTTGCGGCCCAAAAAAAATTGAGTATATTGTTTTTATGTATTTCTCAATGTATTCGTGAATATACAAATTTAAAAAAAAAAGTGTAAAAAAAAATTAAATTATTTTATTTAATAATTTAATTTAAAAAAATGATTTTAATTTAAAGAAAACAAAAATTTGCTAAAAAACTAAATTTAAAAAAAAAAATATTTGTTGCTAAAAGATTAAAGACATATTAAACTTTATGGACATTTAAATAGTTTTATTAATATTTTTAATAATTTATATAAAGGTAAATTTAGATGTAATTTATAACTAAAAAAAAAAATCCAACAATAAACAAAGCTCTTTAGACTCTGTTTTAATCAAAATTAAATTTTTTTAATAAATTTAATTTGAAAAAAACATTTCGATTTAAACGTGTGTAAATTCTTTGACAAGTTTTGTGAAATTAATTTTTTAAAAAATATGTATACAAAATTTAAAAAAATGTTTATAATATTATTATATTTTATTAAGTACATCCGTTAATTTAAGCGTAATTGTACGTATTTATTAAAATTTATGTTTTTTATTATGTTTGCTTTTAAGAGCTTAAATACGGATATTATTGCTAATTATTTTATTTTATTATTTATAAAATTAATTGATCCTTTTATAGGTATTAAAAATTCGAGACGCTAGATTTGTATTATTAAAATAGAATTTGATTATTTAAACAAAAGTAACCTTAAACATCAAATAAGAATCATATAGTTTATGAGTCTACAGAGTCTAAATCACTATTATATGTAAATAAATTGCAATTTTACTTTAAGTATTCAAATTTTGTAAAATATAGCGCCATCTAATATGATAAAATACTGAATTATATCTTTTAAGATGTTTATAAATGATAAAAAATTGTTTTAAAATTTTTTTTTTTTTTTTTAAATTATTATTTAGAGCCAAATGTTTTTAGGAAATTTAAATTATTAATATTAAAACTAACAGCAATATTAACCTAAATCAATTTTACAGTTAAGAATAGTAAAACGTTTGTCCAACAAAAAAATAATTAGTAATATAATTTTGAAACTATTTACATTTGAAGTCAAAACTTCATTATACACAAAAAATTTATGCAAAAAATGACAATTTTTTTAAAAAAGTATAAAAAAATAAAAAAAATAATCATTAATAGGAAAAAACGAATTAAAATAATTGATTAAAATAATATTTAAATAAATAATTATTAATATAAAATATATTAATAATGTTCAAACATTAAATTATAAAATAGTTTAAATCAAATAATTTAAAAATTAAAAAAAATTGTGAAAGTAAATTAATAAATTAATTTACTAGGTAAAACAGCCCTGCTTAATGGTGATGGCATAGCTCCAGCAGAGCTAAGAGCATTTAAACCACTAAGTGAAGATATGGCATTTACATTGAGTCCGTTATGAACCACAAGATCTTGTCCATTATTTGATTTTGGTTTACGTTTACGAGTTTGAATTCCATCTTTTTTCATTGCCAATGGTCTAGGTACCTGTGTAAAAAAAAATCAGATTAGCTTAAATTATATATTTTAAACAATTTTATCTTAAAGAAAATTAAAAAAAAAAGTTCAAATTATAAGTAAAATTAAAAAATATTGTAGCGGTTTTGTTTTGTAAATAAAATATTATATGTTAAAAGCAAATATAAAAAAAATAAAATAAACAGGTAAGACTCCTTTGAAGAATATAATTGTTTTATAGACGAGCATAGAGGGCGACAGTTAAAGTAAAAGTGTTTTGTACCTTGTTCAAAATATTTATCAAATTATTTTAAAACTTAAAAAAGTTGCAAACAAACATAGGTAATATCATTTATGACCTTGTCTAAAAACATACATTTTTATCTTTTAAATTTAGTAGGTATTTTGATTTTTATTTGATTTAAAATAACAGCAGTTTGATTGAACTAAAATACTTTGAAGTTTAATATATTTGAACATAAAAAAAATTATTTATTAGTTTTTAAACTATTTTTTTTTTGTTAACTCACACAGGTAATAACGCAATATTTTTTTTAGTCCAAATAGCATAGCTAATTAAATGTTATTTTACTTTTGAATCTATGTTTTATCCTTCTTATTTTATTCTATATTCTATATTTATTTATTTTTTGTTTAATACAGTAAAAAAGAAAAAAATAAGTTTACATTGTTTTTTAAGGTCACTGATACAGTCAATAATTTAAAAAAAAAATGTTGCATGCTTTAAATTATTTTTTAGTTAAAACTAGTTTTTAAAAATATTTTAATCTATTAAGCGACACTGATTTGGACGAATACCTTGTTTAAAAAAGTGAATTGTCAAGATTTTATGATAAAAAAAAAACAGACTAAATACATAAGTAAAATAAAACTAGAAAAAAACAAATTTAGAAAAAAATATTAAAAATAGCTTTTGGCTAAAGATAAGATACTTCACATAAAATAGTAGAATAAAAAGTAAAAGGATTAAATTTCGCCTTTTTGCTGTTGATCCGACTTTCTTTGTTAGTTTTTTATTTAAATAGGTTTTAACTTATCTAAAAATCACTTTATGTCTAATATTTTATAATTTTTTTTGTTTTTTTTTCTATTTATAATAATTCAAAAAGACAAAATAAAAATCTCAAACTAAAATTTAACTAATTCAATTATAAAGGTAAAAATTGAATATTAAAAAAAATAGTTTTTATTTTTTTTAATAAAAACATTGTTAGATTAATCTATAAACAATATTTAGCATAGAATATTAGTTAAAAAAAAAAAACTTACACCATGTAGTTTAAAATAGAGTCCACAAGCATTGCAAACAGGGTCACCTAAGTTGTTTCTTCGCCAAAGAGTAGTAACAGTAGTTTGGCAATTAGAGCAAAAAACTCCAATTCTGCGGTTATTGGGTTGTTTTTTATGAGTTTTAATTGGCGGCCGATTGGTGCCATTCATTTTAGAATACAATCCGCAAGCATTGCACAAATAATGACCGGACACATCACGTCTCCAGAGAGGTGTAGATACAGCTCCACAATTAACGCATTCACGACCTTCAGAAAATGGACTACCCATGTGAGGATGACCTAAACCTTGCGTTAATCCTCCTGTTAATCCATTAGTTAATCCAGTGGTAAGCTCATGATTTAACTGATTTAATTGATTAAGTTGATTTAGTTGATGTAAATTTGCATGGTGGTTTAAATGCTGGTGATGATGATGTGCGTTTAAATGTTGGTGAGGATTAGTCAACTGATGAGCGGCATTTAATTGTGCATGTGAATTTAATGTATGGCTTAATTGATGATGATGATTCAATTGATGATTCAATTGATGGTGATTTAATTGATTTAATTGATGATGATTTAATTGATTTAACTGATGATGATTTAATGGATGATGTGACAATTGGTGTGGATTTAATGAATGATGAACACTAGCGTAAGCAGGTGGATGATTTAAACTTTGACCACTTTGACCCACACTAGACACGGTGTTGGCACTGCCAGTTGAAGAGCTAAGTAGTGAAGTTGAGCCAGCATTGGCAGTGGATAAACTAGATGTACCAACTCCACTATTTAAACTAGTATTAGCTGATAATCCACTGCTAGATGAAGCTGAGTTATTATACAAAGAAGGCGAATTAGTACCATTGGACTGATTTACTGATGATAAAGCGGAAGACAAGCCTGAAGATAAACCGGAAGACAAACCTGAGGATAATCCTGAAGACAAACCTGAAGATAGGCAACTATTTGACGAACCACTAACAGATGCTAAAGAAACATTACCATTTAACATCATGTTGCTGTGAGCCAAAGATGCTGCGGCTGCTGCAGCTACTGCAGCAGATGCACTGTTGTTGTGAACTGCACTTGAACTTGACATTAGACCACAATTGTCACTATTAGTTGTTGAATTGCTTGATGTATTAGGATTGTTACAATTTAAATGTGAATTATTATTGTTTTGATTGTTTGCACTATTGTTGTTGTTGCTATTAGTGGTTGGATTACTTGAATTGTCTGAATTACTATTACTATTACCAATATGCCCATTTGAATTGGTCAGCATAACATTGTGGGCTGATAAACTGTTGTTTGATGCATTCACACTTTGTTCTAAATAACGATATTAAATAAAGTTTAATTCACAAAATCAATATTTCACTAATTTGGAAAGTTTATGATACACAAAATAAGAAATATTTTAGGAAGAAGCTAATAGGAGAAAATAGATTGTAAACGGCATTTTTAAACCATTTTAAGGGTTAATTTTGTTGCAATTTAAGTTGGAACATTTGCAAACAATAATTCAAGGTAAGTATACAAGTTGAAGAAAAAAAATTATAATGAAATGAATTGTGAAAATGTACCTTTCATAAGACTAGAGAAAAAGTGCGCTCTAATGCACAACTGTTTAGAGTGTGGAAAAACAAAAACAAAAAAATAATAATGAATAAAACAACTTGCAATATATTAACTTATTTTATAAGAAACTTATCTTAATTTTTGTATATATAAATTTATATATTAAAATACTTTTATATATTTTTTAATTGAATAGCTTATATATCTTAGTATGCAATTCAACATTCGAGCAGTTGTTTAACAGTTTTTTGAACAAGCGGCTTTAATTCAAAAAGCCTCCTTAAAAATAGTATGAAAAAAAGGAGGATTCCTTGTCCAGGTAAAAAGATGGGCGTGTAAACACAATGATCGGTTGTGTTTAATGTGGCGAAAAATATTTAAAAAAAATAATAATAAAATATTAAAGACTAAAACACATCCTTTTAATTATTGTAAAATTTTACATTTTTTTAAATTTTTTGTTGCTGATTTGTTTAAACATTTGTAGCAAATATCTAAGACGCAATAAAAGCAACAAACAAGTAAGTTTGCATAAAATAAAGCAAGCGGACACTCAATTGCATGCGACCTCCGCATTACAAATTTAACCTGGACACGTTCTTTATTTAAGAAAATTTTAAAACAAGAAGCAAAAAAAAAAAAAATACAGAATTTTTTCAAATACAAAAAGTTTCAAAAAAAAAAATTTGACTAAAAAATAGAAAAAACACATTCAGCCAGATAATTGAAAGCAATTAAGACACAATTAGAAGACAATTGTATTTAAAATACTTACAATTAAAAAAGTAAACTTATTGAAATACTTAATTGGCTTGTTTAAAAAAATTTTTAGCCTTAATTTTAGTATATTTCTAGTTAATTTTTTTAATTAATATTTTTAAATTAAATTAATTAAAATACATTTAATTAAAAAAATAAATAAAATTAAATTAAAAATATTAATTTTTAAAAAAAATTGGCGCATTATTAAAAATCATAACTTCCTAAAACAATTTAATAAAAAATTAATTTTTATATCATCAATGATAAATAGTGACATGTGCACATAAGGTTTTTTAAAGTTAAATTTTAACAAAAAAAAAATTGCATATTTTATATTATTTTATTATATAAATAATTTATTATAGAATAGAAATAAATTTTTTTTTTTTTTCATACTATTATACATCAAAGACTTGAAAATATATTTTTATTTAAATATAAACCTTATGTATTAACTAAAAATTGTCACTTTCAGATGAGTTTAATTTAATCAAAATTATTTTTTTCTTTTAATTAATATATAAAAGGTAATCATTAGTCTAAAATTTGACCTATCAGTGACATAAATATTAAAAATTGTGCTTCACTCAAGCGATTCGTCATCCGGTATTTGTTATTTCTCAGGCTATTAAAAGCGTATTAATATTATATATTTTTATTATAAATTGCATATATGATTAATATGATAAAATATAATCAAGGATAGTATATTGATATAATAAAATTAATACAAATATTTTTTTTTTTCTATATATATATTATTTACACATATTCTTTAAAACAGCTGTCTGTATGCTCATGAAAGTTGACGTCGAGTTAGAACAAGATTTGGCAAAAACAGATAAAAAGCCAAATAAAACCGTGCAAACCAAATTACAAAAATAATAACAAAAATAAAAAATAAAGTAAAAATAATAAAAGCAAAGAAAGATAAATATCGACAGCTTACGTTAATTAATTATTCAAAAAACGCGCCGATAAAAGTTCATTTAGCCAGGCCAAGTTCTGTCTAGATGAGACTTAAAACACCCTCTTTGTCACTAAGCTTAACTTGTACCCGCATCACGTTTTAAGTTAGTTATTTTAACCCGCATAAATTTGAAGCTCTATTTTCAAAATTTTAATCAAACTTAAACCAAATAGATTAATTACAATTAAATGATTTGTAATTATCAAATAAAATTGTTTAATTTTAAATCAGGCTCAAGCTTAAAACAATAGTTTGCTGCAGATGTAGTTTGAATACTGTGACTAAATTAAGGTAACAGGTGTGAAATTTTTTTTTCTTAAAGTTATTGATTAATTGAGTTTAAAATTAATTATACAATAAAAATTATAATTATACTTTTGATTTATGATAACTAGCTTGATGTACAAAGACAAAATATGAAATATCACTAAAACTGCTATTAAAATAAAAATATAAGTAAATAAAATTAGTAAATTAAGAAAGATTTACAAAAACATTTAGCACCTGTTACATCATCTAATATTTTTAGTTGATTGTTTTTGCTTCTGTGCAATAAATGTTTGCAAATTAGTTATACTTTTTTAATATTCTTCTTTTAATTGACACTTATAATAAGTCAAATTAAAATAGATTAGTGTCTTTTCACTTACCATTACGTCGAAAGTTAGAATGAAATGAACCTTGGTTAACCCAAGCAGCAGCCGCCGCGGCATAAGAATAAGCGTTTATCTGGTGACCGTTCATCGAGCTTTTTAAATTACCAAACAGTGCTGTTGGACTTGAATTTGCACTGTTATGACTGTGATTGTTTTCAGTGCGAAGCTCTTCGTTAAAACAAGCCTAAAGTTATTAAAATTATTTAAAAATCAATCAGTTATAATAATATTTATAAATAAGTGTAATTAAAATAAACAAATAAAAAAATAGCTTTAAATTATATTAAGGAAAAACTGTCATAATAACTCTATTTTAATGGCAAATTGCGAAAAAAATAAAAATAAATAAATGATGAAAGAAAATAATAACAAACGTTTAATTGTAGTAGTTAAACGACAAAAAAGCAACCAATTGTTTTAAAAAAAATGGTTTTGGTCTTTAATTTTTTTTTTTAATTTAAAATGACTTTAAAAAAAGAAATAAAATCATTTTTTGCTTAAAAAAAAAATCTTAAAACAAACAAACTTAAATTAAAGATAATTTTAGTGCGAAACATTTAAACAAGGTTTAAATTACAATTATATCTAAACAAGCAGAGTAAAGTGATGAATTTTTTATGGTAATTGAGCTGCCAGTGAAATCGATTGCTACAAACAAGCCAAAATTAACAAGCCAAATTATAGATGATTCTTTCAGACAAAAATCATTAACCATTATCATTACAATCAACGGTGCCCAAATACTAAAGCTTAAAAAGTAGCTAAAATTGACCTGGTGTGAAAGTCAAACGCACAGGTAACATATGCAAAGATAGTTTTTGTAAAAAGTAGGCGTAAATTGTGAGTAAATTAAAAAAAAACTTAAAAAAATAAAACAAATGAAGTTCAAGACGAAAAGATGAGCAATGAAAATAAAACATAATTAATCACATCACTCACTTAGCGCATGTCAGCTCAATTAAGATGGCTAGCAAATTGCTAAGCTTATTATAGCCACTGGATTTCACACCCGTTTTTTAACCATGTTTAAAATTATCTGACCAAGTTAGGCGTTGCCAGTTTCACATTCTTAGTTTCAATAATAAAAATTAGTTTACGCCTTTTTTTTCATAAAATAATATTGGTTAATTTTGTAGTCTTTATTTCACCTGTTCTATTTTAATTTTTCTAAGATGAGCTCTAAACTTAAGTCGGCAGTTTGCGTGTTTTTTTTATTTAGCTAAATTTTAGCAACTTCCGGGCACAGAAACGGCACACTTGTGACTTTAAATTAATTAGCATAGCTTCAATTGCAAAATAATCAATTTCAAAATTTTAAAATGGTAATAAAATAGCAAACTAAATAAATGCTAGTAAAAGCTGCACAGTCAAAAGAGTGAGGGCAACCTATCATGAAAGAAAGATTAAACAAACATACTAATGGAAACACTCATCTGTGAGAGCCTGCATTTTTGCTAATTTTAATTACCGTCCAGTAATTGTGTATAAATAACAATTAATTGCTTTTCTATTTTCACCGCACACATGGGCATCAGTTTCTCTATCTCTGATAAGCATTCTAAAAAAAAAGTAGTTTCAACTATTTTATATTCTATAGTTTAAAGCCGGTGTTCAAGCAGCTTGCAGATGCTTTCAACACACATTGATACTTTGATAATTTAATATGACAAGTTTAACTGAAATTCAAAACTCATATTTAAACAAAAATTTTCGAGTCTACCATCATTAAAATGCAAACAAAAAATTAAAAAATTCAATAATTTAAACACGCGGTGATTAAGTGATGAAAACTGTTAAAAACAAAATTAAAACAAAAAAAGAAAAATATTTAAATAATAAAAAATGACAAAAAAAACAGCTTTCATAGTTAACAAATAAATTGGATAAATCAAAATAAGTAAAAATAAAAACAATAAAAATAAAATTAAACATAAAAATAATTAACAAAATAAAGGCAATTTAATGAGTTTTAAAAAAGCAATGAAACAAACACGTATTTAAGTGTGAAAAAAAGTGTTTTAAAGTGTGGAAACTTTTTGTTTGATTTTTTTTATTTAAATAATTTATTTCAAAATTATTACAAATTTAACTTCTACTTTAACAATTTTTTTTTTAGTCCAAACTTTCGATTAAAACCTATAAACTTAGACTAGTTAAATCAAAAATACTTCTATACAAACTATTATCTTTTGAACTTACATTCATTGCATAAGCAATATCACATATTTGCTAACGAGTTTTTAAGTAAAATTTTATAAATATTATTATGCATATATTCAAAAAAATAGACTAAGTTATATAAAAATATTAATATAACTAATTGCACAAAAATGACACTAAATAAATTTAAAAAAAAAACAGTTGAAAAACAAATATTTGATTTAATGTTTTAAACTTGTCACAATAATAAAGATTTTATATAAAATTAGCAGAAAATTATACTTGCAATTCACATGGGAATTAATCACTTGTTACAAACTAACTATTAAATTGAAAATCACTAAATAAACAAAAAAATTAAATATTTTAGAAAAAGAACTTAATGTTGCACACTCCATGGACGCCGGCACACCTTTAATTATAATGAATAAAGTAGGCAAGCTTAAATACGTCTAAAATCTAGTGTAAAATTAGTTTAAATTTCACTTGTCTAGCACTAAGCAACGGAAGTTGACATTTCAAAATGCATATGAATAATAAACAAGTAAACAAAATAAATGAATAAATAAATAATAATTCATAAGCATAACTAGAAAAGTAAACTTCACACCTAAAAACTCTGTTGAAAAAAAAACAATTGTTCTATCAAATATGTTAAATCTTTTACAGTCTAGTCCTTATTGAGCTGATAAATTTAAAGCATGTGTCCATCTTTAGTTGCATTCAACTTCTTTTCAAACGTGTTTTTAATGTACGTCAGAGAAAATAAAATAAAAAAACAAAGCTGAAGGATCAAACCCACCCAATTACAGGTAGACAAAGAGACGCGGGTTATGTCGGCATTTAGTCTTTAGCTACAATACTTAAAAGGCACCATAAAAATGCCGCCACAAGTATTTGTGTGAATGCCATTGTCTCTGCACATTATGACCTTTTCAACTTTATTCACTGACTTTGACAAACCTATCGCCTTAAAATAGACTGCAAAAAAGGATTGGTTTTTTTAATCATTTAGATCAGTAAAATTTGCTTTTTTTGACCAGTTTTTAAAGAGTTTTTTCTTTTGCAAAAATGGAATGTTCATCAGTTTTCATTTTGAGACGAGTTAGTCGCCAGCAAGGGTTATTTGTCTGATTAAACTAAGATACCGTGCTGTGTATTTTCAATTTGGATTATAAACTGTTTTAAATTTCATCCAATTTTATTTTTAAACATTTTTTAACTTGTTTAATGTGTTTGTGTTTAATAGGTCCAAATATTTAATTAAACGAAAGAATCATGAATTGAATCTTTGCAAAATTCATCTAAAAATTTTAAAAATTCAACTAGGTTTTTTTTTAAATTTACCTGTAATTTACTGGTCAGACTCAATGCATTTGGTGCGCTGGTGACATGCGATGATAAATTACCATTAGACGAAGCGGAATTGTTGGCAAAATGTTCGGATAAACCACTAGAAAGTGGATGTTGACTTGTATGCAAAGCAAGTTCATTATCATCACTATTTGTAGCATTGGATGACCAGCTAGGTGATACTGTGTTATTACGCAAATGTTCTTGCTCATATTGCTGTCTGTACATTGCTTGAATATAAGCTGATGGTTGATTATTGCCTGAGTAGGCACCAAAACTTTGAAACATTTTTAAAATGAATTTTTTTTTGTAAATTAAAGTGAATTTATAAATATTTTTAGCAATAATTAAATTACACTGATTTTCGACCTGATGCACTAAAATCAGTAATTCAAAACAATTATCAAAAATAAGATCTTTTAAATAAGTTAAAAACACTTAAATTTTAATTAGTTTTAGAATTCAACTATTAATTTAAGCATTTATTTAAATTAATTTATAAACAAAAATCTTAAATATTTAGTATTTATCATTTTTTTTAACCATGATTTATTTAAATTTAATTTAAATTAATTTCTTTTATATATTATATTATTATATAATATTGATAAAAAATTATTTATATTTAAAATTTGTCTAAATTTAATTATTGGCCAATTAATTTTAGATAACTTATTGTTTGTTTTTAAATTAATGAAATATAAATTACTTTGCATAACTTGTTTAATTTTATTTTTTCATACAGATTGATTTGGTTACTGTTTATAAGCCGTTTATTAGGGTTGAAAAAAATGGGAATGAAAAATTTACCTGAAAAGAGAAAAAAAAATTGTAATAAACTATTAATAATATAATTAAAATAAGATAAATTTTCATTTATATCTTTTAAAATTTAATAAACTAATCTAACTTTAAAAAAAAATCATAAATATTTCAAAAAATATAAAAAATGATTTTTTATATATAAAAGAATTAGTTTATTTAAACTAAATTTAGTATAAAGTTAATTTAAAATTTATTGTGTAAAATATACAAAGTTATTTGCTAATGCTAAGCAATTTATTAATTCATATAAATATAAATAAAATTGTTTATTTGCAAAAAACGAGTATATTTGAATTAAAAATTTAAAAAATGGAACTTAAATAAAATGGTGTTTAATACAACAGATGAAAAAAAAGAAGCTAAAGAAAACAGAGCTTAACTAAGATAAGTAAGCAGAGTTAATTAAGTGATTTGTTAACTAGTGTGTTTTTTTTTTAAATTGCTTTTTTCACATTATTTTCAAGCTTTTAAAAATCTTAAATTTAAAGTAATTTTGTATGTTTGTAACCAAAATCAAAAAAAAAATTTCACTTATTTTTTCATATTTATTTTATGCAAAGTTTATTTATTTTCTGCTTGAATTGGGTGTTAAGTCATGACTTAGCAGAGCGACAAAAAAAAAACAAATAAAGACAAAATTGAAAAAATAAAAATACTGACAAGTGTTTTATAAAATTCAAAGCAAAAAAAAAAAAATTTAAAATGCGATATTTTGTAAAAAAAAAAAAAAAACAACAAATTTTTTAAATAAGATGTAAAAAAACTTTTTAATATTGAGCAGACAATTAAGAATTCTTTAATTCAAATAATTTTAAACGTATAAATATAAGAATGAATAAATTTTTTTAAGACGATTTAATTGCAAACATTGAGTGCAATCAAAGTTTACACTAAATTGAAATCATTAATAAGACTGACCATTAGTTTAAAATACTATATGATATTTGTTAATCATGTTCCATCATGATCTTTATTTATTTATTTATTTTTTATAAATCAAAGATTCATCTATTTTAAACGATCACTATAATTTATAAATTATTTTGATAAAATTAGATTAATATTGTGTATTTAATTTTGTATTTTTTTGTTTTAATTTCTTTAAAATATATGAATATCAATGGTCAATCAAATAACAAATAAACTCAATTAAAAGAATAATTTTTCAAGCTAAACATGAACAATAACATATTTTATCTATATGGGAATATAGCATTATGCATACATTGTTTTTTTTTTTTTTTAATTCACAACTGCATTTCTTAATTAGATTTTTTTCTTTATTTAAAATTTTAAATTGAAAAAAATTATCATTAAAATAAGTAATAAAGGTAATAGTAATGTTAATAATAATAAACTTTAAATGAATTAATGTTAACAAAACGTAAGCAAAAGTGATAAATGAACAAATGCACGCAAGTTCAATTAGGTCGAAAACTAGCGGATGCTGTTCGCCACGCTTGAATACTTGTTTAAAATAAAAATATCTTCTAAACGAACTCGAATTTGATACTTGAAATAGAAGCTCTTTTGTAGGAGGTTTTTATTGTGGCAAATAAACACTTTATTGTAAAAACTAAAAACACGCCTAAATAATGAACCACATTTTTAAACAACTATTTGAAAATTAAATCAAACAAATCAATTTATTAATTGTTTTTTAATTTCTTTATAATTAAGAATCATAAATTATTTGTAAATTTATTTTTGATTAATATTCTAGTTTAAATTTAAATTTTAAAAAATGATATGTAATTAAAATTAAATTTATAAATTTTTTAAAAAACAAGTTATTAATATATTTTTTTTAAATTTAAATGATTAATTATTTTAACTTAAAATAATATGTAAAATTTATATTTATTATTTTTTTTTTTTTATTTTTGATTTTTTAAATTTGAAGAAAAATCATTTTCTGAAAATTTTAATTTATTAATATTTATATTATTTTATGTCAGTAAAACTTTATAATTGTTTTAATAATAATTAAATAAAGATATAAAAAAAAAATTTATTATTTTAATTTAAAATATTATTAATAAAAAAAAAAAATATTTATTTATTATATATATTTTAAATCTTTAAGAATTTTTTCATTTAAATATTTTTTTTAATATAAATTTTAATTAAACATTAAAAAAAATTAAGTTAAATTAAAATTTTAATATTTTAAATATTTAAAAAAAATTTTATATTAAAAAAAAAGAAATTATTTAAATAAATATGTAATAAAAAAACTAGAAATAATTTATTTAATTTTAAAGAATTTGTGTAAAAGACCTATAATAAATTTTGTTTTGGTCAATTTTCTGTAAAAGCCCTATAACCACAGGAACTTTAGTACCAATGTATAGGTCTATGAAAAAAAAAATATTTTAATTTTTTTGTTAATATATGGCAATAGCTTTTAGTTTGATTTTTAGTTAATTAAATATTATTTATTTTTTATATAATTTTAAAAATATTTTATAAGTAAAATTAATAACATTAAATATTAATATTTATAATATTTAAAAATTTATATATAAATTTATTTTTTATTTTAAAATTTGAAAAAAAAAAATTTATTAAAGAAATAAGTTTAAGTTTTTTTAGGTTTTCTATTAATAATTAATTTTTAAATAAATAAGATTATTAAATTAAAGAAAAAAAAAATTTAATTTTAAAATAAATAAAAAAGTTTAAAAACTTTAATAATTAATTAATTTAATATAAAGTTATATATAATTAAATAAATACAAAATAGTAATTATTGTATCTATTTTGCGCATGATCATTTGTTTCAATTTCTTTATTGTGTATTTATGACCTGCTCAAGTGAAATGATGCATTAGGTATAAAAAAAAAATTTAGTTAAAAAAAGTAACAAAAATAAAAACACATAAAAATCTAATAAAATTGAAATAAACCAAAAGCGAAAAATTCATGCTTTTACAAATATACAAAATTTAAGAAACAGGAGATAAAAGCTTAAAAAAAAGAGTTTTATTTAATTTAAGTTAAAATAGTAATAAATAAATAAAAAACGTAATGGAATTAATTATCAGGTGTGAACTGTTTAAATAAAAAATTGCATTACATTAAAATTTATTTAAAACAAGTATCTTTTTATAAAACTTTTATACAAGAAATTCAATTCTTTACATAAATCAAAAACAACTGTTTAAAAACTTATACAGTTTTTTTTCTTAAATTAAACACCTATGAAAATTAATTTGTCTAATGCGTAATTAAATACTTAAAGAAAAATAACTATAAACTGTATTTTTTTTTATAAATTAAACAAATGTTATTTAAATTTTTTGATTTAAACATTTGATTAAATTAGAAATTAAAAAGAAAAATACAATTAATAAATATTAGTGTTAAAAAATTTAATGTTAATATAAAAATAAAAAAAAAATTAATGGCACCTAATTTAACTATATGTAAATATTTTTAATTAATAAACAGTTTTAAATAAACAGTTAAATAAGTTTTTAATGAAAAAATAAATAAATAAAATTTTTAAACTTACTTGAAAACGTAGATTTTTATATTTTCAACGGGATTTTTCACTAAACGCAGATATATATAATTATTTTAGATTAAATATTCTTTTTAAATTTACATGGAAGTCTGGTAATAAGTTAATTCACTTTTAAAACTGTTACACCAAATATTGTAATAAACTTAAATTGAAAAAAAAAATAATATTTTTAAATAGTTTTTGATAAAAAAATGGAAGTTAATTATTTTTTTATATAAATAATTGTTATAAATATTAACGCACAATAATAAATAATTAAAAAATTACACTTAATGATGAATAATATAAGATGAAATCAATTTTTTAAACTAATAATTAAATAAAAAAAAAATTTGCTACAAAGTTAAAATTTAAGTTGAAAACGAACAAGAAACTAAAGTAGTAAAACCTGAACTAAATGCAAAAAATAAAAGAAATAAAATTTAAACTTTTGCAAATTAGCACACGAATGTATAATACGTTGATTAGTGTTAAATTTAATTTAGTTAATATATATAAATATATTAATTAAGTTGAAATTGAAGTCACCAATTCTTAATAATAAAATTTAAATTAATCAATATGACCACTATAGTTTTTAAATTTTATATAAATTTTAATTAAAAATTTAATCAATCAAATAAAATCTAATAAAAATAGATAGATATGCACATTATATATAATTAGAAAATTTGTAAAATTAATAATTAAAGTTATGCAATAAAATAAAAAAAGGTTACAAAAAAATGAAAATAAATTTAAAATGTTTATTAACACAATTTTAGAAAAACAATTTTGAAAACTAAAAAAACAATCTAATGAAGGCAAATATCAGCTGATTTAAAGCGAATAATTTTTTAAGCACTTTCCAAGCATAAAAAAAATCTGCAGAACATATTAATAGTTTTCGCATGTCGAGTAGTTTGAAATTGAAACTGAATTGAAAGCGATTGAAAACTCTATATGAGTTATAGACCAATTTTAATCAGTTTGCAAAATAAATCTAACATAAAAGATGAAAAAAATTTTCTTTGCCAAAGAAATATATCGTGATTGAACGTTGCACCAGAAAATGTAGTGTAGTTTTGAATTAACTTTGAAATCAGC
Organism: Pyemotes zhonghuajia; assembly: GCA_025170145.1. Taxonomy (NCBI): domain Eukaryota; kingdom Metazoa; phylum Arthropoda; class Arachnida; order Trombidiformes; family Pyemotidae; genus Pyemotes; species Pyemotes zhonghuajia. The sequence goes on from CM045845.1 coordinate 10,309,538, forward strand.
ATTTGAATTGATTTTGAAAGTTTTGATAGATGAGCTGAAACTAACCAACAGATATTCTGATCGCAAACTGAACAACGCATTTGGCCAGCAGATAATCTGTGGGTTGGCAAAGATTATTTTAATGGAGTTTGAACATGCGCGCTTCAAACTACCAAGGAATTGGCGTAAATGAATGGCTTTTTAAATCAAAGACAAATTACAAATCGTAAAAACACATAAAGAGCAGTGTAAGAAAGTAAATTACTTAAATTAACGCACAGATTAAGTAATACAATTTCAGACAGGCAACCGACTTGAAGTGACCCAAGGAACTGAGAACCAGATTAAGATGTAAGGAAGATGAGCAGACTGAACCTACTTAGAGTGTGGCTAAACATTGAATGGCACTGATGGTTTCGTTTGCAGTCCAACACAGGCGACACCTTACCGCAACGGGTCCAGGCGCCGTACTTGTCTAGTCTTGTTCTTCTTAAATCTGCTCAATCTTCTTAATTTTCTTTTGACTGGCCTTTTCTTGCCTATTTCGACTAGCAATTCATCCGCACCCGCCACTAACTGGGCGGGCTGTCAGTCACTGATCGGTGCCCTAATTGATTTGCGCTTTTGAACGATTGAAGGGCGTTCTTAACCTGTTCGCGCTGTTTTTTATACTTATTTAATTCGAATCACTATTCTAAAACGAACATAAAACATAATTAAAATTCTTAAAATGTTTATTAAACTTTTGTCGCAAATTATCCATGGTCAAGAAAAAAGCATCTGTTAGTTTCAATTTTTTCCTATCAAACCCGTATTAATTTTACTAAACTAGATTACCAAATAATAGTTTTTGCATTTTCTATAGATATTCAATTAAAATCTTTATGTAACTCTGCTTTTCATTGTTTAACTTATGAGTACACTTTATATAACTGGATACGCCCGCTTTTCAGGTAAGATCAGAAAAAGCTACTTATGTTAACAAGCTTCAAAATACGCCCATTCAATTTGTACACGTAAACACGCCTAACAGTTTGCCATCACAATAGAAAAGCATGCAATTAATTTCAAGTTAAGTTTATTCATTTATTAAATAAATAAAAAAATTCATGTGTGTTTTAACAGTTAAATTTTTATTAGATTCAATTAGTTTATTTAAAAATATTATTTATTTATTTTTTCATTTTCAAACAAAAATTAACAAATTTTTTATTTAGTTTAAAGTTATTGCTTTGATTTTTCCGCATTTTAATTGAACTTATTTTACCATTTTTAATTTTATTTAATTATTTTTTTTCTATCATTTAATTTTTCTTATTTTATTTAGAAAAATTCAAAATGTTTAATTTTTTATTATCCACGTTACTTCTAGCTTTTTTAATTTTTTTTTAATTTTTTTTAAATTTTTTTTTTTTTTTTTTTTAATTTTTTTTTTTTTAATTTTTTTTTTTTATTTTTTTTTTTTATTTTTTTTTTTTATTTTTTTTTTTTTATTTTTTTTATTATTTTCTTTTATTTTTTTTTAGTTTTTTTTTTTTCATTTTTTTTGAAAATTTTCTTGTTTTTATGTGTTTATGGTTTCTTAAATTTAATTAATTGTTTATTTGAGTTAATTTGCTGCTTAATTTTTATTTTTCTGTCTGTTTTTCCTATTTAGGTTTTAGTTTCGCAAACATGGTTTTTGTTTAGTAATTTTTAACACATCAATAATAAAATTATTTGAATGAACACTTGAAACCGTTGTCTCTTGAGAAATACATATTTACATATTGTTGTTACTTTGTAACATTTTCTTTGTTGAATTTTCTTATTTATTTTTTTAAGTCAAACATTTCATGGTAAGGGATTTTGTCTGACCCGTGTATGTCTAGCCTAAACTTGTCATTCATTTACGTACAAAAATAATTCTATTGTGTTTGTTTTTTTTTACTTTTGTTTATTAATGATGTCTGAATATAGTTTTGCTTTTTTAACTTTGATTTTTAAAATTTCAATCATACTTTTTTAAGTATTTTTAAATGAATTGTTTGATTCTTTATTGTTTTATGCTTTTAGAATTTCAAGCATGCTGATTACTGTAAAATTACATTTTTGTTTACTTTTAAATCTAAGATTTTAGTTGATACTTTACAATAGGATTAATATTTTGTCACATAAGGTAAGTTGATTTTATCTTATAATAAAATTAAAATTAAAATTTGGTTCTCATATCACTCAAAATTAAACACTTTTTAAAAGTTATCTTTGTATCAAATTTATAAATTTTATAAATAAATAAATATATAAATAATAATTTGATGTAATTAAATAAAAATTATTAGTTAATATATTGATTTTTAGAAACTATAATCTAATAAAAATAATAATAATTTAATATGTATTAATTTTTAAATCAACCATTTCATTTAATTAAACAATAAGATGTGACAATAATTAAAAAAAATAAATAAATAAAGTAGAATAAAATATGATAAAACTAAAAAAAAAAAAATATAAAACTAACACAACACAATTACCTGACGGTAATTGAGCCAATTGTGACAGCTGAAAAGCTTTGATTAAAATGCCATTGTTCCGTTTACTTTATAGGATGAATTATCAAGTAATAAAAAATATATATAAATTATATATTTTTTTAAAACCAAACTCAAATTCAAATATTCATAAAAGCAGACACTTAACCATTGCACTATGGCAAAAAATAATAAAAAAAAAAAAGCGAGAAAAAATGTCAATGTAAACCTTGATAAAACGGCCTTTAAATTGTTTCTAAATAGTTGTTTTATATTTTGCAAAACTGCTTTAAGAAAATGCATTTTTAAGATTACAAATTGCCAAAGCTTGAATTGAATAAGTTGCGCTTAAAACAAGATACTTGTTTTACCCATATGGATATACTTTTTCAATTTCTCTTTTAAAGACGTTTCTCCACTTTGTCCCAATGTTTTTTGGACAAATGTCACAGCTCTTAATGGAAATACAGATAACCAAAGAAAAAATGAAAAATAAAAAGATATTTAGATATATTTAAAGGCCACACACAAGCTGTTTTCGCATGGCTGCCATTGCGTTCAGAGATTCAACACCATGAGCAGATCCTATTGCAGTTTGTCTTTAAACAAGGTGTTCATGTCCATATGATCATCTCTTTTTTTAAGATTTTAGAATAAATGGTCGGCGCCCAGTGCAATAGACTCTGTGGCTTCCGAACTTAAAGCAGGACAAACAAAAGATGGTACACTTCGATTTTCGTGAGCATGATTATTTTGAAAGCTGTTTTTTATTGCTCATTTAAACGTCATAAACTGGCCACACAAGCAATCGACCGTGTTTGTTTCCACTTATGAATCTTAATCTTGTCTTCTTAAATTTGTCTTCTCAATCTTTTATCATCCTGACAGTCATTTATAAAGCAAAAAAGGCCCTTAGATACCGATTTAAGCTAGACTTGCTACAGAACCATCAATTAGTTGAGTGTGGCCACCCCGGATCTAACTTGTCTTATTTTCGCATTGGTCTGGTTTTGCATTTAATAAAACTACATTTGTCTGCTGTCTAGATTTTTTAAGAGTCTATACTACATATTTTTAATATAAAAGCTATAATCATAACTTTCCTATCTAAAAGACATCTTATGGTCCGGAACACTAAGCGAATGTCAAAATAAACTAGCCAATAAGCCAATCTTGATCAATTACAGTCTGTCTTAATTTTCAATTGTTTATATTCCAACCAAGTTTTTTTTTCAATTTTATTCATGCCACCCAATTCTAATTAATCAATAAAACAAACCTAATTACACAAACTAACTTAAAATACATGGTTACAAAAAAAATTAAGATAATTGTTTATAGATATTAGAACTTAATCCTATAAATTAAAAATTTTTAAGATTTCGTTTTGATAGATTTTTTTAAAATATAATGTATTAGTTTAAAATTTTATTTTGAAATTTATAACTATTTAAAAAGAAATTTTTTTTTAAATATATAAATTTTAATAAATTTATTTATTTTAAAATAAAAAAATAAAATCTATGTCAAAATTGTAATTAATTAATAATTTTATTTTATTAATAATTATTTTTAATTTGCATAATTTTTAAAAAAATAAATAAAATTTATTAGACAAAATTTGATTTGTTTAATTTAATATTAAAAAAAAAATTAAACCCTTTAATTGTTTATAGGAGCTTAAGATGTGTTCAAAAAAATGAATGATGACTTGATCCTATAATACTAAAAAGCTTTATTTAAACTTTTATTATAATCTAAAATAAGTAAAATATTAGTTTCTGTGTAAAAAAAAACATTTTTTTTTTAAATAAACTTTTTCTATCTGCACCAATGCTTGTCAACATGATTAATTGTCATTTTTTCTATTGTTTTGTTTAATCACACCCAGTAAAAGATTTATTTTCAAAAATATAAATCAAATAAAAATTAAATAAAAACTAAAAAAACTAAAATAAGTAATAAATAGAATTAATAAAAAAATAACGGATTTAAAACTAAATTAAAATATTTTTTTAAATATTAACAATTCTTATGTAAACGGATAAATTAAAATATTGGATAAAATTTTTATTTTTAAAAAGTTAATTAATTTTTCATTTTGAAATTTTTTTTTAACAAGTTGCCATGGGTCCACTTACATTAGTTTTTACCTTTTGTCATTTTATTAGTTGCTAGATACTGTTCACGTTCTTTTTAGTTAGTCTTTGATGTTCTTTGACCTGAGCTAGACTTATTCAGTACCTTGTTCTTGCAAATAGATTTTTTTTTTAGCAAAGACCTAGAACAATATCTGTGGTAGACCCAAAGCTGTTACTATTATAGTCATCTGCCTATTGGTTAAGTGGTGTTTGCCTATTCAAGTAATCAATAAAATTTATTGCTTCCTCTGCTAGACTTGAGCTTATCTATGACCATTAATCGACGCCATTTGACTATGTGAAAAAAAAATTGAACTGCATTACTTTAAATTAGCTAGTTTTGAAAATTGTTTCATTATTATTTTTATTGAATTTTTTTTAAATTTAATTTATATATATATTTTAAAATTTTTGTAATTTTTATTAATAAAACTATTTATAAAATTTTATTAATTAAAAAATTAAAATAAGATGCAAAATTAAGAAATATAATTATGTGGGTGTATGAAAAAATACAAAAATTTAATTTAATAAATTTAAGATAATTTTTCTTAAAAATATTTTTTTATTTACATAATATTTAAATTTAATTAATATATTATAAAAAAATATTTTATATAAACTGTATTAATATTAATAATTTCGAATTAATTAATATTTTTTGTATTAGTTTGCATAATAAAAAAATTTAGATATATGTCTTCCAACTAATTTCGTAGCAAGCGGTATTTTAGTGGGTGTGTGTATATTACCCGCTGAGTAAAAATCTTTACTCATCACATTGATATATCTTATATTTACAAGACATGAAATTTTTTTTTATTAAAGATATTGGCATTGAAATGTGATGAAACAAAAAAAAAAAAATTAAAAAAAATAAAAGAAAAAGATTTAAAAAAAGATATAAGTAAAATAACGAGTACCTGAATCCCACTAAGATGAACCTAAATGATCAAGATGCAAAATAAAAAAAAAATGTTTTATTTTTATTTGCAAAAACATTTGTTTCAATTTTGTTTTAAAAGAATTTACTAATGAAAATCACAATTTAAATGCAAAAATAAAAAAAAATACAACATGAAATTAGAATAACAAGTGATCCGCTAATTTATGGCAAACAATATTTATTTTTTTTTATTTATTTCGTTTATTTCATTTTCTTTTTCTGATCAAAGTAACCTTCAAAAATGATTTGCAGTGTTAATCTAGTCATTGGACTTGTATACAGCAAGTGACTTAGGTCTAATTACACATTAATTAGTTGTGATCAGTGCATTGCGTTTTAATGTGCAAATAAAAATGCCCAGTCAAAAACATTGAAACCAATTTAGAGGTTGATTTTATTGGTTGTTTTTTTTAATGCTTTTCTAAAATTTCAAAATATTATTTTATTTTTTTTATCTTTATAAGCCATTTTTATTTGGGCTTATTTGCATCGTTTTTACATTCTTAATTGAAATTATTATTAAAATAAAAATTTACCCTTCTTACTTTGTTAATAATTCACTAAACATTTTGCAAAGCTTCTGTGACTATTTTGTAGTGATTCAATCGCATCTTTATCCCCTTATACCTTCTTAATTTTATGACTTGCTTCTATTTTACTGTGCATCCTTTTGCTCACCATATGCGCACTCATTTTAATGTAACTTTGTTTCAATTTTATTTTTTTAAACTGTAAGTTTCTTTATTTTTTTAAATTTATATTGAGCATCTGTTGAGAAAACGCTTACTTTACGATTATGACCATGTTTATGTTTTGTGTATGCATGTGTGACTGGATATTTTGTATCTGTTCTGATGAAGATGCTCAGCTAAAATGCAACAGGTATATTCATCGTTTGATCAGATTCTGCAGGTGCTTGTAACTGATTTAAGTTTTTTTTTTTTTTAACAGCATAATACAATCACAGGTTTTAGCATTGATTATTTTTAAAATAAAATATTTAATTTAATAGCAATTAAGAAAATAAAAAAAAAAGTACAAATAAGAGCAAGAGGTAAAAAAGTAAAAAATAAATAAAAAGATTAATTGAAAAAATCTAAAAAAAAATTATTAAAAAAACAATAGGAAACTTTTTGAATTCTATTTTTAAAAAAAAAAGTTTGAATTGATGAAAAATAAATCATAATGTTTATTCTTTTTATTTAATTTTTTTATTTTTGTCACTTATCTCTTTGATTTTTTTTTCATAGTTTTTCTTTTAAGTTTTATTAATGCATTCAAATAAATTTGATATTTTTTATTTTATGATGCCATTCCCACACTTCATTTTGTTAGCATAGTTCAATTGTTTCAATTTTTAACATATTTAGCACAGGATTCGTTTATCACTTGTTATCACAGTTTGCATTTACTTTAATTTTTATTGAGCATGTTTTTGATACTTTTTACCTTTTTTCTTACATTGCCTTTCCTTTATAAAATCTTTTTTATATATATACTTTTATATACAAGTTATTTTTTAATTTTTGCAGTTTTCGTTTCTTTCATAAATGATTTAGCTTATTTTTTTTCTAAATTATTTATTTTTTTTATACGTATTTGTTTAAGTTTTTGATTATTTTACATTTATTTTATTTTACATTTATTTTATTTTATTTCATTGCATTAATTTTTTAATTAATTTGATTCATGCTTTTTATACAATGAGAAAAACATCTTTTTCTGATTATTTACTGGTTAATATATCCTTGTTTGTTTTTAATGTCTTTTTTAATTGATTTTTTTTGTCGTTATTTTTTTAATTTTATTTCATATTTTTTTTTAAATTTAAACGCATAAAAATTTTGTTTAATGTTTATGTAAGCTTAACAGCTTAAGTCTTACCATTTATTTTTAAAAAAAGCTTAATTAATACATTGAAACGTTTACTTTAAAATATTATGTATAATCTTACTTACAAAATATTAAGATATTTTTAGTTAATATTTTCTCTAATATTTTTGTCATATTTCTTAATATATTTATTAAAATAATTATAATTAGATTACTATTAAAAAAAAAATATATATATCTGATTTATACGATTTTTTTTTTGTATTCATTAATAATTTTATTTAAATTTATATATTTATTTTTTAATTTAAAAGATACTCTTAAGTTATTTTTAAAAAAAAAAATAAACTTAAATTAAATTCTAAGTGACATTTGTTAATTGAAAAAAGATAATAAGTAATTTATATTGTTTTTTTTCAATTCCATTAAATAAAAAATAAAATTAATTTTATATTGTTATTATTTTTTTATATTTATAAAAATATCTGCAATTGCAGTTTGAATACTAATAAAAAAAATAAAAAAAAATTAGCAAATTTTTAATAAAATTTAAACTACTTATTTAATAAAAAAAGATATTTGATTGGATAGAAAAATTTTATCATTACACAGATTTAATAAAGAAAAAATAAAATTTAGAAATATTAATCATTGTGGTGAATTTCATTTAAAATTATGATTGACTAAAATTTTTTACTACTTTAATAATGAGGTAACAAATAAATCAAGTTTTTAGTTTCTAACTGTAGAATTTTGATAGACCTTAGATAGCCTTCTAGTAGTCTCTTAAATGATTTATAGAATAAACAATAAAAGGTTTCCTAAAATTCTCTGAGAATAAGGTCATAATGAAAATTATGATTAATAAGTGAATTTTGTTATTAATAAAACAATAAAGCAATAGATTCTGAATAAAACTATCTTCATTTTACGTTTAATTATACATTCATAAACTAATTTTTGTAATTTTAACAAAATATCTGTTTTAAATTATTTTCAAATAAATAAATATTTAAAACTGCGACATCATTTATTACAAAAAAAAAATTATAATAATTATATAATAACATTTAATGAAAAATTTAAAAGGTGATTTTGATTTATTAAAATTATTTTTATAAATTAATATAAAATATTTATTATTTATCAGAAATGATCTATTTTTATTATATCAATTATTTACAAATTTAAACAATAATATATAATATTTACATTAAAATATAAATTAAACTGCCTGAAAGCTATATCTATAAAAAAAAATAAAATATAGTTATTTTTAATTAATCATCTTAACTATTAAGTGTTACTTTAATAACTCATCATACTAACTCTTAGATTAGTTAAAATCTAAAATGAATTTATTTATCTTAATAAAAATCATGGTCAAATAAAATTTTTAAATATTTTTTAATTAATTTTTTTTATATAAATTAATCTTATATAAAAAAAAATAAAAACAAAACACTTTTAAACTTGTTTATATAAATTGATGAACTGTAAATACATGTTAAAAAATGTTAAAAAATTAAATGACGTAAATATGAATGATTTATAATTAGTTAAAATCAAGTGAGTTATGATACTGCGTTTACATGTTATTAATCTAATTATAATTAAAATTAATTATAAGTAATCTTAAACACATGATAACATAAATATCTTAAACATTTTTAACAACTCACCTAAGCTTAATTACTAAAACTTTTATTTACAAAATGTCTTATTTTGTAAAAAATAAATTAATTACTGATTTTTTAATTAACTACTTATAAAATAAATGTGTTCTAATAATTGATATATATAAACAATAAAAAATTTAAAAAAAAAATTTAAATTTAAATTTATTATTTAAAATAATTTTAAAACTATTCAATAAAACAAATATTACAACATTAATTTAAATTTTAAGCTATCAAATTATTCTTAATTTACCTATTATTTATAATAAATAAAAAATTTAAATAAACTTATAAACTAATAAAATACTTAATTTTAATAAATTTAAATTATTATATAAAAACTTTTTTTGCATTTAATTTAAATCAAAATCACATTTCTTTTATTAGTTACTCAAATATATAATATAAGTTACTAAGACAAAATAAAATTTAATATTTTATTGTTATAGATAAAACTAATTACATATAATATATACCTGTTAAAAAAAAAGTAATTATTAAGATTTAAAATTATTAAAAAAAATTTAATATTAGACTTTCCAAACATTAAATTTAACTTTATTTTTTTAAAAAATATTTGAATAAAATAAAAATTTAAAACAAAATTTATAGTTTGAAAATTATTAAATATTTTTGATATAATAAAATGTAATAAAATATATATATTATTGTCAAAAATACTAGATGCATATAAATTTAAATTAAAATTAAATTTTTTAATGTTTACATATAGTAAAAAAAACATGTATCTTTAATTAGTTTAAAATAAATTAAATTTTAAGATGAACTTGAAAGATTATTAATTTTAAATTTAAAATTAAACACGTTTTAAGATTTTGATCTTTTAAAAATTCAATATTTACAATATTTACAATATTTATAAATATTTATTTTGCTAATTATTTAAATTTTTTAATTATTGTTTATAAACCAAACTTCTTTTTTTAATACATATAATTTTATATTAATTTTTGGTAACAAATTATAAAATAAAAATTAGGTAAAAAAATGTTTATTTTTTAAAGCTTTAAATATAATAAATTTTTGTTTACAAAATTATAAAATCAAAATTTAATTAATTAAATAAAATATAAATTTAAAAAGATATAAAAAAAATAAGTTTAGAATATTAAATTATTGTAAAAATAAAATTTAAAAAATCAACTTATAATTAAATTATTGATGGTATTTATAACTTTTTTAATTAAGCTTAAAATAATATAAATAAATTTTTATTTAAATTTTGATAAAATAAATTTAAAAAAATAATAAACAGCATAATAAATATTTTATTAAATAATTTAGGTAAAATTTTTTAATAAGTTTATTTTTTTTTTAATTATACTTTAAATAAACTTTTGAATTAAAAAAAAAAGAATTAATAATAAAAAAATGCAATTAATGTTAAAATTAAAAAATCCAAGATGCTTTTGCAATTATTGTTATTTTTTGTATTAAATTAATGTAGAATTAATGTAGGTGGTTATTTTTTTTTTTTTTTGATTTTTTATTTAGACTCAACTTTTTGTAACTGCAACTGATTTACTCTCTCACCACACAAACTAACAAAAAAATATAATTTTAAAAAAGCCAAAAAAGTAAAATTTATAAAAAAAATTTCCTTAAACTAACCAAATAAACTTAAGGAAAAATCGAAATGAATTAAGTTTAAAAAAAAAAAATTTAAATCAACTTAAAAACTTTACAAAAATATTTTTTTTTTTTTAATTTTTTAACTGCGATTTAGTCAAAAAAAAAACTCACACAATTTTGAGTTAAAAAAAATCAAATCTTAAATATCAAAATAAATGCATTTGTGTACTTTGTTCAATTCTTTATTTGAACATCCTAAGCAAACAACTTGCAAGTTTGATTAAATCAAAGCAGCACAAAATTCATATTAAGACTAATGGAGCGTTGAAATCACACACTTACATACTATATTGTAAATATCAGATGAATATATTCAATATTATAAATGTTATTTGGCTAGTAAAAACAAAAAAAAAATAATAAAAAAAAAAATGATGTAAAAAATAAAAAACAAATAAGAAAATCAACAAAAAAAAAGTATCAAAGAAAAAGTGAAGTAAAATTTGTTTGATATTAATTAAAAGCATTCAAAAATAAACCTAAATTAAAAAATGATCGAAGCTATTTAAACATGTTGACTGGCTGCGAACTGTTTTCACACAAACAAGTGAAATTAAGTCTAAATAAATTTCTAGATGAAATGTTTGAAGTACATTTTTCTAATATGAAAAACCAATGAATTTCATTTAGAAAAAGATTTTGATTTTTGATTTATTTAATTTAAGAAAATGTGCAAAAAGGCAAATTGAAAGCAATTAAATGACACACAGAAATGCGTTCAAACCAAATTTTTTTTTTTTGATCAGTTTGGTGTGTGGTTTTATGTTGGAATGTCACTTGGTCTGTCATTTTGTCCAAACCATATTTTAGTTTAATTGCTATTATTTGGTTTGGTTTTTTTCAGAAACTAAAAGAGGAATAGGAAAAGATGCATTTAAATAAGAAGTGAAACAAGAATTGAACGCATTGAAACTGAAAAACGGCAACATTTTGATTAATTTTGTAGTAAAACATACATCGTATGTTGTGTGGCAAAGAATTTAAACAAACGCACAGGTGAGATTTGTTCTGTTTTTAAAATTAAAATTACTTAAACAAGGAAATGGTCTTTTTGTATTTTTTTTTATAATCGAATTCAAATTTAATCCTATAAACATTATCGAAAATTAAACTCTATATGCTTTCCAATCATTAAACACATTTATTAATTATTTTGTAAAACAGTTTTTGTTTTTATTTTAAATAAACTAAATTATTTGAAAACCAGTTAAAACTCTTTTTATTCAAATTTATTATTTTTTTATTTTAATTATTTTTATTATTTTGCACTAGCTATTTTATTAATTTTTTAAACAAACATATAATGATTTAACAATTATGGTTATTTATTAACTATATTTTGTCTAGAATAACATTTAAAATTTTTCAAATATAATTATATAAAGTTGACATTAAAAATTAAATTTTATTTAGCCAGGTAATTAATTTTTATTTCAATAATTTTACTCTTTTTGTTTGTTTTAGAGTTATTTTGAAATTTATTTCAAAATAAATTATTTAAACGTGTGAATAATAATATAGTATATAATTTTTTGAAATTTTATTACTTAAATATTTAAATATTAAATAATTTTATTATTTTAATTTAAAACCTAAATAAAATTTTTGATAAATTTTGGTTTTTATTAATTTTTAATTTAAAGTTCACGTTTTTAGTAAATTAAACAATTTAAAATAATTATGTTAAAAAAATAAATTAAATATACCGCTAAAACCAATTAATTTTTTTTGTAAAAATAAAAAAATTGTTATTTCTACGCTTCAAAATAGTGCTTAAATCGCTTTGTCATTTATTTTGTTTAAAACTTTTATTTTTGTGTAATTGTAATTGTTTTGTTGATTGGAACTATCAATTTGATAGTTAATAAAAAATGACTCTTTCATCTGCCAGTGGCATAATCTCTATGCTAGAAGAAGAAAAACATGAATTAAAAAGTTTTGCATTAGAAAAATTGAATATTATAGTAGATGAATTTTGGGCTGAGATCTCCGAAATCATTGTAAAAATTGAGGTTCTTTACGAAGATGAGACTTTCCATAATCGTAAACTAGCTTCTTTGGTCGCGTCTAAAGTTTATTACCATTTAGGGTCGTTTGAAGGTAATAAAAATTTGATGATTTGATTTTTAATTTAAAATTATATACAAATATATTTTTTAGAATCGTTGGTATATGCTTTAGGAGCTGGAGATTTATTTGATGTGTCAGTAAATAGCGAATATGTATCTACAATAATTTCTAAATGTATTGATCAATATACAAAAGAAAGGAACAAAGTTTATACAGAATTAGAAGAAGAAAGTAAAGAAATTGATCCCAGACTTTCTGCTATTGTAGATCGAATGTTTTCTAGATGTTTTTCTGATGGCCATTATAAACAAGCTATTGGCATTGCCATTGAAACAAGGAGAATGGACATATTTGAAACAGCAGTATCTAGTTCGGATAATCCGATTGCAATGTTAGACTATGCTTATAAAGTTATAATGTCTTTAGTTGAGAATCGAACTTATCGAAATAAATTGCTTCAAATTTTAGTAAAGTTATATGCAAACTTTGAAATACCAGATTATGTTAATATTTGTCAATGTCTTATATTCCTAGACGACGCTGAATCGATTGCTAAAATTTTAGACAAACTAGTAAGAAGTGAAGATGACAGTTATTTAATGGCTTATCAAATGGGTTTTGATTTATATGAAAGTGCTAAACAAAATTTTTTATCCCAAATATTAACTTGCATTGAATCAACAGCACCAATTCCTTCTTTATTACCTAATTTGAGAAAAAAACAAGAAAAAGTTGAAGAAAAAGTTAAGGAATCAGAAAAAAAAGAAAGTAATGAAATGGAAACAGATGAACCTACTAGTACTCAACAATCTGTGAAACCGGTTGTTACAATTAAAAAAGAAGATTTAAGTGCCGCAGAGCAAGAAAGACAAAATCGCTTAGAAAAACTATGTGTGATATTAAGTGGTGAAACAACAATCGCTTTGGAATTGCAATTCTTAATTAGAAATAATCATTGTGATATGTTAATTTTAAGAAATACTAAAGAAACAGTAAGGAATACAATTTGCCATACAGCTACTGTAATTTCTAATGCAATTATGCATTGTGGTACAACAAGTGATTTGTTTTTAAGAGAAAATTTAGAATGGTTAGCTAGAGCTGTTAATTGGGCAAAATTTATTGCAACTGCCAGTTTAGGTTTAATTCACAAAGGTCATGAAAAAGAAGCATTAAGGCTAATGCAACAATATTTGCCAAAAGATTCAGGTCCAGGATCTGGTTACACAGAAGGAGGTGGATTGTATGCACTTGGATTAATACACGCAAATCACGGCGCTGCAATTACAGATTATTTATTAACTCAATTAAAAGATGCGAAAGTTGAAGCAACTAAACATGGTGGTTGTTTAGGGTTAGGTTTAGCTGCAATGGGAACAAGTAGACAAGATGTCTATGAACAGCTTAAATTTAACTTATACCAAGATGATGCTGTTACAGGCGAAGCAGCCGGTTTGGCAATGGGTTTAGTTATGTTAGGATCAAAACATGCTACGGCAATTGAAGATATGGTTTCTTATGCTCAAGAAACTCAACACGAGAAAATTTTACGTGGCTTGGCGATTGGCATAAGTTTGACAATGTTTTCAAGAGCTGAGGAGGCTGACACTTTAATTGAAAATTTATGTAGGGACAAAGATGCATTATTAAGAAGATCAGGAATGCATACTATTGCAATGGCATATTGTGGTACTGGTAACAATGAAGCGATACGGAAATTGTTACATGTGGCCGTGAGTGATGTAAATGATGATGTAAGAAGAGCGGCAGTTGAAGCTATTGGTTTCATCTTATTTAGAACACCTGAACAATGTCCAAGCGTTGTGTCATTATTGTCAGAAAGTTACAATGCAAATGTCAGATATGGAGCTGCAATGGCATTAGGAATTTGTTGTGCTGGAACAGGAAACAAAGAAGCATTAGCTTTACTTGAACCGATGACAAATGATCCAACAAATTTTGTTAGACAAGGTGCTTTAATTGCTTCAGCTTTAATTTTAATTCAACAAACTGAAGCGATTTGTCCCAAAGTAAAAGATTTCCGTCAGCTATATTCTAAAGTTGTTTCAGATAAACATGATGATTTAATTGCCAAATTCGGTGCTATTATCGCTCAGGGTATAATTGATGCAGGAGGTAGAAATATGACTATAAATTTACAATCAAGAACTGGTCATACAAATGTTGCTACTGTAGTTGGATTATTAGTATTTTCCCAATTTTGGTACTGGTATCCATTGGTACACTTTATCTCTCTTGCTTTAACTCCAACTTGTATTATTGCTTTAAATGCTGATCTTAAAATGCCTGCACTTGAATTGAAATCGGCAGCTAAGCCACAGTTATATGCTTATCCATCTTTGTTGGAAGAGAAGAAAGCTGAATCAAGTGAAAAAAGTTTACCTGCCGTTTTATCCATTACAAATAAGCAAGCCAAAAAACGTGAAAGAGAAAAAGAAGAATCTAAAATGGAAATAGATGAAGAAGCTGAAAAAAAAAAAGAAGAGGAAAAGAAAAAGGAAGAAGAAAAACGACGTGATGACGAAAAAAAGAAAGCTGAGGATAAAGAAGTAAATTTTGAAATTCTTTCTAATCCAGCACGAGTTATTCGACCACAATTAAAGGTGATACAAATGCCTGAGAATTCTAGGTATAAACCAATTAAAGATTTATCTATTGGTGGAATTATTATGATGAAAGATTTAAGAAAATCAGAGCCTGAAAAACTTGTTGAACCAATGACTGCAGGCGGGCCTAAAGTCGAAGATGAAAAAGAACCGGAACCACCAGAACCATTTGAATATATTGATGAATAAAAATATTGTTTAAATAAATAAATCTTTTAACATGAGCATATATATATATGTATTATAAGTATATATATATATATATATTTTTTTTTTATAAATTGTTCATTAACAAAATAAAATTTGTTGAAACTCATTTACATTTGGTGTATAATATTATGAAAGAGTTTTTTTTTAAGATGAATATAAATTTTGTGCATGTTTGCATATTTTAAGTTCAAAAAAATTTTCTAGATTTTTCGTATTAGATGTTAGTTTTTTAATTTATTGACATTTAACGTTATAAAAAAAAAAAATTGACATAATTTTATATTTTTTTAAATTATGAGTTTTATTAGATATTTTACTTAAAATATTGACATTTTACTTAAAATATTGACATTTTAAAGGTAAATAATTGATTTTTTTTCAATAAAAAATTGATTATTTTTTAGTTTTGGTATCTTATTATTAATCATGATTTTTAAATATTAATCTTATTTAATTTTAACTCATTAGTGAATACAACTGCCCATTTTTTTCAACTAAATCTGGGTTCGAACTTATCGTCGAATGTAATACAATACTGGCTATCATTTGTTATCAACTAAAGTAATAATTTTTAGATGCAAAACTAGTAGTTTTATTGGATTTGCGATTAACTACCTGTTTAAGTTGATTGTGTTTTGTTTGTGTAGTTAATTACAATTTTGCAAATTAAGCAAACTACATGTTGAAAATCATTTTAGAAAGTCAGTCCAAGAATAGCATTTTCATAGTAAGCTACAATTTAAAGGAAGCATTTGTATTTTTGCATTTAAAATTTAAAATTGAATTTTACGTGGCATATTAATTAAATCAAATTATAAAGGATTCTAAAAATAAATTTTATTTTTTTTTTTATTTAATTTGTGTATTTTAATCGGCAATTTAAATAAAAATATTATTTATTTTAAAGTGGCATTTAATTAAGTGAAATAATGTTTATTATAATTTTTAATAATAATTACTTAAAAATTTAATTTATACGAATTTTTTTGTGTATTAAATAATATTTTATAATAAATCAAAATGATAAAATTTTATAGTTTTTTATTAATTTTTTGGTGAATTGTGATTTGATATTATAAGTGAAATAATTTATAAAAATATTATTCGTTTTATATAAAAAAAAAAAATTAATTATAGCATAAAATTATGAAATTTTTAGATTAAAATTTAAATACATAAATAATGAACAACGAAACTAGTTTATTAGACAGAATGATGAAACAACATTAAAGACTAAATATTGCATATTTTTTAGAATATTAATTTTTATTTAATTAATTTAAAAATGTTAATATTATTAATTTAAATAAATTTTTGAATAAACTTTTGTTTTTTATTTTTTAATTAATTTTTTTTAGATTTAAACAAATTATAGTTTTTTTTTAAAAAATTTTTTAATAAAAAATGTTTATTAAAAATTTGTGTTTTAAATTTTTATTAAATTTTATTATAATATTAAATAATTATTTATAGGTTTATATTGAAAAAGTTCTAAATTTTATATTAAAAAATTATAATTAAAAAATTATAATTAAAAAATTGTCTTAAATAGTTAAAAAATCAACAAAAAATTTATTTTATGTTTTTATACAAAATATAAATTTAATTACACAACTTGCTTTTTCAAAATTTCCCAAGTTATTTGTTTAGGTGCTAAAGTTATAGTTAATTTTTTTTATATTTTATTTTACAATCTTTTTTAAAGCATCAAAAAAGGTAATGCTTGTAAAACTCTACAATAAAACTATTACAAGCAATGAAAATTTATTTTTTTTTTTAATTAAGTTACAAGGCAAGTTACCTTATACAAAACATTGGTTAGCTGACAAGATTTGTTGACAAGTTTAAAAAATTGTTTAAACCACTTCAATAAAGCTATTAGAGAAACATCATTATGACCAAAAAACAAAGAATTATGCTTTAAAATGATTCGCTTCTAATTAAATGCTGTTATTTTGCACTAAGTTCTTAAAGTTCACAGTTAGCTTACAAATTTAACAATATTAAAAATTAACGATTTAATTGTTGTTTACTTAGTTAAACTAAAATAAAGGGCAAGCCATATTCACACGCTTAGCTAATTGTAAATTGAATAATTAGTTCAGACTGACGAAGTTGTAATTGCGAATAGTTTAAACCGAACTTTCTATTGCCGCAATTATATTAAATTTATAGCTAACTTAAACACACTAGATTATGTATTTTTATATATTTGTATTAAATGTATATATTAGTTTAAAATTATTTAAACTATTTGTTTGCTTTTTTTTTATTTATTATTTAAATATATTTACATTACAACATACAAATGTAAATTAGTATAAAGAAAAAGTCGTAAAATTTTTTTTGATTTATTTAATTGCTTATCAATAGCATGCATCAATTTTAAAATTTTATTTATTAAAAATTTTTACAAAAATTAATTTAATTTAAACAATAAATTATAATTAATAAATATTCATTTGTCTTACGATTAACACAAATATTTTACAACATTTTTAAAACTTAATCTTAGATTTATTTTTGGCAATCTTATTATAAGATTAGTAAAAAATAAATTTCTATGTTTATGTTGATTCTTGTTTTGAATTTAACTAAGGTAAATGACTTGTTATAGTTTTAAAATTTTTTTTTATTTGTTTGTGAATTTTATTTTTTTAAGTTATTAATTTAATAAATAATTACAATTTTTTTAATTTTTTTTAACATTTAATTAAAATAATTAAAATTAATTATTGATAAAAAATTTTTATATTTTCATTTTAAATAGTAAAATAAAATAAATATAGAAAAATAAAATTTTTAAATAATTAATTTAATTTAAAAACTAATTCAAAAACTAATAATAAATTGATTTACTTTGATAAAATACATATACAATTAATTAATCTTTTATAGGTAATTTGTTGAAAATTAAATATTTTTCATTAAAATGTGTGTTAAAATTTAACCAAATCTATTTTTGAATAACTTATTATTTTGAAATATATTAATTTGAATATTTTTTTTTATTAAAATTATTTTTACTTTGTTAGCTTTATTTCAAAATTCTCTGAATAAAAAATATAAAAATTAATTTTACATTATAAATTTCTAAAAAATATTAATTAGTTATTAATTAGCTTAAAATTAAAAACTTAAAATACCGCAAAATGCTTCAAAATAAATTTTTAAAGAACTAAAATTAAAATTTGGAATAAAAAATAAAATATTTTTTTGATTTACAGTCATAATTCAAATCTAAACATTTATTTTTAATTCTGAGGAGTATACTTACTCATAATATTTTTTAACCGAACATGACTCACTTTCTTTAGTTTATACAGCTTTCTTAAGTCGCTTGACCTTTACTCATCTTATCAGACTAATGTTTTCCATTGGCAGATTTGGCCTGGCCAAACAGTGACTCATTTTGCCCTTTTCCCATTGATAATTTGGTGTTTACTTATTTCGCACTGTTTTGCATTATTTTTTGCTAGCTGCTTGTCTTCATTGTCAAGCTTATTTGTGATAACAGTTTCAAGGTATTTGGTGCCGCCCACTACAATCGCATTATATCGGTCGCAATTATTGCAATTTATTTTAGTTATTTTTTGCAATTAAATTTCTCATTCGATTAATGAAATTAATATCATTTTTTTCTAACATAAGCTATTTGCATTAATAATTGCAATTAGATTATTTTAAGATTACAATATTTTAAATTTTTGATGTATAAATATAAAATATGTTTGAAAATTTCCTTAATTGTATATATTTAAAAATGTAACATTTAAAAATTTTTTCAATTAATTTTACTAATTTTAAAATAAAAAATTCATCTATGTTTTAATAAACTTTAATCAAGAGTATTTTGTTATAAAGTAAAATTAATAAGTTAATTTATTAAGAATTTAATATAAAATTAGAAATAAAAATTAAGAGAAAAAAATAAGAACAATATACAAGGTTTTATTTAGAAGAAGAAGCTACCATAGGAGAGTCCAAGTAACTAAATAGGGTATTTGAATAAAACCGCCTAGCTTAAGAGAGTCAAGTGCCAAGCATAATCTTTCCACTTGTGTTTCCATAATTTACTCTAGCTGACTTAGTGTTTTTCATTTGTAAATTTTATTATTAATAATTAATATTTTCATAATTTGTTGCTATATTCTTGTTTATATATGTCTTATTACGACTGCATCGTACTGCTTTAATGGGCAAACATTGTTTTATGCACACGGTTAATTTCATTTTAATATTTGCATTTTTATATTAATAGAAAAATATGATTTATGTAAAATAAATTTTTTATTTGTACTTATGTATTAGTTTTTTTTATTGATGAAGTTTTCTTAAAGAAAAAAATTTTATTAAAGAATATATTTATTAAATTATTTATTCTGTTGATATTTAATTAAACTTAATAGTAAAATATATATATATATTTTTTTTTTTTAAATTAAGTTATATATGTATTAATTGAAACAATTAAATGGTATTTTTTTCTATTATAAATCGATTCCATTATATTTATATTGTTTTGCTGATTAATCAAAATTTGTAAATATATATGTTTATTTTTGCACACATTTTTTAACCAGTTTTTATCTAATTAGATACACATAAATACACAAATATATGTTTAGTTATATTCAAATGTGTTTAAATATATTTTATATTTTTTGCATGTTTATATTCTTGTTGCTTAGTAGTAAAAAAAATTCAAGAGCCCTAATAAATTTACGCCTCCAAACAGTTCTTACTTACTTTCGTGTGTCTAGCAGATAAATTCAGTTTAATCTAACAATCTCAATTGCTGTTATTATTATTTTATTTCAATTTTATTTTTATGTCTTCACTCTCTCACTTTCTTAATTTTTGTAACTTATTTGAACTGTTTCCGCATGTAATTATTAACATAGTGCAATGTTTTTTAAAAAAAATTCAAAAATATTTATGATAAAATTATTTTAATTGATTGATTAGAATAAATATTTGTTTACTTTGTGTTATTTTTTTTGGTTAAAATTTGGTTGCAGTTGGTTTAGAAAAAAAATGATTAACTTAAAGTTTACAAAAAAAATAGCGAAGAAAAAATAAATTGAAAGCGTTAACTTAAATGGTGATAAAAATTTGGATATAATTTTTACTCAGAATTAAAACTAACTTTTGTTAGTTTTTTTTTTAAAGTTTAGTTCTATTTTTGTTTTACAGTAATAAATAAATAGAAAAGGTCAAACACAACAAAGAAACACCTGACGTAAATTAGTAATTAAGCGCGAAATAAGAAATTTGTCTTAATTAAAACATTATTCCCCAATTTTTGAACTATAGTACTCGGACATTAATTTGCAAGTTTAATTGAATAATAAATAGTTCGATTATAGGCTTAAATTTATAAGGCACACAATAAAAGGCGGGGTTTTCTTACCAATCACTATATATTTACAATTGAATCATATGTACGTTCGCATCATCCCACCGTTAACTATATATTTGCAAGTTAAAATAAAAAAAAACGATTCCCCTGTTTTCTTAAATTTTAGATATATAGTTCATACACTTTGTATGAATAAACTCACACATATAGTCAGCTACAATAGGCGCTAAGTGTGGCCAAACATTTCTGAGACAGTTAATGGCAACTAAGAAAAATATAAAGTGTATTAGTAATAAAGCACAAACTGGACAGAGTCTATCCACTTGAATGTCAGCATTTGTTTGTCTATGTGTATTTGCTTATATATACATCACCCTGTTGACTTTGCTCGTCAGTCCAGCAAATTATGAAAAGACATTTATAAATACCAATTGTGCAAAAAGTGAAGAGAAAAGTTGAAAAATTTAAAAGCTAAAAAAATTGAAGAAGTGAACAAAACTGAAAATAATAGATTCAGGTTTGAGTATATATGAGTATGCCACATATATACACATATGGAAACACATATATATTTGTGAGTGATTGAAACTAGTGGTAATTGTGTTTGAGTAGTGCGCACGTTAAAACCGTGTTTAAATACTAATCAAAGCAAGTCTGATTATCTCTGATCAAAGCTAACCAATTTACCCATTGAACATTGTGAACACACACCTGCAACAACACAGCCATTGTCGCACTTGACAGTTCTGAATGGTTGAATCGATGAGTGATCAGTTTAAATTGTGATTCTTTCAATCTTTGATTTACTTTGATTCGGTTCGATTGGCTTTTGGACGTTTTTACTTCTGTTTAAATTTGTGAGCTCACCTAAGATTATTTCCCTATCTTTTGTTGAACTTAGAATTAAAATCAAAGCCAAACTTTTTTGTCTTAATTGAAATTCGATTCATCGTTGAGCATATTAAAATCTTCTTATTATCTTATTTAATGTGATTGTGTAAAAGCTAAGTTAAAATAAATACGAATATCAGAATAATAATTAGTTTACAATTGAACAAAATTAACACCGTTTAACTCAAATCGTTAATCTAAAAAATAAAATTAGCTTAATCTGATGTTCATAATCTGTGTAAACAGATTTAGAGCAATCGCCTGTCAAAGTGAATAATCTAAATTTTATTTAACGTGTTTAGCCATTGCAAAAATTATCAGCAAATTTAGATTAGTGTATCAAGCGTTCGAATTTTTTCTTAATTTTTTTATTTTTTAATTACTAAATTTAATGTATTTTTTAGTGTTTAAATACTAAATTGTTTTGTAAAAATATTAAATTTAAAGTAATTGTGAATTGATTTTTTTTTTAAAAAAAAAAAATTCACAGTGTATTTATTAAATTAAGGCTTTAGTTTTTTTTTAAAAGAAAAAACTATCAAAACAGCACTAAAAATTTGAAAAGGTGACTCATTCAATTCATAAATATTTTTTTATTTTTTGAAAAAATACAAAAAAATTTTTTCATTTTTAAAAATGCATCCAATTTTGTCAGAAGATAATGGCAACAATGTTGCAAATTCAAATGCAACTGGATCAAGTGGAAACAGTTCAAATTCGATTAAGCAAATTGACACAAATAATGGTGAATTAAGTCCAGGATCAAGTTTAAACAAGCAGCTCGATCATCACCAACTAAATAATTCTAATAATTCAAGTTCCAATCATAGTTCATATGCAGGTGATGGTCATTTGCATTCACAAACCAATTCACCTTTGAATGTTTCTTTAAATACTGCAGCAGCTAATTCAAATAGTGTTTCGCAAATAATGTCTAGCCAAGCAACTGATTTGACTCATCATCAACTGCATCCAGTGAAGCCAGATGTTCATGGCAACGAAGTGGTCCATCATCATCAACACCAACAACAGCAGCAACAACAACAGCAACACCATCAACAACAGCAACAACCACAGCAGCAGCAACAACAGCAGCATCATCAACACCAACATGCTCAACATCATCATCATCATCATGCCCAACAGCACCATAATCATGGACAGCAGCATATGCAAAATAATTCGGACAACCATGGTGATCATCATCAGCTAAATGCTCATTTGCATTCAACTGTTAACCAGCAAAATGCCCACGCTTTGCATTTGCACAATGCGCAACAGCATCACCCGCATCAGCATCAATTATCACATCACCTGCAGCAAGGTGGTCATTTACAAAACCAAGATACTCATCATGAGCTGCTGATGGACCATGAAATGGCTAATGTAATGCAATTCACTAGCACTGGTCATTATACCACATCTGCTAACCATTCTCCTGTTCAAGCAACTAATGCAGCAAACAATTCGACGGCATCCGCTTCTAATGCGAACAACGGAAACTCTATCAACAACAACGCTAATAATAATAGCAACAACAACAGCAACAATTCCAACTCAAACAATAATCGCAACAATCAAACAAACAGCTCCCAAACCAACACTCAGACAAATAACAACGATGGAACTAGTTCCAATAACAACCAGAACAACAACCAAAATAACCCGACCGGAAACGGATCAACTAGCAACGGAAACAATACAAATAACACATCTAACGCCTACTTGCCTAATCCGTTTGTAGGTGCTACAGCCGGAAACTCAACTGGCTCAGTAAACACTAGCATGCCATCAACGTTTTATTATCGCAACGATTGGCCTTCTGCAGGTTCTGTATCGGCTGCCTGTGCTGATGAATCCGGAAGTGGATCAGGCCAAAATTGTCTTGTGGCAGTCACACCTGCAGGCAATGCTGGATCTCCCGGCTCAGCTGGTGTGTCTAGTTCAAACTTAGGCGAAATGTTTATTTATTCACCTGCTGGAGCTCAATACGCAGCAACCAATGCTGCTAATGGAGCCGCCTCTGTCTCGGCTTCTAATCAACTTGTATCCAATTTGGCTCAGATGCCCAATGTATCATCTAATAGTGAGATCGTAGCGAACTCTCTCGCACCCACTGGTTCTGTTCAAGAAATGGGTATGTGTAAGTACAAACTAAATTTTCTTTTCTTAAAAACTAAACATTGTTTTGCGCACACACCTCATTCAATACTTTCAAACTTTATTTTTAAACAACTTTTGTTCTATCTACTTTTGTCATTTTTTTGCTGCATTTCTATTTAAATCTATTTTTATTTAACTTTATTTATTTCGATGTTAATCAACTTAATTCAACAAAAGTTTAAATTGTTTTTTGATTGTTTAAGACAAATTTGATTAAGGACAACTTAGAGATTAGTTAAGATTTGAGAAAGGTGTGTAAAACTGTGTGTATGTATGTGTGTGTGTGTATGCAAATGTGCGCTGCCTGTATGTCAGATATTCAACACAATGTGCAGTTTTTATTATTTTTTGCAATTTTCAACATGATGAAATTTTCTTAGTTTTTTCATTTTACTTAACTTGCTCAAAAATTGGTTTACACTAAGTTCTTTTCTAAATACACTATTTTTTAAGATTTTCTTGTTCACGCAATTTAAATTTTGTTTTTAAATTTTTTATTTTTTAACGCGAATAAATGCGCTTTATTACATTTATACATTAATTTATAACTTTCTGTTTACTGTTTATAGGCGCATTGTATAGTTTCAGTAAAAAAATAGTCTATATTTAAATTAGGATAGAAAATTTTAATTTTTTTTATTTAATTTAGTGTTTATGCTTGATTTATTTTATTTAAGTTGTTGACAATAATTTATAAATTCCTTTGTTTATTTATTTTTTTAAAAGGATTTACTAGATCTTTTACCTATGTGATTTTTTGCTCTTCACATGCTTAAAGTGCAGAGTTTGATTGAAATTGCGCTTTCACTAATCTTGAACAGTTAGTTAATGATAAGCTTTTTTATTTCATTTTTTTGCCAAATGTACCTGGATTAATCTTTGGATCTGCTGACACATGATTTATGTCGCATCTTCAACTTGCCACATATGTAAATTACATAATTTTTTAGATAAGCTATATAATTTAAATAAGAGCACTTTAAAAAATTAAATTAAATATTAAATCATATTAATATATATTATTAATTATATTAAATTTTCAATATTTTATAAATTAATATTGAAATCAATTTAATTTATTAAAGTTAAAAAAATTTTCTATTTACCTATGTTTTTCTATAAAATCATAGTTAAACTAATTTTTTGATTTATTTATTTCATCAAGTAAAATTTTATATTTAGACTATTTATAATTATAATTTATAATTTTTAATTAGTTTTTTTAAATTTTTTATTTTTTTTATTTAACTTCTTAAAAGTTTTATCTTGACCACTGCAATGAGCCATAGGTTACAAATGAATTGAAGAATTATTGTTTAATTAAGCAGTTTTTCTTTTTCAATTATTTTTTCCACACTTTAACATCTAAAGTGTGTTTATAAGCTTTTTCTTAAAAAAGAGCATTATTATTTTAATCGTTTAATTGAGTTTATTTTTTAGTTTAACAAAGTTAAATCTCTTATGTAATATATCTGGTACAATTGATTATAATTTGGTAACTTTAACATTTTTTTTTTACATTTTACGTAATTTATAATTTTATTATTATTATTTTTTTTTTTTTTACATTTTAAATAAAAAAAAAAAAAATTAAATTTGATGGTTAATTTTAATTTTTGGTTTTAAAAAACTTTTATGTTTTATAAAGTAAGAAATTAATTGTAAAAAGTTATTTTCCAGTAATGTTGCAATATTTTT
Organism: Pyemotes zhonghuajia; assembly: GCA_025170145.1. NCBI lineage: Eukaryota > Metazoa > Arthropoda > Arachnida > Trombidiformes > Pyemotidae > Pyemotes > Pyemotes zhonghuajia. Next base: position 10,335,303 of record CM045845.1, read on the forward strand.
CTGCAATTGGAGGATCATTTTACCATTATTAGATGAAAGCAGAAAAAGATACGATTGCAGTATAAAATTAATTCTGGGTTGAGACAAAATTAGGTACATATTTATGCACTTATTATTTTAAAATTTGATTTATTGTTAAAGGTCTTTGAATTTTTTTTTTTTTTGGATTTATTTAAAGTTAAAAACACAAAAGTTAAATAGATGCTTAATATTTAAAATTGATTTAAAAAATTTAGGCATAACTGCGTATATATATTTGTTGAATGAGTTAAAGAAATTGATTGCAAGATAATAATTGATATTTTAAGATGATTTTACTATTAAGTTGCTATTGGCAAATTGCAACTGCGTTGGTTTTAATTTATTATGTATATTTACCTTCACAATGACATGAAACGTTTGCAGGCAAGCACTTGCATCCAGTGCTTATCTTATCATTACAAACCTTATAATCCCATGCCTAGCACTTATGGCGTTCTATATGAAAATTTTAATATATGGTATACAGTAAATTTCATAAAATGTTTCATATTTGCTTTTTTACTTGTTTTGCTTTGATGGCGTTTTAATTGCAGTCTTTTCTATTGTGCTCTTCAGCAATTGTGGCGCTGTTCCCGTATTTCAAAATTATCTTAAGTTTACTTTCATCTATAGTTTTGTATTTATATTAATTTATTTAAAAAATTATCTTTTTGTAAAAAAAAAAAATACTAAACATTTACAAAATATATAATATTTAAATTTTAAATAATAATGCATCCTAATGTTTTTAAATTGATACATATCAATGACAAATTAACAAAAGTATAAAAACATTGGCATATCAATTTGTTATAACAATTTTAAATACAAAATTTTTTATTTTGTTTATTTTTTAATTGTTTACTAATTTATTAACTTACAGTTATTTACTTTATTTGATGTAGTTGCTTGATTTTTAAGATAATTTATTTCTTGACAATTTTTCTATTTAAACACATGTTTGCTATACTTGGATTATTCGTTTGTTTATTTTATTATACTATATTTGTTTAAAAATAGGAGCTTTAAAATTTAATATATATTAGATTAGTTTTTTTTAACATTTTCCATTAATATTTTTTTAAAACTTAATAAATATTTAATTTATTAAACCTGATTTATAATTTAAATTAATTTAAATTTAAACTTATTAATTATAATTATATTATGGAAAAAAGGCGCGCATTTGCGCATTGAGCGAAGTGCATCTAGCTGGCTAACTAAGTTCGTTCAATTGAGGCTTAATTGAACGCAATTTAAGTGCAAACTAAACACAGTTTAACCACTGTTAATTGCTCTTTATATTGGTCATATCCAATGTTCACTTTACGATTTCACTTAAGCATTGCTTATCATTTTATTTTGGCTTAAATTGTATTCATATTTGCGATTATATTTAGGCGCGTATTTGCTTCTATTATTTTTTTTATTTAATATTCTAATTTAAAAAAAAAATGAATTTAAAAAATAGTCATTATTTAACTCAAATTTAGTAAAACTATTATTAATACTAAAATTCAAAAAGTTATAATTTTTCTATCATTTTTCGTTATCATACTATTGCACTTTAAAACGTGTATTTTTTTTTTTAAGTTTATTTTTCTTATAAATTATCAATTTATATTTATTATTTGGTTTTTTATAACCATTCTTAATTAAAACATTTGTTCTTTTTAAATTAGGTGTATTCAATCTCTTATTTTAAGCGATAGCAATAAATTAATAATTAGATATTTTTTTTTTAAATTAAATTAAATTAAAATGCCTATGCAAGATTGAAAACTAATTTTTATCTTAAATCCATTTTGCTAATATAAAAAAGAAAATAAACAATAACAAATTGCAAAAGTAATAACTAATTGAAAATTGAAAGGAATAATTGCAACTCAATTAAATTAATTTTCTAGGTTCATTTTCCCGTTGACAAAGCAAAACAGACAAAATATATAAAATTTTCACTTAAACTTAATCAATTGCCTTTATTTCTCTATCATTTTAACTTTTCTCAATAAAACAATGCAATTATTGACACTTTAATTTAACTACTAATTGTTCTTTTAAATACTTATTTAAAATTAAATTTTTTTCAATATAAATTAGTTGTTTTATATTTTTATTATTTTAGCTTTTTTTTTTTATCTAGCTACGTATGCACTTATTTAAGCGTGTTTTTTGTATATTTTTATTTAAATTTATTTTTTCACTTTTTTCCGCTTTAATTTCAATGCGTAATAAAGTGCAAATCATAATCTCGAATTATTAAAAAAATCAAAACTAACAATAAAATAATTACTGCATTGGTCGCTAATTGAAATTATTAAAAATTTTTCCTAATAAAATTTATGTTTTATATTTTCAGGGCCCGAGTATTATTGTGAACCGAAAGAATGCGTCAACTGTGGCGCCATATCTACACCTTTATGGAGGAGAGATGGAACAGGACATTATTTGTGCAACGCATGTGGATTATATAATAAAACTAATGGCATTAATCGACCACCAGTTCGACCTCAAAAGAAAGTTCCCAGTTCTAGAAGAGCTGGTCTAAGCTGTTCTAATTGCAAAACTAATACTACTACGTTATGGCGTCGCAACACATTAGGAGAGCCCGTATGCAACGCATGCGGACTTTATTATAAATTACACGGGGTAGGTTGTACATAATTGGCAAATTGATTTTATTTGTTGATTGCTAGAGTCAAAAAGATATCAACTTGGTTAGTTTTGCTTAATCAAACCTAGTTTAATTAAAAAAGGTGTTTTGCTGGCAAACGCTTTTTTGCGAAAATCAATTGAAGTTCAAACAAAGCGATGCATAAGACAATAATAATTTCTTAGACAATAAGATACCAAATCGTAAACACACACATTTACAATAAAAACGTGTTTGTTTACAATCTTGAACATAATGTCTTACTAAGAGAGTTATTTGACTCTGTTTAGATTTACCTTTATCATTTGATTTGATAGAAAAGTTTGTTTAATCTTAAACTTAATTAAACACATTGAACTAATATAAATTACATATTATTTTTATTTAATGTAACTTGATAAACACGATATTTCGCACGATATAGACAGGCAAGCTATTCATAAACTTGCTGAATTTGTTTGTGATTTTAAATGGCGATGCTTGAGAGCTTGAATAGAATTGAAATTAACATTAATTAAAATAGTGAGAGACTTAAGTAAAAATGTTTTATTCTAACTTTAGGTTGATCGTCCATTGGCGATGAAAAAAGAGGGCATTCAGAAGCGAAAACGCAAGCCAAAATCCAGTGGCCCAGATAGTCAACAACAGCAGCAACAGACAGCCGTACAACAGCAACAGGCAGTTCAGCAACAGCAAGCAGCTCAACAGCAGCAACAGTTGTCTAATTTGCACCAACAAGATCAAAATGCCCAAAGTATCAATCAGATGACATTAACAGGAGCAATGATCAACGCAGGTCATCATCACCATCATGGCCATCATACTGTAGCATCAGCTGCAGGTATTAATTTGCATGGCCAACATACAGCTAATGCCCATCATGTACATCACTCTAACACCGGAAACAATGGAAATGGTTCTTCATTGAATAATTTTAATGCTTCCGCTGTCCACCCTCATCTTACCAACGTTTCCAGCCTGATGAGCATGTCCAGTGCCGGTGGGGCAGGTTCTAATGCTACCGCTCTGGGACTCAATCGTCCCACAATACAGTTGACTAAACTGGAAGATTTACAAAACCATGTTGCTCATGTGACAGGAAATGGATCTACTACTGGCGTGTCTGCTAATAATGTTTTCATTGTGGACCCCAATTTGCATCATTATGGCAAACTCCCTGAGGCATTTTATTCTCCTCAACAAAATGCGGCTACAGGAATGTTAAATAGTTTGAGAGTAAATGGAGCCCAACTTTTAGGAGTTAATAGTGGAACTGAATCAGTCATGTTGGCTCACCAGCCGGTAGTCAGTGGCTCACATTCACATAATCATCATCATCATCACCATCATCACAATGATCAGCAACAAGCTCAACAGCAACAAGCCCATCAATCGGCTCATTCGGCAACTCATCACAGTCCAAACAGTGATGTTCATTCGCCTAATGCTCCTTCTTCGGATACTTTAACTCGCCAGGTGACTTTACCTGTTGAACAATATTTCAGTTTTGCTTCCAATAATGTCAAGTTAGAGGCAAAAAACTAATTTTATGATTTTTGTTGCTTTCCCGAATTAGCAACTTCATTTGTTATTTATTGAAGTTTTCATTCAAATTGACGATTTAGAAAAAAAAATGGATTTTATTTGTTTTATCTTTATTCAGATTCTCGCTTTTCTTAATTGCATTCTGAATTGAACTTTTAATTTAATTTTTTTCCTTTGTTTATACTTTTAATTTATAGCACTGAGGCTAACTTAATTGCATTCTAATTCAAATATGTTTTTAATAGCATATTTAAAAAAAAAATGAAGTTTTTAAATATGATTTCAAATATTTAAAACTTGATGAAAAAAAAAACAAGAAAAAACATGAATTACAATGTTGCAATGAAAATTTTAGCTATTAATTATATTTAATTTAATTTATATATATATTTGAACACTTGACATATACACAAACACATTGATACGATTATGTGTGATTATGCTTAACGAAATATTAATTGACAACTCTATTATGCTGATCAATTATCAATTTTAACTAATTAATTTTGGCAAAATGTGTATTTTTACCTGAATTTGCAAGCTTGATATTTATAAAAAAAATATTACAAATTTTTATTACAAATATTCTAATTTTTTATTATATGATCTAACAATTATTTTGATAGTTTAATAAATTGCATGAATTGCAAATAAATCATCATTTTATTGTTGCCAATTTTTACTCATTTTAAATGTTTTAACAATCGCACAAATTTTTAGTTTTAAAAATTCATTTTATCTATTTTATATAGATATTAAATACAAACAAACATAATTTGATTTTTAATTTTTTTTGTTATATATAATTGATTAACTTTTTAATTTTACAGTTGACAAATGCAATATTTAAATCTCTGTTACAGAATTGTGTAGGATTAGATTTAAATTTTTCAACACAAACAGCTTAAATCTGGTTTATTCTTGAACCAAGTTTACCTTTTTTATATGTTAATTTAAACCATTAGTAAATAATAAACTATTTTTTATTATTTATAAAAACTTGGAATTTGACTAAATTGCTTACATATTTTTTTAAATAATTGTACAGATTTATAAATATTGTATAAAATTTACTTTTAACTTAATAAACAAATTATTTGACTATGCTTAATATAATTATTTTTTAATTAAATTAATATTTTTAAATAACCATTTTAATTATTTTATAAAATTTTTTATTAAAACTTTATATAAAAATTTTTTATATAGTAAAAATAAAGCATAAAAAATAATTACATTTATTTTCTTTATTATAAAAATTATAAAAATTATAAATTATCTGTATACTTTTTTTCAATGAACAATTAATATAAAAAAAATAAATAAAATAAGTTAACCAAATGAAAATTAATCTAATAATTAAACAAACTTAAACTGAGCCTTAAAAATGCCAGCTATAACCGGTTTTGTGGCCATTATGATCATTTTCACCCCAACCCCATCCACTTTCATCATGCCATCCTCCTTGATGAAACTCGTCCGCCTTTTTCTTATTAAAGTAATTATTTTTATAATTACCACCATGTTTCAATTCAGCACCATGAGCACCTTTGTGATTTCCCCATTTACCACTGTCCCAACTATCTTTCCAACCTGAATTGTGTTTCTTATAATTACTAAATTTGCCTTTATTAAATTCACCAGCTTCCGCTTTATATCCTTTGTTATATTTTTTAAGTTTATCCTCATCTTCATGTTTATATCCTTTTTTATTTTTAGAACCTTTGTCCCAATTCCATTGTTTAACAAAACCAGAACCTTTATCCCAGTTAAGTTTTTCTTCATCACCAACTTTTTTAGTCTTAGATGCTTTTTTTTTACCAGTATCATGTCCAAGTTCATCAGATTTTTTTTGATTTAAATTGGATTTTTCTTCACCTTTTTTCAGTTCTTCATGAGCACCTTTAATTCCTTGCGATTTTTCACCATGATTTTCATCTTTTTTACTATATTTATTTTCTTTATGTACTGTTTCTTTTAAGCCATTTTTTTGATTAATTTCTAAATTTTTATGTCCTAAACTTTCGGGCTTTAAAATTTTTGATTCTGATGATTCCAAATTAACATCATTTAAATTATTTTTGTCAATTTTTTCAGGTAAACTAACAGAATTCACTTGTACACCATATAAATTGTGCAATAAAAAAACTAAAATTATCGAAAATTGATTTAAATTCATATTTTTGTTGAATAAATAATTATTATAAAAAAAAAACAATAATAATAATAAATAAAACACACAAAGATTTAAAAAAAAAAAAGAATTAATCTTTTTTTAACTTAAACTTTTATTTAAAAATTTCTTTTTTTTTTAAAATTTTAGATTAAATTTAAAAATCAAAACTGATGAACAAAAATAATTTTACAAACACTTTTATATTTATTTAAAATAAAAAATAAAAAATATGCCATTGCTAAAAATAATTGTTTTTATAACAATTCAAGTTTAAGTTTAAAAAAAAAAAATAAAATTATATTTAAAATTTGACCAAAAGTTCACCATATTTAACTATTGTTAATCAATTACTGGAAATAATTGCATCAAAAAGTTTTAGAATATATTGAAATGTGATCAAAGCTCAAAGCAGTAAAATTTGGCTCAATATTAATGCGTGCATGAGTGACTTAGCAGGTTAAAGAAGTTTTACTAAGCAAAACTTTAGTTTAAAGTTAAATATTTAAACAAATTTATAATTTTGATGATTAGTTTTAAGTTTAAACAAAAATAATATTGAGCAATAAGAATTTTAGCAATATTTGAAACCTTGACTTTAAATAAAAATAAGATAACAGTTTATTGATATCAGTTTGGCAAATAAAATTAGTATGCACAAAAAAAGTCAGGTCGAAGTTGTTTATGTTTGTTGAAATGAGCAAATTTAAAATTAAAATATTTATTTAATTTAAATTTAAGGCCAAGGAAAGTTTTTAATAATAGAGTTGAGTATCAAAAAAGCTATTTTACTGAAAAATTGGAGAATAATATCTATGGTAAATGAATGCGAAATTGAATAATTTAAAATACTGTCAAAATGAAGTAAAAGAAGGTGTTTTTTAAATTAAATTTATTAATAAAAGTAGATGAAAAATTTACAATGTTATCAGAATGATATTAAATAAATTTGAATCCTTTTTTAGTGAGATCAGTTCTAGCCTCGTGAATTTGTTGTTTAAGCTCCTCGTAAGCTTGTTCACAATTGTTGAATGTGGCAACTCTGTATGAAAGAATAAAAATGGAAATGATTCCAAACATGATAACAGAGTAGATGGGCGAAAGCAGGGCATGAAATTTAAATTGAGGATCAAGTTTAAAGAGAGTTTCAGTAATAATTAGAATCCAAATGGCAAAAAGAGCAATTGCGATATGAACACATTCCATAAGTTTTGTAGCCATAGTTAAATTTTGCAAGTGTTTGAAGACAAGTAACTTTAGATGAACTAAAAATAATTAAAAATCAATTTAGAATCGGCTAACAATCAACAAACTAAAAGTTGGTGATGAGATGGACAGCAGACAGATGTGTTTACATTTAAAATCAGTGCAATAGGTACGCTATCTAGTGTTTGTAGTTATGAACATGAGTTAAATGTGTTTTTAAGACTAGATTAATTTAAGAAAGCAATTAAGATTTGATAGCAAATGAAAAGAAGTGAGAAAAGATAAGATAGTAACGGACTAATGCCGTCGAATCAAGTTTTTTTTAAAATGAGTTTTAATTTAGCCAAATAAAAATAAAACCACTGTATCTAGGCTTAGATAGCTTAGCAACAAACAACAATTGATGTCTTATGATGATGTAAACTATAGCCAAATAAAAAATGCTTACTGCTGTAAGTAGTGTTTACTTTGAAAACTTTGCCCAAGAATCGTAAACAGGTGTTTAGACTAAACAATTACCGAGTCTATGAAAATCTTAAAGTCTTTGAAGGTTTCTTTGATCGTGTGTGCATGTAGTTTAGAACAGACCAGCCAGATAAATTGTCAAAACCGACACATTTCCAACACGTGTAATCATGCTGAAAAGCAGTAACTCGATTCGGATCGAAATGAACGATGTTGGAGCTACAGATGAACAAAAAGAGGAGTTTATCAAAACAAACAAAAATCCTCTGGGACACATAAAGCAAAACAAAAGAAACTACTTAAAATATGGCAGCTTAATTATGCTTCTATTTCAAAACTCAGCTCTGAACCTCACTATGAGAATGGCCAGAACGCAAAAAGACCTTTTCATCTCTTCTACCGCAGTCATCATGGGAGAGCTTCTGAAACTGATTACTTGTCTGCTTATGATTCGAGCAGACGAAGGTAATTCTCCACTTACGTCTACTTCTTAATCTCACTTTTGTTTTGATCAATCTATTTGTTGTTTCTAGGTTCCAATCAAAAACTATTACACATATTGAAATCCCAAATTCTAGAAAAACCAATTGATACTTTGAAAGTAGCTGTTCCTTCAATTATCTACTATGTGCAAAATAACTTAATTTACTTGGGAGCTACTCATTTGGATGCAGCCTCCGCTCAAGTCACATATCAAATCAAAATATTGACCACAGCTGTCTTTTCTGTTTTAATGCTCAATAAGCGCTTGTTCTCTCATCAATGGATTGCTTTGATAATCTTATTCTTTGGAGTTGTTTTAGTTCAATTTCAGCAAGTCACCATTGAAAAAGCTAAAACTCTTCATGAACAAAAACCATGGCTTGGCTTTGTTGCCATCTTAATGGCCTGCTGTTTGTCTGGCTTTGCTGGAGTCTACTTTGAAAAAATTCTTAAAAACTCAGCCGATGTTAGTTTATGGCTTAGGAACATTCAATTAAGTGCCATTGCTATTCCTTTTGGATTAATTCAAGTTTTTATCACAGACAATCAAATCATTCGCGAAAAGGGATTCTTTTTTGGCTATGGAATAATAACTTGGATTGTCATAATGTTGCAAGCTCAAGGTGGACTTTTGACAGCTGTTGTTGTCAAATATTCTGATAATATTATGAAAGGTTTTGCCACCTCTTTAGCAATCATTCTTAGTTGTGTTGTATCAATTTATGCATTTGATTTTAATTTAACCTATCAGTTTTCACTTGGAGCTGCTTTGGTGATTGGTTCATTATTTCTTTATAATAAACATATATAAAATTTTTAAAGCTCATTTTTAGCTTTACTTGTACAATAAATCATTCAGTTACTAGAAAGTTTTTAAAAACATAAGTAAACAGTATTTATATTTTTAACTTAATTTTAAATAAAATTTTTACAAGTCTATTAATATTGATAAATTTATTTTAATTTTAATTTAATTATTTCAATTTACTTTTAAGATATTGTTGAATGTTCATTTTTATTTGCAATAAGCGCAAAGCGGTGCTAAATTATATTTTTTAAATACTAAAAAATGATTTTATAAATTAGTTTTAGTTAAAATCAAGTTATTCTTTTTTCATCCTTACAATGTTTTAACTTGACTTTAATGATACTTTAATACATTTTTTTTTTATAATTTGGGCTTCTATTATAATTGAAAATGTGTATTTGGTAACAATGTTTTATTCAAATTTAGATTTTTTTAAATTTCAAGTTTAGTAATATAAAAAATGTAATTTAAAAAAAAAGTATTTTGCATGCATATTATTTAATTTATAATTTTACATTTTTTATTTTAAATAAACTATTTTAAATTATTATTTAAAGATAAAGAACAAAAAAAAACTCAATTTGTAAAAAATTGAACAATATTCGTTAATAAAATTATATTTTACTTTAGCATCACTTTAGCATAAGTATAAAATTGCTTTTTAGTCTTAGTGTTAATAGGTAGTAATTTAAAAAAAAAAAAATCAATCAATTTATTTTATAATTAAACAAAATTTTCAATTCAATATATTAATTAAGCCACCGTCCACTAATAAATTGCACGCATATTCAAAATAATCACCTAAACCAAAGTAATGTAATAAAGTTAATAAATAAATTAAAATTTTTTAGAGTCTTTATTTGAGTTAATTTTTTTTTTTACTTGATAAAAAAGCTGATGATTCAATTATTAATAGGAATATGCCAAAATCAATAAAAATTCGTTGAAATACTTTTTCTTTAGTGTTTTGATGTATATGAATGTCTATAAACATATATAATTTGCTGTGCGTTTAAACTTAGCAGCTGCAATTACGTTTATCTTCAATTTTGTCGTCTTTAGAAACATTAATTTTATCTGTTTCTTCATCATCTTTTGGTGTCAATCGCTGCAATAAAAAAAAAAATTAAGCACAAGTGCATCAAAAATTCATAACTTTGTACCTTAATCAGTATTGCTTCTGCAAGTTGCATAAAAGCTGCATCAATATTAATATTAGATTTTGCACTTGTTTCTATAAATCGAACACCATGTTCTCTAGCAATTGCTTCCCCTCTTTCTTTTGAGATCAATCGTTTTTCTTCCATGTCACATTTGTTACCAACAATTACTTTTTCAACAGACTCATTGGCATGCTATTAAAAAATGAAAGATGCGTTAACATTTAAAAATTTTTTTACAAAATAGTTTTTTTTTATGACAAAGTTTAATTAAAAAAATTGTCTAAGGCAGCAATGAAATTTTTATTTTTTGGTCAACTTTCAAAAACTGTATTTCATTTAGTTAAATATTTAGTAATGATAACGATCTAAATTAAAAAAAAAAAGTATATATAAATAAATGATATATATATAATACATTTATAGTATTATACTAATTAAGTTTTGCTAAAATTAAAGTATAAGTTATCTATTTAACATTGAAAATAATTCAAAACAACCTAATAGCTTTAAGCTGAAAAATAATTAAAAATAAGTAATTGAACAATTGATAACTAGTCAAAGAAAAATAAGTAAAATAAATAATCTAATAACATTTAAAAGAAAAACTATTATTGTAACTTGTATTTACTTAAATAATTAAATAAAAAAAAAATTAAATAACGGTTTAAAACTTACTTCATCAATATTTCTAAGCCATTTAGCAATGTTATCAAAGCTCTTAGAATTAGTAATATCATAAACAAGCATGATTCCCATCGCTCCTCTATAATATGATGTGGTTATAGTATTAAACCTTTCTTGTCCGGCAGTATCCCTATCAAAAATCAAATAAATTACAAATTAAAAAAAAAAGAATCGCTATAAAAACTGACCATATTTGCATTTTAATTCGTTTTCCTTTTAAATCAACTGTTTTAATTTTAAAATCAATACCTAATCAAATTAGAAATTAATAAGTAAAATTTTATAAATAGATGATGAAGAATAAAAACACAAATTACCTATAGTTGAAATAAATGTTGTATTAAACGAATCGTCACTAAATCTGAACAAGATGCAAGTTTTTCCCACTCCTGAATCACCAATTAGCAACAATTTAAATAAATGGTCATAATTTTTACGTTCCATTGTAAATAAACAATTAAATTTTATAGATTTAAATAAGAATGAAGAAATTCTAATGAATAAATTAATATTTTTTCAAAATTTGAATAAGTACAGAAAAAAGGCTACAAAGAGTTGAGCCTGGTAATGTTTTAGACTTTGTGGGTTTGCATTTGTTTATTTAAATTACTAAATGTTGAATATGATCTTTTCAAAATAAAGATTTTTCTTTAATTTAAGTCGCGAAGCCAAATAATGCTTACAAGAACAAGATAAAAAAGAGATAAATTATTTGAGAAACGATTAGTAAGATGATTGACGTGATGGTTGACAAAAAAGTTAAATGACGAATAAAAAGTTGATTAAAAAAATGAGTCAAATGAAAAAAACAAAAATCAATAAGAAGGTATTGAAATAGATGGTTAGAAAGACATTGAAAAGATTGAGCAAAGAGAAAAAGTTGCAATTAGTTTATCATGAAAGTTAATCCATATTAGACAAGATTTGAATGAAAAGCAAATTACCTGTTTGAGAGTTTTGTATTGACAAGTTTGAGTTGGATTGCTAAATTGTTTGAATAAGAGCTATATGAGCCAAATGGAGCAGCAATGAGCCAACAAAAGGACAACGAATAAGAGGGTAAATGAAACAGCGAACAGATAGTAAAATGTAAACTAACGTCGTCAAATATTGAACTTGAAGGTGAATTTATAATTGAGATGTGGATTCCAGAAAAGACAATGCTACACGTTTAAATGTGCAAGGATTAAACTAAAGTCATATGATAGTAATAAGTTAAGCAGCGTGCTGAAATATGCGTAATATTGCTTGTACATATAGCACATATATCAAGCAACATGAACACTTAAATGGTTAAAACAGTGACTCATTTCTTATTTGTTGGAGATCTAAGAACAAACTGCTTGTGTAAGTTAGCTAAATCAACAGATAATCTAGTAATCACCACCTTTCAGATCACAGTCAGATTAGATCAGGATTATGCGATGTAAACTCTCCGCTGTTGACGAAGTGAAAAAGCCGACTGGTGTGGACACTGTGCAAGGTGCACTGAAACTGTTCCACTGGAACTGGCTCAAATCGGACAGTTTGGATTTGCGACCTTCCGATCTAATCCGCCGTTCTGATTTGCCGATCTAATCCGCTGTTCTAATGCTGGGTTCTAATACAAAGTTCTAAGTCCAGGTTCGGTTTTAAAGTGGGCTAAGCTTGCCATCAAAATTCTAATAGACTTTTTAAACACGTTCTTATCAGTCTTCTAATGATGAGTAAACTAACCTCTAATTTAAGTCGAACTTCAGATTATCCATAAACAAATACAACTCAGAGTCTTTTGTTGAAAGCAATACATTCAGCTATATGGGTCCGCTTGCAGTGCACTAATGCTGCCAAATTTGCGATACTCCGCCCATTTGTTTGCAAATTTTTTTCCTACTTCGATACTATTGTATCAGAACATATTTGCACTATTCTCACGAATGTGCGCATATTTTCATTGTTTACAATTGTTTATTTACTACTAAACATTGACTTGGTTTGTTTTACACGCAACTTTATTTCTATCAAATTATACATTTTATTCAGTTTTAAAACAAGTCAAAACTTAATTTTAAAATCAAGCCTTAAAAACCAGATACCAAAATGGCAACAACCACAAATTAATCTGCAAGAAAAATTAAAATTTATTGCAAATAGGAAACTCAACGTTCTCAAAACGGAAATAATCTAAACTGAAAAATTTGTCAACTCAATTGGCATTTTGTTGCCAATTAATGTATAGTAATTATATTGACACTTAATTTAACAGATCTTATTCAAAACTAAATCTGCAAATTAAATCGTAAATTTTCAATGGACAATCTTTTTTAAGCAATCTTGAATAGGCAAACTTAAATAGTAATCTTAAATGAATACTTTTGAGTGAAAAGCATGGAATTGACGCTTTTTAATTGACAGTAAAAAATCCATAAATCCACAGGCTCCACAAATCCACATACTTTGCAAAACCACAAAAACCAACCAAATTATAATACACAAATGGAAATAATTTAAAAATTAACGCAACATTTCCCTACGAGCTTTTTTGTTTTTGATTTTTAATATTTGTTCGTCGAATTTTTTTTTGATCAGTGCCATATTGGGGGGAGCATGAACAATTTCACCAAATTTGACCTTGTCTTTCATACTACTAAATTCGTCATGCTTTAATTTTTTTTTCTCCATTTTTTTCTGTTTTTTTTTTTGATCGCGTTCTTTTTTCTTAATAAGCTTTTTTTTGGACACTTGTTTATTAGCTTCCAATTCAATTTTGCCTTTTCTGGGACAAAAATCCACTTCAAACTTTTCTTCGATTTCTGCTTCACAAAGTGCTTTTCCTACCAATTTATTAATTCGGTAAATAAATTGCTCTTGACTTTCATAAGGACCTTTTTCAACTTTATCAGGCAAAGGTTTCAAGCCTCTAATTGCTCCGGCACAATCTTCATTTCCTGCACCATTGTAAACAGATAGTTCATCAAATTGTTGTTTTGATTTGCGTTTGCTTCGTTTGCCCATTCCCACTAATTAGTTTTAAACTGTTAATTAAAAAAATAAATGATCAATCAGTCAGAAACTTAAATTTACTGTCCGTATAAGTTTAAAAAAGAAAAGCATGTTTATTATTTACTTGTTATTTGTACAGCAAATGTCTACCGCCATCTGGATTTTTTTTTTATAACATTTTAAATTTGCATTTTCGAACTTTTTTAATAAATTTGTTTAATTTTGTTCATTCTCAAAACTATCTTTTAAGATGCAATCCGTTAAACATTGTAACAATTGTGGATGTCTTCCTAATAAGAAAAATATCTTTTATTTTTCTGACTGTGGCCATTTATATTGCAAAAAATGTAAAATTGACAATAATTGTCGAATTTGCAATCTTAACTGTCAATATGTGGAACTTACCAAAAATTTACAGCCTAATATAGGCATTTATTTTAATGATTTTACCAAAGACTTTAAAAAATTAAGCAAAGCTATTGAATTTCAAACTTATCAAAATGGAATGCTAAAAATGTTTTTAGTTAAAGAGGTAACTTTTTGTCTCATCACTTAACCGCTCTAATTAGTTTTTTCATTTATTTATAAAGAATGTTAAAAACTGCAAAAGGATAGCCGAATTGGAAGAAACGGTAATTTTCATTTTTTTTTTTTTTTCATTATTTGTTTTCTCAATTTTTTTTATTTAAAGACTAAAAAAAAAGATATACAACTTAATAAAGCTTACACTGAGGTAAAACAACATTTTGCTTGCAAACTTATTTTTATTATAAAACATTTTTAATTTTATTTAGATTAATAATTTAAATAAAAGTTGCGGATATTTTAAAGCAAAGGTAAGTTAAAGTTTGTTTTTATTTTATTTAATATAATTTTGTTATTTTCATTTATTCAGTATGAAAAAAGTAAACAAGAAAATGAACAATTGAAACAACTTTTACAAAAAGTTCAAGAATCCGAAAAAACCATGCATTCTAAAAATTTATCTTCCAAATTAAATAATCAATTTGTTTCAAAAACATTTTGCATTTCAGAATCTGTGAAAACTAATTCACCAGATTTTGAATCTCAAATCACATTGGAAGAAAATTTGATTGAATCAAAAAAATTAACTCCAAAACTAATTACTACCTGCAAAAAACCTTATGGTCCTTTTAATAGTCCTTTATTTGAAAGCAAAAATGAAGAGATAAAAAATTTAGTAAGATTAAAAAATAATTATTTAAAAAAATTTAACCTTTTTTTACTTTTTAAGAATAGTGATTATAGCTCAGAAGGTAGTAGAAGATCTATTTCAGAAGTCAAAGAAAGAATTTCTATTAAACCACATTATTAAAATAAAGTTAGAATAAATTTATTAATAAAAGATTAATATTTAATTTAAATTATGATAAATATGTTTATATAATATAAATTTAAAAAAAAAATTTCGCTATTTTTTAAAATTTATATTAAAAATAAAAAAGTTTTATTTTTTAATTAAAAAAAAAATGCTATTTTTCATAAAATTTATTTTTTGTTTTAAAAATATAAATAAATTTCATTAACAAATTAGAAAGACACACACTAATTTATGTTATATAAAAAAACTGACGTGATAAATTAAAATTACTATACTATAAAACTTAATAAACATTATATTAAAATAAAAATATTAGTATTTTTTATTAAGTTACATAAAATGAATTGAATTATTAAAAAATTTTAATCTTTATTTTAGTTTCCATAATCAAAAAGTTAATTGAAGTAAAAACTATAAAAATAATTACGTAGATTCTATTAATAATATTTATTTTTATGAATTTATATTATTGTTGATATGGTCATTTTTATCGTGGATTTGATTTTTATACACAAAAGCCTTAAATATAAAAAAAAATTTTAATTAATAATTTTTGTATTTAATTTTAAAAATTAATTTAAAAATATAATATAATTTTATTTAATGTAATAATTAATTAAATTATAAACAATAATTTATTAATAATAATAAATATTTATAAAAATGAAAAAAGTAATATTCATTATTTTAAGAATATTTTTCTTTGAAAATATATTTTTTTATTATTTAAATTTTTAATTAAAAATGTATACGTTTATAAAATAATATTTTTAAAATAATTTTATAAAAAAAAAATAAAATAAAAAAATGCGTGTTTTTAATTAAATTTGTTAATTACTAATGACGTTAATAAAATATTAAAAACAACACTTTTATATTTAAAAAAGATTTAATTTTAAAATTGATGCTCTATTAAATTTTAATGCTTTAATAATTAATTTATTTTATTAATGTTAGCAAAATGATTTTTTTTCAAGTTTTGTTGTTTTATAAAATTTTTTATTTATATTTTTATAATATATATATAAATTTTTAAATAATAAAAATTATAAAAGCAGAATAAATATATATAAAACTAAAAAAAAAAAATTTTATTAAGTTATTTTGTTAATATTTCATTTAATTTAGAATCATCATAAATTATTATATTTTTAAATACAATTTGCTTATAAAAATATAAAATAAAAAATATTTATATTGTCAAATTTCAGTTAAGTGAAATAATTTTATTTTAAAAATATTATAAAAACTTAAATTGGAATATATATATATATATAATATTTTTCAAAACTTAATCTTTATTAATTTATTTTATTTTGGTATATTAATAAATGATTTTTTTTTAACTAACATTTATATCATATTATTAAGCATAAAATTTTTTAATATAAAAAAATAAAAATATTTTGACTGATAAATAATTTATACATTATTTTTTTTTTTATATTTTAATAAACTTAAGATTAGTTATAGATTAAAAGAAATTTGAAAAGCTATTTAAAAAGTTTAAATAAATTGAAAAAAATAATCCGGTATAGAATATTGCGAATATTTGTTTAAATTATAATAAAATTAAAAACATTCGGAGTAAAATTTGAAATATGATAGAAAATTTGAAATAGGATAGATAAACTTTTTATAATGATAAAAATTTGTATTATAAAAGCAAAATAACTGATTTTGAAAATAAAAAGTTTAAAGGAACAGTGATGTAGATTATGCTAAATTTAGACTAACTTATTAATACAATTAAAATGGAAAAGTAATCTAAGTCTAAAGTTGTTTTGAGTGTGAAATAATTTTTTTAAAAAGTTTTTTTTAAAGAGAATTTAAGTTTAAATTTATTAATTAATTTTACTAATTTTAAAGGTGAATTTAAACGTAGCGACAATAACCGCCATCTGTATTCATAAGCACAGCATGCAAAGAAGCAGAAATTAAGCCTATTTAGTCGAACAAGTAATCCTTTACGTGTGCACATTAAACGCTGGGGTGCAAACCAGTTTAAGAGATTAGGAAATTAAGAAACTGAAAATTAAGAAGCTGAAAATTAAGAAACTGAAAATTAAGAGACTGAAAATTAAAAGACTGAAAATTAAGAGATTGAAAATTAAGAGACTGAAAATTAAGAAACCAAAATTAAGAAATTAAAAATTAAGAAAGATTATGTTTACTGACATTTTTATGCGTTCACATAACAGTAATCAAGGTAAGTGAAAATATTAGAGCAAAGTTTTACAAACTTTCCAACAGGAACATAACCAGTTTTTCAAACAAAAATGATTTTGGCCAAGGAGTGATGAAAAGCATCAGCTAAACAAAAACTGATAGGAATACTTTTAAAATACCATAAATGAAGTTTGGAAAGCAATGCGTCAACTTCACCGTACATCAACCTACGCCAACAGACATACCTAAACCCTGTAACACAAAGTGCTTTAAACGTATGGGTAAGAGTTCACTTTGTCGGTACAAACACTTGAAAATATCTCGGGCCATACCCAGTTGTCACTAGATGCATAAAACTTTCACACTGAAGATTAATGATCGAACTCTTGTTCACGAACACAGACAATCAAGTCCGAGCTTTTTTTAAAGCAAAGTACACCTTGTACAAGGTCAACTGAAGATCACGTTTTTGAACACTTTTCCTTTTATGAAGCAAATGATGAAAAAACCATCTGTGGTTGTTAACACGCTAACAGGTCCCGCCTAAAAGAAACAAAGCTAATTACACCAGTTATGCACCGAACCCTTTACTGGGTACAGCCAAAACATTAAGTCAAATTTATTAAAGAAACACTGTCTTGTAGTCCTTTTATCTAGTCATTTTACAGCAATCAAGGTAACTGCCCTAAAAAGTGCTGACATCTATCATTATTAGTAATTAAAGTTGTATCTTAATCATTGTGAAATAAATGGCTTTTAATTTAAAAATATATATATTTATTTGAATTATACAGACAAATTTATTAATTTAAAAACTATTTAAATTTTTAATGGTTATTTTCAAAATATATATGTACAGTAGTTTCTTTGAAATATTTAAAATGTTAAATGTGAGTGTTTTCAATTTATGAATAAGAAATAACATTTGTGTGCAAGTACATTAGTACAAATTTGTGCTAATTTTATATGCATATTTTAATATACATATTTATATTAATTTGAATGCAAATACAATTTTAATAACATGAGTTTTATACGTATGCTTAATGTTTGGTAAAGAATGAAAACGCAACAATTGTTCTAAATCAAACAAATGCAACTAAAGTGTAACTGAATTGTGCTTTTAGGAACAATAACTGATAAATTCATTTAAAAGATAAATAAAATTGGTAATAAAAAACACAAATAAAAAACAAGACTATCAATCAAATAATAAAATAAGTAAAAACTTTTTTACAAATTAGTACTTGCAGAAGCAACTCAATTGCTAAGTCAATGGATAACAACTCAAGATGCAAATTTCAAGTTGTGAATAGCATTCAAAGCAAATATCACCTGTTTGCGATGGAGTTGAATCGGGCTATTGCGTTTGCCCGGCCAGTTAAAAAGTCTGACTTAGGACTTGGTAGAAAGGACATGTATGAGCAGGTAGAAAAAGGATTTGAAAATAGAAAGGTACCATAAACAAAAAATCAGAATCATGGTCGAAAATGATGAAGTGAGAGTTTTTGTGTAAGTGTGGGCGCGGTGAGGTGAGTGTTCAATTCGATAAATCCAATATCCGCAATGGTGGCCAAGTGTGGCTTTAAACTTAGCTGTCAGTCGAAGAAGACACTGAACAAGAACGCAATAAAGAAGGCGAGTTGGGTGCAATGGAGCCAGGACTTGATAAAACAGAGTTCAATGTATTCACGTAATAAGTGTGGCCACCAGACAAATCCTTTCTTAAAACCTTGATTGCAGACATCGCAACTTTTGCCTATTTAAAAAGCATATAATTAGCCAAACTTTCCAATTAAAGTTTTAAATAGCACTGGAAAGTGATCGCGCCACGTTTGTTTCATAATAATCATTGAAAGTCTAGTATTGTAAACAGCCACAATAGTAAAAGTTGCATTATTAATTAGTTAGCTTAACTGTGCTTTTGATTAAATCCCAAAGCGAAAATTGAGAATAAAAGCAAGTTAAAAAGCGATTTAAGAATAAAACTGGCTTAACAAAAAAAGCTTTGAAATTTGTGAGAAAATAAATAATCTTGAAAATAGTAAAAAAAAAAGTGGGCATAATAAATAAAATAAATTGAATATGCAATAAAAATGTTCAATGATTAAGTTTACGATCTGCCCAAAAAAAGTCATCTTCAATCGTGTAATGTTTTGTTTTAATCTAATAATTAATCCTGACTATTGAAATCAAAATCTAACTCAAACAAAACAGATCAAAGCTTGCTTTAGATCTGTATCTATTTTCATTTTTTAATTTAATTGACGAACATAACGACAATCAAAACATAAAAACTTTTGTGTTAACAGACATGCTCTTGGATAGATTGAAATAAACCTTGACCAGTTTATTATAATCACTGTCCATGTCTAAATTTAAAAAAAAAATGCACTAAAAAAATAATTGAGATGATTAAGCATTACATGTGAAATTAAAAATTATTTATTAAAAATCAATGTAAAAAAAAACTTTCTTCTATAACTATCATACTCACTTAGGCACACTTGATCATTAAGTGCGTTAAAACGTCTTTTATTCAACAGGTGTAATCAAATAAAATAATAAACACTATTGATTGTGAATGGGTCATTTGCATATCTGTTTAAATTGTTGGCCACACTAAAGTAAAAGTGGATCAACTAAACAGTATTTAGTAAATCAAAACTAAATAGGACAATAAGTCGACTTATTTGGAGAAATAGGTGCAAAAAACTATTGCAACTTGAACAATTACTGTCAAAAAAAAAGTGATAAATAAACCAGTAAAAAGCAATTAAAAAAAAGAAACTTTTAAATACTTATACTTTAAATTGATCAATTAGTTCATAAATCGCTTTTAAATTTAATTGTGGTTAATAATTGTTTGATAGTAAACAAACGATTAATCAGCATTTTTTGCTCTAAAAATGATTAAAATATTTAATCAAGTTCAAATCGCATCTTAAAACGCTTTCTGGGGCTGTTTTCTAAAACTTGGCGAAAAGTTTGTCCAAAATGAAGGCAAAACAACCTACCTGGTCACTCCAGCCTTCGCCATATTTCCATTTGGTTAGATAGTGTTCACAATTATTGGTGATAGTATTATAAGGTACAGTTTGTCCAATTAGTTTGCTCACATTCTCCAACAATTGACCGCTGTCTAAAGCAACTAGCCCTCTTTCTTTAGCATGAACGTCTTTATTGTTTTGACGAACAAATGAATTTCCGGCCACACTAACAAGACTGTCTTTCTTAATTAAACCAATACCTCCAACAGGGATGTCTTGATGAGTGTTTTCGTCGACAATGTGAACAATTTCACCGTTTCCCATATACAAAGCCCAATGGGCATATAAAGTACGATCAATTTCAACCAAATCACCGGGTTGTAGAGCACTACAATTGTTCAAACTGTTGCCGGCCAAACTATTGAAACTATTTATCGAATTGTGCCTTGAACGGTTTCCGGACAAATGGTGGTTTGTCACAGTTAAACTAGCCGCATTAGTATTATTATTAGTGTTAGAATTGTTTACATTATTTGAACTGTTTGAACTGGTTGTACTATTAGAGATGAGTAGATTTGCGTTAGAGTTATTGAATGTTTGATTTAAACTATTGCTTAGATTGGTTATTGAATTGATTTGGCTGGTTTGATTTAATGGATTAGACAAAGATGACAAGGGATTGACATGATTGGTATATGTAGAAGAAACAGATGAAGATAATGAGGATGGAAAAGATGAAAGTGAAGAATTGGATTCACACCGACGACATAAAATTGGGGTACTCAATTGCTGCATGCTACTAGTCTGGACAGTGGGAAAAGTGCTGGCAGAATTGAGAGCAATAGGTGGTAACTGGTTAGATGTCTTGGTCTGATTAGTTGAGCAAATAGTAAATGTGTTCCAACTAAAGTCTTCTTCACTAGAGTTGCTGTTCTCGTTACTACTAAAATTACTGCTAAATTGGCCATAATCCTCGTTGTTTGGTTCTCCCAAACTATTGTTGTTGCTATCGTGAATGATTTCTGAAGCAGGACGAAACAGGCCTAATCCGATCGAGTCACTTCTAGGCTTATGTTTGCGAACAGAACTTTGCCAAGAGCATCCGTTTGCAAGTAAAATTTTCGGCTTTGAGCCAGTTGCATGAGTTATGCGATTGTGGCTTGAACATCTTCCGGAAACAGTTTCTTGTTCGCAAGCTTTGCATTCAGCACAAGATGCATGGCAACTTTTAGATCGGTTAGATTTAGCTGATTTAGCTGTAGAAGTATGATGAGCATTTTCAAGTAAAGAAGTGCCCAATGTAAATGGACCACATTCTGGAGGACTAAAACTGAACATGGTATGTGATGCGATTTCCATCTCAATCGTCCAACTAATGTTTTAATGGACAAGATTTAATCAAATCGAACACTTTAAATTTGATTCTAAATTGTCTGCCGATTCAAAACTGCCAGATAATTGCAACACACCTGTTAATTTAAGTCAGATTAAAAACTATTTATTAAACTTAATTTTGCTTTTGCAGCTGTTAAAGCGATTTCTCTCGCCTTATTTTCGCTGTAGCTGACTTTCTTAATCAATTGTAACTTTGAACTTGGTATGCTTTTTGTTTTCAAGTTCTTCCAGTCCAGTTCGAACGTTTTTCCAACAAAATATTTAAACAAGTTCAATCCAAACAACAAGCAATATTTCACATTCGAATTTTGTAATAGCTTTGTTTGCTAAATTTGTTTACTTTTTTTTATCGTGCACTCTACACAATTAAATCAATTTTTGTCGATTCTTTTTTCACTGCAACTTTCTGTTAATTTATTTGAATGAAAATTAATTGAAATATGGATTAATGATTAACAAATCTAAAGCAATTGTTCAAATGTGCAAAGTTCTTTAGCTTTGGCTTTTTTCCAAAATAATCCAGACGAAAATAATTTAGAGCGATTTAGAAGCTGAGAAAATATGTTTTTAATAAATGTTTAAAATTGTGATTTTACAACGATGAGCGCGAACTTGAGTTTAAAAATTCGAGTTGCAAATTTTGGCCAGGTCAAAGTATTTCTAATTCGCAAATGAGGTTTTTCTAATGTAGTTTATTATATGTAGTGTATCTAATTTGGTTTTCTAATGTGGCTTTACTTACGTAGCTTTTATTTGTGCTGTGCTTTCTAATAAGTAAGCGAAAATAAATTGTCAGACAATAGTTTCTCACAGAGTATGTTTGAGGAAAAGAAAATGATTTACTGAAGATCACTTGTGGGTTCGAAGTTGGTTAAACAAGCTGATAAAAACAAGTGGTCAAAAGAAGGTTTGATGAACACTAGATGGTTTTGTAAGCTGCCACAATAGATGGGATGGTGGTGTTCACTATGTGTTCGCAACAGCCGCAACAAGAAACTAAACTAAAGCAGAAAGTTGTAAGCGAAAATAAAGCTTTAAAATATTGCAACAAATCTGAAAACAACACAATTTCTAGTGCAATCACGTCGTGTCCGAATTCTTCCTTAAAGTTGTTTGTGAAATTATTTAAATATATGTCTTTAATATATACAATTTGTTATTTTTATATATGTTTAGTTTTTCCACTTTTCAAGATATTTTCTGCGTTTCCAAATTAAATCGCAGTTCTAACACACAATAAAACGAACATGAACGTTTTCAGCCAATATATACAGAATGTTGAATGTCCATATATATATATGTATTTTTAATATATATGTATTTGTACATGTACATAAGCGTGAGCACTATATATGATCGGCCCAAAACAGTATATTTGGTTTTTTTGTTTGAACACATATAAGCTTATATATGATATTTACATGAACAAAAGTCAGATAGCCTGGCGATGGAGTCTTAAAAAGTGTTTGCTAAATAAGTCTTTAGGTTAATCATCGGTGTGCATCCACAACTGAGGAGGTACTGCCACTGAAGTGAAGGAGACTGCAACCGAAGAGAGACTCAACTGAGGAGAGCACTGCAACTGAGGAGAGCACTGCAACTGAGGAGAGCACTGCAACTGAGGAGAGCACTGCAACTGAGGAGAGCACTACAACTGAGGAGAGCACTGCAACTGAGAGAGCACTGCAACAGGCTACAACACTGCAACAGGCTACAACACTGCAATAGCCACAACACTGCAGTAGCCACAACACTGCAGTAGCCACAACACTGCAGTAGCCACAACACTGCAGTAGCCACAACACTGCAAAAGCCACAACACTGCAAAAGCCACAACACTGCTTCACTTGTGTCTAAACAGACTCGGACCTCGGCAGTTAGAACAACATTCGAACTTGTGGTGTTGATGAAATAAACCTAACCTGACCTGGAAAGATCAGATCATGAAGATCGAGAAAGTGTCACCTCTAGAATGGAGTTGTCAGGTCAAGCTGTTCACCTTGATCATCACCACTAGGACCTTTGGTTATTGAATTGCAGCCTCTGCTCACTACTGTCTATTCACTGTGTTTCTTGGCTGCTTCTCAGCTGTTTGCTGGGCTTTCTTAGTTGCTTTTGGCTAGCTTCCTTAACTACTTTTTCCTAACTACTCTTTTCTAGCTTCTCTTTCTTAACTACTTTTTCTTAGGCTTGTCAACTTGTTTGTCTCTCAACCACTGCTAGACATCATCTGTCGAGCTGATCCTGTGCGGGGAATCATTAGCTCAAGTCGCGCTGTTCTGTCTGCGATTGCGCACTCCTTCCTCTGGTGGTGCACACACTGTTGCAGAGCCGATGCAACGGCGCTTTCATCCATGCAGACAACCACAGTCAGCTGTTTGCGCCTGTCTCCAGCTGCTTCTCTGTTTTGCCTTGGTCGACTGCGTCAATGCTTCCGACTAGACATTAGCCGACTGTCGGCTGGTTTATCTGTCGGCTGGTTTATCTGTCGGCTAGTTTATCTGTTGGCTAATACATCTGTCGGCTAATCCATCTGTCGGCTAATCCATCTGTCGGCTAATCCATCTGTCAGCTAATCCATCTGTCGGCTAATCCATCTGTCAGCTAATCCATCTGTCGGCTAATCCATCTATCGGCTAATCCATCTATCGGCTAATCCATTTGTTGATTAACTCATCTTTAAGATACTTCTTAATCATCTTAATCATCTTCATGTTCCTATTGTAATCTCAACCGTAATTCTAATTTCACTCTTACCCTGCTTTAATCTTAAACTTACCTACTTCTTCTTTCAAAAATTGCCTCTTTTACAAAACTTTGCTAATTTCTTTACCTCTTTTCTTATTTTATCCTTAACTTATTTTTTTACCTATCTTCACCAAATGTTTGTCGTTCGCCTCAACCTGTTCCTTTGGCCTTTACATCTAATTCCACCATAGCCTTCCATCGACCTTCTTTTTAGCCAGGCATTTTTACCAGCTGTGCATCACAACATCACGTCAACTTCAATAGCTATCACTCTCTGTCTATCCAAAATTCAAACGAAACTTTCCTTTTCGTTGTTTGTTCAAATCTAAACAAATTTACTCTTATTTGTTTGTTTCGTTTTTTTACACCTTTCTTTTACATTTTCTTTTGCTTCATACAACACTTTCTCAACCGATCTCTTTCTACTAATCCATTGCTTCTTATTACTTTTCACCTGTTTGTTCCTAGTTTCAATATTTACTATTTGATTGTTTCAAATAGAAATGTCTAGAACAGCTGTTTTGGGCAAGTTCATAAAATGCCAGCATTTATCTGATCAAAAGTGAAAAGTAAACATTTAAATTACCTCCTATTCATTTTACATTATATACATTAGCCCTGTTATTTCTATTCTACACTCATTTAAAAATGTTCACATTAAAATACTGCTAATAATATTAAAAAAAAAATTCAAAAATACATCATTTTTTGACAATTCATTCAAAACATGTGTATTGCGATTTGGGCATGCCAAACAGTGTGCAAAATAATAAGCAAATATAAAAAAAATATAAATTTAAGATTTTAAATAATGCTAAATCAACCGCTTAACTTTTTATCAAATATGATTTGTATTTTTAATCATTCATTGATATTTGATTGTATTTTTTAATTAGTACATATTGCTTCTATATTGTATTGTTTAAATACTTTTTAAATTGTGATTTTCAATTCGATATGTCAAAACATATTTACGATTACACAATGCATTAATAAAATTCGTTCTCTTTACTTAATCAATCTTAATATCAGCCAGCTCATCGTAACTTATTCCAGCTCATCAAAAAATATTTTAATGTTTTAACTATAATAATATTTAAATTATAATTTTTCATAATTTTACTTCAATATTTCACAATAAAAATTAATTTGTAAATTTATAAAAAATTTAATTCAATTAAAACTTTTACATCAACGTAAAAAAATAAATTAAACAAATGAATGCATTTTAAAAATAGATAAATTTAATTTAATACCCGTTAAAATTATTAAATAAAATAATTAAGCAAATTAAAAATAAGAATTATTTTGCAGAGGGATCAACAAAATTGTAAAAAATGTGTCTAAAATAGATTCAGTATTCTTATATTGGCAGACAAATTTGTTTTAAACACTAGTTATGGTTTATTTGACTAGTCACAACTTATACACTGAACGTAATGGAAAAAAAAATCAATTTAGTTCATTTTAAAGTTAATATATCTGCCTAAGTAAGAAAAACTATAATTTTTCTTTCAATGTTAAAGCAAACAGTATGAAAAATACAAATAAATTGCGATTTAAACTTATTTATGTTTAAAAAAAAACATAATGTATGCATTCCAAGTTTTTCATCTTTATTCTATCTATTTTCTTTTTAATCATTGTCATCACCATCACAAATTCGCGTTGAACCATATATAATAAATAATTTTATTTTATTTTATGACTACCAGACAAGAGAAACATAAGAGGAAATTACCAGAGAATATATTTAAAAACAAAAATGCACTTATGCAAAGATTAGAAAGAGTTAAAAAACAGAAGTTTTTTTTTTTAGGATCAAGTTGTTTTGAGATTAAATTAAATTTTTATTTTTTAGATAAATTTAATTTTAAGATGGAATATTATTGAGAAAAGCGGTTAGAAAAAAGGTTTTAGATTAATTCAAAAAATGCTAACTATGTAAATTTATTTAAATTTTTTTACTAATCCAATGAACTGTTCATCTTATGCTTTTCCATTTAAAAAAACATATTAGATTTTAAATAAAAAAAACTTTTCAATAAGATAACTAAATATTATTAGAAATTTGAAATTAGATTTAATAAAAGTATTTTCCAAAAACATATTAGTTTGTGTACTTATTAGGTAAACAATATTCAAAATGTTGTGCTTTTTATGTACCTTGACTTAAACCATGTAAATAAAATAAAAGTACTTTTATATGTATAATTTTTTATTAATAGTAAAATTTTTTTTATAATGTTTAATCAGACCGCAGCGGAACATACATTAATATTAAAAATTTAGTTTAGCTCAATGTTCAAAGTTAAAAAAATGAATAAGTTTGTTTATAAGCAAAAAAAACAAAAACAAAAAACAAATTAACTATCATAATTGAATAATTGTTAAAATATGTTTTTCTTAGTATCCAAATTTTATTATATTTTTAAATTACAATTTTAATATAATTTTTTTTTTTAAATAAATACTATTTACGCTAGTTTTCATTCAAAATAATTTTTTACAATTGAATTGCAATTAAATTAAAACTTTTAACTAAAGGTGTTAATCAAACATAAACACATAATTGTTTTATAATATTTTTAATTAATAAATTAATTATTTAATTAAAATTAATAAGATTAAATTTTCTTTATTTTTAAATATTTTTCTAATTTGATTTTTTATTTTGAAAATATAAAATTGAATTAATTGAAATAACATTTAAAAAAATTTTATTTTGCAATATTTTATCTAAAAAAGATAATTTCAAAAAAGTAGACGTGCATTATTTTCCTTCTAGCAAGGTCGTTTTAAATCAATTAAAGAAGGTGTGCAATATTTAATCTTAATCCGTTTGTTTTTTGTTATGCATAATTTAATAGTTAGAACAATTAGACATTGTAATATGTACTGCTTTTATACTGACTTTGAACCTAACTTTATCTAGTCACACGCCTACACATAAAATCTAAAAATGAAATGCAAATTTAATTCAAAAAAAAAAAAATCAATTAGCCAAGCGAAATAAAAGTCGAATTCACTAATTGTTTACATAGGTACTAAATTTAATGAATTAAATAATTTGAATCAAATAAAAATTGATTTAAATAAAAAATAAATTGCTTTTTAAAACTAGGATTTCAATTGAATTGTTTTAAAATTATTACAAGAAAAATGTGACCCAAAGAACGTCATTACATTGAAATGTGACACTGAACGACTAACAGGTGAATGGCAAACATACACACACACATTTTACAGTTTACCAACATTTGACTTTCAACTGGCAAACACGAGGTTTATTAATTCATAATTAATAATGCGCGCACATGTGGTGTCTATAAGCCATAATTTTGCCTGCATAATAAATCAAATAGTGGAAAAATTCAAATAGGAAAAATTTTGGTGCAAATTGTTTATATGTTGATTTTTGTCATTCTTTTTGTCACTATTTTTGTCGCTTTAAGTTTTGTTCTAATATTATTCAATGAATGGTTGAATTTTTGTTGATAAATAATTGCTGAATCAATATGTCATCATTCAATTATTAATTTATTAAGATTTGTGATTTACAGATTTTTACCTAGAGTTTTTGATATATTTATTTATTTGCATAATGTGTATTGCACTCTATATTGTAATATTCATATCTAGTTGTAATGTTTATCCGCCTTTTTTTATTACTTTTTATTGTTTTGGCTTTCAATGAAGCTGGTGTTCGAAAATTGTGGTGTTGCGCACCAATGTACCATTAGAATAGATTTAAGCACATTAATTACAAATGTAATTGTGAATAAGTTTAAAAGATGTTTATAATCTTTTTTGCGAATTAAAGAGATTGATTAAAGCTTAAGCAATAATTTTTAAGGTAAAATAATGAAAAGAGTTGAAAAGTGAGAGGCTTAAAATGCAAAGATTTGGCAAATAAAGAGCTAAAAAAGAGACAAGTAAGAAGCGGAAGAGAAAATGTTAAGAAAGAAACATTTAAAAACATAGGAAAAAATTAGTGAAAGAAAACAGTGAAAGAGAAAATTAAGATTATAAGAAAAAAGATTTAAGAAAATAAAAGTTGTGAAAAAAAGTAGTAGTTAGATAAAAAAGAAAGGAGTTGCGTGCATTTAGCATGTAACCAACAAATAGGTGTAAACTTAGGGGATGTCGGATTAAGAAATGTCTTCTTAAAGTCCCTTGGATTTGCAAGTTATGTTTGTGCCGTGAGGTCACAGGCTTACAGTACTTGCATGCCTGATGTAGGTTGTAACAGCGCATGATTTACCGCACACATCCTGGTTTGTGCACGAACCGCAAAAGTTTTAATCCATTATAAACAAAATACAACTTTTGCATCCGTGTTTAATGGAAGTCTGAATTAAATGAATT
This sequence comes from Pyemotes zhonghuajia, assembly GCA_025170145.1. Taxonomy (NCBI): domain Eukaryota; kingdom Metazoa; phylum Arthropoda; class Arachnida; order Trombidiformes; family Pyemotidae; genus Pyemotes; species Pyemotes zhonghuajia. Next base: position 10,364,498 of record CM045845.1, read on the forward strand.
AAGTTACAATTAGCATCAAATCATGAATAGCATTAGAATCAAATTTGTTTATTAAATTTGAAATCAAAACTCGATTTCGCGAAAATTACTAGTCAAAATTGTTTTGTGTTAAGATTTATATTTAAACACCTCGATTTTTAATTAAATATGAAAAATTAAAATTCTAAAACAAGTAACTAATTTAATTAAATGCAACAAATAGAGCAATGAATAAGATTGTGGCATGAATAAACAATAAAAAAAAGTTACAGTTAATGTTTACTTTAAGTGCAATCAGATGCATATATATATATCTACAATAAAAATGAAATAATAATAGCACATTTAAACTCAACATTTACGTATTCAACAAGCACTATTAGGCCTTTTACCTATGTAGGATTATAACAAGAAATCAAGATTAATTGGGTCAAGCTAATTATACATTATAGTTTAACATCATATGCAAAACTTCATAAACCAGAACATCTTAAATTGGATATAACAAAAACAATAAGAACAATCGAGAAAAATAACAAAACTGTTATTGATGCATATCTGCTGAATACACACAGGTTAACGGCAGGAACGAACTCTCCTGAAGACATAATTAAAAAGCCAGTCCAATACACAGTCAAGCGGAAACATTGAGCTCAATTAACAAGATTATATTTATTTTCTGTAAACAAGTGATTAAATACAATTATTAATTGCTACATTTGCGTTATTATTTCAGGCTAAAAAAAGCAATTGCTTCAAATTTTATTTTTTAAAAACAATATTTTTAACAACTTGTTGCTATTTTCTTATTACTTTTTTATTTATTCTTTATTTTAGTTTTATTTCATTTTCTAATTTTCGCTTTTTATTTTTAATTTTATTTTGTTATTTATCAATAACTTGATATAAATTTAAAACATTTGAATGTAAAAAAAAATTAATTTCACTCAATTTTAATTTTAATATCTTTTTTTAAAAAATGCTTTCATCCATTTAATTTTAATTTTGTACTAAAACGTCAGTTGCCCGGGCAAAATAAAATTCTAGTACAAATACTTTTCTTAGATTGTAGCATATAATATTTTTTATTAATCATTAATTTTAATTTATTTGATTTTGTAAACAATTTATTTTAATATGTAACAAATTTTTAATTAAATTTAAATCTATAAATTATAAATATATTTTTTAAACTGTTTTGTTTGATTTTTTTGTTTTTTAATTTCAAACTTCAAGTGATGTTTATAAATAATATATATACATAAAAGTATTTAAATATTTAAATGCTTAATATATATTTACAAAACATCTATAAAGATTCACAATTAAAATCATTAATATATCTAAATTGTTTGAAAATAATAAAATAATAAATTATAAAATAAAAATGAAAAATTCTAAAATAAAATAAAATTAAGAAATATGTAGAAAAGTCTAAATAAAAATGTAAAAAATATTTTAGAACATAATAAATCAATAATAATGGTACAGGCATAAACCCGGACAATCAAATAAAATGAATATTAATCTTGAATTATGATTCATATATTAATAAAAATATTGATTACATTAAAAATATAAAAGATTAGTTAAAAAATTAAACTGGTGTGTACAATATCCTCAATATACTAGAAGAGTAAACTAGTCATACCCATTTTATTTCTGGCAACAGTTTTTTTTTGTTATTTTTTTTTTTGTTATTTTTTTTTTAACACTAAAAAGTACATCAAACCTATTATTACCTGATTATTTAAAAATATTTAATAGTTAATATAAATAATTATTATATTTAATTTATATATTTATATATTTATATATTTATATATTTATATATTTATATATTTATATATTTATATATTTATATATTTATATATTTATATATTTATATATTTATATATTTATATATTTATATATTTATATATTTATATATTTATATATTTATATATTTATATATTTATATATTTATATATTTATATATAAATCTATTATGTTTTCAAAATAATTAAATATGTTAAAATATAAAAAATTAAAAACCAAAATAAAAGTCGGAACAAATTAATTAATTGAAAAAAGCTTTAATTTATTTAAATAATAATTGATCGCACCATTTATGGATAAAAAAAAGTCACTAGATAGGTTTATTAATATTGCAAAACTTAAAATAAAGACTAATAAAAAATATTTTTTTTTTTAAAGAATTACAGAAGTACACTTAAAAAAACCCATTTGATATTATCAAAATAGTAAATTTTAAAGGAAATTATTAAATAAAAAATATTTAAAAACAAAAAAAAGTTGCATCAAACAATTATTCAATTGAAACAGAGGAAATGATTAAGAAGAAAAAGTAAGCAGAAGAATAATTAAATATTAAATAATGAAAAAATGTTAAAATGACTCAATATTCTTGTTGATGATTAGGTCAAAAATACTTGAAACTTGATGACTGTTTTGTATTTTATGTTTATAAATAATATGCAAAATAAAGACAATTTAACAGTGCACAGATATGTAATAAAAAAGAGCCAATTAGATTTAATTGAAAGTTCCTACTATTCATCTACAAATGGTGACTAGTTTAAAGTTTTTGTATAATTCTAGATATTGCAAGATTATGTGGCAAAGAATTTAGCCGTTAACACAAGGTAAATACAAGTTTATTAAAAAAAAAAAAGAAAACACTATGAAAATAGGTAAAAATCACCTGTTTAATTTAGAAATTAAAAAAGCTGACCTATTCGCAAATTTAATAACAAATGATTAAACTCATAAAGAAACTAATTGTGGACAATTTATTTAAAAAAATAAACACGCCTTAGCTGTGTAATCGACTAAAATGGCAATAGTTTACGATCACAAATCATATGATAAAGATCATGAGCAACACATCAGACTTGGGGAATTTGATGACAAAGAAGAAAAATTTAAAGAACAGAAAGGGAGAAACATAAAAAAAGTTAAAATTGAAGAGATGGTATTGAGATGAAAAATAAATATTTAAGATGAAAAAGAAAATTACAACTAGTTATAACATTATAGTAATGTTCACTTAACTTAATTTTTTTTCTATTATGATTGGATCTTACTTTTTTTTATTTTGTTTTTTTTTCTAAATGATTAAATAGAACAACACACAAGCAACATCATCACCATCACACTCTATTGAGTAAATTCAAGGATAAATGTTGACGTAAACCAGTATATAAACATTCTAAGAAATCTAGACATTTGTCAGCTTGAAGATTGTTCACCAAAGAAATATGAAAAATAAAACAGGTGATTATCTAATCTTAAGTTTAAAGACAAAGGTTTAATTAAACGCTTTGAACGGCCTGTATGATGCAAATATAAATAAATTTATTTAATACAAATAAAATTGTTTATGCCTAAATAAATGCAAACAATGTTTAATGGCGCATTGCAAACTTGATCTGTATAGACAGACCAATAAAACACAATTTAAGTTTTTTTTATTTTGCTTAAAAGCCAATGCTTTTCTTGTTCATTACCCAGACTCAAAAAATAAAAACAATCAAATAAAAAAATTAAAATTCACAAATTAATGAAAAATCAAATTAGACCAATTTAAAAAATATAACAAAATCATGGAAAAATACAAATAATTAATATACAACTAATTTTATTAAAAACGTGATAAAAAACTAAGTAAAAAAAATATGTTTTTGATAAATATACATTCAAGGTCAAATTATAAAAGTACTAATACACAATTAATATAAACTTTTTAAAATTGGATAAAATTAAGCATGGCAGGTTTATTTGGCCAAATAAAAACATAAAAACCCAAAATGACTTAACCTTAGGCCAATATTAAATTAAAAACAATAAAAACAAAGTCAAAGTCAAATGTAATCAAAATTAATGTTAATTATTTATATGAATTCGCAATTAATTCAATATTCAATGTTTTAAATAGAAAATATTTTTTTTTTTAAACTAAAAAATTTGATTATAATTTAATTATAACAAACTCAATTAAAAATTAAGTAGTTATGTGTTAATATTAATGAATTCGAATAAAAAAGTTAGAAAATAGAAATGAAATTGAAATAAATTTGTTAACATTAAAAAATATTAAAAAAATTTTAAAACGTTTGTAATGTTCACTAAAAGAAATAAAAATGTCAAAAATTATCAAAGTTAAAATTATAAATATAAAATAAAAGTTGTTTTTGTTATTTTGACCTCGTCCTCTGACTAAAATAAATAAGTTTAAATCGTGAAACATCTATTGACTAGCAAAGCAAACATTAAAGCTGGACACCTGGAGCAATCGTAATAAATGCGCGATTACAAGATTAAAGTAAAAAAAGGTCAAATGGAAAAACTTATTAAAACCTTAAGGATGAGATTGTGGTAAAAGGAAATATTTGGTTTTTTAATGTAAACATCTTGCGTTAGTACGATCAGTTATTTTGTTTGAAATAGTCTTTGTTAGATAACCAGTAACTTTTTAAAAACGTTTATAAATTAGATTACTAATTCATAGCGGAAATAAAATTATTAGAATGAGTGATAAAAAATGAACAAAAACGTGTGTTTGGGTGTTGATAAAGAAAAAACTGCGTCCTACCAATCCACAAACAATATCAGTTATGGCAAGTGCGTGAAAAAGACCAAAACATGTTGTAAAAGGGGTCCATAGATTATTTATTTCTGATAATAATCAAAAGTAAATAATAGCAGCTAATGACAGATAAAACAGATAATGGCAGCCAATAGTAAACAGCGGAGTAGGTGAAAGATAATGTGGCAGAAGTTAAATAAAGAGCACATCAAGTGCGCAATGTCCGCAGATATACGCAGGCGAAACGGAATGAGAACACGCCTTTTGATCTTGAACTTGAATATATCAGTTGTGAGGTGTTCAAAGCTAGATACATTTTTTGGGTTATAATTTTATACTTTTTTTTAAATAAACCCTGCACAATTTGCTTTCATGGCCCAGATTGAAAAATTAATCTTCAATCAAATTGTTCAACTGATAAACTTAAAACGTATACAAACTAAACTTTTATTTTAACAAATTCGCTATTATACGTAATATTTTGATACTTTGCGCAAGTCTAAACAGGTCTAGTTGTCTGAATTGCGTTGTATTGGCATTGAAAATATTGATGTCATTTTTAAACTTTAATTAAAATAAAAAATATTTTAAATTGTAAAAAAAATAATTCAATTAATACATTGTAAATATTTATATTTAAATAACGATTAACTCAAATTTAATTTCAAGTAAATCAAAACATAATTTGGCAGTTAACCAGATGCTATGATTGTAAAATTTTGTCACCCAACATTTCTCTATAATTTAAATAAAAATAATTTAATAATGAGATGATTACTGAAGGACGCAAACTTAAAAGTAATTGTCAACAAATATAATCCTTGTTTAAGCTCGCCAAATCGTGTATTTCGACACAATCAACGGTAAAATGTTTTATTTTGTTTGTCTGATTTAAAAATCTTCTGACTTCAAATTTTGTAATTATAATATCTCTATTTAAATGTTAAAGAATTAATATTTCAAAATTAACAAATAAAATTTAAAAGCAACAACAGACATGTAAAACACCTAAATTAACCTTGAATTTATTTAAATAAAACAAAAAAATAAAGCATCTTAATAAAAAAAAATTTTATTATGATTTATTAAAAAACCCTGTTTTATTAAGAAAAAAAGTAGAAATTTTAAATGACTAGGATGTTTAAAAAAAATTTGAATAAAAATCAATATTTTAAATCGATTTAATTTATACTTGACAATGACTATGAAACGTTATCAAGGCCAAGCGCCATCTTACATCTAGTTAAAACATTGTAAACGTTAAAAAAACAGTTTTAAATTAACTTCCGTTTATTTTTTTATTACATATTAAATTCCTACCAAAACTGAGTTGTTAAGCAAAAAATTCAAGGACAAACAAAATTAAGTTCAAATAAATTTCAAAATTAAAGTTTATAAAGGTACGATTTACTAATCTTATTTCAAAAATAAAATTGATAAAATCAATTTTAAATTTTATAAACATATAAATCATAAAAAAAATAAATTGAAAAATATTTGCAATATTAAAAAAAAAACTATTAATTTATAGTAAAATATGGAAACAAATCAATTTAATTCAAACTTAACAATTTAATTCATCTTTTGTTTTTTTCAACAACTAATAGATTTAAATAAATCAATAACAAACGCTAATTGTTTGCGAGAGATTTCGAATTGACGTGGTTTAATGAATAGAAACGGAAATACATAACTTTTTTAAAATAATAAATTGACTATTTTAAATTGAAAATAAAAATAATAAATTAATTTTTTAATTTAAAATAAACCAGTTTAACGGCTTTGCAATCAAACGTTGCACCTTATTAGTTACAAAATAAAAGCAAGTTTAATCAAATTTATAGAAAATTAACTTAAATGTAAATTATAAATTATCTTAAATTTGAATTTAAATCAATTTAAATAAATTTTTACATTTATCATTTAGCATTATTTAATTTATAATTTATATTGAAATATTATTTATTAATTTCATACATACAAAGTTTTTTATTTTGAATTAAAAATAATATAGTCCATAAGAAAATAAATTTTATTTTTTTTAAATTTATGTAAAATTTATTTTTTAATATTTAATATCATTTTATTTTTTTAATTAACTTAAATTAAATATAAAGTTAAAATTTAATAAATTTAATAAATCTAAATAAAATCCAAAATTTAAGCAATATTTGTTAATTATAAAAGTAAAAATTAACTATTTTTAATTCGGTTTGTATTAAAAATAATTATTTAAATTATAATCAAATTATATATATAAAAAACAAATGAATTAATTAACAATAAATGATAAAAGAAATAAAATTAGAATAAAAAATTAAAAGAAAAGCAAAACACATTTATTTTTTAAGCAAAGAAATTTATCAAAACAAAGTAATCATGTTTTCCATAAACACGTATTTTTATTTCTTAAATCAGTAACTAGTAGTTTAATCAAAACATTGTCAATGACTGTTCGATGTGATAGGTATTATAAACAAGTTAACTTTATCTAATCTTCATCTTATTTGGTTAGTCTGGCAAGTAATTTCTAAGTAAATGTTTCAGGCAAAACAAACATATTTGAACTTGAATCTTTTGCCAAAAAATACTAATCAAAATAATAAAAAAGGATGGTATGATAAAAAAGCAGAATTATTACAATACCAGAAATGGGCCTATAATGGAGTAAATTAAGAAAGATAAAATTAAAAAAGACACAAATTTAAGCTAAGCCAAATAATTTAAAAAAAAAAAATAAATAACTAAAATACTGGCAAATGTTATTCAGCAGTAATCCAAAGATTTAGCAAGTCTGAAATTAAAGTTTTAAAAATTTAATTAAAACCTAGTTTTTAACAAAAAAAAAAAAAAAACAAGTTAAAAAAATAAAAATCAAGCTTTATTTTAAATTTTTCAAAAAATTTGATGGCAATCTTATTTTATATTTTTAACACTTTCATTCAGAAAAAATAATTAAGAAATTAAATAAAATTTAAATACACTAAAATTTTTTATCATTAACCGGAAAAAATGTGTTTTGTTTGAGGTTAAAAAAATTTACAAAAATTATTCATCATTCAACAAGTTTAGATAAAAAAATTTAATTATGATTTAATTATTATTTTGAAAAAAAAAAAAAAAGTTTATTTAAATTTATTCGTTTAAAAATGATTTAAAATGTGCTAAATTAACTTACTTCAAGGTACAAACTTGTTTTTTTGAATGTCTGATAATTTAAAACAGTGTAAATTACATCTGATCAGCCAACAAAGCTAAATTTAACAAGTAAAATTTAAATATATATAATTGTAAATTTCGTTTCAATATATTATTTATAAATTTGTAAATAATTAGGCAAAAACTTTAAATTATTCATAAATATTAAGTTCAATGTTCAGAATTAAGTAATTCAATTCCGATACTATAAATTTAATCAATTGATTGTCAATTGGAAAATTATTGTTGCATTAGTGTTGAAACATAAATTATTTTCATAAAATTTATAATTTTGATTTAATTTTAAGTATCTTTTTTCTTTCATAAAACTAGTAGAAAGTTCATTATATCTAATCAAAAAAAAAATAAAATAATTTAATGTTTATTGAAAAATTAATAAAACGCATTATAACTATTTATGCAATTAAAAAAGTACGATGACAAAAAAAACTAAAAAGAAAGCTTTAAATAAAGATTAAAAATGTATAACTTCAAGAACAAAAAAATTGCATAAACATAAATAAATTGTATTATTTGTAAATTTAATTTAAATTTATTCTAAATTTAAATCAATTTATAATTTGAAATAACTTAACTTAAGAAAAACTTAAGTTTTATAAAAGTTGATTATAAAATATTTAAATCATTAAATTAAAATAAATTTAGCTGATTTGACAAAATATAAATTAATAAATATGAAGTTAGTTAAATGTTATTGTAGGAAATTGCGTATTTAATCTTTAAGAAAAAATAACTTTTTTTTAAAATTTAACTTTGATTATTAACACAAAATTAGAGCATTAATTGTATTAATACAATTAATATATTAATTGTAAGTTTCTCAAATCAAATAATAAAGTTAAATAAAAAAAAACAAAAAAAAAAACAAAAGAAAATCAAAGAATAAAATTTTTGTAATAGCAAAAACATTCTTTAAATGAACTTAATTGAGAACAATTGCAACATTAACAAAAAAAAAAAATTCTCATCATGAGCAAACAGCTCATCTCATCGAAATCAAGCCAAAAGATGCAATGAACTTTTGAAAGAAACAAAGCAAACAATCTCACCAGAGTTATAAGATAGCATTATTGTTTAATAAAATGCAAATCATGTTTAAATATCTAGATTTGTCTAAAAAGTTATTTAAACTTATCTATTTATCATTTATAAAATATTTATATATATATATATATAAATAATTTATAACAAATAGAGAAGCCAAAAAAAAAAAATTAAGAAAATGTCAAATTAAGCAATTTAATCATAATATTATTTAAAATTGTTGGATTCATTAACAAAATTTAAAAATATTATAAAATTTAAACAAATTTAAAAAAAAAAACTATTGTTTTAAACTAGTTTTTAGTATATAAAAATTATAAAACATTTTAAAATATTTTTTTTACTAAATTAAATAATATTGTGCAAAATAAATGATATTTTAAATTATGATTTCATTTAAAAACATAATTTGCATCCAAAATTTTAAAATATTTAAAAAAAAAAGTTTCCAATTATATCAGAAATTAAATTTACCAAAAAAATCATTATAAAAGAATGTGTTGATCATTTTGATTAATTATGAATCATTTTTCTAATGTTTGTTTAAATATTTAATAATTTATTTCTTTTAGTTGCAGCAAAAAAAAAAAAACTAATTTACCTTTTACATATTTTATTTTGTAAACAATTATAATTGCCCTGTTATAGTACTGAATAACCTACTTATTTATTTATTTTTTTTTTTATTTAATAATTTAATTTAGTTAATCTTATATTTAAAAATAACATTTAATTTTTCGATCAATTTATCATTTTTAAAAAAAATAAAAATTGATTTCCTTAAGCTATTTTTTAAATTTTAACACTTTATTCGTTAATTTTAAATCGTTTGTTTTTAAAATTTTTATATTAATGAAAAACTAATACAAATTTATGATTAAATAAGCTTGTTTTGAATTGCTATAAAATTTTTAAAATAAAAATAGTATTTAAACAACAGTAGACAACAAACATCAGATATTAGTGATCAAGATTATGACGCATTTTAAGAAAACGTCATTTGTTAATAAAAAAATACATTGAAAAACTTTAGTTAATTAACTTAAACATAGCAATACTCAATAGATTTTAGATTGATTTTTTATTTAAGTATTTTTTAAAGTGAATTTAATAAAAAATGTAAAACATAAATTACTTGTCGTCATGCCTAATTTTAAACATAATAGTTTAAAATGCATCACTTTAATAGACATTTGTTTTATTTAATAAAAACATTTTAATTAAAGAAAAAAAATATATTTTATAGTATTTTAATTTTAAAATTTATTTTTTAAAATCATATTTTAGATTGTTTTGTCCATAAAAACTAAGATTCTGGCAAATCATCAACAAAATTGAAAGTGCCTGGTTTTATTGTAACTTTTAACGTCCGCTTTATGACCGCCTAAGATCGTTGCCAACAAACATTAAAAATTAGGCCATTATATTTTTAGTTATATTAAAGTTCAATGAAATTTTATTAGTCTAAATGCATCAATAGCTATAAATTAATAAAAAAATAACAATGATAATAAAATATTGTGTCAAACAGGTCGATCAAATAAATGTCAAAAAGTGTTTTAATTAAAACATTAGCATAGTTTTAATGAGACTAATTTTTGAATAATTATTTTAGTAATTTGTCCATTTAAGCGATAAAATTGGTTTATTTCGAATGAATGATTTTAATTTAAAAAACATATTAATGCATTGCTAATAAATTATTTGTGAAATAAAAGCACGTGGCCCACAGCCGATTTATTTTCTAGATTATATACATTTATCAAGTTAGTTTAATCATAATAATAGCTATAATTAAACGACGACCATTTAAATAATGCCTTAAAAAAATAAAATCTTGAAATTCGCACACGATAAGTGTGTATTTACATAGAAAGAATATTTTGAAAAAGGATAATAATTAATAACAGACTTAATTTTAAAGAAAAAAGTCCAATGATCAGAAATGAATATTTTGTTTGATGATGATTGTTTGAAGCAAAATATGGAAAGTTGGTTCAATTAAAAAATCAGAATCGACAAGATGAATAAATTGAATTTAGACAAAACAAAATAGAAAAATAAATATGATAGATAATAAAGATTAAACAATGGTAAATGAATTATCATGAGAACATTAATATTTGTCAGTATAAGAGAAAATAAACACTGTCAAAATAATTGCATTTAAAGTTCGAACAACTTTATGGCAGTTTAAAATAATTTCATAAGCGGTTAAACTAAAAGTGAAAAATGATGAAATTAATGTAAAATTTAGGTTATAAACATGTCTAATAACTTTGATTAAAACAGATATAATTTAATTATTTTGCAAATATTTAATTGTTTTGCAAAGAAGCTGTAAAAATTATACTAAATTAGGAATCGCGTTTCAGCTTTATATAGCCAATCTACCAGTGCGCTATTTCCACAGCTGTTTTTATGCCTACCAACAGTGAACAAGTTATCAAATAATTTTGCCCGGCACATTCTTAAAAGTTAGGAACAATTAAGATGGAGCTTTCAGATATTGACTACAATCAAAGCGAATACATAGAGACAGTGTCAGGGAACAAAGTTTGTCGCAAATCTGTGCTGTTGGGCTCGCAAAACATCATGTTACATGGAAAGGTAGGCAAGAACAGCTAAGAAAAAGGCATCTGAGACAAAAACAAAAGATTAATCTTTTTTTAATCTCGTATAGACCATAATCCAGTCCGACTGTGTGATTCGAGGTGATTTAGCTAACGTGAAGACTGGCCGTTATTGTGTGCTTAGCTCTCGCACTGTTATCAGGCCGCCATTCAAAAAGTTTTCAAAAGGGTACGCGAAATAAGTTTATATTTATTGATTTAAACTGTATCCTTTGCATTAGAGTGGGCTTTATTTCGATGAATATTGGAGACCATGTATTTATTGATGAAGACAGTGTAGTCAACGCTGCTCAAATTGGTTCTTACGTTTACATTGGCAAAAACTGTGTGATTGGTAGACATTGCATTCTTAAAGATTGCAGTGCTATTGCAGACAACACCGTTCTGCCTCAAGGAACTGTGGTGCCCAGCTTTTCTATTTATGCTGGTTCACCTGGTCTCTTCACTGGCGAATTACCCGAATGCACTCAGGACATCATGATTGAATATACAAAAAGCTATTACGAACATTTCAAGCCTAAAGATAAACAATAGTTGAAACATTTTTTGGTTTACATTTCTTTAAAAGATTAACAATTTTTCGATGTTCCTTCATCCGATTCTTTTATGTTGTTCCGCACTTGATACGCTATCTTGTCCACTAGTTCATAGTCCGAAAGCATACTTTTGTACTCTGTCTTAAGTACTTCTGCTTCTGGACCACCCAGGTGTATAAGAGATGCCGGTACCAAGTTTTCCTTCAAAAACGTGTTCTTGTTATTCAAAACTATTTTAGGGGGTGCGGTGTATAAGTAAAAGTCTGATACTGTCAAAAATTCGCCAATAATATTCATTAAGTCTTGCACAGTTTCATCTGATTTCATCACCACTTGTAAGGTGATCTTGTCAAATGGTAACGAAACTCGAATCACCGTCTTCTCATTGTAAGTCTGTTTTTTACTTTCTGCATTTTTCTTTCTCATATATTCTGTTTCTAAAGGTCGTTCTGAAAGAGATTTGCTTAAAAGTAAAAAAAAAATCAGACTTTAGTATATTCAAACATAATTTACAATTATATTACTTTTTATTTACTAAATCCTTGTGCATGGTAAGTATATCTGTTTCAGTTAGTTCAAAAAAACTATCATCTAAAACTCCAAAATTTTTTTCAGGCCTGTTTGTGTTTTCAAAAAATGTTACTTGTCGTTCTCCAACCTAAATTTATGAAAATACATTTAATTTTATATTCATCAAATCCATCAATCAAAGATACCTCAATCAATTGTGGTTCAGGTGTGTCGTCATTTGTTTCTGTTTTGGCTTTATGGAAGAAAGGTTTTTTTTGCTTTAATTTTTCACCCATTTGTTTTCTTAAAGCTTCCACTTTATTCATGTTATTTGCAAACATTCCTTGCAATTTTGATTTTGCTTTTGTAAATTTATTAGGTGTTTTTTCACTTAAATCTTCATTTGATAATCTTTTCTCACACGTTTTACTATTACTTGGGCTTTGTTTAGATTCACCTTTTTCTATTATCACTTTAATTGCAACGTTTCCATCTCTAATGCCTAGGTTTCGTAAGTTTGTTGTAGATAATCTTTCCTTGCCCGACACCTTTTTTTAATAATTAATTATATAAATTCTATAATTAATAATTTCTTACCTCAGATCGCATGTATAAACATGAAATTCTATTTTCCTCTATCCCTTTAATATTATCGCTACATAATTTTTCTAACACTTCCCATAAAGTTTGATTCGGTTTAAATTCTCCAACTACTCGTTTACCATTATCAAGCTGTAAACAGACCATTACTTGACTATCTGTTTTCGGCTGTGGTGAAAGTCTTAAATAAGCAGTTGAGTTGTTAGTCATTCCTGAAAGCCTTACTGGCATTGATAAATCAAGAACTTTGTCTAAATACCTTATTTTCAAACTTTAAATTTGATCAAAATATTAATTTGTTTGTCTTACCAAAGATCATATAAATCTGGATTAAGATTATGATGCAGGCATGCTTTGTCTAATACCTAGTTTAAAAAAAAAAATTTTTTTTAAATATTTAATAAATTAATAAAAAATACTTAAATTGTTAAAACAATTATTATTGAAAAAATTAATTCTTTATTAAATTAAAATAATATATGTGGAGGACAATTTCATTAAAATTAGACATAATTAAATATTTTAAACTAAAAAAAAATTATATATAAATATTTACAAACAAAAATAATAATTTTTAATTAGTTATCTTTACACTAAAAACTTATACAAATAAGTTGTGTTATGAAAGTATTGTTCTTTAGTTATATGTTCTATAACTTTCCCGTTAATCAATTGTTGGGCATACAATTTACCTTGTTTACAATTTGAACACAACCCTTGGCTAATTAGCCATCTAACTAGATCATTTCCTCTAAATACATAACATAAACTCTTAGAATCATTAATTGTAAATTGTAACTCCTTTTTACAATTTTCTAAAAAGTTTTCAACAAAACAATCGCAAAGCTCTTTAGTATCTGCATCTACATTTTCATTTAATTGTACCTGTGTGCTGCATTTATTTTTAAATAAAAACATTAATGGCTCAATGTCTAAACCGAAAATCAAAAAAATAAATATTCCTAAGCCATAATTTAATAAAATGTCTAAATATTCTAACTCAATTAAAATAGCGTTCGGTTTGTTAACAAAAAGTTTGCCTAAACAAACTTCTAGACCAATCATCATGGATAGACATGACATAAGTAATAATAATAAATGACAAAATATTTGATGCTGATCATAAAAGTTTGTTGTGTCAATGTTTTCATTAATTAATATTGCCTCTTCGGCAAGATCAATATATTTAGAAACATTTTGCATGCATTGTTTTTTCTTGCTTTTTTCGCAAGAATAGTCTTTTGGATTACAATAGGTATTAAAGCTGTCAGTGACAAGATCTTCAACATCCAGCAAATTTATATCTTTAACGATACTAATTGTAGGAATGTTAGATTTGTTATTTTTATTAGATTCTGATTCATCAGTAGGAGAATCAACAGAGGTAGAAATATAAGAATTTTCATCATTTAAGCAAGAATAATTAGAGTTTTTTGGTGAAATGCGATGTTGTATAATAATGGAAGTTACAGTGACGATAAAGGACAAAAGTAAAAGCACAAATGCGACTTTTTCTTGAATCTCGCCAAATTCAAAATTTGGATCAATTAAGCTTTGCGAAGGATAATAAGGATAGAGAGTAACAAAAACAATTAAACACAAAGTTAGTAATAATGCTGTGAAAAAAAGTCTTTTGCCCATTTTAAGAACATAGCAAAGACTTCTTCCTTGTAGAAAAACTAAAGTAATAGAAAGAATAGAAATCCAGATTCTATAAGAAAACGTGCCTCCAACAGAAATCAAATATTGCAAGTGATAAGTGAAGGTAGGATCAGTTTTGTATTTGATTGTTGACAATAAATATCCACCCAAACACATGGCAAATTGTGAAAATAAAATTCCCAATGTACAACGGTGTGTGACCAATCTCCACTTTTTGCTGATCAAGAAGAGTAAAATCACCCAAATTATGCAAGGTAAACTGATTACACTGACAATGCTCATAAAGCGACTTAATTCTTGTTTGTAATCTTTAGTAGTAGTGTTAATTGTTCTAATCACATTGGCCGAGATGAACATAAGGGGGCCTGAGATAATAGTGCAAATCACCATGCCAGTGGCAATAAGATCTGCTTTAAGACTATATTGAAATGCATAAATAAATGCGGTAGGTGCAGCTGGTATGGCGCCATACAAAAATGCAAATGAACTAAATTTGTTGATATTTTTTTCATTACCAGTCATGCCGTAAGCAATAACGGCACGATTTAATAAAGGCATAAAAATAATTTTCATCGTAACCAAAACTAATGGAAGTAACAATTTATGGGCTTTCTTAAACTGTGAAAATCTTCCTTTGATATTAAAGCCAAGTAAAAACAGGGCTGTAGCTGAAAAAGACTTGCCGATTGTATCTAACAGCCCACTAATTATGACAGGCACTTGATTACTAATAAAAAAATTCCAGATTATTCCTATTAAAGTCATTATATTTATAGGATTATTGACCAAATTAAAGAACACAGTTTTCCAAATATTGGTATTTTTTCTTTGATTAAAAAGAAAAATTTTAGAGATTAGCTTGCTTATTTTGACTAAATAATAACCTACTTTTTATCTTTTGAGTCTTTTGATGAACCGTGCAGTTCAAGTAAGATAGATGCGATTGGGTTAAGAATAATCAATTGAATCGGCGCCAAAATGTAAAGATAATCAATAAGATCTTTATTTGACGAACCATATAACATTGACAAAATTGGATAACCAAATGCAAAATCATTGCTCTGAGTGCAAAAAATTGCATATATACTAGCCAAGCCAATATTAGCTGGCTTAGTTAGTATCATAGTCATAATTGCAACCAAGACAAAAACAAGAGTTTTGCAAAAGAATATTAATCCAACAAAGCGCCAATCGACAGCTTCAAAATTAATTTGCACCAAAGAGAAAAATATCAAAGATGGAAGAGCCAGTTTGGAGGTGAAGTGGCCAATGCCTTCACATTGCGTAGAATTAATAATTTTAAGTCTGCCAAATATGTAACCGATGATAATGATTCCAAAACATTGCACCATAATGGCAGTAGTTTTTTCAATGCTGATATTTTCTGAATCATTGTCATCTGAATAAGAGTCGATTTGCGCCATGTTGAACTTTTAACTGTTAAATCTTACACATTTACACGAAACATCCAAGCAAAAAGATCACAGAGCAAGTGTATCGAAACAGAAACGAAAAAGTTTATTACAAAACACTAAATAATATATCAGGTGCTTAAATGAAAAACTATTAGAAATAACTTTCCAATAAATAAACTTTGATCAAAGACTTATTTTGCACATAGCTTTTTTTGTCATCAAAAGACTTTCACAACTGTGAGCTTGTGATCGATTCACTGGATTTTAATATCTTGCACACGATCATCACTGCCGACTTTAGTCACGTGCACCAACACAATACCACCGACCAAAACACAATTAAATTTAACAAACACGATTAAAGAATTATCAAAAAAGCCAAAAGATCAAGCAAACAGATTGTTTAACTTATTGTTTAAGACAAAAATAGTCTAAATTCCGATGCAAAATGGAAGCAATTGCCAGTTGCGCACTGTTCACTTGTTTGCTAACATATGTTAATAGCAGACTAGTCAAGTTCTGAACATTTTTATGGTCCAACAAGAATGAATTTGTATAATGATGAATGATCAAAGAAAACTATCATTACAAAGCATTCATTTCTAAAAAAAAGACATTGGAATGTGGTGCTCTCAAGTCAAATAAAATAGTCAGCTATTTTAATTCGCCAAAAGCACCGACTATTTACACATCCAGTTTTGTCAAACCGGCACAATTCACTTGAATAGCCTTTTGATTCGACTCAAAATTTAATTCAAAGCCTAGATTGTCCCAAATTTTAAACTCATTTTCTAACTTTCAGTTGCAATAATTATTCATAGTTAAAAGCTTATTTTCATATTTAATACTTGAATTTAATTGGTATATGAATAATAACACAATTTACAGACCTCTAGTAAGTTGGTGTTGGCTGATACTTGGAGTGATGTTTGACTATTATCAGGAAATACTATGTGGATGGACATCATTTTAATGCTTGTTTTTAAACTCCTGATCTAATCAAAAAAATTATATTAAAAATTTTATCAGTATAATTTGGTCATCACAAATAAAAAAATTGAAAATTCAGACTCGATAATTTACCAAATCTAATCTTTATTAAATTAGAAGAAACAATTGAACAATTACATCTTACTTTAGAAAATAATTAGATAAGTTATGATTTCTTATCTTGCTGAGTATTTTTAATAATAATTTCTAATAAATTAAAAAAGTTGGTTTTAACTAGATTAGAACTTAAAAAGCGTATCAATTAATTGAATGAAACTTTTTAAAATATGTTTTTTTAGTGCGCTATACTATGCACAATTTCAAACATGTTATAGTTATTTCACATTCAATAAGTGATGATCGATTAAATGACATGAACATATGGTTAAACATCAAAATTAAGAGAGCTTATTTTCTATTAATAAACGATTTAAAATATTCAAATTCAATTTACTCAAACCAAGATTAACTAAATAAAACTAAAATTATTGTTTAACAATGACAATCAAATTATATTTTATTAATTGAGAATATAATTTAATCGTTTAACGTATGCAAGCACAAAGGTGTATTGAGAATGCGCGTGTAATTCAAAATGTTACATATGGTATTTTTGCGCAAAATTTAAATTATCCAGAAACTTTTACCTGATGAAAAAAGTTATGAAATATGTCGAAATATTGCACATTAATCGTAAAACAAACTAATAATACAGTTGACATATTTTAGATTTATCATTAAGCTGCTGGGTACATTTGGATTTAAGCTTGATTTGATATTAATCAAAAAATTTCAACAAAACTTAAGAAATAACGATTAAAGTGTTTTAATTAAAGATATTGGCAAATTTGACCAAAATTAAAGCATCATTTTGGACTTTGTTTTAACTGCGCCACCAACTGGCTAGTAACTACTTAAGATGGAATAAAACGTGTTTACAGACTATAAACGTGGCAGAATTAGTAACAACTGTGAATAAGAAATGCACCTTCTTAACTGGTTTGTTTTTATCAATCAACATGTCTGGATTGTATCCATAGTCATTTAAACTGTTGTAATCTGTGGTTTGTAGTTGATGAACAAGTAGTTGAACATTAGCTGCCTTAATTCTGCGCACTTATTCTAGCAATGGCTCAGACATGTAAATTTAACTTTTGTTCGTTCAATTTAAACATTGTGATTTTGGTGTTTTTGATCTTTGTGGGACTGGTACAAGCGGCAAATAAAAGATGCTACGTATGTAAGTCCAGAGGAAATCTAGGAGACTGTAAGTACGGTATTTTATTGCAGTTAGATTAATACGAAATCTAAAAAACTAGTGCAAATGTGAACAATTAAAGAAATTTTGTTCACCTCTATAGACTTAGATTTCTCAATTTTCATCCTCCACTTTTCTTAGGCAAGGATCCATTCTATTACAACTCCACCTTAGATGACGGTAGTAAAGCGGTGGAGGAAAGGCCTTGTCCTTCTGGTTGGTGTGGCAAATCGGTGCAGTTAAAAGAAAGCGAAGCCTTAATGTCTACGGAAAGACTTTGTCTCCAAAGGCCTCCTTCTGACGGCATCGAACGATGTGCTGAAACCATGTATGGGGAACATGGCAGAACCCTAAGGTTCATGTGCTTCTGTAAAGGTGACTTCTGCAACTCTGCAAACCTGTTCTCATATAATCTGGCACTGGTTTTTGCCACTGTTCTAGCTCATTTAGTCATTAAGTACATTTGTTACAATTAGAACTAGTTTTCGGCATTTAATGTCAAGATGAAATCTTATTACAAATCTTATGTACAATAAATCGACGTAAATATCGAATTCACAGAATAATTTAGTCAAATTAATGAACACAGTTTTTCTAGTTGATAAAAAAAGTTCATTTGAAAATGTTACTAATTGTTTATGTGTATATAATACAATAGTTAGCATGTAATCAACATTTATAAAAAATAATCATCTGTATTGGTTTGTAAATTTAAGCATTTATTTTTCTACCGTAGCAAATATGTTGCTTTGTACGGAATATTCTTTGAAAATTCAAAGTGACAGTAGTCAAACTGCCAAAGCTGACATTTTGGTCTTCATTTACATAAAAAAACTAACAAAAGATAATCTGCAATTTTTCTCACATAAACAAGCTAACAATTATGAATTATATATGTATATATATATATATATGTTTAAATAACACAAATAATTTAACAAATATTCTCTAAAATGCAACTAAATAATAAACTTAAAGTAAGACTATGTTTATTTAACATTATAAATAAATAAATAATAGTAAAAAAATAATGTAATTAATAAAATTAAATTCAGACACAATCATACAGAAGTAGTATACAAATACTATCAAAATTTAAAAGCCAATAATCAAAAAAATGAAATAAATATGTCTTAACAAAATCAAAAGTTTAATATGATTGCACTACTTTGTAGATGATGAACGAATTCTTAATTTTAAAATACTATCATTTTGAATTTGATTAGCAAACAGATGCAAGTGTAAAAAAAAATAGAGTAATGTACATTTCAAGTTGGCAAAAGTTTGCTTTGTTCACGCTAAAACCTTTTCTACATTCGATCCTTCTTAATAGTTTTGTTTTTTTTTCAGTAAGTGGATTAGGAATGAAGTGTAACTTATTTGCCAAATGTTGCAAAAACTGCCCACATTGTGTCATTTGCGTTAGCTTTCATGCTTTCAATATCCATGTCTAAATCTAATATGTCCCTTACTCGTTTCATCGCTAATTCATATTCATCATCTTTAAGCGATTGAAATGCGTTTTCTAATACATCTGAAGCATGAGCTAATACAATTAAAGCTAGAACACGCCTGTCCATTTTTTGAGCATCACTGACCCATTTGCCTAACACAGCGTCTTGCACTTTTTTTACAAGTCTAGACTTGATGGTGCTATCCACAAGTGGATGTGTGGTAATGTCAAACAAAATAAAATTTTGTTTTTCAGTAGTAAGCACGCCTTTTTCGACTAAATTTTTAGCTAACCGTTCGCGAACGTTTTTTAATTGATATTTTAGTTTCAATGGATTCCACGTTTCACCTGAAAAACAAAATGATTAAAAAATAATGAAAAATGAATCCATACTGTCATTTAAAACTGGTTACCACTCAAATATTCAATCCAGGTATGAAGAGATTCAGGCGGATTGGTTTCTCTTATATGTTTTAAAGCTTCGTCTAAAAGTACATCTCCTGTAGCATTTGGATTTTTAACCAAAATTTTTCTCATTTCCAACCTTTTCTTTCGCATTCCGGCTCTTTCGATCTCAATTCTGCCTCTTAAAGCTAGTTCGACAAGAATGCATCCTCGTAATCCTGTAGAAATGCAATCGTTCCAAAACGACGTGTAACCCTTTGAAAAAGCGTTTTAAATTAATTAAATCGAAACTCGAAGCATTAGACAAAACAAGTGTCTTTCGCCTGATTCAATCCCAAACCTATTAGTTTAGTTCGAGTTAAAAGGTTACTTTTAAAAAGGTGATGCACTTACTTCTTTGTCTTTTAAGCCAAGCAGAAGCACTTCTTCCATCAGCGTTAATCTGGTCTCTTTTGAGTCTGAATCATGTTCAAAGTCATTGTTATTTTTCTTGTTTACATCTCTGGCTTCGACATCGGTTTCGTTTGAGTTTTGACTCACATTTCTTCTTTGCACCAGCCCTTCAGTTCGAATCATTTTCCAATAGGTATGTTCGCTTAATTGAATTCAAATGAATGGCAAAAAATGTGTTAAAAGTGAATTTGTTTATTATTCCGAGCAATAATATAGCTCATATAAAAAAGCTGAATTATGGTTTGCAAATAATGGCTGTAGACTTAACAAGAATATTTGTTCACATTTAGTAAGACGAATGTTTAGAATTAAGAATTGAATTGCGAAAGTTGAAATTTGTGCGAATCGGCTCGCTCGAAAGTAGATGAAAAGACTTAATAAAAAATTTGGACACGGATTAATTGTTTTAATTTGATTATCAGAAAAAACAAATACATTTAACAAATCTTGTACTGCCGAGTTTTAGCTGCAATAAATTTAAATAATAAAAAATAATCAATGTTTACAACTAGCTAATTCAGAAAGCTAAAAAATATATATGAATGTGGTATATATGCTTGAGCATGTATAAACACTAAATCAAGCAATAAAAATAAGAATTCGTGCAAATAGCTGTTTGCGTGGTAATAAGTGTGGCACCAACTTTGATCCGTTCTAGCAATGTTTGATTGATCCCGTTTGTATTTTCCAGGCTCTCTTATGCTGGCTGTCTTATGTTGGCTGTCTTATATGCTTGTCTTATATTGCTTGTCTTATATTGCTTGTCTTATATTGCTTGTCTTATATTGCTTGTCTTATATTGCTTGTCTTATATGCTTGTCTTATATTGCTTGTCTTATATTGCTTGTCTTATATTGCTTATAATAGTTGTCTTATATTAGTTGTCTTAGCTAGTTTGTCTTATCCAGTTTGTCCTATCCAGTTTGTCTTATTCCGTTTATCTTTCTCTGTCTGTCATATTCCATCTGTCTCTACCCACCTCTCTCTACCCATCAGTCTCTTAAATCCTTCTTTTACTATATCTCATCCTTTTTGTCTCATCTCATTCGCCTATTCTCCCTTATTTCATCTTATTTATCTTTTCTTTCTTTTCTCTGGTCTTATTTCTTTTTTACCTATTCAATCTACTTTTACAAAGACACCGAACTATTTATTCCATAAGGCTGGCTCTCTTTTCTACAAGCTTTGCAATCGCACAATTCCAACTTTTTTCGTCTTGTCAATCGCACTTTGAATCCGGTTCTTGATCTCAAAACAATCTCGCCTACAATAACCAATTTATCTTCAGGATCTATTGATTGAATCTCAAAATTATTTATAATGTTGGCCACTAACATCTTTTGTTCTACTTTCGAATATGTTTGTCCAATACAATTTCGAGCTCCCGCTGAAAACGGAATAAACGCATAAGGATGTCTTTTACTTAAGTTTTCTGGTAAAAACCGGTCTGGATCAAACAAAGTCGGATTCTCGTAGTTGTCCGCACTTCGATGCATTGCATAAGTAAACACCGCCACTGTTGATCCTCTCGGGATAGTATAGTCATCTTAAATTAAACAATAATTTAAATTTATTTATAAATTTTAAACAAATTGCTTACCTATTTTCAAATCTTCAGTCATTTTCCTAGCAAAAAACGGTGCAGTCGGATAAATTCTTTGCACTTCTTTTAAAACACAATCTAAATATTTCATTTCTTTTAGATCTTCCAAACTAAAACAATAAGAAAAAGGTTCTTGATGTACTTTTTCGCAATCATTTTTTTGACTTAAAATCAAATCGATTTCTTGACGTAATTTGTTCTGTACTTCAGGATATCTACCCAATAAATACAACGTCCAACTAACAGCCATAGCTGTAGTATCATGACCCTAAAATAAACAAAAATTTCTTAGTTCATCTACAATTTTATTTATAATTCACCTACAGCAAACATAAAAGTGTCCACTTCTTCTCTAACGTCTTGAATTGTAAATTGGTTTGGATTTTTTAAATGCTGCTGTAAAAGTAAATCCAAAAACGCAAGTCTTTTTTTGTTTCCAGTAAAAAATTCTCTAAACTCTTTTTCTTCTTCTTCATCGGTTAAAGATTTATTTTGTTGAGATTTTAAATATTCAATCCATTCTTGACGCCGTTGTTTAATCACTTTGAGAGTAAATTCTTGCATTGTTTTTAAACAATTAGTAAATTTTCGACCTTCAGGTGTACATTTATAAATAAAATCAGACCAAATCCATGGTCTTGCAACCCGGCTAAAAATTAAACTTGCTATTTGATGCAAACAATCAACATACTTATTATCTTTTTGTTGAACATTCAATTTAATGCCCATTGCAGTTTCACAAATTACATCTAAAGTACATAAAGTAAGTGGTGGCAAAATATCATGTACATATTCGCTATTATCATAAATATTCCTATTTCGATTATGATTTATAGGACAAATTGCACTTTTGTTCAATTTATTTATTAATACAGAACACTGTTCGCTCATTATAGGTAAAAAATCTTGAATTATTTTAAAATGGAATGTTGGTGTTAACATTTTACGTCTTTGTTTCCATTTGGAATTATTTGATGTAACAAGACCTTCACCTAGCCACATTTTAAAAAATCTATATTCATCTGCTTTTACGGTTAAATTTGGATTTATTAATAATTTTTGACAATGCTCAGGTGTAAATAAAATCACAAATGGTTTGAAACCGAGCCACATTTTACAGATTTTGTCTTTTCCATATAATTTACAAATTGAAGACATCATTTGAAAAATCACTAAAAATTGAGAATAAAATGTAAATTTTTATATTAATTTTAAATTTACTTACGTGCATAAGTGCCATGAACAAAATTAAATCTATCTAAATGTAAAACTAAAATAGCATGTCCAAGTAAAAAATGAGATGGTGGTCCTGGTATTTTTCTCATATGGTAACATATTCTATTAAATTCAACAACTTTTTTCGCCAAATAAATTAATATTGTACAAAATATAATTGTACAAATTGCAGTTAACCATAAATTAGTATTTAGCCATTTTTGAATTTCGTTTTGATTCACAATCGAATTCAACATTTTGAGTTTGTTTTTCAAACGGGTTAAAAAAAAAAGATAAAATTTTGTTTGCAATAAAATCTGATACAAATAGTAACAAAATTAGCATAGTAATCAAATAAAATGTAAAGATAATTTAACTTTTTCTAATAAAAATGAGTTTCATTTATTAAATTGTAATTTTATTTTAACTTGTTAGTGATTGTAGAACAAATTTTAAAATAAAAATGACCTATCCAAAACATTAAGATATTTGTTTTATGAAATTCGTAAGAAAACCGCTCCTGTAATAATTTTGAGCACCTGGCTAAAAACAGGTGCATTTTTTCAAGCATGACAAGTGGTCAATAAAGTTGATTCAATAAAACAGTTGTTGCTTTTCAAAAGAATGGTCTATTCTGCAATATTTAATCATTTTTAACATTTAATCTGAAACTCAATAGATCTAACAGCAATTCACCTATTTATTTTTTAATATTTTTAAACTATTTTTTATTGAAGAAAGTTATTATTTTTTTTAATTTTTTTTTTCATCAAAACAATGCTTACTTTATTTAGAATAATTTTAAAGTTTTAAAATAAACATTTATTTATTGATTTTTGTTTCCTTTCATTACTTTTTCAAAATTAGTCAACCAAAAAATGTACTGCCAATGAGTGGTTATTGCAAAATGTATTGACTTAAATATATAAAAAGCACATTTCTTTCTTCATTGATTATGAATTGTGTCAAAAATTTTTTGATGATTTTTTTGCAAAAGCAGTGAAAATGTTTTAAGTAGCCTCTTGATAATTGTGAATTGATGTGTTGAACTTTGAAACTAAAAAAACAAAGTTTATAATTGATTATTGTTCTAAACAAGCGCTTCTTTAAAACTAAAAAGCTGTTTAAACAACTACTCTATTCACCTATTTTCATTTTTAACAAACATGGTCCATATTGTAAACTATGCTTAATGTGAAATCGCCTTTAATTGTTTATATAATTTGGTTGAAAAGTGGTTAAAAATATTTTTAAATAGTTGAATTATGCTAAGAGAATGTATATTAAAAATGTGAATAGATTTTGGAACGAAGTTAGATGTTTGTAGCGGACAATTTTTCTTACATGGAAAATAAATAAAAGTTTAATTTTTTTGAAAAGAATTTTATTTATAGTTGAAATTTACATACTCTTAATTAATAATAATAGTAATTATAAAAGCAAAAATTTACTCTTCAAATGGATTTTCTAAAGAGAATTCTGGTTTGTCATAACCCATTTCTTCCGGAGTGGAGATGCCCAATTCGTTTAAAGTAGGTCTAATTTCTTGAAGCAAATAAGGCCAAATCTCTTGTAATTTGTTTCCACACTTGAATTTAACAGCTTCTAGATACCTGACAGTGAGAGCATAATCGTTAAGACGCCTGCAGGCCTTGAGAGCAGCAATGATGATTTTAGGCTCTGGAATCAAGTCCATTCCTTGCATGTCAGTCATTCTTTTTCTCAGAGTCCAGCCATCGATAGAAGGATCATTGAAATAACCTTCATAACGAGAGTCGAATTCCTCGTCGGTTTCCTCTTGACCATGTGGCTTGAAAGGAAGACCAGGATTTTCGGCAGCTAAACCTCTAGTGATGGCAAAGCCTAGAGAAGAAGAGAAAAAATTAAGAGGTATTGAAAAGAGCTAAGAAGGAAATAAGAAGGTGACTGACTTTGAATTTTGGGCTGGACCAACGGTTTGGCCGAAAGGGAAAGTTTGGCCACCTTGCACAAGGACTTGAACATTTCGACTTTGGAGTTTGACCTTAACTAGAACAAGAGCCGTTAGTTGATCCGGTTGGAGCGAACTTACGATGCAAACAAAATATTGAAAGGTTATCTAGAGAAAAAACAAAACATGCGTACAACACGCGGCTGCACAGACGCCGGCGTGGTAAAGCCGACTATTGCAAGCCGAAAAGTTTTACCCGTCACTAAACTGAACACAATTTATTAAATACATAAATTAGTTTGGGTCGCCTCAGCTAGGTACATTTGAGTTTATTGTTACATGTGTGGTCATTCTAAGGCTGTAGTCCTGCGACAGGAAAAATGGTATCTCGAAATGGTTGAAAAAATAGATCATCGAATGAAGGGTGAACAGCGAGCAACTGAGCAGAGCCAGTTCTGAATATTGACCATTAAATCTATACACGTATGCGTAAAATGTGAAATGATACAAATAAAAAAATTTAAGCCAGTTCCTTCTAGTGATCGGGGCATAGCAGCACACCCAGTCATACATTTCAGCAAACCACACAATGAAGATGATCGTCAACGCTATGCTGGTGTCGTTGAAAAACTCCGACATTATGGCCTGCATTCCGATCAGGGCCAACAAACAGGTGCACACTTGAGCTATTGATATTGTGATCAGGGCTTGAAAGCGCAACATTTGCAAACTGTCTCCTGCAAAACATCCGCCAAAAAAGAAACGTTTAAGAAAACAAATTTAGGTGCAAAAATTTCGCTTCACTTACCTACAAACATGAGCAGTTGGTGGTTCGAATACCTAATTAACATGGAAATCGTCAAAGTGAACACCAGCATCGTGAATCCTGCAGCAATATAAGACAAACGATTCATGGACAAATTCACAAATCTGTATTGCTCTCCAGTGATCACGTTGCGAACAAACCCTCTACTGTTTTGCTTCTCTGCTAAACATTTTAAACTGTTCATCAATATATCACTGTAGCCAAGAAAATATTTTAGCAGGAAACGATTGGTCTGATCGCCAAAGCATTCATCTTTATCTGGGTCCAAATACACAGTCTTAATTGGTATCTTTAATTTTTCCCTCGTTTCCTGGCTAAGGCGCAGAAATCCGTGTTCCAAAGTATACTCCATCACATAGTAATCGTTTGACCAAACTAGAAGTGGGATAAAACAACAGTGAGCTTAAACAGTGGACTAAAAGCACCGAAAAATTAAAGCACCGAAAAATAAAAGCACGCAAAAACAAACAATCAAATCACTCACATTGATCATGGTATTAAGCAAGACCATTTGAAAATCATGCAAGGTTCATTGCCACAATTCACTAAATACAAACTCACTCATTGCAAACTCGCACACTATAAACTCACCTGATCGTTTTAGCTTTTGTAAATTATTCAACTTAATATTAAGCAACGACTCTTCTAAAAGTTCATCATATATGAATGTCATATTACGAGCATTAAAACTCATTTGTTCAATAATGAGTGCAAAATTGGGCTCCATTGAGCAAGATAGGCACTGATTGGCTCTTTTTTTCACACTGACCCGTCTGTCTTTCGTAAATTTAGAATCAGTCAAATACACAAATTGAGAATTAATTCGCTTTTCAAGTTGGTTTAGTTGAGACTGGTGTTCATCTAAAATCTCTACTCTTAATATTCCTTCACTTGACCAGTTCTGGTGGGCTGAATCAAGACAGTTTCTTGAAGTTTTGATGAAATTTATGTGCAAATAGACCAATAAGGCAAAACTCAAAAACGCCGAAATCAGAAGAGCATACTCGAACGCTTTACGAAGACGAACAGGTACAGCTACAACATAAGCCATTACAATGTGAATGAATACCAGATGAACGATTTGTGGCCTGGTGACAAAAAGTCTGTTTCTTTGAACTTGCACATTAATGGTCTGTTGATTGTTAAACGGATCGTCCGCATTGGTTTGGCTAGAATTATTTTGATTATTGTGGTCGTAACCATTGTTTAAAAAGAAGTTGGACATAGGCCTTAGAATCCAGTTAAAACTGTTGTCACTTAATAAACCTAAAAGTTCTTCATCATCGGTGGCAAGAGAGTTATGTTGAATGGGTTCTTCGTCTTCACTGTTGCTGTTGGACGAGCCTCTGGCTTGTGGTTGAGACATACTCTAAACAAGTGAGATGTCATATGAATCCAATGGTGTGAGATGGTTAAATTAGGATGAGAAAAGAAATGAAGAAGATGATTTAAAGCAAGCTAATAAAGTGTGACAGAAGAGAGCCCGTGAAAAGCATGATGGGGGATGAAAGAAGCGCCAAGACAGTTAGGCCTGTGACTGGAATGAATGATTAAGACAATTAGCAACACAAACAAGATCAGCTGATTGGTGGAAAAGTGTTGGCAACACAACAGCAACACAACAACAACACAGCAACAGCAACAAACACCTGCAATGGCTGGTTAAGTGAGATTCTGCGCCCTGTTTGTTTGCTTTGTTTTGTTCGTGCAAATAGCGATCACACCAACCACCATCTGTTCACCGCCAATTGGCCACCGATGGTTCAAGTATCTGGTTATTTAGTTGCCATCTCCACACTCTCCATTGTATTGACACGCCCCTTTTTGGAGACACCTTTCTTAATCGTGACCGGTAGCCAACTTGACCACATCTTGCTCCTTTTCCATCCAATGTCTTAAGTCCGATTCTTAGCTTCAAACCTAGTTCCACTGAGCAAAAGCATGCTTCGGCGCACTTTCTTCCACTCTGCTCCTCTACTCTAAGCTCCTCCACTTCTCAATCTTCTACTCTCACAATCAAAAAAATCTTTCTTATCGCTAATTGTGCTAATTACAACTTATCTTTACTCTTGCATTCTATTCATCACTTCTTGTCGTTGCCCATCAAACCATGAGCAAAATCCATTCTTTGCCGTTTCACGTTACTTAGTTACTTTATTTGTAAATTTGTCGTCACTCTAATTGCATTAATTTGCTTTACCTTCAAACTTGATTGCCACTTAATTTTGTTATTATGCTTCGATCTTGCAAAAGGGTATTCAATTCTATTTTGATTCTTATTCAATATATTTATTGTCTATTTGCGTTATTGCTTTTCATTTCGCAGATTCAACACAACACTCCAGATGAAAAAGATATGCAAAAATCTAGTACAAACTTGTTTTCCGAGCAAACTGACCAAAACAATCAGTTGGACGATTCGGCCAAAACTAATCAAAAAGGTCTAAAAATATTCACTTTCAGTCAATCTATTAATGAAATTTTGGTGAAAAACATCAATGAAGACATTATGCTTAAAGTTATTGACACCACTACTGACTGGGTTGGATGTCATTTTACTCATCTACCAGAATGGATGCAAGACAATGAATTCTTACACAAAGGTCACAGACCACCTTTAGGATCTTTTAAGCGTTGCTTTGGTTCCATTTTTAGAGTTCATAGTGAAACTGGCAACATTTGGACTCATCTTATTGGCTGTTTTGTCTTTATCTTTTTAGGCATTTATGATTTTATTTACAATCACTTCTTTGGAAACAGATCTTCTATGGATCATTTCGTTTTCATTTTATTTTTTTTTTGTGCATTTTTATGCCTTGGTTTCTCTTTTGTTTTTCATACTGTCTCATGCCATTCATTAAAAATATCTAAGTTATTTAATAAGTAAGTTATAAGTTCATAAATAATGTAATAATTTTACACTTTAATTTTCATCTTTTTTTTTAGACTCGATTATTGTGGCATTGCAACGCTTATTTTAGGTTCCTACATATCTTGTATTTATTATATGTTTTATTGTGATATTTATACTCGCAATTTATGCTTATATTTTATATCAATATTATACTTTATCACAATTGGAATGTCTTTATGGAGTAAATTTTCAGAATCTAAATTTAGAACTATTCGAGCCACAGTTTTTTTAATATTCGGATGTTCTGGAATTATTCCTACAATTTACTGGTCAATATCTACAAAAATGTCTCATTTCCATATTGGCATTCCATATCTGATTGCTATGGGTTTATTTTACATTTGTGGAGCTTTGTTTTATGCAGGTAGAATTCCTGAACGTTTATTTCCAGGTCGTTGTGATTTAATGTTTCAAAGTCATCAAATATTTCATATGATGGTAAATATTGCTGCTTTATTTCATTATTTAGGAATAAGGCAATTATCTGATTTTAAAATTTCAGAAGGATGTACGTATTAATTCAACACATTTTATTTTTTTTTCTTTTTACTTAGAGTTTTTTCTACTTACCCAACTTAATTTTTTTTTTAAATATTTTATTTTTCTAAATTAATATAAGTTAATTACTTACCAATAAAATTTATCCATGCAAATTATATTGTAATTTGATTTTAAAAATCAAAAATATAATTTTTTAAGTGTTTATAAAATAAATTGTTGTTTTAGAAAAAAATTTTGTTTAAGTTGTAAATTAAATTTTTTTTATTTAAATTAATAGCTTATGATAAATAAGTAACATTTATTTTTATTTATTATGTATTTAAAAAAAATACTAGAATGAAAAAAAAAATCTTTTTTACATATTGGCACCCATTTTTTTCTAGTACACAAATTTGTTATTTCTGATCCTATTAAGAAAAGAATAATTTTTTGATTTCTAAAAACTTTTCACACTAAAAGGCTTTAACATTAGTTATCTTGCTGTTACAAATCAGATGACTAAGCAAACAGACGAATCAAGTCCATTTTTTTTTTGTAATTAAATCGTAATATTAGATTTCCAATTGATTTACGTTATTTTTTTTTTAATGATGAAAAGCTAAAAAAATAAAATAAAGAAAACTTATTAATCAATTTATAAAAATAAGTATATAATAGAAAAATATATCATTTATAATCTAATTTTAATAAAAACAACATAAAAAATAAAAGTGTAATTTTTATAAAAAAAAATCCAATTAAATAACAATCATTAGGAAAAAATTAGTTTTTTATCTAAAAAAAAAAACAATAAAAAATTATAAGAATTAAAATCAAGTTTAAAAATTGTAGAAATTTTATATTATAAAATTAAAAAATATGCAAGTTAAATAATTAAATTTTGAATATTTTTAATGTAAATTAAATTTGTAAATTAATATTTTGAAATTAAGAAATATATTTAATTGATAAATTAAACTATTTTGTTTCTATCTAAAATTATTTAATTAATAAATTATTTTTTTTCAATGATTAAACAAATAATAGGATATAAAATAAAATTTAATAAAAAATAAAAAAAAAAATATTAAACATTAGAACTAAATAATAATAAATAAAAAAAAAATTCAAATTTAGTTAAAACCTAAATTGAAAAAAAAATAAACTTTTAAAAAACAAAAATTTAAAAACAAAACAGCACTTTATATTTAAATTGATTTGTTTTTATTGTTTTATGTGGTCAGATTTGATGATCATTAACATAAACAGAAAATAAATTGTAAACAATTAAATTAAACAAAACTAGAAACCAAAAAATAATTAAAAAAAATAAAATTTAGTAATTTACCCCATTGGACACTCAGTTTGTTATGCAAAATGAGTTTGATTTAAAGCAATTGTTCTAAAATTAAGAAAACGGGCCAAGCAATTCACGTTATTTGGCTAAAAATGTGATTTGTTGCCATTTGCGTTGATCATGTTTAAAATCCATTTAATCACTGTGATTCGTGTGTTGGTGTGAGCTTGCGTCCTCTGGCTTTTGTTCTTGTAGCAGATCACTTTTGCTTTGCCATCGATCAAGGCCCAAAAAGTCCAAATATCAACAACCACCTGTTTATATTTCAAGTTGACTTGCTTTCATCATCAAGTGGGCGTGAACAGTAGTCATTCACTAGTAAGATTGTTGTTATGTAATTAAGTACAAATGTTGCATATGAGTGTCATAAAACACTCTATTCAATATGGGAGCATGTATGTGTGTGCGTGTGAAGAATATTAATACTTTAATGTGGCCTTATTATTTATTTATTATTTTTTAACTATTTGCAATATTTTGTAAAAATGGAAGACAAGTTCAAGCAAAGTATGATAAAATTTACTCAGTAATACAATAGAAAATTGTATTGTGCAATCTTTATCTATTTGCTTTAAATTAAATATTTAGTCAATTAACTAATTATTAAAATAATGATGAATGATGTTTTAAGATATGCGATTGGTTCAAAACTTTGATACACTTTCTAAACGAGAAAATTATTTAATTCATTTTTTTAGTTTTTTTTTGTTTTATTTGTGTAATTATTTTGTTTGTTTTGAAATTTGATTAGAATTTAAATTAAAATATTTAATTTAACTTTTCAAACTCTTTATTTTACGATACACTTGATTGCATAGAGTTAACAGGCTTTTAATAATTTTTCAAAATTTAGATTATAATTTGGACAATAAATAAAAACCATATATTTTATCATTTTTAAATTTTTATTTTTCTATTAAAAAATTATTACTAACAGTATAATTATAATTTAAAAAAAAAAAATATGAACCAAAAAAACTAAACTTAAAGTTTAATTTTTTTTATTTGTTTTACAGTTAATGGTCCAAATTTAGATTTTGCGATAAAATTTACAAAAAAAGCCATTTAACTTAATGCAAAGTGTAAATGTAAAAATATTTGTTATTTCTTAATTTTATTAACATAGACTTATTCAAAAATAAAAGAAAAATAAATGGATTTGCATAATCATAGCAAAACTTGCATCTAAAACAGGTGAAAACAATCAGATTTGTAAAACAAATATAAATTGTTTTTTTCGATATGAATCAAGTAAAAAAAAATGTTAATCCCAATATACTAAACAAAATTAAACAAATGACGGGACAATGAGTTGCATCCGAAGATTTAACTATGTTTTACAGTACAAATATAAAATATTAATTATTATAAATAAATGTGTACGCACTGTGTGTATTGTATTTATTTAATAGGCTGTCAAGATTTGCTTTTTCTTAAAAAAGATTAAAAAAAATAACAATTTACTCATCTATTTATGGCATTAGCATACATTAACAGTCAGAAATAATTATAAATACAATTGTAAATGTGCAAATGTATCTATGTCAATGTGGCAATGTTCTGACTATTTAATGAATTGCTATTTTATGAAAGCATTTTGAAATACATCAAAACTTATTGTATTGAATATGTATTATGTAAAAAAA
The DNA here is from genome assembly GCA_025170145.1 of Pyemotes zhonghuajia. Classification (NCBI taxonomy): domain Eukaryota; kingdom Metazoa; phylum Arthropoda; class Arachnida; order Trombidiformes; family Pyemotidae; genus Pyemotes; species Pyemotes zhonghuajia. Next base: position 10,397,214 of record CM045845.1, read on the forward strand.
AAAACTAAAAAAAAAACAAGATTGTATCAAGCAAATAAAATTTGAGAAAATAAAAATTTTAATTTGAACCATTATTAAAACAAAAATTGCTTTTGCAATTAATTAATAAAATGATTAAATTATGTTGTTATGTGACATTGAAATCTATGCCACAAGTGCTGTACGAAGAACAGGTGTATTTATCATTTGCTTAAAATAAAAAATTTAAATTTACAAGGTGGGATTAAATTGATTCCAGATCGATTCAAACGGCAAAATAATGATAACAATTTAAAAATGTATTTTAAATTTTAAATGTCTTTGTTTAAAAATTATTTGGCCAACTGAACTATTTTATGTGTATTAAAAATGTTTTTAAAATGGTTGATTATGATCGTTGTCTTTTTTTATAATTCAAATATGAGTTTTAATTTAATTTAAATTTTTAATTGATGTACGTGTAATTGATTGGAGGTGTGACGAGATGCATGTTTAACAAATGAAACAAGTATTTTTAAGAAAAATAGAAAATCAAGAAAAGAATAAGAACCTTGGTGCATTTTGCAAATTGCACAAATTAACTTTATTAAGTGTTGATGCTAACTTTAACACATGTGACATGTTCTAAATAATAAGTATATATATAGACACATTGATCGCAAAGTAATCTTGTAGCACCTTTGGCACTTGAAATTTTAAAATAAAACTAAAGCAAAGCTTTATATTTAACCAAAATTCAAATAAGAACTTTTTTCAGTTAAAAGACAATGCATTTTAAGATTAATATTCAAATATATATATATATTTATTTAAATCCATATATATACTTTGAATGCACATAATTATATATAAAAATTATATATATATAAATGCGGTATATATATATACTAACAATTATGTTTATGGTTTTCTATGTATAAATGTATCAATTGTAATCCTTTAATGGATATCTATGTTTAATTCTGAAATATACTTCTTAAAGAAAAACTAACAATTTAAAAAAAAATGAAAGATTTTTGTATCAAATATTACTTAAATCTTAAGATAAAAAAACTAAAATGATTGCTTAAATTATAAAAAAAAAAATCAAATTGATCTAATCAAATTTGATTGCAAACAAATAAGTATTTTTACTAATACGCTTAGATCATGCCAAAAAACAAATAATCTATTTGTAATTAAGATATGCTTAAATGAAAAGCGACAAAAAAAATTGCCTGCTTGGTTTTAATATATGATTTTTATTTGATTCCTATTAGAATTAGTTATTAAACGATATTTTCAGTTATTTTCTAATATCCTGTAAAATATGAAATTATAAACTATTTTTTTTTCTTCAATTTTTATGGCCACCAGTTTTAAGCAATTTTCGTTATGTCATCAATTCCAACAAATCTCCATATAGATAGAAAAATTCATATGTTTTTTAATAAAGGTTGAAATCGCTTTTTTCTATAATAGCCGTTGTTAATTGAATAAAATAGTTTCTTAATACGAGAGAAAATTTAAATTTAAATTCATACGCAAACACTAGTATAGGATTGAAATGTAAAAAAAGGTGAAGAAAAAACAAATGAGAATACACTTTTAAAACAGTGCGTAATTCTAAAAAATTAGTGTTGATCATTTGTGCGAGCTTTTACATTTTATATATTTTATTAATAAGTAATTTATTAATTATTTTTTTTTATTCATTTTTAATCTCACAGTTTTTGCTGTTAACCTTCAGCAAGTTTAGCAAAACGGGCAAAACGAGAGAGAGATAGGAAAAGTTTAAAAAGATAAAAGGGTTTAACCAAGTGGCTGAGTTTCTTTCATAAGCCAACGATAACCAGCCATTTTGCCTTGTTCTTGAAGCGCGTTGCCCACAATCTCTCGACAAGTTTGGTGGTAATTGTCTAGCCATTCAATCTGGTAAAAATAATTAGAAATGCAATTAAGACCAGAAACAAACAACAAAGTATGACTTACTTCTTCAATTGTGAGTAACGAAGGCTCAAGAAGTTTGGTTTGTATTGGCACCAATGTGATTGTATCAAAACACAAATAGGGCTTGTTGTTGAAATTATACTGAAAGAAAAATTTTAATAATTTATTAGAATGGCGAAAGTAAAAAAGTTTAATTTAGGAAATCTTTGATGTTTAAATTTAGCCAAAGATCATAGTGGCGAAAATAGTTTCTCAAACTTTACAATATAAAAACTAAAAATACAAACTCACCTCAGTTTCTTTTTTGGTAACCACAACAAGACTTTCAATTCTAACTCCAAACTTGCCTTCTTCATAATAGCCAGGTTCATTACTTAAAATCATTCCTTCTGCCATGCCTGGATCATGTGTATGAGGCCTGCTGCTGATGCCAATAGGTCCTTCATGTACATTTAGATAACAACCTACACCATGACCAGTTCCGTGCAAATAATCCAAACCAACTTCCCAAAGAGCTTTTCTAGCAAAACTGTCTAAACAATGACCTTTTACACCTGATGGAAATACACAACTAGCTAAACTGATGTGACCTTTAACAACTCGTGTGAACATTTGCTTCTCAAAGCCAGAAGGTTGGCCGAAATGCAAGGTTCGAGTTACATCAGTAGTACCATCTAAATACTGAGCTCCAGAATCCAACAAATACATCTCCTCTTGACAAAGTTGTCTGTTGCTGGCCTCGTTGGGTCTATAGTGAATGATGGCACCGTTTGGACCGGATGAGGAAATGGTTTCAAACGAGTTCTGAATAAAATCTGCTTGTTGTTTTCGAAACTCAAACAATTTTTCAGCTGCACTTATTTCGGTCAAATTACCCTTAGGCAGTTCTTCTTCAAGCCAAGCAAAAAATTCACACAAAGCCACAGCATCTTTGATCTACAGGTGCGAAACGTGATTGGTGGACAGGTGATTTGCAGTCAGATCGTTTGATTTGCATTTTTATATTTATGAATTATTTTTCAAATTCATTAATTCATTTGATTTAATGGAAATTGCGATTGTTTGCGTGAAGATGAATGCGGTTGCAAGTAGCGAAATTGAATAAATTGAAAAACAGGAAAATCACATTAGTAAATGTACAATGATTTAATGAATGTCCATCAGCCAAGATGGATGGACTGGAAGTTTAGGTGGTGGTGGTTGATTCTTTTATGTGAATTTATGATTATTATAATTATTAATATGCGTTCAAATAAAAAATGGTCAAAATAGGATCAGTGTGTGGCTGATGGAATGAATTGGGTCGAAACTTGCTTAAAGCGCTGCAAAGATCAATCTAATGCTGATTTTGTTTTTTCATAAATATTCAATTAGATTGTAGTAAGTGATGGCCATCTCCAGTGCCGCAAGACACAAAAGATGCCGCACCAGACTAAACTAAGAATCAGTGTAAACCTTTTATATTCCTAAAACAGCGTTTAAAACAAACCATGTTCGGCTATTCAAAGTGCCTACTCAATTGCGTCTTTTAATCAAAAATGCGATAGAAACTTTGCTATTATAACATTTTAAAAAAAATCTGGCTACTGTATACCATCACATTGACAAGCCACAAACTGCTCACAATAGTAAGTTAATAAACAGATTTAAGATGCCAAACTAGTTCATAATGTGGTGGTTGAAAAACAGCATGATAATGATACTGTGGTCCATAAGCTAGACTGCATCTGGTGCTAATGAAGTGCAAATGAAGAAAAGTTTGCAAATGCACCTGCAGCTGTGCAAGCCGGCCATTATTCTTCTCTTTTTATACTTATATTCATTTGTTTTAATTTGGTACAACTTGTGATTATTTTTCTCAATTATTTCTTCCAATCATTTTTCTCAAGTGCAACGCAGAGATTATTATTCAGACATCTTAGCCAGCTTTGCAAACACTTCAGAAAGTATTGGCTAGAAAGGCTTGTCGAACAGTGCCAACGACAACAAGATTCAATTAACTGGCAACCAGATGAAGTCGTGTTCAACAAGAAAAGTTTGCCAAATAACAAACTAGCTAGACAGGCAAAGACAAGAGGGCATAAGAAGTAGCATTTGAGAACAAAACAAGAAATGCTTGTTTGAATGTGTGAATTTATATTAAGTGCAAAAACTGAAGATTTAAATAGTAATAAATAAAGAAATAATGGAAAAAACAAAACTAGATTTGACCAGTTTTTAAAAGTGTGTTGTGTCTACTGCAACCTATTTAGCTACTGTGGTTACGAGTGGGTTGAACTTCTCAATGTTTTTCCAATGAACCAGATTAACGAGCACCTTTAAATTATTTGCAGTTTCAGACGTCAAATAAGGACATAAGCTTGGCTAAGCCGGCTAATTCCTTCTAATAGAAATTAAATTTTATTTATATTTTACTTCATCAACTTAATTGCAAGTCTAAAATAAAACTCTACTTTTAAACTAGTCTGTCAGCCGGCTTGCTTGTTGATTCAAACAAATTGCGCTTTAGTCTTATTCCTCAAACATGTTTTGCACAGTTGCAATGGTTGAAAAGTTTGTTTTGCTAGAAATTTAAACCACTGTCGTATCATATTTCAGTCTTTTTTAACTTCTTAACTTCCAACCCGTTACTTTGGCAGTCAGTTCAAAAAGGCAATACTAGGTTATGCTATAATGTACCAATATGTTTACGTAAGTGGCTGCACCTTGACGCCAATGCTGATTGCCCAGCAGCACTCAGACAAACTGATACATCTGATGATTCAGAATTGAATTGATTGATGTCTGAAAGCCAGTTTGAGATAGAAAATCAAACTTATATGAATTCAAGTATAGCATTACTTGGTATTTATTCAATTCGTGCAAGAGGATAGATCTTGTGTCATTCAAAAATAAATATACTTACATGGGCGTTTCTCATGCATTCGATTTCAACCGAATTTTTAACTGCTTTCTTAAGCAGAACAGGATTGGGCAAATCTAGTCTTTTTTGTTCCGGTATGAGGCTAACCAGAGCATAGCTACAGTCGGCAGAGATCCACAATTTGCCAGGAGAACTGTTACACAAATGTTTCACATATTCATAGACCATTGAATAAGGACGAATTTCAATACGCTGTTCGCCTGTACTCATCTCACAGCCCGGCTCCAAACCCAGATGTTTGCGGGCAGCTGAACTTAGCTGATCCTTGTCCACAAACAATAATACACTGTCTAATGAGATCACGGTGAATGCAAAGAATACCGGATTAAACTCGATATCCGATCCTCGAAGATTGAGCAGCCATGCAGTTTCGTCCAAAGCACTTATTACCAATACACTGGCATCTTTAGACAACATTTCAGTTCTTACTTGACAAACCTTTTCTTGCCAACTCAGACCGGTGTATGCCTGGTCTAAAGGTTCAATTGGTTTGCAAGGCTGAGTTGGTCGGTCTGGCCACAGTAAGTCTAAGAGATTTTCATTAACGGAAACCAGTTCCAAACCTGAACTGTTTAAAGCTCCAGCTAATTTCTTAAATTTAGAATAGCTAAGCAATTTTCCATCTACTCCTACTTTGGCTCCAGGAGGCAGCTGTTTAGTCAAGTATTCAGCCGCACTTGGTGTGCCTACTTGTGATTCTTTCATCAATTTCCAACCATCGGTAAGTTCACGTTCAGCTTGAGCAAAATATCTTCCATCAGTCCAAAGTAGATGTTCATCTGTGGTTACAATAGCTGTTCCAGCTGATCCAGTAAATCCGGTTAAATAGTGGCGACGTTTGTCGCAGTCGGCTATATACTCTGATTGATGGGCATCACAAGATGGAACAATATAAGCCTGAATTGGTTCTGGTACATAATTGATGTTTTTCATCAATTGTCTTAATTTTTTCACTAATTGACTTGAACTTCTTACTGCCATATTTAATGGTTGATCATCATCCGAAGAATCGCTATAGTAATCTGAAAAAACATAAAAACTTTTAGTCTTTGTATGCTGCATTAATGCAATCGATTTGATTTTCTTCGTTTTTGAAATTAAATTAAATAATAAATTAAATAATCTGAATAATAATAGCAATTTGAAGTCAAGTTAAATTAACTAATGGGTAGAACAAATTAAATTTGTTCTTTAAATTTGTTTTGTTTACATTCTGTTTATTATATCATTTTTTCATATTATAACATGTAACAAGTTAATAACAAGCTACGCACAAATTAAATGAAACATAGCAAAAAAATTGTGGCTAATTGCAGTTGGAAAACAATTATAATATGTTCGCATAATAGAAGTCAAGATTAAATGCAGATAATCGTACGATTACATCGGTCATTTAAGAATATGGAACAGAAAATGGGTATATTTTGATAATTGTGAAAGTTCACTTTTAATGAAAAAAAAGTTTAACTAAAAAATCTTAACTAATTCTTAAAAATTAGTGAAAATAAGTAAATAAATTAATAAAAAATTTCTACTTTGAATTTAGCAATTACTTGCACAAAGTTTAAATTTTTTTAATAAAAAAATCTCCTTAATTTTTAACTATAAAAGTAACAAGGTGTGATTCAATGATTTCGTTAAAAAAGAATTAAGATTTAATTCTGATCAAAGATTTTGCTTAGAAAAAAAAAAAAAAAATAACAAATAAGTAGTTGGGAAAACATTGGCAAAAAAATAAAAATAATATAAAATACTTTAAGTTAAATTAATTTCATGGTCAACATATACGTAAACCGTTATAATTAAAAAATCTAATCATAGTTATTCTAACATCGTATTTAAATACACGTATCTCGTGAACTGTTTTTCAATTAACTAATAACCCACTAATTCATAATTGAAGTAACTGATTATAAAGTGTATTAACAAGCAATTTTTCAGTTTAAATTAATTTATATTTTTTATTTCCTGTTCAATCTGGCAACCAGTAAAAATTGAAACTAATTCATTTGACCATGGATTAATTTGGACAATTTTTAAATAATTAAATTTTTTTAAATTTGCATTATTTTACGTTTATACATAATATATTTGCACAGGGTTAATTTTTTGTTTAATTAAACTGTTGAAAAGCTTGATTTCAATTTGATTATTATTGAAGGTAATTCAGTTAAAAATAATTCAAAAACTTTTCAAGTTTGATTTGTTTGTTGAAAAAATATTTGATCAATATTGAAATTATCAATTTACTTTTTTTCTTTCTTTTTTTAATATAGTTGCCAACCAAATTTTAATTTAATCATAAATTTTTAATCAAATATTAAAATTTTTTAATTTAAAATTACAAAAATTTTTTTTAAAAAAAATTGAATTTATTTAACTAAATTTGTTTTTTAATTTTTTCATAATCGCTAACAATAATGTAGATATTAATTAAAAAATATTGTCATTTTTTAATTTTTAGTGTACATTAGTTATTTTACCAATTGATTGTCAATCGATAACCTTGTACTGGTCAAAATTTGATTTTTAGATTAATTATACATTAATTGTGAGAAATCGAAAAATTTAATGGACCACGGTCAATAAACAAAAAATGAAAAACAAATAATTTTATATGGCTATCTATTTTGTATGTTTTATTGTAAAATATAAAAAAAGGTATATACAAATTTAAAATTATAAAGCTTTGTTAAGATATATTTTGAAACGTTCAAATGATTTGTGCAGATCAAAGCAATCAAAAATGATTAGCCATCATTTAACAATGACCAACCTGTCCTCAGGTGTTTGGACAAATTTGAAAAAGATGGCCATTTGCCACACACAACAGTATTTAATTAGAGTTTACATTTGTTTAGTAAACAATGAAACAAGTTCACAGCATCTAACACAAAATCTTAAGGTCATATCTTATTTTTTTTATATTTTAATACAAATTAAAACAAGTATTGCCTAGTACAATCTTTGAAAAGAAAAAGAATTGTGTCTAGACTCAATTTCCAATAAATTGTAAATTTAAAATTTTAATCAAAGTTAGAACATATTATTTATAAAAATAAATAAAATAGAAAAATTACTTTTAAAAAACATAAACAAACTTGAAATGAAATAATAAAATATGAAACCTCATGCAAAACAAAATTAAAACTTTATAATTAAAAGCCAAAATAATTAAGACAACTATTTAACAGTCGTTTTCTTTTGATCAATTTCAATCTATTAATTTGTTAGCCTTGTCTTTTTATGAGCTGATTTCATCTTTGACAGTTAAGTTTTAAAATTTTGGAAAACTAATTAAAAAAATATATTTTGTAATTTGATACATTGCCCATCCTAATTCGCATAAGAAAATTATATTAAAAATTAAACAAATAAGTTTAAAAACTGTCAAGAAAATTAATGCAAATTATAATTTAAATTAATTGCTAAAAGATAAAATCATTTCAAATAAGAATTACTAGCGTATTAAATTTTACAAAGTCATAGGTTATAACTAATGATTACCAGTTCAATATTAATTGAAAACAAATAAAATATTAAAACTGGAAATAAAAAAGAATTAGAAAGTAAAAAAATTAGCCCAAATATCTTGAAAATCTAAAACAAAAGAGATTTTGAGCTTTAGAATAAAAATTAGAAAGTAAAAAAAAATAGGAAAGATAAATGAGAAATAAAATAGAACAAAAAAAAACTAATCAAGCCTTAGGATTTCAAAACATTTGATCAGCCAAAGTCAATATTAGAGATCAATTGTGACCTTATTATAATGGCTGATGAGATGCAGTACTAGACAACTGATACATTTGTGTCTAATAGTAATATACTGCAAACGAATGTGCTTGATAAGCACATATACAAAATATTTAAGATATATATTTAGAATTAAAATTGATGTAAAAATACATTGTAACAAGAGAATATGATTTTGAAACAATGTTGCCTGTATAAAAAAGATTGGCTTGTGATCGCTCTTTTCCTCTCTTAAAGGCATCACGTTCCGCACGTCAAAATGTCCAAAATGTGAAGCACACAATATGAAACAAGAGCAAGATAAACAAAATAAATGACATTTGTTGACATTGAACAATTAATCAGAAGCGAGAACATGGCCACAGTTTTGTGGTAAGCATTTCTGCAAATAGGATGCAGCAATTGCAAACCAAATTTGAGGTCAAATTAAGCTAAAATTAAAACCCGAAAGTCTTGTAATTAATCACAAAAGCAAGTGCAAATTGCGCATTCTGTTTTCAATTCACAAATGTTGGCTTTTGATTAGAAAAAAGTGAAACAGTGGCATCTAAAAAGTCTGTTCTAAACATAGCAAATTTCAACCAAACTGAATACGCAGTTAAATCTGGCCACAACATAAAGCCACATTGAGTTTGCAACGTTCGAAACAAGTTCAAAACATCATTTAAACAAGTCAAAATGCAACTTAGATCAATTCATTTGACCAGTTTCGGCAAACATTTGATTAATTTAAAAACTATATACGTTCGAATTAAATCGATAATCGTATTCTGCCACATCGATAAAAGACTGGTCTATATTTAGATCTTGGACAACTGACTGTTCAGGCAAGCTATTATCATTAAAAGTGTAAAACAATAACAAATAAAATGAAAAAATCCTAAAACAAATCTGAAAATGATAATTTGCGAAATAAAAACAAAAAACGATAATAAATAAATAAAAGAAAAAAATCAAATAGCAAAAAATCCAAATGATTTGTTCGTAAGCAAAACAACGTTCATTGTGTGTTAATAATAATGATAAAGCATGTTAACATTCATTTGTCTTTTGGAATGTGTTCACAGACCAGAAGAAAAAAAGAAGATACTTTTACCACAGTTTGGCATGTGTTCGAATTGTCGTTAATTGAGAATCAAAAAAAACCCAAAAATTTTTTGCATCAAGCCCGAAAACAAATTGCATCTATTGCTTTAGTTAGTTTTAATAGATTCAAAGGTTCAAAGTTCAAAAGCAAAGGATCAATGCAAAAGGTCCGAATATTGAAGTGATAGATGTAAAGCGATTGCTGCTTACAAATTGAAGTAAAGTTTTAAAAAAATTTTCTAGTATTCTTTTACATTATTCGATGGCAAAAAACCATGATCAAACAATTTTGAATGAATGTGGCACAATTTAAGTTAGGAAAATGCAAACACACATGCTCGATAAGAATTGCACATTCAAATGTCAACCCTTTTGATGTATTTCAAACAAGAAACATTTCAAGACGTGTGTCTTTTTCATCTTAAGCATAAACACACTTTTAATAAATGGCTCAAAAATTATTGCATTAATCACTAAATTTAAATAAATTGTGAAACTAAATTTAAGCATTGGTTTTTTAAATTTTTATTCCAAGATTTTGTTTTGATTTAAAGCTAGATTTGCCTTTTTTCTATTCGATTAATGTTTAAAAAATGTTCAGATTAAACTTAGTAAAACTTTAGACCTGAAAAATGAGAATAAAAAGGCTTTTAAACAAGTAAAAAACTTGAATAAGAAAAAGCGTTTGAAATCAAGATTTTAGGTGTAAATTAAAAAATTAAAAGCACAAACAAGTTTGTAACACTGAAAAGCTTAATTTTGGTGAAGATTAAGAAAAAGTCAAAGTATCAAAGTGAAAAAGCCGGGCGTTAACTCCTTCATGCACAATTTCATTATAAAGTTCAGGCATAGTCCAATTAAAAAAAACAGATGCAGATGATTAAGATTTTAGTTGTTTACATGCAACTTTTTCTTTTCTTTTAAATTTTTAAAACATTGATTGCTGAAAGTTGATTTAATTCAAATATATTTCATTTTAATTCAGTTTAATTTAATAGGGTCGGGCATCCAAATAGGAATGGTTGAATTCTTGAGGAGATGAGAAAAGTAATCAGAAATCTTAACTGACCAGTTGTTAAATTTGCGCAAACATTTTGCAAATTTCGCATTGAACTTGATTCTAGATGACCTAGCAGACCAAAAGCCAACGCAGATGCCATTTGCGGATTGCCATTAGATAGTTGATTCAAAGTGTCAGCCAATATGTTAGGATTGTAAAGCAAACGTTGTAATTTAACTAAATCTGCTTGATTTTGGTCAGATGAATTTAAAAGTGTGTCTTGACTGTTCAAGTCGTTGTTTTCTGTCGAAAGATGAACTTGTGTTCCTGTCAAGTTTGCACCGGTGATTTCTTTTGCATTAGTTTTGCCTATTTTGAGCTGGTAGTTGGTCAAATTGCGTTTAGATTTGAATTTGCCAACTGACTGAGATTGGCAAACATTATTTGTTGATATGGATGTAGGATGACCTGTAAAACCGGCGAATTGATCAGATAAAGGAGAAGCAGATTGAATCCAACTGCTAGTCGTGTTTAAGCTGTTCACTATCGTATTATCGCCTATTGACAGTAAACCGTTATCATTTGACAATTGGTTGCGTTTGCAAACTTTTTTAACAGAACTAGAATTAGGTGATTGACCAGCTGATGCAATACTTGCCGGAGAAAGATCTTCAATTGTGCTAAGTAAATAGCGGTTATTAATATGTGAGTTGTTGATGGTTTGGTGATCAGAGTTTGACGGACTGACCAGGGATCCATTATTGCATTTCGACCAGCCGTTAGCCATCACTGTGAAAGCTGGATGTTGGACATTGTGCAATAAGCCTAGCAGTTGACCATGGTTAGGACTAGATGAACTGATTGCGTTGCTATTCAAGACAACTGTTCCACTGCTGTTGGCAGGTGTAATGGGAGACGAAGATGCAGAACTGCAACTTTGGTTTGACAAATAAGATCCGTTACTCATCAAACTATTGCTGTATACATGATTTGTTTCCTTTAAATTGTCAAGCAATGAACGGTTTTTTACGGTTGAAGGAGAATGTTGGTGGTTAGGTGAAGAGCTATGTGAAGACAGGTTAGAATGAACTTGTGAAATATGCTTATGTATGGAGGATAACTGTCTCTGTACATTTGTTTGGTTAGATGATTGATGAGCTTGTTGAATTTCTGAACTTGTCAATTGTTCACAAGTTGTTTGTGGCTTTTGTTGTTGTTGTTGCAATAGAGCAGTTACTGCTGCTGCAGCAGCTCCATTTTGTTGGCTAAACAAGGCCGTGATTGCGGCCACAGAACTTGATCCACAATTTAATGATTGTTGCATTTGTTTGGCTCTAACGCCCAATTGACTTAATTGATGATGATGATCACTATGCATAGAAGGTGTTGCAGGCTTAGTTCCATTATCTGGACAATGATTATGTTTGTTGTTAGCTTTTTTGATTCTGGAATGAACGGTGACCGCTCGGCCAGGACATTGGCGATCACGGGAACATCGCCAGTAAACTGTTCCATCTTTACCATCTCTGACCTTGTTGTATCGATGACCTTCAAACACCAGTGCCACACCGCCACGTTGTGTGGCTACGTACTGGCAATCCATAAGAAAAGGCTCTATTTTAGCCAGTTTCTTTTAATAACTAATCTTATGTTCAAAGTAATTCTAGGTTTATCCGAATTTTATTTTAATTTAATTTATAAATTATTATTTCTATTTCTTGTTTCTACCAATAATTAGCTTTAACTATTTTGGTGCATATCAAAATTTCAAAGTTAGTCACTAATCAGTCGCACTAGTTGTTTATTAAAGTCTAAACACGATTAAAATCTGATTATGAGTGAAGATGTCTGCATAGGTGACGTCGGTCAATCTTCTATGTATCAACTTGTAATGCAAGTAATAATATGTTTTTAAAATTTATATGCTTTCTATATTTTTTAATTTTTTTTTAAGATTCACTTGATGCTTTCAGACGTTTTTTTATTTTGAATATTCCTGTTTTACAAATAAATGTGTTCAGGCAAATTGTGTTTGATACAATGAGTAAGCCAAAAAAAATTAATGCTAAACAATGATTGATTTGAGATTGATGAGTTCAAGGTAATTTTTTTTTAAATAATGCAGACAAAAAAATTTCAAACGGATTAATAAACGAACAAATTTAACTTTTCAACTGTTTTAACTATTTACCAAGACACTTTGATTGTTGCTTGTATATATTTTATTAATAATAATAATTAAAAAAAATCTTATTTTATACTTTCTCTATTAATTTTGTATTTTAAATTATATAGTTTTTCTGTTTAAAATGAAAGAAATCTATCGTAGCTTATTATCAATATATATCTTTAGTTTCAATCAATTAAATCTTTTTTTTGATGAAACTTTGATTAATTTAAATGTTTTTTATACTATAGTTTAATTTAAAATAATTTAATTTTTTTTTATAACTATTGGAAATTATAAATTACTTGTAATGGTGTGTTAGAAAATATATATGTTTTAAATTTAGTCGTCATGTGATATGTGTTGATTTAAAAAATTTAATCAAATTAATTGTGAATGATTGTAAATCGACGCATTCTCATTTGATATAAATCAGACTAAAGCGATGATTGTAAGAAGTTTTAATATTGTTTTGATGTTGATTTTAACAGAACAAAATAAAAATGAAACAAATAATAATTATGATATTATAAATTTTGGACAAATTTATGGATCAGTTAATTGTTTAATAACGTCCAATTTATCGCAAAGAAAACAATGTCTCGAAATTATTTTACTTGAAAATTGCAAAATATTTATTATCATGTAAATTAATATGGCTTGCATTATTTTCATCCTCTTTTCTTCAATTTTTTAATTAATAATTTTCTTATTTAAAAATAACTGGTCCTTATACTGGCCTTTAGGGCACAGATTTATAGTATGTCCTGTTTATATTTTGATTAATGAAAGATGAGTATGGATGAATGCTGTCGGTTAATGATGATTCAAATGTAGATAATTTTGCTTAAAAGTTTCTAAAATTTTTTTTCTTTTAGCAAAATTTTGTATTTTTTAAATTTCGTATGCCTTTTATTGTTTTTTGAATGAGTTCGATGTAATCTCAGGGATTTCACTTTCAAATTCGACCTGTTCATAGGTGAGTTTATGATTTTGTACAGAAAGAAGTTACGAGAGGATTAAGGATAAAAATAGGAAATTGTGGTTGGATGCGAATAATAAAACAAAAAAAAACCGCAAGGATAAAAACATGGAATAAATACATTTATGGGTATGAATTCCGTAAAAAATGATAGGGAAAAATGGATAAAAAGGCAAATGATTTTGGATGAAAACAAAATTTTCATGCAAATTAAAATAAATAAAAAGAAAATTGAAATAAAAAAGTTGAAATTTATGCGAAATTGGAAGCAATTGGAAAAAGAAAGAGAAAGAAAGAGAATGAAAAATTAAATTAAGATTTAATTAAGAAAGCGATGAGTTTAATCTAAATTGAATTTGTCAATCTAAAAATAAGCTTGTATGTTTTTTTTTTATGTTTGTTCTTTTCAATGTTGATTTGCATGTGTGTTGTTAAAATGGTTAAATCAAAATGCACAGTTTTAAAGTTTAAATAAAAATAAATAATTGAACAACGTAATCAAATGCAATTGAGAAAAATTTACTTTAAAGTTGTTTTTTTTTTTTTTTGATTTTTAATTCTTGCTTTCATTTGCAACGTAATCAATGCTCGGTTAAATTGTAAAAAATGAAGAAGAAATTTGTCAGGTTTGAAGATTGTACTAAAAAATGGTGATTAAATAGTTAAGCTCTAAGACAACAACAAAATGTTTGTTACATTGGCCTTTTATTTTATATAAAGTTAAGTCTTTTTTTTTTTAATTTTTTCTACAAATAATAGTTACAATTTATAACCATTTTCGATAATAATGAAAAAAAAACAAAAAAAAAAAAAAAACAAATAGAGAAACAGTTTAAACAAAATTTAAAGAATCATGCTACAAGATAAATTTGAATAAAAAATAAATCAAAAAGGTATTCAACATTAGTGCAGTCTAAACAATTAAAGATAAGAAACGAGTCTAATAGATGCACTGATCAGTCAGCAAAAAGTGTTTAAAGGCATTTTTGCTTCTGCTTAGATTTTGTTTTTGGATTTAAAATGCCGAATCTAGTGACTTAAAGACAAAAAGTGAAGCCATAGTTTGGTCAAGTTTGCTAAAAACCAAAAATAATCAAATAAAACAAAAAAGCTAAAACATTTTAAAAATTTTTAAAAAGTAACAAATAAAAAACAAGAAATGCAGCAAAAGCATGCGAAGCACATGATCAGTTTAATTGTTTTTAGATGATTGTTAGAGTAGAAACACTTGTACAATTGGTTTTCTACTTGATCACATCTTCTCCAGCAATCATTTTTTTGCTTTTTTTTCATCTGCAAAAACGAGCTTTTGCTTTAATTAAGCGTAATGAGATTGTGATGAGCCCAAGTGAGGACGATTAAAACAACTATAAGATCTGTTGCAAATGGAACACCACCATGGTTAAAAACCATTTTAAAATTGATTCATAAATAAAATTTTTGTTTTTTATTTGCTTTATATAACTCTTTCTTATTTTTATTTAAATTTTTTTACTATTTGTCTCATTTGATTTCATTTAATTTTTAATTTTTTTCCTATCTTTTTTATCGTTAAGTTTTTTTTTTATTTTCATCACATTTTTAAGTTTAATCTGCTGATAGCTAATATTTTGTGCATTGTTTTTCCGGTTTAGTATTAAACAAAATATTTAAAATAAATCTTCTTTTTTTTTTTTAAATTTTGCTAAAATCATTTATCAATCATTAACCGAATTCGACTTATCATTAGTCAAATTTTGGCCTTAGTTAAAGAAAACAATCTTTTCTAATTGCAGGTCAAAAAAAATGTTCAATTTTTTGATTGTATCAATTGACAGGTACAATCAAGTAAAACGCCCCCGGATTGTGTCGGTCAGTATATTTATACTTCTTAAATTTAAACAATATATTTAAAAAAGATTAAAATTGAAAAAGAATACTTGAAAAATAAACCAAATGTGTATATTTAAAAACAGATCAAAAGTATAAATATATGTTTAAATATCATATTAGATAATGAAAATCACACATCAGAATTTTTAAAGCTGATGATCAGCATTGTAATTAAAATCAAGCATTGTAATTAAACAATAACAATTTGCATCTACTAAAACAAAAACAAATTTTCTAAAATTTCAAAAACACAAAATCAAATGAAAAGATGATTTTAACATTCAACTGACCTGTGAACTTTGTCTTAATGAGCAAAAAAAATAAGAAAATGCACGCAAGAATGGTTAAGATGATATATGATAGTTATGCACAACATTTTGGATGTTAATCAGCTATATAAAAATATAAATGCACAATACAAGTATAAATATGTGTAGTGTGCTGCAGGCATATATGGCCACATGTACACGTTTAAAGCAGTGTTTAAAAGACGAAAAGATACCAAAACAAGATACAAAACAAAACATAAGAAAAAGTAGTTTGTGCAGGAAAAAATGGGCAAAAAAGAAAATGGTTTTATCAATTGCAAAAAAAAGATCTTATATGAAAAAAAAACAACACACAAATAATATTATTGTAAATTAATAGTGATCATAATTGTGTTAACAATTATGTTTACAATTATACTAATGGTTAAGCATCGCTGAAGATGTTAAAATTGGTCAACTTGAAAACATATCAAAACAAAGACCGAAATTTGAACTGGGCCGAAACCAAAGAGCAAATTCGAAATAAACGAAAAAATAAAAAAAATAATTAAAGAAACTTGTGGATTAATTTGAGCATAATGAAAAAAAAAAAATAAAACAATAAACAAACATGAATAAGTAAAAAAAAAAGTGGTCAAGCTTTAATATAAAAAAATTGTTATAATTTGATTTAATTTAATTTAGTTTTATTTTATTATAAACTGTTTCAATAAAAAAGTTTAAAAATATTGAAAAATACTTAAAACATTTATTTAAACTTAAAACAAATTTAAATCACATTATGATTTTTCAGATAAAAATCATCTAAGTTAATGTTTCAAAACTATGAATCAATTAAAAAAAATGATAATAATAAATAACAAAATAATAAGCTTCTATAAAATAAAAAAACCAATAAGATAAATCAGTAAAAATCTAAATTATTGAATACTAGTTAATTAATTTATAACTAATAATGATTTTTACAATATATAGATCATAAAAAAATAAAGTAAATGATCTTCTATCATAAAAAATGAAAAATTTTAATTTTAAAACTTATATACTTATGTATTTTATGACTAACTAAAGTAAATTTTAAAAAATTTTTAAAAAAAAGCTTTAAAGATAAAGTAGATTATTTTAAGCAAATCGTGATCAAAAATGACAACTACCGGACAATATGAACAGGTGAATAAGTCATTTGTGTTAATATTTTCAAATAAAACATAATTAACAACTAATTAGCCGACAAGAAAAACTAAGTTCAGGCTAGATAGTAAAAAATTTAAATAAAAATTATAAATGTGAAACAAACGACCGAAAAGATTGAAAAAAAGGATAAAAGTGAATGCAATCAATTATTGATGATAGTTTGATCGTGATAAACGATAAAAGTGGCAAAATTAGATAATAAAAAACACCTTTAAAAAATTTTATTTTTTAAACTCATTAAAGCAAAACAACTAAATGTTAACAAATCAATGTATCAATAAAGAAAATAAAGTGAAAACAAATAATTTTTTTCAATAAAATAAATGGTTTAGTTGAAAACTATTTAAACTATTTTGCAAATTGAAAATATTTAAACCTATTGCTGGCAAGAGCAATCTGTTTTGTTGTGTCAAGATTAGTTTGAATAGAGCAACTAAATAATTAAAAGTTTGTTTATAACTAGACAAAAAGCGGCGGAAGTGAAACTGAAGTTTACAAATAATCATTCGGTCTGATGCATTTAAATCAAGTGGTGTTTGACTACTTTTTTATTGTCAAGCTATAACTTGCATGCTATTTTAAATCACAAGTAATTTAAATAAAAATTTGGCTTTTTCTTTATTTGTATTTTTTGTTTAACTCCAGTGTTCTTGTTTGTTTTAACTGGACTAGGTTTAAATCTAAGTTTTTTCTTTGAATTTCTAAATTTGAATCACACACGTTCTAGAAAAGAAACAAGCAAAACATTTAGAGTTGGTAAACAAATTTTAAAAATAATCGGCTTGAAATAAACCGCAAACTTTTTAGCAATCTATTTAGTAGTGATTCAGCAACCAATTTGGTAATATATTTACAAATATATTCAGCAACTCATTTGGCTAGCTATTTAATAAAGTTTTCAATAAAATGTTTAATAAAATATTAAATAAACTGTCCAACTAAATAGTATTTTCGTGTAGCTTGAAATAAACAGGCTTCAAGTATAAATCGAACTAGATTGTAATTGAAACCAACGGCCAACGTTTTATAAAGATAAGTAAACAGCTAAGATTAAAAGCTTATTTAGTGCTTAAACAATTATTTAACATGATTTGCAGTCATTGTTTAGCAGTCGAGCTGTTGATTTAATTGTGAACATATTCGCAGATCACCTGTTTAAGTGGTTTGCATAGTCAGTTCTGACTGTGGTAAATCAAATCGTATGCTTAATTGTGGATTCAAAGCACAAGACAAAGATAAGAAGAAAACGGCAAGAAAAAGGATGGTAAAGAGGTATAGTTAGAAAGGTTAAATGTTAGTATAAAAGAAAATGGTTAAAAAGAAAATGGTTAGAGAATAAGAATAGCTAGAAAAAGAATGGTTAGAAGGAGAAAAAAGAGCAAACGGTTAGAGATAGAGTTGTTAAAGAAGGAATGGTTAAAGAAAGAATAGTTTAAGAGGGAATGACTAGAAAAAAACTAAAAAAAATGGCAAAAAAATAAACGGTAAAAGAAAGCAAAAACAATTTACGTACATTTCAAACTGATCAGGTGGACGCCAGTTGAAAGAGATCAAAACTAAAGGACACAATTAGTGCAAATTTGCCCGGCTTATTAAAATACGCAATCAGTGGCGAAAACGCAATAACTGTGAACAAGTTTCAAACGAGTTTTAATTCTCACTGAATCGTTCGAAACTAGTTTAAAAATCAATTCTAATGTTTTTACTTTGAAACACTTAACAAATGATTTGAGCTCGTAATTAAATTTAGATTCACTAGTTTGCAAACAATGTTATGTTTACTTGAATGCACATATACAGCTGAGCGCGGCACATTTGAATTTAACAATTTTGCCATTAATTCGGCCTGATTAATTCGCTTCTCACTTTTAATTGATTGATTTCTTATCTTTTACTTGTCAACTTATTGGCATTGCCAATGTCTCATATCATTTAAAAAATGTTCTCAGCTAATCGCTGTTTGAACCGCAACTTCAATTCTGATTAGACCTATTCAACAATGTTTGTTTTTAACTATTTTTTCCTATAAGCCAGCAGAATTTACACATTATGGCAAATTCAAACTTACAGTAATATTCACTTATCAAAACAAAACAGACAAAAATAAGCAAAAAGTTTTTTAGTGTTTATAAACAGTTAAACGTAATAAAAGGGGTTAAAAATAAATGAGCAAAACGACAAATTGATAAAAATGAATAAATTAATTCCAATGTTATTCCACTCTAAACCAAAAAAACAAGCTAACCAAAAATAGAGTAAGTCGGAATAGAGCTTGCAAAGAAAGATGAAAAAAAGGTTTAAAATTTATGCTTGGTCAGATTAAAAAAAAATCAACTAAAATATAATGAAACAAGAAATTGAAATAAAAAGCTATACATTTGCACTTGTTTTCAAAAGCAAAGCTAGGCTTGGCATTGCAAACATTTACAAAAACCAGGTAAGATATAAAAAAATTAAACAAAATAAACTAAAAATTAAAGAAAAACACATTTATATAAATTGATATAAATTCAAAACAAATTCAGTTAAATGCCTACACACACTTAATGTATCAAACTTTGATCACATATAAATGGAATAGAATTTTTTTTAAATTGTTCGTCATCACAAAAACTAAAAGCTGTTTTGAACATTAAAAGCCAAGCCCACCTGATCTTGGTCTTAGGTGGGTCTGTCTAGACAAAGAAATTATCCAGAACGGACACTGTTTCCTGTTAAGCTAGTCGAGTGCGGCCTCTTTCAATGGTAACAAATATGCAATGCACGTAGACTAGTTAAAGATAAAAGCTAGCCAATAAATAGCTAAGACTAGAGAAAAGTCTAGTCAAGTGGATCGACTTAAATGAATACAATTGCTCCCTTTGCGACAGGTTGATCATCAAATGATACACAGATTTTGTCTGTTTTGATTTGATCGTCTGATCGCACACAAAGTTGATAATCATAGGCCTGTTTCATTTGCCAAAATGGCAAATCACACGATCTATTGTTTGCACTGATTTTGGACAGCAAATTCTGCAATCACTAGCTTTTATCTTTTAGTACGCTACATTTGTTTGTTTGAATGATGGCAGTGAAAATGTTGCTTTCTATTTTGACCGTTTGACCTTGTCTGCACAAATTGCAATGGCAGAAGCAGACAAGCAAGAGTGAAGACACTGATTAAACAGTTTTATTGAAAAATGGTGAAGCAAATTAAGATGCTAACTCGGCTCTTAACGTTGATTTTGTTAAAGTTTTATTGAAGTTTTATTGAGACCTTAATCTGCTTGATGTGCTTAATGCAAAAAACAGTTTGTGGTAGGTCGCGACTACTGCAAAAAGACTCAAATGCTGGTCTAAACCAAAAAAGCATGAAAATAATTACATGTATATAAACAAAAGTCAGTCATCAATGTAGCCTATGGCAAAAAGGTAGCATCTTTTCTTTATTAGGTCGTTTTTCGCAGTAGTATCGCATACCTCTAGACATATAGCTGTTTTATGCACGCATATTGCATCATATATAAGAAAAGATTTGACTTTTTACAGCCATGTTCAAATGTCTTTGTGCTTGAGTTCAAAATGATACAGAAACTGTATGATCGGGTCGCTGAACTCATTTTGATACAATTTGAAAAATCGTATCCTTGTGCTGTGACCGTGTGCAGGCGGAAGGAAGCTTCGGTCTGGCCTATGAACTGTTTTATATGAATTGCGACTGTGCTGATGTTCACACAGTTTGCTAACCTTTTCTCAAATCTTTTCAATTGATTTGCTCAGCTTGACCTTTGCTATTTTTTACTCTTTCATTCCCATTTCTCTTTCTTTCCCATTTCTCATTCTTTGTCTTTTTTTCATGATCTGTTCAGCGTAATCACTATTGTCACCATTACACAGATTCTAACCCTTACTTTGAAAAGTCTTGTAAAATAAATCTTATTTTTGCTAGTTGATTTTTTTGTTTTATTATTTATTTATTTTCTTCTCTTTTTTTCACTTTTTCTTTTTTGCTTGTCATTCTTTTTATTTTAATTGTATATATATTTTATTTTTCTTCAATTTTGTCACACTTTTTCAGCTTTGAGCGCAATTTAGTGACACAATTTTTTACTACCGTTAAACTCACATTGCCAATTTTGCAAACTTATGCGAAAGTCTATTGTGTTCGAAATTGTAGAAGTAAACAAAGTTAAAAAAAATCAAATGAACGAAAAACAAGCCAAACGAAAACATCGGATTGTAGCTTATAAAGAAATGCAAAAATTTCAAACAACGACAAATGTCTTAGTAAAAATAAAAAATGAAATAAAAAAAAATGAAGTAAAAAAAAATGAAATAAAAAACAAAAAACAAATTTTTCGCAAATGCAGAAATCGATTGAGCTTAAAGCAAGTGAACTGGACCACAAAGCTTGTGATGAGTTTGTCAAAGCTGATTCGTTTTAGTTTTCACCATTCTTTTAATGCAAAATAGTAATTCAGTCCCCATGTGACTCTTCACTTGATCTTAGCCGCAAATTATGATACAATGTGACTTTGAAATTTCTACTAATCTAGACTAGTCCCCAGAGCAGTAATAAATAAGATGCGACTTAAACATTGAGAACGTGTTTGGTATTCTTAAATGTTTTTTCGCACTTTTTCTTATAACTTTTTATCTTATTCTATGTTTACTTGTCGTTCTTATTTCAACTACTTTGTTTATTTTTTTATTTTTGATTATTTATTTTTATTTTTGATTATTTATGTTTTATTTATCTATTTTTTTTATTTTTAAATTTTTCATTTATTTTTTTTTTTATTTTTTTCACTTGTTGTTTAATTAAAGTTTTTTAGCTATTTTTCTTAATCATACAATATTAAATTTTTTAGCAAAGTAGCAATCGGTAAAAATAAGTTTAATTAAAAAGACTTGCTTGACAATGATATGCAAATAAACTGTTTAAAATATTTTTTAAATGTGAAAAAAATTGAATAAAAAATTAAAAAAAAAATGTTAGAACTAAATAATAAAAAAATAAAATGAAATAAAATAAAATAAAAAAAGCAATAAAAAGTAAAAAACGGTTTTAATTGGACAAAGGGTGGCAATGATTGAGCAAATTGGCTAAGTATTGGCAACAAAGCTTGAAAATGATGTCTGACAGAACTGATGATCAACTGAAACCCAAGATGAACAAGATTGGATTACGATTAGTCAAGTGAAAGATTTATGTCATCATCGCAAAAGCTAAATGATGAAAGCAAAAGGATTGAATCACTAAAAGAGCTGACTAAATGCCAAACAGCAAAAAATTTAAAAATGATTGGTTGGCATTGATGGACACGTTTGCAAATAGTCCAATATTAGATGCATCGTTTTCTCAATAAAAAACAAGTGTAACAAGAGTAACAAAAGTAACAAAAGTAACAAAAGTAACAAAAGTAACAAAAGTAACAAAAGTAACAAAAGTAACAAAAGTAACAAAGTAACAAAAGTAACAAAAGTAACAAGAGTAACAAGAGTAACAAGAGTAACAAGAGTAACAAGAGTAATAAGAGTAATAAGGGTAACAAAAGTGAAGAAAAAAACAAAAAGGGATAAATATGAAAAATGAAAATACAAGCTTAAATGGATAAAGAAATGAAAAAAAGGATGAAAATAAAGAAAAATCTTGAAAATGAAGATAACTATGAGCAGATGGTTTCCGATTGCATTTGCAAGACTTAGAAACAAGATTTGGCCAGTATTTGGCATGAGTTTGTAAACAAAACGCTGGAAATTTTGAAAAATGCAAAACGGCAAAAAAAAAAAATTGAAAAAATAAGAAAAATAGAAAAGATTTAATTGATGCACTACCATTCTTTACCATGACTTGTTTCCTTTATGGTGTATTTGCTTGCTTAAACCTTGTTTAAATTTCTATATATTATTGTTTCTTAGCTTAAGAAGCAAACACACTTTGTTTTATTTTTGCCTGCTCATCTTGTTTGTGGACTTGGTATGCCATAAACAAGCCGCGTTTATATGAATAGTGAAATCATCATTAACTACGGGCAAATCAGGTAGGAAGAGGATGAACGCTAAATAGACCAAGGTTACCCTTTGATTTAATTTCAATATAAACATGAAATTGCTTACTTGATAAATCTAGCCCAATTTTTTTAAAAGTCTTTGTAAACCAATCTGGATTTAAAGTGTTTGTATAAATTGTGATTGTCCTTTAAAATCGTGCATAAATTGAACGGAATATGTATAAGATACAGGCAAATCTGGACTAGTTATCAGTTTAGCCAGATAATTTTCTCTGTCAAAAAAGTTGTATAAGCTATAATTAAAGTATAAATCAAATAAAAATTGACCAGGAATGGTTAGAAGTTTAAATAGTAAGAAACAAGGACAAAATTTAGCTGTAAAATAAAGAAAAGTTGGAACAACTGCAACACCTGCATCAAGGTGTCAGACACACGCCTGAGGGCTAACTCAGTTGTAAAACAGGTCGGCACGCATCGTTAATCCTTTCCACATCTTTTGCAAGACATAGCTAGCAGACAACTTTAAGCGTAGGCTCAGCAACTGGCCAATCCAGCTAGACTTTGGCCGTGTCAGCTGTTGATGATGCAAATTGATCAAAACCAGTTCGATTGATTGTCTTAAAAAGACCTAGTTTCTTAGCGCCCTGCTTAATAGATAATCATAGACAAAACCATACAATTTTAACCCATAAACAAATAGCTTCGTGTGCAGTCAGAGATCAAGTTCAGTGCGGTCGTGAATTTGTTTCTATTCAATTGGACCGCAAGTGATACACGATAAAAATGGCAACATTCCTAATGCGTACTTCAAACCGCAGAAAATTTTGAATTTTAATAATTTAAATATAATATTATTAAAAGCGAATAATAAAATTAGAATAATGCTAAGTAATTGCGCCAATGTTCTGACCCGTCGGCCAAAATAATAGAATGCATAAATCAGCCATTACGCAAATACAGCAACAGTGTTGTTTGGTTTAGCAACCCTTTGCTCACTTCTTTAAACTTCTGAAAGTGGGCTTAAACTGAATGTATTAAAACGCATTTTATCAAGAAAATTTAGCCAAGTCAAATCAAATTTAAACCTTATAGCGTGTTTTATTAGCAAAATGTATTAATTTTAAACTTGTTTTTTAATTCACAAGTTTAAAAAAAAAAAATTTTCAGAAAACTTTTAAGTAAAATAATTAAAAGCCAACATTGAACTCATAGTCTCAGCATATTAATTTAATTACATTAGAGCACAGCTAAATTGATCGATAAAAATTTAAAGCCTTTTCATTATTTGATAATAGCAATTATAGCAGACAAATTCGCTAGTCAAACATACTAATTAATGAGCCCATCATGATACAAATCAAAAGATTGACTTGTGCTTGCTGTTATTTACTTAACACTGATCTCAGTTTAAATACTATGATTTAAAAATTTAAGATTCGCTAATATTGGATTTGATATCTTATGATGATCAAGTGATGAAATTGGCCTAGATTACGAAATGCAATTTTAATTTGATTTGAACGGGGTATTTAAATTTCTGACTGAATTTCAAACAAACTTTTTTCTTAAATTTTTAGATTAACTTAATAAAAAGATGCTCATGCATTGCAAAAGATTATATTTATTTTTATTATTATTTTATTTATTTTTTCTTTTGCTTACTTCAAGAGTAAAATTTGGTACTGTATAAAGAGGAAATAAAAAAATGGCAAAAATAATATGAAATTAAAGGAAAATCACAAAAAAACAATATATTTGAGCTTTAAAAAAAAATGAAAAAATAAATAAACAAGAGAACACATATACGTGTTATATAAATATTATATATTATGTATGATATGTATATTATGTACGTATTATATATGCACAATACATATTAAAAAAGAAAGATAAAAAAAAGATGTAAGCATCATCATCAATATTAGCCTCATAAACATGCAAGAAATAAAAGACTGCAAGACACTATTGAAACACGAAACATCAGTTACATGATCATATGTTTTGGTTATGTATGATGTTGTTAAACAAAATATATAAATTTTATTTATTTTTTAGCTTCACCGATTTGACCCAATGTGACCAGCAGTTTAATTGTACATCAAATACACAAGATGTAAATATATAATTAAATAATTATATGCAGCAACAAATAAACAACAGGGAAAATGATCAGAGATAAAAGTGAAGTAAATATTATCGATTGGTACGATTTAGGCATTTGATTTGTTCACTTGTTTATGATCATCTGTGAATAAATGGCTTTTTTTAAAAAAATAAAAAAAGTGTAACTAGTGGATTAGCAATTAAAATAGGTAAACGTAATTGAAAACAAAACATGATTTTTAAAGAATTTAAAAAAAAAAAACTTGTAATAAAAAATTTAAATAAAAGTGGTAAAACAAAAAATGGCCATTTAGTTATGCAAAAATATGAAGACGTGTAAAAAGATGTTAAATAAAACTGGCATTACCCATCAACCAGGAAAAGGCTAGTAGGCAAGTTTAATCACTTTTGATGGCTCCTCATGTCTGCTTGATTTTAAATAGGCTAATGGCCGGTTAACTGCATTAGGCAAGCTTAGCCCATTAAATTTGACCATCGTTTTAGCTTTTCCCATTTTTGATCGTCTACAGCCCATTTATTGCCAAATGATCGCGCTTAAATCATCACATTTTCCATCACCAATTTTCCAAGCTATTTCTTTCATTGGATAAATGATGAACTCGGACAAGAGAGTTAGATTTCATAGACACTATTTTAAATGTAAAATCAGAAGATTTTAATACGCCACAAATAATAATTGAAATGCAATTAATTTTTTTTCATCAGCAAGATAAGATCAAAAAAAAATAAATGCCAGTAAAAAAAATATGTTTATTGTTTGTAAATTGGAAATGGTCTATCAGATGATTGTAAACGCAACAGGAGCAGCCCAACAAGAGAAGATAATTCATAGGTATTTGGAAATTGCTGATTAAATACTAGTAAAATAATAAGTAATTTGAATTCACTAGATTCAGTAAAATGTTTGCCATTGCCCAACTTATTCGAATTTGTCAGAAATTATTTAAAATCATAATCTTACAAAATTTAAAATGATAAACTGGGAAAAGAATTTTTTTTCCTTTTTCATTTGAATTTCATCTAACGAAAACAATTTGTCTAATTCAAATGAGCAATTGAGTCACTATTGATTGAAATAAGCACCTGTTCAATTGAAAACGTGAAAAATAAATTGTGTAAAATAAAAATGTCGAAACAAACCAATCACATCAAAACACACGCAACGATATATTTAATAAAGAATTTGAAAAAATTTTAGGCGAATATTAAAAGCAAAAAGATTAAGAAAGTAATAATAAACAGTATTGAATAGTTAATTTTAAAAATGTTCATCAAGATTAATGTTAAGACAATGTTTTGTAATATTTATGCCGCAATTGAACTAACTTTGCAAATGGCGAAATTAGAAACTGAGTATTGAATTAAATCCATTCAGTAAATTTACAACCATTAGCAATAAATAGCGATAGATTTGGTTAATTAACAAATAAAAAAAGCTGACCTGTGGCTCGATTTATGCTAGCTAAATCTAAACTTCCGTTATTGGTGAATTGGTTCATGACCGAAGTGGCCAAAGCCGCAGCCATTTGGGGATTAGAAGCGGAAAAATACTTTAAAGTTTCGCTCACAATCGATGGCAAGGTCAACATGTTCTGTAGTTTGCTTTGCATATTATTGTTTAACAAATTGTTCAACTGATTCAAAGTGTTGATGGAAGAGTTGGGCGATATTGCTGGGCTGTTGCAGCCATTGTTTGTCGAACTGTGGTTATTTGAACTGTTTTGGCTAGAATTGTGGTTTGCCGAATTATGATTTGAATTGTGGCTAGAATTTTGATTATTTTGATTACTGTTCTGATTAGTTTGATTGCTGGCACTTTGATTAGATGCCACTGCACTGGCAGCAGCTGCGGCAGCGGCCAATTGATTGGCCTGTTCCATTTGCACAAGCAAATTGCTTAATTGCGTCGTACTGTTCGCATTAAGATTGAGCGCGTTTTGACCATTGAAACCGTTTAATTGATTCAATTGATTCAACTGATTTAATTGATTTAATTGATTGTTTAATTGATTATTTAGATGATTGTTTGCATGATTATGAGTGTTTGAATGCGCACTTAATGCACCACTTTTGACCAGATTGTTCAAATTGAGCAAACTGTTCAGCTTAAGATCATTTAACACACTTGAACTTTGACTGTCCATTGTATTGTTCAGATGATTATTGCTAGAATTGGACTGATGACTGGATTTATGATGGTTATGGTTATTTTGTGAGTGATTTTGTTGATGATGGCTATTATTATTGGCTGTATTTCCATTGGCATTGCTATTACTGGTGGTCAGAGAGTTGGCCACAGTTGGACTTCGGTTTCCGTTCAACTGATTATTAGAATTACTTGTCAAGTTGTTTGCATGTTGCGCTAACAAATGGCCGGCTAACAAATCATCAGCATTGGATGAACTATTTAGATTTCCATTTTGTTTGCTCAATTGAGTATTGCCACTGTTGGATAGGATGCTAACAGGTGAATTGTTTGCAGAACTTCCGTTCATTTTCAAACTGGCAAAACTGAAACTTGCATTTTCACTGGCATCTAATTGAAACGGAGAACTGCTAGCACTACTGGAACTATGTTGGCTCATTGGGTTTCCGGATGAACTTATGGTCAATAAGCTAGAATTGACCAGGTTGTTAAAGCCTTTTATGCCATTAGCCTGTGATGTATTACTATTATTTTGGTTTTGCGATTGTTGTTGCTGTAAAAGAGCTGCGACAGCCGCAGCTGTGGCCCCGTTTCCTTGGCCCAAGATTGCAGCCATGGCTGCTACAGAATTAGCCCCACAATGCAGACCGGCCAAAGCATTACTGGCCAGTCCAGCTTGGCCCAAAGAGTTCAATTGAGCCAATTGACCTATTTGACTGCTACTAATCAAAGTTTGGCCTGATTTCACTCCGTTGTCCGGACTGTGGTTATGCTTGTTATTAGCCTTTTTAATTCTAGAATGGACAGTGACTGCTCGGCCAGGACATTGGCGATCTCGCGAACAGCGCCAGTAAACTGTTCCATCTTTACCATCTCTGACCTTGTTGTATCGATGACCTTCAAATACCAAAGCCACACCGCCACGCTGTGTGGCCACATACTGGCAGTCCATCATCATCACTTTTCAATAATACACCTTGATCCTTGTTTTTCAAAAAGTGAGTAAATTTTATCACTTGTATTTTTTCTTTTCACACCTATGTGAGTTTTTGATTTTAGTAAAAATTTATAATCATATGATTTTTAATAATGCTAAATAACACTTTATCTTATTTTTAGCCAATTTTCCAATTCAGCTTTTTAAAAAAGCAATTTAACTTTAAAAAGCAAAATTTTTTTTTTTAAACACTAAAACTAATATTTTTTTAATCATTTAACTCAACACAGATTATTCTTTATATCTCAAGTATCAAGGCTTTTTGATATGGCAAAATATTTATCAATTTTTAAATTTTATTAGCATTTAATTTCCAGTATATTTATATGTTGTCATTTAATACTTTTTGCTTTTATTTGTTAATTGTTATTTCTATTATTTTATTTTAGGTAAATGCTCATTTATTTTATTTTAAAATTATTTTTTAAAAATAATTATAAAATACGAGCATCATTGACTTAAGTTAATAATAGCCAATAATTTTTTTTTTAATGTTATTAATTATTGGCAAAAATAAAAAAAAAAAAATAAAAAAAAAATTATTTTGTGGTAATTAAAATTAATAAAATTTTTTTTTTTCAGAGAAATCACAGCTTACAGACAGTGCAACACAATCTTGATCTATTTTGATCAACAAGTGGCCTGAATCATTTTAATTCGGCTTAAAGATGGCACTTAGGTATTTTAAAAACCAGGTCTTAAGACCACTGGTTATTTTTAAAAAATTAACTAATTTTTATTTTCAACAACTTATATTAGTTTTTTTTTTTTTTTTTTTTTTTTTTTAAATATGTATTCACAATCTTGCCTATTTCGCGCTCAAAGCTGTTTGACTTTGAAAATGTTCGAACTAAACTGCAAATCAGTTTTACAAAAAGTATTCTTGAACAATTTTTCTTAAAATGGCAATTAATGAAAGTGATTTGTCATGTATTGACGAGTGAAAACTAAGTTGAGGATGGCAACAAATGTTGAAAAATGATAAGCAATCAAAAGTTAATAAAAATATCAAAAAAAAAAATATAATAAATATAATTCGGTTTTAAAAATGCACTAGAACAGAAAGATTATATAAAATTTAAATAATGATAATAAGTAGAAAAAAATGCACTTGATGCTTGTGCAACTTTATTTTGACAATTTAAACATGTGGTCTTAACTGTGATCATCAATGAACACACTTAATTAGGCGTATTTTTCTTGTTTATGGCAAAGTGTTAAATTGAATAAACACTTGCTTAATCTTGAAGAAAAATAGAAAAAAAGCAACAGAAAATTTGAAAAAAACAAAACTGCGCTTGTTTATAATTAAATTTCAATTTATTATTTATTAAATTTCATTTTTCAATTTGTCAGAAAATATTTCAATAAGTAACGTAATCCTTAATTAGCGGGCACTTAGATTTACCGATGGTAAGCATTTTCACCATTGGCTTGGAACACAAGTCAGAAAAGGGCAGGGAACTTGCTCAAGCCAAATTTGGCCTGGATAAAGGCCAAAAGCATCAATTAATATGCACATGATTTTGAGAAAAAAGACAAATAATTAAAAAAACAACAAATGTGAAACAATCTAAATAAAACATTATATCAAATAAGGTTTTTAAGGTTTTTGTCAAATATTTCCTATGTTGATTACTAAAGCTAATAGTTTAAAAAATTCACTAGAACCGACACTTTTAGATAAACAGAAAGTTTGAACATCACAGTTTTAAAAGCGTAAACTATAAACAAATTAATTTAGAATGATTATTATAACTAAAACAAAGGAAGCATATTTGAGCACGAAAATTAAACTGTCACAACGAAACACTGCACAAACACTCCATTACATATTTGCTTGCACTTGTTAAGACACATACACATGGAGAATACGAAATATTGTGAAAATTTTTATTTGAAATTCAATTTCAACAGCAGTGCATCAGCATCACTGATATAGCGACAAAACAAACAAAAGTCAAAAGGAACAGCAATTTGAATCTTGTTGATCATAGTTTCCGGTGAAATAGCAGGGTGAAAAAAAAGCAGCCGATCGCCCGGCAAACAGGTTGAAAAAATTAAAGTAAAACATCTGATTGGTCTGAACTTGGCAGATCGAAGAAATCGCGAGCAAAATTGATGAGCGATTAAAAATTAATAAATAAATAAATAAATTTTGTGGCGGCAAAAGCGACCGAGAACACGGCCGAGCTAAAAAGAGCAAATAAGAGCGAACAAAATAGAATAGAAAGAGTGAAAAAGAATGAAAAGGATAAAAAAGAGTGAAGAAAAAAAAAATGAACAAATGAACAAAATGAACAAAATGAACAAAATGAAACAAGAGGCGACTGAAGAAAAACAAGAGCCAGGATAAAAATGGCAAGCCTGGCTGCGGTGAAAGAGTTACGCGCCCACAGTAAGCCTTTCAGTTGATCCCAGCTCTGGCTTAGTTGGCGCCAATCCTCGAGCATTGGCCGGTGCTCCATCCACTGGTCGGCTTGTCCAGTCTTCTGTCCACACTTAGCTTGGCAGTTGTTTAATTAGATCTTTGCCATACACACTGGCTTGCCCGACCGGGCTCAGCTTAGCTAAGAGGCTGGCTAAGTGAAACAGGTAGGCAGAGCGGGCCAGCCACAAATAACATTTGCTTATAAGCCTTTTACACCATCGGACCAGTTGTGGATTGGCTTTCTAATGGCCAGCATCAGGACCACCACACTTACAAGTGGTTCAATAGTGCAAAGCTCTCTTTACCCGCACTTTGTCTGTTGCATCAGTGTAGCTTGCTTCACTCTGGCTCTCATCAGCTGGATGCAACAGGCAAACTTCAGACAAGGCGGCAATCACCTTGCTCAGTTTCTTCACACTAGGCCAAAACGTCTTTAAAAGAACAAACCAGTTGAAATTGCAGAACTGCTCTTTGCCGACATTATTCTAGATGTCTATTGCGTTAATCCATTCATCAAACCATCCATAAGTGTCTTCAGTGGCTCAGCCACTGGGAGTTCACTTATTTAAAGAACGAGTTTGCCTCATTATTTGCTTTCTGCACACTGGAATTCTGAAATGAAGAAATCAGTCAACACAAAATGGCTAGAAATAATAAATTTTTAAACAGACAATTTGTGTCAATTGTTTCGATAAAAGCCATTTGCAGACAAAAAATTTATTGCCAATCTTGGCCGAAAATAATATGGAAACAATGTTTGCCAATTGGTTCAAATTTGCAAGTAACTCAGTTATATGTAATCAAGACTATAAGCTAATTTGTTCATAGCATTCAGCTTTTTTTCCTTCTTCTCTCTCTTCTCTTTCTTAAACAGTCTTTCGATTAGACAACTTTTGTACTTAATGCTGGTCACTTACAGGTAGCAGGTGTGCCCGGCTTCTGCTGCTATCATTGTGATTACACGTGTGCAGACGGCATGCGTCCAAAAACTCTTTAAAACCTGTTTTAAAGTCGAATTTAAGCGTAATTTGAGTTTTTGTTTATTTCGGTACTTTTGAGTCACTTACTTAACTCTTCATTTTGAAACACAGGTGCTTTGTTTACGAACATTTCGTCTTTATTTGACCAATCAAAATTTAATCGAAATGAAAACCGTTTCTATTCAGATGTGCATTGCATATATCATAGCTTGTTTG
This sequence comes from Pyemotes zhonghuajia, assembly GCA_025170145.1. NCBI lineage: Eukaryota > Metazoa > Arthropoda > Arachnida > Trombidiformes > Pyemotidae > Pyemotes > Pyemotes zhonghuajia. Next base: position 10,429,258 of record CM045845.1, read on the forward strand.
GCCCTGTGTAAATTCAAATTAAACCCTTTCACTATACTTCATGAGTTATTATAAAAATTAAATAAACTAATTTAATATATACTTGAGCGAATCAAACTCTTTACTTGTTTGAAATTAATATATGAAAGAATTTTTGTTCAATTGTTACGTGCAATGTATCAACAGGTTTATTTTGACCGCGCTTTTTTCTTTTAATTTTCTGTTTTTTCTATTTTTTTTGCTTTTTTTCATTTTCCATACGGTTTGCATTGATTTCAACGCTCATTCAAATTCTTCTTGACTTTTCTTAAACTGTTTAACCCTTTAAATTGTTCAATTTTGAATGTTGGCATGTGTTCACAATTTAAAACTTAATTGGATTGAAACTATTTTATTTGTTGAATTTTTTAAACTAAATGTGAAAAAGATAAAAATTTCTTATTTTGTTCAATATAACTGTCAGAGATTATTTATCTCTTTTTAGTTTGAACCACTGCAATGCCACGAATAACAATTAATAGCAATCAAACTTACCAAACAGTACAATTTATTTGCTTTGTTTATTTAATATACCTTAATGGAAAAGATTTTGCATAAATTTTGATTGAAAAATAATTAATTTTCTTTTGCAATACAAACAAAATCATTTTTAACTAATAAATTTATCCGGAAATTATTTAATTAAATAAAAAAATTAGTATATGGTTTGAAAAAAAATATCACCAAATAAAATATATTAAATTTTAAAACTTTATTTAATTAAATAGTAGGAGTGTTTAGACTATTTTCTTTGATCGTGTAGTTGTGCAATGGTACAAGGCAATCAGCATTTTGGCGCTTTTTTCAATCAAATAAGCTTGTTTACCATTAGTGGAATGCACTTGTTTGGTTAGTAAAACTAACTGAATAGTGGACAAATAAATGCATCAAAGCTAATTTACTTGGATCAAACTTGGATTAGATTTAAACACGACAAACCAGTTGCAACAACTAATTGCAAACTACTTTTGTACTAAACAACTGTTTGTCGTGTTCAATGTATCAATTGTTTCGCATTAAAATTTTTTTTTTCTTCAATAGGTTGAGAACTTTGATAGATCTTGAAGGTAAACCGCAAAATTTGATACAATCGCAAATATATTATGAATATACTATCAATATACTTAATATAAAAAATATTTTTTTTTAACATTTTTATCTATTTATTTATTAATAAACTAAAGCATGTTCAATTTTACTTACTAAAGATAAAATGTCATGAAAAATTGTTTCTTTAAATATAACCTTGCCACTGCATTAAATTATAACTAATTGTGATAAAAAAAAAATTCCATTCTTAAACTATTCTAATTATTTATTTTTATTTTAGTATTAATATTTAATTGTTTTTTACTTGACAGTTTTTTTGATATTTTGATTTTTAATCTTTTTTAAACCTGTGTTTAAATTTTTTTATAATCCAAAATTTAATCTTGTAAATATTTAAATATTTTATTTATAAATAAAATATACATCTTTAAAATACAATTTAAAAAAAATAAATATAATTTTACTTAAATTTTAACATTATAAAATAAAAAACCAAATCTTACTTAAACTGGTTTAATTTAGCACCTGTGTTTAAAACATTTAAATTTGATTTTGTCACCATTATTATCTTTAGATTAATAGTTTTAAGGCTACAAAGGAAATAAAAAGATAAGCATATAATTACAATTAGATTTGTATTAACTTATTAACAAGTAAAAAATTTAACGTCATACATATAAAAAAAGGTTTGTTAATCTTTTTTTCCTCAATTTTATTTTTGTACTTTATATTTTTTTTTAACTTGTTTTATTTTTTGCATAGTCAAAAATCATTTTGCATATCAATATGATTTGTTAATATATATATAAACACGAATATTAAATTATTAACTTTAAAGTGTCATAATTTTAATCCAAAAAAAAAAAATAAATAGCTAAATTTGATTTTTAAATTTAAATACAATTTTAAACAAATAATTTTTATTTGAATTATTTTTAATAAAAATGTTGTTTAATTTTAAATTTTAAATAGTGTGCTTTTAAATTTTTTTAAAACTATATTTATTTTAATTAGCAAATAAATTATAAAGTATAATTAGTGATAACCTAACGTTTTCACAACACTAATTTAAATGGAAGGATTAACTTATTGTTTTGGAAGCAAAAACAATTTTTAACAAATCATTAACTGATCATTTTTTTAAACATAAGAAAAATATATTGGTTAATATATAACCAATATATTTAGAAATTTTAATTCATCAATAGATAATTAATGAGAAAATGAGCACAAAGCAACAGGTCAAGTGATTTAAAATAACTAAATTAAATAAAAAATCCTGCAAAACTTACCAGACTTGATTTTCAATGGGTAAAAATTAAATGATTTTAAAGAATAGTTCATCGATTTTAATTTTTTTATTTTATTTTATTTTTTTTAGTATATTTAAACAGGTCAGATTCAAGGACAGATTATTCGAAATTTTGCCTTTTTTACAACAAATTTTTCAATGTTTAATGTTATATTTTAAGAGATGAAAGCAATGCAATTGTGTTGAAACAAAAAGTGTATTGCTTAAAATAAACAACAAATAAAAGATGTAAAAAATGAGCAAATAAACCAATACAAATTTAGTTTAATTAATGATTATTACTTATCAATGTTTTAAACGTATTTTTTAAAAACTAATTATCTATTATTATTATTGGAGTCATTGCAATCAAAAAAAGACAATTAAAATGATTAGATTTTTAAATTTATTTAATTTTAATTTAATGTAGCATTGTAAATTTTAATCTTTTAATCTAATACTATTTATCTAAGTTTATGCTTAAATTTTATCTTTTTCAATCAAAGCATCTTTTAAAATTTATTTTTTAAAACAATTTTTTTTTAATTTTTTTATTATAATCTGTGTTTTAAAAATAAAATTTATTTGATAATATGAAATATTTTTTATTAATTTTTAAAAAATTTTTATGAACAATATTGACTGAAACAATCAAATTTAAATATTTTTCTATATTTATTATGTTAAACTAATTTTTTTATTTTAAATTAAATTAGTTGTACTTTAAGCATTTTATATATTAAAATATTTGTGAAAAAATCAAACAATGAAAATGAAAAAAAAACTAATACACAATAGTTTAAACAATATACAACTGATATAAACATGATATGTTAAACTTTAATATGATTAATAACTTTAATCAGCAATCAAATTGCACTTTATTTTGCAAACTACATTTGTTTATCAATTATTTTTATACTTATTTTAAGTATTTTTTAAATTTATTGAAATTTTCATTTATGTTATTTTTTTTTTTAAATAAAATTTAAATTAAAATTAAATAAAAAAAATAATTAATAAAAGCCAATTAAATTTTTAAACGCCCACAAAGTTTTCAAATTTTCATTTAAAAAAAAACTATTAATCTAATTATAAATTATATTAAATTTAAACAAAAAATAAATTATGAGTTTAAAAAAAAAAAAATATAAAAAAAAAAAATCTAATAATTTTTTTTAATTAGTAAATACAAAGTTTATTAATAATGATAAGATATAAAAATTTATGCTGATTTTTTTTTTTTTTAGTTTTCAACCATTTAAAATTTCATGATAAGTTCATGGTTGAGTATCTTAATTTGTTTAATTTTTTAAAGTTTTGAAAAGAAATTTTTTTTAGGTTTTTTTTAAAAAAAAAAATTTAACCAAACTAAATCTTACGTTTCTTCTTTTTACTGCATATTGAAATAAAAATTAAATTAAACTGTTGCGCATCAAAAAAAGTAAAATGTATAAAATTTAAAATATTGTACTTATGTTTTTCATAAAATTTTTTTAATTTTATGATGCAAATACAAAATTTTCAAATTCCAAATTCAACCAAAAACATAATTAATAAAGTTAAATAACATAAATAAAAATAAAAGATTTGTTTTAAATGATAAAAATAAAAATTAATTTTAAAAGTATTAAAAAAAAACAGGTGCAATAAACAGGTATCCTAAATGTCTACGATTGAAACTTAATTCAATCAAATCACAGTTCAATATGAATTAATTTCAAAACTAAAACCAGTTTTATTCATATTTTTTTTTTTTTAAATGCATAGTAAGCTGTCAATAAAGTCCTATATGAATCAAATTAAGATTTATCAAAAAGAAAAAAAAATTGAAACTATAATAAACAAAAGTAAATAGAAATCACAAGTGGTTTAAGCCAGGCCTATTGATAGATTTTTGTGAATAATTGTTCGATCCTATTAACAAGTTTAACAAAATGTTTAAAATATTTATAAACTTGTTTAGATTATTAAAATACTTTATTCTAAATTATTAATTGCAACTTGAAATTTAATAAATATTAAAATTATAAAATTTTCAATAGACAAATATAGATTTTAAATTTAGGTTGTTTTTTTTTGTATTTATAGGTAAGCCACAACTACAATTGATTAGCTTTAAAAATAAATTTCAACAAAGTTATTTTTTTAGTAATTGTCAGTAATAGTGATATCTATTAAAAGTTTTACACAAAAATCATGATTTTTTTTTAACTGAATTTTAATCACACCTAGATCCAAATTGAGACAAAAATGTATTTCACTTTAATTAAAAATAATGAAAATTAATAGAAACACTAATTTTATACATTAAAATCTAATTTTTAGAAATTTATACCAGTAAACCTTACTTTGTTTTTAGCATGCTTCAAAATGCTTAAACTATCAAAGGATAAAAATTTTAATAAAAACTTTAATTTTTTTTTTTACTAAAATTGCAACATATTAAGAGCTTACTAGCTATTCTTAAATTTTTCATCATTCTAGTATTTTCAACCAATTTCTTGTTTTGCTATTAAGTTTATTTTATAATAGCTATTTAGTTATTTGAATGCATTTTAAGCTTTTGTCTTGTTTAAAATTTGGTCATCCTTATTGCATCATTTGCTTATTTAAAAAAAAAAAGAAAAAAATAATTATTTATTTTCAAACTTGTCATTCCACTTGTCACCGCTAAAACATAACCTAACAAGACGAATATTTGTAATAAATGAGTAAACTTGCAAACTGCTTAATATAAAACACAAGAAAATTATATAATAAACAAATTTAAACTTTTATGAATTTAAAAAAAAAAATATAAATATAAAGTGTTAATATTCTAAGAAATGCCAACAATAAGTAGACAATTTAATTAAATTTTTTAAATTTTATTTATTAAAAAATTGTTTTTTAAATTATTATTATATAATGATTTATTTCTTATGTTATATTATAAATGATTAAATTTTAATAATATTAATTTTTATAATTAAATAAATTATTTATTAAAACTGAATAACATTATTCAATTTTTAAAATTTTTAAAAACTTATAAATACAAATATTCACTGTTATTAATGTTTTTAATGTACTTAATCCGTTTTAACAAGCTAATATTAGTTAATTTTGATCGCATTTCATCATCATATTCTTCATCAATTCTCATCTAACCAAATATCATTTTTTATATTCATTTTATTTTAATTTTATCTTTTTTTTTTTATCAAGTTTTTACTAGTCAGCTTATTTTTTTTTTTTTGGCACAAAAGCCAAGATCACATTTGATCAAGTAAATGTCTTTTGCTACAATTTTTTATTACATACACGTTTTTATATTTGATTTATTCTAGGCTCACTTATTTATACTCATAATTCCTCTTTCTTCTTATTTGTTTTTTTTAGCAAACATTTTAATGTGTTTTTTTTTAGTTCATTGCAAAATACTGTCGTTTAACTTTACTGAAAAGCGTCATAATAACAATCATAATCGCATCCATAATAAAGATCATCCGATTTCATCTTGACTGTTGCTTTTTAATCAATGACTTATTTCGAAATAAATGTGCGCATTTACTTTTATTTTATAATTGTTTAAATTTTTTAATTAAATTTACTTTAAATTAAATTTCTGATTTACATAGACAAATATTATATATTTTTTTTTTAATAAGTTAATATATCTTATTATCTTTTTTATTATAATCAAAATAAGTTAAATCAAATAAAAAAAAAAAAAAAAAAAAAAAAAAACAACATAATTTGTTTAATCATAATTAATATTTAATTTAGTTAATTTAATTTTAAATGTTTTAATTTAACAATTGTATTTTGTATCGTAAGTTTTAAAAGAATAAAAAATCGCGCCTATAAAAAAAATACTTATCCAATAATTTAATTTTAATCTTATCGTTTATCAAAATATTGAAATCAGTTTATTAAATTGCACCTGCACACATCAGATTGAAAGATAATTTTTTTTTAAAATTAATCAAATTTTCATTTTTAATTTAATTTAAAAAAAAACTAATATAATTTCATTAAAATAAAATTTAATAAAAAGCAAGTATTTATTTTGGTTAAAAATCAAAATTTAATTTATTAGTTTTATTTAAAAAATCATTTAAAAAGTATTTTTTGATCTAAAAATTATTTTTTTTAAGGATTAAATGATATTAATGTTTCAACTTATTTTAATTAATTTTTTTAATTATTTAACTTTTGTAAGTTACCAAAAATCTATATATAAATCATAAAGTATTAGAGTTTTAACACGTCATAAAATTTTTTTATTTTGTTTAATATATTATCCAATATATTTGACCTTGTCAAAATTTATATATATATTTTTTATTTCCGATTTATTTTTTTTTATATCAAAAAGGAACATGAAACAAACATCATTTATCATTTTAAATTACTTTTTACAATAATCATTGTAATTCAATTTTTACAATTTTAAATTAATGTTCACAGTTTGTTAAAAATGAGTTTTAAAATCAAATTAATTATTTGAAAAAAAAATATAATTTGTAAATTATAAAAGAAAGTTTATTTTTTAAAAATATGAATTTTTTAATAAAGTTTCAATAAGTTAATTAAGAATTTGATTGGAAGTTGGACAAAGGTTTAATGTCCCTATGTTAGGCTCGGTTGTGAAACAAGAAAGGAAAAGTGATGATAAGGTTAAAATGCGAAACACAAATTAAATATTTACTATAAATTAAAATTTGTAAACGTAAACAAATGTATGTTTTAAAGTTGGAGTTTACAAATTGAAATGGTAGAAAATGAACAAGAAACGTGTGAATAGCCACAAGTAAGGGCAAACAAATGACGGTAATTGCAAAGCCATAAAAATAATGTTTGGCCATTTGAAGATGAAGTCTAAAACGAAGACGGCTAGAAGATTGGATAGATGTAAGAAGTAAGGGATTTTTGAAAGAAAAAGAACCCAAGCTAAGATGGTCGAACGGGATCCAAGCTAAGAAGATCGAAATAAGGGGGATGGCAACAAATTGCAACTTCCCTTACTTATTTGCAACATATGTTCAAACGGGTCAGGACAGGTATGTGGCAAGGTGTGCATATGGCAGAAGTGAAAACAAACAGCCGGAAGGTGGCTCTGCGGCATCTTAATTAGTGCAATAAAAAAGCAATTAAGCTCAACCTTGAAAAGGCGTTAGATGACGTAAGTTCCGCTACCCGGCCATCTAGTGGCCGCCATTTGCACGACTTGTTTCCGCCGCCCACGCTTGCATGGTGTCTTCGTGACTAGAACTGGTCGAGGGCTTCATATTAATTATTAATTTGGACCCCCACAGCTCAATAAGCTCACCCCTTCAACCTGAGACTCATGGCTCACTCAACTTTAAATAGATAATTCATTTTAGTCAAGTTTATTTTTCAATGTCAAACTTTGGTTACAAATAAAAATGTGTTCACATTGACAAACACCACTTCTTATGATTGATGTTCTGTCTGTATAATTTTGTCTATCTGATCGATACTTGCAATCTGTTCAGATCTTGTTTAAGGTTTATCTACTGTTTATACCATGTTCCATCCATTGTTCATACCATGTCCACTGTTCATGCCATGTCCATTGTTCATACCATGTCCACTATTCATACCATGTCCACTATTCATACCATGTCCACTATTCATACCATGTCCACTGTTCATACCATGTCCACTGTTCATGCCATGTCCACTGTTCATACCATGTCAACTGTTCATGCCATGTCCACTGTTCATACCATGTCAACTGTTCATACCATTTCCACTGTTCATACCATGTCCACTGTTCATACCATGTCCACTGTTCATGCCATGTCCACTGTTCATGCCATATCCACTATTCATATCATGTTCACTATCCATATTCTACCCATTATTCAAATTCTTTCCACTAATTTATACCTTTTCCACCATCTTAATTTTTTCCACCAACATATACTCTTTCCACTTATTCACATCCTCACTGATCAAACCCTCTCTACTCTTGCAATAACAATCCAACCAAACGAATCAAGGATAGTTTATTCAACAATTTTTTGCACCTGATATCCAAAATCAGCCTCATTAGAACTAATCGTCTAACCTAAATTGCCGACCAAAGTGTGAGCAAATTTCTTTTAAATAAACTCATAAAATAAGTTTTTCAAATAATTTCATTTTCTTGCGTTATTACAATTGCACTTTTTTGTCTGCGTTTTATTCAACTTTACATCCTCTGTTTATTGTATGGTAAACTTTTTATTTATTTTTTCAAACTTATAATAATTTTATATACTTATATTAATCTTTTTTATATATGCACTGCTCTTTTGAAATGCTAGCTAAATTTCAAATACTAAAATATAATACTAAGGCCTGTCGGTCTATTCTAGTTGAGCAAACTGCATTTCATTAACTAAACGTCTTAATTAGTATAATTTTAACTATTATTTTTTAAGCAAAGCATTAATTAACATTCATTTAAAATTTCGATTTAACCGCGCCAACTGTTTATTTAACAACAAATTACATTAATCGAAAATCAAAAATAATTGAAAATATCTGGTTTGATTAAAAGGGTTGAAATGATATAAAAAAATTTCAATTATTTTAACATTAGCTGTAATTCAAGTTTAGACTAGTTGATTTAAACCAAATAATATAAAAATAAATCAAATTTTCTATAATTGATTAACAAAAATAATATTTAAAGCAATTATAAAATTGATTTTCAAGCAATTTTAAGATAATTAAGTACATTCAACAACAAAGTTGAAAATACTTTAAAAACATTAAAAAAAATTGTTGATAATACAACTATTATATAACAAATGTAAATCTAACGATTCGATTATTATTAAAATTTTTAAAATAATAAATTTGCTTGCCAAATTATGACAAACAAAAACATTTAACTTTGTTATAACAAAAATCCTAAGGATTAATTAAAGATAAAAAAAACAATTGCAAACTTTGTGTTAAGTAAAGTAAATAATGTGTGTGGCCTTTTGGTTATTATTAAAATAGATCGGACTAAATTAAACTTATAAAACAAAAAACTTGACTAGTTCATTGTGTGTGGTCAGTATTAATATATATCAACACTATGATATAAAAATCAGAAAATGAAAGCTAATCAGATTAATGAATGTTTCAATTATTTTTATATCTATTATTCAATCGTACTAATCTATTCAATCTATTTTCAATTATTTTTCAATCTGTTTTCAATCTTTATTTACAACAAATAATTCGATATCTGAATTACTTTTTTAAAAACTTTTATGCAGATTATTTTTTTATAAAGATTTATATATTTTAATCATTTTAATCAAGTGAACCAAAAAGAAACTTTTATTATTTGCGGTGTAAAAAAATTTTATGATAAAATATAAATAAATCATTACATTTGAATATGTATTTTTATTAAATATGTTTGGTATTTTTTAATAAATTTAATTTCTAAATTAAACTGTGTTTGAATGAATGATTTATACTAGGGTACTTGAAAAAAGATAAAAAAGTCTAAAAATTTACATTTTATCTATTTGATCACAATCTTTAAATTTGTTACTCAGGAATAAACATTGTCTAAATTTGATAAATTAAAATATTTTTATCAAACAAATAAAATAAAAAAAGCAAATTTCATACATACAAAATTAAAAATCTTTATTTTAATTTTTTTAATCCTTTTTGTTTTTTTATCATTTATAACTCCTTTCAATTTTTATGCGCTTCAATAATTTTAATAATTGTATATGGCAAGTTAAAATAATTAAATTCTGATCATAATGGGCAGATGACATTATTCATTGAAAAATAAAAAACTTCTAAAGTATAAAGGACTTTAATTGTTTGTTAAAACAATAGACTGTTTATCAACTTTTTTAGAAACATCTTAAAACGTCTAACACATTAGGGATGCTAATTAAGATAGAATCTGTGCAAATATCATTAGACAATTGTGAAAAATGAATGTGGAAAACAAAAAAAAAAGAGCAAAAAAAAAGATAAAAGATGATGATGATGTTGCTAAAAAAATAGCAAACTGTAGATGACTAACGATGGCCAATTTTTTTATTTAATATTAAATGAATAAAATTATATATATATATTTAGATAGTTATTTGTTTAAAATTAAATTAAATTGGTTCTACACAATTAGTTAAATTTAAGTAATAAAATTGAATAAAAATAGCAACTAAATAGATATTTTTTATATTCGCATATAAGAAATAGAATTTGATATTATGAATAGTGATAGTGAAAAAAAAAAACAAATAAATGATAATATAAAAATGTAAAAAAAAAAAATAGAAAACGAAAAAAAAAAAAAGAAAAGAAAAAACTAGAAAAAATAAAATGAAATAAAATGAAATAAAATGAAATAAAATGAAATAAAATGAAATAAAAAAAAATAAAAAATAAAATAATCGAAATGAAAAGCAATCATATAATGGTAATAGCAATATACAGTTGATGATGATGACCAGCTATTAAAGCTAACATTCACAAATGGAACAAAGTTGATGGCAACTGTTTAACTCAACCAAAGTATCATCTTCGGCTTTATTTTTTTAGTTCAATTTTTTATTACTCATTATTAATACCTATATATATATTTAGTCATTGAAAAAGCAAAAATAAAGATTTAGCAGTTATCCATTTTTTATTCTTATATTGAACCTTTTTTTTTAAATTAATATATATAAAACAATATATATATTTGATTAAATATATATAATTATAAAATTTATGTTTGTCTTTATTTTAAATTTATTTTTCAATATTTTTTTTAGCTTAATGAAAAAAAAAAAGTTAAGTGTAAAACACCAAAAAATAGAACAAATAAAAGACAATATTTAACCCAAACAAATATCCTTGTATAATGTTATAGCTTTTACAATGAATGAATGAAACAAAAAATGATCACATTAGCAATCTTAATCATATTGCGCTTATGATATGCTTAAGATTATTTTTGATTACGGATTAAAGTGTGTTCACACTTCAAAAAATGTCAAATTCAAACGGTCTAAACATGACAGTAAAAACTGTTGTATATTTACCATTCAATTGCTTTGAGCTTAAATTGATATAGTTAAAAAAAAAAAAAAGATTTAAAAAAAATAAAATAAGAAAGCAAAATAAAGCTTGTTAAAATAACCTAAATTGTAACAAAGTTTTAAAGAAACTTGAGTGTCGAATTAACATTAATAATGTTCAGTTTTTTTTTTCTTTGGCAATCATTTAATAAAATACACAATTTTCGATTGCTTTAGTTAAACCAATAGAAAAATAATTTAGCTAAATGACGTCAAAAATTATTAAAAAAGCTTGATGAGAGAAAAGTGGGTAAATTGTACAAAGGCAAAAAAATTAAAAAAGTTAAAAAATTATATCAAAATATATGGAAAAACTAAACAATCATATAATAAAAAAAAATTTAAGAATAAAAGATAGAAAACGTTTTTTTTTTAAAAATAATTTAAGCTCAATATTGACTAATCTGCTTTCATAAATAACCTAACATTCAATGCGTGCGGATTTTGTCTTTACCAGAAAAGTCAAAATGTTATAAAAAAAAATACACAAAAGCAGAATATATTTGGAATGCGTGAAAATTTTTCTAAACACATTAGAATATATGAGAATATAGTTTATATGGTAAAATATATTGAAAATTAATATAAAAAAAATAGAAAAAAATATATTGGAAAAATTTAGTAAAAAAAATATAGTAAAATTAGTATAAAGAAAACGGCATTAAATAAGATGATAAGGTTAAATTTGATTCAGGAAAACATTAAAGTCAAAATGCAAAAACAATTAATGATAAAATACAAAGAAAAGCAGTTAAAAATGATACTTTTGTTTAAATTTATTTTTTATACAAAGTCTGTCAATTACAATTAAAAAACGACTAGATTGTAAATGTTTTAATCTCGTTCCGCCCGATTTTGCCAAAAACTGACCACTAGCAATAACGCCATTGACATTAAATAAAACAAAACGATTTTGAATGAAAAAGTAATAGAGAAAAAATTAAATAAATAAAAAAATGCAAAGTTTGAACTTCTAAAAAAAGATACAAAACAAGAATAAGCTATATATTCAAAATGTAAACAAGAAATAAATTTTTATATTCACATAAGTTACTAGCAAAAAAACCAACAAAAGATGAAAAATAAACACATGTGAAAAATAGAGGAAAACAAAAAAAAATAAAAAAATAAAATAAATTCTAAAAAAATTAAGCTAAAAAGAAAACACGTAAAATGATGTAAAAACGATGAAACAAGCTCACGAATAACAAATGAAAATAAGTTAAACACGACAACATTGCTCATTACACCAACATTAACGCTCTAAGTTAATTAAAATTTTAAATTACGCGCTATTCGTCCAATCGTGAACAGATGGGTCTGACCGCTGTTCGAACTAATGCACGAACTTTAGCCCAACAGATGCATTTGCATTTAAGAAAGACGCCTACAAGCTTATTTTTTCGTCTTAATAATTTAATTTTTTAAAAATTTTTCAGTAGCAGCAAACAGAAAATACATAGATTAATTTTTTTAATTAATCTCTAGTAAAACAAATTTTATTAAAGTTTTTGACTTAAAAAAAATTAAGAAAACCTATATCAATTTAGTCAATTTAGACTAAAACAAATATTTTTAAAAAGTTTAAATTGTAAGCACGATTTAAAACAATAGTTAAGATATACTAACATCAAGGTTATTTAATTAAGCAGGCTTTGTTTAAAATTTGATTAATTTTTAAACAAAAAAAAAACCGCAAAAAAAAAAATTTAATTTCAATCAAATTGAAACATTTTTCATTTAACTATGTATTTGCCTTTTTTTAAAGCATTATTTAATTTTAACTATTTTTCACTCACTTTTTAAATAATTAAAAATTTACAGGAAGTTGTTTGCATTTTTCCTAAATTTTTAAATACATTTTTAACTTTTTTTCATTTTTTTTTTTTAAACATTATAAATTTTAGTAAAAAAGATATTTAACAATAATAACTTTTTTAATCAAAGTCAAATCCCAGCATCAAATAAAATATATTGTATCTGGTTAAAAGATATTGTTAAAGATTTTATTTGTGCATCTTTAAATGATTCTAAATTTAAAATAAATTAAATTTTTTAACTTGTTCGAACACGCTAAATAAATAAAAATTGATTTTTGTTATAAATAAGTAGATGATTGAAAAGAATGTAAAAAAACATCAAAATATAAGTATTATTAATATTTTACAAAATTTTAACTTTTTTAAATAGTAAACTGAAACTTTAAACAAATGTAATGCGCAAAAGGATTAAAACAGCTTAAACAGATCAGAGTGACAAACAGTAAAGATAATGAGGCTAATGATGATCAGTACTTGTAATGGACAAATATAATTTTTTTCTGTTTTAAACAGAGTAACAGACAAACTAAATTCAATGATTCAAATTTAGTCAAAAAAAAAACAGAAGCAATAGTTTGCCATATCCAAAATACATGCATATTAAATAGTAATCTTAAATAATAGCAAAATTTAACTGATTTAAAAAGAGTTAATAACGTTGTATGATGAAAAATTTTTTTTAATTCGAGACAAATAAAAAAAAAAAGTAAAAATACAGATTAATATGAAATTGTTATTAATTTTATTTTAAATGTTAATCAATTTATTGATGTTAAAAAAAAGTCAATCAACCAATAGCTAGTTTTATATTACCATATTATATACAATAGGTTTTTCTTTTGTTCATAGGAAATTATTTAGATTTAACTAAAAATCTTGATCATGAATTCTACAATCAACTAATGCTATTTTTCATATTTTTAAAATATTTTAATGAAATATAATTAATTCTTGTCTGTTTTAATTAAATTTTTGCTTTATTTACTAAATGATAAAAAAAAAAATAAAGAAATTTTTAATTAGACTAACTAAGCTCATGCAAATGCTTAAAAAAATTTGCTGTTAAAAGTTGAATAATAAAAATAAAATAACCACAGCGTTAATTTCAATACTGCGCAAGCTAAACTGTGCATGATTTGCAACAGGTTTTTTTTTTACTTATTTTCGACCTTTATTTTTTTTCTTATTTCATTTTTATTTTTTTTTACATTTCTTTTTTTATACCTGATTTTCTACCCGATTTTCAACTTGATTTTTTTTTTAACTAGTTAACACTTAAAAATTAGTAATCATTTAATTCAATTGTGGCTAACAAACAGATGATCATTAAATTAAAATGAAATTGTTCTACTTAAAGACCATTATTTGTATAAAAGAAACACGCTTTATGTAAAGAAACAAATGGTGATTTGTGTGATAGGCAATCAATTGCTCAACAAATCAAAGTAAGAAGCTCGAACTTTTGCACTTAGACCACACACAATCATAACACATTTATTAATATAGCTATACTTATTTTTACCAGATCATTTTTAATCCGTCAGAAAATTATTTATTTCATTTTTTAAAAATATATTCAAAAAAAAATATTTTACAGTAACTGTTTGTTTAAACACCATTTATGATTAACATTGAAAAATCACTATTTTTTTAAAATAATAAACAAAAATTATTTATAAAAATGCTACTTAGTTAAAAAAAATAAAATAAAAACATTTTTAGCCAAAAATTTTATTACAATAAAAAATATTGTAAGCTAATTAAAATTTTTACACGTTTCAATAATTTTAAATTTATATGACAATCACACTAAATTTTTATTTAAACATTAAATATTAAATTAATTTATTTAAAAACTACTAAAATAAATTTTAGGTAAATAAAACATAATGTTTAGTTATTTTCTTATTTTTAAATTTAAATTTCGAGGTTAAATTAAAATTTTAATAATGAATTTAATAAAACTTTTAACTCTTTTATATTTTATTAAAAAAAAATCTATTTTATTGTTAATTTAAAAATATATATTTTCTGAATTTATTCAAACTAATATAACAAGTTTGTAAAAAAAAAAATATTTATTTTTCTTTATTTTTTAAATTTTTAAAGAAAAGAGTAAATAAAAAGAAATTAGATAATTAATGAAATTGTTGTATTGGTATTTATTATTAGACTTATACAGTAAGTGTGCTCATAAGGCAGGTCTCACCTTGTGGATCAATGCACGAGTCACTACTCTATCATTTTTAATTGATGGTCTCAACTTGTTTGTAGCTAAACTGTGAGCACAATACATGTTTTACTTAACAGTTTAAACGTGATCAAACATTAAAAAAAAAAAGAAGACAAATGTTCTAAGGCCGTCCAAACGAACAACTCTTCATTGAAATGGTCAATGCTTAAGGGCAGATAAGAAGTTTACCTAACACACCCCTTAGGGCTGTTGATCTAGCTTCATGTCACAAGCCTTTACTTAACTATTTAAATAAAAATTTTTAAAAAAATAGAACTTCCTAATTATAAAAAATAATTATTTATTGTTGCCAATCATTTTTACTTTTTAGGCTAATTTTAATAAAAAATTCTATATTAAATTTTCGGTTAAAATTTATCAACCATTTAATTAATTTGTAATTCCTATAAATGTATTTTTTTTGTTTGTTTTTAAATTGGCGGCATTTTTTTAAATTCCAGAAAAAAAAAATTTAAAAGATGTAAGCAACAGGTAGTGCTTTATGACCAAACTTACAAATATTAAAAAATTAAAATAATAGTATTTAAAATTGATAAAAAAAAAAATATATAAAAGATAAAAAAAAACAAAGAAGTTTACGATTTGGCTAATTGTTAAAAAAAATTAATTTTGCCATTTTCATTTTAAACTAAGTTTTTAAATTTTTCAATATTTCTAATTCACTAGTCAATCTCAAGCTGTGACCAATCTATCTGATCGACTAGCAACACTTTGATACTATCATTATTCATTTCAAACGGCTGCCCACTGACTGACCGGTGTTAGCGATTGAGCCTCAAGCAATGTCAAACCATAAACGCAACAACTTAAAGTATTGCGCGCAGGTTATTGATTTCATCATTTTTATGCTTTTTTTATTAATTCTAATCAAGTTAAATTAAATATTTCAATAATTGAATTGAAAAATATACTTAACCAAAAATACAAAAAAGTTTATTGGTAAAAATTAATAAAACAAATATTATGCAATTTCAACTTTGGATAAATAATTACAATTAAAGATAAATAAATTTTTTTTTTTTTTTGATTATAATATGATCGAATGCCAATTTAAACTGAATTTTAATTTATTATTTTTAATATATTAAATGTAACTATTTTTTTAAATTTAAAACATATCTTAACTCACTTATTAAAAGGCATTCACACTGACAAGTTAAATTTTATTAAAGATTATTTCATTTTTTTTTAAATTCAAAAACATATCTTTTATTTTTCGCAAATGTTTTGCAAATTGCTAGCCTATTGGATTACACGTTTCTGTGCAAAACTCGGCAAAATGTGTTCAATTGCTTATAAAATTCTCTTAAAGCAAATTTTGCACTTTTAAGACACACGTTTTGTGAATTTTATTTATTTTTTCAAAAATATAGCTGAATTAAGACAACAAGATTTTACGCTTGTTTCAAGTTAAACGCAATCTTTTGTTCATTGCGACTAAATCGGCTAAATCAGCTGTTTTACAGACCAATAGATTTAAAGGGTTAATTTCCTTTAAACTGTTTAATTTTTATTTAAAAATCTTTATTTTTATTTCATATTTCACTATTCCTCTGTTCAATTGAACTTTTGTTTTTATTTGTTGTTTTTCATTTATGAAAAATTTATGCAATTTACTTTTTTTGTTTTTTATATTTTTTTCTTGGCCCATTCGTGTTTGGTTTTTTTTAACTTTGAAAAATTCGATTTTTTATTCGTTTTTTTAATTTTTTTTTTTTGGTTCTTTTTTTGTTTTTTCTAAAAATTTTGCCCAACAGCAGTGTTTCAAAAGACACGAATACAATTAACTCACGTCATAAGTAACACAATCGATTATCAATAGTGCCGACTATAAAAATTTTGCTATATTGAAAATCGAAACACTTGTGTAATTTTTACTTTAAACATGTTCACTAAAATAAAAAAAAAATAATAATTTAATTTAAACAAATCAATAAATTGCTTGAAATGTTTGTCTATTTAAAAGTTAATCTAAATAGTTAGAAAGTTTTAGAAACTATAAGAAAACATTTTTTTAGTAAAACTTAATTTTTAAATTTAGTTTAAACTCAAATTTGTTCTATTTATTTTTTTGCGTCTTTTTGATTATGTAGATAATTGAAATTAAATGAATTTATGATTAAAATGCAAATCACACATTACAGCCACAAGCAATTTTTATTTAACTACATCTGGCGCAAATGAAAGCAATCTGTCAAAAGGATTGTTAACTGAATTTGTACTGTTGTGAAGATATGATTTAAAACATATTAATTACCTGATAAATTCACGACGGAACTTGCTTTTTAAACCGGTGGCAAATAAAGCTGACCAATCTAAATAAAAATAAAATAAGTTATTTTTAGGTTTTTGATTTAATTTAAACAAATTTACATAAATATAATTTACTTAAATTAAAAAATGTTTTCTAATAAATTTAAAATTGTTTTTCATTTGTTGTTTAATTTTTAACCAAACAAAATTTATCAATTTTATTACAATAATATTATTAATTTTATTTAAATCTTTGAATAGTTATTGACAAATTATATTGAATTTAATTTACCAAAATTGATTTTAAATAAAAATAATAATAAAATTATTAAATTTTTTATAAATATATAATAAAAAAATAAGTAGCAAAAATAATATAACAAAATTTATACTATTAAAAATAAATAATAATAAAAATTGTTACAATTAAGTTATATTTGTTTAGAAAACAATAAAAAATAGTAGATAAGATAAATTTTTTTTGTTAAATTTTTTTTTTAACTATTTAGCTCTAAATGATAAAATTACATTTGTTATTTAATTTTGACTTTTAAATAACTAGAAAAGATACTAAACTATTTTAATTTGTTATATTTATTTTTTGATTTTTTTTTAAGTTAAAAACTATTTCTTTATGCTGATCACCATGTGCTTCAATGTGTTTAATCTCAATAAAATTTACTATTTAATTTTTTTGATAAATATTTTATGTATTTTATATTTTTATAATAGGAACAAAAATAAGTATAAAAAATTATAAAAACTAGATTAGTTTTAGGTAGTATTTTAACTAAAAAAACAAAAAATAATTTATTATTTTACAGTTAACAGTTGTTTTAGATTGACGCTTAAAAAATTTTGTAAAATTAATGAAAAAAAATAAATTGTACAAAAAATGATCAAAATATATTATTCAATAGTATTGAATTTTGAATAAAATTGAAATTTATGAAATAATAGAAAATATTTGATAAAGTTATGTTTAATTAAAATCAATCGGAAAATTTAACCATTTGAGTTATGTGGGTAAATTGCGTCAATTAAAGAATTAAGATTTATCGACTTGTGAATAACTAAATGCTTATAATGTTCAATTTTAATGTTTGCTAGTATATGAGCTTTTTGGCTCTTGTGAAACTTGAAAAAAATATTCAGATGATTTTTTTAATTTTATTTTTAGTCTTTCAAGTTTATTCATAGTTTAAGATTCCTTAAACATTTTTCTGTCTTTTTTTTTTTTAATTTTTTTTGTTGAATTAATTTCGAACTTCACGTTTTAGATGGTTATTTAAACTCAAATTAAAAACAATTAATGGTATAGTATTATTTTATATTATTATTTTTCATTCGTTTTTTCTATGTCTGGTTCATATAAAACTTTATATTGATCTTTATTATTGGGAAAATGTGTTGAACTAGCAAAACATTCATCCTCAATCTATTTGTTTCAATTATAAGTTTCAAACAGCTTTTCAGTCTGTAATCATTATTTTTTTTTAAACTGCATACAGTTGAAACACTTATTGGAATTAATTGCTTTTCATCATTGGCAAAAAAACAAATCGGAAAATGTACACAATATATAAGTGTAAACGATTGTTTAATTTTGGAGATTTTTGCAGTTTTTTAGCCACAGTTGGCTTTATCTGATTTTCTGATTTCCGCAGGTCATTTTCAAAGTTGATTTTTTGAGATATTTGTTCAATAAATTCAAAAATAAAAAAAAACAAAAGAGTAAAGAGACCGGTAATAGATGATGATAATGATGATGATTGCTGAACAGCATGGCTGTAGCAATCAGAATTTTAACTAGTATTCAATTAAATGATGAACTGCTAAATTAACCTAAAAGCAAACTTCAGCAACACGAAATGACCGATGAAAAGAAAGAAATCAGTAGGGCCAAAACAACCAACCCGGCTAATCATGTATGTGTGTACTACATTAATATTAATGCGGACAATTAACATGGTCAAAAAATGGTAATGCAAACAAGAAAAAACAGAATAAGTCAAGAAAGAGTCAGCAATAAGAAATAAGGATGAAAAAAAAGATAATGAGCAAAGGGTGAATAGATGATGATAAAGAAGTGAAAGATAAAAATTAAAACAAGCAAATCATGTGCTTAAGTGTATGCTTGTTTATATAACTGGAGAATTGCTGTAAATTAATTAACGTTTGATCATCGTGCCTACAATAATCAAAGTTTTTTTTTAGGCAACATAAGGTGCCTGAACCTTAAGCCTTAAGCAATTTTGATATATGGCCCAAATTAGTCAAAAACAGCATTATACTTGAAGATTTTTAAAATTGACAATTTTTATTACTAATTTTACAAAAATTGTCTATTTATTTATTACTTTTGAACTTCAAATTCAGATCACTATGATACCTGAAAAAAATTCAATTAAATCAAAACCTGTCATAAAATCCATTCAACTGAAATTTGAATAAAAGTTTCATGGTGTTTGTGTTATTTATTTGCAATTGATGAATCTTTTTCATAATTTATTTGAGATTTACCTTAGCTTTAAGAGCTATTTCAAAAATATACATATATATGTGTTTGAATTAAAATAAATATAGTTTATTTTTAATCTTCAGAGAAGATTCTTTAATAAATCTTAATAAACTGTGTTTAAAAAAAAAAAAAACTTAATGATTATAAACTTTGTAAATTCTAAGCAAAAGACACAAAAATGCAAGAATTTTTTTTGCCAAGCATAGATGATGCTTTGATGAATACTTTTTTAAAAAAATTTATTTGAAAAAACATTTTAAAATCTTGAAAAAAAAAAATATATTTTCAAAGCATCTTTGCTTTGAAAAAAAATCTTTTATGTAAATATATATATAAAAAAGCTTTATTTGAAATAGGAAATTTAAAATCTTATGAAATAGCATATGAAGCTTGGTATAAAAATTTAAGAAAATGAACTTATGAAAGTTATATAAAGCTAGATACAAAAGTGTATATAAAACGACTTTTTTACTTTAGTAACAAGAAAATATGAAATTTTAAAATAAATATTTTAATATTTTAAACAAATATAGAGAAAGAAGAAAGGGAAGATAGAAAGATGAAGAAAGGAAGAGAGGTAAAGCAAAAATATCTCATTGATAAGCCTTGCAGCGGAATATCAAATCTCTTCAGCCAACTGGTCAGCATCTTGCAATTAAAATTGTGTTTGCTCGACATGCTTGAACAGGCTTGCAATCAAACGACAGGTATAGCAAAAAATTCTTAAATAAGAAACAAAAACAGAAAATAGCAAAAAAAGTAAGAAATAACAACATGAAGAGCAGAAAAAACTAAAAAATTGAAAAATTAAAAGTTTGAAAATAAAGTAGAAATTTAGATGCATTCATTTTTCAAATTTAAGTCAGCAGTTGATTGCAGTGTTTGCACTTGATACTATTACTATTTTAACTTTTAAATGCTGACTGTTGCACTTTTGGCTTTCTTGTGGCCATTGGATTAGCTTGATCTAAAGTGAGCTTTGAAATAAAAGGATTCAAAACCAAAAAAATGATAAAAAAAAATTATAATTTGCATTCTTTTCTCCACTAAAGACGGCTGATCTAGTCAATCAGCAGCTGCAAACATTGAATAAACTTGAGAAATGTTCAGTTTTCAATAAACCAAATAAATTTATTTTAAAAACATACTTAAAAAAAATTGATGATTATTTAGCCAATTAAGGTTTGCTTTTAGTTAAACACATTGCATTAATTTTTTTTTTGCATTATTGCATAGCTTATTTTTTTAATATTTACGCCTATTATTTTACTAAATTACCTGCATATTTTAATTTATTTATTGTTTTTAAAAAAAAAATTCTATAAATTATTATTATTTAATATAAAAAAAATTTTATACTATTATACTAAAAAAAAAGAAATTAATTTAAAAGCAATTAATCGAAGATATAATTTTAGAAAAAAATTGAAAAAAATAATTTATAATAAAAAATATAGATAAAATAAATATATTAAAAAAATGCTAAAAAAATTAAAAATTTAAAAAAAAAATTTAATTTTAAGATAATATTTTACAAAAATAAAATTTAAACTGTAAAAAAAAATAATATTTAAAAAATTAATAAAATCAAAAATTTAAAAAATATAAAAACAACATTTTTTTTCTTTGACAAAAGATTAGATTTAAAACAAAGGTAAGTGATGAACTAGAAAAGTGCAAAAATGTGTTCTAAAGATAATTGTGTTGTTAAATCAAAAACGTAAGCAACTATTGATGACAATTAGACACTGGTTTGAGTTTGCGTAAATTTTCAAAATAAGCGGCCCAGCTGTCTTGCATCATTAGTATAAATCTTGAAAATAGAAGATATACCAATAACGTAGTCACAGTAAGCAATTAGCGGTCACTAGTCAAAAACATATACAAGCATAAACACTACTTGTTCATACTAAAATGTATCAATATAATGTATCAACAAAAAAAAACATTAATACATTGTCAAAACGATTGGCAAGCTTAAAGGCTGTTCAAAGACAAGTGGGCGGTCAACTAAAGTCAAGCATGTAAAACATGCAAAAAAACAGACAAAAATGTAGTAGAAAAGGAGAAAATGATTTAAAGATGAGTAAAAATAAAATAACTGATTTAAAGATGATATAATCATAAAAAACCTATTGATGAATAGGTAAAATAAATCGGAAAAAAAAATATATATAATAAGAAGAAAAAAACTGATGTATCAATTGGTAAAGTGGATTTACTACAGATAATGGGCAAAAAACAAACATAATTAAAACTAAAAGAACTTCTATTCAATTAAAATGCACTTAAAAAGCGTGAAAATATAGCAAATAAAATAGTTACAACCCATTATCACTTTGTATGCATTTGCATTTGTTATGCGTCAATTGCAACACAAAAACTGTTTTGCTTTTAGATTTAAATTTAAATTAGTTAGAGAAAATAAAAAATTAAATAATGAATTTAAACTATTTATATATAATTTAAAAAATTATTTAGACTTTTATAATTAATTTAATTTGATACTAGTTTATTTAATAATTGATGCTTTTTTCATTTTTTTTTTTAATTAATTTATGTCTAATGTTAAGCATTTAAATGTTTTTAGTTTAATTTAAAAGCTTTAAATTTGTAAACTAAAACAGAAGTAAATAAAAATACCATAAAAATAATTAGGTGATGACGAAAAAAAAATTCAATTTTAGTTTCTTTTTTTTTCTTAAACCATCAAAATGTAAAAAAAAATTATATTAATTTTAATTTGCAATTAATATTTTTTACAAAAATGTTTGAAGCCAAAAATAAACAAAATTTACAAATTTAAACACCAAAGAGATTATTAATTTTATATAAAATAAATTTAATATATTATAAAAAAAAATGATTATAAATTACTTAATGTTAAAGAAATGTCCTTTTTAAAATAAACTTAAATAAACTGTAAAAATTAGACAAGATTAGTATTGTTATTGAATAATTAGATGATAAAACAGATGCTACATTAAACAGGATATACGCAGCTGTACATAAATAATTAGACTTTTTCATTTTACTTGTTTGTTTTAGGCCCCGATTGAATGCAAATTATTTGTTTTTAAGTCAATCTAAAACAACCTGGACATTGCATTTGTTGTTTATACACCTGTTCCCACTATTTTGTCAATGTTTAAGCAGCATCTGCTTCAAAAAAACAAAATTATAATTTGCTACTTTGCATATAGAAATCAATGCTAATCATTTGATAATTTAAGCCTTTGTTGCTTTAAACAACATAACCAACTGTTTTTCTTTCTAAATGAAAAAATAATCAAACATTTAAAATAATAAATTTTGGTTTTTCATTTTATTAAAATATGTATTTATGACAAGATTTTAATGCGTGAAATTGGAGTTGAAATAAAGTCGTAATTTTGTATCATCTATAAAACCAAAATAAAAAAGATGAAAAAAAAATTAAGGTGATCAAATTACTGCGCTGCAGGCATTCTATCATTAACATTCAAACGTACATTGATTAAATATAGAATGCAAATTGCACAAAAGTTTTATTTTGTCATGATTTTAAACTGATTTTTTACATAATAATCAAAAAGGTAAGAAACAGATAAAACTTGTAAAAAATTTTGAAACAAAAATATGAAAAAAAAAAACTGTAAAGCTTTTTAAGATTAAAAAAAAAATAAGTAAAAATATTGTTTACAAAGATGCTGAAAATAAATCTAGTTGCAGTTAAGCGTGACTGATAGTGCATCAGCTGGCACACTTGGTATATTAAAGCGTGTCTATTTTCTTTGCTACAAGATCTTTGGCTTAAGATCAGACTATTTTTTTTGCTAGGTCGAACACAAGTCAGCTATACTTAGAGAAGAGCATGGGTTACACATAAATAAGCCAATGTGAAAAGAGTTAAATAAAAAAGAAACCACTAAATCCAGCGCAAACAAGCCACAGCATGTTTAATAGTAAGTAAATAGTTTACATGTTTTCAAAGGTGGCTTTTATTCGGCATTTTTGTCTGCATTATCATCTGCTTCATCATCTATGTTCATTTAAGTTTTTCGACTAATTGCTTTTGAAATTAGTGCAAAATGTGAGATAAATCAAATACATAGCTTGAATTTAAACGGGAATGTGCTGAGAACATGAAAAAAAAATTAATAAAAACGAACTAAAGTATCATAAATATATTGTCCACATTACTTTTCATCAATTTAAACAATGTATAACCTTTTAGTAAATAAAAATAATTCAAAACAAAAGCAAACATATTGTTTATATAATGGTAATATTTTAATTAAAAAACACAATTAAAAAATATCAGCATAAAGTTAAAGAAAAAAAAAATAATAAATTTAATTTTATTTTGATAAATATAAGAACAAATATTGAATTTAAATTAAATTTAAATTAATAAATTTTTACCAAAAATAAATTACATGGAAAGGTAAAAATAGTTAAAAAAAACCTGTCAAATCAAATAAAAAAAAATCTTTGTTAAAATCTTTGTGGTTACATATAAAATAAAATCAACGTAAGATATATTTATGAGCAAAAAACTAGAAAAATGTAAAATAGTATGGATGAAATTATTACAAAGAATAGAAAAAATGAAAAAAAATGAGAAATGAAGATGAAAATAGTAAAATAAATAAAATCACGCATAATTAAGCGAAACAAAAAAAAAAAAAAAAACGCGGGAAAAAAATAAAACAAATAGATTAAATTGGGGCAAAGGTTGTGGTAAAGCAGCATGTCCGGCAGTCATGCGTCATGTACTTTGAAACCAAATACTAAACATTGTATCTAATCCAAACTAACTAAATTACCAGTGGACTAAAGCATCGGATTAAATGATTATCATAATTTTGTTTTATAATTTTACCATTTTTTATTTTTATTTATTATTATACTTTTAATTTGCAAAATTTTTTTAACCCTTCTTTATGTTTTTACATTTTTTTATTCTATTCAAGTACCTTAGCCACATTTTAAATGATAAAGCATTTAATTAAAGCATAATTAAGTGTTTTTTTACATGTACAGACAAAAATCCTATGTAAATCCATTACTTGAAGTTGAAGAAATAAATAAAAGAGCATCTGTTGTTAGTTTTTGGAAATGAATTATGGCCTCAATTCGTCATTTAAATTTCTAAAATACTTATTTACTTATTTTTTTCTTTAACTTCAATCTAGATTTGTTTAAACTTTTATCACAAAATAAATGACATTAATATTTTCATTATATGAAAATAAAAAAATATTTTTAAATTTCAAAATTATTTTAATCAAATTTCTATAATTTAAAAAAAAAAACATCAACTGCAATTTTAATCTTAAAAACAAAAAAAAAATCATAAAAAATATTAAACCAACAAATAAAATAATTAAAAAAAAAATTTATATTGATTTTTATTTCATGATAAAGGAGCTATATTAAAAAATCTTAAAAACAACGTAAAAATCATGTTTAGAAATAATGTTAAAATGATGTAAAAATGATGTGCAAAAAAATAAAAGTGAAATATGTAACAAAACAAAAAATATAACAAAATAGATACAAACAAAAACAAACTGAAACTTATGCGATTATGAATGAAATGCTTTGAACACGTTCAACATGAACAGACAATCACGTGTGCAAAAGACGCAGGTATTTTTACGCTTCACCTAATTCTAATGGAAAAGACAAAATTTACAGCGGAATTTGGCGCCAAATTCGTTGTTGTGTAGAGTCGATTGTGATCTGCTCAAGTGTTGAACTGATCAAATCATAGACTTCCGCTTGAAAAGCATCTTCAGGCTCAAACCTCATCAGTGAAATAAATAAATTAACTACTGAAAACCGCATAATTTGTTTGGCCTCAAACCAATGTATCTAATGTAGTGAATAAGCCAAAACTTGCTCACCTGTACTAGGTCAATGAATTTTGTCTATTTTAACAAAAAATATTATTCCCACATTTTTATTTAATAAAAAATTTTTAATAATTTAAAAAAATTTAAATATTAATGTTGTTTTTTTGATAAATTAATTAGTACTAATTAATATTGCATCATTTAAGAAATATATTTTTTTTGAATAAAGTTTGCATATATACACATATTTTTAGTATACTTACTGATAAATTACATTTGATAACTTTTTTTACGATGATTTTTGTTTTTAATTTTCCTGTTTTTTTTTCAAAGCTTTTTTATTAACAAACTTCCGGTCAAAGAACAAAATATTAACTATTCAAATGTAATATATTTAGCAATTTTACTGTCTTTACTGATATATATTTTTTTGCTCTGTTTGTCCGATTTCCGGCGATTGCTTAAGAAACTTAGTGAAGAAAAAAAAAGTTAAAAAAAAACAATTAAACACGCCCACTTTAACAAACACCTGCATTAACGCCTACTGATTAAAATAGGCAACATTTAATAAAACTGAAACTTTTTAATTGGTTGATAAAAACTGTCATTAACTGATTGCACAAAACACTTTAATTAAGCTAATCTGATTGTTTCTTTCTTAATTATTTTTTTTACACATTTTTTATCGCGTGTCATCATTTGAAATCGCCTTTAATTTTTGTGATTCACTTTTTTCTTTTCATTTTCTTTATGTCTTGATTAAGAATTAAAAATAATAAAAACAAAAAAAGTTAAAGCATTTGTTTAACTTGTGTTTACTCACTTCCGGCATATGTATAATACAAGTTATCAGTTGAGTTGTCATTCAAGCTGTTTTTGTGTGATTTATTTGAGCAGAAATTCAATATGCAAAATCAAAATGATACATTTGCGGTGACAAGAGCCTAAATGTGAGAAAGTGTATTTATATATATTAACTTCAAAATACACAAGAGATATCCTTTATTAAATGCAGTTGTTTTAAAATCAGTATAATTTCTTGTTTATTTAACTCACTCAAATCAGCGGTTTGAAAAACGGTCGAAAGAGTGTTAAAGGAGTATAAAATAAAGAAAAATGTGCATAAAGTGAATATAAGCTCAATTGTTATAATGTAACCATTTGGTTTTCTTAATTTCTAATTTTCTAATTTTTCAACGTCTGGGCACACATTTAAGCAGATTAAAGAAAAAACAAAATGATAATAATAAATAAAGCTTGTGATCTCTATCTCTAGATCTACTAGGGCGCTAGTGGCGAAATCGAGGCTTAATTTAAAGATTACGAACCGTGTTGTGTTTAGGTTCTAGAACACTTTACAGCGACGCCAATGAATAAAATGCAAATATATATTTTAATGTTTATGAATTGTATAGTTTACAATATGAACTTATTATATATCAAATAAAATATGTTCGGTGGTTTTGTTACACCCACGCTTAAAATGATGAGAGAGATTCTGAGAAAAAAGTTGCAAATATATGCAAATATACATTTATATATATATATATTTAAATATATGTATATAAATATATTTATAAATTAAAAATAAACATTAACATAACCAACAGTTAAACAGACACAATGTTTGTAATTTAATTGTGCACAAA
This sequence comes from Pyemotes zhonghuajia, assembly GCA_025170145.1. Classification (NCBI taxonomy): domain Eukaryota; kingdom Metazoa; phylum Arthropoda; class Arachnida; order Trombidiformes; family Pyemotidae; genus Pyemotes; species Pyemotes zhonghuajia. The sequence goes on from CM045845.1 coordinate 10,457,040, forward strand.
TGAACACAAATATTTCACATTTAAAATAGAACAAAATATATATATATTATTTTTATAATTTTTGCTCAAATTTTCTTTTTCACTAGTTTATTATTTTTAATAAGATTTGCTTTCACTTAATTGTGACTTACTTTGTTCATACTTTGTTCACTTTATGTTTAATCTTTGCCATTTGTTTGCTTCAGAGCTGGCTTTTGATCATTTGCATCGGAATTTCAGCTTTGCTCTCATATCATCATCGTGTAAAGTTTTTGCTTTTAAGAATAGCTAATTTAATTTTTGCTCATATATTATTTTACTTGTATTTAAGTGTTTACAACGTGTTTATAATTTGTTTCAAACTAAGATAAAATGATTAATTTACAATTAATTATTTTTATTAAATTTAATATTTTTTATCGTTACTATTTTTGTTTTTTTTTTCGCAAAAAAGCGAGCTTGTTGATTTAAATTCAACTTTTGAACAGATCAACTTTAGGAAAGACTTTAATTGCACAGAAAGAGCGAACAAATCAGACTTAAAGTAAAAATAAATTTTAGTCGATTTGAATAATTTTAAACAATTTTATAATAAAAATAATAAAATTGTTGTTATTATATTTATTAAATTATTATTAGTCAATTTAAAAAACTTAAATTTTTCTTTATTTTATTAATTTTTTTTTTACTTTGTTTTACTATTTCGTTATCATTTGCATCGTTTTTTTTAATTTTTTTTTTGTTTTTTTTTTTTTAATATTAGGCGTTGATATTATTTGTGTTTTCTTTTTTAATAATTTTGTAAAATTTGTAAAAAAAAAAAAAATAAATAAATAATATGCTAACAATTAATGAAACAACATTTTGCATATAATTTATATAAAAAATTTACAAATTATTAATATTAATTTTTTACATTGAAATTATCGATATGTTAAAAATTTGTAGTAAACTTCTTAAAATTTAAAAAAAATATATATATATATATATATATTTTAATATAGTATAAACTAAATAAAATTAAGTAGCATTGATTTTTAATAAAAATAAGCCACTAATATAGTTGATAAATAAAAAAAATAGTTTTTGAATTTTAATTTAAAATAAAATTGTAATTTAAAATTTTATTTTTTGTATAACTATGATTGGCACTAAATCAGAGTTAAATTAAAATAACATATATATTAAATAAATGAAAAGTTTAATTTAGTAATAATTCATTTAATAAAAATATATACTTTGAAAAATAGAATTAAAAAAAAAGATTAAATCATTTTGAAATATTTTTGAAAGATTTAAATGAAAACAAATAAACTAAATGAAGATAAATTAAAACAGATTTAGATGCTGAAAGCTTAAGTAAGCTAAAGATATGAATAAATAATCACAATTTAAAATGATGGGAAAAGTTTGCAGAACAATTTTAAAAGATGAAAAATAATTAAAAAAACTTTATGCAAAATATGAAAAAAATCAATTGGCAATTAAAAAAAATGGCATTACTGAGAAGAAAAAAAAGAAGTAAAAACAAAAAATAAGATAAATTCAAATGAGAAAAAGTGTGTTAAAAAAAGAATTAGAACGGAAAGACAAAGCAAAACACCGGACACCGGAAGTGGAGCACTTGCAGATGCTAATATTCGCACAGAAACATGTGGTTACACGAAATGGCCAAATTTGGTAACAAAATTGAAATAAAAAGAGAAAAACGCAAACACACTTAAAGACGATCTAGCACAAGTAAACAATAAGAAAGATGAAAAGTGTATCAATTTCCGTTTGGACAATGTGCATGGACCTTAATACGGGTCAATGTGATTTTCCGGAAACAAAATGCTTTGCAAACAATGTTTTTTCATATTTGGGACACGGCAGCACACACGAACGCACAAAAACACCAAAATACATACCGAGACTTAGCTTTTTTAAACAGTGAGGTGGATGCACATATGTATTTATTAGTGAAATTAGGGGACAAGCGGGTTGCGGTTATAGAAGTGTTAACTGTTCACTAATCACGAAAGATAAGATAAGAAGAAGATGGAAGAGTTGAAGACAGCAGATGAAGCAAGAAGCGCTGACAATGAAGAAAGAGAGGAAAAAGCCGGTGCAAGTGCTCTGGCTTCTCTCTCACAGCTAGTATTGTGATGATCTCTGGGCTCAGCACTCGGCAACTGCCAATGCATGTCTAGAGTGAATGTGTGGCATCGGCCTGATGGCGGCATTCGGAATACCGACATAGACTGGCATCGGCGCAGACTGAAGACTCAAGATCGGTCCAGACGACGTGGGGACGGCGGATTCGTGGTCCACAAGTAGTGCACAATGTCAAGTGAGCCACTGTCTGGCGGGAGAGTTCCGTCGTCAGAATCGCACCCCTGCAAGTTTGCTTCCCTGACAGCCTGGAATTAGTACAATGTAATACATTCGTTCTTTGAACCGGCGCAAACAACACCGGATCGCTTTCTTATTGCATCTTCTATTTGTCTTCAAACTAATTTTGCTTGGCTCCAGTTTGTCTGTCCCGTTTCGTTGCAAATGTGCTCAACCACTCCAGATCACGATTCATCTACTCGTTTGACCTCTGTCTAGTTTGTCGGCAACTCTTGCACTTGTTCATTAGCAAAGTGCCCTTCATTAGCCGGCAAATTTTTGAACGCAAGCCACTTAGACTTTTTCTTACTTACTCAAGCTTTTTACTTCTCTTGTCTTGGTTCTTGTCTTGGTTCTTGCTTTGCTTCTTACTTTGCTTCTTACTTCGCTTCTCACTTTGCTTCTCACTTTGCTTCTTACTTTTCTTCTTGATTCGCTTCTTGCTTAGCTTCTCGTTTTGCTTCTTGCTTTACTTCTTGCCTCTGCTTCTTGCCTCTGCTTCTTGCCTCTGCTTCTTCACTTTGTTTCCTCACTTTGTTTCTTCACTCTTTACTTTACCCTAACTTTACTTCACTTTTACTTTACTCACTACTTTCTCTTTTACTTAGCCAACTCTTAATCAAGCCAACTTTTGCTCAACTCAACTCATCTTTTTAGCCTCTTTGATCTAAACTCTACGACTTAAGTTGTTCGCAAGCCAACTGCTTCAAGACGCACGACTAAACCTATTGAAGCTATTGCTAATCTTAATCTGCAATTGACGGTCACAAATTTGAGCAGACTGTAAATGCTTTTGCAACCTTTGAAAAAGTCCAACAACTTACTAATTTAAACAAGACTTACCAAGTTGGCCAAAAATAAACATGCCATAAGCACTGGGCTAAAAATGTCGAACGTCCGCATTGCGCCGCTTATTGATTCTGCTCTATTCTGGTGTCTGGTTACCAAAAACGTACCAGTTCTAGTGGTACTTGGCTTCGTTAAACCTGCCAACAGATCTAAAATTTCAAAGCGGGTGCGTCTGGATGAATTTCCAGAATTTAAAACTATTTAACCTAACAGGCCTGATCATAAAAGCAAAAAGCACATTGTAAGCATGAGAAACGGAAAAAGTAAGCTAGAAAATGAGCGCAGAAAAACTATGAAAACATGAGACAAAAGGAGACATAAGATCAAACCCAAGATCAAACCCAACTTTAATGCTAAATCTTTTCAAAGATGCAAAACGGTAAAATTGAAAAAAAGTCCTATTTTCAAATGTTCTATTCAAGTTTTAAAACGCGCCAAAAATCTTTACCGGATCTAACTACTGCAAATGGTTTATGATTTTTACAATGGAGTTTAGTCTATTGCTTTCATTTACTTTTTCATCAGCTGAACTCGTTCCCTTACTAGCGTATCTTTATTTGCTGTCGATTTCCCGCCATTACCATCTTCATTGCCAATCTTTTTCGTTCATTTTTTTACATGTTTTCCATTTAAAACTTTCTTTTAACTATCTGTTCATCTTTTCAGTTTCTTATCTTTTTCTTTTGCACCGTCTGTTCTGCCACTTTTGTTTGCTTCTTGCTAATCTGAGACATTTTGTTTTGCCAATAAAAACAACTGTTTTGATATGCATTTTCATAAGCACAATGTTTCGGCCAGCTTGTTTTGTCTTAAGTATCTTAACCATTTTTGGCAAACGATTTGCTTGGATCAGTTGTTTGTTCCGTTATTTTCATGATTTTGTCTTCATCTAGACCAGCTATTGGCCAGCATGTTTCAGCGTTTTTGTCATTGACAATCATTTGCTCTACCAATTTCATCCTTCATTGTTTCTGCATTTTTACTATCACTTTCAAGTGCACATTCAGCGTTATCTTCTTAATGCAGCCTTTGCTTTTGCAGTTTTTCAATCAGCAACATCTCAATAGCGTTGGGGATAAGTTCCACCTTTTTTTTTTACAATTTTTCTAGAATTGTGCCTTTTTTTACTTTTACTTTCTTCCGGATTCACTGTTTTTCTTATTTCCACTTTTAAATCCTGCTTTCTTTTGTATCTTGTTCTTTCGCCTATTTTGTTCCAATGATCATTGCTTTTCAAACATTGCCAGACATAATCGTGCTGGAAAATTGCTAAAAATAGGGGGCGGTGGTGCCAAAATTAGTTCAATCTTTAAACAGTGTGACCGGTCTATATGATGTCTATAAAGCAAAGCAACTAAGTATCAAAAAGTTTGAAACAGATGCAGATAATGAAAAAAAAGATGAAGAAAATGATAATGATGAAAAAGATGATGAAGAAATAAAATTAGAAGCGCATGTGCTTGATTCGGATAAGCTAGAAGTGGCTTATTTAGCCAATATTAGTAAGCTAAACAATAATCTTTTAGTTGTGTGCAAAAGCATTTGGATATGCATCAGCAGAAGCTAAAGTAGACATGGACCGTGCAATTTTTAAGATGTTTTACCGGCACATCAATAGCAGATACGGGCGGGCCCAAATAGCAGTAGGGTAAAAAGGGCGTACAGTTTGCCATTCGACCTGAAAAAGGATGCACTGGCATCATCGACCAATGCACTGTTAATCAAATCAGTTTTGTGAAATTGTTCCACAATGGAAATCGTTTGAAAATGCAAATAAATGCAGCAATTCAAATCAAATTAATCATGAGCAATTGTTTGAAAATCTGTGCATAGAACAAAATGCAACTAAATATTGGCTTGTAAAAGATGTTTCAACTGATTCTAACATCCGGCCAAAGTAAAAAAGATGAGTTTCACCTTTCTGTCTGACAAAGGCTTGAGTTACAGCCATATTTTTGGTTTGTAACCTGGCTGTGATCGTTGTGGTTTGTTTTCTTTGGCTAGTACTAGTTGCTGACTAAGGACAAATTGGTTGCAAGGTAAAACTGGGTAATCGAACCTGTTAAATTTATTTTTTATCTTTTTAAACTTATTTTTACGAGCACGATTTATTTTTAAATTAATTGATACATTGTGCAAAAATTGAGTAAACTACTTTTTAAACGAAATTAGCAAAATGTAACGACACTAAAAGCGGTATAGAAAATAAAGTAAAGATGAGAAAATGATTTTTCAGTTGGTTAAAAAGCTAAATAAAGGAATCTGATGCACATATTATCTCGGGCACATCAAATGCCGGCAATTTGATTCCATTATTTTGAACTAGGCAACTGTTTTGGCCATTTAATATGCTTTATTTTTTGGCTCAAATTTCGCGCACTTTCAGACCACACTATCTCTAGTTGGTGTGAAGGGCGATTTAAGCGGAGACATTGCGGCACCTTATGGTTTAAAGTAAGGGCGCCGTCACACTATTTGCTTATTGTTCATTAGCTGACAAAAATGAAACACGATTAGATTTATTTCTTAATTAAAGCGAACATTGAACCAAGTTGAAAAGATGACGAGCAGGATGAGTGGGAAGATAAAAAACGCAACCAGCTAAACATAAGCAAAACAAAGTAAATGAGCGAATACAAATGAAAATAATGGTTGTAGTTATGAAAAACCTACAGAATCGGGAAAAATCAGGAAAAATAAGACAAAATAAAACCGAACAAGACGAAATAAGGCGAAAATAAAACGGAAATGTTTAAATGGAAAAAAGCGCCAGATTTAGAACGAAATAACCCGCTTAATAGCGACGCAATGTTTTCATTTAAACTTTTAAACTGTTTGAGCACTTTTTCAATTTTTATTTATTTCATATATGAAAATATATATTTTTTACATTTTTTTCTCACTTTATTTCTTATTTTCTGCTATTTTGATATGTGTTTTTATGCTTCATTTTTGTTTCTTTAAAATTTTACTTTTTTTTATTTATATAATTTTGTAACAAAATTGTTTTTTTTTTTGGCATTTTGTTACTTAGTGTTTTTTTTATTTTATTTTTTTTAATTTTTTTATTTGATTTTGCACTAGTTTGGCTTAAAGAAAGCTGATTTTTTTCATTATATTGACGCAGCTTTTCTTTTAATTTTTAGACTTTATTTCTTTTTTTTTTTATTTTCATTTATCCCTGTTTTGCTATTGTTTATTAAGTCTTATTTTCATTTTTAATGTTTCTATACCGCTTCCGGTGGCTTTTCTGCCTTGTATTTATTTATTATTTTTTTTAACTAACTTTTTCCTACAACTTTTTTTTTTTTTTTTTTTTTTTTTTTTAAGATTTGTTTGTTTGGTAAAACATGTTTTTATTTGAAAAATCTTTTTTGTCTAGTTTTCTATTTGTACCTTTGATATGTAACTAGCTTCTTAATATCTTGTTCACAACTCTTTTATTGAAATTTTCCATTTTTTTTTGTCATAACTTTTTATTTTTTTTAAACAAAAACGCATTAAATTTGTATCAATTTGTTAACTGATTATATTAGTTGGTTTTTAATACTTTTGTTTTTTCAACAAAAGCAAAAATAAATGAAATAAAATTAAAATGTAAAAAAACGGAAAAATAATAAACGACAAAGTTTTTCAAGAAGCTATAAAAATAGAGACGAAATGACTGGTCTAAAAAGAAACTGAGTAAAATAAGGATAAGACGATTGAAATGATCGACAAAAAGAAAAATGAACCGGTTTGGCCTTGATCTGATGTCGGGCTATTTTTAACCATTGTAAAGCGAGAACAGGATAAGGCAGTAATGTAATAGATGGCAGTTGACAGTTTGTGTAGCAGCTGAAAAGCAACCATTGCAGCGATCGGAAAAAACATTGAAAAAGTGCGAACCAAAAACAACCATTGGAAAATAGATGCTTGGCATCATATAGCCAGAACAGGGCAACGAATAAGTAAGTATCAAACTGTATCAAAGCCATTAAATGTATATACATTGTAACAAATTTTGCCTGCAAATGTTATATCACATGGTAGTAAAGCGCTGTGGCAAGCTTAATAGATCTTCTCTCTTATATAAAAGCGTTTTTTGCTTTTTTTGCCCTTTTGCTTCAAATTTTATTTTGCCACCGATTTTTCCGGTTTTTCCTTTCTTTCATTTTTCTTGAAACTATTTTTTTATTTTATTTTTTCATTATTTAGTTCTCTTATTTTCAACTGCTAGGTTTGTCCGCAAATGTGTCCCGTAGACGGTAGCTATATTCCGGGATAATTTCTTTTGATTTGATTTCGTTTGCAGGCTAGTAATAGTGTTTAAATAATAATGATTTAATATAATAATGTAAATAAATTGTTATAATTGAACGCGTCTGGTCTTTGATTGTGAACTGTGGTCTCTCCTTACGTATAGACTGTGTATATGGAGCGGAAGTGCATTGCTCATTAGAACCCATTGACTTGCACTGTTGCAAGTGATCTTCTGACCAACTGATCCCGGCAAGCGGGTCAATTTTGGCCACATTTATTGAATACGTGATTTGTGTACAATAATGCTGTTTGATTTAGTTGATTCGCACTTTACCATCGCCGGATCTTTACCACTCATTCGCCATAATTTTCTTAACATGCTTTACTATTTTGTTTGCTTAAGACTAAGTTGTAAATCTTAAATTAACTAAAACTTAAATAAACTTAAACTTTTTTGGTTAAAAAAAAATTTTAGAAGCAGATTCATTTAACATTTAAGACAATCGATGGCTTGTCTGTTTGACAAACAATAGCCACGGTGACTAGTTTTCGGCGTTTTGTTGCATTAAAAATTGGTCTCAACTGAAAACTACTATCATTTGTTTTTTTAGTCGGTCAAAAAATTTCTTATTGCATCTTGTATAAACCTCAGGAAATTTGCTTTTTTTTCCATTATAATTTCACTTGATTTCAGCTTTAAAATTTAATCTTCTATTAATGTAGAATCGCTGAAAACGATATATTTTCTTTTTTCTCTTACAAATTTGCTTTTTATCGTTTTCATTGCTGTTTGCTTAATCTCATTATTATCATTACTTTATGAAATAATTGTACTAAATTTTGCGAAACAAAATTAGCTTTTTTAGTTTGAATGCGAATTTTGTTTTAATTTGAAATATACAATTCGTCGATTCCGCCGTATATTGACTAAGTATATTCATCTTTAATAAATGTTTGAGTTACTGTTTAACTTGACTATATCGGTTATTAAATTTATAAGTTTTTTTTTGTTAGACAGCAAATGCAAAAAGTACATATTTGTTGCAATAGTAATGAATATTTGATCACGTGATTTTTTAAGTAAAAGTCAGGAATGCAGTTATGCACAGGTGTTCATCAAGCCTAAGGACAAAAAAAATAAGCAAAAAATAAAAAACAAGGAATAAATAAAGATAAGATGAATTGTTAAATAAAGTTGCACTTAAAAAACACGACTTCTGGCACTTTTTTTTTAATAATATTTAAGCCAATATTGGAATAGCAAAAACAAAGCGCACATACTTAGAAAAAAGGTTTGAATGCGGCGCGTTTGCATCTATTTAAAACAATTGGTGTACAAAAAGCGTCTGCACGCCGATAATACTAGACATTATAAGACAAAGGTCGAAAAGACAGGTTTGAAATTAAGCGAATAAAACACTGAAAAGTGCAAATTAAAGCATCTGAAGAAAGAAGTCTGTAAAAAATAAGAAGAGAAAAATGAAAGATAAAAAGTGGAAATAGACAGTGCAAAATGAGAAAAGCATCAATGGGCAGATTTGGCTTGTGAGAAAGTCAATGGCAACGCAATGGCTTGTGAACGCCAATAAGCAAATGCAAACGCATTTAATCAATAAGATTAAACAGGAAAATTAGTCGTGGCAAACAGTGCGTCTTGATCACAGATTATACCGATCGGGGTGCGGCCAAAGCAGCAGCAACCAAAAGAAGGGCCCGGCCAAATAACCAGGCGACTTCCAAACGACTTGGCCGCACTCAAATTCTGCAACATTATTACAAGTCGAATCACCGAAAATAACAACATTTTCGGATCGCTTGCCTTTGCCCAACTTAATTGACTTTTTTGCGCTTCGATTTTCTTTTCACTTTTTTCGGCTAAGATCAATCTCTACTGTTGGAGCTTCTCAGCCACTTGCTTTCAGACTAGACACTGTTCTGACTCTTTGTTCTACCCCTTTTTTATGCACACAACCCTTTATCCTGTTCTGGCCCCTGTAATTTGCAGTTAACGATAATCTTCTTCTCTCCCGTTAGAACGCCCCATCTTAAACATCCAGTTTTCTTAATTTTTTCATTTAAAAAATCTTTCTTTTCGGAAACCTACATAAAAAATCGCAAATAAATAATAATAAAATAAATAAATTTATAAAAAAATATAGCTTTTTAAATTATAACTATATTTTACTATTTTTTAAATTACAAGAAATTAAAGGTTAAAAATGCAAGTTTAATCCATAATAGAAAAAAGCAATCGAGTAAAAAATAAGAAATAGGCTGCACAAAAATCACTGCAAAATAACTTATAACAGCTATAGACCACTATAGAAAAACAACTTTAATGAAACTGCAATGATCATATGGAAAGGGTTAAGGGTTCCGCTGCCGATTTCTAACTATTAGGTCGACAAACCAAAGTTAAGAAAAAGTCCGAGAAATAAGAAAAAGCAATGTGACGAAAAACCAGTGGCACAAAGCAAGACTTGCTCGGCATATTAAGATAAACACTATTAGCAAACCGTGTGAAAATGTAATTACCTGTGAAACATGCTCGTTTCTGCCCTTTCACAGGCCTCATAACGCAAGATAATCGAAGTTGGGCCTGATGGCCGGCAGATAAACATACTTGCAAACGACCTTTACACCAATTTTCTCATCTTTTTCATCTTTTCACATTTTTTTCCAGTTTCTTCTACTTTTTGCCTTAATTATTTGTCCTTTAAGCTCCATGCTTTTTTATATTTTGCTTTTAAATTTTTAAATACTTTTTTTAAGCTTTTTCTAATTTCTATATCTTATTTCCTAATTTTTATATTTTATTTTCTAATTTTTATATCTTGATGTTTTTCATTTTTTTTCTCTTGTTTAATATCTTTACTATTTTGTCAAGTTTTTGCTCTTGCCTTTAGACAATTTAACTTTGTTTGCTTAACAGGAAAATGTGTGGATGAAAATGCAAAAAAATGTTTTTCAAAACTAGTAAGCATGGCAAGCACGAAAAATAGATTTTATTTTTTATATAAAAACAAAAAATATTACAAAAAATGTCAATAAGGGAAAAAAATAAAAAAAAAAAAATTAAAAGAAAATAAAATGAAATAAGATGACAAAACGAAAAAGCGATACAAGATCATAATGAAAACAAACAAAAGCCACGACCAAAATTAATCAGCAAGTAAACTGTGCAAAAAGACATTATGATAGAAAAAAGACAGGAGAATAAGAAAAAAAAGACAAAAAAGTAAAAATGAAAAAAAAATAAGAAAAAAAACGTTTATTGGCCAAAATGAACATTGGTCTAAGCTAGACTAAATCTTCAACTATCGACTTTAGTTTTCAATGGTTATTGACAATTGTATTACAATCGATATTTCTCATCTATTGATAATTTAGCGTTTGCTTTTTTAGATAAATTGATATATATTTTAGTAAGAGTCCAGCAGATAAACATATGTCAAAAAAAAGGAAAATACAAAAGCAAACCACTGACCAAGTTTTTCATTGGAAATCGTAAATTAACAGAAACAATTTGATTTTTGACAAAACTAACGCTTAAATTGATCGTACTCAATTGAAAAAATGATACAAGTTAAGAAAAACAATTTTGGCCAGCTACTGGACCACAAACATAAAAGTAAACAGAAAAAAAACAAATGAACAAAATTCAACCTGTTTAAATCGATGACAGTCAATAGAACTGGATATGAATTGCATCAAAACACCGGAACAAGATCAAATGACTTACTACAACAAATTTAGAGTAGCTTAAAACACATTTAAAAAGACATCATGACATCAAAGTATCAAAACATCGCAACATTAAGCCATCAAAATTTCGAAATCAAAATGCAAAGAGTAACAAAAATAAACTGATGCAGATTAAGCGACAAATGCAGCGAAAAACTTTGCATTCATTTCCATATGCATGGTTTTAGCTTTGAAAAAGTCTAATTTTTACAAACAGTAACTTTTTTTTTTACTTGTACCAATTGAATGCATTTCAATGCTTTAAGGATTTTTGTCTTAATTCCTTTGATGAATTTTTTTAGTTGAACTAGTATTCAAGTCAAATCAAAGTAACCATTTTGACTTAAATCTGACGTTAATCACTGGTCACATTAATCAATGCATAATCACTAATACCAAACTAGTTAGATAACTATAATAGGCTTTTAAATGTTATATAACTAAGTACGGAGTTCAAAGTTTAATTTTTTTTAAATGAACTAGTAATTAATATTAATAAGATATACCTGTTAATTGATAAGAATGTAAAAATTTACTTATAAATTTGAAAAAAAAAGATAAATAATTATTCAATTGATTTTATGTAAAATAATTTATTTTTTTAATTTATTTGAATTTAAAAAAATAAAAAAAAAATTTATTAATATTAATTTAATAAATAATCAAATGCATATCAAAGTTTGAATCTTAATTTAAATATAGGTATTAATTTATTTACTTTAATCCTATATAAAAAATAGGCAAATTTCTTATTCTTGTAAAATAAATCGAAACTTATTTAAATTGAAAAATAAATTTTCTATGTTAATTTAATAAATTTTTTATTCAATTTATTATAAGTTGAAATTTTAAATAAATACAAATTATTTTTGATTTTAAAATTTATATTTTTAAAAATTATTTTTAAACATTTTAAATAATTAAACTAATATTTAATTTTGTTTTACATAATATTTAAAAATTTTATCTTGATGCACTTGTAAATTTACTTATGCAAATAAAAACCCATAAAATATATTGACCATGATATATATATTAAAAAAAAAAATTATTCTAATTTTTTCACATTTTATAACCATTTTATTTAATAAATATATAAAAAAGTTAAATAAATAATTTAAAAAAAAAAACTTAAAAAATAATTATTTTTTATTTCATTATAATTTAATTTTTTGTATTCCTGCATTAATTTATTAAATTTTATTATCAATAATAAAATAAACTATTAACAATTAAACTAATTGAATTTTTAAAATTAAAAAAAAAATATTAATTTTTTAAATTATTTGTAACAATGTTATATTTTCAACTAGTTTTGTTAAAGTAAAAATTAAAAAAATGCAAATTTTTTTTTTAATTTTGTTTTTATTTAATATTTCAATGATGTAAGCAAAAACTAAAAATTGAAGTTAAATAAAAAACAAGTTTAAGAAACTAAATTGCAATAAGTTCAACAAATGGCGCACTTAGATTTTTCATACAAATTATTAGTAATTAAAAACAGAATAAATTGATTTAAAAAATAAAAAAAAAATTAAAAAAAATTAAAAAAATAAAAATAACAAAAATAGTAAAATTAGTTAAAAATTAAAAAATATATATTTAAAAATAATAAAAAATAATACAAAAGTTAAAAACAAAAAAAAAAAATAAAAAAAAACACGCATTTATACAGTTAAAAAATCACAAGTAAATTACACTACAAAAGCTTTGAAAAAGATACAAATGTTAGGAATTAAATTAGTAATAAAAAAAAATCGAACAAATTCTAACAAGCATTGCTATCCTAAACGAAAAAAAAATCATGTTTAACTGAAAAAAAAACATAGTATGTAATAGCGCCAGAAATTAATGACAAAATTTAATAGCCAATAAAAATAATTAAGAACGTAGTTAATTATGATTCGCAGTTATTTAACAGCAGTTGTTTGTCTAAAGCGATTGCGACCGGCTGCACACCTTGTGTCGGCCCAAGACTGTACATGCAATAAACTGATTTTTAAAATAATTGGAAAGAAAATGAGACAAAATGAAGTAAAAGGAGAAAGTAAAGTAAGAGATAAAAAAGAAGTAAAAAAGAAGTAAAAAAGAAAAATTGAGAAAAATTGAGAAAAATTGAGAAAAATTGAGAAAAACTGAGAAAAAATAAATAAAAACTAAAAAGCCACAAGTCAAACAGCAGGTGTAAAAGCATTGTTAGATTTAACCAATAAAAAGTTGACATATAAAATCTGTGGTAACCTTTTTAAGTGAAAACCAATTTATGAAACCGCGACAAAACGAATATTATATTGAAAATAAGCAAAAGCAAAATGAAAAATATATATATATATAAAAAATGAAAATAATGAAAATAAAAATTGAAAAATGAACTTTTTTGGATATTATAAAACGCTGATATTTGACTTTAATTTATATTGTCTCAACTAAACTGCAAACAAAAACACATTTGGATTTGCAGTTATACATTACTATTTGAATTGGCGCTTAAAATTTAATCGAAGGCTCTGTAAGACCCAGCGCAAATAATCCATTGCATGAGGGCTACTCTTGACTAGACCCCAGTTGTACAGGTGAGCCAGTACCGTCCTCAGTCAGCCAAACACGAGTCGACATCGAACTAATGCATTCAAATGCCCTGCAAACGGATAAAATGAAAGCGGGCTATCGAACCGGAAACTGAACTTAAAACCAAAAAACAAAGGTTGCAGAAATTGGCGGGAGTAGAGAGTAAAATTATAATAACAAAAATAATTTCAGCAAATAATGGCCTCTAGTCAGACGCCGGATTATAATTGTTCCGGTTGGCCGATAGGAACAGCCGCCAAAGGTGTTGCTAACATCACAACACCGCAATCTTCCGTAAATAGGGGAGTGGGCGGTCAAGTGTGGTTGTTTCTGCAACAGGGAAAATTGGGCAGGCCATAGCAGGCACAATCTGTCGCTAAACTATGTGGACAATAGCGACCGCAAGCTAAACGGGGCAAAATCGACAAAACAAGCGACAAGCATAGGAACAGTTTAAAATCTTAATAAATACAAGAGCAAACAACGAGAATTGCGAAAATAAACATAAGCAGGTAAAGTTAGCAAGAACTATGCAAAACCTATGAAAATTAACAATCACTACTTTTATCCCTTATTTTTATGTTAGACTTTATTTTTCGCAATTTTAATTCCGATTCTTAGCTGGTGGATAAACAAGTGAAAATATTTTATTACAACTAACACTCTGAGTAAATCAATATAGCATTTATATACTTTAAATATTGAAGCTGTTCTGGTGAACCGCAAGCTAAAGATAGCGTTTACCTCAAACAACTAAAAAGCAAATGTAAACTTGGAATATTTGTGTTTACATGAGAGCAAACAATGTTAAATATTGAAAACAATGTAGATAAATAAGCACTTATATAGGCAACCAACTGAGGCAATCGAAATAGATGAAGATTAAAATGGCTAGAAAAGCTTATTGTAGCGATTTGGTTAGACAAACAAGTTTTTCATCTAAAAATTCATTGTCTTTGCCATTGTTTGAAAAAGCAAACATTTAGACAATGTAGGGATCAGTTAGAACAAGCTGAAACTATTAATTTCCGGTCAAACTAGCAGATTTTTCGTAATTTAAGCATCATTGCGAATTAGACAAAAGTTTAAAAAGCTGGCTAAACGTTTTGCTGTAATGTTTTAATCAGTTTGTGTTATGAATTAAACTCAATTAATCGCAAAATTATCATAAGTGCATATTACATAATTGTTTAGTTACTGACTAGCAAGCTGGCCAAATGTTGATCCAACTAGCTAAATACCAAAAAACAAAAGAAAACAGAGCTAAAAATTGTAATTAGTAAAACTTTGCTTAAGTAAAACATGTTGCTAAACTGATCAACTATGTTAAGCCCTAAATAAAGAAAAGGTTATCACAATAATCTAAGGCGTTTTTAGTTTAAATTAGAAAAATTGGTGGGACTTTAACACAAAAACTTGGCCTTGAAGAAAAGCAAAACAAGCAAAAAACAAAAGCAAATAGCTAAATATAATAATAAAAGATACGAAATGATACAATACAAAATAATAATTTAAATTGTAAGCAAAGTTTTAAAAAAATGAACAATGAAACCAAAACGATGAGCAAAGTGATGGTCAGTGTTTATGGTTTATAGTAGAATGCATTTGAAAATAATATTAGCAAATGAGGTAGCTTAAAAACCGAAAGCAGAATAACTATAGGAATAGCAAAAATTGAAAAAATAATCATGCAAATGAGAAAATTAAAAAAATAGTAAAGATGAGGGAGAAACATAGGACAAGAACAAGTAAACAGGACTATTAGACATGCTGGTGTTCAGTAATGCGTGCACAATGAGCTTGGATGAAAAATCATTTCAGTTGCTTGCCAAACTTGCTCGCACCAATGCGGCTAGTTTGCAAATAGATTCTCATGTCTAAGACAAAAATCTAAAGACAAAGTTAGATTTAGCATAGCAATAACCAAAAATACACCCTTGCTAGCCTATCAAACCCAAGTTAAACCATTAAAACAAAACCAAGTCCACCAAAACAAGTGTAATCAATTTCAATCTTACCAAATAGGGTCAAAACCGCAAATATTACAAACAACTATGGATAATAAATGGACAAGATAAATACACTTCGCCTCTTTTAAACTGTTTACACTTGCACATTCTGGGCAAAACCTGTTCATTGCAAATTCATACACCTTTTACAGATATATTTAATCGCATCAATAATCTGTGCTATTGTGGTCGCTTTGTGGCCAAAGGTCTTGCTGAAGACGCAAAACTTTTTATTTCAAAGTAACAAGCTTGTTAGAAAATGAAAAATAGGCTCACGATTACTATTAAAAAAATGTGTCTCTATCTCGTTTTCTACTTTTTTGTCCAAATATTTAAAATTTTTGCATCTTAAATTAAATAACGTTTTCTGAACAAATTAGTCGCAATAATTTAACTTTATTAAATAACCAACAAATTTTCAAAAATATTGATTCAAACTATTTTACTGCTTAAGAACGCATTTTTTTTTGGTTTTCGCAATCAATTTTTAATCACCATTTAATTAAGAAATACAAAATATTATTCCAAGCTAAAGAACTATTTTTTAATAAGTAGTTATAAAAAAAAATACTTTTTATCAAATATTTAACAAATATCTTTTCTAAAGCTTAAATATAATAGTAATAATAAATATAAAAAATTAAAATAAAACTAAGAAAATATTAAGATAATAAGTACTAAAAAGTTGAAAGCAATTTTTCGTCAAAAAAAAATGACAATATATATGTCAGATAAAAATACAAAAGCAAATAGTCTAACTTTGTCTGAAATTTTGCTTAAAAATTTTCACTGTATAATTAAAATTAAGCTAAACGATCAACCAAAATTAATTACAATTAAATACAAAGAACATTAGCGCAATTAATTAAATAGTTTAGTCAAACTTGTCTGCTGCTAAATGTAGATGTGTTTGTTTGGCACACTAACTTAAAAAAAAGATATAAGTAAAAAAAAAATTGATTTTCTTAAACTTATAAATATGTCATTTTGCTATTTTTTTATTTTAAATCTTATTTTAGCTTGACATTTTTTAATTATTTTTCACCTAAATATTCGTTTAAATTTAAACTGGTAGTAAATAAAAAGAAAACTATTACAAAAATATTAAAAAAAAATTCAATTGATTAGTTAATTAATAAAGTTATTTTTTATTTTTTTTTTTGCTGCTTTTTGGTGAAGTAGATTGAAAAACGTTTGAAGCGGACATTAGGTTTTCCACGTATTGACTCAAAACGTTGTTTTCAGAATTTAATTTTAAATTTTCTTCTTTTACACTTTCCACTCGTTGCGACAAATCTAAGAAAAAAAGTAAATATATAAAATAAATTAATTAATTAAATTAAACTTGTTGGACTTTCTTAATTGAAATCAAGATAAACAAATAAAACAGTTTTTAAGCTTTTCATTCCCCATTTTAATCCAATTTAATAGACAAAAACAATAATTTATCTCTGTATTTTTATAATTTACCAATTACTTTTAAAACATTGAATGGGATGAAATGTATTTTGAATAAAATGCCTATTATTTGTCTTCTATAATGGTAAATGTTATTCAAATTGTTTTACTTCCTTTTTCTGCCTAATTCTATTGACTTTAATTAACCTAATACAACTTTTCAAAGGTTAAATTTAATTGAGCGTAAATTAATTTTCAAGCAAAAAACTAAAACATTTCAAGATAGTCGGGCACGTATTTAAATTACGTATTGAGAACTTAATCGTGTTCAATGAGCCTGTTTGATCCGTGATTTTGCTTCAAAAATATCAAATTTACATTAGAACCAAAATCATGATACAGGTCAAAACTAAAAACATTACTAAA
Organism: Pyemotes zhonghuajia; assembly: GCA_025170145.1. Taxonomy (NCBI): domain Eukaryota; kingdom Metazoa; phylum Arthropoda; class Arachnida; order Trombidiformes; family Pyemotidae; genus Pyemotes; species Pyemotes zhonghuajia. Next base: position 10,474,628 of record CM045845.1, read on the forward strand.
AAATTGCAATCAAATAAGCCTGGATAAAAACTAAGTACTCATATATAGAAGCGGACTTAAATTAGCTTAAATTGAAATGCGAAAATTAAAAACTCAAAAAATTAATTCACAACATTTAATTTAACTTTGATCTAAAATGATTAAATGATAAAATGGCATTTAATTTCAATTGAAAATACAAATTAAAAAAAAGTAAAGCAAAACAGTACTAAAAAATTATAAGAAAAATATAATTGAAAATTTATATCATCAAAATATTATACTAAAAAAAGTCAAAATAAATAATTTTAATAAAATTTAAAAAAACTAAATTGCCAATAAATGCAGGTAAGAAAATTGTTTAAATTAACGATTACAATATCTGATTTTTAGTCAATCAGTTTAAATCCGATGAGGACTAATATCTAAATAACTTACCTTCTAAAGTATTTTGCAATTCCAGAACTTGTTGGATTAAACGATCTTTTTCTTCTACTTCATCTGGATTCAAATCTGGATCTAATAAAAATTATTTTCCCATACCAAACACGGACATCAAGGTTGAAACGATTTTAAACCAGAAAAATAGTTTGAAAAAAAATTAAATAATTCAAATTAAAAAAATAAATGTTGAAATGCAAGCAAATAGATTTATGTTATTTTTATTGTTAAATAATAGAATTTATGAAATGCAAATACATAAATGTAATTGATACTTTAAAAAAAATATGCTTTTATAAAAAAAAAAAAAACACGTTTGATCCATTTTCAAACAATTAAAATTTATTCACACCTTTTTTCAAAGAAATAAATTCAAATAATTGAACGTATTTAATTTTTTTTTATATTCTTGCTATTAATTTAAAACATTAAACAGAAAACAAAATAAAAAGCAAAAATAAAAGGCAAATCAAATGAGAAATACCGCTGAAAAGATATCAGCTAATCTTTAGTGATGAATAAAAATAGTGAAATTCAAAAACGAGAGAGAATGCATAAAATAAATAACAAATAAAAAAAAGATTAAAAATAATAAATAAAATTTTACAAATAATGTAAAGAAATAAAATGAGATAATTGTCCGTTTTCTATTGGGACAATTTTATACCATTTCAAATTTTTTTTTTTTACTTAATGTATTTCTTGCTTAATTAAATTTGTTCTTCTGCTGCAAAAAATAAATAAATATAAACTCTTTCTCACCTGCACTTAGCCTAACCAGGTTTAAAAGATAGCATCAGCTTTTAGTCTTAGCCATTTGCGGCCTTTTTCATTCAAAATCGTTTATTATCAATAAAAAAACTAAGAAAAAAACTAAAAAAATTTATAAAACTAAAAAAAAACTAAAAAAAACTAAAAAAACTTAAAAAAAAAAAATGAAAAAATATTGAAAAAGAATTGAAAAAAATGAAAATATATAAAACACTAAATAAAAAAAAAAAATAAAGTAAAATTTAAAGTAAATTGCAAACCAGCAAAACCAACAAACCAAGTTGGATAAGCCTAAACTTAACAAAAACATTAACCACTACTTTACTAAAAAAAGTTTAATTGTACGACCATCGTAAGTGTTCGTGTGTCATGATAAACAAATTGTGTGCTGTGTTTATGTTAATAAATATTAATTGAATAAAATTATTACTTAGTCATGTAGACAATTAAGGTATTTGTCAATTGTTTTTTTATCTATCTTTATTTACTAAACATCTTTTTCATAAATTTACTAATCATTTAATTTCATTTAAAAATGAAAATCTAATTTAATTTTCATAATTTCAAATTATTAAAATCTTAAATTTTTTTCTAATTTAATCTATTTAAAAGCGTGTTTTTTTGCCCAAAATTTAATTCAAGCCTAAATTTTGTTCGCTAATCTTTTCATCATACATTTATGATGAACTCAAATTAAAGGCATAGCAAATTATATTAAAAATTGACGCTGTTAACTTTTTAACTGCAGTTTTTCACGCAATATTTTATGTGATGGCACTCGATTTGCGCAATTTAGGACAAATGTCTCTTTTGATTTTGATTAAATTTCGACTGTCGAATTTAAATCACAATTAGCGATTATTCTGATTGTGTTGCTTGTGTGCACAATTCGTGCTAATTGCATTTTTAAATTTAATCTTTTTTTAAGAAAACATTTCAACATTTAAAACGGCGTTTTGCAATATGCAAAGCATTTTAAGCTAGATTTGATGAGAATGAATAAACTAATAAAGATGAAAGGCTAGATGAAGATAAATAATGAATATTTAAAATGATAAGAATTACGCTTGCGTAATATGCACGTATTGTGGTAACTCATGTGCCTGTTTATCTTAATTGTAAACAGATATGACAGACACCTTACAGGCGCACCTACCACCTATTCTCACTGCTTGACTTTTCAAATTCATTCATCATAATCACTGGAATTTAATCTAAATTGTTCTAAAGCTATCAAACATCTGTTTTTGGGTAGTACCATTCATTGACCGATCAAAAACTGCAGTCAATCTGGGTCGACAAGCCATTCACTTGCAAAGTTTTCAACAAGTATTCAACTTTTGACCGGCAAAACCTAGCTTAATTTGAACCCATGTCAATAAGTTGGTTGCTAAGCTTAAACAATACGATTAGTTTATTAGACATGAATTAACTTTTGTTTAATTCAAAAAAAATAAATCAATTTGCTTTGGTCGAAACTTACATTGGCCAAGTTCAGTAGGCGGTGTGTCGACGCCATTAGTACAACTAGAATCGACCGATTCAATTGATCCATCTTCGTTCAGTTTGAATTTGTCCAAGTATTTATTTTTTTTAGGAGTTTGATTGGCTGTGTCATCAGGGACTTCTTCGACTCCTTCGTCCATCATCGGAATAGGTTTTTCAGTATCCAAAATCTTATCATGTGTATTGCTATTTATTGTATCCATTTGTAACTAGTTTAAGTTCTGCTTCAATCTGTTTTCCACTTGCACTAGCAATTTCAACAATTTTTTTCACTTTTTAATCACTTATTTCTTTCTTGTTTGCTTCAATTTTTTTTCTTATTTTGCTTTATTTCATTTTTTCTATTCTCAGCGTTTTTTCAATAACAACATTCGCTTGTGTTTAGCACAATTTGATGATCACTTTTTTGGCCAATATTTGCGACTTTAGCTAAAAAGATACAAAAATAAACAATTGATTTTCAGTTATACACAAATTGAACAAAATTTTGCCAAATAGAAAAGCCTTTTTTTAAATACTTTCAGGTAAATTCAGGTAGAAAAATAATTTATATTTTATTTTGTAACTTTGCACGATTGTTCACCTTTGATTAAAATGCAAATATTTTATTTTTAAGAGTGGACAACTAAATAATTATTTGATTGCAAATCGTCTTTTAAATTAAAAAATTGCACTAATCAAATTACAAAAACAACTTTATCTTAAATTAGATAATCGATTTTTGCTAAGAAAATAAAAGATGTGTAATCTTGTAAATTATAACAATTAGGTATTATTTCGAAAAATATATGCATGCATTAACTTGATGTTATGTCTTATTTTCACACATAACTTGTTGAAAAAACAAAGACATGTGTTTATTTGCTTATTGGTTTAAATTAAAATAATTTTGTTGTTCAAACCGCTTTCAACTAAAACGCAAACAATGGATTGATTCAATTAAATCGCAATCCAGATCTAGTCGCCATGTTTGAATGTCCAGCGATCACAAATTAAAAAAAATCTGAATGCTGTATTTTTAAATTCAACTCAATTTCTAATACTTAATTTGCTAATTTTATCTTGATATGTTTCGGATCAGATAATCTGAAAACTAATGATTGTTTTTGAATATTTTTGAACTTGATTTTACAATTGACCTAGTGCACAACACTGCTGGCAATCACGACCACATGGCTCACTTTCACCGTTCAAATGTTTTTTTATGAGTAATCGTCTTTCTATTTTTGATCATCTTTAACCAATTTAAGATAGTTGTCTTAAAACACTTGACACTTGATAGTTCGGTGTAAACAAAAAAATTTTTGGTGACGATCAAAGAGGGCGCCTCGATTTGTTCTAAACTAAACAGTTCGAACTAATAGCTGTCCGATTTGCATTCAGATATGAAATTGAGATTGCAAATTTAAATTGTGAATTAAGATTACGAATTGAATTTGTAAATTTAAGATTTCGAGTTGCATTTGGCTAGATTGACTTGCTGAAAGTTTAATTAATTAATTTTTAGTGTGATCTGTTCGACTGTGCTCAATCTGCCTCTCAAAAAGGCTGAAAACCGGTGCAGAAAGTTAGTTAAAGCAAACAGTTCTAGCCAATCTTAAATGAATATGTGAATCCATCAGAGTCATAACCAGTTTAGAATTATATAAAAATTAATTTTCTAATCATTTGATTAAAGTTTTGGGGCCGAGTGACGAGCTCTTTACTTTAAGAAAAGCCTGAACATGGTTTTATAAATTCTAAATTTAGCATATTGAAAATAAATAAATTCAATAAGATTTGAAATACTTTTATACAAACGCATGTATTAAATTAAAGTGAATTTACATTCGTAAGGTTTTTTGGTGTTGAAATAAAGCAAACAATTAAGAGTGATTTGGGTGAAGCACTAGACTGTGGTGCAAGATCAACTGTAACGCGGGACAAACTGTAAGGGCCGTGGAAAAGAAAGAAGTTTGAACAGTTTTGGTGGCTGAACATCTTAATTGTCAACCTGCCATTTCAAAGCAGTTTCGCCCATTTCAGGCAGATCAGCTTTGGCCCTTCTCTCTGCCAAATTTGACTTAACACCCCGCTTGCTTTGTTCCTGAATCCTTTTTTCAGCAGCGGCAGCCATGGCCTCTCGATCCACAGGTTGATTAAGTCTTTGAGTGGCCTGACAATGAGGCAACAAATTAGCAATTTTTATGACAGTGGTACTTGTACTTACATACTGCCCGGTCACTGGCACACGTTCATCATCTTCTCTGCAGCACAAATTGCCCATTATCTTGTCTTCCGAACCTGATTCTTCACTTCTGAATGAAAGTCTTAAACAATGGCTACACTTACCCTTGCAAACTGACGCAACAAAAAAAGGTAAACAACAACTTTGGGCATTGTGGCGCCCTCGGGGACTAGTCGAGCCAAGCTCGACGAACTGTTAATAACGAACATAATTAAAGTAAATTCAGTTAAATTAAATCCAATCAAATTTGCTAATTGAAATTTATTTTATTCAGCTAACACGGTTTAGTTTATTTTTGATTCGCCATTTCCAACAAATGATCATTGATCTGGCAGGACCTGCTTGCTTAAGATTCGTGCAAGAAATGCTTTCACAAGAAATGCTTCCACAAGAAATGCTTCCACAAGAAATGCTTCTGCCAAAAACGCTTCCACAAAAAATGCTCTTTAAAAAGTCTAAAGTGCAGGTCAATGGTGATGATCCAGGTAAAATCGAAGACCACAATACCCGCAAGAGTGGTTTCCGGGCTGGTCCAAATTAATAAACACTCTTGGATGTCCTAAAGGTCCGTTTCCTCCATCGCAGCTCACCACTCTTTGTTTGCAAGCTTTAGGTGGCACTTGATTAATCAAATTGATGGCAAAATTCGGATTAACTTCTTTATGTTTATCTATGAATCTGGCTAATCTGTAATCGTCCGACTGCCAAATCTAAATAAAAAAAAACATTTTAATTAGCATGCGATCGATTTGCTGCACAATACCTGTTTAGTATGAGTTTGCTTCTCTACTATCCGGACAGATTTGTCCTCAATCAACACTTGATTAGGCTGAACTAGATCGGAACATCTAGAAGACAGGCTTCTGGAAAGTGTGCTAACGAGCAAAGCAGCTGGTTTATTTGTCAGTTTAAATGACATTTTCAAACGGCCTGCTTAGAAAAGGAAACGATTAATTGCTTTTAATTAAAAAGTCCACTCACTTGATATAATCGAAACCAACTCCAATCGGATGAGATACGAACGTAAACAAACACTCGGGTCAGACAAGACAGTAAATGGTTAGGGAGCGTTACCGAATTATGGCTTAATTATGCGCATTCAGTCAGCATTGATTGTCGCTTTAATTAGGTGGCTTAGATTAAAAATTTGATTAGTTTCTTAATTTAATTCATTCTTCGGGCTTTATTCAACACTTTTCTCAACTAATTTTGCTTTTTAATCTTTCCTTTATAACTGATTTGCTTTTCAAAAAAACTTCCATCTAACTGCAAACTTTAAGCTTACTTCTTACCAATCTTAAACATATTTCTAGCAAAACCATCCACAATTTGCCTATCGCTAACCACTTTTCCGCTTTTCAAATCACATTTAACCTAATTCTGTAAATCTTCAATTACTCTATTTTACTCATTACCAAATTATGCCAACCCTTGTTTAAAATTCAAACTTATTCAAACTTGCTAGACTAATTAGCTCAAATCGTTTATCGCTCTTCATCTTCTTCATTAATCTTTATCTTTTTATTCTTAGATAATATTGCTAGCAAAAAAAAAAATTAATTTTACTATTAATAAAAATATCTCACTTTATTTGTTTTATAACAAATATTTGAATTTTTATTCATTTTTATCACTATTTATTGTCTTTAAAGTTTTATTTTTAATACCTTTTTTATTCATAAAATAAATTATTATTATTTATAAACTCGTTTATTTTATGTTATTGTTTTACTAAATAAAAACAACGTGCACAATAAAAATGACTAAAATGCGTTACAAACTTTTTCCTAAAAAAAGTTAAAAAAATATCATCCTAAAGCAAAGTATCAAAATAAAATAACAATCAAATAATATGAATGATGAAAACACCAATATTTGCATTTTAATGTTATAAGAATTAAATTTTGAAATTGGAATAAAAAATGATTAAAAAAAAAATAAAACAATTAACAAATTATGATGAATATAGTTTGTAATTAATTTTTAATGTTAAACAACTAGATAATTTAAGTAACCTATTGGATACTAATGAGAAAAATAAATTTTTAAAAGATCCATTTATAAAACAAATGTTTGACTTAGCAATTGTTTTTGATAATATATCTTATTCCTTATTTTTTTAATGTTTCAATCTAACTGTTTTGAAAAAATGAAATAATTAGCAAAAAGTTGCTATTGCATCTTAATAAAATATGTACATCTAAAAAATATTTTTTTAATAAATTTAAAAAAAAAAAAACTAGAAATAATAGCTAATTAAGCTGTTGCACTTAAAAAATAGATTATTCAATAAAATTAAAAATTGATGAGTGTGCAATATAATATGTACTAATATACAACAGACAATATGTCCAAAACAAATTTTCATGATTTTTCATGAAGAAACGTCAACAGTTAATTTACAAAATTTACATTTTTTAAAATTCATATTATAAAAAAAAAAATATTTTAAAGATATAAAAAACAATTTAAAATTTGAACTACTAAATATTTTTAGAAAGTCCAATTATATTTAGTCTTTCTGGCTCAGATGATGAGTGTCTCTTAGCCAAAGAAACATTTTCTTGGAGCTTTTTCAAAATGCAACTAAAAGTTGGTCTTTTACTGACAATAGGTGACCAACACTGAGAAACTAAAGATTTTAGTATTGAATCACATTTTAGTGATTCAACAGATTCATGTTTTCCATTGCCAATTTGCCAAATAATTGCTTCAGAAGCAGTTTTCTGATATGGATATTTGTTACTTAAAAGCTCAAATAACAATGTTCTAATAAAAAAATAAAATTGTAATTAATTTGATTTTTAATTGATATTTTTAAATGAACTTACCCAAATGCATAAATGTCAGATTCCTTAGTGTAGTTTTCAGATATATGATAATAAGGTGCGTTTTTAATGTAAAATGATCTTATCAATTCTGGGCTCAAATATGTAAGATGCCCTTTTGCTACTAGTGCAAAATTATTACTTGTGTAACCGTAACTATTAAATCCTTGATCCATTATACAAATTTTTACTTTATTTTCTAAAATAATATTATTTGAACTAATCTTTTTATGAACAATTCCTCTGGCATGTAAATATCCCATTGCTTGAGCAACTTGTCTTAAAATATTAATTTTTGACGGAAATGACAAATTTTGCTGTTTTTTATGCAAACATTCAAAAACCGAACTTCCTTTTTGCATACTGAAATGATAAAAAAATTAATAATTCATAACTACTCAAAATTAATGATTATTTATGTAATATTTAAAAATAAACTAATTTAATTGATCAAAACAAGTACACATTTTGACCCGAATTATTTCTGTTGGATTAACTTAAATTTAATATAACTTAACGAACATGTGACAAGCGTTTGTTTTAGCAGTAAATTAAAAACAAGTACAAAAAATTTAAATGAATATAAATTAACAATAATAAAATAAAAAAAAAAATTAATTCAATCATACGCTTAATTAGATATTATTTTAATTGTTTACGACTGTACCACCCACATAAAAAATGTAAAATTGTCAAATAATCAAAAATAATTATTTACCTGGTAATAACAGCAAAATTTTCTGGTTCGATGCAGGCACCCATAAATAACATGATATTTTCATGGCGAATTTTCGTCAATTGAGCAATTTCTTGTTGAAATTGATTCAAAGCATCGACTTGATCATGTTGAATTTTATCAAAAGTATAGATTAATACATCGCCATGCCAATGACCTCTACAAATGATTAGGATTAATCTTAAATTTAAAATTTTTTCAAAATGTAAATTTACCTGTAAATTTGACCAGTTCGAGACTGTTTTAAAAGCTGATCATATTGAATGTCCTTGGAAGGAATACACCATTCTTTAATAATTTCTTCAACATCCTCTTCCAAATTGCATTCATATCTAAAAATTTTGAAAATGAATAACAATTTAAGTTGAGAAAAAAAATACTTACATTAGATTTTGTGTCATTTCTTCTTCGTTAGCAATTAAATCTGCAACATTGCTTACCACAGTAGATGAAGTAGGCCATGTGGCGAGAAAATTTTGAAAAACAGCCGATTTGGCTTCCATGGATAAAGTTCGAGCTTTGGTAAGCGCTTGTTTTTCAGGCTTAAATATTTCATCTTTTAAGTCATTGTCATGTTTAAAGTAAACATCTTGATTATTCTGAAACAATTTAGGAATGGTTTTCTTTTGATGACCAATTTTAGATGGTCGATAATAGTGTTCAGTAGGTGTGAGCTGCTGATCATTTTGTGAAGTGTGCACAAGTTGGGCCGGGGCTGTGCTGAGCAGCTGTTGTTTTAATTCAAGCAATTTTAATTGAAACATGGTTAATTGTTCAGGTGATGTTGACCATTGCTTACTGGCCTGCTGCTGTTCTTGTAAGTAAAGCATCTGTTGATGAAAAGTGAATGCTTGATGCTGTGGCGATGGCAAAGGAGACACCTGACAGCCGGCATAGGTGGGTCGTAATGTATTGATATTATTAAAAGCAGAACTACTGTTGGCCACATTGAACCTGACTTTATTGTTTTTCTTACAGCTCTTCTTCATTAATTGCTCTAATTGTTTTTTAGCCAACTTGTTGTCACAGTTAAGGCCAAATTTAGATTTGACATGTTTGTCAGCCAAATTGGCCTTGCTCAATGACTCTTTGCTGTTGCGACGTTTGTTTGTCCACCAACTTTTTAAACTTTTTAAATTATTAGACAAGTTAGAGGATTGATCTAATGATTCTGAACTGCGTTTAGGTGTTGATGGCTTTGAGTTGTTTTCACAAACAAAACTAAATGAAAATCTTGTACTTGAACCGTTATCAATGGAATTGCGTTGCAAATGACGTTGCATAGCATTCATATGATGAAAATCAGCGGTTATTGGTCTACTAGGCACCTCTTCATAAGCGGCATTTTCTGTATAATGATGACCTGGCATCAAGCCATATTGATCTAATTGCAAAGACATAAACTGCCAGCAATTATCTTCTAAGCAGGTTTGTTTGTGAAAACATATGCCAACATCTTGCCTGCTGTCCATTAATAAAGCATTATTATTTTTGTCATTCAATTGACTTTGACAAAAATGATTTGTAGAAGATTCGCACGATGTATGCATAACATGTCTTTAAAAAGAAAAATTAGTTAAAAATATAAAAAAAAAAATCTATGTATTACCTGCAATCTTTGCATCTTAAAGCTTTAAAATAAACCATTTTCGAGCAAACACAGCAGCGTCTTGGTGCTGACAAACTTCGACTTAATCTGAAAAGTTAATTAAAACAAAACTGTAATTAATTTTTAAAAAAAAATTGTTTGAATTTATGTGAAAAAACTTTTTCTGAAATGATAATGAAAAACAAGAAGAAAATAAAAGAAAAGCAAGGATAAAAAGAAATAAATTTAAAACTGAGTTTTAAACTCTATGTTAAATTAATATGACAAAATTTAATATATATTTTATAATTAAATAAAGAGCATTGAATATAAAATAAGCAAAATTTAAATCAGGTTAGTCGTACAATTACAATAAAGTATTTACAAAAGATATAATATTGAAAAGCAAATTTTAAAATAAATTATCTCAGGGTTGAAAAGATGTGATATTGGATGAAATAGCAGAAAAACAAAATAAACGAAACAAAAACAAATAATAATCAGATGTGAGAAGCGATTGAAAAATATAATTGGCCAACTGAACAGCAAATTATTTAGCGGTAATAGTGACAAAAAATGCTAAAATGAGTAGAGAACTAATGTGGATTTGGAGTAGTTGAATTTGGGGAGTTGGATTTGAGGAGTTGAATTCAGGAAAGTTAGATTTGAGGGAGTTGAATTTGAAGGTTTAGAAATTGAATTTGGAAGGGTTTTGTACGCAAAAGTTTGATTTAAGAAGTTTAAAAATAAAGAATCTAGAAATAAAGATTCTAGGAATAAAGAGTTTATACACGAAAGATTGAAAAGCATGATGCATGAAAACAGATAGCTTACTTAAAATGAACAGCGAGTTTGCAGTGACTAAATCAACTGTGGCAAAAGGTGATTTCGCATTTGGCGTTAGTGAACAATTGAAATCGAAATTAAGTTACTCAGTGAAGTTGACATTAGAACATAGTTAGAGCATTAGAACATTGGAACATTAGAGCAATTGAACATTAGAACATTGAAACACTAGAACATTGGAGCACCAGAACATCGAGCACCAGAACATCGAGCACCAGAACATTGGAACATTAGAACATCAAAACACAGAATAGAGCAACATCAGAACAGGATAGCATCCTGTGTGAGGCTGGCAGTAGGCGTGCAAGGCCAGAACAGGCCGAGCCAGTTAGCTCAGGTCAAACAGGCTCAGTTGCAAACAGTTGACCAGCTAAAATCGATGCATTTCCGGCACAGCAAAAACAATACACATTGCATACAACAGACATAACCAAAGGTGAAAAGTGAAAGTGTTGCAATAATAATAATATTTTACCTTTTCATAAGACCAGCTGGGCCGGCGTCGTCGAAACGGATCGCACATCTAGCACGCATGTCTTGCATCGCGCCAAAAACACTAGCACACTCGAATTGTGCTATATCCGGAATGCGGGCTGAACTTGGCTTTGTTGTGTGATCGCAGGTCTTAACTAAGAAACAGTATCAAATCGGGACTGCCAACTTGGTTAAGGTCGCAACTGTGTATTAGAACTGACTGCCAGGTTTAACCAGGTAGGCAAGACAAACAGCAGGAACACAAACAGCAGGATCACAAGATTACGGTTGTTTATGGTAATCCAAGTCCATGAAGTCCAAGTCACAGTTAACTTGATTTCAAACAAACACACAAGTCGTCACAATTAATATATTCAAGGCTGAGATAATTTAAGGTTCGATTTTACCCGAGTCACAATCCGACCACTATTGGGCAGCTAATTTTGTCAGAGATTGAGTAAACTTGCCAAGTTCCGAACCCTTGACTAAAATAAGAGTTGACAAAAAGTCTGATGAACGAGAATTTTGATAAATGAGAAGCTTGATGAAAGAGAAGTTTGATGAAAGAGAATTTTGATGAAAGAGAAGCTTGATGAAAGAGAAGCTTGATGAACAAGAAGTCTGATGAACAAGAAGTCTGATGAACAAGAAGCCTGATGAACAAGAAGCCTGATGAACGAGAAGCCTGATGAACAAGTAAGCCTAGTGAACAAGAAGCCTGATGAACAAAAAGCCTGATGAACAAGAAGCCTTACGAACAAAAAGCCTTACGAATAAGAAACCTTACAAACAAGAAGCTTGGTCAAGAAAAAGCTCGATCAACAAAAAATCAGATGAACACCCTGACCAACAAACACCCTGATTATCAAGCACTCTGATCAACAAAATCCTAAAGATCAAGCATATAAACAAAGCTTAAGTGAAACTCGAACAAACCTAAAGAAAACTTTCTCAACTTTCTCAACTTTCTCAACTTTCCCAAACTTACATGGGCAGTCTACACTGATTGGCCAGTGATCTGCAAGTGAAGTGTGGCCTGAGTCCGCTCTGGCCTTTCATTAGTACTCACTCGTGGCCAAGTTGAAAAGACGCCGCCAGAGTGAAGAGGGCCGGGTGCCAATTTGAGCGCCACCTGCTTAGCAAACGGCCCACATGTTCTTCTTATGTCTAACCTTCTTAAATCTAGGAACCAGGCCCAGCTGAATTTGGTCTGGCATCCACACGTCAGACACCTACTTTAACAGTCACCACATGCAAGGGATAGTAATTCACATTTTAAATAGCGGTCCACATCTTAGATAGTAGTCCACATTTAAGACAATGATCCACATCTAAGATAATAGTCCACATTTAAGTTACTGATCCATATTTAATACACTTATTCACATTTAATACACTGATTCACATTATATACTGATTCATTTTTAATATATTGATTCACATTTAATATCAGTATATTCACATTCAACATTCGGATTCGCATTTAACATACTGATTTGCGCTCAACCTACTCATTCGCACTCAGCCTATTCATTCGCATGCACACTATCGATCCACATTTAGCTTGTTCATTTTAATTCCAGTTGGATGAATGCTGGCCAAACTCATTTCAAATCACACTAGTCTTTTCTTTGTATAATTAAGAAAAACAGCCACGTACCTATCTGAGCCTGTCTAGGGCAAACATCTTGCCCTAGACGGCTGAGGTTCTAATGAAAAATATGCTTGCTGCCACAAACCAACAGAAGCCCAACTCATCCAAACCATGCAACAGCTGACCATGGCTGTCGAATTAAAGAAGTTTTCTTATTTTAGAAAGTTTGGCATTATCACTGCCATTGATAGCACTTGTGCAACAACAGGCTAGAATATAGAACAACTGTTTCAAGTCCAATTGCCTCTTATATTCTTAGCTCGCATATTCTTGATTCTTATATTCTTGATTCTAATATTCTTGATTCTTATATTCTTGATTCTTATATTCTTGATTCTTATATTCTTGATTCTTATATTCTTGATTCTTATATTCTTGATTCTTATATTCTTGATTCATATATTCTTGATTCATATATTCAAGCTTTTATTCGAACGTCTGTTGTAATCTGGACAAACCAACTTAAAGGCTAAACAGGCAGGTTAGCTTGAACACCAAACATTAAAGGTAAGCATAACAGCTTTGACTAAAAAGTGGGCTTGTAGGCATTTGGCCAGCAGAGGAATTTAGTCTAGAACAGACGGCGTATGCATCTTGACCAGGCCAAATAGTGGGAGGCCTGTGTTTTGACCGCCTTTAGCCTGCTGTTGGCCTTACTTTGCTCTAAAGGGTCCAGGTGCTCTTCTTACTGCACAGGGTCTTGGCATCTTAAGAAAAGTTGCGGCAGATGCTGACGATGAAAGTGTCTGGCTAAAGAAAAAGTCTAGCAATAAACTGAATACCAGCCACGAGCTAGTCAGGCCAAAATCAACTTATGGCCCGTGTTACTTGGCACGCGTCTTTAAGACAAATAACACTATCATATGGCCGCTCAGACTGTTTGATGGTCTGCACAATTTGTCCTTTTTTGACCTTGCTTTTTAATGCAACTCACCAAAATGTTTGGTTACTGTACTAGTTTTAACTTTTTGCAGTTTTTCAATAGATTTACATTAAGCTTTTTCACTGCAGTTTTATTTTGCACATGTGTAAAACTCATTGACGTTTGTACATTTCTTGATAGTAATACTATCTCATATGGTCAAAAAAAAATATCACTCATTCTATCCGTCTTAAGACGTTTGTGTTAATAAAACAAAAGTCTCAATTAAAAACAATTAAATACTCATCAATATATTATTTTGTTAAAATTTTTAATTTGAGAATTAATAATTTTAGAATTAAAAGAAAATTATTTTGTAATTTTTATATGTAACAAAAGTGATTTTTTTTTTATTAAGCTCACTTTTGATTTGAACAATATATTTGGTAGAGTCTGATGTTTTTTGTTTTATAATTAAAAAAAAATGAATATTTTTAAAATTTTTAAAATCTGAACGTGATAACTGTTTAAAAGATGAATTTAAAAATAAATTAATTATATCATATACTAAAATTTCATAAAAAGAATACATAATTTTGTTTAAAATAAATGAATGAAACCTTATTGGAACCTTACAAAAATCATGTAATAGAAACAATTTAAAGATTTTTTTTTTTCAGTAGGTAATTAAGGTGAATGAAAAAATGTGTAAGAAAATGTTTGTATTGGACAAACGTTAAAACTGTTAGTCCAGTGCTAAACAGGTAAAAAACGTTGAACAACACCTGCTTATTGCTAGCCAATTCCAAAGTCACGATGGTTTGACTTGTGCCGGCTGCAAATTTAAACCTTATTCTCAGTTAGATGTAGACTTAATCTAGCAGTTTTTTGCAGTTTTTTTTTCTTACAATCAGTTCATCCAAGCTTATATTGAGGCTTGGTTTTGACCTATGTTATGGTTGAGGTCAGAGCCTTGATTGCTAAGAGCATCTGCTCTTGTACTCCTGTCCTAGACTTGAAAAGCAATCGATTAATCGATATCTGTAACTTTGAAGATAAATAACTTGAAACAGTTTCTGTTTGCAAATATTTGATTGGCTATCGTTGGTTCCAAATTTGGCAAGAAATACGTATTTTGCGAAATTTAAAATGAATTTTCATTAAAATGAATGAACAACTTGAATTTTAAAGTAAGATCTATGAACTGATGACCGATGTTAAAAAATAGATTGATCAAATATAAACTATTAGTGAAATTAATTTAAAAATATTAGAAGCACATAAATAATGATTGAAGTCGCTTTTTGCGCTTGGCATTGTCAAATAGGAAAAGTTTTCCCATGTGAACAGAAGCAGGTGAAGCTGGTCAGAGCAGTGCACTTGTTTGAGGCTAAAGTCACACAGACACGTGTTGTCCTTTGTGGAGCCTGTGACCATGTCTGTATTATGAAAAGCAGCTGCTCTGGTGAAAATCACTATCCGGAAACAGAGTCTGAACCTAAACATAGGAACCTAATTCCTGACTACACATTTAGGATACGAAGATAGTGCGACCAGATACAGCAAGTAGCAATAAAGCCTTATAAGCAGTATGTATACGGCAGATAAGCCCTTTCAACGTTCATATAGTCGGAATACATTTTCAATAATTTATTTTCACGGTTTTTGTTCTTCTGGGATGAAAAGCATCAGCAACCATGCGCAATGCGAACAAGCGTAAAACTAATTGCAACTAGCCAGGGCTGATTGTATTTGCCTCTGGTCCAGGCACAATCATCCGACCACAATTAAACAGCTGATTGTTTGGCTGATGGCAAACTCAAAATTGAGAAGATGACGGAGAGCGACAGACAGCTGAATACCTGAAACGGGATCAGAAACCAGGTAAGATGTAAACAGCATCATGTAAACACATTTATATTTTCGCTGCTACACGTTTAGCTTAACATCGGTCCAATAGCTCTGCTTTTCAGTTAGCACTAAATTAAGCATTAATAGTTGACAATTTTAAACTCAATCTATTTGCTCTGTATTGCTTTTAAAAAAAAAATTGCCCTTATTAGATTAAAGGCGAATTCTGAAACATGAGCAAAGTCTATTTATTATCCCAAACTGGAAGGTTAATAGTTAAGATTTGCATCTTGGCCTTAAAAAAATGATTTTTTTTGTAAATTTTAATACAAAAAAATCAACTACAAGATTAATCATTTCAATATTAAATAAAGTTTGCATCTAGTTTTAATATATATTCATGAACTAGAATTGCAAAGTTGGACTAGAAAAAAGAGTAGAGGCCTAAAAGATGGTAGTAGAAAGAGATACTCATAGAAAGAGATGCTTATAGAAAGAAATGTTCATAGAAAGAAATGCTTATAGAAAAATATGCTCATTCAAAAAATGGCCATCCAAAAAATAACGCAAAAACAATAACACAAAAAACCACCACACACAAAATAATTACATAGAGAAATAATCCTACAAAAATATCTGAGTAAAGAGGTGAGCAGAATGCAAAATAAAACGGTAAATCTCTAGAAAATCTTATTGTTTTACGTGATCGCATAGGAATCAATTGAAATGCACGTCTTTTGCTTGTCACAAACACATTAAAACAAGTTGTACACTTGAAGAAGAAGTAAAGTATCTAAAATCGTTTCATGTAAACTTGACGATGTTTGTCCAATTGAAAAGCACACAGCTTGTGGTATAAGTTAATGCAACTATGCCTGTCAAATGATGCTTTTTTGATTTCCTACTGTGCAACCCTCTGATGAATTTCATCCAAACGCCTTTGTCATTGATCCAAGTGTATTTGATCCAAATGTTTTTGATCTAGTGCCTTTGATCTGAATGTTTTAGATCCAAACACTTTTGCTTAGAATGCGACTCGTATAAATGTTGCTCACTCAAACGCATTTTATCCACATGTCAACAACTATCAGTAACTGTTTAATTGATCCAAAACAATACTTGCAAAAATGGACTGTAATTGTGCAAATTAACTGTGCTAGTGAGTTGCGCCTCTATCACCATGGAACAGGTTCAAAAGACTTAACTTAAATCCTGCACACATAAATTGTGGGGATAGAGATGGGTGTGGTTGATGAAATTGACATGTAAAAAAACAAGCCTTTATTTCCTCGTAAGTATTTAATTGAACTTTTCATCATTGAACTTTTCACCATTAAACTTTTATTGTAAATTTGGTAGATTGAAACTGTTTCCGCCTGATTTAAGCCAGCAACGACATCTAGATATTACTGCATTCCGAATAATATCCGTTTTAAGAAACCAGACTAGACTTGAGTTTCTTTAATCCAGTGATAGACTCTTGTTAAAGGCTAATAGTAAATTGCATAACTGATGTAAAGCAACGCTCATAGCGAATGCATTCGATCAATTTGTAAATTTTTACTAAAGACTTTGTTTATCAAAATTTGCCTTGGGCAATCGATTCAAATTTTTCTCTAAACAACAAATATTGCAGTCTGTTCTCGGATGTTTTTTATTTGCTTTTTTCATTTCCTTAGGTGATTTCTAAATCCAAAAATTTGAAATCGAACCTATCGCCAAAAATGTAAAATTTCTAATAAAATTTCTACTTGTTTACTATTGCATTCATCTTAACTAAATAGATCTCAAATAAACTAAGATGAACTTTAAAAAAATTAACACTTTTAAACTTGTTTGATTAAGAAAAATTATACAAATAATTATAAAATAAATTATTAATTACTAACTGTCTAGAGCTTATATTTCTTAAAACATTTTTAAAATTGATATAATTCAATATTGTTCAATATTATTCAATATTGTTCGATATTGTTTAATATTGTTTAATTGAGTTTATCTTAATTATATTTTAATAACTTGCGTTTTTCTTTACAATTAATTTATTTTGTTTAAATAAATATAGTTGCAAATTAAATATTTATTCACAACTTTATTTACCTTTATTTATTATTTATTATTTATTATTTAAAATAAAATATAAATAACTCAAAAAAAAAAATGAATTATCATTTTATTCAGTCCATTGGACAAATGCAACGTGAACTTTTCTCTAATAATCTCAATTTAAATTTATATATTATTAAACTAAACTAAAAATTTGAACAAACTAATAGGATTTTAAAGTATATAATAATTTAAATAACTAATTACAAAAAAAACAAAGAAATGTCATTTTCGATTGTTTCGAGAAATAAAATTTACACGTGTGCCAGCTATTAATGGACAAAAATGAACATAGGTTTAAATCTTTTAAAAAGCAAAAATTAAAAAAAATCTGAAGTTTAAGAAGCTGAAAATACTTGCACCTAAAGTGGGGTGCTTTATAAATTGTAGTTGATAATTTTGCAAGGGCAGGTTTATTGGCCAGGCATACCATAATGGTCTTTTGTGCGTGTGTCAGCATAGGCAAGTTCAATCGAGTCTGGCTTAAAAGCGATTGTATCAAACGCAATCTGGCCCAACTGTGGCGAAAGAGCCTGACAACCGCCATTGGCCTTTGTACCTGGCTCTAGTTCTACCAATGTATGCTTTCATTACAAATGTTCGTCTTTAGCTGAGTTCTTGCATAAATTACTTGCCTGAATCTGTTGCTCGACATTCCTGCGCTTTAATCATGCAAGAAAATCCTTTGGCAAATACATGTCACAAGATGTTGGAACTCAATTAAACTTTATCTTTTTTTTCAATTTCAATAAACGGCCCGGTTTAATATAACTAACATTTGCTTTTAAATTAATTCTCTCATCTTATACTGTCAACATTTTTTAAAAACAATTTCAATCGTACTCCTCAATGACTGTTTAATTGCTAAAAATTGCAGTGTTCTATTGCTATTTAAGATAAGTAGTGCGATCCGTCTACGGCTTATCACTCGTATTTGTTTTTCTGCGTTCTAAAAAAATTTAATAATTTACAAAATTATCTTGTTTTTAGAATTGATAAAAATGTATAAATAACCTATGAATCTTAAATTAGCTCCTTTTCATCCTAATTATCAAACAAATATGAAATGAGCTTGACTAGGAATATTAATAATTTCAAATTTATTCAAATGCTCGATATAAATAGTTGATTTAAAATCAATTAGTTTTCTAAACAGACAACATAAAACCTAAGCTAACAGAAGATTATTTGCAACAAATAAAATCATCTAGGTCGCTGGATTTAGAAATTCACTGAAATTTAACTAAACCTCACCTTAAATATCTTTTTTTTGTATTAGATGAAAATAAAAGAAATCCGTATCTTAAACCGATTTGTCAGTATTACACTGGGATCTACCTACAACAAAATCAACCAAAGTCTGTTTTACAAGTCAAGCCTAGTTTCAACTGGTTTTACACAGGTTGTTTAAACCAATCGATTCTGGCTTAGAAAAGACTTGATGAATGGGCAAAATGCGAATGGGCTCGGTTTACGGCCAGTTTTCTACAATAAACGGTTTGCATCGTATGCAAAGTGGTTGAGCAAGCGGCAGATTTAAGAAAAAGTAAAAGGAAGAAAAGCCACATAGACAGCCACAGACTATCATGAATTACACCATTATATACGCTTACACACACAGCGGGCTTAAGCAAACAAGGTGCTCCTATGAAATTTTTTTCAACTTTGCTATAACAAAAACTTTTTTCCATAGCCATTAAAGTTCATTCAATATGCTAAAACTCGTTTAACCAATGAATGAAGCCATACTAGCAAGATGTTTGCTGCATTTTAGATCACAGGTGTCAAAGGCCGCAAATCTGGCCAAAATTTCTTCATCTGCTCGATTAAGACAAATTAAGATGGCAATAATTTCTTCTTTGCATTCACCGTTTGCAAACATTTGCCAAATAAGATCAAAGATTCATATTAAGAAAATTGTTTAAGACTAAGTTTTAATGCTAATTGGCCACTTGGCCGTTGATCGGTCAGGTTTCAAGAGCTTGAAAAAAAAATCAAAATGCTTTAAAAAGTTCTTAGAAAAGAATCTTGAACAAGTCTATTTAGAAACACAAGTTTAAATTTAAAAATATTTTTGCATTCCATTGCACAGAATCAACTCCACCACCTACAAGATGTTTAAAATTAAACTGTATTCAGTTTTTAATGCCTTTCGACCTTTTCGATGTTTAATATTATAAAATTGGCCATTGTATTTCTCAATAGATGACCTTTGAAATGACAAAATATTGCTAATGCAATTGCGTAAAAGGAGGTTAATAAAAGTTCAGTATTTGAAAAATTGGTTTAAACAAATTGCACATCTTCACTTGTATTAAAATTAAACCAAGAAAATAAATTAAGAAAATTTTAAAACAAAAGTAATGAGCTTTTGTTACTTCATCATTTATTTTTAAAAAAAAAAAAATTAATTATTCGTTTACAAAAATCAAAAACGATTGATCAAATACACTAGACAATTTTTTTGAAAAGTAAAACAAGTTATAACATGTTTTTAATATTTTAAATTGACACAAAACTTGTTTTAATTAATTTTATATTGTTACAAAATAAATTCACTCAATTTTGCATATATTTAAATTTTTAATGCATATTTTAATATGTGATATATTTAAAATAAAAAAATTATAGTTTATAGACAATTTTAAACTTTTTATGTATTATAAAATTATTATATTATATTTGCTATATTAGTTTCATCTTAAATTTTTAAAATGGTGTTTTTTTTATATATAGTAAAATATGATAAATTTAAAATAAAATATTGAATAAAATTTAAAAGTTATTAGTTTATCTTTCTACATTTTCTATCTGTGTTAAATAAAATAAAAAAAAAAAAAAAAAAATTGTCAGTTTTAAAATTACAAAATATCATTTAAATATGTGTTGAACTAAGTTCTGACAAGATGATAAACTAAGTTTATTTGATTGGCTAAAACATAGCTTTAAAACAGCAACAGTGTCAAGTAACATTTGTCATACAAAATTTATACGAAGTAAAACTAGCTGATTTGCACAATTTAAAATAACGATTGTTGGCAAAATTGAGATCAGATGAAAAGTGATAAGGGCAAATTTTTGTCAACATCCATCAAAAAAAAAAAAAAAACTTCTTGATGATAAGCATATGCCAGGTTACAAAATCATTTAAAATACTTTGTCATTTTAAGAGCGAGTTAAAATGTCCATCATTAAAATCATGATTATTTCATTAATTCTTAAAAGGTAATCCTTTTATTACTATTTATAATTTTTATAAAGCATAATTTTCAGTTTTATATTACTACAAGATAATCAATTTATTGTTATTAATATAATAAAAAGCGCATTTAAAAAAAATTAATTTATATAATTAAAATTTTTAAACATTAAAAAAAAAAATAAAAACATATCAAAAACATTAATTTGTAGCTTAATTTTTGAATTTTGTTTTAAATTTTAGCAAAATATTTTATTCGTTTATCTGCACAATTTATATAATTGTAAATTAGTTACGATAATTTAAGCAAAATGTTGATTATTTAAAAATAAACGTATATTTTATATTAATAAATTTATTATACAATGGAAAATAAATTTATTAGCAAATAAAGTTAAATTATAATCATTTCGTTTATTTCAAATTTATTAAAAAAAAAAGTTTTTATATACTTATTACAAATTGTGATTACGTTTAAAAAACATGCTTATATTCAACTTTGTCCATTTAACTTGAATATATTGCGGCTAATTTAAATTTAGGCTTAAATTGTTGTTAAGTGAAATATTTGTTTGATAAGTCATTGGCTTTTGCACTTATTCAGCTGTGAAAAAAGTTTTTTTTTTTGTGCCAGAAATAAGCCGAATAAAAAAAAAACGCAAAAAAACAGATGACAAAAGTGGAAAATATAAAATTTACTCATTATATACAACATATTTAGGTTCCAGATAGTCAAAATAAAAATGGAGAACTAAATCTAGTGAAAAATAATGATCTAAAAAGATGTAAAATAAGATGAAAAAAACGTGTTAAACAAGCGTTAAAAAAAAAATTGAAACATTAATGAAAACATTTATTAAATATAAGATAAAAGATGAGTTTGAAGTGTAGAACGAAACTGATGGTGACAAGATAAAATAAAAAAAAATAAATAAAGGTAAATTTAAGACAAAACTAAAAAAAAAGCGATGAAACTTGAAATTGCTAAGTCAGTTAATAATTTAATATTGAACATATGCGCTAGTATCAAACCTACCTGGCCATAGGCAAAAATTTTGAAGCGTGGCCAGGTCCAGGCCAACAAGCGCCCTTCACATCTGGCTAAGACTCGTGTCCTAAAATGTAGATTTGCCCTATTGGTCTATACCCAGCTAGAATGCTCCATATGTTTATCAAAAATTTAGTCAATCAGTTTTATAATTTTATTATATTTTTAATTTTATTATTTATTTATATTAAATTCACACAAATAAAAAAAAAATTGCCAGCTAAATCATCACTTAAAATTCAAATTATTTTCAACTAAATTAAATTTTTTGATTAAAGTAATTTACACCTTTATATGAATTTGGTACAATTAATTAATCAAAAATTTATTTAAATTTGATTTATTTACATGGAAAAATCAATGATGTGTATTTTAAAATTTATTTAAATTTAATTAAATAACCTCAATTTTTATTATTTCCATTAAATTTTAAACCTATATTTTTCAGCTAATATTTTTAAACTAAAATTTAATTAACTATATTAACTATATTTTAAATAAACTTTTAGTAAAAAAATTCTCAACTAAAATTAAAATTTGAAAAAACAGGATAAAACTGACTAAATAACTATTTTATTATACTATTGGATATGCAACTGTTCAGTTTTGATAATCCTTATTTTTATAGACACACCTTTTTAATCAGGTTAATTTTAAATGTAAATGAGTTAATTCACCTGTGAAATAGTAAAAACATGTTTACAAAATCAAAAACAAGTGAAATAGACCAATTGAAATAAAGAAGCAAAATTAGAAAACGAATGAAAACAAAAAGATGAATATGTAAAAAATCAACACAAAAGCTTTTGGTTAACTTTAGATGAAATAAACATAGACTAAATAAGTTTTAACGTAGAAAGTGCATTTATAAATTACACTGTTTAAATAAGTTAAGTTGATTTCCGGTCACGGTCTATAAAAACA
Source organism: Pyemotes zhonghuajia (assembly GCA_025170145.1). NCBI lineage: Eukaryota > Metazoa > Arthropoda > Arachnida > Trombidiformes > Pyemotidae > Pyemotes > Pyemotes zhonghuajia. The sequence goes on from CM045845.1 coordinate 10,497,668, forward strand.
AGTCACTATAAATTAAAAAATAAAAGATATTCAAAAAATTAAGCCACATAAGAAACATATCTAAACTAAGCTAGCTCAGCTCGATTAACAGGTTAAATGAGCCTTTGTTATGCTACATTATTCATGTATCTATACAAGGTTAATTTACAGGCCAAAAATCCCAAAGTCTCTATTAATTTTCTCATCTCAAATCAAGGTTTAAGTTGGATTAAGTCAATGCAAAATTTGCAAACAAAAATTATGAAACATTGAGAAATTAAGAAAATTTAGAAAACATTGATTAAAAATTTCAAATCAATTTTCTTAATGATAGTTTAATTTGCATACAAAATGTAAATTTATAAAATATTATGATTTAAAGCAAAAAATTAATTGTTTTAAAATAGTTGAATAATTAAACTGTTTCTAGAATAAATTTTTTTTTATCATGTAAAATGTGCACAGCTGCTTAAGCGACAAAATGGTTAAAATAAACCAATAGTTTTCTTTATATATTATTTACAGCAAATTAAGTTAAATAAATGGTCATCAATAAGCAGATGAATAAAAAACAACAACATGTATTTTAATTAATCTATATATATCCTTAAACTATTTAAGGCAATTTAAAATTTAAATTTTAAAACTTATTCTATATTCATTCACCTGCATCATGTAAATTAATTGTTCTAAATAATCGTGATAAATCGATCAGCTGTTCGATTTAAGCAAATAAGCAATGACAATAAACTTGATTTAAATAAAATTATTTTTTTTAAAAACTACATTCAATTTGTAGACAAGTTAGTTCATTTAGGTTACAAGTTCAAATTTCAATTTTCCATTAATTTATCTTCAAATTGAATTAACCGGCATATTTTCCTAATTTACTAATTAAAATTTGAAAGCAAATTTTATCCAAATTTTTTTTTATTTTTGGTAAAATTAATTTTTTAAAAAAACTTTTACAATTGGTTGCTTTTTGTCTAAATTCAATTTGATTTCATTTAAGAATTAAGTTATTCGTTTTTTTCCAAAAATAAATGTGTAAATAAAAACTAAAAAATTTACTTTTAAAAGTTAACTAACTCAATTAGTTTGAATTTTTTTGTTTTTAAATCATTTTTTAATAAATCAATATATTTTTTTAAATTATATTTAAAACATTATCTTACCTGTTAAAAGTTGTTTCCATCGATGTAAAATATTTATACCACTTTTTGTTGGTTTTAGTTAAAATTTAATTACCTTATTAAATGATTTAAAGAAACGTTTATGTCAATTAAATAATGTTGATTAAAAATTAAATAATATATTAATGATTGGTCATATTAAATTAAAATAGCTTTTTTTAATTTAATTAAAAACTAAGAAAATTTTATAAAAACAAAAAACAATTCAATTTTTCACTCTAAAAGAAAATAATTGTCAATTTTAAATTATTTACAGACTAGGCAGATCTATTTTAAATTTAAATGATGAGCAAACTTGAGTATTTGTCGTCTAATAAATTAAAATAATTAAATGAACTAGAAACACATTACTACATTGGACATCATCTTTATAAATAATGATTTGACAAGTTGACAGAAGAATGTTAAAGCTATGGAACAAAAAAATCAATTAACTCATTGAGTTGTATTCTAATTAAAAAAAACTATATACAATTGTACAAATAAAAAAGACTAAAAATGAGTAGCATACAACGATAATTTGGGGTAAAAATAATTGAAGAAAAGATAAAATTTTATTATTGAGATCAAAACAGACAAATAAGCATGTAAACAGAAATTTGTTTATCCAACTATTCATTTAATTTTGATCTTTTATCAGACAAAAATAAGACAGCTTTTAACAAAAACTTTAAAAAAAAAAAATTTTAATTTTATTTAGAAATATATTAAGCTAAAATGCTAGCTAGATATTAAATATTCAATTAAATAAGTTTTTGATTTAAATGTTAGACGTTAGTGTTTGAATCATCTAAATTGAATCTGCATTTTTTAAATAAGAAAAAATATTAAAAAATGAATAAAATTTAGTGAAATAATAAAAATAATTATTTTAAGATATAGTTCACTATATCTTGAAGTTCTTATGATAAAAACTAAATAAATAATTCAAAAAATATTTAAGTTTATAAAAAATAATATTGCTTTCATTTATAGTGACATTTGTATCAAGAAATCTAAAAATACATATTTTAGTTTATAATATTTTATCCATTAGCAAACATAAATAGTTGTTATTTTAAATTTTCATTGTAATTTTTTTTCAATATAATTAAATTATATTTTTATATAAAAATTAATTTTTTTTTTCTTAAACATTTATAATAAATATGACCTTTTAAACCTGTTCAAAATATCTTTAAATAAAATATTTTTTATATGATTAACAAACGTTCATTTGTCATATTGAAACTGTCAATAATTACTTAGATTAAAAGCGTTTAAATTTTTTTTGCTATAGTCAAACAGTATTTTAGATAATAAAATTAAACTGATGAAATTGAACTAAGTAAAAGCAGAAAACAAAAGTTTGTTAACCTTAAAAAACGTGAAAGATTTGAATAATAGACTTGTAAAGTAGTTGCACCTGTTCATTTACTCTATGTTTAGATAAGTAACGTGGTTGATCATCTAATTAGACGAGCTTACCTAAGTTAGTTAATAGACGAGCATCCATGATGAATACTTTTTTAAGGGTTACGGAAACTGTTTTCAAATAGCTATTTTGTGAAAAAACATTTATAAACAAATATATGAATGCATATATATGTATTTATACCGCAAAGAATCACTAAGAACAAACGATAAGTTCACAATTGTTTCAAAGCCAAAAAAACGATTAAGATGACAAAATGAAGGCTATTCTATTTAAAAAAAATAACCACAGGCAATGTTATGTAGAGTTAATTAATATTAAGTTGAATTACTGTACTTTTTGTCACATTAGAACAGACCGCTTCTGTTTGAGTCTGCAATGGCTTTGCTTCGAGCTTGTTTGGCGCCGAGTTCAAACTCGATCTATTGACATCGCTGTTGCGCACTTGTCTTCCTATTTCTTTCACCTTTTTTACTTTTTTATATTTGAACCCTGTCAAGTCTTTGCAACACATTCAAGTTAGTCTACAATTGTCAGAATTAACATCAAAACAATTGAGATTCAGCAAGACAAACGTCTTACAAATATTAATTTAATGCAGTCTTTATTTTCTTTTAATAAGTTTCAAACAAATACTATTCATTCATTGATTTTCAGATCTTTTTGAAAATTAAATGATTTACCAATAATTATCTTAGTCTAAAATCAATCAAAAATTATATTACATCATCTTTTTATAGATCATTTCATCAAAACAAATCGTCAGTTTAAAATTTCAAGTCTTATTTTTATTTTATTAAACAAATCTAATAGTTTAAAAAAACATTTTAATTTCTCATTAAAACTAATAGACTTAAACTTAATAATTATATATACAAGTTAATTTAAAATTAATTAAAAACTGCTGTTACTAAAATTTCGATGTAACAATTAATACATATTTTTTTTATGTGGGTTATCCCTGATTCACTTAATTATTGCTTTTAATTTGTATTTATTTGATTAATTTAAGAAAAAAAATGCCAAAGCTTCAATTGTGCTAAAATTTTAAATTTGAAAAAAAAACAAATGTTAAAAACTTTATTTAACGAACAAAATATAAAAAAAAAAAATAAGGTTTGCTGATCTTAGGAATTACTATAAATTGATTTAAATTTAAATCTTAAAGCATAAAAATATTAGTGTAATAATTTGCCAAATATTTCAAATTTTTAAATGTTTTTTTTTTGAATATAAAACAATTTATGAAACTTTAACAAACATAACAAAATTTAACTTATAAAAATATTTATAAATAATAGTATAAATAATATTTTTAAATAATTTATAAACAATAATCAGTTAATTATTATTTAAATAAATTATTTGAAAATATTAGTTTTAATTTACACAATTATAAAAATAATTAACAAAAATTTTAATATATAAAATGTTTCTGTATTTTTAAACGCAAAAATCTGCATGTTTAATTAATAATTTTAAAAAAAACCAACTACGAATTAAGGAAAAAATATTAACTCAGAGAACATGTACAATTTTCTATAGTAATAAATATTTTAAAGGTCATTATAAGCGTGTGAAACTACTTAAATAACAAAAATGCGACAAATAATAAGATGAATAAACATCTTAACTGATAATTGTATTTAAAAATTAAACGCTTGTTTCTTTCGATTATTAAATATCCAACTTGCTATCTAGATTCAACGTTCTAGAATAGAGTGGTTTCGTAAGATTTTCGTCAAATTTTTTAAAAACTTGATTCGGACTATTAGAAGTATTAAATTCATAATTATTGTTTTCACATTCGACAATAGTATAGACTTGAGTAAATTTGTTTTTTTTCATTTTTCCACAAGTCGCCGACTGGTTTGCAATTTCATAATCATTTTGATAAATATAGTTTTTTTTAATCCTTTTGTCTGGTAAGTTAGCATAGGATGATTTAATTTTCAATTTAAGAGGTTTGAGTTCATTTTTATGAGCTAGATTGTGAGTGATTTGTGGGTCGGTTTTATTTTTACCATGAGGCTTAAGTTTAAATTGTTGAGAAAAACAATTAGAGACGAATTTACTTTTGGCTTTTTTAGACGACTTGCAATTATAATCTGCATTTTGAACAGCATATTTATTATCTGATATGCGGATCAATTTAATGCCGATCTTAGTTTGGTGGGAAGACGTAGAATCAGTTATGGGACATTTGTTTTCATTAGAGAAACACTTTTTCTTTTTGGCTTTTTTCATTGGCAACCAGTCCCATTGACAACCTTTCGCTTTTTTTAATTTGCATATTGGGAGAAAGGAAACAAAGTTTTGACTAGGTTGGCTTTTGCTTTGTTCGGACAGTTCATTTAGGTTGGAATGTTTTGAAAAGTGGATTGTTTGAAGTTGTGCAGCTTGGGGTTGGGTAAATTTAGATAATAATGTTTGAGATCGACAAGTTTTAGGAGAAACATCTCCAGATGGAATGACTTCTGATGGAATGGCTTCTGATGGAATGGCTTCAGATGAAGTGGCTTCAGATGGAGTGGCTTCAGATGGAGTGGCTTCAGATGGAGTGGCTTCAGATTGAGCATTTTCAAACGGAACAGTTGTAGAAGGAAAGACTTCAGAGAGAATAGGTTGGGAATGAAATGCTTGAGACATGCAAGTTTGAAACTGAAAAGGCAACAAACCAAATCCATTTTTAGTTTGGCTGATGGAAAACTGGTGCAAAGTGTCGAATGGTTGGTCTTGTTCAAAATGGTAATTTAACAATTTAGCTTTCAATTTAGCCATTAAATTTGCCAAATAACGAACAATTAAAAATCGAACAAACCTGCTGGACAAATTGCTTACATATTCGAGAAAGAAGACAAAGCACAAAATTTGGACTCCTATGCTGAAAACGCCGATCCCAACTCCATTATGCTGGTACAATCATTAAAAGCTAAATCATTATTCCTAATGATTGTTTCATATAATCTCAATTAATAAGTCAATCATTTACAAATTGCTGTTTAAACACTTTGCAATGGTCGATTAATCGATCGATAAATTGTGTAAATACGAAGGAGAAATGTGCACGGCTGAATCTGTCGGCAGCAACAAGTGACACACTTAGTTATTAGCTTTGATTATTAAATCTGGTCGTGACAAGGATGAGCAAACCTATTAGTCTAGTAGTGTGTCTTTGTCAGAACAACGGCATTGGCGTCAACGGGGGCTTGCCCTGGACTCTGGCCAAGGAGATGAAGTTCTTTGCTAGAATTACTCGACATTCAGACAAGGAGGGTCTGCAAAACGCAGTGCTGATGGGCAAAAAAACCTGGCACTCTATTCCAGTCAATAGACGACCTTTGGTAGGTCGCAAAAACGTTGTTCTTAGCAGAAACAGTACTATTGACATGTTTGAACACCCACAACCACATCTAGTTGCTTCCAGTCTAAATCAGGCGATCGAACTGGTAAACCAGGACAAACAGGTCGGCCAGATTATGATCATCGGCGGAGCAAGTTTGTATGAAGAGGCTCTCAATTCAGGCATTTGTGACCGCCTGTATGTAACTAAAGTATACGCTGAGTTCGATTGTGATGTCTTCTTTCCTCAGATCGACGAGTCCGTCTATGAAAAAGTCCACTCAGATCTGGTAGACAAAGGAGTCCAGACTGAAAACGGCCTTTCCTACGAGTATTTCGTGTACGAAAAACGAGCGGCCAAATTAAATGAATAAACACCGTTTTTAAATAAATAAACTGTAATCAAAATAGAGCAAATAAACTTGATTAAAAACACAATTGAAAGTATAAATTTTGAAAGTGAAACAAATTTTAAAAACAAAATCAGACAAGGTTTACATTAAGAAGCATTCGCATCAAAGTTGAACATCTTTTTATTGTAACATAACTTTGTTTCCAGAGGTTAAATGAGGGAATGGTGCTGATCATCGTCTGCCGTTTGCACATAAATCATCTTTGTCACTGATTTTGAGTATAAAATTGTTTTAATGTCAAAATGCAAATATATATATAATATATATATATGTGTAGTTAACTATTTAAATATTTTTAATAAATATTAATACATTTTTTTTCAAAAAATATAAAGTTATGTGATGAGGTGAGCGTGCAAAGTTCATAGATGTTTTTCGGCCATCTTCTTAACGTAATTGGATTTAAATTCTTCCGAGTTGCTGATGTTCATCAGTTTCATTGAGGAATACTTTTTCTTGCAGCTCTGGAACTTGGACTCATCCGCTTTGACCAGGAGACGACACAAAGCCGAAACGGACGGCTGCAGCTCTTGCTCGGAGTAGTTGGTATAAAAACAAAGGGTCTGGTTCCACTCGAACTCATCCTCGTCCGCCAACAGTCTTAAAGTCAAGTAAAGGGCGGAGGCAGCCAGCAAACTGGCCTTGATACAGGCACAGCTATAGTCCACCAGACTCAGTTCCATCAGGTACTTGGCCATAGTGTGAATGGTTGAGTCGGCATGGGCTGCCTTAGAAAACCTGCGTAAAAAATGCAGAGGCAGTGGGTTGCACAGGTCAAAGTTAAGTGCTTTAAGAAAAGTTTTCTCCATCTTAAGGATGTCGTTCTTGGAGTACGCCTCGCAAAGCACCAAAAAGTCATTGATTTCCGGCGGGTAAATCTCCTCGTACTTGCACGCTATAAAAAACGCCGTCACTCCGGCCAGCTGAATCTTATCCTTATTTACCACTTCCTTCTCGAAGAACCGGTCCATTAATGCAATTGTCAAATAAAGTGTCTCAGGCAATAATTTAAACTGATGATGAACTGCAATGATCCAATCTACTAATCGGCCTCGCATCTTAGGTGTCATTTGTGTTTGAATGTCTAAAAAGTTGCTAGAAACTTGGAATTTGCCTTCCAAATAACGCAAGTACATATAAATATCGTTGGTCAAGTCGGGAGTAAGCAGCACATTTCTGCCATCGGGCGAATCAATGTCTTCCACATTTTTTGGAATCAGAAAAGAGGAAAAACTGATCTGCTTCTCCTTTTTCACAGGTGCGATACTTTCTCGAATGGAAACTTTAGGAATTTTCGACTTGACCACAAGTTTGGCGCCTTGTTTAGGCTCCTAATAAATGACAAAGAACAATTAATAACTTTTAACTTGACAAATTGTTTGGTTCTTACAGGCTTGGCTTTGGTTTTGGCGACGTTCAATTCGGTGACAGAAGCTTTGGTGTAGCCTTTGTCAACCACAGCTTTATTGTTTGCCACTTTGTTTGCCTTGTTAATAATGTTGGTGGTCTGGGTCAAAGCACTTCTTTTCAGCAAGTTTCCGCTTGTAGTTTTGGCTACATTTGCTTTAGCAAGCGGTTTGTCATCATTTTTCAGGCGATTCATCGCTTGTAACTAATTGAAAAGACAAAAGAGTTAGATAAACGACAGAGAATAGATGATACCTACGTTTGAGTTGCGAGCGAAGGTAGACATGATTTGCTGATTTTGTTTACACTGAATAATTAAACAATATACACAAAACAATAAATTAATTTAGAAACGTATAGAAAAGTTTAAATTATAATGAAACAAATGGCTGAGTCCGCTTTAAACAAGAGCAACGAAATGTGGCGAGTGGGTTGAGTTGCAACCAAATCGAATGATGGACGATTTGAAAGATTGTGAATTCGAAGGTGGTTAGCAATGGTTATTCTGTGGTTAATCTGTGGTTAATTGTTGGTTAATCTGTTGGATTAGCTCGGATCGAGGTGCACAGGTGCCAGATTGAGTTGAGTTGGATGGGGCTGATTGTGGTTTGAGAGTGGTCTGAGGCCGGGCCGTGATTTAAATTGACTGCCACAAGAAAATACGTTTGCCTGTCAGGACGCTGTTGGGAAACTTTAAATTTTTGTAGACAAATCTGATTGGTTCATTTGCAAACCAGTCCCAGCGCCCCCTCCCATCTATGCAACGGCTGATTTAGGCAGAATTTGGCTAAAAAGCCCAGCTTGGACCAATTTTTGGTTAGCCCGTTTTAGACCCACTTTTAGGTCCAGTTCTAAACTCGCATTTTGCTCGTCCTGTTAGCATTCAAACTTCCTTCGGGCTGCTACTTTGGCATGACTTTTGCCATTATACCCAGTTGCAGTCCTCTTTTAACCTTTCTGTGCTCGGTAATTTATCACCTTTTTATATCTTTTTCCTAACTTTCTAGCCTGATATTCACATTACAATCACGCAATATGTTCTACACTTCTATGTTTACAACCCCAGCAAATTTCTTTAATTTTAACTTTTTCGATTTTGAATTGCTCGATCTTAAATTGCTCGATCTTAAATTGCTCGATCTTAACTTTCTCGTTCTTAAACGCAGAGCTTTTTGTGCAAATAGTCTTGCGTGTTTAATTAGCGCGGCACATTTTGTTTGTTTACAAACAATATTGTCATGGAAACTTTTTACTAAAATAACTTTTCTTTTCATTGCTTCATAGCCTTACTTCTTCAATCTCGCTGCTTTACTATTACTTCTCTTACTTAACCTAAACCATTACAACTCTACCATTACAACTCTACCATTACAACTCTACCATTACAACTCTACCATTACAACTCTACTATTACAATTCTACCACTACTTCTTTGCCATTACTTCTCTACCATTCCTTAACAATGGGCAAATCCTCTTAAATCTTCAAGTTTTGGAAAGTCGGACTTTTGCGCTGTTCAATCACTTCAGCCACTGTTCAATTAACCAATTACACCGCTTTATTCAGAAACAACTTCACTTCAATTTTACATTATTTAGAGCTGCTTATTTTCGCCTTAATATTATTATGGACAGTGACACTGCTAATTGCTTAAAAAGCGACTCCCAAACACCCAACAGTGAAACAAGTCTAGTGCACTTGTTGACACATTTAGTTGACAATGGCGAGATTACAAATGTAATTGATTCACAACGGCAAATGTAATTATGAAACTATTTCTTTCTTTCAGTGCTATTTTTGTTTATTTCTTCAACAATTTTCAGTTTTTTCGTTTACAATATACAGGTTAATGCGTTTTGAGAAAACGAATGAAGTGCTAGCCAATTGTAACAGTATTGCATCAAGTAGATTTGATTTCGTTGCCAAAGATTTTAAAACTTACAAACAGCAATTAACTGACATTAAAAAAGATTTAGATTATGTTTATAAGACAATCAAAAATGTTAAACTCAAATTAAACAAGTTGTATCCAGAGGCTGTCACGCATGCGAAAAACCAAACTAATTTTGAAGAGGATGATGAAGAATAATCATAACAGTCAAAGTAGTCAGAACTTGTCTTTAAGCAATAAAGTATTGTGATCTCCTATATTTTAGCTGTGCAATCCGAAATTTAATAAAAAAAAGGTTATTTATAATTTTGTTTCACGCATTTTATTCTGCTTTTCTTTATTAAAACTTTTGTTTAAATAATTAAAATCTCCCAAATCATTCTTTTTGTCGTCTTCTTTTTCTGATTTATTTTCCGTATTCGTCTTTTCAACATATAAGCAAGATTCAACATTAATTTTATACAAATTTCTAACATTTATTTTTGATTTTTCCTTATTAGCCATCTTGTCTTTAAAAAATATAAAATAATCGTTTTTTTTTAATTGGTTTATCTATAATTAAAAAATAGTCAATTTAATTTAAAACATGAGAAAAATTGCATCTTACAAAGTTTTTTTTTGTGTTCTCACTATTTAAAATCAAATTTGCGTCTAAACTTTTTTCATTTGTTTTTAAAAAATTAAATTTAGAAAACTGGTCCTTGCTAAAATCTAAAATGTGTTGATTTTCATTTTTTAAAAATTCATTTCTTTTATTAATTTCCTTTATTTTTTTGGTTTTTATTTTTAAAAAGCTTAATTCTTTATTTAAAATATAAATGGATTTAATAGAAAAAATTTCATCTTTTTTTTTCATACATTTTTGTAAGCATATATTTTGACTGTGTCTTTTAAAGTTAATTTCTGGATCACTTTGAGCATGTTTTAAATAATTTAGTTTTGACTGAGATTTATCTTTTTGCATAAATAATGATTTTTTTGATTTTTGAAAAATCAATATCGATTTTGTTATTAACCTATTAATTAATTTTTGCAGATATTTAAAATTAATTGATTCTTTTGCAAAACAATTGCATTGTATTTGCAAATATCGAAGATCAAACTCACTATGAGTAATTCTAAGTATATTGTATTTTTTAAAATAATCATTATTCATTTAAATTTTTTTCCTATATTAAAGAAACAACAATCTATCCTAACAATGTAAAAAGTTAAGCAGTTGTTTCTTATTTTTTTTGTTAATTTTAATATACATCCTAAAATTTCAATTGTCATTTTTTGTTAAAGTTTAAAAATTAAAACTTGTTTATGTTTAAAAATATAAATGCTTAACAGTTTTAAGTCATATTAAGACTAATATAAAATACCTAAAATAAAACTTTTTAATTATAAATTTGTTTACTAATCGACCACAACCAGATCTCTGTATTTTTTGTTAGTCAAAACTTTTTCAAGAAAGGTAAATGGAGTTAAACTTAAAATATCTTTGGTATTTATAATAAGACTAAGTTGATGACTTGAAAATCCACTTAATAATATTGCGCCACTTTGATCGAATTGAACTGGAGTTGACTTAGAATGCCTTAAATTCCAAAATATAATTAAAGGCAAATCATAACCTTCTTTTTCAAACATTAATTTGGCTTGTTCAAAATTAGTATTGCTAGAAGTTAAAGTGCAAGCTTTATCGAATTCCATATCAGAAAAAATAAATAAAATTTGGGGCATTTCATGTTTTTTAAGTTTGTATTTTAATCCTATGTCTACAATTAATTTAAGTGCTTTATTTAAATTAGTACTTTGTCCCCAGTCCATTTGTCTAATTAGATCTATTTTTTCGCACAAACTAAGTTTTTTGTCTAAGGTAAAAACCATTGGATTAGCTGAGAATGTGATACAAACTTTGCTCCAAGGCTCTTCTGTCATTGACATAGTAAGTAAAGTGAGGCCGATTGCTGCTTGAATAGGAATGCCAAACATAGATTCAGAAACATCACAGATAGAAACTGCAGATTTAAGAACGCTGCCATTACCATCGTTTTTAATTTTGGCTTTCATAGACTCCCATTGTTTTTGTAAAACTTCTTTTTCTGAATTAGTTAGTTCCAAATTTTCATTATTTTGAATTAAATCAAAAGCTCGCTTCACTAATTCTACGGGTTTTAAAGTTGCACCAGCAACATGAGATTTTGATTCAATAAATCTTTTAAAACGTTCATTATCATGTTTGATAAACAGTTTTCGATTTATTTGCATACATTTAGATGCAACGTTTTCATAAGGCAAAATATGCCATTGATTAGAAGACATAAAAGTTTCCGGTATTTTTATATGTGCTCTTAATTTAACTAAATAATTTTTATGATAATTTTTTCTGGCTAAAAAAACAGCAATCGGAATAGGTTTAGTAAAAACTTCTTTGGCTTGGTCATTAGTTTCTCTGGTCATTTTAGCAATATGCAAAGCTATTGATGAAGCAATCAAAGTATATTTATCAAAATGACCATTCAACGATGGTGCCCATTTAGCAGCTAATGAAACATTTTTTTTATTTTTTAAATTGGTCAAATCTTTAATTAATTGTTGTGCAAACATTTTAGCAACTTCATTATGAAAATATCTATACTTTTTGTCCAATGTATACTTTTCTCTAGCTTTATTAATTATAATTTCTCTTAAATATTTACGATCCACTTCGTGAACTCTTCGCTGAATTAAGTTTTTTTTTACTTTTGACTTATCTGATTTTGATTTGCAATATTTGCGATCATTTTGAGTTTTTTTTTCATTTTCTAGTATTTTACTTATGTGTTCCTCGAACAATTTAAAATTAAGATCTTTTGGTGTTTGTCTATAAAGTCCAGATCTTTCTTTTCTAGGTAAAGTTTTAAAATAGCTTAAAGATACTTTAAATGATCCTTCACCAATGCCTTCTTCGTGTTTTAAATAAGCAGGCACATCTCCGTTCATCAATATAATCATTAAGAATTGTAATAAATCCTTCCAATAACCACATTCGATTAGAATACTCAAATTTTGAAGTAAAGTTCTTAAATGATGTTTATATAACCAGTAAATACAAATGTAGTATTGATATTTAATCGCCTTTCCTGAGTTTACGTCTCGCAGATGTGCAATTAGTTTTAAGGTATCTAAACAGTTATATTGCCAGCTTTTTTCTAACAAATTCAGAACTTTTTGTTCATCCGTTTGCTCCATTACATGAAAAAAGAAATCAATTCTTGGATCATTTGATGTGGTATAAGTTACTGCTCCATTTTCAGTTAAAGTAGCTTGTGCTTTGCTAGCTAAAGCATCTACAAATCTAGCTTCAGGTTGGGGTTGTTGAAAAGCTTGTTCGTTGTTTTCAGTCTCGCATAACTAATAAGTGAAAAATATGAAATATTAGATTTAAACATAAAATTAAAAGCAAGTTGGAACATACAGACTTGGGCTGTCCGTACAAGCTTTCTAAATCTTCCGGTGTAAAATCATCTATTAACTTATTTGGGTTTAAAGAATAATCTCGAAATTCTTGTTTTTCTACTGTTTTTTCAGAAGTTGTCTCTTTCTCAGACATGGTTTCATGCAGAGAAGATAGATGTAGATTTGAAAAGCGATTCCGACAAAGCCACCGCTAGCTGGTTTGATCTTGTACCAAGTTTGCTTTGTTTGGCTTTTGAAACAATCAATCAGCAAATCGATTGTGTTCAATAGTTTTTCGACTCTTTTGACCGCAAATCAGGTTGGAGGTCAAACGAAACTATCATGCATCTGAAAGGTGTTGATACATCTTGTAGATAGTTTGCTCGACAGCAGTCCCCGCATCCATATGAATCTGGCATTTGTGCTAGTTTCGGGATTTTTTCATAATTACGTCTACTTAAGTAAACGTTTTCATTGCAACCTGGTCATGGCCGCCTTGCCCTGTCTTCGCCAAAAAACAGTTTCTTAAAAAGTCTATCCTTTCTCCTCACTACTTTATTGATTCTACTGACTACAAAAAAAAGTTAAATGCTGTACAAAGATTAAAAACTTGAAAATATTTATTTACATAATTTGAATCGGTTCTAATTTAATATAATTTGCACTGGCGTTTTACTTGGTTTTTAGCTGCTCCAGACGTTGCTTCATTTCGTCGGTGCTGTAGTTCAGGTTCTCTCGCACTTTGATAGCTGCTTCAATCACAGGCCGTTCCAGTTGTGGCACCTGTTCAAAAAGGCTTTTTTGCAGCTTCTTGTCTAGGTCGTTTTCTTCTCTCAAAAGGAAGAAGTAGATCATAAACACAAATAAACTAATATTAATAACTAATTTTTGAGAAACAGGATATTTGTCTTGGGTATATCGGAACGATTCCGCTGCCTTGTATTGTCCTGCTTTGGACTTGGAAAAGAGAATAACATCATCCGAAAGTTGAGCTTTCTTTTGCTTAAAATCAAAGTTTTCACTTTTGAAATCACTGTTGCATCTGTTGATGATCAAATCATTTTGTGTTCTTCTAATCAGATTCAGTTGCTGGATATTCTGCAAAGTTTTTTCCGTTACCTTTCTGAAATTGATCAGCTTCGACATGGTTCGTATACTTATGAGAGCTTCACTAATCAAGCAGTGGCGATCTAGCAATTAAACATGTCTTAATTAAACTGGTTTAACAAAAATCAAGCATCAAGCATAGCAGTTGCTTAGGAAAGAAAATTGTTTAAATCGTCCTCTAGACATGTGTTTTCACAATTGTTTCTACTTTGCCATCTAAATAGCAGATGGCACCTAGAAGTCAACAGTGAACTTATAAGATATACAACTCTCTAGATTTTTGTTTAATAAAATGGGCAAAGTTATTGGTACAATTATGAAAACCATCTTTTTTAAACTAAGTGTGTTGAGATTCAACTGACCTTCTATTCTACAGCTAGTAGCCTTGTTAGACCACTGTTCTGAAAATATTTCATATTTAATATTATTTTCGAAACGCAATGCCAGGAGGTGGAGTGACTTGAACTATAACGCTGCATCTTTTTCCTTTCTTGAAATCATAAATTCAGCCCTTCATCTTAATCTTAAATTCATCAAACCTAATTCAATTATGGCACACAAATTTCATTGTATCTTTTCACCTGGCTACCCCTTTTTCATTATACATTTCTTCAAGTTTATACATCAGCTCCTAGACTTCATATTAATCTCATAGCTACTTCTCATTTTTTTATAATCAATTATTAAACAAAATTATTATTTTAAATGCATCGACAACTACATGATCCTTACCATTGATGTGTTGCAAATAGAAATTCAAATATAAAATAACATTCTCTTAATAATTATTTCAATCGTTTCGTTTAGGTAGTAGTGCAGAAACTATTGAACATTTTTAAATTTACATTCTTCTTCAAATGTGTTCTAATTAGCTCCAATTGTATTTAACTTTTCAGTTTATATTAAATTTTGAACTTGACTAATGTCTTTTGAACACAAAATTTATTCTCAGGAATACAAGATTTACACAAAAATGATCTAAACTCTTAGATCTCTTATTTTAGACTTATTATTTTACATCTATTAACAAAAAGAGCCTCAACGCTTTCTTGATTCAGCTGTTCAATGCAATTACCACAAAACGATTGCAATAAACCTTAGTCCAACGGACCAATATTTCATTGGTCATTTCAAAGTTAACAAACAAGCATGTAATGCCAGTTCCACAGAAGTTGATCCACACTTCTGACTATCGAGGAATGCAATAGCATATCCCAACAGTTTAAATCCACAGTAACTGTTTGTAAT
The DNA here is from genome assembly GCA_025170145.1 of Pyemotes zhonghuajia. Lineage (NCBI taxonomy): Eukaryota > Metazoa > Arthropoda > Arachnida > Trombidiformes > Pyemotidae > Pyemotes > Pyemotes zhonghuajia. The sequence continues at coordinate 10,513,088 of CM045845.1, forward strand.
TAACCATTATCATTGGTATTTTGAAAAATACTCACATCACTCAAAGCAACCATAACATTCTTTTATTTTATCTGGGCTCATCTATTTAATTTTTAATAAAGATAAAGTTTCACTTTTTACTAATACATTTTAAAATTCTACTTCTTCTTTATTACTAAATTCAGTTCTATCCATTTTAATAAAAGAAACATTATTTTCTTAAACTTTGCATCATTCTCTTTGCATCAGGGTATTTCAATATGTTGTTAATGTAAACATATTTATTTTAAATTGCGAATACCATATTTTATTTAAACTTTTTTAATCGTTTACTTTAAAGCCTCATATACAAATAGTAAATAAAAATAATAATTTAAACAAACTAATTTTAAAAAAATTGTAAGATCTTTATTTAAAATTAAAATTTTTTACAATCAACTATTTTAAGTCAGTTAAAATAAAAAACTTTTTTTTTTATTTTCATTCAAAAAGAAAACACTTTAATTATTCAAAAAATCCAAGTTTACAGCTCTTTTATTTGACTTTAAGAAAAATAAACATAAATTTGACTAACTGTTTAAAACAATTGATCAAACTGATTAGTACATATAATTAAAAATAATTATTATATACAATTTAAAACATTTAAAACATCAAAATTTAATCATTTAAAAACTTAACAAACATACTAAACTATTATAAACATAAATTTATAAATGCATAAAAATTATGCCCTTATATAATTCTATTTAATTGTCTATGAAATTTGATTAAAATTTATAATTAGTATGTTATATATTAGAAAAATTCAGTGAAATGAAAATGTTATTTTAGTCAATTCAAATTTAAGTGAGTAAAATCTACGCTGTGGTATTTAATTATTCCTTATTAAAATATTGCTTGATAGTCATAGTGATTAGAACCTGTAACCAATTTAATTGGGACTACAATATTGAATAGTTAAAATGTTAAATTGTTTGTAATGATACTAATAAATCAAAAGCATATTTATTAGTCTATACAAAATTAATATTGTTTTTTTTTTCTAATTTTATTAATTTTTTGATAATAATTTTCAAAGTTTATATTAAACTAAATTCACGTCAAATCTTAAATTCGATTCAATTTTTGATTTGAAATATAAAAATTTATTACAGGTAATTATTTAGTAATTGTAAGCAATTAAAATAAAAACTATTTATCTGTTAATTTAATTGTTTTAACAAAATCAAATAAAAATACCTAATTCTTAAATTATGATTTAAACATAAGATTTTTTTAACGTAAAAATAATATGTTAATATTGAAAAAAAAAAGTAAAAATTTATAAAAAATAAGTTATGAATGTTAATTAAATTTGTAACTTTTATTTAAAACTTTAATTTTATAAATTTTTATTCAGTTTTTATCAACTAGATTTATGCGTTTTTGATATTTGAATAAAAAGCTTAATTAGAACTCTGAACATTAATTTAAAATTATTATTGATTCATAAGCAACAATAAATATTTAAAAATTATTGCGTTTTTATTGTCAAAAATTAATTTTACTATACAAAAATAAATAATTATTTTATGTATTTTATTTTAATAACCAATTATATTTTCTAGTTTGTTTTATAGACAATGTAATTTTTTTATTTTAATTTTTCAATTTGAATTTTATTTTTATTTAATTATATCGAAACCAAATATCAGTGTGAAATAAAGTTATTTTTTATAAATTATATTTGTATTAATTTTTTTATATTATATTTTTTTTTATTCAACCTTGATATCTTTTAATTATTTATTCAATATTGACTTTTTAAATAATTTAATTAGAATTGTTTAATTAATGTCAATATTAATTAAAATATATAAAAAAAAAAAAAAATAAATAAAAAATAATAAAAAAATTATAAACTTTTTTTAATTAATGCAACATTAATTATTTTTACATTAATTTATAATGTTAACTTTTTTTAATCACTCTGAATATTTTCTATTGTATTTTTTATAATTTTTATTACTTTTTTTAGTTTATATTACAAAAATACTATGAAGTATTTACAAATTTTGTTAAAAAAATTATTTCTTTATAAAATAATTATTTTATATTAAAAAGCAAAAATTCTAAATATAAAAAAAATGTAATGCACAAAAATAAAATTTTAAATTATTTTATAAAAAAATTTATAAATTATATTGCGCATTTATGGAATTAAAAGATAAAATATAAATTAAATAAATTAAAGTTTAATCAACTATAACTAAATCTTGATAGTTCTTATTACTTAAAACTTTTTCTATAAACTTTAATGGATTTAGATTTGATATATCTTTTGTATTGAGTATAAGATTGAGTTGATGTCCAGAAAATCCACTTAAAAGTACTGCCCCGTTATTGTGAATTTGGACTGGTGTAGAATTAGAATTCCTAAGATTCCAAAATATGATCAAAGGTAAATTATAGCCTGAATTTTCAAACATATTTTTTGCCTCTTCAAAATTAGTTTCACCGCCACACGCCCTATCGAATTCCATATCAGAAAAAATGAACAAGAATTTGGGCATTTCTTCATTTTTAAGTTTGTTTTCCACACCAAGATCCACAATTAGTTTAAATGCTTTAGACACATCAGTGTTATAACCCCATCTCATTCCTCTTATAGAATCAATTTTTTCAAGGAAACTAAGATCCTTTTCCAAATGATGAATTTCCGGATCTTCAGTAAAAGTAATGCAAATTTTATTCCAAGGGCATTCTGACATAGTCATAGTTAATATAGTAAGACCGATAGCTGCTTGTATAGGAACTCCGTACATAGAACCAGAAACGTCACAAATGGAAATAGCAGCTTTAAGAAGTTCGTTTGAGCAATTTTTCTTTATGGAAGCACATAATGAATCCCATTGTTTTTCTAGCAATTCTTTTTCTGTTTTAATATTTTCTGAATTTGTGTCATTTACATTAGTATCAATCAATTCTAAGGCGCGTTTTACTAATTCTACTGGCTTTAGAGTTGCACCTGCTACATGAGTTTTGGAATCAAGAAATTCACTAAATCGTTCATTGTCATGTTTAATGAATAGCTTTCTATTAATTTGCATGCATTTAGAAGCCACATGTTGGTAAGGTAAAATGTCCCATTGATTTGAAGACATAAAAATTTCCGGTATTTTTATATGTGCTCGCAATTTAACCAAGTAGTTTTTATGATAATTTTTTCTGGCTAAATAAACCGCAATCGGAATTGGTTTTTCAAAAACCTCCTTTGCCTGTGCACAAGTTTCTTTAGTCATATCAGCAATTTGTAATGCAATTGACGAAGCGATTAAGGTGTATTTATCAAAATGACAATTAAGTGATGGAGCCCATTTGGCAGCTAAGGAAACATTAGGTTTGTCATTGTCTAAAGCAGCTAAATCTTTGATTAATTGCTGAGCAAACATTTTTGCGATTTGATCGTGAAAATATTTATATTTGTTGTCGGAATTATATCTTTCCCGAGCTTTACTAATTATAACTTCTCTAAAGTATTTGCGATCCACTTCATGCAGTTTTCTTTGGAGTAAAGTCTTTTTGGTTTTAGGTTGATCTTTTTCAGGTTGCACATAAATTCGATGTTCTGGAGTTTTGTTTTCTTTTTGCATAATTTCACTGATATGATTTTCAAATATGATATAATTAAGTTCGTTTGGCTTTATAAAATACAGTTTTTTATATGCTTGCGTTTTGTTTTTTTCTTTTCTAGGAAGATTTTTGTAAAGAGACTTTTTGCATTTGGTTGAAGTCTGTAAAGAGTTGGTCTCTTCAAATTGCAAATATGGCGGCAAGTCTCCTTTAAGAAGAACAATAAGCAAAAACTGAAGCAAATCCTTCCAATAGCCACACTTGACCAAAATATGTAGATTTTGAAGAAGCGTTTGAAAATGGTTGTCATACAGCCAATGAATACAAATGTAGTATTGGTATCGAATTGCTTTTCCTGATTTGATGTCTCTCAAGTGGGCAATCAGTTTAAGAGTGTCCAAAGGGTTGAATTTCCAGCTTTTTTGAAGCAAGTCCACAACCCTGTTTCGATCAGTTTGTTCCATTACATGGAAGAAAAAGTCAACTCTGGGATCATCACTGGTATTAAAAGTGGCAGCTCCATTTTCAGTGAATGCACATTGAGATTTTTTGATCATGGCATCTACAAACTTTGACTCAGGATCAATTTGGACAAAGTCTTCATCAGTGTTGTCGTGCTTCTTGTCCTGCGAAGTGAACAATTAGAAAAACGCTTAAAAGAAGTAAGCTGATTGGCACTTACAGGTTTGCTTTGAGCATAAATACTTTGAATTTGTTCCGGCGTCAATATCTCCATCAATTTTTGTGAATTGAGCGAATAGTCTTTAAACTCGTGTTTAGTTTCCTGCTCGACAGACAAGATGTCTACGGGCTGTAGATGAGCCGAATTTTTTTCTGCCATTGTTGTTGATTTAAAGCTTAAATGGAGGATGGTATGTTTTGAGAGATTGATGGAGAATAGTGTCTTTTGAGAGACTGTTAGAGAATAGTGTCTTTTGAGAGACTGTTGGAGAATAGTGTCTTTTGAGAAACTGTTGGAGAATAGTGTCTTTTGAGAGACTGTTGGAGAATAGTGTCTTTTGAGAGACTGTTGGAGAATAGTGTCTTTTGAGAGACTAATAAAGAATAGTTTTATTTGAGAAACTGATAAAAGTGTCCACTTAGAACCTGATGTAGGATTGTGTCCACTAGAAGAAAATCAAGGATGGCGTACTTAAGTAGAGGCGCAGTTCCTCAACAAATCCACTCACTAATCAGAACTTGTTCAGCTGTGGGTGGCAATTGATTACAAACTCAGTTAAACATCGGCAAATATAACGCAAATTAACTATAAATAATGCTCTTGTCTATTGAGGGCGCTGTCCGAACTCGAGAATGCGTAATGAATACTTTTAAGAAAGTCACTAAATAAATTTGGCAGTTCGCAAAATGTTATTCGGTTAAATGGACACAGAGATGCATTGGAATCTTTAATATTTCTATCTTAATATTCCCATATTCATTTTTCTACATTAATATTCTTTGTTTTGGCCCTATCTTCATTTGTTTCCCAAGCAATGAAGCTTTATTTTAAACTCTTATTCTATTGCAAACCCACACAGCAACAGGTTTCATCCATTTTTACCAAGTTTATCAATTTTTAGCTTTCTCCCATTCTTAAATCAAAATTATTTCTAAATCAGTGTCCTACTAGACCTTTCAGCTTTTCATCTTTTTAATATTATCATATTGTTCAAAATTTAAAGTTAACGAAAAGGTTGAGAATAACAAAAAGCTTCATTTATTACACCTCTTATTACAACTCAAAGTTTAGTGTAAATCTCATACAATAGACTTGCAAATACTTTGCAAATTACTTATTAATCGTCCGAAATCATTTCAAACATAAAGGATTTCAATCTAAACTGAAATAAGCAGTTTTTTATTTTCTCATTTAAATGTGATTTTGTTAAAATTTGTTTATTTGAATTTTTCAAAATCTTATCGTTGCCATTTAAGTCTATCAGCTCTTCCATTATTTAAAATTTCATAAATAATAGGTAACCTTACTTTTAAAATCAAATTTATTCATTAATTATTTCATTTTTAAATTTAATTATTCAAACACGTTTAAAATTTTTTTTATTTTAAATTGTTTTAATCATTACCTTTTTATAATTTATAACAAATTTAGTTTAGTAAATATTAATTTATTTGGTAAAAATTTTATCATATTTAAAAAAAAGTGTTTATCATTTTAATATTGGTTTTGTAAAAATAAATAATTTGTTTAAAAAAAAAATACAAAAATAAAATGTAAATGATTTCGAATATATTTTAAATAAACTAAAATAAAAGATAAATAAAAGAAGAAAGTATTTTAAAAAATCGCGGACTATTAACATCTATAATTAATATAGTAACGTAAACATTAAAAATCGACGGTTAATATAGTAATATAAACTAAAAATTAATTTCCTTTTCCTTTTATTACAATTTGTTTTTATTAAAATTATATTGATACCATTTTAACTAATAACTTTTAACAAAATTTATAAAAAAATTAATTTATAAATTAGATTAAAATGGGGCGTCGTCCAGCTAGATGGTAAGTATATTATTTATAAATATTATTTAATAAATTTGTTTATTTTTATAATAAAAATAGCTACCGTTATTGTAAAAACAAGCCTTACATTAAATCACGTTTTTGTCGTGGTGTACCAGATCCAAAAATCAGAATTTTTGATTTGGGTAAGAAAAAAGCTCGAGTGGACGAGTTTCCGCTTTGTGTGCATCTAATTTCGCGAGAATATGAACAAATTTCTTCAGAAGCTTTGGAAGCAGCCAGAATTTGTGCAAACAAATATTTAGTTAAAACTTGTGGTAAAGATGCCTTCCATCTTAGAATCAGAGCCCATCCTTTCCATGTTATCAGAATTAATAAAATGTTGTCTTGTGCCGGAGCCGATAGATTGCAAACTGGAATGAGAGGTGCCTATGGAAAACCCCAAGGAACTGTTGCTAGAGTTGACATTAATCAACCTCTGATCTCTGTTAGAGTAAAAGAATCTAACAAAGAAAATGTAATTGAAGCTTTACGTAGAGCTAAATTTAAGTTCCCAGGTCGTCAGAAAATTGTGGTATCTAAAAATTGGGGATTCACTAAATGGACCACCACAGAATACCATGAAAAAATCGCCGATGGATCTCTTGTGCCCAACGGAATGGATGTCTTATATGTGCCAAATAAAGGAAAGTTTTCAGTTTGGGAAAATCGTGAACGAAAATCAAGAAATTTGTAGTTTATTTAAATTATTATCTTTTTATTATTTTTAAAAATAAATTTGATATTATATTTGATTTTATCTCTGTTTTTTGTTAAATTAATATAATTTTTTATATTTTATTTGTAATTTAATTTTTTACATTCATTTTGTAAATATATTTTAATTATTTATGTACTTTTTTTATAAATACAATTTTTAAAAATTTAGATACTTAAATTTAAATATTAATTTATACCTTCTAATTATTTTATTTAAAATAATTTATATTTTAAAATTTAAAATATAATAATGATATAATCGATTTCTAATTATTCACAAAATAATTAAAATTTGTTTTATTAAATTTTTAAGAAATGTTCATAAAATAATATTATTTTAGTAAAATTAATATTTTTATTCGTTTTTATATTTTGGTCATAATTTTTAAAAATATTTTTAAATATTATTAATTGTGAAGAATATATTAAAAATAAATTATATCACATAAACTATATATGTTTTAAAATCTAAAAAAATAATCTTTTTATTTTCTTAAACTAAAATTTAAATAAAAATTCGTAATAATTTATTAAAATAAAGTTTTTTTATTTTTTTATCAAACATGTTTTTTTACGTGTTATTTATTATAATTTAAAAATTTTAATTTAGATTTAACTAAATTTTAATGTATTTAATAAAATTTGAAATTTTAATTATAAATATGTAATAAAATTTAATAAAAAAAAATTGAAAATGTTTGTTTATAAATTTTTAATAGATTTTTAAAACTTTAACAAATTATTTTCTTAAACATCATATAATAATTTAGAATTTAGAATAATTAATTTATTATAAAAATTATATAAATGCTTATTGCGACTTTAATAAAAAAGTTTAAAAAAAAAGTTTGTATATATTTCAAAAAAATAAAATTTATATTAACATATTAAAAACAAACTTTTAATTTAATAAATAAACAATACAATTTTTCAGTTTTTTGTAGTAATTTAATTTAGTTGTATTAAAAAAGACATGCAAAAATATAAAAAAAATATAAAAGTTTGGTGAATAAAAAACTTTGTGTTTAAAAAAAAAAAATAAGAAAATAAATTAATTAGTGAAATTGAAATAAACTAAGCTAGATATAAAAAATTAACAAAAAAATTGCATTTAGTTAAATTACCCAAAATATCCTTAGAGTAATTGAATAATTCAAAACGGGATTAGAATACAATCCCTTTTAAAAACATGAAATATAACTGATTTCCTTTTCCTTTTGTAGTATTTCAGATTTACTGAATTTGTGTTGATGTGCACGTCTTTTAGAACTTTGTTATTTTTAAATAAATTAAATTTTTTTCAGTAAAAAACTAATTTAATATATTAATTAAAATGGGGCGTCGTCCAGCTAGATGGTAAGTTTTTTTTTTGATAATTGTTAATTACAAATAAACGATTCGGACATTATTTTCTATTAAAACTGATTTATTTAATTTATTTATTTTTATAATAAAAATAGCTACCGTTATTGTAAAAACAAGCCTTACATTAAATCACGTTTTTGTCGTGGTGTTCCAGACCCAAAAATCAGAATTTTTGATTTGGGTAAGAAAAAAGCTCGAGTGGACGAGTTTCCGCTTTGTGTGCATCTAATTTCGCGAGAATATGAACAAATTTCTTCAGAAGCTTTGGAAGCAGCCAGAATTTGTGCAAACAAATATTTAGTTAAAACTTGTGGTAAAGATGCTTTCCATCTTAGAATCAGAGCCCATCCTTTCCATGTTATCAGAATTAATAAAATGTTGTCTTGTGCCGGAGCCGATAGATTGCAAACTGGAATGAGAGGTGCTTATGGAAAACCCCAAGGAACTGTTGCTAGAGTTGACATTAATCAACCTCTGATCTCTGTTAGAGTAAAAGAATCCAACAAAGAAAATGTGATTGAAGCTTTACGTAGAGCTAAATTTAAGTTCCCAGGTCGTCAGAAAATTGTGGTATCTAAAAATTGGGGATTCACTAAATGGACCACCACAGAATACCATGAAAAAATTGCCGATGGATCTCTTGTGCCCAACGGAATGGATGTCTTATATGTACCAAATAAAGGAAAGTTTTCAGTCTGGGAAAATCGTGAACGAAAATCAAGAAATTTGTAAATTATTCACAATTTGAAAATTGATTCAATATTTTTTTCAAATTTGCTTTTTTGTAATTTGGAAGAATAAATTTATTAATTTTTATTGATAACGTAAAACTTTATTTAAATATAATATTTATCCTCAATATTATGTTTATTCATTTTTTAATTTGTTAATTTACAGATTATTTTAAAAGGTAAATTGTTTAATTTTATTATTTTTTTTTATGTATTTCTATTTAAAAGAAAAACTTTCATAAATGATTGCTTATAAAATAGTTTTAACTTTGAAGAATTTTAAGCATTTTTTATTAAGTTTTCCTTTTTTTATTAAAAGCTTAATATTTTATATTTTCAATCAATATAAAATATATGAAAAAGAAAATTAAATACTATTTTTTTTATTTTAATTTTGGTTTAACTAATTGATTTCAAAAATTTATAAAGCTTATAATTTTTTATCTTCTTTGTAAAGTATTTTTTAAAAATAAAAATAAAATCTAAATTTAATTTTGTTATTAATTTTATCACTTTTAGGTATTTTTTAATACAAATAATTACATAATTACTGTAAAGAAATAAATTTTTTTTTGCAAAAATTATTGCTACCTTTGGATGGGATATGTTTTGTAATTTTAATTTCTATCAAAATCCTAATTTAAAACAATAATTATCTTTCTTTTATGTTTTTTTTTTAAATTTTATTATAAGTTAATATCAATCAATTTTTTACTAACTCATTTATTTTTTTTAAATAAAAGTATTTAGTTTTAAGTAAAAATATTTGATAAATACAAAATTTTATAGCAATCATTTTTTGTTTAATATTATTTATATAAAAACAGAAATTTAAAATTTAATTTGCAATTGAATTTTGATTTAATGTTAATTGAATGATTTACCAAGAATTAATTATTTAATTTTTATTTTATCATTGCCTTTATTTGTGTTAACAAAGTTTAATAATTTTTACCTTATGTCCTTTTATATAACACATTATCTAGAAATTACAATTAAGATTGTTGGTGTTCTACTAGAAACACAAACTTAACATTTTTTATATTAACAAGTATTTAAAAAAAAAATTTCATTTAACTATTACTTAAAATTTAAAAAATTTTTACATAAAAAATTTAAACTTAAATGCAAAATTTTAACTTATTGTATAAAATTAAGAAGTTTTAATAGTAAGTTTAAATATGTGCGTTTTATATCATGTATATTAAATCATAATGTCACGATAATGTCAGGTTAGCTATAATAATTTGAATTTAAAAATTGTCTTAATTAATAATAATTATTAATTAACTTAATATAAGAGGGTAACTTTTCAATATGACTCATTGTTTAGAACTAAATTATTTTTTATTAAACAAATTGTTTTTTATTTATTATCCTTTTATTGATTTTTTTTAAATATTGATAAATCAAATTATGTTTGATGGGATAATTATTTGTTTTAGTATTGATTAAAACATTTATTTACAAAAATTTAGAAATAAAAACAAGACAAAATGTTTAAAATTTAGTACAAATAAAAATTGAGTTTAAGGAATGAGTCATAGTAATTTTTTAATTCTCAACTGATGTAAAACTGTAATTAACTATTCCTTGATCAGGGTTATTTATAGCTGAGGTGTAGTACGAGAGAGCCTGTGTAACTACTGAGAAAGAGATATTCGTGTGATACGTTTCAGCAACCCTAATGGTCGGTATAACAGTGAACTTTAAGTACGAAGAATGGAATATTCTAAGTATGCGAATAAAGTAAAAGTCTGTTAGGCATAGGTTAATCTGCGTAATTCGTGGCAGAATACTCAAGTGGGGGCTAAAGGTACTTATAACGACTTGAGTAGAGTCGGCCTTAGTGTAATTGACCAAGAAAGATCGAAAAGTGTAGTGAAATAGAAACTACGTCTTAAGACCAGAAGGATAAGATGGCGTCTTCGGTAGATGAGGCGGTAATAGTAGGTGTAAAACCAAAGAAGTCTCCGGAAACCTATTACGTCATTTATGGAGAATAACGATAGATAAGAAACTATCGGCCATCACGAGATCCTCTAGTATTTTGTAAATAAGGTGACTTCAAGGTTATGAATCGAAGGTAGATGTGTAGCTACCGACGGAACCTTGGGAAGTCCTGGTAAGAAGGCGAAATTGTCGCCAGTATCTTTTTGGTAATGCTCAAGTGAAGGGCGAGATTTACTAAACTATTAAATATCTAAAGTGTGTGTGTCTATTGAATCAATTTGTATCAATTTAGATCTGATAAATAAAGAAAGGTTATAAACCCGTTGTATTCTGGTCTCACTTTATTTGAAAGGTAGTATAATAAATATAATTAAAAAAAAAAAAAAAAAATTATTACCACACAACCTAAATTCATAATTTGATTTTTGATTTAAATTTGTTAAAGAAGTTTTTATTTTATTTAAGATAGTTACTTTGTTTTATGTAGAATAATATTTCATGATTTAAATTTATATTAGGTTAATATATATTTTAATACTCTTTTTAATACCTAGTTTGTTAAATCTTGTTAATATTTATTAATAATTTTTTTTTTAACTAAAATATGTATATTTATAGTTATAAATTTATTATAAAACTTCATAAAAATTTAAATTTTTTATTTTTTTTTTATTTTCAAAAAAAAAATAGCCATAAAAATTTTATAAAAAACAACGATTATGAAATTGGTGTTTTAACTTTTTTTGTTTTATTTTTGCTACATTAACTAAAGTTATAAAGAAACTGTATAATATAAAGATAAATAATTATTTAGAAGAAAAAAAAAATTTATTAAATTTTTTTTTGTGTTTTAATTGTTAAAAACAAAATCAAAAAAAAAAGATTTTATAGAAATTTAAGACTATAATAAATAAGAATTTTTATGAATAATTTTAAACAAAAACAATTATGTGAAATTTAGTAAATAGTTAAATAAATCAGAGAAAATGGTATTATAAATTGAGCTATTAATGTTTAGATAAAATTTTAGATTTTTATAATAAACTTTATTTTATATTATTTATTAATTATCAAAATGTTTATTAAAATTTAAGTTTTTTTACTAATAAACTGGCTTTATAATAATTGCATTACTTCGAGATTTCAAACAAACTTAATAAAATCAATAAATTTTTTCTAAATTATTTACTTGAAAATTTAAGGAATAATTAATTATTGTGATTGACTAATTTTTATATTGAAAAAAAGTAAAGGTAATATAATTAAAGTAAAAATTTTGAATATTTTAATAGAAAATATATTTTTATTTCTGCAAGTGTTAGCTTATAAATAAAGTGATGTTGTTAAAGATTAAGATAATCAAATATTATGAATTATTTAGCATTATAGCTATTGAAATAATTTTTTTTTACAAAATCAAAATTTTATTTTAAAAAAGTTTAAAAAAAAAAAATTAAAAGATTAAGAAATTTTACATATATAAAATTAATTTAAATAAAAAATTTTAAAACTTTTATCTATCTTATCATGCCATATCAGAGTCCTCTATGTATAATGTTCTAACATTACAAAAAACTAAACAATTTTAAACAAAACAAAGTTTTTTATATGAATAAAAATAATAATTTATGATTTGAATTTTTAGTAGTATAAGATTACATTAAGTAAAAATGGGTCGTCGTCCGGCAAGATGGTGAGTATATATTATGTGTAGATATTATTTAACAAATTATTTTAAAAATATAGCTACCGTTATTGTAAAAACAAGCCTTACATTAAATCACGTTTTTGTCGTGGTGTACCAGATCCAAAAATCAGAATTTTTGATTTGGGTAAGAAAAAAGCTCGAGTGGACGAGTTTCCGCTTTGTGTGCATCTAATTTCGCGAGAATATGAACAAATTTCTTCAGAAGCTTTGGAAGCAGCCAGAATTTGTGCAAACAAATATTTAGTTAAAACTTGTGGTAAAGATGCCTTCCATCTTAGAACCAGAGCCCATCCTTTCCATGTTATCAGAATTAATAAAATGTTGTCTTGTGCCGGAGCCGATAGATTGCAAACTGGAATGAGAGGTGCCTATGGAAAACCCCAAGGAACTGTTGCTAGAGTTGACATTAATCAACCTCTGATCTCTGTTAGAGTAAAAGAATCTAACAAAGAAAATGTAATTGAAGCTTTACGTAGAGCTAAATTTAAGTTCCCAGGTCGTCAGAAAATTGTGGTATCTAAAAATTGGGGATTCACTAAATGGACCACCACAGAATACCATGAAAAAATCGCTGATGGATCTCTTGTACCCAACGGAATGGATGTCTTATATGTACCAAATAAAGGAAAGTTTTCAGTTTGGGAAAATCGTGAACGAAAATTAAAAAAATTTTCATTTTAATTACTAAAATTTAATAATTACCAACTATGTATTTGTCAGTAATGATTATTATAATACACTTTTTCTTTAGTTTAATAATAAAAGATGATTTTAAAAATTAGTTTTTTTTGCAGCTATTATTTAAGTATATTATGTAAGTATTTTAAGTTATTTATTTAAAATTAATTATTTTAGTTTAAAATATTGTAAATTATCATAAATTTAAATTTGATAATAAAAAAATATTTTAAAAATAATGCTGTGTTAATTTTTTCAATATAAATTTATTACATATATATTATTTTAAATAGTGGGATAAAAATTGTTTTTCATTTTTTACAAAACTTATAAAAAATCTGAATCACATTAATATTCAACATTATTGGTTATTAGTTTATTCTTAATTAATTTCACTTTGAGTGTAAAAATATTGAGCTAGAACAAGTTAAATTTATTTTTTGAAAAGGCTATTCAAAATATTTAAGAAGCTAAATGAAACATTTGCTAAAATGAATTTAAGCTCTAAAAAAACTGTTAGAAATTTCGGGTGCCGAGTTTGAAGAATTTTTTAACAAATAAACCATTTTCCTTGCTCGTTCTCCCTAAAAACAATACTACTCATAAGATGTTTTTTGGATGGAGTTGATCTTTTGATTGCAAAATCATAGTCTAGTTGTAGAGCAGGTTGTTGTCTAGTTGATGTGATGAAGTCGCATGACTTGTTGCAGTTTTTTCTTATGAACTGTTTTATTTTTTGCATAACTTTGGCAATGTATAACTTGTGGGATTGTGGAGGAGGAAGAAAATTAAGGATCTGATCTATTTTTTGTTATTTTAATGTGTGGTATTAAGACGTTCAAAATTAAAGTAAGGCCGACCGACTTATTTTGCTCTGATAGCACTTATTTAGAGAAATTTTGAGGTTTCGACGCAAGCAGAGCTTTTGCAATATTGCTGGAACGTTAGGAATAGCCCAACTTCACAAGTTTGTAAATTATTTTTTTGTGTAATCTTTAGGTGTAAGACTTTATTATTATGATAATAATATTTTATTATAATATTTTTATTACTATTATTACTAAACTTGGCTAAGACCGCCAACATAACTGTGCATTTGGAGACATTTGCTTTCTCCAGGCGTCGTTGCAACTTGCCGATTTACTGGACGTGCTTGTAAAAACGCGGGAATCTCCCCAAACGTACACAAAACTATTTGGATTGTTTATCTTCAGGCTTTTCTTTAAGTCGGGCCCAATCTTGTCTTAATCATGAATTTTACTCGTTTAACACCCAACCGAAGTAGTCTCGGACTCCGCAAATCATCTTCATTCAAGTATGAAGACAAAAAGGCCAGGATAATGCGCAATTCGCAAGCCAAAAAAACCTTGCCTTTATATGAAAACGTAGAAGACCAAAGAAAAAAAATCAAAATTGAACTAGATGAAAAAATTAACGATTATGATTTTTCGCTCAACTTCTACAGCATACCCTCCTTTGGCAAAGTCCAATTACAAGAAGCTGAGGACTTCGTGGAAGAAAGACTAAAAAGTATTCCACAACTTTGTCTAATTTTGTCTAACTTTTGCTTTTTCACTAGTACTACGAGTTTTCAGTGATTTGCGAAATGAAGCTATGGCTATCAAAAAAGATGTCAACTACTTTAATGTGTTGGATTCTCGATTAAAAGCTGTTAATAATGGAAACAACTTTCTTAATGAGGTTAATTGATTTGCAAAGAAAATATTTTTTTAATTTTTGCTTCATTAACAGGTGTCCGGCGGTAAGAATAACAGCAAAGTGCAAGCAGCCAGAAGAAGAGATCATGTATCACATTTTCTGCTTAGATTGTATTGTTGTAGAACTGAAGAATTAAAAAAATGGTTTATTCACAATGAAACCGAACTTTTAAAATTCAGATTATTTAATGAAAAAAACAATGTAGATTTATCCAAATTTCTAGTTTACAACAATTTAATGTTCCAAGAAGTAGAAGAAGAAGAAAAGCAACTTTTATTCAAGCAAAACAAGGCTAATTTTAATGCAATCAGAAAACAACCAAACAATTTAGTTTATAAAATGCCTTTTGAAGAAGCTTTGGATTTAGTACGAAGTAGAAAAGTTTATATTGAAAATGGATTTTGTTATGTAATGGTTAATGACATGGTGTCTATTATTTGTAATAGATTCAAAATGGAGCTATCTCAATCTTTAGCTATTTTAAATGCTCACCTTCCACATTTAGAAGAAGATAATAGATTATTACCACGTTTGGAATCATTGTATAATGATGTGATAAAATCGAGATTACCAATAAAACAAAGCGCCAATTCGAATCAAGAAAATATTTCTATTGATATGATTGATGAACTTGCAATGAACAATTTTCCACCTTGTATGAGAAATACTCACGAGTCTTTCAGAGCTAATCATCATTTAAGACATTACGGAAGACTTCATTATAGTTTATTTTTGAAAGGAATCGGTTTAAAATTAGAACAAGCTTTACAATTGTTTAGAGAAGAGTTTATTCAAAAGGTTACCCCTGACAAGTTTCAAAGAGAATATGCGTATAATATCAGATACAATTATGGTAAAGAAGGAAAAAGAGTAAGTTTAAGTGCATACAGTTGTGCAAAAATTTTAAATGAAAATGCACCTGGACCTGGAGACACGCACGGATGTCCATTTAAGCACTTTGACGAGCCAAATTTAGTGAAAATGTTGCGCAAGCATTCTATAAAAGAGGATAATATAAGCCAGATTTTAGATTTAGTCAAAGAAAAAACTTATACATTAGCATGTACAAAGTATTTTTCTTGTCGTCACAATGGACAGACTATTGCCGATAAAGGCATTTATCACCCGAACCAATATTTTGTGGAAAGCCGAAAAATTGAAAAAGGAATTGTGCCAAGTAAATGTGAAGAAAACGAAACACAAATTGATGAAGATTTTAATGATGAATCCATTGAGCAGACTTTAAAAAATATGACAACAGATGAATTACTTGTTGATACTGAAAGTGTAGATTTTGTGAAAAATGAGTCAGCTGAAAATAAATTGCACACAGAATCATGAATGGTTCATTTTAAGTTAGTTTAGTATTAAGAAAGGATCGATGATCATTAAGGTGATGAGTAAGTAGAAAAGAGTGGAAAAAAGAGAATCAATTGAACATGATTTGAGAAGATGGCAATATAAACACAGGTAAGACCGAGGGAGCAATATTTGTCAATATCGGGCTTTCAAAGAGTGCGCATGCGTCGAACCAAGTTCAAATGTGGTAACCGCCAATTTTGTTTAACGTATTTGCTGTATCAAACTTTGGCCAATGTTTGTTCTTTAAATTGTTTGTTTTGATTAATTTTGAAGCTTTTAAAGGAAAACCCAATAATGAAAAGAGCCAACAATTCTCCCAGCTATTTCACAGTGGATCATTGTGTGGCCATATCTCCCAAGCCCACCACTCCAACTTCTAATGGCCGCAGAAACATCTTTAACGTAAGCTAAAGTCAAGTTAATCATCTTTTCTCTTCTAACTTATTTTTCCAGACTGCTCAGAAAAAATCTCCCTTCCTAAGCTCAAGTCGAGCAATCAGTTCACCATTGGTTCGAGTTCAGAAAAACAACATCTTACACACTATGGATCAGCCCAAAATTGACAAAAACATTTCTATCAAAAAACGTAAGATACATTTTTAGTCTTTCTATTTAAGTGAATGCATGCAAATTCTATTCTGTTATTTAAATAGTGGTTTCTGAAATTTTAGTGAAACGACCTCTTCAAACAGAATGCGATCCTAATTCAACTATGGATGAACAAGATACAAATTCGGTTGTCACTGTGGCCATTCGAGCACGCCCTTTAAACAATCAAGAATTGAGTGAAGGTGGTCAAAAAAATGTGATTACTATCAACAATGAGTTGAATCTGGTTGACATTCAAGATCGAAATGATGCCAATTCAAAAATTCAATTTGCCTTCGATTACTGCTTCAACTCAATGTGTCCGTTTGATGCTGAATATGCGGATCAAGAATTAATTTATAACACTATTGGGCGACCTTTACTAGACAAAGTTTTCGCAGGCACCAATGTTTGTTTTTTTGCTTATGGACAAACAGGTTCTGGAAAAAGTTATACGATAATGGGAACAGATGATGATAATGGATTAATTCCTAGATTTGCAAAAGAACTCCTTATAGAAATTGGCAAAAACAAAAATCATTTTATTTTAGAAGCAAGTTATTATGAAATTTATAATGAAAAAATTTATGATCTTTTAGCTGATCGTGACGCTTCTGGAGAAAAAGTTATCATGAAAGTTCGTGAGCACCCTGTAACTGGACCATATGTTGCTAACTTGATATCACAAGTAATTACTACTTTTGATGATTTGTTTTCCGTATTGATTAAAGGTAATAAAAACCGTGCAACTGCTTTTACGCTTTTAAACGAAAGAAGCAGCAGATCACACGGAATATTTTCAATTAATGTAATTGAGAAAAAGCCAATTAATATAAATGAAGATTCATCAAAAAAACAAATTCTTCAACATTTATTATCTAGAATAAATTTTGTAGATTTGGCTGGAAGCGAAAGAGCTTCTATTTTAAAATCTACTGGAGAACGTTTAAAAGAAGGGAATTTAATTAATAAAAGTTTACTTACATTAGGTAAAGTAATTACACAATTATCTGAACGTGAAACATCTAATTCATTTATACCTTATCGAGAATCCATTTTAACTTATTTATTGAAAGAATGTCTTGGAGGAAATAGTAACACTTGTATGATTGCAACTATTAGTCCAAGTGTTCAGAACTTAGAAGAAACGTTAAGTACATTAAGGTATGCTTCTAAAGCAAGAAAAATTGTAAATAAAATAAAAACTAATAAAATTGAAAAAGATGAAAATATATTTATTTTTAAAGAAAAATTACAAAATTTGTACAATACAGTTAAAAATGATTTAGAAGAAACAAAAATTAAAGTTGCTAATTTGGAACATAAAAAAAGTAATTTTTTAAATCAATTAAATAATATATTTTTAGATATATTTGATAGTGAAGATTAAATTTAAAATATTAATATATTTAGAATGTGCTTTTTAGTAGTGTAAAATTTTTATTTTGTATATTTATGTTTTGTTTTTACTTTTAAAATTATTTGATATGAAATTTTCCATAGAAACCTTAATTTTTTTTTATAAATTTTATTGAAAAATCAAATTAAAATAAAGTTTTTTTTATTTTTTTTAAATTTAAAATGTCTTATCGAGAATTGAGAAGTAAGTATAATAAAATGTATTTTTTAAAAAATAAAATTTTATTTTTAAGATTTTTCTGAAATAATGAAAATATTGGGATATCCACGTATTATATCTATTGATAATTTCAGATTGCCAAATTTTGAATTGGTATCTGAAATATTAATTTGGTTTGCATCTAAATTTGAATATGAATTAAAAACAATTACTGAACTTGATAAAAGACATGGCCGAGTTAATTTTATGCGTTATATCGTAGAATTATTGGTAATTTAAAATATATTAATTAGTAATTATATTAAGCAATTTTTTTTCTAGCAAGAAAAAGCAAATATTAAATTAAATATTAAAAAACTTTATAAATCTGATGGATATGCAGTTCAAGAAATGTTAAAAATTGCAAATTTTTTATATCAAGCTTTGCAAACTTTTGCAAAAGATTCTCAAGATTATCATTTAAATATGGAAAATATTTCTAATATATCTCCATTTCAAAAAGTAAAATATAAAAATATATTAACTAAATTAAAAAAAAAAATTTTTTTTATTAGATTCATGACATTAAAACTGTTCGCCAAATTGCATCTGAAATAACACAAAAAGGCGCACTTTTATATGATTTATTAGAAAAGGAAAATGAAATCAAAGTAAGTAGTTATAGAAAAGTTAACAAAAAGTTATAATTGTACTTAAGATTCAAAGGAACAATATTTTAAGTAAGCCTTTGCAAATAAATGATATGGAAGACAAATTGAGAGAAGCCATTAAGTTAACACAAAAAGAAATAGAAACTATAAATTATAAAATAGATAATGTGGCTTTAGATGAGTCGAATTTGGATGAAAAAATAGAGAAGAAGAAACATGAGTTGGAACGTAATGTAAAGAGATTAGAACAGCTGAAATCAATTAGACCAGCATTTCAAGATGAATATGAAAAGTTAGAAGAGGATCTTGAACAGATTTATCAAGAATATGTGACTAAGTATAGATGTCTTGTCTATTTAGAAGATCAAATAGAAGAGTTTGAGAAAATAGAAATAGAAGCTAAAGAGGACAGAGAACAAAAAATTAAAGAATCAATGAAAAATGAATTAAACGGTAAGTAAGACGAAGTTTAAATATAGGTAATTTGAAATTTAAACAACATAGAAGAGACAGAAGAAAATGAGGAAAGTGAAGACGAGAATAGTGAATCTGGAATCAATAAGGAGACAAAAAGTGGAGATGGCAAAGAGGAAAAGTTGAACAGACCTTTGACCAAGAAGAGAAAAGAAACAAGTAAAATCCGAATGTTTGGCAACATAGCAGCAGAAGACAAAGATGATGAGAGTTTGGATGATTCATTTAACTTAGAAGATAATGTACACGATGATGAGGAAGAGCATAGCGACTTGGATTCTGAAGATGAATTGGAACTGATGAATTTGGCGAAAATGAATGAAAAAAAAGAAGAGTCTAAGTTGATAAGTGTTGAGAATGAGAGCGACAACGATTTTTGATTTGATGTATAATGTATAATGGTGCTTAATAATGGTGAATAATAATGATCTCCAATCTTAATCCACAATACTATTCCGTAATAATTAATAATTGCCTAGCTGATTGTAGCTGAAAAAGACAAACAAAATCTTTTGAAAAGCGCGCTAAAAGACTTCGGCTTTAGCAGCCGAATCGGCACATTTCCGTCAACCATTTTTTCACATTTCCTTTGCTAAGTTTTGTGTGAGAGTTTATTTTGAGTTTTCGACTTGTTTTTGCTTTGAGATTTAGTAACAGAGAAGAGTTAAAGAGTCCAAAATGCAAATTTTTGTCAAAGGTCAGCAGACCCATGTGTATCAAGTGGAATCCGGCAGCAATGTGGAACACTTAAAGGTAAATTGCTTTTCAGAACCGCCTTTGGAAATGTCGGAAAGGCTGGTGCTTTGAAAATTGAATTAAAATGTTTAAAATCTTCTCCTTAGAACTTTGTGAACAAAGTGGAGCAAATCTCTTCGGAAGACCAGTTGCTGTATTCGCAAGGCCGTCTTTTGGACGATGAGTCCTTCTCCAAGTTGGAAAACGGAGCCCTTGTGGACGTGTGCGCCCGTCTGTTGGGTGGTAAAGTGCACGGATCATTGGCCAGAGCCGGAAAAGTGAAGGGACAAACACCCAAAGTGGACAAGCAAGAGAAGAAGAGAAAGAAGTGTGGTCGTGCCAGAAGACGTCTTCTGTTCCAGAAGCGATTTGTTAATGCTGTCACATCATTCGGCAAAAAACGTGGACCCAACTCAAATGCATAAATCTTATTTACATTTTAAATTATACTGTAAAAAGTGAATAAATTACATTTTTTAATCTATTTCAACTCGTTTTCCTTAAGAATTGTTTGTATTGGCAATGTTTATTCGTCGTTGGCCTGAACTTGTACTTCTAACTAGATAGACATCAGTAGGGTGGACAAAAAAAAATCGTGTGCACCCCTGCCGGGACTCGAACCCGGGACCCCTGGATTAGAAGTCCAGTGCGCTATCCACTGCGCTACAGGGGCTAATACACCAGCAATGCTACTCGCTACCAGTAATTGCAGGAACACACATCTGTTAATCTCTTCTTAATCCTCTTTTCCTACTCTTACCATCTTAATCCTTTTTTCTTTAAGATCGAGCATGCTCTGCTTACAACTGTTCAAACTTGCTCAACACTCATAGTGGCTGTCTAGGCCGAACGAGGGCAGGCACGTTTGTTTATTTTCTCACCATCACTACACGGCATGAATGGTCCTGTTTTAATCCACAGCTAGTTCAATCTTCTTTCAGTCATGGCTGATGATGATATGTACGAACGGTTTGAGGTGACTGATTATGATCTAGATAATGAATTCAATATTGATCGGCCCAGAAGAAAACTTACCAAAAATCAACAAATTTACGGTATTCTATTATTTTTAATATTTTAGCTAACCTTAACATTTTCACTTATTTTCACCTGTTCTCTTTGCAGGAATATGGGCTGAAGATGAAAGCAATGACGATTCTAAATTTAATAAAAAAACTTCAAAAATCGATAAAGGAATCAATTTTGTCAGCAGTGGAACCGTCCAAAACTTGTCAGAAGAAAACGATAACAAAAGTGAATCACCAAAAAATGAAAACACCACACTTGAACCCACTTTGCACTCAAAAAAAAAAAATATTACATCTTTCAATATTCATTCTACCGCAGGCTTAAGAACAACCGAACCTCAGTTGAACAAATTTGACAATGAATTTGGAAACTGGGAAAAAAATACCAAAGGTATTGGTTCCAAATTACTACTTAAAATGGGCTTTCAACCCGGCAAAGGTCTAGGAAAAGATTTGCAAGGAATTTCAGCCCCAATCGAAGCTAAAGCTAGAAAAGGAAAAGGTGCCATTTCTTATTATGGCAAAGAGTCTGGCATTGGTGAAAAAAAAGTTCAAGAAGAAGAAAAATTAAAAGATAACCTAAATAAAAAAGATCGTTATTTTGTAGATAGAAAACCAAAAAGAAAAACCGTCTATGAATTTGAAGATAATTCCTGCTCTATTCCTGTTTCAAATATTCAAAATAACAAAGTAATAGACATGACAGGTCCACAGCAAAAAATTTTATCCAGTTATCATGAAATTCATAAAGCATTAACAAATAAAGACGAAGAAGATAGTATTAATCAAACATCGTTGTCTGAAGATGAAGAAGAGGAAATAGTAACAAAACAAAAACTTTTAAAAGAATTGGAATATAAACAAGATAGATTAAATGATTTGCAAGATGAAAAAAAAAATATTTACAAAGAAATCGAATTGGAAACAATCAAAAAAGAATCTATTATTTCAATATTAAATGAATTAAAATTATTAAACCTTAATTCCGATACTTCAAATATTAATATTATTAAATTAATGGAAATTTGTAAAAGTTTAAAAGATAAAAATATGGTTACAGAAATTTTATCTGTTTTCATTTTTCCAATTATCAAAAAAAATTTAACATTATGGAAACCATTTGAAGAAATTGATAATTATTATGAAGATTTTAGTTTGTACAAAAAAAATTTAAATGAGATAAATTATGAATTATTCGATTTATTACTTTGGGAATGCTGGTTTCCTGTAGTAAGTAGAAGTGTTCAACAAAAATCAGATATCAAAAAATGTGATAATATGATTAATTTTTTTGAAAAATGGAGTAAACTTTCGCCTAATTGGTTAATAGATTATATTATTTGTCATGTTATAATACCAAAACTTGAAACTCATGTGAATAATTGGAATCCTATAGTTGATGAAATACCTATACATGTTTGGATACATCCTTGGCTTCCTTGGTTTAAAGGTCATAATTTAGAAGGCGTTTATGCTCCCATTCGTCAAAAATTAGGATCTGCATTGAAAATGTGGAGTCCTTCGGATCGATCTGCGAAAATAATTTTGCAACCTTGGAAAACAGTGTTTACTGTTCAAATTTGGCAATCTTTTTTAAATGCATATATAACGCCGAAACTTATGAATGAAATGAACAATTTTATTATTAATCCAAAAGATCAAAACTTAACTATTTGGTATAGTTTAATGGATTGGAAAGACATGCTTTTGCAGCAAGATATAATAAATATTTTAAAAAAGCATTTTTTCCCTAAATGGTTAAAAGTATTATTTAATTGGTTGAATTCGAACCCGAATTATAAAGAAGTTTCTGATTGGTACATTGGATGGAAATCTTTATTCCCTAAAGAATGGTTCAATGAAGAGCAAGTGGTTTGTCAAGGTTTCATGGTAGCACTATCAATGATGGAACATAGCGTGACTTCCAAACTAGGCATGGCAGACTATGAATTTAAGTTGAATGCATCTACAAGATTCGAATTGCCTTTAAATAAAAAATATGGAGACAGTTTGAATTCGACTTTGAACTTTAAGCAATTGCTAGAGAAAAAGTCGGAAGAACGTGGAATACTTTTTATGCCAATAGGCAAGAATCATTTGAATAAACAACTTTACAAATTTGGAAGCGCGATTATTTATTTTGAAAAGTCGGTGATTTTCATTAATAAAGGTCAGGAATATTATCCGACGTCATTGACAGACTTAATTGAAAACGTTAAATAAAGAATTGAAAGGATGTAAAGCGAAAACTCGACTGTGTAAATATGAAAGCATGTAATATAAAGTTGCAAATGTAGATGTTAATTATATTTTTTTAGTTGGACACAAATGTTGTGATAAATATTTTGCATTTTTTACTCTATCAGTAAAGTTTGAAAATTATTTCAACTACTTTTGTGCATTTCTTGAGAAACAAAGTATCCGAAGTGTTGTTGACTGATTTAGCAAGTTTGAACTGGCGCCTTTTGAAATGTTACTGGCTCAGTGCACATGCGTTAGGCATTAAAAATTGAAACACGTCAGGTAAAAACATAATATTGAAGCAAATATTAGATTGTTTTTATTAATCAGTTCAAACCAATGAATTTATAGATTTTGTATGAATCAAGTGTAAATAATTTATTTTCGAAATGATCAGTCAGTTCAATATAAATTAAATAATTTGAAATAAATTTGTAATTGTAAGAAAAACGCAAGTTAAGTGCCATTCGGCTAATGCTGACTGCTCAACGTAGTTCTAAAACAATATGCTCAAAAGTC
This sequence comes from Pyemotes zhonghuajia, assembly GCA_025170145.1. Taxonomy (NCBI): domain Eukaryota; kingdom Metazoa; phylum Arthropoda; class Arachnida; order Trombidiformes; family Pyemotidae; genus Pyemotes; species Pyemotes zhonghuajia. The sequence continues at coordinate 10,537,259 of CM045845.1, forward strand.
ATCATAATGCCGGTATCTTACTGGCCAGAGTCAACTTTCCTTTGTACTCCATCAAAGTGATCACCGAAAGACACATTGTGGTAGCCGGAGGTGGAGGGCAGGCAAAAACTGGCATTGCCAACAGCATCGAAGTGTACGAATTAATTAAATGCAGTAAAAGCAATACTTGCAGAGCTGTCAGAGTCACCCATTATGATACAGGTAGTATTTTGCACTTTTTGAGTTATACTGAATTTTCTTTTGAACAGGATCAAGGGCGATCATGAATGCCACAGTATTTCCTAACGGCAAGCACTTCATAATGGCTACTGGTGGCATGAATGGTATGTGTGTGCTTTTTCAAATGAAACTTGTGGCCAATGGACAACTGAATAAGTGTTGTGATATTTCGGCCCAAAACGGAAACACTGTAAATAAAACTCATTTAAATGGAAATGCAAATTTAATTAGGAGAAGATCACACCCTATTAACGATATTAACAATAGCCAACAAAACGAAATTTCAAAAAAAAATGATAAAACTGAAAATAATATACCTGAATTAAGTTTTGATATCACTCAAGTTACTAGTTTTCAGGCCGATTTTAACGGCAAGAATTTAGACGATTCTTTTCTTAAAGTCATCAGGTATTCGCCCACACTGCATCTTTTAGTCACAGGTGGATCAGACGGCGTTATTCGTATTTTTGGATATCCTGATCTGAAATTGATATCTGAAATTGACGCCCATACAGACGATATAGATGATTTAGACATAGATGCCACTGGTAATAATTTGGTCAGTGTTTCGCGAGATAATCATGCTTATATTTGGAATTTAAAAACAAAAAGCAAGATTACCGAGCTGCTTATCGAATCCCAAAATCAGATTAAATATTTGTTTAGATCATGCAAATTTGGCATTGTAGAAAACAATAAAAAAAATATCTCTTTATTTTCGGTTCTTAATCCCATTGTTAGAAGTAAACCACCAAACAAATCATATATTTTTAAATGGAATACTAAACGATGGATTCAGGAAAAATATGTTGCGTCAGGCACTGATGTTTTCTCCACAATGGCAATCAGGTAAGAAAACCTAGATAGGTAAAAAAAAGTTGTAACAAATGGACTAAATTTTGTTTCTTTGCTTGTGTTTTTATTTTTTAGTGAAAATGGTCAATTTATTGGAGTAGGAATGTTGTCTGGAGCAGTAGAAATTTACATAGCATTTAGTCTTCAAAAAATTTATTCAATGTCAAATGCCCACAGCATTTTCGTAACCGGCGTTGAATTTCTTAGGTCATCGAAAGAGTCGAAAATGTTGACAGGAGATAACGATGCATCTTTAGTTAGCATTTCTGTAGACAATCACATCGTAGTGCATCATGTACCCAAACAAATTAAAATTGGTTTATTAGGTTCAAGCATATTTTTTCTGTTATTTTTAGTTTCACTTTATATAACATTAGATATTTTAGGTTTATAAGTATTTATTTGATGCAATTTTTCTGTATTTATTTTTTTTGTTAATTTTTTAGTTGAACACGCGTTGCTTTTTAGTTTTACATAGTAGTATTTGCTAACTGAAGTTTTTTGAGCAGAAACTGTATAAATTGAATGGTTAAGGATAAGTTTTTTTGTTGTTTTTTTTTCCAACCGCACCTGATGATGTTGGTGAAAAAAGAGACAAAAATTGGTGATTTTGTTATTTGAAGATTTATTTTGATACAGAACCTGAAAGTGAAATGTAAATTATAAAATGAATAACTTGTTACACATCATGCACATATATTCACAAGATTTGTATTATTATTTTTGTGCCGAGCAGTGTGTTGCTCGCTTTGAGGTGTACATAATATACTATGATTGCATCATGTCGCGAAGATAATGATGATCATATAAAACTTGTCGCATTTATCGATGTAAATATTAGAGTGCAATCAAAAGTTGCAGAACAAGGCCACTTTTAATAAATGCCGGTTAAAGAAAATGAAAAAATTGTGAAATTATGATTAAGGTTGAGAAGGAGGTTAAGAATGAGATTGAGAAGGAGTTTGAGAAGGTGTTTGAGAAGGAGTTTGAGAAGGAGTTTGAGAAGGAGCTTGAGAAGGTGTTTGAGAAGAAGTTTGAGAAGGAGATTGAGAAGAAGGTTGAGAAAGGGTTTGAGAAATAGATTGAGAAAGAGGTTGGGAAGGTGGTTTAGAAAGAAGTTGAGAAGGTGGTTGAGGAAGAAGTTGAGAAGGTGGTTGAGGAAGAAGTTGAGGAAGAGTTTAAGATGAACATCTAGAAGAAGAGGTTAAGATGAAGATCTGGAGGGAGGTAAGGAAGAAGTTGGGGTGAAGATTTAGAAGAAGAAGTTAAGATGAAGATTTAGAGGGAGATAAGCAAGAAGTTGAGGAAGAGGTTGAGCTGAAGATCTGGAAGGAAAGCAAGCATTTTTGAATGTGGCGCCTTATGAACCGATTGCCAGAGGCCGCTGCTGGTCACGAGAAAAGCAAAGCAGTAGAGCAACTGCACTTGTTTAAAGTGCGTCAGTTTCAGTCGTGAGTTTGCCGAACTAAGTGAGTGCTGTGCTTAAGTTTTAAGTTTCTCAACTCGATTGTGGTCTCAGTTGTGGACTGGTTGATTGGACATGTGTACTTAATGGTCAGAATGAGCTGCGAATTTCTTAACCATTCTGTCTAGGCCTTGCTTTTGTAATTGCTATTTCTTGTTCTCTGGCCAGTGTTTTGGCTTCGAACTCTTTCCACCGCTGACTTGTCGGTGTCCACACACCCTACCACAACAGACCCTACCACAACAGACCCTACCACAACAGACCCTACCACAACAGACCCTACCACAACAAACCCTACCACAACAGACCCTACCACAACCCCACCACACCAGAATTGCCATGATTTTTGCTTTGTCCGAATTGTGACTTGTGTTTGAGAACAGGCAACTCTAGCCGCTATTCAGACTTGCTCCTCAACCATGGCCAGGAGTGAGTTCGGCACTTTTCCAAACAAACCTCTTAAAGGTACGTTGTTGTCTGTCCGAATATTCCACCAAACCTTATCCACTGCTCCTCAGCTGCCTGAATGCATTAATATTTATAAACTCACTATTAGCAATCTCTACCGTAAATTGGTAAACTTTGTCTTCGCATTTTCAATAAGTCAAAACAACTTTACCATAATGCTGGTTTTGATTCGTTTAAAAGGTTAATGCTATATTGAAATTAGCATTTTCTAACCTTGTTCATTATTTTCTCATTATTTTTACATTTATACGTTTTCATGCCATTTTTATGCTGTTTTGTTAATATTATGCTAATTTTTTTCCGATATTCTTTCAATATTGTTCAATATTCCCCCAAAATACTTTTAAATATTCTTCAGGCGCTTTCCTAGTATTAAATTAAAAGTCAATCCAAACTCACAAATTAGTGTTCTTTTTGCACGTTTGGCCCAAAAGTCAGCTAGTGTCTCAGTTAAATTGCTTCATGTCCATATACAGGTGCATCCTTTCAATCATAACATTTCATTCGGCTCAGTTTTTATATACTTTTACAACATTAGCGAAAGTCGAATTAACTAATGAGCGCATTTGGCAAGCACAAAAAAAAATCAGGTAAACTTGTTTAGACACACACTTTGCCTTAAGCTACACTTGATGTCTGCCAAGATGCTATCCCAAAAAAGCAAAACTAATCCTGTGGTGTACTAGATTCTTGATTGATCGATTTAGTCAAGTCAGGCTTGGTTTCGATGCAACACTTAAAATTTGCTTCAGAACCTTTTTCAAAAAACTGACGGGCCATTTTTCAAATTGACTTTCACAACCAGACTCTCCTACTAGACTCTTTTGTCCAAGCCAAGCAAACAGACCATGAGAAAGTTTTTAAGCTCTATTTCTTACATGTAGGAGCTTTCGATTTCCTTTTTCCAATGGTCATCTTATTTCCAGCCTCTATATTCTTGCCTCTTTTGTGGCTTTTTATTTCTAACTTTTAGTTTCCAAAGTCTTGTTGGTTCTCACAAAAGTGGGCGATTCAATTCACATGGTCATTTACCAACTGACCCGCTCTTTAAAGGTCGTTTGTTTCATGTTTGTTCATCAATAACTAACAGTGTTTGTTCATTTAAATTTTAATAGTTATTTTTGCACATTTTAAACTGATCACAGTTAAATTAAAACGAGCAAATATTTTTAAATTGATTGTGATTTAACTGCAATTAAAATGCGTAGTATTTACTCACTTTTATACCTGTTGCTTTAAAATATTCTCAATCAAAAGAAAAGCAACAAGTTTAACTGCGATAAAGTTTAACATTGAAATTTACATTTTAACTTATTTAATTTTGTTTACATTTTAATTGCAAATTGTGGACATAAATCACGAATTTGGTAAATTGTTTTCTATTTATCTCTAATAATTTTTTAATTCAAAAACATTTTATTTAAAATAATTTCAACAATATATCACTTTATTTTTTACTTTATCAAAATAAAAATCCTTCTTTTTATTAATAATCATTCATATTATTTGCTGTAAATCTTAAAGTAAAAACAATTATATTTTAAATTATTAATGTATATTTTTAAAAGTTTAAAAAAGTCTTTAATAATTATTTGTTCAATTCAACTTAATTAATTTTATTGATCAAATTCATAAATTAATTTTAATATATACGTAAATAAAATTGCCTTTGAAATTTATTATAAATAAAACAATTTTATTGTCATCAGTAATATTAAACTTATTTTTTTATAAATTTTCCATATATATATATTTTGTTTTTCTTAAAAACAATTAAATAAAATTAGCTGATCGATTTATTTTTATTTATTAAATAATATTTATAATAAATTGTTACTAAGCTATAAACTTATTTATTATTTTAATTTTATTATTTTAATATTAAAATATATAGCTGTTTACCAATTTAACATTTTTTTATTGAGCATAAGTCTATTTTTAACTTTATGTTTGATTTTAATATTTCGTAATTAAATTCTTTAACATTACTAATTTTAGTTAAACTTAAAATTTTACACTGGATAATTTTTTAAAATATTATTTAATATTCTTTTTTTTTTATTTATTTTATTAATTTTACGGCCATTTTTTATATCTAGGCAAACATAATTAAGCAAATCTAAGTTAAATATTAACTTAGTCATGATTATTTTATCTGAAAAACTTGAAGTTTTTGGCTTTAAATTGGTCTATCAAATTCAACAAGTGTTGTAATCATATTGCGTGTTAAGCTTTATTAAAGAAAATTCTGACATTTAACTAATTAATGTAAAAAAGATAGAATAGTAAATCACATTCATTAAATGCATCTTGGCAGTTTTGATTTATCATGATTTTCTAGTTTTATAACTGAACTCAATTATATTGGATTAAATTAGGTATAAAATCTAAATACAACATATGAATAATCGATAAGTTTAAAAAATATTTTACTTAATTTCACTTGTTATTATTTAAAAGTGTTAATTTTATTAGATAAAACGTGTCATTCCAATTTTTCAGTTTGTGCTCAATGATCTGCATTTAAAATTTGTTTAATCAACTTTAAATTATAAATATAGTTTTATTATATTTTATCAAATATTTTAATTTCATTTTATCCTTAAATAGTTTTGAAAAAATATTTAAATTGTTTTAAATTAGTATTTTATAAAAAAAAAAAGTGAACATTGTCATTTAATTATTGTTTATTTTTTATTTTAAAATCTTGTTTATAAAAATTTAAATGAAAAGTGAATTCATTATGTCAGTGTGTGGTCATTAAAAAATGTTATTCTAGTTTTAATATTTTTTATTAACATTTTTTATTATTTGCATCGAAAATTTGTTATTTTTCTTTTTAAATTAATTAAAAAAAAAAATTAAACTTTTACAAAGATGAAGAGGCAACTTCAACATATTAAAAATTTTGTTCAAGATATTAAGGATATCAACCTAAATGCTCGGTAAGTTTAATTTTTAAATTTCTTTTTAGTTTATTTTATGGATTTTAATATAAAATTTATTTTAGACAAACATACAGTTTGATATAAAGTTTTTATTAAAATTTTTAAATTGTTTTTTTTTGCATCGGAAACGTGCCTTAAAATTATTTTTTTTTTAAGCTTCAAATATAAAACATATTTGGAATTTGTTGTTAACTTATTCTTTATTGTTCAATTTAATTTGCATTTTAGTTTAGTGTTTTTTCTTTTTTGATTTTTTTTTTTTGGTACTTTATTTTAATTTCTTTACGGTTTTCGATTTAAATTCAACTTTTCATTGGAAGGCGGTCAATTTCGAATACATGGGTTAATCATTATTTAATTTTAAAAGCAGTTAACATATATTTTAACTTTCAAATGTCTATTTAATTTTCATTTCTTCTTCATTTCAATTGCTTTTTTTTTCAGCTACTTTTAATAAAAGCAAAAGTATTCTTTTAAATTTTTATTTAGGCTTGTGAAAATGAGGCAACTGTAAATAAATTAATAAATTTATGTAAAAATAAGATGTTTAAAAGGCAAAAATAGGAAAAGTCGAAATAATTTTTTTAAAACATCATTTTGTTTTTATATAACTGATATATATATTTTTTTTTTAAAACAGTTCAATTGTGCTACATATTTTTAAGTATTTAGTTTTTCAATTGTGCTTTTTACACTTAATTTTTTTTAGTTTTTGCGTGAATTAAAATTTGTTCATTTTGTCCTAATTCAAATGATCAATTCATTTGTCATCAGTTAGATACAGTAGAACAATCGGCATCAAAATGCATTTAAATGCAGTTAATCTTTAGAAGTGTAATTATTAATTTTATCAGTCGATTTGTAACTTAGGTATTTTCTTGATTTGGACAATAACTACTGGTTGGAGATTGTCGAATGTTTTTGTTTTTGATGAACTTAAAAAAGAAGATAGTGTTTTGACTTAAAATTGAGTGATGTAGAAAAGTGGTGCAAAGAAAAAGGATGAGCGCTTTGGATTAAAGATGTGACCAAGATATTTGGATTGCACTTGGAAAGTTTAATTGCTTAAGGATCGTTACAGTTAAGTAGCGCTCAACATTGAAACACAATTACAGTTTTTTATTTGTTGTGATTAATTCTTGGAAACAGCATCTTAATTGTCCAATGCACGCATTTTGTGGAAAATGGTGCAGTTTTATTTTTATCTCTTCACTTCTCATTTTATTAGTGTACACGTAAATTTCGTAATCTGATTAGCGTTGTCGAGCCAGTGGGACAAAATGTCAAGCAAATGATTTAAAAGAGTTGCAACAAGCTGGACAGGTATAAGATGGGCAAGTTGACTAAGCATGGCATTACTTGTGATTAAAGTTAAAAATAGGGTGAGACTGGCGCCAAAATTGCGTTGCATGTTTAGCATTTAAGTTTTTGCAAATAATTGCACTTGTCTTTATTTGCTTTTCTTATTAAATTTTATAAACTATTTTCACATTTGTTCGACCAGCTTGAAAAGCCCCATTTTTTTGTCTTATTCTTCAACCTAAACTTTGCTTTCCTATGCTTTTCTAAATCTACTTTTCAGTATACGATTCACTTGCTTTCAACACCAATCACCTTTCTACTTTTGGCCGAATTCATTGAAACTGTTCAACTTCATTGCCTATCTATTATTGGTTAATTGATGCAAAATATTTCAAACGCTTTAAGCTGTTTCAAATAAACGCGAATTTGCATTCAATAAATTTAGATTGCGACAAGCTTCTAAACAACACTCTTTTAATAGGACAAGCTCTTTAAAACAAAAGATAACCAAGCTCATTTTTCGATTGTAAATCTTAATTAACACATCTTTTTGGTCAGACTATGCAAACATCCTTGAAATATTTTCTTGGTATTATTATATTCTTAACTTATTCATAATTATTTTAAATATTTTTTTCCCAATATAATTAATTGTAACTTTAAACGTTCGCATTTTCATTTAACTAGCGTGACAATATTTCTAATCAATTTCTTTTTAATGTTGTTTTTTAGTTTGTTTCTGCTTTTTAATATTAGTGATTAGCTTTTGATTTAACTTATAACATTATTAAATCATTATGATTCATTAGAATTTTGTAAATTAATATGCTAAATATATTTGCTTGTTAGACGAATAGCAGATTTTTTTAATTTTGTTGGTGTTATTTGTCTGTTTAAACAGGAAATAAGTTTTTAATAAGACAGGATGTGTAATTTTATTTCTTTTATTTTTGTAATTCAAAAGTAAGCAATCAATTGCGATCAATGTGAAGTTAATGGAATCCGTTGGGTAGCTAGTCACGTATAATCAATTCGGTATGAACTTATATTGGGTGTATTGCATTTTTTTTTTGTTTTCAACGTGTTCAAGGTATTTTTAAGAACTAGTGTTTTTTGGCCTGCGGTTAAACACTCTACAACTTACCTTTGCATTCTTGATTTACTAAAAACTCATTTTATTTTAATATTTTTTCATCATTTTAAACTCTAAGAAAATGACAAGTTTAAATTTTTAAAACATTTGCAATATTACAATGATAAATTTTTCTTGTGTATTTTTAATAAAAAATGATGAGAATAATGATGTCTTAACTTGACTTAAATTAACCTTGCTAAATCTTGCTTTATTTGGTATTTTTAATTGCTATTTTTGATTCATTATTCTATGTTCTAAATCGAGCTTTTTTATTGAATTCAATTCATGAAACACTAAACTACAATTTGATTTAACTATTTTTAAAATAATTATTCACTTGCTTTATACTATAATCCTTTTAAATTTCACTTTTTTCAATCATTGTTTGAGCAAGCAATTGGCTTAGTATAGTTTAATTTCTCATCTTTAAAGCTAAATTCTTTATGAATTAAACTGGGATAACTTTAATTAAAAATAAAACTTATTTCAATGTTGAAAATTTTAATTGCTTCATTTTTTCATTTTTGATTTATTTTTTTTTTTTAAAGTTAAACATTTTTATAAGATTTAAAAAATGTTTAATTAAAAAATAAATAAACATAAGTAAAAGTTTACAAAAAAATAATTAAACATTTAAAAAAGTTTTGTTTAATTGTTTAATTTTGATTTAGCACATTTCTTTTTGTTTTATTTTTATTTTTTTCAATTTTATTTATACATATTAACACATTTGCTAACTTAATAATTTTTTATTTTTTCATCTTTAAATTAAATTCAAATTAAAGCTTTATTTAAGCAAATATTATTTTTAATTTTTTAATATTTATTCGATTTTAGGCGATAAATTATAAGGTTTCAAAAACATTTTTCAAGTTTAATTACTATATTATAATTTATCTAAATTTTTATTAATCTAAATATTTTTTTTTATTATTTAAAATTTTTTTTTATAAAATTTATATTGTTATAAATAATATATATAATTTATGTTTAATAACCTTAAAATTTAAATAGTTTTATTAATTTTTTTTATATCCTTATTTATTCAATTATAATTATATTATACTTTAATAATAAGATAATTATAATGTGAAAGGTAATCAAAGTATTTTTTTTAATTACTGCATTCAATTTTCTATTTAATAAGCTTTAACGAATTGGTGTAATCCTTGATTTATTCATTATAATTTTAATTTCAATGTTAAAAAAAATATATATATTGTTTTTATTCAATTTACTTCTATTGATTCATTTAAAGGTTGACATAAGTATCTAGAAGTAATTAAAATTTTAAAATTTGACTAAAAAAACAGGTGTGTAATTATAAATTTAAACGTTAATTTAGTAATATCTTGAAAATTTTTTAAAATAATTAACAAATTATTACTAATTCGATTGTAAAAAATTTAATTTATAATTATACTGCTTAGTTTAATTGTAAATAAAATTTATAATACATATAAATAGCCCGTATTCATGTCTTTATCATTAATATTGTTCAATAAATTTAGTCGAAAATTGGATTAATATTTTTAATTGCGGAACTTACTCATTTGATAGATTAAATTTTATATTGTGAATTACACTTTTTTTTTCAAATAAATTTTATATATTTATCTCTTTTATACTTGACCTGATATATATTGCGATGAAAAAAGATTAAAAAAAAAGGTGCATAATATAGTGGTAAAATGTTGAAAGTAAAAGAAAAAAGATACAAATTAATGTTATCTATGAAAACAAATAAAGAAAGTAAAAAATAAATAATTTTTAAACAAGATACCAGTTAAAAACTAATAAAGCAATTTTTGTTAAAGATTGTATCAAACGATTTAGCTAGATTATTTATCAGTTTAATGCGTCAAATTTATTATGATTTCGTTTGTTTTTCCAGTTTTCTCTACTCGACAAGTAAATTATAAATTTAAAACTGAAAAAACCGGCTTGTCTAAGTTTTAATCAAACGAAAATTTAATAGCTATTGTATAAGATCTTAATGTCTTAAGAATACAGATGGCAAATTTACTTTTGATTTGGTGCCAACACGCAAGCCTCGTAGAATTTTTGTTTTGTACACGTTGCTTAGAGTTCACACCTGAGAATGGGGGTGTGGTGGCCATTAAAATTCATATTAAAATATGTTTAATTTTAATTATTAAAAAATCCAAATATAATTCCGGGTGTTGTTTAATTTAAGAATTATTTTATGTCACATTGATTTATACTTGAATAAAGGATCGAATTGCTCTACATTAATTTAAAATAAATGTTTTTTAATAAATGTTATGGATTAAAAATATTTTTTGCCACAGTTAACTTTTATTTTTTTTTTTTAATTATGACAATTATATGAATCAGACAAACATAGAAAAAAAAAATAAAGAAAGTAACAGAAAACGCACCTGTTTTATTACTTTAAATTTAACTTATTCAGTTTCTTAATTGTAATATTTTTAAAAAGCGTTCATTATTTTGACTTGAATTATGAAAAAGCTTGTCCACTTTTATTTTTTTTTATTTTTATTTTTTTCATTTTACAAATACGCAAATAATTGGCATGTGATTGTAATTTAGTTTATATATAAGCAATATACAAAGGCTTTTTTTTCGGTTTTTGATAATTGAATTAATATAAGCTAATCTTATAATCATTTAGTTCAGTTAAACTAAATAATAAAAGTAGTCAATTTAGAACAAAAAAATTAATAATATTATAATTTTTTTGTTACTTTTATTAAGTCAATTTTTTTACTGATTGACAATGTTAAATAGTGAATGAAGTCAAGCATAATATTTATGCAAAATAATTTAATTATTAATTCATTTTTTTTTTACCGCAATATCTTGATTATAATCAGGCCATTTTATTTAGGAAAAGTTTTTTTTTATATTGTAAGTGCCCAGCTGTTCAAAGCTGCCAATTGAGATGGCTTGCGGTGAATGTGTAAGTGCACCTGTTGTCAGTTCACCTGAAATATTAGATTTATGAAAGATTTTGAACAATCAAATTGTTAGCTTAATTTTTTAGATTTACTATATTATAAAAGGGGTATTTCTTAACTGACACAATTGTTCCCATTGATAAAATCTGGTTTAAATTTTTTTAAGAAATAAATTTCACAATATTTAGTCTATTTTATAAATTAATCTTTATTAAACTTGTTTTTACTTTCTTTAGTTTGTATTTGATTCATTTTGAGATTAAAATTATTAGTTTAAAATTTAAATAAGTTGTCCAATTACACGTGCATATTAATCAAAAAGATTAACTAAACGACAATAGAATGAATTAAATGTGATGATTTAACGACTTAAAATGAGATTACTATTATATGTTTAAGTGCAAATAACTTGAATTGTTTAATACTATGCATATGTATATGTGCTTTTTATTTATTTTTAAGTTCCGGGTTCAATTGCTTTAGTTTTTTACACTTGTCACTATTAGATGTGTCCAGCTGTTTGAACTGAATCATTTATTTTAACAATCTTAAAATCAACATTTTTTTTTTTTAATTTTCTACTTATCTTTCATTTTTTTTTTAACTATTTAGCAAAATATTTTTTTGGTTTTAATAAATAACTTTATTTACAAGGTTAAACTTTATTTTAAAAATTACTTTTAAAACTGATGTATTATTCAAAATTTTTACTTAAATTTTATACTTGTATTTATTTAAAAATTTTATTACTTTTTAAATAAAATAAATATGATTATATCTTTTGGTTTTTAAATTAAAAATAAAAAAAGAAAATTTATTATTTAATTATGAAAATAGCTAATAAAATTGTTTTTGGTTCAATTAATTTTTTTTTTTACAAACAAATCCCTTTTTATAATTATAAAATCACTAAATATTATTTTATTATATTTTTTATTTATAAACATTTATATGTTGATGCACTGTTTGTCAGACAAATTATATATATATATATTTTTATATTTAGATTTACTTCAAATATGGAGTTTTATTTATAATTAAATTATTCAATTTTAATTAAAATTATTAAGTAAAACTTTGTTTAATAATAAAACTAAAAGTTAATTAATCAGGATTTTTTTCACACTTACTGTTATCTTTATCCACATTGTATCATTTTTTTTTTTAACTTTAAACAATTATGCAAAATAAGCTTTTTGAAATATCTGTCAAATTTAAACACTTTTTGTTACTTTTATAAATTTAAAAAAAGAGAGCGAAGGAGGTATAAATAATAAATATATTTTGGATTGTAAGAAAAAAAACAAAATTGGCAATAATTTTTATTTAAAAAAAAACTAAAGATATAATTAAGTACTGTTTTTGTTTTATTTGTTTCTTTATTTATTTATTATTTTTTCTGTATTTAAATAGTATTTGATTTTGTATGAGTATTTTTGACTAAATGTGAAAATCTAAATTGAGAAGACAATTGAAAAACTATCATTCAATTTTAAACACATAAACCTAGCGTTGAAAATAGTTTAGAAGAAAGTTGTTACATTTTGAATTTGATAGATAGTTATGCTGCTTGAGTATTAGGGCTACATATTGTAGAGATTATTATCTTGAATTAGTAAATTAAACCACTAAAGTTGAGGTCAAACCATGACACTTTGCCATCGGTCAGATTTTATAAATCACATAAAAAATAAAACGCATAAAATAAATTTGGATAATGATAACTAAAAATTAATTAAAAAAGACATGCACCAAATTTAATTTAATAGCTTAATTTAAATCTGTTTAAAGTTTAAAGATTTGTGATTAATGATGATTTTATTTTCATACAAAATTGTGGTCAAAGTGCGTTTCAAATTAAATCATAAAAAAAAAAATTGAATTATTTATTTTAGATAATATAAAATTTTATAAAGCTTTTATTTAGATTTAGCTTTGTCTAAATATATTTTATTTTATTCATCATTTATTTGCGCAAAGCATAATAATTTGTCTTTCTTTAAGATAATTAATTTTTTGTGTTAAATAATTATCATTTGATTGAATGGATCAGCTTTATTATGTTGATCCATTTTACTTTGTTTTTCTTGATTTTTATCACCAATTTTTAATAGAAAATTCTTAAACCTATTTTTATATTGTTCAAGTTACTTAAGATATATTTTAAATAAAGATGATTTTTTCGATTTAAATAATGAAATCATTTGCACTTGTTTTTTTTTTAAACAAGAAATTAAATAAATTATTTTATTTAAAAATACAATATGTAGCATAGGTCAACTAATATTAAGTTGTTTTTTCATTGGTTTTGGCCTTTTACTAAATTTAGTTGTTGTTTAACAATTGTATTTTTATTTTGAATGTGTTTTTTGCTTTTTTATCAAAAAATAAAAATTAAAATTAGCAATCTAATGTTCAATGACACGATTTATTGTTTTTAATACAATAAAAGATAGTTTGAATAAAAATTTTACCTCATTTATATTAGTATTATACATTTTGTTTTTTTTTCTGTTTCAGGATATGTAGTTAATTTGATTTTTAGCTGATCGCAATTCATAAATGAAGTGATTGCGTTTTTAAAAAATCAAATCAATGCTTGTTAATGCTAAAAAGTTTGATAGAATGTGTGAACGAATCTTAAAAAAAAAAAATTTAATAGATGCTAACATTTTGTATTTATTTTTTTTTGTCATTTATCAATTGGTTATGTATGCATGCAAATATTTGTCTACATTAAAAACAAGTCCCATTGGTATTTTAATATAAAAAAATAGAATTAAAGAAGTAAATTGAGAAGAAAGACAAGTTTTTGTAAAATAGCTTTCGAACGTGGATCATTGGTCACTGAATGAATGAAAATTGAAGTGAAAATAAAATTTAAAACAAATTTGAAAACAAAGTTTAGAATTATGCTTAATAAACCTGAAAATAGCGAAATAACTAAAATAAATGAGAAAACGCCTGTTCGTCACACTATTTTTAACCGGTTTAATCTGGCTTTTTTTCCTCTTATTAATGGAGGGGCAGATCTTTTTTGTCACTGGGCGATACAGTTGAATTTCCGCAGGAAATGTCCATGCCCTATTCACACGAATAATAAAGGTGAATTGAAGATTAGTCAGGTGGGCTATAAAAAAACAATAATGATTACTTGTTGTTATTCATGCGTTTAGGGCTGACAATATTATTAGCACAATGTCTTTTTGTGAAATGGCGTAAGCCAGTTATGCTTTTGCTAATACTAATGTAATTTCATCATTTTACTTTCTTTGACCAGAAAATTGAACAATGATTAAAGACGAAATTTCATGCTAACTGATTTTTATTTACTTTGCACCGCAAACAAGTTTAATCTTTTATACGCAAAACATCAATCAAAAGCAGAAAAGCAAATAATAGATTGAATATTAATAGACGAAACGATTAATTTTAAATATAATAAATTAAGCGAAAACATGATCATGGTCATGGTTTTAGTGGCGTATTCGTTTAGACAATCACATTTTCTGTTCGCATAGATCACAAAAGTAAATTGAGCATCTCAAATTGAATAAAACTTATATACAAAGCTTTTTAGTCGATTCATTTTGTGAATTTAAAATTAATTTTATATTTATGTTTTAGGGACAAAGGAGAAATTCTCAGTGCTGAATTGCAACTAGCTGAAAAAAAGCTGGAAGTAATTAAACAGGTATGCCACAGTACTGAAAAGAAAATAAGCGCGTGTTTACAATTATTACCTGCTGGACATTTAAACAATAACAGTTTTGCTGAACGTAATTTGAATACTGTCAACTCAGGGACAACATGTGGCCTAAACAGTTCGCTTGGATCCAACACCGAAGACTTGCTGATGGAAGGTTTACTGGAAAAGAAACAGAAAAAAGTGCCCGAAGTACAGCTGCATCAGTGTTTGCAAGAGCTAAGCGATTTGTTTGACAATGAGTCCATTTTAGGGTAATTATATTTGTTCAAATTATTTTAGCCTTCATCATTTTTTGTTCGATTGGTCTGTTGCTTTAAACCATTAACATACTTGTTTATCAAACTTGACAATCGATAAGAGCTAATTGTCTTGTTTAAGATGAAATCCATGTGATAAATGAAATTTTATCAAACTAGGATTGAGCTAAAATGTCAAACTAAAAAACAATACGTATCAATTGTATAAAGTAATAGTTTAAATGTTTAACTGTTAAAAAGCAGTTTGATGATGAGCATTAACTATTTATTCTTATAGGTATTTGCTTTTCATTTTACTTTTTTAGTATAGTTGATTAACACAATTCGATTAGCAACTTATTGCGGTTATCTTTGAATAACATGTTGGTGTCAATTTTATTCAATTTAGGTTATATTTCATTGAGTTTTTGGTCTATTAGTTGCAATAATTAATTTGATATTAATTGAGAACAAGTGAATCTTAATTTTGAATATAATTAACGCAAACAAGCAAATCGCTTTCAATAGTTTTTATTTTATTCTTTGTACTGAATTTCAGCTTAATTAGTATCAACTTAATAACCAATTTAATAAATTAATTTGATTGAAATTATTTGCTTCGTTTGTAAATAATATAGATAATCTTAATGTGTTGCAGTGTGTAACATTTACTAATGCATTAAGATCAACATTAATCGATTCATGTTGAAAGCATTCTTTAATTAAAACACAAACTAATTTATTTATCTGTACTATTTCTTTTCTATTCTTTTTTATTCACTTTTATTTTAAAAGCGGTAAATAAATTGCCTTTTTTAAATTTAATTGTTTTGCTACTTGTTTGAATTTTTTTTCATTTTATTTTTGAATATTATTTTATCTTCAACATCACAAATTATAAACAAATTATAAACAAGACTTTTATCAATATTAGTTTTAATTGTAATTGTTTTTTATTTTATTTATTATTTTGATTACTATTTTTTTCTATTTTAAAATGCCTCTTTTTAAATGTTATATTTAAATATTATTATTAAATGCTGTTTCATGAATTAAATTAAACGTCTAATCTTTTGTTTCTTTTTTTATTTGCTATTTTTTTTTTAATATTTTGCTAATTTATTCACAGGCTAACTTTGACTGAAAGTAGTGACCTGCAAAAACAATTAACCAAAGAATTGCTTAGATATGAACAGGATGTAGAACGATTATGTTTATCACCTTTAAATGAAATATTAGAAAATGATATTCCTTCTGTAATTAAATCTCGAAAAGTATTAAGTAAAGTTAACCAAGAATTAGAAAATTTAAAACAAAAATTAAATCAAGCTTCAAAAAGTAACGTTCAAAACCAAATACATCAACAATTTAAAGTTGATAGTTTAAAAAAAGAAATAGAAGAATGTAATGTCCGATTGATTGCTTCACAGGTAAGTTTAAATAAATAAAATTATAAATTGTTTTTACTCAAATTACAAAAATAGAAAATGATATATAAATCAGGAAAAAAAGATTATCATATGAAAAATATTTATTATTTTGTGATAAGATCAATTTATTTTTAATGTTTTAACTTGATTACTTTTGTAATAGTTTTATAATGATATAAAATAACATTATTACGTTGGTGATTAAAATAGGTATATAATTTTTTTTATTTTTTGTTACTTTGTAGGACAATTTTGCTACTGAACTGTATTCATTTTTGAGTCGTGAAGCTGAATTTTCTTGTATTTATGTTCAGTTGTTTAAATTGCGTGCTAACTACCATAAAAATGTGCTAGACATCATAGAATGTAACATGTCAAATTTAGAAAGCATAATTCGTGAGTAAACTATTTTTTATGCAAAATTAAATTATTTTAATCTATTTTCTTTTATTTTCGGTTTTTCAACTCTTACACTGTGTTTATTACACACAATATCATTCTGCATTGATTATCGCGTTCAATTATTATTTTATTTATCATTTATTCTAATAAATAATTTTTTATATTTTTTATTGCAACTTATAAATTAAAAAAAAAAATTAATTGTTTGTGATTGATATTATTATTTGTTTGCTAATTTTACCTAATTTGATCACGTAGAAAAAACAAATCAAAAACCTGTGTTTGGTACTTCATTGATTGAATATAGCCAGCAAAGTAATCAAGAGATCTCATTTGTACTTCAATATTGTGTATCTATTTTAAATGAAAATTTAAATGAAGAAGGATTATTTCGAATATCTGGATCTACGTCAAAAGTTAAAAAATTAAAATCGTTTTTAAATTTCCAAAATCAACAATCTATTAATCAAAAAAGAAATAAACAAAATAAAGTCGATTTAGAAATTTATGAAGAATATATAAATGATCCTCATAGCGTTGCAGGATGTCTAAAATCATTTTTTCGAGAATTACCTGAACCTTTATTTACATATGCATTATATAATGATTTTTTACATTGTGCCACTATTTTAGATCAAAATGAAAGATTAACTAATCTTTGGAAGGTTGTGAATTCATTGCCTAAACAGCATTATGAAAATTTAAAATATTTAATTAAATTTTTGTCCAAACTTTCTTCTAATTCTGAAATAAATAAAATGTCATCTCAAAATATTGCTATTGCAATTGCTCCAAGTTTAATTAAAGCTCCTCCAAAAGAGTTATTACAAGTAAATAATAATAATAAAAATTCATTTAATGATTCATCAGGTTATGGAATGGATATGTGTACTGCTAATCATTACAGTATTATTGTGGATACACTTATTTCATTTGCAGATTGGTTTTTTCCGATCGAAATTGATTTTTGTGCTATTAAATATTCAAAATTATCTGAAAAAAATGACACATGTAACTCAGAAAATTTGACTCCTACAATGCGTACAAAATGTAAAAAACCTGCACCTCAAATACCTACAAATCATTCCAATAATCAAACTAGTATTCAAAGTAATTTTTTTCAAACTTCAAACACAAGTAATAGCTACAATTTTATAGAGAACGGGTCAATTAATAATTCAAACATAAATGGATTAAGCGGCAATATTGAAACTCCTACATTAAAATCATTCGAAAGACGAGATTCATTTAATCAAGATAATGGGCCAAATACCAGTACTGTATTAAAAGCAGGTTCAAATAATATTCAAAAATTGGCATCCAATTTTTATTTTAATTCGGAAGATAACCCGGATTCACCTAGTAGCACAAGTTCTACAAATACAAGCAGAAATAGTGTTAACAATAACAAAAGCAATGATAATTTGATACAAAATCTTGATTTACAAGATCAAAACTGTGAAACGTATAATAAACAAGTTTGTTTAAGCTCAAGTTCAAACGAAACACTTAATGATTCAGTACAAGATCGTTATTTAACTAATCAATTAAATGATAATTCAAATTTATCTAATTCGGTACTTATTGGTGGATCATTAGACCGGAAACAATTAAAAACTAATGAAACAGGAAAACATGGAAAATTAAATTCTAGTTTTACTAATGGTAATAGTAAACGTTATTTAAAAGAAAAGCCTCAACCAGTAAAATTTAAATCAGGAAGATCAACTAGTAAAGATAGACCACATTCAGTATATATTGAAAGACCATCAATACCACCTCCAGAAAGGCCGGTTAAAGTTAGCTTAGATTCTATAAAAATAACTCAATCGAAACCTGGTTCTTCAGATAGTTTAATATTAAATGATGAAAATGAATTAAATAAAATAACTTCAAAACTTAATGGCACATGCAATAATAAAATAATTCATACAGAGTCAAAAAAAGAGAATTTCAATCTGAGATTGGATGTAAAAGGTGAATCATCAGAAAAAAATGAATCTATTAATTTAAAAAAAAATGATGTAGATGAATTAACCATAATTTCAAATAAGATTGGCTTTCAATCAAGTACAGAATCAGTTAATAAATTAAAAAATATTGAGTCTGATTCAATAATTTTTAATGCTGAAAAAATTGAAACTAAAAACAATTTAAGTCGTAAGAGTTCATTTGATTTAAATACAAATAATAATGATAATATTAAGCCACCTGAAAAACCACCTAGAAATTTTTTACAACATAATGAATTCTCTCCAAATTTATTTAGTGAATCTACACCTCGAATCAAACCGCCTAGGCCTCCCGCATTCAAACCAAGACCTTTAAATGAAAATACACATTTATAATTTTTTTTTAAATTATGATTTTAATTTTTAATTGGCATTATTTAGTCAAATTTTATTTGTATTTATTACTAATTAATGACTTAATGAATTAAACAAAACTTAACAATAAAAAAAAAATTATTAAAATTTTTCTTTTACATACAACAATCAACAACACTTTTGAAAAAATTAATTATATTTCTTGTGAAATATAGTTTTTAATTTAAAAAAATGTATATATATATTTTTCTCCTAAACATTTTTAAATATGATGATCAAAACTTTTCTTAATTTGTTTTACAAATTTTGTTATTATAAATTAATTTTTTTGTTTTTTCAAAATATGAAATTGTCACTATTAAATTAAAAATTAGCTTAGCTATAGACTATTTTTTCTATAATCTAGTCGTTAATTAAAATAAAGTAAAAAACGTAATAGTCGTTTGAAAAAATGACTTAATTTAATGTTAAAGTAAAGTGTTATTATCAAATAGAAATGTATTTTAATATTGTATTAAAATTAAAATTTATTTATTATTTAATTAAAAGCGATTAATTCTTTATTTAATATAGATTAAACTAAAAATAAGTCTTTTTACCTATTTGACCGTGAAAAAATATAATTTATGATAAAAGTAATGTATTTAGCTAAAATTAAAAAAATCTTAAAATTAAATAAAAAATAAACTAGCACCATCTTTTAACAACAAAATCCTAGTATTTAATTATTGGATTATTATTAATTAATGGTAATAATTTGCTTCGTTTATATTTATTTCAATTTAAAAAAATTAAGTAAAACGTGTATTTTTATAGAAATTAAACAATTTTATAAATAAAAATAATTTTTTTTTTTTTATTTATATTCTTAGAATTAAGTTTTTATTTTCTTTTTTGATTTATTAACTAGTTTTAATTTAATATCAAATATTGATTAAAATTTATTTAAAACTATTATGCCAATATATTTTAATTTTTATTTATTGTGTTTTATAAAATACCTGAAAATCTTTTTTTATGAAATAATTTAATATTAATTTTTTTTAATATAATTTAAATAATTTTAATATTAATAAATTAAAAATATACTTTTTTTAATAAAATATTTATTAAAATATTTATTAATCTTAATTTTTTTATAAATGGCAAAAAAAATTTTTTTTTAAAGTTACAAAAAAATTATATTTTAATTTTATTTATATATATTATTAATTTTACTTTAATAAAAAGTTTTATAAATTAATTTTTTTTTATAGAAAGTATAAATTTTTTCAATTAAAAATAAAAAAAAAGAGATTTTTTTAAATATAAAAAAATTCAAATTATAAAATATTAAATAAAAATTAGTATTTTATACAATAAAATAAATAAAAATAGTTAAAAATTATAATAAAAACCCAAAAATAGAAATATTACTTAAAAGTTAATTAATTAAAAAAATTAATTTTTTAATAAATATTTATAGTTATCTTTTGTAAATTAAAAAAAAAAAAAGAACTTAAGAAATTAGCTAGTATTATCTTTAAAAGCAATTATTTTAACAAATACAATCCAAAATTTAAAAAAACAAAAAATATAGAATTTTCCGTTTTATTTTATTTAATATTGAAAAAAAAAATTCAATAAATATAATTATATTATTGATTAAAATATTATCTTCCTAAAATTTACGGTTTAAATTAAACTAAATAAAAATTATTTCAAATTATTGAACAGTTAGAAAAAATGATTTATTATTTATTCATGTTATTCTAGTACTTATTATCATTTAAATATCTATAAATCATAATTTTCTTAATGCGTTTATTTATCAATTATTCAGATACCGATAGAAATTTATATTTTCATCTTACAAGTAATTATTTTTTAAAAAATTAAATTATAATTTAAATTAAAAACAATTTATTTAAAAAAAAAAAAAAATTATTTTAAAATATATATTTTTTATTGAAATAAATACTTTATTACTAAATGGGCTAATATATTTATTCGTAATTAGAATATAAAAAAATTGAAAAAAAAGTTTAATTGTTTTTAAATAATTGTTTACGATTGCAAAAAAAATATGAGAAGGTTATCAGTTAGATTTATACAATTATCATTGAATTCTAAAAAAAACTTGAATAAACAGGCCAATAATTATAAAACTTATTTTGACGATTAGTTTAATAATGACTCTGATTATTTAAGTGTTTGATTAATAACAGCATTTTGTTTTAGTGATTTAAAAATTAAATTGATTAATTACGCTTTACAAATATTTCATATGTAAATGCAATGAAATTTCAATATAAATATTTTTTTTATCAATTTAAATAGCATTTATTTGAATTAACATTGATCGTATTTGAAAAAAATGACTAATATTATTGTTCACGTTAATTACCATAATTTTTTTTTTTAATAACTAGATCAATTATCATGATTTTTTTTTTTATAATCATTAAAAAAATATTTAATTTATTAAATAGTTTAAATTTTAAGATTTTCTATGCTCTAGTTGATAATTTAAAAAAAAAAAAGTTAATTGAAAAGTTTGATTATAATTATCTAGATGGCAATTCAATCAAATGATCAATTGTGGTGTAAAGACAACTATTAAAAATAATGTTTATATTAAAATCATTATTGGCCATGAGAAGCTGATGTAACCGTACATAAATTTTTATTAATAAATATTATCTATTATTATATTATTTTAAAACTCAATTGGTGAAGATCTGACAAAATTAGAAATTTTTTTGTTTATAGATCAGAGTATGTAAAGCCGTTTGTAAATTGAATACGAAGTAGCATTATAATAATGTAACAACAACTTATAATAATGTAATAAAAATGCAGCAATTATTTTTTCTTAAACATAAACTGAACAACTGGCCTGTGATGAGGTGAAGCAGATTATTAAATTAAGAATGAAGAAAATGGATTATGCAAAGTTAATAGAATAAAGCAACATTGAACAAATTTTGGTTAATATAAACCGAACAGTGAAAGGAAGTGGAAAGAATCGTAAGTATGGAAAAACTATGAAATAGGGAGCCAGCGGATGACAGGTGGATGAGCACGAACGATTCCACTGAAAAAGTGAGGCCTTGAAAGAAGAAGCCTAGACAGATCAATTGCCATAGCTGCATAAAGACTGTGGTTGTAAACTAGCTCTAAACTTGCATAAGGTGGATGCAATCGCACCAAAGTGACTTGTGTAAGGAGAAAGGTTTAGGTTTAGGAAAGTGCAATGGTCATGGCAGATCGTGAGGATCTATTTAAAACTTAAGACTGTAAGAGCTGTTAAAGAAATAATTAAATTTAAGATTGATTTTGGTGGTCAGTGGAAGAAGCGCCTTTGTGGCAGGAAAGAGCTGCGCCGTCGTCAGATCCGTAGTGACAGACAGCCGAAGCCAATGCTAATGCGTTTGTGCGGTGCTAAAGTGTGTTTGTTCGAAGGTACGAATTGGTTTGCAGTTGATTTGCAGGTTCGGATCGAGTTAGAACCAAGTTGAAAACAAGTGTTTTTAAGTTAGGCCGATCCAGAACTAAGTTGCTAGTCGATGTGAAACTGTAATTTAAATATGTCATCTATTATTTGTTGAATTTTTTTTTCAACATCCAGCTTTGATATCTGTGCTCATTGTAACTGGTATTGCATCATGTTTTGAAATAGCGGTCGCTTAATTGACACAAACATCTTGTGATTCGTAATAAATTAGAAATTCAGTAAGCCAGTCAAACAAGGTGACAACTGCAAGTGTTAGTGGAGTTGTTCGAACGCCCCTTTGCAGAAAACGGTCTGTATTTGGTGTGAACTGGTCAGGAATGGTGATGTTCAGTAATGTTTGGTTATATTTTGTGTGAATTGACTGTTGGATTGTATGCAATTGATTGTCGGTTCGTTTGATTTTTCAAAAAGATCTTTATGAATGTTGGTGCGATTAAAAAAATATTTGCTCATGTACAGTGCAAGCGAACGCAAAGAAAGATTGGTCGGAAAATGTTTTGTTTAAAAGCTATTTTTTGAAAATATATTTTTGTGCAGATCACCTTAATCATTGAGCGTTTTTTTCTAGTTTACTTAAGAAAGTTTGCACATGGAGAGAGTTGAGAGAGTTTTAGAGTTTTGCATTTGAGTGGCAGGTGCTTTTCAGGTGATTGGGCAGTTTTTCGTTTAGAATGGATGTTTTTGTTAGAATTGGGAGAGAGTTTTTGGCAAAGTGTTTTTGGTGGTGTTTTTGGTGGTGTTTTTGGTGGTGTTTTTGGCACAGTATTTTTGGCCCAGTATTTTTGATGGTCAGTGTATGTTAGCTCCACATGTGTTTGCATTGTGGACATGGATCCACCTGGCGCAAGTGCATTCGGACCAGTCTAACAAGCGCCATCCCGTGTCGCCATTAAGTTTAGCCAGTTAGCGAACGATTGAAAGCTTGTTTATTGCTTCGGTGTTGGTTTATTACATTCTGTGTCGGCGTACTGTTTGCAGCCACAGCTCTTTGAAAACTGTTAAGCAACCTTGGTTTGTTTTCGTTTATTTAATTAGTGCTTCAGCAACAGTGAGCCAAGAAGATAGAGAAGATAGAGAAGGAAGATTGAAAAGATTGCAGAAGATAGAGACCGAGAGTCGGCAGCCAATAGAGCACACCAACACCTTTTATAAGAAAGCAAACATTGGAAAGTTTTGTCTTTTGAAAGTCAACATCGCTATTAGACAAATTGCTTCATTACGGCTTGCAATTAGCATTCAAGACGCATTCAACACTGAACTCTCTCTGTCCGTCTTGTTCATGTGTCATCTGATATCAGTGGGGCCCGGCTGTAAAAAGGGTGGTTAGTGAGGT
The DNA here is from genome assembly GCA_025170145.1 of Pyemotes zhonghuajia. Taxonomy (NCBI): domain Eukaryota; kingdom Metazoa; phylum Arthropoda; class Arachnida; order Trombidiformes; family Pyemotidae; genus Pyemotes; species Pyemotes zhonghuajia. The sequence goes on from CM045845.1 coordinate 10,561,526, forward strand.
TAGTGAGATCAGTGTGCTTAGTGAGATCAATGTGGTTAGTGAGATCAGTGTGGTTAGTAAGATCAGTGTGGAATGGTTACTGGTGTGGTTAGTAAAGTGGCTATAAAATGCTTAAAAGAGTGGCAACAAGAAAGGCCTACGGTGGCAAGCAAATCTCAAAGTTATAGACACATTTACATAGAGCTAATAGTGTATTCAAGTGTGACACTATAAATCTAAACTGAGTCCCAAGTTTTCAAACTGAAATTGCAACCAGAGCAGCAAGCTTAAATAATAAAATAAAGTGGCAAGTCTGGCCGACAAACCAAAGTTGATAGAATCTTAAGATAGAGTATTAAGACAAATTTGCAAGATACAGTTTCAAGACACTATCCTAAAACATTGTCTCAAAGCACAGTCTCAAGGCACATTCTCGAGAAAGATTCAAAAAATAGACTCTCAAAACACAGTCTGAAGACAGACTTACAAAATAAAGTCTTAAAACAGATTCGCGATACAGGGCCGCAACTGCAACTCTTCAGTCTTGTGCAAATATGTGATCTTAAATTAATTCCGAATCTGATCCGAAATCGTAACTCCTAACATTGCGTCTCGTCGCTTTGGCTGCAAATAATACTTGGAAAGTGTGCTTGGAAAGTGTGATCGATAGTTGACATATCTTCTACAAACATCTTCGGCATCTTAACATCGTCTGAACATTTATATATGAACCTGCAAAATCCGCCTGTTTGCTCTATTGTCTTGCCATTTTGCAGGTGAGTCCAACCTGCAAAACTTGTATTGTCTGCCACAAACAACTTCAAACAGATAGATTAGGCGGTAAACGGCCTCAGTGTAATGTTCGTTTTAGAGTTAGAGTTTTGTAGTAAAATGTGTGCATCTAGTTGTGGCTAATTTGCCAGACCATCTTAATTCGCATTTAATCCGCCTGCTAATCCTTTAATTATTTAAGTTTGTCCATCCTTTTCATCCAGTCAAAATTGCTCTTTGCTCTCTGGCATTCTCTCTCTGCCTTCGACAAACCACTTGCTTGCCATTGATTTTTGCCATCGGTCCCATCCTTACATGAACCGATTAAATTAATAGGTTAAAATTTCATCCAACTGCACTCCGAATCGCATCTACAAGTGTATAAAAAAAAAACAAAATTGTTTTATTAAAATTAATCACTTACTCACTTATTGCACATTGCATACACATTATATTATTATTATAAATATTATAATTGCTACTATTATTATTATAAATAATTATTATTTACCAACGCATTTTTTTCTCTTTTTTTTGCATCATCTCTGTCTTTGCAATCTGCCGATCAACGTTTAAATTTGCAAATCAGGTGTGCGCTACCTGTTTTGTTTTTAGATCGACCAAAAGTGAATCATCTTTTTGATTATCTGGTGCATCAAAATAAGTGAAATTGTTTAAATCATTTGCAAAATGGATAAATTTAACCAAGCATCCGATAGTGACGCAATTCAATTGAACTGTTCACAAGTGCTTAACCAGCAATTGGTTTTGGATTCCTCTGGCCAATCTATTGGGCATCCTAGAGATCATTTTGCCGATTCTCAGTCTGATCATTTATCTAAGAATTTCTCTAAACATCATTCTGTCCATTCTCTTGATTGTTCGTCAAGTCACCTTCCTAATCATCTTTCTGATCATCCTTCAAATCGTTTGACCGACTATTGCTCTGATCGTCCCTCTGATCGTCCCTCTGATCGTCCCTCTGATCGTCTTTCCGAAAATGCTCCTGATCGACCACAGTCCAAATTACAACAGGCTCAACAGTGCAACGTATTGGAGCAAGTCAAGTTAATCGATTGTGATCAATTAGCCGGTGTATTGCAGACAAATTGCAATACACGGTTGCTATTGATCGATAGTCGATCGTTTCTAGAATACAATGCTTGTCATATTCAAGAAGCGATCAATATTTGCTGTTCCAAAATTATCAAACGAAGATTGCAACAAGAAAAGGTATTTAAAAATTAATTAGTTACACCAGCTTAATTTAAGACGAAGCATTTTAATCAAATTAATTTGTACCAAATTAACTTGGATTAAACCAATTTGGACCAATTAACAACCAAATTAGTTGCATATTTAATTTGTTACTTTTAAAGAAGGCGTGTTAAAAGATGCATTTATTTGGAGATGTTGCACATTGCATTTATTCAATGTAATCGCGTATTTGGATTTATTTACCTGGCCAATTGTGGCTAACTTATGCTGAGGTGGTTTACACACTCTTATGCACTTGTCATTTTTTGCACTTGTCATTTTCTACACTTGTCGCAGCCACTCGTTGACAGGCGCAATTAGCTAGCTTCACTTACCACCAAGATTATTGTCTTTTTCATCAATATGCTATCTCATTTTGTTGATTTTGTATTTTTCTGTTTAAATTTCATAAATTTAGGTTCTAATTCCTCTTGCAAACCAATTCAATCTTTAATCAGTCCCTAACTTAGCGTCATTTTTATGCATCTTCTTACTTGCTCTAATCAAAATTCTTGTTTTGTACTCATTTATTTACCCTAAGAGACGTTTGATTTAACTTGTTTGACTAAGTTGCAACGATCAACTGCAACTTGCAAGACTAGACGGTCGATGGACAAAACTTTGGTTTCTTCCAGTTCTATTTCTTATCAAACAAGTCGCACCTGTGTGTCGCTCTTTTAGGCAAATTCAAAGCTAACTTTTAGATATGACAATTTAGTTTAATCGAGTCAAAAAGCTGCTACATTTGTGAACCTAAACTAGCTTTAACATGATACTTTATGTGATTATTTTTGTCAAGATCTAGTTTAAGATCTGATTCATTTTTGCAATTCGATCGCCTCTAAAAACATTCAATTTACTTTTCTTTGCGAGAATTGCGTATTTTAAAATGAAAATAGTGAAATAGCTAAAGTTTAATACGTATGCAAGTGTTTTTTAAAGCATTTAAGATTTAAATAAGATTAAAAAAGTGGCAATTATGGTTTAAATTTCAAAATATTTCGGAGCTAACTAATTACAACCTACTAATTAGAATTAAAAAAACAGACTAATAGCAAATTTTAGGATTTTAATTTCAAAGCTCTTAAAATAATTTTGAGTATTTGGCAAATTTTATACACAAAGTCGGTGTTTGATTGTTCTTTTGCTAGTATTTTTTGTTATATTTTCTTCTATCAGTTTTCTTTCACTTTTTTAGTTTTTTTGTTGGTTTTATTAAAATTTATAAATTTTAGCGTTTTTTCATTTTTTTTTAGTCTCGCTAAATTTCCTGTTTTTTATAAATTTTCGAGCCAGTAAGAAGAGGCGTACTAACTAGTAAGAGTTTTGCAAATAGTTTGGCGCCAATTCAAATTTTTATTAAAAATTGTTTAGCTATTATTTTTGCTTCAAAGTGAAAACTATTTGATGCATTTGGTTTAATTAGAAATGTAAACAAAATTTTTCACCTGAATCCAAGTCCCGTTGCAGTCATAAAAGGCCTGATTTTAATGACTTGTGAGTCAAGTGTACCGGAAACGATCGGACGCTGCCTAGACAACTATGGTTGCGGTGATGGTGGGTGTGTGGTGGTGAATTTTCACTGGGGGTTATGCACGATGGTGGGTGTGTTTAAGACAGTAAATGTTAGGCATCTGTTTAGTCTTAAATGGTTGTTTTGTTTTTGATCAACTTTGTCCGGCATTTTGTTATTCAACCTGTTTTAGACAAGCCTGGCTCAAGGTTTTTGGTCAATGAACAAAATCTTAGTCATCGTGCAAGCTAAAACAAACAGAGCCAAAAACTAAATTACCGTTTCTTATATATGAAAAGCAATAATCTTTATTAATAGGAGCACGTTTTGAACGTGTGGTTCACTGCTAATAGTGATGGTAATCTTTGAGATGTATTCACAGTATGAACAGATTCAAAATTGAAACATGTATTGTTTTGTTTATTTTTCTTAACGAGTCAACAGATTCCATCTGTTTTTCATCAGTTAGCTTACTTTTGGCTCTTGGTTTTAGTTTATTGTTTTGGCTGTTTGTTTTGGTTTTTTGTCCGGCTTTTTATTTTGACTTTTCTGAGGGCTTTGTTTTTCACTTTGGGTTACCGACATCGACTTGTGCAAACCTCAGTTGGCCAAGAGCCAGCGAGAAATCTTAAATAACTGGCGACCTCTGTGCTAAGTGACGTGTAATCTTAAAGCAAGGAGTGATTCCTTGCAATGAGTAATTCCGTTTGTCCCATTCAAGCGCACTGAACTTGGTCGCTATGTGTGGGCTCAAATAGTTCGAGTAGGTCTGCGTCACAAGGACCCTACAGACCATTTTTGCGTGGTGTGTCACTCTGTAGAGGGTGCAACTGACTCATCACATTAGGATCAGCTTTGCATCACCTGCATGATGAGCAATTTTGTAACGCCTTTTTTCTTGGACCGGGCAAGTTACGAGAACTGCACAGCTTGCGAAAGTTTGTAGCAATTTAAAGCCTGTAAAACATTTAAGAAACAGACCAAGCAGACAAATTAAGCAGATGCTATCCAATAAATGTGTCAGCCGATATTTGCACTTTTATTATGTCATCTATTTCTGCAAATGTTCAAGAAGTCTTATTGCTGTGGTTAAAAGTTTGCTGTGGTTGAAAGTTCGCGGTGGTTGAAGGTTTCCCGTGCTTGAAGGTTTGCAGTGGTTAGAGATTTGCTTTAGTTGGTCATTTGCTGTTTTAATGCCCATTTGCAGTTGTAGTGGCCATTTACTACTCTAGTTGACGATTTACTGCTGTGGTTGGCCGTCAAACAACCAATAGATTCTTTCTGTCAGCTAATCTTATCGATTACTAAACAAATAAACTACTAGTGTGTTTGTCACTGTTTTCTCAATACAGCTCAAAGGCCAATTTGCCACTGTCATCGCTTCTATATTTGTTTAATTTAGTTGGCTCACAACACTTCCGTGTTTTTTAAATAATTTCTTAACTTCTCTTTTTTCATTTCTTACACCAGTCCTTCAGATAAGTTTCTAAGTTCAGCTCTAGCCTCAGTCTGACATAATAAATGCCTTTTAATTAGCCTTGAATAGACTTGTTTTAATCCGGCTCATTGTATTCTCAGGTTTTATTTGCGATGAACTATTCGGTTTCTTGAACGCATCCAGCTAAATTATTTGCCAAATAAAATATCCTTCATAAATTGCTTACATTTATAAAACTCGTGATATTTTTATGTCAGTTTTCAGCTTTTAAATGTTGCAAAATGTCTTGATTAAGCTTTATAGATATTTTAAGCCAATTTGCTAATCATTCAAATAATAAGATTTGAATCGTTTGCCTAACCCATTAGTATTAGATGTATTTTTAATAATTAAAAAGCTTATCTTTCATAAATGATTAATTTTTGAGTAATTTCAATTTTTTTAACAATAAATTTCTACTATTTGCATGATTTTATAAAATAATTCGATCGCGATTAAAATCATAAACTAAAATTCCAATTTAGATTATCATAATTACAAAGGAACTCATCTATATGTAGACGAAATTTAATTTAATCTTAAAACTCTTATGACTAAATTATTTATGATGATTTTAACTTTTAAATCAATGATTACTGAACACAAATAAATTTAATTTATGTTTAATTTACCTTGCATCTTTTTTACATTATTTTTATTTAAATCTATCACATTTTTTCTTTATGTTTATATAATTAAACCATTAAATTTTTGCTTTTATTGAATATTTTTTGAAAATAATTTTTTACAATAAAAGACAAAATTACTTATTTTTTTTAATTGATAGTTATTTATTGGTATTTTTATATAAAAAAATTTAATTATTTTAAAAATTTAATATTTAACATATAACATCTACTATCATATAACTCTAATATCAAATATTTAAACAAACATTTAAACATTTAAACAAGCATTTAAACATTCAACATTTAAACATTTAAACATTTAAACATTTAAACATTTAAACATTTAAACATTTAAACATTTAAACATTTAAACATTTAAACATTTAAACATTTAAACATTTAAACATTTAAACATTTAAACATTCAAACATTTAAACATTCAAACAAACATTTAAACATTTAAACATTCAAACATTTAACCATTTAACCATTTAACCATTAAAAATTTAAACATTTAAATATTTAAAAATTAATGTTTAATTTAAAATGGCAAAAAATAGTTTATTAAAAGTTACGTAATAAAAAAAATGATTAAACAGTCTAAAAGACAAATAAATCAAGAGTATGGAAAAATGTAATAAAAATAATAATTGCAAGCAATTTAAATCTAGATTAAAGTTGGTTTAATTTAACTTAATAAAATTATTGTTTAATATTTGCATAATTTCATATAACCTTATAGCTTTTAATTTATTTAATAAGATTTTTTTTTAAACAAAAACATTGAAATAAATTTTTTGCAACTTATCAATTCTTGCTTAATAAATAAAAAATTATCTCTTATATTATCTATTTTTTAATTTTTTTTTTTTTTTTTAGATTTCGATCAAAGAATTATTAAACAACGTATTAAATGGATTTGAACTAAAAGAAAGTCTTCAAATTGTAGTTTATGATCAGAATAGTTTAGAATTACCAAAAGAAGAAGATAGTTTTATATATGTTCTATTAGAAAAACTAATAAAAGTATTTAATCAAGTTCAATTTCTAATTAATGGTTTTCAAGAGTTTCAATCAAAACATAATTCTTTGTGTACAAACAAGGCACAAATGTTTCAATGTAAACAAAAAAAATTAAATTTGGGTACATTGAGTCAACCGTGTATGCCTCTATCAAATATTGGCCCAACCAAAATACTCCCATTTTTATTTCTAGGATCTCAAGTGGATGCAATGAATATGGACTTACTTAATGTAATTTTAATTTATAAAAAAGATTATTTTATTAATATTTAATATAATATTTTTTATCTTAAAGAATTACAATATCACCTATGAGCTTAATGTTAGCACCACCTGCCCTAAGCCTGACTTTATTCAAGAAGCGAAATTTTTACGCATTCCGGTTAACGATAATTACAGTGACAAATTGTTACCTCATTTTCCCACTGCTTTCAATTTTTTAGGTAATATAATTAAAATTTTTTTGTTGACTACGTAAATTTTAATTAGACAATAAATTTAAATGCGAACTAATTAAGAAAATTAACCATTAGGTATAGAAATATTTAACAACCAAATTAGTAGTTTTTAAATTTAGTTGATTATAAAAATAATTTTTTTTTTGAAAATAAATTTAACTAAATATTAATTTTAATTTTCAATCAAATTTAAAAGCTTTAGTTATTAATTTAATCGTCATCAACTATTATTTGAGACTTAAAAGAAATTATGTTATGCTTTTTAACTGTTTAAAAACAAATTTTAGTTGAACGTTTGATTAACAGTGAAACTGTGATAAGTACAGGAATTTAAATGCTAGTAATTTAATTTATTTCTTATTTAACTCAATTAACTATTTTTTACAATGTTCAATTTAATGACATTAAAATAAATAATAAACGGTATTATTTTTACGAAAACACAGTGCAATTAATGATTGTGCTATTAAATTAAAATAGCCAAAATTCAATATTGAAATTGCAAAGCAAAAGTTTATAATAAAATTTATTAAACAATTAAGAAAATTAAAAAAACAAAAACTATTGGCATCAAAACAAATCGATAGTTTATTTAATTACTTTGATTATTTTTTCAATGATTAATGAGTATCATTTATGTGTTTTTCTTTTTCTTTGATGTCGTCAATTTACGTTTGATTAAATAGAAAAAGTACGAGAATCAAGTGGATGTGTTTTAGTACATTGTCTTGGAGGCATATCACGTTCAGCGACTATTGCCATTGCATATATTATGCGACATATGAAAATGACATCAGATGACGCATACAGGTAAGCCATGTTTTTATACCTATTTTAAAAGGATTCATTATGATGTTGCTGATTTCGATTAAATATTGTGTTTATTAGCTAGGCTAGCATAAGAACTGGTCGATGTTCGCAAATTTAATATTTGATCTGGCATATTGCAACAATTGTAAAACAATTTATATTGTAAAGATAAATGAGCTACCTTGAAATCAAAGTGTTGCTATGCTGAAAGGCTTATGAAAATTAGTTCTTTTTTTGAACTTGGAATACTGAAAACAGTTTTAAGAAAGACAAAATGAAAAATTGCATAAAAACAAATCACTATGAAAGTCAATGAGTGACTTAACTAGTTGCAGTTGAACTTTGTGGCTGCGCTCATAAAACTAATTTATTTATTTGCTTACCTAGCTTTTATCTTATTTAATTTTTATTATTTCCGGCTCTTTGCAATAAATTGCTTATTTATCTAATTAAGATGTATATTTGTTTAATTTTAGATATCTTAAAGCCAAACGCGTGACTATTTCGCCTAATTTCAACTTCTTAGGACAATTGTTGGAATATGAAAATCAACTTTTTCAAGAAAAAATTTTAATTTCCAAACGATGTATTAGTCCTAGTGCAGTTATTTTAAATGAAAGTGCTTCAAATTATGCTACATCATTATCATCATTTTCACCTCAGCATCATATTTTGCATCATCATTTTAAACAACATTTAAATCCAACTAATCAAACCATGGCATTATCTGAAGAAATTGCTGAATCAGATGAAGCGAATGAAACAATTGAATCAGACAATAATTTAAACACTAGTCAACCAAGTTCGACTTGTAGTAGTTCAACCGGAGGTGGCCAAAAACGAACTTGCTCATTTAGTTCAGTTTCTTCTTCTAGTTCAAGAAAAATGTCATTGAAATTGCCTGTTAACGAAAATCATGAACCATTAAGTCCAGTTATACTCATGTAGATTTGTTTAATTATAGTATCAAAATTAATAGCACAACATTATAATTTCCAAATCAGAATTGATTTAAGTGAACCTAATTGAATATTTAGAAATGGCAATTAAGTTTACATCATTTTTTCATAATTTAAGTTAAGATTTAACTGAATTCACTGTTTATTTCTAGTTTATTGACTAGAATTTTATTTTATTGTATTTGTTTGAACAATTTTTTAGTTTTGATTTTAACATTTCGCCATTTTTGATTTGGCAATGTGGCAAAACATGTTGTCAAATAATTATTTTAAAATATCAATTTAAATTGATTGTTTAAAATTGATACTTTAAATTATGATTAATTAATTAATTGTTCAAATCTTTAATTTATGTTTGCCTTAGTGTAACAAATCTAAATTAATTGGTAGAGTTGAAAAAACCAAAATTAGTTTTTAAATGAGAAATATTCAAAAACTGGCTTATTTTAGAACGAATGCAAACTTTTTTCACGTGCTGTAAATAGAATATATTTTTTAAAGCAGTCACCAACAAACTTACATTGAAATTGCTTTTTAAATCATCTTAATTATTTTTGACTTAATCTTAGATTTAATACATCAAGTTTAATTTATTTTTTAAATGACATTTTAACGAATTAATCATTTTATTAGATTTATAAATTTATTGCAAACAGACAAGTATTTAAAATCAAAAAAGCAAAACTGGTATCTTTGAGAAGATTTTATTTTGGTTTACTTTTTATTTTATTATCTTTTGTTTAATACAAATGGCTAAATTTAAAAGTGAATAATTTTTTGCTTGAATTAATGTATAATTCGTTTAAATAAATTGTTATGCAAATTGACATGTTTATTATTTTTAATTATAAGTTTGCCGAATTGTTTTTTTAGCACAATTTTTAGAGACGACAAACTTGAAGTTTATGGTTAATTTAATTTTTTAAGGTTTGTTTGAAGATAGATATTTGATGGCGATTGGATAATTGTTTGCACCCGTAAAAGAAAAGAGTGAAAAGAAGAGTTTAAGAAGAAGATGAAGGAAGAAGTGAAAAGAAATAGTCGGGTACTTTAGAATGTGTAATTTGGGACTAGACAATGACGGACTAGACAAGTACAAAAGAAACGATTAGTTTTGGTTTAAGAGTGTTAAAAGAGGGCGCTTTGTTATTCACAATTTGGGCCTGGATTTATTTTGGAGTAAGAAGAATAAAGGGATTTAAGAAAGTTGTTTTGGACCGTTTTAGAGCTCCGTTGCAAATGCAGAGCCTAGAGAGAGACTTACGCCGGCCAGGTGTGCACAAATCTGACGAGTCGCAATGGCAGGTGTTGTGGACATCCAGGGCTAGCGGGTCCGGCTGGGCCCCTTAGTTTTTAAGATTGATCTTTGTTTCTTAAAGTACAATGTCTTAAAAAGTCAGTGCCTGGATCCAGGCCCTGTCTGTTGTAGGTTAGATTGCGCATTAGTAGTAGTAGTTTGCGTTTGCTTGATTTTCATCCTTTTCCAAACAGAATCAAGAGATAGTGAGGTCGAGCCAGTTGTTAGAGCAGTTAGGACGCGCATCTGGTGATATGCAAAGTGATGCTGTAGGCTGATAAGAGAAGGAATCAGTTGGAACAAGTGCAGAGCTTAAGCATCGGGCAAAAAAGATAATTAGTCGGAGGAGACAGTCAGTTGGAGGGGGCAATTAGACGGAGGAGACAATTAGTTGGAGGAGACAATTAGTTGGAAGAGACAATTAGTTGGAGGAGACAATTAGTTGGAGGAGACAATTAGTTGAAGGAGACAATTAGTTGGAGGAGACAATTAGTCGTAGGACACAATTCTAGATGTCCAGTTTAGTAGGGAAGCTGCTTAAGTAGGCAAGTTTCACATTAAGTGCACATTAAATGGCTCAGATTAAATGGCATGGTGTTGGCTTTGCAGCGCTTGCCTAATGCATAATACATAGCCTTGACTAGCTATACTCAGGCTGTAACTGCTTGCATTTTAATGATTCATATGGATTAATTGTGACCTTGAGCTAGGAAATGCTGTCGACTGATCAAATCGATTTCTGTCATAATGAACTTGACTTGGTGGCATGAGTTTTGCGAACAGTTTATTTGCAATGGTGGCTTGAGCTAACAAGATGAAAAAAATTAACAAGAAGCAAGTCAACTGGTTTCCCGCCAAATCAAACACATCGTGTTATTCGCTTGCTTTCTTACCACTTTCCAACATTGTTCACTAATCAAGCAGGTGCAATAGTTGTTTGGATTGCGTGGTTAGTGTGATGTTGATGCAAGCAGTTTAAAACGAGCTGTTTGTGTCATCAGTGGCTGATCAATGATCATGATCATTGTTTTAGTTGTTCATCATTTTGTTTGTGCACTTTTGCTGGTTGTGTTTGTGGTGCATATGGAGATGCATAATTTTTGTTTGTGCATTTTTTGTTTAGTTGTCGGTTTCTTATTTTACGTTTCAATGTTGTTTCTTTTTATTCGTGCACTTGTCTTATTCGTGCACTTGTCTTAATCCTGCAGTTGTCTTATTCCCTGTCTTGTTGCTTGTCTTATTCCGTGTCTTATTCCTGCACTTGTCCGTCATGTCTATGTTGAGTTGGTGGTGGTGGTTGTGAACAAATTTGTCTTTTGCAGTGCATGTGATAAGCATAAGCGCGGGAATAAGTTGAACAGAACACACCTGGTTATCTGTGCCATTGTTTGCTTGGCAACTACGCGTTTGCGCAATCTAAGCTAGCAGGTTGGTTTATTTGAGCAACAGGTTCGGAACAGTTGTCACTTTCTCTTTTGTTTATCATCTAATCCAATGCTTCACTATTTGTCCAGCTGGGTCCACCCCCTTATAGAGTATTCCATAATTTTGACTGTAAATATTATAGTAAATATTGTGGCAATGTTAAATATTGTGGCAATGCTAAATATTGTGGCTATGCTAAACATTGTGGCTATGCTAAACATTGTGGCTATGCTAAACATTGTGGCTATGCTAAACATTGTGGCTATGCTAAACATTGTGGCTATGCTAAACATTGTGGCTATGCTAAACATTGTGGCTATGCTAAACATTGTGGCTATGCTAAATATTGTGGCTATGCTAAACATTGTGGCTATGCTAAACATTGTGGCTATGCTAAACATTGTGGCTATGCTAAACATTGTGACTATATTAGATATTGCACCTGTATTGTTATTCTAAATTGTGCTTGTCTTAATAATTGCAGTTCATTTAACTCATTGCAATACTATGACATGTTCAACTAATTCTAAGTGGGTTTAGTACATGATTCTAGTATGTGGTTTTAACATGCAGTTCTACTATGTGCTTCTGTATTATGTATGTAGGATGCAATCCTAGTTTGCAGTTTTGATATATGCTGTTGAACCATTTTTATTTATTTATTTATTATTAAATGATAATTACATATTTGTCACATGTTGTTCGCACTGCACATTTTTGCTCATTAAACACTTTTTCATCATTTTGTTAGTTCGCTTCACTTTTTGCTTTAACTATAGGCAAAGAAAACCTAAGTGCCATTGGTTGGCCTCACTCGTCAGTTGGCAGCACCGTATTTTGTCGAACACCTGTTGTTGTTTGTGGTGGCGCAGGTGTTACGACATGTTTGCCAAACACAGAGGGGTGTTGTTTGCTAAACTATTCACATGACCATCTTTTTAAGACCGATTCTGTTTAAGATATTTGAAATTAAGCTTAAAAACTAGCTGTTCAGGCCCTTCTTTTCCGACAATTTTGTGAGACCAAGTGAAAAGTAGAATGCACAAGTGCAAACTTACCCTAACTCATCCAATCAGGTTAGGATAATTAGCAGAAATTGAGACGGACTAGAACAGACTAGGACAAAGTCGAATAGAATAAAGCCAAATAAGTATAAATAGTATGCGACTTAGACTAGATTAAATCAGGTTAGATACGTAGATAAAAAAGATAAGTTCAAACGAACAAGAAGATTTTGCTGTAGAGATTTGTTGAAGGGATTTGTTGAAGGGATTTGTTGAAGGGATTTGTTGAAGGGATTTGTTGAAGGGATTTGTTGAAGGGATTTGTTGAAGGGATTTGTTGAAGGGATTTGTTGAAGGGATTTGTTGAAGGGATTTGTTGAAGGGATTTGTTGAAGGGATTTGTTGAAGGGATTTGATGTAGAGTTTTACTGTAAAGATCTGCTGTAGAGGTCTGCTGTAGAGATGTGCTGTAAAGATCTGCCTCGAGTCTTTGCTTTAAGAATCTTTCTTAGGAACTTACTATGAGAATCTTAAGAATCTCTCCTAAGGGTCTGTCATAAGGGCCGGCCGTTAAGAAAAAGGAAAGAAACGGCGAGACAGAAGAAACTGTGAAAGAAAGGCGCAAACTGTTGCAAAATCGTGTTTCAGTTACCGCGCCAAAAAAACATGTGCCCAGCAACAACAAACAATGTGGTGCTGGATTTGTAGGCAGCGCCGCCAGACGAGTTTTAGATGAGTTACAGTGGCGGGAAAATTGGCCAGACAAGACAGACAACTAATGGGCGGAACAAACTGAAGTGCGCAGACGCAGTTTGGATTCAGCTTGTTTGTAGCTTTGGCGCCGCAACAACGCTAAGAAGCAGTCGCCTAGCAACCAAGGCGCGCAACAGCAAATGCGCCAATCGCTAGAAAAACAACAACACAAAACATTCTGGTTCAGTTGAATTTTGTGCCCAAAGCCATTCTGAACTGCTCTTCTCTTCTTTCTGCTCTTTCTTCTTCCTGCTTTTTCCTCTTCTTCCTGCTTTTTCCTCTTCTTCTCTTTCTTCCTCTTCTCATCCTGTTGTCGTGCATTTATTGTTGTGCATCTGTTGTTTTATATCAGTTACTGTGCATCTGTTGCCATTCATCTATTGCCATTCATCTATTGCTTTGCGTCGGTTGCCATTCACCTGTTCTTTTGCATTGGTTGCCATCATTTATTACAGCTGATCTGTTGCCATTCATCCATTGTCATTTATCTGTTGCCTTTCATAAACTGTCATTTACAAGTTATCTTTTATCAGTTGCCAATTATCAGCAACCAATCATCAGCAACTAATCATCAGCAACCATTCATCAGCAACCAATCGTCAGCAACCAATCATCAGCAGCCAATCTGCAGCAGCTAATCATCAGCATCCATCCATCATTCGTCACTGATCGATTGCCTGTCGCCAATAATCTTTCACTATTTAAAAGTTCATATTGATCTGCTAACTTTCGTTTGCTTGCTTACATGTGACAATCTTTTTCAACTTTAAAATCACCATTTTCACTTTCATCTAGTTTTGCTCATTCAAAACGGATAATCCCAATTAAGCCGGTTTGCTGGTTTACTGTTTGTCCACCTGTTCCTTTGCTTAGCTGTTCACCTGTTTACTAAACATGGTAAAGGGCGAAAACAGCGGCCCCTGTTGGCCCAGTCTTAATGGAGGCAAATGTTTGCTTAACAAACGGGTCATGCTTGTCAACAAAAACGTGTGCAGATCCATCACTTTTGGCAAGTGTCGCGATCCGGAAGAATCAAAAGAGTTTTTGCGTATTGAGCTTGACAATTTACGCCGCAAAGACCGAGCCAGGTGGAACTTTGATTTCTATGATGAAAAACCTTGTCTTAACAGTCACTCAGAAGAAGAGTATGATGAAGAAGAGGATGATGAAGACGAAGGCGTGGTAGATGAAGAAGATGAGGAAGTTGAAGACGACAAAGATAATAGTGTCGACAGTGGCAACAAGCCCATCAAAAACTGTTTGAATCGTCTTAATACTAGTTATCCCCGCACTCGCTATCAATGGGCCAAATGTGATGCATCTTTGTTCAGCTCCTAAAGGCAGCTTTGTAAAGACCAAGCAAAATAAATCCACATCTCTTGGCTGATTCTACGATATTTTGCATTTACTGGCCTTCAACTGGTCCTCTTCATGATTTACTATAGCTACTATCACGATTTGATTTTAGCGCCAGTCTTCTAAGATTCCAGCGACGGAATTCTTCTAGGTCTTTGCCAGGTCCTTGTCAGACTTTTTCAGATCTTTACCAGATCTTTATCAGATTTTTGCCTGTTCCTTGCCGGCTTCTCACCTGCTCTTTACCGGGCTTCTCCAGCTCCTTACTAGGTCTTCTCCAGCTCCTTACTAGGTCTTCTCCAGCTCCTTACCAGGTCTTCTCAGCTCCTTACCAGGTTTTCATCAGGCTTTTACCAGATCCTCATCAGCTCTTAAACAAGTTTTTGCTGCTTCCGGATTATTTACTTCATTGTTCAAATGCCTTATTGTAAATATTTAGTAACCGGCTGTATTCAGCTGGTCCATTTTAAAAGTCGCTTATCTTAAACATTTGCATGTCAGAACTTTTGTATTTTTTTTTTTAGATTTTTTTGTTATGTTCACTGATTGTAATTTTAATGATTTAAAAACACAATTTAATTTAGGCAAATTAAGCGTGCAATAGCACCAAGTTTGTTATTTCAATTGCTCAACATGAGCTACTTTTGTAAATATGGATTGCGATGTAAATATTTGTGAAAAAAGTTTTTAATTACATCTTTTTGACTTGTTTATTTGTGAATACTTGATTATCAGTAAAAAAAACATTTAGATCACTATGATTTACTGACCTCGAGTTTTGGTAAGCAGGTAAAATATTAAAAGTAATTACAATAATAGCAAATTATAGTAAACTAGATAAAATTAACTTTTTATTAGCTTAACTATTTCCCGCCTAACCAGTGAGTCCACGTAAGTCTGGTTGGAATGTGACAAGTGTCAAATTACGTAAGCCACTACCGACGCTCACTATTGTGCCAAAAAACCCAAAAAATTGTCTGTATATTAGTGGGCGTGAGTTTGTGTCTTGTGGTGTCTTCCTAGCTGTTCTCGGTAATCTTATAAGTCACAAGCAATTTTCAATGCTCTAATAACTTAAAAATGAGTCGGAACATGTGCTGTCCATTTGTCTTTTTTTCTTCTGTAATTCGTCACCTTTTTCCTGCTAGGATTTTTTAAATTTTAATTTTCGTTGAATTTGTCCTGTATGTCTTGTTCTTGTTTTTTTTGTACTGTCTATTAAGTTCTACCTTTTTTAGGTTGCCTTTCTTGTTTTATCTATTTTATTTGTAGATTTTTTTCTGTTTTTTTTTTTGTTTGTTTTGCTAATATTTTGTTTTGTTTGCTTGTTATATTTGTTTTATTTGACTTTTTTTTTGTTCATCTTGTCTTATTCTACCTTTTTTATTTTGTTTGTTATATTCTTTAAACTGTCATCTGTTTCGCTTTAATTTGCACTTGTTTCGTTTCTCATTTATTTTCGTATTCATTCTCATTTAGCTCGCGTCAGTTGCAAAGGGCGTTTAATATTGTGCACCGATTGGTTAGTATGAAATCTTGCTATAAGACCACCAGTAAATCAATCTTAAACACGCAGTCAAATAGTTTCAAGACGTTTCTATTCATCAGTATAGAAATTTCCACTGACAAGATACTTTTGTCTAGTTGGAGTTTCTCATTACTAAATTTAAATTGGCAGACGAAGCCAACATATCGAAAAATTCACACAATAAGCTTATCTTTGTGATCGCGTTTTCTGGCACGTTTGAAGACGTTTGAAAATTTGAAAAACCAACTGAAAATGTATAAAAAGCAAATTACTTAAACACTAGTTTAAACTTTAATCCAATTCAAGTTTGTTTCTTATCTGTTTTGCAAATGTATGCGCAAAAGCAGAATTAAATTAAACTTTTGGCGCCATTTTTCCATCAACTAAATTGCGTCCTGCAGAAAGCGGAATCCTGACATAGGCTAAAGTTTCTTTTCAAAGCGCGGGAACCACTTCTGTGAATGTAAACTAATATTTATGTTGTGATTGCTTTATGTTTTAATTGCGCACTAGTAAAAGGTGATTAGCTAATTAGATAAACGAACACACAAAATAAGGAAAAGAGAAACAGAATTTGAAATAAACATAAAAAAGCGAATTGCGAAAATATGAACAACAAATGCAGAAAAGATATTTTCATATTTTATTTCATATGTCATATAAAAAAAGAAACATTTTGCAAATTCAAACTTGATGTCAACTTGCGATGACGGCAATGTTCCACTGTTTGTTGTTGTTTAAACTAGTTTAAACTGTCACCAAACTGTCCGAAACGTCATTATTCAGACCGGTGCAAGTTTTGCTTGGTGCAATAGTGGCCCACTTGTTTGGCTAAAGTACGACCCAAACTAAATGCATGAATAGGTGAATTGGGCGAAATGACGGACCAAAAGTCGACTGCTGATTTCAGGCCACAAAGGTGAATTCATTGGTTAAAGGAGCGGTTAAATAGTTGATTTTCTGCGATTTGAAAGTTACATTTGCGCGCCATAAACTTTGCCGCCAACACACGTGATAAGCCACAGTGGCAAAGAAAAGACACGAATCAAAGGCGAGCAAAGAAACAAGCAAATACTTAGAAATGTAAAGAAATTTCAGTTGTATGCAAAGGAAGGCATGCACGACAACCACCTGCTAGAGTCTTGCTTACTAAATCTAACCAGAAACTAATAATTAAATAAAACACTATTGAATAAATAATAAGAAAACCAAATCAATGATTTACATTGACTGCAGTCATACAAGACTTACAAGGCAAGCGCACAGGTGCACTAAATGGTTGCGCTACAAAAGCAAAATACACAGGTGCTTCCAAAGCAAACAGGCTTCAAAGATGTCCAGTTCCTCAGTCAACTAATTCATCTTCTTCAAGCACATCATCAAATCAACGTATCCAACATCAAAATCACCTTGATCAATCTTAAACTGACACTGCTTTGTAAAAACCATTCAACCAGACCGGAGCACAAAACTTCTCTAACAAATGCACTCTGCACGAAACAGTCTGTACAAAACACTCTTGCACAAAACAGTTCTGAACAACCAAAGCCAAACTAGATCCTAAAGCCATCGAGTGCATTCTACAACCAACTATATTCTTAAGCCATTGTGAAGTTGTCTTACGGCTCCATTGTGAATTAAGGTGTTAATTCGCTCATTACTTTCTTCAAGTAAAAATCATAAGCCGGCTACAAGCGCAACATGAGGGCTTTCAAATCACCAATCCAATAGATCGTTCTTGGCTTATTTGTGTCAATCGTTCTTGCTTCTGTTTGTTTATTTTATGCAAATCTTGCAAAAAAAAACTTGCAGAAAATAAAAAAAAAACTTTCAATTGCAACATTGTTTTCTGCCGGAAATAGCTTTGCTGTCTATTCCTTCGTTTTGCAAAGGTTAGCAGCAAAAATTAAAAATCTAAACAAGATGCAACGGTGAACAGAAACGCAATAATTGTAGGAAAATAATAAGAAAAATCTTTTTTTGTAACTAAGAAATGCCCAACTGTGTGTCCAAACGCTATTTGAAAATCTTTTGTAATTCACCATTGTGTCCTACAACAGCGTTCCGTGACAACTATGCCATTCACATCTTAAACATTTTTTCAGCTTTCTCTTCAAAATTTACTCATTTACTTTCTATTGGTCATTTTGAACTTGTCTTTCATATGTTTGGCCATAACTTTCAATGTTCATATATTAAGCAAACAACTTTAAACTCACATCTGTAGCGAATAAATTAAAGTGAAAAAATAAACTTAACTAACACTAGCCACAACCTGTAAATTTGAAATTGTCTTATTCAATTTTACTTAGTTTTAATTTCGGTCAATTTAATACTACGCAAATTAGTTTAATTTTTTCAATTATTTCTTTGTTTGATTAGTTTCAATTTAAATTTCATTGAAAATCTTGGCTTTAATAAAATCTGATTTCAATAAAATCAAAAGCGTAGTAATATTTAAACAATTGCACATTTGTTTTTTAAGCTGAATAATCAAACATAACCAAATTAGACTCAGATTGTGCTTTTTAAGTAAAAAAGCAAAGAAGCTAGTTGACACACCTGAACCAAGTTAAATGCAAACATGAAGTCGTTTCTAGATTAGGTGACTTTGTATGCTTAGGTGTCGAGCAGATGACCAATAAACGCTGTGGGACATCTTTTCTTAAAAATGGTATTGCAAAATTTCAAACAAAACCAGTTAAAAAGGAGTGAGGTTTAAGATTTAAAATCTTTTTTTCAATACAATCAACTTAAAACAAGGTAAAAATTGGAAGAATAAATTTAGTTGTTAACTTTTCCTTTAAACTTTTCTAATTATATTTACTATTTGTAGTAAATACGCATTGATTTTTTCATCATAAAATGTTATGCTTATTCATGTCGTCTTTTAGGAAGCGGAAGCTGTTTGTATTTATGAGAAACTTTTCAAATCGCAAAATAAAGTATAGTTTGAGCGTCAAAACAAAAGTCTTTTTCTGTAAATAATAATACAAAATAGATAGAATAACAAATATAAAAAGTGTTTAACTTTTTTTATTTGAAAATAAATGCCTAACTGTTCAATTTGTTTTGCAAACTGTGACCATGATTTATGAGCTAAATGATTGGAAATTTGCGCAAAATTTGGTTTATTTCTCAATATTCAACCCTTTATTACCTTAAAAATAACTAATTAAGACTTAAGTCATTTAAAGTTTATTTGCTGATTGTGCTAAAGTTAAACAAAATTAAAAACAATTAGCAAAAAAAATTCCTCAATTAAAAAAATAAATTTTCAAATAAAATAAAGATTGTTACAACTTAGAAATAATCTATATAATTAAGCTACAAATTTTTTAATAATGTAAACAAAATTATATTGAATTTAAATCAGTTTAAGATAGGTAATGTATTTACCATGTTTATTTTAAGATAATTTTCATTTTCTTGATAGTCCATTCATTCCTTAAATTAATTTTATAAAAAATAATAAGTATTTTAAATAAAACAAAAAAAAAAAACAAAAATCAAATAAAAAAACAAAAACAACTTGTTAAACAATAAAATTGCAATAAAATTTTTACATTAAAGTTAAGGATTTTTTCAAGTTTTACCTAATCTGCTTACGTTTAATTGCATGTTTGTGATACAATGTTACATAATATGATTCTTTAACATATATTCAGATTAAAAATTATCATCAAATACACAACTTTAAATAAGTTTTAAAAGCTTTTTGATTTTAAAAAATTTATTAGTAAAATGTAAGTTAAACTACTACAGTTTCTTTTCTTTTTTTTAAAAAAAAAACTCTTAACAAAAGTACCTAAAAAAGTTAAGAAAAACTTTCCCGCCAAAATTTCTAGTTTTTTTTTACAACAGTTTTTTGAAATTTAAAGCGATTGTGATGTGCATTAAGAAATTAAAACGTTAATTACTTTGTGTTTTTACTTCAAAGTAAGATGCCCTACTAATGGACACTTGAAATCAGATGCATTGCAAATGGGCCAACTTAGAATAATATATTTTAATAAGCCTATGTTTCAAAAAGAAATTAGCTGAAAGCCAAGCAAAAACTGCTTTTAGTGAGCCTTGTAAGAAGCTTATTCTTAAATTGTGGATATTTTTTAGGAAAAGATTTTTGCTTGTGTGCTAAACCGCAAAATAATAAGTCAAAAGCATAATTGCTAGTCTGGTAACAGTTGTTTGCACAAGATAAGGCCAAATGCAACAGATCTTTATAATGAACATAAAGCTATTGGTTGAGTTTATAGTTTTCAGCTAGGTCCATGGTTAAAACGCCCTGAAATTAAATTTACAAGTGGCCCAGATGTAAGCTAGACCCCTCTGTCTTTTAGTTTGTTCTTAGCTACTAGACTACATCTAGTTTTTCTTCTCGCACCCTGAACCATCACAATCGATGCAAAATAATAGTCAAGATCACACGTAATGTTTGAACATTTCAAATAAATCTGATTACTATTTAGATGCTTCAAATTTGAAACCAGCTGAGCTTTAGTTTAAAGTGTTTTTTTTTAAGATTCTTAAAAAACGGCCACAGATTTGACTATATACGATTTCAATAAAAAAAGTATAACAGCTAGTGCTAGGTAAGCTCAAACCACAGTTTACAAACAAAAATAATTACAACCTAATCCTGTCTTGAATTTTACCGAAATTTTTAGTTTTTTTCAAATATAAACTTTTTTCTAAAGCTTAAAAAGGTGCTGCAATTAGCAAGTGTTGAGTGCTATAACTCTATAACGTTGTTCAAAATGATTAATTATTAATTTTAAACTTAAAATTTCTAAATATATCTATTTTTAAAACTTTATCTTTTGTTCTCTAAAAATTAAAAATTACTCATTTAATTAGATTTTGTAATTAAAATTATTTATGATGATAAATTTAATTCTTATGATTATAATTAAATATTAAAAATAACTTCCTAGTTTTATTATTTGATTATTTGATTATTATTAGATTATTTGATTATTATTAGATTATTATTATTAAATTTAAGTATAAAATAACTTTTTAATAAAAGTTTATTTTTGTCGTTTTTTTAGGACTGTTTTAAGGAAATATATAAAAATTTGAACTTAAAATTAATAAATAAAGTAGGGTTTAAAACATGAATTAAATTAAAATTTTTATTAAAATTTAATTACTTTTTATTGTTTAGTTATTTAAAGCTCTATTATTTAAAGAAAACTTAATTTCTTTTTATTTTATTTTTTTTCATATTTTTAGTATAAAAAATTGGTAGTATAATAATATAAAAATGAGCAAATAAAATATTTTAATTTAATTTAAACAAAAAAAATGATCCGCAATTATTTGGTAGAAATTAGGAAATGACACAAGTTGACAGGTGATACGTGATAGATCATTGACGATTGTGTGTATTTAATTTTATTTTTTAAGCTGGCTTATTTGCACCGCCTGACACCTGTTTTCAGATTGCAATTTATTTTGACAAACTTAGTTTTTTGATCAGACCAAAATAAATACACAAATATATTTATATATGTGAAATACATATATGCACTAGCTCAAACATGTTAGAACATGTATAAACAATTTCTTAAACCCGTTTTTAGTATATTCTTTTTTATATTCATGCCAGCACATGTGCTCTTAAAAAAAGGGCAAGAATAAGCTGATGGCAAATGTTTAAACTAACCCAATTTTAATGTTGGTAGCCAGCTTTTGCGAAAGTGGCTGATGGCTGATGTTGGCTAGAAATGAAACATCGAGAAAAAGTGATAAAGGCAATAGTTAAAAGAGATGTATTTTCAAACAAGTAAGCAACCAAAATGGCCTGCATTTAAGAAACGTGAGCCACTTGTCCATCTGCAGTTTTGAAAAACTATATTAGTTTAAATTTAGTTGAGTTGTGCAAAGTTTGCTCATTATTAATCAAGTTATCTATTCTGACTTTATATTTATTGTTCAATTTTTCTAAATAATATATTAAAATTTTATTTAGTTTTACATTTTTAACTTGTTTTCAATTCGAACTTTTTATTGCAATATTAAAATGAATAAGGTATTTTTTCATAATCTTTTGCTTTTTATTTCTAATAATTTTTTTTTTTATCAGCAATTTATAAAAAATTGCATTGTTTTTTTAATTTCTTTTATTTGTACAAATCAAGTTGCTTGTAGTTTTTTAAGTGGACTTAATGTAGGACTCACTATACCAGCAATGAAAATTAGCGTTCCTGCACCTAGTTTTCCTAATATTCATTTACGTGCTTCAGTTAAAATGCCTCCAAAACAGTCATTTAAATCACTTTTGCCTAAATTTAAATACAATATTCCTACATTTAACGATGACTTCTATAGTTATGAATCAATGGATGGACCAATGGGATACGCTGCAAGTGATGAAAACCCAGTAGGCATACGTCATAAACCAAAAATGAATTTAAACCAATTTGATCATCAATTTAATACTTATCGCAATTTTAATAATAAAAACTTTAATTATAATCAAAGGGATTTACCATCTACGTTAAGTAAAAGGCAACAGCATCCTAAAGAAACAAATGTAAATAGGGCCAAATTTAACGACCGATTCCGACCTCATCAATCGGAAAATTTTAAAAATCATAATTCTATTCCTTTTCAACCTAAAAAATCAAATTTAAGAAATCTTTCATTAACTCACAGTCGAACATATGAGACAAGACCAATAAAAACTATTAATAGAAACAATATACAACCAAAGAACTTGAAAAAATTAAATAATTAACCTAAACTGTGTTAAGTTTAGCGAAAAAAATAAAATAAACTTAATGTTTCTTTAAATAATTCAGTGATTTTAAATTTTAAAACACTTGTTTTATTAGTTTGTTTACAAACATTCCACAATTGTGTGATATGTAAATTTATGTTTTAAATAGGCATTTACTAAAGTAAACATTTCATAAATGACATCTTAAATTTTAAACTAAATTTCATCGTATTTTTTTTTTGCTATTTTAACATTTACACATCAGTTATTTAATGTATATTTACCTTAGAAAATCTAAAAATAAAAACAATTTTTGTTAATAAAAAAGTGAATTAAATATCAATAATTTAAAACTAAAAGTATTTAAAAAAATAAATTTGAACATTTGCATTTTTGGTTAAAAATAATTTAATACTGATTAAAAATAGTTTAATACTGATTTAAAATAATTTAAAAACGTCAAAAATATTTTAATATGAAATTTATTCTTTAAAATACGTTTAGTTTCAAAAATCACGAATAGATGAAACTTTTTTTTTAATTAATTGCCAATCAATCATTAAAAAAATTAGCGTATGTTTTTAGCCGAAATGCAAAAATGGCAACCAGTATTTATTTGTGTTAAAAAAAAAGTGAAAAAGTAGAAATTTTAAATTAAGTATAAAAAAAAAATTTAAGCAATGTAAGAAATAATGTTTAGTAAAGAACAAAAAAGTTTGAATTAACCAAATTGGATGTTTTTTTTCAATAAGGTTATGAAAAGTTTAAAAAAAAATCAAAATATTTTAAATGTTTAATCATACCTGCCCATGTTCATCTTGCTTTCACACCTTCAGCTTGAGTGAGTTAGTCAAAAGTGGATTTAAGCTGTTTTACTGAATTTTGACCATTAAACATATGATTATAAAGATAGTTGATTCTGACAAAAACAAATCCAAGATTGCCAATTTAAAGAAGCCGATTAAATTTAGGTTTTTTAAAAGATGCCTGGCTGGCGCTCCTCTGATCATTTTGGTTGGCTTTGGTCAATCTGTTGCGGCTCCCCCCTGTGCAACTAAACAAGGTAGCAAGTTGCAACCTCAATTTTCACCGATTTCACTGATTGCAAGTTATACAATTTGAAAAGCAATTTGTATATTTGCTTTAGGTGAAAGTAGGATCTCCATTGCCACCGATTGCTGTTGGTTGACTTACGATCAAGTTGAAGACCAGTTGAGCAAATCCAAATAAGCGAAAATAAATAAAACTAGGAAACAGTAATTACAAAATTAAATAAATAACTTCTACCGCACAGCTTGATGTCCAGCTCAGATATTTATTGATCTTAAACAAACAAACAGAACTGGCCTGCTGGTCGAGTCAAGAAAAAGGGTCGAGTTTTTCGATCAAGATAGGAAAGGGAGAAAACAGCACAAAGGTGTCTTTAGGTTTGACCTTAATTTTTGGATTTGAATCATTTTTATCAAACAAACGGCTCGTATTTAATTAGTGGGCATGTTTGAAATAAGGTGATGAAAGCTGGTTGCTCCAGTCAAACATAGTCATTAAACTTGAAAAGTGTTTAAAGTGGAGAAAAATATTCAAAAATAATACACTGTATCTAATTTAAATATATATAAAGATTGTTATCTGCTCAAATTTGTTTGTTTTTTCATGGTTATTTTTCATTTGCTACGCTTTTGAAAAGTTGCATAATATCGATTGTTTTATTAAAATAACTCATTTATTGTAAATTTAATAATCAGTTGTGTCTAGAAAAGACAAAAGCAAAAACCATAGATTATTTTATAGTGATTCAAATTTAAAATTCAAATAGTTTTTTTATTGGTTTAACCCTAATAGACTATTGCATTTATAATTTTATTATCAACTGTACTCAATAAACCAATAATGATATCTTAACTATAAAAGTGCAAGCTTTTTAAGGAAAAATTTGTCTTGGACAGAGCGAGCGCCATCAGGTAATCCAAATAGCGATTAAAATGCCAATTATAATAGCATTTGATATTCAGTTTATGAATCGCTTTGAAACTCGCCAACTTATCTTGCAGCCCATCTATTAATGCTATAAAAGATTCAAACTTTAAGAAAAAATTTTACATTAAGAAAATTGTCGAAATATTTGCATAAAAGGAACGTCCAATCACTAAGGCAAATGCATAGTAACATATAAAACCAACCAAGAAAAGATGCAAAAACCAGAATTCTTAAAACATGTTCTTTTTTTGGAACAATGGTAAGATTTATTCAAAAGCAGACCAAAGTGTTTTGCTTTTAAAGGTTGTTAGCTATGGTTTCAGTCTAAAGCCAGACAAAGAACAAAATATGTGCTGTTTGCTTGCATTTCTTATGGTCATGGTGCTGATTTTTTACAAAAGACCTAGGTCTTAAGTTTAAACATAAGTTTTGACCAGTGTGACCAAAGTTTGAATTTGCGAAAATTTGGCAACAACTGTTGCTTTCTTGGCCAAAAAGACCAGATTTGCAGATTAAAATGTAGAAAAGATGATAAATTAAACAGCGATTGATTGTTTGCAAAGTCAAGTGGCGATGAAGGGTAACGAAGATATGTAGTTACTGGACCCGGCATGAGGTCGTCGCGTTTGAATTGCGAAACCGCAAACAAGCCTTTAAGACGTTCAGCCTTTCTTATCTGATTTGCGGTTTAACGCATTTGCCGGTTACCCATCCGCTTCGTCCTACCTCTTACTGTTTTCAATTGTGTTCATTGTAAAAATGTTATTTCTAGATAAAAATCTAAATTAATTTTTTAGGCTTTACAATTTGATCAATTGTTTGTCTAACTTGGCTAGCCCGACGGCTTATCAGGCTTTGCAAAAATCTTGTTTCAATTCATATTTTTGTCAATTTAACTTTTTTATCTACTGCTCTGTGATTTGTCTATCTTGTATTTCACTATCTTTTTGTTTGCTTTCCTTTTTGGCGTTTTTGGTTGCCTATTAAATTTTTATATCACCTATTTTAGTACGAATCAGCTCAAACGCTCATTATTGCTTGCAAGATTTGAGCACCAAAATGTTAAGATACGGCACAAAAGATTGAAAAAGTTTCATTTTCTAGCTTGTTAATTTTACTGATTTTCTATGGTTTATGCTAAATTGCATCCATTGTTCAATGCTTTATGAATAAAACGATTCTTATTACAAGGCGGGGTTCTAAAATTATTTTGCTCGCACAGCAACCTATTCAAAATGTTTAAATATCTAGAGTTAAGAATACTTTTCAAATAAGTAAAGTGTAAATTTAAAATTTTTTTTTTTAGCAAAAGAATGCAAATTGTTTTATTTAAATATTTCAATTTTAAAATAAATTTAAATTTATAAAATTTTTACATGCATTTATTTCTTTAACTTTTAGTAATTTTAATTAACTTTATTTTTGTTAAATTTTAAATTAAACTATAATTTGTTCATTAGTAATATTTTTCAAAAAACAAAAAAAAAATTCTATACATTATTATTTTTTAATTTTATTATTTAATCTAGATGTAAAATTTTTATGAACTTTTTTTATATTATAACAAGATATTAACATATTTGAATATCAAACAATAAATGAAATTTTTATGATTTTATTCATAATTTTATTAAGATGTTTTTTTAGTAATAAAATTAATCAAACTAAAAAAAAATTAACAAAAACATTTGTTAAACTATCAAAAAAATTTCTAAAATTTATTTTTTAAATAAAAATTATTATTTTTTTTTTTTCAATAATTCATTCAAATGCAACATCAATAATTAAATTGTTTATTTTAAAAATAAAAAATATAAATTAGTATATATTTAGTTATATAAATATTAATTTTTTGCCTTTAATAATTTTTTTTATACAAAGGATTATTAAAATTCATTAAAGTTTTATTTACTTAAAAATAATTAATTTAAAAAAAAAATTTACAAAAGTTAAAGGCATTTTGAAATTCTAATTTAATAATAAACCTTATTTGTATTTTTTTTTTTAATTACAAATGATATATATATATATTAAATTAAAAAAAAATAAATTATATTTATATTCAGAATTTTCAAATTTTTATAAAATTGAAAAATTATATTATAAATTAATAAAAAAATAAAAAACTAATTACGCAATTTTGAAACTGTTGCTTGAAATTTTTTTTTTAAATTTTATACTGAGCAATGAATTTTAAGTTTTGTAGTTTTAGGTTTAGGTTATTAATTAGCAAATATCTTATAATTATTTATTTGTTAACCAATTAATTCATCTTTATCATATAGATCTGGTATGTCTACTATGACAGCTTGCACTTCTTTTTTAACAATAAATTTATTTTGTTGTCCATCTAAATTAAATTCAATTACTTCAGTTGTAGTTTCAATAACTTCACCATTTGCGGCGGATTGTTCTGATTCATTCTCTTTATTTTGTAAATCTACTTTGTAAAAATTTTCATCCTCAAAATTTGTTTTTTCAACTGAACTAGTTAATAATGGTATGTCTTTATTTAAATTAGGAGAATCATTTGGTCCTGACACGTTAACAAAAGTTTCCTTCAAATCCCGTTTTTTACGTTTACCTACTCAAATTTATTAAATTAATTAAAAAAAAATTAATTTTATATTTAATTTGATTAATCAAAAATTTTAAGCTGAATTAATGTTTAAGATTAAATTAAAGTTTAAAATTATATTTAGTTAAAAAAAATTTAATTAAATAATAGAATTTATTTGAAAGAATTTTAAAATTAAAACATTTAAATAGTAAAAAAATAAAACGAACAATTTAAAAAAATCTTTTTTAAACAAAGATAAAATAAAATATTTATGGTAGATAGTAACAAAAAGAAAAAAAATTCTTTGAAAACTATAGCTTAATTTATTCTTATCTAAATATTAATAACTTACCTAAGAAAACCGGAGCTTGACGAATTTGTCCTAAACATTGACTAATAACGCAAAATGCTTGAGTTGCAGTAATATTAACTGTTAAAGCGGACTTCGATTTGTTGAATATTATAATAAATTTAGGTTTAAAGCAATAAAATTATAAATAATTTAAGTAAAAATATTTTTTATTTATAAATAATAATATAAAAAATAATTAAAAATTATTAGATAGATAATAAAAAAATTTAAAATAATTGTTAAATTTCTAATTAAGTTACTTTAAAATTTAGTTTAATCATTTATAAATAAAGTAATAATTATAAATTATCAATATTATAAAAAAAAAATAATAAAGTTAACGTTTAAAATAAGTTGAAATATATAAATATAATACACTATTTAAATTATTTTAATAATAATATTTTTAGAAAATTTTTTTAAAAAACGTAAAGTATAGTGAAATTTTTTATTAATATATCATTACTTACAGAACCAGTACATCCCAGCAACTTAAAACCCACAATTTTCCATTAATTTTAATGAGATAAAAAATAATTTTATTTTTTTTTATATTGGTAATAGTATTTATAAGTTTTTGTTCAAATATATCCAATAATTGTGAATTTATTTTTAAATAAAATATTTTTTATAAAAAAAAAATTGTTTATTAGTATAGTCTATTAAAATTCAATAATTTTAATTAAAAATAAGATTAATATCTTACCACAGAATCAAATAAATAATAGTTACAATAAACACATTGACTCTGTGAAGCATAATATATAGATGAAGAAGCAAACATGTTGATTAAAAAAATAAATTAATATATTATGGTTATTTAAATAATACAAATTTAATTTTTTAATTAACCAAAAAAATTATTATTTTTTTTTTTTTAAGTTATTTTAAGCACAAAATATTTTTTTTTAATTAAAAATAAAATTTTTATTTAATTATGAAAAAGATATAATTAAATTATTGAAACTTTATATTTATTTTTAATTTAAAAAAAAATTAGTTTTACTTACATTAACCCTACCCGGATCGGATGAATTGTAGCAAAATCTTGTAGTCAATCGTGGTAAAATAAAACAGTTGCACACTACTACTATCAGAGCAATTGTAAATATGTTAATCCAAAAATTATAAATTAAATTTTCATAAGTAAGGTTATTTTTTAACTTGACCATTTTGGAAACATTGCATTTAAAATTATGCCGTTTATTTGAAAACATTATTGGATATAACTTTCTAAACTTTATGATAAATATGAGATTCGATTAAGCTGGTTTTGAAAAATAAACAAAAAATTTGAAATTAAAAATTTTACAGCATAAAAATTTACAAATTTATTAATTGGTAAAAAAAAGTTCAACTAATTAAATTATTTTTTGGATATATACTAAATTAAAATTTACTATAAAATTTGATTTATCAAAGCTATATTCAATGAATTTGTAGATATATTCATTTTCATTTTATCAATGCAATTAAAACAACAATGGGACAATCATGGTTAAATTATATTCGCCCACACTGCATTGATTAATCCATCGTTCGATTTAAATTATTATCAATGTAACATTTAATTATTTTATCTAATACATCATTACCAAAATATGATGAATAAAATTGATCATGGTCGAAAAACTCTTTGACTAAAGTAATAATAATAAAAAACAAATTGATGAAAATTGTGTCGAAAAGATGATAAAGCATGATGATTTGTCATGCTGATCTGTTTTTTTTTATTTAATTTATTGAGATCACTGTTTTTGGACGATAATCAGTTTTTGTGTATGCTTGCCACTAACTTCTAATGGATTTTAATTGTGTTATCTGTTTGGGAAAAAAAACATTTAAATGCTAGTAGGCTAATGATAGCATTCGTGTAAATAAGGTTACAGATCGATTAGTTGTATTCTGATGTTCATCTTTTCATTGAGATCATCTATTTCATAAGTCACGCAAGTAAATGCAATAGTTATAAACGGCTACTAACTATTTTTTGGACTCACCCACCTAATTTTGAACTCATTAAAAATTTAATTTAGATGTTTGTCTAACTTTGAGTTCTATTGTAGGCCAAGTTTAACTTGTTGCTTTATTTTTTGCAATAGACTATTGTTTGAAAAAATTGTGCATTTTTTTTGTGGATGTTAAATATTTTTAGGCAAAAGTTTTATTAAAATTATATCACACATCTTATCTAATTAACTGTGATGCTTAATTTAAATATTCTAGTTGAAAATAGTTTTATAAATTAGAATAGAAATTAAATTAGTCTATAGTTTTTCTATTATTAGAAGTGTAATATGAAATTTGAAGGTCAAAATAAATTGGAAAAATAAAAAGAAATTGAATTGTAATTTTAGAACTAACACTTGCAATGAAGTTATTTTTATTTTTGCAAAAAAATTAAATATGAATTATATAAAATGTTTTTAATGGTATTTGCTTTGATTGATTTAGGTTTAGGTTAAACTTGATTAACCTAAGCCTAAACTATTTAAAAAAAGCTTATTTTATATGAAGAAGCATATATCGACAAGATTAATAAGTGAAAATTTAGGGTTTAATTAGAATGATTATCAAGCAACCTTAGCTTTGACTCGTTTTGATTAAAAAATAGATGACTTAAAAAGTTGATTTGCATACAAAATTTAGTTAGGTTGTTTAAATTAGAAAATTGGTCATTTGAAATAAATGAATTTCGTTCGCATAATTTAATGTTCATTAATTTAGTTTTCCAAACGAATCAAAGATGAGAGGGAAAGAAGAATTTAGTTAGAAAATTATATGAATTCAACCAAGCCTAACTAAGCGGGAAAAAAGATCAATAAAAAAGCAGAACCAAAATGAAATGAAATTAAGGTGAAAAAGAGTTAAGATGGAGCTGAGTTAAGATGAAAACTGAATTAGCATTTGAATGGCCCGCTGACCGATAAAGTTAAAATGGCGTAAGGAAGAGGGCGCATTTTTGCAGACTGAAAACCTGTTCTAGCTTTTGTTACCTTTAGCAAAACGTTGCGTTTTCTTTGTGGCCCGTCTGTCTCTGCGTTCTTTTGCCTTTGCCAGTCTAAACCGAACCGTTTCTTATAGACATTAATGGCGGATTCGTTTTACAAATGTTTTTATCTTTAGTTTGGGATTAGATCGTCTTTAATTGTTCTTTCTTAGGTTCGACATTTGTCTCATTGTGAACATGTGACTTTGGGGTGTGACTTAAGTGTTCGACATCCGTCTCACACACTCAAAGTATCAACTTACGTGCTGTTTCTTCTACGACTGTGGGCTTGGACGTCTGGTCTAATTAGACAATTGTTGCGCCACCTTAGACCCTTGTTTTACATAATGTGTCTATCGCTGTTCTATTAATAATTCCATATTCATGTCGAGTTGCAACAATTGTGTCCAAGTAACATTATAATCAAACTGATAATTATTGTGTAATTTGCCTATATTTGCCTTTTAAACCTTTCAATGTGGAATACGTGCTGGAATGCAAAGCTCGCTTTGATCAATCAGATTTTTTAGCTTCTCTAACCAACCATGGCTCTTTTTCGCGCTAGCAATTTAGCTAATTCAATCATCATCAGCTTACTGGTTTATTTTTCTGTTTTTACAATTGCAACAGCAAACTATGAAAGTGAGTTGAAATTGAAAGTTAATTCATTTTTTCAATGTTTGAATAACATTTTAATAACTTCATCGATTAGTTTTAATTTTAAAAAACCTTTTGCTGTGTTTACACACAAATTAACAGTTCAAACAGTCTAAATGATTTGTTTGATTAATTGGTTTTCAAATTAGACTGCAAATTTTCTGCACACTTTTAAACTCAATTAAAGCAATTTGTGTAATTCACTGTTGCAAGCTGAATATCGCGCTTTGTTTTGTTTGCTCTTAAATTCATTCATTTTTTACACTATTTTTTTCAGATCCTTATGGAGAAAGCTCATCCACAGAGCAAGTTAATTTTCAAACACAAATTGTTGAAGGGCCCAAAAATACCAAAGTTATTTTAGGCCTTACAGCCACTTTGGATTGCGTTGTCAGACATGATCCTCAAACTAGTATAAATGTTGAATGGTACTTTGGCAAAGTTGCCATTTCAAAATCCACCGTTAATCGCAAACGGATCTTGGATAATGGTTCTTTGCAAATTGAACAGGCTCGCAACACTGATGTAGGTGTTTACAATTGTTCTGTCACATCAGACAGAGGAAATGACTGGAAAGCAGCCAGGTTAGACTTAATTGAGATTCCACATCCACCTTTACACGTAAAAGGGGAACTGCTGCCTAATAATGCATTAGTAAATGTTAGCTGGTCAGCTCCATTTGATGGAAATAGCCAAATTATTAAATACATTGTTCAAAAAAGAATCATACCTAATTACCATGAAAGCGGAAATGACGCTGTTGTAGATGTTGTACCATTTACTGATGTCCCTTTAAATATCACTGCATCCCAAAGTTTTGTTTTGGTTGGCAATTTAAGACCTGCAAGTACTTATCAGTTTAGGGTAGTTGCTGTGAATCAGGTTGGAAAAGGCCAGCCAAGTCAAGCTACTTCTCCACCAGTCACCTTGCCAGCAGAACCTCCAAGTTCTCCTCCAATAGGTCTCATTGGTGCAGCAAGGTCAAGTACCACTATTTACATTCAATGGCAGCCTCCGTCTATTGAAGGACATAATGGTCAATTATATGGCTATAAACTTAGATTCAAATTAGCTGGATATCATGAAACGCCATGGAGCTATAAAAATATAACTAATGCAGGCCAGTTAACGTACACTTTAGATGATTTAATTGTTTGGAAAAATTATGAAATACAAGTTGCGGCTTATAATGAAGTTGGGGTTGGTGCTTATTCTCCTAGCATTCATATTAGAACCAAAGAAGGCAAGCCAGCATCATCTCCAACAGGTGTTTCTGCCGTTGCTTTAAACGCCACTTCTGTTGAAGTAAGCTGGTATTCACCAGACCCGCAATTGATTAATGGAATAAATCAAGGATATAAGTTAAGGGCTTTCAACACACAAGATAACACAACAAAAGAGATAACAGTTGAACCCCATTCTTTGCCAGATAATTTACAAAAAGCAATATTTAGCAATTTAGAACCGTTTACAGAGTATTTTATTAACGTTCTCTGCTATACAACAGCGGGTGATGGTCCAGTAAACGAACCATCAATTAATGTTAAAACTCTTCAAGGATTGCCTTCCGAAGTTTCCTGGATAAAGTTCTATAATGTTTTAGATTCTTCTTTAGATGTGGAATGGGGTCCACCAAAAAAAATCAATGGAGAACTTGTTGGTTATACATTAAAATATCAAACAGTTGGCGATAATTTAAATAAAGAAATCAAAGTGATGAATTTTAGTCAACATGTTTTACAAGCTCATATTAAAGATTTGAAATCGGAAACTTCATATAAATTTGAAATTAATGCATGGACAAGCGTGGGTGCTGGAGAAGCTAAAGTTGCATTAGTAAAAAGTGGGATTCCTCCGGTTTTACCTTTGCCACCTCATAAATTGGCTATATCTAATATAGGTCCCACTTCTGTTGTTCTGCAATTTACTCCTGGATTTAATGGCAATTCTACTATTATCAAATGGACTGTTGAGGCTCAATTAGTAAAAGTGAAAAATGCTAGCTGGTATTTTATTTATGAATCAATTAATCCAACGCAACTTGATGCTATCACTGTGCATAATTTAAAACCATATACCGCTTATAGACTAAGATTAATTCCTAGTAATATTGTAGGAAGATCAATCGAACCTTCAAAGCCATCACCTCATTTTCAAACATTTCAAGATGCACCAAGTCATCCTCCTACTAATATTACAACTCAATCTTTCAATCCGACGACAATTGTAGTTCAATGGGCTTTATTAAATAGCGAATGGTGGTGTGGAGAGCCTCGAGGGTATAATGTAACATGGAGAGAATTATCTGATGATACAATGGAAAGCTATAATGTTGAAATAAAGTATCATGTAACTGAATCTCCTAATATTGGTACATATTTAATTAATGGTTTGACTAATGTTACTGAATATGCAATTCAAGTATATGCGGTAAATGATGTTGGCTCTAGCAATGGAAGTGAAATTATAATTCAAAGAACCTCTGATAGAATTTTAGCGATGCCGTCAAATTTAGAGTTAAAAACAAAATTCCCTTTTTATTTTGAAAAGTGGTTTGTTTCTTCTATTGCAGGTTTAATGATTATTTCTACTTTATTATTGATAGCTGGTCTTTGTATACACAGTTCTACTTACAAATATAAGCATAATCAAAAACATCACTCACATCATAATGTGTCACATGATGGAATCAGTGATACTGATTTTGGTCTTGATGATAATTTGGAAAATCCTTATGCTGCTGGTTTTGAACTAAGAAATAGTGGAATGGATTTGAGCTATAGACGAAATAATCAAATTAATTTAGCTACTAACATGGTTGCAACCGCTAAATCACCTCCAAGACCAGCTCCTGGCTCATTAGCATATTCTGATGATGATGATATTGATGATGATACTAAAGATAATTTATATGATAGTTCAACAGGTAGTGTTACTGAAAAGCCTAGTGAATCTTCAAGCGGTCCTGAATCTGAATCTGATCGAGATGAAGATGATCTTGCAGTAAATCACCATTTTGTAAATCATTATGCCAATGTAAATGATACTCTCAAAAAAGGACACCCATCTTGGAAAAAACAGGCTCATGCGTATGTTGTTAGATCAAATAGAGATTTAACAAATAATAATCAACCAAGTAGTAGTTATCATAATTCGAATAATATGAATGATTTTCAAAATCCATATCCTTCAAGTTCAAGAGAAACACCACCGATTGCGGTAGCATCCTGTTCTCAACCACCTCCTCCAAGTTATAATTGCTCTGTTGTAAATCCGCCTGAAGATTCTGATTTAGATTCACCTAGCATTAATTTAAATGGTGGACGAATTGTGGTAAATAATATGGCTGGATCACGTGCACCTTTACCAGGATTTTCTTCATTTGTCTAATTTTATTTAATTGTATATTCTTATTCATTTTTTAGCATTATTTATTAAAAACTTGATAACTTGAATGTTTAAAATTCAGTTATTTGGTTTATTGTTTATATTATATAGTGTAAATAAAAAAATTGTTTTTAAATTTAAAAAATAATTGTTTATAAAAATTTAATTTATCGTAAAAAATTGTATTTAATTCACATATAAATTATCATTTACTTTTATATATTGTAAATATTTTTTTAAACACATTTATTCATATAAAATTACAATTAACATTATTTTTTAAATTATAAAATAATTAATTTAATTAAAAAAAAATTATTTTTTAATACTTTTAGTTCAAAATCTTCATTTAAACTACTATATGAAAAAAACTTTAATTTTTAAACCTAAAAATTAAATTTTTTATTTTTAAATGTAATTATAAATTTAAAAATACAAAATTATTCTGTAAAAAAATCACTAATTATCTAATTTATAAATATTATTGTTGTAAAACATTACTTATATGTTCAGTACCTAATTTTTTAAAATAAAATTAAAAAAAAATTATTAATTTAATTCTAATAAACATCTGGTATCTATTTGCGGAGACCAATTACCATTTGACATACATGTCGTTTGTTGAGTTCCAGATATAATAGCATTTGGATTATTGCAAGACAATCTACATATTGTTCCAGTATTAAAATTTGCATTATTACAAGATGCATTCAATATATTTTGTTTATTAAGCGCAACTAAAT
Organism: Pyemotes zhonghuajia; assembly: GCA_025170145.1. Lineage (NCBI taxonomy): Eukaryota > Metazoa > Arthropoda > Arachnida > Trombidiformes > Pyemotidae > Pyemotes > Pyemotes zhonghuajia. Next base: position 10,597,154 of record CM045845.1, read on the forward strand.
ATTCTCCCATAGACCTACAATTATTTGATTGAGTTTCATTTTTTTTTGAATTGGATGAAACGCATTTGGGTACAGGAGAAGACCATCTATATGTTCTTAAACAGGTAATTCTTTGTTTTCCTTGTAAACTAAAACCGTTATTACATTTAAAAGTACATGTTTTTCCGATTTTATTTAATGTAGCTGAATGTAAACAATTAGAACTTAACGTGCCATTTTTTGGCCCAAGAAGTTTTTTACAATGATATCGAACTATTTGGTTATAATAAAAAAATTATTTATTAAATTTTTTTTTATTATTATTAATAATCTTAGCAAGTTATTTAAAATAGTATTTATTCACTTTTTTATTTAAAACAATTATCAAATACATACATCTGTAAAAAATTAATGGATCACAAAAATTTGGATATGATGATTTAATGAAAAAAAATATAAGCATTAATGTAATAAAAAAATTTGAAATTAACATTATTTTATTTTATTTACTTATAAAATTTTTGCTAGCACCTTTAAAAATTTATTTATGAATTTAAAATAAAATTAATTTTTTAATCATAATAATTTTGCAAAAATAAAATTTGTTAGATATTATGAAAATATAAATCAAATACAAAATTATTTTTGATTGATTGAATTTTAATTGCTTTAATAAAAATATTTTTAACTTTATTGAAAAAAAATGCTTTTTAAATAAATAAAAATGTTTTTAATTTTTATCTAAATAAATTGTATTTTAATTTTTAAATTTATTATAAATTCAATTTTAGTATTTTTATGTAATATTAAAAATTATATGTATATTAAACTTTGTTTTACAGTATCTTAAATATTTATTTTTTAATTTTATTTAAAAAAAAATTATTTATTAATTTATAAAAAAATTTTTGTTTAATCTATTAAAATTATAAATAAAATAAAATTTTTTAATTTATATGTTAATATATCTAATAAATATTAACAGTATATAGTGGACATTAAATAATAAAGAAATAAATAAATTTAAAATTCTTTAAACAAAGCCAATACATTACATTTTATTCTATGTGTTTTTCAAAACTTAAGGTAAAGTATTATTAATCTAAAGAAAATTTAGATTTTTAAAATTAGAATCAATTTTGAGTAATTTAAATAATGAGACTGTGAATTTATAAATATTATAATTATTTTCTATTTAAGTTTTTAAATCTTAAATTTTTAAAAATTAAAAAAACTAATAATAATTTTAAACTAATGCAAATTAATAAAAAAATATTATATAAGTAATTTAATAGTTTAGTGAGCAACATAATTTTTTATTTTTTTATTAAGATTATTTCAGTTTATTCCTTATTAATTATTTGCTCATTTTTATAAACTAATTTTCATATTTATTAATTTTTTAATTAAAATTTATTTAAAATTACATATTAAATTAAAAAACATTTATTTTACTTCCAAATAGTTTTAAAAAAAAATTTGCGTTTACAATCTATAATGATCTATGGTGTTTATGAAAAAACATGTTTTTTTATGTTTTACTATTAAAATTAAATTATTAAATAAATTAAATATTTAAAAAAAACAAGTGCAATAAATATAATTGATAATACAATTTTTTATTTTTATATTAAATAATTTTAATAATAAAAAATATTTTTTTAAATCAATTTTACTATATTAATATCAAAAATTTAAATTTGATTTTTTTTTGTTTAAAGTAAATAATTACTTTATATCAATATCTATAATAATACAAAAAATTTAAATTAAAGTTTTTTTGTTTAAAGTAAATAATTTTTATCATTAAAACTTTATTTAATTAGTATTTTTTATATTAATAAAAAAAATTATTTTGCAAAATTATGAAAATACACATTTAAAAATAAATATTTTTATAAATTTATAATTTTAAAACGTTTAAGTTATAAAAATGTTTAAAAAAATAAATCTAAATGTTTTTTTTTTTTTTTCAATAAAAAATATACATAATAATTATTTTTTTAAAAAATAATAGAAATAAATAAAATAATTTAAAAATTATTATTTAGTTTAAAAGTTATAATAGAAGAATCTTCTTAAAAATTATTAATAATATAAAATCTTATTAAAAATGAAAAAAAAATATATTTTTAATTTAACACTTGTTATTCTTGAAGTCAAAGTAAGCATTTAATTTAAGACGTTTTTAATATTATATTAGCTTAACAATCTGATAGATATAAATGAAGATGGAACAAAAATAATTGGAAGAGCTGGAAAATCTGTATCTGATATTCTTCCATGCAGTAAAAAAATTAAGTAATTTTTAAAAAAAAGAAAAAATTATATTTCATAGTTTTTTTTAGTTATAAATTTATTAAAGCTGATTCTACAGGAACAAGGTTAGAAAATGGTTCATATAGTGGAGCATTAGGTCTTTTAGAAAAAGGGGTAATTTAAAAAATTAAAAATAATATTTATAATTAAATTTAAAACTATTTTAGTTAGCTGATATGTATTTTAGACCAAGCAATGCATTTATTCGTGGAAATCCAGCAAAAATTTCTGTACCTTTATATTCAGAAAAGTAAGCAAAATATTTAATTTAAAAAATTATTGATTTTTTTTTAAATTTTTAATTTAAAGATATGTAATTGGACAAATGATTAAACAAAATAAAAAAGAAAAATCAGATTTTTTGGCAACTTTTAATCTTTCAATGGATATATGGTTTTTATTTTTTAGTTCAATTATATTAACATTTTATTTTTTATCTATTTATAATAAAGTTCATCAAGCATATAAAAGTAATATTGTGTTTTTAAAGTATATCTTATATAATACTTTAGGTCAAAAAAATGATCTTAATAAATTGAAAAATAATTATTTTATAAGTTTGTTTGGATTATTCTTATTTATTTGCCATAGAATCATAACTAGTAGAATTAAAACTGATAAAGTATTAATTTATAAAAAAAAATCTTTTAAGAAATTTTATTCATTTTTTTATTTTTTTTAGGTTGTAATTGATACATCTTGGTTATTAACTTCAATGGAAAAAGTATTTGCAACTGATCTAAAAGTAGTTTGGATAAAAGGAGAATCTGATCTTGAAATAATAAAAAATTCAAAACCAGGTTTTATAAAAACTAAATAAGATTTAATAATTAAAATATAAATTTTATAGGTTCATTAATGTATAAAGCTTGGAATTCAAAATGTAATAGAAATAAATTAATATTATATTATAGTAAATTTATGAGTTATGAAAGTTGGTCTAAATTTCAATTTGTTTTGATGAATCGAACTTATGCTTTAGTTAGTGGAAATGTATTTCTTTCTTTTTATCCAAATGGTTTTTTTTATATGAATGAAAATTCATTTTTTGAAACTTTTCAATCATTTTATTATTCTAAATATTGGAAATTAAGTTTTGAAAAATTAGTAACATGGAAGTAAGTAATAAAATATTATTAAGATAATTAAAATTATTTTTTATTAGTTTTTATAAATTAAGTGAAAGTGGACTTGTTCAACATACTAGAACAAATTTTATTAAAAGTGCAGTTCCTTCAACCGAATTATCTTTTCGCATTGTAACAAGAGTTCAAACTATAATTGACCGATATGCTACTTTTTCTCCAATTAAATTAAGTGCTTTAATTTTAACTTTTAGAATCTATTTTTTTTTTTGTTTAATTGTATTACTTTTTTATCTATTTAATATTTTTAAATTGTTAAAATCAAAAAAAAATATTAAATAAATCAAGTTAATTAAACTTGTAATACTTACTTAAATTTAATACTTTAATAAAATTAAATACAAAACAATTGATGCTTCAACTAAAATTTATTTTGATAAAAAATTATAATGAATGTTAAGAAATATGAAAAAATTGTTTTAGAATAATTTTTTGATATTTTAAAAAAATGTAAAAATGTGAAAAAGTAATTTTAGATAAACATTCATTATATTGTTCATCAAAAAAAATTATCTAATCTAACTACTGAAAATTATTAAAAGGAATGTATAATTTAAATATTTTTGGTTTGATTATTGGTTATAAGTAATACATAGTTTATCAATAAATGAATTAAGTAAATGAAATTCAAATGTTATATTAATTAATCGAATATGTCGTAAAAAATGAAATTTAAATTTTTTTTTTTTTTTTTTTTTTTTTTGGTATTACTTTGGCATATAGTTTCATGCAAAAAATTCTAAGTATAGTAAAATAAAAAAAAAACATTTTTTATATTAAAAACTAAGACTAAATATTTAAAATAAATTAATTATAGTATAAAATATGTTGTATAAACATATAAAAAAAGTGTGAAAATGCAAAATATTGTCAAAAAAACTTTTACCGAAAGTAAAAGTACGAAAAGTTAAATTATTGAGGACAATCATAAACATGTTGTTGAGTTTCACAACTTGATTTACGTTTGCTAGTGGCAGATCCTGATGGTGGTGGTAAAGGGCGTTCCCATGGTTTCTGTTGTTGGGACATATAAGATTTCATTTCTTCATTCATATTTTCTTTAAGTGGCATTGTAGAATAAGGAACAGGATATCCAGTTGACGCATCAAATGCAAAATTTCCTTGCATTAAAGGTTTGCTTTTATCAAAATCAACATATCGATGAGTAGTTCCAATATAAACGCTTTTTTCAGGGTCATTCATATTTCTAGGTAAAGTGACAGCTGATAAATCTAAAGGTGTACGCATTGCTTCAAGTTGAGCTTTTCTCACACAAACGCATGCAATTACGATAACCAAAACCACAATAACTACTGCAACAGTAATAGAGATCACACTTATTATATCATATTCAACTGGTATAGCAAGCTGACTTCCAGTGTTGAAAATTGATGTTTGTAAAACTGAATTTTTTTCATCCTTATTTGTCTTAATAGTAACCATATTGCTAGGATCTCCTTGTCCGTAAGTATTCGTTGCAGTCACATAAACCCGATAAAATGTATTAACTTGTAGATCTTCCAAAATATATTCTTGTTCAACTTTATGCTCGTTCACAGGTACAGACAATTCTCTCCAATTAGAATTATGTTCATCTAATTTAAAATAAATTGAATATCCGATTACTTTAGCGTTTGTGTTTGATGTGATTTCACTTGATGGTCTCCAAAGTAAATGCACAGAATTCATTGTAGTGGTCAAAATATGTAGCCTTGGTGCAAGTGGTAAATCTCCAGACAAAGTTTTTACTAACATTTTTTGAGAATTTGGACCACTTCCGGCTGAATTATAAGCTTTTACAATAATTATATATTCTGTTCCTTTGTGTAAAGAAGTTAAAAAATATTCATAGCTATTGTGACCAACTGGAACTGTTCTATAAGAAAAAGATTCTTGATAATTGTTTGAGCTTAATCTATAACCAATATAATATCCAAGTAATTTGCCATTATGAGTTTCTTCTGGTGGTGGTTTCCAGGAAATTCTAATTGTTGTCGGCCATCTAGATTCTACTAATACATCAACTGGGCTAGCTTCAGGTTCTTCTTCTCCTGTTACAAATCTTACAACTTGTGATGAACTTCCTCGACCAACTTCATTTTCAGCCAAGATACTTAACTCGTAAGCAGTTCCAGGTAGAAGATCTTTAAGTAAATAAGTAGATTGAGAAGCACTAACATTTACTTCATTTAATCGCTTATTAGTTCCGGAAGTGGTTTCACGCCAATATTGTATTATATAACCAGTAAGAGGTGCGTTTCCAGCAAAAGGACTTTGCCAAGTTAAACTAACAGATCTAGACCATCTTTCTCGCACAGTCAATTGAGTTGGTGCACCAGGTGATTCAACTACAAGTAGTTTGTTGGTTTTTTCATCTTTTCCATATGCGTTTTCTGCTTTACAATTATAAAGAGCTCCATCATTTCTATCTGCTGCTGATATAAATAGTTCGCTGGCAACACCATCAGAGGTTTGAGATTCGTAAATTTCCAAGCTAAATATATTAATATTTCAGCAATTAACTTTTGTGAATAAAATTTAGTAAATACCCTGGTATTTTAGATTTATTCAAAATTTGAGAGTCTTTTGACCAGGTGATTGTTAAAGGTTGATCTCCTTCGGCAGAACATAATAGTTTAGCGCTTTCCCCTTTTTTTACAGTTTTCACTGCAAATTTTTCGTTAAATTTAGCCGGAACTAAAATAAAACAATTACGATTAGTATACAAATAAAATTGACAAAAAAAATAAAATAATATTTTAACGCTTTTGGTAAATTTAAATTTCAATTTTGTCGAAATGGGTCTAAACTTAAAATGTGGCGCTTTTTACTTTTAGATTAATTAAAATTTTTTTTAAAAACCTGAAAATCAATAAAACTGTAAAAAAAATAATTAAATAGCTGTGAAAAAATATAAATAATTAGTAGCTGCAAAAAAATAATTATTGTTATGCTATAAGAAAATTAAGATTTAGGTTAAGAATTAAATTATTTAGTGTAAAAATATGTAAAAAATGATTTAAATTTTTGTTTTAAATAAAAAAAAAATTATTATGAAATGGTTTTTTGTGTTTTTGAATTAAAAATTAATTAGTATGAATTTGTAGATGAAATGCCGTAAAAAGTTTGATGAGGAAATATGATGATTGTCAATAATGTCTAATAAAATCCGTTTTGCAAATGTATATTGTAAAAATTTTGCATGTGTATTCCATAAGTAATTTATCATATATTAACATTACATGGTTTTGTATCCTAAAAGTATAAAAATAATTAGTTAAGACTGAATAAAGAAATTACTTACTAATTATGGTATCCTATTTTGTAAATAGGAAATGGTAAGAATTTTTAATATTTAAATGCTTAAATATTATCCTTAAATTATACTTGAACATTTCTTAAATTTATTTTGATTTTAGAATTGAAAAATATAGTATAGTTAATAACGACAATCTTAAAAGTTGATAACGACGATTGTAAATATAGAAATAGTTGAAAATTTGAAAATTAGACTTAAGTTTTAAAATTTAAATATAAATAATAATTGATTGAGTAAACAAATTCATACAAACTGCTTTTAGTTGTTGCTTATAATATAACAAAAAGCAGATTGCAATTAAAAAAGAAGCGAATTGTCGCAATTGGCTGAATTCTAGTTGAAAATGGTTTAAGTAAACATACGCTTTCTCTGACAATTAAGAAAGAGGCGGCAAGTGATTTACATGGAAAACATGCAATGAATTACATCCAAAAGTTATAAACATCGTAAACCAGAACAAAGCATGGAATGTACTGAGCAAGCGTGATCATGATCTATTTGTAATTTGAACTTGAACATCCACCCGAATAGCTTAAGACAATTGCTCATGAGCAATTTCAAATTCAATGCCGAGATTTTCAAGAACACATAAGTGCACATGTTTTAAACAAGCATGTGATTTGTTGAGTTATCACTCACAAGTGATCTGACAAAAGGTTTTCAATAAAGTCTAAACTTGAAACAAGATTAAATTGCTACACAAGATAGCTGAACATTAAGATTACGTCAAGTTGTTCGAAAAATCACAGGTCTTTAGTAGCCACAATTTTAGAAGTTTAATAAGCATAGTTTAATAATAATCATGAATGGTTCCGAATGTGGTGAGTGCAAGAAGTTTAGCAAATCCAAGAAGTTTTCCAATTTAAATTTGACTGAAAGTTAAGTCTGCTTCAAGTGTGAAAAGTTTGCAAAATCTAAGCAGAATCATTGCCGCAAGACTAATTGGCTGTTTGACAAATTCAAACTTAAATTAACCTAGCAAGTTTAAATGTCTAGCAAATTTAAATGTCTAACAAGTTTAAATGTCTAGCAAGTTCAAATGTCGACAAGTTTAGGTTAAGCTGAAGTTAAGTTTAGTGGTTCACAAGTTTGAAGTTCAAGTTTGCAAATTAATTTGGAGGCCAAACGCTGGTTTGTTTACTTTTTAAGCTCTATCAGATCAAGGTAAGGCAAACACGTGAAGATATAAGATGACTTCGAAGTGGTTTATTTGAAACAAACAAAAACTTTGGCCCCTGTAATTTATTGCAATGATGGGGCGCTGTGGGCCACATGATACGAACAGGGACAAGTTGGCCCACTGTTATTCTGCGCAAACTCTTTCTGGTCCGGTTTGGGCATACGGCCATTGCCTAAATTTAGTACATTATACACTCGAACGAGGTCGCTTCTGTGTGGTCCATCGCCTTGCTTTCTAAGATTTGTTTCTTAGTTTGCTACTAAAAAATATTCTTGTTTGAATTTGTCTTAGGAAACTATTTTTAAGAAGTGGCACCGTCAAACTGCCAAATTTTTCATTTTACTTTTACTTGATAAATTTTCAATTTGGACACACCAAACCTGAGCAACGATTCCAGTCGTAACTTTCTATGAAAAACTGATCTGCTTTAAGAAAAAATACTTATCTGCAAAAGCACACATACTTACTTGAAAGTATGGATCTAAGTTCATTAAGTATAAGTTGCAACCTCAGTTTCTAGTTTAGCTTTGGTTTCAACCATTTTTTATTTATAAATAAAAGTTTACTTTTAAACAACTATTCATCATGTTGAACAGGCTAAGTATTTGTTTTTAAATTATATCGCAATTCAAAGTAAACAAATGATTCAAGTTTTTAAAAATGTAAAAAATATAAAAAAATATATATTTAATTACTCCATTATTTAACTATATATAAATAAATAATAATTATAATACTAATCAAACTTTATTTCATTTTACAATTTTAAAGTTAAAAAATTTACTAAAAGTAAAAAGCGCGTTTTAACCCTTAAACATTGAATTTACCAAAGAAAAATTTTTTTATTAAAAATATAACATACCTATTAAATTTAAATCCACTGAATTCATCAACGGAGATCCTACTTGATTAAATACTTCGCATTGATAAATTCCTTGATGTTTTTTTTTTACAGATTTAATTGTCAATAAATATCCATTGTTTGAAATAAAAATGTTTTTTTCGTCTTGATTCAAACGAAACGATTTGCCATTTTCATCTATTGAAAGAAATTCCTGTTTATTTTGAATTTAAATTTTATTAAATTGTTTTACCAATAAAAGTCCATTTAGTAGAAGGAATAGGATTTCCTGTTGCACTGCATTCAAAAACAGCAGTCTCATTTATTTTCATGTCTACATTTTTGGATTTAACTTTCCATTTCGGAGGAGCTAAAGCTAAATTAATTAATTGTAAAAATTTTAATATTATTTCAATTTTTTACCTTTCAAATTAAATGTAGAACTAAATTCATCCGAACCGTGCTCATTTTTAGCCAAGCACGAATAATTTGCTATATCTTTTAACTGTACAGAATTAATCGATAGTATCAAAATGTTTGAGATTTTGGTAATTTTTATATTATCACTTTCTTTTATTTCTTCTCTTGAATTGGAATTGAACCATTTTAGACTAAATGGTGGATCGCCACTAGAAACCAAACAAGCTGCTGATGTAGACTCCCCTTCGTTTATTTCTTTTGGGGTGAAAACAAACGGCGCTACTTTGGGACTAGCTAGTTCGAACTTTGTTAAAATTGCATTTCTTAAAAACAAAGATAATCTTACCATTTTGACAGTTTATGTTATTTTGCAAAAATAAGTTGAAAAATAAAATAATAAAATACATATAAATTAATTTAGACATTAAAATGGCAATTTATTATTAATTATTCTACTAAAATAGCAAACTAGTTGTTTACTTGAAACGACTATGCCAATATTTTGAAAAGAAGAATGCCAGGTTTGATGACAAATTGAGGATAAAAATTTGAACTTTTAAAAGCGGTAAAATAAATTTTTAAATTTAATTTATGAATATAATTTATCATCATTGTTGACACATTTTTGATAAATTACATTGATATCAATTAAACTTATTTGATTACACATTTCAATAACATAATCATTTTCAAACAAAATATTAAAAATAATTTATTATTTAATCAAAAAGATTTTAATTAGCTCTAGTAATAAACTGATTTATTTTTTGAACATTAAAAATTTTTCACTTTTAATCTTCAGATAAGTTTAAATTTAAAGTCGTTCTTGTCAAATTTGTGTGAAAATAAAATGATGCAGAACCTAATCGAAACTAAATAAAATAATTTATTTTTTAAACTGAGTAATAAGCATATTTGATAAAAATATTTAAAAAAAAATAATTAGCAAAGTTTATTTTAACTTACAAATATAAACTAAATAATTATTTTTAGTGTAAACAATCTGTTTTACTAAACATTAAATTATTACAATTTTTTTTTTAAAACCTAAACATTAAATTTGCTTGATAATAAACAGACAACTCGATAAATTTATTAATTATTAATTTTTATTATTTAAAAAACATATACAAATTAAAACTTACAACACTTTAAATATAAAAAACTAATTTAAAATACTTAATCAATTATATATCTAAAAATTATCATTAAAAAGATAGATTAATCTGAATTTCAATTGTCAAATGAGTGTAAAAGCGTTAAATATTATTAAACTTAATTATACTTACTAATGGCTTGGATGAAAATTTTTTTTTTTATCATTGAATCAACTTCATTAAGTGCAGTGCATTCATAAAATCCTTGTTTTTCCTTGGTCATTCTAAAACTTAGATGACCATTAGATTCTAATTTTTGTGCAAAACCTTATTAACAAAAAAAAAACTTGAGAAATGATAAATTTATTAATAACCTAGAATAATAACCGTTTAACATGATTTTGGTCCAAGCAATTTGAGGTTTGGGATAACCGTTTGCCGAACAATTAACTGAAACTATTTGATTTATTTGAATTTTTAAGTCATCAGGCTCTAACGTCCAAAATGGTGGTTCTTAAAGAATGAGAATTTAAAAAAAAAAGTTAATATTGAATAGTGAATTAAAGTTACCGTGAACTATTATTTCAGAGGTGAAACTGTCAAATCCTAATAAGTTTTCAACTTTGCATGTATAATTTCCGTTCAAACTTGAAGAGATCGGATTTATAACTAAATTAGAAACTTCTTCTGATAATTGTTTAATAGAAACAGCCTCAGTTGAATTTAATTGTTTTGAATTAAGATACCAATAGAATTTAAAAGGTGGTTGGCCGCTTTCGATAGAGCAAAATAAACTAATTTTGCTGCCGAAGCGGATGTTAGTGGGTACGGCAAAAGGAATCATCTTAGGAATATTTGAGCAAAAGCAAAACAATGCATTTGTAATGATTAAATTAATTAATAACAACATTTCGTTCTAACTTTTAATGAGGTTGATCTAGAAGTCAGATCGGATCAGCTGTGATAACTAAATCCAATAGCGCCACCTTTTGAGCTAAATACTTAACATTTTTAAGCAGAACATAAAAAAATAACCTTTGTCTTTAATTCTGTCTTAACAGATTAGTATCAAACTGGATTTAACTTTGTTTAACTGGATTAAATTTAAATAAACCAAAAGCAAAAAAGAAAAACAGTGTTTGTTACCAATTGCTTCAACCAAAATTTGTTTTTTAAGTTTAGGTTCAATGTTGTTGGACACCAGACACTCTAAATTGATAAGTTTTTCTTTTCTTAAAACATATGTTAGAGTTTGATTTCGGGATAAGAGAGTGGATTTGCCTATGGAACAAGTGGTGCAAAGTTAGATTAAAAATAATATATTTTATATTTTATAAAGTAAAATTTACCGTTTTGAATAAGATTCCAAATAAAATCGGGTTTTGGATTTGCAATGGCATCACAGTTCACTCGAAACTCCTTGTTTAGTTTTACCTTCATATCTGTAGGCTGTCTAACCCATTTCGGTGAGGCTAGAAAACACGGGTTTTTTTTAGCAAATTTGGCTTACTTTTTGGCAAGCTTTTAGATAAATTATTGGCTGACATTCGTAATTACCTTTGATGTCCAAAGAAAGAGCGTTGCTGTCAGAACCGTAATGATTCTGTCCAGTGCAAGAATAGTTTCCTGAATTATGAAGAGTAATATTTTTGATGACCAAATTTGATGAATCTTCGTATTTTTTAATGAGTACATTTGATAAATCAATGGGTTGACTGTTGTACAGCCAATTAAAATAGATAGGGAGAGTTCCTTTTTCAGCAGAACAAACAATTCTAATTTGAGAACCTTCTTTTAAATTTTTGGAAACCAAAACTAGATTTATTTCCGGTTTAGACATTTTACACGCACAACACAGACAAAGAAGAAATAGAATCTTTATTAAATACATTTTTAAAGTGTAAATGATGCAAAAATGAAATAATCATCGATTGAACAGAGAGAAGTTGACAAGTGATTGCAATGTTTATTTGTTTATATTTTGGTTGATACGGAACAGAGCTGAGGCGGGAAAAGTTTTAAAAATTATTCCGCAACTGGCTGCGTTTAAGTCATTTAATCTTGCCGACTATTTAGCTGGCCGAATTAAAAATTGAATAAAGACTAGCCAGAATTAGACAGAAATATGTTTGAAATTTATTTCATAAATTACGAATGTCATACAGGTAGGCTTACTAAAATGAGTATTATAACAAAAATTTTATTGAATTTAAAGTGAGATGCTACAATAAACTGAACTGAATAACTTGATATAATGATTTGTAAATTTGACTGCAAAGATGAAATACAATAAATTGAAAACTGTTTGATACAAGATGCATGGAACGCGTTTAAATCAACGATAATCTGTGTTTCAACTGGGATTAATAGATAGCGGTATAAAAGCCGGCTATTTTTACATTAAAAAGGAAGTCACGTTGTTTTGTCGCCTTATAAAAACGCTGCACATGTCTGCAGCGTGGTTAGTTTGCAGTAGCCACTATTCGACACACGCGGGACCACACTTTCCAATAGATTAGGTAATTTTAAGCTTGACCTTGTCAACCCCTTTGGAACTAGTCTTTCGCACCTGTCAAGGTCGATGTTTGTCTTATTTAAACCGTTGACACACGACAGGTGCAACATTAACCCGCTGTTTTGGCTCACCTGATCAAAAGGGTCAACTCAGTTGTTCAAATCTATATTTAATTTTCCTGTAAAACTAAATACGCTAATTGAACCACATTTTTGTTTCAGGTCGTTCTGCTTTCAAATGGATACATAAATACTGCTTTTTATTGATAAACTCTGCCTTTCTAACTACTTACGATAATTGTTCACAATTTATTTTACAACTGAATATAGTCAATTAAACTCGCAATGTTTACAAACTTGAATGAAAAGAAAAGGTGCGCAATAATTCGTACAAAGATCATGTATGGCTCAACACATTAATTCGTATAAATGGTGTTCGTTTGGCTTTCTTAGAGCTTTCACGCTGGTTTAAGAAACTTGTCTTAAAGAAGCGACTAATGCTGCTGTTGCAGCAGCAGATACTCCAGCTCTTGAGCCGAACGCAACAGGAAAGCCGCTGACTCTCTGTATCCTGAAATAAGTTGCTTGATAGCCACTAGCTCTGTCGCATTCAGGTTGTATTTGAAGATATTGGCCAAAAAGTGGTCATTTTTGCTGTCTAGTGGATACAAGCTCTTCGAGTCTACAGGTACACTGTCAGTAGTGGCGATTTCGGTGGAATAATTATGTCTATTTACATTATCGATTCGTTGTTCCATTATACTCAAGGAACCAAAAGCTTTTTCCTTGTTTGCTATTTTCAAGTTTTCCAGCGAATTGTTGGTCAGTTTGCTGATCTTCGAAAGATTAATGGCTTTGTCCTTGCAATCGCCGTCGTCCATTTTGATCTCTACACAAAATTCTAGTTAATAGAGACAGACACTCAAACAGAAACAAACAGAAACAAACCATTTTTATTGATCAGTCGACTAATCAAACTGGAATTAAACGTTTGATATGGGTTTTTGCTGTAGATTTTGATTGTGTTTGGAGATTGGCGAGCTGGAGCACTTATGTCTTGACAATCCTGTGTACGCACAACCACCAAATTAGATTTATTTATTAAGTAAATAAATTAATTACTACTTACAATTGCTACTGACAACGGGCTTAGTCCATCTTTGATTCTTTTTGCGTTGTTCACCTCATTTTCAAATGCATCTGCTAAAATTTTTTCTGCAGCCGCTGAATTCAAATGGTATACAGGTGAATTAAGAGTTTCTTTGCTTAAAACCAGGTAATCATCGCTAGATTCATCGTTATTCAAAAATTTATTTTCGTCGTCAAATGTTTGGCCAACTTTTCTTAAACTCTGAATTTTTTTAGTTCTTCTGCAACTTTTCAAATATGTACGAATACGTTTTCTTGCTCTAGCTTGCATTTCCGGAAATTGGCGCTTACAAGAGTCTAAGATAGCTTGAATTTTTTCCTTTGGCTGTCTTGAGATTGGAATAGAACGATCTAGATTTTCATCGATAAATAATCTGACGAACATCTAAAAATATTACAAAATTATTAAAATGCAAAAAATCATAATAGTAAACTAGCTAAATTAACTGGCAAAATGCACAATATGGAAAATGTAAAAATAAATAAAAAGAAAAAATAAATTAAAAAACTTACATTAAAAGCCTTAAGTCTGTCCGGATCTTGATTATCATCCATATTTTTTTGATTATCATCATCATCATCTTCATCATCGTCTTCTTCTTTGAACTCATTATTCAAATAAGAAAAATTTTCGGAATTTGTCGGGTGATCGACAAGCTTATGAACAGAAAAATCAATAATGTTTTGCTCTGAATTTGTCACTTCTTCTGAATTAGTTTGAATATTTTCAGTTTTAATTTTTTTCACGGTGTCTTTGAATTCATTTGCATCATCATCATCTTCTTCATTTATGCTTCGTTTAGCGCTAATCAAACTATCAGCATCTGAACTAAGTTCTTCATCCAGACTTGGAACAAAGCTTGACTAGATGAAAAAAAGTATAATACATATAATGTTTGACAAGAGGCAAGTTTGACAAGAACTTACTTGATCATCATTTTCATTATTGTCAGACAATGTATCGTTATTTGCAAAATAATTGAAACTATTTGCCATCAAATTTTGCAAATCTTGACTACTAGTGTTTTGATTTTTCATATGTTTCAAATATGCAGTAGTGATAGGCAAGTTGAAATCGATTTCAGTGTTCAATGCAGCATTAGCTTCCACAAGTGAGCTGAACACAAAAAAACGAATGTTAAAATTGGCAAAAAAACAAATAGCGATAAAAAGCAAATAGAAGCAAAAGTTAAAATGTATCAAAAGGAAAACTAATTTGGAGCAAAAAAATACTTACTTAGTTTTGCCATCTTTAATTGTGACCAGTTTGCGTTCTTTGGTAAAACTGTTGATTTGTAGGTGCATTCTTTTTTGACAATCTTTGCAGGACATTAAAAACCTGGTCACCGCTTCTCTAGGCAAAAAAGCATACATTTCGGCCACGGCTCGATATGTCCTTTTTTGGCCTGCATGTTTGCCTGCTTTGCCTTCCATTTCCACATGGACTGAATAAATAATTTTGAAAAAGTCCTCCACCACTGCCACTTTCTTGAACACGAACGAATGGTTTTTGCCACTTTTCACGCCCATTGTTTGACTCGAACTTCCGTTTGACTGCGATGCAAAAGTAACAAGTTAATCATCGTTTTGAAAATGATAAGAACGCTATTTTAGTTTGTTTACACATCTCGTCTTGCGAGTTCAAATAAGAAAAAAGCGATTTAGTTGACATTTTTGCTTTTTCAGATTATTTTACTTGACCGAAATTGAATAATTAAATATTTTGATTAAATTTAAATCTATTAACATCTATTTACAATGTTCATGTCGGCAAATTGCGTGAAATGTTGATTTATTTGAATTTTTGTTTTAAATTTTCTTGTTTTGATTGTGATTTGTTTTTTTAGTTTCAAAGTGTAGACTAGCATGATAAAATTGAAAAATTTTTTGACAAACACGAAAGGATTAAGTTGATCAAATTGACAGGGATCAGGTAAAAGCAAAACAGCCGCCGGCCGAAACAGATGTAAACTTTTCGTTGCAAATAAATGAAAAACAGTGAAAAGTAAACGAGAAGGAAGTAAAGGAAGTTGAAGTAGTAGAGGAAATAGAGAAAGTGGAGGAAGTTACAGAAGTGGTTTGAAGATGAAGTTTGCCAGATGACAATTTAAAAGGTAGCAGACAAGAAGAGAAAGGTGAAAATTGAAAAGAAACAAGATAGACAATGGTAGAATGATGGTCGGTTAGTGACCCTAAGCAAGTGATTACATAGTAGTATGGTTGACAATTTGCTTATAACCTTTGAACATGTGATGTTGGTTTTGGCCTGAAAGTGGACACCTGACAATTTCAGCCATGATAGAAAAGCCAGAATGAAACATCAAGCAGAATAGTTGAACTGAAAAGTTGGACAGAAAAGTTGGATAAAACACAGGGACCAAACAGTGGGCCTAAAAAGAGGGCCTAAACAGAGTGCTTAACAGAGTGACTAAACAGTTGGAATAAACAGTTGGACTAAACAGTTGGACTAAACAGTTGGATCAAAAAGTTGGAACAACAGCTATTCTAACTGTCAGGGTAAACATGATGGTAAACATAATTCTAAATAGCCTTATAAAACAGTCAGATCAAATAGTTAGATCAAATAACTATACTGAATAGCAAGATCAAATAGTTAGACCAAATAGTTAGACCAAATAGTTAGACCGATTAGTTAGACCAAACAGCTAGATCAAACAGCAAGACCTAACAGGCAAGCCATTGTGTACAAGCCTGTCTGATCCCGTTTCACACTCCAGCCAGCCGAAATGAGCGGAAATTGTGCTTTTTGGCTCTAGAAAACAAACGATCAAAAAACAAGTGATGGGCGCGTCATTTTATGAGTTGCCGGTGCGGCCAAAACCGCCCACATGGCAACTGATACCAGACTAGTTTGGCAATAGACAGGCTGCTACTGAATAATGGATGTGAGTGAATGCAACGACCAGTTTCATTGTGAAACTGATTAAAAATTTAACTGTTCATCAAACCAAATGGCTTAAGTGCGCGACACTGTGATGGACGTAGAATTGACCAGTGCGTCTGGACAAGTCTGCGGTCGAACGGTCGGCTTTGGTGGCCGAGTGTCGGCTAATCAGTTGGGCAAGTGATTAAAACAGATGCAATGGAAACTGGCTGGGGAAAAAGATAGCAAAATGAGAAATGGCATAACTGTGTTTGATGATCAGCAGCAGCGACTTGTGCCACCTGCCTTTGTGTTCAGCCTTTTTAGGTTGACATTTTTGTGCCGTCAATCGACTCACTAGAGCCGGATGTTGGTCTCTTACCAAATATAGGTTGATTCACATTGACATTTCGGTTTAGCGGACTAGGAATGAATAGTAGAATAGAAGAAGTTAGTAGGAGCTAAGAGTAGAATGGAGAAGATGAAGAAAGAAGGAAAAGAAGGAAAAGAAGGAAAAGAAGGAAAAGAAGGAAAAGAAGGAAAAGAAGGAAAAGAAGAAAAAGAAGAAAAAGAAGAAAAAGAAGAAAAAGAAGGTAAAGAAGCAAAAGAAGCAAAAGAAGCAAAAGAAGCAAAAGAAGCAAAAGAAGCAAAAGAAGCAAAAGAAGCAAAAGAAGCAAAAGAAGCAAAAGAAGATAAAGAAGATAAAGAAGGAAAAGAAGGCAAAGAAGACAAAGAAGACAAAGAAGACAAAGAAGACAAAGAAGACAAAGAAGACAAAGAAGGTAAAGAAGGTAAAGAAGATAAAAATGAAGAAAAAGAAAAAAAAAATAAGCAAACAAAAAAGAAGAATCAAAAAGAAAAAAAGGACCAGACAAGAAATTAAGCCACATCATTCGGATCCGCACCATTCGAGCCTGCAAATGGTTTAAGAACACGCTTGAGCTGATTACTGAAACTCAGCTGGTTAGCCATGAACGGATTGGCCAAATGCTGCAATCTCAATACACCTGCCATGCACACACAAATGGGCTTGAACATACTGAGCATTAGTGCGGCAAAGACATTTTGCTAGAAGAGTACTTGTTCTATCTATCTAGCTGTGTATCTAGTGTGTATTTAGTTAAATGTATGGATATCTAGTTGTAGCTATGTATCTAGTTGAACATTTGGCTATGTGTTTAACTTTGCATTTAGCTATGTATCTAGCAATGTATCTAGCAATGTATCTAGCAATGTGTCTAGCTATCCATTTTTAGCATCTATCTAGTTATCTATGTGGCTATACATTGCACACAGTGCCAGTCCAATAGTGGATGCAGATGTCTGTATCCAACACGCACACCCAAAACCGGAAGTGAAGCCAAAAGCATCTGAAATTACTAATGAGATGTTTTTCAATAACCCAGCATCAATAGCGAAAATCTTTTCCACTTGACCACCATTGAGTATTGATTTGGAAAAAGCAGACTGCAGTGGCTGTAATGTGTTGGCAAGCCCGGTTAATCAATGGTGGCCGGGTTAATCAATGAAAGCAGTAGTGGTCTAAATAAGAAGTGGTAGTTTGATTAAGAAGAGACGATAGTGATAAAAACTGATGGTCCTGTTAAGAAACATGGCTTATGTAAGTGTCGGACCTTTTAAGAAGTGTTGACCTTTTAAAGAAGTTCTGGTCTTTTTTGGGAATTGTTGGTCTTTTTTGGAAAGTGTTAGCCTTTTCGAAAATATTTGTCTGATAAAATTTGTTTGATTAACCATTATAAGGAGTGTTAATCAATAGCGTTTGGATAAAGTAAAAAGTGGATTTAGAAGATAAAGCAAAGAAGGTAGGATTAGACTAGGACAGTAAGATTAATCTAGGACAGTCAGATTAGGCTAGGACAATCAGATTAGGCTAGGACAGTGAGATTAGGCTAGGACAGTGAGATTAGGCTAGGACAGTGAGATTAGGCTAGGACAGTGAGATTAGGCTAGGACAGTGAGATTAGGCTAGGACAGTGAGATTAGGCTAGGACAGTGAGATTAGGCTAGAATAGTGAGATTAGGCAAAGCTAGCTGAATTAGGCTATGACAATTTAGGTTTAGATTTAGGTTAGATTAGACAAAGACAGTCAGATTAGAAATAATAAATAAGAGACAGTTAATCAATGGCGACCTGTTCTTTGGCTTGCGGTGCGCAATAAATGAATGCTGTCTGAATGAAGCACGTGTTTGCAGTGCAAAGAGGATTAAAGTAGCAATGGCTTAGTGCAATAAACCTGTTCAGGCATGACCATGTCGACAAGAGCCATCCCACAGGCCATTCTTCGACCAGCAATTAGTGCAAAAGATGCAAACCTGCGCAGTTTCAAAGCAACTGACATGATTTGGCTCGGCTTCAGGACTGGTTTCCTGGTGATGGAGGGTGAACAAGAATATGGCGTTGGTGTCTGATGAATGCTGGCGAAGCACTTGTTTGTAGGCAACCTATCGAACTCTGGCCAGTTTCTACTGCAAAGCCACTAGTTGATGAGCTGCACAAGTCAAATCGATCGATATTGCCGTAATAGATGGCCAGCTCGTTTTGGCGCGCTTACAGCTTTCAAATTTTAAAGCACTTTGCGCACCAGCCAGCTAAATGATTTTTACTGGCAATTCATAAAAAACGCAACAAGTTTACATTTTTAATTTATTAGGAGCGAGTTGCTGTTCGGACTGTTGCAGTGCACGGCTTTTAGTCAGGTTGCTGCTGTTTAGTGATGTTGCAAACAATTTGCCACTATAGGCTGATATTGTTTTACAGTGATATTATTCTGTGGTGATATTGTTCTGTGGTGATATTGTTCTGTGGTGATATTGTTCTGTCGTGATATTTTTTTACAGTACATTTTTCTGTAATGATTTTCTTTTGCACTTATTTTGTTTTGCACTTATTTTGTTTTGCGCTTTTTTGCTTGCACTAATTTTGCTTTGCACTGATTTTGCTTTGCACTGATTTAGTTTTGCAATGATTTTGTTTTGCATTGATTTTGTTTTGCACTGATTTTGCTTTGCGGTGATATTATTTTGCGGTGATATTATTTTGCAGTCATATTCCGCAGCGATATTATTCCGCAGTGATATTATTCCGCAGTGATATTATTCCGCAATGATATTGTTCATCAGCTATGTTCGATCAGGCTGTTTACAGTCTCATCTTTACAGTTGCTCTGCTCACAGATGCACTGCTCATAAATACACTGCTTACAGATGCACTGCTCACAGTTACATTTGCTGCAATTGCATCGTCTACAATTGTACTGCTTGCAATCACACTGTCCATATTGTTTTTCTTTGATCTCTCTAATTCAACTGTCCACACTTGCACTGTTCATTGACAGTGTTGACAGTCAAACCAGTGACTCCATTTGTTTCGCTCTCGATAGTTTTGCTAGCAGTTGGTCTGTGACCACCTTTGGTTTTCGCTTTGTGCACACAACCTTGGTGGTAATCAGTTAGATGAAAACGATCGGCCCGCCGATTTTGCGCATTTGCTTAGAACAGATTTGGCTACGACGTAGTCGATTCTAATGCTTAGAACGGAAACGGTCAAATAATAAAGGCCAACAAGACACTGCACTTGGACAAGAAACAGATCCTGCAACTAAAAACTAAAAGATAAAGAGGAGGAAGAAGAACAGGTCAGCGGCCAATGATAAAGTGTACACCAATTGATCTGTACACGACTAGCTCGTTTGCCGTAATTGCGATTGCGTTTCAGTGCAGGCACCCGCATCCGGGAGCAATTGGGCTGAAAGCAAAAACCGACGGGGTGGGACAGGCAATGGCAGAATAGGGAATAAAGACCAAGCTTTAGGAAAGTGCGGAAAACGTTTGATGGTTTAGGTTGCAGCATGTTTGGATTGGTTAGTGCATGTTTAGGTCTGCAAATGTTTAGGTTTGCAAATGTTAGGTCTGCCAATGATTGGGTCTGCTAATACTTGGGTGTTTGAATTTTTGCCTCTATGAATGTTCAGATAGGGTATGTTTAGATCGGTTTGTGTGTAGATCAGTGCATGTTTGTTTCAATGCATGTTTAGATCGGTGCATGTTTAAGTGTGCAGAAGGTAAATGTTTAGCTTCAGTTTGAATTTGAAAAAAGCACTCTGACTAAAGAAAGAATGCATTAGCTAAAGAAGATGCTCCCTCAAAAGATGATGCTCTGTTCAAGAAACCTTTTACAAAAAGTCTCTTTATGAAAAAGAGTGCGGCAAAAAAGGCTCTTTTAGCAAAAAAGGCTCTTTTGACCAAAAAGGCTCTTTTAGCAAAAAAGGCTCTATTGACAAAAAAGGCTGCTTTAGCAAATCTGAATGAGGGTGCTTTGCTAATTCCGGCTCAGGATGGGCGGTGGTAGTCGATATTTTGGTAGACGCAAAAACGGGCCAGTCCATCAACGCGCCCAACCAAGCCTGGCATCTTCTGATGGGTTCGGCTTAGTTCGACGTTTCTGCATCCGCAATTTTCACAACTTCACCATCTTCGACCTTTCTTCTAACCGGCATCTAGCCGCCTGTTTCCGTTTCCCTTTTGCATCGACTTCGGCCCACTTTGAATGCACTCGCCAGTCTAATTGCCAGACTCGAGATAGACAAAGATAGAAACTCTGTCAGAATCATGCACAGCCAAATGATTTCGCTTTGCTTACGTGAGCATCGTGCGGACAGACAGTCTAGAGCTGGTCAGAATTGTGGTCCTAAGGGGCCAGACCTGCATGTGACACTTGGCCAGCGGCAGCGACGTTCGTGCTGATGATAAAATGCAGGATCAAGTCGTCGATGATCGTCTGCCAGCTCACCGTCTGTTGGTGCATGTGGCCACTAAAGCCGCCCGCCGGCCGTCTATCTTGCCAGATAGCGCCAAACTTGAATTTGAATATTTGCCAATTTCTGACAACCTATAAAACGCGCACAAGAGTTCAGATGAGACCAGCTCAGTGATAATCATCGTCTGGTCAAGTCGTGTGCATGTGGGTTCGATTGCTATAAACACCAAATTGCTTTGGCCAATGGACAGCAATTGCTTTGGCCAATGGACAGTAATTGCTTATTCAATGAACAGACATTGCTTTAGTCTATGGATAGTCATTGCTTTTAGTCCATGGACAGCCATTTCTTTGGTCTATGGATAGTCATCGCTTTAATCTATGAACAGTCATTGCTTTATTCTGAGCAAACACACATTACTTTAGTCCATGCTCACTCGATGCTTTGGTCAATCCACAGTCATTGCTCTGATCAGCTTATATTTAGTTCTTTACTCAAACTAAAACTATTCCTCTAAGCAATCCGCAACTATTCCTTTAAGCGATTCACAACTATTCCACTAATCAATCCATAGCTATTCTTCTAACCAATCCGCCGTTATTTCACTAATCAATCTCAAGCTATTTCTTTTACCAATCCGTAACTATTGCACTAATCAATTCCAAGCTATTCTTATAACCAATCCCAAACTATTTCCCTAACCGATCCGTAACTAGTTTACTAATCAATTCCAAGCTATCTTACTAACCAGTCAGTTACCATTTCACTAATTAATTCACGGCTTTTTTTCTATTCAACACACGGTTTTTTCAAACTCATTTCTTAAATTGCTGGACACCTATTTCTTTTTCTAACCACACACCTATTTCTTTCACCGACAAAAACACCTATTTTCACCAGTAAAAACACCTATTCCTTTCACCAACAAAAACACCTATTCCTTTTATTTATATATACACCCATTTTTTATTTTTTTCTTCGGACACTGGTTCTGGTCCAGCGGACAAAAGTGGCGCATCCATCATATAAAACAAATTTGCAAATTAAAACGTTCAATGAAATTAAAAGCCACAGTTTAAAATACTAACTCAACCCACAGGAAAACATTTAAGATGTTTTTAAAGCAAGCAATGTAGTCAATGAGCAAGACACACGAAGAAAAGTGATGCAGAATTGATGCTGGTAATGGAGTGTAAATTGGGTTAGCCTTTTCACCTTTTTTTATTTCTATTATTATTTATTTTGTTTTTGTTTTATTTTTGTTTTATTTCACTTTTTTAATAAATTGCCTGTTGGCTTAGCGGTTAGTGTTACGCTTCAAAGGGCGATCGTGGCTAGAGAAAACCAATATTAAACACGCCCACTAAAACCACAATCAAGCTAAAATAATGCACAAGTTTAGGAGAGCATTGAAAAGCGCTCCGACTTTACAAGGCGACAATTGCAAAACCAAGCAAAACCAATATGTTTGCTTTAATTCTTTAATCCCTCATATTTCATTTTTTGTTGGACAAAGCTTTCTTTTTTTTTTCTTACTTTCACTTGGTTTAAATTAAAGCCCGACACGACAGGTACAACTAGCATATGAAAAGTGTTTAAAAGTAAGAGTTAACAATCAAAGTTAAAAGTTTTAACTTGCTACTAATAAGACACTGTTGCGTTTTTGAACATTGTTTTTTAAATTGGTTTCATTTGTAGATTTATGAACGGGTCAAAGGTCAAATATTGCCGAAATTAGTGACATTGCAAGATTTAACATCTTGCCCTATAATTACGCGTGCTCAATCAGCGCTTGACCAGCCGCTAGCAAATCTAATAAATTCGTTTGATGTTTGATTGAAAGTGAGAGAGTAAACTATTGAAAGATTGAACATTTTAGTGAAAGTGAAACGAACAAGGCAACAATTAGAAAAAAGCGCAATTAAAAAAAGAATGATTAAAAACGGAATGAAAATAAAATGATTAAAAAAAAACTGGTCAATGAAAAGAACAACTAGAAAAAAATGAATGAACAGGATCAACTAAAAAAAAAAAATAACTAAAAAAGAATGGTTAAAAAACTAGAAAAAGGAATGGCTAGATAAAAAACGACAAGGGACGACTAGATAAAGAAAAGACAAGAGAGAAATGACTAGATAAAAGAATGACTAGATAGACGAATGAGAAGAGAAAAGCAAGCAAAAAGAATTATTAGATGGACGGATCAAAATAGGAATAGATAAACAATGTATAAATAGGTGGAAGACTAGAAAACGATCAGAAAAATGGTTTGAAGAGAAAAAAAATGTATTTGGAATAATGTGTGCAGAAAAAGGTGCTAAAAAAAGGTGCCTAAAAAAGGTGCTGAGAAATAGATGCCTGGAAAAAGATGTCTAGAAAGAGATGTCCAGAAAAAGATGTCCAGAAAAAGATGTTCAGAAAAAAAAGTCTAGAAAAAGATATTCAGAAAAAGATGTCTAGAAAAAGATGTCTAGAAAGATGCCCGGAAAAAAATGCCCAAAAAATGCCCAGAGATAACTTGTCTTGAAAGATGTATGATCGGCTGGACTAGAGCCAAATTAGAAGCCACAAACGATGCACTGACTTGACAAGGTAAAGCCCACAGGAACAAGACCGACGCGCCTTTCTTCACTTTCTTGGGCCGGCTTATGTCCGACCTAGAAGGCTAAGAGCACTAACTGACAACTGGCTTGATGTGTTCAAGCCTATGTTTGCCTGTGTAATTAAACGACATTAGCCCTAATTGCAATTTGGATAATTACTGGCAAACGTTTTCTCGGCGCCCTTGGCCCGTTGCTGCCAGAGGCTGAGCTCAAGTGAAACAAGTGAAACAAGCAAAAATAAATAAGAAAAAGCGGTGAACAGTTATAATAAGCAAAATAAAGCCAGGCTGTATTTGCGTGTCTGGCAGAGCATTAGCCAGAAGAGATGGGGAAAGATGCGAATATCTTGAGGTGAAAGATAGCAGAGGAAATCCGAAGCTGATTCCGAGCCAATCCGAAAGCAATCTGCGTCTGAAGAAACAAACAAAAGCTAAATACAATAAAAGCAGACAAGAAGTTTTGTCTTTACGCATGTGTAACTGCATCCGGATTCTTAATCACCCAATAGTGTTCACCTGCTGCAAACGGCATCTTCACTATTAACGTCTTTAGAAACTGATGCTTTGATGCGCCGGCAATTTAGCCAGCGGAAAAATAAAAGACAACACCGGCCCAACAATTTCTGTTAAGCTGTTTATTCTTCGCTTTTTCTTTGCTGTTCATTCTGTTTCTTATTCTGTTTCTTATTCTGTTTCTTATTCTGTTTCTTATTCTGTTTCTTATTCTGTTTCTTATTCTGTTTCTTATTCTGTTTTTTTATTCCGCTTCTTATTCTGCTTCTTATTCTGCTTCTTATTCTGCTTCTTATTCTGCTTCTTATTCTGCTTCTTATTCTGCTTCTTATTCTGCTTCTTATTCTGCTTCTTATTCTGCTTCTTATTCTGCTTCTTATTCTGCTTCTTATTCTGCTTCTTATTCTGCTTCTTATTCTACTTTTTATTCTGCTTCTTTTAACTTTTTTTTGTCTTTTATTTTCTCTCATTTTTTTCTACTTTCTTCCCATCTTACTTTCTTCCTATCCTACTTTCTTTCTATCCTACTTCTTTCTATTCTACTTCTTTCTAAACTTTTCTTTCATCTACCCTTCATTTCGTCTACATCTTCTTGCTATTTTATTATTTATTTTTTTCTATCCCTCTTTCATTCTCTGTTTATCTCCATTTGCTTTCCTTTTACTCTGGCAGCTGACGTCGGCCGGAAACAACGACAGCCCAATTGGCGAAAAAGCTTTGAAATGACGTGGCTAAATGATGGGCAAAGTTGAAACGGCCAAAAATAAAAGCATCTTGTGATGCTAAGTTTTTTTGCGTTTTTTGCTCTTTCTAATTTTGCTTTTTTTCTCTCTTTTTTTCTGGTAAATTGTCTTAAAGCTGAATGAGCTAAAGACATTCAGATTACTGCTGCCACCTCTGTCCATTGGCTGTGGTTGCTTGGCCATAGACATACAGAAACCAGCATATCTGCTCTATTGACACGAGTGCAAATGACAAAACAATGACGCCGTATGTGCGCAGAATAGAAACCAGGCCACAAGAGGCAACACATACATACACAGGCTTAAACCAGATGAGCCATTAAAAAAAAATATCAAGAAATAGAGAAAACATGGGCATAAGACGTCCACAATGTAAGAAACATCTACCAAGAAGTGAATGCAAAAAATGCAAGAAGATGAAAGATGAAAAGCACACAAACTATTATATGTTACAATGTAATGTAGAGATGGTGCAATGGTCAGATAGTTTGACCAGCTGCAAAATGCACACATAAAAATTTTTGTAAGATGAATCCAAAGGACATTTGATCGAAGCCTTTTTGCCTCTTTGCATCTTCTTCTTTTTCTTTTTTCTTCCAATCTTTACTTTAGCATCTTTTCTTTACTGGATCGGAAATTGGTTTGGTGATCAACTTCTGTCCGAATGCGTAAACAGCATGTCTTTATGAAACCAATTGCGAACAAGCAAAAGGTCAGACAGTCATCACTGTGCCAGATTAAAGCAAACTGCAGGCACAAGCTAAATCACCTAAATTGTGAGAAAAGAAAAAGTGGAAAAAAATCCAGATGGTAGAAAAGCAGATGGAACTGCGGAGATAAGTAAAAGATGGTTTAAACAGTGGTAGAAAACGTAAACTATTATCAATCAGTTGAATGCTTGAAAGTGGCTTTTGTGAAAGTTGCCAAACTGTTCTTAATTACGACCACATACTGATTCTTGTTTTCTGTGACGTCGGACATTTGTGCGGGTCAATTGTAGCAAATTTTGAACAAATAAAAGAGTTTCCGGAACTGGTCAGAAAAAGCTATTGGCCAGAGTTTTGTTCTGTCAAAGAGACCGATTGAAAAATCTGCAAACGGCTTAGTATGTTTGCATTGGATTGCGATCAAGTGTGGCAAAATCAGGCCTGTGATCATGATGCATTTGGTTGCCATCAGTCAAGCTGATTACACTAAAAGCCAGAGTGTCGTTTGATGGTGGCCAGGTTTTACTCTTGTCTACTCTGAACTTTGCTATTTCATCTTTATTATTTACTTTTGTTACTTTTTTTTAATTTTTTTTTTTTAGTTTTTCCTTTTTGGTTTTTTTTTTGTTTTTTCTGTTTTTTTTTTCATCTATTTTGCTTTCTTTTCTTAGCTTCCAATTTCTAAATCTTTTTTCATCTTTTTTATACTTTTTTCTACTCTTATATCTACTTTCATCTACTTTTTTAACTTTTTTAACTTTCTTAACTTTCTTAAATTTTTTAACTTTCTTAACTTTTTCTATTTTTTATTTTTTTTCCCTTTTGAACTCTCGTTTTGAATTTTTATTCTTGTTTTGCTCTTTTACTTCAAACTTTTACTTTAACATTCAACCCCCACTTTCTATCCTTCATCTCTCATCTTTCACCTCTTGTTTCTTATTTTTTAGTTTTCGTCTTTCAATCATCATCTTGTTTCATATTTTTGTCTTCTTTTTTTTCTGGTGTGTCTCATTTTTTTCCCGTTTTAAATTAGTTTTTTGTTTTTTTATATTGTTTTTTGTTTTTTTATATTGTTTTTTGTTTTTTTATTTGTTTCTTTTTTATTTGTTTGTTTGTTTGTTTGTTTGTTTCTCTCTCTTTGTTTCTCTCTCTTTGTTTCTCTCTTTCTGTCTTTCTCTCTTTCACTCTCTCTCTCTCTTTCACTCTCTCACTCTCTTTCACTCCCTCTCTCTTTCACTCTCTTTTGCTCTCTGAGGGTAGAAAATACGTCTTTTCGCGCGTTTTTCTTTTCCGCTTCTTTGCCATTTTTTGATTCATTTTTTTGCTCATTTTTTCTGATTTTGCTTCTTTTTCTTGTTTTACTTTTTGCTTGTCGTTTTCACATTTTGGTGCCAGCCAGCATTTCACTAGGCCGGCAATTAAAGCGTGCGCCAGCCGACTGAAAACGGTTGAAACGGTCCGCAAGCAATTTTAGTGACGATGTCGGCTGTTGGGCTTATATTAGTGTCGCAGCGCCCATATTTGCTTAATGATCTCTAGCTAGGCCTGTTGCCGCTATTTCAAAAGCTCAAGTGGCCTTTGCATCCCCTATTTTAGTTATTGCTGAAACTGACTTTCGACTGATCCAGTTGAACAAACTCTAGACCAGATTTCACACCAAACTAACACTAGTCTAGGATTTTTCTAAGACAAAGACGGATTATGATGTGAACAATGTATGTGTTGGCAAACTAAGATCTGCAAAAGCGTAAATGTGAATATTTAGTCGATAATTTGTAAGGGTAAATGTGTTAGGGCAAATTTGTTTAAGGCAAATTTAGCAAGACGTTTTTAAGCAGCAGGTAGGGACAGGTAGGCGTAGATGAACAACTGACCGATGGCACTTTATTGGCTGACTTGCTTGTGTTTGTAGCTAATCCCGGGCCAAACTGGTGCTGACAACATGGCCATTAGGCCTGTGGCTGGTCAGTTGTTCGTGGCCTACAGCAAATGTATTACTGTATTGGCCACATAACCACCGCCCATTTAGCCATTGCAAGGTTAAAACTGATCCAGTTGCACGCCTATTGCAGTCGACCTGCATTGACGCCGCAGGTCACATACGGACCATCAGTGTCTGTCAGTGTTTTGTTTGCCATTCACGGCTACCGTTCCTTTGCCGCCCAGTCCGATTTCAAATACCGCGCCTGCCACATCTGGTCGACGCATAGAGGTCATATCACCAAAGGACAAACTGATTGTGCCCGGCCAGACCAAAAATGGGCCAAAAGCGTACCGACAATAAAAACAAGAAGAAACATCAGCCAAAAATGCGCCCAAATGCGGCTCATTTTCCTGTCGAGTTTGCTGGCTCGATCAATATAACAGACCAGAAAAGAAACAGACAAAAAGAAAAGAGATTAAAGCCAGCCAGCAACTTACACACAAAAATCGACCCACAAAAAAGAGCAAAAGCAAAACACCAACCAATAGACAAGGGAAAACAGATTGAAATAAAGATGATGGAGATGATGAAGCAAAGCTGCAACATCAAGTGTGATAATGAGGCAAACAAGACAAAGATAGAAGTGTTGGTTTGCTGCAGCTATTCCACTCATGCCTGGCTGCTGGTCAGCAAGGTCCACTGACAACAACATGCTTCTCTACACTATCTAAGATTGCATTTAAGAAAGCACATTCAAGAGAGTGCAAACACTGCCCAGATCATGGCCTGATGAGCGCAATATTTCGCCAAGACGTTCAGTCCAAGCAAAAAATTGGGCTGCTTCCCAATCTACACAAACTCACGTTGCATCCCCAACGGTCACAGCTGCACCTGTTCTTTGCACCACTCAACTTACACCTTCAAATCCATTGCAGCAAATTTGCAGACGCAAAATTAGCTTTTGCAAAGCTTTATTTGCACATTTCAGAACTACACACACATACACACACACTCACACATACACACAATTAAGCAGACAGTCTAGACTAAACCAAGCACATACGATTCAACTAAATTGCGCTATTTGCAAACTTTTTCAGTTGTGTCTCAAATTTGGACAAGCTTTTTGTGCAATCTGACCACAATAAGTTGGATCGCATGAGTTGAAACACAGTTTGAGCATTAGCAGCTGAAAACAACCAGATGTTCGCAATGTAGTAACATACAAGAAAAAATAAGGCTGGGCTGTATTAGGATGTACTAGCTACAGATCATCAAGTGTTCACTGACAAGCCACGCAAAGAAAGACAGTGTAATTAGCAAGTTTGTCAAATTGGAAAGTGATAAAAGACGGTGATTAGGATGTGTAGATGGGGTAGACAGGGTAAGTATAGTAAGTGAAAAGAGTAGGGTATTTGGAGTTTAGGTTAGTCCTGTTAGCATGGTTAGCATGGTTAGCATGGTTAAGTGGATTAAGAAGAATGAATAGATAAGCAGTGAAAGTAATATAAGAGGGATGAGTTTGTAAGGTGGTTTAGATAGATTAGATGCTTTTAGGTTTAAGGTATAATCAGTATATTTGGCAAAAACACCGAATGAATAAATAAAGTAAGTGAAACAAAACAAGGTAAATAAGGTGAATAAAATGAGCGAATTTATAGATGCGTGGGAGGTATAAGGTATATAAGCTATATAAGATTTGTGTGGTATGTAAGATGTTTGCGCTGCATAACATATATATTAGTTGTGTAAGATATATATATATTTCATTTTTATACGCTATACAATTTTCAGATGCCGTGTTAAATATATACGCTGTTTAAGACGGGCACACTGTGTATAAGATATGGTGTAGAGTTAGAATAAACATATACGCTGAATAAGGTAAAGCAAGTGTGGGTGTTTTAAGTGTATATAAAGAAACTGTTTGATGAACATAGTAAAAGCTAAACTTACGGCTGATTTGATGCATGGCACGTACAACACGTCCGGCTCGAGTTGGCCATCGTTTGATCTGGATTGGCGGTTAAATGGGCGCGACGTGCGACCAGTGCCAGGGGCACTGTTAGATTTAGCCAACTGATCACCTTTAATTAGACGAAAACCTTTTGACTTAACCCAAAAACGGAACTTGGAGTTTTCTACGTTGTTTGGCTCCAAACCATTGAGAATCTTAACAATGCGATCGTATTTTTTGCGAGTGACAGTCTTAGTTTTGGCCGAGTCCCCGTAGGTACGCTGGGCCCAGTCTTGATACTGAGTGAAGATCTGCTCGGTCAGACCGTCCATGTCGGTAAAGTTGCCTGAAAATTGATCGAACGGTTGGTCTTGAGCACGACTCATGGAACAGCTGTTCACTAGTGCAGGTTCGCAGTCGGCCGATTCGTTAGGTTGATACACTGGTCCAGTTTCAGAACTGCAGTTGGACAAGGTGGGTGAAAGTGGTTGCGAAGGAGATTTGGCCAACTCATTGTCTCCGTTTGGGCCTTTGTTTGAACTTTGCTCAGAGTGGGCCACATCCGGTTGAGTAACGTGCTCAAGAGACTGAGCACTGAACACCACACTGCTCTTGCAGTCCAGAGTTGGAGTGGCGTTGGAAATGGCATTGCACATGGCGTTCGACATGGCGTTCGACATTGCGTTCGACATGGCGTTCGACATCACGTTCGACATTACATTGCACATGGCACTGTTGGCCAAATTGGTGGTCAAATTAGAGGCCAAGTTGCTGGTTAGGTTAGATGCCAAATTGCTGGTCAAGTTGGAAGCCAGATTGTTAGTCAAGTTGTTGGCCAAATTGGTGGTCAGGTTGTTGGCCAGATTCGTGGTCAGGTTGGACGCTAGACTGCCTGTCAAGTTGTTGGTTAAATTGTTGGTCAGGTTGCTGGCCAAACTGTTAACCAAACTGTTGGACATGGAACTGGTAGAGATCTGGTTGGACACAATCGAACCAGACGAGATGGGCAAAGAACTGAGAGAGGACAGACTTGCACCGGAAAGGCTGATCGAGGTGGTGTCACTAGACAAACACGCAGCAGGTGCACCGCGCTGGTTTCGGCCGCCTTTCAACGGTGAACCGGATGCGCCACACATTTTGCGCAAAGACTGACAACTGCTTGAAGACTGGGCCAGAATGGCGCACTCGTTTCCGGCCAGGTTTGTGTTGCCGAAATATGGCGAGTTGGCCAGGTTTTGGCCCGATTTCAGTAGCAGGTTCTCCAGAAAGGAGACGCCCATTAGTGCTGGACTTTTGATCAGGTTCTGCTTGCTGCTGTGGTGGAGCAAGTAGTTTTCGGCAAAGCTGGGCAAGTTGCTGCTCTCAGACAAAAAGCCGCTCAGTTTGTTACTCTTTTCCAGACTTAGCAATTGTTCAATATTCATTTTGCTATGTACTTTACCTAGTTTTTACTTGTTCACTTTCTACTTTCTTACTTTACTTTTTCACTCTTAAACTCTTTCACTTCTACTAGCTAACCCCACTTTACTCTTTCTCTCCTTCACTGTCTCAAACTACATCCGTTTAAGAATTGTCACTCCAATTTACAGACCACGTGCTCAATTGTGTGCACACGTGAACATTTACAACTCCATATTCACCACAACACAGTCCACGTGTAGTTTATTGGCCTATTTTACTTGCACAGGTAAGTTTGCTTGAGTTGCTTGTTCTGGCAAGATTTGTCCACTTTCTAACATTGGTTCATGTTCAACTTAAATTGCACTTTAGTTCAACTACACTGGCAAACAGTTGCTTATTTGTATATGCAGAACAAGTTAATTAGTACACTTGACGATCAATATTCACAATATTCAATAAAGCCGGACAAACAAGTGGCCAATTTAGTTCAGTTTTATAAGTGCTTACCAACCTTAGTAAAATTGGCAATTGAAGCTGTGTATACTAGAAATGATGTTTATGTTAGCAATGATGTGTATGTTAGCAATGATGTGTATGTTGTTAAAATGAACTCAAAATACGTTAAGATGTTATGATGCAAAAAACATAGTCTAGCAAATGTGATTAAGTTTAAGAAAACAGTGATTAAGAAGCAGCATTTGGGCGAAACAGAATTTAAGACAAACAACGTTTAGGAGAACAGCGTTTAAGAAATGAGCGTTTAAGAAGACAATGTTTAGGAAAACAGTGTTTAAGAAACCAAAAACAGCGTTTAAGAAAGCAAAATAACTAGAACAAACAAAAGACGAACACACGACCGACTGGTTCGACGCAAGGAAATCAACTGACCGAGCCAGAGAGCGCGTCGTGTTCGGCTGCAAAGGATGGGCGCTGGGCGGCTAACGGTTGGCCACCGGCTGTGCGATGTTCGGCGCGGAACGGTGCGACCGCAGTGCAACACCAGCAAACTCATGCAAAACGCAGAGACACACTCGGCTGGCTAGGTCGACTGGCTCCGGATCGGCTGACTAGGTCGGCTCATAAGTTGGCTGGCCCACATTACGGTTCGGTCACTGTCCCATCAGGTGTTTATTAATAATATTCATAAATACGAAAACTGCGAAAGCTTACAAAAACATCCGAACAGTGAAAACATCCGAACAGTTCAAACATCCAAACATTTTAAATACACAAATACACCAAGTTTACAAAATCTGTCAAACATACAAAAATATATATAACCTACTAAATATACAAACATACCAAATCTCAAACAATCACGAATAGCATTCCATCATGCAAGTTTCAATGTGTCCACATCTTGGCCTCAATGTTGCAATATGCAAGTTTCACAGTCAATGCCAAACAGTTATACCAAACATAGGACGATACGGACCATAGAAAATAGCAACAAACTCACGATACGGATGCAATATTGTAGTTGTATCGATCCATGCATCACACTTCACAATCAGCACATCTGAGCTAGGCCAATGTCAGGCCAATGTCACACCAATGTCACACCAATGTCAAACGCAATTTAGCAAAAGATAACAGTTGGACGAATATTTGGCCACAATTGACCTGGCCACTTTCAAACTAGCCGAAAGGCGAGACTGTGCAAACCCAAGAAAATGTGCAAACCCAAGAAAATGTGCAAACCCAAGAAAAACAGAAACTGATGAACAAGTGCCAGCGGGAACTGGCCAGCGGCTTGCATTTTCTTCTAATTGTTTCAGGCACTCATGCTTGAACGCTTTGTCTGCAATCGCATTGTCTTTGCTGGTCGTTTTGCATGCTCTGTATCCTTTTCCATCTAAAATGCTCTAAAACACTATTTCTAACTCTATCATTTCTAAGTTCCTAGATGCATGTTTGCCATTTTTAAATTTTACATCCCTTTCTAGATCCTTTTCTAGATTCCTTTTTATCTTTGAATCCCTTTTTAGATGCATGTTTGAATGCATCTTTGGATCCATTTCTAGATGCATGTCTGCATCCATTTCTAGATGCATGTCTGAATCCATCTTTAACTGCATGTCTGAATCCACCTCTAGATGTATTTTTAAATGTATCTTTAAATGTATCTCTGCACCTATCTCTAAATCTATCTCTAGACCTATCTCAACATCTATCTTTAGACTCATTTCCAAATCCATTTTCAAATTTATGTTTAAATCCATTTCTAAATCCATTTTAAACGCGTCCCCAAACTTATCTCTAAATGTACATGTTTGCATCCACTTTTGCTTTCACTTTTAATCTTCAACTCATGTCCAACCAAACGTCGTGTCCAATTTGCAGTGATTGCAAGCTTTTTCACTTTGTGTACTAGTTTTGTGAGATCACTTTCTATGCCAGTAAATGCATGTTTAAAAGAAGACAAGTTTTTTTGTGTTGAAAAACAACGTTTCATATGGACTTGTAATCTAGGATCGTTTGTTCTGAATTGCTTGTCTTGAAATGTCTTGAAATCGCTTGTCTTAAACTATTTTGTCTAGCAAATGTTTTCAACATTAAAGCAATTGTAAAAAATTTTTCCATCATCTGTTTTCTAGTTTGTGTGTTCTTTTCACACCTTTGCCATCGCATAATACTGACCATATTTTCAATCTTGTTTTATTTTGGTGAAGATGAGTTTTGTTAGTTTGACTAACTTTAAAAAACTTGAGCAAAATTAGTTGAGATGTTTTGAAGGACGAATTGGGAAGAAATGGGAAGAAACGGGAAGAAATGAGAAGAAATGAGAAGAAACGGGAAGAAATGAGAATAAATGAGAAGAAATGTGAAGAAAAATGAAAAAATGAAAAAATGAGAAGAAATGAGAAGAAATGAGAAGAAATGTGAAGAAATGTGAAGAAAAATGAAAAAATGAAAAAATGAAAAAATGAAAAAATGAAAAAATGAAAAAATGAAAAAATGAAAAAATGAAAAAATGAAAAAATGAAAAAATGAAAAATAAGAAAGGAAATAAGAATAAAAGAAAAAGACAAAAAGAGACAAGAAATAAGATGAAGAGTGGGCAAGATGCGTGTGACAAGCTGCCAGCCGCCGGATCAACTTAAACGGGTGTCTGGCTCTGTGACGCCTGCCATCATCATGCCAGACTGCGTTCATGGGTTTTCTCTCTATTTCTTGTTCTTTGCCTTTTTTCAGTTTCCGATTCTTGTTTCGATTTTCTTTGCAAATTCGTCGACCTGCAAGATTTTGTGTCACCCTCTTGTTCTGATCCCTTGCACACCGAGTTTTAAGGATTGCTGGCTTTATTTTGGCGACTTTTTCAAAAGAGTCTTTCAAAAGCTCGAGTGTCAGAGCCCAGAGCAGTTTTCTTGTTTAGCAAAACTGCAAAGTTGAATTGAAAATAGCTTGCATAGAGTGAGCCTGCATTAAACGAGCCTGAATTGAATAAGTCTGAAATGAATGAGCTCGCATTAGGCCGGAAAGATGCCACACAACATCCCAGGCCGGGTTCAAGTATCTTGAAAACATCCTGCAGCATGCTGAGAAATGCATCTGGCCAGACCAGGTCTAACCTCAACTAACCAACTGCAGGCTAAACAGACAAAACTTGAAAGAGTAGGCAATGCCGCAGACCACATTTGACCACAGATGACTAGACTTGACTACTGCTGACTAGGCCAACACTAATATACTGCACCAGCCCACTAGAGTCGGTAAATGCATTCTAATTTATCCTGCTTCTTTGCACTTACCATTAAATCTAGTCTGATGCTGGCCAAGCATGTTCAACATGATTTGGTTAAACATGATTTGCTTTAATATGTTTTGGTTAAACATGTCGAGCGTCTTCTGGTTTACTATCTTTTGATTCACTATCTTTTGGTCGCGCTTTTTCTTTCCTTAATTATTTTCTCTCTGAACGTTCGCTCCGTCAATATTTTCTCTTTAAACATCTTTTCTCAAGCATCTTCTTTCTAAACATTCTTCACCTAACTTCTAACCAAACATCTTCTGCCAAACATTTTCTATTTAAAACCTTTTACTAGCCATCTTCTTGTAATCAGACTCTTTTTAGCTTACATGTTTATAACTTTACATCTAACGTACTTTCCGCTAGTGAAATCATATGTGTATCAGAGAAAAAGTGACAAAAGTTTTAAAATTGTCGCATTAATGACATTCAATTAAACATTTAACCAGAACACGTTGGTCAGTTTTTGTTTTGCCGTAGGTTCATAAGTGATTGATCTGTGATATGCATTACTGGCATTAATGTTGCAGTTTCATGAATTTGCTATTACAATGCACAATCAAGCTGCATCTTGATTATTTGTGCGCATATCCAGACGCCAAAGTGGCAACAAAGTGGTAACACATGCCAACATAAAGCTGATGCAACAGTGGCTGGTGGTTGAGTCGACTACGGAAGCCACATGAACGACGGAAGCCACAACAGCGGATGCCAAGACGACTGTTAGCACGGCCTTGTTGCGCTTTGCTAAACAACTATTTGCAGCTGTTCAAGCCAACAAGTGACCAGTAATTTAGTTAATTACGGTGATTTGCATGATTTGCAGAATTGATGAATACTTGCAAGAGAAGCCGATTGGCCGATATTGTGTAGCCAGAGTGTTTTCGGCATATTTTGCAAATGGTCTCTTTTGAGAAAGTAGAGTTTGTGCGCTTGTCACGGCTTGTGCAGAAAAAGAATGGTGCATTGAAAAGATGGTACAGAGACAAGTGTGGCAAACAAATAGCAATCAGCAACAGCCATTTGGTCAGTAGGGGTTTGTTTGTTTATGCGGAGTTTTGTATCTGGTGTTTTGTATTTGTAGTTTTATATTTGTAGTTTTGTAGATGTAGTTTTGTAGATGTAGTTTCGTATTTGATGTTTTGTATTTGGGTTTTTGTATTTTTGTATATAAAGTTTGGTATATAAAGTTTTGTATGTAAAGTTTTGTATGTAAAGTTTTGTATGTAAAGTTTTGTATGTAAAGTTTTGTATGTAAAGTTTTGTATGTAAAGTTTTGTATGTAAAGTTTGTATATGAAGTTTGTATAGAAATGATGCAAGTCCAGATCGGGACCCACAGCCAGGTGACTTTTGTGAGCAGGTTTGCGTGCGCAGAGCAGAGGATTAGCTGTGGAGCAGGACATCCTGCACACGCGGACCATCGATCGAGATTGGTCCTGTGAAAAACAACAGCTGTGGGTGTATGTTGTGTGTGGGTGGCTGTTGAGAGTGTGGACATTAGGTTTAGGTTGGCGTTGTGGGTGTGATAGGTGTGTGTGGGTGTGCTAGGTGTGTGGGTGTGCTAGTGATGTGGATGCAGAGGATGTTGGTAAAGAATGCGATGGTAAAGAAAATGGTAGTGAAGAATACGATGGTAAAGAAAATAATGGTAAAGAATACGCTGGTAAAGAAGAAGAAAGTAAGGAAAATGAGTGCAGAAGGTTTAGGTGTAAATTTAGTTATTTCGGCCAATACTGCAAGTCGGCCAACACTGCACACCAAATATTGTATACCTTGATCTTGTCCTTGATCCTTTGTCCAGCTGCAAACCAATAGCGATGTTTAGCCTGTTTCGGTTTTGGTGTGGGCGGTGGAATGGCGTCTTTGGGCGGAATGGCGTCTTTGGGCGGAATGGCGTCTCTGGGCGGAAAGCAAGCGTCACTAGGCTCGATTCATCTTAATAAGCAAGATTTATCTGAACCAGTCGCATGTGGTCGGACAGGTCCAGATTGCAAACAGCGGTCTTAGTACTAATAAATTAGATTGGCGTGATGGAGGCAATGGTCGCACCTCCTTGTCCGCCTTCTGTCCTTGTCTGTCACCGTGATCACCACTGGCTCACTTCCACAACTGGCTCACTTCCATAACTGGCTCACTTCCACAACTGGCTCACTTCCGTCACAGTGCCGCGGTGTGCTGTCTTTGTTGACGCAAAAGCGCTGACCCAGGCCACCGGTACACCCAAGCATGCGCCGGGTCCGGCCAATACTTTCTTATTATTTCTCATTATTTTGCCTTTCTTATTTGGTTTGCTTTCAAGCTGTTGACTTTTTGCTCGTTATTTTTGTTATTTTGTTATTTTTTTGTTTTTGTTAGTTTTGTTTCATTCTCGCCATTCTTTCATTACTTGCTTTCGACCGTTTCTTGTGCGTTCCACTTCTTATATAAGAACACTTCTTATATGATCGGTCTCTTATGCGTTTGTGCTTATACGTTTGGTGTTATGCGTTTGGTTTCTTATGCGTTTGGTTTCTTATGCGTTTGGTTTCTTATGCGTTTGGTTTCTTATGCGTTTGGTTTCTTATGCACTCATTCTCTCACACATTCACTCTCTTACATATTCACTCTCTTACATATTCACTCTCTTACATATTCACTCTCTTATAAATCCTTTCTCTTATACATCCTCTCTCTTACATATTCACTCTTTTATAAATCCTCTCTCTTATGCATCCTCTCTCTTATACATCCTCTCTCTTACATATTCACTTTCTTATAAATCCTCTCTCTTATGCATCCTCTCTCTTATACATCCTCTCTCTTATACATTTGCTATACAAACCGATTTAACTCGCGGTCCATCGACTGCATGTTAGTAAACTTGTTCGGCTCGACTCACACTTTCCGTCACTGGCCGAATTTAGACGTTTCTGTTTTGCACGGCCGGCGTACTTGACTTGCAAGCCGGAAGCAGTGGCCGTATCAAATTGTCATATAAATCATTTAGCATCGTCAAAGTACAGCTGGTCCAAGTTTGCATGAACGCGTTGAAAAAGAGCTAAAACTGTAACATCACCATGATGGCCTAAGTTGGTTGACTACCGTTTGTCATAGTCTGGTCTGTTTGCTTGCTCTTTAGGTGCGCTTTTTTGCCCTAACTTGCTTATATTTGTCATGGCACCACTGCCACTTTTATTATTATACCATTGAAATAATGTTTGTTTATCTATTTTCTATGTTTCTTAAACTCTTTTTAGACATGCTCTAATCATTGTGAAATTGCCATATTTAACTATTAACCTACCAGCTCTAACTATTTTCAAAGTTATTTCCATTTGGGCAAACTTGTCAGCAACTTGTTTCAATTTTGTTGCTTTAGCGCAACAAATGCAAAATGAAAGAAAAGCGAAAAAAGTGCCAAAAAGCAAGGGAAAAGAACAAATGAACACAGGTGAAAAATTAAGAATAGAAACTAGAATAAGAAGCATAGCAAGAGGTAGAGCAGAATGACTAGCAAAGGCAGAATGACTGGCAAGAGCAGAATGACTAGTAGCGAAAACAGAAATAAATTAACTGGAGCAAAGGTTTAAGTCTTAAGGCTGAGTAAAATAAACAGTGCCAAGTAAACATCATTAATCAAACGCTGATTGCAGTTAGATTAACCAGTCAAAGCGATACTGGGCCTTAATTAAGCAATTCGCCTTCATTTCGGCCAGTCGGATAAGCTTGACCAGAGGAAGGCGTGTTGCGTGTGTGTATGTGGCGTTTGATTGCTTACATGTCCCAACGGCGATGTTCAGGCCTATCTTGACGGCCACTGTTCTCAACCATGGCTCTCCACTTGGCAACCTCTTGTTTGCACTGTGTTCGGCTTGTCCTTGTCGCGACCTTGCTTCATCTTGCATGTTCATTCCGACAGTCTGTTGCCCGGTGCTCTGTCAATTGCATTGCTATCCACTTACCGATTCGCCCGCCTAAACTTCTCTAATTCCCTTCTGCTGTTTTCCGAATGTTTTTCATGTCCAAACTGTCCAGTTCCACCCTTGATCCATTCACTATCCTGTGTCCATCCTCTTTGCATTATTTTGCTCTATCTTTCACTGTTTTGCTTCATTTCTTTCTTTGCCGCTCTGATTACCATTGAGTTTTGCCATTCTATTGACCACTGCGCTGCTAATGTGCACATGCTTGATTGCAACAAGACCGATTGCAACTCAATCTGTGGAAAACCTTTCTTCAAGATGAACATCAAGATGAACGGCTATTAAATAAAGTCAAGTAGCCCACTATAGGCGGGCGTAACCTGTGCAATTGTTCTTGGCCAATCACGCGCCTCAACTTTAAACCGCCATTCAGACTGTTGTCGATGTAATTAAATTTATTAATTATGAAATGAAACTAGTTTCTTAAACTGGCTGCTTTCAGCTGTTTTAGTCGCATCTCGCTTCTAATCTTAACTGCGGATTTTGTTTGCAGATTTTCTTTGCGGAGTTTGCTTGCAGATTTTCTTTGCGGATTTTGCTTGCAGATTTTCTTTGAGCATTTTGCTTGCAAATCTAGCCTGCCAATCTTCACTGCCAACCTTTTCTGCCAACCTTCTCTGCAAACCTTTCCTGCAAGCCTTTTTTGCTACTCTTTTTTTGCTACTCTTTTGCCCAAATCTTTTCTGCAAACCTTGTTTCTAGCACTTGTCCCCAAACTTTGTCCTCAAAACTTGTCTCCAGATCTTCTTTGCGATTTTGGTGTTTAACTGCTAACACAAACTCTGTGTCGTTTCTTAATTAGTTTAATTGCAGTTCTTCTCAAGCAAAAGCCGAAATTGATAAAATTTGTGCATCTATTGTGCGAGTTCCATTTGTGCTGTCAACACACCTACCCCCCGTCTGGATGGTGTATAGTGCAATTGCACAGCATCCGGTTTAGCAACACCCGCTTGGTTTTTTGGTGCACTTTTTTGCTATTTCTTTTGCTACATCCGTTTCGGATCTATTTTGCATCAATTTCGCACCGACTTTTGCAGCGAGGTCCAGATTAAAATTTTATCAGATTCCAATAAAATCTAATTTTAATACTGATCTATGTCGAACAAATTTGCACAAGATTTAGGTCATAGCCAGACTAGTTCGGTTTGACTTTGTCCAATTCAAGTTGCACACTGGCTTCGGACTGGTTCAATTTTGCATCATTTAATGCACACATAGCCGGATGTGCCCAATCGCACTCTACATGCCTATGCATGTGTGTAGGTCGCGAGGCCGAAAAGACTATAGACCGCATCAACAAACTCATTTGCTTTGATACATTAGCCTGTCCAGTAGTAATCAGTTGTATACAAAGTTGTTTGCAAGTTTTTGCCAAGTTCTAGTCTCTGTTCTAATTCCAGTCTTTCTATGGCTAATGCCATTGGCCGCAACTGTCACGCAAGGTGCATCAAGCTCTTGTGCAGTTTCCGACCACTATGTGTGTGTGTGCAATTGGATCAGCAAAGCCTGTCAAACGCCATGGCCAGTCGTTTGCATCGTAATGGATGCTCTCCTTTTCTTTTCCTCTTCCTCTTTTTTCTCATTTATTTTCTGCTTTCTTTTTTCATATTTTGTTTTTTTCACATTGGGTTTTCATTTTTCTGCTCTTTTTTTCTTTATTTTGTTTTTGTTTATCATTTTCTTTATCTATTAGTTTCTCTTTCTGTTCCTTTCTTATGGCTTGTCGTTCTCTTTCATTACCATTCTCTCTCATTATCATTCTCTCTCATTACCATTTTTTCTCATTACCATTCCCTGTCATTATTATTCTCTCTTATCCCTATTCTTTCACTACTACTCTCTCATTTCTACTCTTTCATCTTTCTTTTTCACTGCTTTTCTCCCATATTTTCTCTCTCATCTCTTCTCTCTTTCTATCACTTTTACCCCACACTTCATGCCCACGTTTTCTCTCTCCCCACCCCTCTCCTTCACGACTCACAATTGGACAGTGGTTCGTATAATTGGGTGCTACAGCAACACACACGGCTGCACGCAATTAAAGAGTTTTCGGCTGAGCGGGTCGACTAGCGGTCGCTACATACGGCCATTGAATTTCACCGGTTTCAGGTTGAAAGGCAGTTAGGTCAGGTTAGGTTAGGTTGGCTTAGGCCAAAAAGTTATAAGCAACCCAGGCGGTTTTAACTACTGGACAGTTGAGACACGATCAGCTTAGTCTAACCCAGCTCTACTAGAAAAACAACCGCTATTAAAAATCGCATCAAAGCCACGCACTTGGCATCGGACGTCAGGCACACAGTTGGTGGCATTACGATCCAATCGTCCGGACAACGCTTTGCAAACTGGTTCATTGCTTTCTTCTCATAAATGGGCTTGAATCGCATTGAAATTGGGTGTGAACTGGGCTCAAACTGGGCTTAGATAAACTTCATCATGCTTCTACAGCAAAATTCGCTACAAAATCCACTAGAACACCAATGCACTGATTTTGCAAATTAGCTATCACTCGACTACAGTTTAGTGTTGATTCAGTCTTAATTGAATTCGAAAGCCTTCTGAAACCAGTCTAAATTAATTGTGAAACTGGTTTCAATTTTATTCAAAATTCAATAGTTGAAATTTATTTCGCAGCTAGTCTAAATCCGTTCTAAATTCAGACTGGTCTAATTTCAAAGTGGTCTAAATTCGGACTATATTAAATTTTTACTAGTCTAAATTCTCACTAGTCTAAATTCTCACTAGTCTAAATTCTCACTAGTCTAAATTCTCACTAGTCTATATTCTCCTTAATTTAAACTCTTTAACCTAAACCCTCTAATCTAAACTCTTTAACCTAAACCCTCTAATCTAAACTCTTTAACCCAAACCCTCTAACCCAAACCCTCTAACCTAAACCCTCTAACCTAAACCCTCTAACCTAAATCCTCTAACCTAAACTCTCTAACCTAAACTTTCTAACCTAAACTCTTCAGTCTAAACTTACTAATATAAACTTACTAGTATAAATTCATCAGCTAAAATTGGCTTTAATCTAAACCTAACTAAACTAAAATAGATCAAATAGCACTTGTTTAAAAAACGTGTTTTAATTTATGATTCGACATCGGGTACCATTCAACACTGTTGGTCATCGTTCAATATTGTTATTTCACGACCCAAAAGCCTTGGTCAAGGTACTTTGCTTTTTTGAAATGTTTTTCTTTGCTTCAGCCTTTGTCCACACTAATTTGGCAACTTAATTTATTTGGTTTGCACTTTTTCTTGCCACTTTTATTTTCGTACAAAAGATCATTTTTGTTTGCATCGTTTGGTTTCTTTAGCAAAGCGTGGGCGCAGCTTCTTTTTCATCAGTTCATGTTTGTCTAGCTTGAATGTTCGCTTTTCACAAGAGCCTATTGTGGACACGTGACTTGATGCTAGTTCTAGAACCAATTGCCGTTCGAAACAGCGCAACACACCCACACAGTTCAACAGTTGTGAAACACAAGCTGTGTGAGATGATTTGAAAAAGATGCCTGCAGTTGGGTTTCGCTTGCATTGCTTTGATTGCTTTCACTTCATTCCGCATCAAACAGTTCTAGTTGGCTCTAATTCGGTATATTCTTCATCGTAATTCCTCAATGCGATTCATCATTGCGATTCATCATTGCGCTTCTTCATTGCAATCCTTCATTGCGATCTTTCATTACTATCTTTTATTATAATTCTTCATTGGGATTCTTCTTTGTGACTCTTTTTTGTCATTCTTCATTAGGATTCTTCTTCGGGATTCTTGATTGAGATTCTTAATTGGGATTCTTGATTGGGATTCTCTATTAGGATCCTTTATTAGGATCCTTTATTAGGATCCTTTATTAGGATCCTTTATTAGCATCCTTTATTAGGATCCTTTATTAGGGTTCTTCATTACAATTCTTCACTACAATTCTTCACTACAATTCTTCATTACAATTCTTCATTACAATTCTTCATTACAATTCTTCATTACAATTCTTTATTACGATTCTTCGTTGCGACTCTTCATTGCGACTGATCATTTCGACTCTTCATTGCGATTCTTCATTGAAACTCTTCATTGAAACTCTTCATTGAAACTCTTCATTGAAACTCTTCATTAAAACTCTTCATTGAAACTCTTCATTGAAACTCTTCATTGTAATTCTCTATTTCTATTTCCCATTGCAATTCTCTATTGCGATTTCTCATCATCAAACTTCATTAAGGCTCTTCATCGCAATTTTTTATTGCCACTGCTCATTCATATTCTTTATTAATATTTTTCGTTGCCATTCTTCACAACCATTCTTCAGTTCTATTTTTCAATTTAATTCACCAAAACCATTTTTTGCCACTATTTTTCTCTACACAACTATTCTTTACTATCATTCTTCAAAACCATTCTTCAAAATCTTTCTTCACTATAACTCCTCACTACTATTCTTTACTTCAGCTTATATCACTCCATCTATTTCTATGTTTTCTAAAGCTTTAAAATTTAAACTTACAATTCTTTTATTACTTTTTATTCTTTATAAGTTTTATATTTTTGTACAGGTACATATTTTCTTTAATCAATTGCTGTTGGATTAACAGATTAAACTAATTAAGAAGTCGATGTAATTTAACCATATAGCTAATGCACCACTAACAGTACACAGCGCTTGCGTTAATTGCAACACATGCGTGCCTATTAGTTTGTAATTTGTTTTCTTAGAAAAGATGCTTT
Source organism: Pyemotes zhonghuajia (assembly GCA_025170145.1). Classification (NCBI taxonomy): domain Eukaryota; kingdom Metazoa; phylum Arthropoda; class Arachnida; order Trombidiformes; family Pyemotidae; genus Pyemotes; species Pyemotes zhonghuajia. Next base: position 10,641,067 of record CM045845.1, read on the forward strand.
AAATGAATTCGCTCAAACTATCTATCTTTAAGCAACACTTAATTTAATGTAATCAAATAAAAAATTGAAAATAATTAAATTTTAATCTGAAAAAAGGAATATATTTCACATTATATTTACTTTATTTTAAGCAAATACAATTAACAAATAAATTTAATATAATTTGTATCAAATTTAAGATAATAATTTATCTTTTAAACTACAAAATCAAAACAATTTAAATTACTTTTAAAATATAGTTTATCCTTACTTGCATCTATAAGTAGCAAAAGTTTATTTTAAAATTTACAATTGTAGTTTCTGATGTGTTTATAAAGAAGAAAAAAGAGCAAAATGTAAACACATGGGTTTTTTTTTATTAATTTTTAAAAACAATTTATCTAAGTGAAATTCACGTTAAGCATAAACAAAAAATATTAAGAATTTATCCTTTTGTTAGATTCTTTTTTTTCTAAAACAAGTCAATATTTAACATGTAAAACATGCATATTTTGCAATTTTTCAGTTCCAAATCACTCTGACCAATAAAACGAACAAAAAATATTTCATAAAATTATATCATTAAATCTTTATTTATAGGGTGATAAACTAAATATCTTTATAATATGGAATGAGTTATGTATTTATAAATTAATCAAAATTATAAATTTAGCATAAAAAAATATACATTGATGAAAATCTATTTTTTTATCAATTAAAACAATTATTTATTAACAACTTTGGCATTCGAATGAAGTTACTGAATTGTTCATTGCATTTGTGGATACACCGAAAATACAAGCTGAGGTCCGTTTCCCATATTGGCGACTTGGGCTTGTTGAATGCCGTTGGAAGTTTGGACAAGCAACTGCTGAGACTGTTGAGTGGGCGAAGAAGGAGCGGTCTCAGATTGTTGTTGAGAAAGTTGCAAGTACAACTGTAACTAGAAATAGGAAGCAAATGAAATGAGTAAAACGAAGAAAACGGAGAGGAATACCTGTTCGGAGCTGAGTGATTCTACTGGAATACCTTCCAGCGTGTTAATGATCTGAGCATCTTGTTTTTTGTTGATTACATTGTTGTCCATGTTGTTTATCTTGAGCTCTTCTCTGGGAACAATGTCTATTAGAAAATCAAACATATCGTACTTGGTGATGGCCATCGCAACATCGTTTCTCTGCAAAGTTCTGCGCTTATTTTCCTCAGTGTGAACCCAAGCTCTTAAAGTGAGTTCAGTGATGAAAATCTCAGCCGCTTTGGCAAACAAAACAGGGGCTTCTCCACTAATCATCTGCAAGCAAAATTTGTCAACAAGCGAATTCGACAATCACCTCTTACCATCAAGCCGACGTCTTCATCCAATTTCATTATCTTCTTGATTCTGGCCAGCGGCAACTCCTGATTCTTCAAATCGTGGTTCTTGACGTTCTTCACGTCCTTCAATACGTTGGGCCAAAACTCTGACAACATCGTTTGTGCCTCGCTATTAGCTCCTAATTCTTGTGTCATCCTTAATTGCTACTTGCCAATGTGTTTTAAATATGGTTATCCGCTTTTTGACAGTATAAAGAACTTGTAAACAAACTTACGGGGCCGTTTCCAAATAATTCAAGTCTTGCTCGGTGCGGATCAAGATAGGTTTTTTTGAAAATATTTAACGCTTATTTTATTCATTTCATTCATTTGTAATTACATTTATTTGCTAATTTCATTTATTTTGCTAATTTTCACACTAATACACAGACTAATCAAAAGGGATTTGGTGCAATCGGTTTAAACGGATCAAACAATTTCGGATCATTTTTGTATTTCGGGTCTTTGTAATGTTTGGGCATCAAACCTAACGAAATCGCCTTCTTAATTTCAAATTTTACCAATTCTTGCTGCTTCTTACATAAACCAGTTATATGCTTCTCGTATGGTAGACCAGTGTAAGGGGAAACGAATTGGCTTAGCAATCGAGGATTCTTGAATATCAATCATTTACCATCGTAAATACCGTTATTATTCATTTTTTTTCACAACAAAAACACTAACCTTATAATTTACTTCAATCTTATACTTGCAAAGAATGCATTGCACTTTTTCCTTCTTGTATGGATTTGGCATTTCCACTGGCTAAAAAACTTATTATTAAATCTTTCTCTTAAATTACATTTGATTACCTGGTCAGGATCTTTTTGCTTTTCAAATGAACTTTGTCTTATTGTATGTTTATTATACCATTCATTATGCCAACATTGTTTTTCCAAAATTTGTGCCGGCAATCTTAACACTTTGCTCCATTTTGTCACATTATTTATGGCCATCTTAAATTTGTGATCTAATTGTAAACAATTAACAAGTTCTAATTTATAAACGGCAAATAACGCTACCACATGATATTCAATTCAAGGGACTTTTCTTTAATTTTGCTCAAAACATTCATTTTATTTGTTTAAATTGAGTAAAATAATAAAAAGTTTTATTTAGTTAATTAAAAATGATTTTTAATTGATTGATTCATTTTTAATTAATAAAAAAATATAGAATAATTGTTTATTCTAACAACGTCATTATAAAACTTATTTTAAACTTAATTAAAACTATTGACTTTATTATACAATATTCAAATTTTTAAATAACAAAATTTAGAAAATGTTATCATTTTTTTATAATTTATTTCATTTAAAAAGTTTATTAGTTTTCATAAAATTATATGCAAAATATTAAAAGTGTAAACAAAACCACCAGACCCGAGCTTAAAAACAATATAATGATATTTAAGTCAAATTTTATCATTTCTTAAAAAATTTACCTTAATTGACTTTTAACAGCATAGTTGACACGATTTCTAATTTAAAATCTGGTTTGCTCAAATAATATACTGAAATTATATGAAAAAATTTTATAATTTGTGCAACAAGCGTTTTTTAAATAATTTCAACTGTAAAAATGATGAAATCAAGTTCAAGGCTATTTTATATTGAAAATTCAATAAATTTTTATCATTTTTAAATTGGCCCAAAATTAATTTTCTTTTTTAATTATTAATAAATTAAATAAGAAATTTTAATTTTAAAGATTTAATTAAATAATTTTTTTAAATACCTAAGAGTTCTTAAATATTGTCTTACATAAAAAAAATTTCTTAAATTTCTTCTAGATGCATATTTCGCATCAATATCAAATATTGTAATTAATTCATTTAATTTTTTTTTTTTTTTTTCATTTGGGATTTTTATTCGATTTGGACTAATTCCGGACCATATCATTGAGCGTTGTAGACCGCAAAGTATATTATTTAAAAAAATACTAAATTTATTAAAATCTACTTGAACATCAGATTTATAATTGATTTGATCTTTTACAATTACATTTAAACCAATAGCATAGTGTTGCAAAAGTGAAAACGCTTTAACCAAAGATTTTTTAAACTAAATTTTAAACAAATTTATAAAATAAATAAAAAAATTTTTAAAAAAAGAAAAGTAAATTTTACTTACGTTTTTTGTATGTGAATTTTTTTTCGGAATTTGAGGTAACCATTTAATTTTAATATGACTTATTATGGATTCAAAATCAGGTAATAAAATTATATGATTTAGCTATTTAAAATATATATTAATTAGTTTAAAATTAATTTGATTTAAACAACTTACATAATAATTATATAGTTCTTCCGAATGTAATAATGCACTATTAATTTTTTGATTAATTTCGATAAGAAATTTTTTATTAGATATTTCTTTATCAATTTTATAAATATTTTGAGTTGAAAAATTTATACCACATGGATTTAAATATATTTTATCAATTTTGTTTATTTTTTTACTTAATAATTGATTTATATTTAAATTGTAGTTAACTAATTTTTCACTCATGTTAAACTTTTTATTTCTATAATAATCTATTATATTTAAATGTTGTTTTACATAAATATTCCATTTTCTTAATGTTTTAATATATTTAACTTGATTTAATAAACACGATGAATAATTAAAATTTATTAATAAAATAAAAATTATTATTTTTTTAATATACATTTTTATTTTACTTAATATTTAATTTAGTAAATTAATTTTTACTAAACATTACTTTCACTTATGTTTTACCAATAATTTCACAATATTATTTAAATCTTATATTTATCCAAAAAGTTTCTTAGTTTTTTGATACTTATATTATATTAACTTTACCAAATTTATAAAAAAATCTTAAAATTAATGAAATTCTCGTGTTTGTTCTAAATTAATGGTAAGATAAACGCAACAACTTATTATATAATTAAATTAAAATATAATTTATCCAATTATTGATTTATTAAATCACATTATATTGCTTTTTTTTTATATTTTTAATAACAACATATATTTCTTTTATTTTCTCATTTATTGTTTAAGAATTTTACTAAAACTAAATTATTTTACTTTAAAAAAAGTTTGACTTTATAGTTTGCAAAGCCAAACTATAATTTTACTTTTATAAACATTGATACAATTATTGGTTTAAAATAAACTTCAACTTTTAGAGCAAAATTCTACATTTTTATTATATATAATTTTTTTAAAATATAGTAAAAAATAAATTGAATTAACTAAGGTAAAATCTAAATGCAGCTAAAAATCTAGTTCTTATTTTAAAAAAAAAGTTTCAAACATTTTTAAATAAATGGACTAAACTTTGACCTTCGAAAAAGATACATGTGTTTTTAATTATAGCTAATACTAGTTTACAATTCTATTTTTAGATTTAAAACTTTTATTATTATATTTGTTATCAATTTTTAGTTAATATTTTACTAACTATTTTTTTATTTGTTAAAAAATTAAAATTATTATTTTCAGAATTAAAGAGTTTTAGTTTTAATTTGATACGCAAGTTAATTTTTATGGTTTTTTAAAATAAAAAAAAAAAATCTATTTTAAGTAACAAAAAGAAGGTTAAACTAAGTTTAAACCAATTGATTTTTTTTTACAATACTTTTTTTTTAAATTCTTTATTTTTTTTTTTTTAAATTTAAATTTTTTAATAAACAAATTAAATTTAATTTTTGATTTTTTTAGAAATAAAAATAATAATAAATAATCTTCAAATTACATATTCATTGTTTTTAATTTATAAAAAAAAATTAATTCAATTAATCTAAATTTTATAATTATTACAGGTAATCAAGTTTATTATTTTAATCCAACAAGAAATAAAATCGCTGTGAATCATAATTAAGTTGGCAATGATTTGCTTCTTTGTTGGTTAAAATGAACTTGAAATAGTGATTTAGACCTTCAAAATACTAATTGCCTCTGTGGTTAGCATTGAAATATAAAACATCATCGCAAAAATCATTGAAAATTGCAAAAACGCATCGTCTGTCGACATTGAATTTACATATCTATGTAATTTCATATTAAAATCTGATGATCAGCTGACATTTATAAATTACATAATATCAGTTGCAATATTTTTAAATAATTCTATCACTATATTAAATCTTTTTTAAATAAAAATTATTGTAAAGTTTTAATTAATTTTATTTTAATTTTATTAGATCAAAATTTTTACTCTCTAAAATTAATTTGATATAAAGTTTAAAAAATTAATAAAACCAATATATATTACATGATTTTTGAATATTTTAGAGTTCATAAAAACAGGTGGCAGCAGATTTATTAGAAATTTACTTAGGGATATAATTTATAATTAAAAAACTACGACTTAATTTATTATTTAATATAATATTATTTCTTATTTTAATAAATTATTTTGTAAAAACAATATAAGAAATTAAAACTAATTTATTTTAAATAATAATAAATTAAATGCTAATGTTAATTTTTTTTTTAATTTTATTTTATTTTTATTAAAAAATAAAAATAAGAATTGAAAAAATTTATATATTTAAATTATATTTTATTATTTAAAAAAAAAATAAATTTAAAAAAATAAATTTTAAAACAAATTGTATTAATAAAAGTTTAATGAAAATTTAATTATTAACCAATGTTAGAATGTTGATAAAATAGGTTATTTTGTAATTTTTTTGGAAAAAAAATCATGCTTGTGGAACATTTTAAATATAAAACATAATAATATGGGTCATATTTTCAAGTTCAATGTCAAAAAACTTATTGTCAATATATATTGATGATGTTATTAAAAAATTATTTTTTATTTTTTTTGTTTATTAATTTCAAAAGTATACATGAAATAAAGCAATGTTTAGGTAAATTAAGCAATTAATTAATCAATAAATAAGAAACTTAACTCATTTAAATTTTTTTAACACTCATAAAAACAAATTATTTAAAATGTGTTCTATTAATTAAATTTAAAATTTATTGTTTTGATGTATTTATGTACAAAGTTTATAATTTATTTGCAACTGATCTGATTTATTGAAAAAAGCGTGATTAATTTCTTATAATTATGATGATGCTTTTTGTTCTATTCTAATCTTACAATTTATCACTTTTATTAAATGTCATGATTATTTTAATTAAAAATTATGTATTATTTAAAACAGAATTTATGAACCTTTTTGTACAATGATGATGCCGTAAGCAATAAGCATGATTTTTAATTGTGTTCAAAAGAATCTTGTGATATTTCAGATCCATCTGGTTCATAACATCCGGTTAATTGCGACGCACACTTGTTTCTCCTCCACTTGGCTCTTCTGTTGCTGAACCACACCTAAAAAAATAAATTAGTATGAAATTTGTCAATTAATAAAATTATTGGTTTGAAAATATTAATGCCTGTGGTGCTATCTATAACTTGCAAATAGACTGTTTTCATGTATTTTATAGATTGGCAGGTGACAGTAACCGGGGTTCTATGGTGTAATGGTTAGCATACTAGACTTTGAATCTAGGGATCCGAGTTCAAATCTCGGTAGAACCTGAAAACACTTTTTTCAATCTTAACTTTTCATTTTTTTTAATGCATTAAAATACATTTTTTTTCACAAAAAAAAAAAAATGAACGGAAAATCATAATAAAGAAACTCACCTGAACTCTAGCTTCTGAAAGCTTAGTTATTTGCGCTAATGATTCTCTTTTATTTATACAAGGATATTTTGTGATTTCAAATTCTTTTTCCAATATTTCCAATTGTTTCTGATTAAATGTGGTTCTATTTCGTCGAAATTTTGCGGTATTTTCCAAATTACTTGATGAACAACTGGCAAAAGAATTTGTTTTCACATTAATTACAGAATATTTTGATGCCAAAGTATTATTAAATAAAGGAAGCGGATCAACTGATTTCACTTGATCGTTTGGTTTATCCAATTTTCCTAAATTTTTTGTATAAAAATTTTGTGCAAATTGATTTAATTGAGCCATATTTTGTAAATGATTCAAATTTTCAAATGAATTAAAGTGTAAAAATGGATTTAATTGAGATTTGTTGTTCAAAGTTTCTTTCTCTTTTGTTGAAGGCAAAACGATTGAATTTAGTGATGAAAAATTATTTTTTTTTGTCAAATTCACTTTTTCTTCAAAATCGTTATCCGATTTATCTTCAATTAAATTATTTCTTTCAACTGCACAATTACTATCATAAGCAGGTGACCAAATTTTATTTTTTACTAAACTTTGTTCTAAATTTAACTCGTTAGATGACACATTTTTACTTTGATTTGAGATCATTGTAGAATAAGCCATATAAGCAGCACACAATTGAGCTAGAAAGTAATTAAATTTGGTTGATTATAAAATATGAAAAAAAAAAAAAATTTTGCTTACAAGTTATTGAATCACCAGAAGTAAGAGGATTATAGAAAGGCAAAATTGAAGATAAATTAGAATTGTTTAATGGAAATAATGAATTTTGAACAGTTGAATAAGTATGAGGTGTTAACATTGTAGAATTGTAAAAATTAGGATTAAGCGATAATTGAAATTGTTTAACACATTCTGCGTTTGCCCTCTCCGTGGCCCTAGTCCTAATAATCCGATTAATAGAAGAAACTGATGGAGCTGATGAATTACTACAAATACCTGGTACCAAAATAAGAAAATAAAAAATTATAAAACTAAATATGTTTAAATAGCTTGCCTGCATTAATTGGATCAATAATGCGTTCGCTTTTTAATTTTTTACAATAGTAACAATTTGATTCCATACAGCAAGTATTAAACATGATGTAAATTAAAAAAAATAAAATAATAATTTCGCACTTTCTTAGGTGCCAAGCTAAACATCAAAAATGTCAAATATCGAAATGTTATTTTATATAACTTAAAACACAAGTCATAATCTTTTATATTTTTATAATTTTTCAGAAGTGCATCAGTAGTAAAACTTAAAAATTATACAATACATAAAATAAAATCAAATTGCACACAATCTATGAAGTTACTGTTGCTGATGTCAATCTTAATTTAATTATGAGAATTTATTTATTAACATTTGAGCATGCATTGAGAAAATTAATATTAATTGCCTTAGGTTTTAAATAAATAGAATTAAAGTCTATATTTTTTTTCAGACCAATTTTTTATTAAATTAAATAATAACTTTTAAATAAGCTAAATTTTTAAAATTGGATTAAAATAATAGTGATTAAAAAAAAAATATTAAAAAAAAATAAGATGGCGCTGCAAACTAAACCGTGAAAATGATGATGAAATTAAATAAACCATGTATGTAAATTGATGAATACTTGTAGCATTTTAAATTTGATTAAAAGTTCATAAATTAATTAAAGACAAACCGAATGTATTTGAACTATGAGAAACCTAATGATTTTGATGCAAATTATTTCTTTTTTAATTACATTTTACAATTGCTCATAAAACATTTTGTTGCTTTGTTTTCTCTTTTATTTAAGCTTATAAAATGTAAATTTTAAATAACTTCACTATACAAACAAATAAAACTACATAAAATAATTTCAAATTAATTAAGCAATCTTTTTTTGCTATTTAAAAAACTAAAATTACAATTAATTAGACTATTAGTCAAATAAATGGGGAAATATGATTAAAATGAGTTCGAATGAAAGCAATTGCAACATTTTTGTTGTAAAAAATTTAAAATTAAATCAAACGATAATATTACAAAATCGAAAAGAAAACAAATTAAAAGGTAACTTCCTCAAAACATTTTAGATAAAAGTATATCTGAACTAAATTGAAATCTACAATTAAGTTAACCTACCGTCTTGAATAAGTTTTTCGCGAATTTCCCAAGCAAAAATAGTAGGATTTTCTTTTTTATAAGACTCGATGCAATCCACCACTAATGGAGTGGCTACTTTTGGTTTAGAGCCACCCACTCCATTAAAAGATGCATTTTGTAATTTGTTTACTAAAGATGAATCTGATTTGTACATGTTTTCAATTAACTGCATATCTAGAAGTGAAAAATTTAAATAATTAATTTAAATCCCAATTTAATAGCAAATCATTTAATTGTTTCAAATAGAATTCAGTAATTTAAAAGAAAATTGTTCTTGTATTTTTAATTAATCTTTGCTTCAAAAATGAATATATTAAAAATTGTTTTCTAACTAGTACAAATAATGTGAAAAACATTTAGTGAAAATCTATTTAGGTAGTTAATGAAGTGCACAAAATAGAGGCGTATTTTTAAAGTGGCAATGAAACTTAATCAGCTGATGACAACTATGGCCTGAAACAAGTCATAGGCTAAAAAATGTCTTTTGATAAAGAAAAAGGTAGGAAAATTAAAAAACCAACTACAGATGGTTGAATGAAATGTTGATTTAATTGCCATGTTCAAAGCAATTTAAAAGCTAATCTAGTTTTGCAATTTCAATTCACGCATCTGGTAATTGTTTGCACATTTTCATCGCTTGCATGAACACTGCATTTAAATGGCCCTCAAAGCGACTCTTTTTAAATAACCCACCATTGGTTCAAAACCCTGATCAGAGGCGGACTAGCAAAATGTAAAGCAATTAACACGGCTACAAATAACAAGTGTTGCCGTCTAAACACAGGTGAGATCAATAAAAGCAAAAATAAGTAATAATTTGTTTTTTTTTTGTCTTTTTTTTCTTGCTTTAGACACTGACATTGTTCTGTTTTTCAAAATATTCAATAATAAAGTAAAAATGAAGTAAAATTAATTAAAAATTATTAATAAATTCAAGTTTCTAAAATGACAAAATTTTTAAAATCATATTGAAATAAAAATAATTTAAAATTTTTTTTTTATATTTTCATAAACTTAAAATTTTTTTTTTAAAAACCACTGTCTTAACCAATAATTTGTTAATACTTCATTAAATGTATTCAATAAAAATAACCCACCTTGTTGAAGCTCATACATTTTTTCAATATTTCAATTTATTTAAAATATTTAAATTAGAAAACCAAAAGCTTGAAGTAAAATTTTGATGGAAAATTATTTAAAAAACACCATTTATTTAATTTTCAAACAAACATAAATTTAATAAAAAAAAATTATTTAGATTCTTAATTATTTTATTAATTTTTAAGTTTAAAAATATAAAAATTTAAAACACAAAACACAATATATAGATAAAAACCAAATTTATTTTTTCTAAAAAATGATGCTGATTTGTGTCATCTTATGATCTTTCTTAAAATAAGCAAAAATAACAACTGTTTTAAAAATAAGTCCAAAATTTAAAGTCGCTTGTGGTTAAACTGCTTGTTGCTTATTCTTTTTTGAAGGCGGTTTAATAAGATCGACTATTCTTATTGGCTGCCCAAAAAGGGCAAGTTACCGCCTATTCGATTCATTATATTAAAACGTTTGTTGCTTCTTATAGAGGTTAGATTAAGTTATTCAGTTCAAACATTGTTCAATTTATTTAATATTTTATTTTTAAAAAACTTGTAAAACTATTTGTAAAACCTAATTAAATTTTAAACTTAAATTTACTTTTATAAATTAAATCATTACGAAATTTTAATTGAATATTAGTTATAATTTTTTTTTAAAATCTTTCAAATTTAATTCTAACTAGTATTGATAGATAAAATATAAAAATAATAATTAAAAATTAAAAAAATTGATATTATGATTTAAATCTATTATTATTAATTTAAAATTATTGCTATATCAACTTGATTGTTTGAAAAGCATTTGAATTAAATTGACATTTTTAATAATTATAGCATTTGTAAATATATTTATTTATCAATTTTAAAAATAATACTATCTATATTAAAATATCTATAAATGAATTGTTAATTTAAAATTTATGTTTAATTTATTATTTAAAAATTATCTTTAAAAAAAATATTTGATTTTATTATTAAATATAAATTTAAAAAAATATATAATTTCTATTGAAAGTAATCTAAGTTCTTTAGTTAAAATTTTTTTTTTATAAAAATATCTTAATTTAATCTTTAATTTTATAATTATTAATAATGTAAAAATTAATAATGTCAAGTTTTTTTAAGAAATTTAAATAACATTTTAAAATTTTGTAAAAAAATTATATATTAATTTTTTTTTAATAAAATTTTTTTTTAAATTGAAATCTACTAATTAATTTTTTAAAATTAAAAAAAAATATTTTTTTCAATCTAAAAGTGGTTTAATAAAATAAAAAAAAAAATAATTAATTGATTAAATTTTACATATTAAATAGACGTTGTATTTTTTGATAGTTAAAAATATAATGACATAAGTTTCCGGTTTAAAACAGGACAATTAAATAAAAAGATAGCACTATCATTAGTTATACATTCAAACATTATTATTAAATGATTATTATTGTCAATGTACATAAATTTGGAAATTTTTTTGACATGTTGGGGTATGAATGAAAACGATTCCCAAGAAATATAACAAATAAAAACACCTTTCATTTCTAAAAATTTTTAAGACAATTATTATGTAAAAAGTAATGCTTTTTTTTTGTAAATAAAATTTTATATTTATGCAATTAGTAAAAAAAATAGATAAATATTTTTTTATTAATTATTTTCATGTTTTTATTTTTTTGTTTTGGTTGCTTGATTTCTTTTAATATGTCCACCAACTTTAATCTATTCAATCAAAATGATTTTGAAACTATTAATGACAGACGTGTTCAATCAAATAAAAATAATACAATCCGTATTTACTTTTGATTTTATTTAACAATTTGTTAAATAAATCAAATTGATTCTAAATCTTGCCAATGTTTTTAGTTTTAAAATGATGCAAGCTTTCAACAATATTTTTAAAATGACTAAAAAAAAAAAAAATAATAAAAGATAAGAAACACAAAAGAAAAAAAATTATTAAACTACGCAAAAAAAAAAAAATTTTCGCAAGATGCTTAAACTTACCCACCTTATTTGCTTGAATAATCTAATTATGCAGTCTTAGAAAGGTAAGTTGTAATTAATTTCCTAATGTTTTTTATGTTGATTTTTTGTCTATTCAAAAAAATACAAGTATTTCAACTATTTTTTTTCAAGATCAAACTTAAAACTTTATTTACTCCTTGTTGTTGATTTGATTAATTGTACTTGTTTTCACAAAAGCATAAATTAGTATTGAATATAATAGAGTTAGTTTTATTATTTAAAATTAATAATTTAAATTTATAATTTTAAAACAAAATGACAATTGGAATCAATGCTTAAACAAATGATTAATTGAACTACAAAAATTTTAATTTTTACTTAATATACAAAGGTTTAATTTGAGATATAATATTATTTAAATTTTTTTTTTAACTAAAAATTAAATAAAAAATATATCTTAAAAATTGATCTAAGAAATTTTTATTATTATTTGATTTTTGTATGTTTAAATTATTATTTTTTTTTTTTAAATGTATAATTGCTATAAATTTTGATTGATAGTTAGTTTTGATTCTTTAATGATGCTTCTAAACTAGATGCATCAAATGTCTTTTTTGTAAGCCAAGCCTGATATAATTAAATGACGGATTAAAATTTACAACAAAAGATTAATTTTAGCTTAAATATTGCATTAGAATGCAATCACATTGGTAAGTTTCAACTTAATAATATACAAAAAAAAAAAAAGATAAAATATGCACTGATTAAAGCCGTTTCCAAAATGCGCCTAAACTGAATTAATTTAATTTTAAATTATTTAAAAATATTATTTTCAAATTAATTGGTAATTTTACAAAGTACTGTTCTTAAAAAAATTGTAATTTGTAATGTTTCAATTATAATCAAACTTAATTTGATTATAAAAAAAAAATAAAATATCTAATAACACATTAAATGAGTAAATCAAATGATAAAATTAAACATAAAAAAAAATCTGACAATTGCTTTTATTTACAATGGCTTACTAGCTACTGATGGATTGACTAGGCAGGTCAACCCTTAAAAAAAATTATCTCAATTGAAAGCATTTGGGTGATGAACAGCGCCTTGCAATCAAAGCGCAATTCAATGCGTTAAATGGCGTGATTAAATGTCAATTAAATTGTAAATCAAATTTTATGTTTTTTGTTTTTTCAAATTAACAAAATATAAATGCAACAAAATTTTAAACTAAATTTTTTGAATCAATTGTGTAGCCAATTGTTTAACCTTGTATTAAAACTTATTATATATATTTTTTTTATATAATACTTATTTTAAAAGCATCAAATTTTTGATTATAAAATAAATGATTTTGATCAATTCATCTTTTTCAACAAAACTTTAATTCTTTATAAATTTTTTAAGCATTTTAAAATTGACATTCTTTGTTTTATTAACCATATTTAAATTTTATATAAATAACCTTATTTATAATTACATTTTTTATTATTTTAATTAGTTATAAAATAATAAATATATAAAATGAAATTTTGAAATAAATAGCAAATATTGAATATTTGATTATTTTGATATTCTTATTCAGTTAATATATTTAAAATTTTTTTTTTTAAATTTATAAATATTTTTATGTTTATCAAATTAAAAGATGTAGCTTTATTTTTTGATGCTAGTTTTAATTTTAATTGAATAAATTTAATTGAGATTAATTTGTTAAAATACTAAATAATCTAAAAGGCGCGAAAACATATTAAGGTGGTGCTGAAAATGCAAATAGTTTAGAAAAGTTGTTAGAATATAAAAAAAAAATAACTTAAAATAACATTTGGAACAGTAAAAAAATAAAAGTTAAAAAAAGTGAAATTTTTTAACTCTATTATATACAGATATAAATACAATTTAAATGCAATTAGTTTAATCACGTACATAGTTTCTTTATGATCAACTAGTGATAGGCGTGTTTAATTTAACAAAATAACACACCTGCAGGTATTTATTATCTTTAAAACAAAATTGAACTTAAAGCCGGTTTTTTTTTATATTTTATATATGTTTTATTTAAAATAAAGATGAAAAAAATAATTGTAGATTATAAACTTTTAAGCATATTTAATTATCTTAATTTTATTGATTAAATTAATTGAAGATAGACTAAACTCATCATGATTGAATTAATTACAAAAACGTGGTAAATTATTTTTAATTTAAAACATTAATAATTAATACTTTTTTTTTATAAAAACTTTTTTAATTATTGACCTAAGTCACATGTCTGCAATTGAACTTTAATATTTTGATTAAAATTTTAATTAAATTGCTTTTAAACTAATGTAATTAGTAAAAACCGCAAAATAATAAGAATAAATAAGTGTTAATTTATTTTTACAAATAATCAATTTTTAATATGTCTTTTTAATTATTTTTATAAAAATCAATTTTTTGTTAATTTATATGAATTTTTTTTTTACTCTATTTTATTTATTTATTTTTTTAATTAATTAAATAAATTAAAAATAAATTAATCAAATTTATAATTTTAAAATTTTATTTAACATTTTATTAAAAATTAAGAAAATTTATTTTTTATTTATAATTAATATTTTAGTGGTAATAAATAAATATTTTAATTCAATAAACTATTTTATTTTAAGCGATTAACTACTATTTATATTAACAAGCATCAAATTTACAACCAATTAATTTGTTTAAACATTAGAATTATATGAAAAAAATGTTAATATTTTTCAAGGCACGAGTTTGTGGTTAGATTAGATTTGCTTTGCCTTTTCACGTTTATTAAAACATCTTAATTTGCGCATCTTAATTAAGCAATGTTAATTTTAAGTTTTATTTATTATTTTTTGAGCGTAACTTAATTAATTAATTTTAAAACTATAATTCATTTTTAAAATGATAAATTAAAAAATAAAAGAAAATAAATAAATTTTGATTATTTAATATAATTGATTTAATTTCAAAG
Organism: Pyemotes zhonghuajia; assembly: GCA_025170145.1. Classification (NCBI taxonomy): domain Eukaryota; kingdom Metazoa; phylum Arthropoda; class Arachnida; order Trombidiformes; family Pyemotidae; genus Pyemotes; species Pyemotes zhonghuajia. Next base: position 10,656,251 of record CM045845.1, read on the forward strand.
TTTACAAACTAAACATGTTGTGCTTGCAATTGATAAAAAAGAATTAGTGAAATACAATTGGTTTTAATTTTAAACCAGGTTAAATTAATTTTTCATAAAATTAATTAGGTTAATTAAAATTTGTATTTAGAAATACACTTGAAATTGCAATGAATTTGTTACTTTTATTTACAATATTTGTTTATGTTTTCTTACTTTTACTTAATTTATTGTGTTATTAAATATTATTAAAATAAAAAAAAATTAATTTTTTAAGCTTTTAACATCTGAGCTTTTAAATATAATTGCTTATTTGAATTGATTAATAAAAATAATTGTAAAATTAATATTAGTGCTATGCTTAACTATTTGGTTTTGTTTTGGGGTTTTTAACTAATCAATTAAAAGTGTAAATTAAAAGTTATATATAATTTTTTTTAATTAGATTTATATGTCCATCGTGCGATTTAATAAATTATTGCATTTACAAAAAAATGATAAAATTAATTAAAATTTTAATCGGCTTTCACTAAAAATTGAATTATTTTATTTAGTGAAATAATGAGTTCAATTGATTTGTAATTGAGCATCAGATACACCAGATGCAAATGAATCATGAGAATTATCAGAATTAAAATCCGGACTATCGGAATAGTTATTTAAATTAGAGAATTTGGATCCACCACAACCAAGGCGTTGATGTCGTCGCCATTTCGCTCGACGATTACTAAACCAGACCTATAATTCAGTGTTTTATGTATTAGTTATATATGAATAAATCGTTAATTTAATATTAGAAAAGTAATAATAATAATAAAAATTTACCTGAACTCTAGCTTCAGAAAGTTTTGTTAATTGTGCCAGACGTTCTCTAGTTGTCACACAAGGATATTGAGTTTTTTCAAATTCCTTTTCTAATACTTCTAATTGAATTTGATTAAATGTAGTTCGGTTTCTACGAAACTTAGCAGAACTAGATGAATAGGCTCCATTAACAAAATCAGTTTGAGATGGATATCCAGTTAAGGCTGAAGGTCCAAAATCTGCGGCTGCGGCCGCTGCTGCTGCAGCTGCTGCTGCGGCCGCATTAAATCCATTTGCAACGGAACCATTTAATGTGGCAGCCAAATTTGATAGTCCTTGAGCTGTCACATGATTAATTTGTTGTTGTTGATGCTGCTGGTGTGTTTGGTGTTGCTGGTGTGGTTGATGTTGCTTTTGTTGGGATGACACATGTTGATTATGAATTTGATGTTGTGACTGATGAATTTGTTGCTGTTGAATACCTTCAAAATTTGCTATCAAGTTGTTTGCAAATGCCGGTCCAAAAGTTGCTGCTAACTGGTCAAAAGTAGCACCAAACGGATTAAAGACGTTCACAGCACTAGACCTATTTTCCAATGGGTGGCCCATTGATTCAAAATTTGCACTTATTGATCTTTCACTACGACTAGACGTGCTAGATTGTTCATCATCATCTTCATTTTCTAACGATTTACTTTCTAAATCCAGTTTAATTTTTTTGTTTACAGGTAAATCATTGTTATTTTGCACATCGATTTCATGTTCGCTTTCAACATTCAATTTGGTTTTTTCAGTTTTCTCATCTGTTTTTGCTTCCACAATGGTACTATTGGTGTCAGCATTTAGTTGATCAGCCTTGTTCGAATATGGCGACTCACAACTAGTGACATTTTTTTCACTATTACTACTATCGTTTGATTTTGACACTTTCTGGTCTTTGCTCGTCGCAATATCAAGTTTGCTAGCATTGCTATCACCAAATATAGGAGACCATATTTTTTTGCTGCTCGATTTGTTTTCCATCGATTCAGCATACGTGTCCGAACATTCAGATGGAGTTTGAGTAGTGTTTGATGAAATAATTAAACTTTCACTAACATTCACACTAGAAGATTGGATGGACTTCAAATCCAAAGAATTTTGCTCATTGCTGTTGGCCATTTGTTGATTGGTATCAGTTTGATTTAAAACTTTGAGTGGCTGACTTCCTGTTTGGGTTAATGTAGAGTGATTAGTACCATTGGAATTGTCTGTATTTGCTCCACTTAATGCAGCATAAGTGGCCCAAGCAGTGTACAACTGTTGTGGACTATATGGACTGGAGGCAGCGGCAGATGGTGAGTTTGATGCCATCAAGCCCATTAAACCTAATGGATTCTGGCCAAGTGTTTGCATAGTAGAAGGTGCAGGAGTATTTAACATACCAGTGCCAATTAAAGGTGTGCTTGGATTTAGCAGGTTCTGATTGATTAAGGCAACTCCATTCTCAAATGGTGTACCATTAAATTGAATTGCTTGAGCTGCTTGAGCTGCTGCTGCAAGTTGATAGTTTCTGGTAAATTCTGCTGCTGCCCTTTCAGCCGCTCGATTCCGTAATATTCGATTAATTGATGAAACCGATGGCGCCGTTGAGTTGGTGCAAACACCTAAAAATGAACACGTCACTTATTAATTATGCTTTTCACTTTTAACTAAAATATGCATATCACAAATCATTGTTCAATCATTATCTAAGCAAATTTTCACAAGCAGAAAAAATCTTTTTCACATTTATTTTGTTTAATTTATAAGGTTTCAAACTAATTTTAAATCAATTCAGTTTCATTCTTTTTAATTTTTGAATATATTTATAAAAAATAAGTATAATAAAAGCACTAGCAACTTAATCAAAAATAATTAAACCATTTTAAATATAAAAAAATTTATTTCAAAAAAATTTATTCTTCCTAAATTAAATTTTTAATTGATTTCGATTTTAAGTTGCAATACTTTTATAATAACATTAACTTGATTGCACGTTAGTCAACTCAAAGTATTTAATTGTGCACGCAAACGGTGTAACTAAATCAAATTTAGAAAATTTGTTTTGCAAAAGCGTGTTATCGTGATATCTAATGTTTTAAGAAAAAAGCATTCTCAAATTTTGATACTTAAAGAAGATTATGCTTTAATTTCTTGAAACAAATCACGTTTAGTTTTTAGATCATTCTCAATTTGTTAATGTAGTTAAATTACACTTTTTAGTGTCAATTGTGAAAATAAAAATAATATGAAAAAATTGTATCATTAAAGTGAACATATCTTTATAGGAATCGTTATGGTCATATTCACATTGAATTTGACCTATAAATATTGTAAAACACAAGCTAATCGGTTTAAATTTTGTTTTGAATAATCAAAAAAAAAAATTAAAAAAAAAACAAAAAAAAAACAATACAAAATTTTTTTAAATTAGACTTATAAAGATATATATTTTGATAAAAAAAAAATAAATTACATAAAAATTAATCAATTTTAATAACAATTGTAATTTTTTAAAATGAATATAAAAATAATAAAATAATTTTTGTTACCTTCATTTATAAGACGTTCGCGTATTTCCCAAGCAAAAATTGTAGGATTTTCCCTTTTATAAAGCTCAATTCGAGCCACCACAATGGGTGTTGCTACTTTTGGTTTAGATCCACCAATACCAGCCGAATTCATCACTAGATCATTTTTAGCCAAATAAGCTGGGTTTGATTTGCATGCTGGTTTTTGAGATGCAAAAAAACTATTCATTTTTAAACTTAAATTATTGTTTATGAGTGGGTTTTGAGCGGAAACAGTTTGACCAGTATTTAGACCGGCTGCTGTCAAACCCAAAAGATTTGCATTAGCAGATAAGCCTAAATTAGATCCAAGTGAACCTGATGCTGTTGACACTGGACTACTGGACAAATTTCCATTTTGATTATAATAGCGACCTATCCAAACATAAGAAAACAATTAACAAACAATTAGTAAATAATTAATATTAATGAAGAAGTTTAGTTGTTTTTTTTTTGACTAAAGGTAAATATTAAATAAAAGAAAAAAGAAAAATGAACAATGTGTGAACAAAATTAACAATTAGCAAACGTAAGAATATTTCTAAAACAGAAAAAAAATAATAAATAATAATTACAAAAATTGTAATGATAAAAACCATATTTTGAATAAAACGTGCTAAATAAAAATTCGTAATGAACTATTAGAAAATACATAATTTGAAAAAAAAAATTAGAATTAGAGCAGATGGTATTTAAGAATGAAACAAATAAATTTTTTTCTTAAAGATCATTTTTTATAGAAAATTTTTTTTAATATTCTAAAATAGAATAAAATAAATGTTAACTTATAGAAGTCTAATTGTGGTCACAGTTGAAAAGATAAAAATCAAAATTAAAAAAAAAAAAATCTTTTTCCTTTTCCGTTTTTTATTTTTAACGAAAGCCAGCTGTGACAAATAGTTTTGTCAATATGTATTTTTTGTTTTTTCTTATCATTTACTAAAAACAGCTTATTTTACTAATAGATAAATTAATATTTTTAAAAATGAAGTAGTGTGTGAAAAAAATAGAAAGATTTTAAATAATATATAAAATTTATACAAATACTTGCTAATAAACATATAAAAAAAAAATGTGTTGACCATGAATGATAGGTAAAACATTAATTAATAAAATAAAATATCTAATAAATAAATAATCAATAATTTGACATAATTGGGTTTAAACTAAATTTTATTAAAAAGAAATAATAAATATTCAAATGTTAATAATAATTTTCAAAATAAGTTAATATAAATGTTGATATATAAAAATATATAGTTTTTTTAAAACGTATCATTATCAATGATTTATAATTTTATAGAAAAATTTTCTCACTTATTTTTCAATAAACTGTTAATGTATAGTTAAAAAGATTAAAATTATTTTAACTTGAAACTTGTAATTAACAAGTGCTAATCGAGTGTAAATGAGCTCTTAACTTGTCTGACCATTTAGTATCGTGTCAATGTGGTCACACCAAATTGCACATTAACCTATGATTGCATATAAATAGTATTAGCATATGAATATATAAAACTTTAAAAATTGCAGTTAATTTTGCATTAGCTACAAATAATTTCAACGTTAAAAGATTATGTGTTTTAGAAAACAAAAAAGAATTAAACCGTTTATTAATTATAGAAGTTAAGCATGTGGTTTAAGTAGAAAAAAAAGTTTAAATAATTTTTATTTTAAAATATAATTGTACTTGTTTAAGAAATATGTTTTTTTAAAATTTTTTTAAATCCAATTAATATATTTGATTTTAAACTTTTTATAAAAATTGAGAGCAGTACAAATAGATCATTAAGTTAAAAAAAAAGACACCTGCAATCGGTGAAAAACAAATTTATATTAAATTTACAAATTAGATTTATTATATTAAAGAAGTTAATTAAAGAAATGTAATAAAAGATGTTGATTAATGTGATTGAAAAATGAATAAATAAGTTTTTTGTGGGAGTACGTTGAAAATAGTATTAATAAAGTCTTACCTAGAATTTTGGTCATGTTGGCTTGGTGTAAATTGTTAAAAGTATTGACAGAATGGGGCAAGTGTGTCATATTCACCATGGACATTTCGTCAGAAGAGTGTTTTTTGGATTGGTGAGCACTTCTTAAATCCATAATATTGCAAGTCAACAATATATATAAAAATGAGCACAAATGATTAAAACAAGAGGAAGATGAGGAAAAGAGCAAGTTTAGCAGTTGTAATATTAAAAGTTAGAGCAAAGATTTAACAAACATTTCAAGGTAAGATAATTAGAACTGAATCGGTTAAATTTAAAAGAAATTAAACATTGTAAAAAACAAAGACAAGAAGCTGAGTGTGATTGAGTTTGCAACTTAACCTAATTTTAAACTTAAACATATGAAAAAGTGATAAATAGAAAAGTACTGCGACATTTGATTATAAATTAGATTTGGTTTAATAAACTAGAAATGCAGGTACATGGAATGTGAAGAACTGGCTTTCAGAATATGCGGTAAGTCGAAGTGAACCTAGGGTCAAGCTAGGACTAGAATCAAGCCAAAAAACGGCCGGCTGGGCCGAAAAACGGTTTGTGGCCAGTGATTTGTTTGAAGTTGGATGTTTAGTTTGGATGTTTAGTTTGGATGTTTAGTTGTTTGGATGTTTAGTTGTTTGGATGTTTAGTTGTTTAGTTGTTTGGATGTTTAGTTGTTTGGATGTTTAGTTGTTTAGTTGTTTAGTTGTTTAGTTGTTTGGATGTTTAGTTGTTTGGATGTTTAGTTGTTTGGATGTTTAGTTGTTTGGATGTTTAGTTGTTTAGTTGTTTAGTTGTTTAGTTGTTTAGTTGTTTAAAATTGACCAAAGTTGACTTGCTTAAGCAGGCTTAATTAAGCAAATTGCCTCTACTACACACTTGCTTAAACGGACTGGCTTGAACTGGCCTTCTTAAACTGGCTTACTTAAACTAACTTGCTTAAACTGTCTTACTCAGACTGACTTACTCACACTGGCTTATTCCTACTGACTTGTTCGATTTGCTCTTCTATAATGCGCAAACAACGCGCTCTGGACATTTACAACGCGCGCCTTCCGGACGCGCATCTAAGCCTGCACAATTTAGCCTGGTTGTGCAGTTTTGGACACGCCTCCTGATTTATGCGTTTTTCTCGGTCAGTTGCTGCGCAAACCAACTGGTGAGTGGGGCGACACCAGAAAGGGTGGAACCAGTTAGGGGCGTCACCAAAAAAGGGCGGCAGAAAAGCGCATTAACGGAGTAAGGCGTGGTGAAGCGCGCTTTAGACTCGCCCCTCCAATGTTGGCACGACCTGTTAGACGAGTGTGACTGGTTAATGGCGATTACCAAGTGATTGATTTGGAGCCGTCGAAAACAAATGAAGATGCAACCATGGCAAGGATAAGCCAGCCCGTCTATAATTATAGTTTCAGCAACAGCTTTGCTTGCACAAATCTTTTGCAATTGCCCAGCTGTGTTTGACACAGGTGCAGCTCATCATCAACCTCTTTATTCACCTTCTTAGACCCATCCGCCAACACCCCCGATATTGTTGCATCTTTTGGCCTCCTCCACTTTGTTGTCTTTTATCTTACTTTTCTTCTGCCTTGCTCTTCTTCTGCCTTTCTCTTCTTCTGTCTTGCTCTTCTTCTGTCTTGCTCTTCTTCTGTCTTGCTCTTCTTCTGTCTTGCTCTTCTTCTGCCCCATTCTTCTTCTGCTCCACTCTTCATCTGCCTCACTCTTCTTCTGCCCCACTCTTCTTATACTCCACTCTTCTTCTGCCCCACTCTTCTTATACTCCACTCTTCTTCTGCCCCACTCTTCTTATACTCCACTCTTCTTCTGCCCCACTCTTCTTATACTCCACTCTTCTTCTGCCCCACTCTTCTTATACTCCACTCTTCTTCTGCCCCACTCTTCTTATACTCCACTCTTCTTCTGCCCCACTCTTCTTATACTCCACTCTTCTTCTGCCCCACTCTTCTTATACTCCACTCTTCTTCTGCCTCACTCTTCTTCTACTCCACTCTTCATCTGCCCCATTCTTCTTCTACTCCACTCTTCTTCTACTCCACTCTTCTTCTACTCCACTCTTCTTCTATTCCACTCTTTTTCTCACTTGCTAGATTTTGTCTATCTGCTATCCCTTACTTGTTGACTCTTACTTTATCACATACATACTGTCCCTTACTTATTATCCCCTAATTACAATTTCCTACTTTTACTCCCCTACTTGTTGTCACATACATACTGTCTCTTACTTATGTTGTTTACTCTGTCCCCTATTAGTTGTTCCATTCCTCCTCTTTATTGTTCTTCTCCACTTTTTCACCTTCATTTGCACACTGCTTATAGGTTCGACTCTTGACGGTTTCGACCTGTGGGCTGCCCTTCAAATCAATTTACTCTTCCATCACAACTTAATCTACTTAATGCATTCGATCATGGTTAGCTGCTGTGTTTGTTCTACGCTTTCCGCTTATGTCAAACTGCTAAATATGTATTGTTCTTCTTATGATTGCACAAAATCAAATATTTTCTATGTAAATATATATCCCAATTCTGTTTCGAGTTTGTTTGGCATTCATACAAACCACCTAATGACTATTTGTTAAAAACAATTAACAAATTGTTTTTTCCCTTTCTTTATTGCTTACCCAAATGAGAGATCAAATTTGAGACAAACGTAATCTAATTAAATAAAGTTGATCATACCGTTTGTGCAGCTGATTTCAATCTGCAATCCAATTGCCTAAGCATTTTTCTAAAGTCTGAATAAACAAAAGTGTTCTACGAAAAGCTGTAATAACCAAAAGTAATTGCAAAACAAAAAAATTTAGTTCTAATGAAAAATTTAATGCTGATCTTGTTTAAAAAATTAATTAAAAAACTACTGCTTTTATTATAGTAAACTATTTTTCTTTTTATGCAATTTTAATCATTCTATTGCAAAAAGATAAAAATAAATATATTTATTGCCAATAAGTTCTAATAACAAGTTATAAATTAAATTTTAACAAATTTATATTTTTACGTTTAGCACAAAAACTTGATTTTAACTAACTTTTTTTATATACAAAACTGATTTACCCAATTTTTATGTATATTAAATTATTATTATTTTATTTTATTTTTTTTTTCGGAAACTCTCATTAAATTATTTCATGCAAATTCTGTCGATTTCGCATTCGTATTTTCAAGAGAAGCTAAAACAAGTTGTTTACACACAATTGATCATTAAGAATCGGGTGGAAAAGTAAAAAGATCTAATAGCCGAAAATCCATGGTAACTTTGTATTAAAACTTGTAGTTAAATCATTTATATGATCAGTTATAACAAAAAAATAAAGAAATATTAATAGACTAAATAAAAAAAGCAACACGTGTTGTTTTACATCCGTTAAGGCGTTTTTTTTTTTTAAAAATAAAAAATAGGCGTTTATTTATATCAACCTAAACCTAAAACACGTGTTAGATCATTTGTTTATCATCAAATTTTTCTAAATTGAATAAATTGTCATTATACTTAAATTGCATGTTAAAAAAAAAAAAACTTTAAATGTTTATACATATTTTTATATAATATTTATCATATTATTGTTTAAAAATGACATTCAAGCTTAACTTGAACCAACTTTTAATGAATAACAAGCATATATTTTCTAGTTCAATTAACTTTATCTTGATATAATAGGAGGTAATTTTTTTTTAATAAACAGTTATTTAAAAAAAAAAATGAAATACAAATCAATTAAATGTCGTTTAGATATAATTTAAAACTTATAGTATTAAAAATAAAAAATTCAATTAATATATTTTTATTTTCTAAAGATAAATTACCAGATTTGAATTTAATATTATTTGTGATTTTATTATTTGTTAAAATTTTAAAATTAAAAAAAAAAAATATGACAATTTTATAAATAATTTATTGATAAAACTTCAATACAAAATATAATATTAAAATTTTAAGCTATAATTAACTAATGATGTAATCAAATGATGAATAAATGATTTGAATAAGTAAACAGACGCTTTTCAAATTTAAAAACAATACAATTCGTATTTTATATTTAAAATTTTATTTATTATTTACCAACTCATACTTAAAATATAAAAATCCAAATAAAACAAATTAAATTTTGACTTATTGTTTATAAATATGAAATATAAAAATCATAATTCAAATTTTATTAGTATTTTTATTTATTAAAATTCAAATTTGCTTTATTATAAAAAAATTTATAGCGGTTTGAATAGATTAAAAAAAAAAAAAAATAAAAAAAAATTAGTAATAAAAAATTTCGATAAATACTGATTAGAATAAATTCAATGTTCACAATGATTACAAGCAATAATCACATAAAACAGTCACGTATTTTAGCGAATTTCAAAGTATTTAACAAAAGCTATCATTTTCAAAAATAGCACTTTTAAAACATAGATTCAGGTGGGCCAAATTTTTAAAAATTATCTTTATCTTTTTTTTAACATTTTTAGCATCTTTTGCTCCCACTTATTCATCAGTTTTCTTTAGTAGTAGATCGTGTAATGTTAAATTTATAATCGCTAGTTAAAGGTGCCAATGCCACAATTAAGCTGCTTTTACTCAAATATAAATTTATTATAGTATAATATAAGCATCTATTAATATACCTTAACTATGAATATATCAATTTTTTATTTATTATTTTATTTTATTTTATTTTATTTTATTTTATTTTATTTTATTTTATTTTATTTTATTTTATTTTATTTTATTTTATTTTATTTTATTTTATTTTATTTTATTTTATTTTATTTTATTTTATTTTATTTTATTTTATTTTATTTTATTTTATTTTATTTTATTTTATTTTATTTTATTTTATTTTATTTTATTTTATTTTATTTTATTTTATTTTATTTTTCTTCTTCTTCTTCTTCTTTTTCTTTATTTATTTATTTTTTTCTTAAAATAATAATAAATAGTTTGAAATAGTATCACAAAACACTAAAAATCAAAAAATCATCTTATGAATAAAATTTAACCACATTTTGTTTATTAAAAACGCCTTATTTAAAATTTATATTTTTAAAGAGCAGTTAAAGGTCAGTTTCATTGATCATCAAAAAACTTAAACATCACCCAACACTGAACAAGATTACACTTGATGTAAGTAGATTCAATACAGTACCTATTGACGCCCGGTCGTTTTCTTTTCAAATTTTCTATTTAAAAGATCATTTTCATTTTTAAAAAATTTTAAATTTCACACTTGTTTTTTAGTTTTATTTTGTTAAAAAACGGGTAGAAGAAGAGGAAAAAAAAGAGAAGTAAATTAAAGGTGAGAAAACAAACGTATTTTTATTAAAGACGATTAACGCTTTAATCACAGTTGAAATCAGTAAATTCATTTATACAAATACCTATATAGGCGTTATTATTGTTATTATTTTGCTTTTTTTGATCTCTCCTTCTCTCTTCACCTTTGTCTTGTTCAAATTATTGTTAAACACAATTTAAGCCTGCAAGTGTATTGCACCTGATCAATTGCTAGCCTCTTTCCTTAATGGTTGCTTTCTTTCTTAAAATGCGCAAACATTTTTTAATACGTTTTTTAGTTTCATATCTTTATTTAGTTTGTTTGTCTTCATTCATTTATTTTATCATTTTAATACAACTGTGTCCGTCTACCATTTAATCTGCTTTTTTCCTCTTTTTTTTATTTTTTGATGATTTGCTCATCATCTGTGGTATTTGCTTTACAAGTGCTCATCAACGCTGGTCAATAATGATCTGCATAATGATATATTCATTGTATTGACCATACCCTCTTTTTATTTTTTACTTTATTTCAACTGCTTCTTTTTGATTCAAATGGTCTATCTTGTAACTTTTCATCTTTTTACTGTTCATTTTTAAACTTTTTTTTCAATTTCGTATAAATTGTTTACAAATTTTTTCTTTACTTTTGTTATTTTTTTTCAATATGCATTATTTTTTTTTTACACTTTAAAATTTTTTTAATTTAAAATTTAAAAGCTCACAGTTTTGATTATTTTACTGTCCCATTTTGTCTAAACAAATAATAAATAAAAAATTTTTTTTTTACATTGTCTTAAAAATTATTTGTTGTTGTATTATAAAAAAAAAATACCGACTTTTAAATCATTTATTTTAACTTTTCATCAATTAGGAATAAATTAAATTTTTTTTAAAATTTTATTTTATATAAAATACATTTGTTAAACTAATTTTATAGTATTAAACGGAAAATGATGATGAAAAGTATAATAAACAATCACATTTATATACTAATATTTGACAAGGCATATTTATTGTTTTTGAATAGTTGATGGTTAAAAATTTGCTTAACTTTACTTAATTTTATTATTAAAATTTTATTTTATTTATTGTTTTTTTTTATAAAAAAATTATTATAAAAAATTATAATAAAATTATTTGCAGTACACGCTATTCAAAATATTTCTTTTCAATTCGAAAGGCGGATACTGGCCGTTTGATCTATCGATGGGCAAACATTAGTTTTTGATCATCGCCAAGATTAAAACAAGATGAAAGCGTAGCAAATAAGCAAATAACAAGCAATCAACAAATGATCAAATGAACAAATTCCAATGAATAGCGTTACAATTGATTTTATTCTTACTTCACCAAAGTAAAGCGGCAAAATTTTTAATAGAAGATGAAAAAGAAGACGAAAAAATCAAGAAAAAATGTATCAAAAATAAACAGACAGACAAGCGTCTAAGACCAATTTTTTTTTTTAAATTAAAATTGACGTGAAAAATATCAAAAAATAAAAAATAATATGCAAAAATAAAATGAATAATTACTATGAATAATATGTACAACTATTACATCAAAATTAAAAATAAAAACACTAGTAGTGAATATTATTAAAAATTTAACTAGAAAAAAGTAAAAGGAAAATTATGGGTAAAATTATGAATAAAAATAAAATTTGATTTTATGCTTACCTAAATGTTTATTGAAATCATCATCATTAAGATGATGATCATTTGCTTAAATGATTTTTTGCCCGTATATATTTAAACTATTAAATATTGATGCTTGTTGCTTCTGCATAACTTGCACCAAAAATACTCCCTTTTGTCTAAACCAATTGTAAATTTTTTTTTTTTATTGTTCTGTACCAATGGAAACTTAAAAAGATATTCTAAAAATTTTCTGATCTCCATTAACTTGCATTTGATGCAATCGCATTCAATTTTGACAAGTTAAAAATCAAATTTAAACACATTAATTTTTAAAGAGCTACTTTTCATAATCTTATTTACTTAAGAAAAATTCAGCATCAACGGAAAGCAGCTGACAAGATTGTTTATTGGATTTTCTTTTTATTAACTGCCAGCTTTTGATAGATGGGCCATCATGCTGTGGATTTTGACACAGGTTTCTATTAAAAGGTGAATTCTAGTTTAATTTTTCTAGGTTTAAACTCATTTAATTTGCTTTGTTTTTTATCTAAATCTAATGTAGCTTAAAATAAAAATCTATTTGTCTAAATGTATTTGTCTAAAATTCACCAAAACACTAGACCAATGCAATTAATTAAGCTTTCAAATTGGACAAAATTGGCTACTAAAAAATCAACTGTTTCTTATAAAATGACTTATTAAATTGATGAGGTTATGTTTAGCAACTGTTGTGCATTTTGAAATATTGATTGTGAACTGGTTGAATTTATTTTTCACAACAGGATTTTAGATTATGAATTCACAGTTGAGTTGCAGTTGATATCAAGCTGTGCATTTGTGTGAGATCACACATTGTCTCATGGCCTTATCTCAAAAAGAACTTTATTTTTTTAATTGTTTAAAAGCTGTCGTTTAAATTGGCCAGATCAAATTTGTTAGTTTGAAAGCAAAGTTGTACCTAATGATTAAACCAATGAATATCCGTTTCCGATCAACATATTGATTTTTACGCAAAGTATTTGCTTCAATTCAATTAGGCTTTACATTGATCATTGTGACCGGTATTTGTTGCTCTACCCGCTATTCATTTTAAGCAGATATATTTAATGATTGATTTATTGATTGTCTAGGAATTGTATCTTCTTGATTTTAGTTTTTCTTTTATGCCGTTTTATTTGTATTTATTATATATGTTTATTATATTTTATTTATTTTTGTTGTCTATTTTTTGATTGCTATTTTTTAAATCAATTGTTTAAGTTGAGATATGTTTTTATTTTTTTTAATGTTTTTTTTTAATAAAAAAATTGAATCATTTTATTTTTTTTTTTTTTTTGCTAGTTTTATTTATTTTTAAATTAACATTCCAAAAGTCAAGTTAATTATAAAGTAAAATTATAATAAATTATAAGTTTAAATTATTGTTTTTAATTAAATACAACTGATTAATGATTACTTGTTTAATTTTAAAGTTTAATTTAAATTTATTTATGTTTGTAAATAAAATTTTTATGTAATAATTTAATTTAAATATATAAGAAAATTTGCTTTAGTAGATTTATTTATTATTTATCAATATAAAAAACAAAATTTAATTATTTTTTGACCTGTTTTACAACAGTAAAAAAAATTTATGTTAAAATGTATGTTTTTTTTTTAAGAAAGATGAATGAAAAATTTGAAATCATTATTTGATTCAAACGGAAAAAGTGAAATTTTATTTAGAATATAATTTTGATTAAACTTTTTTTTATAAGAATATTTTTAAAAAATATCTTTAAATTCCATCTTTAATAATTGAAATTTATTAATTCAAAAATTGTATTAATAATAAAAAAAACAACTAATTGTTACAGCTAAAAATATTATTATAATTTTTAAATAAAAAATATATATTTTTTTAATTTTTATTAATTTATTTTTAATTATTAATTTGCTTATAAAAAAAAATAATTTTTTAATTACAACTAATCGATTTGTTAATTAATAAAAAAATTAACAATTTTTCAACACTATATTAAACAACGTCTTTTATGACCAAATGCATTTTAATGCTTATATAGGTGACCAATTATACAGGTTCAAATTATTTCATTAAATATTAAAATGATTAAGTTTTGTTTCAAAAAAATAATTTTTTTATTTGAAATAAAAATAAATAATAAAATTATTTATAATTGTTTAAATATTATTTTTTTAATTTACTAGTTTTTTTTTTTAAAAATAGTTAATTTTTTATAGGATTTATTATAACTGCATATTTCACCTATTGCTTAACCAGTGCCCAAGCAGAAACAAATCGGAAAATAGGTTTAAAGCTAAACAAACTAAGTTTTTTTTAGTTTCCATGTAAACAATACTAGTTACAAATGTACAATCTAAATAATAATTTAATGCAAATTTTATATTTGCCCATGTTCAACGGTTTTCAAATTAGATTTACAACTATAATATTTTTATTTTAAATATTTCGACACTTTTTCCTTTTTATACTTTTTTATCTTGGGTTGTCTTTATTTTGCCTACTGTTTATTTTTTTTTATATTTTTGTCTTCCAATAATTTTACAAAAATTTGTTTTAAATTATTAGTTTTATTCATTCTTTTTTTGTTTTTTTTTGATATCCAAATTTTATGATTGTAAATTTTTGGTATCCTGGACAACTTTGACACTAAACCACATTATTTTACAGGTAACTTTTTTTTAAATTGCCCATATTACAAGTTGATACGGAACAATCAATTCGACGCAACTTTAACAAATAATATTTTTATTCGAAACAAATACATAAACAAAAGTAAAATTAAAGCTATTTTGATTATAGATTGCGATAGCGATTAGTTAATGAAGCGATCAGTTTATGAGTTGCTATTTAATTCATAAATAAATTTTATTTTCTAACATTTTGTATTTAATATTTTTTTTTTGATATTAATTATAATATAGTAAAAAAATTTGTTTTAATTTTTAAAAAGCTATAGTAAAATATAATTTTTTTTGTGTTTGATCAAATTTACTAAATAATTTGTTTTTAATTAAATAAAAACTTATTTTATTTTACATATTATTTTTTTTTGTTTTTTTTAAAAAAAAAAAAAAATTTTAATTTTTTATATTTTATTTTTTGTTTTGTATGTTTTTCTTTTTTTTTTTTTTATTTCTATGTATAAATCAGTTTAATTGCTATGTTTAACCGCAGTCAATCAAACCAAAATTTATCTTTAATTTAATGATAAACATACATTCATATTTGTTATGGAATAAATCTTTAATTTTGAAAGTGATCAATTTAAAAGTAAAACATCTTCAAAATATTGGATGAAATTGGTCATAGTAAGCAAACTATTGTTTAGTGTATTGATTGATTTGTTTCAAGATTGAAATGTCTTATTGTTTCACTTTATTGAACATAGCAATCATTTATAGCAATTTACTACAATTGCTCTATTAAAACAGATGAACAATTAACAATTTTTTGATTCACAATTGCCTTAGCTAAATGTAATTTTTAGCCAAGTTGCAATTTATTTTATTATTGAAATAAAAAATTAATTTTAACATTTTCAAGATTGTTCTCATTTTTCATAAACAATTTTTTTTTATTGTTTTAAACGTTTTTTTTTTTAACTTTTTTTATATATATATATTTTTAAACTAATATTCTAAAAAACTTGGAAATAATAAATATTGAATCAACAAAAAATCGTGTTGAAACAATGATAATAGAAAAAATAAATTTAAAGTATAACAATTTAATTTATCATCTCACTTTGCTATATGAATTTAAATGTAATTAAAAAGCAAACAACAATTAGGTTTATATAATTAAGACCAGAGCAGACACAATGTGGCCATCGCATTTATCACTTTTAAATTTTTATTAATATTTTTTTTTATTATCTTATTATATTACAAATTACAAATTTTATAAAAATAATAAGTTTTGTTTATACATAAATCTAGTTCAATATAATGTGTTTGTTAAATCGTATTTTTTACTTAAAAACAATTTGTGGTTTGAGTATTGTGTATTTAATTTAAAAACATCGATAATAAGAAAATAATAACAAAAATAAAAATTAACTAGTCAATAAAATTGAAAAAAAAAACATTTAGTCGATTGTGTTTAAATTTAAGATTGACTTGCATCTCACACTTTAAGTCAATGTTTCAAAAGTAACAATTAAGCTTCAGTTAGCAAGTGTTGACTGCAATTTATGAAATTGCGCTTTGAACAGCATTGAAAAACTGTGATGATGGAACATTATCATCCGACATCAGTATTCAAAATCAGCATTCCACATCAGAATTTAACATCATCATCAAAAATTTTCATCACACATTAAAACTGATTGTTATTTGGCGTTTTTGTTTCCTTATTAGATAGAGTTGTTTAAGCATAGCAGAGTAAAATGGTTAAGTTCTAAGCAAACTTGTTACAAATGCACATGATGCCATTGTGATCTAACTCGTGATCAGTTAAATTGAAGATGGCCACGACCAATATCTGATTTTTAACATCATTTAGCACTTTGGCATTTTCTCACTTTTTCGCATCATTTTCAATTCATTTCCAATCCATTCTTGTGTCCAGTCTGATGGGTTTAATTTCGCGAAACATTGTAGAAGAAAAATGCTTAATTTAGTTTTAAATGGCATTTTCATGAGCTGAACACTTTTCTTAGTTTAGCTTTTTAATTAAGAAATCGTTAAACTAGTTTTTTCTTTAGTTTCTGTTTCAAATTGAATTGGACTTACAATTTACTACTATGAACGCCAAGATATTCATTTTCGCACCTTATTTTTTTACACTCACGATTGCCTCCTATGCAATTCATCATTAAGGTGCATCTTTCTTTATGGGGAGCAAAATAATAAATTTAAATTGAATTATACATTTTCAGTTTATTTACCAGTCGTTCGGTAAGCCAGGCCTGCTGTATTATCCGCCGATACATTTTCGTCTTATTTATTTAGCCAATCTATTTGTTTGATACATATTGTTTTATTAATACACAAATTGAATCGAAAAATTTATTATCATTGAAATGTCAGCTTCTGCATGTTTCCAGCATGTCATGTTGCTAAGCAATGTTTACCATTAAATTGTGCTTAATATAAGACTGTTTTAATGCTGTAATTGATAACATGATGTACTCATGTGTTTTTTTTTTTTGCAGTAATGATTCTGCAATATAACTGAATTATAATTGCAGGCATATACAGCATCCCAAAGTTATTTTATTCGATAGCAATCATTTCATTACTTATAATTTTCTTTATTTCATTTAATGTATCGCTTTCATGTTTTGGTGAAATCAAAGCAACCTGTATCGACAGGTTATTTGAAGACGTCAATAATCACAAGTGTCATTGGACGTTTGAATTAGATACAATGTATTTAAATAGTTTAATTTAATCAGCTTTGACACAAATTATTATTAGATAAAGATTACAATTTTTACTTCAACTTTTGCTTCGAAAATTGTTATTTTAATAAATATTTGAATTATTATTTCAAAAAATATTTGAATTATTATTTCAATTAATATTTGAATTATTATTTCTACTAGTATTTTATTTATATATTTATTTTTGTTTTGTGTTTAAATTAATTAAAATTTATTTTAATAATTTTATTTTTAGCAAACTTATAAAATTTTTATTTTAATTAATATAACTTTTCTAATAATTTTCAAAAATTAAATTAAAACAATTCACATTTGTTTACATAACTATTATGTTGATAAACGAAATTCAGTCAAACCAGTCATGTTTTTTGACATTTGAAATCATGTTTTGAAAAAGATTGTTAGTTACTTGTTTAGTTGCAATTGAATAGATTTAAATTAATTAAAAAATTATAATAAAAACATCAAACAAGGTAGTTTAAATCTTATTTGAAAGCAGTCAATTGAAAAATAAATTTGATTTTATTTAGAATTTAGAAGTTATAATTGGCTTGTAGATTAGAGAATGAATATGTTAGCATTAAAATTGTCGTTTCCTCTTCTGTTTTTGGTTTTACAAGGACACAATATCGGTAAATATGTAATAAACAAGTTAATTTTGGTATATCAAAAGGATACATAAAGAGAAAATGCTAGCTTTTGATACATGATTTGTTCTTAAAAATAGGTACTTCTTATTCATACTGCCAAATTTAGATATTTTGTGAAACTTGATTTATCTGTTAATAAACATTAACCGTTGTAAATAAAGTAATGAAAAATTTTTACCAATTTAGGATTAAACCAAATAATATTGCAAGTTGTTTTAGTTTAAAGAAATGTTTGCTTAAATTTAGCTTGCATTTAAAAATCTAATTTAAAAATGGTTAAAATTAATTCATCATTTATTGCAGCGTGTACAATAAGCTTTGCTTTACTCTTAGGCTTATGTTTTTCTTATTATTTTTTTTTTTATGAAGAAACTAAATTTTACAAAAGCGCTCGATCTACTTTTAATCAAATTCCAACGTTATATTCGTATGATAAATTCACTTTTAATTTTTCAAAATTCAATTATTTACTTTTTTTCTTATTAGTTTACATATTTTAACTTGGAATGTGGCTAATAATAATCCCGATTTTTCGGAAAACTATCTTCCTCTTCTTGGAATCAACGAGACTTTTCAGCCTGACTTTATAGTTGTTGGGTAATATAATTTAACCAAATCTTAGTCTTATTTTCATGCTTTCATCTTTTTTTTCTAGTATTCAAGAAAGTGTTGAAACTGAGGGCCTTAATTTTTTCAAGAAATCAGAATGGCCTAAAGCTA
The DNA here is from genome assembly GCA_025170145.1 of Pyemotes zhonghuajia. Lineage (NCBI taxonomy): Eukaryota > Metazoa > Arthropoda > Arachnida > Trombidiformes > Pyemotidae > Pyemotes > Pyemotes zhonghuajia. The sequence continues at coordinate 10,675,321 of CM045845.1, forward strand.
TTTATGAATCCCTAAAGGATTATCAATATTCTCTTATTGGCGAAGTAAGCAACAAAGCCATGGATTTAATTGTTTATGTAAAGAGAAAACATACACAATCTATTGATCAATATGAATCTGTTAAAAAATCTACCAACAAATTTTCTATCGTTGTTGAATATAAAGGAGGAATATCAATTAGATTTAATTTGAATTCAAACACAATTGCATTTACTAATTCTCATTTAACTCCTCACCAGGAAAATTTAAAGTCGAGGGAGCATGATTTTAATGTTATCTCAGACAAAAAATTTAAATATTGTGGATATCCTAAGGATCATAAGTAATTTGTTTTTTTATACTATTGTTTTTTTTTTATTATTTTAAATTTAATTTTTACTTTTAGTTATTATTTTTGGTTTGGAGATTTAAATTATCGTTTAGATTTTTTCAATGCATTAGATGTTTTAGCTATTATTAAAAATATTAAATTAAATCCATCTAATTCTCAAAGTGAAATTGATTTCTTATTACGTAAAGATCAGGTATTTAAAATAATTAATTAATTTTATTATAGTACTTCTAAGTGTTCAAATTATTTTCAATTTAGTTGAAATCATCTCAATCAAGAGGAATATCATTTTTTGATTATGAAGAGCAACAGATTACTTTTCTTCCAACTTATAAATTTATGAAAAATTCAAACACTTACAATTTGTATGTATTATTTTTAAATAACTTATTTTTATTTAAATTAAATTATTACTTTTAAAATTTAGAGAAAGAATTCCTTCATATTGTGATCGAATTTTAATGCACAAATTAGATAAAAATAATCAAGGACTTGAAGTCATTCCTATGGCTTATGAAGCTCATACAGGATATAAAATTAGTGATCATAAACCAGTTACAGCAGATTATTATTTTAGAGCCTGATGACTTTTTTGAAACGATTTCAAATTATTTTATTTTTCTACTTAAGAAAAGTTATAGTATTCAATATATTTAATATTACCATATTTATATAATAAAAATAAATTTTATGCATAAAAATTAATTTTTAAAAAGATTAATTTTTATTTGCATTGACCAGCATTTTAAAACTTATTTACTCTTTGTTTTACCAAAGAAAACGCATTTTAGTAGTCTTCCTTCAAAGTCATTATATGCATTTAGTGTTTTAAAAAAATTGTTTAAATAATGATAAAATTAATTTGTTATTTATTATAATAAAAAAAAAAATTAGAAATATCTTCCAGATTTTTACAAATATTATTTTAATTATTTACATTTAATTTAATAAAAAATAAAAGAAAAATATATAAAATATTTTGAAGTGTTATTTTATAAATGTTTCTATGTTATATTTACAAACTATTATTTATTAATGAAAATGATAATTCTCTCCTCCGATAAAGTGATAAAAGCAAAATTGCAATTCACAATGTGAACATTTAATGAATGAGCAATCATCGCAACTTAAAAATTCACAACTATCTAAATCTTTAAAACAAATTTCTAAAATACTTTGAAAAAATAAACTATTTTGATTATCTAAATTGTCTACTTTATAACCAGATTTGATCCAAGAATAAATTAATATGTTTTTAAAACATAAAGCATTTAGTTGGTTATAAATTAATGAATGCATCTTGATTAGGAAAAAACGATTAAGTGAGTTAATTTGTGTTTCTTGATTAAATGTCATAAGTCTAGCATGATTTATAAATTTTTTGGTGATAATTTTATATTGCTTAAAAAAATAAACATTTAATGGTTGGATGTATCTTGTAGAACTTTTAGGCAGAGTTTGAACATCAAAAGGTTTACCATCCAAAAATGATTTGACTGAAAATTGGTTTTTGTTGGATTCACTTGAATCCAAAATAAGTAATCCATTGTCAGGAATTTCAGGAGCTAGATGGTTTTCAATCCACATGGCTAAATAGCATTTGGTTAAATTTTCCGAATTAGAAATTTTGGCCACAATATTTTGATACTTTTGCATGGCTTCATCTATTAAACATTGCTCTTCAGTGTCAATAACTGATTGTGTTTCTTGAAAACAAATGAACATTTTGGACCCTAGAATGCCACTTTTGGACATGTGCACCTGAACAAAATAGGATTGAGCAACAGAGAAAGTGTTGTTGACGGAAGACCATTTGTTACCGATAAGAGGGTTTTCCAGACTGGTGTTGGTAACAACCTCGTAATCAAAGTTGCAACGATCATAATTCCAGACCATAGAGTCAGTAATGCACTTGCTTTTAACTAGAGCATTAATGTTGGAAACAAACTTCTGGGCACTTTCCATGATACTTTTTTGGTTATTTACAGGCGTTTTGGTAATAAACTTGGTGACTTTGCGGTTCACGATTTTGTGTTCGCGTTTAAAGTTGGACAAGAAAGTGGAGCTGAGGCAAGTCTTTTTAGGATCGCACTGCTGAGAAGCCTCCCTCATCCAGGCTTGAAGATTGTGGTTTTTAACAGGAATGTTACCCTGCCTGGCCAGAAGAAACTTGGTGAAGACTTCGTTTTTGATGAATGCGTACTTTTCCCTGTCCGGAGCACCCTTTTTGTAATAGTAAACAATTCGGTAGAACTCATCCCTGCTGACTTTGTACTTTTTGCAAATTTCAATAGGCTTACACTTATCGGTCAGATACTCGTCCACAATGGCTTTGATGCGTTCAGGCTTGTATTTTTCGCCAATGGAGCGACCACCTTTTCGTTTCTGGCCCTGGTCGGAGTTCCAGTTGGCAGTGTTTGACTGGTCTACCTGCTTGTAGAGAGTGGTTTGGCTGGAGGCAGGAGTTTCTTCGTCGGACTCTCTGTCCGAGTCTATCATAAGTTCGTAGTCTTGTTCAAAAGTGGCCTTGCCCTTCTCCAAGCCTTCCAGGAGTTCTGCAATCACTTCAAATACTGTGTTCTCCTCCACGTTTAGCTTTTCGTTGGCAAGTTTTGGATCAAAATTAAATCTGTTAACCAAGGAATTAATCACATTGTTTATTTGCAAATTCACCAGAGACATTTTGCTGCCGGTAGTTTGTTTGCAAAATGCTGCCACCAACTCTCTGGCACTCTCGGGTATTCGGTTATCGGCGGCTGGCGCTGCCAACTTCAGCTGCTCTTCCACAGACACCAACTAGCTGTATTTGCTAAATAAGATAAATCTGCTTCCAATCATCCAAATACTGAAATAATAATCAATTTCTTAAACCCACTTTCTTAATTCGTCATTTGGCCTTAAATGTGCAACTCCACACGCCCTTCATTTGCTTTCGAGAACCGTGTTTGTTGATCAAGACGACTTTATTTTCTCCTTCTAGAGCGCACCACTTGTGCCTGGCTGCAGGCAATACACTTTCCAGAAAGCTTCTAAATAGTTTTTCAATATTATTTCGATGTTTTCAAAACTAAAAAAAACTTTTACATAGTCACTTTTTCAGTGAACTTCTTAATAGGTTATTAAGAACCAACTCTGCCTTTTTTTAACAATCATTTGTAGTTGAATATTCCAGTGAAGAAAAAATTCCATTTCTATTGCATTTATACCAACATTGCTCAAAGCACTTACACAGCTTTCAGACTGTTTAACTTTATACCAGTCTAGGTTAACAACAGTCTATACATTGCATTAGCTTAGTCTATTTGCTTAGATTAACTCCAGTTTAAGCTAATCATGGTTTTAAACCAACCTAAATCAACATCTACTCAAACTCACACTACTTCAAACTCACAACTGTAAATTATTAATATTAATTATACACATAAATCAACACTCATTTAATCATTTCTTGAACAAAATTTTTCAAAACATAACATTTTTTTAAACATTATTTTAAACATCTTGTTAACTTTCCTGACAGGTGTATCTAAATTTCACTTTTTATATAATTTCAACAAAGTTTGTCTTCGCATGCAAATAGGAAATTTTTTCAAGTTTATTATCGTTCAAATTAATGGGATTATTACACATATTATCATATGTGCAGTAGTCACATCATTTCTACATAATTTCTTCTTTTCCTATTGTTTATATATCCGATAAATATATTCTAATCTTTTTGGTTAACCAAAATTTACAAATATCTTTAACACAGACACTGTTGGACAACTTGCGATTCAATTTAAATTTGCACATTTTTTTTTTTTTTTTAATTCACATATACGATCAAGTTTTTTAAGCACATTTCTAGGCTTTCAATGAATAAGTAATTCGTACTTTTTTTAATTATTTTTTTCTTTAAAAGCATTCAAATTTATCATTTAATTTTACTGAATCGCGTTTTCAAATTCTCAAGATTTTTAAAAAGTTAGCTCATTATTTCAAATTTAAAAAACCAATTTTTTTTTCAAATATTATTGTAAATAATTAAAATGTACAACTTAAAATTTAAATCAAATATATGGTATAGACATGATTTAAAAATGAAAAGTATACTTAAAAATAAACTAAATATTAAGGATATTTTTTATTATTTATATTATATGTAAAATTTAATTAAGGCTTAAAAAAAACGCGATTCAAAGCTTAATCAACTAAAGTATCACATTTTGTTTGACATTTTTTAAATGATACAATTAATGTTTTATTATGTTAAAAATTTTAGAGTTTATCTTTTGGAAAATCAACAAATTTTTTTAAATCTTTGTTCAAAAAGCACAATTGTTAAAGCTTTAATCTGTTGTTTCAATTTTTAAATCAGGTTATGGGTATATGACTTCGATAATAATTTTGAATTTGTTTGACTTTTTTATTTTAATATTATTAGCTTAAAAATCTGCTAAGTTTTAAAATTTGTGAATCAATGCATTTTTTTTTTTTTTTTTTTTTTGATTTTTTTGATTTAATTTTATTAAATGTTCAAAAAATCTAAATAATAAAAATATTTTTTGATTTTTTCCAAATTCATAAGATTTGACTATTTGCTTAAATACACATTTTATTAATATTCAGGCTAGTAGCTTGTTATTAAAATTATTATAAGATGTTGGCCTTATTAAATAACTTATTAAAACTTAAAATGTTAAACAAAAACAGTGAAAAAAATGCTAAAAAACATATGCTATTTATTATTTTTAAAAGTGTCTAGCAAATTAACTTTTTGAATTATTTAATAGCTTTTTAGAGTTTTCAGGCTTAAATAAAAGTGTTTTAAAGATTGTAAACTAAATTATAAAAAATACTACAAAACTAAAAAAATAACATTATAATTTAAAAAACCAATGGATTAAAATTTTTTTTTGGAATAAAAAATCAAATATTTATCTATGAAAACACAACATAATAAATTTTATAAATTGCTTTAAACTCAGGCGAGATTTTGAACTAATATAATAATTTAAGTCATTATTTGAATTTATTAACGAAAATTTTAATTAAATATGTGTTAATAGAAATTAAAGTAAAAAAATAAGACATGAATTGAGTAATTGCATGTTTGATAAGAAATTACTTGTTAATGCAGTATTTACATAAAATGTAGCTTTTGCGCAAAATGATTTGTTCATATGACAAAATAAACTAAGAGTATCAAATAAGATTTAAAAAAGTCATAATTATAATAGATGGCGATAGTAAGTTTTATTTTTAATTTGAGTACTCAAAACGGATGTCCTTTTTATGAATGCATATTTTTCCCACGGTGTTGTTTGTTTCTAAACTTTTTACTCTGTTTAATAAATTAGGGGGCAATTTTAAACAAATTTCAATATTGTACAAGATATTATTTTTTATGAATTCAATTTCGCACAATGTATCGAATATTTGATGAATAAAAGATCAAGTTGAATAGTGTTGATATTGAAATAAAAAAAAGTAGATTAACGTAAAATTGCGGGTTAAAATTTTTCAAATTTTAAGCAAAGAAATAATTAAAATGAACAATTTTTAATTGTTTTTATCAAATTTGTAGAATTTGTTAAAAATCTCACTTTCATCGGGAAAATGTGAATTGAGCGTGTAAAATAATTAGGAAAATATTGGCTAATTATGAGCATATTAATTGTTTTTGGTGCAAAGTGAAAAAAGTTGATTAGTTATGTAATATATAATTTAAGAATAAATTTTTTTAAACAATTAAGCAGTTTAAATTTTTGCAAATTATAGAATGCTTTTTTATTGTGTATTTTTTTTTCAAAATTGAAATTAGCTTTAATCGAAACGAATGAAAACAGAAAACTAAAGATGCGTTTGTTTGTATTAAAAGCAGCAATGTTTGGGTTTCACTAATCACAATAGTTTTGATTAAGATGATTGAGTTTTTAGGTGAATATAAAGCGACTGTCATATGAGTAAGTAAAAGTCTTGCTGACAGTCCGCAAGATGTCATTTACAGTATGCAGATGTGATTTAAGAACTAGCAAATAAACAAGCTTATAAAGCATATATAAGAAATAAATAAGAAACAAATAAGAAAAAGCAGACGACTGATCGGAGACTGTAGTGGTCCTAAAGTTGGCTTAACATGCGTGTAGCGTGTGAATGGACGTGCATTGTGAAACGAGCCAGAACACCTTGACTGGTGATGCCGTCTGTTTCTAGACAGCCTGGCCAGCGTTAGATGCCACTTTCTTAAATTAAGCTTGGTGTGCAACTGGTTTGGGCGTCTTAACAAACTTGTGGCAGAGCTGATCGTGCCAGGCTTGTAAATGGCCAAATCAGAAGCAAGGCCAAGGTTTTACCTAAAAAAGATGACGGGCTGGTGAGCAGACGAGTAGATAATGAGCAGATTGTTTATAATGTTAATGCAAATTATAGCAGGCCAATGGCCTTTTAAATAAGAGAGAAAGTGATGGCTTGCCAGTGTGCGTGCAAAATGTTTAAATGTGGTTTCTTAAAGAATTAGTTTGTTAGCGGATCAGTTTGCTAGAGAGTTTACTAAAGGATTGGCTTTCAAGAAAATGGTTATGCTTGGTTGACAATCACTTTTTTAAAAAGTGACTTATTTAAAAAGTGACTTATTTAAAAAGTGACTTATTTAAAAAGTGACTTATTTAAAAAGTGACTTATTTAAAAAGTGACTTATTTAAAAAGTGACTTATTTAAAAAGTGACTTATTTAAAAAGTGACTTATTTAAAAAGTGACTTATTTAAAAAATGACTTATTTAAAAATCACCTACTCCGAAAATCACCTACTCCGAAAATCACCTACTCCTAAAATCACCTACTCCGAAAATCACCTACTCCGAAAATCACCTGCTCGAAAAATCATTTTCTTAAAATACGGCTTTCTTCAGTTAATTTCTTACATCCAAGCGCCACACCGTGTCTATGGCCTACAAGTCACAAGCTTATGATTGACTGATATTGCACAACTGGACTAAACTGAGCACGCTGGACCAATTTAATCTTAATCTAGTGTGGTCAAAATTGGTAAGCGATGGAATGAGTGCACTGGCCCGCAGCTGTAGCGGTCAGTAACGTCTTAAAGATTGTCGTAGACGACCTACTAGCCGATTGCTGTTAGGCTATTTGACCAATTTAAATGCCAGTCTAAAGTTCAGTTGCCAAATTGTAGGCCGACGTAGCCACAGGCCAAGCAAGCTAGCAGTGAATAAGCATAGAACCACACACAATGGCGAACTTTGGCTGCTAGGCAACACCTTTGTTTGGCCGATTCTAGGCTGAGCTAGTTATTCCAGCTATTTTGTCGCTTCTGCAGTCAGTCCACATTCAGCCTCTGCCAGTCAATGTCTTGCCGCATGCAGACTTCAGTGGAACAAGTGCCACACTCGTCACGCCTATAATTGCCAATGCTGACAGCGCCCAGCCTCCACCATCCGTTTCCTTTCATCAGCACATGTCTTGGATGAGTTTCTTAATTTGCTCACATCGTTCAAATCGCCCATTTCATTACGATTGTATCAAAAGTACTCGGTTGCCACTCATTTTTAGCCGCAATATGTAATATTGCTTCTTACCTTTGTTTTTGGTTTTCAAACACTGTTCAGCTGACCTAAACCCAAACGATTTCACTGTGTCCGTCTCACCATTCAATCCACCTTAACCCAATCGCTTTTCACCATCTCATTCATCTAACCACTCAGAAATCACTTCACACTAGAGTCTATGTTTGCTCATCTTAGCGTCATTCTCAACTCTTCATCTTGCTGTGGGTGCTCTGCCATATTTCTCCACTTTTAAAATTGGCAATCAAGTTCGTATTGGTTTATTCACGCCAGCAATCGTTTTCTCAACTTCAAAAGCCTCAACCACATATCATGCGTGAATTCTTATCATTACCAAATCTCATTTTTTCCTTTTGTGTATTTGCTATGCTCTATTCAAAATATCAATCAAATTCATAATTAAAATACTCGTTCAAATTAGCCAAAAAACTTTTGTAATTAGTGCTTTAAATTTTTTCAACCAAAATTTCTAATCAAAACATCAAATTCATTACTAGTCCGTTTCAATTTCTATTGCTCTATTTCATTATTCGACTTCATTAACGAAATTCATCATTTATTACATCTTTTAATTCGCTTATCTCAACTTAATTTTTAAATTAAATCCCACATTATCAACTATGCGTTACAAGCAAAAAGTATCTCAATATAATGCTATTTAATTATAATATAACATAATAAAATCTCCTTGCTAACAGTGAAAAAATGCATTTGTTTTACAACAGTTCATCTTAAATTATTTGTTTGTTATTTAAAAGCGCCCATAGCTTTTAAAAACTTTAATTTGTCCTATATAATCTTAAACGCGTAATTTCCTTGATTAGACATTAAATAAATAAAAAATTAAACATATTAAATAAATATTTTATATTAAATATATTTCATTATTAATTTTGATTTGCTGCTTAGTGACTCTACTTTAAAAGTCTAAATAAAATACGGTAATCACAGACTAGTCAACAGTGCGTATATGTATGCGTGGCTTTGCTTCTTCCAGCCACACTAGTGAATGGCATCAATAAAGTTAAATTAAATGCCGGCCTACCATCAGCAATGAAACCAACCGAAAAATAATCTTGGAAACAGTCGTCAAATCAAACACGACCAAAGAGAATCAATTCCAAAATAAACAGCAATCAAAGAAAATTTGCTAATGATTTACTTTTTTCCAAATCAATTGTGACCACAGTCTAACATAGGAATTTTGTGTTTTTATTTGTTTTTTTCACTTTATTCAACATCAGTCTTCCATTAGATTTCAAACATCTTTATTTGTATGTTTCGAATTACTTGTTTTATTTAAATCTAACTATTAGGATTAGTGTTCAATGTGTATTATTTGAAAACCAGTATACGGATCTATTATAAGATCTGTGACCAGGTCAATTTAAACATTGATTGGCCATTGCAAGTGCATTATTTAGTGTGTATTTTAGTTTGCGGTTATTTTTAAAGTGAATCATGGCTAAAAAAATCAAATATACTCTATATTTAAAAACTATTTTTATCACTTTTTTTTATTTTCTTAATTGTTGTCAAGTTTGTTCTAATCATTCGATTGCTAATGAACAAACACCGCAAATCATTCCATTCCAGTTTAACCCAAGCCAAATTTCTTTGGGAGAAAAAGCATTAGCATCATGCACTGTGAAAACAGGTGAAAAACCACTTAAAATGCAATGGTTAAAAAACAATGTTCCGATTAAACCAGAGGATAAACGTATTATAATTAATAATATTAATCTTATATTATTATTGGAAGTAAATGCTGCTCAGATTTCAGATCAGGCCAATTATACTTGTGAAATAAGTAATCAATATGGAAGCAACACTTTTACCAGCCAACTTTTAGTTAATGGTAAGATTTTTTTCATTTTAAAAATTAATAACTAATATATAAGTAATCAAATTATATATTTCAATTATAATATAATCCATTTTAAACTTATGCTTTTTTCACAAATCGTTTCGATTTATTTTTATGCGAAATTAAATTAATAAGAAGTAATAAATATTTATTTTAACATGTTAAAAATGCATAAAATTGTGTGAAAATTTTGAACATAAATTTATGATCATTAAAAAAATTAATGAAATAGTATAACTAAAGAAAAGAGTATATTTTATTTTTAAAAAATTAGTTTTGATGAAAAAAACTAGGTTTGAAATTTTTCAAATATTAAAAGAAAAATTTAAATATTAAATTATTTGTAAATGATTGAATAATTGATAAGATTATTAAATTTTTGGAAAAACATACTAATTTTAAAAAAAAAAAATTTAATTTTCTTTTATATTTTTTAGCTCCACCTATGTGGGTTGATTACTCAGAAGATGTGACCAGTGCATTAGGACAAAATGCTACACTCAAGTGCCTTGCACAAGGTAGTCCTCAGCCTACAATTACTTGGTATTATTCTAATTCCGGTAAGTGCAAAAACACGCAAACATTGATAAATTCAAGAAAGATAAACTTCAAATTTATAATGAAATTGTATCTTTTTTTTGTAATCGAAATTCATTTATTGGTCTTATTGTAAATAGTCAAATTTAAAAATTTGCAATATGTTTGAAAATTTGAGTCTACCATCAAAATAATTGAATTTAATAGAGTGAAACAGAAAATTTTTAACTCATAAAGTATATTGCTTTTTAAAAAATAACTTTCAATTTTTATTAGAAAATTTTTAGTCAATGTATGTCAACTTTAATGTTACAAAACATTAAGTCAGTGTAAAAATTATCATATTTATTGTGATTTGATGAACTGTTAAAATTTGTCTACTGTTTGGCAAACAATTTGTCAATTTTTATTAAAATAATTTATTTTTTATTAAAAATGCTAAGAAATAACCGAAAAACAAAAATTCAACCAAAATAAAAAATAGTAAAAAAGGCAACTTATAGTTTGACCAATAACTGATAAATTAATAGTCTGCTATAAATAATCATATCAATTTGATTCTATGTGTAAATCACTTGAAAAAATTAGCTTAGATTTTTTTTATTTTGTCTTTTATACTTTTTTTCAGATATCTAAAAAACATCTTAAATTACAGTAAACTATTTTTTTTTGCAAAAACTAAAAATCTAAATTTACAAATCTGTTTACATTGTTTAAATTTATTTTTAAATAATACATTTGTAAAAGCATGACATTTTTTTTATATATTTTGATAAACTAATCATTTATTTACTGATTCAATTGTAAATTAAGTAATAATTTGTATTTCAATTATTTCAAATGTTTTTATTTTTTAAAAGCTTATGTTTACAAATCATTATTTATCTACTGATTTTTTCAGTATTTTTTTCTTTTAGGTCTCAAAGGTTACAAATTATAAATACTTGATTTTGTTACTTTCTCAAGATTAGTCAATTGTATAATTAAGGCAATTTTTTTGACATATCCTGTATTTTAAGCTTGCATTCTAATTTGATTTTTTTTTTATTATGTTTTTTTGTCATTTATGTTTTATCCTAAATGATCACTAACCTGGACAATTAAAAAAAAAAAGCAAAAAAAAAATAGCTAGAATAATTACAAAAATTAAATAAAAATGCAAACCATTATATACATTTACAATCCCAACGGTAGCTTTATTTGTTAGTGTCTTAATTAAAAACTTGCTAATTGAATGCTAAAAACAAAACTCTTGTTTCATTTATAAACATGCATCCTTTTATATGTCATATCAAGTATGTCATAGCTTTAATCCAACAAGAGTTAGCTTTGCATACAATGGTAATATGATGTATTTTATTTTATTAAAAACAAAAATGAATCTACAATTAAATTAAACACTTTAATATTCATTTAACTATAAAAATAATTTTTAATAGTGCTTTTTAAATTTATTGTTTAAAATATTGACAATATAATTTTCATTTTTTTATTCAATTAAAAATTTTTTAATTAGCATTTTGTTTTATTATATAATCATTATTTATAATAAAAAAAACCATTCAATTTTTTATTTTGATTATATTCACAATAATTAATTATTATAATTTACATTTTACAAAATTTTAATAAACGTTAATTTTTTTTTTATTGTTTTATCTTTATTTGTTTTTCTAGATCAAGATCGTAATTATCAAAAATTGTATGAAAATGAAAATATTGCATTTCTAAATCAAAGCTCAATGGTTTCAATTAAAGCATCAAGTAAATTACACGAAGGGGTGTACAGGTGTGAAGCATCTAATCAACTGGGATCTTCAATCACAAGGGATATTCGTTTGAAAGTTGAAGGTAATTGTTTTATTTGAAATAAAGTTTTTTTTTTTTTATTTAAATTAAAATAATTTTTATGTTAAGTGTGAACCAAGCCAATTAATTAATAAAGTTTAATTTATTATTTAAATTATTTTAATTAAAGTTTAAGACTATTGAAATATTATATTTAATTTTTTAAACTAAATTTTTGAATCCAATTATTTTTAATGGAAAATGCAAAAAACTCTATAATTTTAATATTTTAACATTAAAAAAAATTATAAAATTTTATTTTTTTCATTATAAATTTGATTAAACGTTGATCTTAGATATTTACAAGTAAAATAAAGAACAAAAAATCTGATAATTCAAAGCAATTAATATAATAATGACACAATGCTTAGATAAAATACATTTAAGCAAAAAACAAAAGTAAAATATGATTTATTATTTATTCTTGTTTGTTTATTGTAGTTCTTATTCTGATGTTTTTATCAATTGGTACTTGCCCACTTACAAATATAAATGTGACAAATGTTTTTGCATTTATTGGCTAAAGAAAACGATAATCAACCAAATTCTAAACATGTCTTGTTTTTTGGCACAAATAAAATTTTTGTTGCAAATAATATCTGTTTGATTTATAAAAAAAATATACTTAAAGTAATTTTGATACATAAGATAGATTCTAAGCACGAATTAAATTAATTAACTTACACATCAGTTATTTGCACGATTAAAGATGTTTTAAATAGATTAAACTGACATGTTTAAATTTTTTTTTTATTTAGCAGTTAGAAATTTTGTTAATTTTGAGTATATATAATATTATGATGAAAAGTAAAAGCAAAAATTTAACACAAATTAGTAAAATTAAACAAAAATTGCTAATTTAATTTGCAATCAGTAAATTGTTATATCAAAAACAAAAGTAAATGTTGTATTTTTACTTTTGTTTTTTCTATGTCATAGTTCAAAGTACATAAGCAATATTTTAATTTTATCTTGCAAATTTACAGATTTAACTATTCTGTTCAGGTCGCAATTAAATGATGCGTTAATTTTCTGAAACTAGCTATTTGAATTCAATTTTTTTATTTTTTTAAATACATCGTTCATTTTTCAATCAAAAATTTAAAAAATAAAAATAATTTTAATTTATATTTTAATTTTAATTTAAAAAAAAATCTAAATTTGTTATAAATATTTGATTTTATTAAATAATAAATAAAAATAATAGAATTTTTATGTAATAAATGATCTATAACTAACTAAATTTAATAATATAAACACTAATTTATTTTTAGTAAATATTAACATAAAATAAGTAAGACTTTAATATAAAATACGCATCATACATTGATTATAAAATAATAACTAAACAACTTAGTCAATTGCGTTAATTTATCTAATTATTTTTTTTTATTGAAAAAAGTTTGTTTTATTTTTAGTTTAACATAATAATCTTGACTGTAAACAATTTAATTGCAATTTTGTTGCTAACCACTGCTAATCAAATAAGCCAGAAATTTCGTTAAAAGCTTTATTTTTTTTTCTAAAAAAGCTTTTAATTGAACTTGTGAATTAATTTTGAAAAAAAGGAAAACTAGTTTTAATTATTTTATTTATTAAATTTGATTTATAGCTTAATTTCTAAGTTTGTACAAGTTAGATTACACCTGAATTTCTGTTTTTAATAATGGTAAAAACAATAAGAGGAGACAATGGTAAAATCGAAATTGCCTTTATTGTTTTCTTTTTGTGGCCGTTTGATTTCTTATCATTGAAAAAAAGATGATTGTAGTTTGAAGAATAAATATGCTAAAAAAAATATAATTTAATGGTTTAAATATTTATTGTACTTTTATTATTTTTTTTTTTTATAAAAACAAAGAATTGACAAAGAAAAGCAATTGAAATCTTAAAGCATATAAAAACATCTTAAATGCTGTTGGCTAGCTAAAGCAATCGCAAAATAAATAGCAAACTGACAGAAAAACAAATATTCATTGCCAGAATAAACAACTGCAATATCCGGCATTTGAATCAAAAAGCAAAATGCATTTAACCCAAACCATTGCATCCCTATTACATTGCTGCCGCCAGCAAATCTAATAGCCATAAAATTAAAATCAAATTTTTTTCGCGCCAAACGTACAATTTAGTTTATAACAAACTTTATATTGTATCCTGTTTAAGTTGTGGTTACCGGATTTAACAACTTTTTATTTATTTATTTTAATTAGAATTTTAGTTGTTTCTAAGATTATTTTTTCATCGATACAAATTTTCAATAATTTTTTTTTTATTTTAAATATATTTTTTCAAAATTTTTTTTTTTTCAATTACGTTTTTTTTTAAGTTTTTTTTAAGTTTTTTTTATTAAATTTTTTAAATAAAATGTAACCTAATTTATTTTTAGTTAATCATTTTTATATATAATATAAAATAATTATATTTTAAATTAAATTAAAATATTAAAATTATAAACTAAAAAATTTTTAAAAAATATTTGAATTTATAAAATGTAATTGATTTTTAATAAGTTTAAAATAAATTAATAAACTAAATAAAAAAATATAAAAATGGTGTTTGTGAAAATAAATAAATAAAATATATGTTATTTGAGTTTAAATATTTAATTAGTTAATAAATCATTTTTATCAAAAATATTTTTAATTTTGTTGAAATAAAATCTATTTAATTAAAATTTTAAGTTTTTAATAAAGTTTTATAAAAATTATATTTTTTTAATAATAACAATATATTTTATTTTTGAAATATATAAATAATATTAATGTCTATTATAATAAACTTAATAAAATAAAATTTTTTTTATATTTTTAAATGAAAATATATTTACAAAAAAAAAAATTATATAAAATACAATTAAAAACAATATTTTTATTGTTTCGAATTAAAAAAAAGTAAATTATTTATAGTCTAAACTAAAATAAATTTAACATTAAATAGGTGTATAAAATATTTTTTTGATACAAAAAAAACGCTTACTTTTATTTTATTTCAAATGATCGTTAGTTTAAATCAGTTTAATTTGATCACATTTAAATCAAGTAGGTCTATTTAGTTTAGCAAACATTTTTTACCTAAAATGTCAACTGTGCAAAACAAGGTTGTGTAAACTATTCGCATTATGTTTGCAAATTATAACTAAGTTAATCTAACTTATGTTTTTGTCTTAAAGTAAATAAGGAAAAAAAATAGACAAAAGAATAATCAAAATACTAAATTAAAATAGTTATTTGATGTTAAGTATATTTGATTACAATAAATTCATAACAATACAATAATAAGTGGATTCTGATTATTATTAAACAAAACTAAAAACTTCTGTATACAAACAAAATATCTAACTATCACAACATATTAAAAACTACAATTACTATAATTGAAAGTTAATCCAAATGAGTTTTATTTTAATTTAACATTTAAGAAATTGATTAGAATAAAAAATAACAAAAAATTATTTATTTTTATTTAACTTTATTTGTTTAAGAATACAGTTATAATAATTGATATTAAATTGAATTGTTGTTTAAAATAAATCAGCTTCTGTATAAATCCAAATAAGTAAATTATTTGATCTTATTTGTTTTAAGATAAGTAATAAAAATTTAAATTTACTTAAGTTTTAATTATTTTAAAAATAGCAATTTACTAAAAAAGTTTTAATTCAATAATTTTTTTTTTTAAAGGTATTGTCAATTTTTTTTTAAATAAATGCATTTTATTTTGATTAATAAAAAAAAAAAAAAAAACAATTTTTTTGAAACAAATATATCTTTTTCAATTATATTATTTTTTTTGGGTGGGTAATCTGTTCATATATTTCAATTCAAATATTCGAGAGGTTACATTAATTAGAATGGCTGATACATTTGATAATATCTTATTTGATAGTTTCATTTTTTTGTTGGTTTTCTATCTTTTTTTTACGTTTTGTTATTATTTCTTTTACATACTAATTTTTTTTGCTTATTTTACTATGGTATAGATATTGGTTTTTTACCTTTTTATTGGTTTTTCAATTCAAACCAGTAAATACATTGTTTTTTTTTATTATAGATTTTAATTTCGAAATGGACCTTTATGGTATAAAGTAATGGTAGTTTTTTTATATTATTTTGTTGTCGAGATAAATTTTATAAAAAATAACATTAAAATGTATAAAATATATTTTATTTGACAAAATGCATAAAAATTTTTTTAAATATAAAAAAAAATATCTTAAACTTAATTGATTTTATTGTTTGTATTTTATTTATAATAAATTATATGTTAAATGTTTTATATTAACGTGTATAAAATATAAATTATTATTTATTATTATTTTTTTTTAACCCAATGTTTTTTTTTTAAATTAACTTAAAAAAAAATGAAAGTTTTTGCTAAACTTTTTTCAAAAATTATGTTATTTTTTTAATTTTAAAAGAATCAACTAAAAAAATTAATTTTTTTTGTTTAAATTAAAATATTTTTTTAAATAATTACAATTATAAAAATTTAAGTTTAAAATATTTTTAATAAATATGATATTTATTTATAATTTACTAAAAAAATTAAAAAAAAAAATAATAAAAAATTAATTAAATAATTATTTTTGAATAAATTTTTTTTGTTATAAATTACAAATAATATTTTTAATTAACTAAATAAAAAAAATATACAATAATTTTTTAATTTATAATTTGGTTAATAATATAAAATGTTTTTTTTTATTAGTTTTAAAATAAATTGATAATATATATATATATATATTTTATTAGATTTTATTAAAAATATATTATAAACATGATTATTTTATAATTTTTTTTTAATATTTGCATTTATAAAGTACATAACATTAATAATAAAGTAAAACATAATTTTAATTTAACAAAATATTTTTTTTAAACTGGAAAGTAGTTTTAAATTTATTATTTTATTTGATTTTTGATTTTGATTAAATTTATTCAAATATTTTATATTTTAATCATATTTAATTGAGACTAAATTCATATTTGAACAAAAATCAATAAAACAAAGCTTAAATAATATATCAATTGTATTTAACCAAATTATAAGAAAAATAAATAGTTGAGCAAAAAATCAACACGCAAACACGTTTTGATAGAATGCTTTATTTGGATGAGATGATTCATATATGGATGACAAAGAATGTTCTGTTTTTATAATCAGTTTTATGCTTGTTACCGTTGGGGAAACGATGTGGTTTCAATATAAAGATTTTTCGAGTTCATTTCACTGACATAAAATTTGATTGTCTGATTTTATATTTAATTTTCATATTTATCAGTTAAGTGCAGGAAAGTGTGAAAAAATAGTAACAACTGAAACAAAAAAGACAAGGATTGTTAAGAAAAAAATATCAGAAGAAAAGACAAGAATATAGTTTTTATAAAAAAAAATAAAAAAAAAGAGCAATTGATAAAAATTTAAAATCATTATTTAGCTAAGCAATGGTCACATATTAACACTGTATAATTTTTTTGTCTAGGAATATTTAACTATTAAGTTTTTACTTTTGATACAATTTACCCACTCGAGATTTTATTAATTTACTTTTTTAATCCTAAGTTTTTTATTTTCAATAAATTAATATTTATTTTATTTAGCTTTTCCTGAATGTTTTTATATTTTTTAATTTGTCTCATATTTTTATTTTGACCTATGTTAACTTGTTTTACTTATTTCAAAGTTTATATGTTTTTTTATAATGTTATTTCACTATTTTTTTTTTAATGGGCGTTTCAGTTGTGATCATCGAAGCAACATTGAAACTAGTCAAGACTATGATCAATGACCATTTATCTAAATAGTTTAGTCCATTTGTGAAAAAAGTGTGAACAATTGGTTAGCTATGTTTTATTTTGTTGTTGTCTGTTTAGGCTATTTAATATAACTATAAAAGTACTAAACAAATACATATTAACATTAATAAAATTCTTAATTTCATAGGCAAAAGCAAACTTTTATACAAATGGGAAACAATATTTAATAACAGATGCTTTTTGAAATTTTTTTTTTTTATTTACAAAATTAAATATTTTATTTTTTTTTAGTAATATTCATTTTTTTGTAAAATCTTACCTAATCCAATTCCGAAAAATTGAAAAAATTGGTTTCAATCATAGTTATATGAAAATTTTAAAATTAAAAATAGAAAGTATTATATAAAATAAAAAATTGATTATAACTTAATGATTTTTACATATTTTTATCAAATATTTTAAATGATTTCAAATTAAATCTGTAATTAAAGTAATTAATTTTAAACCTTGATTTATTTTATTGTTTATCATATTTATTTATTTTTTATTTATTTAATTATATTTAATTTAAAACAGACAAAAATTAAATTAAGGAAAATAAAAGTTCAATTTAAATATATGAATCAAATAAAGTTTTTTATTGTAAATACTTATTTTTGAAAATGTTTTATTTATTGATTGCAATGAATCACATTAGATCATTGAACTGTACAGATTTTTATCAAAACAAATAGACTCAAATAATTTTTTTATTTTAAATTAAAAAAATATAATAATAAATAAATCTAGATAACTTATTTACTTGTTAAACCAACTTTTTAAACAAGAATTTATTAACAACTGTTTTCAAGTTTTTTTAACAAAGGATTGCGGTTGTCTTTTATTTTTGTTTTATTACAATTAGTTAATTTGTGTTAAACACAATTATTATGACCACTTCATTTATTGGTTTATTTTTTATTAAAATGTTGAAATTTAGTTTTGGGCTTTTTTTTTAAGTTTTCATTCAAAGATTTTTTTTTATTAGTTTTTTTTTTTGTCAATCTACTAAATACCCGTCTAAATAAGTTTTTACAATTTTGAAATCAAAAAATTTACTTTTTTATATCTAGTACAAGTAACACACTATAATTTTAACAATCATTTGATCTTTTACTTTTTAACATATTAAAGAATTTTAAAACGCTTCAACGTAACTAAAATACAATAATAATTTAAATAAATAAAATATAATAAATAATAGAATATTGCTATTATTTATTATATATAGATGTATTAAAACTATCTTACTAAATATTGTATTTTTAAAACATGTTTTATAAATTAAATCGTATTATTTTTTTTTATAAATAAATATTTTAAATTTAATTTTTAAAATAAAATTTTAAATTTTAATATTAAATTTTGATTTTAATTTAATTAGATTAATATAAAAAAAATTAACAAATAATATATTAAAAATATTTAATAAATTGATTTAAAAACTTTTATATAATTTTAAAAAACATTTTTTTTTTATTGAAAATAAAAGTTATAAGATTTTAATTTAAATTAACGTCAAGTTTTAATTAAATTTATAACTAAAAAATTAATTTGATTATTTGATTTAAAAAAAAAATGATTGAGTTAAAATTTTATAATATACAACAATATTAAAATAGCTTTTTTTATTTACATTTAATAAAAAAAATAATTTAACTTAACATTTAGCAGTATTTAACAATAAAAAACATTTCAATATTTTGAATAAATAAAGAAAAATGGACTAATGATATAATTATGTAAAAATATAATATAAATTTTTAATATATTTATTTTATTTAATTACATTAATAATTATTTGAATATTTTACAAGTTTCTAGTTTAATTTTTATTTAATATTGTATTTAAATTAAATTTATTTTTTTTAATTTTTTTCTTACTTATATTTTCAAGTAAATATTTAATAAATTATATTTTTTAATTTTTTTAACAATAATTTATTTTTTATGACTAAATTAATTTCGTTTTTTGTTTTCTATCATTTTTTTTTTTTTTTATATTTCATACTTAGTAATACATAGTTTAGTTGATTTAATTTAATGTAAACAGCGTCTAAACTAAAATACAATTCTCATTTATAAATAGTGTTTATCTATAAAAAAAATTATTTATTAATTATTTATTAAGTATATTTAAATTTTACACAATATAATAAAAAAACATTTGCTATTAACATTATTAACTTTGAAACTGGCACAATAATTCTTTTATATTGGCTAAGACTTATTTTTTCTTAAATTTAATTAATTTATGCTTGATTAAATTATTAATTTTTTTTTATTTATGTTAATTATTTTGTAATAAATATATTATTTAAATTTAACAATTTTTAATAAATTTTTTTTATTTAGTACCTCCAATTTTTACTCATAAACAAGGAAATGTTTCTGTTGGATTGGGTTCTTCATTACAATTGCATTGTGAAGTTGAAAATAAAAAAATGGTTAAAATTGTTTGGAATAAAATTACAATATTAGATAATAATTCACCATCAGGTAAAAATCTACATGTTTTTTAATTAATTTTATAATTTAAATCACATTTTTATTTTTAGTTAATTAAGTTATTAAAAAATATTACTTTATAAGTTAAATTTTATATATCATATTTTTTTACTTTATTATTTTAAGAAAAAAAATTGAAAGTGATTTTATTAAAAACAAAAAAGGTTTAAGAATTTAGTTTTAAAATTATTATAAATTTAATTTTGTTTGTTAAATAATTTTAATTTTTATTAATTTTTATAGTAACTTTTTTGTCTTATTCATAGTTTTTATTTTTTGTAAATAGTTTTGATATTATTTAATAGTGGCTTACAGTTATCTATTTAAAATGCGTTTATGTTTTATTTTAACTCATTATATTGTTTTTGGCCAGTTTTTAGTTTCAGACAATTAAAACAGTTTGTTGTGATCTTTTATTTAATACATTATTAATGACATTCTGTAAGTTCATTGTTTTCAAAAATTTTGTTTAAGATAAAAAGTTTAGTTTTATTTGCTTTACAGGCAAAACATTTGAATATTAAGAGATGATTACAATAAAATTTATGACAAAAACTTCATATTTTTTTCCTTTTACTATTGTACAACAAATTTGCAAAGTCACTTGTTTAGTTACAATTTATTTTAATTTTATTTTCATTTTTTGTCTAGATTTTCATTTCCTTTTTCTATTTATACTGCTTATTTTCTCAACTAATTTCTATTGGTTTTAAATAAAATACAATTTCAAACATATATTTGAATTTATTCAATTAAAGGCTTATTTTATGCATGAATTAGTTAAATTTATTAAAACTTTATTTGAAATTGTTTTGAATTAGTGATTTTTTTTTTATTAAACCAGTTAACCTTTGTATTCAATTGATAAAGGATTATTTAGACAATAAATTAAACAAAAAGAATAATCCATATAACGCTAGTCAACAGCTGACACTTTTTACATTTAAATATTTCCTTTTCATTAATGCATTGTGTTTTTTATTTTAATAATTTTTTACATACACAATATTTTATTATTTATTTTAATAATTTTTGAATTTTTTTTTTATTTAAATTTATCAAAAAAATTTTTTTTTTGATTTGAATTTTTTATTTTTGATTTTGATACTTTGTCAGTATTCAATGCACCAGCTATTTATCCAGATGGATCGCAACGCACAGCCCTTTCTAAACAGTATATTGCAACCGGAAGTCACCTAAACATCAGCCCGGTTGCGCAAAGACACGATGGAGACTATGAATGTGTGGCAGAGAATCAAATGAATGGTTTGAGTTCTTCATGTGTATTTCAAATCAATGTCAAAAGTGAGTATCAAAAATATATTTTTTCTATCTTATGTACATGTTTTGATTAAAAATTTTCAAAACTGTTTTTTCATGACTTTACATATTTTTTGTATGCATCTTTTAAAATTTTTATTTTTAAAATAAAATACAACATATGTTTAAATTATACAGACATGTTTAAAGCAATTTTCATCAGAAAAGAATTAGAAATCTGAAATATTAAGTGAAAAGTTAAAATTTTGCGGATTAAAATTTGCTTGAAAAAAGTAAAAGTGTTGATAAAACAGACAAAATTAAATTGGATGCAAATTGAACGTAAATTATGTGCAAATGAATAAACGGGTTAAATTTAGAAACAATTCTGACATGTTTACAAGAATTGAAAAGCATATTTAATAATTTAAAACATGCGTCAAGGGAAAACATTGGAATAAAATGTGAAAATTTTTTACAATAAGAAAATTGAAGAAAAACAAAACTGATGTATGTTTGAAAAAAAAGATGATACATTGAATGATTAAGTTTATGTTGTTTTTGTTAATAAAATTTAGAAAAGTTTAATCAATCAATTCTTCTATTTATAAATTCAAACAAAAAACTGATTTTTTTTAAAAAAAATATTTGTTTTGTTATAATTAAAAAAGATTAATTAAAATAAAACTATTAAAAAAATAAATTAGATTATACAAATAAGATATTAAAAATGAGATATAAAAAATTACATACTAATATTATAAAAATATAATTATTTAAGTAAATGATAAATTGATTAAAAAACATAGTCAAAGATAAAAAAAAATAATATTTATTAATTACTAAAATTAATCTAATAACAAAAACATTATTTTTGAAAAAAAAAATAGCAAAAATTAATTTATAACTTTTGTTTACTTTTGTTGACCAGTACCAGCTAAAGTAAAGCAAAAAGAATCAACTGTAAGCGTAAGACGTGCCGAAAATGCTGTTTTAGTTTGTGAAGTAAATGGCGCCAAACCTATTAAAATTAACTGGATGAAACTATTGGCAAACAGAAGTTTGACAGGTGTATTTGAATTCAATTCAAACCAACTGATCAATGAACAATCCATAAATGAGCAGACTGATTCTCGAATTAGTTCACTTCAACTTTCTAGTGAAAACCAAAGTTTATTTCAATTACAAATTACCAATGCTCAACCAGAAGATTCGGCTGTCTATTTTTGCAATGTTACTAACGAATATGGAACAGATACAGCCAAAATTAAACTCATCATTCAAGGTAATTATTCACATGTTTGTTTATAAAAAACTATTTTAATAATTTATTTGAAATTTTTGTGCTAAAATATTTTATTTTATAACTAATCAATTATATTTAAACGCTTTAAATTTATTTGATAATATTTAAAATAGGCTTTATTAAAATAAGATATTGTGGATAGTAAAGTGATAGTGCATAGTGTATAGTGATAGCGCATAGTGAAAAGTGCATGTGCGTGGGGGTGCCGTTTATGTTAATATTTAAGATGGATTATTTTAATTAAACATGTTTTATGTGAAATTCAGTTCATATTTTGACTTGCTTATTTTTTATCTACTTTTTGTTTAAGAAATTATCAGGTGAATATTTTTTAAAAGGAATGATTTATGACTGTTTAAAAGTATTCTTGTTTTGCTTGATTGAGTCTAGCTGAGAAAACAAATGCAAGATAAAAAAATTAATGAATAAAAATTCAATCAAACACAGAAGACTGGGTTAATAAATTTAATTTTTGTTTTTTTGGCAGACGTGCCAGATGCACCAGAACATCTTGAGATAGAACAAGTGTGGAGTAGAACAGCGTCAATAAGATGGAGAGCAGCACATAACACAGGTAATAGTGCATTAAAGAATTACCTATTGCAATATTGGCGTGACATAAGCGGTCAAGTGAAAATGGCCTCTGTCGTGGACAGTAGTGAGACAAAAAGCTCAGGTGACAATTTCGCCTCAGTTTATCGTTTATTTGAACAAATTATTCCAGCCACTCAAACCCACTATACCATCAAGAATAATTTGCAGCCTGGTACAGCCTACAGACTTAGACTGTTTTCGATGAATGAGTTTGGCAAAAGCCAATATTCAGCCAATGTTCGACTTGTGACAGAACAAGAAGAACCTTCTTTGCCCCCAACTGATATTCGGCTGCACTCGAAATCCACAACCAGTATCAAATTAAGCTGGCGAGCTCCTCCACGTAATGCGTGGAATGGTCAACTAACAGGGTATTTGGTTGCGTTTAAGATGATTAAAGAAAGTGATGTTCATACAGTTTACGAACAGCACGGTTTGCAACGAATTGAGCAAACTTTCGCATTTAATACTGTGAAATTTGCTGGCGAACAGGTGGACGATTATTACCAAGAATATGTGCTTAGCGGATTACAGAAAGCAACCTACTACTGTGTTTTAATACGAGCACTAAATAATGTGGGCCATGGACCTTATTCACAACCAATTGTGATACCAACGTCTAATAATGATCCACCTGCACCACCAGAGCCTTGGATCGATGATGTGGCCAAGCATAGTGTAGTAATCAAATGGGAACAAAAAGGCAACAAAGATGATTTAACACGTAAGTAACTAAACTAGAAATAGGATTTCTCTTGAAGCAAAATGAAAAAACAAATAAGCCATTAAAATGAAAAAATAATAGCTGATCTGTATTTATGTATGTATTTATTATGTGCATCCATATATGATCGTGGCTTGTTGTGCGCTACTAAATAATATGTAATTTATTTTGCTCATTTTTTTTGCAGATTATGTCCTATTTTATAAAGATGAGAAATCAGTTTGGCTTGAGATCACATTTCCAGCCAAAAATGTGCATTCGTACACACTAACAGGTCTAAGTGAAGGCACGTACTATGAATTTTATATGAAAGCCAGCTCTCATTTCGGTTTGAGCGAAGCTTCTAAAGTAGTACGTCAGCAAACCAAAGGTTCAAATGTTAATCGTGCTAACAAAAACTCGTTGACCAATCCAAGATTATTGGCAGTATCCAACTTGCCCAGTCAAATACCTCCCTATTTGCGATCTTACGTAGTCATACCTGTTTCGATTGCTATGGTTTTGATCGTAATCATCTGTTCCATCGCAATCGGCTATGTAAAATACGAGGAAAAAAAAACAGCTCTCATCCAAGCCAGTTTAGGAATGATAGTGAGCAGTCCGTCAAAAAATTTCCAGTACATCGGTCCTAACAATGGCAATTCGTTACTAAATCATAGTAATAGTAACAGCATGTCTTCGCACAACTTGAGCAATTCCCTCATATCTGAAGAAGGTAGTATGTCATTGCGATTCACTGATCAGGATAAAAGCAAACCGCTTTTAGCTAGACCTCCAATGATGAATAGTTCGCATCAGCAGCATTCGGGTCAGAGTTCAATGCTTTGGGCCCAGCCAATTGCCGAAGAAAGCGAAAACTGCAGTTTAGTTGATGATAACAGTTTTCCTTCTCCTTATGCCACTTTGGCTCTGAAAAAATTGTCTACCTTTGAAAACAATGGCCCAAATCATTTACCTGCCAGGGTCGGAGGCATGGCTTGTAACTCTATTCCACCACCTTTACCAACTAATAGACCTCCTCCAATTAATTTACTTAACACTGCCATCAACGTGGCCAATCAGTCTTCTGATGGCCACAATGCTAGTGGATCAAGTGCCCTTCTGAACTTTAATTCTAGCAACGAACCTACTTCATTATTTAATTCTACCATGTTAAATCATTCATCGGCTGATTCTAATAGGTTCACCAAAAACGTTCAGATGCAAGTGGTGGATATTCATCATAATAATGACGATTCTGACGGCTATGACTTTTTTAAGCCACAAAACATTTAATTTAATTTTTAACTATTTGTAAATAAACGCATATTCTGGATAGGTCAGCTGAAACATTTATTCATTTAAAAAAAATCATTATATAATTGCACATGCACATACAATATATGTGCATTTATATGTAGACAGGTGTACATGTTTTGAATTAATTTTTTATGTAAATATTGATGCTTATGTATATAACTTGATCAATTATTATAGATGCCAAATTACTAAACATATGCATATATTTAGCTTAAACAGAGGTGATAATTTAAAAATCGCTACATATAAATGTATCATGAAAATTTACTTGTATTTAAAGTTGTATTTTTATGAATTTTATTTTCATATAAAACTTGCCAAATGTAAATTCATTGTCCATTAATTTTATTAATAGATTTAAAAATTATTAACTAATTTAAAAAAAATTAAATTTAATGAAAGATACATTCATTAATCTTTTTTATTTATTTGATATATAATAAAATTTATTTAAAAAAAAAAATATTAATAAAAATTGATTAATTAAGTAAAATAGTTATTTTCTTTTTTCTTTTTTTAACGACTTGAAAATATGCTTTTTGGTATTGCATGTTTTAAATTAAATCCTTAATGATTTGTTGCATGTATCTTTACACTAATCTTATACAAGTTTGCATTATTTAATTAAAATAAAATATATATTTTGCTTTTTATTTTAATAATCACTTAAATTGTAATTTGAATTAGCATATATATTTTTTTACAAAATCTTTGAAAAAATTTTTAGTAAAAACATTTAATGTTTATAAAATTTCCTAATTTTAAATCTTAACAAAAGTAGAATTTATAATTAGATACATATATGTAATTTTAATTATATTTATTTAAATCAGTTTTTTTAAACTTATCCGTTTAAAAAATTATTTAATTTCTTCTAATTTGTTTAAAACTATTTTTTTCAAATTTTATATTTAATATTTAACTTTATTTTAATCGACTATTTTCAGTTTAAAATAAAGATTTTTGAATAAAAAGTTTTAATAAATTACATATTTAAAAAAATAAAAATAAAATAAAAAAAACAAAATAAAAAAAAACAAAATAAAAAAAACAAAATAAAAAAATCAAAATAAAAAAATCAAAATAAAAAAAAACAAAAAGTTGTGTAAAATTTAAGTTAAATATTGATTATTTATAAATATATTTTTTCAATTATTAGAGTTTTCTAAAGTTTTTTTTACAAATATTGTAATATTAAACTTTAATTTAACAAAGTAATTGAAATTTGATACTTAAATAGGAAATATCAATTTTTAATTATAAAAAAAAATGATAATTTTTCGAATTTTTTAAGGCCTTTTTAAAAGTTTTCACAATGTTTTTAAAGAGTTAAAAAATAAATATTTTCTAAAAAAATTAAAATGAAGTATATTTATTTCAATAGATTCAAAATGAAAAATCAAGTCAATTTATTTAATTTTAATTTATTAATGTGTAATATGGTAAATATTGCTTATTACTATTATGAATTATTTATTTAAAAGTATGTTGTTTTTATAAATCAAAAATATTTAACGACGACGACTTCTGTCATTATGTCTTCGGTGTCTTTCTCTGGAATTACTGCGAGATCTTCTATACCTTTCACGACTATGGCTACGTCTTGTTCTATCGCGACTACGACAACTGATTCTTTCAATACTTCTTTCCCTATTTCTTGATCTGCTACGACTTCGTCTGATGATTTTTTTATTGACAGGTGAATCAGATATTCTTTTATTATTTTCATAGCGATTTCTTGATCTACTTCTTTGTCTTCTTTGAGGTTCCTCGTCATCAAGTTCACCATCTTCTAATCTTTCCAAACGTTTATTTTTCTTATTCAAATCATATTCTTTTAGCTTTTTCTCAATTTCTTTTTGAACAGGAATAGGCATTCTTGGAAACAAAGTCGAATACCAATCCAATTTAGTTAACATATGTCTAACCATTTCTCCGATGGTCATTGAAACTCCAGCTTTTGGTTCAACTTCCTCTTCATCCTCAAGATAAGGCTCATACCATTGCCAAAAATTGCTTGGTGGTTGGGTATATCGAATGTACATAAATCCTAAAGCACGAATAAAAGGCGAATCTTTATGTTTAAGCAAGCCAACTAATTGTTTTTTAGTTAATTTAAGTGTATATAATTTATACAATATACAAAATGGTGTAGAAACGATTCCACCAGCGCCTACACCTCTGACCGATCCACACATGCCTGTCTGACCGCTAACCTAAAAATAAAGAAAGAGAAATTAGAAAATTTTTTATTAAAACAAATAAATTAAAAAACGAAATTGACTTGCCTTTCTTGAACCTCTTTCCCATGGTTCTAAATGTTTGACTTGACAGTAGATTTCATCTACAACTTCATGGTATGTTTTGAGTTGATATAAGTTAACTTTGAAATAAGGGCTCTGTAAAATATTGGTTAAAATAAGTTGGTTCAAATTCATAGTTTTTTCGTTGCCCCAAAAAGGGAGAACATTGTTTGCTTTAGAAGATTTGTTTCCCGTATCGACGGTCGGATCATCTTCCTCGTACTCTTCATCTGCATCTTTTTCGGTTTTGTCGGATTTGGCGGCTTCTTTTTTAAACATGGCCGCAGAAGTTTCTATCTGCAGACTAGGAACTTGTTGAACCGGATAGTAGGGATAATTGGCAGCAGAATAGGGGTAAGATTGTTGATAAGCTGAGTAGTAGGCAGCTGAGGTAGAGTAAGGTAGTCCAGTGGCAGGATCAGTATAAGCCATGGGGTTATAAGCATATCCATTGACATATTGACCGGTCAAAGCAGCATTTTGTGCGAAGAAGTTGGCTTGGTAATTGGCGGTCAAATAGTCTGGCTGAGAGAGGTTGGTGGCTACAGTTTCTTTGACATTGTCAGTCACTGGATTTGAAGATGATGTTTGCGGTGGCAAAGGAATGTCGCAGTCGTTAATCACAGCAGACATTTGCAACGCTAATCAGGGCTAAAACTGGCTTTCCTCTCACTAAAAGAAAATAAACAAAAGCAATGAATATATTTGTGCAAATTTTGGAAAGAAAACAAAAATAAATTAGTTTGTACTGGTTCTTTAATTGTTTTCAACGGATAATAATTCAAATAAAATAGTTTGTCGACTAAAATTGGTTCTTAATCCTAAACTATTCCAGATCCTAACTAACTATGCGAACTTTATTTAATCAATGTTTTGATTTCCATTTTGAAATAATGTCTTATAGTGCGTCACTTGCAAGAGCGGCGCCAGTTCGTCCAAAGGCGCTAAATTCAAATTGAATTGTTCCACTGAAAAAAATCCTGACAATTTTTCCCAATTTTTTCAGGAGTTTTGTATTGTTCCTGAAAAAATTGGGAAATTTTAAGTGATATAGCAAACAATTTAGTCTAATCAATTTATATTATTGATATAATTAATAATTAAACTTTTTTTAGCTGAAAATTTTAAAAATTCTATTTTTGATTTAATTAATAATAAATGCAAATTATAAAAATATATAATAGTATAATATACAATCATGATCATGTATGCTAAGGAACAATATTAGTTAATGTGGAATGATGAATTGTAATATCAATACAACAATAATAAAGTAAAAAAATAATTAGAAAAATTAATTAAATCAATTATAAAGATAACTTGCTAATTCACTTAATTATCACATCTTTCAGATTTTAACTTAATAAAACTTTCATTTTTATTATCTGTAAGTAAAAATTAAATAAAAAAATTTGTTTTATAAATCTTTTTTAAACTTACTTTTTTTTTTTTTTTTTTTTAAAGTCAAAAAACCATTGGGTTAATTTTATTTGTAGATATTTCTACAAAATAAATAAGTGATTAAAAACTATTGTTTTTTAATTAGCGACTTACATATCTATTAACATATCCCATCTTCTAAACACTGGATAGGTATCACAAATTATTTGTGACACCTCTTTTGTGTATCCCTTAGGTAATTCTGAAGGAAATAAATTTATTAGACTGTGTAGGTTACCTGTTGGGATGGCAGGAACTACCCAGTCTTTAAAAAGGTCTTCATCAGTTTTTTTTAAAAATATTTATATTTTTAATTAATTTGTCTATTTCTAGATTGAATAAAAATTCTAAAATTTCTTTATGATTTAAATTTTCATTTTTAAAAAAATTAATATTGATGTTGTTATCTATTTAAAAAAAAAAAGATGCATAATTAATTTAACAATTACAATATCATAATATTAAATTACTTTTGAAAAATAGAAGCAAATAAAATTGATTATTATTTTCTAAGAAAATGCTAAGTTCTTGCTCCGGATCGTCCATTTTTAAAATAAATTTAAGAAAAAAACTTAGGTTTAAAAAATTGTTTTTGCCATACTAATATAAAATTTGCAAATGTTTTTGTAACAAAAATTAATAAATTAAATAATTATCCTAAATTTGTAAAAGTCTATAGTATTTATACATATAAATCTGAACTTTGTGTTATATGTATTGAAATTAATACTTTATCATTTAATGATAGATATTTTGCCTTTAAAATCGAAGAGAGCAACATTTTTACAACTGTGGATTTAAGAACTTTACCATATCACAAAATCTTAAACATTAATGTTATAAATTATGAAAAATTTATAATCAATAATATAACTGACTGATAAAATTTGTATTTAAATAAAATTTTTTGTTTGTCAAAATATTATTTTTGACTGGCCAAACTTCTGCTACCTGTTGATGTGGTCGCACTTAAAGAAATTACTCAAACAACAATTTATTTGGATATTAGTCAGCCTGTTTCCTTCATACCTTCATACCTTCATCTAGTCCATTATTTCTTCGTATATATATCTTCCTATGTCCTTGTAACTTAAACTTTTTTAAAATAATTTACGACCTTTATTATTTATTAATATTCACTTACTTTTGTTTGAATTTACAATATGAATAAAAAAAAATAAACAAAAAATCCATAGACATTTCAAATCAACTTGCTTACTAAACAGCTACACTTAAAACATTTGTATGTTTATTGCACTTTGACAATGTAAAGTTTATGTGATCGAATTCATTTCAAACTAGATACTTTTGTAATTTTTAAAATCTTTCTCACTTCTTATCTTAGTAACTTTAATAAAAAATTATAATGTTTGAATTAAAATTTAAAAAAATCTTTTTAGTAGTTACTATTGTAACTTGATTATTCATCGGCCATATAAAGTTGTAGTCTTTGCTATTCAAATATTGCACATCATTTTTTTTAGTATTATAAAAGTATTATTTTTAGCATTTAAGTTTAAAAGAAAATGATAAACTGTATAAAAATACAATATCTATCATTTGAAAAATCCAATAGGTAAGTAGATGAACAAGACATCATAGATCACATTTACTAAATCTCAATCCACTTAATTTAAGATACAAATATGAAATTAAATAATAAATCAACATTTAAATTAAGATTTAGATGACATTACACAAGATAATCATTATTTAAATTATTTAAATTATTTAAAAATAATTGAACATCCTAAAGAAAAAGAACTTTATAATTTTTGTAAAGATTTAAATAAATCTAGAGTAAAAATCAAAATAACTAAATAAAAGTTTTTAAAGAAATTACAATTTTTATGGTTGAAAAAATGTATAAAATTGTTTTAAATTCTGTTAAAGTTTTTTTTTTTTTTCTTTCAGAAAAAATATCTTAAAGAATATACGATTACTTTTGATTTTAAAAAAGTAAATAAAATAAGAGATAAAATAAATTAATTAATATAGGTTAACTTATTTTATTTAATAATTTTCTGTTTTTTAGTTAGGAGAAATATCTACATTGAAATTCTGTTATTATCTAAGTAGAAAAAAATTTAGGTTATTTAAGTTACCTAAATTATGTTAAAAAGCAAAGTGTTGGGTATAATGTGTTACGTCAAAAGATTATTTTACCACGTTACTTTAAAATGGAATACATTCTTTCTTAATAATTAGCCGGCAAATATTGTTGTTTTCTTTGTCTACTTCTTGGTCTAATTTGAAAATTTAAATAAAGATTTTTGGTCTTTTAAGATTTAGAAATAATTGCCGCATTTATACTTTTTTTTCTTTTTATGTTCACCTTATGATTATTATTAACATATTGTATACATCTTATTTAAATTAAATCGGTATAATTTCTGATAAGTTTTTTTCGGATTAAGCTCAAGTTTTACTGTACATTAGTGTTTTATTACCTAAAATCTAACAAATTATTATTTATAAAAATATTTAAATTATAAATTATAATTCAAAGGCCTTTATTAAAAGTTAGAATTGAAAACTTATAGATATTTTAAAATTGTTTATTTCTGTGGGGTATGTTCTTTTTATTTTTTTTTATTTTTTACAATTTAACTAAATGGTTTTAAATACGAAAAATACTCAACCTTAACCAACCTCATTTAATAATTTTTATAATTTTATGAATAAAATAAAAATTTATTTATGAAAATTACAATAAAATATATATAAATTTTTGTTATGATGATGTCAATTTTTAGTTCATTGATCTAAACTGACTCTACGTCAAATCACTCGGCTGGACTTTTGCTACCTGTTGATGATTGCCTGAATTTCTTAAAAATCTTTTTTTTTGTTACAGTTTCTACAAGTAAGAAATAATATTAGTGAATATATAAAATAACAAAAAAAAACTTTAATTTATTAATTTTTTTCAACAGCTCAACTTTACCAGTTCTTAAATCGAGCACTTTTTCATGATTCTAGATAGTATTTTTTTAATCAAAAACGTAATTAACCACTTTTTTTGTTGCGTTGTCTATAAGAAATTATTATCCATAGGTATCTTAAAAGCTGAACCAATAAACTCTTGATTGTTGAGCACCTGAATAAATTTGTTAGTCAGCCTATTACTGCATTCTTTCAATAAGGCATTATTGCCAAGTTTTGACATTTTTTTTTTGTATCCTTACAACTTATTTTTTTCTCTATTAAAATTTTGTACAAAAATAATACTAATAATAATAATTAATAGCTTTTTAAATAATTTTAAAATTTTTATCGTAGTCTATTTTTAAATTTAATTAATATATATTACTTAATTATTAATATTTACTTACTTTGTTTAAATTTACAATAAAAATGAAATGAAAATAAAGAGAAAATTAAAAATGAGATAAAAAAAGATGACAAAAAAAGCATAAAAATAAAAGATGAAAAGAATAATTAATCAGATTTAGCAAAAATTAAAATTTTCAAATTCAGCGCAATTTTGTGCATTTTTTTCAACCAATTAAAATCTTTACAACTTTTGCATTTATTTATTTTAAATAGATTCAAATAAAAAGTTTTTCAATCATGTTTTTATTTTAATGTTTAATACATTATATAGTGACAAAAAGAATAAATTATGTAATTTTAACTTTTACTATCTCTATCCTTTGCTTTCATTAACTTCTAACAACAAATTAAAATATAAATTTTTTGATAAATTTAATGCAAAAAAAACTTTGGTTCATCTTTGCTTATCATCCTTTGTAACAGGAATGATCTTCTCGCATATACACTAACATTTATTATACATTTTTTACATTCACTAACCAAATCATCATTATTAAAAAAACACAAATACATAAAAAAAGTTATGCCTTTATCCTTGCAATCAGTCAGGTTTTATTCTTGAATTAATAAAATAAAATACATTATGTGGTACTGGTATATTACAAAAGAATCTCCAGATAATAGTAATGTCAACTTAAATTTTGTCCAGTTTAAGTATGATTCTTTTAAAAGTTTTGTATGATTTGATATAATGAAAGATTGGTTTAACTAACTATAATTCAATTAGTTATGATCATACATTTGTAACATCAATTGTCTAAATTTTTAAATTAAGTTATTAAACTAAATTATTATTTTTACAAAAATGTTTAAATTAAAAATAATAATTAAAAAATATTTATTAAAAGTCAAAATTGAAATTTTTAAAATAATAAAAAATTTTATTTATTTTAAGGAATTCATGCTTAAAAATTTTTTTTCAGTTTAAAACTACAAATTTTCTCTGCAGTTGTACTTTAAACTTAAAAAACTGCGATCTCTTAAATTTGAAAACTTAATCGAGTTGACAACACTAATGTAATTTTATGTTAATAAATATTTACTTCAGTTAACAAGCTTCGGTTCGGATTTGTAGTTAGTGAAGAATTTTCTTTTCTATTATGTACATTGGTTCTTAGTAAGCTTTACTTTTTTACTCCATATTTTTTAAAATATAGAGACTACAAATTGTTGTTCTTGTTGCAAATCCAATTCCACATACTATTTTACTTCTAATTTAGTCATGTGATTTCCTTTTTTTGATATCATTTAATTTTATTAATAAAATTAAAATCTTAAAGTTATATTTCTTTAGTCTAAAAACTTTGATTAGGTCAGACAACTTATGGATTAAAGAAACTTAAATTATTTAAATATTAAATTTTTATTATTATTTCAAAAATTTACATTTAACTATTTTAACAAAAAGAATACTTTTTCATATTCTTTTTTACATAAATTTGAACACGTAATTTTTTAAGAAATTTTTTTTAAAGTAATGATATTTTTTTAAAAATTTAAATTTAAAAATAATTTTAAACACACAATATAATTAATAATATTTAACATAGGCTAATAGACTAACTTTTTAAGTTTAACAAATATTTCATTACAAAATTCATTTCTAAATTTTAAGCTAATTTAATTTATTTAATATAATTTTAAAACTAAATAACTAAAAATGAACCAAATTTTTGATGTTATAATAAAAAAATAAATACTTTAAAAACCCAAATTTAATATTTTTGACAATTTTCAAAAAAAAATAACTAGCTTAAATTATTATGTACAAAATTTAAATATAAATCAAGTTTTTCAAAAAATAAATTAATAGATAATCACAATAATGCTTAGTTTTTTAAATATTGGCTAGTGATCAGGCAAAATTAAAATAATGACTAGTGCGAAAAAAATTTATAAATTCTAATTATGCTAATTCAAATAAAAAATTTAAAATAAATTTTTATAAATTTAAGATAATAAATTAAATATATAATGCTAAATAATTATTAATATAAACTAATTATTTTATAA
The DNA here is from genome assembly GCA_025170145.1 of Pyemotes zhonghuajia. Taxonomy (NCBI): domain Eukaryota; kingdom Metazoa; phylum Arthropoda; class Arachnida; order Trombidiformes; family Pyemotidae; genus Pyemotes; species Pyemotes zhonghuajia. The sequence continues at coordinate 10,710,051 of CM045845.1, forward strand.
AACATTTCAAAATTATTCAATTATAAATTTAATTGAATTATTGAAAATTTTTTAATATTAATAAAAATTAATGTTTAATAAATTGTGCAAATTATATTGCCATTCATTTATAAACAATCCAAATTTACCTAAATTTGCAAATAAATTTAATTGGAAAAATTTCTGAAAATTTGAAAATAATTTTTTTTTATATAATATATTAACTATTAGAGATTTCTTTTTGTTTATAAGATATTTCATTCAAATGATAGGCCTGCCATTTATTTAAATAACGTTTAAATAATTCACGGGCAGTATTTAAAGTTAAATAAACTTCATGTCTTCGAACTAATGAATCAAAATAAATTGCAATTTCATTGGCATCAAGTTTTTCTTTTATAATTTTATCACGGTGCTGTATTAGCATTGTTAAACAGGTAAATAACATAAAAGCATTACAATGACTTAATTCAGAAGGACTTGGAAGCATATTTAAATTTTGGTTTTTGCAAAGTATTTCATAACCAAATGAAGGATTAGATGAAAGAACAACTAAAGATGAAGAGCATGAAAGTGATGAAATACTTGAAGTACTAGTTGATCCACTTGAAGATGAAGAGGAATTATTTAGTTCATTATTATTATTTCCAAATTGACCTTCAAATGTAGAATTTCGATCAGAAACGGAACCAGAACAGTATCCTTCACTTTTTTCTTCTTTCTCTAAAGGAAAATTTGATTTCACAGATAATAATCGATTTTGAATTAATTCTTCATCTTCTAAATTTAATTTTACAAATGGATTTGTTATTTGATTAGCTGTAAATGATTGTCTTGTTAATTTGTCTAGTTCAAAAGATGCATTTTTAAGTTTGCAAATATTAGATTGTTTATTCAAATCATCATAAACAGGCCTATTAATTTTTTCATTGAGCAATTTATCACTTAACTGTCTAGTTAAGCACTCATGTGTAGAAGTAACTGGCGTTGAATCAAAACTAGAACCGGAAAAATTACTTAAAAGTCCACGTTCAGGTGTCCAAGTGCAATTATACAAAGGTTCTACGGTTTCACCATTACAATGAACAAATAACTCATTTTGATCTATAGAATCAAATTGATAATTTATTTTTTTCTTTGATTCATTATAAATGTCATTTGTAGTTTGTTTACTTGGAAACAATTGAGTGTTGATTTGAAATATTTGTTTTTCAAATGAATTTTGTTTTTTTTTTAATAAAGGCGAACTTGGCAATGATCGATGTTGCAAACGAGATTTATTAATTACATGTTGAGAATTTTGTTGATTACTTAATGATTGTATTAATTGTTGTTTTAAAAGTTTTCCTTGTGTTTTTCCGTTAAACAATTTAGGAACTGAAGATCGAGGTTTATATTCAGAGGTCAGACTTTCAATAGAATCTACTGAATCAACTGAAAATTGTTTATCAATTAATTTTGGAGGGTAACTATATGCTTTTTGTGAATCATCTGCATCCGGTGAATCAATAACATTATCAGCTGAATCACTTGATAAAATTTTAGGCAAAAATCTTATTGTTTTAGAACTTATTGTAATTGGTTTAGATGAAGATGTATTAGGAGTTGGTAATGATTTAGATATAAGTTGTTTTCGTATTTTAGCTTGATTTTGCTTAAATTTTGCATTTAAATTATTATTTGATTCAACAAAAAAATTTTTTGTTTCATTTTTATGCTTTATTTCTTGATTCATTTTAATTTTTTGTTCAGTTGTTGGGATTTCAATTAAAGAATTTTTTTTAGCACATTTACATTGTGATCTGATACGATTTTCTTGATCCATCGATTCTGAGTTATTACAATTAATCAATTGATTTGATTCCTCAAAACTAGGTCGGAATAGATTGTCCCACATACAAAAATTTTTATAATACATTGGTGGCATTGCAGCCCAGCTTACTTCTAACATATAAAGAGCATGATCTAAATTAAATTCCCGTTTTAATTCAAGTAAAAGCCATCTATAACAAAAGAGTAAATCGTTGGCTTGTTGTTTGTCTAAATAATCTGCTAATTGCGGGTCATAATATTGTAAAAGTTTTCGTAAAAGTTCAAATTTACTAGCCATATGGGCATCAGACTGAAAATTAGCATTTAATCTACGCATTAATGCAACAAAACAAATGTAAGTTTGTGCTTCATCTCGAATAGCTAATAATAAAGGGGAACAAATATCAGACATTCCTTGCCAATATCCGATTTGATGATTTAAAGCATACGTAATTAAAATATTGGTTAAAGCCTTAACATTAGGGTTATTCTCAGCTTCTTGGTTACAACAATCCTCACATTCATCAGGTGTAACTACACTTTGATTATCGGGGCAGTCTAAATTGTCGTTGTAAAATGAATGACTACGATCAGTTCGGAGAGCGTCTTTTCTAACCTATTTTAAAAAAAAATTTAATAAATTTCATTATAATTTTAGTTAATAAAATATAAAATTTATTTTAAATAAAATTTTCTATATTAATTCTAACTTTAAAATAAACAATGATTATTTTATAATATAAAAAGATGCTTAAACAATTTAACTAAGCATGCCAAAAAGATTAAATATATAAAATATATAAAATAACCAAGATTAAAAAACAAAGAAAGTTAGTAAGAAAATAAAATAAATGATTAAAAATAATTTAATGATAATTGCATCTAATTAAACAAAAAATAAAATTGTGTCTATTATCTTTTCTAGTTTTATCCAAAGTGAATGGCATAATTTTATAATCAGCCATCTCCCACATTATTTAAAAAAAATAAGAAAAATGTTTCAATTAAAACATTGATATTTTTTACTTGTTGCTAACCACTTGTCACAAAGACATTGAATTATTCTAAAATTAAGGCAAACATATTTGGATATTTGGATGAGATTGTGATTTTTATTCTTTATATTAATTGCATGTATTATTTATCTATATACTTTTATTATAATGCAAGGTTATTTATGTTAACGGCAACTAATTTAAGTATAAAACCTCTGATCAATTTATTAAAATTAGTTAATTATTTTTTTAATTTTTTCATTAATAACAAATTTTAAATTATTCAACTGTATTTATAATCTACTAAAGTTTATGTAAACAATTCGTTAAATTAATAAATAAAACAATTTTAAACAAAATATAAAATATTTTCCAATTTTCAATTAAGACAATAGAAAAAATTTAATTGAACTGTCATAGTTTAAAAAAAAATTTAATATTGTCATTAATGCTATTGCTTGTAAACACGTCTATTTGATAAGATATGTATAATTAATTAAAGAAGTATACAATTACAGAAGACAAGACACACACAAGTTCACCTTTGTTTTCATAGTAAAAATAATATAAAAAAAAATATTTAAATTAAAAATATATTATTTTATTAATATTCTTTTCCTATTTATATAATTTCTTTTTAAAAAATAGTTAATTAAAATTTTTATTTCTATGTTTATATAAAAAATAATAGAATAGTCAATTTCAAAAAGATTATTTTTTTTCCAAATCAAAAGATTATTATTAAATAAAAACATTTATAATTTAAAAAAAAAAAAATTTAAATAAAATTTGTTTATAACTTCTTAACCATTTGTAAAAATTAAATAAATAAATAAAATAAACTTGATTAATTTTTTTATTTATTTAGTTTTGATTAATTTTAAAAATTATAATTTAAAAAAAATCTTATTAATACAATGATGAATTTAAGCCTAAAATATGCAAATTTATAAAAAAAAAAACAACATCTATTTAAACTATCATATTAATTAATTATAGTTTTAAAAAATTAAATAAGAAAAATTTTTAAAGATAATTGTAAAAAAAATCCTATAATATAACACTTTTTTTAATTGCAAAAAGATTAAAAAGTTACTGACCATACTGTGAATTATTTGAACTTGTTTATGTTGAATATTATTTTGCCAAGTATGTTTTAAAGTTTGATATTCAGCTGATCTATGTTGTATAAATTGATCTCTTTGCTGTTGATTAAAATTTTTAGGATATACATTAAGCAAATGTTTCCAAATAATTCTTCGCAAAGTTGGCTCTACACCTCTTCTGTATACAGCTAATCGTAATTCTCTAACACATTTAATCCTACCTTCACAATCTAAGTAGCGACGATAATGTTGTTCATTTAATGGTTCGCATTCAGCTTTATTTGATACACAGCCAACAAGAGCTTTTAATATATTATTGTTAGATACCCGACTGCAGACATCGCTTTTAGTAATTAGTTTTCGATTAATCTGCCCTAATTCTACGTTATGGATTGGCTCATTATCTTCCATTGTAAAACTATCATTTATAATCTCCATCTTATTGTTTTTAAATTGATTTTTTAATCCGCCGGATAATCGCATTTTGTTTAAAGTATTAAGTACTGGTTTATTGTGGGTTTTATTTTCAGCTAAAAGTTCACTGTGTGATTTATTAAACGTCTTAAACATCATTTTTTCAATCTAAATAAACAAATTTAAAAAAAATAAATAAATAGAATGTTTTTACATTTTTAGTTAAAGTTTTTTTTTTTGATTAAAATAAATTTATAAATATTGTTTTTACATTGTTTTTGTTAAATTTCTTTGTATGTTCAATGCGTAATCAATTTTTTGTACTCTTTTATCAGCAATTAATTTTAAATCAATTGAATTAATTGTGAACATTTAAATTAGAAAAACTAAATAAATAATTGCACTTGTGTAAAATCTAATGTAAATGGCTAATTTAATCATTTAATGCATGCTTGATTTTTAAAAGCTGGTCAAAGAGCAAAATTTTAGTATAAAAATTATTTTTTTTATTTATCCTTATATATACATAAATAGGGTAAAATATAGGATAAAGTAAAATTTATACTTAAAATATTTATTATTAAAAAAATAATAAATTATTATTTTAATATTTAAAATAAGTGTGTTAATAAAAAAGATGTAACTAGTTCAAGTAAATTCAAAAGCAAGTAAGTTGTTAACAAGTAGCGATGCAAAACTTAGAGTATCTTTTTTTTACAATCAGTAGTGACAGCAAGTAGCTTTGCTATTTTAAATATTATGGGTAAATAAAAGATTAGTTATGTACTTGTATAAATAATATGAAGTGTCACTAAGCGAGAAACTGTTGCCATTTTTAAACAATAAGCAACCAAAAGGCATGTTTACCAAGGTTTTGTCTTTGACGATGTCGTAGCTTTTCTAAGAATTATAGATTTATTTTATTCACCTTGATTAGGTCGATTGCAATCATATTTAACACACCTTTAAAAAATTATTTAAAGTCAATACTTAAAAAATATTTTCATTTCAAAGTTTAATGTTATTATTTTTTTTTTTTTTTTAATTATTAATTATATGTTTATTTGTACTGTTTATAATTTTTTTTTTAATTAAATTCTTTTATTATAAAAAACTTACTCGATTAAAAAAATTACTGGCAATTTGTTGAGTTTGTTTGCTAGCCATACTAGCAACACGATTTATATCCGAAACAGTAACAATGTCCCAATCATGAAGATTAGTATAGTTAGATTGCTTAAGCATTATATCTAGATGAGGCTTCGCGTTACCTAAATATGCACATTCTAAATCCCAATCGCTTTTTAAAGGTACATATTCACCAACCGAATGATTTAAATAACTTAAGGTAAAATCACTAATCAGAATTTCAAAAATTAGAGTTAAAAAATATTATTTTATGGCTATAGATATATACTGATATATTAATAATAATATTGAAAAAATATTTAAAATAAAAAAATTAAAGATATAATTAAAAATTAATCGAAAATAACAAAGTGTACATAATTGCAATAACTGATTAAATAAAGGTTAGACTTGACAAATAAAAGTTTTAAGTAAGTTTAATTTTTTGAAATAAAATTGATAGTACAATGGAATGGTTTCTTAACAAAAGCAGTTCTAACAAGCAGGAGATAAGAAATATAAAATATTAAAAAAGCATATTAACGGCCTGTTCGGAAAAGGATTCTAATTACTATCCACTTGTGCAACCCACATTGTAGAAGTTAAGATATGGAATTACTTAAAAAAAAACAAATAAAACAAAGATTGCAGAATAACTTGTAGAAATAACTTTAAAACAAAAAAAATATAATTAAAACTTGTTTTTATCTTTTTTCACCTTTTCAAATCGTATGCTTTTACAATTATTGATTGTAAAAAAGCAAAATTGGTGATTTGAGGATCCACAGTAAATTTATTTATATTATTTTCATCTTTGAATTCTTCTTTTGATGGCTGATTTGCATCACTCACCTAAAAGAAAATAAATTGATAAATTGTAAAAAATTTGTTTGAAATTAAATATAGAATTTTTTTATTAATTAAATTAATTAACAATTTAATATTTAATTATTAAATGCTTATAATATTTTAATCATTTTTTAAAAAGAAATTAAAAATGTATAATTAATTTAAGAAAATTTTGTTTATTACTTACCGCTAATACATGGACTTCAACAGCTTCTGGAATATGATATGAAATTAAATCATTCATTTTAATAGTATTTTATTTTGCATTAATATAAAAATTAATAAAACTAGTGTTGAATTTAAAGTTGAAATTTTTTATCCTTTTTTTTTTAAATTAAATATAAAAAAAATTGAAAGTTTTTTAATTATTAAAAAATATTTTTAAATATAACTTTAAAAAAATGTATAAAGGAAAATAAAATAATTAAATCTGATTTAACTTAATAAATTAATATATTGAATAAAAATTTAAAGATAAATATAATAGAAAATTTCACTAAAATAAACAAATTAAACATTTTCACTTTTTTTTGCATTTAAATTTTAATTTAATGAAACTTTTTTTTCACAAGTTTAATTGTTTTCAATAAAATATTAATTATGAAAACTTTTTAAAATTGAAATATTATCAATATTAATTTTTAACTAAAATTTTTTAATAATTATGTAACAAAATTTATTTTAAGCTAATTTTCGATTATAATTAAAAGTAAAAAAAAATCTTGAAACAAATTAAAAATGTTCACCAAGAAGATTAAAATAAAGTGATTTAAAATATTATAGAAAAATAAACTTTTATAAACTGATTTTATAAATAAGTTTCTGGCTTTTTCTGTTTGACGACTAAATAAATCCGTAATGGATTATTAATATAAGTAAACAAACTATCAGTGGCATCAAACAGATCAATAAACACGGCAAGAGAGTAAAGGCAGAGTAGTTAAGAGATACACAAGCGTTAAACCTAATAATATAATAAACACACACCTCAAACACTAAAACCTTTTAATTAAGGTTTATGTTTAGGTGAAATAAAACAAAAGTGCTCAAATGTGAATTAATTAAAACTGAGCAAATTAAAACGAAGAATTTAAATGACCAGTTTGAACCAAAAGGTATATTAAAAATTAACTGAATGAAGAGATTAAGCGACGAGATTAAATAAGAGATAAAATTAGAAAAAGAGCAAATATTGACCAGAAAAACTAGTTGAGTATTTTTAAACACGATTGAATAAAGAAGATGAATTTAAATTGTTATTATAATAATTATAAGCAATTTGCATGTCAGGTGCGCAAACAAAATGTATACTAATTGTGCGCACCTTTCACATTTGTTTCTTTTGGCCAACTAATTTCATTTGCCATCTAACCATTCCATTCATAATTATGCTCTTTTTAACAAATAGTATTGATTCGGCAAGATAAAGCTTCTTAATTTCTTTTGGTTTTCACCTCGTTTCTTATTATGTCTATATGATTTTGTTATACAAATAGTTCATATAGTCTAGTTATATGATGGACTTGTGTGAGTTTGAATATTGACTAATCCATCTGTGTGATCCGGTAAATAAGAACTTACATGATGTCTGATTTCATGATAAAAATCATAATGTTGTTTTATTCACAATTGAAACTATTGCTATTGTGTCTGATATACAAACTGTGAAATGTGTTGATGTAGAACGTGGACTGTGTAGATTTGAAAACCGTGGATTATGTTGGTCTGTGAACTATGAATTGTGTTGGTTTGTAAACTGGTTTGTGTTGGTCTGTAAACTGTAAAATACGTTGGTCTGTATACTGTAAAGTATGTTGGTTTGTAAACTGTAAAATTTGTAAATCTGTAAATTTAAAGAGAAAATTTAAAAAATTTAATCTGACCACACATTGTGGCACAAGAAAAAAGCTTGGTGGCCATGCGCTGTTTCTTTTGCTCAGTAAGTGGTGTGATGGTGGCCATTATCGCGCACTGAATTAGATCCAGCTTATGGTGTGTTGAAGTGATCGGTGAAAGAGACCCGGCAAGAAACTACAATTTGTTCATTTTTCTTAGATATCTTAATTTGTTAGTATATCTGTGTACAATATCTTATTTGTTGATATCTGTTGCTCAGTATCTGGTTTTTTATTATCATTGTCTCTAATCATCATTGCTTTTTATCATTGTGGCTTTTTATCATCGTGGCTTTTTATCATTATGGCCTTTAATCATCATTGCCTTTTATCGTCATTGCTTTTTATCGTCATTGCCTTTAATCGTCATTGTCTCTTATCTTCATTGCTTCTTATCATCATTGCCTCGCTTTTGCCAATTTTCTCTTTGGCCTTTTTAGCATTTGGTCCGAACATGAAATATTAGACGCCATTAGCCAGCACTTATTGTTTAGCACAAGTTTCCAAACAGATCCGTGTTCACCTGAGCTAAGTGTCCGCTTGACAAGAACCACAAAGTGCTTTCGCCATTCATTAATCTTTGTAGCTTATTAAATCTGAAATTTTTCTGTCATGGCAAGTCAGTTTAAACCATATTTCACTCTGGCTGAAACCTGTCTGTCACCAGTCTTAAACATTATTTTCCTGATGTTTTCGTTTTGTTTATTAAAATATGGTTTTCACCAAGGTGTTCTAATCTCTTAGTTAAGTGGCAAATGATTAACTAAAGTTAGTTTTTAAACTATTTGCTTTTTTAGTTTACCGCTTTGTTTTGCTGAGGCGCTGTGCAATGTTTTCATTTTTTAGTGGGTGTACTCGAATATAAGGTAAACTGCAAATAGTTAAAAAAATAGTTAAATTGCATTTATTTATTACAATTAAACCAGAAATTCGCTTGTTTTTGCATTTGCAAACTGCTCCGATTTCAATCAAAATTCAATCATCACAAGCGAATGCTAACAAACGACAAACAGGCAAGTCGATTATTCAATTGTTTGTATTTGCGAATTTTGCTTGCAAATTGTGTTTGAACCCCTTTTTAGGTAATTCTAGTCCAACATCTGTTTCTGATCTAATCATTAACACAACAATCAATGTTTTAATGTAAATTCAACTCAAATTTTAAACGCTCAGAATCTGCTGGTGAAAATCATATGAAAATCATACTCACGACTAATTTCTTTTCATCTAGACTCAACCAATTGATCGATGTTTCACTTATTTAACTCTCTTGTTTACTTTATTAAAATCTAGCTGGACTCAACTTAAAACTGATCAAATCATTTTAAATGTTTAAATTGAATTTTGAAAAGTTCATTGATTTTCAGCACATATTCAATATGATATTGCTGACGAAGAATTAGGCAAAAGGTTAGATACTGTTTGCGCAGAAACAAAATTTGCTATGGATTTAATCCATGATGGCGAATGTGATAGGTGAAAGGTTTAAAAATAAAAATGTTTACTATTCTCTTGGTAACTTACAGACCTAGTTTTTTAAATCTTGCTTCCAAATATACGCATTCAAATAACTAAGTTCTTGCAATTATTTTTTTTTAAATTATCTAATAAAATATCATTTATTATATAGAAACAAGGCGCAAAATATATAGGAAAATGACATCTTTCAAATTTGAAGATCTTAAAGAAAATTTACTTTCTTTAAAAGAACGTATAGGCATCCGAATTAAACAAGGAATAAGTAAAATTTTATTTTTTCTATTCATTCATCGCACTGCTCATTTTTTTTTTCATTATAGCTCAAAGCTCATTAAATAACTTTTTATCTGATGGCGACAATATTTTGCAACAATTAAAAAAAGAAATTGAATTTGTTCCATTTGACGCTCGACAAGAAATGTATTTAACACTGATGGAAATTATTTCGGATTGGGAAAGTTTTAAAATTACTTGTCAAAATAATCCAGGATATTTCGTTGGTGGTCCTAACATTGTCTATTCTGAACATGATAATAAGCTTACAAATAATTCACAAAATTTTCAATCTAACCTTACTTTGGTTAAAGGAATTTCAATGCTTGAACAAACTAGTGAATCTTTATATAAGGCATCTCAAGTTGCAAAAGAATCTGAGCAAATCGGAACAGAAATATTAGGTCAATTAGGTAAATTATACTATATTCTATTTTAAAATTTTTCATTTTTTTTTCTTCTTCTTAAGGGACTCAAAGAGAAAGTTTAATTAGAACTCGTGTAAGATTAGATGATACTAATCAAAATTTAAAACGAACTCACTATGTTTTGCGTTCAATAAACAAAAGAGTTTTAACCAATAAATGCCTTCTTTATTTGATTATTATATTTGAACTAGTTTTGATGACCACATTAATATATGAAAAGTTTATTAAATATCATATATAAATATTTTTATAAAAAAAAAATAGTTTTTGTTATACTTTATAAAAAATGTTTATTTTTTTATTAAAAAAAAAAAAAATATCATGTAAATAAATTAAGCACAATTGATTTTTATAATTAATGAAATTTAAAATTAAATTATTTTTGTTTTAAAATATGTTAGTACAGTTAACTGTAATAAAATTAAAATGTAGGCTTGGTTAATTTTACTAGTTATATAAGTAAATAGTATGTTGGCATGAGTTTAAACTATAAATCTCAAATTAAATATTTTATTTCTTATTTAATATATAACATTTTAAATTAAATAGAATCAAATTAAATTAATTACTTAAATTGTTTTTTTAAATTTTTTATAAAAATTAAAAAATTTTTTTAGTGAATATTTTTATCAAATATTGTTGAGGTGGCAGGTTACTGGAAGCATCGCTCAGGTTGTTCTCACTTATATTCATGTCACTTGGATTCATAGCAAACATAACTCAGATTTTTAAGGTCTCGGAAGAGATAACTAGTTTACTATTAGTTTTATAACTTTGACTGTCATGAAACTTTATTTTTCAACCGTCCTCTTCTCTGTTGATCTCTGCCTTTAAATACAGAGGATCAAACAAAGAACAATCGTCATAGACACCTAAAAATCACGCCATATTTCTCCTTTTTAACACTCTGTTACAAATGAGAAGATTGATTATAAAGGTTAATTTTGGTCATTACATTTGTAATAACCCTCTTTCAATAATAAAATATAAAATTTGATTTTACTCATGTGAAAGATCATAAACTACTTTTACATTTTCCACATCTACTCAACAAATATATATTTATTAAATTAAAAAAAAATATTTTTTATTTAATATTTAATTTTGTTGGCTTCAAAAATTTAAAATTATCTATAAATCAAAATTATAGTTTACTACTATTAATAAATAATAAAATTTTCTAAACATCAAAACAAATATGATTAAAGAAAGGTTTATTTTTTTTGTATTTTTTTTTTTGCTCAATTATAATTTTATTTGAGTTATTTAATTTAGATTTTTTATCAAATATCATTCAAATTTCATTGTACTGAATAAGAATTATTATTTAGTAAATGCAACTGCAAAATTTAAATAATTTCTTAGTAATTTCAGCAAGTTATAGGTCTAGCTTAATTTTTATTTTAATTTTTAAATTTAGTAATTAAAATAAAATTGGCGATAAAACGATTAATGTGATAAATTTATAGTCATAACTTTAAAATATAAAAAAATAATATATGAATTTGAAATTTATAAAATAGATTTTAATCAATATAATTTTTTGATTTTGTATATTCTAAATTAAAATACATATAGACAGCAATTATGTTTATAAGTCTAAACTTAATCTATCTACTTTTAATTATAACTTTCCTCTTGATTATGACTTTTAATTTACATTATATCAAAATATAAAAGTTAATTAAATGTTAAAAAAATGTTATATTTTCTATATAATATTTATGCTGCAACTGCGTATTTATATAAAACAAAAAAAAAAAATAAATTTAAATTTAAATTAGTATTAAAACAATTTAAAAAATTTAGGGTATTTATTAAATTAATTTTGCGATAGATTTTTATTTAATTAAAGCTTAGCGTTACCACTCAATAATCACAAAACACAAAAATTTTGGGTTTAAAACCCTTCTTAGACAAAGTATAATAAGATACTTAAACTATGGAATTAAGTAAAGTTAAGTAAAAATACAAAAACAAAAGAAAAATAAGCTCTCTTTTTTTTAATTTCAGACTTTCTTCCTTTTGGGACTTTTTTTCCCAACTTCATTTTCTGCCATTTTGCGTTTCCTCTACAGTCTCTCCGACCAGTATCTCACTTAACTGTCATTAGTAGGCAATTAACCCCTTCTCCAATCTTTGTCTATCTTACTTTGTGTGAATGCACTAACACCATGTACATAGGAACACATTTACGGCACATTAAAGGCCTCGGTTATAACAGCTTCAAGGTATCCTAAGTCTCAAGGTAGTCTCAACTTAAGTTTAAAATAACTAAAATCGAGGGTTTTTCAATAAGAATTGAATTATCTCTATATTTACTTAATACGATAAAAAACTCAAAAAATTAGGAAAATGTGGATTATATCAGTTATTTATATTAACAAATTAATTGTATTATTAGTAGTAGTTGTTAATAAATATAATTATAAATATATATAAAAAAATATAAAAAAAAAATAAATCAAATTTAAAAAAATTTGATTTTTATAAAAGTATCTATAGTAAGTTATTTACTACAAAGGTAATTAAATTAGGACACGGAGATTGACGGTCTCGTGAGATCGCCCTTTATTAACAAAAATAAAGCAGAAGGTTACAAAAGTTAGAGTTAAGACAACGAGCTCCAAAACATAAGTGTTCTTTTCTCTGTCAAAATTTTACTTTGTCTTTCTCGGGATATCATAACTTCACATTCTTTAAAACTTATGTTATCTGTTCGTCCGCCTCAACAGTAACAGCAAGTGAGTGTTACTGTAAAAATTTCAATATAAAAGGTTAGTCATAACATTGCGCGTTACTGACTAGCTATTGTACACTTCTTTGACTCTCATAGCTAATTTAATATTAATAATTATTCAATTTACTACATATCTTAAAAAAAAACTTTAAAAAATGCAAAAATTTTATATATTTTTATGTATGCAGTTTAAAAAAAACAATTAAAGCTTAAAAAAATCAATTTTATTCTATGTAAACAAATTAAATTTAAGAGTTAAAGCGGCGATATTTTTTGCTATAATTCTTTAAATTTAAAAAAAAAAAATTATAATTTTTTTCTTAGCTTAAGTTTAAAATTCTATTTTATTATTATTGTTTTTGGCTTGAGAATTTTTAAAAGTACGGTTTTAATAATTTTATACTTAAAATTTGTTATGTTTAACTTTATAAATATGTGTTTAACTTAACATTGATGTTTTCAAGACAAAAAGTTTAACCTTATTATTTTAAGATCAGCTGTTCGTAATCATTCATTTTTAGTCACTTTAAAAAAAATTAAACCAAATTTATGACTAAAAATAAGTAAAATAATTTTATGTTTATTTTATGTCAATTCAACTATCATGTTTGAGAAAATTCTTTTGTTAAGTTATAGACAAAATAAATAAGAATATGTTTCTATAATAAAATGTAATAAAAAAAAGTTTAATTTTATTTAAAAACTATTAAAGAATAGTAAAGTTAAACCAAAAAAAAAATTTAAAAAAAAATAAATATTTATTTTAGAATTTTTGTATCAACTATAATAAATATAGATATTTAGTTGAAAGAGGTAACGCGTGAACAATTTATTTTTCAACATAGCCTAAACTTTAAACTTTATTGTAAATTTAAAAAAATATATAAAAGTACAAAACCAATTTTTTTAATTTAAAAAACTTGTTGAGTATTTTTAATGTTACTAAAAAATTTAAACAATAAAGTTTGTAAAAAATAAAATTTCTTTTTATACAAAAAAAAAAAAAAAATTTTGAATTGATCATTGATTTCTTATGAGTTTTGAGTCTTTTTTTAAAAATATATTTACATAATAAAAAACAAATTTCATACTTTAAATTGTGTAATTTAGAACTTTTATTTTTTTACAAAGCATTAAAACTAAATTTTATATATAAATTAAAATAAATTGACAATTTCCGTTTAATAGTTTATATTTACTTTAATACTTACTATTTGACTAGTAGCCACATAAGTTTATATCATTACCACCTTTTTAATTTTACCTACTATTAAACTTTAAAGCCAAAATCTTATTTTTGCTTTAACAACATAATTACAATAAAAATTAAACTATCACATGCTTTTATAATTAGTGCTAACAATTAAGATTTTTATTTGACGTTTTCTTTAAAATATCAATATATAATAATAAATATTTTAATTTTATCTTATTTTTATTTAATCTAGTTTTTAGGTTTTCTTTTACTCATTTTAAATTTTTATAAATTTTTTAAGAATCTAAATTAAGTCAAATATCAAAAATAATTAGAATATTTAAATATTTAATAAAATATATTGATAATTCTAACTTTTTAAGTTTATATTTAGAGATTTTCTGATTTGTTTTTTTTAGATTCATAATTTGTGAGGTTTTTAATAACTTTTTCTTTTAAAGGTCAATTAAGTTTACAAGATGAATCCAATAATTATTTTATCATTATTTAATCTGGCACAATTTAAATAATTATTTAGTTTAAAAATCTAATTTGGTTTAAATAAAATATGATAGTGAATATTATTTTAAATCTTATTTTTATGATAACAACACAAAAGACTAACGCTATAAATCATGATTAATAATATAAATATAAAGCTTTAGATAATGGTAAAGCTTATAATTCCAATTGTAGTAAATAATAATTTAATTTAGGAAAAACGTGTCAAAGGTTTTTTGCACCCAAATCAAGAGACAAAGTTAAACCTAAACCTGAAACTCTTTCTCCGACGTTCCATTCAACTTACTTTCTTTCTATCTTTTCTTAGGTTTCCGCCATTTTGTTTTTTACAAAGTCTTACTTTACATCAGCCTTTCTTCATCTTTTAACTTGATCATTTGGAAACTTCACAGCTACTCATAACGACTGGAGCCTTTACGGCCATTTTGAAGGGATATCAAGTCTCCTTTAACTTTGAAGGTCGTCTAGGATATTGGAGTAAAACTGTGGTCTTCCCGAATCTTATGAAGGGGATTAAGGGCATAACTACGTTCTTTAATCTAAATAGACCGCTAAGGGAACATAGACTCTTAACCATGTACATACATTCTAGTATATGTACTTTTAATTAAGATTCACCACACAATGCATTATTGGATTTCACTAGGTTTTATATAATTGATTGATGTCTATTTTAATTTTGTTTCTATTAATTTAATTTAAAAAAGATAAAATAATAATTTTTAATTTTTAACAAATCTGTTAGACTTATTTAAAAAAATAATTTAGTAATTAAAGTATATATATTATGTATAATATTTAATAAATAGTTTATTCAAAGTTGCTTAAGGAGTCTATTGTATAATTAATTAAAATTTTATTTTAATAGAGATTAAATAAAAATAAATAAATACTAATTTTTAATCAGATAAAAATTTAAGTATAATTGAATATAATTTATTTTTTTAATGGTTTATAAATAGAAGATAATATTATAAAAATTTATTTTATAATTTTATTTATTTAATTAAAACATTGATTAAGTTATATTTTGACAATGTTAATTTCCTATGTTGAATCTTTTTACACAATATTATATAAACTTTACATGTTGTTTTCTTATTAAATAAAAAATAAAATTTTTTTAGTTATATTGTTTTAGTTTTTAGTCTAATTAAAATCTTTACTAATCCTATATTATTTTTAATATTTAATTTCAATTTTGCCTTGTTTTTATTCTTAAGTATATTTAAAAACTCAAGCAATTTAAAATTATTTTTAATTTTTTGTTTATCATTTTGTGATTTTATTACTTAACAAATGAAAAAGATACAATCTTTTAACTATTATTTTCTAGTTCTTATTGTTTTCCACACTGCACCTAGAACTCTCTTTTTAAGAACTTATATACCAACGTTATATAAAATAGCGTTTACCAACATGAGCTGTCTATTACCTTAAACATTCCAAATATTTTATAAGAGTTTAAATATTGAACAATAGTTCACTTCTATCGCTCTATTCCTTATGTACTATCAGGTTTACATTCATTGTATGTAACAGTAGGTTTACAATTGCTATAGTATATTTTACATAACTACGGGATTAACACCTTTAACTTACTGACTATAATACTGACGAGATAATACTGAGTTCTTTCTAAGTTTATAAAGTAGCAGTGCTAGATCAAATAAATACTAATACATGTTGTTTTTTTTTAAATTTTTACAAAAAAAAATTACATCAAATTTAGAATTTCAAAATAATATAAATAAAAAAACTTTTTAAGTTTTTAAAATATTTTTCATTCTCTACGTTTATTATTTTATTAAATACATTTATTAGCAGCTACATTTTTATGTAAAAAAATTAAACTACAAAATTTAAATTAACATTTTAAATTTCAAAAATTAATCTTTTATTTTAAGCTGTATCTTATTTTATCTCTAAACAAGTTATTAATATTTAAAATTTATATATTTAAATTAATTTGCAACTTAATAATTTGTAAAAATGAAAACAAATTTACTTATTTATAATCATTTATATATTTTTAGTTAGTATATATAAACTATGTAATTTAAATAATTATAAAGATCTTTTTTAGTCCAATTTAAATTTAATATAAAAATAATTACTATATCATGTACTGTAGCTATTTTATCCAAGAAATAAAATTAAAATTTGATTAACTACTATAAATATAATTTGGAAAATATAAATTTGAAAAAATTTATTTTAAATCATTTTTAAACTTTACAAATACTTCAGGGTATACTTTTTAGTAATTTTTAGATAATCAAGTGCTCTAAACTTGAAATTAAAATGATTATTTTTTAAATTGTCTTTTCTACAAAAAATACTTACTAAATAGCTAATATTAATTTATATAATTTTTTTTTATACTTACTATTTTGTGTTAGTTAAACTTAGTTTTATTAAAAAAAAAAATAACATAATTTTTTTAATTATATTACGTTTGACTTTTTTTAATTCAAATAAGATTTTTAAGAATATTCAATTTTAAAATTTTTTTTTTTATACTTAATATTTTAGTCTAAAAATACTTAATAAAAGCATTTAAATATACTAATAGATTTTAATATTATTTTTTTAAATTACAATTTTCGGGTTAAATTTAATACTTATCGATTAAAGATGTTTATTATATATTTATTTTTTTTAAGATAAATAAAGTTGCATCAAAATGGTGTTTACTATATTAGATAAATATAATGTTGAAAAACATCTGGTTTGAAAGTTGGGACAGTGTAAATGTATTTACACAGTTGTATTACTTTCTCCAGATCAAGTTTTTAAGCATTGACTGCAATCAGAAATGTTGCTTATTTGAATAGTAAAAATGATGAAACATATTTAGGTTAAGAGTAAAATATAATAAAGTATGGTTTACTAATTATTTTATTGTTTTCTAATGTACATAGTAGCATAGAGGAAACTTTGTATAAATCCTAAGATCAGAGAAAGAGGAAAGAAAGACCAAGGAAAGTTAACAGAATTAACTCTGATTGGTTAAGTCTGTTTTTGATGATGCTCTAAAGTAGTATAAATGATTTATTACTTAGTAAAGTGAATATAACTTGAATTTTGAGATTCGGTTGAGTTACAAATCTGAATATTCAGACTTTTCAAATCAAGAAGTTTTAATTTTTAAAATTATATTTCAAAAGTGATTATTGTATCTTTAAGTTTTACGAGTAAATAAAAACAATGTCAAATAGTAACGATTTTGGCATGTATGTTTTTTCTGTACCGATTGAGGTTGGTAATTTTTATTTTTTAAATTTTTATTTAACCTATTGTGGTGAAATAACTAAATTTTATTTATAATACGAATGAATTTTATTCGCTCAAGTCATGAGACAAAATTAAACTAAATTTTTTAGAATAAAAAAAAAACAAAGTAAATCTATCAAAGTAAAAGATCATCATAACACTCTTTTAGGATCTTCTTTCGCATTGTTCGGAGTACTACCGGTTGTGGTACCTTTTATTCGTCAAAAGCGTACCTATACAGTAATTCATGTGACATGAAATATCCTTTATTGGCATAGGATATAGCCGCTGTTAGACTATCTTTTTGTAATTCTAAGACTAGAATAATCTTTTCAACGTCTGGGTCTTTTACTTGGGCGTTTCTAATTTCCTTTTTGGATAAGGTTTCAAAAACATACGCAACTTTTAACTTGATGGCTGTATCAATTGTAAGAGTGGCTCTAGGTGGTCGGGAAAGAGTATCGGCTACACAATTCTGTTTTCTTAGCTGGTAATCAATTCGTAAATCAAACTTTTGTAAACTTTAAAACCAACGAGCTAGTTGTCCCGAAATCAATCTCAATGACATTAACCACTTCAGAGCTTGATGATCGGTGTACAGATGTATGGAACTAAGTTCATTTTTCTATAATTCTATAATCCTGATGTTCTGATCTTTTTTGGGAATTATAACTACTGGAAAATCTCAAGCGCTATTGCATGGTTCAATAATATTATTCTCCAATATTTCTTATAATGCTTCTCGTCTTCAAAAAGAATCTAAGGAGATAGGTGTTTTGTCTACCAATTTAATATAATGTTCAATGAGGTCCGTAGGAAACCGTATTTTGCCTGGATTTAAGGAATTTTTTTAATAGTTCCGCTATTGCGGATGGCAGTTCGTGAGTCTGGCGTTGTAAAATGTTTGAGATAGTGTTCTCTTTGTAATTCTTTGCCGGTTTTTTAAATATATGTGGTATGTTGGTGTCCATCCTGACATTCTTCAGAATAAATTCCAAAGTTGGATTTAGAGAGTTTCCATTTGATTCCATTAGAACAATATTTTTGACGAATTCTAATATCTCGGCAGTGCCTACAAAAATGTGGTGAAATAACTTAATTTTATTGTTAATACAAAAAGTTAAAGGTTTTTTTTATCCACTCAAGTTAAACTAAACTCTTTTCTTAGACGTTTTTGTCCAACTTAATTTCTTTCTATCTTGGGCTTCCGCCATTTTGTTTTTTACAAATCCTTACTTTACATTGCCCTTTCTTCATCTTTTAATTTGATCATTTGGAAACTTCACAGCTACTCATAACGACTGGAGCTATTAAGGCCATTTTGAAAAGATATCAAGTCTTCTTTAACTTTAAAGGTCGTTTAGGACATTGAAGTAAAACTGTGGTCTACCCAGAGGGGATTAAGAGCATAACTACGTTCTTTACCTCAGCGCTAAGGCAACATAGACTCTTAACCATGTAATTTTTATTTTTTTACAAGAGAAAATAATAAAATTTTTATAAATTTATGAATTAAAAATTAAATATTGTATTTTAAATCGGTATAAACATTTTATTTTTTATTAGTTAAAATTTTTAATTATGTATTACATTTATACGTTTTTAAAGTTATTTTTTGCTAAATAAGTATTAAATAAAAACAGTTTTTTTTTTAAATAGTATTATGAATGTAAATAAAATTTAAATTTTAACAGAAAGAATCTTTTAAAAATTTTAAAGTTATCGCCTTATAAGAAAAATAATTTTTATTTGTTTCCCTTTTTTAAGAATCTCGTGGATAAAACCTAACTGGAAGTTTTTTTTATCTAACTAAAATTTCCTCTTATAAACTCTAACTATGTTTCTTTGCCTTTACACAGGGTAGTTAGTTAAAATGTGCATTTTCCAACAACTTGTTAACGTTTTAGAATCCGAAAGATTTGTATAGTATGATATTAATTAATTTATAAATTATTATTTAATATTGAAAATTTATATATTTTTCTTTATTTTATTCTTAAATATTTTTAACCATAATAATAATTTAGAATTTCTAGAAATCTACTTAATGCAATACATTTAATTTAATGAAATTAACAAAATTTTTTAACAAAATATTTTAAATTTTATAAATTTATATTTATTATTATTACATCTAAATTTAAAAATTTAATTTGAAAATAATATTATATTTAAATGATAAATAATATATAATAAATTAAATTTATTTAATAATAGTATACAGCCCCTAAAGTTGAAAAATAATAACAGTTAGTGGAATTAAGTTGAAATTAAGCCACTGCATTAGTTTCAAATAGTATTTTACAAGTACGAACCATCTACAACATTGACAATTTACTCAATCTTAATACTTAATGCTTAATGAAATACTAAGAATGATATAAATGTAAAAAAGAAATAAAACGCAAAATTAATTATTATTTTTAAAAAAAATATTTTAGGAATTTAAAATAACTCATATTAAATTTAGTTATTTTTTTTTTTAAAAAATTAAATTAAATACATAGACTCAAATATTAAAAACTATCATGAGTATCTGTCATTCCCGATTACAAATCTATTATATAATTAATCCAGGCAATTAAGCTTAAATAAGTATTAAACTCGTTGTCAAGATACTAAAAAGTGTCTAATCATAAATTTATTTTATAATTATTTTTGCATTAATATTCAAGCTGACCACGTTTTTAAAGACAATGAAAATCTAAAAACAATAGATACGTTTTGTTATTTAGGGAGTTTTATATTCCTGGAACTTGTTTTTGAGCAATTCTATATTTTTGAAACATGTTTATAGTAATATGTTGTGACCGTTTCTGCTGATGCATCTGTATATTTGCTAGTTTCATTATTACAATTTATTAATCAAATAATTTTTAAAAAATTAGCAATTAATGCTTAAACAATAATTATTTTTGGATTACCCGATTAAATTTTTTTTTCATTAAATGTAAAATAATCGTTTTTTTTTATAAAAACTTATTTTTTTTATTACTGAAATAATATATTACTTGAAAAATATTGTTATAAATAATTTTAACTTTTTTAATAAATACATAATAATATAAACTTTTTAATATTAAATTAATAATATATATAAAAAGTTTTTTTTCTTTGTTTATTGAAATTAAATTATTAAAATAAAAATAAAAAAGTATTTTTTAAAACTAGGCGAATAAATTAGTTACGACTTAAGTAGTTGAAAATAAAATGAATCAAATTTAAACTAAGTTTCTTTGAAAATAAATTTTATTGACTAATATTAAATAAAAGGAAAACATAAGATATATCATGATCAAAAAACTTGGTTGAATTAGTTAAAAATTTTATTGCAAAAAAGTCATATGTCATATTATTCATTATATAAAAATTTTATACTTAAATGTTAGTTTAAAAGCAACGTTTTATTCTTAAATTGGTAATTTTTTAAATTAATTATTTAATTAAATAAACAAATATGAAGTTTGATTTTTTTAAAAACTAAAGTGAATGATACTGCATAAAAAAAATTAAAATTTAGAAAAATTAATGCAAATTATATTTTTTTAAATAAATCATAAATTGTTGAATTGGGTAAGCAACTGGTGGTGAATTGAATATTTATATACAATCCCTGATTTAAATTGCTTTAAAAGGCAGTTAATGCTTGAGAAAAAATTAGTTGGCTTCTTAGTCTTAGTGCCGGTGATAACTTCTTATGGAGTAGTTAATAAAGTTATACAAAACCATTGAACATTTTGCCATCTTTAATGTTCTAGGGGTCTGGAATGCGTGTAATATCTTCAGAGCCAACTCACTAACATCACTCTTTTTGCTTCTAAATCTTGCGAATTGAGTTAATTGAAGTTAAATTTATAGCAATTTGTTTTTAAGTTTTGGATGGAAACTGGTACTATTTTGATGACAAACAAGTAACGTTGAAAAAAGTTTTGATTCATCTTAGGATTAATTCTGTATTAAAATTTGACTTGACGGATGTAACATTGACAGTCTTGGATTTAAAAGAATTGGAAGAAAAACTTTCAGTTGCGTTTTCGATGTAAAGCCTATTAAACAGGTAGAGTGAAGTAAACAGCTAATTGGTATCTAGACGTAAACAACATAATAAATGGATCAAGTTTAACAAATAAAGTAATGTTCTTTATTTGTATGTCTAGAAGAGCAATTTTTGCTCTGATGAAAAAGTTATTTTTGTCACAGTGCGAGTCCAACATTTTTGACTAGTTTGGTAGGAGCACTATTTAGACTTTTTCATGGCCGTTATTTTGCACTCGTAAAGCCGTTTATAAATGGTGATTGAACTAAACATTTAGGACAACTGAATTAGTATCACAATTGGTCCATTTTTGTATTTGTGTTCTTCTGTTGGTTAAACTGACTGGTTCGAGGTTGTTCCTCAATGGAAAAGACTTCAAAATGTGATGGTTTTTGCTTGTTTGATCTCTATTAGATGTACCTTTTTAAATTTAATTCTTAATTTCATTTTGTTTGCATTTACTTTCATCGGTTTTTTTGTTTTGTATATTTTTTACCATCCTAATTTAATAAAAGTCATTCCAGATCCTGAATTATCTTTTTTTTTTGTTTTTTTATTATATTTTTAAACTCAGTTTTGCTTTCAACTAATTTATTTAAGTGCTCTATTAGTTTCTTGATCTAAGTTAAATGTTTTTTCTCATTTGAATTCATTTTTATTAAACCTGTTGCGAATTTGAATTAGTTATTTTTTACTTATTTAAACGAGTTCTCTTGTGTATAGATTGATAAGTTTGGTAATTTATTATTTAAAAATAGATCTAATCATTAACCGTTTTTATTTTTCTTAATTTATTTTTTCTTAATTTTAGTAAATTTTTTGTATAAATTATCTATCAAATTTTAATTTTTTCATTTTAAATTTTTAAAAACAATTTAAACAAAAATACTTTATGAATCAAAAGGAATATAGAAGGCTTCAATTTTAAATTTAAATTATAAATATTTTTGGTATTTTATATCAAACTTATTTAATTTAAATTTTAAATTTTTTCTTTTTGTTTTAATAAAAATTTAATGAATATTATTTGTCTTAAGTTTTAATTTAATTATATGAACAATCTAAATTTTATCTAATTATTTCATTATATATTATTATATCTTATTATGTTATAAATTTAGAAATCTGATAATTTTATCATAAATATATAAGTGTTTAAATCTAAATTCGAAGTCTAATAAATTTCTCGCTAGTTGTAACTCAAAAAATTTAATAAATTATTTTTTTTTTTTAATTTTTAAATTTAAATCAATTAACTTCCATTTTTAATAATTAAATGTGTCTCAGACATTTGCTAGATTTATTTGTACATTTACAGTTAAGTTTAAATCCATTTTTTTTATTTTAATACATTTTCTTAAAAAAAAAAATAGACAGATTAAAAAAAATTTTTAACATATGCTAAGTCTTATTATCATAAAAGCATTTGTTAACTCCAAAGCATTCCCAGTTGAATCCGTTTCAAAAAAAAAATTAAAATTGAGTAAATATCTTATGAATCAAATTATGGACCTATCATTTTATTTAAATTTGTTATCAAGTTATTGTCAATTCTTGTTATAAGATTTTATAATACATCATGGGTATATTCTTTTCACTATGATGTTTTTATATTTAAGAATGATTTACGCTATTTATTTTTTTTATGACATTGATACAATATTCGACAACTTAAAAAAACACCAAAAAGATTTACTAGATTATATATAATTTAATATTAAAAAATGTCAATTTTTATACGTTACAGTGAAATATTTTGAATATTTTATAACGAAAATGGAATAGAAATGGATCTAGAAAAGAAAGCAATGATATTAGAATGTAAATTAATTGTGTTCAAAATTTATATCAATTTTTTGATTAAAACATTATCTAGTAATATTATTTATTAAATAATATTTATTTTAAAACTAAGTATTTCAATATAATGTTTAATTTTACAAAGACAATATCAGTATTAGCATTGGAAGCCAAAAAAAAAAATATTTTTTAAAATTATCTTTTTTTATCTCTTAAAAAAATTTAAGAAAAGATTAAAGAATTTTGCTTTATTTGTTTTAACCCAATTCAGTATTTTACCTTTTAGGAATTATCATTTTTTTTAAATATTTGCTTAATAAAAAATAATCACCACCATAATTTGTTAAAAATGTTTAATTTTTATTTTAATTTATATTTCATTAATTGACAGAAATAAAAATATTGAATATTGTCTTAAATTATTTTTCTTATATATATTTTATATTTATTTTGATTTTGTTTTATATTTAACAATTTATTTTTTTTATTATGGGTTTTTCAAATTTAATATTATTCAGATAACAAAAGTAAAATAAAAAAAACATGATTTGATTTAATTTAATAGTTGAATTAAAAAAGTAAATAAATGCTGCACATTTTTAATTATAGATGTTATATAAGTTATTTTTAATGAATTATTTTAAAAAATATTTAAGTAATAATTAAAAATTTAATTCATTTAAATGAATATTTATAAATATTATTTGTTTAAAAAATTTTAATATAAAATCAAATTTTAGAACTAATCATAATTTTATTTACAAGAATTATCTAAATTTTTACTAAATATTTTAACAATTTTTTTTTTAAATGCTTTTAATTTTCGATAAAATTATTAATGAAAAAATTGTTTTTAAAGTTTAGGTGTTATATTTCTTTATTTTCGAAAATAAATAAAACGTTTTTTATCAAAGTAGTATTGATATTAATGATTATTTTATTTTAAATTATAGACGTCATGGAATGCTTTTAAATTTTTTTTTTTAATGTATAAATAACCATTTATTATGTTTTTTTAATTTTTTACCATGTTTTCTATAACAATTTAATATGTATAAAAACACATTTTAATTTTTATTGATATTTACTTAGTTAAAGGATAAAACAAAAAAATAATAATTTTTAAAATTTTATACTCTAAAATATTTTTAATTTAAATAGTTAGTTTTTATAAATTTAAGATTAATCAATTAACTAATTGTATTTATTGTATTAATAATAATTATAACGAATTGTATTAATATATATTGTAGTGAACCTTTTTAATAGAAATACATATACATAGTAACTATATGTAAATGGTTAAGAGTCCTCGTTCTCTTAGCGCTGAGGTAAAGAACGAGGCAATGCTCTTAATCCCTGAAAGAGAGATTTGGGTGGACCACAGTTTGACTCCCGTGTTCTAGACGACCTTTACATAAAGGAGACTTGATATCCTTCCGTAAAACAATCGTAAAAGGTTCCAGATAAAGAATGACACCATGAGCAACTGTGAAGTTCCCAAATAAATGAATTGTAACATAAAGGCTTAAGGTTTGTTACAAAGAAACATAATAACCTTTGGTAACAAACCTAAGAGAAAAGGCCTAAAGTTAGAGTATAAAAAGACTTAAACAAACAAACTGAGGGTGAGTTGTAATTGAAGTTTTGTTAATAAAATTATCTGTTATAATATATATAAATTTTATATTTTTTATAATTTTTGTTTAAAAAAAACATTTATTATAATGTAGACACTAGTTTGTTTTTTTTTTGTTTAAAAGTTGTTCGATTTCAAGAACAAGGTAAAAAAATGTATAATTTATAACATTAGTTATCTTTTGACATTAGCTAAATGTAACTATTTTATTATTTAAAGTTATTTTTATATATAAAAATTCTACATTATATACATAAGTTTATATTAAATATAAAGCATTAATTTAATTAATGTCTTTAAAACTTATTAATTTTTAAGTCTATAACTTTTTTTAATTTAAGCATCAATTTAAAAAAAAAAATAATATAGTAACTAATAAATTATATTAAACTTTTATCAGCAAAATAAGATTTTCTATTCTAAGAATAGGTTAAATATTTTAAACGCATCATTAAATTGTTAAATTTTTATATATACTACGATGAAAATGTTAAATCAAAAAATTTAAGTATTTTATTAAATATCTAGTGCAGATTATTATAAAGTAGATAAAATTTTTAATGAATTGATTTTATTGAGCGACATATGCTGAATATATAATATTTTTTAACCAAAACATTATAAAAACTTTTTAAAAAATAGATTTGATTTATAAAAAATCTTTTCTTTCTTATTTATGGAAATTTGGTTACATGTTATACAGCATAACAATTTGTTTAATTTATCTAAAAAATTAAATATTTAAAAGTTTTTTATTATAAAATATTATTATAGAATCTAATAAGGTATAAAGAATAAATAACAATATTAAAATAAAATTAAATATACTGATTAAAATAATTATGTTAGTTTGTTAAAAAAATAGAAAATGTCAATGTTTAAAATATTAAAATAGCTAATTGAGATAATCAGTAACTAAAAATTAAATTTATAGTATAAGTGTTTAAATTTAACTATTGTTTATTTATAAGCCAAGTAAAAACTTTAAAAATTTACAACATTAAATTGAATATATAATAATATAAATTTTAATTATAAATTTCCAAAATACCTACATAAGAATTTGGTACTTTTAATAAAAAAATTAAAAAAAAAATTAAATTAATAATTGAGCAATTTGTTAAAAATTACAAAAAATAAAATTTATACAAAGAATACATTTATTACAAATAAAAAATTATTTTTTTATTATCAGTTTAAAAAAAAATTTGAAAAAACACTTAAAAAGAAAAAAAGAATTTTTTAAGAAGATAATTTAAATATTATAATAAATTAATAAATAAAAAACGTTGAAAGATTAGAAGAAATTTAACATAAACTCTGTTAAAGTATAGAATAACAAAAGATTTATAAAAAATATAAAAATATTCAAGATTGCAAAGTAAATAACATTTAAAATAGTTTAAAAAGTTAATGTTTTAAACTTTAAATAAAAAATAAATATTAATTTTTCTTGTAATTGATAATTACAAATGATTATTAGTATGTTAATTGTTCAACTAAAATTAGTTTAAGGTTACCAAATGTTATTTATTAATAATTAATTAAGAAAGTTGTAAACCTAAACTTTGTGAATCAAGATTAGAAATAATTCAAAAAAGTTATTCAAAAAAAAAAAAACAAACTTAAGTTAAATACAATAGAAATACAAATATAAAATATGCGACTATTAAGTGACTATTAAGCATTGCGTCAAAAAAAATTGCAATATTTAATTTGTCGTTAAATGTATGTCAACTTTTTTAGTTTTTCGTTAAAACTTAATAATTCAAACTTTAAAATAAATGAATTCAATAATTTATTCTAATTTAAATTTTACTTATTGTAGATAAATTATATAATTTTTTATTTTTATTTTTGCAAAATGTGTAGAATAAATGTATAATATAAAAAAAAAATTTTATAGTATAAAGACTAAAAATTAAAATTTTATATATTAGATAAATAATTCTATAGTTGAATTGAATTTTAAAGCAATTAATTAATTTTTTTTTTTATAGAATTTTAATTATATAATATTGATAAAACAATTATCTAAAAAAATAATTTTTTGTTTATATTTCTTTTTATAAAAACAAATATGAGTTAAATTATAACTTAATTATTATTAAGTTTAATTATAATTAAAATGCTCTATTATTAAACTAACAATATTTTTTTGTTTTTAAATAAACAATGTTTGTAATAAAATTTATATCTATCACAATTAATAAATTTTTAAAGTTAAAAAAACCTATTTGAAAATTTTTTAATTTTAGTATTTATTGTAATTTTACTTACTATTTTCGACTGGTAAAGAAGCATCTACATACAATATTACATTTAATTTTAAGTTTTTCATAATTAATTCTAAATTACAACTTTATTTTTATTAAATAAAATAATTATAAAATAAAAAAACAAAGAATTAAAATAGATCTTTCTGCAATGAAATAAAAATTTAAAATGAAACATTTTGCTCTAGTTTAGTTTTAAAAATAAGAAAAATTCAGTTTTTTTTTTTAAGTTCTTTATTTTACACTAAAACGTTATTTTTACATTTTATATTATATATTATATATTATATATAATATATAATATATATATTATATATTTATTTTTTAATTTAAATATTTTACATTAGTAAATTTACATCTAAACATAGATTTTTTTATTAAATAATATATAATTTTATTTTTTTCAAATTATTTTTAAACATATTTAAGTTTATTAATAAATAATTTAATCAGTTAAGCACCAGAAAAGAAAATACAATATATATAATAATTCATTAAATACATATTAAAACTTTAATTACTATTTTAATTGGTATAATTATTTTTATTTTTAAATGAAAAATTTATTAATATTAAAAACAATAATAAAAATAAATTGTGAAACTAAAAAAGGAATCAAAAAATTATGAATACAAAATACCTGTTGAAACTTAAAAAAAAAATTTATTTTTATTATTTTTTTTTTCTAAATAAATCTAGACAAAAAACCTAAAGCCTAAAAATTGGTAATAAGTTGTTTACTAAACTTGGACATGACTTAGTTGTTTCCAAAAATAGGTGCGTTTATCTTCTGTAATTGAAAATTTAGATTATGACTTGACTAAATTAGTTATTTTAAAAAAAAATTTAGTAATTCCTTGGCCAAAATTGCTATGAAAGCGATTTTATTTAAAAAATCAATTTAAATGTATTAAAACTGTAAGTGTATGTTAAGGTGGCAAATTTTTTTTTTTTACATTCCGTAAAGATATAGGCAAAGTAGTTGAGTAGATTTGAATTAAAAAAAAAAGATTTGTCTAACAAGCAAAATATTTTAAAAAGTAATATTTTATTAATTTATTTTATTAGTTGTTTTGTAGTTTAAATAATAATATTAAAAAAAGCTTATCACGTTGTTGCAGAGTTTCTATTTTTTGATAATTTTAAATTTTTATATACGTAGTATTTTAAGTTATAATAAGATTTTGAAATACATCAAGTTTATATATGTTATGTTTAATTTAAAAACTTTTTAAAATTACACAAAGTACGAAATGATATAAATTTAAACATTTTGTTAATAAAAAATAAAATTTTTTAAATAAAAAAATATAAATATTGTACATATGAATATTAAGTATAATTAATATACAGAAAATAAAAAAAATGCCTTTTATTTAATTTTATTATTTTTAAGTCAAAATATTTCTTGTCCAAGAATAAAATTATTAAAAAACACCAAAAGCAAATTCAAAATTTTTATTATAAAATTATCATTATTTTTATTATAGGAAAATAGATTAACAGTTGAGAAATAATGAAGTGAAACAAACGTTGATTTTATAATTATACAAGAACTTTAAACAAATAAATCAAAAATTATCTCAAATTATAACTATCATTCAAGAATCAAACGGTAAGAAAAATAAAGCCATTTTATTGTTTATAAGTGAATCTAAATTAGTATTGAAAGATGAAGAATCCACCAATATTGATATAGCTACTTTAATAATAAAATTTGTTGGGAATCGCTAGACAGACGGGTAATTAGACGGGGTATTCCACAATTTATTAGAATGGTGTCTTGTAATTTTCTTTGTCTTAAGGCATATATAAGGGTTGAGTGAGGTTCAAATTGAACCTAAACCAATAATATTTAGTTCTTGTATAACTCTTAAGTATAAACATGTCAACTATTGAAAATAACAACGAACAAAATTAAATAATAAACAATACGTTATTCCATCATTATACTTTAATTCTAAGACCAAAAATTATGGACATGGAAACCAATTTAAATTTAAACCTAATTAAAAAATTTGTAATAAATCATAAAAATAATTAAATACTGTGGTAATAATAATTTTAAATAATTACTATTAAACCACTTTTGAATAAAGGGAGACTGAACGACGGGTTTTAAACCCTTCTTTATTGAAAACCTTTTTTTTTTTAACAAAATACAGATTACAAGAAAATACGTTTTTGTAAACTCGCTCTTTACTTGAGCCTTTTCAAAACAGATACTGGCGACCACTTCGCCTTCTTAACCTAAAACTCTCTAGGTTTCGTCGGTAACTCTACATCTACCGTCGACTCATAACCTTGAGGTAACCTTATTTACAAAATACCAGGGAATCTCGTGATGGCCGATAGTTTCTTATCTATCGTGATTCTCCTTAAATGACGTAATAGTTTTACGGAGACTTCTTTGGTTTTACACCTACTATTACCTCTGCATTTACCGAAGACGCCATCTTGTCCCTTCTGGTATTAAGACGTAGTTTCTATTACACTACTCTTCTTGATCTATCTTAAGGTCAATTATAACTATGGCCGACATTACTCAAGTCGTTATAAGTACTTTTGCCCCTACTTGAATATTCCACACGTGTTACACAGTCTAACCTATGCCTAACAGACTTTTACTTTAATACCTCACGAAGAATATCCTATTCTTCGCGCTTAAAGTTCACTGTTATTCCAGCTATTAGGATTACTGCAACGAATGTCTCGAATATCTCATTCTCAGTAGTTACTCAGGCTGTCCAGTACTACACCTTAGGTTATAGTCACCTTAATCAAGAATTAATTAATTACAGTATTACAACAATACTTTTTAAAAGTTTTACTAGTTTAGTTTAAGTGCGCTTAGATTTTGTATATCTATTTTTTGTTAATGTCTAGTTGTGTTTTTTTTTTTGTAAAACATTATATTTAAATCGAGTTATTTGAACTAAAAAAATAAGAAAAAAAATGAAAATAAATTATTGAAAAAATATTAAATAAATTATTATTAATAAAAAAAAATCAATGTATTATAAAAATTATTTTATATAAAATAATCTTACTGCAAAGAAATCTTTATTGTAAATAAGACAAAAATTTGTTATATTTAAACTTTAAAAAAGAAATAAATTTTAAAATTTAAGCTACTAATTTTTTCTGTTTTTTTTACTTAAATATGAGCTTTATCAAAACTAAGACAACGATTTTTAACATTGTAAACACTAAAAAAAATTTCACATAATTTTTTTTTTTTTTTTTTTAGTATCTTTAGTTAAAACTTTACTTTGCTTTATTAATAAAATAAAAAAATAAAAAATTAATGAAGAAATAATTATTTTTAAACAAAAAAAAATAAAATTATTTGAGGTACTACCTAAATATAACTTTTGGTGTAATTATAAATATAAGTATAATAATTATTATTAGACATTAGGCAAATTAATGAACAGATATTAAAGATTCAAGTTTAAACATCTTAATACTTACTCTAAATAAAAAGCAATATTAAAATTAATAAAACAATTTGTAATAATAAAATTTATTTTAAAAAATTTTGTAAAATATAAAGACTGACTTTTTTAAATTATATTTAAAAATGTTAAGAAAACAATCTTATTTATAAGTGCAGATTACTTTATGTAAATTGATTAAAGTGTTTAATTTTATATAAAATGAATAATGAAAAAAAGGAGGAAAAAAATAGAAAATAGTGTATAAATAAATCATTTTTAATCATATATTTAATTAATAAAATTATTATGATTACTAATTATTATTAAATATTATAATTATTTAAAAAAAATCATTTTATAAAAGAAAAAATTATGCAATAATTAAAATTAATATTTTAAACTTTTTGATATATCCAGTTTGAATAATCAAATAAATTTAATTAGTAAATAATTTACTAGTTTTGGAGTTACTTAATGCTACATAGCGTTTTTATGCGTAATCTTTTCATCCACTTAAAAAAGTGCTGCTGAAATAAAGACAGAAGTTGCTTAGAAACAACACTTTGAGTAAACAACTAATTGTCATATTTTTTGGATTTAAAATAATTAATTTTTGTAAACTTAAAATAATAAAAAAAAATTTTTGTCTTTAAAAAATAATTTATTAATAATAAATCATTAATTTATTAATTTCATTTTTTAATAAAGTTTTAATTTAGCTGCACAGTGCAATTTAGTTTTTAAAACAAGACTTAAAATTTAGATTAAATAGAATTCTTAAGTAAATATTAAAATTAAATATTAAATATATATTTTTTTTTTATTTATATAAAAAATATTACCTATCTAAAAAAATAAGAATTTATTTTTTTTTCTTATACTCGGTTTAACACAATTATAGCAGCCAAATATAAATTTAATTACTATTTTCAATAATATAAATAAGCTAAAATTTATTTAGTATAATTTATCTTCTTATTATTTGTAAATCACTTATCCAAATACTTTGCAAAATATTTTGTGTTAGAAATGATTGCAAATTTTCTTAATTCTTTGTCACCATTTTTTTCTTTTTTCTGTATAAATTTATTGCTTACGACATAGGTTGTAAATTCACATGTTATATTTTTTACATAAAAAATTATTCAATACGCTAAAATCGTTAACAATAAAATTTATATTACTTGCTAATTTATATTTTAAATAAATTTTAATTTTTTAAAAATGAAAGAATTTAATATGTTAAAAGTTTTAAAAGTTAATCTGTTAATTTTTTGTCTCTAACCAATTCCAAGATTAAGACCCAAAAAATTATGAAAATGACTTAGAAAAAAAATGAGAACATTTACTTGAAAAAATACAGTAAATTCTAAATATCGACATTAACTAATCTTATCAACAGACAACTTCAATTTTTTAGTAACATAAAGCCCTGCAATATATTTTGACGTTTATAAAAAATGTTACGGCTGATTACAATGTTGATTAAAATATTTACTAACTGAGAAAATTTCTTACAAAAATCAAAATTAAATTGTCTAGAAACCTAAACCTAAACGGCCTAACCTTACAAGAGGTATACTATAATTCAACCTTTAAAAATATAATATTAACTATAAGCTGTATAAGAAAGAATATAGCTTTGAACAATCAAACCAAAAGTGTCAGAATTAATGTAATCAAAAAAGTGAGCATTTTCTACACATTACATATTAGAGCTCCTTTTTTTAAATCAGTTTTTCACATAGACCACGATTTGCGGCATAGTTGCTTGCTACACATGCCAATAAAGAAAATAAAACTTTTGTTCAAAAAATACTATAACTGGTTTAAATGTACCTATCAAGTCTAAATACTTGGATTATTTAAATGAAGAAATAAAAAATCGCACTTTTCTTTTTTACTAAGAGAAAATGTAAAATTAGTAAAATCATTTTTTCTGATAGTTGTAAACCTTTTGAGAAATCTGTATTGGGACATTAATATTTTTTATTATTCAAAAATTTTATCTTAGGATTCATTTATTTTATATCTTTTTTATAAAAAAAAAGTATAAAATATCAAAGACTTTGCTATAATATATAGAAAATGTAAAAAACAAATGTGTTCATGGACAACTGTAAAGAGTATATAAAAAAGAAATTTAAAGAAGTACTAATAAACAACACCATTGTTAATCAGAAAGCAGAATGACTTGGCTAAAAGGTAGCTTCAGGAAATCTATTCCAAAATTAAGATCTTATTACATTCTAAAAACATTCCCAGAAAATTATGGAAAAAAAGGCCACACCGTTAGTTCACATCGAAAAAAAAAATTTTGTCAAAATTCAACAATAATACCATATAAATTATGTTTTGGTATAAAATCGGATGTATTACACTTTATGAATTTTAAATTCTCTGAATAAACTTTTGTGTAAAACATCTAAAGAGACTAATTACGATCACATTGCTAGAAACCAATCTGTGTCAAGTATATGTGGACTAGCCACAACTTTTTAATTATGCGATCTTAAAACGAAAAAATTAACAGGACAAAAAACGTAAGAATTAACACCTTTTACTACATCGGTGATGCAGTACTAGTTATTACGCCTTTAACATCAAACGCCAATACATTAGAAAGAATAATACAGAAAAAAAGAAGCTCTGGTAGATCTGAAAGTAAGCAAAAAATACTCCCTTAGAAAACAATATCATCAGAATCTATCAAACATACCTTGATCACCAGATTAAACTTTTTTCAATTTTATAATCATCAGATAAAAAAAAAGGATGGATACCGTTATTATTATTAATTACTAGTTAAAAACAACACCCGAATAATAATACTTACACCAAAAAAAAAAAAATGAAAGAAAAAAATAAAGTGAAAAATCTGAGCGCTAACCAAAATGGATATGAACTATTCCATGTTATTATTACTATTGCCTTTCTGAAATCCTTTTTTGTGTTACATGGATTTTTACGATGATAGAATATAACCATGTTTAATTTATAATACAAATTCTGTTATCTGTTTGGCAATTTATACGAATTACATAGTCGTAGCACATAAGTGCAGAAAATTCTTTCAAGTATTCATAATTATAGGAAAGTGTTAAGTTGAGATTTTTGATTTTTGGCGGATTGACAAAAGCACATCAATTCAAGAACAACAATTATTTTTCTATTAAAATAAAAAAATTATTTTAAAAACCTAAATACATTTTATTAATACTTTTCATTTTAATTAGTTAACTAGAATATTTAATACGGTAGAACCATAATAATATGTTATAATACATATTGCAATAAACAATAGAAGAGTAAAAAATATATCAATTATCTCCAACATTAAGTATTATTTCTTAATTTTGTATCCATATTACATTTTATTTATTTTTTTTTTTTATTTTTTTTTTATTAAATTTTGAACTTTTATTGAAATAAATTTTTTATAAAAATTTAAAAAAATTATTAATTTTAAGTTTAAATTATTCTGTAAATATTCTAAGTATTCAAAATAAAATTTTATTTGATAAACACTTTATAAAAAATTTAATTCAACCTCTAAAACGTGTAAGGGAATAAATAAAACTAAAATTGTATATTGAGATAAATAAAAAGTCTTTAGCGTTTTTAGAAAATTTAAGGCTATAGTAGAAAACCAGTCTGGATGCAAAATCAAATTGTTTCTTTTATCCCAATTTAGATTATAATAAATTTTGCAGTTTAGCTCTATTATATTAACCATATAGATATCAAGACAGTATATTCAAATGCTAAAATTGAGAAATATATATTATTCAAGCGTTTCAAAATCTTCGATGTTTTGAAGGGAAAATGTGTAAATTGAACAAGTTTATTTACTGCTTAAAGCAAATGACAAGAAAGTGGAATTTAAAAATTTCCAGAACTCTTAAAGTTTTCAGCTTTCTTAAATTTAAAACAGAAAGTAGTAGGAATTTATGTTGATAACTTGATTGTTGCAAAGAAAAACGATCTGGTTTTAAATAGATTGAAAGATAGGTTAAAAAAGTTCAGACAAATGCCTTAGATTCTCAAAATCCTTAATGTCAATTAAGTTTATGCTAGAAATCTTTGCTTTTTCAATCACAGAAATGCTGGTTTTTATTAAAGAAGATTAGACAAGCAGGAGACAGGCAACAGTTACCACATCAAAATATGAGTCAGAGATTAATGCAAGGAAGGAAACCGCAATAGATGTGATGCACGCGAAAAGTTTTATAAACGAATTTGGAGTATTTTATGTTAGAAGTAAAGTTTTTAACAATAATAAGTCGTGTTTAG
Source organism: Pyemotes zhonghuajia (assembly GCA_025170145.1). Lineage (NCBI taxonomy): Eukaryota > Metazoa > Arthropoda > Arachnida > Trombidiformes > Pyemotidae > Pyemotes > Pyemotes zhonghuajia. Next base: position 10,745,626 of record CM045845.1, read on the forward strand.
AAATATTAAGAAATGGTAGAACTTTTAAAAAAACTAAAGAATAGCTTTATTAAAGAATCATTAGAAGATAGTCAAATTTTTTTAAAGTACATTTTAAATGAGAAAATGTTACCCAATATGTTGACTAAGCTAATCGGACTTACTGGATATCAGTTTTCAGTAGACTAATTATTAAGCCCTGTTTCTTCAAGCAAAGCAGAGTTAAATTGTGCTGTTTGGTATGCGTAAAGTTTCCTATCTTGAGTAGCTATTAGAAGTTAATTTTGAGTTTTTACGGATTTAGTTGGTCTTTTTCAATGTTAAACTTAGGACATTTCTTTTATCTTGGGAAGTTTAAATAGAGAACCATTGTGAACTTAACTTTCCAGTACGCGTTTGTATATTTACAGTCCAATCCTTCAAATATTCATTGTGTATTTTTAGAGCAACTTTTATATCAATTCATTAATTTTATATTCTTTGTACAAATTAATATTTCATAGTTCTTTAAATAATATGTCCCCATTTATTAAATTAGGTTAAAGCATAGTTAGTCTTGCTTTCATCAAATTCTGACATTTTGACTAATTATCTGTTTGAAGACTTGTAAATGAGATCGGCATGGCTATTACTAGACAGATTCTCTTAGTCCTTTTTTTAAACATACGTTAAAAATAGGCTGAAATCTTAACCTGCTAAGGTAGATTCTCAATAGTTTAGATTTAAACTAAAATAAAATGTTTTTTTTATAAAAACTTTTAAAATTAAAAAAAATATTTAAAACCTATAATTGTTTGAAAAACCTAAATTCGTTTTTTTGAAAATCTTATTAAGCTACTTGTTAGATCCTCATTACAGGTAGATTATATAATAAAGTAAAGATTTAACAATTAAAATTAAATAAATATTAATAAATATAAATACTTTGAAGGCATAATAAATGCTTTTAGAAAGACCAAGTACAACTATCTATACCAATATTTTAGTTTAAGCATCTATTTATTAACTAATAAAATAAGGCCTTTTTTATTTTTAAAAATAAATAAAAAAAAATTCAATAAAAAATGATTATATGAGTAACACTAAATTAAACAAATTAAGAATATACTTTTAAAGAAAAATAAACTTTTTTAATATTAAAAACATGCATTGGCAGTTTAATGTAAAACCTATAGTTATCTATTCTAACTTTTAAAAAAAAAATTCTACTTTTTATTGACTGCCATAAATTGATAGAACAAATACCAACAAATAATTTAACATTTCTTTATATTTTATCTTAAAATAAATTTAAAAAATATTTTCTAATCATATCCAAATTTATCACTTAATCAAAATACATGAAATCAGATTAAATAGTAAACAAATTATACTAAGATTTTTTTTACATTTTTATATCCAAATTTTAATGTAAAAAAAAAAAAAGTTTTTTATTTTAAAAAATTTTAGATTTTTTTCTTTAAATTTTCACATTTCAGTACTTTTGGAATTCATTTTGTTTATGTCATTTCACATTCACTAAATCATTGACAGTTTTAAAATTTGCTTTTAAAAGTATACAATTGTAAAGTTATAAATATATAAATATATAAATATATAACTATAAATTTAAGACAAAAAAATTATGATCATAAATAATTATTCAAAAAAGATAAAAAAAATTTAAATAGAAATATATTTGTTAAAATATGTAAGGAAAAATATAATTTTGGTATATCACTAACTGGTATTATTGCAGACAAGAATAAAAACGACAAGATTTACAACATTACACTAATTTACTTAATCGTGAGGATTGAACTAAATTCAGTGACTTAAATAGTCTACACTGAGAATATTTTGTTGAGGTTTCAGAATCGTGAAAGCAATCATTTTCATGGTAGGGACAATCATTTGTTCATTTTATATTACTTCAAATAAACCATCAACACATATAGCTTTTATCACTACTTCGCCTTCCAAATAGATTTTCGATATTTTTTTCTTAGATAAAAATATTACATCTAAATCTCTCTCAATTAGTCTTGATGCAGAAATGAAACTAGCTAATAAGTTAGTACATAAGATTGTACTTGGTAATCTTAGTGGCGTCCCTTTAAGATTAGCACTCCTATCCTTTGTGCTTTTATCATATCGCCATTTGCTATTTTAATTATAAAACTATCTCTATTACAATTATAAAGCATCCAAAATAATTGGACATGTGTATTGTAGCACCACTATCTAGATACCACTTTTTTGAGTCCAAACTATTAGATTTACTCACAGAGGATACACATAACGATTTCAATCTATTTCTTACAAGCAATATGTTTAAACCTAAAAAGTACACACCAACTTTGTCAAGTTCAATTTTTTCATTTATCTTCTAAGGTGTTTTGCAATTAAAGGATTTATGTCCTTTCTTTTCACATTTAAAACATTTAATGTCTAAATGTTTTCTCTTCAATTCCAACTTTTCTGAAGCTTTTTTAGAAAAGTTTTTTTTCTTACTCTTAAGACTATTAATATTTACAATACTTTGGATTTCTTTAACCAAACTTTTCAATTTGGAATACAATTCGACAAGGTTTCTCCCTTAACATACTGTTGTAAAAGAAAAACATTACAATGGTTAATATGAACTTTACCAATGTAATAGTTCCTTTACTTAGATAAAATATAAAAGTTGATTCTTATAAATACAAAAGTATATAAAGCTCTTTTTACACCTTGCACATTTACTCAAAAGTGGCGGGAGCGTTCTTTAGGTTTAGTCCAAAGGGCATACGATTAAATTGATAAAAGCCAAAAGGAGTGATAAAGGCTGTTTTTGATTTATCTTCCTCTCTCATTGGTACTTGCCAATAACCTGATGCTAAGTACAGAACAGAGATAAACTGCATTGTTCTCGTCATTTGTAGCAAATCATTGATTTGAGGAAGAGGGTACGAATCGGTTTGAGTTTGTTTATTTAATTTTTGGTAATCTACGCAACGGACGGAACTTTGTCGGGTTCCGTCTTTCTTGGGAATGGCCACTAAAGGGAATGCCTATTAACTTTCACTTTCTTCAATAATACCATCGGTATCATCTCTTGTTGGGGTCGTTAAGCACGATGTTATGTGAAGTCAACGTTGTCCCGATGGAACATTTCTGTTAGAGTTTTGAAAATTCCATTAATAATGTCTAGACGGCATTGTCTATTTCCGAAGGATTTAGGCTCAATGTGTACGCCTGAACATCACCTGAGTCTTTCTCAGGTTCAGAAATCAGAGGATAAGATGTGGGAGTATCCCGATATTTCCAACTTCTATCTTCGTGATTTATATCAAGGTTTAAAATTTTTAGGAGATCGTGTCCAATAATGGTATGATTATTATCTGATATAATACCAGCTTAGTGGTGAAAAATTTTAGGACCAAAGATGAAAGTAAATTGGTCAAGTTGGAGGTTAAATTATTAAAAATAAGAATAACAAAAAGTCTCTAAAAGGGAGAGATAGTAAGAATTTTACTAAGTAAGAGAGTAGACATCTTGATTTCCTTTGCTCAAAATATTTAACTTTTTCTTAAACTATTGTGATTAGTTATTTAATTTGATTAATAAAGAAGAATTTAAAACCCGTCGTATCATTTTTTACTGCTTTAACTTAAAAGCACATACTACGACAGTGTTAAAATAATTTTTTTTTTTTTTAAATAAATATTGTTTTATATAATTTAAAACATTAAAAAAATATTAAAAATAGATAATAAATTAATTATAAAAAATATATTTTATTATAACTAAGACAAGATAAAGTTAGAAAAAAAAACAGGTTAAATATAATTGAAATTTTTAAAGTAAATTCATTATTTAAAATATAGCATAATTTATTTTTTATTTATTGGTTTAGTAAAAAAACTTAAAAAATTTTGTGTTTTTACAGAAAAAATTATGTTTAAGTATTATTATAAAAATGGTTTGTTTAAATATAGTAATTTTATAAATATATATATTTTTTGACTAATTAAAAAAATTAAAATTTTACCAAATTTCAAAAAATACATAAAATTTGAAACAGTTTAAAAAAATAGAAAAAAAATTAAAAAAAAAATTTACGATTTTAAAAAAATGTTTTAATATTAAATAATTTATTTTTGATGTTAAAACTAGTTATTTTGGATCTAAAAAAATACTAATTACAAAATAATTATTATTTTTATTAATTAAAAAAAAAAATAAATAAACAGAAAAATAAACTTTAAATTAAATTTTAAAAGAATTGTTAGTTATTGAGTAATATCAGTCTTTCACAAAAGGAAAAGTATTTTACTCAACTGTAGAGTAACTTAAGAATGCACGAATTAATCCTTAGACATAAAACTAGAGTATACAGTAAAAATAATTAGGAAGCTTTGTGTATAATTACAAGAGTAATGCTCCTTATAAATACAAATAATAATACAAAGATAAAGTCAATTACCAATAAGCTACCAGAAACTCTCCACCATATGGACGTAAAGTACGTATCTGGTTTTCTTTGAGTGCCGTCTTAAGACAATGTCTTAACCATATTTTTTCTAGCATTAGTATTATAAAGAGAAAAAAAAATATTGAAAAAATATATTATTGAGTTAGTGGTATAGTAAAAATCTCTTCAAAAATTCTATCTTTAGAGAAATACTGATATTAGTAAGATTTATTATGAACATCATTTAACATTGTGCCTTAGTTAAGAATAACACCTTTTAATTTATATCATTAAAAAATTCAAACAATACTAGAGTTTTTTAGGGAATTCATTATTATCTAAGCTAGATATTTTATATATTAAAATTTACATGTCCTAGTTTTTTTTTATGAATTAAACCATATTTGATTCTTTTTATATATTGTAGTTTTCATAGTTAGAATAACAGTTATTCATTTTTGAAATATTTCAAATAAACTATTTACACATTTTTTCTTTAACTTCTTCAAAATAATTTTTTTATATTTTTTTGTTAGAAGATAAAATAAAAAAGTAAATCTTTTTCAATTATTCTAGACATAAAAATAAAATTTGTCGAAAAATCAATACATAAGATTTTACTAAAGTAATCTTGTACATACCACGATTTCCATTCTTAATCATAAAACAATTTTTATTAAAAATAAACATTTACAAAATATTCAAAACTATTTTACAAAACTTAAATATTCTTTGCTATCCACGTAGACTCGGATTTTTCTTGTAATATTTTTTTAAATATTTAGGCAATACTTTAGTTAAAAGTTTTGGACTTTGTTTTCTATTATTAATTATTATCTTTTAATAAACTTTTTTTTTATATTTAATGCATCATAAATTGTTGAGTAAATGTAAAACATGTAAAATATTAAAGTCTAACTATTGCCACAACAACACACTACAGCAATAGACTAATCTAATCTAGCTGAAGAAGAAAATTAAGAACACTAAAATAACGAGTTTAGAATTCTTCTTTATTTAATTAATTATTAATTATAATCAAAGTACATTACCTAAACTTAAACGTTGGTATTTTTCCTCTCGCTTGAGCTAAAGACAAATTATTCCTGGTCTTGTTCTTTTGACCTTCATTCTTTCTTTTATTTTTTATTTTCAGGATATTTTATCTGGAATTTATAGATCTTGTTCTAGTTAAGTAAATTTTACCTTTACTTTTTAACTTTTCACTGTTTTTTTATCTTGCTTTATCTTAATCTCTTTCCTCAGTCATTATATTATAAATGTAAATGTAACTACTAGAATCTTTTGTCCGATGGCCAACAGTTTTATCACTTAATACCATACAAAGAGTTCTTCTTCACTTGTTCCAGTTATTTGGTCTTAGGCTACAGGGTTGGACAATCTTATACATTTTTAGCAGTTTTAATGACCATTATTGTTTCTTTAGATTACTGAGTTTTGAGGATACGTAATTCACGAATTATATAAATGAAAATTAAGGCAAATAATAGTTTTACGAAACCTTTAATTTTTTATCTTAAATAAAGGGCTTTTACATTGGTAAAATCCACATTAATATTTTTATATTTTGTTTACTCACTTATAATAAAATTTTAAAGAATACCTAGAATGCTCCGAATTCTTGTCTATGACGATTATTCTTTGTTTAATATTTTGTATTTTAAGACAGAGATCAACAAAGGAATGGAACAGTTAAATTTTTGATTATAATAGCACTAGACTATTGACAAAATTATTTTCTTTTATACTTGTATTCATTATAATATTGTTTTCCCCAGCTGAGACAAGTGTGACATTTTAAAATGGACGCATCAAATTTGAGCACCTGAACTTTATTGGTAGTTTCCATAAATGCTGAACCTCAACATATATTATAAATAATATTATTTAATTCAATTATTTTTAAAATTATGACATTATCTAGAAAATTATTGGCACACAATTTCTTATAAAAATTATTAATTGAACAGCATAGCTAAAAAACATTCAACAAACAATTGTTTGATGTTAAACACAAGCAGTTTTTTTTATTATTCGATTAAACCTTTCAACTGTGCCATTCAGTTAAAATATGTAAATTATGATTAGCAAATAAATTCTATACTTTGCAAATAAACCATCAAATTTTTTATTTACATATTAGTGATTATTGTCAGTTCATAAATACTTTATTCTTAATTTTAAGTAAACATAATTACTTCTTTTTTTTATAATACATTCAATATTCAATTCCGATTCCTTGCTTTGAGAATTATATTGTTTTTACTTATTGTATTAGCTTTTTTCTCATAAAATATTATATTTAAGTATACTTATTTACTTTAATAAACATTAATGTTTATTGAAGGTTTAATATAACTTGTAATATATGATATTTTTGTATCATAGAGTCAATAACAGTCATTGTTTTTTAAGATTATCTTAAAAAAGTTTAAGATGCTTGTTCAATATTCTAAAATTTTACTGTATAGTTATCATTTATTAATGGGCAATAAGATTTGTACAATTCTCTTTTAGGCATCTTTACTAGGTTTACTTATATTTTATCTTACTAGAAGTTAAACATGTAAAACAAAGTAAACTACAAAAATAAAATAAAAATTAGAATCATATTGTTGCTAAAACTTTTTACTAGAATTACTAAATTTAATAAATTACTAATTTTTTTTAATAAATAGGAACTAAGTAGTACAACCAATATAACTGAATGAATAATGCACAATACCTAAGATTTTCATCAAGATGTTTTGAGTAAGGCTTGGTTACTAGTAAGTAAAAGATAATGACACTATCAGTTAAATGATAAAACTAATCTTTTGGATATTTAAAGATTAAAGAAAGAGTAGAAGCCGCTGGCTAACTTTTGAATAATAAAGGTTTTAGAGTCATCTTTGCACTTCTTTTATCTCTTTTTGCTTATTTTTGTATTAAAAACACTTTTAATAAAGTACAATCTTATTGAGACCGTCATTTGTATTGTTCCATTATTTTAAATTTATCAAGTAAACGATAAAACAATCTCTATTAAATCCTGATTTTTTTTTTAAGTTTCTTTTAAAAAATTTATATGTGAAAGAAAAAATTTATAGATAATTAATTTTTGAACTCATTAAACTTATTCAATTTTTTTTTTGTTAATTTAATAAATAGATTGCAGTAAATTAAAGAATATTTTATTAAAATAGTTTTTACAAAAATAATTATTTTATGTTTTTAGGTATTTAACGCAGGTATCATAAAGAAAATTATCAGTTACATTAAAATTTTAACTATGCAACATAAATAAGGAATGTAAAAATCTAATAAATTTAAGCAGTAAAAGAATAAAGTATTAATAAATTTTAAACAATTTCAATTTTTTCATAAGATCAAATTTATGATTTTTGAAAAAAAAAAGGTTAAAAATGTTGAGATATTGTCTCAGCAGAACTAATTTTTAGATTCGAATTAATATTAGAAAACATTTCAGATAAGTGTATAAGAAATGTTTTTTTACGTTAAACAAAAATGAATATTTAGAAGAAAAAATATATTTAAACAAACTTATAAACAATTATAAACTTTAACACAAAGTAGTACATTCAGTAAACAGTATATAAGTTAAGTGTTTTATTCTAACAAGTCTTCTTATTTAAGAGATTTCTTACAAAGGAATAAACTATGCCTCAACTGCCAAAATTGATTGAGAATTTGTTAGCAACATGAGGGCAAATTCTTGTACCAGAGCACAACCAGACAAAACTTTACTCACTGCCCAAATACCGCTCAACAATAAATTTATACCTTAATTTTAAATCAAAACTTAAGTAAAATAAAAAATTTGAGATAAATAGATTTATTATAGGTAAAATTGAAATCAAAATATTGAATTAACTACTATAAAGTTATTTGTTAAAGTACTTCTGTATGACTTAAACTTAAAATTAATATAAATCTATTTATAATATAAAAATATTTTCTATAAAATGTTTTTTGTATAATCTCAAGCAAATATAATTTTTATATAAAAAATAAAAGAAATAATTTTTAATAAAATTAAATTAAATTTTAGGTTTTTTTTTTTATTGACAGATATATATGCTATAAAAAAAAATTATCTTAAATTTTATAAAAAATAAATAAAAAAATAATTTATACTAAACAAAAATTTACTATTTTTTGGATTAAATTCTTTTTTTAAATTATTATAAGTAAAAATAATATTAATTTATATTAATAAAAATATAAATAACTTTTGTTTTTGAATCTGTTATAAAATAAATAAAACAATTAAAAAAAATATTTATAGGAGGTAAAAAGATAATTGAGATGACAATCAAATCACAAATAAATCAAAAAATTAAATAATTTTTTTAATTAATTTTTTTTATTTTATTAATAATTATTAATAATATTCTTGATGAATCTATAATTACTGATAAGATTTAACTAATATATATTATTAAAAATTTTATAAAAAACTTATAAAATTATTTTATTTTTATTTTATTTAGATTATGTTTTTTAATATATTGCTAAAATTATATTTATGTATTTTTATTTTATATTAAAAAAAAAAAAAAATAACATAAATTTACAAAATTGTTTTTTCTTAAAAAGAATAAAAATAAAATAAGTTTTTTTTTTACAAATAAAATTAATTTAATTAACATTAGTAAAAAAAAAATAAAATAAAAATTTTAAAAATTAAATTAAAAATATTATAAATATTAATTTTAACATAAATTATATTTTATCAAGCTTTTTTACAATTTTTTTAACGATATGATACTAAAATTTACATTTTTTTCAAATTATTGGATTTGTATTTATATAATTTCAATAATTAATGACTAATTTTATAAATTAAATAAAATTAATTTAAAGTATATTTAATAATATAAGTATACAATGAATCTATTTAAACAATTAAATATAAAATTTATTTGAATATTATTATTTAACATTTTTGAATGTTTTAAATTGCAAAATAAATGTTTTAAAATAAAATTTATAAAACTTGTTAACTTCTATTGCAATTCACTTAATAATTTGATTTAAAAAAGCAAGTTCATTTAATTTAAAAACTTATAAAGTATAATTATATTAATTGAAATTTTTAAATCAACTTTTTAACTATAGTCTGTTTTTGAACATTTTTTAAATGAAACTTTTTTTTCAACCGGTGGCAATTCATCATTTGAAATTCCTCTTAAAAAAGCTTGAATAGCATCACCAAGAACCCCAGCATCTACTACATTGCAATCATCCCATTTAACTCGATGAACTTTATCAGTTAAAATGCTTTTATCCATTTCAAGACAATCTTGAAGAGGAGATAAAGTTTTTGTAGAATTTTCTGTGTTTTCTTCTTTTTTGTTCTTATTTTTTTCTGTAATTTTTGAAAGTTTATTTTTTCCTTCATCACAATTTACTACATTTTCAAATATTTTTACTTTTTTTTTTTTAGTAATTGCACTTGTGCTAGCTATCATATCCGGTTGTTGGCTATTAATTATAGGTTTTTTTAATGAAGATTTAATTTTGTTGTTTGAATTTAAAGGACTAGAAATTGGGCTTAATTTAAATTGGACTCGTTCTTTATTTTGATTATTATTTAAATCTGTTTTTGTTTTGTTCTCAACTGATTTACGATTTTTACTTAAGTTTTCTTGATCTAAATCAATCAAACTAGTTTTTGTCGATATTGTGTTATTTGGCTCGTTTTCATTATTGGTCAAATCAGCTACTTTAGCTTTAGAAATACTTGTATTTTTATTTTGATTTTTATTACTTTTTGCTTTTTGAACTTTTTTCACAACATCAGCTAATGATTGACTTTTTTTTTTTAAGTTTGCACTTTTTATTGTATCATTTACATTAGCAATTGTTAAAATTTTGTCAAGCGAACTTGCCACGTTTTCTTGGGTTGAGCAATTGGATACAGTTTCTACTGTTTCTAACTTGTTATTACATGTAATTATATTTTCTTTAATTTGATCAGTTTTGTCCGACAATTCTGAAGCAGTTTTGTTTCTGGTCCTAAGCAAAAATAAGAGATCTTCTTTTTTACAAATAATTCCATCATCCTGTGAAGGCGATCGATCTTTTTTTGTTGCTTGTTTTGTTCCTGATTCTGTTGGTGCTACTTCTATGTTGATTTCACTTCGATCAACATTGTTTTCAATGTCTTTTTTTTTTAATGACATTAATTTTCCTTTTAATGACTTCCAATCACTCCTTGCTTTAGTTTGTTTTTGCATGTTTTTTAAATAATTTTTATTTAGCATATTAATTATATTTGTATTATGATTATCCGGGATTCGATGACTTGTTGTACATATACTGGCTAATTTTTGTAAATTATGATGATCAGTTAAATTTAAAGAATTACTTTGGTTGCTTCCGAATTTTGTTGAACTTGATGTGTTTGGTACATTTAATAAAACTGGTGTTTCATCTGTTTGTGATTTACGTTTTATTTGGGTTGATTCATCTGCTATGTTAATTATATTATTACTATTTGATTTAATTAAACTGTTATTTTTGTTTTCCGATTGTATTTCAATATTTTCTGATTTTTTGTTTGATAAAATATTTAAGTTGGTATTTTGTTGGTTTAGTACTTGACTTTGATTTTTCATTATTTTAATTACTTCAATTGATGACATGGTTTTTGAAAATATTTTTGACCTTTTCCAAGCTGAAATTTGACCAATTGAAGATTGTGCACTAATTTTAGTTTTTACTGGACTTGAACCAGATTTAACTTCTTCACAAGTTTTTATTCCATCTTTTTGATCTGTGTTAAGCGTAACCATAATTTTGCTTTCTTCAGAAACAATTTTTTTATCAGTTTCTTGAATTTTTTTATCAGTTTCTTGAATTTTTTTACCATCAGATGGAGTACTTAGTTTCTCAGATTTAATTAAAACATCTAAATCAACTGCTGGTTCACTTTTAGGTATTAAGTTTTTTGGTGAAGGCACAGAAGAATGATCCATACTTGATAGAAATGAAAAATGCTTTTTTTAAACTTATTCTTTAATTTTTTTTAAATTTTTATTTATTTATTAATTGACATTTTTTGTATAAAAAAAATATATTTAATATCATTAGTCTTTGACATTTGATGATTTTGAGTTTTTCATAAAATTTATTTATAATTATATTTATTAATAATTTTTATTTATATTATTTTTTTAAAATTTATTATACCTATAAATAAAAAAATAAATTAATATTTTTTATCATTAGTTGTTTTAAAAAAGAATAATAAAAAGCAATATATTTTCTTAAAATGTTTTATTAATTAAATTTTTAATAAAATAAAATTATATAAAGTAAGTTAATTGAAAAAATTTTTTAATATTTTTTTAAAAAAAATTATTTATAAATTTTTAATTACATTTTAAAAATATAAAAAAATTTAATAATTAATTTAAAGTTTATTAAATAAATACTAATTTTTTACATTTTATAAACTAAACTATTTTTTTTAATTAAAATCTTCTAATAAAAACAATTTAAATTTTTAATTTTTTATAATCAAAATAATCTTGAACAAAATAAAACTTAATTTTCTCAAAATAATTATATCCGTTTTACTAAATAAATAAACTTGTTTGCATATTTAGTCATGCAAAACTTCATTTTGTTAAATTTGCTTGGTTTAAATCTACTAATTTTAAGTTATATTATAATTTTAAGAAAAAGTGAAACAAATTATAAACTTTTTTGACACCTGGTTTGGCAAAGGTAATTTTAATATGGCAAACAGGAAATAATATTGAAATTGGCCGGATGTAGACAAGATAAAATGATGCGCGCGAATTCTTCGACCTTTACATCATTGATTTTGCAACGTAAACGAGTTGTTTTTGATCTGTTTAACAAACGAATTGTAACTATTTACGATGGCTTTCTAGTATGTTTATTTATGTTGCTAGAATTTTGATTTTTTTTTTCAACCTGTTTTATATATTCTATTGATTTTTGCCTTTTCTTATTTTTTAAAATTTACAATTTTTTATTTAAATTTATATTTTAACATAATAAAAATAAAAATCGTTTTAAACAAAAAAATAAATCATTTAATTAATTTTTTTAACATTTTAACGATTAATTGATCTTTTATTTTCTTTATTTTTTTTTTATTTTTTATTTATTTTATATTTTAATAATATTTTTTCAATAATTTTTAATTTTATTTAATTTTTTTTTGTAATTAGCATAATTTTAATAAATTCACAATTATTAGTTTTAAAATTAAATGTTAATATTTAAATTTTTAATTTTATTAAATTAAATTATTACTTAAATTTTAAACATAAATAAAAGATTATTTTTTAAGTAAATACATACTTTTTTATTAGTTATTTTTTTATTTATAGTTTGATTATTTAAATTTAAAAATAAATTTAAATATCTGTGCAAAATAAATAAAAAAAATTACATTTATATTGTTTTTATTTTTTTTTTAATTTAAAAATAAAAATAAATAACATTTAAAATTTAAAATGTAGTAAATAAAATATATTGATTAAATTTATAAATATAAATTTATTTATAAAAAAATTAGTAATATTATTTTTAATATATCGGTAATATATATTTTTCAATTATTTTAATTAATTTATAATTTAAAATTTAATTTTATTTTAAATTATATTTATTTTTTAAACTATTTGATATAGTTTTTTAAAATGTATTTTAATTCTTTTACTTAAATTGAAATAAATTTAATTTTTGTGAAAAAATTTGGACAAAAAATAAAATATATATAGTAATACTTTTAACATATGATCTTTTCTAAAATTTTATTTCTTATTATAAAAGAGGTAATTTCGTTATTTCTTTCAGCAGGTTTCTACTTATGGGTAGTAAATCTTAAACTTTAACCGATGCACAAATAGCCTTAGATGTCTTGCTAATAGCAAACCTGGTTTACGACAATTGCTTTAATTTTAGATAAAAAATTAAATAAGTAAATAAGTTAGCAAAAAAAAAAAAATACACTATATTGAAACAATATTACAATTAGTTTTTTCTAAGATTAATTTAACAATTCTAAGGTTGTTATTACTTTATAGTGAACAATGCAAATTCTTTCAATAATTACAAAAAACAATTGTCTTACAATAAATTAATAATTGATTTCACATATGAAATCGTAGTTGTTCTATCAATTTTTTATCATATTTAAATAATCGATTATATTTTATTGAAATAAAACTTATTTTTTAAGCATTTTATAATATATATTTATATATTATATTTAATTTTCATTAAGTTTATAACAAAAAAACTAAAATCAATTACATTTAAATATAATTAAATATAAAATTTTGATTATATTATTTATGATTTTAAATTAAAAAAATTAATTTAGTGGAATACTAAAAATTTTATTAAATAAAACAAATTTAATTTAAAAAAAAAAACTAAAATTTTTTAAATAAAATCTGAATTATTATTTTAATTTTATCTTATTAAAATTTAATCAAAATTATATTATTAATATTTTTTTTATATGTTATTTTTTAAAAAAAAGATATGAATTTTTAAATAATTTTTAAATTATAAAATTTTTATTCTAAAATTATTTATTTTTAAAATTTATTTCAAAATAACTTTATAAATTGTTAAATGTTGAGTAAAATAATCTAATTAATTAATTTCTGACTTTATTAACTATTGTTTTAATTATGATATTTGTACCTAAAGTATGTGGTTATACAATCGAATAGATGATTATATAATGATCCTTTTATGGCCCGCATATAAGGATTTATGTCTCATTTACTTAGTAAATTTTAAGAAAAGTAGTAAATTTAGCTGAGAATTTTAATCCAAACAAGGTCTAAAGGATAGTCTTGTAGGTAGATGCGTAAAAGCTGAATTGTATTTTTTCGTCTGTAAACGTGTACTAGCAATAGACTGTTAATCCTGACAGTTAAAACTGATTACTAGTTAAATCACTATCTAAAGATGTAACCTAAAGTAATATAATAAAATTAGATTTATATATGAATATTCAATTTTTTGCCTAGACTTAGCGTCCTAATTGAATAAGCTTACACATTTATAAGTGGAATATATAAAAGTATAAGAGATCTTTGACGTTTACCCTTCTAACGTATAATAGAAGAGTAGAGAAGTCTGGAATTGAAATCGAAAGAGAACTTTACTTGAAGAAAAAATCTAATTTAAGAAGTAGTTTAAAATCAATTTAAAATTAAAAACTAGAATTTTGCTTTTGTGTTAAAGTTTTTGTTTAAAGTTCTTAAATAAGTTAAGCATGCCAAACAGTATCACAGATCAGAGATCTGAGACATCATCTATGGCATCCCAGCCAATTGAATATTTAAAAAATAAATTATTAATTATTATTAATTTTAAAATTTTTTATTTTTTTAATTTTTTTTAATCTTATTAAAATTATATACCGTGTTTTTTATCTTTTATGATAAAATTAAGAATTCAATTATTTATTAATAATTTATAAATTATTATACTATTATTAAAAGTTTCAATAGATTTATTTAACAATAATCTGATATGATGTAATTTAAAAAAAAAAATTAATAAAACATTATTAATATAATGTTACTTTAATTTATTAAATTAATAGAAAATTAAATAAAATATTTAGAAAAAAAAATTGAATTATTTTGTATATTTAATTGTGCAAATAATCTTATTTTTATTATTTTCATTAATAAAAATATATTTTTTTATTTCAAATTTTGTTATTTTAATTTTAATTTTTATTATAAAATAAATTTAAAAAATAAAGTAAAAAAAAAGAAACATTAAAATTAGATACATATCATTTTAATAATTTATTTAATATTTTTTAAATTCAAATAATTGTTTGATTTTATAAAAAGAAAGTTATAAATCAAAAGTCAACAACGTATAATAAATTTTTTTAAAAATTAATGTTTTGTTATTGACTTATTTTATAATTTTATATATATTTTATAATTCATAAAACTTTCATTAGGTTTTTTTTTTTTGAAATCCTAAAAATATATATATTTGAATTTTATATTAAAATTTTAATAATGTAAATTTAAAATAAAAAATTAAATAACTAATAAATAAACATCAAAATTTTACTAATGCTTAATGAAATTATTTAACAAAATTTTTGTAAATTTTATAATTTTTTTAAGCTAAATTTATATTAAACTTTTGTTTAGTTATAAAATAAAATAAAATTTAAATTTATAATAAATTGTTTTTTTATTATTTATTAAAATATAAATATTTATTAATATATAAAATTTTTTTTTTTAATTTTTAATATCAAAAAGTTAATTAAAACTGTTTGAATTTTTATTATAATTAGTGCAAATATATTATTTAATTTGAATGATTCTTTAAGAATCCTAAACCTAAAATTTTTTTTACTAAAAGCAATTTTGAAAAAAATTGAAACTTTTAAAACACAGTTAAAAAATTATAGTTCTTTACAATATAACCTGGGCCATTAAATTATAAAAAAATAAAAATTATTGTAATAATAAAAAATAAAACTTTATTATGATTACAAACATAAATGTAAGCATTAAAATATAGTATTATTATAAAATACATAAAAAAAAGTATATAAAATTTTTTTTTCAAATTTGAATTAAAAATTGAAAATTTTTAAAGTTTTAAACATATTAAAATACTTAAATAATATCAATAAAATTATTACAAAATGTATATGTTTTTAATATAAAATATAAATAACAAAAAAATAAATATAAAATTTAAATTTAAAAAAGTAAAATTATAAAAATATTTTTAAACTTATATTTATTTTTGCTATCAAATAATATATTTTATTATAATTAATAAAATAAATTAATATATTTTTTATTTAAAATAGTTATTACTAATTTTGATTAAAATGTCAAAATATTGATGTTAATAAATTAAATGCTATTCAAATATTTATTTATAATTACATATTATAACGTAATTTTGTTTATGTGCTAATACCAAGTATGTTTCAAGTATGTTTAGTATTAACTAAAAAAAAGTTTAGAGTTCTTAAATTAAAACCGATTTTAGATATTTCATATCATAAGACTGTTTTATCTTTATAAAAAAAATTTTTTAAGTGAAAATAAATATAAAGTTGCCTGTATGTCATTGAACAAAAAACCTGTATATTTGGTACAAAATTTATATTATAAAAATAATTTATAAAAACGCCTGTAAATCATACTTTGTTACAATACTTTATTATAAAAAATTTTTATATTGTATTTTGTTTTTAAACTATTAAAAAAATTAAAATTTAACAATAAATTTTAATTTTAATTATCATTTAAAAAAAAAATTTTAAATTAAATTTTTTAAAATCAATTTTTTTATAAATTAAAAAAAATTAAATTTTTTTTTTAATCAATTTATTATGTTATTGTAAAAATAAAATGTTTAATATATATATTTTTTTTTAATTAAATAAAACCAATTAATTTTAGATTTTTTTTGTTTATAAAAAAATATAAAAATTAACACATTTTAACAAGCTTTGCTAATTTAACCTTAAAAAAAACAAATATAGTATAAAAAATATTTATAGAAAATTTTAGAAAAAATTTTCTTTTTTATTTATTTTTATTTTAAACTTTTAAAACAATGAATAATTTTTTAATTATAATTATTAATGTTAATTTTAAACACAAAAATTAAATTATAAAAATAGTTATTAATAATTAGTTTTAATTTTAATAAAATAAAATTATAATAATAAAAATAATTATAAAAATAAAAATAATTATAAAAATAAAAAGTAAAACGTATGTTTAAAAAAAAATTACAAATATTATTTCATTGATAATAATAAATATTATTTTTAAAAGGTATTTATTAACATATAAATGATAAGAGTATTAAAAAAAAAAATTAAATAAAATATCTCAAATTTATGATTTAAGGTAAAAAAATTTTATGTTAAACCTATTAACATGCCATTTTTTTTTTTACACCTTTATTAATTTTTATTAAGTTTTTTTTTATTATATCTATTTTTTAAAAATAATTTTAAAACTTATTAATTAAAAAAAATAATTTAAATAATTATTTAAAAAAAAAATAATAAAAAAATACATTATTTAAAATTAAATATTTTTTGCTTTAATAAATTAAAATATGTATTTGTTTATTTAATCAAATAAAAACTTTAAACAATTTTTTAATAATTTAATAAAAAAATTTTATTTTAGTAATAAAGTATTGTTATAAAGTAATCAATAATTAGTATACAAAATAAAAATTTAATAATTTTAAATAACAATTTACATGTTCATTTTTTCACAATAAAATTAATTTTTTTAGTAAAATTAATTTTTTATTATAAAATTAATATATTTAACAATAAATTTTAAAAAATAAATAATTTTTATAAAACAAAAACAAAATTAAATGAATAATTTTTTCATTTTAATTTGAATTAAATTTTAATTTTAAAAATTTTAAAAATTAAGAAACAAAATAGTTACATTTTATGGTTAATTTTTAATTTAATTTAAATAACTTTAAAATAAATTTTAGTTTTTTATTAACAAATAATTAAAAAAAGCTTACGTATTTAAAATTTAAGTTATGTAACTTTAAATGTATTTTAATTTATTAATTATTTTATATATTAAACCAAATAAAATAAACTTTTTGATAAAATTTGATAAAAAATATGTTAAATTGACTTATCACAAACACAATTAAATTGCATATTAAAAGTTAGTTATTTATCGAAAAAAATCTAATTAAATTTAAAATTTAAAGTAATTTTTTTTTTTTTAAATTTAACTATAATTGCATTAAAAAATATCAATTTAGTTTTGTTATTTAAGTAACTAAAAAAAAAAAAACTGAATCAGTTAAAAAAATAAAAAGATAGACAAAAAAAATATTTACAATTAGAAATCATTTAATAATTTAAATACACAAAATATAGTACTTTGTTGCAAATGAATTAGTAAATAAACAAGTGACCAATAATTTGAGATAGTTTAGTGTTTGAGATAAAGTTTGAAATAATGTTAAACTATTTAAAAAAAACACAAAAAAAATTGAAATCTATAAACATAATTGATTTGAATAAAAAAATAGCTAATAAAATTTAGCATGATTACTTTTGAAAACACATAATTATTAATATTTAGAAAAATTGTTGAATTTTACAATTAATAAAATACAAATTTTAGAAAACTGACGATATCACATGAGCAAATTTAAGTTTGAAATGTTTAACTTATTGTTTTAAATAATAGTTTTAAAAAGAGAAATTAAAAAATAAAGAATTGGAAATGTTATATGAGTGATGCAGCTAATTTACAAAAAAATAAAATAAAAGGAATATTTAAAAAAATTGGCTCCGATGTGGACAAAAATTTGCTGTAGATGTTGAATAAATTAAAATTTGAGAGTTTGAATTACACACACAACGAAAATAGTCATAAGTAATAGTTAAAATTGAAACAAAAACATATAACAAATATACATAATTTGTATATTAGTTCTGTAAATGTGTGGGTTGTAGAAAGATGTGTAAGATGGAGATGAAGTGTGGGATAAGTTGTTATCCTATTTGAGTGGTTATGGATTAGCTGTTCTAATGTCAGCTGTTTTTGACCAAATGCTGTTGCACACCGTTGTCAGCTTTTCTGGCCTGTTTGGCCTGCTGTGATCGGCTACATTCTGGTGGTCTAAAACTAGTCAGTTTACTTATCTTTGCGTCAAAAACCCGCCTCTTCCGGTCTGAACACGCATGAGCTGTAGTGACTATTAGCCTGAGCAGTCTTCCGCAGCTGCGGTTTTATCCGGTCGCTAGCAAACTCAAAGATAATGAAACTACTCTCTAATACTAAAACCGATTTCATTAAGCAAAACTTGTGGTCAATATTAGTTTACATTAACATACTGATTAAAAAATGCAATTTTTATTAAAAAAAAAAACACTTGATTTAACCTACAGCTGCTACTCTATCACAAATCAACTAAGCTTCATATATTATCTAATTTTTGCAAATCCGCTGTTAATCCGATCAATTTTAATGGCATGCGCACTTTTTTCTTTTTTAATTGTCTTGCGTATTGCTTGGACATTGTTTTGGATATAATCCAAATTATACTTTAATTAAGCCTTTTAATGATCTTGCTTAAATTAGCTGCATTTTTCAACCGTGTTTTTTCAAATTAATTTTTTATTAGTTGAAAACACACGTGATAAATTTACTAATTTAGTCAAAATCATCAAAACTAATATGCTTTTAAATTGAAACAAATTTTTATTAATTTTACAAAATTGTTTGGTTAGAAAACGTTTTAAAATTGCAAAAATATTAATATAAGCTAACAATGACAAATAAGCAACAATTACAATATAAATATACTGATCATAATTTACAAGTGACAAAATGCTATTCTGCAACGAAATCGATATTATTTCAACATCATTTTTTTTTTTTTTTGATTAGCCTGTTAAAATTGATTTCAATTTCAATTGTAAACGATAAACATGCTTAAATTTAAATTTTTATATTTTTTTGCTTTTTAATTTAATTTTTTTAAATTTCTAAATTTTTTATTTGTAAATATAAAATTATTTTTTAAAACATTAACTGGTCTGTATCTAGTAATTTAATTAATTTTTTTTTTTTTAATTTTTTTTTTAAAAAAATAATTTAAATAAGTAAATATAATATTTTAAAATTTTTTTTGTATAATAATGAACATAAAAATTGATTTTCAACAAAAAAATATTTCTAATTTTATAAATTTTGAAATTGGGCCAATTTTTATATCGCAATCGCTGCTCAATAATTACATCAATTTTATTGTATATTCAAATTTTTTATTATCTGTCAAATTAAAGTTACATATTGCCTTTTAAAAATTAACTATCCATCTGATGTTTGATAATGCATTATCGTTACTAGTTATTTTTAATTCAATGTCAATAGATTTGATTTTTATTTATATCTATTCATTTTAATTTTAAAATATTTTAAATTTTAAAATAAATTCTTAAAAAATCAAACATAATTTAATTGTATAAAATTCAATTATTTTTTTTATGTTTTATTTATTTATACTAAATATTACTTTATTTAATTTTATTTTAATAAATTAATTTTTATAAATAAATCAAAAAGTTTATCTAAGAATATTATTTATCAATATCAATCAAGTTTAAAGTTAAAAAATTGAAGTGTAAAAATATAAATAAAATTTTTGAAAATTAACTTAATAATGTTGAATAATTTAAATAATTTGAATAATTTGTTTATTTTTATTAAAATATTAATAATTTTTATTTTTATTAAAAAAAAATTTGTACATAAAATATTTAAAATTTTTGTAATTATTATATAAAATTTAATTATTTTATTTAATTTCAATTAATATTGTAATAATTATTATTATTAAAATATTATAAATTAAAAAAAATACTAAGATTTTAGTAAGATTGGACTTTATTGATCAATAAAAAATTAAAGTTAAAGTTAAATAAAGTGAAAACAAAATTTTTAAAGACTAAAAGATTTAAATAAATATCTCAACAGTTTTATAGCTCAAATTTAAATGTTAAAGTTAATATTAGTTTTTTGAATCAATATTTACTAGCAGCAATTGTTTTTGTCCTCTACTTCTCAGATAATTATAACTTGGTTTTTTTAAATTAAGTAAAAAATAAAAAATTTTATGGTTATCATAGGTTTATATAATTTTTATTTTTTACTTATAGCAACCTGAAAATTGAGCACAGTAATAATAACCGAGGCATCAGTCATAACTCTTACTTATAAGCTATCAAATTCTTTTTCGCAAATATCTTGACGAGAATTTTGCAGATTTTATTTGGGTTTTCTCTGACAGCTGAAAAGAACTTTTTTTTTAACTTATATTTGATTCTAAATAATATTTATTTAAATTTTTTTTTTTTTTTGTTTTAATTTTAATTATTTGCTATGGAAATAAATGATTAAACTATATTATTAAATTTTTATATATTTTTTTTTTTTTTTTTAGTATATCAATTTTATAAATTAAAATTAGATAAAATTAAATAAAAAAATAAAAAGTTAAGCAAAAAAAAAAATTGAATAAAAAATTAATAAAAAAATTAAAATTGAAATAAATCTTTAAAATAAAATCTTAAAAATTTATAAAAATTTATTTTGTTAAAGTAAGCAAAAAATAAAAATGTAATTTATTAAGTGATAGATTTTAAAATACCTTAAAATTAAATGCCAAATTCATGTTTAATTTTTTGAATATATTAATTTTTTTTTTAAATTAAAATAAATATTAAAGTTAAATAAATAATATTGCTATATCATTTTAATCTATCGAATTTGAGATTAATTTTAGCAAACAAATCATTTTAGTAATATTAATAGCTTAAAAATGTTTTTATTATATTAAATATTTATTTAATAATAGTTAAATAATTGAAATTTTCTTTGTCTTGTTGTCATTTATTAAATTCTCTTGAGTTTTTTTGAAAAATAAAATAAATAACTATTTTCATAGTTGTAGATTACATCGAATTTGCTAATGATCAACTAAAACTAAAAAATTTTTTTTAATGTTCAATAATTGTGTTAAAATAACTAAATTTTCTAATGGTTGATATATTGTTTAAAAGCATTAATATAAATATTCAAAATTATAATAAATTATAAAAAAAAAACAAATATTTTAAATAGTTAAATAATTAAAACTTATATAATAATTTTTAAATTTTTTTAACTCAATATAAAAATAAAATATTTTTTTAAATACCTAAAGTACAATTTTAGATAAAAAATTTTATTGGTTATATTATTAATTGTTTAATATTATCATATTATAAATATTTAAAGTTTTAAATAATTGTTTAATTCATTTTATATACTGTTTATTAACTAAAGTTTTATTTTAAGAATTTTTTTTATATAATAATTTAATTAAATTAAAAATTGATTTAATTAATATTATTATGTTATATAATTTTTTTCATAAGCTATTATTTTTTCTGCTTAACGATTTGGAATCGAAAAAAATGGATAGATTTTTTTTAATTAAGTCAACTTAATTTTGCATACAGGTTAAATAATAATTAAAAATACATGAAAAAAATAGTAAAAGCATAGGTAACCAAATAAAAAAAAATGATAAAGTAAAAAAATATATTAAATAAAGATGATTTTTACTTAAAACATCTTTTACAAAATCAGTTGATAACGAAGCTTTTCATTTGACTTGTATGTAGTCACTATGGAAACAAAAAGTAAATGGTTTGTGATCGACTTGTATTTTTCTTCTGGATTCAGTTTGCCACAGTTTTTGACCTGTATTTGGTAAACTTGTGGACAATTTTAGAATAAAATAAAAAAAATAGACAAAAGAAAAAAATAAAAGTAAATAAAATTTAAATTTTTTTGTGACTTATTTGCAAAAACTAAATTTTATTTTTATTTTAACACATGATTTAAATATTTTAAGTATTTTGAAGTATTTTTCTATCAGTTATTTAAAAATATTTTTATGGTTTAAATGTTTTAATAAAAACCGTAAAAATAGTGTTAATGTTACAAAATGCATATTATTATTTTTTCAAACTTTATATTTAATTAAAAAAAATTTTATAAATTAAAAATTGTGTTGAAATCATTTAAATAAAAGTAACATTTAAAATGAAATAATAAAAATTGAACAGTAATTAATTTTAAAACGTATCCAATAATATAATTTTTTCTGTTAACACATTCATTATGTATCAATGTTTTATATTTTTATTTATTTTACATTTTTTTTAGTAAATTAAAATTTATTTTTGATAAAAGATTTATGATAATCTTCTTTGTTTTTTTTTTAAAATAATAAATTTTTGTAATATAAAAAAATTTTTCTATAAAAAAATTATGTATCAAATACTAGTTACTTTTAAAAAATAACCTAGAAATTAAGAGGAAAAAATCAAAAAAAAAAATTATAATTTAAGTTGATTTAATTTTAGTTTAATCAATAATAAATTAAAAAAAAAAAGTTTTGAATGTCGATTCAGATTTCTAGAAAAATATTGCTTTGAAAAATATTTATTTCTGCCGACCTAGCAAATGTTAAATGTCTCAAGAGATCACACCCAACTGACCACTATTATATTAATTAAATCGTGTTTATTTTATTTTTATTTAAATAATATTTCTTATTTTAATTTATTTAAATAAAGTTGATATTATGTAACTAAAATTTATTAATTTTGAATAAAACTAACTTTTGTATTTACTATTTTTTTATTTATTCTTTTAAACTTCAAAAGGTGCGATACAACCTCCAACCTTTTTAAATTGTTAAATTTTTTTAATTTTTTATTTTTAAACAAAGATTTTTGGTGAAGCAAACTTTACTGATTTATATAAAAAAAAATAACAATTATTTTTAAAAATGGTTAATATTTATATAAATATATCACCTGGTTTAAAACCATTATAATTGTGCACAGTTTACATTAAAGTTTTTATATATTTCAATACTTTTTTTAAAGTTTTGAAATTTATACAAAAATTTTGTTTTGAAACCTATTGTTTTAAATTTAAACTAAATTTTTTAGATGAGTTTAAATGTATTATTATTATTATTCTTAACAAATGTATATTTTTAGGTTTTTTTATCATTAAACTTGGAATTTAAATATTGGAATACATTTAAATGAAATTTAGTAAAAGTTCAAAAACTAATATTTTGTGAAAATTTTAGTAAAAACGGATCAAAAATTAAAAGATAAGTACCAAAAAAAAAATTATTTATTTATGTATTAAATTTAAGTGATTATGTTCAATAGTTTAATTAAATCAATAATTTATTTAATCTCTAGTTGAAAAAATTAATTTTTAAAAAATAAACTAGTGTTTATTTTTTACTAGTTTTACTAAAAAGGGTTAAGTATTATTTAATTTAAAAAAGCTGAATTTTTCAAATAATTCTTAATTTTTTTTTTAAGCATATTGTTGGTGTATGGGCTTGACATTTAACTAATTGAAAAATTAAAAAAAATGGCAATGTGATTTTTGTACATATTTTATTTATGACTATATTTCATTGCTTATAAAACTTAGCACATAGCAGAGTTATCCGTCAGTCGTACCTTTGTCTAATCTTTATTTCTAATTGTTTGTACTTTATATTTCCTTGATCCAAACTCAACATATTAAAAGTGCAACTTGTAATTTGAAAAACCAATTTATAAATATATATATATATTTAGTTATAATCATATTTATTTTTTTTATATTTCAAAATTATTTAAATGTCAAATTTATATAATAGAAACTGAAAAAATTAAAAATGTTAATTTGCAATTATAACTTGTCAAATGTGTCAATAAAAATAAATGTTGTTGTTTTTTTAATAACTAATCATTGTTTTAAAAATAATTATAAAAATTTTTTAAATAAATAAAAATCAAAAAGTTTTGATTTGATTTATAAATTATAAATATTTAGTAAAAAAATTTTAAATTTTAATATTTTTTTTTTAAAAACAAATAATAAATAAATTTATATGAATATTATTTTTGTATCATTATTTTTTTTTGTTTATGAGTGAATAAAAAAAATTAAAATTTTTTTTTTTTTAATTTTATAAGTTATTTTACATTAACGTTGAATAAAAAAAAATTTAATTGTTTTTACTAAAAAAAAATAAACCTAATTGCTTAAAAATAATATTAAAAAAAATACTAGCTTAAATGTAACAAGTGTAATTTTTTGTACATTATTGATCTTTATTTTAAAGTCATATAACACATTTTTTTTTGTTTTGAGATAAAAACTTAACCAAGATAAATTAGATTATTTTTATCAAGCTAAATTTAAAAAAAAAAGTGATATATAATTTAACAAAGCTTAAATTAAAAAAAAAATTATTTTTATTTTTCAAAATTATATTTTATAAAAAAAATTTAAGTTTATTGAAAAATATAGTTGCTTTTTAATTAAATTTTTATTATCATATTATATTATTTTTTAATAATAATAAGATTTCAGTATGTTTTCAATATTATTTATATATATATGCAACAAATTAATGTTGACACCTAATATTTTTAAAATATTAAAGCATTAAAAAACAAAATAAAATTATTTTAAAAATTTAATATTTCTGTTAATAAACTATTTATAATCAAAAATTTTTTAAATTTTGTAATAATGATAAAATACTTTTAAAAATTGTTTGTTTCTATTTTGCTTAACTATCAAATCGATGTACATATATATTTTTTATATAAAAAATATTTTTTTATTAAACATAGTAAAAGATCATTACAATTATAATAAAAAAAAATTATTAGAAAAAACTTTTCTAGTAAGTTAAAAAAAATTTTAAACTATAGATTTTAAAATTAGATTTTAAACTTATTTTATGTAAGTATTTTTTTTAAAAATTAAATATTTTTGATTGTTAACCGTAAAATTTTTATACTTCCGTCAAAAATAACACTTTTTTTTAAAAAAAAAACTATTAAATTGTTTTTAAAAATAAAATAATTATCATAACTAAATTAAAATTTATTTAAGTTTAATTTTTTTTATTTATAAACTTAAATTTTTGTATTAATTAAAAATTTTAAACAAATCATTTTTTTTAAATATAAAATAAATAGAATATAAAATTGATTTTTGAAAGTATTTAAACTTAGAAAAAAATAAATAAAAATCAATAATCTTAAAAAGAATTATTTAATAAATTTATAAAATAAAATTTATATATAAAAATTTTTTTAATTGCAATTCACACAATTAAAGTTATAATATTAAAGATAAATGTATTTAAAAAATTCTTAGTTTAAAGAATAAAAACAAAATTAATAATAAAATAAGTTTGCTGAAAATTGTTATTGATAGGTAAAATTTTTTTTATTGTTTATTTACAATAGTTTTATTTTAATTATTTGTTTTTTAAAAGATGTAAAATTTTTTATTAAATTTTATTCAATTAATTTTAATATATTAATATTGTATCTAAAAAAAAATAATTAATTAATAATTTTAACTAACCATTTTTATACCTTCAAGTTTTAAAAAAAAGATTTTTTTTAATATTAGAAAAATAGGCAATGATTTAAATAAATATAATAATTTTGCATGAGTTTAGCAATTTATTTAAAAAAATTTATAAAAAAAATATATAATAAAAAAAATTAAATTATTGTAAAATATTTTATTTTTATTCATTAAACGATTTAGTTTAAATTTAATTTTTAATTCGATAAATTTAATTAAAAAATTAAAATTAAATATGTACAATAAATAAGAAATTAATTTGCATTAATTTTAATTTATTTAAACAATATGGTATACATTAAAATTGAATCATAAATCAACATCAAATAACAACTTT
This sequence comes from Pyemotes zhonghuajia, assembly GCA_025170145.1. Taxonomy (NCBI): domain Eukaryota; kingdom Metazoa; phylum Arthropoda; class Arachnida; order Trombidiformes; family Pyemotidae; genus Pyemotes; species Pyemotes zhonghuajia. The sequence continues at coordinate 10,772,432 of CM045845.1, forward strand.
TTATTTTTTTATTTTACTAAGAGAATCATTAAAAAAAAACAATATGTATTTTAAACTTAATAAATATGACCTTTTTTATTTGACCCTTTATTAATAAAATATTTGATAAAATTTTATTTGTTTTGTTACTTTTTATAGTAAAAAAACTCAAATATATAATTTTTAAATTTTAACTAAATTATTAAAAGATGATTACATTTGAGATCTTATCAATATTTACTTAAAAAAAATTTAATAATAAAATAAATAAAAAAAATTAGTTTTATTCGATAATTAACAAATAAACAAAAAAAATCAAGATAAAAAAATTAAATAAAATTGTTTTTATATTATTTAAGTTATTAATTTATTATATAGATTTTTTATTTAATAACACAGATTCACATAGTTACATTAGAAACCATTGAAACAATTTTAAAAAGTAATTTGAATTAGTTATTTTTATCATGAAAACGCAAATCGCATATAAACTGCAAATATGTTTATATATAAACACGTACACATTTAAATTTTTTTAAATAATTTTTGATTAGATATAAAGACAAAAATAAAAAAAAAAATGAAAAACTAAATTTTTTTTTCTGTATCATGTCATAAACAATAACTTTAATTTATAAAAAAATAGTTGTTAGAGTGCTAATCATGTCCAATAATCAAAAAGTAGATAAGAAAAAAAAATAAATCTAATTGTTTTACAAAAAAAAAAATTTTAATGCAAAAAACACAACACAGACAATATTTAAAAATTAAATAAACTAAAAATGAATACAAAGTAGATTTTGTTAATGATTAAAAAAATGATGATAAAGTGAAAAAAAACATTATAGCAAAATAAGCAATAAATTAAAAAGTTAAAATGAAAAAAAAATTTAATTTAATTTTGAACTAAATAAATTTAATATTATAACAAATTACCTATTTAAATTTTTAAAATATAAGGCTAAAAAAAATGTATTTAAAAAACTAAAAAAATTATTCAAAAAGTTTTTAATAAAAAATAAATTAACAAAAAATTAATATATTAGAGTAATATAAAATTATTAAATATTTTAAAACATAACTAAAGAAAAATTTAATAAAACAATATAGTTATTGTTAAAAAAATTTATTTTTACAGTATCATGATTAATAATTTTATTTTAATATATAAAATGTTAAATTAAATAAATAAATAAATAATTTTTAATATTATTAATAATAATTAATGAAAAAATTATAATTTAAATATAAACTTAATGTTGTTATAATTATTATTAAATAATAATATATTATTAAATATAAAAATAAAAGTTAAAAAATTTTTTTATTAAATTTTACAATTTTTAAAATTAATTTTTTCAATTTTAAAAAAAATATGCATAATTATATGTGTTATTTAGACTAAATTATGTTTATGATGTTAATTTAACAAAATGTTTAGCGAAATTACTATTTTTTAATAATTTTTTAATAAATAATAATTTAAGAGTAAATTTTAAAAAAATTATTAAATGAGATATATAAATTTTTTAAATTAATTCACTTAAAAATATATATAGCATTTTATTCATCATATTTTAATTTAATTTAAAAAAAATAATATACTTAATTTTTATATATATATAATATATATATAATAATATAATTAATTCTTGTATTTTTAACTAATTATTTAAATTTAATTTAATTGTTTTTTATTAATTAAATTTTTTTTATTGTTTTTCAACAATATCAAAATAAGACTTATTTTATTTATTTATATTTTCAGATTTTTTTTTAAATATTTAAAAAAAAAAAATTTTGGGCTAATAACTGTCATTTAAAAATTTAATAATTTTTTATTGTTTTTGATATAATTTTTTTATAAGACTTACAAAAGTAATTATTTATTTTGTAAAAATTAAATGATATAATAAATTTGAGATTAATAAAAATTTAAAATAAAATTTTATTTAAAAATTCAGATAAGAAGTAGAATAAGACATAAAAAACAAAAATTAGAAAAATTTATATTTAAGAAGTCTATAAAAATAAATTTTTATTTAAATTTTTAAAATAAAAAAAATAGTTTTTTAATGTTATTTAAATTGAAATAAAAATTGACAATTATATATAAATATTACAAAAATATTTTTTAAATAATTATTTAGTTTAGTTTAAAAACTAATTAGTAATATTTTTTTGAATATTTATTTTATAATTTTAATCTGAATGAAAATTGATATAACTACACTCGCAATGAAATTAAAACATATAAAGTTAGACTAGATAAAATAATAAAAAACTGAATTAAGAACAATGAGCATGCTCATTTGAATTAATACGCCAGAAAAATAAAATTAAATGAATTGTAAGCAATGGTAAACAATACAAATAGAATAGCTATCAACACCATTATCATCATTATAAACCTCACCATCATCATTATCATCACAATTAACTGGTATAAAAATAATACTAGTTTTTCATTTTTACATACTTGTTTTCTTGGTTTTTTTTTTTGATTTTGCAATCAGTTTTCAGTATGGCATCGATTTTGGTTACTTTTCATCTCAGTTTCTAGCTGTCTCTCTTAATCTTACCAGCCTCTATCGTTTTAAATGTCTAACATTTTATAAAAGAATTCACCCGCAGTCCAAATTTGTATGTCTTGTTCTGTTTCGTCTGCTCTTTAATTGAGTGAATTCAAGCAGTTCCCACTCAAATCCACACTTGATCACTCGCGAGCACCGGCCACGCATACAGGAGATAATTGCCAGCACAATTCACCAATTTGCAAACTTAAAATTTTTTTATGCCGCTTTTATTTCTTTGCTCATCTTAATCTCTTATGTGTTATCTTAACTCGTCTTTTTATTCAGTTTTTCATCTTGCCATTTTATCCTACTATTTTATTTAACTAACTATTATTTGCATATACTTGTCTTAAATTTTTCACTGCTCCTATTTTTTACCCATCCCAATTTCTTGTCTTTTTTGATAGCACATGTTCAATTTTTATTATAATTTTTTTTAAATTTTTATTTATTTTTTTTCTTTTATATTTTCATTTATTTATTTTTTTTTTTTGTTATTTAAAATTTTTAAACAGCTTAAATCAATGCAATCTGATTAAACGCGCAGTGCTTATTTTCCAGGTATAATTTTTTCAACTTAATTGAGAGCAAATCACTAAATGTGTTGAAAAGATGAAAAGATGAAAAGACGAAAAAATGAAAAGACGAAAAGACGAAAAGACGAAAAGACGAAAAGACGAAAAGATGAAAAGATGAAAAAATGAAAAAAAAAAAAATAACTTAACTGACTAAGACTGGTCCAGTGACCTAATTTAGTAATTTGATATGGTTGTGCTTTTGCTTACTAAAATTGGTGTTCCTTTTTCAATTAATGAAAAAATTTTTTTTTCGGTCGATTTCAATTCAAGAGATTCAATTTCACTGTTAAATCTTAGTTTTGAACAATTCTAGTGTATGAAGTATATGTTTATTGAATTTTATTCTATTGCCATCTATTCTAATACTTAAATGTTTTTCAAATTTTTTATTTTTTTAATAAATTTTTAAGTTGTTTTCTCTCAGCCTTTGTTTTTATATGCACATATTTGGTATCATACTTTATTCGACACCAATTGCTTAAAAGTGGTTCAATAAAAAAATAGCGCCAAATTCAAATTGTTGACATTAGAATGATTACAGATTTGTTTAGAAAAATCAAATTTGACACATTTTTATTTTAATAATTTTTTTAAAAAAACAACGTTTCAAAGAAATAAATAAACTAATCGGCTTTACAAAAAAAAAAAATAAGAATAAAAAAACACTTGAAATCTATTTTTTAATGCTAGAAAAATATACAACTCTATATAAAAAAAACAATTCTAGTCAAAATTATTAGTCAAAAAATTAAAATTTTTAAAATTAAATGTTAATAATACTCGTGTTTTTTTTTAAGTTATGTATTAAAGACCACATTTATAAAAACACATTAATATATGCTAATAGATTGATATTAGATGTAAGACACTGGTAATAGTATTTTTTTTAAACATAAGCTAAATCCAAATTACAAGTATACAGATAATTTAACTGTTTTTTATTACAACGTCGTTTAATAATTTCATTTATTATTCAGCCCAGTTTTTGTAACTAAATGTTCATCAAACTAATATTTGTAAAAAAAACTATGCATACATTGCAACAGTTTAATTAAAGATCAAAAAAATCTTTTACTTTTTTAAAAACCAACCCAGTCAGTAAGGTGTTAGCCTACAAAACACACTTTCACTTTTTTCAGCCTGAATTACACATTATTTAAAGACAACTTATGTCCACCATTAAGCCAGCCTTGGTCTGTTCTTAAGGGCACCTGTCTGAGACCCTAAATAAACTCTATTCGACTGGTTGAACCTATTTGCGAAAGCTGTCTGAAATTGTTAGAAAGAGCAACTTTTGTTTGGAAAGCATTCAAATACGATATTTTTTGAAACAGCAGTTTAAGATCAAATCTCAAACTGAAAAAACGTAAATAAAACAACTGCATACAAAGTCAGTGCATCTTAGTGGGCCAACATTTCTAGTGCGGCCAGGTAAACAAGCAAAATTTTTTCCATCATTAAATATTGTGCTTATTGACAAACGTTTTCATGCTAAATCCGAGATGAACGGTTCATTCATCTTTGGCCTACTGGTTCTCATATGTTTAACATGTAAGTTTGTGTTTCTAAAAAGTGTAACATACCCTTTGTAAAAAATCAGTTTTTACATATTTTATTTAGCATTAATTTTTTTCTATGTGTTTTTTTCTGTTAATGTATATGGCTATTTTGTGATTTTAAATGTTAAATTTTCATTCAAAGTCAAAAGTTTTTTTTTTGATGATTTTTTATTTTTAATTTTCGCCTTAAAAAAATGTGTAGTTTGATTTATAAGATAAATGTAACAAATTTTAATCAGAATATATACACGTTTTTACATCTAGTTTAGATTAAATTAAAGAAGCTAAATCATTTACTTATACACGTTTTTTTTTTTTTTTTGTTTAAGATATATTTAATTTGGATCATTTATTTTCATTTAAAATAGCAAATTTAAACTCTTAAAACAACGATTTTTTATTTAAGCTGAATTTCAAGATTTTTTTGAAATTTTAAGATTTTGTGAAATTTTTTTTAAAAGTGTCGAATTAATTTTTTTATTTTTTTTTGATTTTCATCATCAATGATTTCTTAATTTAGTTTAATATTTTTGGCCTTGTTTGTAACTATTTTAAGTTAAATAGAAAGCACAACTTGTTGGGATTTATTTTCAGTGCATACTAAAATTAAATTAGGTTTAAATCTTGTGAACTTTGGTCTTAAATAAAGACTAATTTGATTGAAATCATAGAAACATGTTCGTCAAAATGATTTTAAAATGTGAAAAATAAAATAATAAAAGCCATAAAATAAGGAAAATAAGAAATAATAAAATAAGGAAAATAAAAGAAAAATAGTCAGGTATATAAAGTATTGCTGCTATTTGCAATAAACAATAAAATGGATAGATTAAGTTGAAACTATATTAGGGCCAATCTGTTTACTTGTCTGTCTGATTTAATTCAAGTTTGTAATTGTCAAACTAGAAGTTTTAATCTTGGCTTGTTTGCTCATTTGGTTTTTTTGATATCTTTATTCTAATAATTTGGTTTGTTATTTGGCTCATTAACGCATCAATTTGCTTTAGGCCGTCCAATGTCATCACAGTGTAATCATAAGAAAACTTAGTGCAATTCATTTATTTTTATTTCCTTAATACATGTTTATATTATTAGTCGCAATCCCACAGAACAACTTTATGTGTTTGAATAAAAATTGCTTTTTATAAAATTTTACACCATTAACTTACTGAATTTTCATTATTTAATTTTTATTTAAATTTTTCTCATTTTTTTAGCATTTCTAATTAGTCACAGCATTTTATTTTTTATTTTTAGTAATTAAATTTTTTAATTTTTGATTTATAATAAATTAAAATAATTTAAAAAAAAATTAATTTAATTTAATTTTGTTTTTAAAATTTATTAGTTTAAAATTTTTTTTTAACTATCTATTTATCAATTAATTTAACTTATATTTTCAATTTTTTAAGACTTTAGTAAAATTAAAAAAAAAAAATTAAATCATAAACTTTTTAAGGAAAATAAGTATTTAAACTTTTGATGCGTTTGATACAAAAAGCTTCAAAATATTTTTTTTTTTTTTTTTGATAAAAAATAAATTATAAAAAAAGTGAAAAAAAACTAATTATTATTTTAAAAAAAACCGTTGACAGATTTTTTTTTGTGATTAAAATAAAACTTTGCTAATTTTTCTAATTAAAAATAAAAATTAATTTGAAAAGGATAATAATGTGGCGTAATAGCTGTTGATTATTATTTGATTATTTACAAATGGCAAATAAACACATTGTCTTATAATACAATATTTAAATTGACAACTTTTACTTAATTAAACTTTTGCGGTCTAAATGATGTGTGCATATTGTAAAAATGTTAAAAGATAATTTACTTTCACTTATATTATTTTCCGTGTGTCAAAATAAATAACATCTAATCAGTTCAGTCGTTTCTAATGTTATCAACTACAATTTTAATTTATTAACTTTATTCTTTTATTTTTGTTCTTTAACATTCTATTTCTAATTTTTATTTGTTCATTTTCCTGTTTACTTTTGACTTGTATTCATCCACTTTTCTATTAACATGCATCCGTCTTAGACGTTTGCACTGATTGAAAACCAGAAACATTTCTGCCATTTAACCAAAATGTTAAAATTGTTTGTATTTTATTGAACGTTTGGCTAAAAAAACAAATTTAAATTAGTTATTTAAACGTTTGATTAGTAAATGAATAATTTGTAACTTGTTCTAATTATTTTTTTTATTGGTTATATTGATTATTTATTTTTATAGATTCCAACGTAAAATGTCAACGTAATAATGGAGGACGTAATAGCCCATTTCGACCTGGTAGTAGTTTGACCACTAGTACAACAGGATCAAATAAAGAAAATAAAATAAAATTAATTCGAGATCCTGATGAAGAAACAGATGGTGAAAGCGAAGAAAGTTTTAAATGTCCAAAAAGTGATGGTCTATATGCAGATCCAGCTTCCTGTAAAAAATTCTATTTGTGTGGAGCCTGGAAGGCATATCATCAAAGTTGTCCTCCCAGTCTTTATTTTGATGACAAGCTTAAATTTTGTACATTTAAAAGCTCTGAATTAAAATGTGGTCCTCTAGAAGAAAGTGAGCTTGAAGAAGAAAATGAAAAATTTAATCAAGAAAATTTGAAACCTTGCGATAGAAAAGCATGTAATTTGCCGAATTGTTGGTGTTCAGATGATGGGACTATTATTCCAGGTTAAACTAAAACATTTTTTTTTTTTATTAAAACTTGTTATTTTGACATTTGATCTCTATTAATAATTTTTTTGGACTTTTATTTAGATTTTTTATATGCAATTTAAATTTTTTAAAATTTTTTTTATTTTTTATATTTTTAATTATTTGGATATAGGTAATCTTAATCCTTCTGAAATACCTCAATTTGTTTTATTAGGATTTTCTGGTGCTGTAAACGAATTAGTATTTGAATCTTATAAAAAAGTGCTTGGTTATCACGGGAAATTCAATCCGACTCAAAATAGGTATATATTAATAATTGATTTAATTTATATAAAAAAAATTGATTTAAGACTAATTTTTTATTTTACATAATAAATTTAAATATTTAAAAAAAAAATTATTTTAACTTTTAATTTATTTTAACTAATTTGATTTTTTAAATTGGTTTGTGTATTTATTTTTAATTTATTTTTAATTTATTTTTTAATTTATTTTTTAATTTATTTTTTAATTTATTTTTTAATTTGTTTTCTAATTTTTATAATTTATTTTCTAAAATTATTTCACCTGATATTTAAATCATGATTAAGATTGAATCCTAACCAATGTGGTATCAAAGGAACATTTTTTATTAATCATGAATATACCAATTATGCAGAAATTCAATGGTTTGCTGCTCAAGGACATGAGATTGCATTACATTCTATAACGTAAGTATTAGAAAAAAGTTCAAATTTGCTGACAGCGTTTTTTTTTACTGTAATTTTAATTTTTATTCATTTTATATACATAAATTTTAGTTAATTTTTTTTTATAGATAAATTTTTTAATCTAATTTTATTTAAGTAAAAAATTTTATTTGTTTTACTATTTTTTAAACTAAAATGAATTATATATTATAATGAAATTAAAGCAATCATATTTTAATTAATTTTTTAATTACACTTATTGCAACATATTTAATTTATTTTTTTTTTTTAAGTAAATTTAGTGCAATAACTACTAGTACATATATTTAGTTTTTATTTTAGTAATTAAACTTTATTATGGTTTATTAAATACGGGTAAAAAAAAATGGTTTATTGTTTTTTTTTTTTTTTTTTTTTTTTTTTTTTTTTAATAAAAATATATATAAAATTCAATTTGATTTTAAGTTAATTTATAGTGTCTATTAAAGCGTAAGAAAAAATAAATAAAAAAATGTATCATATTTATATTTATATTCATTTATACATTATAATTTAAGATTACGTAGTCTTAAAATTTAAACTTTATTTAATTTTAATTTATTATAAATTTGTTTATATAACAAAAATTTTTATTAAAAATAAAATTAAAACCTTAAAAAAATATCAAACAATGCTTTTACTTTAAATTTTACTAAATAAAATGAAAAATTATTAATTTAATTAAAATTTTATATATTAAAAAAAAGAAAATTTAATACTAATATCAATTTAAGTTTTAAATTTATCATAAAAGAATATAAAATAAATTATTTTTAATATTATTATTAAAATATTAAATTTTTATTTGAAACTTTAACTTTAATTTTATAATTTATTTTTTAGTCATCGTACGCCAGAATTGTGGTGGACAGAAACTGCAAATTATAGTGAATGGGCAGAAGAAGTCATTGGATTAAGAGAAATATTATTAAAATTTGGAAATGGTGGAAATGGAGCATCAGGACCTTTGAGTCGAGACAATGTGATTGGTTTAAGAGCACCCTATGTAAAACCGGGGGGAGATGCAATGTATGAAATGGCACATGATTTTGGACTAGCCTATGATAGTTCATTAGTTGCTCCAAAAGGAAATGTTCCATATTGGCCATTTACTTGGGATTATCGACAACCATTTGATTGTTCTAATCAAAAACAAAAAAATAAAGAATCGAATGGTGATTCAGTAACCGAAAATGCTGAGCATGGTGCAGATATAATTGAGAATAATAGGTAACGTTAAACAATAAAATATTCATATTTAGTTACTTAATTTATTTTTTTAATTTAATTTAATGTAATTAATTTAATTTTTTCATTATATAATTACTATAATTTTTATTAAAAAATTATTATATATTATTTGTATTAAATAGACAACACAATCTAGGTGGAAGAGGAGGTCAACCTGCAGGAGAAAGTAGAAGGAAACGAAATGCAATTGAAGCAGCTTTTAAGCATGAAATTGATACAGTAAAACAAGATCTTGTTCGTATTGGTAAAAGTTTATCAAATGAAAATAAAGTCAAGCTATTAAAATCTGCATTTATTGTGGATAATAAAACATCCAAAAAATCTTTAATGCAAAAAAAGAACAAATCTTCAAATAAATATGGTAAATCTTTGACACGAAGTAAGCGAAATTCAGCTTATTTAGGTCGCCCTTTACATTGTCCAACTAAGGCATATCCTGGTTTGTGGGAAATTCCAGTAAATCCGCTATTTAATGAATACAATGTTTGTCCAAATGCTGATCAATGTGTTTTTCCATCTTCTGATGAAACTGAAGATACAGAGGATATTGTAGATTTTTTACAAGAAAATTTTAATCATCATTATAATACCAATAAAGCTCCTTTTCAAATTAATTTTCATGTGAATTGGTTTACATCAAAAACTAAAACTCGAGCATTGGCTAAATTTATTGAAAACATATTGACTAAATATAATGATGTTTATTTTGTAACTTTCCAACAATTGATAACTTGGCTTCGCAATCCAGTACCATTAAAAGATTACAAACCAGTATGTGAACAGTTTAAAAATGCATCCTTTGTATGTAACCGTCCTCATACGTGTGTGTTAAAACATTATTTAAATAGCAAAAATGAAGCTGCAACTTCTGAAAATGCTATTAAAACTGATACAAGATACATGCCGGTTTGCCATCCAACTTCATGCCCATCTCAATATCCATGGTATGGAAACCATCAAGGAACAACAAAAAATTTTAAATCTATTATGCAATTGGTTGAAGATGCAGTTGCACCTAATGCTAATTAAATATTTTTTTTTATTAATATGCAATTAAAATTATTTTTTTAATATGTTTATTAAATCAATTTATTGCGACTGTAACGTGCTTACTGTCCATCAAATCAAAATTAAAAATATTAGGTAATTCAAATTAAATCATTTTTATAGAAAACTTTACTGGCTTAAATAGTTTTGCTTTTGTAACTAAATTAAAACCATTTTTAATTTTAATCCACTTACATTGATTTAAACATTATTCATCTGTTTCACAATTAACATATCTATTCATGCACATCATTTGTGAAGGTCAATTTTTTTTATTAACAATTAAGGTTTGTTTTTATTCAGACTTGTTCATGTGTATATCATTTTTTCATTTAACGCTAAATTTTAAAAAAATTAAAAAAAAAATTTATTAATTTGAAATGTATTCATATATTTTTTATAATAAAAAAATAAATTTATTAATTATTTTATCTGTCTATTTTTTTATCAATTTTTTAAATTTATGTTAAAAAATTAAATAAGTTTACATGATTAGTAAGACATTTTTTTTACATTAATTTTTTACATTTGTTTTTTTAAAAATATAATGTTTATTTAAGAAAAAAAAAGGTAAATTGTTTTATTTTTCATTAAAAAAACAATTATTTGTTATTTATTTAAATTTTTGATTATTTTACCAATATAATTATTAATTTAGCTTAAGTAAATGAACAAAAGAATAAAAAAAAAAGATTTTTATTAAAAATGTTAAATATTTTTTTTCATAATTACTACAAAAAAAAACCGGAAATTAAATAAGCAAAATAAAAATAATTTAAATTGTTTAATTTTGGAATATTCATGATAAGCAAAAAAAAAAAATTATTAAAATGAACAATTTGTTTTTGTATTTATTTAGTTTTTTTCCATAATAAACATCGAATGTAAAGAAAATGATCAAGAATGTCCAAAAGCAATCGCAAAGAAAATGGCTGGCAGCAAATTTTCATCAAAAATCAATAGAATTTGTGCGATTATATTTAAGTAAACATTAATCTGGCAAATTAAACGTTTTTAGTGTTTCATTTGCCAGAGAAAATGAAAAAAAATGACAAAGAATTTGATGAGAACGTGAATTGTGTATAAATGAATGTAATTTGTATAATTTGACCAAAAAATAGTCAATTAATGATTAAAAATAATTATCTTAAAAAACATTAGCACAATTAATGACCAATTGTGAAAATTTTAAATTATATTTTATTAACTTTAATTAGATTTAGTCATAAACAAATAATGGTAGAGCAAATAGAAATTTTCTCACTAAACTGGCAAATTTAGTAATAGTTTGTTAAATTAACAGTAGAATGGAGTATCTTGTTCAAATTTATTAAAATGATGATAAAAATAAAGAAAACAAATGAAAGACTAGATGAACTTAGGATAAAAAAATGTCAATCAGAGTGGAAATTATGAACTAAAGCATCTTTTTTTTCAATTGTTGTTCATTAGACTTATAAAATTAAGAAACCAAAAGAAAATCATTGAAATGTAGAAAAAGTAAATTTGGCACAGATATTATTTTGCTTTTATGTCAACTCGAGTTAAAATTTTGCTTGATTTATGAATGTTTCAAAACTTAGAAACTAATAATAGTGTATAATTTAGCTAAAAAATTGATGTGCGTTGCAAATTGGTTAATAATTGGTAGCAAACAAATTTTCGCGCTACTTCTAGATTTAAACAAAAAAATGTTACTATCAAAAAAGGTGAATTTTATTGTTTAAATACCTTGCACAATTCGTGATTGGCAATTATCTAATAGAAAAATTTGTGGTCACAATTAATATTCAGGAAAATTTATTGATCATTAATCTATTTTTTTTTTTATCTTAACTAGGTTTAAAAAGACCAAAAGATGATCCAGTAATGTATTTATTTTGTCATTTTTCATTAGATTTTATCTTGTTGCACGAATGATTGTTAAAATTATCCACTTGTGCAAATTTTATCATTTAACAGTTTTTTTTGTTACCTGAAGTGATACTTTTAAGTGGTTTGAATTTCAAAAACGACGTCATTCAAATCTGCACATGTGCTTGTTCTAATATGTACAAAGTTATTTACTTTATTTTGCATGTTTACATTGAGCAATATTATCTATTCTTTCATATTTTTGTTTCTAATATAACAAATTGCTTTACCAAGTGCTGAAACGCTTTTTATTAATTTTGTTTTTGTTTACTTTTAAGTATTTTTTAGTTCAATTGTTTAACTAGATCATCTTAAATCATAATGTCAAAAATCTTCAACTATTGATTCGAGTTGACATCAAACAATTATCAATTATTTATTGAAATCAAAAATGACTTTTTTTCAGCCTTAATTAAAAGGTTTCAAAATATGAAGCAAGAAAAGCAGGATGGCCAAGTGGAAAGACATTATAGTAATAATCAATAGGAAATTTTTTAGAACAGACATTATTGGATACAAATGTTATGTTCATGCTTGGCAGACCAAAATGAAAAATCAAGTTTGGCCTGATTTGCTAGAACAAGTGCGAGTTGTTGTAGGCTTGATTGGAGCAAGATGCGACCACTAGTGGATACAAGCGTAACTCATAAAGAAAAAGGATTGTTGTCACAGAATTAAATTTTGGGACTGATCAACACAATTTAATAAGTTGCAAGATTATTTTCTTAAAGAAATCTTTGTTGCTATTAAATTCTAAACTCTTAAGTCTTAATACAATTAACGACCAACATATCTAATATACAGGTGTCACTTGAAAATCAGCTGTTTACATATATTCCGATGTTTGAAAAGCTATTTACACCGCATAGGTTTATTTCCACGCAATGTTTTTCTAAATAAGTTCAAGTCGTGGCATTAATCAGAATTTTTTTTTATTCCTTTTTCTTATAGTTTATGAAAAATCTTAATTTTTTTTTATTTCTTTTTGAGATATAATGAACATATTTTGGTAGAAATATTCTTTTCTTAGTTTTGTCTATTTACTTTTTGTTAGCTTGATTTTCATAAAGATTCATCATGGCTGTCAACTGGGACGAAATCAAGCAGTTGGCTGCAGACTTTCAAAAAACTCAACTTTCTCAAACCCAACAAAAACTGAGTGAAAGAAATTGTATTGAAATTGTTAGAAAATTAGTTAAAAATAAATTATTAAATGTCATATTTACCACTGATGGAAAAGAATATGTTACACCGGAATACTTAACTACTGAAATAGAAAACGAACTTTATGCAAATAATGGTCGCATTTATTTATCAGAACTTGTTTCTACTTTACTTATAGATATAAGTTTTATTGAACAAAAAGCTAATGAACTTGCTAAATATTCTCAAGGAAGAATTAATCTAATCTTGGGTCAACTTATCTCTTCTGAATATAAAGACCAAATTGCTGAAGAAATAAATGAAAAATTAGACAATAAAGGTTTTATTTCCATTGGAGAAATTGTTAAAACTTACGATTTGCCACCAGATTATTTACAAAGTTTAATAAATTCGAGATTAAAAAAAATAATAAAGGCTGTTCAAGATGTAAATGATCCGCAAATTTATTATACTGATGCTTATATTAATCAATATAAATATAAAATAACCGGAATTTTTAATGCAATAACTCAACCTACTCCTATCAATCAAATTTTATCCATATATAAATTTCCACCAAAAATTTTTAATGTAATTTTACAAAATTTATTAAATGATTCTTTAAAAGGACGAATTACTTCTAACATAAATGGTACTTATATTCCAGATATATTTAGTAAAGCGCAAAATGCATGGATTGAAAATTTTATTAAACAAAATAATTATATTGAATTTGATGCATTATCCCGGATCGGAATTTCGGATGCAAAAAATTTTCTTAAAAAAAATAATCAATTGATTACTTTAAAAACTTGTGCAATAGGTCTTTATACATATTTAAACGTAGAGTCCACTATAGATGAAATTTTAAATGAAGGCTCTTGGCTTGATTTGTTTAATGTAGTGCCATCCGTATTAAATATTGAAGATTGTTCTTATTTATTAGATGTTTATTTGAGTAAACACAAGTTACATTCAAATTTATTAGTTTTATGTGATAATTTTGTAATAACAAATAAATTTGCAGAAAATTTGATTAATTGGTTTAGTAATTATTTAAAAGTTAAAGCTGAACAAGAATTAAAAAATGGTATTTTAGGAAAATATTTTGTTGAAAAAAAGGTTACAAAAGATGGAAATAATAAATCTTTTAATGAACGTGAACAAATAATAAATAAAAAAGATGAACGTAGGAGACAAAGTACGCAAAAAACAAAGAGTGGTGGAGGTACACAAGGAAGAGAAGTCAAAACAAAATCATCTAAAAAAAAAATTAATCGTCGAGATGATTTTGAAGATGAAGATGAGCAAATTAATAATGAACAAAACACAAATTCTATTTTAGAATTTTTAAATGTGCAAGAAATTCGAGATTACATGACACAAAAATCTGATCAACTTCAAGATGCACCTGAAGAATTGATAGTTTTATTATCAGAAAAAATTCATAATTCATTGAATTTAATGTATTGTGAACTTGCCAAAGAATTATGGTTTAATTGGCAAACACAATCTGATGCCAATATGAAGAAAACTCATGCAGAGATACAGAGTTTAAGCAACACGTTGTATGGCAATATCTACATGTTTAATAAAGGATTGAGTTGTTTACCAGGTAAGTTGAACAATTGCCTTACATTTATGTTATGAAATTTTGCCTATTAAATTTCTTACGCTGTTGTTAAGCTAGCCTGAAAGAATTACAGCGCTCTGCTTTGCAAAGGACTTGAATCTTTCAATCTCGTCTTAACTTGTCATTGTCAGTCCCGACCATTATAAGCTGGTCCTGTGGCGCAATGGAGAACGCGTCTGACTACGGATCAGAAGATTCCAGGTTCGAATCCTGGCAGGATCGAATTGCTTATTTTTTTTTTTTAATTTAAAATTATTTATTATACAACTTTATTTACTTAAAGTTTTTATTTATATTTACTTTTATTTTTTTTTTCTCTAGAGGATCTAAAAGTTCAATTGGCCAAATATCTTTGTAAATCATTATGCACTGAATTAGTAAATCATTTGATTGTTTATTGCAGCAGTGATTCAAATCCTAATTTATCTACATTTGAATCACGTATTAAAGTTATTAAAAAATTAGATGATCAATATATTGAATCATTTAATAATTTAAATAATGCGTTGAATACTTCTAATATTGAAACAGTTTTTGCTACTTTACATATTGTTTTTAATAAATTGGACATCATGTTAAAACGTGTTGATAAAAAACGAGAATCTTCTATTTTAAGTGAAAACAGGCAAAGTTTATTAATGCAACTAAGAGAAGTTGATCATCAAGATTTTGCATTAGCTTTACATTTGGCTATTCTTTTGATACTTAACGGTATTGAAAAACAAATGATACATGCATCTGGAAAATTTGTCCCACAATTATTATCTTATTTAAAATGTAAATTAAGTACTGAAACTTATTGCCTTCTGTTTGAAACTGAACAACTTGTGATGAGCTTATTTAAAAAAGATACTAGTGAAGAAGATCGAATTATTGCTAGAGAAAAATTAAAAACAATGATAGTTAAGGTAATTGAAATCGCTAGCATAATACCCAATTCAATTATTGAAACAAAATAAATTAGTTTAAATTTTTATTTATTTTAAAATAAGTGAAAAATATAAGTATATTTATTTTTTAAACAAAATTAAAAATATTACTTTATTAAAAGTTTTTTAATTAAAAATTTATAAATATTTAAAATAAAAAATATAGTAAAAATAAAATTAAACAAGTTTCATTTCTATTGCTTTATTATAAGTAATTTTTAAATATTCAATAACTTCTGGCATCATTGTTTTAATAGCCGCATTTATTTTATTCATAGTAGATCGCTCTATTTTAAAACGATCTGAAATCACATATGATGGAAAAATATTGGTTTCAATATTATCGATCCAACTAGTTAAATTTAAATTTGCTATTTTAAACCAAACATTTAAAATGTCGGGAAGAACTTGAAATGATCCTTTAATATAAGCATTAGGTATATTAGCTTTTAACTGTCCTTCCGATATTCGTAATGGTATCTCATCAAATAAATGATAATCAACACTATAATTCGCAATAGAATCTAATTGAGGTATTCTGTGCTTAAAATGTAAAGTTCTACCTTGATTAGAAAGATTTTCAACTTGAAAATTTGAAAGACCAGTTATTTGCACGTTTTCGAATGTCATTTTTAATTTTCCTAATACAGGTGTTTTTGAATCTCTATGTTCAAATAACATAGGTTCAGGTAATATTAAAGGATCAAGTTTTCTAATCGTTGTCCATTTAGGTAAATTTAATTTAGTTACAATATAATTTTCAATTTGTTGGGTATTTTTTATTAGTCTTCTATAACCTTCAAATGACCGCAAAACTAAATTTTGAATTGGATTTGCAATAATTTGTAATGGACTTAGTGCATCTTGTTGATTATAATTAACATCAGGTACTAAGGTCGTATAAGAAATAAAAGATGGGTAAGATTCACTAGAAGTTATAATATCATAATTTTCACCATTATCTTCTAAAAGTATAGCATCTGAAAAATTTAAAATCGTAGAATTTACAATATATTCATCTGATAAAGGTTGATTTTGATTTGTTGTTAAATCAAATTGTGGATATTGATTATTTTCTTGTAAATTAATTTTAATAGATGAGTTTAAATTAATTTGTTCATCTTCAACGGTTCTCTCTTCATTTGAATTTGCTTGATGCATCTGATGAACATTTGAACGAGCTTCAATTAAATAAGGTTTAGCTTTATAAAAATTAAATTGATTACTTAATTTATTATATTTTTGTCTTTCGTTTTTTTTTATTAATAATAAATTAGGTTTTTCAAAAGAAAAATTTGCTTTAAATAAATCAACATTTTTTAAGTCATTATTTAAATTTTTTTTTAAAATTAAACTAGATTCGATTGTTTTATTTGATAACGTTAAATTTTTAATATTACTAAAATTTTCATTAATATTGTTTGTTTTATTACCCAATACTAAATTCGGATTATTTTTTAAGTTAAATGAATTTATAAATATAAAACTTAAAATGAAAACTATAAATAAACTTTTTTTAAAAATCATTTTTAAAACAAAATACTTTATTTTTTCACAAGACTTCTTTAAAGGTTAAATGTTAGACTAAAAATGAGTATAGTTTA
The DNA here is from genome assembly GCA_025170145.1 of Pyemotes zhonghuajia. Classification (NCBI taxonomy): domain Eukaryota; kingdom Metazoa; phylum Arthropoda; class Arachnida; order Trombidiformes; family Pyemotidae; genus Pyemotes; species Pyemotes zhonghuajia. The sequence goes on from CM045845.1 coordinate 10,790,043, forward strand.
ACAAAAAATTATTTATTTTAATAATATTTAAAAACTTTTTAAAACTAGTTTTATTTTATTTGTAATTTGTTTGGTGTAATTCTTAAACGAATTTAATAAAAAAATAGACAAATTTATGCTTAAATTTGTTTTTTTGGGTGTATCAAAATATTATAATAAACTAAATTTTGACAATGGTTTAAATTTAATTAAAAAAAAAATTAATAAAAGAAAAACAAAAAATTTAAATCTTGTTAAAGTTACAAAAAAGATACAATTAAATTTGTCCAGTATTAAAAAGATGAAAAAAAAGAAAACAGCTGGCAGCTATTATTTTTATCAATGAGAGCTTACGATTAAACATTTAATTACAAGCAAAGTTTTGTTAAAAAAATACATCTTTAAAAAGTTTAATATGCTACAATATTTTGTTATAATTACAATTTATTTTTGGCTGCTTCTATTATTTAAATTTTAATTTTTTAATTAAATCAATATACAACAGTATTAAAAATTAATTAATTGGTTTATTAAACAGATTTATAGTTTTTTTTTTTTTTCATTTTTATTAATGTGCATTTGACAACAAAAGGTAATTAAAATTTGTTATAATAAATTTAATCAATTATTTTTTTTTAAGTTAAATATTTATAATTATTAATTGTTTTTAAATATTAAATTTTTTTTTTCAATAAATTTATTTATAATAACTAATGAGATAAATTAAGTTAATTTAATTAATATATAAACTTAAAAATAATACAAAATTGTTGGCTATATATGATTATTTTTGATGACAAAAGTTTAAATTTATTTTTATTTAGGTAAAAATTTATAAAATAATAATTTTAAAATTTAAATTTTAAAATAAATTTTATTTTTAGAAAATAAGCTTCATTTAAAAATAAAATATTTTTTTTATTATTTTAATTATCAGATATTTTTTGAATATCTTTAATTTAGTTTATAAAAAAAAATTTAATTATATTAGATTTCATTTAAATATTTAAAAAAAATAACAATTTTTGTATCGTAAATTTATTTACTATTTTTTTTTTTTGTAAAAATATTTTATTTAAAATATATTTATATTGAAAATATGAATATTAATAAAAAAAACAAAGTTGAAAAAACGAAAAAAAAAATCAAAATGAGCAACAATACAAAAATTTTACTATTTATTAATTGAATTGTTTCATATTTAGTTGAAAAACTTTATTTTCCTGAAGCTAAGCCGTAATTTGATGTTTTATGTTTTCTTATTAAATATAATTTTGTTTTTATACTAAAATTTTGCTTTTATTTAAATAAAATTTTGATCCTAAAAAAGTAAACCTGGCGACAAAAGTATACCTAGAATATTTATTAAAACAGGTAAACTTTTAAAATAACAATGTTTAACTAGTTATTAGAATAAACTGTAATTGTTTTATACAATGTAAATATAATGTATGTAATTGGCTTGTTAATAAATTATATAGTTAAATTTTTAGTGATAAGTTAGGTTACATCATAATTATCTTTTGCCTGGACTTTTTTACGCTTTTTCTTAACTGATTATGACATTTGGGTGTAACATGATGTGTAAGTTTAAAGTAGATCTCATTTTTTAAACTTACAACTTTTTTGATACCTTTAACTTATATTAAAATTATTTCTATTGTTTTAATCATTTTTTCAAGTTTTCAAATTTTTAAAAAATAAAATAAATGCTATTATTTGATTTTTTATAACTTTTTTTTTTACTTTTTAATGATTGAGTGGGTGTTTTTTTAAATTGTAGAACTTTTTTATCTATTTTATTATTTTTATTTATTTAAAATATTTTACATTTTGTAAACTCAATTTTTTTTTTATTTTTTTATTTTTTTTTCTTCTTCTTTAATCAGATTATATTTAGAATAGTTTTAAATTTTTAAATTCAACAAAAATTTCTGTATTTGTCTTAACTTTTATTAATAATAAAAAAAAAATTATTTATTATTTAGATTATATTCATAGATTAAAAATAATTTTTTTTGTACATTAGTTAATTTATTTTTTTTTAACTATTAATAATTAAATTTGATTTAATTAATTTTAATAATCTACATAACAAAATTTGTCAACTTTGTAAATAAACAGTTTAGTTTTGATTTGTGGAAAAAAATAAATAGAAAGTGACAGTTCAGAGAATAAAATAATTGCATGCAATAGAACAGGGGCCAAGTCAATGTGACTTGTTTAATATTAAATAAGTTTTATAATGTCAATTTTTGTGGTTAAGAAAATAATACAGAAAATAAACAGAAAAAATAGTATAATAAAAAAAAAATAAATAAAAATTAGGTGAAAAAAAAATTTAGAAAGCAAATGAAAGGACTAAAGCGAAAAGAATTTTAGTTTTAAATATTAAAACTTTAAAATGTGAGTAGAATTTTAAAATATTAAATTTGTTTTTATTAATATTTAGTTTTTCAATTGATTTTTTGAACTTAATATTAAATGTCTTAATTTAACCGTAATTGTAAATTTAAATAAAACTTATGTTAAAGTTTATTTCTTTATACTTCTAAATTTTTTTGTTTAGATTATTAACAAAAACATAAAATTTAAACACATTATTAATATAATTTATTAAAAATTTATTATTAATTCATAGATTTTAACAAATAACATTAAAAAAAGTTAAATTTTATGTTTATATACAAAGGAAAAAATAAATAAAAAGTTAAGTTTAACAATAAATCATAATAAAAAAATTGAATTAAATTTTAAATAGTAATTTAATAAAAAATTCACTTTCAAATTAAGTGAAAATAAATTTTCGAAATTTGCAATATATAAATATTTTTAATAACATTTTGTTTACAAAATTAATAATGTATTTTTTTAAATATTTTACTATAATTTTTTCATTCACTTAGTTTTTTTTTTATAATCATATTTAAAAAAAAATTTAATTATAAGTAAAATAATAAAATTGTTTGATGAAAAATAGAAATAAATAAATTAGAGTTTATACTGCAATCAATTTAGAACAATTAAATTAAAAGTTTTAAATACAAAAAAAAAATCAACATAAAAAGATTAAATAAAAAAATAAATTAAGTTGTAGAATGGGTTGAATGAATCCATTGGCCGGTATTTTTGTTTAGCTTTAAGTAAATCCATTTATCTGTTCGACCTTTTGCACGCACTCGATAATGATTGACACGGTCAGTCCAAGGAGAAATAGGAATATCACGTTCTTTGATGCGTAAACAACAGCAAATGCAAAGTAAAGTAAACACAAACAACATTAATCCAACAATTTTTAATAAAAGCTCACTAGATTTAGAGCTTAAAAAGTATCCAGAACTAGTTTCGGAATTGATTCGATTATTTAATGGTAGACACAATGCATACTGCAAAAATGTCAGTGCTATTAATCCAGTCCATTTTGAACATGACACTACCACCATCGTATCAAAAACTTTTAAACACAAAAAACTAAATTTGATTTAATATTGTTAAATAATCGAAATTTTTTTTTTAATTTTGTAAATAATTTTTGTTGAATTATGATAATTATAATTACTAAATGATGAAAATTAAACACAAAAACTTAAAGAAACTAAAAATTTAAAGTTATTCAAATAATTTTTTTAACATTTTTAATTAGTTAATAAAAAAATTTAATTTAATAATTGTTTTAAATTATTTGAAATAATCAATTAAAAAATTAATTTTTTAATATTTTTTATAGTATTAATAAATTTAAGTGGAATACTAATTAATTATTTAATATTCAATTTTTAAATAAAAAAAAAAAATTAAAATGATAAATAATTTTAATTTATAGAATCAACTTTATTTAGATCAATATTTTTAATTAAATTTTTAAAGTAATTTTTATAAATAAATTTATTTTATGAACATTTTAGTTTATTTATTTTACTATTTAGTTCAAAATTATTCTATCTAATTGAGTATCAAAAGGTTTTAAAGTTTAATTATGTATAATTTATTTATTTTTAACATAAGTATTAATTTAATTGCAATATAATTTAAGCATTAATAAAAAAAATATAAATTAAATTAAAAATTTGGTTTATTTGAATTGTCCACTTGAATTATTACTTATTTTATTTTATAAGTTAAAACTCAAGTTTACTTATTTGATTGCTTTATATATAAAAAAAATAATAAATAAAATGTAATAGTTTAAAAATAAAAAAAAAACTTATTAAATTTGAAATATTTAATCAAAATATAAAAAAAAATGGAGTATCTAATCAAATGGAATTCAATAAAAAATAAATAAAATATTTTCAGAATGTATTAATTTTTTTTTTTTTTGTTAAACTCTAGACAATGCATTTTATATGATTGAATATATTAAAAAAAAATTTATTTAATCTTAAATGATTATAATAAGTTAAAATATAAACCTATATTTTTTTGAAATTTACATGTAATTTAAGATTTTAGAAATGATAAAGTTAAAAAGTGTTACTGAAAACTTGTTTATTGATGATTTTCTTACAAATTTAAATTTAGATTCACATTGATTCCATCAAATTTGAACCTAGATGTCAAAAAAATACAAAATTTTTTTAGTTATTTATTTTTAAAAAATATTATTTGAAATAAAAAAATTTTAAAAAATACTTGCAAATTTAATTAAACATATTTTTATTAAATAAATAATACATTAACAGCATTATTTAACTTTCTATTTAATTAAATTGTTTTATTTATTATTTGCATTTTTAATATAATTGACCATAATTTAACCTTAGTCAATTATTTTTAAATATTTTTTTTTATTTATATTATATTTAATAAAAAGATTTATTATCTTTAAAACTATTAAATCCGATTGATAATTCAAAAAGAAAATTATATCAAGATTATAAGTATAGAAAAAAAAATAACATATAATTAAATAATGTATTAGTTAAATTATATATAAGATTATTTATAAATAAATAACAAAAATTTTATTTAAAAATATTTAACACTTGATTATAAATATCTTTATAAATTTATTAAGTAAAATTTATTTTTTTTTTGATTTTGTAATAATTAAATTTAACTTAATATAAATGATACTTTTTATGATATAAAAATATTTGCTTTTGAAAATAAATAATATATAAAATAATTTATAATTAAAAAAAAAAAATTAAAAAAAAAGCAATTAAATTAAATAAAAATATAGTAAAAGTTTTATAATAAAGTTTATAAAAAAATATTTTTAAAAAAATAGTTATTTTTTATATAATAAATCCAAAAAAAAAAAATTGTTAGTTTTATAATCTAAGTTTATTAAGAAAGCCTCATTAAAATTTAAAAATATTTATTTATAAATTAATTTTTAATCAAAAAAAAATTAAAAGTTAAATTTTAATAATAAATATTTTTATCAAATAAATGGTAACAAAGTAAAAATATACAACTAAAACAAAAATATAAAACAAGTGTTATATCTGATTTTGATGTTTATTAATTTTTATGATATAATTTTATTTGAATAAATTTTTTTTTATGTGATGTGAACTTATAATTTTTAATTTAAGATTTTTGAAAAAATTTATAGATAATATTTTTTAAATTTAATTTATGTGAAACTATTCTATAACTACTTAAAGAAAAAAAATAAAAAAAAATACAAATATTTTTTTATTAGAAAATGTTTAAAGTGTTTTAAAAATAGTTGAAATTTATTGTTTATAAATTTAAACTAAATTTTTAAATAAATTTTTTTTAATTATAAAAAAAAAATTATTATTCAATAATTTAAAGTTAAACCTAAATAGACCTAAAAAGAAATATTTAATTGAAAAAATAAATTTTTGCTTAAGTTATAATAAATTGAAAAATTCTAAGAATAAATTTTAAATTTCAATAATATAATTAATTTATAAATTAAATTAAATTTAAATAATAATATTAATGCACCTGTAATGAACAAAACGTTGAATGAAACTATTTTTTCCTGAAAAAACACAAATTTATCTATAAAAATCATTTACATTCGCACAGAATTTTAAAATAATTCAAATGTCTTCTGTTTATTTAGATAATGCTGCATCAAAAGATTTCACATAAATATTTTGATAAAATAGAATTAGATTCAAAAAAAAAAAATAATGCACTTTTAATGTTGATAAAAGAAACTTTTTTATAATTATGATAATAGAAGAAAATAAACGATAGTTGAGTTTATTAAAATATGATGATAAATTTTTCTAGTAGACATAGAAAGGAGAAGAAGTTGTAAAGATAAATTTTAAATGTTGAAATTAAAACTAAATTAGACAATTTAAAAATTGAAAAAGATAAAATTAATAAAAAAAAATAATAGATTTATTTATATTAGACAAGTAGAGAGGTTCACATTTTCTAACAGGTGAAAAGTTAGCTTATAGTATAACTTGTTTAAAATAAAAAAACAGAATAAGAATAAACTAATGGGAGTTGAGGTACTGATCACATGGTTTGCCATTGTTCTGATCAGTTGAAACCAATTTCAGAAAAATTTGAACTGGTGCTATTAAATAGGATTGCGCATTGGCTTAGACCTGCGCCAAACTCTTACTGCATGACAACTTTTACCTTCTGCAGAGGTTTGTTCTAGGCCATATGCCAGTAATACGTGTTGTTTAGTGCGCAGATGATAGCCAGGTTAAAACTATTTCTCAAGTTTTCAATAGGATTTGATATGTTCAGATCAGTTTGCTCCTCATTTTTCATTGCTGGCTAAACTGACAATTTAGAACTAGCAATTTTACCAATGTAATATTTTGCACTTAATTAAACTTTTTCTAATTCCAATTGCACTTTAGGTTTTGCATTTTAACGCAAAGTCTATGTCAACAGCACCCGTTAATCAAAAACAGTTTTCGTTACTTTAGTTTTTTACGTTATTTTCTAAGGTCAATCTTGCTTTTTTCAAATCTTTTAACTTATTATGAATTTGCATTGGATCTAAATGCAAGTCAGGCTTTATAATATTTTTCTTAACTAAATTAAATTATAAAAAATATAATTATCTTTATATCTTAATCTTTTGCATTTATTTTTATAAGTTTTATCATTGTTTATTATTGAAAATTTATTTTTTAACTTTTGTTTTATTTTAATTTAATTAAATGAACACTTTACTGTCTTGCAATTAAATTTGAAAGTTACATTTTAATTGAATAAACCTTAACTAAAATGGGTTAATTAAATTTGTTTGTCTTTTTTTTTAAACAGTTAAACAAACTTTTTATTTTATTTATTTTAAACTTTAATTTATAATAAAATTTATTTATTTAAAAATAATAAATTCTTATAATTAATACAATTTTCTTTTTTAAATTTTAACAATATATTTTTATAAACAAATTTATATATTAATAAATAAAAAAATAAAGTATAAAATTTAAAGTTTAGGTTATTATAATTGATTTTTATTATTTTTATTTATTTTTTTTTTTGTTAACATTACCATAAATCACAAATTTAAATAAAAAAAAATATCTTGATAAAAATTTGTTTTCAAATTGTAATATTAATAATAATGTAGGTAAATTTTTATTTCTTAAATTTTAATAATATAAAAAAAAAAAGTTAAAAGTTCAATAAACTAAGACCAAGTATAAAGTCAAAAAATTTTAAAAGTTAAATTAGTATTTATAAAAGTTTACATTTTGCTATAAAAAGAATTTTTTACATGTCTATTAGACTTAGCTTATTTGTATTTAAATTTTTTTATTTTTTAGCTAATTTTTTTATTTTTATTTTTTGTAAATTAAAACTTGATTTTAGTAATTTTAGTTGATTCAACTTTTTAACTTTGAAATTTTTTAATTTGAATAAAAAAAATATCAATTAGCAAACATTTATTAAAAAATTAATTAGAATTGAATGTTTTTGATTATAAAATATTATTTTGTTTTTATTTTTTAGTTATTATTTTTTTTAATTTAATTAAGAATAAATTAATTAGCATAAATAATGAAAATAGTTTAAAATTTTTAAATAAAATACGTTTTAATAAAGAACTTTTTTTTAAACAAGTGTATTTAAATTTATTGTAATATATGATATTTTAATTATACAATCTATATGAATTTTACATGAAAATCGTTGTTTTTTAAACGAAAAAAAATATTTGCTTAAATAAAATGTAATTTGAATGATTATTTAGAAAAAATAATTAACCAGTTATATTGACATAAAAAATATGGCATAAAAAAAATTGTAAGTAATGTTTAAGTGAAACACAATTTGGGAATTAAAATCTTTGTGTAAAACGGTTAAAAATGTAGAGAAAACAATGAAATGTTAAAAACGAGCAAACAAAATATGTAAAAAATTAGTTTGAAAATATATCCATTTTACATAAGAATTTGTGTCAGCAGTTAAAATTAAATGATAAAGATGAAATTTGTTTTCTAAAGCATATAATTCGCACATATTTAAAGTAATAATGAATATTAATTTAAGTTTCTTGCATAATCCCAATATCAAAACATGGGAATCATAATGGTTGAAGAAATGCAGTTTTTACTTAAACATTTTTATTTAGGAATTTAATATGCAAATTAGTCAGTACTGCATGAACATAATTCATATTTTCGATAGTTTATTCGATGGCTTATTTAAGCAAGCGAAAATCAATATTCCTGTTCGCACAATTGTTGCATCGCGCTTTTGCACACATCGCTTTCATCAACGATTTCAACGTGTGGCAATAAAAAATGAAATTAATAAATAGGAGGCCATTATTTTGAACTTTGATCAATATAAAAATAAAGTACTTAGTGCTCCAAGCACGAAACCAGATGGCACTTCTTTTGTCCGGTTTGTTATTTACCAGGTGGCGCACACCCATATTCAACCAAAACAAACGCATTACAAATGTAAACTATTTAAGACATGAAAAGTTATTGATAAGAAGGAGAGAAAGAAAAAATCTCTTTTGGATTTATTGGCTAAGACACATGATGATTTATTGAATTGTGCAACATTTACAGCAGACAAACAATGGTAAATTATTAATTTTAAATCAATATTGGAATAGTTCTCAATTGTTGATTACACCAGTTATTTCCATAATTCATTTCTGGCCGAATTGTAATTCACCAAATTATCTCTAATCAAGTTTGCTGGCCAAGTGTTCAAATGTAAAGTAAATAAGGCAGCTTTGTTTGCCATTTGATTAATTCAATTTCAAAACTTTAACTTTGTTTTGATTATTAATTATTTTTCTATTGCTAGTGCACGCGTTAGTAAACAACCTTTAATATTGCACAAATTAAGATCTGTTTTTTTTTAATTAATCATTACGGCAATTTTAGTTAAAAGTCACATCGAAAAATCGAAAACTAACTGTTCGAATACGAAAAGCAACTTATTTTGGAAATTGTCAATTATTTATTATGCTAGTTGAGCTGAACAATTCAAACTATAAAAAAACGTTCAACTCAATAATTTACAATATTGACTGTAACTTTTGACAAAATTTACACTTTTCTGCTCAGATCCATTTTACTTAAGACAGCTAGTTAATCAGGCTAAATATGTAAACGAATTAAAAACAACAAGATTACGCTCTAGACGATATCTTTCTAAAATAAATCATTAGATGCTAGCTTCCGTTTCATGTAAGCTAAACCATTTAATTGCTTAGTTTGTCATTTTTTTGTTTTTAAGTTTATTTAATTCTGCTGCGGATTTAACTTATGTGCGAATATGTGTGAAGCAAAATAACCAGTATAACCTAATATTAAATCTGATCAAAACACTGAACACACCCTTTGACCTGTGTCCGTGTGTAACTGGTTCCGGCGTAGCAATTGCATCTGCGCCTAACATATAGCTGGTTTATTATGATTATACTTATATACATCTCCTTTCGTTATTTTGCTTTTTTTGCATTTTTTTCTCAATTTTTTTGTCCAAGTGAAGCAGACACAAGAGCGCTTTGTAGTTTTATATTCATCCTCACATATATATATATATACCATAACAGTTTTGCTGGCTAATTTAAGTTTGTGTTAAATTTAATTAAAATTTTACGTTTTTAAAATAATAATTAAAATCTTAATTTTATTTGCCATTAGTTTTTTAAGCTTCTGATGGATTAATTAATATAATATAAACCAAATTATTTATTTAAGTTAATTGCGATTTAATTTTCAATTTTCAACATTTTAAATTTATTTTAGTTAGCTTGAACAAATTCAATTTAAATATTAAAAATTTCTACATTTTAATTTGTTCAACGTATATGAATAAGGTGAATAATACAAATTTCAATTATTTATTTATTATTTGATTTGTCAAATATAATCAAGTAATTTGTTTCGATTTCCATCACGTTATTAGAACACAGTTTTTCTTTTTTTTTTCATCCATAAGTAAATTAAAAAAACCAAAATATGATTAATTAATTTCAATTAATAAGATATTTTTCATAATGATAATTTAAGTATAAATAGAATTTAGTATAAATAATTGAATTTTTTTATGAAATTTAATATCAAATACTAAAATTTATTTGTTTATTACATATTAGAGAAATTTATTTGCGTTATTATTCTGGATCGACTCAGTACTATAAGTATAATAATTGGAGAATATCGCTATTTTTTCAATAATTCCATTAGATGATTATTTTAGATAGTTATTTTAGATGATTATTTTAGCCGCACTAAAAAAGATCAAGTAGTTAATCGTTTTAAACAATTATCAATAATTAAACTAATTATTTTGCTTGATCACTTTGGATGATTATTTTTAATGATGAAATGAAAAAGCGACCAGCTGTTGCTCAGTACGTTTTGAGATTGTGGTTTTTGTTGTTGTGATTTTTGTTGTTGTGGTTACGTCAACTGTTCTTTTTAATACACACCCATTTATCCTGCGGATTTATGATAATTTGTTTAGTTTAAAAAAAATATTTAACCAAATTGTGATTATGAAAACTAATTTGTGCTTTTTTTATTTTAGTATTGCTAAATAGATTTTTTGTTATTGCCGAAAAGCCTTAATCTAATAGTCATCAGATTAATAAGTTTAAAATTAAACTCATCTTTATTTTACTTTTTTTTCACTTTATGAATTAATTATGAATAAAAAATTTTACTAGTGCTCATCACTGATTTTTGCAAATTTTCTTCAAAAGCAAATGTTGACACTAAATATTTTATTGGTTTTGATAAAACTTATAAGAGGATTAACAATATTGAATGTAAAGGTTAATTAAAATAATCTTTAATTTAAAAAAAAAATTTGGATATTGAATTATAGAAAGCCTTAGATTAATCATTCAAATTGTTTCGTAATTATTAATCATCAAATAAACCACTAAAAAATATTTTCTCAACTTAAACAAGTTTGTCGAAAGCATCTCGCAATTGAACAAACCAATTAAAAATAAATTTGAAACAGCCGTGGTTGAAGTTGAGTGCGAAATTATTCATTAGTTTATTAATTGCGATTGTGTTTACATTGTAATACATAAATGTTTTGAATTTATTTTTACCCAATAAATCACTTTAAATTCAGTGTAACAAAAGCTAAATTTTTTGTTTGACATTGTTTTAAAGAAATACTTTTATGTATTGAATTACGTTGGTGTTTTTTGTTTAATATAAGTTATTGTTTTTATTTCTTAAGTTTCATTTGTTTTGGTAATCTGAAATCTGTTCAAACTATAGCTGGACTGCATTTGAACTAAAATATTTTGTTATATTAAAATAGAAGAAGAAAAACTTATTAGAAAAGATTTCAAAATTAATGGAATTAACTATTTTCAAATAGATTTGCGAAATTTATCTTCAAAGTGATTGTGCGTTTATATATTTGTGCAAATTGTGGCTTTGATTTATAAGATTAATTTAATATTAATTTTAAAAAGGTATTAATTAAAACACTTTCAAATTTTACAAAATTTTGATTGAGATTATGGCAGCCACTGGAGGACAAACATTAAACGACAGACTAAATGCTGCTCGTTATGCATTGGCAGGTCAAGGACTAGCCAGAGTAGTTTGCAAGGCTACTACTGAAGAACTATTGGCACCAAAAAAAAAGCATTTAGATTATCTTTTGCAATGTACTCATGAAGCTAATGTATCTATTCCCCATTTGGCTAATTTATTAATTGAACGGACTGGGCACAATTCTTGGATTGTGGTTTTTAAATCTTTGATTACTGTACATCATTTAATGTGTTATGGCAACGAAAGATTTACTCAATATCTTGCTTCATCTCACTGTTCATTTCAATTATCAAATTTTATAGATAAAACTGGCTTAAAAAGTCATGATATGTCTACTTATATTCGTCGATATGCAAGATATTTGAATGAAAAGGCGTTATCATATAGATTAGTGGCACTAGATTTTGCTAAAATGAAAAGAGGTAAAGAAGAAGGTTCACTCCGTACTATGACCAATGACAAACTATTAAAAACTTTGCCAATTTTACAAAATCAAGTAGATGCATTACTTGAATTTGATTGCACAGCAATCGATTTAACTAATGGCGTAATCAATGCTGCATTCATGCTTTTATTCAGGTTAGTTACTTTTTATTTATTTTTTTATTCTGATTACTATATATATTTTTAAAATATATTTTAGAGATTTAATTCGTTTATTTGCTTGTTACAATGATGGAATTATAAATTTATTAGAAAAGTATTTTGAAATGCAACGCAAACAATGTCGGGATGCTTTGGATATTTATAAAAAATTTTTGATCCGAATGGATAAAGTTGCAGAATTTTTAAAAGTAGCCGAAAATGTGGGTATTGAAAAAGGTGATATTCCTGATTTAACTAAAGCCCCTTCTTCACTTTTGGATGCTTTGGAGCAACATTTATCTGCTTTAGAAGCTAAAGGAAGAAGGCAAGTTTTTTTAAAATAATTTTTTAATAATTTTAAATTTAAAAATTTGATTTAGATAAAAATTTTTTTTATTTGTATAGAGATAAGTTGAAATATTTTAATTAGTTGTAATTAAAAAAACTTTTAATTTTTTTAGGTAATTTTTTTTTAATTCAAAAATATAAAATTACATGGCAGGAAAATAATATTTTAAAAAATTATTTCATAATTGTTTCAAATATTAAAAAAAAATTATATTTAGTTATAGTTATTTTATTTATTTATTTTTTTTTTTTTTGTTATTTCCCTTAAATTTTAAATATAATTTTTTTTTTTTTAGATTTATTAGATTAAATTAAATAATTATTTTTTTTATTTTTAATTAATTTTTAATTACAAAAAAGACATAAAGAGAGAAGAGAAAGAGAAAATCGAGATACATCATCTTCAAAACCAACAGTTTCAAGCTCTAATTTAGATGAAGATCAATTGAAAAAGGCTCTTGAGGAAGAAGCCGCAATGATGAATCAATTGAAGGTAATTATAAATTTTTATTTATTTAAATTTTTATTTTATTTTTTTTTTAATTTTACGGTTAACATTGATAATTATATGTTTTAAAAAATTTATGTGCATAAAATTTATTTAAAATTTTATGTTTTAAAAAAATGATTAATATAAAATTTAATTTTCCTCTAAACTTAAACTTATATAATATAAATAACTAGTGCCTAAAAATCTAATTTTACTAAAAAACGGAAAAAATTGTTTAATTAAATTTTAAAATTGAAATTTTAATAAAATAAAAATTTTAACTAAACTTAAAATTAATATTTGACCTGGTTTTAGCGATTAAACTTGTTTGCTAACTAAACTATTTTTTGCGCCTTATTTAAATACAAAACTAAATACCAGATTAACCTTCAATTAGGCATTTTGCTTAATTTTAAAAAAAAGAATGAAAAAAATTCAACTTTGTTCATTTTTTATTCACCTTCAAGTTTGATCAACTGATCTTTGAAGGTCACACTAATGGACACATCAATTCATTAGATGATGCTTTAGATGTGTTCAACAACAATATTAGCAAATGTGGTGAAAAATGTTCAAATGGTGGAACGGACAATTTTGGTTTATTTAATACAAATAGCGATTTAGCCTCAATCAACGCGTTTGAATGGCAACAAGAAAGTTGGAGCGATTTGGTTAGTAAAGTACATTGATTAAGCAGAGTTTTTTTTTACTAATGATCAAATCAATTTTTTACAATACCGTTTTTCTGGCACTTTATTTAACTGTTATTTATACACACATATTTAAATGTGTAAAAGTTCTCAAGTTAATTAAAAAAAAAATTTAACTGAGAAAAATATCTAAGTTTATAAAAAAATTTTATTTTATTTTTAATGAAATACAGTTTTTTATTAAAATATTTTTTAAATTATTTTATTTTTTTAAATTATTTTATTTTTTTAAATTTTAAACTAATATATAATTTTTTTTTTCAAATTTGATTCATCTCTAATTTTTAAAACATCATATAAAAAAAAATATATTTATTTAAATATTATTTTTCAACTAAAATTTTTTAAATTATATTGTTTAATTGGCGGCTTTAAATAATGAAAATGGATTTAATTAAAGGAAAAACATGTAAAAGATAAACCATTTAATCCTTTTCTCAGTTCACCTGGATCTGACTTAGCTAATTTTGATGCACCAGTCAGCACCACGACTGCTACTAATAGTGATATTTTGGACTTGTTTGGAAGCGGGAATACCAACAATCAACAACAAAGTAATAATTCTGATAATTTATTTTTGAACCCAAATCCAAATCAAATAAGTAGTATAGAAAAATTGGGCAGTGCTAATTTGAAAAACAATACAGATCTAGTAGGTTTAAATAGAGACCTTAATCAAATGAAAGGTTATGGTCCTGACCTTTATTCAATTGAAAAAAATGCTTTTTTAAATGAGCAAAACAAATCAAGCACTGATTTACTAGTTTTAACTAATAATAGCAACGCATTTCATAATAATATTTTTAAACAAAATCACTTGACAAGCAATGTGATGAACAGTACAATTTATAAAGCACTTAATATGCAGCACAATCAAATGCCTGCTCAATTAAATTCTGCTGCATCCCAGTCGATGTTTGCGATATCCATGTCCGGTTTAAATTCTCAATTAAATTCACAATTTGATTCCCAAAACAGTTCCCAAATCAATCCCCAAATCAAGTTGCAATCGAATTCGCAAATGAATTCATATTTAAATCCTTGCCTTAATTCCTCAATCCCGAATCCGAACAGCACTTTAAATCCTAATTATCCGAACACATTGAATCAAACTACAAGCAACAATAATTTATTGATGAAACCTGCGTTTATAGCAAGCTTGAATCCATTTGCCAGTGGCTTCGCACAACCTTCATCAGGCAATAGTTTGACCAATGACAGCAACAAATCTTCAAATAGTTTTGAACCCAATTTTAACAGCGCTTTTGGTAATTCAGTCAACTCTAGCTCATCAGGTAAGCACTTTTCTTTTTTAAATAAAGCTTTTTATTATTTTTAAATTTTTTTTATTTATTAGAACTATGTTTAATTTATTAAATTTAGATTTATAATTTTTAAATTCTTAGACTAAATATTTTTTTTTTATTATTTGATTTTAACTATGTTTAATTTATTAAACTTAGATTTATAATTTTTAATTTCTTAGTCTAAATATTTTTTTTAATTTTTTTTTTATATTAAATTAAAATAATATTTTATTTTAATTAAATTTAATCTTATGATATACATATTTTAACAGATTTATTAATTTTTATATTAAATGAATTATTAAATATAATTATTTAAAGGAATTAGTTTTTTAAAAAAATTACAATTTTTTTTAATTAATTTGCTAAATTTAATTAATTCTAACTTTGTTTTATTTTATAATTAAATCTTTTTCTTTCGTATCTTCTTTTTTTTAAAATGAAAAAAAAACTTATTCGCTTAATTTGTAACTCATCTTTATCTTAAAACTTTGTTACTTTTAACATTATTTAACTAACAGTTAAAAAGGCACCTCCATCTAGACCCCCTCCACCAACCATCTCTAGCCCAGGTAACTGTTGCTTTCTGAAATAAGTACAAAAGCAATTAAGTTATAGATTTTATAAATTTAAAATTTTGTTTTATTTCTAAAACTTTATTTTATTTATACATAAAATAATTTTATTTATTACTTTTAAGTTTAGTTATTATTCTAGGTTTATTTTTTTTTACATACTTAATTTTTTTTAAACTAATAATTTTAGATACAAATCTAATTTATATATTTTTAGTTATTCATTTTTGCTAAATTTTAAAATAAGCATAATAAAACAATTTACCAAAATTAATTTTATAATAACAAATAATTAATTTTTATTCAATTTTACTAATTAAGTTTTTTTTATTTTTTCTTTTTTCATTAACCTTTATAACCTAAAATTTTTCAACTGTTCGATAATATTGCCCGTTAAACCAAATCATCCTTTATCCTTTTTTTCCCTCTATCTTTTGCATTTTCGGATTCATTGTCTGTGTCACCTGATTTGTATCGAATCTGCACTTTTACCATCTTTGAATACTTATCATACCGTATTCACCTGTTCTATTTGCTTTCGTCTGTTCATCTTATATGTAAACTTGCAATTGCATGTGATTTTTCCGTGCTAATGTACGTATGATTTACGCGTCGTTTAAATTGTTTAAACCATGATTCAAATGAAAATTATTTATAAAAAAATTACGATCAAATTTAAATTTTGATTGATTTTTTATTGATTCATTTTCTAAATTAATCGATTCGTAAAAATTTATTTTAAAATGAAAATTAAATCAATATTATAATTGCTTATATTATTTTTATTGAATGTAACAAATATTACTATAACAACTTATGTTTTGTTTATTTAAAATTGATTTGCTTTTAATTAATTTTTTAAAAATAATTATTTATTTTTAAATACAATAATTAAATATTAAACTTGAAACTACTTAAATATATTCTTATATATTTAAATTTGACCTAAACAATACGGCCTTTTCCAGTAAAAAAAACATTAGCATCAGAGCCATTGGCTAGTACAATAACTTCAGAAGAAGTTTGTGGTGTTGTCGAAGAACCTGAATCAGATGAAACGAGTAGATCTTATTGGATCGATCAAATTGTCAATTGTGCTGACATTAGTGAGACCAATGTAGATAATCCTAAATCTGAAAACAGTGAACACTCACCAGAAATTGAAGAGCCAGAATCCGGTACAGATATTACCACTCCACTAGATGGCAACAACAACATCACTGTTTGTGTGGCTGAATTCAGTGAAAAAATGCAATTAAAAGAAGGTGATGAAGGGCCTGATTCGAACAGTTCACCAGTGAATACAGGACAAACTACTTTGAATTCAAGTCCGTTTCAACCTGGTTGTCCTCCATCTTCACCGTTTGCAGATCAGACAGCTGATGAATCCAAGCCTGATGATGCGGTAGAAGAAGCGATTCATAAACTGCAACATGATAGTAATAACCCGTTTATCTCTGACAATAATTGAGAAAACTGGTGTTCATTTGTGACTTAGTTATTTCTCTTAAATTAGATACTGCTTTAGACATTCATTTTCTTTTCATGAAATCAAATTTTAATATTGATTCCTCTTATAAGCAATATTGATTAGATTTTATATTTTGGTTAATTTTATTGATTTCTATTTTTTTAGTTTTTTTTGAGCAGTATCGGGTCGACATAATTAAAAAATGTATTCAGATGTATGATTCTTGCCATTTTTTTAATATTATCAGCAATCATTTATGTCAAAATTTAAAATACTAATTTTAAGGACAGTACATAATCAAAGAAAAATTATTAAACATAGTTTTACAAAAATTATATCTTTAAAATGTCAACATTTTGTTATGTATATTCTTTTTAAATTTAATTTTTTTTTAATTTTTTTTTTTACATAAAATTTTAATTAACTAATATGTATTCAATTTTAAACATAAGTTTTTAAAAAATACTAAAAAAAAAAAAAATTTTAATCTAAATATAATGCAAACTAAATTTTACAAAAATTATTTTAAATTTTATTTAGATCAAGAAATTAACTGTATTTTGAAACAACAAATTTTGGTTGATTAAATTTAATTTTCATCTTAATATTAAATAATATTTCACTAATTATTACTATAATTAATCAACTAAATAAATACTAATTGTTAAATTTATTTAATTTTTACTATTTTTTTTTTTTTAAATTACAAAATTTTGTAATTGATGCAATAGCATTTGATGCGTTTGGTGACATCTTACAGCCAAAAAAGACGAATGTTCAGCAAACAACCAACAGTAATTCCATGTTATCAATGATGAGTGGCCAAAATAATGGAAACAACAGAGATGGTTCAAATTTAAACAAATCATCTGGTTTACTAAAAGGTGATCTTGATTCTACATTGGCCAGTTTAGCATTGAATTTGGATCTCAAACCTAAAAAAAGCAACACTAAATATTGAGGCTTATTTAATATTTTTTATGCCTTAGTTTTCATAATTCGTTAATCCACCTAACCTAATTATCATTAGTTCTTATGATCAAGCATTTCGAACTTTGTTTGAAAGAACAAAAAATATTTTTGTTATTGTTATTGCATAATTCATGTAATGTTTAGTTTCACAATGTTTAAATTAAGTTTAAAAATTATTTATATTAACGTTTATTTTTTAGCAAATATCTGCTAATTATTTGCAATTAGCAAAAATAAGTAAAAATAAAATTATTTAAAAAAAAAAATATAATAAAAAAGTAAAATAAATTTATTCTAAGTATATCTATATTATAATTTAGGATTCAAATTTAAAGTTTTTATTTAAAAATTGTTAAATCGAAAACTTGAAAATTAGTAACATATTTTTAAAGCTACAATTTACAATGTTATTTAGCAATTAAATCAATTTGAATATAACATATTTTAATTTAATTGTATTTTAAATTACAAATTATTAATCATTTGTTTATTGATTTATATTTATATTTTATGAATTGTTTAATTACAACTTTTTAACTTGTTTTTCAATATTAAAGATGACTTTTCACATCAAATTATTCAACTTTAAATATAAGCCTAAACTAAAATATTATGAAGATTATATATAAATAATATATATATGTTTGGCTTGTACGACTTTGTAAATATTTTTTAAATTAGAAAGAAACATTAATTTAAATAATTTAAACTATTTTTTATAACTTTATAAAGAAAAAATTAAATTTTTTTTTTATATAAAAGTGAACATTAAATTAAACTCAATTGGTAAATGTAAGATAATTTGGCTAAATGGAAATCTTAAGTTATATAATATATTAAATTAAAAAATAATTTATTAAATTATTGATAGATTCAAATAAAAAAATAATTTTTTATAATCATTTTATTTTTTTAAAAATAATAAAAAAATGATAAAATTAATAAGATAAAAAATATTTTTGAGATACCAATTTTTTTATGTTTTGCTGATTTTATTTAGATATAAAATGGTATAATGTATTTATAATGTATTAATTTTTTTTTTAATCAATTAATGAATTTTGGTTTTATAATTTAACATTTTTACTGTAAGAAATTAGTTAAAAATGTTTTAACTAATTGATTTATAAAATATATCATCTTATTAACAAATTTTATTTTTTACAATATTTAATTCTTTAAATTAATTTTTTTGTTTTAATTTATTACTAAATTCTTATTAAATCAAATACTTTATATTTTAATATAGTTTATTTTATTTATTTTTTTTGCGTTTTTTTAAAAAAAAAAATTATAAAATTTAGATTAATAAAATATGCAAATAATTTTTTATTTTTAAATTATATTAAATTTTAAATTAAAAATTAAGTATTAAAAAATTAAATTTTTTCAAAAAATAAAAAATTATGTTTTTAATAATTAAAATTATATAAAAATTGTTATTTTGATTCAATAAATAAAATTGAATATAAAAATAGTTTTACTAAATATATAAACATATGTAATTTATTAAAAATTTAGGTTAAAATAAGATTAATTTTAACATATATATTTTTTTTAAAAATATTATTTGCATATCTTGTAATTTACTAAAAACAAAACTTTTTTTTTTTAATATTTATGGTATAAAAAAAAAGTTTAATAATAAATTATAAATTAATGTAATGTGTAAATATAAAAAAAGAATTTAATTTAATTAAGTAAAAAAAAAAAAATAAAATTATTTTTGTTTAAATTTAATAAAAATAGTTTTGTCAATAATTTAATTCTATTTTATGTATTTTTATTTATTAATTTTATTTTTATTAAATATTTAAATTTTAAAATTAAGTTTTAAATAAAATAAATGTATAAATATCTTTATATTTTTGTTTATTTTAAATGTAAATAAAAATAAACATAAAAAGTTATATACAAATGTATTCAAAAAACATTTAACTAGTAATGTCATTTGTAAAATTTAAATAGCATAAAAATTAATTTTATTTTTAAAGTAAAATATTTAATTACAAAAAAATTATGCTACTTAACTGAATGATAATTGTGTCAAATAAACAATTTTTTTTTACTTTATTGAAAAATTAAATAAACTTAAATTATTTTTTTATTGTATTTATTAAAATAGTTTAATATTGTAGATATTTATTAAGTTGATATTTTTATTTTATTATTAATTATTGAACAAGTTTAGGCTAAAACGATCAAAAACAAAATGAACAATTTATGATTGTTTTTATATATTTAAAAAAAAATTGCAATTAAATTTTTTTAAAGTTATTCTTATATTTAAAAGTAATTTTATTTTTAGCTAATATATTCTAAAAACAATATTTTTTTTTTAGTTTTTTGGTTATAAAATAATAAATATGATTAAAATTATTATTATAAAATTTAAATTATAACTAAAAATTTAAGTTTACAAAAGTTATCTAAAATAAAATGTCAATATATAAACATGTCAATTACCGTTTTATTATTTGATTAGTATTTTTATATTTTAAATAATTTAATTAGTTTTTGAAATTTTTTAGAATGATAAAAAAATTAATTTAAGTTTTATTTTAATAGTTTCTTATTTATTTTTTTTTTAATTTATTTTTATATTTTTTAATTTGTTTTTTACACAATTTAATATTAAAATTTTCTTAAAATATATTTTATATAAATGTTATAAAATACGATTACATCTCATAGTTTAAAAAAATGATTATTATTTAAACTTGTTCAAAATTGAATTACTGTTTTTTAGAACTGCATTGCATGTTACATAAGTTGAGTAAAGGGTGCACCTGTCATTCATATAAATCGGTCATAGTTGTTTTATAAAGAGCTTTTAAGCATTTTAAAATATAATTTTAAAACCTCAATTAGTCAATTTTTTTGTATTAAACAGAAGATAGGAAGTTATAAATAAGTATATTTTCACTATAACAAAATAAAATCATTGCAAAAACAAAATTCAATGTCATTAGTTTACTTTATTTTAAATTTTTGTTTATTATAGGGGCTTTATAATATATATAGTATAAATAATAAATGCACAAGTTTGAATTTAAAATTGTTTTACATGTTTTAAAATAATTTTAATAATAAAAAAATCTTAAACCTAAATAAAACCGAATAAATCACGAATAGTGTTTGACAAAAATAATATAAACAAACAAAAGTATATTTAATTAGTACAAAAAAAATTTAAATTAACGTAGTCAGGTGAACACAAATTGGTAACCAAGAAAAATAATTTTTTTTTTTAATTATAGATATGTTGTGGGTTTCAAACAAAAAAATTTAAGGTCTACTTGTTCAATGTTATTTTTATTTTTTTTTAGTCAAATTTAATAAATTTTAGTTTATTAATTTATATTTATAAAAAATAACTTTAATTGTTTGTTAAATTAATTTAATAATATTATTAATAAAATATGCTTAACTAATATTATAATTTTTTATTTTTATAAAAATAAAAAGCATAAAATAGCAGCAAATAAAATATTTTTTTTTTGTCTTGGCAACAATATTTAAAAGTAACAATTTTTATTTTCGATTATTTTCACAATAATTTTAACTTATAGTAATTATCAAAAATTTATTAATTTTTTTTTTTAAATAAAATTATTAATTTTGAAAAAAACATAATTAAAAAAGTAATTATAATTTAAGGATTAATAAATTCTATCATATTGATAAATATAATATTTATAAACATTTAAAATTTAATATTATCATACTAAATATAAAACATTTTATTTATAAAGAATATCTAAAAAACTTAAATTTGATTACAATTTCATTAAATATTTTGATTTGCTTATTTTGTGCAGTAAATATGTGAAATTCGATATATTTTAAATAGGTTATTTATCTGTTAAAAAATAGCTTTTGATTATTGAAATAAAGTAAGTATTTTATATTTTTTATAAATAAATTTTATCCATTTTATTGGTCAGTTGCAAATATATTAGTAAACTATTTGATTTAAACTTAATATTTATTTAAAATGATGAGTAACGGTAAAACGATTAAATTTTCGTTTAAGAAAATTTTTTTTGGGAAAATACTTTTTTGAAAATTACAATTTGCCAAGCTTAAGTGCTTCGGTAGTTTGTCAATAACAGTACTTAAATGAAAAATGTAAGCGACAGATAAATAAATGATAGATAAACCTAAAAATTATAAGTTTTTTTTTCAATAGGTTCCGGCTGGTTTGTGCTGGCACATGTTCAACTGATTCACACTTGCTGAATTGAAAAGAACTTTTTAGTTTTAAAAGTTTATTTTTCAACTATTTCTATATATTTTTAAAAATTGTAATTTTTCGCTCTAATGGCTGTTTGGAACTTGACTGAACCAGTTGAAAAGTCTTAAGTTTGAGTTGTTCTCAAGTCAAAGCAAAATCAGTTATAATAAAAATGGCCGTTATTTGAATCCTTTTTATGTTAACATAGTAGCGGTGTGTCTTAAGCAGGTCAAGCCCAACCTTTTACCGTTTTCGTTTGACTAGCGAAGACCAACTTGCAAATCAGTTAAGAGATTGGCTTGGGAATCAGTTTGGAGATCGACTTGGAGATTGACTTGGAGATTGACTTGGAGATCGACTTGGAGATCGACTTGGAGATCGATTTGAAGATAGACTGAAAGTTTGGTTTGAATATTAATTTAACGAATTCAGTCTGACAGTAGCATGTTAATAACTAAAGCGCCCATACAACGGTAGGCGTTCTATGAGCGGGTGTTGTCTTTAACAGAATCGTTACTCCTCTACTTTTGTTATTTGTCACATTTGTCAACTAGTCCGAGTCGGCTCACCTGCGCGTTTGCCTCGGGCACTTCTAAAACACCTGCCCAACCTGGGCATAACTGTAGTTTGTCTTAATTTTTTACTCGTGTTTTGTTATTTGCTTTTAATCAACCAGTATTCATCCTTAACTAGCACTTAGTTCATGGTTTGTGTGCAATATTGATTTCAACAGCTTATTTTTAATTTTTTCCTTAATATTTCTTGTTTGGCTATAATTAACTGCACAACGCACATGTAACTAGTTTTTAATTTTTTTTTCTGGTTTTTTCATCAATTTTGTGTTTTTTAAATATTATGTGGATTGCTCATTTTCTCAGTTTTTTCTAATTATCAAAGGATGTTTTTTTTAACTTAATTTGATTAATTCATTTTTTTATAAATCATTCATTTTATAAATAATATTGTTTTTTAAAATTCAAATTTTTTACATTTATTTACATTTATAAACATCTAATGATATGAATAATATAATTTTTTAATTTTTATTAGTTTTAAAACCTAAAATTGATATTAGTTCAAAATCAATTTAAATTTAAACTTGTGTTTAAAGTTATGAGTGTAAAATAATTATAAGTTTTGTATTTAATTTTTTATAATGTAATTAATAAAGTTAAGTGAGTTCAATGGATCAAAATTTTAAATTTAAAATTAAATACAAAACAAAATTATTTTTTTTTAAATTGGATTATTTTAGTTAATTTAAAAAATATTTTAATTTTTAGTTTTTGTTTACTAATTATTTGGTTCTCATAAAATATAACAGGTAAATTTATCATTTCTAAAAACTTTTTTATATATAAAAATAATATTTAATTTGATTGATCATATTAAATAAATTTTATTCAATTTTACATCTTTTAAAAAATATTCCTAAAAAAACATTTGAATAAAAATAAATTCTTATTTATTAATTTATTGTTTTATTTATCTATTGCGTGCTTTAATATATATATATAATTTTAATTTTAATTGTTTAAAAATTATTAGTTTGTTACAAAAGAATTTTTTTTTTTATAATTTTATTTCGTGTTTTCGTTTCATTTAAAGTTATAATTTATAAGTTTAATAAAATTTTGTTTAATTTTCAAAAATATATTGTTTTTTTTTTATATCTAAATAATAAAAATTATAATAGTATATTTAAAGATTTATTTATATTAAATGTCTAAAACATGCTAAAACAAACTGACCAAACAAATATTTTGTGTTTATAAAAAATATTTGTTAAAAATTTGTATTTATTAATTTAATTATTGTATATAAATTAATATTAGTAAAAAAAAAATTTTATTTTATTTGGATCAAAATATATTTTTTTAAATTTGTTTCAAATAATGTTTTAATTTATAAATTGTTAACGGCAATCCAATTTTATTTTTATTTTTTTTTTTTCTTTTTTATTTTGAATAATTATAAAACATAAATAAAAATAATGTCATAAATTAATTTAATTAATAATTTTTTGTACTAAAATTAAAATAAATGCACTTAAAAATAAATAATAATATAGAAAATAAATTTTATGAATTTATTTATTTCAATTTATTCAAAATTAATTAAGAAAAATATAAAATATATTTAATTATTTTTATTGTTTTTGAATACAATAGACAATTTAATAAAATTCAAAATTATGTAGCAAATTTTTCTATTAATGACACATTTTTATATAAATTTAAATTTTTCGTGAATCACGATTTCATATTAATTTTTAAAATTATCCAATCAAATAATGTGTTAATTAATCTGATACTTTTTAATTTTGAATGGTCATTTTTATTTCTTGTTCTAAGTAATTTTTAAATTTTTCTAATTAAATGAAAATTTGATAATCAATATAAAACATAAATAGAAACACGGTTTTTTAATATTTAATTTAAATTTTTAAAAATGAAAACTAAGTTGTTTTTAATAAATAAATTTTATTTTTTTAAAAATAACACTTCTAAAATTTATTTAGTTTAAATTTTTTTTTTTTTATTCAATAAATATTTACTTTTCTAATTATACTAATATTTAATTACTTTTATTAAAAAATTGTTTATCAATAATTTTATTCTATTTTTTTTTTATTAAAAATTTTAAAACGTGTTTCCTTTGAGCAAGATCAAATAATTTATAAATTATAAATTGTTTCTAAACAGCTGTTAGAAAATTTTTTACTTTATTGTGTTTAAATTGCAGCTGAATTAAAGTAATATACATTTTTTGCTATAGTTTATACAAAAAATATTTTAACTTTAGTAAATGATAACAATGCTTGCATCTTTATTCTTTTTGTATTAAATAATTTTAATTTTTTTTTTGTTTTAATAATTTTTTTTTTTTTGTTCTACCTTTTTTTTATATTCAATCTAAAAACTTTTCTAGAATTGAATAAAAACTTAGACGTGTTTATTTCAATTTTTAACAAAATTTTAACTTTAATTATTAAATGTTGAATTACTAAATTTAAATTATTATTTAATTTAATTGTTTTCAACTAAAATGATAAACTAGTTATACATAATATAAAAATAAAATAACTCATGTATTGTGTTTTACTCTTGTCAACCTGTTTAATGATTAGAATGAAAAAAAAGCGGTTGTTTAAACCTTGTTTTATTTAATAATAAAATATAATATTCATGTACAACATAACAAGTTTAATGAAGTTAGTAATAAATAAATTGATATATTTAGATAAATATTGATATATTTAATTATAAAATAATGTTTTTAATATATTTTTGTTTTATATAAAAAAATATAAGTTCTAAATATGAATTCAAAATAAAAATAGGTAAATAGTTATAAAATTTGAGAAAAATAGTAAATTCTAATTAATATACATGAAAAAAAAATTTAATTGATTTCTGATTATTACATTTATATATTGGAATTGAACTCGATTTCAGATTCTAATTTTTAAATTTATAATTGATTTCATAGATTTGTTAACAACTTAATAAATCAATTTAACTAAATAATATTATAATATCTAACTTATATTTTAATTAATTTTTGTGTAAAAAATTAATATTTAAATTGTTCTAATAAGTTTAATTGATTAATACCATCTCGTATCCATTTATTTAATTTGGCCTTATTTTAGTTGTCAGACTAAAACACCTAACTAGTTTGAATGTGTTTTACCTTTATTTTTATGCAAATATTTGAAACAACAATTATTAAAAATATAATTTTTTTTTTAATTTAATTTTATTTATTCTGATTTTTTTTATTTTAGTTAATTTTTAAGATTTTAATTGCTTGTTTTAAATCTGCATTGTCTGTTATAAATTTGTTGATTTAGTTCACTGCGTTTATTCGCAGCCTGTTTGCCACATTCAAGTCAGTCGCTTGAAATTAATTGTGTATACTATTAATTACCCTTTTATTTAGTTATTTTCCTTAGTCAAACGTTGTCTTGTGCATTAGGTGCTTTTTAAGATGATGGAGTTCAAGTGGATATCAGTCTGCTCTAAAATTAAGAAGTGGTTTGTTTGTGACTATATTTGAATAAATTGTTCACATTTTGACCGGCTTTCTGGTATATAACACTAGATGCTTATCCTTTTTTTTTAATACTTTCTATCCACCCATTAAGTATTTGTATAGTTTAATTAAAATCAATTAAAAGGAACTTAGTTTTAGAATACTGCCATCTTTGATAGGATGCTAATAAAAATTTAAGATACTATTATTTTTTGTAGGTGGGCTACAATGGATTTTATTTTTATTAACTGGTACATTTGATTATTGAAAATGATAGTCATGAACATATTGCGCGGTATTAAATTATTTAAACATACACTTTCCTTAATAGTTAAAAACATAATTTGTAATTTACATTTTAATTTAACCGCAATTTTTGTTTACTAATTTGTTTGCAAATATTGGATTTGAAGTTTAAATTTCAATAATTGACTAAATTATAATTTCAATTTATACAATTGCTATTATGCTTTTCTTAAATTATTCAAAATATATTATTTTAGCTTTTATTTTATGTTATTTTATTTAGAATTTATTTTAAATATTTAGATCATCAACATTTTAATTATTTTTAAATTGATATTTTAGTAATATTTTTCATAATTTATTCAAGTTCGATTTTATTTTATATAAACTTTTATTAAACACTTATTATTATTATTGTTAAAAAAGTTTTTTTTTATATTTGTTTATTTACATAACATTTTTTTTTTTATTTTTATCGTTATTTTTTGAATTGGTTAAAAATTTTTAATCCTTCACCTACTTGTATTGCATGTAAAAATTGATTAGCAATTTAATTTTTGATTTAATAAAATATAATTTTATTATAGTTATTGAATATAAGTTTAATTTTTTTTAGACATTGTTTTTTAATTTTTTTTTTGACTAATTAAAATTATTGTTTTACTTAGAATAAGTTTTTAATTTTTAAAATATGTTAAATTATATTTAAAATTTTTTCAATAACATTTTTTTATGATAAAATTTTATAAGAATAATTAACACTTACTAAAATTTCATTCAAAAATTTTTAATTTTGAGGACAATTTTTTTTACTCAAGACTAACTTTTAAAGAAAAATTCAAGGTTAATTAAGTTTTAATTAAAAGTTTATTTTTTATATAATTTTTTAAAACGTTTATTGTAAAATGACTAAATGTTTTTATTTAATTTATCTATTAATTAAATTAATTTTATTATTATATTTTGCTGTTTTCAAAAAAAAAATATTTTTTTATTTTTGTTAAAAAAACTATTTTACAAATTGTTTAAAATTTTAAAAGATAAAATATTTTTATTTTTTTACTTGGAATATTCACTTATAAATTTTTTATTTTTTTCAACTATAAATTAAATTAATTTTTAACTGTAAATATAATTAAAAAAAATATTGATAATTTTTTTTTTTAATATAAATAAAACACAAAAATTTTATTTTACTATTATTTTTTTTTTTAAATTTATTGTATGATAAATTTTCAAAAGATGAACTTAATCATTTGTAGATAATTTAGATTATGATTTGTTTCGAATTTCAATGCATTAAGCGTCCATGCAATTTTTAATAGTTTTGATACTTATCTTTAGTTCAAATTAAAATTTCAACAAAAAAAATGTTGGAATGTAATTTAAAACTAAAGAAATATAAATAAAATAGCAACAATAAGATTTGTTTACTAGTATTTTTTTTTTTTTAATATATTTTAAGAAAAAAAAATCTATTCAAAAATATATTAAAAATACAATGAATTGTTAATTTAAAAATAATCAAACATAAAAAAATCTAAATAACAAATACTACGTTTTTATCTTCTTTTCTCAAGAACTTTATTATTAAAAATATTTATTTTGACCTTAATCTAGATTAATCTACCATTTTTTATATGAAACTGTTACTAATTTATTGTATTAATTTATTGGTGATTTATGGCTATTTTAATTATTATTGACTATTAATTAAATTTTATTATAGTTACATTAGGATTTGTATATAATTAGCATTTTACTAAAATTTATCTTAAATTAAATATTAATTTTTTAAATTAAATCAAAAAATTATAGAATTATAAATTTTAAAAAATATTAATTATTTTGATTTAATTATAAATTTAAAAAAAAAATTAAATAAGTTTAATTTTATTAATTTATTTAAAATTTTTTTTTCAGATTAAATATTATTTTAAAAAATACAATTTTTTATAAAATTTATGTAATTTTTTACATAAAAGTTGAATTTTTAATTTAATTATTTAACTAATTACATATATTTTCTCATTTTTTTTTTTTTTTTGTTGAATTTGTATTTAAATAGCAATTTTGATTAAGAAATAATTTTTTTTAACTTATTTGTACGTTAAAATAATTAATTAATTAAAGTTTGTAATTAAAATATAAATAAAATAACAATTAAATCAAAATGTCTAGTATTTCTCAAAATCATGCTCATTTAAATGGTTATATTCTAAACAAGTACAAATTAAAAAATTCAGCATTGTCTTTAAAATCAGCTAAATCATTGAAGTCGTTAAATAGTACAGTTAAATTTGATGAACATTGGTGGCAAAAAAGACCTATTCTTACTGATGCACTTTGCACAAGTCTTCAAAAAGGAAGCTACTATGCAGCTATCTTTGTTTTAGTAAGTCAATTTTTTTATTTTTTTTTTTTAAATTTAATTTTACCTTTAATTCGTTTTTATATAACTTTTTATTTATTTTGAAATATTTTTTTTTAATTCGATTGTTTTTGGTTTTCAATTATTTTGCTATTAAATTGACACCTTTTTTTTCTATTATTTTGTACAGTTTGAAGCAGTGACTCAGATTTTTTTAGCCGTATTTAATTTGTATTGCTTATTGTGTGCTACACCTGGATCCAGGCATTTTCGACAATTTGGTATTAGCTTTATTTTTGTTTATACTGGAAATCAAATAGGTAAGTCATAATAGTTTAATAAAAAATACAAAAAAATAATTAACTTTTACAATTTTTAAATAAATGCAGTTTTTATTCAACAAAGTTGATTACAATGAAGAAAATAATGAAAAAACAGAAACAAGTTATTAAGAAAATAATAGTGCTATTTTAAAGAAAAAAAAAATTAAATTGACTAATCAAAATTAAATTTTTGATTAATTTAAAATAATATTTATTTTAAAGTTTTAAAATTTAAAATTTTCAAATTTTCAAATTTTCAAAATAAAAATTTTTTTTTTAACAAAAAGTTTTATGCATAACTAATATTATTTTGAAAACTTTATAATTTAAAATAAAAATGAAATTTAACATGTTTATTAATTTCAAAATTTTTTTATATACATTTTAAATTTTGCATAAACTTATTAAATTTATAATTAATTTTATTTCTTTTTTTAAAACATCAATATCTTTTATTTAAAGTTAGATGGTTACTTGTGTTTAGCTCGTTTGTATTATTCACTTTGGCTTATTATTTAATTTTTGGAGCTAGCATTTTATTAAAAGCTCTAAAAAAAGAAAATGAAAAAAAATTTGTACATTTTCTTCAAAGTTTATTTTGGTTTACATTTGTCAGATTTTTTGCAACTATATTTGAAACGATTGTAAACGACATTTTTTATTTTTATCATCAATTTTGTCTTTTTTATTGGACAATGATTATTTCAATAAATATACTTGCATATTTAGTTGTTTTGTCTAATTATCAAGAATTAAGTGATTTAACTAGTTTACAAGATATGGCCAAAGAAAAAATGAATTCAATTAATATATCTAGATCTATGCAAGACACAGTAGGTGCTATCAGTATTATAAGTGGTCAACATAATATTACTGGAGGAAGTGGTGCAACTGCTGAAACTGGAAGAACAAGTAGTGGAGCTAGTGCTTCAGATTCTAGTCGAAATTATCGATCGGGAACCAACCAATTAAATTTACATCCTCATATGTTTGCTCAGCAAGAATCTTCAATTATTTCTGACACTTCAGCTCATTCATATAAAAAACAATTAGAAAAACAACAGCAACAACTTTATTTACAGCAACAACAACTTTATCAGCATAAATTACAACAACAACGTTTGCAACATGAGCAACATAAATTGTCTCAATTAAATCCAATGCGTCTTCCACCATTGCAAAGACAAGGAACACCTTTATTATGATTAATTTATTTAAATTAATTTCTTTAATATTAATTTTATTTTATAAAATTTTATTATATTTTATTTTTAAACATTCATATTTTTTAATAAAAAACAAAATAATCGGCATTAATTAAAAATAAATAAATATGAAATTAATAAAATACAAAATTAAATTAAAATCAAATATTTATATATAAATATGAAAAGTAATTTATTGAACTTTTCACATAATTTATTTTTTATAATTTTAATTTTTAAACTAATTTTGAATTGATATTTGATTGACCTTTTATTAAAAAGCGTTAACAAAAAAAAATCACATATGAAACATTTTATGAAACATTTATAATTTATCATAATAGAGCTTATATTAATTTTTATTTTATGTTTAATAAGTTTGACTTATTCGCATCATTGATTTATTTAAAATTAACTAATTCAAAGATTAAACAAGATTAATAATTTGACAAAAAAAAATAAATAAAAACACAATTGATATTTTTGATCTAAGTTAATCTATTATAAAAAAAATTGAAATAGAAGATTTAAATAAATTTATTTCTTAAATTTAGTTTTGGTTTTTTTTAAGTTTTTACCAAATTAACTGTTTTTTTATGATTTGCTTATAATGCATCATTTTTATATTAATATTATAATCATTGTGTGTCTTATTTTATTTTATTATTATTATAATTTTTTTTTCATATACATCATCACTATTGCATTATTTTGCTATATTTTTTTGTTCCGATTTTATACCAACCCTTATTATTTTTATTTTACTGGACTAAACAAGCTCATTTATTTTACATTTTGGATTTATCAAATAAAGAAGCTTGTCACTTTTATCTTAAAACTCGATTAAATTTATCTTTTAAGTTTCTCTTTTCACTTTTTTGTTTTTAGAACAACATTAATGAATATATATATATATATTTTGGTTTATTTATGTAGTTTTTATATTTTATAAACAGATTGAAAAGTTCAAATAAAAATTGACAATATTAGTTTCATAATGGTAAAAAAAAAGCATAATATTAAATTTAGAATTTCGACTACATTTGAATGACTAAAAGGATTAAAATATTACCTAAACAAATAGAATATTGCTTTAAATAATTATTGCTAAATTATAAGAATTTTGTTTAGAAAATAAATATTTACTGTTTTATTTTTTTTTTAACTAAATTATCAAGTTTATCCAAATATTGAATAAATTCATTTCTGCTCAATTATAATCAATTACATTGAATAAATTTTAAATGTCTAAAAAAAAAATTATATTTAATCTGAAATTAACTTAAAATACTTAAGATTTAAATCATGCTAATAAATTATTTGCTTTAACATCATGTAAATTTTGTAAAATTTTATTATTAGTTAAGCCTATTTTTGATGTTTACTTCTAAAAGGATTAGAAATGTTAAATAAATGACCATTAAAAAAATTTTAATTACATTTTGTAAATAATTTTATTTAATACCAATTTTACAAATAAAATTTATATAAAATAATCTAAACAGTTATTTTTTAAATAAATACATTAAAGTTTTTTTTTTATAACTTATTGCTTAGTTTTATTAGATCTTTATTTTATTTTTTGTTTAGATACTAGAAAATATTTAAATTGATTTATTTATAAAAAAAAAAAATTTTAAACAATAAATAAAAATTAAAATTTTTTTTTAGATTATAAAAAAGTGAAAACAAATTAACAAAATTAGAATTAAAATTTTTAATTGTGTACATAATTTACAATCATCACTTACATAAATTAACATATGTTTAAATAAAAATTTATAAGTTTTCCTAAATGCATATATGTACATTTTTTTCAACTTGCAATTTTTACAACTTAACAATATTTATATATTAGATTAATTAATTTAAAGAATGTTTAATTTTTCTTTAAAATTTAAAAATCCTTCTTTTTGATATTATATTTTATACATATTTATATAAAGTTAAATTAATGTGAAACGAAGCAAATCAAAAAAAAAAAAAAAATAAAGTTGTTCCCATTAATTTATGAAGATGAATAAAAAATTAAAACAATCATTTTGGTAAAAGAGTGTGTTCTCTACATGTCATAAATGTGTGAATAATGTGCATTTAATAAAAACAATTAGTTTGTTAGATATATTTTATATATAAATAAGCAATGAAATTCAAAATTTATTAATGACATTAGATGAATGCGTTGGCTGCGCAGGTGTTTCATCTTTATCATTAAATATCAACTGATCTTGATTACGATGGAATTGAATTGTTTGTTGCTTAGCCAACTGTGATATTGAAGATCCTTGATTTAAAAGTGAAGTACTAAGACTGCGTTTAGTAAAAGCTCGCTTGGTGAACCGGCCATTAAGTAAATAGACAGCACCATTTAACTGGCCAACAGGCCAACGTGAACCTTGTGTTGAGTCTGTTATATCAGGTTGTTTTGAGCCATTTACAGTCCATTTACCAGTTTGTTGTTGATAACTAGACAGCCAACTGTCACTACAAACACTGATATCATCTTGATGCAGTTTAGCTAGTCGATTGTTCAACAAGGAAACATTTAAGGTGAACAAAGGGGACACTGAAAAATTACTTGTTTGACCTGGATGACTTTCCAAATGATGTAAGTTGCCTGTGCTAGAATGCAAAGATGGTTTGCGTAAACTAATTGGTTTTTGTATAAACGAATCATAATTTAATTCAGTTTTGTGTTTATCTACTTGCTTAGGAAAATTATCATTTAAAGTGTGATAATTTTTATTTGTTAGTTCACCTTCACTTAATTGACTACGATTATTTAATTTAGTCATTAGTTTCCATTCTTCAAGAAAACGTTTTTGGGGACTTCCTAAGTAAACATCGCTAGCTACTTCTGGTAAAGTTAATTTAGAAACTTCTATTTGATCTGGTGATCCATGTTCAAAGCTGTTTGATTCTAAGGCTTGAAGTATACTACGTTTAGAATGATCGTTTTCTGTATCGATTTGCTGTAAACGGCTCAGACTTTTACCACTCAAACGTGATGTCCAACTTTCATTGCTAGTTCTTTTAGAGAGTTGTTGTTTGTCAAATGCTTGATTTGGTTTAATAGGTGTATTGTTATTAACATTCATTAAGCTTGAGGCTATTGACACCTGACTAGCAGTATGTCCAGTTGTATTATATGTTAAATTATTTTCATCTTTTAATTGGTGATCAATTGATTTTATTTTTAATGCAGCTTGTCTTCGCCGTTTTTTACATTTCAATTGTTTACCACTACAAATTAAAAGTAAACGACTAAGAGATTCACTTAATGGACGTTTCAAATTAGTATTATCTCCAGTTTTGTCTACCTGAATATTTTTTTCCTTTTTATTGTATTCTGATTCTCTTCGTTGTACAATAAACTCATAAGTTGATAAACCGATGCAATCTAATTGCAATAAAATAAAAAATAAGCAATAAAAACATATTAATCAATAAATAAATAGACTAAATTTTGTTGTTTTTTTTTAAATGTAAAATTTGTTTTAGCTTGTTTCCTTTTTTTATTTAATAAAAATTACTGTCTAAAATGAAAAGTTTATTTTTTGATTAATACTAAAATTAAAATAATGTTATATTTGAAAGATCTAGATTATACACTAGATTGGATTTTTTCAATTAGATTAAATTGTTAAAAAAAAAATAATGTTTTGTTTTTTTTTTTAATTTAGCAAAATCAAAACAACATAAAATAAAAAAATATTAACTAAGTTATTTATAAAAAAAAATACAATAATATCAAAGTAAAAATAAATAATAAAAAAGTTGAATCTAAACCAAAAATTAAATAAAATTAAAAGGAAATTATTTGTAAAATAGAATGTGTTTTATGTTATTTTATAAGTGAGTATTAGGTAAAACTTAATTTTTTTTTTTTTAAAACAACTAGCTTATTTTTTATTAAAAAATTAGTATTAAAAAACAATAATAAAAAATGTTAGTTTGATATTTAAAATTTAGCTTATTTAAATATATAAAATAGATTATAAGAAAATTAATAGATTTCAATGTTTTAATGATGCGTAAAAAACAAGTGTTTAACTTTCAAAAAATCTTAAAATAAAAATGAACAAGATGAAAAAAATAAACCACGATTGCTATAAAATCAATTTTAGCTAATTTTTTTTATTTTAATTTTTGTTATAATTTATTTAAATGTTTTTATTTAAATATGCTTAATTTTTTTTTAAATTAATTTGTTTCATAAATTTATTATTATTTTTTTTTTAATTTTTAATTTTTTTTAATTTTTATTTTTTAATTCATTTATCATTTGCGAACAAATTTAATTCAATTGTGTGCGTAATAATAAAAATATAATTAAAACTTATTTACTTACTTAAAAAAATATGAAAACAAAGAAGATGCGCCAAGAGAAGAAGTGAGATGAATGAAAATAAAAGACAAATAAAAACAATGGAGATAAATAAAGTAGGTTGTGTATAAATACTAAATAAAAGAGGATTGTTAATATTAGTGTCGTAAACTGATGAGTGACCTGTGGATTGATCAAATGTCCACTGATACGAGTGATTTGTGTTATTACTATTTATTTTAGTTGAATTGTATAATTTTGTATTATTTAATAATCCAATATTACTTAACTGAAATGAATCTGTAGTATTATTAATAAAATCCAAATGTGAATCAGTTAAATTTACTTTAATCATATAATTGGTTTTATTGTCTAAAATAGTAGAAACATGTGTAATATTTAAATCTGACATTAACATAGCTTTACTTTCTTGTAAATAAGTTGAAGTAGGATTTTCAGTAGTAAGTAATAAAGCAACGTTATTTTGAGATAACCATTCATTAGAAGATTTGTTTAAAATAAATTTTATGTCATTATCATTAAAATAAGATATGGTATATATTAAAGAAATTATAAAAATGATAAGCGATCCAATCAAAGCTGTAAACACTGATCCAATAAAAAGTCTATCAATAGATAATAACCAATTTAAATAATTTTAAAATGTCATGAAATTTCCATATTTTTTTTTGTAGTATATTAATTTATTTTTAATTATTATAACCAATTCGAATTAACGTAATTTAATCCAGATTGAAAATTTATGTAAATAAAAAAACGGCTTATAAATTAAAATGTTTTTTTTAAAAAAAGTATTATTTCTAAAATTAATTGTTTATTAAAAACATAATTATTAAAATTAATTTATAAATAAAAAATTATCCAAATTTTAATAAAGTTTTAAAAAAATTTAAATGTAAAAAAATTATATTGTAATAAAAAATCTAAAACATAATAATTTATTTTCTTATAAATTAATAGATTAATTTTGGATTTATTTTATTTTTTAATATTCTATTAATAAGTTTTTATAGTTTATAAGTTTTTATTTTGTAGCAACTAGAAAAAAAACACATAATTTTTATACAATTTATTTAAAAATTAAATTTTTTTTTTTTAGTTTTTATTGTATCTTTATATTTCTATTTACTTAAACACAATTAATTAATATTAAAACTATTTATAAATAAAAAAAAATATATTAATATAATAAATAATTTATTTTAAGAAATATTTTTGTTCTAAATTTTTTTTATAAAAAATATTTCAAATTTAATTAAATTTTTTATTAAAATTTTTATAACTATTAATTTAATAAATATTAAAAAAAAAATTATAATAAAAATTAATAAAACATTTAATTTTCAATTTTAGAATTAATTATTTTTTAACAATAATTTTGTCAAACTTTTTTTATTTAGTATCTTTTATATTTAGTTCCATTAATCTTGTTTAAAAAAAAAAAAATATTGTGTATTAAAACAGTTAATATGCTCTAAAACGGCATAAATGGCCGCTAATCCGCTGCAGTCATCTTTAAATAAAAAAAAACAAAAAAAAACAGTTAATATGCTGCAATTAACAAATAAAGGAACACGTTTCATAAAAATTATTTCATATTTAATTTTAAGTAAAATAAAGTCAACTATTGTTAGATTTAAAAAAAATTTTAATACTCATTTACCTAACGTAAAAAACTGAATTTTTTAAAACTTATATAGATTTTGCATAAAAATTTTAACTTTTGGTTTATAGAAAATATAGCAATTAAAAAGATAGATTATAACTTAAGTTTTTTTTTATTAATTATACATTACATAGAATTATTAAAGAGCAACAGTCATAGATATATAAATGTAATTAAAATTAATTAAAAAGCCATTATGATAAAGTTGCTAACCATAAAAAAAAAATAAATTTCTAATTTTTAAAATACAGATTCAACAAATATTTAATGTGTTGAGCAATAAAATTTATTTAAATTATAAATTTATAATATATATTTTAATAATTATGTAAAGTTATAAAAATATTTTTAAATTATTTATTAAAAAAAAAAAATATTAAAATTTTTTTCTTCTAAATTTAAAATATTTAAAAATCAAAAATTTTATTATCCCGATATAGAAGTAAACACAGTAAATTTAGGAATAAACAAAACTTAATAATAATAAAAACTTTAAATTACTTATAAAAACTATCTAAGCAAAGTGTCTAAATAGTTCTTAAATAATTTTGGAAAGCTAAATTAATTAAAAGTGTGATTTAAAAAATAAAATAATAAGACAAGTAGCGTTAAAAACCTAAACTTATAAGCAAATTAAATTTTATTAATCATTTGAGTTTGGTAGATGTCGAATAAAAAAATTGGTTATAGAACAAAGTTTGATTTAAATTTCTTTAAAAAGTGTAAAATAAGAAATCTTTTATATTTTGTATGGAATAAATTAGTGTACTTCTTCAAACATTATTTTGTTAAATAATTAAATTGTAAATTAGAATAAATAAAACACGACAAAACGTAATTTTTATATTAATATTTTTTTTTTAAAAAAGCTAGTATAAAATTTTTAACAATAATTTTAAGTTTTTAATTATTTTAATTTTTTATTATATTTTTTTGATTTTCTTTTTTTTTAAAGGTGCTAATTTAAACTATATGTTAATTTAAATATTATTAAATAATAGAATTTATTTTATATATTTATTAAAAAGTTTTAAAATCAAATTTATTTTTATTAATTTAGATACATAATAATTAGAATAGAAAGTTTTTTAAGCTTTGACCAGCTAACTGAAGATATAACCCTCATGCTCTCATTAATAGAACGTACAGTTTTCTTATCTTTTTTTATTAATTGTGTTTGTTAAAACTTGTATAAATAAATATATCGCAGTGAATATTCATATTTAACAAATTAAAAGTTTAAGCATTTTTTACTTAAACATTACTGTGTTTGCTTTCTTAATTCTTTTTAAGTATTGCAGATTTTCACTTCTAGCATAACTGAACTCTGCCAAAGGTAATTTCTTAATATTGCTTGACTTCTTAAAATTATTTTTTTAACTATAAAAGTTTTAGTTTTATTAAAAAAATCCTTTAGATTTTATAAAAAAAAAACGCTTTTGATTTTAAGATGTTTAAATTTTCACTATGAAAGTGGATTTAATTAAAGTAATTATTTGTTTAAATGATTTTTTATTAAAGTTTGTTTAATTTTTTTTTTTGTTTATTATTTTATTTTATCTTAATTAGTCTTTAGTTTTAAAAACAAAAAATCTCAATTTTTATCTTCTGAACATTGGAAATATATTGAAAAACAAAAATAAATAATTATTTTATTTAAATATTTTAGTTTTTTTAAAGATTACTTTATTTGATATTAAAAAGATTGATATATATTTGTTAATTACAGATATTTTCTGTTGAAAAATCTTAATTAAAAAAGTTTTTTTGCATAAATAGAAGGTCACTTTTAGTCATGTCTTATATATATACAATAAAAAAAAGAAAATAATTTATTGTTAAAAAAAAACCTATTTTATTGTCAAGAGTTATACTCAGAAATATTAGTGAAGTTAATTAGTAATATAAATTATGGTTTTATAAAATAGGGATAATCTCAATACATTCGCACTTTTAAATAAACTCGAATAAAAGTGGTTAAAACATATTTAACTCTTTACACTCTAAGCGGCGCTTTAACGGCGTCCAGCTTTTGGCAAAATTACACTCCATACGGCGCCATATGGCGCCCAACTTTTTTAAACTGTCATATATCTTTTATTACTCATTTTTGAGCAGAGATTTTGGTTCTTTTAAAAAAATTTTAAATTTTACTGATTAATAAACATAAAAAAAAATTATTTATCTTTAAAAAAGGTTGAATTGTTTATATAAATATATTGCCTAATCTACGAAAAAAAATTGTGTTTAATTATTATGCATAGTTACATTAAGTTTCAATTCATAGTATTCAAAACTTTTTTTTAAGTTTTAAAATTTATATAAGAGCTTTGTTTAGTTTTAAGTCTAAACTGGAATCCTTAGATGAGTTTACACTTAATTGTTTTATTACTATTATTCTTAGCAAATTTATATTTATTTGTTTATAATTTTATCAATAAACTTTAAAATATTAAAATTTATGAAAATTTCTAATTTAAAATTTTAATTATTATTGAGTAAAAATTGCTAAAAAAATTTATAAAAAGTTCAAATTTTGAGCAAATTTTAGCGAAAACACTTCAAAAAATAAAAGTATTTTCAAAATTATCAAACTTTATTCAGTTATATTTAAAATTTTAAGTGTGTGTGATCAATAATTTAACTTTAACAACAATTTATTTAACTCCTGGTTCAAAAATTTGAATTTTAATAAATGCACTAGAACAGCTACTTGACTTGAAAAAAGTTCTTGGAGTAGAAAGGGTTAATATAAAAAACGAAAAAATATATAATTATATATTTTCACCATTAATTTGAATTAATAAATTCAATATTTGTTTTTAATATATTAAATTTATACTAAATATAAATAATAAAAAATAGTAAAAAATAACATTAACACTATAATACTAAATAAGAATGATAAAATAATGTAAACACAGACAGGAATATAAGACAATGATGTGAGAGAATTAAACAAAAGCAATACAGTAAAACAGGTGAATTTTAAGGCCCGTTAAAAAAAGCCAATTAAAATAAATAAACTAGTCATAGAAAGCTAACTAAAACAAAAAAACTAGTTTGAGAAAGTTAACTAGAAAAACTAAGCCAATTGAATTAATAGGAATACTAACTTGAATAATGAAACCAAGTATTTTAATCCGGTTAAATTTGACAATAGTTAGGTAGTCAGTTAATAACGCCAGTATTTGACTTAGCTATTAATTGAAACACTAAGAAACTAAGAAAAGTTAGCCTTCAATCACTATTAGAGAATAAGATTTCTGTTTTTAAAATAATAAAAGATAAAGCCGATTAAATAAAGTCATTTTAGTTTTTTGTATTTTTTCGTGCTGCTTAATAATTTATTTTCTTAAGTTACTATATTAAATTTTTGTACTTTTTTAAGTGTAAACAAAAATTTTGTAATATACGTAAGTTTGACGAGGCTAATCAAAGATTGTAACATTTTAATTAATATTAAATATTATTTTAAATTTAAATTTTTAAATTAAAAAATACAAATTTTAAATTAAGTTTAAAATGAAACTGTATTAGGTAAAATTTATTTAGCAATATAATTTTAAACAAATACACTTTTTTTTTATAAAATGTTTTTGATTTAAAAAAATTATTTTGAAAAAATAATTGAAAATGCAATAGTTCAAAAAAAAAAAAAATTTATGCTGGGTTTTTGTCTATTAGGTTGTATAACAATTTTATAGATAATTATTATTTAATCAGTGCAATTATAAATTATAATTATAAAAAAAAATATTTGATTTAATTTAAAATTATATTAAAAAAAGTATTTAATTTTATTAGGTTATTAAAACCTAAAATAAAAAAAAAATTAATCTTTAAATTAATTTTGTAGTAAATTCGAAAGAAGATGTCTTTTACCAAGATATTTGCTTCTTAATTTTATCTACCAAATCTGATTTAAAGATCTGATCTAACTCACTTAACCGTTTTGCTGTTCTATTTTATTACCCTTGAACGTGTTAAGTATCTTTTTTCAAATTTATTCTCATCAATTTAAAATATTAAAAATATTTCGAATAATAGTTATTTTTAATTTTATAATAAAACATTTAAAAAAAATATTGTTTCAACTTATTTTACTAGAATTAAGCAATTTGTCAAATAAAAAATTTATTCAATAAATTTTTATGTGATTTATGACATGTAAATAAAATAAAATAAAAAATTTTAAATTAAAATTTAAAAAAAATCTAAATTTTAAATTAATAGTTTTGGTTATTTAGTTATGCCATTTCTAATTATCAGAAAGTGAATTAAATTGTGTCAAAATTAAAATAAAAAAAAAATATTATTTTTACCAATTTAATTTTTTAAATTATAAAAATGTGTAAAGAGTTATATTATTAAATCAAAAGAAATTTAATATAAATAAATTTTCAATAATTTAAGTTGATGATTTATTTTTTTTTATAACTTAAAAAACCATTGAATTTAAATTTTTTGAATTTTTAATAAATATACTTATTTAGATTGAACAAATAAAATTGATTTAAAGCTCAAATATATTATAAAAACATATAATTTAAATACAAAATTATTAAACGTATTTATAAACTAATTTTTTAGAAAAATATTTATTGTTGATAAATTACATTGATATTTTTTTAAATTATTTTAAAATTAAATTAAATATTTGATATCTTATTGAAAAAATTATAATTTGTCTCAAAAACCATTTTGCATAAATTAATTTTATGTTTATTTAATTTTACGACTATAAATTAATTAAAATACAATCATAGTTTTACTCCAAATAAAAGTAAAATAAAAAAAATATAAAAAAAAACATATATATTGATTTTAATATTTATTTTGATTATAACTTTTAGTTAAAAAATTAATATAATAATTTGTATATTTTTTTAAGATATCTATTCAATAAAAATTATTTTTAATTTAGATTTTATGTTGAAAAATTGCGTAGAAATCGACTTAGCATACTAAATCAAAGTAAATTTAATCAAATAAAAAATTATTTTTGTATCAAATTCAAATTCGATTAGTAACAAACTTGTACAATTTACTTGCCAAAATATTCACACAAATACTAATTCATATGCAAAAATTGGTGTGTTCATCATTTTTAGACTTTTTTGAAATGAACTTATTTTTGACAATGTTGGTTTTTTAGAAATCTTACAACTTCATTGCACAAACGTCATCATATCCTGTAAAAAAAAAAACTGACAAAAAAGAAAAACAATCAAAAAAATAATTTTAGGACTAGTCAATTTCTCTTTAAGTCAATAGTTTTCAATGCACTGAACTGTGAATTGTGTCAAGATGAGCAAAATACACTAAACAAATGAATTCACACCGTACAATGGTC
This sequence comes from Pyemotes zhonghuajia, assembly GCA_025170145.1. Lineage (NCBI taxonomy): Eukaryota > Metazoa > Arthropoda > Arachnida > Trombidiformes > Pyemotidae > Pyemotes > Pyemotes zhonghuajia. Next base: position 10,832,233 of record CM045845.1, read on the forward strand.
AAAGACATATGTGATTTGTTTTTAGTAAAAGGTCGTTTTGTACACAAATGACAGCTAAAATAATACTGGTTAAATATTGGTGAAATATAAAAAAAGATGCATCCAAAAAATACATTTAAAAATATATTGAATCATGTATTAGAAATATATTTTACTAAGATATATAAAGAAATAATATATTATAAACATTAATTTGCGAAAATACGTTCCTACATAATACTCATATAAATGCATAAATCTGTTTATTTACTTATTATTCTACAATATATTATCAATGAGATTAAATTTAAGTAGTTATTTTTTTTCATTTTAAAATAAAAAAAATACAATTGCTTTTGATCACTAACTGCGCATCGTTAAGTATGATTTTGAAAAATATAAAGATGTTATGATTTTTGACATTTCTATGACACAAGTTTTGAAGTACTTCATTGAGTACTTGATTAACTACATATGATTTGAAGAATATATAAAGTTAATTTTCTTAGAAATAATCAAAATATTTTTAGATTGATTAATTTGACTAATTCAAACATAGTAAATTAATTACCAAAAGATGCAAAAAAAAAAGTAAATAAAGCAAACGGAAATAAGAAAAAAGAGCATTTTAGTAATAAATAATCTAAAAAATTAAAATATAATTTTTTACAATAAAACTTAATAAAAATATATAAATATAAACTTAAAGAAAGTAAACCAAAGTTGATTTTTTCAAGTTGCTTACCACAGAAATAATTTCAAAATTTAATATAAAATTAATTGAATTTCTTATAAATTTTTTTAATTCACTAAATTGTATTTTTAATAAAAATTTAATAATATTTTTAAAAAAGTAGATACTAGACTGATGAAAATAATAAAAAATTTAAATAAAAAAAGTATTTATTTATTAATGAGCAAATTATTTTACAGCATTTAATTTTACATAAAACAAAAAATAATTATATATAACATACATTTATAGTAATGTAAAAGGTTAATTGATATTATTAAAATCTACAATAAATATAATAAAAATGACGATTAAATAAATAAATGTCATTCATATTTTTAAACTAATTTATATAAATAAATTTAATTAAATTATGTTTTTAAATTATATAAAATTTATAACTTTTTACAATAATTCAATTATAATTTTTTTATTTTTATATAATGTCAACTAAAAGTACATAAACAAATTAATGCTATGTTTTATTAATTTTTATGCTTTAAATATATACTACCACATATTTTTTTTTGTATTTATGTAAACCATCAAAAGATAATATTTTTTCAAAAAATTATAATCATTAAAATCAATTGAAAAAAAAATAAAGAACAGGTGCAGTGATTTTACGTTATATATTATAATTTTATTATATTATATTATGTATAGTATTATATAGATAAAAAATTTTAGGTTAATATAAGTATATAATTTTTTTTTTACAAATTATGTTTATTTACATTTTAAAAAATATATAATTTTATTGATATATAAAAAAATATAATATAAATTTTTAAACTAAAAAACATTAAGTTTATTTTAAGATTTTATAAAAGAAAAATATGATAAAATTTTGAAAACAATTTAGAGAAGTGAGTCTATTAAAAAAATTAAAATAAAGTTTATTGTAAAAACTTATTTTAAATTTTTTTTTAAATATTATATAGATTTTTAACTTGATTTTGATCTTAATTCAAATAATAAACTATTAATTTATTTCATGAAAAAAATAAACTTTTTATTTTATTTAAAATTTAACTATCTTATCATTAAAAAAATATTTAATAAAAGTTTAATTAAATAAGATTTATTTTATTTAAAATTTTTTTAATATATTTATTTATCTACTCTAATTCAAAATTTTAAAAAATATAAAACTTAATATAATGTCAATCAATTCAATAAACAATAATGTTTAAACATTATAGTTTTTGTGTAATATTTAAAAGATGTATAATTTTATTATATTCTTAAAACAGCTCTACTTTATTTATAGATAAAAAAAAAATTAAAACAAAAATTTTTCATTTTAAAAAAGACAATCAAATATTAAAATTTTTTTTTTTAATTATTTAATCTAATTTTAACTTTTATTTTAAAAGGTATTAAAAAATAAAATAATAATTAAAATTAAGTTAATTAAAAATAATAAAATATTTATTTTGGAATAAGTTTTATAGTCTTAGTTATTTTTATTGTCTGGTAAAAGTTTGTGATCTACTGTACTGTAATTTGGTAAATATGTATTAAATTTAAATAAATAAGTTTTTTACTTGTAATTTTACATTTTATGTAATTGCATAAGTTTTTAATTAAGAAAATTTTGAATAATACTAAGATATATGAATTATAGTAAATTAGTGTTATTTACTGTTTCAATTCATAATCTAGTAATTTATTTTATAATATATGTGAAATTTTGAATGCTTACAAAATACATAATATTTATTGAAATTAAAAATTAATAAATTAAGTTTAAAAAAAAAACAAATTTTAAACATAAAAATATAAATTAAAAATATAAAATATTAATATAATTTTAAAAGATTAAATTTTTTTTAACATATTACTTATTGATCAGTATATTATTTTTAAATACAAAAAAATTACTTAAATTTATAAAATTTTATTATTAAAAAAAAATTTACATTTAACTTATATTTAAAAAAAGTTAAAATTAAATATAAGTAATGTTGGAATTATTATAACCTAATTATCTAACTAAAAGGCAAACTTACAAAAATTAAAAAACTTTATTAGAAATTATAACAAAAAAAATTTTGCTATGTGATTATAATTCTAGGGATGATTTTGAATAATTTACTTAATAATATAAAAAAAATTTTACATGTTTTTAATTTAGATAAAGTTAACCTTTTAAAAAAATTTAAATTACGTCCGATTTTTGTGGAATACGTGATTGTATTAAAAGTTTATTAAGAAAAAATTGTAATAATTTTATTTATCAAAAACTTAGAACTTTATGTTAAGTCTAAGTTCTTTATGTAAAAATTAATTTAAAAAATCTTATAAATATTAATTAAAAAACTAACAATAAAGTTTTTAAAATAAATAAGATTAAAATTAAAATTATCTATTATTACAATTTAATTTTTTTTTTAATAATTTATTGTAACTTTATTATATAATTTAAAATGTGCAATAGTTTTAAGATATTTTTAAAAAAATTACAAGTTTTGCAAAAAACAATAAAATGTGAATTAAAAAAAAAAATTATTAGACAAATATTAAAAAAATTTTAAAATTGAAACAATTATATAATATAATATTTTTATAATTTGTAATATTAATATTAAATTTACTTTATAAATAATTATAAATTGTGGAGATATTACTTCTATCAACGCCATCAACACATTTCTACTGTAGACTGATCTGAATTAGCTGAAAAAGAAATAAAAACATAAAATGCGACGAATTTAGAACCCTTCTTTACTACAAAAATTATCACAATGCAAGTATATACTTAAAAAACACTTAACAGTCTCTGCTTCTAGCACAGATTAAAGCTAATTTACAATTGGTTTCGTCTTTTTGATCTTCATCTCTTTCTCTACACTTTACTTATTATCTGAAATATTTGATTTTTCTCTTATTTAGTTAAATTAATTTTGCCTTTACTTTTAACTTATGACTGTTATTCATATCTTACTAATCTCTTCACTTAGTATTTTTTTTAATAACTGTAAATGTAACTTCTACTAGAATCTTTTGTCCCATTTGTATTCAATTCAGAATAGCCAACAGCTTCGTCATTTAATACCATACAAGTTAACCTTCTCCAGCTGTACTTAAGCTATTGGTATTAAAGCAATTGAGTCTAAGTCACAGGATCAAACAATTTTATACATTTTTTAGATTACTCAGCTTTGAGAATACGGGGTTTACAAAAAAGATTTTAGGCAAATAAAAGTTTTAAAACAAAATGATTTTAATAATAAAATTTTAAAATTAAATGAATATAATAAAAAAAATTTATATATATAAATTTACCAAAAATATATTAAAAAGATTTATTTAATATTATAATAAGATTAAAATAAAATTAAAAATTTTAGTTTTATAATGATAAATATAATTAATTTAAAAAATATTATATCTGATATTAAAATTTGTAGAAAAAAAATACTTAAAATATAATATTTAAAAATTTAAAATCAATGTTTGTTTTTATTTATAAATATCACAATAATATAAAGTTTTTTAAGTAAAATATTTAAAAATTTCTAAAATTAATTTTTTTTTTTTATTACAATGATATACATTTCCATATATAATTTTGAAATAAATTTTTTTTAAAAATAAAAAGCTTAAAAAAAATTTAATATTTTGATAAATTTTTTAACTTTATTTAAATTTAACTAGTATTTAAAATTAAAAATAAAATAAAATTTTAAATAAAAATTTTTAAGTTATAAATCTAAAAAGCTAATTTTAAATTAAATTTTTTTTTTAGTGTACATCTAGTTTTAATTTTTTAGAATACTTTAATTAAGGATATATATAATAAATATATAAAATTGTCTTTTTTACAAAATAGCTTTTTAAAACTTTGAAAATATCCTGAAAAACTATACTATTTCTTATTAAATTTAATATTAAAAAAAATGTACGTTTTTAATGATTTAAATTTTGGTGTTCTGTAATCAAAGATTTGTAAATATCTATTTATAGCAATAAAAAAATATTACTATTGTTTAAAACATATTATATAAAACTTTATTCTAATAATTTGAATGTTTGAAATTATAAAAATTGTTTACAGCATGTTTCTCATTTTGATTTTATTAAAGTTATATGGCTTAATATACATTTTTCATATTTGTTGCTCCAATTAAACTCTATTGATTAAAAAAAATTATGCTAAAAATTACTTTAATTATTAAAATTATGTAAATTTTAAATATAAATATTTTAATATATATGTCTATTTATTAAATATGCATATCTATTAAATTAAAATGTAATAATAAAAAATAAAATAATTGTATTTAAAAAAAATTAATAAAATTTAAAAATTAATTTAGCTGTAAAGTATCCAATATCAAAACAATAATATTTAAACAAATTTAAGTAAACATAATATAAATAAATACAATAAAATGATTTACCAAAGCATACTTTGACTATGGTGCAATCTTTTGTACCCTGAAATATTTCTCTTAAGAAATGTAAAACAAATTTTAAAAATTCTTATCTGACTAATACTTCAAAAGCAGATCAAAGCAAGGTTTGGGTAGAGGTACTGCAGATCTTACTCAGAAAAACTCAGGGATAGATTTATTACGTCTTAATGAGGCCAGCAGGATTAAGGAGGTATCGCTTTGTAAATGTAGATGAAATAGTATTTGTAAACCTATTATTACATTAAGGAACTTAACGGTAAAAATGAAACTATCGACCAATAACAATCCTTTGGTATTTAGTGTTAAAACCCTATCACGATAGATAATCTTGAGTAGATATATTTCTATCAAAAGAATCTGGTAAAAGCCTTTGAAGAAAGTATTTAAAGTTAGTAGAGTTTTGGCTTTGTGATATATCAATAAAGATAGAGTTAAAATCCTTTGCTTTCTTGTTTCCTATTTATTACTTAAGGTTTAAGTATACATTAATAATAATTATTAACGTATATTTAAAAATATAAAATATAAATTTTTTTTTATTTTTATTAATTTTTATTCAAAATTTAAAAAAAAAATGTAATCATATAATTTAAATTTTTTGAATATAATTTTTTTTTATTTTTAAACTGTTTATTAAATATTTAATTTTTTAATGGTAAAATAATTTACATAAAATTTATATAATGAAAAATTAAATAATTTGTGATAAATACTGTTTAAAATTTTTATAACAATAATAATAATTTAATGTGGCTTAAAATAATTGTTCTAGATTGGTCACGTTTTATAAGATTATCTTTAATTAATAATTTAGATAAATATTAAAATTCAAATTTAAAACAAACTATTAAAAAATAAATTAATTATTTAAATATTTATAGTTTAATTTTTATAATAAATAATTTTCGACTTTTCTAAAATATTTTTAATAGAATAAAAATTGAAGTGAATTTAAAATAAAAAAGTTTTAAATTTTATCAAAAAAATAAATATTTAGTAAGAATACAATAAAAATCATAATACATTATAAAAATTTTAATTAATAAAATATTTAAAATTGAAAATCCGAATTAAATCAAAACAATTGATATAATAACTAAATTTATAAATAACAATTTTGTCGGAAAAAAAAAATAAAAATATATTAAAGTATTTTTTAGAATTTAAAAAAACATTTAAAACCTCAAATTTAAAAATAATAATACCTAAATAAATGAATACATATTTTTTCTTTTATTATTATTCATTAAATTTTATAAAAATTTATATAATGTTTTAGAAAATAATTATATTTACTATTTTTTGATTAAAATAAATTAATGAATAATTGAAAAAAAAAATTAATTTAATTCTTGATTTTTAATTTTTTTAGTAATATTGTTTAATTTATAAAATTTTTATATTTATATAATTTATACCATTAATTTATTAAACTTAATAGAATGATTAAATAAAAAGAATTAAATTGAATTTAAAATAAAAATATTTGATTTTTTTAAATTTAAAAATAAATTATTAATTTTTAAAAATATAACCACTTACTATAAATTGAATAAAAATTTTTAAAATTTATATTAACATATAATTTTTAATTCAAATAATTTTATCAATATATCAGAATTATTTTTAATTGTTAAATACTAAATGTAAATCAAGAACAATGACCAAAAAAATTATGCATCACGAACAAAAATAAAATCAATTTTTATCAATAAAATAAGATAAACTCAGATTACTTATCAATTTTAGAAAATTTATTTGCTAAGTAATTATCAAGTATTTCTTTTTTTTAAATCCTAAAAAATAAAATGATTTACCCTTAAATTTAGTCTAAACTCAACAAACAAAAGATTAGACAATTACTAAAAAATTAACTCAAAGTACAGAACTAGAAAATTATGCCTAAATTGAAATAATAAAAATAAGCTTTTTTTACGTAACACGTATAAATGTAAAGTGTTTCTATCACTTAGAATCAAACTTGATTATGAGTAGTAAATTTTCAAAAAAATAGTATTAATAATACTAAGACAACACTGGAATAAACTATTATACATACTTTTAAAGCTGAGATTACAATTTTAACAAATAATATATCTTTAGATTATGTATAGCTAGAATTACAAATAAAATAAAAAATTTGTCTTTATGTCTACAATAATGAATCAATGTAGTGTATGATAATCTTTTTATATATAATAAAATTATGTTTTAGGTGTAACTGTTTATTTAACTTTCATTTTTAAAGCATTATTCAATAACTAATAATTCTGCATTTTACCAAATAATTACTAATAAATAATAATATTTAAGATTAATATATTAAATTTTATAGCTAAAGCTTTAAACTATTAGTATGGTTAATTCTAATTTAAATAATTAATAGACTACGGTTTGTAATTCGAGCAATAATCATAAAAAAAATTTTAGAAAAAAAAAACATAAAAATTAATCTTGAATGTATGTAATTTATTCTTGTTATATAAAATTAAGGTTAAATAAAAACAAATTATTTATTAATTTAAATTTTTAATAAAAAAAAACAGTATTTATAAAACTGCTTTAAATATAAAATTTATTGTTTATTATTAAAAAAAAACAACTTATATTAATCAAGAAATAAAATATATTAAATAAATTTTTATAAAAAAATAAACTTTAGAAAATAAAAAAATTATAATTAATAAAGTTTTAGAAGATTAGATTAAAGGATCAAGAATTTAGATTAAAATAAAAAAAAAAACATTGTATTGGAAATCTGGTAGTTGTGGGTTTATTGCCACATATGGCAAGACTTGCATGTATGATGTTTGTAATGAGTGTCGAACTGTCTGGTACATTCTGGAACAGTCTTATCGTTGTTCCAGAGTGATACTTAAGTAACTAGTTTGTATACCACTGTTAATAGTTCATGTATGTAGGTCTTAGGTACTAGACGTACTTTAATAGAAGACTAAAATCTATTATTCCACACACTATAAGTGTAGTTGTAATTTAATTAAATAATAAATCTTAATACATTGTATTTGTGCCTAATATAAAAAAATTTAAATAAAATATCAAACAAAACGTTTGATAATTTTAAATAAATAATTAAATTTATAGATTCAAATTAATAAATTTATTATTAATAGAAAAGTATATTAATAGATTTAAAATTTTTAAAACTGAATTGACACATAATAATTTTTTTATAAAAAGCTTTAAATAATAATAATAAAATATTAAAATAAAATAAATAAAAATTAAAAATATCATCTAGTTTAAAGTAAAACTTTACCAATAAAAAAAATTTTTAAAATTCAAATTTTTTTTTTATTTTTAAAACTTTGATTAAAATTATTATTTATTTAAATAAATATTTAGAATATTTATATTTAAACTTTATTAAATTTTTCAAAAAATAAAAATATCAATATAAACTTTAAAAAATTTTTTTAATTAAATAACAATAATTTAAAGTATAAAACAAACATAATGTAGAATTTAGAAAAGGATATATAATAATAAACAATCTTGAATTTAATTGTTTTAAAAGTATAAATGTACTAAAATTATTTTTAGGTAAAAAACAATGAAAATGTTTCGATTTTATATATTATTAAATTACATGTTTAGGATTAGAAAATATTAGAGTTACTTATAGTTTTTGTTATATCTATAAAAAATCAAAAAATTATAAAAATCGTATAAAAAATCAAACGTTGTTTAAAATTACCTTATATAGTAAATTTTATAGTAATTAATAAGATTATTATTTTTTGAGTAATTTATTAAAAATTAATTAATATAATTTTAATAACTTTAACAATAATATTTTTAAGAATAATTATTTAATGGTAAAATTTGATTTTTAAAAATAATTTAATTACAAAAAAAATTTTAAAAAAATATGATTTGTTATCAAATATTTTAAATTAAAACTTTATTTATAATTAAAAATAATTAAAATAAACTCTAATATTGTTTTATTCCTTATATAAAGTTTACTATAAAATAATAAAAATTTAAATAATTTAAAAAAAAATAAAAAAATAAATATAATAAATTATAAAATAATTACCTAAAAAATTATTTTTATAATTTCTTAAAAAATATAAAAAATTATATTTGTTGGAAAAATATTAAACTATTATTAAAAATTTCATTTTATTTACATCTTATAAACAAATTTAAAATTATTTTAATAATTGAAATAAGTTACTATAGCGATTAAAAAACTTTAAATAATATTTTTTAATAAAATAAATCCAAAATATTAAATATTTAATATAAAAATTTTTGATTAAGTTCTTTAATTAAAATTATTTTAAAAATAAATATATAATGTTGTATTAGTGCTTATTGTAAATAAGTTGAAATAAATTTGTTATCTAAAAGTTGATATTTTTGAAGTTTACAAAGGGTTTACAAATTGTGAAGCAATACTTAATAATTACGTGATAAAATAGTAAAAATTTAAGTTATCTAATCACTAAAATATAGATTCTAAATGATATAAAAAGAAATATAATTTTTTGTATAAAGTATATTTTAAATAATTTTCTATCTTTTAAACGTTTTCTGGATCTTAAAATCTCTTTGGTCATTTAATTGACTGAACGTTATAAGTAGATAACTTAACCTCTAACAGGTTATTTCTTCAATGTCATATAAGTAACTTGGCCTCTACTTGTGCTTTATAATATTATCACTGCGTTACGGTTTCTCATTATACTATATTTTAAGATTAAACAATTTTAAGATGTTACTATAAAATAGTAGTAAAATAACAGATTACCACAATAATCAATAAAATTTTATACTTTATTAAAAAAAATTTTTTAACTAGCTATAATAAAGGTAAATAAATATATTATTTAATAAATAACTGTGTTTATACATATATACGTAAACTTATAACTACAACTTAATTTAAGAAATGAAAAATACAATATAAAATATATAAATAAAAAATTTAAAATAAAAATCACATTAATCAATTGGTAAATAACTATATTATCAATATGTAATAGAAAAGCAATAAATTTTATATTTTTTATTAAAGTATGTTATTATTAAAACAAATTACATAGATACAAATATATAAAATAAAAATATTTATAAAAAAATGATTGACTTAAACTATAAAATTTAAATAAAGATTTTTAGGTTTATATATATAAATATATAAATATTTTGATTATAAATTTATGTTTTTCTTTTTTTACTTATAATTATTTTTGCATATCATTTATTGAAATATATAAAAAAAAAATTAAAAAAAAAATAACTTTTAAAATTTTTACATTAAATATATTTCTAAAAAAATTAAATTATTTTTATTTATTACTCTTTAATAAATTTTAATTATAAAATAATAAATGTATTTATCAATGAACACAAAAATAGAAAAATAAATAATTTTTACTAAAATATTTGCTAGTTTGTTTATTTTTAAAAAAATCTTAGTATCGCCTGTCAATTTAACTTTTATTAAACTACGTTGTAAAATAATATTTATTATTATTAAGGATTAAAATATGTTTTTCAGTACGATCAAATTATAACTGCAAAAGTAAAATGTATTTCTTAGTATAATTAAATCGTACTGCAAGATTAACTCTAAAAAACAATATTTTGAATGAGCGGCCTGACAATACGGGCGTTAGCTTTTGTCACTTAAGAACAACATCCTGGATAACTGCATAAAGCTTAATGTATTTTTCAAGATATGCATGTGACATATAATAATACGGTCTTAAAAAATAGCGCAAAAAAGTAATTTAGGCCGGACAACTGACTGAAAAAGTAAATAAAAAAAAAGTTATAAAAAATAAAAAGTTAATTTGCACGTTCTTGGCAAGAAAGTGTAAGTTTCTATGGTTAAGGGTTAAAATTATTAATCTATAGATGAGCTTTAATTTATTAAGATTAATTAGATTTTATTAATAGTAATCAACGATCAAAATCTATTATTTTCAATTTTTTTTATTTAAAATCTGAAAAAGTTTTAATAAAAGTTCTTAAAATTTTTTATTTTTTTTAGTTTAAAAAAAAAGCTAATTTTAATTTTATTTAACATTAAAAAAATATGTTGTAGTGAATTTTTTTGTAGAACACATATATGTAATAGTTATATGTAAATGATTAAGAGTCTTCGTTCCCTTAGTGCAGAGGTAAAAAACTAAATAATGCTCTTAATTCCTGAAAGATAGAACCTGTGTTTAAAAGTCTGTGTGACCTTTTAGATAAAGGAGATTCAATATCCCTCCGTAATTGACCGTAAAGGTTCCAGTCATCAGTAAAGAATGACACCACGAGTAACTGTGAAGTTCCCAAATAAACGAATTGTAATATAAAGGTTAAAGGTTTGTTACAAAGGGTATAATATCCTGGTAAACAATAAAAAGAGAAAAAAACCCAAAAGACAGAAAATAAAAGGACTCGGACAAATAATTTGAGAGTTAGTAGTAATCGTAGTTTTTTAAGTAAAATTATCTATTACAATGTTTATTATTTTCAGACTTAAATATAATTAAAAATAAATATTTTCTATAATATAGAATTTTTCATTGTAATTTAATTGATAATTAATTTATATTTAAATTATTTATTTATTTTAATTTGCACTTATTTTTTTTAAAAAAAAACCTTAATTAAAAATGTTTAAAGGATTTTTAAAACATGTGTCAAAAATTCAATCAAACACAATTTTATTTTATTTATATTTCTATTACTTATTAAAACCGTAAATTTTACAATAAACAATGTTTTATATATTAAAAAATAAACTTTTATATCTGCATATACAAGTATATACTTAAAAGAAATCTTATATTTATAAAACTATGTATTGTAATAATGCCTAAAAATTTTTTAAAAAAATATAATAAAATAAAAACAAAATATATTAAAAACATTAAACCAAAAAAAAATTATATATAAAATATATGATAAAATAAATAGAAATAGTTAGAATTTTGTCGAATAAGTTAATTAACTATTTTAATAAAATTCTTTTGTTTTTAATCAAAATAAAATTTGCTATATTATTGCTATATATTATTATTAAAATTTTCTTATTTTTTACTCAAAATAATTTATTTAAATTAGTTATCTAAAGTTTTAAATATTAAAATAAAATTACTAAAAAATATTATTTTATTTTTTACTTTAAAAAAAAAAATTATTTAAAATATTTATTTAAAAGTATTATTAAAAAATTATTCATATTTTAAAAATTTAAATAATTTTGATAAAAATATTTTTAATTTTATTAGATGATAACATCACGTCTTATAATTTTCTTAAATTACTTTTATTTGTATTATTTTAATATTAGTTAAAATTGTATTATTTTTATTTATTGTAATATTTTAATAAAGTTTTAAAAAAAATTAATTTAAAAAAAAATCAATAAATTTACAAAATTTAAATTAAATTTATATATTTATATTAATTTAAATAATAGTAAGTCAAAATATTTATTTAACAAAAAAATATATTTAAAAATTAATTTTTTTTTAAATTATCATTTAAATTTAGTTTTAAAGCTTTTAATTATTAAAGTTAAAGCAAATTTTTTTATTTTTATTAAAATTTTTAAATAAAAACTAAAATCTTACATTATTTGTATTTTTATTTATAATTTATTTAAAATTTTTAATTTATTTAAGGTGTTAAATAATATAAAAAAGTAATATTTTTTAAATCTATTTTAAATAAAATAAAATTAATTGCATTAAGAATGTTACATATAAAATAAAAATGTATATTTTTTTTAAATTTAAAAAGTTGTAAAAAAATGTTAAATAAATCTTCAATTTATTTTTATTAAAAAGAAGTTAATAAGAAACAAATAAAAAATGCAACACTATAAAAAACATAACTATGAAGATAGGATTAAAATTAAACTAGTAAAGAAAAGATGAGTTAAATTTCTATAAAACATTTGTACATACCAATATAATATCAATTATTATAATTTGTTTTTAAAGCAATGTAAAATTAATGTATATATTAAAATAAATGTTTTTTTTTCAACAAATATAAAATATATATTTAACATTCAGAAAACTTTAATTATTAAGATAAGAGCAATTACGCAAATTGCTTAACAATCCATTCAATAATTTTAAAAACAAAAAAAAATATTTTTAAAAATATTAATATAAAAAAAAATTAAAAGTGTAATTTTGTATATTTTGTAGTATATAGCACACAACATTCTAACCATGTTACTGTATACATGTTATGTGTCGGTTGTGTGTGCTTAGTTGTGACTAAGTGACCACAAAAATAGCTAAATGTTATTGTCATAACGAGCACAAATGAGGGTAAAGTGTGCTCTTACAGGCAGTTGAATCCTAATCTTGGCTTAGTTGAGAACTGCATATACTCTTTTGTAACTTTTGTGATATCTATTTTAAAAATAAAACCAATTTAATACTACATATGTTAACAATATTATTTTTTATATTTGTAAAAACTTAAAATTTTTATATTTTAATAAATCTTTGTTTTATTATATTTTAAATTTATATATTTAAAACAAAAAAAAATCTAAACTAATTAAAATATTTTTTTTAATAATATCAAAATTATTTAACAAGATTATTTTTAAAATATTTTTAGTGTTAAAGTAATTTTAATTAAATAAAATAAAATATTTTAAATATAATAATAAAATAAAATTTTCTTTAATAATTAAATTTCTTCTAAATAATAAATAACTAATTACAAATTAAAAACTTTTTTATTTAAAAGTGTATTAAAACTATTAATAGATAATTTTTAATAATTTATTAAACTTAATTATTTTTAATAATTTATTTTTTTTAATAACTTAAAATACTTTTTTTTATTTTTAAAAACTTAATTGTAATAACAAATAGAAAAGCAAGAAAACGTATATATATATAAAATAAATATTCCATATTATAGCATAATAAAATTGTGTTAAAATTTATATTTAACAAAATTAATTTTGTTAATTACATAATAGTAAAATGAATTTTCGACTATGTAAACCTGATTGTGCACAATCAAACAAAAATATGCATTAAAACTTATACAAGAAACTACATTTGACCTGATAAACACAAAGTCAACGTTTGTAAATGACCTGAAATAGTTTGGACACATTAAGCTAGTGAATTTAGTGTTTGCTTTTGACACAATATTGCGTTAAATAATCAAATCAAAGTAAAATATGTGTTTACCTGTGCAATTAAAACTTATGCCAATGATGACCATAAACCTAAACATTTTTCACACAGTTAAATCGTGATCCAGCCTATTAAAAAACTAATCACAGAAAAAACAAATAATCTGCATACTAAAAATACTAGACCACAGATATTTAAACTATACAAAAAATATTGCTTAGTCAAAATAAAAATTTAAAACGGTTCAATTTTAGCTATATTTTAAATAAAAATTACTTGAAACTCAATTTAATTGCTTGCTCACACATCATTACTACAATTGTAAACCAAGTAGGTTAAAAATGTTAAAAATAATAAATAAAAACAAAAAACTGTTTTATAAAAAAAAAATTTGGTATTTTTTATTTTAATTTTTGTTCTTACATACCTGTAATTACGTCCACCAACACAATTATTGAGCCATTTACAATGATGATCAAAATTATAGATGCATTTATTGCACGCAGAACAATGTTTTGATTTTGCACTAACTGAACATTCACAAATGTAACAAAACTGATTTTCAATCACATGTTTATGCTTAGTTCTATCAAAAGGTTTTGTTTGCAACATAGAATTAGACCCAGTTTTAATCTCTGCTGCTAGTAATTTTTGTCTATCTAAAACACTTGGATCAGCAGGATTGACACTTATTGCACAAGTATGAAGACATAAATGTATTAAAAAAAAAACTGCATTGGTTAAATAAAGAAAATATTTCCAATGTTCATCTGTCAAAGGCAACAAGGGTAACAAATATCCAAAATACATAGCTGATAATAAAGCAAAAAATAGATAAGCACAAAGTTGCAAAGGATGTAATGGTTTAGACCAACCATTCTCGCGATACCCTTGACAATTATAACTTATGGCACTTGTGTTACTTAACTGAGCTTTAATTGGTTCTTTACTTAAACATTTACCACTATTTTTGATGAGTAAAGAATTTGATTGTCGTGCACCTATTTCTTTACCTGTTTTTCTATTATTTTCTAGTTGTTGATTTTCTTCATTGTTGTCGTTATTTAAATCTTTTGTCAATATATTTTTATTATTGATTTTGTCATTTTTTATCTTTTCACTTTTACTTTGATCCAGTTGGTCAATCGATTTAATTTTCTCTGATGTTGAATTGGGAATCACAGAACCAGTGCTTTTATGCACTGAATCTTCACTTGGATAAACTTTTTTCTTTGCCAAAACACCCATGATAATTTCTAAATAATTTTCATTTGATGATTGATTAGAAAAAATACTTTTTCTATCAATATCAATTAGGTTTTTACATATATTTTTTATTTGAACACACAATAATGTTTATGTATAAATTTGAATGATTTTTAATTGAACAAAATAATAATTTCAGATATTGTATTTAAATTTTCAGACAATATATTCAAAAGATCTTTTATGTCGGAACAGTAAAAAAAAATACAATAAGCCAAATTATCCGATGTTTGATTAGTATAAGATTATAAATGCAAAAAAAAAAGAAGCAAATATTAATATATTAATAAGTAAATTAAATTAAAAATATTGTAACATAAGTTAGATATTATAAGTTTTCAAAAATAACAAAAATATAAAATAATTTATTAAATAAAAATAATTTTTGATACCATATTTTAATATTAAATAAAATTAAATAAAAATTAATTAAATTAAATTTAAAACTTTATTTAAACAAATTCATTAAATTATATATAAAACTGTAAATCAAATTATTAAATTATTATAAATTATTTTATATTTTTTTACAAATAAAATGTTTAAAAAAAAAAATATAGTTTATATTAAAATTCTTTTAAATAAATTTAAAAATATATTAAAATTTTCAATTTAAATTTTTATAAAAAATAACTTCACAAAAAAATATTTTTCTATTAAAGAAAGATAAATTAATTACATTTATTAAAAAATTATAAATTTCTATTTTTTTTTCCTAAATTTTTATTTAAGTAATTTCCGAAATAAAAACAATTATTTTTTAATCTAAAAATTTAATACATTTTAATATTTAATAACAATGTTTATTAAATAAAAAAAAAATTATATAATAATTATTTTTTATCTATTTCGAAAAAATTTTAATGCTTTTGAATACTTTTTAAATTATAGGTTTTAATTTATATTAAAATTTGCCAAACTGTAACAAAATTTATAATGAATCAATACAAAAACTTATTATTTTTTATAAATTGTTTGTATGAGTTTTTTTATTTACAGAAATCAATAGCATACATCCGGTAACTGACAAATAAAATAAATTAAAATAATATTTAATTTAATATTAAATATTTTTAAAAAATATTTATAAAGGTAAATATAAATAAAATAAAAACTATTTAAAATAAATTTTTATTATTTTAATTAAATTGTTTTTAGATTTTTTAATTATAGTTTTTTAAATTTATTTATTTTTTTTTTGTAATATAAAAAAAATGAATAAATAAATTTAAATAATTATAAAATAAATAATCTTAATATAAAGTCAATTTTATCATATAATTATACTTTAATTTTTTTTAAACTTATACTATTTAAATTATATATAATCTTGTGTTAATGCAAACAAACAAGAAATTTGAGTATAGTTTATTAATTTTTATATTAAAAAAAAAATATCTTTTTTAATTTTTAGTAATAATTATATCAACAAATAATATTTAAAAATAATTATTAATAATTTTGTCTACTATTTAAAAAAAAATTGATTTCATAATTAAAAATATAATTCAGTAATAATAATGCTTGTTAAATTAAAACAATTTTAATTCATTCATTTAATAAAAATATGCTTTGCAGTTTTATTAAAATTTGAAGATTTAAAATTTATTATTTTTTTACAATAAGTTTTATTAAAACTATATTTATATTTTATCAATATTATCATAAAAGATATTTGTGTAAATCTATTTTGTTATATTATTGTATTAAAAAAATTATTAATATATTGAGTTAAATTAACATTAGCTATTTATCAGATAAAAATATGTAAACACAAACAAATATGCCAAAATAGAAATATTTTTTTAAAATGTTGATAATTAAAAATTATATATTAATTAATAATCTAAAAAAAAACTCTTAATAAATATTTTCAACAATTTAAATTTATAAATTATAACAAAAAATTTTCTTTATTTTTTTATTATTCTTTGCAAAGAAAAATAAATAAAATATAATTTTTGATATTTTAATTTGTTTTAATTAACAAACTAAACAAAATAATCAAAACTAATTTATTATATAAAATTTTTGATTTGATTAATATAACCTTATTAAGTAAATTATTTTATGATTCCTGTTTTGATAATATATTTTTAATAATAATTCATATAAACGCATTTGTAATATTAAAATTAACGTTAGTCAAATAATTACAAAAATGCGCACGTTATGCATTATTGTTTCATAATAAATTTAACAAAATATAAAAAAAAATTCTACTATACCAATATATATATAGTATAGTTTAATAAAATTAAAACTAATAATAATAATAAATAAAAAAATTATATTTAATATTATAATTTTTTTTAAAAAATAAACTAGCAAGGTGGCCTAAAAAATATATGTTCTAGTTTGGCCCAAAGCGCCTGTTAATGATTAAATTAAAATTATTTCAATATATTTGAGTTTGCTTATAATTTACTGAATTATCCTGATTGTATTTAATTTAAAGTTTAACAAAAAAACTTAGTTTTTAGACCTTTGACCTAAAGCTCTATTAATATGACCCTAAACTATGTGATTTTTGTAAATGTATATACTAATTTGAACAAAAATTACAGTTTTTTTCTAATCGTTAAAATTGATCATTATGATCATGCGTAAACAATAACATGTCTTTGTAAGTCAAACTGGAAAAAAGTAAAATTTTAATTTTTTTTTGATAATAAATAATTGGCCGAGTTCTAAGATATCGTTTATATTGACCAAATATAAGTTTTTTACTCAAAGTAACAAAAAAAAAAAGTGATCTAGAGCAATTATTTTACTAAAATTGATGATTTTTGTACGTGATCATATAGTACTTCTTTGATGAAACAAAGTTTGTGACAAATACATGGTTTTATTTATAAAATGATCAACTAGATAATCAGCTAACCAACTCTGTCAATTGTGTGATGAGTGTACAAATCAAATGATATTCTTGTTTAACACAGTTTTTTGTTTGCTTACTTTTAGTTGAATTTGACCAAGTTTTGTCAACTGAATTTTAATTATCATTTACTACTAGTTTGAATTATTTATTTTACTGAATTTTTGTTCAAAAATATCTTATTATCAATTTGTTTATGCAAACTCAAATATAGTTATAAGATGTTTTTGTTAGACTTTTATAAGCTTAAATTGTTTGAACAATTTATATTTGTATTAACTTAATTTTATTCACATCTTATAAATTTTAGCTTTATATTTAACTTATGTAAATTTGTCATAACATATTCGATTACCAATCATTGTTTTTTTTAAAGTCACGTTTATTTGTAAAAAAAATTTTAGTATTAAGGTATATTTTAATCATACTTTTAATCTGATTTTGCTATTTTTAATATATTTTTATTATTATATTGTTTTCAACTAATCACTTTAATATTAATATTTATTAAAACATGAATAATTAAAAAAATTGATAATCAATTTATCTTAATTAAATAAATTTTAATTGATGATTAAATTGTGAAAAAAAAAATTTTATTTCTACTATGTATAAATTAGCATATAAATTTTAGGCAAATGTCAATTAAGTAAAATATAATTTTATAAAATAATTTTTTTTATTGAATTAACTTCATAAAAATTATTATTAATACGTATTTTTAACTTACTTAATAAAATTAAAGTATATAGACGAAATCCAATGTAAGAAAAAAAATATATTATTAATTAAAAATTAATTATATTAATGGTTCTAAACAATCCTTTAAAATAAAAACAAATTAAAGAACAACTAAATAGGATTAAAAAATAATAAATTTTAAAATTTTTATTGCATAAAATATTGAATAAAAATTTTAATTGTTTTAAAAAATATTTAACAAATTGAACCCCAAATTAAAATAAATTTAACACAATTATTATAAGCTTTAGATACATTATTTTCTTTTTAATGATGATTTATTAAAACAAATGTTAAAAAATATTAAAATAAAATTTTAACTCCTTTTTATTAATTTGAATTGATATATTAGCAGGTCAAAAAAAATCATAAAAAAATTTTTTTCAAAAAAATGGGAATTAATAAAGAACAATTGCATTAAGTTTGCAATTGCAAAAAAAAAAGATCCATTTTTAAATTTAATTTTTTATTTCCATTCGAATTAGTTTTCTAAACTTGATCACAAAATCTGAAAATTGCAATTAAAAATAATAATTTGTCGCAAAACAAGTACATTGATCAACCCCCATGCTGGTTTTGTCAGCTAACTAAATTAAATTGCTTAAACGAACAAATCCGACCAAACGCCTTTGGCCATTTTCACATAACAGGTGTAAAAGTTGAAAACTAAATAACTGAAGTAAATACAAAACTTGAACAAACATAAAATCAATGTAAAAGCTGCAATTTAGCTTTGTCAAAATGTTTTTAGTAAAAATGTCACTTTGAAATGGAAATTTGAAAAAAAACAATTGTAAATCGAATATCGTTTAGCTTTGATTACTATGGATAAGATGTGAATTTAGTTGCAGAATTTACACATTTTCACTTTGTGATTTGTTGGCTATTCAAAATTCAATGATTGTCTTTGGCCAATTTCAGCATCTATTCTGCTTGAATGCCCTTCACAACTTATGTTCATTGCACTTGTGCTCCATTGCATTTACATTGGTGCTTGTGTTTTCTGGCTTGTTGTTTGGCATGAATTTGTTTAAATGAACATTTTCCACCACAATTTTGCCAACATTTGTTTTTTCCTGTTTGTTTTCAGGCCAAACACTTACTTTCTTGCATTTTTTTAAGAAAGCCGATTTTGCTTGATCGGAAAAATTGAAAAATCTTTTTGAATGTTTGTCATTTTGAGCTATTTGGGCAAAATGCTAGATAAAAAATGAATTTAAAAAAGATAACATGAGACTATTATTGTGAAACGATTTGAATGGATATTTTTAGTTTTGGACGTTTTTTACAGTTTAGACGTTTGTTTTGCATATGATTTGATCAACTAGAATGAAAGAAGAAAATCAATAAAACACATGAATCCATATTTTCAAGTTCAAAAGCAAACACAAATTAAATTGGAAGAGGTGGAAATGCAAAAGTTGCTAAGCAAAGTTAATTTGCGTTCAGCCGCGCATGGTCAATGAGTAAGAAATAAAATTGACAAACTTTGAAAGTGATTCACGTGAAATGATTTTGATGCGGATTGAAAGCAAAGCTTAATTTAATTTAATTATCACTATTGGGGTTTACAAGCTGGCAGTAGAAGCATTGTGATGGGCAAATGTTTAATATGCACTTATTCACTTAAACACAAAATATGTAGATGAATTTATGATAGGCATTTAGCTTGCTTTAAACTTAGAACGAAAAAGTTCTTAGAAGTTATTGGATTAAATAGATTTTTGAGTCAATTAATCAAAACCTGAGAAAACAATAATTACTGAGTAAGATTTGTTAAATTGAGCACTTTGCAGTTAGTCACAAGACAGTTGAACGGAGCAAGGACGGCAAACTTGCAGAATTAAATTTGCAAAAAGTGGCGTAGACAAGAGAATAAGATATTAGCCAATTTAAATAGATCACTATAAATTGTCAATGAACGATTTGATAGTGATGGCTGATTAATTTGGACACGTCATAGAATTATAGATAGTCCATCTTTAGTTTGATTTGCACTTGAATTCATGTAGTTGATCAGGTCGCAACAGAACTGGCCTCTGAAGACTAGTGTTGGGTTTAAGACCAAACAACTGGGAATTCCGTTTCCGGTAGCCAGTGCTGGTCTTTTCATATTGTTGGGCCGAATGTGTGTGGATCGAACTCAGGTCCAAACTAATCTGCGCCACATCTGATTGTCGGTGCAAAGGCAAAAGCTGATTAAAAATATCCAAATGCACTTGCGTCTAACTGTTTTTAGTAAAACGAGCCCAGCTGCGTCGATTCCTGCATTATGCACATGCCCATTGATCTGGTTCGAGTTGCTCAGACGACCACAAACCAAATGCGCAATGTAAACATGTGTGCACATGTTTTCTAATAACTTACACCTGCTTTTTTTGTATCAAATGCTACACGTGAAACCACATCTAACCACTTGTCAAACAAACAATTTCTTAAACGGGCCACCTCTCAAATAAACTACTTCTTAAACAGGCAACTCATCAAACTTGCAAATCATGCGCAAATCTTTATTTTCATCTTAATCGATTATTTCATCTTAATACCGCCTGTAAAAAATTTGTCCAAATCATCTATTTCATTCAACATTCCATTCGAATGCCAGATTGACTTGTTTAGTTTTAAACAGTCTATGGATTCATTTCTTTGTTTATATATTATTATGTTTATATTTTCTTTCTGTTTTAATATTCACTATCTTTTTAACAAATTTAGCTTACATAATATAAAACATTTAAATTCAATGTTAAAGCCTCGTTTAGTTAGCGCGGCATCTAACTTCATTTTAAATTCTACTGTGATTTTTTATTTAAATCTTATTCATGATTTACATATGCATCCATATATAAGTGTTTAAATTTAGTTTCTTCTGTTTTTCTGCAAAATAAATATTTTAAATTCTTTGCTTTTATACATTGAAAATGGCTCCAAAATGGGTGTAAACAATTTTGTGGTTTACTTAACATAAGATTTCAACGGATCGTTTATTTTGACAGCTGTCAAAAAGAGCTAAATTTTAGTTAAAGCTAATTTAAAAAACAAAAAAAAAAATTACAAAAAAAACAACTCATTTTTAATAATTTAAAAAAAAATTCTAAATTTGTTGAATTATATGAAAAAATATATATATTATTAAATTCATTTTTTTAAAAAAACAACAACATTGTTTTAGGCGTGATTTGATTGAATTGTTTAAAATATATGTTTAAAAAATTGAAAATTTTTTTATACTATTGAAATTTTAATTTTTTTATTCTTTAATTTTAATCTTAAATTCCATTAGTAACAAATCAAAAGTTGTATTGTAGATTTTTTCTATTAAAAAATTTAAATGAATAAATAATAAAATAAAATTATTTAAATAGCAACAAAATATTATTTTTTACTAGCAATTAATTTTTTTTTTTTTGTTTAATTTAAATTTTAAAATTAAAATAATAAAATATATAAAAATTAGTTATTGATTTTGATTAGTCTTTTTGATTTTTTGAAAATTTTTTAATTTTTAAAAATGTAATACAAAACAGTATTAACAAAAAAAAAAATATTTTTTAAAAATTTCTAAAAATGTTTAAATACAAATTTTTATTTAAAATTTTATTGTTTTCTTATCTAAATAATTGTATTATATAGTTAAAATTTTTACAACTATTTTTTTTTTAAATTAATATTGATCTTTTAATGAAAAATTTGATTTTTTGTTTTAAAATTTTGATTTTTATATTTTTAAATATAAAAAATTTCCAATATTATTTGCATTTTTCTTATATTAATAAAAAAATTTAGTATAAATATAGTTAAATTTTACTATTATTTTTTTTTTATTATATAATAATAATCAAGTTTTATAAACTGAAAATTATAAACAACTATTGATTTTATAATTTGACCTTATTTTTTTTTAATTTTTAATTGATTTTTATTTAAAATATAAACTTTTTTTGAAATTATTAAAAAATGTTTACATATTTTATACCTTGATATTAAAATTATTATACGTTCATATGCTCATAAATTTTATTAAGCATAAAATTTGTTAAAATATTTAATATTATCATTTTATAATACTATATTTCAATGGATTATAAAATTTTATACATTGATGTAATTTTTTTATTATATCATATATATATAAATTTGTATATTTGTATGTAGTCATTACCTTAATCATTTTTTTTAAAATTTTAATTCTTGTATTTTAAAAATATATATATATATATAAATATAAATATATTAAAGTTATCTTTTTAAATGACAAATTAAATAATATTCAATTAAAGTTTCAAATTTATTTTTTATTCAATTTTTTTTTCTTGTTTAATTAATTTTTAATATAATTTTTTTTTTAAATACAATAAAATTTTGAGATTGTAAAATAATATTATAAATTTTAAAATTAATAGAACAGCTTTATTTAAAACAGTTTTTTAATAGTTTTCAAGGTTTTATTTAAAATCATTTTAAAAAAAATTATTTAGTCAAACCTATTTTAAATTAGAGTTTAAAAAAAGTTGTCGAAAATTAATTTTTATTTTATTATTATATTATTTTTTGGTTAAATAGTTATATTAATATAAAATAAGTTATTTATGAATTAATTTTTTAATTGATAAAATGATAAAAAAAAAATTTTATATTTTTAAATATAGAAAGCTTATGGCAAAAAATTGTAGTATTTAAATATAAAATAAATGTGAGTTGAGTGATAACGAAATTCAATAGGTATGTAAAATTTAAGATTACTCAAATTGTAAGTTACCTAGAAACTTTAAAACCCCTTAATTATTGTCACTAAAATAACCCAGAATAAAAATATTTTAAAAATATATAAGTAATAGTAAAGAAATCAATATAACCACAAGTGTGGTGTAAATACTTTTAGAAAGTATCATAATAAGACAAATAGTTTAATAAACAAATATAAACAATCATGCCATCTAAATCAGTTGAATCTCATTAACGTAAAATATATATAAACTAATAATGGAGAAACATAATCTGATAGTAAGTTCTTTATTAAATAGTTATAAATATAAAGTCAATTATTATATTGAAAAGAGATTATAAAATTTTTTATTATTAATAATAATAATGTTAATTAATTAATGATTTTTAAATTTTGTAAATCAAAGCCCAACACCTAGTACATTATTTTTTTTGATTTAAAACTAAAAATTAAAATAAATTGATATTTTCATATATAATAGATCTATAATATTTTCAAAAATTTTAATTATTCAAAAGTTATATTTATTTATCTAAAGTTCAAAATATTTTATTTTGTAAAAAACTAATATAATAAAATTAATATATCTTTTACAGTTACAGGTTTACAATAAATTTATAAAGTAAACATATTTAAAATTAAACAAAAGTAACATTTTTAAAATTTTAAATGTTAATTATAATTTTTTTATTTAAATTTTTAAAGCTGTATCTTCATTATTATCTGAAAATAATAAAACTAAAAATTTTACTTTAAGTTTAATTAAAATCCTTAATAATAATAAACTTAAAACTAAAATTAGCAAAAGGCAAAATATTTTTTAGTTGCTTAAAAATATAAATTTTAATATCCAATAAAAAAGGTACAAAATAAACTTATTTAAATAATTAGAATGTTGTCAGTTTTTTATATTTTTTAAAAAACTTAAATTGTGGTAAATTTGAAAGATATCTTTTATCAAGATATTTGCCTAATTTTATATACCAAATCTGATTCAAAGACTAATATGCTAAATTACTTGCGCTTGTTACAAAGACTAACATAAGAAACTCTTAGTGATTTATTCACTTATTTAAAGCATTATTTAAAGCACGGCTAAAAGCCATGAATTAGAGGAATTATTTACCATAGCATATTTTTAATATAATGTAATCTTTTGAACACAAAGTTTTTCTTTAGAGAAGAAAAACAAAGTGCTACTTTACATTTAATCTGAAAAGTTACAACAATCAAGTTGCTTGCTTAAGCTTAAATTTCTTAACCTTTATATTTGATAATAAAGTACGATCTCGTTGAGACCGTCACTATTTGTGTCCCATTTATTTATATATAAGTTAAGTTAAAGTTAATCATTAACAACAAAATTACTTTATTTTTTTATTTCTTTAATTTTTTTTGGTTAATCACTTATCTAATCTTTGTAATTATATAATTTAATTTCTAGTAAGCTACCTTTTTATTGTCGTACAGATAATTTGTTCTCTGTTTTTACTTTAAGGTCACTGATATCAATGGATTACAATATATTGATGTGTTCGGTCAATTAATGACTTAGAATTTTTTTTCATAAAATTAATTTATTATCATTAATTCTAAGAATACAAAAAATGAAATTATAAATTTTATAATTTAATAATAATATATTTTAAATAATTTAATTTATTTTGTTAATTTTAAAAATATAAAAAAAAAGTTAAAATTTTATTGGATATATATTTATCTAACTATCATTAAATGATAAAAATTTTCACAAATTTCTTTTAAAAAAATATTTTAAACAATAGTTAAAAAATTAATTTCTTTGTTTATTAAAGTATTTTTTAAATTATCCAGAAAAGTTTTTAAAATTTATATTCAGGTGGTGT
Source organism: Pyemotes zhonghuajia (assembly GCA_025170145.1). Lineage (NCBI taxonomy): Eukaryota > Metazoa > Arthropoda > Arachnida > Trombidiformes > Pyemotidae > Pyemotes > Pyemotes zhonghuajia. The sequence continues at coordinate 10,857,994 of CM045845.1, forward strand.
TTATCAATTTTTTTTATAATTTGTTTGAAGCCTAAATAACTTTCTTAAGTTTTGCAAATATTTATAAAAAAAATTAAATTTAATATCACAATTTAATGATATTTTAGTAGTTAAACATCTTAGTTAAAATTTTATAATCTGTTTATATTTTTTATCATTTTTTTTTATCAAATAGTAATTTTAAAAATGAATTTTTTAATATATTTAATTGTATAAATAAAAACAAATCAAAGTTTTTTTATTATTATTTTAATTTATTATATTTTATTTATTAATTTAATTTTTTTAGTTTACTAATATAAATCAAGCACACAAAATAATCAACATTATTAATAAAAAAAAAAATAATAAAGTAATTTAAGCACATGTATAGCATTAAAAATAAATCTTATGAATTTAAATCTGTTTAATAAAAAAAAATAAAAAAATGTATATTAAAAATTCTATAAATTTTAAGTTAACAAGTCATTTTTATTTTTTAATATTTAAAATTTAAATTTAATAATTCAACAATACTAATAATTTGAATTTGTAAATTTTATTTTAATTTTTTTTTAATTTTTTAAAATTAAATACATGATCATAAAGTGAGATCTTATTTGTTTTAACATCAGCTTACATTTTATTCTGATTTGGGTTTGTTCTCACATATGCTTAAAGTCTAGTCTGTATTTTTATGGTAAATAACTAGACCAGTTTTATTTTTTAGTTGATCTGAGCAGAGTTTGGCAGGTGCAAAGGGTACACTTTATGTTTTTTTTTGGAAAAATCAGCTCAATGTTTTTGTAAGAATAACAGAAACACTGTATAGTTATTCTGGTTTATGAAGAATACTAAATCTGAAGGAGATGTCTCAGCCATGATGAGATTTCATTCAAGTATAAATAGAAGATCTGAACAGAATTTTAGACACACAAGAAAAAGAATTGAGTACTTGTACTAACCGATTTGAATTTCTTTAGAAGAGATCATTCTGTAAACGTTCTATTTCGGATATATTGAGTAGTGAAAGTAAGCCGGTTGTCATCCTTGAGTAGGAAAATATATTTTCCATCAGTGAAAATTAGTTGACTACATTAGTGTCTGCGCTCGACAAATACACGGATTGACCAATGAATCCATCTGAAACAACTGCATCCTCCAGTACAACACAACAAATAGCAAAATTTCAACTGTCATATTTAATTTTAATAGTATATTTTAATTCATATTTTTCATAAATATCAATTTAGAAAAAAATAGGTTTTAAAAAAATATTCAATAAAATTTAGTTATTTTAAAAAAAAATATTCACAAAAACATTAAATAAAGGAAATATAATTTTTGATTATTTTGAAATTAAAAAATAAAATAAAAAATCAATTTTTTACTGTTTATAAAATAAAAACTATAATCACAAAAAATAAGAAAAAAAAACCATAAAATAATATAAAATACATTTAAAAATAAGTTACTAATTATATTTATAAATAAAAAATTGTAAAATATAAAATATTGTATTATGAAATTTAAATAAATTAATTCATAATTGATAAATTTAATTAATAATAAAGAATAAAATTAATGTTTTCAAAAATATAATTTATTTAATATTTAAAATAATTGTTTGAATAAAATGATTTTGTTAAAAATACTTTCAAAAAAAAGCAAAAATATTTTAAAACTAATGAGACTTTAAGTTTAATTAATAATTTTGTTTATGTTTAAAAATTAAATAAAAAAATAAATTTTTAAAATATTAAATTTTAAATAGTAGTTAATAGAAATAAAAAAAATTACTACAATAAATAATATAAAGTAAAGAAATTGAAAAAAAAAAAATTGAGAAAAACAACAATTTTATTATTTTAATGTTTTAAAAAATTATGTAATATTTATTTTAAAAATTAAAATATTTTAAAAGATATAAATATTTTGTCAAAAATGTTTTCTTGAATCTTTTTTTTTTTAAAAAATAATTATTTTTTTTGATTTTAATTTAGCTAACATGAAAAAATTAAAAAAAAAAATATTCATAGATTATATAAAAAAAAGCCCTAGAGGCTCATAAAATGTCAAATAAAATAAAAAAAAAAATTATATAAATAGAAAATAGTTTTTAAAGTTTTTCAACATTGTATTATAATATAATTATTTTCCAAAGAGATAAAAGATAGATAAAGTAGTTTTTTTTTTAAACTTGAAAAAAGTAAAGATGTTTTTAGAAATTTAAAAACAATCTTTTTTGTTCAATAGATAAAAAAAAAATGATATAATTAATTTAAGATTACGCATAAATTTTTTTTTTTTTGAATTTATATTTTTTTTAAATATATTTCAATAATTTTCAAAAAATTAAAAAAAATAAAATTTTAAGATTATTTTTAAAATAGTATGTAAGCGTACCATTGAAAAATATTAAAAAGAATATGTTTTAGATAAACAAATAATTATTGAATTCAAGATCATAAAAACAGAAAATTCTGAAAAAGAATTGCCTGCAAAGAATTAAAAAAAAAATTACATTTGCTAAATATTTTTACTATATATAAAGATAAACTTAAAATATTATATTAACTTAAAAAAAATAATAATTTAAAGTATCAAAATTAAAAACATTCTTCTAAGTTCTTAAATTTTATATTTATTTAATTCTAAATTAAAAAAAATTATTATAAAATTTTGGCATGATATTTATAAAATAAATTATAAAAAAAGTAACATTCTATTGTAATATTTTTATTTTAAATTTTATCAAAAACTTGGATTATATTAAATAATTAATTTTCAATAAAAAATGTATTTTATTTATTTTTATAAATTTAATAAATATGTTAAAATTAAAAGTTTTTTTATTTAAATTTAATCAATTAATTGAATTTAAATAAATTCAAATAACTAAATATACTTTTATACAGGATAAATATAAAAATTAATTAAAAAATAGTTTTAATATATTTTTAAAAAATTTTCAAAACTATTAAAAACAATTTAATTATGTTAATGATTAACAAATTTAACTTTTAATAATTAAATTCTTATAAATATTTATTATTAATTTAAATATTAACTATTAAGCGAAAAATTTATTAAAATTCATAAAAAATTACATAATTTTTTAAAATATTTTTTGATATTTCAATTGATATAAAACTGTAATTAACTAATCCTTGATCAGGGTTATTTATAGCTGAGGTGTAGTACGAGAGAGCCTGTGTAACTACTGAGAAAGAGATATTCGTATGATATGAAGAATGGAATATTCTAAGTATGCGAATAAAGTAAAAGTCTGCGTTAATCTGCGTAATACGTGGCAGAATACTCAAGTGGGGGCTAAAAGTACTTATAACGACTTGAGTAGAGTCGGCCTTAGTGGTAATTGACCAAGAAAGATCGAGAAGTGTAGTGAAATAGAAACTACGTCTTAAGACCAGAAGGACAAGATGGCGTCTTCGGTAGATGAGGCGGTAATTGTAGGTGTAAAACCAAAGAAGTCTCCGGAAACCTATTACGTCATTTATGGAGAATAACGATAGATAAGAAACTATCGGCCATCACGAGATCCTCTGGTATTTTGTAAATAAGGTGACTTCAAGGTTATGAATCGAAGGTAGATGTGTAGCTACCGACGGAACCTTGGGAAGTCCTGGTAAGAAGGTAAAATTGTCGCCAGTATCTTTTAGGTAATGCTCAAGTGAAGAGCGAGATTACAAAAGTATTAAGACTTGATCTAAAGTTCTGCTGTGTTTCAATTGAAATTGAATTGTATAAAACTTAGATCTGATAAATAAAGAAGGGTTATAAACCCGTTGTATCTGGTCTCACTTTATTTGAAAGGTGGTATAATAAATATAATTAAAAAAAAAAAAAGAATTATTACCACACAATTAATAAAATTCTTGAATATAATAAAAAATTATTAAATATTAATATTGATATCTTTAGTTGTTATTAAATTAAGTATTATATATAAAAAACTTAATATGATTTCTATAATTTAAAATAAAAAAATATATTTTTATAAAAAAATAAATAAAATTTGATTAAAAAAAAAATATAGTAAAATAATTATTGATAAGCATATTTAATTTATTAATATTAAATATATGTTTTTAAAATAATAAATATGTTAATTAAATAAATATTTAGAATAAAAACTAAATTTAAATTAATTAAATATTAAATTTACCTGTTTACAAAGTAATATGTTAAAGAATAAAAGAATAATGTTCTTGAAATTAGATTAAGGAATAATTTTATAAAAATAATGATAGTTGGTGATAAAACCTTGTTTTAGTGACGTCTTCAATTGAAATCAAAAATCTAAATTTTATTTCTTGTTTTTCTCTTATTTAATTGTGTTTAATAATAACACAATAAACTTAATATTAAAATACTTGATATTTTAATTTTGGGACTCTGGGTCACATCGTGAATGGTAACCATTTTAATAATTATAAATTTGAAATCCCATCTGTTTTATCAAAAATCTGAAACAGGGTATAATTTTGCCATCTCTTACTTTTTCAAACTGAACTACGTTTTTAAACAACCAAGCTAAAAATAAATTAAATTACGGCAGGTATATCAAATTTTAATAGCATAAACGAATCTATCATTTTTGGTCAAAATTTTTGACCAACAGATTAAATTTTCTAATTCTATTAGATCTCGTGCTTTAAAAATTTAAAATTTCTTTAACCTTAAACAGTTAATGAGAACTGGAGAACAAATATGTCTTGACAGATCTTAGGTCATATTTTTCTTTTGAGTTATTCATTTTTGTTAAAAATTGCATTATAGAACGTAAGGCCTTACTTGCAATTTAAAACAATTTTAAGATTAGAAAAACAAGAAAGTTGTTTAATCTATTTGAATATTTTATATTCATATCTCATTCTAAATTTCCGACATCTTATTCCTTGAATAATAAATTATGCAGAATAAAATCATGTTTTATGTCAGTTTTATTAAAAACTAATTTTGACAAACTATATACGCTTCAATTCATTAGAAATATTAATCCTTTTTTTGATATTGAATAAAGAATAAAATTATAATAAAATTGTGTATTATATTGCTAACATTAAAATAAGAATAAATATAAACACTCCAACACTATGTTTTGTTATCTTGATTATAAACGTTGAGACAGATTTTAATGATCAAAAATCTAAAAAAAGTCCTAAACTTAAAAATTCAAAATATTTTAAATCAATTTTATATTTTCCGATCACAATAAGAAACATTTTAGTAAAAATAGCAAATTTTAAACTTACTTTAGTGCTTATTATGTTGTCCTAAAACAATAATATATTTATTTTAATAAAATTATTATTTTATTTGAAAATTTAACTCTCCGTTTAGGTTTGCGGTCAAGAAGTCCTTATCTTTAAATTTAAACATATATAAATATAGACTGCCATGCACTTAACAAATAATAGTAAAATATTTAATAAGTTTAAGAATAACAATTCTATTCAAACTTATTCAAATCGAAATAGCAAAAGGTTTTCTAGAGTTCGCTCAAAGAATAGATATATTCTATCATATAGTAATCTTAAATTAGACATGATTATCTTATGTGAATCTATTTTAGCTAGTTAACTAAAGTTACAGTATCTAAACTAACAAAAATAAAATATGTATTAAACCTAAAATCTAAACCTAAACTATTTACCTTTTCAGATGATAACTTCTTTATCAAGTAAAATTAAAAAATAATAACTACAGCTATTTACGAGAAGAAATCTATAAACTTATCATTAATATGATTCTAAATTTTATAGCAATATCTTGACTAAATTCTATTAGCTACAAATGCCATTAACTTTAGAGATCCATCAAATTTGAAAAACCAGTTAAAACTAATACTTAAAAATTTAAACAATATCATATGTAAAACATGTAAAATTGCAAAACTGCAATTTTTTCCGGCTTTAGACATCAATGGGCTTATTAAAGAAAACAATTTTTTAATGTTTCCTATTTAAAAATATTTACTAACAATTTTTCTTAGTTTTCTTGGGTGTATTTACTAAAACAAAAAGGTAGAGCGTTCAATGTCTTTAATAATTTTTAAAACTTAGTAGAAAATTAATGTGGTCATAATATCATAGATATTAAAAGAATATTTATCCTTAATTCATTATGTTTTATTATATAAAATAAGTTTATTAATCGTATTTATTGAATTTTTATAAATACAAAATATTTGGGTTTAAAAATATATCTCATTTCATTAACTAAAATTTTTAATAAAATTAATTATAATTAGAAATTTTTTAATTAATTGTTTTTAACAAATTTATTATTTTTTACTATTAAAAATACTAAAGTTAAAAAAATAATGTAAAACAATATTTATATATATTTAAAATAAAAAAATTGTATGATTGTATGTATAATTTATTTATAAATTAAATATAAAATCAATGCAAAAATATTTTTATTATAATTGTTTAAAAAAGTTAACTTTATTCAATAAAAATTTTATTTCATAAACATAATTTGAATATTGAATAAAAATAGTTAATTTAAAATATTTGCCATGACATATCAAACCAATAAATCATTACAAATTTTTTATTTATATCATATTTTTAAATTAATAATGTAAAAAATCAACAATTTTTTATAATAATTTAAATATTTCAATAATCTTAGTTAAAATTCAACAAATTTTTTTGTCTTATTAAAAAAAATAAATTTATAAAACAATAAACTGCATTAAAATTTGTTATAAATTTAGTTAGATACTAAATAATTATATAGTAAATAATATTTAATGCATTTTAATCAATTACAATTAAAAAAAATTAAATAAAAGTTGAGATAAAATTTAATTTTAATTTATTAAAAATAAGAAAATTTTTTTAGATAATTAAGTAAATAATCAGGACACTCAAAATAACAAATGTTTGGGTATATAAAGCTTTGGATAATTATCTAGAATTGTTAACAAATTTAGCTTTCTATTGTCTACATAAAATCGTGTTTTTTATCTGATTTAGGAACTATCACCAATAATAAAGAAAAAAAATTTTCGTTTTGTAAAATTTTGAGTTTTAACAGGATCCGATACGGTTTTTAAAGTTATATTTTTTTTACAGATAATGCAATTTTTTGACAAATCTGTTAACGGACCGTCCTAAATAAAAATTTTACCAAACTTTTGAATAAGTAAATTTAATGATCACCGTTTGAAGTTAATAAAACATTTTCACTTACCGATAATAACTGCTGTTTAGATCTCAAACCAATTGGAAAGAATCAAACCTTTTCTCTAAATCCTCTTCTTTTTTATAAATTAATATCTAAATTGATTTTTTCTAAAAAATTGCATCTTAAAATAACATAGATTAGAATGTCTACCACTCTATTTTGAAGATTAATTGTACAATCTCTTAGTGTTAATACTAAGTAATTACATATTACATCTTTACAATTTTGGTTTTTTTAAATAAAGTAAGAAATTTTTACTGATATTTTTCTAAAACTTGTTTCTTAGAAAGATGATGGAATAAGTCGCACCAAAATTTACAAAAGCTTTTACTTAAACGTTTCCAAACCCTTTACTTTTTCTCTACTTTTTTCTTCAATATAGCCATTTCAATGACTGAAGGTTCACATCATAAAGTTCTGTTTTCTATGAAAACCTTTAAGAGAATTTATTTGTTGTTATATATTATTGTTTCTCACCTATTAAGCTTTTTTAAAATTTAATGGCAAGAAAAAATTTTTTACTGTAGATAATTTTATGGCCAGGTTGAATTAATTTCTAAAAGTAGAGATTTCATTTAGTTTAATCTCAAATATTTGACTATAGTGGATGGTCTTCTTTGATACTATCGATTCTTTTATAATTATATGTGCTGAGCGATATTGTCAATAAAACATTACTAATTAAAGACTTTATTTTTCAATACCAATGGTAGAATCTTAATTGCTTTATCGTCACTAATAATAAAAAGTTTTCTTATAAAAGATTCAAATTTGCTGGTTATTTCACTAAATTTTTGCGCAACATTTTTAGTGGAGGTGGTTTGTTTTGTATATTATTAGCTTTATAATTAAAAAAGCTAAATCCTAATGTTGACGGAGGTAATGTTTTAGTTTTCACAGCTTTTTCTATGCTTTTATCCACAAAGCGTATATATATTTTTGCAACTTATTTTTTGTTTGAATTACACATTGTCCAAAATATTAAATTAATTTAATCGTTTTAAAAATAAATTTTACTGATTAGGATATTCAGTTTTTATTTTACTATAATTATGATAATAATAAACAATTTTAAAATTCATAATCAAATGTATGTTTTTTAAGTTGGAATACTTTATGCATTTATTATTCATATTAAACTTATTTTATATTAATTAAAATAATTCAATAAATATTTAAAAAAAAAATTAATGTCATGTTTTTGTTTTTTGACTAAACTATTTTCTATCAAGTTATTAAACATATTTATTAAAAATAATAATTTATTAAAAGTAAATTTTTTGGAATTAAAAAAAATAACTGGATATTTAATATTATTGTAAATTTATCCGATAGTAAAAAATCTAGAATTAAAATATTTATTTAAAAAAAAAAACATTTAATATTAAATCAAACTTTTATTTAATTATTTATCTATTTAGAATTAACTATTATTTTTAATTAAAATAGTATTTAAAACAAAATTAAAATATATCTTACATTTAAAAGTTTTTTGGATTTTCAAAATTAATTTAGAGTTTAAAACAAAAAAAAAAGGCTTTAAATATATATATATATATATTTCTAAAGTAAAAGTAAAAAAAAAAGTTAAAGTAAACATAAAAAATAAAAATTCATAATATTTGCTTAAATTTTAGACAAAAAATTTAAACTTTTCAAAAAACATTATGAAATAGATAATTTAAATAAAAAAGTTTTAACAAAAAATCTTAGATTCTTTGGTTTTTAATTAAACCAGCGTAGATATTCAATTTGATTCTTATGCCTGCCAACCATGTAATTAATTAAATAAATAATAGAAAAAATAACTTTTGTTCAAAAAATTATAAGTAAAACTAAATTCAATTTTTTCAATTTTACTTTATAGAAGTCACGTTCAATAAACAGTTTGCTTGTGCTTATAAAGCATTCAATTTCCAAAGAAAATAAAATGATTGATTAAGATATTAATAATTTGTATATTATAAAATTTGCTTTTATAAAAATAAAATAATATTTAAGAATAAATGGCACTTTAAAACACCTTCAACGTAGTAAAAATATCATAATATTTTATTTTTAAATAAAAAATTTTTATTGCAAAATTTGAAAATTAAAGGTAATAAGATAAAAATAGTTATATTTTAAAAAATACTAAAAATTTTTTTTCTTTAAAAATGTTTAAAAATAATAAATAATAAAATAAGTGTAAATAATTATATAAATATAAAAAAATAAATAAACGTTTTGTTGATTGTAAAAAAAATGTTTAAAATAAAAACAGAAAAAAAACTAATTTGTTTTAAATTATACAATATTTAAATAAATAATTTATAATAATTATTATTGATTTAAAATTATTTTAAAAATTTAAAATTTAAGTGTTGAGATGTACTGGAGGATGCAGTTGTTTCAGATGGATTCATTGGTCAATCCGTGTATTTGTCGAGCACAGACACTAATGTAGTCAACTAATTTTCACTGATGGAAAATATATTGGATACTCAAGGATGACAACCGGCCTACTTTCACTACTCAATATATCCGAAATAGAACGTTTACAGAATGATCTCTTCTAAAGAAATTCAAATTGGTTAGTATAAGTACTCAATTCTTTTTCTTATGTGTCTAAAATTCCGTTCAGATCTTCTATTTATACTTGAGTGAAATCATCATGGCTGAGACATCTCCTTCAGATTTAGTATTCTTCATAAACCAGAATAACTACACAGTGTTTCTGTTATTCTTACAAAAACATTGAGCTGATTTTTCCAAAAAAAACATAAAGTGTACCCTTTGCACCCGCCAAACTCTGCTCGGACCAACTAAAAAATAAAACTGGTCTAGTTATTTACCATAAAAATACAGACTAGACCTTAAGCATATGTGAGAACAAACCCAAATCAGAATAAAATGTAAGCTAATGTTAAAGCAAATAAGATCTCACTTTATGATCATAACTCTTTTAGGTCCTTTAATAAAGTCAATACATACTTTATTTTACAATACAACATTCTTTTAGTCTCTTTTATCACCCTAAGACTATTTTTGTTTTCTTACTTCCACAAAAAACAATTAAAAAAAAACTTTAAATCATGTTAAAATTTAAATTATAAGTTAAATTTTAATAATTAGATATTTACTACTTTAAATTAATTTATTGTAATTTTTTTATGATGCAACAAGCTATAAAAGTAATAATAAAAATATAATTAAAATTTAAAAAAATTCAAAGTAGACATATTCTAAAACTTAAAATTCATAAAAATTAAATAAAAAAAATTTTTAAGAATAAAGTATTTATAATCTGATTAAGAATCTTGTTTGTTAAAATTTAGTTTAATTTTTTTTAGAAATTGAAAAAAAAAATGCTAGTAAATCTTTTTTAAATGATTTATAATATTCCACTCTACTAAGTATTAAAAAAAAATTGTAAACAATCTTACATAATTTAATTTAAATATTATTAAAAAAAAAATAATGAAAGGATTTTTTGTTGGGAAATGACATGCTAAACCATGTGGTTAGACGCAGTTTTTCCCGATACCCAAAATTGTGACTGGTTGATTTATTCATTGTGTTTCTTTGTATAAATATAAAGTGTAACTTGTAGCAAGAGCAGAGAGTGATTATATACCTCGTAATAGTGTGTAACGTATTAAGTATTTTTTCTTAAGTTTAAATAATGTATGCAGAAAAGCAAATAAATGAACATTTTTATTAAAAGTAAAATAAAAAAAGAACAAAGATAAAAATTAATTATTTTAAATGTTCAAAAATAAGTCATTTTTATTTTATTAATTTAAATTTTTTTTTTACTTTATTTATTTTTTTTTTAAATCATAATTGTTACAATAACAATGTATAGATTTAAATCATTTTTACTTTCTTTAAAACAAATTTAAAAATTTAATATTAAATTTTGTTAAACCTTTAATTAATACTAAAATTTTTATTGAAACTTTTTTTCTCAAATTATAAAAATAACAAATTTTTTATAACTAAATAATATTTTTTATATTAATTTTATATTAGCAAAAGTTTAAACAAAACTTAAGTTTTTTTCTATTTACTTTTGAATTAAAATTTTAATATAAAAATTTTTGATTGTAATAATACGATTTTGATTTTAAAAAATATATATAAAAATTTGGAATTCTTATAAAACTAAAAAAATTAAAATTTTTAAATTAAATTTATATTAATTTCTATTTATTATCTATTTACAAATAAAATATAATATTGTTTTAGTTTAATCTTTATCGTTAAGATTTATCTCAGAACAAACACAAAAAACAAGAATTTTTTAATATTAGATAATTCAAAATTTACAAATCTAAAAATATAACGCATAAAATATAAGTTTAATTTTTGTTTTTATAATTAAAAAATTAGTAAAGGAACATTTCTCAAAATTGACATTTTATTTATATTCTGCATTAGTTTTGTGTTATAAAAGATTAAATAATTATAATTGTTAAATTTGATTTTGTTAATGTAAAATAAGTATAAAAGTATAAAGTTGATTTTCCTAAATGTATGTTTTAAAAAAAATCTTTTTATTAATTACACATTTATTTCAAATATGAAAATACCAACAGTTTTAAGTGTAAAAACACTGACGCTATTTTTGGAATTTTGTATTAACTAATCTGTTTGTATTTGTTTACTACTTCCACATCAGACATTCCTTAGACATCTGTGTTTAGGACAAATAGAGAGAGAAGTCATAAAGGATGACCTTGCAGTGACTGCCAGGTGAAACAGTCTAGAGAAGTGGATTAACTGATCATGAAGAAGAGAGACTTAAACAAGGAATTTCTTAAAACATTTAACTTTCAACTCTTATGCTGAACGCATACTATCATTTCTTTGTGTTGTGTAACAAAATATCTACAAGCACAGAACAACGTTTCAACAAACCATTTGAACATTTATTTAAATTTTAAAGTTTATATAAACGACTTTTGTAATTTTTAAAAATTTTTAAAGTAAAATGTAATATATAAAAAATAAAAAACTATAACTAGGTATTTTCACTTTTTTATTGATAAAGATAAAGAATAGTTACTTATAGTTACTTGTAAAAAAGAATTTGATCATAAATAGCTCAAAAAATTTTTGATAATTCAGTTATCTATGAAGAATAAGGTTATCAATTGAATTAGGACTAATAAGCAATCTGTAAAGTTTTTGACTTTATATTAACTTAATGATTTATATATAAGTATTCAAATTAAAACTGGATAAATTATTTAAAATAAAAATATAAGAGAAAATTAAAAGTACAAAATATTTAATAAAAATTTTAAAATAAATCGATTATAAGTTTTACACAAAATAAGAATTAGAGAAACGTATTTAAATTATATATACATAATAATTATTCTTAAATTATGTTTTGATTACAAAAAAAAATCAAATATAATTTTAAGTTAAAATGATTATTTTTTTGGATCTGATTTTGTTAAAATATAAGATAAATAAGATTGATTGAATTTTAAAAAGATTCTAATTGTTTTACTGAATAAAACAATAAATTATGATATTTTAAATAACTATAATTTTTTTAATTCCTAAAAAATATAGATACATATCTGCCCGTTATTTTTAAATAAGGTTATCTTTATTATACTTTTAAGCTTAGATTTTTGGTATATTTATTAAATAAACCTTTTTAATCAATTTAAAAAAAAAATTGAAAATTGTTGCGAAATCAACAAAGAAATTGACAATTATATAAGAACAGGTTAATTTTTTTTTTTGTATTTACCTTAAACTGCATTTAGCCCAACATAAAATATCCAATTAAATTTTATAAAAATCTTTTATACTGATTTTACATTGAAATGTGAAATTGTTTGTTAAGAGAAAGAAAAATTAAGATACATTTTTTTAAAAAAACATAAGGTTATTTTTAGGAAACTTAGAAATAACCCTAAATTTTAAATTTAATGTATTTTAAATTATAATTTAAGTTATTAAAAATATTTTTTTTCAAATTTTTAATTAACTGTATTTAAACAAAAACACTGTATTTATTAATAATAAACAAAAAGCAATAAAAAAATATGATTTTTAAAATTAAAAATTTAAATTAAAATTTTATGAATAAGTGTATAAAATGAGTTATAAAAGTTTTAAGCCTAATATTTAAAAACAAAATTGAGATTCGGCAGACATTGTTATACTTATATATTAAATTTCAAATCAATAAAAGTATTTTTATTTTAAGATCAATTTAATTAAACATTATAATAAAAAATAATTTTTAAAAAAACGTGTTGGTTTTTTTTAAGGTACAGGCTTAAAATCGTTGGTCCACAAAAGATTAAATTTAAAAAATAATTTTGTGGTGCTTGTTGGTTTTAAGCCCGGTATCTTTGGGCAGCTAGCGCAACTTACACCTCAATGTTTGAAGTTCAGTCTATTGATTAAGTTAATCTTAAAAGTTTAAGACTTACAACCCAGAGAGATTTTAACCAGTTCTCATCCAGTCTTGAATTAAGCTAGTATTTTCTGTAACACAATCATTATTTTAGTAAAATAAAGAGCTTGCAAAATACAAATATTTTTTGTCTTAAATTGTTCATAAGTAAAAGCATGACAAATTTTATATTTTTGATAAAAATAATATAGCATCAATGTTACATCAGTTTGGTATTTAATCAGAAATCTATAAACTTATATAATATAGTTTTTTTTGATAAAAAATGTTTAACCATAAACTTGACCTTGTCAATAACTTGACAAATGAGTTAATGTTAAATCTTAATAAAAAAAAGTTATAACCATAATGATTTCACTAGAATAAGATAACCTGCCGAAGACAAAAACCATATAAACAAAAGAGGAATTTTATGTTTTTTTTAAACTAAGATTTTATCTGTAAAATTTTCGTATTTACATATGAAACTAATTTGTTAGAAAAAATAAGCAAATTATCATTTTTTAAATACTCATTTTTTTTTTTGCTTAAAGATTTTTTGCTCACATTTAGTACAAGTAGCGTATCACAGTAGATACATTTAAATTTTTATTTTTTTTATAAATAATTATTTCTATTTAAATATTTATAATCTATAGTTTTTTTTATAATATATTTAATTAGCAACTACATTTTTAAAATCATACTTTATAAATCATATATTTTACAAATTGATCAATATTAAAATGCAATAGCCTTAGACTTGTTGTACAAAAAAATAAGGTCAGAGGCTTAAAATACAATAAATGTATCTTATTTGTAAATGCAATTAAAATATTGCGTGAAATCTATGAGCGTAAAGTGATATTCAACTCGTTAAAAGTTGAATACACCGAGGTAAAATCCAAAAATTTTTTAAAATATGCAATTAAGTTACATTCTTTATATTTGCAATTAAAAGATAAACCGCATGTAGATTCAAATCAATGTTTTATTTTACAATATATCCAAAGTACTAACTGAGTGTAGAAGAACAAAATCGTTATTGGAATAGAACATAAGCTGTGTAAAAAAATTAAGATTTTAAAATATAATTAGAACATTAAGGATCTTACTTTTTTTGAGACTATAGATAATTTTGAACAAAATCAATTAGAAAAATCAATTAAAAATATAATTATTAAAACTGTTAGAAAGGAATGTAAATTTTGTGAAAAAGAAAAACATGTATTTATTAAATGTTATGTAATGCAAAAACAAGGGGAAAAAAAACTAAGTAAACAGTATAAAATTAAAGATTATGCAGATGAGGACTTTCTGATTAACTCAGAAGCTGTTAAATCTGTTAGTGATAATAAAAAATTAATAACTGATATTAAAAAAGTTAAGAAACAATTCAATTTTAAACATTATGAAATGAAGACAATGATAGTACTATTACAAGTTATTAGGTCATTAATTAAAAGAACAATTAAAAATGGTTTCAAAAGATGAGAGCTATAGATTTAGAATATCAAAAAATAAAATAAAAACAGTGCCATGCAATTCTTTAAAACATACGAAAAATTGATGCTAATGTTAGAAATTTGATTTGTTCTAATGTAAGACATTTTACATTAAAACCTATATTTAAAGGTAACAAATACTTTGAACTTTTCAAATTTTACCGCAGAATATCCAAAAAGTAATATTTGTTAAAGACAAAGACGTATATTGTTTCTTAAAAGAGATTTCTAATTTTATGCAGAGCAACTCGAAAAGCTATGCCAAAGAAGATCATGACGAATAGTGAAAAATAAATTGATAACAAGAAAATAGATTAATATTTTATTGAAAATCAAATACAACACTTTAAATTAGCAGAATACAATCACCTAAAGAAAAATAAAAATTTCTAAAAAGCAAGCTGAAAAATACAGGTTTTTCATTGCAATTATTGTGAGAATGAATGTTATCGGTTGTACATTTGTCAAACATTGTTATAAGTATAAAAAAAAATCATTACATGAAATTTGGCTTGGATATAAATTTGATATGTCCAACCACATTAAGAATAATTAACTTAAAGACATATGCTTTTACGCTAAAAATTTTTAGAAAAAAATTAAGCTTAAAATTTTGATTAGATATCTAGTTGGATTTACTAAAACAAATGTAAATTATAGAATTTATTTTCTAGAAAAGAAGTTTGTAAAGATTTTCAAACAAGTTAGATTTAGTGAATTCAAAACATACAAAAAAAGATTTAATTATAGATCATATGAGTCCAATAAAATTTTTATAGCTAAGAGTGATTAAAGTGAATTTTCATCCAGTACATCAAGGTTTATTGAAAATTGAGAAGATTCAGAAAAAGAGGAAATATACAAAAGTCAGATTGTAGTTTAAGAGAAATAGACCTAAAAAAGAAGTAAACCTGAAAAAAATCAATCGGTAAATTGCATGAGAAAGATCTCAAGATCATACTTCAAAAAAAGTGGATTAAAAAATGAAGAGAAACAAAGAAAACTTATGAAAAATGAGAAAAAAAATCTTAAAAATAATAATGTATTTAAATTGTGAAACGACAACATTATTACAAAATAATTATCTTAAAATGAATTTTTTGTTTAAAGAAAGACAATAGAGATAGGATAAAGTATAAAACCAAGTAAAATTTACAAAAAATGTATGTATATGATGGAGTAACAAAATCACTTACACTAAACGTTGGACAAGTAAAGTTACTAATGTCTAGAAACTTGAAGAAAAAAAATATATATAAATATAAGATCCGCGTTTTTATATAGTCCATTACAAAGAGATATTAAAGGGATATCAAAAAAAGAAATGAATATTTGAAACAAGTGTATGGTTTGCAACAATTGCCAAAATGCTGACACTACACACATAAGGTTTTATTAAAAAAATAGGCCTAGGTCAACTAAAAAAGTGTTTACTAGGTATATTTTTAGGTCAAACAGAGAAAAAGAAAATTTGATGATTGAAGTATACGTAAATAATATGGTGGTCTTACATTAAGGAAAAAATAAGCTAAAAAAGGTATCAATTAATCCAACTTTATTAGTAAAATTTTTAGGAATTGATAAAAAAAAAAAATTAGTCATAAACATTTAAAATTATAGAATTGATAAAAGACAAGAACATTAATACAAAAAAAGAAAGATTGAATTAACAAAAATCGAATAATTTAAATATTGGTAAAGAATGGATTGAAAAAATTAATAATCTATTGAATATGATTTTTATTTGTTTTTTTTTTTAAATTAAATTTAAAAAATTTTAGATTTTAGAGTTAAATTTTACTAATCAAAATAGAAAAATTATATAATATTTTTTGAACTTTCAAAGTCGCTAAATTTATTTTAGTTGTATACATAAATAACGAATTTTTTTCATAAAATTAGAAACAAATACATTTTTGTATGAAAGATTGGCTGAGCGTCTAAATATAAGTTGGTTCACGTCTTAATACTTAGATAAACACTTATTAGTTTCTTTAAATCTGATGCAAGATTCTTAATAAAATATTTTAATATGCATACAATAAGATATTTTATAAAAAAAGGTATATAGTTATTAACATTAATTTTTGAAAATATTAGTTTTGAAGTTTTGTTCACTAACTTTTATTGAAAATTTTTAGATTAATGTTTTTATTATGAGTCACAATGAATTAACTTCTGCCAGATGTTTTTAACACATTTTTTTAGGTCTATAAAGGCCCTTAAAAATCCTTCGTTGTAGTATATATGTAGTTTATATCGGAATAGAACACCTGTATCTATAGCCACCTATTATTTTTACTTGTTTTTATTAAAATAAACATTAAGTACTCTACATTAATTGCTTATGTTTTAGATTTTTGTTTTTGTTTTGGTAATTTCTGTTATCCTTTACTTCTCTCATTTTGTCAATGTTTTTAATTTAAGCAGCGTTTTCATTACTTACTTATTACAAAAAATACACAATTTTTGTTTTACTAAATGTGATTTAAGCATTCTGTACAATTTATTTACTAGATTTAGCTATAATTATTTCATTTAATAGTTTAAAACATTTTTATATTTTTTAGTCTTCACTTTTTTGTCTTTATAATATTTTTTTATTTGATTAGAAATATTTTTTTAAAGATTCAAAAACTTTTGATATCATGACATATCATTAAGTAATAGTAAATTTATCATATTTTTGACAAATATACTCTGCAAAAATACTAAAAATAAATTATTGTGATTTATGCCAATTCTTTATTTAAGATTGAAATTTTTATAAATTTAATATAACAGAATATTTTTTTTTCAAAATTTAACCTTATATAAACTTTAATCAATCAAGTAAAAAACTAATTTTTTGCAAATAAAAAAAAAAGTTAATTTTGAATTTATATATAAATTGCATTTCATTAAAAACATTATTTACAGTAATTAGTTTCTTTTAAATTCTTTGAATTTTTTAAATTCAACTTTATTAAGCCTAAAAATCAGATATTTTTATCTTTAAAAATATAAAAATAAAAATCTTTATATATTTTTTTTTTTGGAAGTTTTATTTATTAATTAAATTATTAACCAGTTATTGTTAAACTAATATTAATCTTTCAAATATAAACGAAAATTCAAAACCAGATTTATTGTTGAAAAAATTATACAAAACTAATAAATATAGAAAAATATTTTAATATTGAAGTTTTATATTTTGCCTAAATATTTTGCTCTAAAACTGACTATATAATTAAAAACTGTAAGTAAAAAACATATGCCTTGATTAAATTTAACACTAAAAAAACAGATAAGTTTTTCATCTTTTGATATGATATTAGTATAAATAATTATAAATTTAAAAATATAACACCGGCTGCCTAGTTAAATTTCGATTAGTTAATTATAAAGATTAAAGAATTTACTTCATAGTCAAAGTTTTTCTAGATATTACTTAACTCAATTTATTTCTTAAGGCAGATTATCCATATATTTTCCATGAAATTTGTCCTTTATGAAAAGAATAACTTGAATAGTTATTCTTTGGTAGTTTTGGTAAATTGGCCGTTTTTAACAACGTGTTGTAATCATGCGAGTTTATTTTACCTGGCATGACGTAAAGACACGCTTCTTTAAAAGAAATGAAACAAAAACATTTACCTTAGTTCTACCGATAAGACTATGACAAACGACATATTTAGAATAAAATGATTGTCCTCTCGGTCCTCCAACTCTAACTTTGCTATTAGCAAAATTTTGAAAAGTTTTTTTATTACAAAACACCACACTTCTCAAAAACTTGGTTTTTTTAAATAGTAATTTTTGGCATAAAATATTCTTTTTTCTAAATAAATTGATGATAGTGAAGTCTTTTTGATAGATGTATAAGATTTTAAATTTAAATTTTTTAGATAGCTAATTAAAGAAAAAATTAATTATAATTAGATTTTATTATTTACTTTGATAATGTTGATCTTGCTACAGGCAATCGTAAATTAAATAAAATTTTTTTTAAAATACGATGAGAATTCTCATCATATTTTCTATATAATGTTGTAATATTTTAAGTTTTTTACTTGTTAATATTTTCTTTCCCTTGATTTTTTTTGAGGTAGCAGGTTTATCACTAACATTCATTGCAAACAAGATCGACTTGTCTCAGTAAAGAATTAAGTTTAATAATTAGTTCAAAATACAAAAATAAATTTTGTTAAATAGGATCAGTCTGTTCCTTAAACTAGATTTCAACTGTGTCTCCCCTCCGTTGATTTCCGTCCTTAAATACAGAAAATCAAAAAATGAACAATTGTTATAGACAAGTAAATATTGCATCATATTCTTCCTGAACATTCTGTTTTAATAGGAAAACATATTATAAAGGTTAATATGGACATTTCCAATATAATAGTTCCTTTATTTAGATAAAATATAAAATTTGAAATATATAAATATAAAAAATCATAAAATTTTTTTTACTCTTTGTACATTTACTCAACAATTTTTATAAATGATTTGATAATATAAACTTAGAAAAACACTAAAATAATTTTGATAAATATAGTGCTTTAAATTTAAATAAAAATTAGTTAAAAAAACTTTTAGATAAGTTTTAAAGTGAAGTTTACAAAGGTATAAATAATTATGCAACAGAATTAAAACTGAAAAATGATAATTTAGAATTAAAAAAAAAATAATTCTAAAATTTTACCAGCCTTAAAAAAGTTAAAGAGTGATTTAATAATAAATTGATATTAAAAATTTTGAGAGAGAATAAAGAAAAAGGAAATTAAAAAATGATATATAAGATTCAATTGATTCCAATCAAGAAATCAACAGAGAATTTTATATTTCAGAATTAGTATTTAGTAATATTCTTGAAGATATTAAATTGAATGAAACAAATAATGACAAATCTGACAAAAAAAATATTGAAGATACTAATTGTATAATTATTTAATTTGTATATTTAAATTGTATCAACTTAATGATTGTGGTTGTCAAATTTAAAATACTGTTTTGTAGCTTTTATTAAATTTAGATTTACTTGAGTTTATTAAAAAATATTTTAATATAATTATTAAATAACTTTATATGTTTGTAAATTAATCTTAATTCTTTTTAATTATATTTTTAACTTATAGTTTAATTTTACATAAAATCAATTTTTATTGTTTTCAATTTATTTTAATTGATTCAACAGGTTAAATTTGATTATTTTTTTATTATTTTTTAATATTTTAATTTAAATATTATAATTTATTTTTGAAATATAATTTAATTTTTAATTAATTTTTATAGAATTTTAATTTTATATATAATTTTATATTCAAATTTAGCCTAATTTAATTTATCTATATAATAAAACGTCAAAACGTAGCATTCAAATTTTTATTTACCTGTGAAAAATTATTGTGCTAATTTTTTTTTTTTTTTTGAATATACTGTTAAAATAGAAAAATTTAAATAAAAAAATTTTTACATTGTGTATTGTCAATCTTTAATTTTTGAATTTTTGTAATTAATTTTGACTCTAATATCTTGCTGAAGTAAATTTCATATTTTGATATCTTAAATTAACGTCTACCAACTCAACATTTTCAACAATAATTTCATATCATTTCTTTGTGTTACAAGAATTTCTACATTTTTTAATTTATTTTCATAATTTATAAAAATATTTAGCAATCTTAATTTTTGTATTTAGCAAATAAACAAATTAAACAAATTTAAAAATACATAAAAATTAAGAAAATTAGGAAAAAACTTAATTTTTTTTTTATTAAAATAAAATACTGTATAAATTAAAAAATAAATTAAATAACTTTTTCAAAAAATTATATAATAAATTTTGTTGAAATATATATATTTTCACTGTTATCCATTTCCCTATCTATGCTACATGTCATATCATGATATGTATTAGCAATATTTCGCTAGTATATGATTGTCACCCGTGCTGTGCATAACTGACAATTCAACAAATTTATTTAATGTAAATATTTAAATTAATATGTTATTGTGTTGTTATTTTATTTTTTAAATTTTAAGATTCTAAGATTTAAAAAAATCTTTAGAATGAAAGCAGATTACCATAATATTTAATAAATATTTATTAAAATGAATTAAATAATAAGATTTTTAATTTGTAAATAAAAAAATTTATTTAAAATAAAGAAGAATTATGTGAGATTTTTTAAATATAAAATAAATTGGTGTGCCATAATTAACGAAATAGTTAATGAATAATCAGATTTTTATAGATTTTTTTTTATAGATTTAATAGTAATTAAAGTAAAAAAAATATTAATTATTTATTTTTAATAAACACAATTTAAAAACTAATTAATGCCTTTATAAATTTTTTAATAAATTATTGTTTTTTTAAACTCATTAACACAAAATAATTTTATTTTATGTTGGTTATTTTAAAATGTGACTCTAATTTAAATACTAATTTTTTTTTTAAATTTAAATTAAATAAACAATTAAAAATTAAATACTAATAAAAATATAAAAATATTAAATACGAATTTATATGATAAAAACCAGTCGTAAAAAAGCACTTATTTTTTTTATTTTAATTAAATACAAGTTTATATAATAAAATCTAAATTCAGTAAATATGATATTTTTAAAATATAAGTATAAGATGATAATAAATTTCTGGTTAATTTTATATTAATTAAATAGCTTTTGTCGTAGACAATAATTTATTGTTTATTAAAAATTACGATAACTTTCTTGATAGTGATTCTAAGGACAGGTTTACAACTACTGAACTTTTCTTTTTAGCGTCCTGTCCAACTTACTCTCTTTTTTTTTTACTTCCGCCATTCTGTTGTTTACCAGAATATTATACTGCACATTTACCCCCTTATCTTTTACCTTTCTACCTGTTCATTTGGGAATTTTACTCATGATGTCATTTCCTCATAACAACCGGAGCCTTTATGGCCTTTCGGAAGGATATCAAATCTCCTTTAACTTTGATGGTCGTCTAGGACACGGGAGTTAAACTGTGGTCCACCTAAATCTTACTTTTAGGGATTAAGAACATAACTATGTTCTTTACCTCAACACTAAGGGAACGTAGATTCTTAACCATGTATACATATATTCTACATATATGTACTCTATAAAATAGAATTCACTACACTCTTTAATTAATTTAATATTAATAAAAAAATCAAAGAGGAAAGGTATATTAAAATTTAAAATAGAGGATGTTGAAAAAAAAGTGGTAGAATATATTAAATTCTTAGAAGTACGCATCGACAAGAATTTAAATTTCAAAACACATATAAACAATATTAAAAATAAAGCAAATAAAACATTGTACAGAACTAACAAATTAAATTGGATAAAAAAAGATTTAAATATACGACAAAAAATAAGAATATATTAATTTGGTCTCTACTTTATTATCTCTTATAGGACAAATGCTTGGCACAAAGAAATTATAAACAATATGGTAAAAATAAAGACTTTAAAAAGCATACATCACAAAATATTAACCTTGCTTACAGGAGCGTACAAAACAACTAACTATTTGAAATTAAACGGATTTTTTAAGACGATTTTAATAGATAAAGAAATTAACTTAAGAATTAATTTAAAAAATACTTATAACGACAAAAAAATAAGAAAATAATTTTTTTTGACTAGATATTGAAAAAATCAAAAGTTGATTTTCAGTTTAGATCATAACCAACATGGCCCTTTTAACTATTTTTATACAAAATAAAAAAATCATTATATCCAAATTGCAGGTATTGCAATACTGTAAAGAAATAAATCTAAATCTAAGAAATCTTTGTGTAAATGAAAAAACTTTAAATATCTAGCTAACATTCTTATAAGAAAACTCAACAAAAATAACAGTTTTAGTATATTATTTAGTGATCACATAATTTAAATTATTTTTGATTATCAGTAGAATAAAAAAAAAAAAAAAAAAAAAAAAAAAATGAATTTTGTTGTAAAGTATTGCGCTGTCAATAAAATAAAAAGGGTATGAAAGGGAGCTAGACTTCGGAAAGTGAGACATCTTATTTTAGTAGGCGAAGAGAGCGCCTCAGTAAATATTTATCTCTCGTATGTATATTAGGTCAACATGATCTGATAGATAACTATCGTAAATATGAGATATTTCATAGTTGAAAGGGGTTAGACAGACTACCCGAGGAAGATATCTCCTGTAAAATGTTTATGACCTTTGGGCTTATTAGCACCAAGGTGATAAAATGGAAATCTTGATTTAAGCAGATGGGCTCGCGGACATCTGCCAGGAAAAGATTCCAGTTACCACTTTCGCCGAGACAGCTCGGGAAAGAGATTTTGAAGGATAGATGATTATTATGATTCTGACAGCGGAGTCGAGTACAATAAAGCTTTTCTTAAGTTAAATAAAAACCTGTGTTTATTTCTTAACCTTAAACCTTAATAACTAATTCAGTAAGTAAAAAATCATCATTAATTTTATATAAACTAAAGTAAACCTCGTTCCATTATTATTACTGTATTAGTTTTTAAACTAGGTTTCAAATATAATTAACTTTTGGTAATAGATAAATATTGTTTTATATATTCGTAGTGAGTAAATAATCTATGGTCACTTTTCTATGTTTAAAAACACAATATGGAACTCATTGTTTTTTGTATTATTTTGTAAACTTTTAAAGACTTAAAAAAATTAATTATATTAATATGATTTTCAAATGCTGAAAGAATCAGAAAAAAAAACAATTTAATGTTTATAATTGTAAAAACATATGAGTTTTATTTAGGTTCATATCATTAGTTGTTTACTTAGTGAATCTTAAAATAAGTATTTAACTTAGTGTAATTAGTTGTGTATTTTAATTCCAAAAAAATATAATAATCAATCTTTAAATTAAATTTGTAAACAATGAGCAGTACCAACAGTTATTTAACATAAAAACCTGAGCTAGCATAATAAACTATAATTTTAACCAATAAATTACGATCTAAATATTGTAATTGAAGGCTTTGTAGCCCATAGTATAAATAATTAAATTTGTCAAGTTTATACAATTAAAAAAGAATATGTAAAAGAATAAAAAAATAATGTTCTTTCCTTAAACTTAAACCTAAAGAATTCACAACGGCTTAAGCGGTGGCCAATCTTGCTGCAGCCGTCTTTATATAAAAATAAAAAAACCTAAAGAATCTTAAACAGAAAAAATTTTGAATTAAAAACAAGAATTATTTTAAACAATGGCACTTAAAACTTAACTTTATTTAAGAGATATTTTAAATTGAAATCAAAAATTTTAATACTACTTACATTTTGAGTCTAGGTTTATTTTAAAACTTAACTAAGTTTAAATATTTGGTATAAAGAATAATTAAAATAGTAAAAGAATTTATTGCAATAGTAATTAATATTTTTTATAAAAAATAGTTTAAAAATGAATAAAAATAGGGTTGAAATAAATAATAAATTTAAATGTTTTTAATTAAACTAAATTTAATTATCAAATTGAAAATTGAAAAATCTGAAACAAAAAAAAATAAAAAAAAAAAAAAATAAATTGAAATAGTATTTATAAAAAAAAAATAAAAACAAAATACATATGAATATATATTTTTATTAAATTAAAAAATAAAAATCAATATCTAAACTAAAAAATAACAAATCTAAAAATTGTGTTTTTAAAAAATAAATATAAAAATGACTGAAAAATTAAATTAAAGATATAATATTAAAGGTTTATTATTATCAAAAATTTTTGTTAATATTAATTTCAACAATTATAAATTTTTTATTTCTTGATCTACATTTCAAATAATAAATCAAAGTAATTTTATAATTTTATTTTCATTTAAAAAAAGTTTCAATTTTTTATTAAAACAGTTTAAAATTGTAATAACCTAAACTTGTATTTTAAAAAAATTGATATGATAATAATTAATAGTAAAACATTTATTTAATATATAATCTTGGTATAAAAATTTTTATTCTTTAATATTATAACTGTTTTTTTTTTTAAGGAAAAGATTTAATTAAATAAATCTTAAAAAAAAAAATCAAGTTTTTAGTTTTAAGTTTTAACATATAAAATAGTAATATAAATAAATTTTTAATTTAAAAAATGGTGGGTAAATTATCAAACCATTAAGTAATTATTTTGATTGTTTAAAAATTTTTTCGTATAAATTAAAAAAAATTATTTACATAAAGAATATGAAAACAAAATTAATTTGGTCCAATAATCAAATTAAAAACTGTGACCCACAAATTTTTAAAAAAAAGTTTTTTTTTACTAATCAATCATTTTCAATCCAAAATTAGTTTTAATAAATTAAATTTAAATTAATAGATGCAAGAGCATTAGATTTAGAAATTTACTACAGCATATGATAAATTACTAGCTTAATAGATTTGTTATTGATAAAAATAAATTTTAAAAAAAAAAAAAATTAACAAAATTTAATTAATAATTTTAAATTGAATTAATTTATAAATAACAATAAAAATTAAAAGTTTTTAAATCTCAGTAATGTATTTGTTTAATTTAAAAAAAAGTTTCGATATTAATTTTGTTTATTTTACTCAAAACATTTTGTAGTATATTTATTAAACTTTATTTAATGCTATTTTGATATTTTATTAGAAAATTTAATATAAAGTTTAAAATAAAATATTGTTACTTTTTTAACTGTTACAAATAAAATATTTTAAAAACATAAAAACGTGAAGTGAATTTATTTAAAAAAAAATTTTATTTACTTAAATTAAGACCAAACAACTGTTTTGTAAAAGCATAATTTATGTTATGAAATTTAACACAATTAGATTAATATTGCACTAAAATGTGTTTTAAAAAACAAAATTCAAAAAAAGTAAGACTTATGTTATTAAAGAAAAGGTGAAAATATATCTTGATTTAAGCAGATGAAAGTAAATAAAACTAATCTAATTTGTCAATAAACTGTTAAATGATAGTTAAACCATCTTAAAACAATTAAGTCATTTTGAAGCATCTCAAAGAAGAGTAAAGAAAAGAATATAACTATAAATAAATATAAAAGATTAAGAAAATATTTTAAAGAAACATTTTTTAAAATAAAGACTATTTAAATTTTAATTTCAATAAAACTTGTATTTTTTTAATTTATTTTAAAATTAACGTTTTTAAAAACATTATAATTAATATTATGATATACAAAATAAATTAAGAAAAAATTAACTAAAACTAAATTTATATAGTACATATAAAATTGTTTGCAATTTTTTCATTATAAACAAAACAAAAAATGATTTTGATTTTAATTATGATAAAATGCTTAATTTTTTTTAAAATAAATAAATACATAAGTTTCCTGAAAAATTTTTATAATGTTTCAAAATTTGTCAAAATTATAAAAATTTAGTATCTAAACTTGTATATATTTTTAACATTTAAGATGTAATCAATTTTTTACTTAAACATAAAGTGTCAAAAAATTTTAAATAATAAAAAATAAATAATCCCAAGCGTTTTAATATTTATAATAATAAAAAGCTTTTTTTATTTGTTAAAGTTTTTTATATAAAAGAAGAACATAAGCTATTTACAAATTTACATCTAATTTTAAAAAGAAATGCTAAATTATGGTTTCCTTAAAAAAAAAACTACAAACGCCTTTGTTATATTTATTTTCAAATTTATATTTAACAAATTATAATTTAAGATAACATAAAATGTCTTTCTAATATTTTTTGTAAAAAATAAAAATTTTTGTTAAAAAATTCAAAAATTAATTGACTTTTAGATTAAGCTTTAAAATAACAGTTTAGATACAAAACAAAATAAAAAAACTAATAAAATAAATAAATTACAAATTCAATATTAAAAAATCAAATCAAATTAGGTATCAAAATAAATTAAAACTATAATTATAATTTTTATTTAAAAATTTATTTGATTTATTATTTTCTTAAAATATTTTTTAACCTATAACCACTAACAAAATTTAAAAAAATTATATTAGTTACTTTTAGTTAAAACAAAGTATAGACGATTTACAATTATAAAAGTAAAAACTACGTTTTAAAGATTTTGTTGAAGTCTTTATAATAGATTTAGATATTTTTGAATTAATAAAATAAAAATTTAAATAAAAAATAAATTAATAAAAAAAACTTTGTGGAAATAATCTAGATCTTATCATAAATTAAATAAAAATGCTATCAAAGCTGGACTTGATTGAGTAAATTATAATTAAATAACAATAGAATTAGATTAGAAATTAGATAATAGAAATTATAAAAATAATTAAACAAAAGTATAGTATCTATTAAAGCAAAAATGTAGTTTACTTGCTTTGAAATTTAAAATTAATTATCCAAAATTTATTTCAAAATTTAATTTAAAATTTAACTAGTTATATAGTTTAAGTAGTTAAATTTGTTTACCATAATTTAGATAATAATAAAGTTTTTACTCTCAATAAATAAATTAAGAATCTTTTATTGTTATTATAAAATATGCCGTAACTTTTATTTAAGACTTAGACAAAAAAACTAAATTTTTAAGATTACAGGAGTTATTTTAAATTAAACTTTTACACTCGGTGTTAACCCACTCCAGACTAAACTCGGACTGACTTTTTTCAGTCTCCGTATGTCTCTAGGAGTCTGGTTATAAAATTATAAAGTCACTTGGTCAACGGACCAAGCGTCTAGCACAACATTGTGAATTAGTATCAGCTGTGTAAAGACAGCGATCATATACACAGCAAGGCCCTACAAAATATAAGACAAAAATATGAATAACGATTACTACTTATTAATTATTAAACTCTCCCTTAACACCTTAATTAAACACTGACTGTCTTTATTTGTATTTTGTCAGTTAAACATAATTTCTCTATATTTCAAATTCAATTTATAAAAATTCTCATTAAAAAATATGTATTAGCAAGTGATAAATTCTTATATGACATAATTTTATTAAAAATCACGGATAAATTCATTTAAAAATTAATATTTTAATTAAATATTCACAATTTTATAAAAACTATAAAATTTAAAATTAAATTATAATCTTTTTTTAATAAAGATTTTTTAATAAAATAAAAAAATATTTTTGAATTGTTTTTGTAAGAAAATAATTATTTTAATAAAATTTAAATGTTTAATTAATTTATTATTCAAATAAAAAATTATCTTTTAAAAATTTTATGAAACATGTAATTTTTTTTTAATTTTTAATATTAGAACTCAACCATTTGATTTTAGATTTAATTTTTAACAATATAGATTTTTGAGTTAGGTTTAAGTAATAGTTTAAGTAAATTGAAGTTGTTGTGATTTTCTTTTAAAGTAAAGTAGACTGAATAACGGGTATCAACCCTTGATTTTATTTGGTTTAAAGATGAAGTTTACAAAACAAAAAATTATCACTAACTCTCGACTCGTCTCTTTTGGTCAATCTTATATACTTAGTTTTTAATAGTCGGGACATGCTTTCTATGTCCTTCACTTTCATTTTACCATTCTTTGTCTTTTACTTGTCTCATAATATAACAAACTAGTATCGTAAAAGTAACTAATTATGCCCCTACTTGAATATTCTGCCTCTACTTTTGTGGTTCAACCTTAGCCTAACAGGCAATTACTTCAATAACATACAAAGGATTCTTCTCCTCTTGTACTCAAAGTTCTCTGTTATAACAACTAAAGGTTAACTATTATGAAATCGAGCGATATATTCATTACTAGTAGTTGATCAGGCTTCTAGTACTTGTTCTTTAGTTTATTACATTTATGATTAGCAAAGTTAAATAAATAGTCATAGTAATTTTACAACAACTTCCCCCCTTGTTCAAGATTAATTTATTAATTTTGAACACAACACAGGTATTTTGTAAAATTACAGAAGGGGAGGAAATATTTTGTCTAATTTAATTTTTCCTTAATTCTCTTTTTGGTCTTCCTCGTGGTCGTTTATTCTGTTTCTCTATTTCGTTTTTCTTCTCAGTAGGTCTTCCTCTTTTTCTCCTAGGGAGATGTGGTTCTTCCAAAACCTTTTGTCCTTCTGTAGAATGATAAAGTGTTAATTGTGAAGAGTGAACCTTAGCAATGGTTTTAGTTTCATCATCTGGAAGACAAATACCATATGATACTGGGGATAATTTTCTCAAAATTTTATATGGTCCATCTCTGCGGGGCCCAAATTTCTTAGTGAACTTCTTCACCTTACTACTAAGCAATTGACACTTTAAGAGGACCAAATCCCCTAATTCAAAATTGTTTACTCTGTCGTTACGGTCTAAATCAATTTCTCTCCGATCTTCTCTTGAGAGTTCTAACCAATCCTTAATTCTATTTAATACTGGTCTTATAGAATGGATGAAGACATTCGGATCAGAAATGGACTTAAAATCAAAACGTATATCGGATGCCGTTCTTGTTTCGTATCCGAACATTAACTTATTAGGTGAGAAACCAGTCATTCTATTAACGGCTGAGTTCATAGAGAACTGTACGGCTTCTAAATTATCGGGCCAACTGCTATGATCTTTCTTCGATGCTATACTAAGTCTAACTCTCAAATCTCTATTCTTCCGTTCAACTGGATTAGCCTGCGGATGATATGCAGGAGTGAGTGTCTGCGTAATATTGAGTATCGTACAAACTTGCTGCATAATCTCGCTTACAAATTGTACGCCATTATCAGAGATTATTTGGCGTGGTATGCCGAAGAAGAAAAAAATTCTTTTAATTAAAATCACTATACAAGATTCAGATGTTGCTTCTTTTAAGGGAAATAGGGAGATGAAGCGAGTAGCAAGGTCTTCGACGACTAAAATCTGAGTATAACCTTCAACACTTATAGGTAAGGGTCCTACTAAGTCAATGGAGATTGTCTCAAATTTTTGCGAGTGCGCTCTCGTTATCAAGGTTGTTGCAGGTGGTCCGCTACGTGGTTGAAAACGTTGACAATCCACACAGTTTCGAATGAAAGTTGCTATATCTCTATACATCTTTTTCCAAAAGAATTTTCTTTTTATACTGTGAAGCGTCTTATCTATGCCAAAATGACCGGCCGTTGTTGTTGAGTGAAATTCTTTGAGTATTTCGGCTACCATTGAGCGAGGTATCACTAATTGAGCGTCCTCCTCATCACTGTACGGATCATATCTATATAACATACCTTGACTTAGGAAGTATCCTAAATTTAGATAAGTATTCTGGGCAACTTCACTCGCCTTAGGATTTTCTAATGTCTCCATTATAATTTTTAAGTCCGAATCTTCTAGTTGTTTAGCACGAAGATCATTTTTCGAAACCTGTCCAAAAGCCATACCATTAACAAGTACAGACTTGATCTCTGCTTCCTCTATCGGAATTCTAGATAATCCATCAGCTACTACATTCTCCTGTCCCAGTTTATATTCAATCTTTATATTGTAAGGCTGTAATAATAAAGCCCATCTAGCTAAACGTCCAGTTGGGGACTTCAGAGACATTAGCCACTTTAAAGCTTGGTGGTCGGTGTAAACAGTAACTTCAGCTGATTCCACATAAGGTCTGAACTTGTTAGACACGGCCCAGACTAGCGCAAGAGCTTCTCTTTCCGTAGTGGAATAATTTCTTTCGGGAGGTGATAAAAGTTTGCTGGCATATTCTATGACTCGTTCTTTACCGTCTTGAACCTGCATGAGTACTGCTCCTATGCCATATGCACTGGCATCAGCATATATATTAAACGGTTGATCTAGTTTTGCTTGGGCTAATATCGGTGCTTCAGTAAGAAGTCTCTTTAAGTGATTAAATGCTTTTTCTTGATTTGGACCCCACTGCCAGGCTTGTTGTTGTTTAGTTAATACAGTTAAAGGTTGTGCGACAGTAGAAAAATTGGGCACGAATCTTCTGTACCAAGAACAAGTTTGTATAAAAACTTGAACTTGTTTTGGATTTGCAAGTTTGGGCCAGTTAAGAATGGCGGCAATTTTGTTGGGGTCAGTCTTGATGCCATCATGAGTTAAATAGTGTCCTAAATATTTTACTTCCGACAAAAGGAATTGACATTTCTGCAAATTGATTCTTAAGTTATGCCTAGCAAAATAGTTAAATAATTCTTCTAAGTCTTTTAGATGTTGTTCTTCTGTCGGTGAGATTATGATTATATCATCTAAATAAACAAGGATACCCATGTTTGGAAATTGTCTTTTGACTTTATCCATCATTCGTTGAAATGTGGCCGGAGCATTTCTTAGACCGAAAGGCATACGCGTAAACTGGTATAGTCCCATATGTGTCGTGATAGCTGTCTTGGGCTGATCTATAGAAGATACCGGTATCTGTAAGTAGCCCGAGGCTAAATCCAGTACCGACATAAACTTTGTGGCAGGAATCTCTTGTAATAGTTCAGTGATATTTGGCATAGGATAACTATCCGGTATTGTTAGAGCATTTAATTGTCTAAAATCCACACAAAGACGTATCTTTCCTTCTGGTTTAGGGACTATTACTAAAGGTGAAGCCCACGGACTGTCACTTTCTACTAATATACCTGTTTCAAGTAAACTCTTGATTTGTTCTTCCACTGCGTGTTTAAGTTTAAGTGAAACTTTATATGGATTTTGGGTGATGGGTTGTATATCCTGTTTACACGAAATTCGATGTTCAGTTAAATCTGTCGGAGGACCTTCTTGAGTAAAAATACTTTTGAATTGCTTTGTTAATAGCTTAATTGCATTGTTCTCTGATTTTATTGAACTTATGTTGTAAGTAAAAGAATCAACAACTTCCTTTTCAGTTATCAACGGATATTGTTTATCTTCTCCTCTGAAGGACCATCTTTTTTCTCGAAAATTAATGTCTAAGTTGGTTTTAGTCAGAAAATCACAACCCAAGATCATTTCAGAGGGGTATTCTACTATACTTATGGGTAGACAGAAAATTTTATTTTTGATGTTAATGGGTAAAATGTCATATTGCATGTCAATGACTTGCTCTTTTACTAAAAATTGGGAAACTTTTGTGGGTACTTTAGGTCCTTGATGTTCTAAAGGAATGATGTTATTATATAAATCTTTGGAAATTACAGTATTAGTCGCCCCAGAATCAATTAGTGCACACACATGACGATCACCCACAGTAATATCAAGATACATCCTTGGTTTACTTAATATACTTTTAAGTGAAGAAATCTTGAAAGTAAAGAAGGAGGGATCTGGTAATGACTCTTCTTCCAAATTGTTTCTTTCTTCCATAACCAAAGGGTTTAACCTTAATTTTCTTTTCGGACATTGGCTGGAAATATGTCCCTCTTCCTTACAAGTGTAACACGTGA
This sequence comes from Pyemotes zhonghuajia, assembly GCA_025170145.1. Taxonomy (NCBI): domain Eukaryota; kingdom Metazoa; phylum Arthropoda; class Arachnida; order Trombidiformes; family Pyemotidae; genus Pyemotes; species Pyemotes zhonghuajia. Next base: position 10,890,393 of record CM045845.1, read on the forward strand.
TGATGTTTGTTTTTTCATTATGATGAACTGTTGTTTTATTACTGGTCGGAGCTGATTTATTCCTTTTCTTTTCTCTACAGTTCGATTCTTCATGTCCTTGTCGGTGGCAATAAGAACAGGAAGTGATTTTCTTTTTCGTGTATTAAATTTATTCATCTCTTTTTGTTGTTGTAGACTTTCCAATCTATCTATTTCTTTTAATAATTCTTCAAAGGAGGAAAAACTATCACGAGCTATTCTTGACTTTAAGAAAACGGGTAATTGGCAATAGGTTAAGTCAAGTTGTATAGCTAAGTTAAATTCACCTCTAATTACAACAATCTCATTTAATTTAGATCTAATTAATCTGACAATGCTGGACGATCTCTTCTCAGATATGTCCAAATCTAAAATTTCTTGTAAGATCATAAATGGAGGGCGATATTGTTGATATTCTCTTTGCAATTCTTCTATTGCCTGAGACCAAGTTCGAACATCTTGTTCAATCGAACACCACCAAGTAAAGGCTTCTCCTTTAAGGAGAGAAGGAAGAGCTTTTATAGCTTCTGAATCGTCGATTTCATGGGATCTTTTTATTTCAGTGATTTCTCGAACAAATGATTTTAATTCACTGGACCTTCCACTAAATCGCGTTGTGTTTTTATGTGTTAGCCATCTATATTTGTAGAGATTGTTACTTGATGAATATGGTACATCTGGTCTTGAAGAAGTAGATTGGGAAGGCTGGCTCTTGTTTTTTGATAAAATTCTTCGTAAACTCTTCTCCACTATCTTTTCAAGAACATTAGTAGTTTCTTCCTCGTCAGGAAGTAGAACATTGAATTCACTCTCATCCGAAGAAGATTCGAAATTTCTTAAATTATTTTCCATATTGACTTAATAAAACTTTTGTAGTAATACTTAATTCTTTACAGGACGAGTCCCTGTTCGGGCGCCAAAATTGTTGTGATTTTCTTTTAAAGTAAAGTAGACTGAATAACGGGTATCAACCCTTGATTTTATTTGGTTTAAAGATGAAGTTTACAAAACAAAAAATTATCACTAACTCTCGACTCGTCTCTTTTGGTCAATCTTATATACTTAGTTTTTAATAGTCGGGACATGCTTTCTATGTCCTTCACTTTCATTTTACCATTCTTTGTCTTTTACTTGTCTCATAATATAACAAACTAGTATCGTAAAAGTAACTAATTATGCCCCTACTTGAATATTCTGCCTCTACTTTTGTGGTTCAACCTTAGCCTAACAGGCAATTACTTCAATAACATACAAAGGATTCTTCTCCTCTTGTACTCAAAGTTCTCTGTTATAACAACTAAAGGTTAACTATTATGAAATCGAGCGATATATTCATTACTAGTAGTTGATCAGGCTTCTAGTACTTGTTCTTTAGTTTATTACATTTATGATTAGCAAAGTTAAATAAATAGTCATAGTAATTTTACAACAAAGTAATTGTTAATTAGTTTTAATCATTTGGATTAATGTCAAAAATGCTTTTTAACCTAATTTAATTCAAAGAAAAAAAAGAAATAAAGTTTTTTTTATTCTAAATAAAGTAATACTAAATTTTACCTATTCTTGATTACAATAAAAATTTATTTTATAATATGTCATTTCCTAGTATAAAAAAAAATTAAATAAAAAACAATTGCTATAATCAATTGTGTTACTTAAATATTTTATTTTAACATTTTGATGTAAAAGATATAAAAGTTAATTTTAATTTTACAATTAAAAAATGTTTTTTCTTTAATGTATATTATGAAAAACTCCATTTGCAAATTATAAATTTATTTATACCCTACCTCAATTTTTGATTTTATATTATCATTTTATTTAAATTTTAAATCTAAACTCAACGTATTAATTAAACTTTTAAAATTAGTTGGTTCTAAATTTTAGATAAAATATCTATTTATATCTTTTGAAATTAATTATATTTTGATTTAACTAGTAAAAATTTTAAATTCAATAAAACTTTTTAAAACATAGTAATGTTATGTATTAATAAATTTTGTATTAGTAATTAAGCTTTTATTTGATATATGTTAACACTATTATTATTATTAAATTTTAATATTTAATATACTAAATAAATTTTTTAAATAAATACTTTTGAAATAGAAAATTTATTAGGATTTGTCTTTGATTTGTTTGCTTTATTTAAATATAAATTTTTATTTTTGTAATTTACTTGTACCTGTAAAATTAAAAGTATTATATTTACTTTAAAAATTACTATCAAAGTATATCTTTAGATCATCATTTAAAATTAGGTTATTTTTTATTACTATACTTAGGAAAACACGTTGTTCTTTACGGATACGTTGTTTTAAATATTTTAAAAGATAATCTAACATGATGCTATATTTCTACATAGTACTTTTATTAGTTAAAAAATGTCTGATCTAGAAATATTTGTTAGATATAATAAATTTTTTATTATTAGTTTTCTAATATTATTAATGTATCACTCTTAACTGATTTAGTTAATTTAAATTAAATAATCCTAATATATGATTTTTAATCTATCGCACTTAATTATTATGTAAAGACAAAAATCAATATCTTTTTTATCATTTAATTTAAATGCCTCTAGGATCAACAAAAATTTTCAAAATTACATGTAGTTAATTTTTGAATTTAAGCTATATCACTATTTGCAGTTTCAATTATAAAGCAAATTTTATTAATTATTCCTCTTTAAATGTTTTTAAATTTTTAAAATCAAAACTTTTTTGTTTTTTTGTTGTTTTCAAATAGTTGAAACCTTCTTTCTTTTTAATTTTTTTTATAATATTATTTAAGTAAAACCTGTTTACGCTAAAATTATATTCTCAAATTTCAATAATTCTATAATTTTATTTTTAATTTCACATTCAAATTTACTATCATAATATCCAGAGTTATACACCTAATATCACTTTTAAGATCTAATTTTATAATTTCAATACTATTTTAATTATTTAATTGATTTCATTTGATTTTTTCTTAAATTTATTTATTAGTGGATTAGATAATTCTAATGCTAAATTATGTATTTTAGTTATACTAAATCGTCCATAGTTTCTTTAAACACATTAACAAATATATATAGTTTTATATAGTTCTGATGTTACAATAAAGAAGTAATATGGTAAATATAATTTAATCTTATTTTTCATTATTTATATGTATCTATTTTGTTTTTGCAAATATTTTAGGATATAGTTACAGTTCACAATATCAAGTAAGTCTCTAAGTCTTTGGTGGTCATTTGACATATCCGTTAACAATACATTTTTTAAGTTAGAATTGGGTAAATTTGGTGAATTGTATTGATTAAAGTTTATACATTTACACTAAAATCAAAAGTTTAATTAAAATTGCGTTGTAAAAAATACGAAATCTATAAAATTTATTTTTAATTTTATTAATGTAAAATCTTATACACTATTAGTTAAGATGTAAAAGTTAAATATCATGAACATATTTCTCTTATAACGTCATTTACTAATTATATATTTATTTAAAGTAAAGTTAATATATAAATTTCTATATAATTTAAATGAAGTTAATAAATCTTAGGTTTAATTATCAAGATATTACTGTATTTAATTAAAGTATTTCAAATATTTAATTTATATTTTATGTTATTTACAATTTATAAATATTTTTTTTTAACGTGGGCTGTGAAATTTTGTTGCATTTGTAAAACATTAAAAACATTTGTAAAATTAAGACCATTATTAATTATTATTAGGCAACAAAAAAAAAAAAAATTTTTAGGCAATAAAAGAAATAAAGAAATAGATTAAAAATTTATTTTTTAAATAAATAAATTTTCTAAGTAAATAAAATTTTAAAAACATTTTATTTAAATATTTCAAAAATTTATAAATATTTTTAAATTTAAAAGTAGCGCTTTTATTTGAAACACGTGACTTAAGTTTGGACATTTGTTAAAATAAACATGAAGTCAATTTATATATATAAGTTAAAAACAAAATAATTATACTTTGTTAATTAGAATAAGCTACAAATACTCTAATGAAATAACTTATAAACTACAAAATTAATGTTATTTTGAAAATGCGATTTTCTGCCAATATATCCACCTTGTTTGCGAATATACCATCACTTTTAGATCGATATTCTTTACTTGTAAAGTAAGTAATTTCCTTACAAAGATCAAGATTAAGCGATTTTTAAATTTGTTTGGTTTCTATGCTTGAAAAAGCCTTTTATTTTGGCAGTTATTGCATTAATTAAATTTCAAATAAGTTAATTACTTATTTAGGTCTCATTACAAGTTCGATGCGCTTGAATGTCAATCACCTTATAAACACAGTATTGAGGAATGGAATAGTACTTTTGAAAAATGCAAAAAAGACGGATATGATTTACCCAAATGGGATTTAATCAACAGTGTAGCTTCGTTTCAAATATTTAAAACACTACCAAGTAAAATAGAGTTTGAGCAGCAGGTGCTTAATAAAACAATTGAATATGCAAAATTTTTACAAGTCAAAAAAGTTCATTTATTAATGTTAGATATAAGCAAACCTTCAGAACTGTAAGGCTATTTAAAGATCTCTTTTTTGTGTTAACTTGCAAAATCTTCATTTTTTTAGCGATCAAGTCAAACAGTTGCTAATGTTTGGAGCTGAAAAATTAGCAGAAAACAATCTTCTTTGCGTTATTGAACCATTATCCACTCGCAACAATTATTATTTAAACTGTTATCAACTTGCGAAAAAAATTGTTTTAAATTTAAACCAAAAAAATATAAAAATATTAGTTGATTCATACCATATGCAAAAATTAAATGGAAATTTAACAAAAACAATTGAGGTACAATAAAACACTAAATTTACAGTTTAGTCAAATTCATCCAAACTAATATATCTTTTTAGGATTTACATGGTTTGATTGGCCATGTTCAAATATCCCAAGTTCCTTTAAGAGACAGACCAATTAATGATGGTGAAATTAATTTTGACTATTTTTTAAAAATAGTTTCAAATGATTATAAAGATTTTATTGGACTTGAATATAATGGTAATACAAAAAAAAAAAAAAAATTGTTTTCTAAATATTTTTATAATCTAATAGCAAACCAAAATGAAACTTTTGAATGGTTAAACAAATATGAATCATAATTTAAAAATTTACAACAAATGAAATTAAATTTTTGAATCAATATTATCAGAGATAAAGGCTGGAAGTACGGTCATTTTTTGGAGCATAATATTCATTAAAGTCCAACCTAAAAATTAAAAAAAATATTAATTAAAAAAATTAAATTTTGTCAAAATAAAATTACCTATAAAGTACATGAAGCATATTTGAAGAATAATTATTATTTTGTTGTTTATTAATTTCTTTTAAAAGTTGCTCCATGCTTTGGACAAATTTCGTGTGCAATTTATTTAATTCTAAATTAAATTCAGCATCCGATTTTGAAGATTCACTTTCTTCCGATTTTTGATTCTAATAAAATAAAAGATTAAAATTTAAATATCTTTTGCAAACGTATTATAAAATTTACCTGAACTAATGTTGCGAAATTTGTACAAAGTTGAAATAATTTACACAAAGATTGAAAGGAATATTTTTCATTTAACATAAAACTATTAAAAACAGTATGTATGAATTTATTATGCTCTTCAATCATATCATCCACACTATTAACTTTAGTTTTAACTTTTTCTAACATTATTTGAAAATTTGGTTCTATTACTTCAACCATCATGTAATATTCTAAATTAAGAACGAAATTTAACATTTTTTGTAATAAACTTGATACTAATAATACATTTAAATATGAAGTTCCTTGTTTTTTATAATTTTTATTGTCAATCCATACGTTTTGAAGTTTTCGTTCTACATATTTACAGTAAAACAAATATCGAAAAAGCATTTGATAACAAGTTAAATTTTTTTGAGTAAAAATCAAAGTTAAAGGCCATTCAATTTTATATTTTAAAGCGATAGCTTCAAAACCTCTTAATTCTTTAAAATCATCTACATTATATGATTCATTCGAAAAAACATCTGAACCATAATTCATAATATGTGAAAATTGATAAAGAACAGATTCACTAATTAAATCTATTCCTAGATAATCAGCATGTGGATCTCTGCTTAAAACACTAGTTCGAACAGCTATTTCTAATAAAGATTCTAAACGAGTTGGTACAATGTCATTGATTTCTTTATTTAACTCATCCTCCGCGACATCCATAAATTCAACTATAAAATCACCTTTATCCATAAAAAAATAATGTTTAATGGATTCTAGATGTTGCTTTAAATTGCAATCTTCTAATAGTAAGCGTAATAATTGTTTAGAAGCAAAATTATATGCTATTTCTATTCTTTCAACAAATATTCTATCTTCAGCGTTGTAAACTAATTTTTCACAATTAGGCAATTCTATATCTTTTTTAATTTGACGAATAACATTAATATATTTACCAGTTTTCAAAATTTTGTCAGAAAATTTAATTAAAAATAAAGGTAAACGATTAGTAATTATTTGAAATCTATTTTCCCAATAGTAGTCATCATAAATCTCGTCTTGTGTGACACCAGAATCTTCAATAAAAAATTCATTAAACGGATCATAAATTTCTCCGTCTGTTAACCAACGTTCTAATATTCTAAAATATGGTTCACAAGCACTTTTTGTAATATTTAAACAAAAATCATAAACTTTTAGATTTCCAACATTTGCAGTTGTTTTTTCGTGCATTATACTTAATACTGCTCCTCCAGTGCAATTACCTTGTTTAATTTTATGGCAAATAGATTTCAAAATTTGCATCATATCGGAATAAGGTTTCAAAAAATACCACATTTTCTGTAAAGTCATGTCGTTTCTTGAATGCAAAATTTCCATTTGAGCAATTAAACAAAAATAATCTTTTAAATGAAATCTTATAAAACCAATATAAGCTTGATTTACCAAACTGTTATCAAAGTTTTCAGTGAAATGCATTATTAATGAATATAATGGGCAAATTTCAATTATTCTGTTTACTAATGTTTTTAGTATTTTGTCACATTCATCTGAAACAACTAAATTACACCGTTTTTTCTCTGACAACATTTGTAATTTTATGTATAATCCGTCAATACCCTATTAAATAAAAATTTTATAATATTTTAAAGATGTATATAAATATATATATTTTAACATACCACTAAAACATATAATAAATCCGATACCAATAAAGCTTCCTGATCTATTACTGAAAAATCATTTAAAGATTCCACTTTTTCTTCTTGAGACCAATCAATTGCCCGATAATCATATGTCAAAAAGTTATATTCTGTGACTCTTTTTTTTTTTTCATTTTTAGATCCTGCAGATTGAATGGTTACATTTGTTCCAACGTTGGATATAATTTCTTGTGCATTTAAGTCCAATGTTACTTGATGCATGGTAGAACATGAAGATGAAGCTATTTTATTGATAGGTGAAAGTTGATTTCTATTGGTTGCCTTCAACTTTGAGTGTTTTTTCATTCCTTGATGCATATGCAAAAATCTTTTTACATCTTCACTGCTTGAAATTCGAGCAAGCAAAGTAATTAACGGATCTAATTCAATATAACTAAGAAAATTATTTTTTAAAGTTTAAAAAGAATAAAAAAGTTAAAAATACTACTTTTTTGATTTTAGTTCATCATAAACTGAATTAAACTCAGAAGATTTATTAAGTTTATGTAAAAATTCAGAAGATAATGTTTTTTTTTCTTTTTTTTTTGCATTTTCAACAAAATAACAAGTAATTTCATCAACTGTAGCTTCTCCGTCTTCATATCTAATTAAATTAAAAATTAATTAGTTCAGTTAATATAACTGGTTTAAAACATGTTAAACATACTCCAACTGTTCTAAAAATTGAACAACATTAAAATTTATTTTATATTCTGACATTTTTATTTACTTTTCAATAGTAGAGTTTATTTAATTATTTGTTGAATTTGTTTAAATATAAATATTAAATATACTAGTATATATTAATTTAAAAAGTATAAACCCACAAATTTACTGTAGTGATTTAAGTCAATGTTTAAACATAAATACAAAATCAAGAGAAAATAACAATTAAAATTATAAAAATAACTCTTCTTTTGTCAACACGAACTCAATTTCCAATGTTTACATTTTTGGCTTCGAATTGGCGCGCTTATTTTCAAACATTTTTAAGTTTCAGCCGACAAGCCGACCACAAAATTTAAATATTTTTATTTTATTTTAAAATCAATTTCTTAATGATATTTTTATTTATTGGCAAATTCATTCTTCCCTCAAATATTTACTGATTTTCTAAATTGAACTTTTCAATAATTTTTATTTTTAATTAACTAAATTGAAATTTTCTTGGTCAATTTATGAGTTAAACTATTTGTTTTAAATATTTATCACTAATCAAACAAAGCAATATTTTTGACAATTGTTTTATTAAGTAACAAAAATTTACAAATTTCAATACTTTTTAAATAAATAATTACAGTTATTTTACATGCTTCTAATTAGTTTAACAACTTGTAATCATTTAATTTAAAATATTTATATTATAAGTTTACTAAAAAAAAAATTTATACATTCTATTACTTGTAATTAAAAAAAATATTGTTTATGCGAATTGTCATTGTTACATATTATTTAAACTTAAATGAACTATTTAAAAACATTAATTGAATGGCACTTAATAAAAATTTACAGCTTTAAAAGCAAGTTTGAAATTTATACAATATTGTATTTTAATTTAATTTTCGTTCATAGTCATAAATTTAATAGCTATTCATTTAATGTTTTTCAGTGAAAATAAATATATAAAATTATTTATTTTTCTATATTTTTATTTTAACAAAATATACCAATCTTTATAAATTAAAAAAATATTTTTACATTAGTAAAGTAATTTATATATTTGAAAAATATTTTCAAATATATGAAGAAAATCCTTAAATATTGATAGATTGTAACTTGCTAAATTTTTTATTGTTAAATAAATAAAAAAAATTCTTATAATTTGAATTTAAAGTTTTTTAACCTTTATAATCGAATTTCTTAATTAAATTAATTTTACTTTTTAAGCTTTTTTGCATTAAAAAATTTTTAAAATGAGTTTTTTGATAATTATTAAAATTTATTTTTTTTTTTAACTATTAATAATAAAAAATTTATTAATATAAAACATCATTTTAAATTATTTTTATTAAAAAAAGTAAATAAACGCTGATTATTTTACTATTTTTTATTATTTAAGACCTATATAATATTTACAAAACTATATAAATATAGTAATAAAAAAAATTGCTAAAAATAAACTTAAATGATTTAAAATTAGCACGGTTAAAGTAATATTCAAAAGAAAATATTAAAAGAAAAAAAAATAAAATTTTTTTTATTAAATTAAATAATTTTTTTTTAAGAAAGGTTATAAAATAACTATTTTTATTTTACATAATATTACACTTTACAAATTATTATAAAATTACATGTTAAATATAAATTAATATATATATATCAATATATATATCATTTTACAAAATAGAAAATCTAACAATTTATTAAAAACATACGATATTACTCAATAAATAAACACTAATATAATAACGTAAAAAATTATATAATTTTTAATTTATTTTTTAAACTACTCTTTTAATTCTTTAATAAAAAAGGCTTAAGATTGTAATGTTTTTTTTTTAATTTTTCAATTTAAATAAAAAATCAAAATAAAAAAATTAAAATAACATATAACTTGACTTTTACTGTTTTTAAAAAATTTATGTAATTAATTAAAATTTAACATTAACCTAACAATTTTTAAAAGCAACACAGATCAATTTTAAATTTAGATTTTATTTTTACTTTAATGAACATTTGAAAAATGAATAAAAATTAGCTATAATCAACATTAAAAAGTTTGCTGAATTTGACTAGAATGTATAACATTATGACAAATATTTTGTTGTTGATTTTTAATAGTTTGAAATTGCATTTCATTTATGTTTGAATCATGCCGATGTGGTACATCATATAAATGTGAATGTTGATGGGATTGATCGTTGCATTTGCCGTTTGCTCCAATTGAACAAGATAATGCGACTGTTGGTCTTACCTTGCTACACGTTTCCATCATGATATTGTCAGTAAAGCTGTAGCATCCAAGTCGTTCATTGTGACTATTAGAACGATCTATTAGACCTGTATTGGCTGCCATTAAACCAACAGAAGCCCCGCTGTCGTATGCAGAGTTATTTAACAAAATTGCATTGGTTTGCATAGTATTGTGAGCCAGTGTATTACCATTGTACACAGAAGGATAGTAAAGCACATGGGATCTGGGTTCGTTTAGGTCGCAATTGTCACACTCGACTGTAGTTCTAACTGATCTAGATTGGGTTTCGTACAAAGCTTCTTGTTTCACATTACTAGCACAAAGTTTATTATTGCTGTACGAATTAAGAGACACACTATCCTGATGATGTCTTCCATCTTTGACCAAGTAAATTTGAAATGCAAACAAGACCCAGAAACAGAAGACAAATTGTCAATTAATAAAAACACAAATTTAAACAGTTAGAAATACTAAATTATGTAGTACAATTTGTCTCAAACACACAATCAACTATCTTAAACTAAACTTACAACATAAAACTAGATTTTCATCAATGTATCATTAAATAATGAACTTTAAAAATTTGCCTTTTTAGCTTACGGGTATTTTTAAAATGCATTCTTAACAGAATCCTAAAATTGTCAAAATTTAAAAAACGTGTTAAATTGCTAGGAAATTTAGTTGGACTTGTTGTGCAGATAACTTGGCTTTAAAATACTTTTTTATTATGAATCAATTAGTAATACTTACAAGCATCAATAGAATTGTGGTGCTGAACACGAACTTTTAACCAAATCAGGTATGCAGAAATAAATGCTAACAACAATAACACAATAGCGCCAAATGTGAATGGAGCATATTGAATTGCAAAATTTAAATAAAATTCATTTAGACCAAGTGGGTTTAGATTTAATTGGCCAGTATCTTCGTTATTAAGAATAAGAGGAGCCACAGTTGCTCCTTCAGCAGTTAAAGTGGCAAAAACATAATTCATTTCGGTTTTACCTGCTTGGTTATAGGCTTGCACTAATAAATCATGCCATGTACCCGGTTTTAAATCTGTCAAAACTAACTGACCGTTTTGAGATATGATTTGATGAGATTGACTTGGATTATTAAAAACACCTTGTCCATTGTGAAATTCGGAATTATAAGTTAATGCTTGAGCTTGAGCGATTTGAACGGTAGAATGAAATTTCCACTGAAATTCATTTTTTTGCTTGTATTGAATTTGAAAATGGTCCAGTAAACAATCACCATCTTTCCAATTTGATAAGAAAAGAGTAGCAGTGGTTATGTTTGATTGAATAAAATTAGCCCTATTAGGAGCGATTGGAGCTATATTAAAAAAATATAATTTAAATAAATTTTTTTAATTAAAAAAAAACTAAAAAATGTTTTATTATAGTAATTTAATCTAAATTAGTATTTCAGTTATTTTATTTTAATTTATTCAAATGAATAAATAAACAAGATTAAGTAAAATTAAATAATGATTAGATAATCATATTGCAAACTAAAAATGGCAGGTATCTAATTGCTGATTAACTTACGTGATCCCTTGGTAGAAAATTTGATCTCTGCGCTTGGTTCACTTTCGCCTACTTCATTAAAAGCACTTAAAGTAGCCACATAACGTGTGCCACAATTAAGATTAGTGAGCGTATATTTTCTATAAAATTTTGGTAATCTGATCGTATCCCAACTAGAGTTTAATAGTGTTAAATCTTCTGTTTCTAATGGCACTGTTTGTCCAGTTTGCTGTTGGGGCAATCTTTTATAATTGAGCAAAAATCCTTGTACTAAATTAGATTCTGTAAAAGTTTTCCATATTAATGTTACATTAAATTGAGTACTAGATTCGAGTTTAACCACGGGCGATTTTGGAGGATCTAAAAATTAAATGTTAAGAAAACAAACCAAAAAATAATTTAATTAATAAAATTCATTTTTTTTTGTGAAAATTATTGTTACATAAAGTTGATGAAAAGAGACGATCAGTAATTTAAATCTAAATAATTTTAAATTATTTTTTAGTTTCATTTAGCTAGAACAATGTTTAAAACTTAAAAGCTTTCATGTAAACAACTATTAAAAATAAAATTCGACTTTACAATTTAATACGTTTGACTAAGTATCGGAAAAGTTTGGAATGGAAATAAAAATAAAAAACCATTGAAAAACCAAGGATCAAGTTTGAAAAAATAAAAAAATAGCCAAAATGATCAAATTCGATTTTACTATTTTTATTTATTTTGCCTCTGTTTTTGCTTGACTCAATCAGACTAATAGCATGTATTTTAAATGAGTCAGCGGACGATTTAAAGGTATAAATCTTAATTCAGCTGACTTTTTGAGTACACTTTTGGCTAGGCGCAAAGGATCAACTGCACATTATTATGATCATGTGCTAAATCAAGCGTCTTAAAGTGAACAACAAAAATAAAATAAAAAATGAAAAATAAAGCAAGAAACAAGAAACATGAAATAAGAACATTGTGATGACAAAAAAATAGCAAAACGAAATTCAGTGTTTAATGATGATTGCCGATGGCCAGCATACCAAGTGCCATCAGGCCATGCATTGAAACTATAATAACAATCAAGCGTAACATAATGTTTTGAATGTATTTTTAAATTGAAAATGGTCGTTTTTTAAGAAGCAGAAGAAATATATATATTTTATATATATTTTTGTATATGAAAAAGTAGTAAAACAAATCCAAACAAATGATGCTTTATATTTACATTGAAATGGCTTATGGCCATTTTTATTGAACTTTGCAACACTGGTACACTTGTTTGAACAATTTCTTCAATTTAAGCATTGTGTTTGGGACACTTTTTTGATTTAAAAATCAAAAGATAAACAGAATCTTAAAATTTTTTTTTAAAGATTTAAATTTATGTTAAAATTGCTGTTAGATTATGAACTATAAAATAGTTAACTTTAAAAGACATTTAACTTAATATAGTCAAATTTAAATGTAATTATATATTATTTTTTAAAAAAGTTGAATGCTTAGTTTATCCAACTGTTTTGAACAAAGACAGCACTAAAATAAAATGAGTTTATTTTTAGGGTTCATAAATATTTTTATCAACTGTACCTTAAGGACATATTGTGATCAAGTTTTAAACATGAGAAGAAAAATTTATTAGAATGTAAATTTTAACGTGAAATTTTTCACTAGATTTAGAAACTAGATAAAAACTTGCATGTTTTTATTATTAAAAATTATGCAAATGCAATAAACAATTGATTGAAATTCAATAATTTAATTGATAAACTTAATTACCAATAGAACTCACCATTAGCGAAAGTTTCTGCCAGTACTTCCCGAGAATACGTGCCAGCTCCTTCACTATTGAAAGCTTGCACTACAAAAGCATATTTGGCTGATTTTCTTAGCAAATCTAATGTAAAGTTAAATGACAACTGTTCAGGACGTGAATTACGATCAAGTAGGTTTTGTTCTCCAGATCTATCCATTAAAGTATTTAATTGCGATTCCAAAATATGATAAGTGACAAAATTAAAATTATCTTCACTACCGACTAGTTTGTAACCAATGTAAAAACCTTCAATCAGTTGATCTTTCAATGCCACAGATTCAACTAGAGATTCTAATTGATTTTTATTTAAGTCTAATTGCCAGTAAATGCGAATGCTACGGGAATTCAATGGCACACATGTGACATTGCTTGGAACCATAGATGGAGCCTCTTTTTTAGTACGAATTATTAATAAGTTTGAGAAGGGCGAAAACCCTAATTGATTTTGGGCTCTGATTCTAAAAACATAAGTAGTTCGGGGCTGTAATTTGTTCAGCTTAAATCCACCATGAACTTGAGCTCGACTAAGTTTCCCTATAGTGTTCAATGTGCTACTTACATCTTGAACTTCAAGAGCTCCTATAAACAAGGTAGATGCTTGGTTCCAGTTTTTGTCCTCTGCAAAGGATATACGGAGCTGTTGCAAATACAATTGCTGCTGCTCTAACTGTTCTGCATTTTGTGTTGTCAAAGATTTATTCGATAAATTGTGGTCCGAAATCAATCCTTCAATAAGATCCGACAACATGCCATTTATAGAAAGTGGCAAAGTTGGCACGTCTTTACCTAAGGATTTATATTGCAATTCATATCCTGTTATTGCACAATTGCCTGTGTATTCTAATGTCCAACTTATGGCTGCTGATCTTGCACTTAACTCAGTTGGAATAGAACCAAACAATCTTATTCCATCTGGAGGCTCTTGGACCAAAAGTTTTAGTGCGGATTTGTCTGTCCCGTAAAAATTTGTAGCCTGGCACGTATAAATGCCCGAACTATTTCTGGCCGCAATTGGTATGCTCAAAATAGATTGCTTCATCTGATCTCCCGTCAGTTGTTCACTAATCATATGTAAAATTCCATCAGCCAAATTCTTTGCTACATTGTTGTTATTCAAAATTGAATGAGCCTGATTTAATAATTGTCCGTTATGAGTCCATTCAATGTTAATTGGTTGAGCTCCGTAAGCCAAACAAGCCAATATTGAACGTTCACCTTTTTTAATAGATAAGGTACTGATCACTGCTGCTGAATTTGCAGATCCGCTTGTAAATATTGAATTGGCAAATGATCTAGGCTGATTAAAATTATTATTGTAAATGTTATTTTGCAAAAAATCAGGCGAAGAATAACTTGTTCCGTAAGATAAACTACGTATTGAATTCGGTGAAGAGCCACTATTTACTCCGGTATGCAATATATTATTATTAATCTCGTTACTTGTTAATTTAATTCTAGGTGATTGAAACACAATCAGTTGTGCCAATGCTTCAGCCGATTTTCCGATTCCATTACTTGCTTCACACTGATACACACCTTCGTCCTCAGCATGAACTTGTTTGATAATTAGTGAACCGTTTTCTAATACGTGCATTCTAGGACTAGATAATATTGACATGCTTGTTTGACCGGTTAAACTCACTGATTTTTGCACAATATTTTGTATGTTTTTATCCAGTTGACCTAAAAATTTCCATCGAATTACTGGTTGAGGTCGACCGTAAGCTTGACAATCAAATTTAATTGGTTCTGAAACTATAGACAGTTGTCTTGGCTGAGGTTTTATGCTAAATCTAGCTTGTGACTTTACAAGTAACAAAGCTGAATGATTAGCACTAGCTACTTGATTAGATGCCATACAAGTATAATTACCAGTGTAATCTGCAGTTAACTTGTTTATTAGTAATGAAGACACGTATTGATTGATTGATACTATTTGAAAATTTAATAATGATTTACTTGAGCTTAATCCAGTGTCCAAATAATTCGTTTGTTCATTGCGTATTAATGATGCATCGATTTCTGATGAATGTAATGGTTCATTATTACGAAGCCAACGCATTGTCACAGGTGGATCACCAGAAGTTACTGAGCAAATAACGGAAGTTCGCATACCTTCTTCAAGATTTTGTGGAAATTCAAAAGCACTAATTAATGGTGCAGCTATTTTTATAAAAAATTTATTTAAATATTATTTAGTTAATATTAAATAAAATTAATTATACTTTAAATTTCTTACATATTACTTTTAAATGAATATTAGCTTCTGATCTTTCACCATTTAAATTTGAAACAACACATTTATAAATATCCTCATCTTCTTTACGAACGTTAGTAATTGTAATGCTTCCAATATGCTGTTGATGATGCCTTTCGCTAGGTATCAGTTTTTTATTTTCTAAAAAATAAAATTAATTAATTTTTTTTTTTTAATTTTTCTTAAATTAACCTTTAAAAAAAATGATTTCATCAATTGGATATCCATAATAAGGACAATATAGTGTAACTTGTTGACTAGCTACGCTGGTTATATTTCTCAATACAGAATTTAATGTTTGAATACGAATACCAGCTGGTCCCATAACATTAATTCTAGCTTTATTAGAAATTGAACCTACAGAATTACGAGCTAAACATTCATATTGTCCACCATCCTAAAATAAATTTAAAAGAATTCAGCTATAATAAATCTAATAATGATATATTTAATTTAAATTAAGTCTTGAGTTTATTATTTTGATTGTGATTTATTTTAAAGTTTTTTAATTTAAAGAAAAAAATATATCAGATTACATTGATATAAATTTGTAATCATTTAAGAGTTAAATTTTTTTTTTGTTTATCATTACTTATGCAAACGTAAGCAAGTTAAAATCGATAAATGTTTTAATTTCAAAACTATTTTGACTTTCAATTAAGCAAATTTAAACCCCATGATTTAATTTAAACATAAGAGAAATGCTGATATTTAGCTTGCGCTTATTTAAGCTTAAATTGTTTTTGCAATTTCATCTTATTTTGTTTTAGTTCATAAGAAACCATAAGGAAGGAAAAATAGACACAATTTTAAACGGAAAACAAATAAAAAAATAAAATAATGGTAGAATAAAATAATAAAATTTAAATTAAGAAAATTTCTAGAAAAGATAAGGTGAAAATAAAAATGAAAATAAATTTAAAAAAATTGATAAGATAAACAAATTGTAAAGAAGAATTTTGAACATTAAATGTGGTTTCAAACAAATCGAACTTTAAAGGTTATTTAGCTATTATTTGCCAATTCGGCAACATTAACTTGCGGCTAGTTTAAATTGGTCAAGACTTGAACTGTTTGTAAATAGAAAATCAATTAAGCTGATTTGTTTGTGATGCTTTTTACTGTTATTTCATTTTTTGAATATTTGCAATTTGCTTTAACTTTAGTTTTTATTGGTAACTCTTCTACTACTCATTTCAAATTGTTCCTTTTGTGCCTTCAATTAAGGTTAATTGTTATTTTGGTTTGTTTTTATTTGTAATCTTGCAATTTATAAATACAATTCTTTAACTAGATTTCCGTTTACTGGATTTAGTTACTATTCATTATTGGGGCAAACAAAAATTTATGTTTTAATTTTGATCAAATAATGATCGTTTCAAAACGATTAACTTACTGTCCGATTTTTCAATCTTTGTCATATTAGAACTTGATGTATATAATAATAGATTTAAAATCGAATAGTTTTTTGATCATTTATTTGACCAAAAATATTTTTTTTTAAAAGTAAATCTTTTTTGCTATTTTTTATTTTATAATTTTTTTATTTATCTGTTTAATTTAATTTATACTATAATTTTAATTTAGTTTATTAACATATTTTTTAATTTTTTTACTTATTATATTTAATTTAAATATTTTCATTATGATTAGTACTCTTTTTTCAAAATTTAATTTTATTAAATATATTTTTTTTTTGATAAATCAAGTTTAAACTATATTTTAATTTTATATTACAAATTCAAGTACTAATTGTTTTCTACAATTAAGTAGGCGTTTAATTTTTATATTAAACTGATGTAAATTATTTTTTGGTGCATTTTCTTATTGCTTATAATCATGACTTAAATTTAACTTGACAAAATGTATTTGACACATTACCGCCCATTTAGAGAAAAAAAAAAATTTAATCTAAATAAATTTTTTTTTTTTTTAAAAGTCAATTTAAGCTTATTTCATTATTAGGTTTTTATTTTTTACTTTTATGCAATTGATTTTTCAATATTATTTGCATTTTATTTCAATTTTTTTATTTTTTAATTAATTTATTTTTATAAATTATAATTTTTAAATAATTTTTAAATAGATATTTATTAAAATATTTAATATAAAATATAATATAATTAATATAAAATAAAATCAATTTTATTATTTTTTAATAATGTAATAAAATTTTTATTCAAAAGAATCAAATAGTATTAGTAATTTAAAATTATGTAAAGCACATATGGTAAGATATATAGGTAAAAAAAAAATATAGTGTTTACTTAGTGGCAATTAATATATTAAAATAATAATAAAAAAATTAAATATAAACAAATAATCAAAATTTTTAGTCTAATGTATTTAATATCTAAATTTATTAATCATCATAATTATTATTATAATATGTTTTTTTATTATAAATTAAATAACATATTTATATAAATATGTTATATTTTATATAAAATTTCAAAATATACTTTGGTTTATGATAGTCAAATAAAATTATAGATTTTATATAGAAAAAATATAGATTTTGTTTATAATTTAAATAAAAATATTAAAACTTATTTAATAAAAAAATTAATCGATTTCATAAATACTACTTAATAAAAATAGTTAAAAAAAAAAAAAAATAATATTTAAAAATCAATTTAATATAACATATTTAAATTTTTAAAAAAATTTATAACTTTGTATTAATTTGTAACTTTGTTTTATTTTTATCTGTAAATAATTCTAAAAACAATGGAATATCCATAGATATACGTATTTAAAAATTAATATTAGAATTAAATATAAAAAAAAATATACATTGTTATTAAATTAACAACACTAAAAAAAGCGTATCAAAATATTAATTGAATATTCTAATGTACGAATTATATATTAGTCTAAATTAAGTATCAGTTTTATGATATATATAAATTATGACTAAAAAAGGCTTAGAACAGTATAAAACAGTAAAAAACGTGATTATGTTTTAGTAGTAAAGCTTATAGTAAACTTGAAAGACTAAAATTTTTCCGCTTCTGAGAATAACAAAAATTATAAGAAGGCTTTTGATTAAAGAAATGTTTTTTGTTAAATCATTGATTTCTTAATTTAAAATACAATTTTGTTTAAGAACTTTAATAGTAATACCTTTATTAATCAACGGAAAAAGTGAATTTAGCTAATTTACTAAATATTTGGTGCTTGACATAAAGTTAAACCCATTCAGGTTAAAAATATCATGCTTTAACAAATAAACTACATTTTTTTTTAATAATAGTATAATAATAAATAAATTTAAATTTATTTAATTTAAAAACATGAAATTATTTTTTTAATTTAATTAACATATAATCAAGATAAATTTTATATTTTTATTATTAAAAAACTTTAAAAAATTTATATTTTCTAAAATATGATAAATGTATTAAAACAATTATTTTATTATACTATTTTTTAAATATTTGTATTGTAAAAATTGAAAAAATAAGAAATAACCGCAAATAATTTAACAATAAAATTTAAAAAAAAATTTTTTAAATGTTTATGTCATAATTTTAATAAATTTTAATAATTTAAAAATTAAAAATTATATTAAGTATAAATTAATTTTGTTAAAAAAATATTTGAAAACAAGTTTAAATTATTTTTGCACATTTTTTATTATTTATTACAAAGAAAAAATAAATTAATAAAATTATTTTAAAAAACTTAGCTAAAAACTATTTATTTATGCATATATAAATATTTAATATTATTATTTAATATTATATATTAAATTTTATATTATACTAAATTAAAAATTAATTTTTTTTTTAATTATTTAAGATACATTTTTAAAATTTATTAAAAATTTCAATAAATTTATTATTAGAAAATGTTTATTAAATAAAAATATTCCTATTTTGAATAATTATTATTATCAAAATTTATATCTTTAAAATCAAAACTTTATTTTTAAAGTTATAAAATTATAATAAGTTTATCTATTTATTTATCTATTTATAAATAAAAAAAGTTAATAAAGAAGTAGTTTTTTTATTATTAATTTATTAAAATTATATTAGAATGATATAAAATTATTTATTTTCATATTAATTAAATAAAAAATAACGTTTTTTGAATGTGAAAATAGTTTGATTGAATGCAATTATAAAAATTTATAAGTTAAATAAAATATAATTAAATATAATAAAATATTATAAAATATATTTTATAAAGAATACTATTTATATTTAAAAAAATTATGATTATGAAAATTAATAAGTAAAATAATGAAAAATGTTTAATACGTTTGCTAGTTTATGTTGTTTTTTACTTATACTTAGTAAAATTCATTAAATACATTATGCAATACAATTTTACTTAAAATAAAATAAGTAAATCTTGATTATTTAAGAAAGTAAATAAAAATGATTTAATATAATAATTATAACAATTAAAATTAATAATTAAAGTACAAATTTAATTGAATTATGATATTTGGATTATAAAAATTCATATATATATAAATAAAATTTATATATTTTAAAATTTAAATTATTAAATTTGAAAAAATTAAAATATTATTAAACACTATCTTGTTTAATATTGATAAACATTTATGTTTTATTCTAAACTAAACTTTTTTTAAAAGCTTAAAAATATTAACTTTTAAAAATTATAATCAAAAAAAATTTTGTTAAATTTTTACTTAAATTGTGCAATAATCTTAATTTTAAATAATTAAGATTTTACTTAAAAATAAATTCTAGACTCAAGGTCATAACAGACAAGTTTATAATTCTTTAATATTTTTAAAGTTAAACAAAATAATCAATTATAAAATTTGAATTCTAATAATATAACTTTTTCACATGAGAATCTAAGACTAACTATTTTTCTTGCATTTATGATCTTTTAGCTGTTTTTGTTTCATTAACATACTATTTCTTGCCTTTATGAAAATCTTATTCACTGGTAATTTATTAAACTGTTGTTTGGAATTAATTTAACTTCTTCTCAATTTTATGTTTATCTACAACTAAGTTTGCATGTAAACCTGACAGGTAAAGATTCTAATGCCATGTCAATAATTTTATACTTACTGCATTTGAAGATACCTTTTATAATTTTTTTATGGGGTTATAACAGAAAATATTCAAGATCGATTTCAGCTTAAAAATTTTAAATCTACCTCCTGTTAATGCTACTTCATCCCTAGATTTCATAAAACTTTTCAATAAAATAAAAATGACTAAATACTCAAATTATGTTTTTTTTTTATCATTTATATTTATTAAATCAAATTTGAAATTCAGTGTAGTGTAGTTAATTTGAATAAAATATATAATTCACCCTAAAACTAAAAAACATCTTAATATTTATATATATTTGGTTATATAAGTTTAAAAAAATAATATATTTTTGATAAAAATTAACATAAAAAAAAACAAATTAAAAATAATACATTTATTAAAAAAAAAAAATAATTGAAAGACAAAGTCATTAAATTAATTAATTAAATATAAAATTACAAAAAATTTTAAAAATATCAAATAAACTATAATTTTTTTAAAATATTTAAAATTATATTTATTTTTGATTATATTTTAACTTTAATAAAATTAAGAAAATTTTTTATTTAATTTTTTGCTAATTTTAAAATTATCATATTTTTTAATGAACTATGTTTTTATTTATCTTTGAAATGTATAAGCATAATTATTTAAAAAAAAAAATTTTGTTTTAATATCTAAATGAATAAAAATAAATTATAATATTTATTTTAATTTTTTTGTTGAATGATATTTATTAATATTTTTTTTTAGCAATATGTAATGTTATCAATAAAGTTTAGAGCTGACGATTACTTACACAATTTGAAGAGTTGTATAACAAATATTATTTGACCGTTTAAAATTATAAGAAAAACAGAAAAAAAAAGATTGAACTTAAATTTTAAATTTATTTAACTATCTTAAAATGAGTTTAAGCTACAAATGTCCTTGTGTAAAATCATCTTCAAATTTATAACTTCTCTGCTTTCTTTATTTTTTTTAAAGAAAACTATTACATATTTTTTGTGTTTGTATAAACTTGACCAATTAATTGAAAATATTAATCAAATAAAACAAATGTTAAAAGAAAAATTAAATCTAATACCGCAAAAGCAAAATTTCTATAAAATCTTAGTTTATATCTTAGATTCTAAATTATCAGATAAAGTCATAGTCTATTAATCTTAATATTAGAATTATCTAGCTCTAATAGAGGTTTCTATGCCATACGTTACAACTAATACAACAGCATAAATATTTGAGATACATCTTTACATGTTATTGGTTTAAAACTTACAGATAATTACATTATGACTTTTAAAATACTTATTTTAAGATTTATTAAGTAAATAATAATAAAATTAATATTAAAAAAATTGAATAAATCAAATATATAAAAGTTTAAATTATATAGTCATATTTATTAATATTTATAACAAATAAAATTTGTTTTTATTAAAAATATTATTTTAATTTAAATAATAAAAATTATACTATTTGAAATAAAATAGTACAGTAATTATCATAAAAAGTAAAAATTGTTAGTTTAAATACTTCAAGAAATTATTTATAAAATTTTTTTTAAAAATTAAATATTAAACTATAAAATAAGTTAATTAAAAAAATTATTATTTTTTTTTTTTAATATGATCACGACAAATAATTTATATGTATAGCAGGTTAAAAAAAATGAATAAATCATCTACTTAAATAAATAAATAATAATATTAAAATTTTTGTCTTGAATTTTTAACCTGACAATCAAATATAAAAATAATAAAGTATTAAAATAACTTAAAAAATATAAAAAAAAATTAATATAAATTTTAATTTTCAATTTAATAATTAGTTATTATAAAAAAGTTTAAGAAATCGTTAAATTAAAAAAAAAAATTTAATTAATATTATTTTTATTTTGTAAAATTAAATTTGAGATGTAAAGTAAACTAAATTAAAATTAAAAAAAAATTTAATTTTTTTAAATATATTAATTTAGACAAAAAAAAATTTTGTTGTGAATTAATATGTTACTTAATTGGAGAAAATGGAAGCTGGTATCTTAGCTATAAGAAAAAGAGAGAATATCTGGAATTTGAGTATTAGAGTTAGATGACAAACTGTGAGAAACACGGTGTTTATATAGAATTTGTACCAACTTGATACTACGAGAGTATCAAAACGGTGGGTACCGAGATCTCAAAGGCTAGTCAGTCGATAGTTATAATTGTTAGTTTAAACTTAATATCAGTATTATGATACACAAAATTATGATTAAGAGAGAAGCTGAGATTATGATGCAGAAGTGAAGCATTGCATAACTAGAAATTAAAATGCTTTCTGCTAAGTAAGAGAGGCAAAAGCAAGCCATTCTTGTTATAATGAAGACATAACTAAGAACCACATGTTAATAAGAAACAATGCGTTAAGCTAATAAGAGACAGAATAAGAAAGAGTATGATTTTGAGAGAGAATGAGTGAACACTGATCTTAAAATAATATCTCAAGAAATTAAAATACTGTAAAAAAACTTAGATCGTAAAACAAAGATACAATCTCTTTGAGGCCGTTATCAGTGTGTCTCTTACTATTATTAAATAATTGTAGCTGAACACTACAATTTTAATTTTTTACTTTATATTATTACTATTTTTTTTTTTTTTTGTAAAATAAACGATTTGAATAATTTGGGTATTATTTACATTACAAATAAATGAAAGTTTATTTGCTATTTATTTAATTTGTTTATTATATATAATTTAACTTATAGTTATTAATAGAACATTATAACAAAAATAATTTTTTTAAGATGAAGATTTAATAAATAAAATTTAATAAATATTTTATCTTATTATTGATATTATTAGATAGAGTTAATATAAAAAACATAGTTTCTGAAAAAATCTATGAATCTTTTTTATATAAACTCATTTAACGTGCTTATAAAGTCATTAATTTATGTTTTTTACATTAAGGTCTATTTTTGAGTTTTTGAAAAAAATAACAAAAACATATTTCTAAATTATAAATTTTACTACATGTTAATATATAAAATGACTTATTTTAACTTTTAAAAAATTTATAAATTCATAAATTTAAAATTAATAATTTTAAAAATAAATTATTTTTTTTTGTTAAAAGTTTATATATTATTTTAATTTGTAATTAAATAAATAAATAAAAAAATTGCTCGATAAATTTAATCCGAAACTATTAATTTTTTTAATTTAAAAATGTTTTTAAATTGTATTTGAAATCTTAATTGATTTACTATAAATAAAGATAAAAGATTTTTTTTAATACATTGTATTAAATTTTTTGAAAAATAACTTTTTTAAATTTATATTTTATGTTTATATATATTTTTTTTTTTAAATAAATATAAATAAATCTTTAATATAAATGTATTTGATAGAAATAAATTTAATTATATATTGTGTAAAATATTTCATATAAAAGTTTATTCACAGATTTTTCTTTTTTTAATAATTCTATTTAAAAATTAATAATTTTAAGAAATTATTTTTTTTAATAATTTATTTTATAATATTTTTTTAAATAATTAGAATATTTTTATAAAAATTTAAATTTTAATATATTTTAATGTAATGTTAAAAAAATGATTTGTATTTTAAATGCATCAGATATATTATATTTATAAATAAATTTCAAATTATTTATGCATATTAGTTTAAAAAATATATGAATCATATATTTATTTTGCTAAAAAAAAAATTTATATTAAAGAATCTTTGTTTTATTTAAATTTTAATTTACCAGTTTTTTTTAACTTATAAAAATTGAAATAATTATTAATAAAAAAATTAAGTTAGCATATTTTCTATATTAAAATTAAAAAATATTTTTTTTAATAAAAGTTATTAAAATATACTATTAAAATTTAAATATTTTAGTTTAAATAATTTAAAACATAAATAAAACAAATATGTAAAAAGTTAAAAAAAAAAAATCTAAATTAAATGTTTTATTGTTATTTTTTTTTTTTTTTGTTTAAATACAATTTAAATTTAATAAAAATAATTATTTTATATTATCAAAGTTTAATTTATAAAATTATTATTTATATGTAATATTTATAATATATTTTAAATATTAAAAAAATATTTAAATTTAAAATAAAAATTAAAATGAAATTAAATAAAATCAAAAAATATTGAATAATATAAAAAAGTAAATAAAATACAAAACTCAAAATATTTTTGCTTTTTTTCTCGCTTTTAGCAGATGATTTCACCTGATTATTTTTCAATTTAATCTAAACAAAAGTATGCATTAAATCGGAAGTTGGCTTGAGGCCAAAATTGCCGGTTGAGAAAATAGAATACAGTTGAAAGTCAATTGTAAGTGTATATTGTGTTATAAAGAAAGAAGATACAAATATATACTTTCAAAAACTGTCTAAAACGAGTAAATCAGAAATAAAAAATAAAATAAAAAAAAAATAAAAAAGATGATGCCGCAGGATTTTGTTAGTGCAAACTGACATGGTCAGGTCAAGTTCAAATAACATAAAAATAACATAAATTGAAAAACAAAAGCAAAATGCTAAAAAAAAAAATTAAACCAAATAAATAGAAATTTGGGCTAAAGAAAAAAAAATGATAAAAAGCTAAAATAATGTGTTGTCATAACTGAATATATAAAATGTATTTTAATAAGTAAATTTATATAGAAATTAAATTTACGTACAAATAAGTGCAATGTTTACTATTAAGTGTTAAAATCTAACACAACATAAACACCTGTATTGTTTTTTAATATTTATTTTTATAAATCAATTGTTTAAATTGTTTTTTATTTCTTCAATTTTTTCTTTAATTTAAATAGTTTTTACTAGTTTACAATTTCAACCTTTGTTATTTTATTTGTTTTACATTTTTTGTCAATTTAAAATTTGTGGCTAATATTTTTACTAGCCCACAAGCAAGCATGAAATTTAAAACATTGCAAACAAAAATTGTTTTTATCCATTTCTTATTATTACTTGCTATTGACAGTTTAAAGTTTGTTATAATGCCTACTAGCCATTTAAAACTTAGTTTTGCTTTTACTATTTGCATATGTTTTAAAAATTTTAATATTATGATTTTCTTTATCGATTGGTTATCAAAATTTTTGTACATTTTTATTAAATCTAAAATTATTTTTTTAAACTATTTTTTTTATAACATTCATCTTTCATTAGTTTTGATGTTCAAATTTAATTAAATTATTTTGCAAACTTTTTAACGGGATTTTAGATATTCAAGTGTTTTATTGATTTTTGTAAACAATTAATTTTATTTTAATAATTAAGTATTTATTTTTCAAAAATCTAATTTAAAAATAAGTTTCTGTTAAAATTGAAAAAAAAAGTATTAAAAATTTAGTGCTTTTTGATTGAAAAAAAAACGCACAGATTGTTAGTATTTTTTAGCATCACTTTTTTCTTTTTAATTTAGACAACTTTTTTTAATCTATTTTCTAAGCATTTTTTTTTTTTTTAAATGAACAAAGTTTTGTGGTTTTTTTGATCTGAATTAAATTGTTAGGCATATGAATGTGTTATGTAATTATATATAAGTTAAATTTTTCAACTTTTATTTAATGTGATGACATTGCTAGTTCTCTATTGAACAAAAGCTATAAATGTGATTTTGTTTTGTTATTAATGAACCAAACTATTGACTAGAACACTTGGGTTTAAAAACTAAAAAAATAAAAAGTAAAAAAGCAATAGCAAAAATAACAAAAAATTTAACTTATTTTTTTTTTTTTTTAAATGTATCATTGTACTAACAGAATAAATGAAAACTATATTGCTTATTTTTAAATTTTGTCATTTTTTACATTATATTTTTTTAAAAATTTTTTTAAAAAAATTTTTTTTAAAAAATTTTTTAAAGTTGTTTAACTTGACCAAGTTATATAATAAAACATATTAAAAAAAACTCAATAACAAAACAACTAATAAAATCATTATTTATGATATTAATTAAAGATAAAATATAATTAGTAAAAATATAAAAGTAAAAGTTAAAATATTAATTTAAAAAATTTATAATTTAATGCAATTTTAAATTTAGAATTGAAAGAGTTAAATTTACCGAAACTAATAAAGATGATATGTTCAAAAATGAAATCACAGTGGTGGCATCCAGTGTGGTGCTAAAAGTTCGCAATCTTTGATCTCCTATTGGGTCCACTGAATCAAGTTTCCAAATCACTTCTGGCGCAGGTGTTCCACGAACAATACATTTCAAACTAAGATCTGAACCAGGCATCTTGAGTTGTTCACTAAAAACAGCTGTAAATACAGGAGCTGATTCTTCAATTCCCACAGGTAAACATGCCCAATAACAAAGTAAAACAAATTTTAGTCAGAACAAGTTAGAAAATATCATTAAAAAATAATTGATTTTTTTTGAAAGTACCAAAACACGCGATTTTATAAAATGATACGAAAATTATGAAAAATAATTTTAATTTTTGATAAGAAAAATAATAAAAAAATAAATTTAAGTTAAAAACTTTTATTTTTTTTATATTTTTTATATGTACAAAAAAAGATAAGCATGTGTTTATGTGAAATAAAAAACTAAAAAAAAAAACATAAAAAAATTGAATTAATGATAGAAGATGACGATTGTGAATGTTAATTTAAGCAATATTTTCTATTTGTTTAAAATAGGAATAATATAAGTGAATTAAATTATAATTTTAATATTTCAATAGAATTTTAAATCAAATAGACATAAAGTAACCAATTTTAGCTTTAAATGACACGCTTCTTAATGTTGTAATTTTGAATTGTAAGTATTATTATTAAAAAGTTAGTAGTAGTGACAAAATTTTTTTATATTTTAATTTTTTTTACTGTTTTTTTACTTTTATTCATTTTTTTTTTTTCAAACACACATATAATTTGACAGTTTGAGCCTAGGTAAATCTTAGTTCATATGACATTTGTGCAAATAAACATGTTATTGTATTTATTTATTTAATTTGCCTTTATATTTGTTTTATACAGACCATTCAAGTGGTCACTGGAGAATTTTGCATTTAATTTATCGACCAATAATGTTGATATAAAAGTCCATTTTGAATTAGCTACTTATAAACTATTTTATTTTTGTCTCACATATTTGTCTTACAAATACCCGTCATTCAAAATCATTATTTAAGTTTTATCATAAAAAAAAAATAGTTTCTTTAAGTCTATAAAAAAAATTATCGTATAAACTTTAAATAAGTTTAATTATATATTTAATTTTCAATTTGCAGCTTAATAAATATAAATTAAAAATTTCAATTAAATTTATATTAATTTTTTTTTTAATATTTTAATTTAATCTACTTTAATTATGTCTAACTGTTTAAAGCACTAATAAAATAAAGATAAAATATATATATATATAATTTAATTGTCTTTAAAAAACAAATTAAAAACAAAGATATTTATTGAAATATGGGAATCAACAATTATTGTATTTTTTAAACTAACGGTCATTTATTTTTTTCTTTTAATTTGTTTATTTAACTTTTTTATTTTTTAAAATTTATATCAAGTATTCTATTGATTATTTATTTGATAATAAATTTATTAAGTAAAAAAATTTTAAAGTGTGGCCGATTTTAAATTAAATTTGCTATTTCCGGTCTATGCACAATCAACATTGAAAATTTATATTCTCTTTTTAATTTTTTAAAAAAAAAATTTTTAGTTTAGGGTTGCTTTTTATAGTATAAAACTGACATTAGTTAGTTTGATGTATGGTGTGCAGCTTTACCGGAACCAGCTGTTCTGTTGCTGGTCACTAAAACAGATGGAACAATGGTATCAGGTTTAAATAGAAATTTTTCTTGAAAAACGCAATGCAAATGAAATATATTATGGTATATTGTGTCAATTTAGCATTATATTAGTCACCCTTTATTCCAATCTTATTAGTTGGACAAATGATAATAAATAAAAAAAGATAGAATATTGCCAAGTGTAAACGTAAAAAGATCATGGTAATTATATTTATTAATCGTGATTATATGAAAAACTTGGCAACTTTTCAAATTAATAAAATTTATTCTTGACCCTTTACAAGCTATTTTGTAAATTAAAACCTGCACATTATTGGGATATAACTAATTTTTGTTTTTTAAATATTTTAATATTTTTATTAATTTTTATTTTATTTTTTATTTTCAACGCGTGGAAAAATGAATTATGAACTTGTAATTTGAAACTTTAGTTTGAGTGAAATCAAACTTATTTTACCATTAAATAAACTAGTAATTAAAATGCTAGTTTTATAGGATATTTAATAAGTTTAATTTTTTTTTCTGCTTGTAAAAACCTAAAGTTAAAATTTATGTTAACGGTAAAACATGTTTAAGATGTTTCATTATTTGTTATTATTTTTTTTCAATACAAAAACTTTTCAAATACATTTGTTGCTTCTATTATTTAATCTTAAATAGTTCATTACTTTGCGTTTGATTTTTTTTTAAATTTTCCTGCCATATTTTTCTCATTGCTCATTTCTTATTTATTATTTATTTATTTTTTTTTATTTACTATTATTTGTCGTTTGAATTGATAATATTGTTTTGCTATTTTAAGAAAATTGTTTTTATATTAAATTGCAAATAAATTTAATACAAAAAACCTTACTTAAACTTAAATTTAATTTTTTTCAATTTTATTTAGTTTATGCAAATTTAAAAATATTCTTGAATATTTAAGAAAAAACCTTGTCTATCAAAAAAATATTTGTATTTGCATAAACAAACCATTTTTAAATTAGTTATGCAGTGTCTTCACATATTCATCAAATAATTATTAGTTTATAAGTGAATAATTACGTTTAATTTTTACGTATTCAATAAAGTTCCATTTTTTTACATTTTATAAATTTTCAAATTTGATTATTTTTTTTTTTGATTGATTAAAGAAAAAGCAAAAATAAATAAAATAGGTTTTAAAAAAAAAATTATAAGTTTTATAATTTAGTAAGTAAATGCATTTTCAAAATATTAAAATAATTAATAATAAAAAAATATTATTTATGTATTTTTTTACTTATTATAAATTTTTTAAAAATTATTGTTTTGACTTAACGATTACAATGCATAATTACGCCAAATTTGATCATATGATGGGAATAGGTTAAAAAATTGTATCATATAATTAGCATAATTGCCATACTAACTAGAGAAATTTTATAGCCATCAAAAAAATTTAATAAATTTTTTTTTTTTACTAAACTTAATTTTTCAAATTTTATTTTTTTTTTTTAATTTTATTAATTTTTGACATTCTAAACTTGACCTGAGACAAAATTTAGCTCATTAGAGTAAAAAAAAAACTGGACTTTGACAAACAGATTGTGCTAAAAAAATGTGGTTTTAAAAATGCAATAAACCCACAAATATGCATATTAATTTCATATTTATTTTATTTTATTTTTTACTACATTTTTATTATTTTTTTGAGTTTATTTCTATATTTTTATTATTTTTATTTCTTTGCTTGGCAAAACAAATATTTGTTATATTTATTGTTGTAGATTAAGGAGAAAGTGTAGAATTATTTTTTAGTTTTGTATAAAATCTTATTTTTTGTTTTGAAATTACTATAAAGATATAAAAAAAAAAATTCTGCAAAGATAATGGACGTATAAAAAAAAATGGAAATAAAAAATACTTTACCTTGAAAGATCAGATGAATAGCCATATTTTGAACCTGGAATCCATTGGAATGTTGAGAACTAGTTGTTGTAACTAGTTTAGATTGTACTTGTAAACGTGAAACATGTTCAGACAAGAGAGAACTATCAGTTTTAGGTCTTAAGTAGCATTGATAAACGCCAGACTGTTGATGTGAAAAAGATCTAATCCGTAAGCTAACCACAGCAGTATAAGCAAGATTTTGAACTGGATATATTGTTTGTTCAATTTCTACACCATCAATAATTAAAGGTTGCATATTTCGATACCATTGCACCATGTATTGATCTATTGAATTGTAAGTACAATTTAACACAACTAAACTACCCAACTGAGGTTTTCTAGTTGAAGCGCGTAATTGTACTTGTATTAATCCTGTATAATAAAATAAATATTATTGATATTTCAATTAACCTATTATTTGCATTGTAAATTTTTCATATAATTTGATTTTGATTTGATGATAAGTTTAAAAATACGTTAAAAATTTGATCAAATTAATAAATAAAAATTCATTTAAATTAAAAAAAAATTTATTTTATGCTAGAATCAAATTTGTGATTAATTTTTAACTTTATTAAATTACTTTGTAATAAAAAAAATATGATTTTATTTGAATTAAATTTTGAATAACAAGTCAAATTTAGATCAGACAAAATTTTTTTTTTTTTATATAAAACACATTAACATTTGTGCAATGATTTATGGATGAATAAACAGTGCGATTACGTGCTAGATGCCAAATTATTATTAATCGTATTCTTAAATCTTGTAATTTGCTGATTTTCTGGCACAAGTTGATCATTTGCATCATTGGATAAGTCATTTATAGCAACTTAAGAAAAGCTAAACATTTCAACATATTAATTCTATTTTTGTTAGATTATTGTAGTTGTAAATAAATTGAATATTTCCAATTTTAATTATAACAATTCAAAACAATAAAAAATATTTTATTAATAATTTTTTAACAATTATTAAATAATAATATTTTATTATTAATATTTTTAAAAATTTTTATGACAAAATTTATATTTTAAATTGAAATATTAATTCATATATATTATAATAATGTTAAGTTTGTATATTTTGCGAGTTATGTTTTGTTTACTGTTTATAAATAAACTAAAACTATCATTTTTTATTTATTTTACTAGATTCAATATTAGAGATGATGAAAAATAAAAATTAATAAGATTTATAAAAATAAATTATTAAAATATTAATAAATAAAAAAAAATAGCTAATCTATTTTAAATGGATTCTAATTAGTTTGTTAAAAAACTAAATAATTTTAATATTTGATTTAAGTTTCAGTAATTTATTTTTTTTTCTTATCAACTAAATGACATGAGAACTAGGGTCATTGTTTTGACATTGATAATAAATTTTAATACTTTTGTTATACGTGTAAAAAAACTAATTCAGTTGATTCAGCAAGTGTCGTTAATGAGCATTTAACAACTTTAATAAACTTAATTTTTTTTTTTATTTTGTTTTTTATTTTTTTTTTATCAACTAGCCTTTACTAACTATTGTATGACCAGTAGCCAATGTATATAATAGTGATTTAATGGCGTATAAATGAAATTATGTTAAGGCTCAACTTGCAGCAATTCATGGTTTGATTTTGTTTATTTCTTTTATTTCAAAAAAAAAAAAATTATTTAGAATTTTAGTTAAAGTTTTTTGATAATAAAAAATTCTAAAATGTTTCAACATTAATAAGTTTATTTTATTTTTAAGTAAAATTCATTCAATATAATTATTTATAAAAGGATCCATTATTTTTTATTAAATTGTTTTTTAATTTATTTTTTATTTATTTTTCTTGATTAGTTAACGGATTATCTTTACTTTGTTGTTTATTTTTATTATATTTTTCTTTATTGTTTTAAACCTTTTTGTCTGTTACTTGTACATTTTTTTAAAAAACATGTTCACGTATCAAATGCTTTCATTGTAAATCAATTGTTTAACAAATTGAAGCGTTTTTTTAGTCTTAAATTTTGCAATAGTTACTTTAATCGTGCTTAAAAATGAACATTATTTTTATTTATTTTTTATACACCTTTCAATTGCAATATTATAAGCATTTTGAAAAATTGAAAAAAATCAAAACTAAATAAAATTTTTTTTTTTATTCATACTGCTTTATATTTAGTAAAGATTTGATAATAAATGGAATTTTTTATTTGTTTATTTTAATGTTTTTTTAATAAAATTAAATTGATTTGCATCTGCAATCGATGTTTTTTATTTACACATTTTATTTTAAGAAATGGTTACATTTTTAAAAAATGTTTATACATTTTTGCGAAACAGTTTGCAATAGAAAACATTTGATCTATTTATAATAGGTAGGTTTATATAAAAAACTAAATACACTTACTTTTTAGTTTCACTTGTAAACTCATTTTAGCTTGTCCAAATGAGTTGTTGCCTATACAGTAATACTGAGCTGCATCTGGCAGATGAACATTAGCCAAATACATAAGATTAGATCCAATTGAAGTGACTCCCATGGGTTGAAGCTGATCTCCATTTTGAAAGATATTGGACACATGCTTTTCGTTAACTGAACTGATGCTTTTAAACCATCGGACACTAGGCATGGGATTGCCGTGAAAATTACAAGAAACAAGCAAAGTGTCGCCTTTGCTTAGTACAAATGTGTTCTTCTGGGAGCCAAGAGCAGAATCAGTATGACTGAGACTTGCTGCACTAGCTTTGGTGGACTGGCCTGTTGGGACAAATGAAATAAAATCAAAAAGAGAGCAAATAAAAATAAAACTTATATTTTGATAGGCGGCGTAAATTTGATTAAAATAAAGCCGATTGGCTTGCAATCAAATAAAAAAAAAATTAGGAAACTATACAGCCAATGGTTATTTGAAATGCAGCTAATCGAATGATCAGTCACAAATCACTTAAACACTGATTCACGTTTACCTGAACCCAGAAAATTGTATCAATTCATTAGAAATCATTTAGTTAACACAATGACCACTAGGAAAAGGTTGTCTAGGTTATTTAGGATTTATTTTCATTTAATTGTATACACATTTATGTAATTATTTGTTAACTGTTTTTGCCTATTTTTTTTTATTCACTTGACTCTAATGTCAAATATATGAGATTTTTAGTTAACCCTACTAAATTTATTAGTTTACAAATTATCTTAAATATTTTTAATAATAATTTGCAAACAAATCAGTTTTACAAATAAGGATTGACAAAATTGAAAATAATTCGCAATTTAATAAAAGAAAGCTAGTTGAATTGAATTTAAATAAATGATTAATTTTTTTGTTTTTGGCAAATTATTTCAAGAAAACAGACAAAATATTATTTATGCAAGTAAAAATAATAAAAATAAATGAATAAATAATATATAATTACAATTGGTATGTCAATTTTGACCATTGATTTATTTATTGTTATTTTCACTCCAATTTATTAACTAAAAATAAAATTGATACCTTTTTCAATAATTTAAGAATTTTTTTGACTAAATATAAGCACGTTTGATTAAATAAATATTAGATAAAGACAAAAAAGGAATTAGTAAAAAACATAAATAATTAGATGATCAGTAGCACAAAATTTAATTGAGTTGTTGCACACAAATAAATTTTTTTGTATAAACTGTGTTTATATAATTTAGTTGATAGATCATCATTAATGACAATAAAGTGTATCCGATGTTGATTTGATTGGTTTCTGTGTGTCATTGGCTTTTATGTAAATAAAGTTTTTGCTTCAACGCTTTTCACGTACATGAATATAGTTTATTTATTTTTATTTATTTTTTTATTTATTTATTTTTTTTATTTATTTTATTATTATTTTTATATATAGCAATTTTTTTTAACTTCCGGCCAAACCAACCTTACCCAAGTAAACAAATACTAAACAATGCAATTCAAACAGTCACATATTTCTATCAGTTTACATTATTTGAATTTCTTGTGCAAAATTTAATCAAGACATTTATATAATCATCATTGAATAAAAAAATAATTTTAGTAATAAACGCTATCTCAGCTAGTGATTAAAACTAATTAAAATAATTTAAACTACTTTAAGTTAGTTAAAAATAATTGAACCAATAATTGAAAAAAAAAATATTAAATTTTAAAAGAATTTATATTAATAAAACTAAGTTGATACTTATAAGTTTAATAATCTTTTATTTATAACTATAATTATTTCAATTATTTCTAAAATGATGAATAATCAAAAAATGATTAAATTAATTTTTTTTAATCTAAAATGATTAAATTTAATTTTTAATGTATTTTTTTATTTATTTTTTATTAAAAAAAATAATGTTTTTTATTTTGCTATTTTAACTAGTTATCAAATTTATTTTATTATTTAAATTATATTAGCTTTTTAGTTCTGGTTTATGTCTTATTTTTTATTTTTAATTTGATTTCTAATTTAATTTTTTAACTTGCAATAGTTACTGTTAATATTTGTTTTATACTTTAAAATTTATTTTAATATTTTTTAATAAAAAATTTAATTATTATATTTTTGTTTTTATTTTTTTATAATCTTTATTATTTTTTTTAGTTTGTAAAATAAATAAAAAATAATTTGTATTTTACTTTATTATTTAGATTTTATATTTTTTAAAACATTTTTTTTGTAACTTTTAAATATTCTTTTTTTAATAAAAATAAATTTCTTTTATATGAAAATATAAATATATATTAAACATTAAATTATAAATAAAAAATTGATACTTAAATTTATTTAAATCTAAAGTTTAAATTAAATTTTTTTAAAAAGTGTCCAATATATTAAATAAAAATTGAAATTTTACATTAAATTTTTTTTTTTCTAAAGTATAAATTTTTATAAAAACAAAGTTTCACTAATTTAAATTATAATTGTGTTATAAATAATTGTTTGCCTTAGCTGATATACCTATTCTATTTAAAATAATTTTTTTTATTTCTTACTGCTATCTTGTTTCCGGTTTTTTATTTCATTTGTTAACCACATATGATAAATGATACTTTTTTTTAACTGAAATTTGACCTTAACTAAAAAAATAATATTAAATTAAGTTTTTTTCCTAACTTTAAGTAGCAGTTGAAAATAAATTTAATTTAAAAATAAGTTAATTTTTAAATTTAAAAAATACATATTTACAACTATTTATTTTTAATAAATTATTCTTTTAATAAAATAATAATAAATTCAAAATGTTTTTTATTTGCTATTTGTAGCAAATATAAATTTACTACTCAGAGTTCGGGAATAAAGAAGGACACCTGTGAATGACGGTCTCAGTGAGATCGTACTCTTTATTTTAAAAATCAAAAATGGTTATACAGATTTCGATAGTCTCGTATCACTACCATAACAAATTCACTATCTTTTTATTATCTTGCGCGTCTCGCTTCTTATACTCTCTGTTCATTTGCTTTTCCTTAGGATTGATACTAATATATTAATGTTTCAATTGCTCGCATTAATATTATAGCACTCGCATAGCTTGAACTCGCTTAGCATAGCTTAGCACGCAGCATAGCTTGCTTCATGATGCTCGCTTCGCTTTCTCAGTATTTATGCGCTATACTACAAAGGGATATCATAATTGTCACAGACAACTTTCTCAGTATTTACGCGCTTTACTACAAAGGGATATCATAATTGTCACAGACAACTTCTCTTAGCGGAATTTTCTCAGTGTTCAGAGACTGATATTAAGCTTAGGCTAACATTCCTCCGACAGGCTAGCACACGGGAACGCGCTATCCAGACTCCGATACTCTTACAGTCATCAAGTCGATACGCTCTGCATCGCTGTGCTCCTTTAAATCTGTTACCTAACTCTAATACTCAGCTATCTCTCTCTCTCACTTGATACTCTTTTCTCTCTAACGTGAAGGTCACCGTGATTTCAATTATTGTAAAAATCCATTTACAACAGTCCCTCCCTTGACTTCGCTTGGTCTCCTGACCAGCCAAAGTCACAAGAAAGTGGGCCATAATACAAAGTTGTGGGTTAAAAGCTTACAAATGCATTTAGCAGTTCTACTTGCTCAGAATTTATTAATTTTCGCGAAACATTAAGAGTTATGCGCTTGCGTTTTGCTCGTATACGGATTTTTAAGAGTTAATTCTTCGGGGGCGACCTCGTTGTCGTTTGGCGGACGGTTCTGGGAGACTTTCGACCTTCTTTGGCCTACCTCTCTTTCGTCGAGCATAGTAAGGTTGATCACCAGATTCGCCATGGGGATGATATGTCACAAGCTCACTTACATGGAGTTTTGGAATAACTGAAGTTGGATCGTGGGCTAATGCAACTTCATAAGATACTGGGGATAGCTTACGGACAATCTTGTATGGTCCATCCTGCCTCGTACCAAACTTACGGGTGTAAGCCTTAGTGGCATCGCTCAAAAGATGGTTTTTTACCAAAACTAAATCTCCGGGTTCATACGTGGGTACCTTTTGGCAGTTTGTAACCTCGTTAGGTTGAGCATGTTGTACGGCTTCCTTGAGAAGACGTTCCATTCCTTCCAACATTGGTGTAATGTGCGGAATGAATACTTCCGGATCAGAGATCGGTCGATGATCGTAGGTAATGTCTAGCAATGTTCGAGGTTCAAAACCAAACATTAGTCGACACGCGCTGAATCCTAAGCTTCTATTTTCGGAAGTGTTAAGCGAGAATTGCGTTAAAGCAAGGAAGTTAGGCCAACTCGTATGGTCTTCGTGACATAAGATGCTTAACCTTACTTTGATGTCTCGGTTTTTTCGCTCAACAGGATTAGCTTGCGGATGGTAAGCAGGTGTGAAGCTTTGCTTAATCCTCAATTGTTTAGCCAGGTATTCCATAATTTGACTTACGAATTGTGGTCCGTTGTCTGAAATTATCCGTCTTGGAATCCCGAATACTAAGCAGATATTTTTAATAATAATTGAAGCGATTTTTACGGCGGAGGCCTCTTTTAATGCGGTCAAAATAGTGTATCGGGTTGCCAAATCCTCGATCACTAAGATGTTTGTCTGACCTTTTGGTCCAGATGGTAAGGGTCCAATTAGGTCAACAGCTATACTTTCAAATTTTTGTTGCGGTCCACGCGTCATCAAAGCATGTATTGGTGGTAAATTCTTTGATTTGAAACGTTGACATTCAGGGCATTGCTTGATAAACGCAATAACATCTCTTCGTAGATGATGCCAGAAAAATCTTAGTGAGATTCGATGTATAGTTTTCTCAATTCCAAAATGTCCTGCCCAAGCGGACGAATGGAACTCTTTGATAATGTCATTAACCATAGCTCGGGGTACGACAATCTGACCAGAATCATCCTCTTCGTTAAGATAGTACCGATACAAGATTCGATTACACATGAAGTAGCCTAGGTTGGCGTAGGAGCTTACTTCTATGTCGTGGGCCTTCGGGTGTTCTAATACCTCGATGATTTTTCTCAAGTCAGGATCTTCGAGTTGAGATTCACGTAATACCTTGATGTGGACTCGGCCAAATACCATTCCATTGGTAATTAAAGTGGCAATGAAGGTTTCGGCGATAGGTGGTCTTGATAGTCCATCAGCTACAACGTTCTCGGCTCCTTTCTTGTATTTGATCGCGAGATTGAAATGTTGCAGTTTCAACGTCCAGCGGGCTAAACGTCCTGTTGGTGATTTTAAACTCATCAACCACGTCAAAGCCTGATGATCCGTGTATACGACCACTTCGGAACTTTCCACGTAATGACGGAACTTTTCATTGAGAGCCCAGATGACAGCAAGGGCCTCTCTCTCGGTGGTTGAGTAATTTCGTTCAGCAGGTGTTAGAAGTCTACTTGCGTACTCGATGGTGCGTTCGATGTTGCCTTGTTCCTGGCACAAGACAGCTCCAATAGCATAAGCGCTGGCATCCGCATATACTAGAAATTTATCTTGAAGGTTCGCTTGTGCAAGAATTGGGGCGGTTGTCAATTGGGTCTTCAAACGATCAAATGCCTTCTGCTCTTCAGAAGTCCATCGCCAATTGGTGTCCTTTTTGGTTAAGTTACTAAGAGGACGCGCAATTGCGGAAAAACGAGGCACAAATTTCCTGTACCAAGAGCAGGTCTGCAGAAATTGTTGTACCTGTTTGGGGTTTCCAGGAACCTTCCAGTTGACAATGGCTGCAATCTTGTTTGGGTCAGTCTTAATTCCTAGAGGAGTAATGTAGTGTCCCAAATACTTAACTTCTCGGCACATAAATTGACATTTTTCTAACTTAATCCTTAGATGATATTTGATTAGAATTTGAAAAACGCGAGTTAGGTCTGAAAGGTGTTGTTCGTAATTTCCAGATAATACGATAATGTCATCTAGATACACTAAGATCTTTACAGGTGTATTTCCGTCGGTTTCCTTCATTAACTCCTGTTGTACATGATTCATCATACGTTGAAACGTAGCAGGTGCGTTCTTAAGGCCAAAGGGCATTCGGTTGTACTGGTATAACCCCCATGGAGTAATAAATGCCGTCTTTGCACGATCTTCCTTGTCCATAGGAACCTGCCAGTAACCACTAGTTAAATCAAGGACAGAGATGAAGGTAGAAGGAGTCGCTAGCTGAAGTAATTCGTCTAAGTGTGGTAGTGGAAAAGAGTCGGCGACCGTAATGTTGTTAAGTTGACGATAGTCGACACACAACCGTAACTTTCCACTGTCTTTAGGAATAATTACTAACGGAAAGGCCCAAGGACTTTGGCTTTCTTCAATAACTCCTTCTTCTAACATTTCGTCGATCTGCTTCCTTACATCCTCCCGGTACTTGAAGGGGATACGATATGGTGTTAGAGAAATTGGAAAACTATCCTTACTCAGTACGATCTTGTGCTCGATAAGGAAAGTTGGTGGACCACTTTTAGCACTGACTTGACTAAACTTGTTTAGGATGGACCAGATGTTGTTGTCCATATCCTTTGGTTTTGAATCTAGTGCCAAGGTTTGTACTCGATAGGTACGCTCCGGTGTTAGTGGGTACCTTAGGTTGGAATCCCGAAACTTCCAACTTTGTTTGCAGAAATCGAAGTCTACGTTCATAGTTGTAATCAAATCCATTCCAAGGATGTTGATAGGAGTCTGGATGATCCCAACTAATGTTTTGAACTTGCGTCCTCCAATTACGATCTCGAGTGTGTCCACCTGCGCTTCGAAGATGTGTTCTGTTGTTTTAACTTGTGTTAAGGTTAGCAATCTCGATTCTGGCTGATCTTTTGCCTTTTTGATGGTGTTATAAAAAGATTTGGTTAGAAAGGTGTTAGTAGCTCCTGAATCTACCAAAGCTAAGGTCTCGACGTTATTTACTTTAATTTTTACAAAAAATCTATTAGCAGCTTCCAGGTCCTCTGCGTATGACAGTTGTGCGGAGAAAATTGAGGTAATACCCTCGTATGGGTCTCCAGTGGACTCTTGGACTTCCACGGCTTTTACCTCGACAGTCTTCTTAGGACAGGCATTGGACTTGTGTCCTTTTTCTTTACAATGGAAGCATCTGATGTAGGTTGCTAGGGAATCGGTTGTAGCATCTTTTCGCACAGTTGCTTTTGGAGTAGGAGATGCTGGGGACGGTAGCGCGTTCTTGTAACACTGCGTTTGGTGAGAAGATGTTGGTTTCCTAGATGGACGTTGACGATGGTCATAACTTCGTCGGTCCCTTCTCGGGTATTCAGAGTCTCGATCCCACCTACGATGTTGGGTTCGGGCCGAACTTCGCTCTTTCCATTCCTTTTGTTTCAAAATCTCTTCCAATGTCTCGATCTTACTGAGAAGTTGGTCATAACTGCGGAAACTGTTCCTAGGAACGTCTCTTTGAGTCGGGGAATTAAAGAGGTTAAAGATGTGATCAAGTTGAAATGGAAGCGGTAACCTGACTCCTTCTCGTTCATATTCGTTGAACTTGGTTTGTAGTTCTAACACAATTTCACAAGCACTCTTACCCACCGGCTCATAGTTTGTGATTTCGTAGGCAATTCTATAAGCGGGGCGAAACAGACAATACTGTCTTTTTAGCATACGCAGAGCGTCTTGCCAAGTGTGGATTGTTGGTTCGATTGACTTCCACCAAACAGCCGCTGGTCCTTTTAATAGCGAGGGTAAGGTCAGAAGAGCGTCATGGTCGCTGATTTGATATCCTTCCTTCACCCTTGCTACCTCTCTTATGAACGAGTCTAATTCCTTTTTGTCTCCGTGAAACCTGGTGATACTTGGATTCATCATCTGTACAAAAGGTGATGGAATGGGAGGAAAAAGATTTTCTTCTATGGGAACATCAAAGATAGACGTTTGATCAGCTCCAGTTTGGTTGAAAGTCTGTTGTCTCCGTAAGTAACTTCGGACAATAGACCTCATATAATCCTTCATCTCGGAAGTAAGAGAGTTAGTTAATGGGTGATGAAATCTTACTGAATCCAACTCAGGAGTGATGGTTGCTCTCTCAGAGTTGGGATTTTCCTCTCCCATGGTGGTATTTGTTCTTAAATTGTCCATGTGAAGTTGACAAGAATGGATTCGTTTTAAGAAGGGACAAAAGACTAGTACTACTCAAATTTGACCGTCGGTCACAGTTGTCACTCTAAATGTCCCTGTTCGGGCGCCAAAAATGTAGCAAATATAAATTTACTACTCAGAGTTCGGGAATAAAGAAGGACACCTGTGAATGACGGTCTCAGTGAGATCGTACTCTTTATTTTAAAAATCAAAAATGGTTATACAGATTTCGATAGTCTCGTATCACTACCATAACAAATTCACTATCTTTTTATTATCTTGCGCGTCTCGCTTCTTATACTCTCTGTTCATTTGCTTTTCCTTAGGATTGATACTAATATATTAATGTTTCAATTGCTCGCATTAATATTATAGCACTCGCATAGCTTGAACTCGCTTAGCATAGCTTAGCACGCAGCATAGCTTGCTTCATGATGCTCGCTTCGCTTTCTCAGTATTTATGCGCTATACTACAAAGGGATATCATAATTGTCACAGACAACTTTCTCAGTATTTACGCGCTTTACTACAAAGGGATATCATAATTGTCACAGACAACTTCTCTTAGCGGAATTTTCTCAGTGTTCAGAGACTGATATTAAGCTTAGGCTAACATTCCTCCGACAGGCTAGCACACGGGAACGCGCTATCCAGACTCCGATACTCTTACAGTCATCAAGTCGATACGCTCTGCATCGCTGTGCTCCTTTAAATCTGTTACCTAACTCTAATACTCAGCTATCTCTCTCTCTCACTTGATACTCTTTTCTCTCTAACGTGAAGGTCACCGTGATTTCAATTATTGTAAAAATCCATTTACAACATATTTTCATATTTTGTGTTTTTATTTTTTCATTCTTAAGTATTTCAATTCATTTTGCATTTATGGTATTTTTATTTTTTATTTTTTTAGTTACTTAAATATAAATGTTTTTTTTTTTTGATTGTTTAACAACATGTTTTAAAAGTTCAGGTTAAAAGTCGAATTTCAAAAATGTAAAATTTTTATTTTGTCTTTTTTTTTGTTTTTAAATTTTTTTTTTATTATTTTATTATGTAAAATCATAAAAATTTTTTTTTTAAATATTATGTTTTAATATTTTTAATATAAATAATAAACAAAAAAATTAAAAGCTAACCATTAACTTTATAATTAAGTAATTTTAGTTTTATTTACTTATAATTATCATCAATCAAATGTCGACATAAAGATTGATTTAAAAAAATTATTATATTTAAAATAATTTCATTAAATCAAAGCAAATTAATTTTTCCCAGTAAATAAATCACAATAAAAGTAATTTTATTAACAATTTAATATTTATGTTAATTAAACACACTTTTAT
This sequence comes from Pyemotes zhonghuajia, assembly GCA_025170145.1. Lineage (NCBI taxonomy): Eukaryota > Metazoa > Arthropoda > Arachnida > Trombidiformes > Pyemotidae > Pyemotes > Pyemotes zhonghuajia. Next base: position 10,932,708 of record CM045845.1, read on the forward strand.
TTTAAAAAATTTATTAGTTTTTTTAAAAATATATTTTAACTATATAAATTTGTGAAATTTTATTTTCAGTTTATTTATTTAATATTTATGGAATTTTTTTTTAAGCTAAATTTTAAAAATTTACTATTTTTAGGTTTAATTTTTTAACCTAATTTTACTTAAAGTTAATTAAATTTATTTATTTTTTTAATTACTTAATTTTAATTTTAAATCTCTTTTAGTCATTTTAAAAGCATAGACTTAAAAATATATATATTTTTTTTACTTATTATTCATTTGTTTAATCATTTTATTTAAAAAAAAAAACAAGAAGATAATCTTTTAATTAAATCACTGCAAATCTAAATTATTTGTTTGTCATATTGATTTTAATTTTTTTTTTAATGTTTCCGAATATTTACAAAATTAATAAGTTTTAAACTTTATTTTTAAAAATTTTATTAACAATAATTTAATTTTACATATATTTAATTCAAACATCAATTAAATTGGATTAAAAATTTATAAATTCATCATAAAAAAGCAAAGATTTTGTTAGTTTGTATTAAAAACTTTTTAAATAAATAACAATTTAAATATTTTAAAAAAATTATTAATTATTAAAACTAAAATTTATTATATTCTTGTTAAAATTTAATTAATAATTTTAATAATTAAAAATTAATTAAAAATATGTATTTTGAAAAATAATTATTAGTTTATTATTATTAGTTTTATATGAATTAAAAAATTTATTTTTAATTTTAATTTAATGCCATTGTGTTTATCTATTACTGTGTAATAAGCATGAAATCATATTTTTATTTTTGACTAGTGATAGTTGTCTAAACTTAACATAAAAATCCTTTCTTATAAATTTATTTATATTTTTTATTATATATTCAATAGCATATAAATATTTGTTTACTTTCTATATGATAAAAATCAAAACAAGTAAACAATAAAAATTGAAATCAAATTCAATTCATTCAACTGTGAATGTTGAATGAAAAAAGCTTAAAGAAGTTAAATAAAATTAAAACAAAAAAAAATAAATAAAAAACTTAAATAAGAAAAAATGTTAAACTAAAGACGATTGCATGTCTAAGTTTAAGACTTTTCATCTTTTTTTTTGTTCATTATTTTCATTGCATTTTTTTTACTCATTTTTATATTTATTGCGAATTCACACCAGTTAAGCCAGTGATTGAAGCTTTTTTTTTTTAAAAAAATGGTGTAAATGGGCAAAAAATCTTTGAGGCTATTTGTGAGTTTAATTCAGATATTGCACTTCTAACTTTGATAAAACGCATAAAAAATTAGCATAGCCTCAAGGTAATAATGGTCAACGGTAAAATGTTTTTTGTTTTTAGATAAATTTAGCATATGTAAATTATAAATAAAAAAAATATTATTTTGGTTTTAATATACAATTGTTTCAGTTTATCATTATTTTTGAATTAATCAACAAGATTATTTTTTTTCAAAAATACTTAATACTTACAAGCCGATATTTAAAAAAAACTTAATAATTTAGACAAATATTTTAAATTGAATTATTTTTAATAATTAATTTAATTAAAAATTAAATTAAAATTTTAAAAACTATTTTATATTAAATTATGTCATCAAAATTGTAATTATAAAATTTTGATAAAATAATATAAATTTTTTAAAATTTAAATTATTATATTCATGTATTAAAAAAAAAATAAAAATAAAAATGTAAAGACAAAATGATAAAAAAAAACTCTCAAGTTACTAATAGTGAAACTAAAGAAAATTTAGGTAAATGAAATAAAAAAAAAACTAAATAGTTTATTAAATAAAAAAAATATGTATTGCTTTAAAATGATACAAAAAAAAATATAAATACAATTTTTATATATTTTTATTTTAATATAAATTTATATTAATAAAAAAAAAATGTAATTTTAAACTTTTTTAAATTAAAAGTATTGCAATAATATGCAATAATAAATTAATTTATGAAAATAAATAAAAACTTAAAAAAAAAATATAAACAGTTTTAATTTTACAATGTTTATTAAACTTGTAATATATATTCCATTTTAAAAACAAAATATTTTAAACATTTGTTAAATTTTAAAATTATAAATCTTAAAAATTAAAGATGAAAAACAAAATGTTAAAATATAAATTTTAAAAATAATAAACAAAAAATGTAAGTCTAAGATTATTTTTATAAATTTTTTTTTAAAAATATTAATTCTTTATCATTAAACTCTTATGCCTACCTTGGTTTTTTTATTTGTTTAATAATTTTTTTTTTAAAAACAATTCTTAAATCAAAAATTTTGTGTACAGAAGAGCAAACAAACCAGAATACACGCTTGATCAGATTAAAAATAGAAATTAAAGTAACAAAATGGCATGTTAACATGTGATTATGGTTTGCTGCTTATGGCCAGGTGATGGCAAAAAGCTGTTCAAGCACTTTAATGGTAAATTGCAAACACAGTTTGTCTGCATCATTTGTGCACAATTGATGCAGAAACAAGTCCCAACTGATGTTCTCCAAACTTTTAAAAAAAAAAAAATGCTTGTATACATATTTTGATTAAAACAAATAAACTTATCCAATCAAGGTGCTGTCAGTGAAACATATTCAATTCAAGAGATTGCTTGTTAACAATAAAAAATAATTTTTCATGCACATCATTATATTTTTTTAAATTTATTTGTCAAAAACAATATTTATTTAATTTTAATAATTCCGATTAATAAAAAAAGTTCAAATAAAATAATTTTTTAAATTTTATGCAAAAAAACAACTTACTCGTAATTGTAAGCCTAGCCCAAGAAGCACTTTCACTTCTTTCACCAGTTAAAGTGTTGATAACTTGACATCTAAATCTACGATTAGCATCTTGTTCTTGCACATTAGTAATATGTAATTCACCAGTAGAAAGCACATTATATTTTCTTTGAAAAATCACTAATAAAATAAAAAAATTAAATTAAAATCAGATTTAAAATGAAATAATTATTTTTTATAATTTTTAGTTTCTTAAAATAACTTGATTCAAATTATTAATGTAAATGAATTGATAAATCCTATTTTATAAATATTTTTTATATTAAAATTATATAGTTTCAAAATTTGTTTAATTTACTTTAATAACTATTTTTAATGATTTTAAGTTATAAAATATTTTAAAAATTTTAATTAGAGAAAAATTGTTTTAAAGGTAATTTATTTTAGTTATTTAATTTTTATCAAAAAATTAATTTGAATTTAAATCTTTGAACTATGAAAAAGCAATAGTTTATTTTTTTTTTTTTTTTCAAAACTAGACTTTAGTATAGAAAAATTGGGCGTAATTTTAATTAACCAAAGACAAGCATATATTTGGACCCATTTGCATTGTGCCTAATTTTTTCTTATGAATTAATTAAATTGTAGCAAATATTTAAACACTAGCATCGCCTGCTGTGTTTAAATCATGTTTTGCCTCTGTTTCGATTTATTACAAACTTGTTTTGCTTTTGTATCTACTAGTTTTTACAGATTTTAGGTTTTTTTTTAATTCGATATGATTCAATTTTAACTTATATTTAATGTTTTTTTGCTTTTCTGCACCCTCTGTGGAACCTTGTTAATTACAGTGTGATTTAAGTACACAATTCAATGTAATCACGTGTGAGCCACACGTTATTTGAAAATGCTTTAATTATGATTTGATGATTGCAATTTGTTAAACACAGTTTATCTTACGCCTACATTTCTTCATTACCCATATCATATATTTTAATAATTTTAGACAATTTGTATATGTAATATTCATTTTTAATTTAACAAATTGAATTTATATTTTTAATTTTTTTCTATTAAAGTTATTTTAATTCTAAAAAAAAATTATTTTATTTATTTGTCTTGAAATGTAAAAATAGATAAATTAAGTTAAAAGAATTAATTTAATTTAAATTATTTGAAAAATAATCAGTAAAACTAAGTGTGAATTTATATGCTTAAATAAGTAAAATTAAGACATGCTTAAATTTAGCTGGCAGCTTTAAAAAATTATTTTCATTCAAAAGCCATATAAGAACAGGACTATAATCTTATCAACAATACCGGAAGCATAAAAATAGCACAAAAAAATAAATAAAGCTAAAAAACAACAGGAAACAAAAAAAAAGTTAAATCACATGCAATCATTGGGACGATGAAAAAGTAGAAAGCTTAATTAGATATCACCAGGCCTGAACACAAATGAGCGGTAAAATTGAAATTAAAACTTTTGCACTAAATTCGATTTTCACACTGCCTAAAGCAATTCACACTTTAACCAAAACAGTCAAAGAAAGCTAGAAACAAAAACTAAAACTAAAAACCAAAGTTAAAAGTATCAAAAACAAGGGCAAGTGTCAAAAGTTGCAATGTAGCTAAACACAATTGAAACTTTTGGGTAATTCGTTTTACTTAATAGTTTTAGTGTACAGACCAAATGTAAGCCAATCAATTTTATTTTCTATCAAAATTTTTAAAAAACATTTGAAAATAATAAACAGCCGCTAAATTCAAAACTAAACAAAAAAACAAAAATTAAAAATCTTTTGCTGAAGTAGCTTTAAAGTCTTGTCCAGTAAAGGTTGGAAAAAACAACAACTAATAAATAAAATTAAAAAATGAAAAAAATGAGCAAAAAAATACAAATAGTAATTTGCACAGGCAATAAAAACAGATGGAAAACAATGAAGGCAAATTTTAAGAAAACATTAAAGACTTTAAAGAAACAAGTGCGACCAAATATTGGAAATGTTTTCAAACACACATTTAGAATTAAAACTAAAGCTTAAACAAAGACAAATGTGAAGATGAGTAAAAATTAAAACTGAAGCCAATGTGTTAAACATTTAAAAGCAATCTAAAAAGAACTGAATTAAAAAATTTAAGCTTTTAAGTTTTTATAAGAAAACCAATAAAATAATGAAAAACACACAAATAATTTGCAAAAAAACTTTTATCAGTTTAGCTAGTTAGAACTGGCAACAAAAAACGGTAGTTAAAAAAAATAAATCAAATCCTTTATAATCAAATGAAAATATTTTCAAAACAAGTTTAAGTAATCAAGATGGAAATGAAAAAAAGATCTAAAATATTTGAATTTTAAAGCATTAAAGTTGAATATAAAAACTTATTTGCCTGTTACTGTTGTATTGACTTTGGCAAGAGTTTTGCAGTTTTTATATCGTTTCCCTATTTCCGGTGCGTTCATTTATTTAACCAGACCAAATAAGATAAGTTGAATAAAGGTGAACAAAGTTGCAAATATTGTGGTTAGCAATATTTAGACTTGGCTCTAGACTGCCACTCTGGCACCAAACACAGCTGTAGATGATGGTGCTTCCACATTTGACCATTTAAAATATTTTTAGCAATCTGGCTGATCAACTTTCCAGTCTATTGCTTGCAAACACTGAGCCAAGCGTGAACAAACCAAAGGATAAACAAGAAAAAAAATGCAAAAGACTAGTGTATAAAATGCCATTGAAAGACCCAATATAATGTAAGATAATAAAAAATTGATGCCCAGCAAATGATGCAAACAGGCTGCAAATAAGATGGACACTGAACTTTGCCCGTTAAGAAAAGACTAGGTTTTCTTATGATAAAGGAACTTTGCTTGGCAACCAGACTTTGCAAAAACTTAGCGTTCTCGGATTTCGTTGTTTGTTGGGACGATTTGCCAATGATCATATTGGCCGATAAAATGTTCATTGTAAGTCCCTGTAATCGCTAAAATCAAAACTATACAAAATGAAATCGATTGTTGTTTATTTATTTTTTGTAAAAGTGTGTTTAGTTTTTTGATGTTTAAATGTCAATTTTATAATAAACTTTGTTTCAAATGATTTAGATATCAAATAGCAAAAAAAAAATTAATTTAAATTAAAAACTAATGACGTTATTCCTTTCTTTACTTATCCTAAATAAATTTTAAAATTTACTTTTAGATCACTTTTATAATTATTTTATTAAATTTAAATTTTTGAGTATATATTAAAATTGATAAATAAAACAATAAAATTGCAATTTAACTTTCAAGCTGTTGTATTATTTTAAAAGATAATTTTCAAGCATTGTTGATTTCATATTAATCAAAGGAATTTTGATCATTAACAAAAATTAACAAAAGTGTATAATTATTTAAAAATTGCAAGTTTGCTATAATAAGTTAACAAGAATAAATATAATTAAAAAAAAATAATAATAAAAAAAGGAATGTTTTTGAAGATAAAAGAAAAATAATATATATTTTTTTAAATTATAAAAATAAAATTCAAGAAAGTAGTATTTTAAAAATCCTAAACTTAACTAAATAATTAATAAATAGCTAGTAATAAAAAATAGAATATATATTTATATTTAAATTATTTAAAATAATTATTATTTAAGTTTATATGATGAACTGGACTTTAATTGCAGAATTGTAAAAAAAATTTTGTATTATAAAGTTTTGTAAAAATTTTTAAAATATTAATTTGTAATAAAAAGTAAAAAGCTTTCAATCTAATATAAATGTACTTAATTTTTTTTTTTTTTGATGAGATCTAATTTTTACATTAATATTAAATTTCACAAAACAATATTTATTAAAAACTTTAAAACGGAAGTGCAAATGTGACAACTATTTATTTGATTTATTTTTCTTTCTTATTATGCCCACTGGCTTTCACATCAAAATTGTTACGAAATCATATCATCAAATCGAATAAAAAAAAAATATTAGAAAAATGATTTATAATAAATACTAGGCAAAGTAAAAACAGTAGTGTCTTAAATAAATATGACTAAGGAACAATTTAATTTTCATTTTAATTGAGTACTTGATCAACAAACGTACACATAAACATATATTTTATCTTAATTTAAATTTAATTCTAGAAAAATTGTTTCAAATTCACCTCTACAAACTTTATTTAGTAGTCATATTTTCCTATCTGTTTCGCTTTTATTACTTTTTTTTCAGACACTTTTAATCAATTTAAAATAAACGTGAATTTTTTTTTTTTCAAAACATGTTGTTTTCTTTTAAAAAAATCGTGAGTGAAATCTTTAGGCGGATGTTAAAAATACCTTGACCATTTTAGTAGGTCCACTTTTGTCTATAAGATTCGGTGATTTAATACCTGAAATAGTGACGCAAAATTTGTATGTTGAAATGTTCTAGATTTGATCACATCCATTGCACGTATATTAGACTCAAAATGTACGTGGTTATTTTAAATGCGGATTATAAACGTCATAAAAATCTGACAAAACAGCAATTTTGAAATTGCAACAAAACAAAAAAAAATTTTTTGACCAAAACGTGCAAGGATCATTTATAATCAAACAAATCATTTTCATCTAGAATGTGTCCAAAAAACAAAAGCAAAATTGATTAAAATGAACTAAAATAGATTTATAAAATGAGAAGATCATGCTTTATGGATTATGATTTTATTAAGTTTTGAATTGAGGTGTGGTCAGGTGAATTCAAAATAAAAAAATTAAAATTAATCCGATTTAAACACAAAACGTGTTATTTGTATATTATATTATATGTAACAAAAATAATATACAAACGTAAAAAAAATAAAATAATGATTATAAGTGATTTAAATGTTAAAAAAATATGAAAATTAAAAAATATATATTAAAACTGGTTGTCAATTTTAAGATTTTTTTTTATTTTAAAAAAAAAAAAAATAGATAGTATAAAAAAAATATAGAAAATTTTTTTTTTTAGCACACACATTTTAACTCAAAGTAAATTCAGGTTTAAATACATAGAAATCAGTATGATAAACATAAGATGGACAATTTGGCAAAGCCCACAATCAATACTTGCTGAAAATTCCGATACTCTAAAGGACTTACGGCATTTAGTACAAAACAAGAACATTGATTTTTATTTCTTATTTCAAATTTCAATAATCTTAATGAAAAAAAAAAATTGTTGCCTTTCTGAAAACTTTGAAACTTTGAAATGACTAGAAAAATAAAATTTTCAATTTTTTTTGCTTTAGTTCAATTTTTTTTTTTTATCCAGATGTTTAGTAAATTTTGCTTAAGTAAAATACTTTTTTGATTTTTAAATTATTCACTTAATGTGTTGATATACCTCTCTAGTTTTGTAACACAATTTGTTATCGGTTCTTTATTGCTTATCTCCATTTAATCTTTTGACTGATTCGTTATCTTGAGGGATGAGCGACAAAGGGCTTGTAATAAGCAAAATAAAACGATTGATTATCTGCGAATCAGCGCAAGTAAAATAACTTACATCAATCGTTAAGAAGTATAAACATTAAAAATTTGATAAGAAAGTCAAACTCAAAATGATGAAAATGTTTTCATCATTTTTATTTAAATTTTAAGATTTAAGTTATTATAGACTCTTTAAACATCAATATAAAGCCAGTGGGCAGTATGATGAGACTAATAAATGGTAAACAAATAATCAATAATTGTTTTTCAATTAGTAAACTGGTCAAAGTGCAAGCAAACAATAATTTTTCAGTTATTTCGCTTGTCATAGTTTTAGAAAAGAGAAAAATTAATGTAAAAATTGGCAAATTAAGAAACCGGCTGTGTTATGAAATTTAGTTGAAAAACCAACTTTTGATTACAAAATCAGATTTTCAAGACGTTTCATGTTTGAAATGATTAATATGGGCGTTATTTAGCTGCTTAAGTCAGAAAATAAAATAAAAAAAGAAACAATTAAATGAAAAAAAAAAAATTAAAAATAAAATGACTCAAATTGTCACCAAAGCAAATGTTTAGAATGGCGTGCATGATTTGTATTTAAATGATAATTTTAGTTTAAAATAAATTTTGAAAATTAAACGATTAATTTTTAATACAGGTAATTTTTTTTATAGTTTTGTTTGCACCTATAAATTAAAAAAAAATTATCTTTTCTTAATAACAATTGATTAAACAAATCAAATGCAAATACAAAACTAGAAAAATTACAATTAAAATTAAATAAATTATTTGATGCAAGAATTAGAAATGTAATTTCAACATTGTATATTAGAATAAACTGACAAGAGAACAAACGAACTAAATAATTTCTTACACGGTTCAACTGTTTGCACATGACAACGTGATGATGATGAAAACGAGGCAAAACAAACTTTATAGTTAAAACAAGTTGTCACGTTTAAAGTTAGATTTTTAATCTAAATTCGTGCCCTTTGACTCTAGCAATAAGAAACTAATAGTAGCTTGAAAATGAATAGTAAGTGCTTGCCAGTCATTTGTTTTTAACTAATAAACAGACAAAATTAAGTAATTTTTCATTTTCACTAGCTTAGTGTTAAATTGTAAATCAGCTCAAGTGCCCATAATTTATCATTTGAATTTTTTGAATAAAGTTTTGATTGTTTGAATTCAAATTTACACATAAGAAAATACTTTATATTTTTAATGTATTTTTAGCGTTATTCTTTATTGCGTTTAAATTACATTTATTACAAATGTCCAAACTAAATTTACAATTAAACTTTATTTTTTTTATTTTTTTCTAATCAGTCATTACTATCGTTTAATTGATAGTGTTTTATTTGTAATTCTTTATTTATTTTTTTAAAGTTTAATTTGAAATATCGTACACTTTACTAAATAAATTATTTAAAATCAGTTTTTATTGAGTTATGAGAGTTAAATAAATATAATCAAATTAGTGTATACATTATTATATTATCTGAATATTTGTTAAAAAAGAAAAATTTAAAAACTTTAAATATTAAATTGCTACAATTTTTATATAACTATATTATATTTTATAATTATAAAAATAAAAGCTTTTATATAAATATATATATAAAATATAATGATTAAAAATTGAAATCAAACAAATATCTTTTACCTTATATTTAAAAATTAAGTTTTTTTAAAAATTAAAAAATTTTAAATTAAAGTTATTTAGCTTAACTATGATAATAATATAAGTACTTACTATAAGCATCAGTAGAATATGTTGATGGTGGTAATATAATCAAACCATCATCAGATAACCATCCAGATACTTTTATATATGATTGTGACTCTGATGGATAAACACAACGTAATAAAGCTGAATTACCTAATGTGATCTGTTGATCATATACATGAACTTCAATCGGCTTATTTACAACTAAAAAAATTGATATAAATTAAAAATAAAAATTTTAATTAGAAAAAAAATTATTTTAACTTTTTTCAATTAATACAACTTAAATTTATCATTTTTTTTTAATAAAATTTAATAATATTTTTAATAAAAATTGATTGCTTTCTTTATAACTTAAAATAATATAAAAATATATATTAAATTACTAAAATTTGTTTAAAAAAATAATTAAAAAATTTATAAATTTAAAAAAAAAAAAATTTTAAATTAAGTTTAGTTAGTGTACCACTAAAATAAATATAAAATTCAAGTGTGAAGGTCAAAAGGTGAATTATGTCACGATTTGTAAGAAAAAATAGAAATAATTAAGGGTGACATTGTAGTGAAATATAAAAATAGTCACTTAATATTCTAGCAGTGTGTTTGTGTGCAAGAACAGTTTGTTTGTTTTTAATATAAAATCTAGTAAACTAGTAAACGTGATCTGTCAATTTTGTTTCACTTTTTTATTTTCAACTGATTTCGACTTGTTCATTTTTCTTAATTATTTTCTCGTTTATTTAATGCTTATTGTTTCACACTTGTGAACATCTTTCTTATACTAGCTCTTCAATTTTTATTTTCAATTTTTTTTTTTTTCATTCTTTGTTTAACATTTAAATCATAGTTATAGAAATAAATATAAGATTTAGATGTAAAAACAATAAGAAAAAATCAAACTAAATTGAAGTAAGAAAAACAAAGCAACAAAAACCAGCATGTGCTACGTAAATGGCTCATTAATGTATCATTTGAAATAAACTTATATACTGTTGTGTTTTACTTTATCTAGTTTATACTAAACAATCCGTTGTTGATCACTTGTATGATTAACTAATTGTAAACGACAATTGTCACTAAAACAGATTCAAATTTTGATTTGGCGTCATTATAATCATTGATTTACAATATTGTCTTTGTTTGATTTATTTTTTTTTTTTGTTTTCTTATTTCCTCCTCAAACCGCGTGTTATTTTATTCTTTATATTTTGACCATTTCCGGTAAATGTTTATTTAGTTTTCTGATTTTTTTTTGCTTTTCTTATATTTATTGCTTGCTTGTTCCCTTGTACTGATTGCAGTTCACTGCATCCGGCATCCATCACAACTGATTTGTTCTATCAGCAAAATTTATCAAACACCTATCAACAGTTCAGCAACTAAAGACAAGTTTTAAAATAAGTTAAAATTATAAAGTTTAAAAAAAATTAAACAAAGCAAAATTTTTTGCATTTAAAAAAATACTTTTTTTCTTAACTTGAATAAAAAAAAAAAAACAAAAAAATAAATCAAAATAAAATAAAATAATTACTGATTGCGTACTCGTGCATAGTAAAAATGGACACTGTGTATGAGAGCACGTAATAAATAAAAGCAAATTAAAGTAAAAATGCTATAATAAAAGTGCAACTAAAGATTTTCTATGTAAAAAAAATGTAAACAATGTATCAAATTATTAAATTTTTGCTTTAAAATTTCAACAACTTTAAACCATAAGTAAAAGCAACCTGTAAACAATTCAGATTGCAAACTGACACAAGTCAGTTAGCTCTATTATTTACATTGTATTATTTTTTAGTAAACCACATTTTCTATTAAAATCATATATGGCTAATGTTTACAAATTCTTTGACCGTTTCCGCTTTGTCTACTCAAAGCAACTGTGCAAAAAGATAACTTAACCTAGGTGTGAGCAAATATGTTAACGTTAATGGCAAGCAACAAGCATGTAGTAAAAAGATGAGTAAAACACAATCATCAGTTTTTTGTTTAGTTAACAAAAACTAGTTTAAAGATAACATTAGTAAATAAAAAAACTTTTACTAATTTTTATTTAGATTAAAAAAATATTCATTTTATATATATGAGCATTTGCACACATTTATTAGAAAAATTTATGCACTGTCATAAAACGAAAGTTTAATATTGTCATATAACCATAAATTTAGCATGTAGATCAAAGGTAAATTTATAGAAGTGAGTTTAAATAACAAGGAGAAATATTTAAAGAAAATAAAAAAAATTGGAGTAAAAGTGAGTAAACAAGCGATGCAGTTAAAAAAAAGATAAAAATATAATTTATAAATAATAATTAATAAAAATTAATGTTGTAGGAGTGTTTAAGTTTTTTAGATTAGATTTTTAAAATTTCACAAATGCTTGTTGTAGTTGTTTTGAGCAGGTGTGGCTGGTGTTTCGTCCATATCCGGAAGAGGCTTGAGTAGCGGTTTGGCAGCTTTGTGAACACCAGTAAAGTTAATAGCTTGAAAAGGCGGTGTCCAATCATGAGTTAGCACAGAAGCCAATTGAATGCGTTTGTTGACGTCTGGCTCTAGCATGCCATGCAGCAGTTGTTTGCACATACCGGAAATAAGATCATCAACAGCAGGTGAACAACGCCAACGTCTTTTCAATTGATTGTTTAACATTCTAGCTGGATCCTTTCTGTCAAACGGATACGCATCGTTCAGCATCACGTAAAGACAAACACCCAGCGACCAAACGTCTGATATCATCGGATCGTATGGTAGTTTTTGGAGTATTTCCGGAGGCATATAGGATTCGGTGCCACAAAACGTGTCCGACAAATTGAAGCCTATTTTGCGACAATATCTGCTTAAACCAAAATCAGTCAACTTGGGACTATTATATTCATCTAACAAAATGTTATCTAGTTTAAGATCACGATGGGCAATGCCTAGTTTGTGCAAATAGGCTAAAGCGTGGGCAATCGGAGCAAACCACAATTTGGCGCCCCATTCAGGTACTGGACCGTACTTGCGCACGTATTTGCCCACAGTTCCACCCGCTGCAAACTCCATAAAGATGTAAACTTTATTTCTCGTACGAAAAATATCATAACATTCTACTATGTGCTCATGTTTCACTTGTAAAAGTACTGTAATTTCTCTTTGCAAATCTTCATCTAAACACGCTTTCCTTGTATCAACTTTGACCACCTTCACTGCAACATTTTGGCCTTTGTATTTGGCTCGGTAAACGGTTCCAAAACCTCCGCTATCTAATTTCTCGCCTAAAATGTATCCTTTTTTTTTTAAAAAATCATCTTTGCCAGTCTCATCTTTTTTAGTCATTTTTTCAATACATTTTAATCTATTCAGCTTTGATTTCAAATATATTTACTAGTTTATCTAGTTATATTCAAAAATAGTTTGTTTAAAATTGACTTAAAATTTTCTCATTTAGTATTTGATTAGGTTACTTTTTACCATTTTATTTTTTTCATTTTTTTAAGCTAGTTTCCCTCATTCAATTATATATTTTTTGGTTTTTTCAATTAAAATATTATCCGCCTCTAATTTTTTCAATTTAAAATAAAAATTTTATTAAGAATCAAAATTGATTTTGAAAATTAAATTAAAAATTAAATTATTTTATAATTTAACATTTTAAACTATAAAATTTATTTGTCTACTTTTCATTTTAAGAATTTTAATTTTTTATTCTTGCATATTTTAAATCAAAATAAATAAAAATTAACTAAATTACTTATTTAAAAAAAATAACAATACAACAATAAGTTCGAAAAACATTGATCTATTTAGTTTTAATTGAATAAATTATTTTAATTAAAAAAATATTTTTAAATTAATTTGAAATTAATTTGACAAGTATAAAAGCAATGAAATTTTTGGTTAGATTTCTTTTGACGGTCAATTTGCATTTGAAAGCTGTTGTCAAAAATGGCTTATGAATGCCATTATTTCCCTGTCGTTTCAATGTCAACTAATGTCAGAACGATATCAAACCAATGTTATTAGACAATATCAAAATGAAATATTATCAAAAAATTTTCGAGACAAGTGTATATTAAAAAATTAAATGCATTTGGTGTTAAAACTCAACTTATTAAAATAGAATCAAAATCTAAACAAAAATCTTTTTTGTTTACAATTCACAAATAAGTTAAAAAAAACCAAATACCATTGGCTTATTATATATATTGTAATATTTAAATTCATTAATATATATATAGATTGAATGTTTTCTAAACATTAAAAACAGAAAAAGTGATGGAAATATTAATTTGCTAAACCATATTTCTTAAAACTTAACATTTTTTCATTGTTTTGTACTCAGCTAGTGGTTATTTATTGTGATTTTTATCAAAAAACTAATGCTTTGAAGACAAAAAAGATGAAAAACAACAAATAAAAATTGAGTTTTAATCAGTTGCATATATGCTTAAATATATATTTAATTTAATGTTTGCCTTGACAATCAAATATACAATTGCCGTCAAATCAACAAATGATAATAATAATATTATGCGAAAACATAACTAAACAATGAAACTAATCTTAGAAAACATACGCGACATAAATCAAATTACTTTAGGCCACAATAATTTAGCTTTCTATTGTAACTCAGTACAATTACACCATCTTAAAATTGTGGTCACTTTATTTTGTTTAATTTTTTTTTTTTTTTTTTTTTGTTTAATCATAATAAGTTGATATCAAGTGGACCAACTTTGTGGCCATTTGTTTAAATAATTACATCAAAAATGATCTTGATTTAATTACACATTTTTAGCCGATTAAAATTTATTACAATGCCGATTTATTTGTTTGAATTTCAATATGCGATTGTGTTTTTGTTAAATTAAAAATCAATTATATATTTAAACAAATAAAATTTATATTAGTTTGTTAAGTTTGCATAAATTATATTATTTTTATATGTATATTTTTTCTTTGGATTTTAATTTTTTAAGTCAAATTTTGTACCTTAGCTATTGCAAAAAAACATTTTGCCAAAAAATCATTTAATTTTTAACTATTTTTTCAAAAATATTATTTTATAAAACTATTATTTATTTTATTAATTTTTATTTTCAATTAAATTAGTTTTTTAACCTTAAAAAACTCTTGATAACCACTAAAAATTAACATTTAAAAACATTTTAATTAAATTTAAGATTAAATAAAAAAATTGAGAAGGCACAAAGGCCAAAATAAAAAATTATTATTAATGTTAAATTTTTTAGTTTTTTTTTTTATAATAAAAACAAATGAGCTTTTGGAAATAAAAAAAAATTAATTTAAATAAAATCTTAACATAGTTTTAATCTTAAAATTTTTTTTTTTATAAAAAATTAAAATATAGATTTTTTTAAAAGATAGTTTTATGTACTGACTAAATTTAAAATTTTTTTTATTAGTTTAAAAAAAATTTAATAAATTCAAATTTTTAATTACAATTTTTTTCCCCAAAAAATATAATAATTGTAATTTTGGATTCAACTTTTATAATAAAAAAAAAATCTAATATTATAAAAATCTATTTTAAACAATAGTTAATTGATTAATACAATCGATTTTTGTGTTAATGATTTTATAGCAAACAAAAATTACATATACAAAACATTAATTTCAAAAACTAAGTTAAACATGATTGGCATTGGTTAAAATGATTTAACTATTTTTAAAAGGATAAAACTCATTTTTTCAACATTTATATATCAACCATTGATAAACAGCTGCAAATCAGCACAAACATTTACAAATATTTTATTCAGGTAATTAGAACGTTTTATGCTTTCATTTATTTTACTGATTATATTTCAAATCTTTATAATTGACGATTTTATGATAAGTATCTAATTTTACCATAGTAGTTATATTTATTTATAACTTGCTATTTTACACTTAACTAAACGTATATATAGACAGTTTTCAAGTTTTAAAAACATTCTTAAATTTAAACTAATTTTAAAACTTTATTGCAATATTTTTGCAACTTATTTCATTCAGTTTGTTTAAAATCAGAAAGTTCCGGTGCAAGGCGGACGTTTTGTTCCGCTAGGCAAATTTTTCGCCATATTTATATAACTTTTCTTTAACAATTTTTTTTATAATTTTTAAGACATCATCAACAATAAGTAGGAATAAAACATTTTACATTGAAATCTAAACTTAACACTAAAACTCATTTAAAAAAAAAATGACGCTTTACTAGTTGTTATTTGTATTCTGTTTTTTTTTTTTAAATTTGCAACCTTTTCATTTATTTGCCACTTTTCAAGTGATGTTGGTCTAACCTGACCCATTCGTAAACTACTTATTTGTCCACATGTTGTTTATGTGTGTGTTTTCAAGCGATAAAACAAGAGTTGCTTGAATTCACTTCCGGTTAATTAGCAGGACCCGGTTAATACCGGTATACTAGCGTCAAAATCGTTAACTGAACAAAAAAAATAAAAGCAAAAAATCAGGTTTAGACACTAACAAATCCTAAACAAAATAAAAATAATAATAAATAGTAAAACAAAAGAATAAACTAGAAACAAAAATCTAAACAGGAAATAAAAAAAAAATAAACAAGGGAAAATAGTGAGCAAACGATTGAAAAAAAACTATCAAAAAAAATAATAAGTGAGAAGAATTGCAAAACTATAATGCTTAAATGTGGCTAAAAAACAATTCACATGAGAATCATCATTTGAGGAGCAATTCACAGGGGTCAGTCTTTTTCAACCGATTTAACACGTTTATCAATAGGAAGATAGTGATGAGTTAAATTAAAAATGATGAAAAAACAAGTAATATAATAAAAAATAAAAAAAAAAACTAAAAGAAAAAAAGCAGTTTCAATTGCCTAAATCAAAAGAGTTAAAGCTTGAATAAATTAGGAAAATTGAAACGATTAACCATTTTGTAACAAGTGGCGATTTTAGTTTTTACATTATTTTAGATTTATAAACATTTATTAACATAGGCAAAGACATTTTATTTGTTTTATTCTTTATTAAACTGAGATTAAAATAAAACAAATTGTTAATCTTTTATTAACAATATTATATTTTTATATATTTTTTTTAAAAAATAAAAAAATTCTATGAATCATTGAAATTGAATAATAATTGCTTTAGGTAAAATAAATTATTTAATTATAAACTAAAAGTTAGATTATTAATGCTAATTTATTTAATATAAAAATAAATATGAATTAAAAAAAAATTATATTAAAAAAAAATTGATTGAAACATTTATTTTTAATAATAGTTAATTTTTTTTATTTATTTAATCAGTTTAATGAGCTAAAAATAATAAAATATAAAAAAAAACGATGAAATTCCTTTACATAAAAATAAACGTGATCGCTAAAATAAACTATAAAATAATTTTTTTATATTTAGCTTAAGGCATAACAATTTCTTTTATTTTTGTTATATTAAAATTTACCTGGCAATTATTATTATTTATTAATATTCTCATATACAACATTTCAATATATTATTTTTTTTTTAATAAATTTATTAAGTCATTTTTTTTAGTCAATTAATTTTTCAATTATCTTTTATTTAATTTTTTAGATTGTGTTGAAATAAATTAAATTTGAAATATAATTGTTTTATTTATTAATTTTATAAAAAAATTTTAATTATTTCATAATGACAAATAAATAAAAAAATAAATACTTCAAATTTAATTACAATCTAGTTATAAAATATCAATAATTCAAAATTATTAAAACAAATTTATTATAAATAAGTTTAAATTAAAATATATTTTTTTATTAAGATTAGTTTAAAAATAAAAACTTATTCCAAGAAAATAAAAAAAATAATTTAAATAAGTTAAATTAAAAAAAAAAAAAACTAATTTAATATGAAAAAAATTTTTTCAAACAATTATCTTAATTAACTATCATCAGCAATTAGAATTAATTGCATGTTTGTTGTCTGTTGTAAATTGCAATTATGTAATGGTTTTGATCATTTTGCGCTTTATCTTTACATAAAGGTGGGCTATTTTTTTATCATTAAAATTTATTAAAAAAATATTTTTTTTTAAATTAATTTTAACAAATTAAAAATTGGAATTCTTATTTAAACATAAAAAATTGAATAAAAAGCTACAAAAATTGTATAATTATAAGGAAAATTAATAAGTATAAATAAAATGCTTAAATAGATAACATTTTAATAAAACTTAACAAATATTAAAAATTATCTTTAAAAAAATAAATGTTATTTTTTTAAATTTTAAGAAAAAATTTAAAAAAAAGTATAAGATGGTTTATTCAAATTGATTAACTATTTTTTGAACAAGGTAAAACTTGTATTATACATACTTGTGGGTGTTTTTATTCTTTCTTGTTTTTTTTTATACGCCCTAAATGAGAAAATAATAAAACAAGAAAAACAGTAGCAAAATAAAAGTGAAATAAACTCAACATAAACGAGTGCTTCAAAAAAGATTAACTAGTAATAGTTTTTAAGTATATTTGAAGTATATTCAATAACTGAATATCGAATCATTTTGGCCAATGAAAATTTTCTAAAAATTAAGTTGAAATAACAGATAAATTTTGTTCATATTTGAAGAAACATTGATTTCGAGAATAAATAAAATTATCATAATTTTACAAAATTTAAATTATATTTTAATATTTTTTAAAAATTAAAACTTATGACTTAAAAATATATTTAATTATTTTTATATGTTTTATTTTATTAATATTATGTACTTAACAGGAAACAATTTTATATGCAATTAATTTATTATATTAAAATATATTAGTCTTTATTTAAATCAAAGTTAATTATTATTGGAAATTTTTTCTTTAATCAATATATTTTTTCTTCATAAAAAATTTATATTTTCTAACAAATTTTTTTTTTTAAGTTAAGTAATAATTTATTTTAAATTAAATATTAATTTGGAAAATTTAGCAAATTAATAAAAACTGTAAAAATATTCATTTTAACAAAAATACACAATTTTAATTTGATACATTCATAAAAATATATTTTATATTTTTATATATCTTCTTTAAACTTATTTTTATAATAGTACAAGTATTTAATTTATTTGCAAATAAATGTATCAATTGCATTTTATTTCTTTGAATTTAAATAAAAAAACTAAGAAAAGCATTAAATTTATTCTTGATAATTTTACATTGATCATGCGTATTGAATATAAAACAAAAACAAATTAGTGCCATTTGTCGCCATTTCTGTCAGTGCAGTGTTTAAAAGATTTTTCTTACAACCCGTTTCCGGTCTATTCGTTTGAAACTAATATTGTCTCAGGCAACGAACCACTTTTCATCTAAACATTGGCCATTTCTGAATTGTTTTTAAATTTATTTTCCCTTACTTTTTTTACTAAATTTTTTGTCTGACTATGTAAGTTTTGCCTGTCGTCATTTGTTTATCGTTCTTATACTTGTCTTATACTTGTCACTTAAATTTCAGGAACAAACAGACAGAAAGGCCCTTTAAACACACGTTTTTAACATCTGTTTTAAAACTAAACTAGAAACGCCAAAAACAAAACAAAATAATTAGATAAACAAATATAAATAAATAATAGCAAAATAAAATATTTATTTTTTTAAAACTTTAAGAAATTCAAAGTCAAATTATGTAAAATTTTTTTTCTTTATTTAAAATTTTTATCTCAATCATATTATTTGTAATCATTTTATTTTTTATTATTATGGAAAATTTTTACTCAATTTTGTCAAATAATTTTATTTTAAAAATTTTTTTAAAATAAGTTAAAAATTTAAAATTATTTTAAACTTATTATTATATTGGTTGGATATTAGTTTTGTATTTTAAAAAAATTGAAAAAATGGAAGATAAGCATCTTAAATTTAAAAAAACAAAAAAGTAAAACATTCATAAATCACAATTGGTGTGCTCATGTATAAAATACAAAGGGTATAACAAATTGCGTGAAATGTTGATTGTCACAAGGCAGTTTAACCCGGAAGCGGAAACTTGTGTTCAGCATTCAAAATACTAAAAATAAAAAAATAAAACATTCATTTTGTTATTTGGTCATCAAGACAAAATATTTAGAAACGATTGCTTATTTTAGTTTTAAAATTTTAAACACTTTTGCATAGCATATATTCTTTAATCACAATTTTTTTTTAATTTTAAGTTTATTTCACAAAATAACAATAGTAAATATACTTATATTTTTTAGTCTGGCATTTAAAAAATCAATAAGATTAACGTCAAATAAATACCTGTAATCGATAACAAAATGGGTCAATAATATAATTTTGACTTAAACATGAGTTTTTTGTTTAAAAATTGTTATTTTGCAACAAATTGATTAAGATATTTTTAAAATAGTAACAAAAAAAAATTACTTGTTACAATTTTTTTTTATATTTTATATGTTCAAATATTAAACATAAAAAATGCTAGAAGGCAAAGTTATCTATTTAAAAATTGATTTTTAATTCAAAGTTGATGTCTTAAAGCTGATGGCAATATGTCAGTGAATAAAACAGACACTTTTAATTTTTTTTTTTTGAATTAAATATATTAAATATAAGCGGATTAAATTTGAGGTCCATACACGGTCAAAAATTTCAAAAAAATAGTTTTGTCACAAATTTAGTTGTTTTGTTTTTAATTTGTTTTCAAGTTATTTAAGTTTATTTGTGGTTAGTCTTGTGCGTGCTTGAAACCGGAAACGATTTCACTTTCAAAAAAACAAAATATCAAAAAATTTATAGATATTGACCAGTG
The DNA here is from genome assembly GCA_025170145.1 of Pyemotes zhonghuajia. NCBI lineage: Eukaryota > Metazoa > Arthropoda > Arachnida > Trombidiformes > Pyemotidae > Pyemotes > Pyemotes zhonghuajia. The sequence goes on from CM045845.1 coordinate 10,953,384, forward strand.
TGTTCCGCTTAATTTTTACTTGATATATCTATTTAAGTCCAACAGTTTGTCAATTTAATTTCTTTTTTTAACATTTGATGTAATGTAAGTGGTAAGTATTAATTTAACTAAAAAATAACAATTTACGTCATTTTACTTTTATATTATTATGATCAAACTTTTAAAGTTATATAATAAAAAGATTATATTGAAAATCTGTGAAAATCTATCTTTTTATCATTATTTATTTTTATCAAATTTTCAAAACTTATATATTAAAAATTAGATTTTTAAATTTTTTTTTTAAGACATTAAATGTCTTTAGATTATAGTTAAATAATTTAATTTTTAATTGTTATAATATTTAAAATTAAAAATTATCAAAATTATGACAAAAAATATATTTTTTTTTTATAAATATAGTCAATTAAATTTAAATCTGATAATAAAATTTTTTTTTATTCTATTTTTTATTATAAAAAATTTATTGAGTATGTTAATAAAAAAATGATTTCTAAAAATTTAAATATCTACACTATCTAATTATTTATATTTTAATTAAAATAAAAATAATAAAAATTTAATAAAACTATTTTAATACTATGTTATTATTTTTTAGTAAATAAACCTTAAATTAAATTAATTTGAAGATTATTAAATTTAGTAAATTTTTCATTTTAAAATAAATTAAATTAAAAATCTAAAGTTGATTTGATTTATATTTATCTTTTTAGCACTAAATTTAAAAAAAAATTGCATCATATTAAAGAAAATTATTTTAATACTCATAAAAGTTAAAATAATTTTTTAATATATAAGTTTAATTTTAACTAAAATCTAAAATTTTCTTATAATAAAGTTTTTATAACTAATCAAATAAAATAAAAAAGCTTAATAAGCGATTTTATTATTTTATTTAATTCGTCTTCAATGTTTAATTCAAATCTTGAAATAAATGGATTTTAAAACAAAAATAAATTTTAAATTAAAAAATAATCTTAAATTTAATTATTTCTAATATTTAAAAATTTAAAAAAAAAAAATAAATTTTTAAATAAGTAATCAAAGATAAAAACAGTTGTTGACATTGCGTCATCATTAGACAAGCATTTCTGAACGATTCAAAAAGGGATTTATGGATGATGAAGCATAACAAAACAAAAGTAAACGAATCTTAAAAAAATTGTAAACAATGTCAACAATTTAGGAGTCAAACTTGTCAAAAATGATTGAATAGGTAAACTTAGGCGAATAAACTGGTTGCAAAAATAGTTACATTGAAAAATTTATTTTTATATCTAATAGATACGGGTCAGACAAGTCGTGGTAAACTATAAAATGTTGAACAAAGATAAATGCTCATTCATTTATTAATATTGCAAACAGGCGGCAAAAGGTTAGATCTTATTGATTATTTGTCAGTTTCTTAGCTATTTTTACTCAACTTAAATTTAATTTCTTTTCATCATTGAAAAAAAAATTGTTTTCTATACACATTAAAAATTTTTTTTCTATATTCATTTTGTTCAATTCACTTTTTTTTTATTAAATCAAAATCATGTTTTTTTATGCTTCACTTATGTTTTTTTCATAAACTTGTCAATGTTTATTTTATTATTATTATTTCTATAAAATTTCTTTACTAACCTTTAATTTTTAATGAATAATTTTGCATTTTTTAAAGTAAATTAATTTTTTGTCTCTATCAAAATATTTTAATATAAATAACTTAAACAAAGTTTGTTAATTAAATAATGTAAATTGATTGGAAATTAAAATTTAATAAAATTAATTTCTTAAAAAAAATATTAAAATATTAATTATAATAAATAATGTTTAAAAATGTTTATAATGTAAATATTTTTATTCTAATTTTTTTAACAACGTAAAAAATTTATTTTGTACTTTTTTTTCATTTTATAAAAATGGAAAGTTAAAAAGTGATTTAAATAATAAAAATTTTAAAAAATTAAATAAGTAAAATAATTAAAAACTTAGGTAAAATAATTAAACTATAAACAAAACAATATATCTAAATAATAAAAAAATAAAAATTAATCAAAATCAGCTAGGTGCTTTATTTAACTGAATCATAGAAAATAAAAAAACTCAATAGTTTAATTTTTAAAATCATAATAAATAATGATGATGTTGAACTTTTTGACTTACCTGCTTTATTTAAACATTTTAAGTTAAATGCATATTTTAATTTTCTCTTGAATGTTAAAATGAGTTATGATCTATTTAACACTTAATTATTTTAAAAAATAAATTTTTATATATTTTATCAATTTTTAAACAAATTTTAAAGTTAATATGGCAATTTTTAATTTAACATTTTTTAAAAAATAATTTTTTTTTTTTTCTTTCAATATATATTTTACTTATATTTAATTAAACATTTATTTTTTACTATTTATTTTTTATTAATTTTAATAATTTTTTAACAAATTAAAAATTTTAACAAATAGAATTAAATTAATTAAAACTTGTATCAAATTATTTTATTTAAACAAATAAAAATAAACCAAAAATTATTTAAAATTTTTATTTTTTATATCTTTCAAAATCAACTAAATTTATTTAATTAAAATATATTTTAACTATTAATTCTTGATATAAACCCTGCATAAATTTTAGTAAGAAAAAATGTTTAAAAATAAAGTAAATTTAATTTTTTAATTGCAAAAGATTGTCGTTTTAAACTACAGATGTAAACATTTACTTATTAAGTAAAATTTTTGACTCTATTAAAATTAAAAAAAATTTTGTGAATGCAATTTATATCAAATTTAATCTGCTAATACAAATTATTTAGACATTTTTAAACAAACACTATAAATTTTTCCTAAATTTTTTGGCAAAACTATTTTAGCCTAAAGCTAATTGAAACTAACTTTTTCTCAAGTATTTAAAATTAATGAAAATAAACAAATTTTTAAAGCTTGTCAGAACAATTGTTTGTTAAAAACATAACACCCCATTAAATGGAAAAAAATGTTTAAGTAATGAATGCAAATAAGACCAAAACAGTTTAAAGTGTAAATGTCAAGTTGGCTTTAACTAAGCCACAAAAATTTCAAGTATATTTTATTATTAAGACAATTAGATTTCAATTGACACTTATAATTTTGTAAACTCTATTTTATTTATTATATACCTGTAGGTCAAAATGTTTAAATTAAATGTCAAATTATTGATTTACACAAAACAGTTTCAATTTTAGCAAATTTTAACTATTAACAAAAAAATTAAAAAAAAATTTTATCATTGTTGATTCAGCTAAATAACATACGTATTTTTTTTTTTTAAACACCCTTTTTTTATTTTAATTTTATTTTTTTTTTTGTTTAAAATGGATGGCATATGAGTTATGATTTTATTTTATGATTTTTCCGCAAAGCAATTAGTATCTTTTAAACTTACTTTTTAAAATGTTTTTTTTTTTTTAATTATTTTTTTTTTGTTTATTTATAACTTTAATATCTAAATAATACGTAAAAACTTATTTTATATATATATATTTTAACACGCCTATTTTCTTTCTTGTCACTTCACGCTATTTTATTTAGAATCACAATAGAACTGAATCAAATGGTTTTTAGCTTGGTATTTTACACTTTGTGGCTTGGCATGCAATTAATTACATTTCATGGAAATTAAACATAAATACACAGAATAAACTCGCTCATTTGAATCCAACGTGGCAAAAAAAAAAAATTCAAAGGAAAAATATAAAAAAAAATCATTTTAAAAATTGAAAAATTAAAATAAAAAACTAAAACAATAAAATTTTTTCATAATTTAGATGTAAATAAAGTAAATTATTAACTTTTATACAAATTCAAAAAAAAAAAAAACATTTATTGCATGTAATTATAAAGCTAAAAATAAAAATGGATCTTTTATCAATTGCTTAAACCGATTTTCTAATTATTAGTTAAGCTTAAATGACAATGTCTCAAGGCAAAATAACATAGTAAAAGTCAAATTTATTTTTTTATCTTAAATTTTTTTTCTTTATTTTAATGGATTCAACAATGATTTATTTAAATAAACTGATTCAAAATCACAAAACTAGTTAATTTTAGCCGGAAACATTTTCAATACACTTAATCTTTATAATTTTTATTTTTTTTTATATATTTTTTGCCTAAAGCCTAATGAACAATTGTTTTCTTTTTTCAAGGCTAGTATTTAACTCTTCTTGTTGTTTTTTTTTCAAATCTAATTCATAAAAATAAGTTAAAGAAAATAGAAAAAAAAAATACTGTGCAATATGCAGAAATTTAATTATATTTAATTATATGATTTTTTACTTAATAGTAATCTGATTAAATTAATTAAGTACAAAATAACATATTTTTTAAATTAAAACATTGTTTTTAATTTAAATTAAATTTAATTTTAATTAATTTTATAACTTGAATATAAAAACAAAAATTAAATTTTTATTAATATTTTTATAAAATAATATTTAATTTTTTAAATTATTTTTTTTATTTTCTATTTAATTACTTATAACTAATTTTTATTTTTTTAAAGTAAAATTTAGCTTAGAATTTGATTTGCTTATTTTTTAATAAAACTTTCAATCTGTTTTTTCTTTGAACATTTGTAATTTAATTTTTTAAGATTTTTAGTAATTTTTTATACTGTTTTGATTTTTGAGTAAATGGACCTTTGCAGACTATTTAAAAAAAAAAAATAGGATAACCAGTGTTTGAAATACGCAAAACAAAAGTTCACGACTTTGATTAATCTTGGCCAAACTTCTTCATCGTTTTTCTATTGTTATGCTTGTTTTTTTTTTTGACTTTATTTATTTTTTTATTTTGTTTTTATTATTATTTATCTTTATGCTGGCTGCTCAAAGCAATCAAGCGATTTTGACCTGAACATTTCCATTTAAAGTTGTTTATTTTTTTGAAAATAAAAACTGAATTACTATATTAAAATTTAAACTGTTTTAACTTAACCAATGAAGAAGATCAAAAAAAAAAATTAATGATAATTTTTTATTTTCTTAAATTATATGTATATTTATGTCAAATTTAAATATAAAAAAAAAATAATCTTAAGTACGTATTTATTTAAAAGATAATTAGCGAAGAATTTATATTGTGGTTAACAACAAATAATTGCTTACAATAAAGTTTGCTTTTACTCTTGTAAAAGACACTTTGTTGCAAAACATGTTAATATATTCAGTGGGTTTGCTTGAATTGAAATTCAGTTGGCAAATATTTTACTGTTGTTACTTTATTATTTGCACAATTTTTTTTTTTTGTTTAACATTTTATTTTTTGAAATTAAACTTTTAACAATATAATTTGATAATTTAATTTTACAATTCAATTTGAATTTTGTTGAAACATCTTAAATTTTGTAAACTTATTTGTTTAAAAGTGTAAGTGGATGCAATTTAAAAATTTACTTACAAGCTTGCACTCTTGTAACTTGTCCAGCCATTGAATCGCCATTACTGTATTTAACATAACACCGATAGTAATTATTGTGAATGTTTGAATTGTATGCTAAAATGGTGAATGGTAAAAAAGATAAAGTTGAAACATCTTCAAGAACATGTTGCTTTATGAGTTCATTGTTAATTTCTAATGGCACAAAGCGCTGCTGTAAAAAGCTATATACAAGCCAATTGATTTGAGTAACATGTAATGCACCTGTTACAGGTGTTTTTGTTGAAAGATCACAGAATAGTTGGCTACCAGTTTCTGCTGAATAACGTAATTGAAGTAAGGGCAAGTCCACATTAAGCTCAGGTACACCATCTAGTGCTGAATCATCAGCAGCGATTCCGTCACTATTTATTTGTTCATGATGGGTCTCTGTTTGACTTAGCGTGATTGAACTGATTAACAGCCAACACGCCAGCCAATGTCTATCAATGATTAACATTGTAAATAATTTTTGCTTTTTGCGATTTGAATTTTATATTTTTTGACTAATTTACACTGATTGTGGCCGTCATAAGCCATGAGCAAAATAAAAAACACGTCTCGAGCGATTAGAAACACTGAAATGCAAATAAAGCTTTTTTGCGATCTAATCCGACTTTGAAACACTAAGGTTTGGTTTAAGAAGGTACCTGGTTGATTACATAAAAATTTCTGTTTTTCCATTTGTTAATTTGTTTTTTTTGAAGCTCTTTGAAATGAGAAGTTGCCATTGCGATGACAAATAAATCATTGAATTTTTGAGGCACTTAAAATTAATTTAGTGAAGCATGTTGAAAACAATCGGAAAGGCAGTTTGCTGCATTTTAAAACTTTAAGGGAATATTTAAATAGAAGAGCGGGAGAATAGAAGAATGTTACAATTGAACTTGTCAGGATTTTTTTATGATTGCAATCAATAATTAAAATCGAAATTAATATTTAAATTAAAAATGTTGCGAAATCAGAAGACACAGTGTAGATCGTAGGCAGTGAGTTAATGTAGATGGATTTAGTTGGCTTCACTTTGCAATGTGTATAGGTTGATTAAAAAACCTTTTTATAAAAATTTAAATAAAATTTTGGCGCCAAACTCACTTGACTGCTGTTTATATACTAAAAACAGGCCAGTTCAAACTGACGCTGATTTGGCACCAATCTGGCATTGAATCATGTTGTTTATAAAGAGATTGCGCAGTGGCGCCACCATCTTTTGACAATTTCCTATTTATAGTTTATGCCACATCCGGCCACACTGTGTCCATTCATTAAACTAGTCATTGCTATTGATTACCCGTTTTTAAAGTCTATTATAATTTTCGCGAGATTGTTTAAATATTAAAAATATTTATTACTAATAACGATTTCAATATGATTTTTTTATTCACAACTAATCTAGTTTGCGAATCTCCGTAAAGTCGCGAGTTTCACTTTGTAAAATATAGGTATTTCAAGTTTTCAAAATAATTAAAAAAACATTTCAATATGATTTACTAAAACGGATAAGCATTCTGTTACATTCACAAACAATATAAATGAAAAATATTCCATTTTGATTTGTTAAATGCTTAATAAATAATTTCAATAGTATTTTAATATTAAATCTAATAATAATTATATCAATTCTATTAAAAATATTTATTTTCTTCTTTCTACTTTTCTTTACTTAATTTTATCTTTTCTCAGTAGTAATGTATAAATGAATAAATTTACAAATGAATAAATTCATATTTTTTTCTAAGTTTTTTGATTTTTAAAAAGCATTTTTTTCATGTTTAAAAATAAAAAGGAAAAATAATAGTAAATCAAGTAGAAAAGTTGCTTCATTTGATTCAAAGGTTTAATTGTGCAAAAAAAAATCTTTTCAATAAATATAAGCTAATTAAACTTAAATATTCTATAAATTACTAAAATTTCTTTTTCATAATAAAAAACTATTAATTTTAATAAAAATAAATAAAACTGATATTTTTGTTTTATAATTTTATTGATGTAAAAAATGATAACAACATATAATATATTTAATCATCATTTCAATTAAATATTAATCATATAAAATTAAATATAGAAGATAAAAAGTATAAAGATGATAAAAAAAAACAATGAAGATAAAGTAAAATAAAGTAATAAGTAATTTCAAAGTATTGAATTTTTGTCACTAAAATGCTTGTGATCTTAATATATTGGTCACAGCTGCTTTTGCAATGGTTTCGGACGTTCTGATGGATTTGCAAAAACGTCACTTGCTTTCAATCACATTGATTGCTTCAAAGACTTGATTTGAAAAAGTCAGCTTAATGGCTGAGCTACTTGAAAACCAAAAAAGACCAAAAAAAAAAATGTTTGATTCAAAGGATGTGCATAGCAAGGCATTTGTGGAGATGAAAATTTGATAGAGAAAAGATGTTCTATCGTGATGGGTCAGTGTGAATGTCCAATGAGATTCAATTATTGAACAACGTTTTTGATAGCCATTGCTAGTGCAACTTTTTCAATAAGACTAGAGTAAAATGTGTAAGGAATAAAAAAAAAAATCAAAACAAAACAAAAAAAGATCTAAAAACATGCCTATGGAAAATAGAAAGAACAAAAAAAAACTTTAACTAGGAAATAACGAAAGAAAAATGAAAGAATCAAACAAAAAAAATCAAGTCTGTCATTGATGGTGTATACAGAAGCTAATTTAATCAAGACGCCTTCAAAAACTTTCATTTGATTTCTGTATTTGTCGCCATAGTGTTCATTGTATCCGCTGTATTTCCGCTTTATGACTAAATCTATGCCCTTCAACACCGCTGGCTTTTTTTTATCAGCTTATGACCATTGTCCAAAAAATTTATTTTAAAAAATTTGCAATTCTTTACTACTTTAAAATTTAAATTAAAATTTATTTTTACCCTTTAAATACTTTTTTAAAATTATTTATATCAATAAATTTTATTTTTATAAAAAAAAAAATTATCAAGAAAATTTGCTAATTAGTAGAAAATAATTTTAAACATAACTTATACATAAATATAACAAAAAATTGCAAATGATTGAGAAATAATTTAAAATTTTTAAATATAATTTTCTTAAAATTAAATTGAAATTTATTTAATTATTTTTATCAAAAATGTCAATTATATTCCCGGTTTGATAATGAATTTGAATATAAAAAATGTATGTATAAAAATTTCATTTGATTTGTATTTTTAAATTAAATTCAGTTTTTATTTTTTTGGTATCTTTTACTAAACGTATTCAAAATGATTCAAACTGTAGACAAATAGTAAAATGACTTTTAACTAGACCACTTCAAAGGCATTAGTAATAACAATCGTAATAATAAATCGCCATTCAAACACATCACTTACACTTTTGCTGTTTTTAGTGAAATTCAATCTTAATTTAAGTTAGGGAACAAATAATTGTAATTGTAACAGAGGTCAAGTTCAGAAAGAACAGATTGTTGGCACAATGGATGGCAATTGCTAAAGCAAATTGCGACAAGTTGAATAACAAGAAAAACAAGCAGACGTGTGTGATGATAGAAAAAAATCAAACTATTGAAAATAAAATAAAAACTGATTTTTACTATATTTGAAACTGGACACTTGAAAATGCAAATAATGAGCACTTTGTATATAATTCCATTTATACTATTCCATGACATCAAATCCAGACAAATTTATAAATTTTTTAAAAAATATCTGTTCAATAACCTGATTAATAAATTTTAGTTTTAAAACATTAATTTTTTACCTGTTAACTAAATAAAATAAATAACTATAATTTTTAATATTTAAAACATTAAAATATATTATATAAGTAATTTTTAAAAATTTAACAAAATTAAATATCTAATCAGTATAAAAAAAATTATTTTAACTAAAATAATAAAAAAAAATATAAAATATCTAAAAGTTGATTTTTTATTTAACTTGTAAACATTAATATTAAATATTCTAAAATGGTTTAATATGTTTGGAAATGACAAGATGTAAAAATCCTAAATATAAGTAGTTTTCAATGATGACCACATGTTTATTTTCTACTTACTTAAAAGATAAACTTTTTTTTTTGCAAAATTGTAAAGGCGTAACTAATAAGAGGGGTATAAAAAAACATTTGGAATAATGCTAATTTTAGTTTTCAATCGACTATAAAATTACTTGAACACAAAAAAAACTACTATAAAAAAATGTTAGTGCTCTTGGCTAAATAGAAAAATAAGTTGCTATATTAACTAAAATATTTGCTTTAATTGGAATTTTCTATAAGATGTCTAATTAACATGAAAGAGCTTGAGTGTGTCCAGCATTAGCAATGAGTTTTATTATATCACACTTGTGACACTAATATTGATACAATTTTTGCTTTTGATACAATTGACAGTGATACACTTGAATTTTAATGCAAATCATTTAGACCCGTTAGTGAAAGGTCTGCTTTGGTCTGTCATTTAAATTATTTGAACAAAGCTTTTTCGACCTGAAAAACAAGTCAAAACCAAACGTAACAAGAAAACACAGGACAAAATAAGAAAAAGCAAAAAAAAAATAACTAAAAAAGAAAATAAAAGTAAAAAAATGTCCGAAATCTTAGCATAAATATGCATTTTTACATACAATTTGAAATATAGACACATATTTAGTTTTATTTAGACTATACTTGAAAAAAACATTAAGTGTTTATATCTTGTCTCAATTCAAACATATCGATGATGGGCGTGTTATGCAGCACATGGCATTCAATGCCCGCTTGTTTGCATCAATGTTTACGCATCTATGGAAATTAAAAACATTGACAAAAAAATAGAACAAGAAAAAAAATAAAGATGAAAAAGAGTAAAAATGAAAACAAATGAAAACAAAAAAAATATAAAAGAATGAATTGAAATGGAATGAAAATAAGCCAAGTGCAATAAACATGAGTAAACATTGAACCAGGCATACACTCAATGCACGTAATTACATACTAGCGGTTGATACGTGCAAGGTTTGATGAAAAGCGGAAATAGATACAAAAAGTGCATTGTATACGTGAAAATGGCCGTAAAGCACGGTAAAAAGGATGATAAAAAAAAACTTGAGACAAAAAAAAAGTGAAAAAATGATGAACAAAATACAAAAAAAAAAAATAGAAAGTCACTAATTATAAATTACTTTCAAAAAACCAGGTGTATATTTAGTCAATGTATTGTAACATAACAAGTTGTCTAAGTAGATTTGAAATATATGTAAATATTGGACAAGCATATGTAACAACAAATGATAATATATATTCTATAACTTTTTATTTTTTATTTTAACTTTTTTATTTTTGTCCGTTATTTTTCAAGTGAAAACAGATCACTTATTTAACTAGTAAAAGATTATGTTTTTTTGTACTGTGGTTTACATCATCATCATTATCATTATCATCATTTCACTTGTTCTTTGACTTTGTGCATTTTTGTCAGACAATCATAATATGAGCAACAACTGAATAATATATTTGTAACAAGACTAAAAACTAAGTAAAAGAAATAATAAGAAATAATAAGAAATAACCAAAGAAGATGCTTTCAAACAAAATGTGATCATTTGCATGAATAAATGATGATAATTTAGTCATAAATACTATAATGTGTTTGTCAAGAATGAATAAAGGTTCTAACAAAAAATAAATTTTTTTTATTTTTAGTCTAGTTAACCTTATCAAATTGCAAAATAATGTCAAACCAGTTCTTAATTTTAATCAGTTATCAAAATAAACATATACAAAAATCATAAAATTAAATGTTATTAAATTAAAAAAAAAAAACTTAAAGTTGGTCAGCTAATACTTTTACTTTTACTAAAATATAATTTCAACTTTTATTTTTTTTTTATAGTCATTAAAATAAGTAATAAGAAAAATTAATATTATAAAAAAAAAACTAAAACTAAATTGATCTTTTTAATTTTGTTATCAATATAAATAATTTTATTTAAAACTAAGAAACATTTTTATAAAACAATTTAAAAGTAAATATTCAAATGAACATTTAAGCAAATAAATTATCCGTGAATTGTAAATAAAATTAAATTAATAAAAATTATTCAAAATAATTATTTGAAAAGCCTAAACAGAAGAATGTGAAAAACACTAAGTTATGTTTAAGGTCACAATCCATATATGAAGATTGATTAAACCTAGTGTTGAAATGTTTAGTTTAAGTTGTGCTTTTCACTAAATATGAAACAGATTGAAAATAGCAATAAACAAACTGTTTATGAAAAAAAAAATTAGGAAACAAATGAAAAATTGAGAGAAAAAACAAAGTAAAAAAAACAATGGAAATAACTGAAAATACTAAAAATAAAAAATTTGTAAAAAAAAGCAATGTGTTTAGTTAGTATATATTTGGCAAAAAATCAAATTGAAAAATTAATTTAACTTTAATTACACAACCAAATCAGAGTAAAATATACAATAAAAAAAGCAACTTTTTTTTCTTATAAAAAATTTTTGTCATTGGTATCGATAGAAATGGACAAATAGTAAAACCATTGAAAACATCTTTAAGCTAAAAAAAAATATGTAAAAAAAAGTCAGAAACAGCTTGTATTTTGTTGGATCAAAAACACTATGAAAAATTTGTTAAAAAAATAAAAAAAACAAAAGATAAAAAAAATATATTTATTTAAGCAGTTCAAAAAGATCAAAATAAGAACTAAAAAAATTGTATTAAAACGAAAAATATATATATATATGTATATATATTTAATCAACTTTTAAGTAAAATTTTAAAATAAAATAAAGTTAAATTAATGTTTAAAATTATTTTCTAATGGGTCAATATAGAAAAAAAAATTAGAAATATAAATCAAAATATGATTTTTAATTTTCTGTTACTTAGATTTATAAATTTAATAAAAATGGACAAATACATCAATAACGCATTTAAATTTCATCAAATTAACAATTGTTTAATTAAAAATTAAATTTTTGTTGTGACAAATTTTATAAAAATATAAAAAAATAAATTAAAATCAATATTTAAGTGTTTAAACAACAGTTAAATAAAATTAAACTAAAGTTAATAAGAAATTCGTATAAGTTAAAAATTTTTCTATGTGAATAATGTGCAACATAAAAAAAAAATATTGTTAAAACAAATTTGATCAATTAAATTTAATTGTGTAGTTTAACTATTTTGAAATTCAAAATTAGTTTAAATATAAAAATTTCAAAAAGTTAATCAAAAATTAAATCAAATGTACGCACAATAAATCTTTAAAAAAATGGTTTTATAATAAAAAAAAAACAATTTAATTTAAAGCTTTTTTTAAATCTAAATTTACTGAATAAATCTATTATTAACAAAATTTATAATATAATAATTTAAAAATTAATTTAAATTTTGTTTATTAGCTAAGCTAATTTGCAATTTTTTATCATGCTTTATTTTTATTGATTTGATTTTATAATAATTAAATTATAATTTTACTTAAAAATCTAAACAAAATATATAAATTTAAATTTAATTTAAATTATGCAACAATTTAAAAGTATTTTGCATTTAAACTAACTAAACAAATCTAAAAAACACTTCACAATTAATTAAATAAACTAATGGAGTAAATTAATTTTCTTCAAAATCATATTGTTTATACTTAGATTTAATATTTCATATGCCTGTCTAAACAAACATTTTTAGGAATCAAAATTTTGATTGTTTAACTTGGTAAGATCAGATAAATGTTTAGCTTTATAGAACAATAGTCAAAATGATAATCAAAATTGTGTTTTTTGATTGTCTAATAGTAAAACAATTCTTAAGTAAAATGATCAAATAAACTTTGCCAAAAAAAAAAATTTTTTTTTGCATTCTAAGAACAAACTAAATATGATAAAAAATAATATATAAAATTTGAACTTTATGATAGTTAAGCTGAATAGCAAAATAAAAAATAACATCAATAAATGTTTAAATACACAAAAATTAATCAGAAAAAAAAAACCAAAAACAGCTAAAAATTTAATGCCAAATTGAGTGGTAAATATAATTTGTCTATTTTAATTTTTTTTAAATTTAATTGTATCTATTTGTTTAATATATATAATTTAACCATATGAATTAATATAAAATAAAATTTAAAATACATTTTTTGTTTTCAATAAAAATAAAAATAGTTCAGAAAAAATAGAAATAAAAAAAAATTTTAGGTTTCAATAGTTAAATTTAATTTATAAAATTTGACTTATAAATAAAAACAAATTTAACATTTATAATTTTAATAAAAAAGTAAATAACGTAATCTAAACATGATTAAAAATCCTAAATTTAAAAAAAAATTAATATACGTAATTATTTAACTGTAAATTTTGATTAAAAACAGAAAATAAGAAATTTAATAAAAAAACTTATAAAAAAAATATTTAAAAAATATGACATAAAGCAGAATACAAAAACTTATCTTTTAAAGTTTCAATGTAAATAACAAAAATTAGCAAAAAATGCTTTCATCGAGTTCAAGTGCAAACAAACATGCTGGTTTTAACTTAATTAAACTGGTAATAATTGGATGCAAGTAGAAATCAAGTGGTTACAAAGTAGTATGTCGATAATCGATTGAAATCTCTGTTTCAAACAAGGTAAATTTAATGATAAAAAAAATAAATAATAATTGAAATACTGGTCAAATATATTATAATTAAAGTATATTATTTTACAAATAATACATAAAACAAAATAATTAGATTATTTTTTTTTTTATATTTTTAAAAATATAAATTTGTATAAACTTTTAATAATATTTAAATAATATTTTATTAAAAAAAAGTTTATAAAAAAATTAAGTATAAAAGAAAATTTTATTTTAGTTGTTTTTTTTTTATTTTAATAAATCGTTTATAACTGTTGAATTGATTTTCAATTTAAACATTACTTTTAATTTTATATTAAATTAATTTTACGTATTTTCTGAATCAAATTTCACATATGTTATTCTATGCTTTTTTATAAAATGTTTTTTTTTAAATTTGACTTTTGCCAGTAAATTAACACGTTTGATCATTGTACATAGTTTACCAAACTCTATGTTGATAATTCACTTGGATTTGCTTGTTGAAACGGAAAAAACTTAAATTGTGATTGCCACCAGTTAAACGGTTCTGGTCAAAAAACCACTTCCTGTGCAAAAAAAAATAAAAAAAAATTAAAAAAATAAATAATAATAATAAGAAAAATCTAAACAAAACGAACAATTGCGTATAATCACCATAAATGAAGTGAGGCCAAACAGTAAATATGATGAAAGAAAATAAATGTTTCAAAATTGAACTGAAAATGAAAAACATGCATTGACAAACGCAAATAATGCAACAAATAAACGTGAACATATAAAGAAAATTGCATTCACTAGTAAATGGAAAAATGAAATTATAAAAGAAAAATAATAAAATTGAAAACTAAGAAATAAAACGGATGACGATCATTGAAATTGATGTAATGAAGTGACCAGTTTCACTGCATGAATCAGCAAAATTGAAGACAATATAAATTGAAAAGTGCAACCGAGCAAAGCCTGGCAGATTGGCATCACTTGCCCGACTAAAGATCATTGTTGAATGGCAAAAAACGTCAGGATGAGCCACTTCTTAAGCCAGTACTTGTTCATAACCTAATCAAAAAGCGTCAAAAGAGCTAGCTGGGTTAAGCACTCTTTCTACACTTCAAAACCAATGTGTGTTGAATTTTAATGTGTCTCATGCAGCACACGTCTGCAAGTAAATGCAAAATTATAGAGTATTTCAGATGAGAAATTGGACAAAGAAATGGACAAAAAAATGATAAAATAGATGACAAAGAGAATAAGAATTGCTTGAATAGTGTAAAGTAGCCGTAAAATAGGCACCCGCATAGTGAACGTTGTTGTTAGAATAAGTTTGAAATGATTACAAAACAGATGGAAACTATATGTATGAATAAGTTTTAAGAAAACGATCAAATTTGAGCGAAATAAATACTGGTTGGTAATAGAAAAACAAGTATTGCATAAGTACAAGGGATGAAGATAAAGGCAATGGCTAAAACAAGAAAAAAAATAATAAGAATAAAAAGCAGACAAAGTAAAAAAAGTGATGAAAAAGTAGAAATTTTACAAAAAAGACGGATGTTAGTAGATAAATGAGACAACAGGACAAGAGACAAGATAAGGATGAGTCAGGATCTAATCAGATGCAAAGAAGCAATATTGTCACATACAGTGCCCTATGGACGAGTCTGGTGTGGAATGATGATCAGTTGACAAAATCGGAACACTTGTCGCCAAAATTAAATGCCATCCAAATGCCGGCGGCCTGCCACACTAAGCAGCTAAAGCCGGTTTTTGGCTGATTTTTAGTCAAACGCCAATAAAAATGTTCACAGTAGGAGTCAAGCAAGGCATAAAAAATCGACTAACTGTAAATGCGCACCGAAATACACACTGAGATCGTATAATTTATTAGGCACAGAATTTGGTGTAAGGCCAGATCAGTCAACCAAATATTGACTGCCGAACTGATTTTATCTTATATCAACTTTAAGAATTGTTTAAGTTTAATCAAGTAAGACTCACTTTTCTCCTATTAGAGTTTGTCTAGAAATTTTCATGAGGATCAAATTATTGCGATTGAGTAACTTAATGACTTCTAAAAATTTATTTCATTTTGTCCAAATAAAAACATACTTATAAAAATCATACAACATGTCTACGCAAGTATTTAATGTCTAAGCATGTCTTGACTTTATAAATCTAACGATTATATTACTAATCATTATTTATTATTTGATTGTTTATACCGTTTCAATCAGTCATTAAACCTGTCCCGTTGTCGATTAAGAAAATTTATAAAAATCAAATTAAAAAATCTTTTTTGAATCTAAGTTTTTCGCAACATATTTACTAATTGCGTTATATTTTATTGTTACATAAACACTAAAAAAAATCTATCAAAATTAAATTAATTAAATAATTTAAATAGCCTAAACTTGCTTTAATAAATAGTTTGATATTTAAAAACGCTAAAAATAAATTTACAATAATTGTTTTGAAAAGTTGCCCAAAAATACATGAATTTATCTATGATTTGACACTATAATAGATTAAAAAAAAATTTATTAACTAATAATTTCTATTTTTTTTACGAAAAGACTCTACAATAAATTGAAAAAACTTTAAATTTAAACTTTAACATAATCTTTTTCAACTAAATTAGTTATATTTTTACTTATTTAGAGTATTTTCAAATTTTGATATTTTAAATCACAAATTTTATAATTAAATATACTTACTTTTAAGACAAAAACTTAATAGTAACATTGTCTAATCATCAAATTATTTATCTTTGTTAATCCAATTCAATATTTATGCAAATCTAATTTTTTTTTTTAAATTATGCATTCATTTTGTTTAACAATTTCATTTATTTTTAGAATTCTAATATTAAACAAAAATTATGTTTAGAAAATTTTTTTTGAAAAAATTGACGAAAACAAATGAAATAAAAAATATGAATAAAAATATAAAAAAATGAACAAAATATAAGCAAAATGTATTACTAAATATGGACAATAACAAAAAAGGAGATACAAGCAACTGTATGAAATAAAAATTTGTCAATTTTACTCGGTAGTGCCACTAACTTTTCCACTAGAAATGTGTTTGGATTGCAAATGAGCAAACACTTGCTACTAGAGTAAACAAGCGGAACTGAAATGAATGAACATCGTGTAACACAATGAAATGATGGTAATAAAAAAGTAAAATAAATAATAAAATTAAAAACAATGAGGGTCAAAATAGATGGCTTAAGGTGCTTGAATGTTCAAGAAAAATACTATATAATTAAAGTCTAACCAAAATTTCTTAGCGTTTAACCAAAATTAGAAATTAAACCACTGCAAAATAAAAATATTTGCTAAAATAAAGTGTTTTTGTAGTGTATCAAACATCCTGTAAAAGAAAAATAAAAAGTGATCTATGTTCAGGTCATGTTTTAGGTCAAAGTTCAGGTCAGCTTGTAATCTGACCACATCGATTATTCCGACATATGTAGATTATTATCAAAAACAAATGCAAGCATAAATTTAATGAAATAAAAAAAATTTCAATTTAATTTTTGTTTTAACCTGTTTCAATGTTATAACAATTAATGACACAGGCTTATTTTTAAAACATTTTATTTTTTTAACTAATAAAAATTCAAAATAAATAAAACAATTACTTCAATTAAATTCAAACAATTGTTAACACTTTGATTACAATTTTCAAGTTGATTTACAATTAAAAAAATTTTATTCCAAGGTGAAATCCTAAATCTCAATTAACATGTATATTTTAAAAAGGCAATTAATCAAAAAAAAAAGTAATGACACTTCTAATTTAATTTAAAGTAAAAAATGTTAAAATTAAAAAAAAAACAATTAAAATTAGAGTAATAATTAAATTAATGAAATAAAGTTTCAAATTCTAATATTTTATAAATAATCTAAAACAAATTAACTGATGCAAAATTTGAAAAACGGCTCATTTAACTTTAATTTACGATAGTTAATACTTCACACAAAAACATAAATAATAATAAATAATATGTAGTCAATTGGTTAATAACAACTACAAGTCACGTGTTTATTTAATTGCCTAAAACAATATTTTTACGTTAGTGAAAACTAGTTAAATAACTAAAAACATAAAAAAAAAAACAATAGATAAAAATTAAAAAAATTTAAAACAAACTTTTAAAACAAAAAAAATTTAAATTAAAAAATTTATATTTTTTTTTTTAAAAAAAAAAACGGTTGGCAAATCGTGTATTGAAAAATGAAGTGAAATAGTAAGTTGAGTTGACAAATCTTATACTTAAAGCTTGTTGGAGGTTTACTTGAGTTAAAATGCAAAATAAGCCAAAACTAGTAACAAAAGAAAAATGAAAAAAATAAAAAATGAGCAAAATAAAAAATAAAAAATAAGAAAACGCAAAATAACGCAAAAAAAACAGTTGGTAAAAATAAAATAATAAAAATATAAAAAATTAGATGCAATAGTGAAAAATGCAAAAACAAGTGTTGATTTGGCAGTTTCTTGCAATTGAATGTGCCCAGTCAAGCCGTTGTACCCCTAACAAAATATTTTTCAAACTTCTTGCTATGAGTTTGCAAAATAAAAAAAATTGAAAATAGGAGAATTGAAAAACAGAAAAAAAGAGACAATTTGTTTAGTTAAAATTGACGTTAGCTGATTATCAGTTGACCATCAATGACCGGAACCAGTGGCAGGTTCAAAATGTTTTTCAAGTCAGCGGAACAGATGCCGTTCCATCATCAATTTTAAGCCTGTTTGAACAGAATCATGTTAGAAGTAGCATCTGGATAACAAATCTAGTTTTTGTTTTTGTGAATTTACACTACCTGATTGTTAAGAACTAGACATTTTAAAACAAAAATTTAAATCAAATAATGTTTCATATATAATTTATTTTTTTTCAAAAATTAATTTGCATTTTAGTTATTTATACAAATTTAAAAATTCAAATCAAAAAAAAAAATAAAATAAATAAAATTCAAAGTAAATATTAAAATATTAAAAAAAATATGAAAAAAGAATAAGTTTTATGATCAAAATTATTTTTATAAAAAAAATTAATGTTTAGTTGTTTTTTTTTTTTAAATAATCTTGACTTAATATCTTAAATAAAATCTATTTAAACTTTAAAATATATTTTTTTTTCATTTAATAAAACAAATCAAATTTGCACTAAAAAAGACAAAAAAAAATTTTAAAAGAAAAAAAAGTTTGTATAAAAATTGAAACATTTAAATTAACTTTAAAATAAAAATTAAACAATGCAAATTTATTTTAACTTAAAGACTATAATTTAACATTGGATTTCATTTAAAAAAATTTGATCAAAATGTTAAATTATTATAGTTCAAAATTTAATAATTAAAATATTAAAATAAAAAAATGTACGTTTTTTACTCAGTTAAATTTTAAAAAACATTTAACTCGTTTAATCAACTAAGGAAAAATTGATTATGACCAACTTGACAAAAGTAAAAAAAAAATAAATTGCTAGTTTGTATTAATGCAAACCTATAGATATAATATTCGACACTGATGAAATACTATGTGAAGGAACACGTTGATAATATAACAGTATAATCCATCATAAATAAAATCTATGTGATGAGACAGAAAAAAATAAAAAAAATTACTGACAAGTTTGATGAGAAATTTTAGTTGAAGGCGGGCATATAAGAAATACATCTTAAAAACATTATGACAAGTGACTTTGCATTTTGCTCTGAGGCCAATAATTTGACAATGGTTGAAATTTGATATAAAAATTTTATTTATATTTGTTTGTATTTGTTTTTTTTATTTATAGATTTTTGCTTTTATTTTTATTTTTTTTCATAAAGCATCTTGTTTATATTATTTCTTACATTATTTTTATACATTCATTTCCCATAGAATTAACTTAAACAAGCAATGAAAAAAAAAGATACACTAATCATTTGCATACACAAGCAAACTTTTTGCACATTTTACTTGTTGGCACTTGATTTATAGTGAAACAATGGTGAAAAATAAGATGTAACCAATATTGAAATCAATATATAATTGAGTAACAAGTGCCAGCAAAATAAAAGCAAATTTAATTTAAGACTAAATTTAGATTATTTCTAAATAAGTTTAATATTAAGTTTATCAAAAAATTTCTCAAGTGTAATCAATGTTAATGTAAACTGTAATTAATTAAATATATTTTAACAATGATTAATATTCTACAAAAATATTTGTAATTATCTATTCAGAATTCTAAAAATAACTCAAAAAATAACTAAAAAATCATAATGAATTATGTTTATTGATTCTGTTGACATTGAATATAAAATTTAAATAAAAAAATAACATATAAATAATATATTAAAAAAAATTTATTAATTAAAGTTCAATTATTTTTTATTAAAATCTATTTAGAACCGATCAACTTCAAATTAAAATTTATCGTTACAAATTGAAACAAAGATTATTAGTTATTAATATGATTAATAATATGATAAATTAAATTATTAAAATCAAGATTTTTACATAAAAGTAAATATCTATCAAAAATAATTTTTTTTAAAATATTTATAATTGTATATTTTTAATTTGAGTAATTTATTAATTAATACTTAATATTTATAAAAGAATAATTTTGTATGCATAATAATCTTGTATATATTAATATTGGCACTTTTTTCTTTTAAATAAATCAAGTGAGTAAGTGTGTTTTAATACCGGATGTTGTAGTAGCAATTTTTTGCATGCAAATTTTTGCACTTATTTTGATGCACTCCGGAACAACGGCTACTTATTTTTTTATTTTTTTATTTTTTTTTTTTTTTTATTATTATAAGATTTAAATCGATGGACATTCAATTTTTTACATATGTAACATAACTTTTAAATAAATATAAATAAAATTCAAATAAATATCTATTTAAAAATTTTTAACCAAATAAAAATATAAGTTTTTAACTCTAAATCAGTTTTAAGAAAAAAATACAAATAAAAAGTTAAAAAAAAAAATTTAAATAAAAAATAATGAAAAGGTGATAAAAAATAAAATAAATAAAGTATATATAAAATAAAAAAAAAGAGTAAAATAAAAAAATAAAATTAAAGGAAACGGGTGAAAAAAACAAAAAGTTCAAATAGTAATGCAAATATTAAAAAAATATAAAAAAACTCTATCAGGTGGGGCGTGATTAACCGGAAGGATGAAGATGAAAGGATGCAAATTTTAAACGCATTTTAAAAACTGCTAAAGTGAAATAAACAAATGAGTTGAGAGATTTAAAATAACGTTTGTTCAGTTACGCCTCATGTTTTTCAATGAGTTGAAGTCGCAATCAAATTCACCTGCATTAAATAAGCCAACAAAGTAACAATAAATTTTAAATGTTTGTTTTTAGTAACGTTTTAAAATTTAAAATTGATCAATGCTTGTTTTATTAAGTTTTGATTTATCGCTTTAACTATTAATTCAAATATTACTAAAAATTATTTTTTATAAATCACATTTTTTTTTAATTAAAATACTTATATTAAAACATTATTTTTTATTAAATTATTAATTAAGCTAAGAATTTGTTTTAAAATATTCAAGAAAAAAATTAAATTTTAATTAATTTTTTTTAGTTTTTACAAAAAAAAATAATCATTTTTTTGTAATTACCCTTTTTTGAAATAATTATCTATAATTATTTTAATTAAACATTTACTAATAATTATAATAAATATGCATGTATAATATATTTTTGATTTCAAAATTCGTTTTTTATAAAATTTTAATAAAACTAACAATTATATTATAAAATAAAAAATTAGTTCATTATAAAAAAAAATAATTAGTTTTAATAACAATTAAATTTTTTTTCAAATCAAATTAATTATATAAATTTAACTGTCAAATTATTGGTTAATTATTTCATACAATTCAAAATAAAAACAAATAAAGAAATAAAATAAAATTAAAAAAAAAAAATAAATTAAGTAAATTAAAAAAATTTTAAATATAATTAATTTTTTAAATTGCATTCAAATTATAGTTTGTTTTACTTATATTTTTCTTATTATATTGCTTTTTTGTCAAACAGTTTTCATTTGTTAGATATATTCCTTTTAATTTTACTTCCGCTATTTTTTGTTTGTGGCAATGTTCATCACTTTTGCACTGGTTTTTAGAGTTGTTCAAAATGTTGTTTTAAGTAAAATAAAAATAAAAAAAAAAGATAACACATATTATGGATGAGAAAATAGTTCCTTTTTGAAAGCACATATTACTATTAACGTCACCATTATTTTTTTGATCTTCTTCTCTTCCAAAATTTTTTTTCTTCATTTTCTTTTTGCATCTTCTTACAATTTAACTTAACATATTTACACCATTTCTAAATTTGTAATATATTTGTATTTCTCAGTTTATTGTGTAGCAATCTATTTTTTTTCACACGCAGTTAAATTTAAGTCTGGTGAACAAGAAGTTTTTGACACTATTCGGTATATATTGTATACTGTCATATCAATAAGATAAGAAAACGGATTTGGTTTATATAAAGTTAGATTTATATCAAAAAATATATATTTAAACATATCATATATAAAAAAAAAATATGTATTTTTATTTAATTTTGATATTTTACTTTTTTTGTGTTAAATTTAATGTACTTTTATTAAGAATATTAATTATTTTTGTTTTAAAAATTTATATTTTGAAAATTACTTGCAAAATTAAATAAAACAATAAATTTATACTTATTCAAAAAAAAAAAATCAAAGATTAAAAAATTAACTTAATTAAAAAATGCAATTTAAATAATTTTTTAAAAATATATCAGCAAATTGTAAAAATAATTATATAAAATATTTTTTTAAATTTAAACTAAATACATCTTAAATAAATAGCAAAGTAAAAGGTAAAATGTATAAATGTATTAATATTTTAAATATTTTTAAATAAGCTTTATTTTCTACAATAACCTTATTTTATATTTATTTAATTGTTCTTGAAATTTTTAATTAACATTTTAAACAAATTTTTTAGATTAATATTTTAATATATATATAGATATGTTTATAAATAATAAAATTTATTTTCAATTTTTATTTTAACTCTTTACTATATAAGGTCATATAGTTCTCAACTTACATTAAACTAGTTAAAATTTATAACTAATGCTTTTTCAAGCCTTATGGAAGACAGTTTTTTTTAGAACAAAACAAAAAGAACAATGTAAAATAATAAAGAAAATAAAAAAATAATGAAAAAGAAAAAAAAATGAAATAAAATTTTATAAAAAAAACCTAAAAAATATTAAATTTAAAAAAGTAACGTAAAATAGCTAAATAATAAATAAAAAAAAAAAAATGAAGCAAATGCATGCAGACAATGGCAATTTATTTAAATTGTAAGAAAATCAGTTAATTTAAGTTGTCATTAAAAAATATTAATGTTATTATAGATAGGAACCGTTTACACACCCCTTTCCTTAATTTTTTTATAAATTGAATCATTTTAAAAATTCAACTTAGGTAAATAGCAATACTTTTATTATATATATAAAAAAAAAAAACAATATTAATTCAATTTTGACCATTTAAACTTAATTATTTTTAAGTTTTAAATAATTAAATTTGCCATATAATATAGTTATTAATTTTGTGTTTGATTATTTTAATATATAATTATAATAATTTTAACATAAAAATTTATTCTTAAATTTTTTTTTAAATATAATTTATTTAACTTATATTTTAATATATCTAAAATTAAAAATTATTTTATTATTTTTTTTATTTACATTTTTTAATTTAAATTAAAAATTTTGAAATTTAATTATGTGGTTCTGCAATTTTTAAATATTTGTGTAAATTAAAAATTAAAAATATGGATTAAATCTAAAATAAAATAAAAAGTTTACTTAAATTACTGATTAATGCAAATGTTAAGCCTGTTTCCTGAAATCCATTTGCTAAATATATTTAATTTTGTGATGAAGTATTTTAAGTGAAAAATAAATAAATAAATAAATACATCACTAATCAAAAAAAAAAACAGAAAGTAGCAAATAAATTTATTAAGATAAAATGGATTTACTGCTTAATATGAAATATATATATAAAAAAATGATAAAAAAAATTATTAAGCATCTTAACCAATATGCAAACAAAATTTATTTTGACCAAAAAAACTTTTATCATATAAAGCAAGTTTATTAAATGATAATTAAATCAAAATAACAAATTTGCGTATAAAAATAAATAAAATAAAAAAAATATTAAACCTTATTCACTGACCTTGTCTTACAAGTTTCTTTAATATTTCTGTATCTTTAATATTTAAGAATGCGTGTTATTCACTTATTTTAGATCAAACATTTATTAAGCTTGTAAACAAAATATGCAACAGTCTTATAAATGTAATAACCATATTACAAAGAACTTAAATCAAGCATATTAGTTAAAATGAGCATATCAATAAACAAAATTACATATTTAATATACAAATGTGTAAATATTTACCAAAAATTTGGTTTTTTCATTGAAACAAGTTTTTTATTTTTTTTTTTAATGTTTAAAAAAACCTTATTTAATTTTTTATATTAAATCTATGTTAAATTTTATGTTAAAACTAGTGTAAAACTTGTGTAAACTCAACATCTTGAAACAGATTAGACCATTTACATTGATTTACTTATGTATTTAGAAGTAGAAAATAAATAATAAAAAATAAACATATAAAAATAAAAAATGAAATTAATTAAGTAAACAATCTTAAATTTTGTCCGTCAAGACTTTTAATTAAAATTTATTTCTAACAAATTTTTTTTAACACATTTCAGGCACCCGACCTGTTCAATCAATATTAATAAATTTTTAATTTGTTTAAAATAAAACTATTTTTTTTGTTATCAGTTAAGTTTAATTAATTTTATGCTTAATTTATAATATTTTATCAAAAAAAAAAAACAAATTTTTTAAATTTATTAATCATAGTTAATAGTCAGTAATTTATTTATAAAACAAATTACACCCATTTCACTTATTAGCTATTTACAGCGAAAGTATTAGCAGTTAAAATTTGTAAGTTACTCACAATTGCTTTAATAAACTAAAAATGTTGATAAACAACTAAAATATTTTACAATGTTTGTTACATGTTGAATTATTATATTATATTATATTATATTATATTATATTATATTATATTATATTATATTATATTATATTATATTATATTATATTATATTATATTATATTATATTATATTATATTATATTATATTATATTATATTATATTATATTATATTATATTATATTATATTATATTATATTATATTAATAAAAAAATATTAAAATCAAAATAAAAAATTAAAAAATATTACAATTTAATAAAAAAGTTTAATTATTAAAGCTTAAGTAAAATATAAAATACTTTTTTAGTCAAATTTTAAAATCATTAAAAAGCATAATTTAAATAAATATTAAATATTTAAAATATAATAATTTATTTTTTACATTTTTAAAAATGTTAATGTTAAATTAGATAAGTTGTTTTTTCCAATGAAAAAAACTTGAAAAAATGAACTTATGCAATTAAATTTGATTAGATTAGAAAGCAAACTAACAAAAAAGAATACAATGTAATCAAAATAAAGTTAAAATTTTAACTATTTTTTTTTTTAAACTTTTTAATTCAGGAGGATTCATAAACTAGTATGTAAAAGACGGTAACGATTTCTTGATTAATCAATGGTCAATTATACGAAACAAAATTTACTAAAAAAACTTATGAGATAACAGTATAGAAACATGTGAAATCAGCGTGTAAAATTTAAAAAAATTAAAAAATTAAGCTTATTTAATACTAAAAACTACTTAGCAACCGCATTGAACCACATGCCTGATTAGTAACAAAATACACGCCCATCTTATAAATTAAATTTTTTTGTTTATTTAAGTTATTTTTTTTTTTTATTAAAATTCCTATCTATTCCTTATTTAAATTATATTTATTTTTTTTTATTTATTCATTTACTTTTGGTGTAAATGTTTTTTTTAGATACTTAACACATTTTTTTTAGATTTTATTTTAAAATTTTAAATAGATGTATGCATTTTGTGCTTGACATAAATGTACTATTTTAAAATTAAAATTTAGTCATTTGCTTGTTTTTTCTTTGTTTTTTTTTTTTTACTAGTGACCATTGATTTGCAACATTATGTATTTTCTAAAAATTTTTTTTAAATATTTTTTGTTCAACTCTAAAATTTTTTTTTTTTACATATTATATACACTATACAAATATTCACTAAAAAATTGTCACCCTGTATAAAAATACTATTGAACATGCTAACCAAACATTTACTTTATCCACTGCAATAGACTAGTTTAAAAACTAAACTAGTTTATCTTGTTTCTTTTCTTTTACCCTTGTTTTTTTATCTTTTAGTTCTATCATCTTCTTTTATCTTCTCGTTTTGCACTTGTCAAAATAAAAAAAGACAATTTCAAATTTTTTCTTTTTAAAAAAGAGGAAAAAAAATATAATATAAAAAGTTAGTATTTATTTGACAAAAGCAACTGACCAATGCTGAGAAATGATTAGAGAGTTTGTTGATCCAAATAGAACACAATTTTAATAGACATACGTAAATGAAACCATGCGTACAAATAAAAAAATAAGAAAATAAGATGAATAAGAAAACAAAGAAAATAGAAAAATAAAAGATGCAAATCAAAATAAGTTTGAAATAAACAAAAAATGAACATAAAGTGTCAAAAAAGTGAAAAGAATGGCTAAAAAAACCATTACATTAAAATATAAAAACAGATGTAAAATAAAACAAAATTTAGCATACATCTAAGCAAGATAAAATTATATATTTATAAAAACAAATTTAAAGCTTAACTGAGACAAAGTTTAATTTTAGTGGATAAAGGACTAAATTAAAATTAATTAAAATAATTGTCAAAACTAAAATTAAGTTTTAAGTATTAAAAAATATTAAATAAATATAAAAGAGATATAATATTTAATATTAACTAAAATAAAATCAATTATATTTTAATAAAAATTTTACTAATAACAATTATTTAATTATAATATTTATATTAAAAAACAATTTATAGTTAATAATTATATTTCAATAAATACATGTGTATTTAAAATAGTTTTATTTGTAAAAATTATAATTGTAAAAAAATAAGTATGTAGTATTACTCAATTAAATATTAAAAATACCCCTAAACAATAAATTGGAAATTCAAATAACGGGTTTATAATCTTTATCTATATTAATAAAATTAAGCATAAGTAAATTATTTTGTCTCGTTAATTGTTTGAGAATTACTCTATTTTTTTCTTGTCTGCTTTTTAAAACTTTAAGTTCCTATCAGTCAGTCACTATATTTTTACTATTGATTAGTAATTAAATAGTCTTCTGTCCATCTTAAGTTAATATTCCGTTACCACGTACAATGAGTTATTTATTTTAAATTTTATAAGAGTATTCTGTCTTAAGTTTCCAAATTTGTCTATCATACTTAACTTTTCATCTTTTAGGTTTCAGCTTATTTTAGTTAAACTTAGTTATGAATGATTGCTACGCCCCAAATGTTACATTGTTTAGTTATTATTGCAAGTAATAATTTATAAAAAAAAAAATTTTATTTATATAAATTTAAAAAATAAAATTTATTATGTTATTTAGCTTTTAATTCTTTTATAATATTAATTAAAAAAAAAACAACTTTTAAAATTATTTTTTTTTTAAATTTTAAACAAAATTATTGAAAAAATATTAAATAAATAATTTAAAAATATGGTTAAATTGATGAAATTAAAAAAAATACATTTTTATTTATTTATATTTAATAAAAAAAAAATATTGATTTAAGTTAACTTAAATTAGCTACATGATGATGATAATAATACTATGATAAAAAAAAAAATAATTGAATTGGTTAAATTTTACAGGGTTTTTGATTGAAAGCTGACAACAATAAAACATTACTATAAGCAAAAGAAGTGCAAAATCATGTTGAAATGATTATTTTCACGTGTTTTAAATGTCGACAGTTAAACATCAGCTTCATCAATCATCTATTTATTCAATCAGCTATTTTATCCTTTTATCCCGACAATATTAAACAAAGATTAAACCAAAACTAGATAAAAGTTATTTATTCCCCCTTGTCTTTGATCTATTACTTGTATTATTATCCCTACAAAAATATAATGAATATGTTTGTTATTATTTATTATTATTTTCATGATACTTGTGAATTTGTAAAAAAATCAAATAAAAAATAAAAGGTAAATGTTTTGATTTTCTCAATTTTCGATCATTTGTTAAGCAAATCAAAAAAAAAAAACATTATTAAAAACCTATGTAAAACATGTCGAGAATAGTAAAATTTTAATTTTGCTAATATTTGTTAACAAAATTTTATATTGAATACATCAAATATGCAAGATTAGTAATGTAAATTTAATTTAATATTTTTTTTTTTTTGTATCTAAACCCTACAAATACTAATAATTTACATAAATATAATTTTGAAAATTCAACAATTTGAACAAATATACAAACAATTAAATATATTAACTATTAAAAAGTTAATATAAATCTTAAATTAGAAAAATAATTTAATTTTTTTTAAATTTTTTAAAACAAGGGTAAATAGGTCGAATTAATATATTAAAATATAAGTGGACAAAATCAAATGAATGTTTGAATTAAAACAAATGAATAATAAATTAATAAATAGTGAAATGAAAAAAAAAAATAAATAATAAATTATTTAAATATGATCTGGCTTTATTACAACTATATTTAAAAAAAAAAAATCAAAAACATTTGCTACTTATCTAAATCTCAACATGAAAAAAATTAATTAATTACTTAACTTATTTCTGATTTCTTACACGATTTTATTGCCATATTGTCTTATTGTTTTATTTACTGTTGCATTTTAAATTTATTTTTAATTTTTACCTAAATTTATCGTAAAATTAGATCTATACAAAAATTAATTTAGTTTAATATTAAATACTTATTTAAAAAAAAATATTTGTTTTTTATTTTCTATTTTTTTAAATTTAATTTTAAATTTAATCTATCTATTTTTAATTTTCTTTTCATTGTTTTTGATAAAATAAAAATTTTTAATATATCAAAAAATATAGAATTGATTAGTTCTTTTAGCTTGAAAATAATAATAAAGGATTAAAAATAAGAAAAGTACATGATATTATTGATGATCTTGCTATAAAATAGTAAAAATGGCCAGATTAGACAAAAGATTTTATTAAATAATTAATAATACAGTGTTTGAAAATTAAATCCAAATATGTTCACTTGGGAAATTAACAACTTGCTATAAGTTTAAATAAAAGAATTTATTTTAAAATAAACAGTAATCAAAAACATAAACTAGATTTGTATTATATGTTCTTTGAAAACGTAAATTTAAATATATAAACTTATAACGAATAACAATAAAAATTTTAATATCCTTAAAAAAATAAGCTTTTGTTTTAAATAATTTGATAAATTTTTAAGATAAATTTATTAATATGCATGCAAAAAATAATAAATGTAAAAAAAAAGATTAAATAATTAACGTGTTTAATTATAATTGAAAAAATGAATTCTTTACATAATTATTTTTAATAAAAAAAAAAATTTTAAATTTATAAAAAAATAAGAATTATAATCATTAAAATTCAAGAAATTTTTTTTATTATTTAAATTTTTAATATTTAAAAATTAAAAATAAAATATTAAAATACATCTTTTAAATTACAAATAAATTTTATTTTTAATTAACAAAAGCATTCAAGCTCTTTAAATATAATGTATTTTATATAATTCTAACTAAAGCCAATGGTTTGACCTGTTTTTTGTTAAAGTCATATATTGATCATTGTATATCAAAATAGTTAAATTAAAAATCATTGCCAAACCAATTAAGATTAAATCAACAAAATTTTCAAGAAACTGATCCAGTAGCTGAAACAAGCTTTCGATATAATAGATTTTGGCTATTAGATCGAGATTGATGGAGGTCTAAGTGACCGTTGTTATTATTTAAAATTTGCAAATGGCTCACTGACTCTGATGGATCAAGATTTGTATCAGATCGGAATTGATAATTTGCTTGATTTGAAGCCGATTTAGTTATTTTTTCAAAATAACCTAAATTTGATTCATTATCAGTAGCAGGCGGTAATAAAGTTAGTTTGTTACCGGGTAAATATTCAATAGGGTAACTATCCTTTGTCCATGTTGCTGGTGCAGAATTATAATCATTTATTACTGGACCTGGCAATGGGTCGTAGGCGGCAGGTGAATAATAATTTAAAGTTGATGGATAAGATGGATGTAAACTATAATGATCTGGAATAGTACGATATGGCTTGTCAAAATCACCTTTGTCATTATTTTTAGAAAAATGCTGTGCCAAAATTAGTAAAATAAGTGAATTAAGTCCACCAAGTCCTAAACCACCAAAGCCTAAACCTAAACCGCCATATCCTAATCCTCCTAAACCTAATAAACCACCTCCTAAAGCAGCTTTACTTAAACCAGTTAAACCAAGTAGACCAAGAACGCCACCAATGCCTCCTAATCCTTTAGACCATCCTCCATGTTGTGTTAATAGTATAAGCAAAGGTAAAAGACCCAAACCGCCAAATCCTTTGCCACCTAAAAGTAAAATATGCAATGGATTGATGTGTTTGCCATGTGTTAACAATAATAAAGGCAATAAAGAATGACCTAAACCTAAACCTAAACCTCCATATCCGTATCCTAAACCAAGACCAGGTAGTAAAATATTGCTAGATTTTTTTCCAGCTTTAATTTAATAATTAAATTTTTAACAAAATTTTTTCAAATTTAATTTTCCAATTTAATTTTAATAAAAAAAAAAAAAAAAAACAATTAACAGTTAAATTATATTCAAATTATTATAAAATTGAATTTAAACTTACGATGAGTTGCAGTTGTTCCAGAAATTTGTTCACTTTCATGCACATTAGTTGAAGTTCCAAGTAATGAATGGTTTTTTGTATTTTTTCCTAATCCAGTTTTTACTACTGAATTAGATTTAATTGACTTTAGTGCAAATGAATCAGCAGAATAAATACTAATCCAAAATAAAATTAGCAAAGCCAACACGTTCTGAAACTAATTTCAAATTTATTATTTAAAAAAATTTGTCTAATAAAATAGAAATAACATTTTTTTTTATTTACTTTTTAATAAAAAGAATAATAAAAAAACTAAAAAAAATTATAAAAACAAAATAAAAAGTTAATAAAACTAATAATTATATCTTAAAGAAATTTAATTTAAAAATTAATTTGTTAAATTATCACATAAAATACGAAATAAAATTTAATTTAAAAATTTAATAAAAAAAAAATTATTTAAGTTTACTGTGAAACCCACATTAATATATATTTGTTTATATTAAAATTATAAAAAAAAAAAATAATTTAATTTAAAAATTTGAACTTAAATAAAAAAACTATGTTTTTAATTTTAAAAAAAAATATTTATATAAGTTTATCTTAAAATAAAAAAAAAATTATTGAAGAAGTAACTAATCAAAAAATTAAATTAGTTAAACAAAAAAAATGAAATTTATATTTTAATATTTTATTTAGTATACATTAGTTTTATAAAAAAACTATCATCTTTTTTTTTGATACACAATCAAAAGGCGTAAAGCAAACTAAACAAGTCACACTTAATTACAAACTGATTTTGAACAAGGAAAAACCTGACTTGAAACTAAAATGGGTTTAAAAACTAACAAATTAACCAAAGTCTATTTAAAAATGCCGGCTTAACATGTTTCTTGTGCAATTTGATTCATTTTTTTTTATTATTTTGATTAAGTTAAAGGATAATCTTAAATATAAATAGATAAATCAGTTTTATATTAAATTTTTTTTTAAAATTATTATTCAATTTGTTAATTTTTACCTTTTGATTCATTTCAAATCAATGGGATTCAAACACTTTTATATTTCAAAAACTTTATAAAATTTTAAATATTTATTCAACAAAATAAAATTAAAATTTTTCACACTAAATCAAAATTTAAAATGATTTGATAAATAAAAAAAAATATTGAATTTATATAAAATTCTTTAAAAAAAAAAATTTAAAACAATTCAAATTTTTAGATTAAAGTCAAGGATTAAATTTAAAATTTAATAGATTCTTCCTTAGCTTTTTATTTTAAAATTTGCTACAATCAAATTCAAATTTATTGCTAATTACAAATATTGAAAAATATTTTTCTTAATTACTTTTAAAACAATAATGTTTAATTATAATCTTAATTTTTAACATAAAAAAATATATCCGATAAATAAAAAAATTAGTGAAGCTGTCAAATTAAAAATTTTGCAAATTCACAATAATAATCCTTGAGTATTAAATCCATGTGATCATTTTTAATAACTATTTAAAAAGTTTAAAAATTAAATAAAATTTAATTTTTTTAAAATAAAATAAAAAATTGAGGTAATTTAAAATTAATAATGTCCAAAAAAAAGACTAAATAAATTATATAAGATCATTTTTTTTATTTTTATTATTTATAATCAACCAGTGTTTACAATTATTATGTTTTCAAAAATCTGGTCAAGGACAATACTGAATGAATTCAAAACTAAACTTTTAAATATAAAAGTCTTTGTTAAGTAAAAAGATGTTTTCTAATTGTGAAGGATGCTGACGCTAGCATTTCAAAAAATTGTAATTTACTTATTGCTTAGAGATCATTTTAACAAGAAAACATTAGCTGTCAAAATATGGTAAACTTAAAATGCCAGTTCTGGATTAAGTTTCTTTTAAAAATTACTTACAATAATAGACCGTGAATTTTATTTTTTTTGCGGATAGCGCCAAAATTAATTACATGAACTCAATTATAATTTAAATTAAGTAATAAAATTTTTTATTTAACTAAGAAATAATTTAACTAGCGCTATTTAACTAAAATTATTTAATTCAATTTATCACATTAAATAAATCTAAATTACTTAAATAATTATTTATAAAAAACAAAGTATTTTTTGCAATAATAAAAAAAATTATTATTTTTTAAAAAATTCTTACAAAATTAATAAAACAGTTTTTCGTTTATTTGTTTTAATTTTTTTTTATTTAAAATTTTTTTTAAAGTAAATTTTAAAATTATAAATTAAATATAATAAAAATTATTGAAAAAAAAATTAGATAAATTATTATTATTTAAAACATTATTAAAATAGATTAATTAATACATATTAAAGAAAAAAAAAATTATGATTATTTGAATTTATAAATTATAAATTTAAATTTGTTTTTTTTTAACTTTAGATGCCTGTTGCATTGCATTGTTAATTTTTTTTTGTAATTTAAAATTATAAAACTTTTATCAAAAAAAAATTAAATTAATTTTATATATAAAAAACATTAAAAAAATATAAATATTAAAGTTTTAAATATATATATATATTATAAAATTAATATAAAAAAAAAAATTTAATAAGTTGGTAATTTTAATAATTTATTATATTATATAAACTAATATAAAACATCATTTTATAATTATAAAAATTGTTTTTACTAAATTAAAAGTTTAAATTTTTTTAATAAAAAATATAGATTAAAAATTATGTAGTAAAAATTTATTTAATGTTATTTATCTGATTAAATAACTCATAAATATTTTATATATAATTATAAATATATTGCTTTTTATTTAATTTATTTTTCAACTTTTTATTAATTTAGTTTATTAAAACTATTTGCAAAATTTTAATTTTTGATGTATTAAGATAATTTAAAAAAAAATTAATTTTTAATTTAAACAAAATTTTAATTTATAATTTAAAATAAAAAGTATTTAATTTTAAAAATCTAATTATAATTAATAAAAAATGTTGTTAGATCAAAAACTATTTAAAATTGATTCGACCTTTAAAAATTTTTAAAATTAATGATAAAGACAATAAATAAAAAATAATAGAAAATGTTTTTTTTGTTATGCTTTTTTACTACAAAGGACATAACTGATTTTATAAAATAAAAAACTCAAGCAATGTCAAAATTTATTCTAAAAAATAAAACCCAAATTACAAAAACTAAAATTGCCATTTCAAGTGTTTACTAGATGCTCATTACTTGACTTTTCAATACTTTTTCAAGACAAATTTTTAAGATAAGTTTGTAAACATAATTTTAACATTATGGCTAGGTTAAGATTTGCGAATGAAATCCATTGGTTTTAAAAATTAGATTAAATTCAAATGCTTTAAAATTAAAAAAGGGCAAATAAAATTCAGTAGAACACTAAAACAGACACTTGTTTTACTTGACTTATTTTGCTAGTTTCATTTGATTCACAAAGTGTAAATTTGCTTAATTTCCATGCTTTGACAAAAAGTGTTTATTTTCATTGAATGAGTAATTTTCTTACAATTTAAGCATTTTCTGTGATAAATTTGCTCAGTAAATATTTCATCATTTGCCAGCGGTTTCAGTTGCCAATGGATGAATCCAACCAAAAAAAAAAAAAAATAAAAAAAATTATATTTTTAAAAAAACAAGCAAATTTTTTTTGCCGTCAATATTCAAAACTAAGATGTTTCACATTTTTAATTCTTTAATGCGATTGTCACTGAGCTTTAAATTTTTTTTGTGTTCAGCTCAGTTTCTTAAATTTAAACTGATTTCTGATTTTGTAACTGTATCATAAAATAATCAAATTTATTTCTTAAAATTTTTTTTAATATTTAAAAAAAAATTTAAATAAATTCATCATTTTAATTGAATTCAACTTAATTTTTTTAAAATACCATTAAAATTAAAAATCAGTGATGACTAGTAAAAAAAACGAAATTGATCCTAAGCGTGTGACTGCTGCAGGCAGTGGAGTAGATCAAGGTGTAACTGGTGACGAATGTCGTTTTCAAATTCATGGATTAAAAGGCCAAATACAACTTCTCAGTATTAACATAGACGGGCCATCAATGCCAATATGTAACAAAGTAGCAGATGATGATGGCAATGTTAACTGTAGCTATGTTCCGCTTGTGCCTGGTGATTACGTGGTTACCATTAAGGTGAACGACAAACACATCAAAGGCAGTCCTTTTAAGGTGGAAGTCATAGGTAAGCGCACTTTACTTGATTACACCGGATCAGATTAGCTAGTAAATTAAATGAAAAAAAATTTAATTTTGTTCAATTGCATCATTTAACAAATGTTTTTTGCTTAAAAAAAACCTATATTTTTTATCCAATTTTGCTACATTAAAAAGCTGTTTTGTTTACATGTACTAAAACTTTTAGTTTAATTAGCACCTTTTTTTTATTGCATTTAATCTTATTAAATCACATTTTCTATCCAACCTTGATTAGCTGAAGAGTATTAAATATAAAAGAAAATTTTTTAGATTAAAATATGAAATATAAATGATGATTTATGAATTACATATATAACTACAATTTAATTGTTTGATTTTTTTCAATTTATACAAATACATAAACGTGCAAATTGTAATAAACATTTTTATCATTTATAATTTGATCAATTTAAACATTTGACTACATGACAAAAATATTCACCATTTTTTCAAAGCTTGTTTTTATTTTAATGGCATTTTACTAAATAAATTTTTATTTAACTATACCTGCTTAGGTGACTCTGACCCAAAGCTAGAACGTATCAAAAAAATTGAAGTTGCCGGTAAAGGGATTGCCATTGGCAAGGCATTTCAGCAAAATGAGTTTTGGATTGATGGTCGTGGAGCAAACTTGAATGCTGGCTTGTCTATCAACGTAAAAAATCCAGAACGAGCCTCTACTCAACTAAAAATCAATGACATGGGAGATGGTACCTTAAAAGTGGTTTACAAACCTACTGCATCTGGTCATTATGTATTTAACGTTAAGGTTGAAAGTGTTCATGTTCCCGGCAGTCCATTTTATGTAAGAATCACGTAAGAAAGTCTGATTAAATAAAAACAGCTGGCAATGAAAATGGCATAGGTCGTATATAGTTAAAAATAAATAAGACACTTGAACCTATTTCAACCAAATACTCTTACTAAACAGTAAAAACACAACATAAAACACCATTTCAACTACAGCTGATTTTCTAATTATTTTTATTAAATTCTTTTGATCTGATTTTTTGCTTTTTTTTTATTTAATTAACTTATAATTAAATTGGCAATTTTTCACATTAATAACTATAAAAGTACACAAATATACTCAAACATTGGATGTGCACTTTTATTTAAATTTAAATTATTTTTAACCATTAAGATTTAAACACCTCTCATCTTTGCAATCAATCAAATCCTTATTGTAATCATGGCGTTTTGTATGTAAGTCTTAAATTAAAAATTTATTTCAGATATTATTTCTATTCAAAATTATTGTTTTTAAGATCAAATTAAATTACACTAACAAAATCTGTTTTAATTTCCATTTGAAAATAAAATTCCGCAAAATTCAATATTTTTATTTTATTTTTTCAACTAAACAGTTCTCATTTAAAATCAATTGTTTTTTTTTCAAATTCACTTTATTTGAATTTAAAAAAAAAAAAAATAAAAAAATTTAATAAAAAATACAATTATAAATTTTTATAATTTATAAAATATTTAAAGTTAAATTCGATTGACATTTAGTACATTTTTTCGTACTTTGACATAGATATACAATATTTATAACCTAATATTTACGCGACTAAAAATTTCAATATCAATTTTTTACTTAAAGTCCAACAGATCAAAATTTAAATTTAAATTTTCTCAATGATTTATTAATTTTGGGCAAAATCAAGCTGTTCAAACGTAGTAATAGTGGGAAATTCCGCTATTTGTTCTTCTGTTAGTTGCATGTTTCCTGGCCTAATTACAATTACACTCTGTATTCCGGCATCTTTAGCAGCTTTTGCCTCTAAAAATCAAATGAAAAAACAAAATTCATTAAATACAATAAAAAAATATATAGCAGTTCATAAATCAATGTTATTTATGGTTTAACTGCTTAGCTTGCTCATCAGATTTGTTCAACTGATTTTCAATTTAATTTTTATTTTAATATTTTTCCTGTCATATTTTCTTATATTTTTTTCTTAGCTTTTTTTATACTCCGCCATTTTTCGCCATCACATAACTAAATTTTTTATTTTAAGCTTAAATTTTAGATCTTGATTTTAGCTAACAAAAAACAAAATATAATTATGATTGCTTACTAATCTGCTAACTTTTATCGTATATAAATAGAACAAAACTAAGCAACTTTTTTATTTTCCTATTTGTTTTAACTTAAACAAAAACAAAATTATAATGAAATCAATGAAACTAGATAAAAAGAAAACAATTTTAAAAATCTTAACAAAAGATGATTTTTTGAAAAATAAAATGCTAAAAAACAAAATGCATAACCAAAAAAAAATACAAACAGTTATTCTTATGTTTAAAAAAATAAAACATAACCGTATATAAATTAAAATTTGATTTCTTTGTGTATATCAGCGTAAATTTGCATGAAAAGGTTAGTTGTTAAAATATTTTTCTACAACCTTTGTAAACATCAGTAAGAAAGATAACATTGCTGGCTTGTTCATTCAAATGATTTAAAATGTTCACATAACTAGATGCTTCTTGTTTAGAACCCACATTAGTGTCAAAATGTTCTGTCAAATACTAAAAAAAAAAATCATATATATTTAACAAAAAAGAACATTAAAAAATGTAACTCATAACTAACTGGAAGTAAATTTCCTTTAAAAGTGTTGCCAAACAATAATTTTTGAGCATCAATACTGCCCGATGAATAAATCACAAGTTTAATTTTTAAAATATTAGACCAATTAATAAAAGCTGGGAAAACATCATCATAAATACTAAAATCAAAAAATTATTTAAAAAATAAAAAATTATTTTAAGTCATCACTTAATACTTAAGTCATTTTTTTATTTTACTTACTGTCCTTTTAATAACTTTTTTTCATAACCTTCCTTCCAAATATGACCTTGTAATTGTTTCAATGATTTTGATTTTCTATCAATTGACATTTGCCATTTAACATTTTCAATAACCGAATTTTTAATTGCATCTTGACTTTGTTCTAAACTTTCTATTAAAGGAATATTAGTATTACCTTTCAAATGTTCATTTTGAGCATCATCTTTTAAAAGCTGAATATCTTGCTTTAATTGAATATTTAACCAATTTTTTTCTAAATACGATTCTAAATTATTTAATACAAAAGGAAACAAGACATCTTTTACAAAACTAATACTTGTTGTTGTTCCTTCAATATCTAGAATAATATAATTAGGTTTTTTTTCTAATAATAAATTCATAATTATGTAAATTATAGAATATTTATTTTAAACTT
The DNA here is from genome assembly GCA_025170145.1 of Pyemotes zhonghuajia. Classification (NCBI taxonomy): domain Eukaryota; kingdom Metazoa; phylum Arthropoda; class Arachnida; order Trombidiformes; family Pyemotidae; genus Pyemotes; species Pyemotes zhonghuajia. The sequence goes on from CM045845.1 coordinate 10,991,795, forward strand.
TTTTTAAATTATTACAATTATTTTGTAAAATTTGCTATTTCTAATAATTATTTTTATTTAAATTTATCAAAGTTTTATTTTTCACTTAAAAGTAAAATAGCGACATCTAACATTCATTTTTTTTATTTAGAATTAAATTACATTAATATTGAATTTTAATTTATTAAAAATTGAATTTTATAATATTTGGTTTAAACTGGTGTGGACTACACATAGTCATAATAAAAAAAATTATTTTTTACAATAAAATTAAAAATTAGGCAAAAAAACGAAAGTTTGGTTATAAGGAAAATCTCTTTTTATGAATATATTATATGTAAAACCATTATTAATGATAGTAAATGATAAAAGAATTAAAAAAAATAAAAACATAATTCCGCATGAAAACACTAGAAATTTAAATGAGCGATTAGATTCGGAATTTCTCCATTTAAATGAGTTTTTCATTCTTGAAAAATTAGTCTTAAACTGATAAGAAACTATTAAACAAATTTATTAGGAATAAACAAAGCAAACAATGTAATTGAAAAATGGACTGGATCATTTTTGAAAAATATTTTTTAAAAGTAAACAAATATTCAGAAGTCGGCACTTAAGATGTCTACGTTCTGTTCATACCCAAAATAGACCTTTTTTGCTCGTTTACTGAAAATACCTACTTCTACCACTCCCGGAAGTAATTTAAGTTGTTTTTCTATTAAAGGCCAATCGAATTGAGTTTGAGACGGAAATTGCCAGTCTAAAATAAAATTGCTATTATCAGTAATAACCGGACCACATTTTTTGATTGCTTCTCTTAAAACAATTTTACCACCAAAAAATTTTTCAATAGTTTGTTTTAATAATTCGTGCGCCATAGGAATCACTTCGATTGGAATTCCTTTATTCCATTTCTGTCCTTTGATTGAAATTTTTAATTAATTGTTTGCAATTTCAAGTGAAACAATCTTTTAAATTACCCAAAGTTGTAGATTTTTTACTGTAATCTGCAATTATAATTAAACTATCACTAGCCGAAGCAACTATTTTTTCTTGCGTCAGACAGCCACCACCTCCTTTAATTAAATTCAAATCTTTATCAACTTCGTCAGCGCCATCAAAACAAATGTTTAATTTGGCATGACTTTCTAAATTAGTCAATTGTAAGCCATATTCTTTAATTAGTTGACTTGCCTGTTTAAAAATGAATTCTCGGTTTTAATTTAAAAATGAATGCTACCTTCAGTGCAAAATACATGACTGGTTCGAGTTTGCAAGTCAAACGAGTAGCAGGCAATACTTAAGAACTAAATGATCAATCGTTAATTGAAATACTTGAACAAGCCATCTTAAGCAAGCCTGAACAATCTTTACACTTAATCTCAAGCAGTCTTGATGCATTTAAATACCTGAAATGAAGTGGGCACACATTTAATATTCCATTTGTTTAAGTTTACTAAATGTGCTATTCGTTCTACAGCAAACTTAATAGTACTTCCACTACCCACACCTACAATCATTTCATCCTTAATATTGAATTGCAAATAAAAGGTTTAAATTAGGCAACATATTAAGATCTCTTTTAACTAATTTAGAAACCTTAAGAAAATCATCTACGGCCTGAAATGCTGCTGTTTGTTTACACTTTTCCACGATGTCCATTGCACTTAATTAATCTGTCCTTTTTTAACTTAATTGTAACTTATTTTGCACTTTGGCTGTATTTTAAATGTTTTTTCAATTTCAATGTTGATTAAACTATGTCTAGAATAAAATTAAACATGCTTTCTAATTTACATCAAGTTTCTGCTCTTGTAAATTGCTGTCAATTACTTCATAGTTTTATTTCAAACTTTAAACTATATATTTTTGTAGCTAAGGTTACATTAATTACTTAAATTATTTTCTTATGTTTGCAATTATGATTCATAGATGGAAGAAAATAAATCAATTTAATCATTATTTTATCATTAATTATTACAAATAATTTTTAAAAAATTTTATCTATAACTTGTTGTGATTGGACATAAAAAAAAATTTATAGATGGAAATAAAAAATGTTTAAAGTTTTTTTTTGTAATTACTAAAATATTTTTTTTTGTCTTACAAAAATAAATAATTTAATTAATTTTTAAAATTATTTACATATTTTATTTGTAAAAAATGTAAATTAAAATCAAACCTAAATTTATCTTAAAATATCTTGGATAGCTTTAAAATGTAAATAATTATACATCTTTACTAAAATTCGTCATATGATATTTTTCATCTATTTAACGTATTAAAAATATTTTTTTTTCTTATTAAATATTATAAAAATCTAGAATAAAAAAAAGAAAAATATAAAATAATATTTGCAATGCAAAAAAAAAAAAAATTATAACTTAAAATTAATCATCGATTCTACATAAACCTTTTTTTATAAAAATTAAAAAAATATTCTAATCATTTTTTTATTGATTTGAATATGGTCATAAATATGTTGCTAGGTGAAACCAAAAAACTTGTGATTATTTTTTTTTAATTATTTTAATTTAAGTTTATTTATTTTTTGACAAAATTATATTAAAATTAGTCAATAATTTAATTTGAATATAATTTATTAATTGCACTTAAAACTTTTTAATATAAAATCTTGAAAATACTAGTATATTATACAAAATGAACATTGAACAAAATTATCTTTGTTTTTTTTATGTAATATAATATCTTATTTCTATAATTATGATTTTTTATTCATTTTTTATTAATTTATACTATTATTTAATTTATCATATTTCATCATTTAATTAGCTCATAATGTTAAACGTAAATCAAAAGATTAGTTAATAAACATATTTAAATTTTTTAAATAGTCTAAGCTTGATTTTTTATTGCAGATTATTATTTTTAAAAATTATTATCTTTATTTCCATAAAATGTAATAATCTATTTTATGTTTAAAACATTTTAATATTAAACATAAATTATTGATAATAATTATGGTCAGTTAAGTAAGATAAAATTTTAAAATTATTAATTACCAGTCATTGCAAATAATACGTATAAATTATTCAAAACAATCAATATCAATTAATGATACAATTGAAATATAACTATATATAAATATTATTTATAAAAAAAAAAGATAAAATTAAAATATTAAGATAAATTGTTTTTTTTTGCGTTTTAGTATGAAAGTTTGTAATTAAATAAAAATCAATAATATATAATAAAAGAAATACTTGTAATTTATCCGTGGACATTTTATGATTAGTAAATTACAGCTCTACTATTAAATTTCTTGTTTAATTTTAGTTTTTTATTCAACAAGTAAAATGATAACCGTAAAACAACTAGATTTTAAGTATAAATAAACCAAAATTAAACAAAATCAATATAATTTTTTATTTTATTAAAATCAAAAGTTTAAATCAACAATTTATGTTTATCTATTCAAAATATACAAAATATAAACTATGTATAAACAAGTTTAAAAAGGTTAATTATTAAAATTTTTAATTATGAGTTTGAATATATATGCATAAATAAATAAACAATTTAACGTGTAAATATGTACAAATGTTTTTGTTATTACCCTTAAGTAGATTAAGTGATTAAAAGTGGAACTAATTTTTTTATAGCTAAAAAGCAGAACTATAATAAAAAATTTTCTAAAATATTTGTGCATAAGTAGTTTAGATCGGTCCGAGTAATCTTAAATTTAGTGATAGATGTGACTGATTTGCTGGTAGCAATCTTTAAAAGCAAATTTTTATTAAAATATTTAAATTTTCTTTAATTATGTTTGCTCCACTTTGCTGTATTATTTTTATTTTGGGTTTACAATTTTTTTTAATAGAAAACATACATAGCAATGAAGAATTGAATAAATTAAATTTGACTGAAGTTTTAATTGATAAAATTAAACTTTATGGTTTATTGACCAAATATGAAGACAAATATGTTAGAAGTTTCCTTGGCATCCCTTATGCGATGCCACCTGTTAATGAGAGACGTTTCCAAAAACCAATGGAATATGAATGGGAAAGTGAACAAATCTATTATGCTACAAAATATTCACCTGCTTGTGCTCAACCAAATAGTGGATGTGTCAACCAATTTGTCAATAAAGACATTAGCGAAGATTGTCTCTATTTAAATGTGTTTGCACCCATTATTACTAATGAAAAAAAACTTCCTGTTTACATTTGGATACATGGTGGAGGATTTTCAATAGGATCTTCATCTCATAAGTTATATAATCCAATTCCATTAGTGGCAAAGCACAATATAATTGTTATCTCTATAAACTACAGACTTGGAGCATTCGGATTATTATACCTCGACCATGAGCAAGTGCCAGGTAACCTACTTTAACTAATTAAAATTATTTTATAATTTTTTTTCTCATTATTTATTAGGTAATCAAGCATTGTATGACCAAATATTGGCATTTAAGTGGGTTAAACAAAATATTATACATTTCGGCGGAAACAGTGAAATGATTACAATTGGGGGTGAATCTGCAGGCTCTATTTCAACACAACTACATTATATTTCTCCAATTAGTCAAAAGTTATTCAATAACATAATTTCAATGAGCGGTAGTTCAATCTCAACTTTATCCTTACAATCAACTTCCACAGCAATAAACAGAGCAGCTAATTATGTTAAAGTAGCTGGTTGTAAAAATGTTACTCAAAATAATGATGTAAATGTTGAAAAAACCATCAAATGTTTAAAAAATTTAACTATGCAAGAGTTGTTAAAAGCAGAAATTAGTTCCAAGTTACAAGAAAATGAAACGAATCCACCCAATTCACTAGCATTTCTTCCAATTTTAGATGGAACAATTATACCTAAAGACTTCCTTGATATATTCCGTCATGGCAAACAAAGTAAAGATATAAAACTACTTGTAGGTACTGTAAGTGATGAAGGAGCTATATTTGCTAGTGAATTGAATCCAATTTTCAAATCTATTTTCCTTAATAACGAAAGCGTTAGTTTATTTAATGAATACTATGTGCAAATTTTAAAAGCTGATGGCTTACCAGATCCATCCACAATTCTTGATTTTTACAAAAAATCCATAAATAATAACTCTGAAATTGCAATAAAAATGTTTGGAGATAAAGAAATTTTTTGCGCACAGCAAATGTTTGCCCAGTTTCAAAAATCAGTAAATCCAGTGCATTATTACCATTTTGTATACAAAAGTGAATCTGAATCAGCTAGAGAATCTGCTCCTTGGGGAAAAGGACGAAATCAAGCTGTTCATTTTGAAGATCTTCAATATTTTTTTGGGAATCCTTTTATTTATAATGGTTATAATGAAAAAGATAGAAATATTTCCGAATTTTCAATGAAAAACTGGGCTGACTTTATTCAGAAAGGAGATGTTTCATGGTCTGAATACAGTAAATATCCATTACATATCGTAATTGATGGAGAAAAAAATCAAGTTAAAAGCTCTTTTGATGATGAACATTGTCTTCTTTGGAGGCCGTATATTATAGAACAATTGAAAAAATTATATACATAAACTGAATTAAATTTAATTTTTTAAATTTAGCTATTTATTGCAATTTTTCAATTGACAAATGAATATCAAATTTACTAAAAATATTATTTTAATTTAATACAGATATTCATTACTTTTTTAAACATTTATGAAAATAAGAATTAAAAAAGCGATTCCATAAATTCTTTACAATCAGAAATCTCTTCATTTGAAGCTGAATGCCGTAAACCTGAATAAATTTTTAACTTTGACTGTGAATTTTTAATTTTGTTCTTTAAGAATTCGTTTGTCATTTTTCCCCAATTCAAAGGCACAACATCATCATTGTTTCCGTGACATTGAAAAATTTTGATGTTTTTGTTTTCCTTTGAAGCAATTGCAGGAAATTCAGATCTTAAAGGTAGCCAACAAGATAAGGCTACTACACCAGCTAAAGGTTTAGTAAATTTGAGTGCCGAATATAGAGCGAGCGCACCTCCCTGGGAAAATCCGCCTAAAATAATTTGATCACTTGTATAACCTTTTTTAATAAAATCATCTTCAATCATTTTATGAACATTTTCACAAGCTCGGTTAATTCCGACCTTGTCTTCACGTGAGTTTTCGTCTAATCCAAACAAGTCAAACCAGGAATGCATTTCTGCCATACGATTGATTGAAACCAGCATTACAGGACTAATCAGATTAATAAATAAATTTCAAATTAGTTTGAACTAAAGTTTTAAAAATCGGACACTTACGCCGTTGGACAACAGACTTCAATTGACTTTAAATTTGCTTGTTCCCAAGTACTTTTCCATCCGTGACCAGTGTCACCAAGACCATGAAAAAATAATAGCTAAATAAAAAAGACTTTTAGCACCATTTTTAAGAATAGTCAATTATCGTGAATTAGTAAAAAAGACTTACTACGGCTTTGTTTTTTGGGGTAGAACTTGTTGAGACACTTTGAGATGCCATTGCAAGATTAATTTTTCCTTTCTTGGAATCGGCAAAAAGTTTGTTGACAAATATCGAATGCTTAAAGCAATAAATAGAAAGAAAGGATTTGGGGACAGAAAAATTAGTTCCTTTAATTTTTGATTTAATTAATAACCGAATCGAAGTCATCAAAATACTTCGGACACTCAAATTAAAAAAAACTTCTAAATAAAAACAATAAGGGGTGTATTGGAGTTTTATTCTAAACACTTTGAAACGCATGCGTTAGACGAAGCGCTATTTATGAAAATAAGTGTTTTATTAATACAAATCAACAAATTATTAAATCTCAATTTCAATCGGATGATGATGAAGACGAATGTTTTTTTTTCTTTGCTTCACTTTTCATCTTTTTTTTCTTCTTTTTCTTTTCTTTCTTCAATTTTTTCTCTTTTTTACTTTTTTTTTTGTGTCTCTTCGCTTTTTCTAAACTTTCATTGAGTAATTCATCCAAAAATGAAATATTGCCATTATTTCGGCTTGAACTTGTTTCTGCTGATTCTTCACAGATTACACCAATTTTCTTAGTAATACATGTTGAACTTTGGATGATTTCTGATTTCAAAATGTTTGTAGATATTAAGCTTTCTTCTTCTTTGAAAAAAACTGTTCCATTTATTTCCAATTTTTCATTTGAGAAATCACTTGTTTTAACTTTACTAAACGGTTTTTTTAAAAATACGCAAGTATCTTCTTCTAGTTCACATTCTTCGTTGTCAAATGGATTAAATACTGGTGTTTTGCTTTTTTCCTTTTCTTTTTTCTTCTCGCCAGATTTCTTTATAAGTGTTTTATTAAATAAAATTTTAAATGGGACATCTTCCTGCTCTTTTTTCTGATTTATACATGCACTTTCAAGCTGGTTTTCAAGTTGATCTTCCCATTTATTTATTTCACTATTTGTTAAAATCTTATCATTATTTAGACTAGTTGATTCATCCTCATCTTCCACTTTATCAATACACGTTTCTTCTTCATCATCACTTGCAAATATTGCCTTAAATATGTCCATTTCAGGTCGTTTTATTTCAATCTCTTCTTGTACATCATTTTTTTTCTGCTTAATTTCATCATTATAAGTTGTTTTAATTAAATTATCTTTAGGGAAAAAAGTATCTATTTTTGGTTTATTAATACTTATTATACCAACAATGTCTGGAAATTGAGGATAAGGATGAGGAACATTAAATCTTTTACATAGCAATTTGTGTGGATGCCACTGAATTATTTCTCTGTGGCATTGACCAATCATTTTTTTCCTATCAGAATATTCAATTTTATTTTCCCTTTGATTTTCTTGAGATACAAATTCAACTTTAGTCAAACCTGGTTTAAACTCGTCATTTTCTAAAACACTACTACTTTGTACAAATTTAGAAGCAAAAAATCCAGATATTGGCTTTGATAATTTTAACGGTTGAGATTTTAAATTATGGCTCTCATCATCATAATTATCATTAAAATCTGGTTTAGATACTGATTCTTTTTTTATATTAAGTTCTTCACCTAATATTATTGCTCTACTATTGGCATTTAAATTATTTGATTTGAATACACTTTTTTCTGTTTTTAAATCTTGATTTTCAATTTTATCCCATCTAGAAATTCTTTTAGAGGGAAAAGGAGGCTTAGGTTTCCAATTTTTTGGTATTATTATATCGTTCCTATTTTCTTTTAATTCTGAATCTAATTTTCTTTCTGCTTTTTGAAACATATCTACTAATTTTGTGTCATCAATAAAAGATTTAGATAAATCATGACTAATCTTTTTTCCACCTATTGAATAATCATATTTAGATAAATCATCAAAACTATACACTTGAGCATCATAATCATCATCTTCATCTAGAGCTCCATAACCAAATGCTTCTCCTGAAATTTTAATTTTTTTTCCATCTTTCATAATAGCTGAAAAAGTATTTTTATCATTTGTGTTTAAAACTTCATCGGAAAATGTTAAATTAGTTGATAAAGATTTGTAACCAATTCCATGAAAATTAGTTTTAGGATTTTGAAGAATATTTAAAATTTGTACTTTATTATATTCTAAAATTAGTTCATCAGTTTCCAATAATTCATCATTTATCTCATACTGTTGATCTTTTTTCTTAGAAAGTTGAAAATTTTTTTTCATTTGTTTGAATATTTTCATTCCTATTGAAATACTAGCAGGTTTAATAACTTGTTTAAGAACATCAGAAATTGATGCGTTTGAACTTTGAACAGCACGTAAACCTGCAAATGAATCATCTATTTTAAATTGTTTATTTGCTTGAACAGTTTTTGGTGCTATTCCAAATAAACTAAAATCTTCATCATCCATAAAATCTTCAGGTTTATTTTTATTACTAACAGATCTGTCATTTTTACGTGACAAAAACTGTGAAGGAGTCCAGCCTTCTTTTGTGCCAACTGAATTGAAGTAACCGGCGGAAAATCCTCCTGTAAAAGCTCCATGAAAACGACGTCGTCCTTTTTCATCTCTAACAATTAAATCTAATTCTTGTTTTTTTGGAGCATTTTGATGATGTTCTAGTTCAGGTAAAGCCGTTCCATAAATAATAAATTCATTTTGATCTTGATTATGATGCCTTTTGTTCCATTTTCTAGACATGTTCATTAAATTAAAAAAACATTTATTTTAGTTATCAACACATGTTTACTAGAGTTCAAATGTTAAATATTTTGAAAACTTGTTTACATTTGTTAAAATACCAATTACGCTATTTATACAGAAAACAATTTAAGAGTAGCACTGAAAAAAATCAGAAAACTTAAAAAAAAAATTTCAACGAATTAAATTAATAATGTCTAAATAATAATTAAATAAGTTTTATTGTACCAAAAAAATTTTGTAAATCCTTTAATATAATACGATCTTTATAGATTTTTAAGCTAAATTATTAAATTTTTAAATTTTAAAATAGCTTATTTAAATAATTAAATAAATTAAAAATAATTTAATCCGAAAATCTTTTTTTTCATATTTATTTATAATTTAAAATTTTCAAAACATTATAACTAAACTTCTATAAACTTCTATTTAGAATAGTTACAAATTAAATTAATTTTACTTTTTTTATCTAAAAGGTTTAAAATATGAAAAAAAAAATCTTAAATTTTATATTTAATTTTTGAACAAAATTTGTTTAACTTTTAAAATTTTAAAATTAAGATACAATAAAAATTTTTAATTTAATAGTTTTAAAAATAATTAACGAACTATGATTTAAGTTATTTTTTTAACTTGTTTTTTATATTAATAAATTTATTGTTAAAAGTTATTTCAACTATTTTACTAATTTAAATAAGTTTCGTAGATTTTTGTTCAATTTACTTTTTATGCCAAAATTTAAACTCAATTTATAAAAATCAAAAAATTAAAATGACAACCATTTTAACAACTATACCATACACTTAAAAATCTAAAAATATTTATTATTTTTATAATAAAATAATTTTTAATAATTTTAAATAAATTATTGGACCTTTTATTAGTTTTCATTTAGTATTTATTATTTAAAAAACATATTTAAAAAGTATTGAAAGTTTAAAAATTATTGAAAAAATTATATGATAGATAAATACAATTTTAAAAAATATAATCTTAACTAAAAATTTTTTTTATATTTAAACTTGTGTTTATTTTTCTTTTAATTTGTTTAAGCTTTAATTTTATTTTTTATATAATCAAATTTTGCCATATATGTTACAATAAATTATTTTTCTTTACATATTAAAAAATTTAATATTTAATTATTATAAAGTAATTTATAATTAATATATAATTAAATTTTGTTTATTTTATGTTTATTAAGATGTTATTAAAAATATTTGATATTATTAATATTTCTTAATTTAATAATTTATAATTCACAAATTTTTATACAATATATATAATGCTAGTTTAATTTATATAAAAGACTTTTTAAAAATTTAAAGGTTTACTCGACTTTCTTAAGTTAATTTAATTATAAAAACAAAAATTAGTATAAATTGCTTTCTAAAATATCCTAAAAGTTAGGTTTTAATATTTGATATTACCCATCAGACTTATATAAAAATAAAAAAGAACAAAAACTGAAAAAAGATAATTTAACAATAAATTGTTTGCAGTTAATAAATAATAAAAAGAATAAATTAATAATGATTGACAATGGAAAAATCTGATAATCTAAATAAACGTTCACTAGTGCTAAAATTTAAAGTTTTTTTAAATATAAAATTTGTTTCAAAGTTATTTATAATTTTGCTTCTAATATAATTAAAAAAAATAAGTCTTTAATAAATTTTTTAAAATTAAAGTTATTGAATAATAAAAATATAATATGGAACATGTCATTTAAAAAAATGTAAATAATGAGTATTTATTAGACTGAAAATCGGTAAAATTGTGAATATATTATCCAATTTGAAAAGCAAAAATTTTAAATATAATCATCTTTGTTACTATAAAATTTAAGAGTTAATTTGGTAAAAAGTGATTTTAAAATTTAAAAAAATGATCATTTTTATTTAAATGATAAAAAAAAAATAATTAGGAATAAAAAATTTTTGGTAATTTTAAATTTGATAAAGTAAGTTTGGTTTATTTTTTAAAACTTTTTTTAAAAAAGTTGATTATAAAGCTTATCTCAATTTTTTTTATTTTGTCTTTAAAAAAAAAAATAAAATTATTTTGACTTTATAATATTGAACAAAATAGATTTTTTTAAAAATTGATGATACCATTACAAAATTGAAAGGTTTAAAATATTGCAAATTTATAAAATTTTTTAGCTTTTTTAAAATTAAATTTAACATTTTTAAAATATTAATAGTAGTTTTATAAATTAAATATTTGTATTTTGTTTAAAAAGATTTTTTGAATTAATTATCAAAAAAGATAAAAAATTAAAAATAAATTAATAAAAATTTGTTTAAATATTTATTAACTTTTTAAATTATATTATTTTGTCAAATATAATAAAATTTAACTAAAATAAATAATTTTCTTAAATTTGATTCACAATTTTTCTTTAAAAAAAAGTCATTATCCTGAATTTATTAGTTATTGTGTAAAATGATTTAAATTTATTTATTAATTTTCTAAAAAAATTTAAATATAAAAAGTAAAAGAAAAATTTTTTTAAGTAAACCTAATATTTTTGCATGAATTAGTTAAAATTTAAAATAACAATACTTTGATAATTTTTTATAATCTAATAAATTTTTTTTGAAAAAAATAATTCATTTTTTCATAAAAATAAATAATATTTTTTTTTTTTGAATATTTTTAAAATAAGAATAGTTTAATATTATTTAAAAATTGTGTAATGGTTGCTGAACTTTTTAGCAATTTATAAAAATGTATATAATAAAGTGATTTTTTGTATCTTGTGAATCTCAAATCTCTTTAATTATTTTTTACAAAATTAATTTAGTAAAATTGCGATTTTAGTTAAAATACATAATTTAAATTTTGTTAGAAATTAAGTTTTATTAGATTTGGTGCTTAATGATAATACAGTCAATATTATCAACAGAATATTTGTTTCTAAAAAAATGGAATATTTTAAAATTAAATTTATTCAATAGATATTTGATTTTATTCATTAATATAATTAATATAAATTTAAAAAAATATTACTTATGTAATATCTGTATCTGCAAATTAACTCAAACTAAGATTTAATGTATAAATCAATAAATATTACAATAAACCTATTGTTAATATATCTATAAAGATAATCAATAATAATCTAGATCTAAAAATATAAATTATATTTTAAATTATCTATTTATAAAGAGCTTAAACATTTTAAAACATTTCAAATTTAAATTAACTTTTAATTTTAATTTTTGAAAAATATTTGTTCAACAAACTTTGAGTCAAATTTTGTTTTTTTTTGTCACTGTTCTTAGTTTTAAATCTTGAAAGTATTTATTACTGACAATTAATATTGTTTAAGTTTTAAATTTAATCAAAATTAAATTTATATTTAATCTTTTATATTGTTATAAATGTCTATTGGAATAAATATTTTGTATAAATTATAATAATTAAAATGTATTATTTTTATAAACTTTGAAACTTTTGGATAACATTCAAAAAAATTATGTAAATAAAAATTCATTATTAACATAAAGATTATAAAAAAGATATATATTTCTCAGATTAAGATTTGATAATAAGATTTAATTAAAATAATTAAAAAGTAATATTAAATAACTTTTCAAAATTCTTTATCATAATGGCGTTGCGTATTCTTTAACACAATCAAATTTTTTTATAAAATCATGTCTCAAGCTGATAAAAAAAAATCGTTTTACTGGCAGCACTATTTGATTTTTGCGTTTGTTTCATTAAAACTTTAATATCTTGTCTAACGAATTGAAATTTTATGAATAAACTGTTCTTCTAAAAGTTTACTTTTTTTGTCATCTATTTAATTTTTATAAAAAAAAAGAATTAAAGGAAACAGCAAAAGTATATAACAAATCATTTGTTAATCGTAGAATTGGTGATTTTCACTAGTCAAATCATTATTTTTCAAAAATATTAAAGTCGTTATTTCAAGTTTAAATAGCTTAAAAAATGCGATATTAGCAAAGGAATAAGTGAGAATAAATAAGAAATTTAATTGGGAAAAAAATAATTGATGAAGAAGTTTGATAAATGTGTTAAAAATGAATACACGACCTTGTTTAATCATATTTGTATTGACACTGTTTTTTTAATTTAAAAAATTGAATTTTTGCAACTATATTTATTTTTCATAAGTAGTTGTCTTATTGTTATTTTAAATCGGATGCAAAAATATGTTTTATCAGCATTCTGTTTTTTAACAAGTAAAAAAGTATAGAAAAAAATTATAAATAAATATCATATGTATAATTAGAGTAGTGTGGTTTTTGATGTAATTGAATATTAAATTTAAAAAAATAAATAACTTATAAAATAAAAATATGTTACTATAATAAGTTTATTTTAAAAAATAAAAAAACCTGTAAGGTAAAAAAAATAAGCTTTATTTTAATTTGTATTCTAACACATTAATGTTAATAATTTTACATTAAAAGAATTTTAATGATTTAATAGAATTTAAAATTTAACTTTACTGTGTTATATACAGGATTATATAAATTATGTTTATACTATGTTTAAAATATTTGTCAAAATTTTCAAACAAAAAATCACTATTGAAATTTATTTGGAAATTTGTATCTTGACTAATACTGAATTATTAAACAAAAACTTTTTTATATAATTAGTCATACTATAGGTTTTTTTATTTTTTTAAATATTTGTTTAATTATTCTTAACTAAATTTTTTTCTTAAAATTTGAAAAAATTAAAAAAATAGATTTTAAATCTATAAAAAAATATCTTAAATTGTGGTTATGTTTGCAAACAAAATAACATCAATAATAATTAAAAATTCGTAATAAGTTAAAATAAAATAGGTTTTCATAAAATATTATAATTGAGTTATGAAAATCAAAAATTTTGTGAGTTGGTATAAAATCATTTGATTATATTTCTTCTACATATCTATATTTATGAGAGAATAATTCAACAAATAAGTTTTTGATATTTTAGCAATAAATTCAAAATTACTTATAATACTATTTCAACAACTATTACTGAAATTTGATAAAAATTTTTGAAAATTTTAAAATAAATACTTAAGGTTTAAAATATAAATAATTATTTTGAAATAGAAATTTATTGTTAAAAAATTTAAAACATTTAACACTTTTTCCGATTGTATTGACGTTCTTGATATTATAGTAAATTTTGTTAATAGCTGTTCCGAATACTTTAATTATAAATGTTTTTTTAATATTATTTTTATGATTGGAGTAAATCATGGCTATAAATTCATTAACGTGGATTTTAATAAAAATAATAAATATGATAGTGCAGTATGAAATTGATTTTTTTTTAAAAATGTAGTAGTTTAAAAAATGTTTCAAATTTTCAAATTTAATTTAATTTTAAATAAATAACTATCTTTTATTTTTGTTATCAATAAAACTTTTTCTTTAAAAAGTAATTTAATAAAACTTTATTTTAAAAAAGATCTAATACAAGAGAAAACAATTTAAAATTATGTTAAAAATTCATTCAGAATATTATCTAGATATGTTCAAATAACTTAAAAACTAAATTTAATTAAAATAGAGACAACTAAAACTAATTTTAACATCTTGCATGTTACATAAAACAATGATTTTAAAAAATTTACAAAATATTTTTTTAAATGATAATTTTTATTTAAATTATAATTAATTTTTTAAACAACAATTAAAAAATTTAATCTTTTTAAAAATTAATATAAGATGTTAATAATGCATTTAAGAAATAGAAAAAATAGATTAAAAAATTATTTTATAAATAATTTTTTTTTTTATTTTTTTAAATAAATTTTTATTTTTTTCAATTATTTAATTTGAAAACATAATGATCACTTTATTAATATTCGTAATTAAAAATAAAGAAGAATTTTTTCTATTATTTATAAATAACAAAAATGTTAAATAAATTTACTTTTTAGTAATTTTGCTTACCAATAATTTTTTTAAATTTTTTTTTTAAATTTATTTTCAAAAGAGTTTAAATTTTTTGATATTATTTATTGATAAATTACACAGTTTTTTAAATATAAAAAAACTAAAAATTATTTTTTAACTATTTCTGTACTCAAGACATTTGATTGATCAGTTATGTAGGTTTCCAATTAATGTTTATTTTTAATCAATAAAAGAAGATTTTGCTTTTTATATTAGTTGAAACAAATTATCAAATAATTCAACTAAGATTTTTTTTTATCTACCTAAATTTATTTAATAATTTTAATTTATAAATAATAATTGTAATAATTATTTTTGTTTTAAAAATCAATTCCTAATTTCTATTTTAAATATAAAATTAACATGTAAATATAAATTAAATATTGATTAACAAAATTTTCATCTTACTCAAAAAAATTTATAACAGATTTTGTAATAAGATAAATTGTAAGCAAGTTATTCTTTAATAGACTAGGATAAGTTACAGAAAAGTACTCTACAGGTGTTTCTAAAAAATGTTAGTAGTAAAACAAATTCAATTTCGATACCATAATTTTCCGACTATTTTACTTTTGTTTTAGATTGTTTAAAATTCTAAAAAAAATTATCTGATTAAAGTAAGATCCAAACATTAATCTCTTTTTTTTAGTATGTAATAAATATTATTACATATAATATAATACATAATGATAAATACAGATAAACAAGTTTGTTGACGCAAACAAAACTCTTATAAATACTTTTAACTATGATTAAAAACATTAATTTTGAATTTAATTATCACTAATATAAGATACCTAATATTTAATGTTTAATTCTTAAAAAAGTACAATTTTTTAATAGTAGTAGTATTATTCTTTAACATTAAATAATTTTCTTTAATAGGTTTGGTTAAAATGTCTAACAAGATTTCTGTCGTCGGTCAAGATATTAAAAAAAATGGCAAATACAATTTTCTTTGAATCTATTCAATGATTGTTCAAAATTTTCAAAGACTCATAACGCAGTATTGTTTCACGTCAGTAACTTGTCATATAATTCAGATACAATACAACTTTACTCATTAATCAAATGCATACATCATTAATAAACAAAGTGTCAATCGCAAACTAAAACTCTTTACTAAAAAAAAAGTAACTTTTTTTTAAAAAACTTTTCTCTAAGAAATTATCTACTAATGTATCCCAAACATGTTTCTCAATTTGATATTTGACACGTATCATAGGCTTTTTTAACCAAAAATAAAAACACTGATTACCCCAAATTTTTTTATAGTACAACATCACGTAATGAGTAAAACAATGCTTCAAACGTCAACGTGCTTAAATCACTTAACACATCAAATCACTTTATTAAAGATTTAAGACTGAAAGAAATTTCAAAAGACTTGTGCATTTTTATAAAAAAACAAAGCATATTTTAAATACAATCGACAAATATACAGAAGATGCCTAAACATCACCACAGAACTAGTCGTGAAATTATATTTGATGGACTCGATCGTTTTTAAGATTACGACACCAAGCAATTTAACACTTTGTAATGAAACCAAACAACTAACCTAAACGGAATACAAGTGGACTAACCTAAGTAGCACAATTGCTTACCTATTTAAAATCCTCCTTTAAAAATTAAAACCACCAGATACATCATTCACTCAAAATTTCAAATATTCTTAACTTGTAAAACCAGAAAAACGACCACATTCATAATACAACTTACAATGTACAGAACTTGAATCTACCACAATGATGATTATGATATGATTTTCAAAAACAACAAGTCAAACATGCATGTTAAATCAATCAATCAATTACAACAAAATTTAATTTTAACAATAATTAACTATGCCCCTAATGAGGTCTAATAAAATCAGATCAAGTCATGAAACTGACCGCAGATGAATAAACAGATGCCGTTGATGATGAATTTTTTTATTCCAATTAATTCACATATTGCATTTCTTAATTTCAATCTTTTATGACCGATTTCTAGATTAAATTGCTAAGTAAATTTTTAGTTTCAAAAAACTCAATGTCCGTACCAAATGGTCAAAAATTAAATATTTTAATATTCGTGAAAATAGCAACCCGGCGGCTTCATAACATTTACTGCCTATTATTTACAATGCGATCATATGTTTTTTGCGATCAATGGTTAAATTCATTTCTTTTGATATATTGACATTTACTTGAATACAACAAAACTTTTTTATCTTTTACCGATCTAACTAGAAGAATGGCTTTGGATCATTCTTCGACTTCAAATGGTGCAATCACTGCAAAAAATCTAGCCACTGAACTTAATGTTATTCCCAGACACTCTGTTCATACTCTTGTTTTTAGATCTTTAAAAAGAGCTCAAGATATGTTTGTAAGCAATCAAGGTGAACTGCCAGAGGAAGATGAACAGTGGAATGAAAAAATATTATCTATAAAAGCAAAAGATCAGTATGGACCTATCAAAGAACTCGTGGATAACTCGCAGATGAATGGCAAAAGTTACAAATCTAAATTTGACAAACTTGTTGATCAAGAAAAAGAACAGAACGGAATTTCATTTGGACCTCAATTCGGTAAATGATAATTAACCCAAAAATAAAATCGAAAGTTATATTTTTAATATTTTTAGGTCCATCCTTCTCAGAAAATGCAGTCGCACTTCCCAATGAAAATGTTGTTACTGAATATGAAAAATATCCATTATCTACACAAAAGTCAACAGGAATCAATGCCAAAAATAACGAACTAATACTTTCATCAGGTGTTTCAATCACACCAAAACGACAACAACAAATGTTAAAACCAGAATGGCATGCTCCTTGGAAATTAATGAGAGTTATTGCAGGACATACAGGATGGGTTCGTTGTTTAGCAGTCGATCCGTCAAACGATTGGTTTGCATCAGGATCTAATGACAGAATTATTAAAATTTGGGATTTAGCTAGTGGTAAATTAAGATTGTCTTTGACTGGTCACATTTCAGCAGTTCGTGGTTTAGAAGTCAGTAACAGACATGCATATTTATTCTCTTGTGGGGAAGATAAAACGGTAAAATGCTGGGATTTAGAATATAATAAAGTAATTAGACATTATCATGGTCATTTAAGTGGTGTGTATTCTATTTCACTTCATCCAATGGTTGATGTATTAGTAACAGGAGGAAGAGATTCATGTGCTAGATTATGGGACATGAGAACCAAAGCACAGATTCATTCTTTAACTGGTCACACCAATACTGTTTCTTCTGTAAAATGCCAAGCTGTAGAACCACAAATTATTACAGCTTCTCATGACTCTACAATCAGATGTTGGGATATTGTAGCTGGCAAAACAATTGTTACTTTAACACATCATAAAAAAAGTGTTCGAGCTCTTGAAATTCATCCTAAATTTAATATGTTTGCTTCTGGCGCACCTGATAATATAAAGCAATGGAGATGTCCTGATGGAAAATTTGTTCAAAATTTTGAAGGTCATAATGCAATTGTAAATTGTTTAGCAATAAATGGTGATAATGTACTTGTATCAGGCGGTGATAATGGTTCAATGTTTTATTGGGATTGGAGAACCGGATATAATTTCCAAAGAACACAAGTTGCACCACAATCAGGTTCTATTGAATCTGAAGCTGGTATATATGCAATGAAATTTGATGTAAGTGGAACTAGATTAATTACGGCAGAAGCTGATAAAACTATTAAAGTTTATAAAGAAGATGAAGACGCAACAGAAGAAACACATCCAATTAACTGGAAGCCAAATTTATTTAAAAGAAGTAGATATTAAAAATTTAATTTATTTTTTTTTTTAGACTTTTATTATAAATAAATTTTTTTATAAAATAATGTAAATATATTATGTTTCATTTTAAATTTATTATTATTAACATTTTTATATGAATTTATGTATCATTTTAATGTGAATTATTTAGAATTATTTCAAAAAAATTAAATAATTTCATTTTTTTTATTTGAAATGATAATTAAAAATATAATATTCAAAAATACTAATTTTTTTTTAATTATACAGCAAATATCATGTATTTATATTTATATATTTAAATATTGAATAAGTTTTAAAATTTTAAATATTTTATTAAAATAGCTAACGTCAGCCAATTTAAATATTATTTCAAATTTGCATTAATATAAGTTGTTACCGGACAATCTTTTAATAATAACTTATATAGCAAACATTAAAGTAGTTTTCATTAGTTTTTTATTTTGTACTAATATTGCAAATTTTATTATCTAGCTAATAAAAATAATAACACAATATTAATACTAAATATAATTTACTTATTTATATAATAAGAAATGTTATAAATGTTTTTTAATCTGTTGATTACAAATACATTGACAAATGAGTTAATTTGCTACTTTATTCCTATTTGTAAAAAAACATAATATATATCAATATGTTTAAATTAGTATTATAAATATACTATAATATAACTATAAGTTAACAAAAATCATATTATAGTATTTAATATTAGATTTTAAATAAACAAAATTTTATAATATAATTAGAATAGTTTTTAAATAACTTTATTTTACTTATTTTTTATATATGTTTTTTTACAGTTAAAAATCAAATTAGCTTCAACAAAATGCTAAACAAATATAAATTATTTTTTTACAAAGTTTGCATTAATTCAAAGCCGTAATTGAATTAAATATTTAGATTAATAAATTAAACCAAATAATTTTTTTACATTTAGAAGAAATATTTGTCCAATTTCCAGTTTTTTGACAAGTAATAATTTCATTTTTATATTCTGCATTGCTATAATCGCAAACAACTTCAATCATGTTACCGAC
Organism: Pyemotes zhonghuajia; assembly: GCA_025170145.1. Lineage (NCBI taxonomy): Eukaryota > Metazoa > Arthropoda > Arachnida > Trombidiformes > Pyemotidae > Pyemotes > Pyemotes zhonghuajia. Next base: position 11,011,639 of record CM045845.1, read on the forward strand.
ATAAAAAGTATCTTGATTTAATAAATAATTTTCACCATTTGAAATATGATTTAAAAATAATTTAGGATGCTGACAAGTTATTTGTTCGCAAAATGGCATTTTATTGGACCATTGACCATTTTCTAAACATTTTAATTGGTTATCACCTTTTAATTCAAATCCTAAATCACACGCAAACTTTGCTTTATCTCCAATTTTATTTCCTTCAAACATTAAACTAGGTAATTTGATGATTCTAGATATATTATTGCTATTTTTACTTATTTGAAGAGCATTATCCAAATCAATACTAAGTTCAAGTTTATCACATTCTTTATCTAAAAACAAATTAATTAAATAACATAAATCAATGAAATAAAAAATTGTCCTTACAAATACATTTAGGCTTTTTGTTGCTCCAATTTCCAGATGGTAAACATATACTTTCATCTGAACCCTTTAAAACCATAGCTTTTTCACAAGCAAACAAAACTTTAGCATTCATTTTGTGGTTTTCGTTGCTTATAATTAATCCATTGTCAGTCACAATTTGATCACATTCCACGTTTTTTACCACAATTTCTATTGAGTGTTGTTTCTTAAACGGTGTTAAGCATGTATAAATTCCTAAAATAATAAAATAATTAAATCGATTTTTAATAATTTGAAAATATATCTAAAAATACCAGAATCTTTATGAGAAGCATTATAAATACTTAATGTATATTCCAAATTTGAATCTCGTCCACTTTCCTCTATCCAACCTTGTTTATATTCACTAAGTTTATGACTAAATTCCCAAACAGGATTTCCGTGTCTTCGATGCCAAATACAGTTTAAATTAAGTGTGACACCTGGTAAAACCAATAACTTTCCATTAGGAGTTAAAGCAATTTCTCCATTTTGGTGATGAAATGTTATAATCGGCACCTGTTTTTCTAAATATAATTAAAAAAAAATATTAAAAATAATTTATCTTTTGTTATAAAAAAAAATTTTGCATATGAAAATTTTTTAAAAATTTGAAACAAGATTAAAATTATGATTTAGAAAAAATGCAATTTAAAAAAAAAAACAAAAACTAGTGAATTAAACAAAATTTTAATGCTAATAATTCACTAATGATGAATTCATTTAAATGTGACACTCAATTTAAAAATTGATATTTTTTTTATATTTGAATAACAGTTTATTCAAAAATAAGTGGCAATTTTAATAATCTTATTGGTAAAGTAAAAAAAAAAATGTTGAATATATTTAATAAAAAAAGAAAAAAAATAAAAATTATAAAAAAAGTATAGTTAAAAAATAAAACTATTAAATACAAAAAATTAATAAACTCTTGAACTTTGCCTGCGAATAAATTTTCAATCAAAAACAAAGTTAGAAACATAAAAAAGTTAAATTGAAATTAAAATAATACAAATTTGTAATCAAGCAGATGAATAGTACGATTATATATAAATTTTATGAAATATCGTTTTTTTTTATGTGATAATTTGTTTTATATTGCATTTCTAATTTTAACTTCATATTAAATTCCCAACTACATTTAATTACCTGGGCTAGTTTCATTCGCCATAGGAATTGAGAGAACTTTACAAACAGGTCTTATTCCATTCCATTGTCCATTCACGCAAGTACGCTGTGAACTACCTAAAATCAAGTTAAATTAAAAGCAATGATTTAAAAAACAATAGACATAAAAACAAAAATCAGAGATATATGAATAAATAAAGGAATTTATTAATAAAAGATTTTTTGCCATAATGATAACAAAAAGTTAGTGAGTTGGAATCAAGTTATAATAATTATGATTTTTTGCGAATAACTTAATTGACAAAAGTAACGCAATAAACTTGACAATTTTGAAATCCAAAAAACTGTTAACCTAAATCAAGCTTGTTCAATCTTATATAAATTAAACATTTTTGAAATTATTATAAAACAAACCTTGAAAATTAAATTTTCCTATGTCTATACATCGAAAAGTAAGAGTAGTTCCTTGGGTAAAACTTATGGGTTCACCATCTTGATTATTCAAACTTAATAGATGATCATTGTGAAACGTGAGCACGTTACTATTTTCTAGTTTGTCTAATTTACATTCAGGCAGCAAAGATTTATTTAATTGCTGCACGGATGTTTGTTCGAAAGGCAATAGATTATAAGACACTAATTTAGTTCTTAATAAAACTGATTTATTTAGAACTTTTTGTATCGAATTGTTCAAAACAGATCCAGTCGTGTTCAATATTACACGTTTTGGTATGATAAGTTTGGGCGTAGATAAAGATTTTAATTTTTGAGATGTAGTCATTTTGGAAGTTGAAACTTTAAATTGATTTAACTCTGAATTGTTAGATTGTGATTTTGGTGTTTTAATTAAATATATTTTACTGGAAATTGATTGTGAAACATTCTTCAAAGTGGGGTAGATCGGCGGATGTAAAACTTTAGCCTGCTGTTTTATTGTTTCTAGACAAGGTAAACGCTTTGCAACCCAATTACCTTCCACACAACGTAATAACCAACTTGATTTGATCATTACCACTTGTTTTTCATTGAATGGCTCATTATTCAACCAATCATCCTCTTGAGATTCGTTCAAACAACGCAACAAAATTAGAGCACCTGGTGGTTGTAAATGATTTCTGGTTATGAGATGCTTGTAATGTTGAATTGATTTAGGTTTTTTCAGAATTTTTGATGATAATTTAGCTTGATTAAATTTTGTATTTTTTTCTTCAAATAAAGGAAATTGATCAGACGCAAAATGTTTATTAGTAATTTCTACTAAACCAATCAGTTTAGAAGATTTTGATAACGGATTTTGTAACTTAATCATATGTTTAAGCATTGATTGAACACGTGTAGGCATTGGACACCATTTAGATTTAAAGCTCTCTATTTTTGAACCACTTAATACTGAATTTGTTACTTTTTCTAATTGGTCTAGTTCAATTTGATCTTGTTCGATTAATTGCTCTAACTGCTGCTCATCTTCTTTTTGTGATAGTTCATCAATCATTACTTTTGGCCAATAGTTTTTTAATGATTTTTGAATTGTTTTATTTTTTTTAATAGGATTTGATTCATTAGTTAATGGCGAACAAATAGGCCATTTAATCAAAGTCAAATTGTTATATTGGAAAGATTTAAAAGTTGTATTTTTTTCAAATTTATATGGAGAATCATGAACATAAACTACACTTAGTAAACCAAAATGACATCTTAAAGTTTTAGCACCAATTAATTTAAATCCCGATTTACATTGTACTGTGATTAGCTGATCATGATCAATTTTTTGGTTTGCTTTTATCAATTCAGCTCCCATATAATGTATAGCATTTTTTACAGGATGGTCAAGTATACAAGAAGATTTGAAACATTTTGGGGTAGCAGGTCGCCATTGACCATTAATACATTTTACTGTTTGATTATCACCTAAATTAGACATAAAACCAGCTTTACATCTTATTGTTAAATTATAACCTTCCGAAAATTGTAAATAAAAATTTTTTTCAACCAATTTATTACTGCTTTGACTAAAAATAAAATGTCCATTTTTATTCAAACTACATTTCTTTTCATTAACTAAAAAAAAAAAAAAAATAATATTTAGTTATATTTTATTAAAAATAAATTAAATTTTTTTTTTTAAAGATAAATTTAAAAATTATTTAAATAAACAAAAACATCTATATTAAATTAAATCAAAATCAAAAACAAATTAAATATGTATTTTAAGTGAAAATATTGTTTATATAAAACAATTCAAATAGATTATTAAAAAAAATAAAATTTTATTTAAATTTTTAATAAAAATTTTGTTCATAACATTATTAAAAAAATATATAGATTTTTAATGTAAAATGTAAAATTATATATTTAAAAAAATTATTGCTAACCAAAAAAATTATAAATATAATTAGTTTATTTAAAACAAAATTTTTTTTTTAATTTAAAAAATATTAAATTATTCATCTATTAATAATTTAAATATGTAATTAAATCAAATTAATTTATATTTTATTAATTATATTTTTATTTAAAAAATATAGTTTTTATTTTTTTTTTTTTATATAATTTTTTAATATTTATTTTAATAATTAATAAAAAAATTAAGAAAACTACATTTATAAAACAAATATAGGTAAAATAAAGTAAAATTTTTTTTAAAAATTTATTTATAAAAAATAAATAAAATATGGACTTTGGCAAATTAAACCAGGTGCGAAGATAAAAAATATTAATTTATATTTATTGAATCATTAATCTAAAATGTGGAGAAAAAAATTCACACTCAATTTAATTCAATCTAGAGTCTTAATGTTAAAGAAATAAAATTCAAACAAATTATTTAATAAATTGGCAAACTAAAAGGCATAACAACTAAATTAAACTTTTTTTTGTCTTATTTTTTTTTTTTGTAAAAGTAAATAATTAAAAAAAGAAATGTAACAAAATCATAATTTGCGTTTGTTTGCTTATCAGGTTTAAGAAAATGGCAAATTTATTTTAAAGAATGCACAATTAGCAAAACCTTTGCCAATGGCAATCAGGATTGAATTCAATTTTATCGTTCATTTAGTTAATCTAAAAAGCAAATGTTTACCTTGATCTAATGTCCCAATGGCTGTAGGCGTGTCTGTGTGTTTAGATTTGTGCGGCCAGACAACATTTTGCATTAAAGATTCGGTTTGTTTACTTTGATCCAAAAATTCCAATAATTCTGAAAGGGCACGTTTTTGTCTTAATAAATGATTTAAGATTTTATACCGTGAGTGGGAACTTTTTTCACAACGAGGCCGTTCATAAGGTCTCCATTTTCCCGCTACACAGGTGGCTGCAGAGGGTCCAATCAATTCAAAACCTTTGTCACACTCGTATATAAGTTTCTTGTTGCTTGCTACATTATGAATGTAAGGTCGAAAATCGTACATGCCCATGTGCCCAACTAACAATATTCGACCATTATCTAAGGGAGCCATATTTGAACAAAAAACTGTATCCAAAAAAAAACAGCAAAAAGTTAAGTAAAAAACAAAAAAACCGTTATAAATAAAAAATTGCTTTGTTTAATTAAAAATCATTTATTAAAAATATAAAAACTATTTTACTAAAAAAATAAGATAAAAAAAATAAATTGATGAAAATTTAAGAAATAAAATTTCTTACTTTGTCTGCAGAAAGGATCCACTTGTGTCCATTGGCCATAATTGCATTTACTATATTCTGGACCTTCAAGCACAAATCCATCGTTGCAACGGAAACGGGCTCTAGATCCATGGCCAATATACGGAGCAATAACAATGCCATTTTTTGGTGCTTTGGGCAATCGTTTACAACGTTCTGTAACATTTAGATTGGCGAAATTGGAAGAAAAAATTAAAAGAGAAAATTGGGAGAGAAAATTTGGAGAGAAAATTGGAAGAGAAAATAAAATGAGAAAACTTAACAAATGAAGCATTTCAAGTGAAATCAGTTAGACAAATTCAGAAATACAATGAAAAACAAGAAAAACCCAGAATTTTAGTCAATAAGATGAAACATTGATGAAAAAACAGACAGAAAAACTCGAATTCGATTTGAACATGGTTTCAAGCAAAAGATAAAAAAAAAAAAATTAAAAGTCAGTCAAAATAAAACTGATAAACAAGAATAATCAAGAATCAAATATTGAACAAAAAAAAATGCATAAGAAAATAAGATAAAATCAAAACGGTAAAAAAACAAAACAAATTGGAAATGACATAAAATATAGAAAACACTTTTGAAGATGTTTTTAAGATGATAGAGATTCACAACAAACACTTGTGCTAGTTTTTGTGTATAATTTATGTCTATACCTACTGATGGTGTATGTATGATGATATGAGTATAATGGTACGAGATTGGTATGTGGTTTAGTTAAATGTCACCTGAAGTTGGTCATCCGAAACAAAGAGATTCTGAAAACAAGTTTCTAACATCCGTCGATACAAGAATAAATAGTCGTTTAAAAAACTCAAAAACTAAATAAACCGGAACATTTTTTCAAAACTTTAGAAATTTCAAAACTTTATTTTTATCTTATTTAAAAAAAATTTTTGTTTTTTATGAAACTTTCCGTCCCGAAGGAAAAAAAATTTAAGCATATTTAGCATTCTTTGTTACTATTATTTTATTTGTTTATTTAAAATTATCTAATATTTTTCGTCATATTCATCACTATTTTTAAGTTTTAATAATAAACTGTTGAACAACAAGTCAAAATAATTCGTGCAATTACTATATTAGAACTAGTAGACTAAATTAAAAGTGCACAAAAAGTTAAAAAAATTAAAATGCATCTTAATTCGATAAAATTTAATTAAAAAAATGCTTTTAAATATCCTATCCACAAAATTTTGCCCAGTTTAAACATTTACCTTTGAAAAGTTATCAATAAAAAATGTTATAAAAGGCAAAATGCGACTAATTTGATTGAGCATTGATTTTTGTGTGGAAAATTTTCATAAACCTTAATTGAATTCAGTTTTAAGAAATGAAATTATATCGATTTCAGTAAAACAACAGAATAAACGTTGGTAATAATGTAAAACAAAAAAAGTAAATAACAGAAATCAATTAAAGTTTAGATTTTAATAGCTAGAGTATTAACTCAATGTAAAATTAGATTGCGTGATATTTGAATTACTTGGCTGATGAAAAGCAAGATAAAAATGGGGTGAAGATGGTTGAAAGTATTTCCGATCGCTGGTGACGACCGTACTTACCTGGTACACAGACCGGAAGATAGGTAAAAACGCCATTGTGGCAAATGGCAGGTTGTGGCAAAAACGGAAGTTCGTAGTTGGGCTGACATTGAACTGTAATTGTCTGTCCATGTGGAATAAGTTGTCCCGGAAGATAGTCTTTGATACTAGCATTGATCATTTTGGGTACAACACAAGAATCCATACAAGTAGGCATTTCGTGAGACCATTGTGCTTTTTCATTGCACTTTGTATAATTGGCCTGCCCCATCAAAGTGGCACTGCCTGTGCACCGGAAGTGCAAAATGGTGCCTATTGGCCATCCTTGAGATTCTACATTGGCAGAAGCAATATCTGTATCAAAAGGTGCAAGTTAAACATTAATAAATAAGGTCAATGGGAGCAAAGTACACACAAGTTATTAAAATAAAAAAACCAATTAAAATTTATAAATTAATTGCAGTTTTTTATGCTTTTGTCAATTGCGACTTTTTGTCAAATTTAACTTTAGGAACCGCTTTTAAAATGACAAAATATTTTTAAAAAATCATTATGAAAACAACTTGTAAAAAACGATTTAGTCACAATAATTCAAGACGACGCGTAATTGTTTCAAAACGTCTGAACTATAACTTACAAAATTTCGATCAAATAATTTGTGCAGTTAAAAAAAAGTCACAGCAAAAAGTGTTGCTCCGATACCGGGAATCGAACCCGGGCCTACTGGGTGAAAGCCAGTTATCCTAACCACTAGACTATATCGGATTAGTTGAAGGAACAACTTTCTTTTTTAATCCCCTTAATTAGTTTCAACAACCAGATTTAATTGGATTAACAATCAAACTTACCAAGAATAGATCCTACTCGATTGTCTTCAGATGCCAATCGCAATTCAAGCAAAGGGTCGTTATCCAGCAGGCGATCGCCTTTATCCAAAGGTGCGGGATAGAGTTCGTTTTGGGCGCTTACAATGATTTGTACGTTATTTTGGCGACCAATGGGTGGACAATTAATTGGTTCACAGTTGACTTGCTCCTGATTTGTCCAACTACCACTAGCATTACAAACAGCTCGACTAGGCCCCTTTAACTCAAAGCCCGTCAGACATTCAAAGCGAGTGATTGATTGAAATATTGTATTACTAAATATTGCTCTGCCATTTACTGGATTCGCTGGAGCAGCACAAGAAATTGCTGTGTCAGAAGCAAGATGAGTAAATGATGATTAAATTGGCGAAAAAGGTGATAAACGGTGGAAAGTTTACCGATGGGAAAAAAACAAAGAACAAGATTTAAAAAATCACAGGCAATAAATTTCACAATTTAGTGAGCTCAAGTTTTAAATTCATGCCGCAAAAGATCAACTAAAGATCACTGACCAAATTCACCGAATTCGCTTTTTGCCCTTTATTTTAAATAAAAAATATGTGAAATATTTGCTTTTGAAAAATGCATCTTTTACATCAACTATGTAGTATTACAATGAATTTGCACATTCAAAAGCAACAAAACAGCAATATATATTTAAAAGCCAAGTTTGATAAAAATTTTAAAACACAAAACTTGCTAAAATATGTTTTTAAAGTGTTTAATGTAAAAACTCTGTTTAATTTTTTAAGAGTTTCATTTTTTACCCATTAACAATTTGCACAGTTCATTATGTCTGCTCAATTTTATGTTTTCAATTGAGTACAATCATGAAAAAAACAATCAAATTATTAAAATTAATAAAAAAAATTAAGAAACTATATTCACTGTCTGTATATAAAAATTTGAAACAATGAAATTAGAAACAATTAAAAAAAATGTAAATTTGTAGCTTATCAACAAGATGAATGATTTGTAAATTGTTTAAATCTCATGCGTATTAACAAAAATATATATAAAAAAAAAAAAAAAAAACTATTAGAAAAATATTTAAATTCTAAGTCGTATTAAGTCACTACTTTTTCCCCATTAATAATTGGTCAAATAAAAAAACTAATAATGTTATGACAAAAAGTAATATAGTTTAAATAGAATTTTTCCACAAGAAAAAACAACTTAACTATATTAAACCTAAATTTTATTTTTAAAATTGAATTGAGTCTAAATTAAAAAAACTAATCCGATGCTTTGCATAGCTAAAGCACTGATTAGTAGTAAAAAATTTAAATTAATTATCTTTAAAATAAATTGTATGGATATATTTAATTTAGTTTTACTAAAATAGGCGTAAACTTGTTTTAATGTTTATTATCGTTTTTCTTAATCCTTTCTTTTTCTTTGTTTTTTTTCTTTCAAACTTTGCATAAACAAAATTCAGTTACTTTTTCATACGCACTGTTGTTCAGTTATATTATTTAACTTGTCAAATTCTTAATGTGCATTATCAAGTTTATACCTTCTGTAAAATTCGTAAATCCAACATACAATTAAGTTAAACCTTAACTTAAATCATCAGAGTATTGTTAAAAAAAAATAAATAAAATTATTAGTATATTGTGTAAAAAGTAAAAAATTAAAAATAAACACAAAATATTTTTTTTTATTATTTACCATATTAAAAAATACGGCACATGAATTTTATTAAAAGCGTTCATAAATTTTTTTGGAATAAAAAAATCCAATATAAAGATGAAATCTGTAAAAACTTAAAAAAAGAACTAATATCTACTAAATTTTAATTGGTTACTTTATTAAAATATTTAATATTTTGATACAAAACAACAGGCTGTAAAAAAAGTAAAATAAAGTATTTTTATGATCAATGCAAAGAACAAGTTTGGTATGAACAAATTCGACCACTGTAATAGCATCTGGGTTTTACACATTTACAGTTATTTTAAACTGCAACTAGATCATCCAATAGTAAATATTAGCTGAAGAATTCTTAATATAAATTGTGTGTTTGAAGTTAATAGTTGATAGTTATAATAATAGTTGGCAACATCAAAAGAACATCTAATGACATCGGCTATTTAATAAGCTCTTTTTATGTTAAAAGCATTTTAAAAGTTCTGTTTAAAACAACTTTTTCAAGGCAATTTGGTTTTTACACCTTTATAAATAGTTTTTAACCAAATCTTGCAAGATAAAGACAATTCGATTTTTTGTCGTTTAAACCGTTATTTCTTTATTTGCATTAATTTCTGCCTTATTTAATTTACTCAGTCATCTGCATTATCTCAACCACACATTGTCCCAAGTGGTGTGCACAATTATCTCGCAATGTAACCTTTTTATCCTAAGTGTGTTTGCTAAAAAAAAACAAAAAAAAACAAGCTTTACATGAGCAATTTTGATCAGAACATTACAGCAGCAGCATCATGTCATCTTTTTATAACAAACTCTACTATTTTAATTCAACTGGCTCAGTTGGCTCAGCTGGCTCAAGTGAATTTTCAGGCTTAATTACAATTGCAATGTATTGGACTCGAGCTGCTATTAGACAGCGGCTGTTCTTTGTCAGATATGAAACACTAGTTTGAGATTTGCAACTTGATCCAAAAATCTTCAAGCAAACGTACGCAGACAAGAAGAAAAAAGTTGATACATTTAAGAAAGTCCAAAATGAAGCTGGGTGACGTTTACAGTGAAAAAATTGAAAAAATAAAGCGGAAAATCAGCAAAACAGTTTCATATGCTAATAGAAAGAAAATATTCATTTTACTTGTGGCCAGTGAAGCTTAAATACAGTTTGCACAATGTTAGTTGATTGCTTTAAACTTACTAAGATGCATCTCAAATTAAGTCACAATTCAACTGAAACATTTTCACGTTTAAACATCAAATCAAAGATGAAAAGCACATGAAAACATAGTTGAAATATGAAATTAAAAATCGAAAATGTGAAACATAAAAAAAACGTGCAATTTTGCGTTTCTTACCTATTAGCGGCAGAAAACGCAATTCATATGTTTGTGAAAAAATTTTAAGAAAAAGTTAAGAAAATCAAACACTTGCACGCTTTTCTCAAATTAGACCATCATTAATCAGATGCACTTGATGAAATTGCAGAACAGTCTGGCTACGCTTGATAAGCGCCAACTGTCAAGAATCATAGGTTTAGCACGTCAAGTGAACAAAGGATTGCAATAGACAACATGTCATGCACCAGCTGTTTCGACAAGCTCATGTCCATTGAAATTGTTTTATTTTTTGTATTCAAACAACTATCCAAGGCATCAATACTTGATGTATTAGTTTCTTATTTAGCATGCTGATGACTCGCTGAAAAAGTCTTACTATCAAATTTAATTCAATACAATTAAATTAATCATTTTTAGTGTGATTATCTGCATTAACATGCGCAAATCTAACTTTCATTGGCCCACTACTTCTTTTTACTTGGTCATTGAGACAAATTTAAGAAATTGGTCCAATTTTCCATTCAAATCAATACTCACGTTTACACTGGGGCATCGGAGATGTCCATTGGCCATTAGATTGACAGTAAATGTCACTCTTTCCAAACAATTCAAAACCTTCGTTGCAGTTGTATGTGACTCTACTTGTAAAACTGTATTGAGTGCCTTCTTTGCGCCCATTTTCCAGATCCATCGGCACTCCACAACTTTTTGCTTAATTTAAAATAAAAATTAATCTTATGATTTCTCATAAAAAGTAGAATTTGTTTTCAATCAATTGCTTGCAATTGCTAAAAAGATTTTTTTCTGTTGAATATATTTAATTAAGATCAGATGAAATAACAATAAGCGTAATTAATTAATAGCAATAAATAAGCAGAAACAAAAAGAAAACATACAGGCTGTCTGAAGTCAATGAACAAGAGTTTTGAAGGCTCTTTCTCATACCGATTACTATTCGCACACGCGACATACCTGAGCTATGACTATTCCCGCGACATTTAGCGATTCTTAAACAAAACAAGTCTTGGCTAAAAAACGCAAATCTTAAAAATAAAATTAAAACACCTGTGAATTTAACCTATTACTAGCTTCTGTTTAGTTATCGGTTGGTTTTTATATCGAACTCTCACGACATTGTTTAACAGGTGTTTAAAATTGTAGTATTTTACTCACGTATGCATTTTAGATCTGGTCCAGTCCATTGCACTGTTTGGTTTTGAAAAACACATTTGGCCTTGGTCTGCCCTTGATGTTCGTAACCAGTATAACATGTGTATTCTAGAATGGTTTCAAGTTCGAACTCTTTTAGATCAGTGCCATTAATTCGTGCATGAGGGATACTAGGCGCTGGTCCACATGCGGCTACAGCATTTAAGAAATAAAACAAATTAATTATGGAAATAAATTAATTAAGTTTTATCGCTGCAAATCGACGGTTCATTCAAACTGCAGTTATTTACAAGTAATTTTTAATTATGGAATGCTTTTATATAACTGAATAAAAGAAAAATTAATTATACGAGTCTATCATATTGATGTGACATACAAAAAAAAAGTATCGTGGCTCCGATACCGGGAATCGAACCCGGGCCTACTGGGTGAAAGCCAGTTATCCTAACCACTAGACTATATCGGATTAGACTATTAAGGATACTGTGGCAGTACTACTTAAAACTGGATAAACCTTGTCTAATAATCAACTAAAAATTCTCTATCACATAGCTTTTAAAAGCACATTTTCTCCTGTTCTAATGCATCTACAAACTAAATCTTAAACACTTGAAGTTTTCTTTCTTAGCTAAACCTATCTGGGTAATCAAGCACTTAAATTTCATTCGACATTTATATAACAAAACATTTAAAAAAGTTTAATTACTTTTTAAAATTGCATTTTATTTACCTTGTTTTTTACACTTGGGTGGTCGAAAACTCCAGGACCCATCTCCTTGACACACACGCTCTTTGTGTCCACTAAGAAAAAAGCCATTATCGCATTTATAATAAACTCGGGCTCCAAAATAATCTCCAGTTATCTGATGGCTGCCATTAACCAAAGGCTTCAACTTGTCACAACTAAGATCTTTATTATGAAAATAGACAAAAAAATTAAAAAAAAAATTTCTTTCTAATCACTTTTATCAAAACATTTTTAAAATAACAAATTATAGTAATATAAATTAATCCTTAATTAATGATAAACCTCAAAAGCAATATGATTAAATTTTCTTTTATTTTACTTAAAAACTAATTTATTTAACAAAATTTCTATTTATACACTTGACGAAGCTGCTTATCATGAGAAATGCAATGTATAATTATTTGTTTGAACGTAAATAAATTAACAAATCTTAATAGATTAACGATTTTAACTGTCTTCGACTTTAAAATTAGCAAATTTTTATTTAATATTGTTTCATTTTAATCTTTTTATACTAATGCAATGATTTAAATTTAATTGAGATTACAAAAGTTTCTTTTTAAACAAAATATAAAGCATCAATAAGCATTTTTCTATTTGATCTTATTAAAATAGTAAAATTAAATCTCCGAATGTCAATTATCTTTGATCAAATATCAGTTTCCGGTACTCAATTAAACTTTCATAAAATAATTTTCTATACGAAATTGATTAAATTTTATTTTTTTTTTTTACATTTTTTAATTTAAAAATGTTAAACTTTAACTATTTATTTTCAAGTTGAAATTAGTTTGTTTTTTTAATTAAAAAATTATTATTTTGAATTTAAAAAAAAAAAACGGATGTTTTATTATTTAATATAATATTAAGTTTACATTTGTTAAATGTTTTTAAAGTAAATAATTATATTTTTATTTATCTTAAATAAACATTTATTTTTTTTTTTTTTCAATCAAAATTTAAAAAATTTAATATTAAAGAAAAAGTGTGAGTAATTAAATTAAAAAAAATTTTTAAATAAAAAATTTTATTTTGTTTACCTGGTCTAACACAACTCCAGCCGCAAAGTCCATCACAAAGACATCTTTTTCGACTTGAAATGCAATCTGAGTCTTGACGACACTTACGAAGACATTGACGACCCTTAGCTAATGCCTCATCTCTATTCCGAGAACAGTTTTGGTCTTAAATTATTATTAAACAATTGTCCAAAAAAAATGAATAGCATAAAATAGTAAAGTGCATTAACATTAGTTATTGAATTAAAATTGAATTTAAAAAAATTAAATTTTAAAATTAAGTAGTTTAAATTTGATTAATTTTACGGAGAAAACAATTTTTATATGGTAGATGAATTGTGTAAATAATTAGTTTACAATGATTTATATAAGATATGATTTAATAACTATTTGTAAATTTTGATGTTTTTTATTGTAAAAATATAAGTATAAAAAGTTTAAAGTCATTTTATTATGTTTAATTTTTTGTCAATTTTTATATTTAGCATGTTTTTAATTTTCTACTTGATTTGGTTTAGAAAAGTTTCTATAAGAAAAATGAGCAAATTTTTAAAAAACTGTGGCCATTTTATTTAAATGCTTGTTCAATCTTATTTTTTTGCCTAAATCAAACTTTTTAATTTAATGGATTATATTTTAGACTAAATTAGAACAACATGTGAAAAAAATGTTTGCATTTATATTCTATTTTAATTTTTTTTAATTTAAATATATAATTTTTATTTCATTTAGTATTTAATGAATTTTTTTTATGTTAAATAGTTTAGATGCTTACAATAGTATTGAAAAGTATGTTTAGATGATTAGTAAATCAAAAGAAAAGGAAAATAAAACGAGAAAAATGATGGATTTAAATATTAGGATAATTTGGTTAAACGATTAAAAATGAGAGTAATGATGCAAAAGACGCAAGAAAAGAATGAAGAAAAAAAGCAACTACTTGAAAAATTTTTAACATTGTTTAATGCTTGATAAATGTGTATTAATTTGCGACTAAATGCCTAGAAAACGTTGTTGCAATTATTTAATCCAACATTAAATCATTGACGAAATTGAGCAATCATATTATCCATATTGAAAGCATATCCAATTAAACTGCACTTTTGACAAAAATGTGCAAAACAAACAATTTATTTAATATTTATACAATTTAATGTGCTTGAATGTCTGCTCAATTACTCTGACTAATAGAAAATAAATATTTTGAGACATAGATGAGCAGAAATCAATTTGAAATTGGCCAAAGTTTTAAAAAGCAAATTAAAGTGCAAACAAAACAACATGAAAAAATGATGCTTATTATGGTATTATATTTATTGAATATGTAGACACTATGTTGACAGTGTATGAATGCAATGTTCATACTTTACAGATACCCACCATCTACAACACATCAACTATACAACTGCCATACATTTTTTCAATCTTATAGATGCTCTATTTTAACCATAACTTACGTAATGTGTAATGTAATCAAATCAATAAAACTAAAACAGACTAGACAATCAAATTGTCAACCTCTACATAAATGCTTCTTGACTTTTGTTTATAGTGTAATGAACGCATTTAAAAACGTTCTATCCATAATTTATTAAAATAAGTTAAAATGGCTTTATCTATTTCCAAAATACTGAATTGCCTATTTCTTCATCACGTTTAGGGTTTGGTTTCATTTTAATGTTAATAATAAATAAAATAAAGTTTAAACAGTAAAATGTTTGTAAGTTAGGCAGCAAATAATCAAACTAAAACTAAATTTCTTTTCAAAAATTAAAGAGGTGCTGTGAAAACAAAGCATAAAATAAATGAACAAAACGCAAAATTAATACAAGCAAAATTATTTTTTGAATATGAAAATATTTAATTTGTTTGAAAAGAAAAAAGAAAACCAATGCTGATAATGATTTGTTAATGAAGTTAACCAGCATATCTGCCTTTTTGGAATAGAAATTAATATACAACCATATCAAAAGTCAGGGCCAACTAAAGTCAATAGATAAAATAAACAACTGAGGCTACCAAGCAAATGTTAAAACACATTTATAGGATGCAAATAAAGCCAAGAAAACTGTTCCAACTTAGTTAATATTCTTAGCTAAAGTGTGCAAGGTAAAAAAAAAAGCGAAAATTACGCAAAATTCGCCAAAAAAATGATTAAATTGCAAACGGATTGGTGCTCGCAAGTGTCAGTCAAAACTCAGTAATGAATCTGATTCACAAAACTGTTTATCATCCATCATAAGGACTATGCTTTCATAAACTTTATCATCTTTAACTAGCAAACGGTGTCCAGTGGTTTATACTAAAAAATGCTAAAGATATGTTAACGGTTATAAATTGGCAAATCGGAGTTTCTAAACTATTTCAAATTTTCATTGCATCACATACTTAAATGAAAATAAAGAATTGTAAGTCTTCCGCTGATCGGCAAAAATGTCCTGTCTTCATTTTTTGAGCAAAATAGATAAACAAACAAGCTCGAAAGGTCAAGAATGACAACAATTTTTTTCCGCCTGTTTTTGCTATGTGCAATTATCACTGGCAAAAGCAAAACGTGAGTGTAAGCCGTTGATTAAATGTTGAACAATACAAAGCTCATTTAACCAGATATGATAACACAAAAAAAGAAACCATATTTAATATATAAATTCAAATTTGAACTTCTTTGAATTTGAGTTAATAGTTTAATAGTGCTTGTGCTCGGCCAAATACAATTGTGCAGTAATTAGGTAAGCAAATTAAAATTTCTTATAGTGCTCAAATTAAATATAGAATATCTAATTTTCATAGAAAATAAATTAAATTAGATTGAATATTTGATAATTTAGTATTAAAATAAAAATCATTTTCATATTTTTAATTTGATAAACTCTATTAAAATTCTTGTTTCACTCTTTTAACATCTGTTAAATAATAACAACCAACCAAAATAAAATTATAACAACTTTGAAACAAAAATTTTCAGATTCTATTGTATTAATTTTTTCAAAGTTTAAATATTAATAAAATTGAATAAATTGAATAAATATAGTAAATTAATCATTATAATTGCTTTAAAATAAAATAATTTTAATTTTGCATAAAAATAAAATTTTTATCTGAGAAAAAAATAATTTACTTTAAATGCATATGAAAAACTATTACTTTTTAAATTCAATTAATCGAATATAAAGAATATTATGTTTTTATATCATAAACCACAACAAAACAGTTTTTATCAAAATACAATCAAAATGTTTCTAGATACTGATGTAACAATAGATAAAACAAATTAAATTTTGACTGTTTTTATAAATTTTGTGATTAAATTACTTTTTAAAATAAATCATTTAAATAATTAGTATTCAATTTATTTTAATGTTTTGCATTTTTATATAAATATTGTAATATTTCAAGTTTAGTAAGATTTATATACAGTTAACAATAAACAATTGTCATTTGAATAAAACAAACATTTTAATTGATTTATTTAGTGGTGACTAACAATATATAAATATTGTTTTAGTTTAATATAATTTAAGCACTCAAATTTTTTCACAAAATTAATATAATATATTAATTATATTTAATATTAAAATTTATTATTAAAAAATAAAAAAAATTGCAAATTATAAAAAAAAAAATAAAACAAAAATATATTAATTAAAAAGTATAAATAAAAAACTAATAATATTAAAATGTTTTCACTAAATTGAAAAAAAAGTTTAAAAATTGAAATGGCACGCTTATGTTTATTTAAATTAGTAATATAGACAAGTTCTAAAAATATTTTATTCAATTAATTTTTAAAGGCAATTTTAGGCTATTTTTTAATGACAGCATAAATTTTTTTTTAATTTATCGATAATAAAATAAAAATGCAAAATTTATTTAGCTTAAAAATTGAAAAATTTTAATAAATATTATTAAAAAACTTATTGGAAAAAAAAATATTAGGCATGTGTGCATTTAATGTCTATTTTTAAAAAAATATTAAAAAAAAATTTAAATGAAGATAAAAAATAGAATAATTTTTATTATTTAAGACATATATTGTGATAAAAATAAATATTTTTAACAATAAAGCGATTTTTGTCATTTAGCTATCTTATGTGATATGTTATTTATAAACAACTAAAGTGACAAAATCACGCTTTATTAAGCAAATAAAATTAATCTACCTTAGTATTTTGCAATATAAATTTCTTTTATAGAAAATTTAAAAAAATGATAGTAATTGTAATAATGTAACAAATGTTCAAACTGTAAGTTGATCTTATCTTGAAGCGTTGAAGCAAGAGTGTGTAGAAATGTGAAAAACAAGTTTGCATGTATATTTTAACATATGTATTTTAAATAAACTAGAAGACTAGTGAATAAGTAGGACAAAGAGGTGACTACGCGTTCGACCATAGGCAAGATGCACTTGTTTTCAGGTGAATAACTCGAAAAATGTGAAAAAATAATTGAAAATAGGATTTGAAAATGTCGGTCTTGGACTTGTGTCATAAAAAAACATCAATGTAAAATATAATCAAAACTGCTGCATCTGAATGCACTTCACTGAACATCTGTGGTCTTTTTCGCTTTGTGCATTTAAATAGAGATTTACCCAAGCAAAAATGCAAATAACTTTAATTTTAGCATATCTTCAAATGACCACCGATTTTGTCCTCTTCATTCATCACAGTTCAGCTTTTGATTGATTAAATTTAATTTACTGAGCAACAGATAAATCGCAAATCACGTCCAATCATAAAAATTGATTTTAATAAAAACACATCTTTTATGAATTATGAGTGTAACTTTTCTTAATTCACAATACTTTGAAAAAGTAAAAAACAATTCTAACAAATTGTTTTCCAACATCAAAATTATTTTTTATCTTAATCTGATTTAGATAGATGATTTTTTAATTTATAGAAAGATATTGTAAAAAAGTTGTGTATTTTTTACTTAAATTTTTTCATATATATCGCTAAATAAATCTTTCAAACATTGAAAACGGGGGCTTGTATATTTATAAATACATATATATCAAAATATGTATCAAAATATGTTCAATACATGTTTATGATAAAAAAAAATAAAACAGAAATCTATCTTATAAATTTTTGTACATGATAATAAATAATATATTCTAAAATTGATTAGGTTCGGCTATTGAATGCTGATTCCTAAATTAATTCAATACTACTCTAAAATGTATTCTTTCCTTGTGAATTAAAAATAACATCTAATTTTTTTCAATGCACGTTAGCTTACATAATTGAATAAATTAATAAAATCCTATTCTTTGGAAAAAAAAGTCAAATTGAAAAATTAGTTAGGTCTATTAAATATAAATAAATAAATAAATAAAAATAAATATTTTATCTAACTTAAATATCTAACATATATTTCATATGAAACTTTACAAATAATTATAATAATTATCCAGCATAATTTAATTTCTAAATCATTAATTTTACTGCTTAATTGTTCTAGCATTTTTTGTTGTTGATTATCTTTTTTTGTCGCATTTTTTGAGGACTCATTTAACTTGAATACAGTTTGGTTAAAATTTCTTTGCATTTCTTCCATTTGTCTTCGATATCGCTGACTAAGCTCTTCAAGGTATTGACTACTTAAACTTAAATTAAGCTCTAAAATTTTTATCTTATTAAACATTCGAATAAAAACAGATTCTTTAGATTGACTACCACTAATTGGAGGACCATTTGTATTAAATTGATCCGATTGTGATTGGTGTCCATTTGGATCATAATTTTTTAGTGCATCTTCATCTTGGAAATTTTGATTCATTTCATTTTCATTTGTATCAGTTAAAGAATGTTTGCCTACTACATTTAATTCTATTTGTTTTGTGTCAACTAGTTTTTTAGATTCTCCCGGTTTATGTACAGTGTTTGGTATGTATTTTTCTGGTGGTAATGGTTCAGTAGAAATTGTTTCTTTAAAACTAGTTGATGGTAAAATATGAATATCATCAGATCCGCTAATTGAAGGAAGGCTTGTAAATAATAAATCTTTATCATTTTCAACTTTTTTGTTATCACTATTTTTTGATTGTTTCTTTGAGATACTTGACAACGTATCACCTATTTTGGATGGATTTATGGAATGTATATTATAATCATCAAAAGCCAATTTAGATTGATTAAAACTAGTCGCATTAAGGTGACACTTAAAACGAAAATCAGCTTCTTTTTGCATTTCATTTTTTAATAGCGTATATGTAGTATTTCCTAATATTACTCTTAAGTAGTTACAAAGTTTGACTTTATTATTGGTTTTTTTTGCTTGTCTTTTTCTAGATAAACAAACAATCAATTCAGGCATCAACTGGGGTATAATGCCCATTACCGATTGTTCAATTATAGCATTTACTGTTTCCTCATCTTTCATTAATCGTTCTAAACTTTCTTCTTTAGATTTTTTTTTATCTTTTTCAGTAGAATATTTATAAAAAAAATCTGCCGCTTTTTTGATTAATTTATAAAATCCTGAATTTTCCTTTTTATCCTTAAACTTGTTGCGATCTTTAACTAATTCAATATTTGACGAATCTTTAGAATAATCGGAATCATCCAAAACTTTTTCCTGGATGATTTTACCATCTAAAGCATCAAATTCTTCAGCCATAGAAGTTCCATAAACACGAAATAAACTAAATGGACAAAAATGTTCATTTCCATGATGCGATTTTACTTCAATTTTAATAAATTTTCTAAATTCATTTTGTGCGGGCAATGTAAATGCTTGCACTAATTTTGTATCTTCACCTGAAAATGAGCTAATAAATGTCCATTCACGTGTGGGAAAATGTGTAGAGCCGTAAATAGTGAATTCTTTAAATGTGGACGAAAAAAGTTCATAGTTGGCCATCTCAATTGAAGAAAATTGAATGGCTTCACATAGTTCTACTACAAACCAAATGGATGCAGTACAAGGATTTAGCATATATTCGTCCATCGATTCTATCAACATTTTGTAAGCACCTTGAGCTTCATTATTTAAAGAAATCACTTTGGCTCCACATTCAGAAGACGCGTAATTTCTTATGCGTAATTTAGACCCTTTAAATGAATTGTGTTGTAAATTTTTATTTTTAATATTGCCATTTCCAGGTCCAATAATTGGTTTATTATTAGGTTCTTCCTCTACTACCTTCTTTTTCCATTCGTCAAAAGAAGGCAATACTTCTTCATGCTTTGCATCTATTGTTTGAGTATCTTGTGTGTGTTTTTGTTTGTTTTCTTGTAAGCTATCTGTTTTTTTTTCATCTTTTAGTTCTGTATTACCATTAACTGCAACATTAACTTCTGCCTCAGTGTCTAGTTTATTAATCTTGTTTGAACTTAAATTTTTCTAAAATAACCAAAAAAAAAAAAATAAAAAGTTAAATAAAATTTACAATATGAAGATCAAGTTTATTACCTCAAAGGTTTCTACTTTCAAAGTTTCATCTAGTTCAAGTTTTTTGTTGGAACTTTTTTTGCCACCAACCTCTCCAGTGAATTCAGTTTGAAATTTAGCTAAACTTTCATTTAAATTTGAATCAAGAGTTAATTGAGATTTAGTTTCCAAATTAATAGGATCCGAAAGCTGTCTATATGTTTGTTCAGTAGTTAAATTTTGTGCATTAACTATCAACAAATCATTAGTATATATTGTGTAAAAAAATATTATTATACAAATCATCATTTTGTATTTTAAATACATTTTTAACTATCAATATTAGTAGTTTAAACAAATAAAAAAAATGCTTTAAAATCAGTTTGTAAATTTAAAAACATATATTGAAACAAATCGTATTTGATTAGTTTCTTAAGTAAAAATGTTGCAAGGAATAAAATTTATGTAGGTATTAAAAAATTACTTAAAGTGTAAAAATAGTTTAAAAATAAATAAATAAAAGACTAGATTGAGTAAATATTAAAAAATCGAATCAACGAATGATTTGCACTATGTTGAATTAATTAAAATATGAATATCAAAATCGGCAAACATTTAACAAATTAGCACACTGGTTGAAAGCTAATGAAAATAAACAGAGAAGAAAAATCAAGTTTAAAATGAGTTATTATGTACAAAAGATGAATATCTGATGAATTAGTTTGGATGATGAATGAATTAAGTTGAAGTGATCTAATGAGCAATTTTTAAAAGAATGTTTTCATGATAGCGGCGAATGATGGCAAACGAGTAAGCCAATGTTGTTGTAATTTTGTTCAAATGTTTTGGTTTCTTAAATACACTTGTTGACAATCAAACACTTATTTTGACAATTTAATTAATTTACTAAATTATCCATGTTTAAAAACCGATCGCTTTTTCAAAAATACAGCCTGCGATGGTCGGTCGGCAATTTATGTTTTATTTAAATATATATCTAGAAAAAAAACACGCAATTTTGTTTGCATGGACAAAAACGCGCAATTTTTAAATTTGTTTTTCACATTTGTTGAAATTTGAAGAAAACACTTAATCTAGTTTTTGCTTTAATTTAAACAATAATTTTTTGTTTTTAAACAAAATTGTAATTTAATTAAATTAGTCAAAAACAAGGCTAAAATCACTTATAACAATTTTAGTTAGAAATATCAGTCCTAGTTTAAACTTTATCAATTGTCATAAAACAATAATTAAATAATTGACAATTCAATATAACTTACAATCACTTGTAAAACTTACGTGTTATTAAAATTAAAAATAATTAACTCTAAGTGACGTACTAATAATTAACGTCAATGTTGATTATTAGGTATCTAATTGAAAAGTTGGCAATACTTTTATAAACTTATGTATTGAATATTGATTAAATTAGTTTAACAAATTAAAATATTAATAATTATAGCACAATAAAAGTTTGTCTAATTTGTGTTGCACATCCATATTAGTAAAATTTTTTTAACATAAAAAACAAAAATACATAAACTTACTTGTTTTAAAGATACTCAAAACAGCAATTTATGAAAATGTTAATTAATGTAACGCATTAAAGTTACGAAAAAATTTAACAATTCAAGGCATGAAAATTATAAAATTAAACTAAAATATGAAAATAGCATGTACTTACCTTGGAGTTAAAACAATTGAAATTGAGTATTAGAAGGCAATGCGATATGAAAAGTATTGGGAGGATACATGCTTGAATTGAGTTAGTGATTAAAAACTGAATTTAGTTTGAGAAAGTACTTTGAAATATTAATGTAAAATGTGCAGTGCGGAGCGAAAATTAAGAAAGGCTGCAATGTTTCACTTATCACTTAGTTATGAAAGTTGACCAGTAGATTTTGGATGTGAAAATTTCAACAACTAAACAACTACAAACTTAAAGTATAGAAAAACTAAGAAAAAAGATTTTTTTGAGACAAGTGCACTAGGCAAGAAGAGAAATTGAACTGAAGCCGAAAAAGATGACCAAAATGTTTTTACGTTCAAAGCTACACGAGAACAATTGCCGTAGAAGAGGGTGTGACAAAGGATGCATATGTGCGCGCATAATAAACGTACCGATGTGCAGAAATGGACTTAAACTGATCAAACTATAGAATTTCCGGTTTGAATACCAGAAACAGATCGCAAGTAAAAAGTGTTATAATCAATCTGGTCAAAGAAAATCAATGGTTTAATGAAAAAGTTAAAAAAGACAAAAAAATGAGAGAAAGAGCAAAAGAAAAAGAGATAAAAAAGATGCAAATTGTCAATGACGTGCAAGATGCAAACTTGGTGACAAAACAGACGGATAACTAAAAAAATCAATCATTAATTTGCCAGTACAATTCCTGCAATTGTTTTCAACTAGCTGAAATGTAAAAATTTATTCAATTTATTCAAATCTCATTACGTAGTAAACACACTAGTTAGAACAATTTACGAGGTTGATCTCTGATTGGCTTTGCAATTGCACATTAGACCATGCTAGCCATTCACTGTGACAAGTATGTTTGACTAATTTAGCAGGGACAATAAAAACAATTTGTCTAATCAAACAGTTGCATCTACTTTTGGTGTGTAAGAAATTCAGTTCGAGCATTTGCTAGAAATCTAATTATAAACTTATTTTCACCTATATATTTAATTAAATCGTTTGTTTATTGAAAATGTCGCAAAATTATTTTTTAAACTTTTAAAAGTTTGCTAAAATGTTTCTTTTGCAAATATCACTTTTAATTATGAAAAGTGAGTGTTTAAAAAAAATTATTTTGCGTTTGCAATTAGTCAACAAAAGTATAAAAAATTTTCAAAATTACATTTTTTACTCATTTCAATAAACATCGGCTTTTTTGGTTTGCCAGCGTTATTTTTTAGTATTTTGGAAGATTGAAAAAGGATCAACTTTAATTGCTAACTTGATTAAATTAAAAAAACAAGCAGTAGCACTTTTTATGAGAAATTGGATTTTGATTTTGCTTGCAACTGGCTAGTATAAGATTTGAACTAATGTGGTTTCAAATGCGCTTTAGAAAGTATTGGTTTTTCAGATGTGTAACTGGATTAAGTTGGACTAGGGATGTTTTAAGATGTGGTTCAAAGTTTTGAATGTTTGGATCTGAATGTAAACTTGCGTTGATAGAAGCATAATAGAATAGCGTTGCCTATAAAATAATTTTTTAGACGGACTAGGATCAAATGAAGGATGTAAACGCTTTTTAAAAGAATAATCTTAGATTAGATGATTTAAGACAGGTTTCTACATGTAAATCTATATATGGTTTAAGAAGAGCCTGGTGTGAACAATTGATTTAGATGTGTTTTAAGATGTGGTTTTGGACAAATTGAGATATCAGTTGAGAAATGCAATTAGGGTCTTAAAATTGATTTAAGATCTGGCTCAACCAGCAATAAACTTGCTATCCTTACCTAGCGCTACTAAACACGTCCTGCTATAGAGTGTGTATACAACCACCATGGAAACTGCTGCTATCGCGAATGGTGCATGCTTGCTCTATACAATGTCTAATGCAAACACATATACATTCTTTTTATACACAGCAATTCTAAATATTGGTGTCTTTAAGAAACAACTTTTCAAAACGCCGTTTTTGCTTTGTTTTGATTTTTTTAGCTTTTCTTAGAAATCTTTCTAGGATCAGGTGTTCTATCTTCTGTGTTTAAAATCTATTCCAAAACCAATATGAGTAGTATAAACGATTGGTGTTTAATTGAAAGTGATCCGGCTGTTTTTACCGAATTGATTCGAGGTTTTGGTAGGCTTCTCATGTCGCAACAGTTGGTCAAGCTTTCTTATCCTTGTCTTTCTTTCAGGTGTTGAAGGTGTGGAGGTAGAAGAACTCTGGTCACTTAATCCGGAGAATCTCGCAGACATTAAGTAGGTCTCAGCCTTTAATTTCTCACTTTTGATTCCCAATTTCTTTCTCTTAAGGTCTGTTCATGGGCTCATCTTCTTATTCAAATGGGTGCGCGACGATGACAAAGCAGGAGAACTAGTCGACGATGACCGTCTTCAGAAAATTTTTTTTGCTAAACAGGTAATTAATAACGCTTGTGCCACTCAAGCCATTCTTAGTGTGTTGCTCAACTGCAATCATCCTGATGTTAAACTTGGTCGGACATTGCAAAATTTAAAACAATTTACCGAAGGGTTTGATTCTACTATGAAAGGATTGGCTTTGAGCAATTCAGATATAATTCGTCATGTGCACAATAGTTTTGCCAAACAGCAAATGTTTGAGTTAGATCAGAAAACCTCAGGCAAAGATGAAGACATCTTTCACTTTATTGCTTATGTTCCAATAGACAATAAATTGTACGAGTTGGATGGCTTAAATCAAGCTCCATTAGATCTGGGCGACATTCCAGAAGGATCAGAATGGGTCGACTATGCTAGACCTTTCTTAGAAAAAAGAATTAACAAATATTCAGATGGGGAAATTCATTTTAATCTAATGGCCATTATTAGTGACAAGAAAATGATGTATGAAAAACAATTAGAAGAGTTGTTAGCTAAAAGTGCAGAAATGGAAACTGATTCTGTTCAAGTCGAAATTGAAAACCTTAAAAGTTTGATTGCTGATGAAGAGGCTAAAAAACAAAGATACAAGGTAATCAAAGCTAATTAAATGTTCGATTGTTGATTTTTTATTTTTTTTTTTTTAAAGCTGGAAAATATTCGCAGAAAACATAACTACTTACCTTTAATTATGGAAATCTTGAAAACTTTAGCTCAAGAAGGAAAATTGGCTGAACTTGTTAAAGCGGAAAAAGAAAAAAAAAGAAATCTTAAAAAATTAAAAAAACAAGCTAAAAACTCAAAGGCCTGAAAACTAAGCATATTTTCATAATGTAATTTTTCACTGTCATCTTTTATGTGAATAATAGGTTTTATTAAAAAAAAAATTTATTTGTGTGTTTATTAAATATATAAATAATAATGGCTTATGTATTACTTATTTTGCTATTAAGTCGATTAAATACATCTTGAATAATTTCAGTCATTTTTTTTTGTTTTTGTTCAAAAGTTTCATATTTTTGTTGATTACCCAAAATAAATAGTAAATGAAATTCCGGTCTAAAAAGATCTAAAATTAAATCTTGAAAATGTTTATCATTTAAAATACTATTTCCATTTTCTTGGTACAAATGTATATTTTCTAGATTCATTTTTAGTGATTCTAAATTGTAATACACAATATCTAATCCATTACATTCACCAGTATATTCCCATTCGAAGTTCAACTCGAAAAACTGTAAATATTAGCAATTTTAAATTAGTTGTTAAATTATTGTATTTAAAATTCAATTTACAAACAACTAAATCAATAAAACTTACCTTAGACAAATTAGGTAACTCTATGTATTTATCATATTTATGTAAAATATCAATCGCAGTAATAATTGGTGGAAAAGTGGTATTCGGAGCAAATGAATCAGTTGCTTTAATAATTAATCTTAAACAATTTTTTAATTTTGTTTCAAATATCAAAGTATTTTGTGTATAGTTTTGGCGTAAATATTTCCAAACTTGATCTGTTTTAATTAATATATTTTCCAATGCCTCTATAATGGCTTGAAATGAAAAATAATTACCTAATACACCTTTAATTTCAATTGCAATTTGAATCCATTTATCAATAATTTTAGCTTTTTTTTTAATTGTTTCTGACATTAAAACAGTTAAAATAATAAAGTTTTTTAAACAGTAAAATTTTAGTAATAAATCTTCTTTATACTGTTCAAATAAAGGTGAAATTAAAAATTCAAGTCCAGATTTAAATATTTTATAATTTTTAAATATTGGTAATTGCTCATCTAGATTATAACAATGATTAATAAAAAGTAAATCAATTTTAGTTAAATGCAATGCTAATGATCTAGCTGCACATTCGATTAAAGTGTCGTGCAATTTATGCATTACTTTTGGATCTAGATTATTTTCATTTATTTTTAATAATAAATAAGTATTAAAATTTTGTGTTTGAATATTAGAAATATTAAATTTATCAAGCCAAATATTAGAATGATCAATATTAAAAAAAGTGGATTCAACAGATTTAATTAAATCAAGTTTCAAATCGCTATCATCATTTGATGAATCAGAGCTTGCTGAAATTTCTATTAAGTTAGAAAAATTGTTGCACAATGTGTAACCTTTGTAATTTGATTCTGCATCTGAATAATTAAATAAATGCAGCTTTTTAGTTAAATCACGGTATGGCTTAACTGGTGATTTAGAATCAATTTGATAATTAGGTAACTCAAATTGATCATTTAAATTAATTAAATTTTTTTTTTGAAACAGTTGATTTTTATTTAATATAGTTTTATTTCTAGTTATGGGAAAAGAAATAATAGCTTTTGATTTTTTAGTTATTGGTACTTTGTTTCCTACGTGAAATATAATCAATGCTGCAACTGTATCAAATGCTTCATCTTCAAATCTGTATTCAATATTTTAGGTTGAATTATTTGATTCAAACTTATTAATTAAAAAATGAAGATGTAAATTATTAACCATTGTAGATAAAACATAGTCACCTGGTCTAGAACTTAAACGGACCAAAAATTCGCCATTTTTAGTAATTAAATCTTCAGCTTTTTTTCGTTCTAAATTTCCATGAAACCATGCATGTGAATGAATGTCTCCAAATGGCAAACTTAGTTCTACTTCTAATTTATTGTTCTCACTTTCCATTTAGAATTAACTGTTTATTAATATTAATGTAAATTGAAAATTCAATTTTTCACAAACTTAATCATAAAAGCAGAGCAAAACAAAAAACAAAATAGGTTTTGCGCTTGAGTTGAAACCTATATATATATGTTTTTATCATTTTTTACAATTTTAAAAGTTCTTATCTTATTCGATTTTAACTTAACAATTAACAAATATATTTGCTTACAAACAAAATTTTAATTGTTTTAATTTTAAAAAATATTTCAATAGTTAAAAATATAAATTTTAATTATTCTAATTTCAAAATCACTTCTTCAAAAATTATTTCTTCAAAACTTGAAGTTTTAATTAATTTATTTTCTTTAAATTTTTCTTCAAATTTTCTTCTAAACGGTATCATATTTTTATTTAATTCTCTTAGTGTAAATTTATCGCTTTTTTCACAAAAAGATTTTTCCATCATTTCAATTAAAGATTCAAATGTAACTTCTTTTTTAGGTTCAGGATCATTTATTGTCCAAAGATCAACTATATTTTCTAAATCCGGCAATTTATGAGCGTTAATTTGAAATTTTTCTACTATTTTTTGAAAAAGTTGTTGTTCTTTACCCTTTGCATATAGTGTGATTGCAATACCTCGAAGACCAAATCTTCCGGCTCGACCAACGCGATGCAAATAAGTTAATCCACATTTGGGAACATCAAAATTAATTACTAAATTTACATTTTCACAATCAATTCCCCTAGCAATTAAATCTGTTGCAACTAAAATTTTGCATTTTAAATTTCTAAATGATTTCATTGTATTTAAACGAACTTTTTGATCTTGATTTCCTGATATAATTTCAACATCCCATTTTTCTTTCATTAAAATTTCTTTAAGTTTTTCACTTTTTGATTGATAATTTGAAAATATTAAACATTGATCAAAATAAACATTTTTTAGAATATTAAATAAAGGTTTAATTTTCTCTTCAAAATAAGATAATTCCTCGTTTCCTTCATAGTAATATTGAGTGATTCCAATTAGAACAGGGTTATTTTCGCAAGGACGAACATAAGTTGCATTTACCATAATTTGTTTAAAAAATTCATTAAGTTCATCTGTCAAAGTTGCTGTTACCGCAATAATTTGTTTAGAATCAGGTAATTGATCAAAAATCTCTTTAATTTGAGTAGAAAAATTTAATCCCATTAATTGATCCGCTTCATCAAATATTAAAAGTCTAATCATACGAGTATTTAACAAACCTTCTTTAATTAAATGGTTTATTCTTCCGGGTGTACCAATTGCAATATGACAATTTTTTAACGATTCTTTATCACAATTTAAATTTATACCTCCAATAAAAAATTTTGAATAAAGACCTTTCATTTTTTTTCCAATCGATTTGATCACATTGTGTATCTGTACAGCAATTTCTCTAGTAGGAACTAAAATTAGAGCTTGACATAAATTGATTTCTCTATTTATGGTTTCCAAAGCTATTACAGTAAAAACACAAGTTTTTCCAGTTCCAGATTTAGATTCAACAATTAAGTCTAATCCTAACCTGCCTAGAGGAATAGCTTGCTGCTGAACCGGAGAAGGTCTTTTAAACTCAGCTTCTTCTAAACCTTCCAAAAGATCAGAGTCCAAATGAAAATCTTTAAAAGAATTAACTTCACTATTCACATCTGCAGATCTCCACTTTTCGTTTGACAACCGATGAGCAATTCTTTGTGACATGTTTTTTAAAATTGAAATTACATCAAAAACAATTTAAAATAGTATAATTAAACTATAAATTTAATATATGTTTGTTTTAAGTTTAATAAATAAATAAAAATTTACAAACAATATTAATTTTATTAGGTAACTATGACTACAAGATGTAAATAACATGTGCTTTTGTCAATAAACTGATGCAACAGTTTGTCTTTTATTTTTGAACTATTTTTAAATTATTATTTTTAAATTATTCATTTTGTAATGCTAATTGTCGTTTTTTTTCAGCTCTCTCTTCACGTTCTCTAATATTTAAGAAAGACTCTACTTTTCCATATTTAGCTTTAAGATGCACCCTTACATTTTGTCTCAAACCTACATAATGATACCTTTTCAAAAATCTGGCATAACCTAAACTTCTCGTGTAAAAAGGAGGTGATTTATAATTGATTTCCTTTATTTTTCCGTTATAAATATATTGTCTAAATTCCATTACTTCGTCTGATTTGATTTCTTCTTTTGTTCGCACGATTCCGTTCGATGGTCGGGCCACAATTCTAGGCAAATAATCGTTTTCAGGTCTCATTTCAACTATATTCAGTTTTTTTTCATCTGCAATTTCTTGAAATTGTTTCTGATTTGCTAAACCAAATATAAATGCTCTAGTAACATTTAAATAGTTGCGAGATGCTCCGGTGACTTTACAATAAATATTTTTTATTCCAACTACTTCACAAATAGATTTGATGACCCGATGTGCTACGATTCCAAAACCATCGGGCATTTTATAAGCAAATAAATGTGCATTTCCAAACGAAGAATGAAAATCATGTCTAATAGAATTTCCTTCAATGTCAACTTTTCGTAATCTGACTGAAGCCCTAATACGTGCTGATTTAATTGCTGATTTTTGATCCGTATTACTGCCAGTAGAAAAACCAACCATACCATTTTTGTTGCCTACAACTACCAAAGCTCGAGCAGATCTTACCCGTCCAATGTTTGGTCTCATTGAGAAAAAACTTCTCATTTCAATCAATTTACTGTCGAAGCCGAAGAAATCTTGGTCATTTATTGGTTCAGGTTTGCCGATATAACGTCCAAGTAAAGAATAACCACTCCAACCTCTTTCTAAAGGATGAATTTCAATTTTTTTTTTGTAATCCATTTCAGATCTTAATTGTGCAATTGAATCATAATACTCATTATTTTCGGGCAATTTCTTTTGCTTCACTATCTCTTTGCCCTGTTAAATTAGAATAGTTTATTATTTTATTAAGATGCAAACGAAAAGACGTACTTGTATGATATTTGCATTTAAGCCTGGCCATATCATGTTTTTCTTTCCTAATCCGATAATTTGTCCTTTGTTCAAATCTCTAGCTTTCTTGGCACCAGCACCTTTGCCTCTGCCTCTTTTAGCACCAATTTTACTCACGGACGTCACACCTTTCCAGATCTCTTTTGAGCTTACTAATAAGAAGAGACTCGTTATAAGAGGAATGAGAACAGAAAAATAGATTTATACATTTGGTAAAAAAAGAAGTATTATTCCTAACTTGAGTAACATTATTTACATAATTAATAAAATTTTCATTTAGAAATCTATGATGTTTAGTAAGCAAGTTGCCATTTAACTTGAGAACGTTCATTTTGATAGAAGACCATTAGAAAATGTTTGTTTTGGTTTCTGAAATAGCACATGTAGAAAACAAATTTTTATCAACATTAGCGCCTCAAGTGACTGACAAATATACTATATTGCAAATAACAAACACGTTATTTGCATTTTTCACACTAAATCATTACTTAATTATGATGAAAACTAAGAAACGTTCAAAAATTTTAAGATTCCAAAATTACAATAAAATAAAAAAATGAATAAAAACGGTTCAGTTCAAAATACAATCTAAAAGAGAATTGATTGATTTATCAAGCAGATACCTTATTTATAACAAACACCCAGATTAAAAAAAACAACGATTTTCAACAATTCCGCAACATGCATCAAATGACAATCCAAGATGTCAAAAGGATGTGGATTTGTTTAAAATGCTCTTTTTCAAAGAAATAAAAAAAAACATCTGCAACTTTATCAAGTAAACAATGGAAACATCTGAATTCAATGATGTTTTTGAAAGATGTTTTTAAACCTTCTTCGAACTCTATTACAAACATCAATAACGAAGATCATTCATATATACAGTTGTCATCACAAGCGTCAACATCATCATCAAAATTAACAAAAAATCTCGAGGATTCAGTAAATAGTTTAACAAGTAATTTAACAAATGATCAAAAGTTTTTCTTGTTAATGTCAAATTTAATAAACGAAAAATATGATGACGAAGATACAAAAGAAAAAATAAAATTGTCTATTCACAATTTGATATTAAATTTTAATTGTAATATTGATAAATAAAGTTTATTTTTTAATTAAATTGTCATGACACTAAACCTTCATTCATAAAATGATTTTTAATTTTTCTCTTATATCTTTAGCTTCTTGGCCTTTGAGCATTACTGGATCTGTTCCTTTATAAGTTAATTAAATAAGCTTGTTGTTGTCAAAAAAGTTCATTAGGATTTAAATCAAAATCATTATCTACAAGAATGTTTTGTGAATCCTTTGATATTTTTGTTGCACATCAACATCGATTGCACCAATACAATTTGGAAAATTCCATCTAGTTTTAAAGTCATTGGCAATAATTTTTCATTCTGTTGCAGTTGTTGGTCTTTTTAAATATTGACAAAACTTTGAAGCAATATTTGAAATTGTACTATGGGCAACTCTAAATCTATGGCTTAAATATTAGCCTCAAATCACTAACAAATATACTATTTTGCAAATAGCAAACATGTTTATTATTTTAGCTGTTTAAACAGTTAAAGTTAAAATTTCTAATTTAAACTTCTAATTTTCTAATTAAAAAATAAATAATAAAAATCAAATGTCCAGATGGATCAGTCCAAATGAATCAGTTCAGATGGATGAAAAAAGGGTTTGGCTTTGGTTTTTAAGATTGGTATAAAAGGCCAAATTTTAAAATTTCATCATTAGTTATTGAAAATGTCAGCACTGAAAAAAATTTTACTAAAATTTGGTAAACCATTGGTAAAAAAAACTCAATATTAATCAATTTAAAAAGCTAAAATTTTGTTAATTATTAAATAATCTCTTTTCTTTAAAAAAAAATATTTTGACAACAAAAAATTTATTTAAATACAAATTTCATCAGTCAGTTATATTATTGATTATAAATTTTTCATCATTTATAACATTAATGTTTAAAATTTTGTGATATGATAAAGTTCTTAAATTCAAAGTTGTAAAAAAGGTTGCTTTCTTCGATTTTAAAGGCAAAAATTAAATGATAAAGTATTCATTTCAATACATATAACACAATTATATGTATTAATTTATTTTAATTTCACAATATATTCTTCAAAGTTATTAGTTTTATAATAGCTTTTTAAAACTAAAATTTCTTCCTGTATTAAAAAATTCCAAATATTACTTTCTTCAATTTCTAATTCTATTTCAAATTAATCAAAAAATTTAAATAATTTTAGCGCCAATAGTTTTGATAAAATAACATTAAATTTAAGGGTACATTCTTTCTATTACAAGAATGTCTAATTTGTTGTTTGAAACATTAATGGGCTCGTTCAAATTTTACTGCCAATATTGTAGAAATCCTAACCTCTGTTTTGTGAGAACTGCATCAAATCTATTGTAACTCTTGTATTGTAATAATTGATACTACAATTCTAATCTAAGATTTAAAAAATTTTCTGGCTCATTATTTCGATCATATAAAGAGCCGTCTTTAAATTTAGAAATCGTATTGCTATTTTTTGGTAGAATTTCATTTTCTTTCTTAAGATTTTCAAATATAACTTTATTACTTAATAATCTTTTGATAATTAAGTTTATAGGATAGTAACAATAATCTACATTAATAATATTCTTTTAAACTAAATAATAAATATATTAATTAAAATTTTTTTTTTTTAATATTTTGAATAATTTAACTTACTCGATTATTTCTTTTTTTTTGTAAATAATAAAATCCTTTTTCATAAAAAAAAAATAGAAATTTTACCGAAAACATATTGAGAACAAATAATTTCTGATTTAAAGTTTAATATATTTTTAAAAAATTTATTATAGAGCTTTTCTTCTTCAGAATAATATTCTTTTATTTCATCAGAAACAAACTGTATTTCAGGATTAATTGAAATAAGGTTATCACCTTCATCATCATCATTTTCTTCATTTTCTATTTGATTTTCATCTTCTTTTGAATTTCCAAGTTCAAAATTATCTATATCCATATTTTCTACACTAGATATAGAAGGAACATTTTTATAATTAAAATTATAAAATATCATTATTTTTTACATAAAATGTTTTTTTTGTTTTAAAAATGACTCCTTTGTCACAAGATAGACAATTGTAAATAAGACACTCTTCCTCATCTGATGGCTTATTAAAATGATTTGCTTGAACATGTGAGAGAAAAAGTGAATAAATTTTTATAAATTTTCCGCATCTGCAAAAAATTGGTTTTAAATTTAAAGTTGACATTATGAAAAATTTTATTAATAATTATTTTAAAGGTATGGTTGGAATTGTCGTACTACACTATTGTACCTTTCAGAAAAAGTTAGATTCTAAGATCAAAATAGACTTGCGTGTCCAATTTTGTTTTTAGCAAGACCTTTTATACCTTTGTGAAATCATCATGGTTTAAAATTTACGATTCTACTAGAGAGGTTATTTGTGTTATCTGAATTTAAAATATGCCAGATCTTTATTTACAAATAACCATTTACTTAGTAAATAAATAGCATTTATTTATATTAAAATGTACAATTTATTTTAGTTTAGTTTGAAACAATGTTTTAAGTAAAACATTTTAAAATTTAACTTAAAACTTAAATTATTCAAATAAATTTTTTTTATCTTTAATTGCTTTTCTTACAGTCCGATTAACAATATATGTGTTATTAGTTTATTTAGTATGAACATTTTTATGTTTGCATCTTTTATAGCCCTGTATCTGGCTCTAAGTTCTAGTTACTTGTTTATTTGTTTAATTTAAGACGAATCTTATGTGATTTTTTTAAGATTTGAACTAGACTGCAGGTTTATTACTTTATCTTTTAAAATGTTTTGTGAATTTACAATTTTTTCTTTTGTAATTAAAATCCACTCTTCATACAAAATAAACTTGTTGCTATTAAGATTTTAACCTAAACCTAAAAGACATAAACATAACTGTTTTAATACATAAAAAGTCAAACAATAGATGTAGATGAAAAACAATTAATGTAAATGTAAAACAATTTTTCGAAATTTTTTCCAAATTTCTTTTTATAAAAGTTTTTTTCTTAAATTCATTTTAAAAATGGGCGATCCAGGTCGACAACTTAGGATTTTCTTAGAAGAAATTTACTTTTTAGAATTTTTCAAAAGTAATTTTATATTATGATATTGTAATTGTTAAATTAATTATATATCTTTTTTTAAAATAGATAACAACATTGATATTAATTTTTTTAAAAATCAAAATTTAGATCACAAAGAACTTTTATAAATTTTATTTAATAAAGAAATAGATAAATTAATAAAAAATATAAATTTTTTTAATAAAGACCTTCTTAAAGGCTGGGTAGTTCTTGCCATCCCAACAGGTAATTTAGAGGGAAAAAAAGAATTTAACAAGGCTGTTAAACATTCTAATAAATTTATTTCCTTCAGGATTACCTAAGGGATATGTGAGTCGCTAGTTAAAAAACAATAGTTTTTATTTATTTTATAGAAATATTTCCAATCTAAAATAAATCAACGTTTCTATGATTTAAGAAAAAAGAGAAAAAAAAAATAAGTTTAAAAAAGATTTATTAAACAAATTTACTTACAAATATATAATTTAAAATCTAAAAGAAGCCAGAATTAAGTGAGTTAATAAGTTATCTTTATAATTGATTTAATTAAGTAGTTTGGAAAAACTTATAAATTGAGCATTGAAGAAGTTAAAAAAATATGGACGTGCTTAAAATGCTCCTTCTACGGGTAGTTCATCAAAGAAGGAATGAAAACATCTTCAGTTGATGATTTTTTTGAAGAATGTTTCCATTCCCTGTTCAAAATCCATTACAACCATCAGCATCAACATCACAACCATCAAAATCATCAGAAAAAATAATTCAATTATTTGAAGATTTAATAAAATGTTATTCCTATTTTTTGCTTATGTGTGATTTAATTTATCAAAGGTATAACCGAGCAAACAATAATGTTAGCTATAAATAATTTAATTTTAAATTTTGAATGTAACAAATAATTATTAATAAAATTTACTGTTGAAATGTATTTGGACTGAAAGTAAAGACAAAGCAGATGTGTTTGCTCAGTGGTCTTGCTTGGCATAGAACTGAAGTATTTCAACATAAACTTAAGAGTCAGAATGATTGATTATTTAAGTGGTAAAATGGTCAAACATATTATTGTACTAAAGGAAGAGAAACTAAAGTAAACAATGTACTAATAAAATTTTATTATTTATTTAATTAGTTGCTTAGATGGAAGAAGATGAGGACACACATTGGTTGAGTAATTAGCTCAATAATGTGGAGTTAAATTGTTAGAATTTGATGAAGCTCATCTGCAATTATGTGTTGCAGTGGGGAGCGGGTTTTATTTCTAAAACTGATTTTTAGAATAAAATCAATAATTCTGAATATTCACAATTTTAACTTCATAGAGTTAACACTCAAGTTGCGGTTAAAAAGTCTTTTTTGTTTTAAAAGGAATTATAATCAAAATAAATATTTTGCATTAATAATTACTATTTGTATTAATATTCTAACTTCTAAATAAAGAGTTTATCATTTAAAATGTCTAATAATATATCTTTGATTGGATCGGGTGCAGGCTTAGAAGGTGAGAGGTACGGGTGATGGTCAGTGTTCATTACCACAACCTCAACATTTACTTATTTATCAAATTGCCATAGTAAAAATGATAAAAATGATTTTTAATTTTTTACTTATATTTTTAGCTTCTTGGCTATGGGCATTATTAGATCTGTTCGTTTTTAAGCTAATTAAATAAGCTTGTTGTCAAAAAAGTTCATTAGGATTTAAATCAAAATCATTATTTATAAAAATGTTTTGTGAATACTTTGAAATTTTTGTTCTTATCATGTTATGTAGAATACAACACGTTAAAACTAGTTTCTTAGTTGTTTCTTTTTCAGTTAAAATTGGTTTTGAAAAGATATAAAATCTTCTAGTTAATATTCCAAATGCATTTTTAACAACGTTTCTGGTTCTTATAATCTATAATTAAAATTTTTTTCTTCTTGTGTTAAATCCCCTTTTTTGAAAAAGGTTTAATTAAATAATTTTTTAAAGGAAAACCGTTATCGGAAACAAAAACAAAAGGTAGTTCATTATCATCAATTAAATTGTATTCAGAAATACAAAGTTTTTTTTGATTCACTAAATTTTTTAAAGTACATCTATCCCATACGCCATCGTCACTAAATCTACCATTTGTGCCAATGTTTACATAAATAAATTTATAGTCGCGGTCAACTGCTGCCATTAGAACAATACTATAAAATCCTTTATAATTATAATATTCTGAAGCTCCATCAACTGAGTTTGCTATAATAACATGCTTTGCATCAATTGCACCAATACAATTCGGAAAACTTCATCTAGTTTTAAAGTCATTGGCAATAGTTTTCCATTTTGTTGCAGTTGTTAGTGTTTTTAAATATTGGTCTTAAAATTCGTCAATAATTGCTTGACAAACTTTTGAAACAATATTTGAAATTGCACCATGAGCAACTCTAAATTTCGCTTGTAGCAAGAAATCTCAATGTTATCGCAAGTCTTTCTTCTGAACTTATAGTTGTCCCAGTTATATTTACTCGAGATGTTTTATGAGAAATACGATATCTAATAGTATCAAATAACTCTTTATCATCCTTTTCGTTTCGTCCTGCATCATACTTTTTTTCATTTTTTTCTTCCTCATTATATTAATTCATCTATTAATTGTAATAAAGATTTCACTAATTCTAATTTGCATTAATTGCGGCCAATATAACAGATTTTGCCAACGATTAACAAATACTTGCTCTTTTAGCAAAAAAGAAAGAAAAACCTACTGCGCAATCTTTTCACGTATGATAATTTTTTAACCTAGCTTAAGATTGGATTTTAAAGTGAAAATAAACTTGTGTTGATGTAATGGCCGCAGCATAGTTAGAATTAAAATGGCTAATGAGAAAACTTTAACGACATGGTTGTTCACTAAAACCTATCATCATTAGGTAATTTTCTTCTTGTAGTCATCTTCTGATAGTCACTTCTCTTAACTTTTTCTTTGTGATCTTCTTCATGCAAGCATTTTTTGTCATCCACTTCTAGTCATCTCCCAATGATCTTCTTGCAATAATTTTGTGCAGACAACCTTTGATCCAGTAAAAGCTAAAATTGGATCACACATAATCAAATAACATTTTCTTAATGACAAAAAAAGTAGACATCAAACTAAAAAGATTTCAACCAGCTATTCATCTCTGGTATTCAACAGACTACAACTCAAGCTCCTACTTTACCATCCCTGTTGACACCTTCTGCTCAAAACTTGGATTGAAGCTGAAAACACGTCAAAATTAATTAGGGACCAACGCTTAAACTATTCTTCTTTACAGCTAATAAAACACCACAACTTGAGCATCAAATACTAAATCCAAACCAAAAAATCAGCACACATGACAAACTCAAAAATGTTCAAAATCATATGTTTGTATATATAAACAAAACACTATGTTCTCTAATATTGTCACTAAATTGTGCAACCATTCTAACACCACAGAATCATCAAGAACATTCAAAGTCAACTTTAAAATAGATAATATTTAGTCAAAGAACCTTATTTATGAAGCATATTCACTTATTTGCCTTTACTCAGAATTTATTCATATCTTTGGCTGCACAACTCAAGATTCATTTTTCAAGATTGCAACTGGTTTTTCTTAGTCTCTTATTGGCTATTATTATTAAATTGATTTTCTTAGTCATTTTTGACTAACATTGACAAAAAATTGTATTTATAAAGAAAATTTCTTTAGCACCATTTTTACAAAGCAACAACAGTTACAAACATTTTTTGTATTCAAATATTTTAACTGATCTGTCTTTTCACCAAAACTATAGGTCTTCCTGTTTTAGGTTAAAGCCTAAAAAAATACTAAACAAGAATGGATATCTTCAAGTCAGAAATTTGTATTCTATTTAAATTATTTAAACTTATGAGACCATCTGACCGCACCGCATTTAATTAAAGTTAAACGTATTTTCTTGTTCACCAATCACATTTAGTACATAAAAGGAGAAATGAATATAGTGGCAGATGCATTATCCAAAGACTGCATCAATGTTATCTCTTTACACCGCAACTTGGACTACTACCAACGTTCTAGCATGCAACAAGATGACGAAGATCATATGTGAGCTTCTAATACGTATTTCAAATTGCAAATTAAATTCGTCTCCTACAATAACTAAATTTTACAAATTATTATAAATTTGAACTCTGGTATTAACAAACAATGCATATTACACGCACTAAAAAGTAATATTTTTTTCAACTTTTAAAGTAACTGTTGAAAAGACAACTGGTATGAAAAATAGAACAGTGTAAATTTGCTTATACTGTTGGCTTGTTTTTCTCAGATTGGTCTCTTTTCAACATTGACTGCAATCAGAAATATTGTTTATTTGAATGGTAATAATGGTTAAATATATTGAGACTAAGTGTTGAAATTTATTTAACAATATTTAAATTTTAATTAGATTTTATTCTTATTTTCTAAAATAAATAGAAGGATAGGAAATAACAAACGAAAGTAATGACAAAGGAATCAGATGGTCATTGTTAATTACAAAATAACACCAACTGGTTAAGCCGAGAATATGATGAGGCTCTGTTATAAAATATGAGGATTTTTACATGGGAGTGGACTCAAGTTGTTGATTCTTGAGTTTAAGTCAGTTGATCTGAACGTTACGGTGAAACTAGTAATCTCTTATTTCAATTTGTATTTTAATTTTGTATTTTTATCTTTGGTATAATAAAAGTTATAATGTCAATTGTGAATGATTCTGGTGTAATTCTTTCTCCAGAAGGAAATCAATCGGGTAATAGTAGTGGAGAAGGTGTACTATCACCTGGTCCATTACCTCAACAATAACAATCAGAATAATTTACCAAAGACTTTGACAATTGACTTTGGCAAATAAGGTATTTCATATTATAGATAGGTCAAAAAATCCTAAGTTTAGAATGGATATTTGTAAAAAAGATTGACACTGATGGAAATATGGCTTACAGGACTTGTGATTAGAGGCTATGAGCAGAGAAAGAGTGAAGATTATGGCCTTACTAGTTCACCGACATTAGAAGTAAAGTATACTAGGTTGTTGATTTCGGTGGCACTTAGACTTGATATGAGAATCCATTGCCAAACAATTAATTACCAAAGTCATTCCATTTTAATCCAAATATAAAATAGACTTAAACACTAATATAATAAATAAATGATTAAACAAAACACTTATCTACTTATATAGCACAAAAATATTTAATTCTTAAATTTTTTATTTATTTTTTCTGTTTTTAAGCTTTATTATTGAAAGTGATAATTTTGGCATGATATTTATAAAAAGCATTTAAAATTAACCTTTTTTATTAAACTAAACTAACGTCTAAACTAACACTAAAACATAAATATTTTTTTAACTTTACTTGTTATTAAAAAAGATGAAAGATAAAATAAATTTTTTATATTAAAATAAAAAATAATTGTATTTGAAAACTAAAATATGGACAATTAATTTAGTTTTTTAAAAAACTAGACAAAACGACAAATTTCAATATCTATAAAATCTTGTTTTAATAGTAAAAAACATTTTAAAAATTGTTTTAGAATAACCAAAAATTAATTAAAAATCAAAGAATATTTTGAATTTAAACGACTAAATATAAAAAATTATGATAAATTTTTAATAAAAAATTAAACACTACCAATTAATCAAACTACTGTTTTCACTAAAAAGTTTGTTTATTGTTGATTTAAATTAGGATCAAGGATTTAAATTAACGATTTGATTTCTATTATTAAATAAGTTACAACTATAACAAACATTTAACTTGAAATCTTCTAAAAACAAAAAATTGTCGATTAATAGTAAATAATCATTAATAAATATTTAGGTTCAAAATGATTAAACATAATCATGAAAATTTTGATACTACAAAAATTTATCTGATTTCCAGATCAGAAATTGTTAATAATTTTAAATTAGATTATAAAAGCAAAAAAATTAAGCTAAAATTACCTGATTGTCTAAAATTCAAACATAAAATTATACTTATTTTTTTTTTTTTGATAAAAAAAAACGAATTGGTAAAGCCATAATAGATATTTAAAACAAATGTTTATGTTTTACAACTAACAAACATTAAAAGAAGTTAAAACCGAAAACTCAATTTTTGCAAATTATGTTTAATACTTCAAACTTTATTTTATGTATTTATAAAAGATGGACTTTAAACTAGATGGAATTAAAACCACTTTATACTTTACATTTTTTAACAAAAAATTATAAAATAATATAAATTTAACAATAAAAAGCTTTAAAAACATAATTTAAAGGCATGAACATTTTTATTAACAAAATTAATCATTAAACTATAAAATATTTCAGAAAAATTAAAAAAATAATTAATATAATTATACGATTTGCCAATATGTTTGATTAACAAATAAAATAAAATTATATAAACTTGTTTGGTTAAAGTGTATTTTTTTTGTGATTCATTTAATTGTATTGTATAAACTTATTTTTTATTTATTAAATTAAATTAACCTGTTTGATATTTTTCTTCACTAATCTAAAATAACTTTTTTAGTTCAAGATTTTTCCATTTTATCTCTCTTTTTATTAATTTTATTAATTTTCTTCTGTACCAATTCAGGTTGGTACTGGATCAGGTGAGATTCAAAGAGGAGGTGTTTCACAATCTCAACATTTATGATTTTAAAGTAATAAAATTAAATTTAACATATTAATTAAGTATTTAGGCAAAAAAATATTGAACGTTAATATTTAAAACTAGTACATATATATCAAAAGTTTTCTAATCAACACGAATTACATCACATTAAATTATACAATTTTTTTAACCAACTTAGAATTACATACCGTCATAATTTTATATGTTAATCATTTTAAATTTTAACTAGCACCTAAAATATTTCAATTAGTTTCCCAAAATTTAGTCTAAGTAAAATTTATATAAATATATTAAATCAATACATTCACTATAATTTATTGTAATAAATACATTAATAAAATATCAAAAATTTAAAACAAAAAAAATAAATTTTATAATTAATATATTTAAAGCTTAAAAAACTATATCAATATCTTTATTAAGATTCTATTATTTTATGAATTCATTAAAATAATTTAAATTTTACTATGTTACGTTGCATTTGGAAAATACATGTCTAATAAAATACAATGCCTTAACAAAAAAAAATAATAACATTAATTTTGAAAAATATGTCACACATAATCATATTTGGAAAATAAATTAAAAAAAAAAAATTTTAATTTTGCTTTAATTTAAAAAAAAAAAAATGCTTGCATTTTTTATGTTCAACAGTTTTAAATCACGTTAAAATGATTAATATAGAAATCGCGTAAAATATTACCCATTAATAATCAAATTAAATCATTTAAATCAATTTTTTTTTGATAATCTTTAACCTTTAGTTTTATTTTGCTCACGGTTTTTTCTGATAATTGAGTAATTTTATAGTTAAACAATGAAGTCGTGTTTTTGCAAAAGTAAGAATATGTAGATAAAATAAGCTGAAATAAAATCATTAAACAAAACAAAATAATTTATTCTTTAAAAACACAAAAGAAATGATCAACAACTAAAATACTTGACTAACATTAAAATTACTATGCAACGTTAATGAGATGTTGACTTCTAGATGTTTTTTTGTTTTAAATTTTTTTTGTTAAAAAATCAATTAAAAATTTTTGCATTAAATTATTTAATGTCTGTTTATTTGACATAAAATGTTACGTTTTTCATAAAGTCTCTCCAAAATCTAATCCAATTCTTTTTTATTTTTTTAATTTTAAAATTATTTAAAGAATCTTAAATTTTTTATATAAAAATTTCAAAGAGAATTAATATTTATAATTTAAATAGTTTAATTTTTTTTTTTAATTTAATGTAAATTGTATTTTATTTGTCTTTATAATTTCACAAATTATTTATTTTTTATGTGAATTATTGATAACAAATCATTAATTAATTTTTAATATTAATTTTAAGTCTAAATTATTTTTTTGAATTCTCAATTTTTACCTTTATTTCTATCACTACTTATGTTTAAAATTTTTTAATTAATAAAAATAATTTTATTTTTAACATTTATGATAATCTTTGGAGTATGTAAAACTTATAAGAAGTGTTTTTTGATTGAAAAATTCTTTAAAAAATTCAAAAACGAAATCTTTTAAAGCTGTAAAAGGGAATATTTTTATAAGAATTAATCTAATATTTAAA
This sequence comes from Pyemotes zhonghuajia, assembly GCA_025170145.1. Taxonomy (NCBI): domain Eukaryota; kingdom Metazoa; phylum Arthropoda; class Arachnida; order Trombidiformes; family Pyemotidae; genus Pyemotes; species Pyemotes zhonghuajia. Next base: position 11,054,659 of record CM045845.1, read on the forward strand.
AAAAAAAGATTTTAATTTCTTATTTTTTTGTACTCCTATGTCCTTAATTTCTTTAGTATTTTACAATCAAAATATTTAAAAATTAAATTCGGACATCACTAAACATCTTGAAGATCTAAATCTCTTTAGCACTTTTTAAAATATGATTAATTAAAATTAAAATGTAAAATTTATTAAAATTTATTTTTTTAAAAAGAATATTAAAAATAAAAAATTATGTAATCTAAACCTAAATGTATACATTCTAGATCTTTTAAATTAGTTGAATCATTATTTTTACCGTAAAAAATTTTTTAAGAAATTAAAAAAAAAATCAAGTTATTATGGCTGGGATGCCATAGATGATGTCTTAGATCTCTGATCTGTAATGCTGTTTGGCATACTTAACTTATTTAAAGACTTTAAACACAAACTTTAACATAAAAGCAAAAATTCCAGTTTTTGATTTTAAATTTATTTTTGAGCTTATTCTTAAATAAAGTTTTTTCTTCAAGTGAAGCTCTCAGATCTGCCTCGACTTCAATTCCAGACTTCTTTACACTTCTATTACAAATTAGAAGGGTAAAGTTCAAAGATCTCTTATACTTTTATATAATCCATATACAAATGTGTAAGTTTATTCAGTTAGGACACTAAGTCTAGGCAAAATCAAATATTCATATATAAAATTAATTTGGTTATATGACTTTAGGTTACATCTTTAGATAGTGATTTAACTATTAATCAGTTTTAACTGTCAGGATTAACAGTCTAGTGCTTAGTACAGGTTTACATGCCAGACGTTATAGTTGAAAGTACAACTCAGTCTTTACGCATCTACCTACAAGACTATCCTTTACACCTTGTTTGGATTAGAATTCTCAGCTAATTTCACTACTCAATTATAAAACTTTTTTTAAGACTTACTAAGTAAATGAGACATAGATCCTTATACGCGTACCATAAAAAGATCGTTATATAATTATCTATTTGATTGTATAACCATATACATAAAAAAAAAAGAATACAAAGAACTATTAAAAAATATTTTTAAAATTAAATTTCACCAATTAAAATTTCAATTTTAATTTACTTTGTTTAGAATTTAAAAACATCTTAAGCTATTTAAATTATTATTATTGTTTATTATCAATTAAATTTATTTTTCCTATTTATAAAATTGAAACAGGAGGAATTGTTTTTGAATTTATTAATAAAAATTGTGATTATTACGACACTTAATGAAAAAATGTTTATTTTTTTAACAAATTAAAATAAAATAAATTTAAATAAAATTAATATTTTATTTAAAAATTATTTTACAATTTAATCTGTTGAAATCATTTGTCTTGGTAAATGATTACTTAATTTTACTTTTTTAATATGAAAGTATTATTTTATTATTATTATTTTTAAGTTTATTAAATTTCCTTTTTTTTCAATGTTTTAATTTATATGTATTACAACTAAAATTATTAGATTATTTTATTTTGTATTTTTTTTAAACAAAAGGCTTTTAAATGCACATGTTTTTCATTTTGCATAAGTTAAGTACATTAAGTTATTTTTTTTTATTTTACAAAATACGTTCTATTATGTTTTTGCTAATTTTTTTCAAACTATATTAGATATTTGTTATTAAATAATTTTATTTATTTTTTTAATTACAAAAATTAACTTTTAAATTAAAAATAAGCTTATCAATAAAATACATATTTATTATTTTGAATTATGTTAATTATATTTTTAATTTAAGACCAAAAGTAGCAAATACGTTATATAATACTGTAGGAAAACTATTATTTTCCTTTTTTAATTTTGACCATAAAAACTAAAGGTGAAAGACTAGAAGCTTGAACAACTACTAAGAATGAATAGTTCGTACTTCTTGTAATAGTAACCAAATGGCTGGTATAACAGTGAACTTTATGTATACAGAGAAGAGAGCTCATGTATGATACTAAAGTATAATAATTGTTAGGCCATGGTTGAACTATGCAAACATGCGAGATGGAATATTCAAGTAAGAGCAGAAATAGTTACTGTAATGATTATGTAAAATTGGCCAAAGATTAAGCAGATAAAAGTTTAAAAATAAAAACAACCAAAGACTCAAAAGGCTCTTGTCTAGTAAATGGGTATGAATCGTAAATTGACCAAAATTGAATAAAAGGAAGATAAACACAGAACAAAAGGTTAATTCTAGTTATACTTAGAGACAATTCTGTTGTATTTTTTTTAGAGTTTGAATAAAAAGGGTTATAAACCCGTTATCTATTGTTTTTCTTAATATTATTTAACGTAAGTCGAGAGTTCTTAAATCAAAGTAACTCTCTAGAAGTGAGAACATTAACTATTTAAGTGAACTCACTACAATATACATTTTATTGGTATTTAAATAAAAAATTATTTATTAGACATAATATTTATTTTAAATAATCTTAATTTACATATTAAATATAAAAAAATTAAAAACAATTATCTTAAAAATTTGTGGAGCTTAATCAAATCAAAATAGGTTTAATTTTTTTATATTTATAAAATCATTTTCAATTAATTTTATTTATCAACAAAATTTTTTAAAGGATAATGCTCTTTATAAACACTTAAATGTTCTAATAATTCATTATATTGCTCTTTTAAATTTTCTGGCCAAACATCGTAAACATCATCAAACATTTCTTTGATGTTTGGCTTTAATTTAGTTTCTGCCTTAACAAATGCTTCCATCACTTTTTTTTTACTTTCATTTTTCCATTCTGTTTCTTGTTTTTCTGTCCACCAATTTCTTTGTTCCATATATTTACGTAAACGACCAATTGGATGATCTTGTTGATGCCAATATTTAACTTCATCAACACTGCGATATGCTGTAGAATCATCTGAAGTAGAATGATGTCCAATCCTAAAAAATGTCAAAATATAATAAAATTACTATTATTTAAAAAAAAAATATTTCACCTGTATGTCATTGCTTCAATTAAAACGGGTTTAGATTCTTCAATACATATTTCTCTAGCTTTTTTAGTTGCATTATAAACTGCCAAAATATCATTTCCATCTACTCGAATAGCTTGCATTCCATAACCTGCAGCTCTTGAAGCAATTCCATCACCTCTATACTGTTCCGATGTTGGAGTTGAAATGGCATATCCATTGTTTCGACAGAAAAATATAATTGGTACATCTAATGTAGATGCAAAATTTAATCCTGCATGAGCGTCTCCTTCTGAAGCTGCTCCTTCACCGAAATAACACATTACTATTTTTTTTTCAGAACGAGTTTGATCTTTATTTTGATTTTTATCAATATTTGCTAAACGTTTAAAAGAATAAGCAGCTCCAACTGCTTGTGGCATTTGAGTAGCTAAAGGAGATGATATCGTAACAAAATTTAATTTGGATGATCCATAATGTACAGGCATTTGTCGACCTCTAGCAGGATCTTCAATATTTCCATAACATTGATTCATAAAATCATCAAGTGTAAAACCTCTCCACATTAAAACACCTTAACAAAATTCAATTTTTGAATAGTTTTAACAAAGAAGTAATAAAAAGTACCTGCTTCACGGTATTGACCAAAAACTAAATCATTATCATTTAAAGCAGCGGCAGAACCAAAATGAGTTCCTTCTTCACCATAGTTAGTCATGTAAAATGAAATTCTACCTTGCCTTTGCGATTCATAAAGAACTCGATCCATTGTATTTAAAAGTGTCATTCCTTGATAAAAAAATAAATTAGATTAAATTTTATATATAAGATTTAAAGCTAACCTTTATACATTTTAGTAATCACTTCTTGTCCTAAATTAGGATCTAAATTTTGATCTAACAATTTTCCAGTTCTATCCATAACACGATAAACAGGAATACCAGGAAAAGAATCAGGCCTAATAAATTCTAATTTGGATGTCCAATCTGATCTTGAACCAGGAAATTGTGGTTTATCATCAGGTTCATTTAATTTTGTGGTCACATTTTGTTTATTTTTTGAATCATCTGAATTGTTTCTGGCAAAACTAATGGAACTGTAATTTAAACTTTTATTTTTGTATAAAAAGTTCAAAAATTTATAATTTCGATTAGTTAACATTTTAAAAAAAAAATAACACTTTAAAATTAAACAAAAACGTGTATTCAATCTTTTCTAAATTTAAATATTGATCTAGTCATTAAAACTCTTTAATCGATTAGTTCGTGACTTTGTAGGTAAAAAAAAAATGCAAATCAAACACTTATCTTTAATTTGATTTCTTTTAATACGTCATAGCAAAAAACACCCTTAGTTAAATACTAAAATAAATAAATATTATCTGCATTAGTTAGAAAATTTGCAACAACTTTTATTGAATTTCATTTTTCTTAATATAAAAGGTTTGTGAATGCTAATTTTTACAATCAAGATCAGCTGACATTGTTTTCATAACTTTCTAAAGAGTTAGTAGCGGAAAACTTAATTTTAATTTAATTTTAAAATAGAAATATTAAGAAATTTAAAAACAATGACTAAAAAACATATAAAATAGTTACTACAAATTAACTAAATTACAAATTATTCATTTTATCAAACACAATTTGTAAATTTAAACTAAAAAGTTTTAGTATAATTTTGGTATAAATAGTTTTTTTTGTGTAAATAGAAAGTTTTTGTTTACATTTGTTTATAATAATTCATTGTGTTATTGTTTTTGTCTTTGATTTAAGATGAAGATAGTTTTTTTTAAATCTTTATTATTTTAATAAACTTTGTCGAATTTTTTTTTTAATAAGTAATTAAAATGCCCAATTTAGATAAAAGTCACAAAAATAAAAAATCAAACCAAAAAATTAAAATTGATTTCAATAAAAGTATAAAAGAGTCTTTGAATACGACACAATCTTTAAAAAATGAAAAAACTGAAAACGTTGATAAAAAGCAACCAATTGATAAAAATGTAAATATTAATAATTCTAAAAAATCTAATTATTTAGAAGAAAAATTAGAGCAAACTGATAAAAAGTGTGAAAATGTAACGGATTTATTGGAAAAAAGCGGCAAGAAAAAAAGTAATATTAATCAAATTTTAAAAGATAAAGAAAAAAGAAAATCACACAAGGAATCAAAAAGTAATGAAAAAAATTATCAATCAAAGTTGATTAAAAATGAATCGATTTGTACAATAAATGAAAATTCTGATACTTCAAAACCATGTTCATCGAATGTACAGCGAAATAAAAAAGACAGTAATCATGTTTCATTACAATTTGTAAGCGGTAATCCTTTTGTTGAAGTGACCAAAGGAGTTTTACATTATTTTAAAGAAACAAAATTGGTCACCTCAGAAGATGAATGTGAACGATCAGAGCTTATTTTAATACTTCAAGTTCCTATCTCAATGACTACGCATGAATTGCTCCAATTTACTGGTCCTGTAAATCATACAATTGAACGAATACGAATTATAAGAGATAATAAACCAAATCAATACATGGTGCTACTAAAATTTTCAAATCAAAAAGCCGCCGATGAATTTTTCATTAATTTTAATGGAGTTCCTTTTAACTCAATTGAACCTGAAGTATGTAATTTAGTATATGTGGAACGAATCGAAAGTATAAAAGATGAAAGCTGTGATAGTAATTTAAATAATGAAAATGATTTGGGCAACGAAATTTTTTTATTAGATGAAAATTCTTCATGTAGTGTTTGCTTGGAAAAGATGGACGAAAATTCTGACGCTATTTTGACTATACTTTGTAACCACAGTTTTCACAGTGTTTGTTTAATTCAATGGGGTGATCAAAGTTGTCCTCTATGTCGTTTTTCGCAGACACCAGAACATGTGCCAGATAATTCTTGTTTCGAGTGTGGCTCACCACAAGAATCTTTATGGATGTGTTTGACTTGTGGTCACATCGGTTGCGGAAGATACATTGTAGGTCACGCTTATGTACACTATAACGACACCAATCATAATTTTGCAATGCAACTTGGTCAAATTAATCGTGTTTGGGATTATGCAGCAGATAATTTTGTCAATAGACTCTTACAAAGTAATGATGGAAAGCCTGTTGAAGTTACAGGGAATTCAAACGAAATGACTGAAAAATTAGATGCGGTTCAATTGGAATATACATATTTACTTACTAATCAATTAGAATCTCAGCGAAACCATTACGAGCAGTTAATTAAAAAAATAGGTGAGTTTATTTTTTTTTATGATTTTTTATTAATTCTATTATAAATTTCTTTAGAAACTGATGCCCAAAAACAAATGGATGAGGTAATAAATAAAAGCAAAATTATTGAAGAAGAAAAGGAAAAAATAGAAACAAAATATGCAGAAATCATTAAAGAAAAAGAAAAAATAGACAAAAAATATTTGACTCTAGAAACTAAATATCAAAAATGTTTAGAAAATTTATTAGAAGAAAAGGAAATATGTAAATGTATAATGAAAAATCAAACCAAAATTGAAAGCGAGCTTTCCGATAAACAAAAACAATTTAATAAAATTATAAATGAAAAAGATGAAACAATAAAACAATTACAAGAACAAGTACGTGATCTCATGTTTTATTTAGACATTCAAAATAAAATTAAAACAGTATCTGATGGAAATATCGAAGAAATACAACAAGGTAAAATAATTATTAAAGAACCTGAACCGAAAAAAGAAACCAAACACAAAGGAAAAAAAAAATAAATTTAAAATATAACTTTAAATTTTTTTAAATTTTGAATGTCACGCCTTTTGGTAATAAACTTAAATATTTATCTATTTTATCATCATAAAAATTGAATAATTTATATAATTTTTATAAAGGAATTTTTATTCAATATTCAAACATAAAAATATTTTAATTTTTTTAAATATTTGTTTTAATTACAAAACTTGTAAATTTTATTGGTTGATTTAAATATTAAATTTTTCTTTTTATATTAAAAACAATCATTTTTTTGATCAAATATTTTATAAATAAAATTAAAAAATTTCCTATCAATTGAGGCACTTAAGTTTGAATTGTAAAAACTATATTTAATTTTTCTATAATGTTTATTTATTAAATATGTCATCATCTGAATCTGAATCTTCAAACAATTTAGACATTAAAATAGATTTTTTTTTATTTTTAGATTTGTTTTCAGCTTCATTTTCTCGTTCAGTTTCTTTTTGTTTTATTTTAGATTTTAACAAAAGATTTATATCATTAACATCACTTAAATTTTCATTATTTGTTATATTTATATCTATGGATTTATTAGTACTTTGTATATTGTCTAAAGTGGATTTATTTTCATTTAATAATTCATTTTCTTTTTTTTCATTATAATTTTCCAATATAACATTTTTTATTTCTTTTTCATTTTGTAAAATATCTTCTATTTGTTTATTGTCTTCATTTTTCAAAAAAACTTTTTCTTTTTTTAAATTTTCAGATTTATTGATTTGATCAGAAGAAATATGAATTGCATCTAATGTAGAATTATTAAAATTAAAAGAAAAAGATTGAAAATCTTCTTTTATATTTTCTTCTATATTTTTTAATTTAGATTGTTTTCGAATTATTCTTTTTGAAACGATTTTAATTTTAGATTTTGCAACATCATTATCTAAAATAGTTGTTTTTAAATTTAAATAATTTAAATCATCATCATCAATAGTTTTATCTGGTTCAGAAGAAGCAGAGTTTTCAATTGTTTCAGTAATTTCTTCTTTAATTTGACTTTTATGTTCAAATTTTTGTTTGCTATTTTTATTTTGATCCAGTTGATCTATGTCTTTTTTATTAATTAAAATTTCATCTTTATAAGTATCAGATTGAAATTTAGGATTTTTCTTAACTAACCCATCATTAATTTTTTCATGTGAAAAAGTTGCTGATTTTTTTAAATTATTTGACAAGCCTTTATTTTTAACTAATAAAGCTTCTAATTCTTTTGTAAATTGTTGATTTTTTTTTTGTGGCATTTCCGTATTTTTCGGAATTTCAATTTGTTTTTCTTGTAAATCTTTTTCAATTTCAAATTCTTGTTTCGTAACTTTTGTTTTAAATATTTTATTTACATTAAAAAGCTCATCATCACTTTCATCTGAATCGTCAAACAAATCCTTAAATTTTGATTTAAATCCTATAGATTTTTGAAAAACATTTAAATTTTCTACCTTTTCTACATTGATCGAATCAGATACTGATATTTGTGAAACTTGTTTTAAGTTATTTAAATTTGATTTGAACAATTCATCTTCATTTTCACTATCAAAAAAACTATTTTCTTCTGGTTGCGTCAAATTCGTTTGAGAAAGTGACAATTGAAAATCTTTAGAAGATGTTATATGATGATTTTTTTCACTTAGCGATTGATTTTTTGAAGACGGCGGAGTTGTAGATTGCTCAGGTAGTTTGACGGTTGTTTGATGCACTTGATTTTGATGAATATTTTTAGATGGACTGGAATTTTTAGGAATTATATTATTAGCTAATATGGAATTTAAATTATCTTTAAAAGAAAGAGGACTTTTAGAACTATTTATATTAAAGATAACATCTGGGTTTAGTTGTTTTTGGCTCTGGCTCAAAACCTCAATAGCAGCTGTGGTTTTATTGCTTTTCGATGTGGTAAAAATAGATTCAAATGTGTTGCTGTCATCAGGCGAAAAGTCCAATTTCGAAGCATTATTAGCATTAAAAAATATTGAAGAAAGTTCATCCTTTACATTTGCCAAACTGGTAGAAGCTCGCCTATCTGAAATAGTGTTTGCACTTTTGTCATCTGCAAAGTCATATGCTTTAGGAGAGACTGTGTCGCTTGAAGGAGGACTAATGTATTCATCTTCGTCCGAGTATTTTTCTTCATCAAATTTATAATCTAATTTAATTGGTTCCTGTTCTTCTTGTTCAAATATTGTCTCATTGAAATATTCTTCTGAGCCTATTATGAATGGAAATTTTTTAGAACAATAATCGGAGTTTTTAATTGAGTTTAACAATTCATTTTTAAAAAATTCATCCTCATCCAGATTTTCATCTTTATTATCTATGTTCAAATTGAAACTTTCTTTAATAAATTGGATTCCGTTTTTCAATGAATTGTTAATTTGGTCTAGAAACACGGTTTCCGTCTGACTTGCATCTAAGCTGCAATCGTCAATATACTTGTTTTCGTCTTCCTCTAACCCATCATTATGAACTCGATTTTCAACAAACTGGTTATTGCCGATTTGTTGAAATTCATTAATTGCATTATTTATATTAACACAATCTATCTTTTTATTTATTTATAATCAAATAAAGAAACATATAATTATTTTAAGAGCAAAAGTCTGAAAAATAAACATACGTCAACTTTATTGCTAAGCTCATCCAGTCTATTAGTTAAAGTATCACTGTTTTGCATTAAATTATCACTCAAATTTTGTAGAGATGACAATAACTAAATATGGTTAAGTTACTAATTGGTAAATATAATCAAATTTAATGAATGCACACAACTTACTTTATAATCATTTTGCAAATTCCATTTCGTAGCTGCCTCTTTAATTTCATCAGCAGAAATTGGCTTATCCAATTCTGAATTGTTAAACATTTTGCTTGATTATTCAAGCTAATTAACTTAATTTGTTTTTGCTTTAAAAAAAAGAATAACCACAATTTAATTTAAAATTACATTATTCCAATAAAATAGACTTGATTTCTAATTAAATGGTAAAAAAACACCTTTTTATTTAAAGTATTTTTTATTTAAAGTAAACAGTAGACTTGGCGCAGGCGCAACAACTGTTTAAATTGAATTTATTTAAATTCGGTTTTAAATCATTTTTATTATATTCAATTTTCATTTATTATTATTAACAAATTTATTTTGATCTCAAAGATAAAACAAAAACAAAAATTGCCGGATGTTTTTTATTAGTAAGCTAAACAAAAAGTAAAACATTATAAAAATTAACTAATTGTTAAATAAATAATAATAAACTTATGACTTTTTACAAAGTTTAGTATTATTTTAAAATAAATTTAGCTTAATATAGTTATAAAAAGACATTCTATTAGCTATTTTATATATATTATTTTTATAATTTTTAACTTCCTTAAAATTATTTCACAAAATAGCTACAAAGTGACAAATTGTGAAATAAATTTGTATTTTTAAACTATTTAAAAATATTACTTTATTAATTAAGACATCCGTATCAAACAACAAAATTTGTTTAAAAATAACACTTGTATTCAATCAAAATTATTTTGTTTCCTAAAAAATATGTAAAACAAATTAAGCTTTGAAATCACTTTTTTTGATAGATTTTTTTTTTATTTGTAATACTAATTATCATTTTAAATAAAAATATTTAAAGAACGTTGACACATTTGAAATTTTTAATTAATCCTTTAATTTATTTGCATCGTTCATCAGTAATATTTTTGAAAATATATTGTTTAAAATATAGATTTTATTTTTTAAATATTTTTAGTTTTAATAATAAATTAAAATGTATCAATTTGAACTCAAATCAATTTTTATTAAATTTTTACAGTTTTTCTTTTTATAAACAGTTATAAATTAAAAAAAGTTTCTTTATTGGTAATAGAATATCTTTAATTAATTTCAAAATTAATCATACTATTACCATTTTTAATTATATTAAAATTACATATCTATTATTTTTAATAATAATAATAATTAATATTTTTTTTTACTAATTAATAAATTAAATGATAATTTTCAAGTAAGCATATGTAATATATTTGATAATATTGTTTAACAATAATTAAATTATCAGCAACAAATTTAGTTAAAATTGTTAAAGTAAGAAGATTAAAATATAAAAATAATATTTTTTAAATAATATATTTAATGAAAAAAATTTAAATAAATATTATAAATTATATTTAATAAATATTTAAAAAAATTCAAATAATTTATTTTAAATATTTTGTATAATTTATTAATTAAAACTAATAAATGACTAATCTAATTAAATTAATATTTAAAATAAATTTTAAAATAAAAAATAAGATAAATTAAAAATAACAAATTAAACATAATTATAAATTTTATAAAAATATTTATTGATTAAAATTTTTTTTTTTTTTAGTCATATATATATGTTAAATATATTTATAAATAAATAAAAAATGGTTTTTTGTTTTAAATAATCTAATAATAATTTTCATTACATTTTAAAGTGTAAAAAAAGTTTCTTTATCTCAAAAATGTTTTAAAAACTGAACGATTGTAAAATATATAAATTTTTATCTAAAATATAATTGTTATAATTATTATATATATATTAATCTTTTGCATTTTTTTTTTTTTTAATATATTAAAACAGTAAATTAAATTTTGATTTGATGTTAAATACTGAATTTTAATTATTAAAGGTGAGAAATTTAAAAATAAGATTATTTAATATAAATAAAGCAAAACCGAATTATTGTATTTATGAATATTTTGTGAAAATTAAAAAATATTTGTAAATAAAAATTGCACATTACATATTTAAAAAAAATCGAAATTTACTTTTTGAATTTTTTTTAATATTTTTTTTTTAATTTTTTAAAATTTAAATAAATAAATAGCATAATTAAATAGATAATAAACAACATAAATAATTATACGGACAAATTATTAAAAAGCAGATTATTTTATAAAAATAAGAAAAACTATTTAATTTTAATTCAACAACAAATTATTAATTAGTTAATGAGTTTTTAAATGATACTTTTTATATAAATTATTTACACTAAAAATTTAATTATCAAAAGTTGTTTTAAAATAATTAGACAAAATTTTAAGTTTAAAATTAATTTAAATGATTATGGTTATAATAGTATCTCAGAATAAAAAAAATACTTTTGTTGTAATTAACATGTTTTTGAGAAAATTTAAAAATTCTCCCATATCATCATATATATTATTTACATTACCTGCAATATGTCTTGTTTTGCATTAGGTTATTTAGATTAAGTGATATCATAAGAATTAGTGTTGACTAAGTAGAACATTAATATTTTAAAAAATATATTCAAAATAAAGTTTATAGATATCGTAAATTTAAAAAAATTTAAATCTTAAAATTTTATTTTTATTTTTATTAAATTGGCGGAAAAATATTTATTTTTTGCATTGTAAATTTATAATTTATAAAATTAATTTATTTTAATCTATAAGATTATTGAATGTTTTAAATATAATATAATCTCAAATATTTTATATAATTTAGTTTTAATTTAGATAACCTGAAATTTTATAAAATTACGTAATCAAGACAAATTAAAGATAAAAATAAAGATATAAAATTATAAAATATTAAAAAAAACCAAAGATTTAAGATGCTCAGAAGAAATTTTTAAGTAATAGAAAAAGTTTTATTAAAAATACGCTTTATAATAAAGCAATTATAATTACAATCAAAAAGTATTTTAAAATTATAAATACAAGTAGCAAATTTTTTTTTAATTTTTTTTTACAATTATATTATTTAAATATTTTTTTTTATTAAGTTTAAAAAAAAATTTTATCCTAAAATATGATAAAATTATATGTTAAATTTAAATTTAAATATTTTATTAAATAAAAAAAGTATTCAAAAAAATTAGCTTACTTATATAATTTTTTTCAAATTAAATTAGTGGAATTTTTTATTAATTTTTACCTAATAATTAAGTTTATTTAAAAAATAACCCAATTAAGATATGTTTTAATTAATATACATTTATATAATTATTTCAAAAAGTTTTTTTAAATAAACAAATAACAAGTAATAAACTAAAAATGAAATAAATGAGAAAATTTAAATAAAAACAAAAGTAATAAATACCTATTAAAATATTTTTAGATTGAACACAAATATTTAAAATATTTTATAATAAAATAAAAATTTAATTAAAAATATAATGATATACAAAAAATTTAGTTACTTTAATCAATTAAATTATTTTTAAATTTTATTAAAAAAATAAAATTTGTTTCTTAACAATTATTAGGTACAATCTATAATAAAACTATTAAAAAATTTTTACACTTTAAAAAACCCGAATTAATAAAAAATATTTGAAATAATTTAGAAAATCTGTAATTTTTAGAATTGCAGATTACTTTTACGCCCACTTAAAATTCATTAAAAAAAAAAAATAATTTTTAATAATGTTTAAAAGAAGTCAACAATAAATTGATTATAATATAAAAATTCAATAATTAATAAATTGCATTAAAAGTTAGACAATAAAAAATATAAATTTAGTTTTATAAAATTAAAGTCAATTGAAAGTTAATGAAATATACCACATGATGTCAGCATCGTTGGATTAATAAATTTAGGCATTAGGTAATATAACTTAAGTTATTATACAAAAGTTTTAATCAACCATATTTTAAATAAATTTTTATTTTTTAAATTAGTTAAATATTCATTTATAATAAGATACAAAACATTTTACTTCAATAAAAATCGAATTGATTAAATTTTCTTTTGATTATACTATTGATAATCAAATTTAATTCAAGGTTACCAAATAGATATTTTTGTGATCAAATACTTTAATATAAAAATACTAGTTAACAAACTTTTCAGTCATATACATTTTTAAAAATCTTTAAAATGATAGAATATATTTGATCAATTTGAATAATTTAAAACTTTTTAAATTAAGCATACTAAATTTGTTTTTTAATTTAACTTATTAAAAATGGATGCGAATTTCTAAATCTATTACAATGAACAAAACAATTTATATAATGCCAAAGTTAAAAGGGCTAAGTATTATAATTATGTTTTTTGCTTTTTAATAGTTTTCAAGATTAGTTAGAATATGTTGTTTGGGTGTGTCCGGTTGTTTTTTGCACTTTGTACTAATGTCCTTGAAACTTATAATAAATGTGATCTGAGCAAAATTATTTTAACACTTGAAGTCCTTGAACACTGGCGTATAATCATCAATAATCACCTTGAATTAATTTTACAAAATAGATGGCGCCTATTTTGGATTATCTAATTAGATCTTAAAATTAAATGTCTTTTGAAATCTTAAAAATTAAAAAAAATTTCTTTACTATAAACTATTGTTTTTGAAAATTTCATTTAATTTTGTTGAATATAAACAATAACTAAAAATGATTACTAATATTAACGTACTATCAAACAATGTAACCTTGAAAGTTTAAAACAAAAGTAATGTTAAATAAAGTTTTGAAATTGATTTCCGTTTTCAATTTCTCTATACACACAAAATTAAACTAATCAAATTCAATTTTTTAATTTAAGTTTATTGTTCAATTTTTTCATTAACATGCTCATCTAATTTATGAATTTTTTATAATTAAAAATTTTTTAATTTTTAATTAATATTTTGCCAAAAAGTGAGTAATAATATTTGAAAAAAAAAACAAATTTATCAAAATTTAAGGGAATCAAATTTCATTTTTTTCGTTTTAGTATTTAACATTGATTTTTTTTTTTAGATACCGCATGGAAAAAAATCTAATAAAAAGTTTTATAATCACTTTTAATTAAATAAAGATAAAAATTATTTTTACAAACGCATATTGAAAAAAATTGTCAAATTTAAAATAAGATTTATAGTTGAATGTAATAAATATATTCTAATTTAATAAATATTATTATTTTTGTCTGCACGATTAAATGTTTGATATAAAATTACCTGGAAATAAATACAAATAATATGAACTAAGTTTGAAATAATAAATTGTTTTTACAAATTGATTTAATATTATAATTTAAACTTGATCAACTTTATTAATATAATTTTTTTAGGCTAATTTGAATAATTTCATTATATTTATTTTTAAATAAAAAATACATTTTTATATAAATTTCCACAAAAATGATTTTTTATTAAAAGAAAATATTTTTTTTTTTAAAATGTCAATTTTAATTATCTTAACATAATAAGTTAAAATTAAAATAGTTATGTAAATTAATAAATAGTTAATTATTATAATTGTTTTAATTTAAATTAACTTGAATTTAAAATTTTGTTCTACCAACATTATTGTTATAACTTAATTTAAATAAATTAAAATTAAATTATGTATAAACAAATTACATTTTTAAATGATTTATTTATCAACTAAAGTTTGATTTAAACTTTGTATTTAAACTAATAAAAAAAAATATAATAAATATTTTAAGTGATATTTTTAATGATATTAAAAGTTAAAAAAAATAATTTTTAAAATTGAAAGTATCAAAATTTATTTTTTTTTTTATACCTATTTAAAATATAATTTCCAATTTAATATAAACAAAATAAAAAAATAAATATTTAAAAATTATTCAATTAAGAAGAAAAAAAATAATATTTTAAAAATTTAACTTAATTTTAATATAATTTTTAAACTTTTTAAATTACTTAATTTAAAACTTGAATATCAAAATGATAATAACATCTTTCAAGGTATAAATTATTATATAAGATTTATATAAAAAAATATTTTTGATATAAATTTTAAAAATATTATTTAATAATTTTTTTAATTTTTTATGACTAATACTATGCAATAGTTTTTTTTAAATGCAATTACTGTTTTTATTGTATATCACAATTGTAGAAATATTTTCAATATTATTTAAAATTTTTTTTAAAAACTGTGACTGACAATTGTAATTAATTCTGAATAATTCATGTAAAATTAACAATGTGTTAAATTTAATTGTATTTTAGTAAATAAACTAATGATAAATAAGTTCTAAATAGTTTTTTTATCTATTTTATTAATTAAAATTTTACAAATAAATCATTTACTTAATTTCACAAAAAAAAATAAAATTAAAAAATCAATTAAAAATTATTTAAAAATTTATTTTGATAAATAAAATTTATTCAATAAATAAAAATAAACATCAATAATTTTTAATTTAAATTTAACATTAATATTTTTTTGCAAATAATATTGCTAATTTTGAAAATAATATTTTTGGATATTTATTTAAATATGTCTACAAATTAATTATTGATGTGATATGGATTTTTATCATACTTATAAAAAGTCAAATTTAATAACTTTATAATTTCTTATTAATAATCATTTATATTCATTTAAAACTTATTTTAGTAAGCATTATTATTATTTTTTGCTAGTCCGCCTATTTTATTTAGTAAATATGAGGAAAGAGCTGATTGCCATCTTAAAACATGAACACATTTTTAGTTATCATAAATGAATTTAAGAAACTGCTGTCTCAATACAAGTGCATTGAAACACTGCTCTTGGCAATACAAGTTCGTGTACACAAATATATATATAAGTAAGAAATTCATTATATAAATATATGTAAATTAAATATATATAAACAAAAAAATATAAATTTACAAGTTCATTTAAAAAAAAAATTAAAAGAAAATATTGTATATATCATTAAAAAAGTTTTAATTTTAAAATTTGTATTTATGATGTGTTCTTGTTTTAATATTAGCAGAAATAAATTTTTGTGACTATTAAAACTACAGATAAATAGAAATAATTTGTGCTAAAATATAAAAAATTTGATTGAAAATTATTAAATTCTCTATATTAATTCATGTACAATAAAATATGTTTAAATAATGTTCCTAAACATATTTATGTATATTTTTATAAACTTATATATATTTATATACATTTAAGTTATAGAAATAAGCAAGTTATTTGTTCATTAGTCAGTGATGCAAGTGTAACCGAGTACAGTGCGGCAATCTTTATATTTGACCTCGAAACGTGGTTTTAAATAAAGTTCGAGAATGTTGCAGCTATGAAATGTGGCTAAAGAAGTTTTTCTTTTATTATTTTACTTTCACTATGAAAAATGGGCGGAAGTCAGTTTGTTCACAAAAAAGGATATATAAGTCACTTTATAAATATTCACGTTTGAATTTATTTGCGCTTAAATTAGTTAAATCGGTTTTATTTTATGCACTATTCTTATCTTCATCATTTGAATTAGTCCATTTTGGCCGTTTTTACTTTAGATGTTAATTAATTAATTTAACAATCCTGTTTGAAATTCAAGTTTAATTTGATTAGTTTATGGCAACAGTATCTGTTTGTGTGGACGGTCATTTGCACAATGGCAAACAGGCAACTTCTGCCAGGCAAGTTTGTGTTTTGTTGCCAGTTCGAGTCATGCATCTTATTGGTGGCATTTGTTTTGCATACCAGAAAAGGCGTGTTTCAGCAGATCATGTCTGGCAGGCAAAGAGTTTTAAAAAGATGTTTTAGACTGGGACACCCTCCTGGCCTAGCAAAAGTGAAATTTCTGCCACATTACTGACACTGTGACATGGTTTTTAAGAACGAAAATGCACATCATATAAAAACTGCCTAAACGTGATTTTATTAATTACGTTTTTTAAAATTTATCATTTTGCTTTTGTCCAAACTATGACAATATTTCCTTAAAAGTGAAATCATTATGATGACATTGATATTTTTACGTAGTTTATAATCGTGGTTATATTGCCATTGTAAAAATGAATTTTTAGAAGTTGAAAAGCATTTAAAAAATGAACTAGACATAGTTTATTAATTTAAATCGCTTTTCTGGTAAAAACAAATTTGAATTTTAAGTGAATCCATTAATTTGCTTGCAAAATCTGAACCTAAATCTAATTTGGTCTACTTTACCATAATGAATCAATTAATTGGCCAACAATTGAAAGTTTCTTATTTGCGCTAACTTGATCCAAAATTTGAAAAATTTGAAAAATCTTTAATATTCAAACATCTTAAAGATCTTAATAGTGCGACTTTCGTTCTTCTAATATCTTATGGTCAACACTTTTCCTGCGCATACATGCGATGCGGCAGGTGGCGCAATGAGCATTCTTGTTCACGACTAATCTTGGCGCTTTTTCTTCACCAGCATTCAGTTGTATTTCCGCCGCAGATCAGAAACATCTTAAAGAAAGTCTTGTCTTATTTGATGAGTCAATCTGATAGAAAGCACTGGTTGCAGGTGCAACAATCAACCAGTTAACAACTTTGAAAAAAATTTGTAAAGTGAAAATTACTATTTACCGGAATCATCATTTTGAATTGCTATATTTTATAGACTGAAATAGTTTGAAAACTAATAAGTGACCTTTTTATTTACTATGCAACCAACTTCAACTTTTCAAAGTTCAAAGTTATTTCCATGTATTTTATACTAAGAAAAACATTCAAGTTTGCTCAGCTTTTTGTAATTTACATGGTTGCCAGTTTTGAATATTATTTTTATATTAAATTTAATAATTATTTTCAACTGTGAGTTTAGTAAATAGTATCAATTGGAAATTATGTTTCGGCAAGTGTAAGCGCGGTGACAATTGGTGATAAAATAATTATTTACTAATTAAAAAAAGCAATTAAAAAAAATTTCGACTCAATTTTTGCTCTTTTTATCTAATAGTTTATGTTTTTAAAGTTTATTTTTTTAAACGAGTTATTTATTCTTGTTGATTTTATAAAAAAAATTAATATTGTTTTTAATTGCAACATTATTAAAAAAAAATAGTATTTTTATAAAATTTATAAAAAAATTCAACTAATTCAATAAAAAAGATATTTTTAGTGCAATTGTTAATTTATAATAAAATACTAAACATAGGTTAAATTCAAATAAACCATCAATTAGTTTTGTCATTTTAAGTTTTTTTTTCTTGCTAATTCATTAGATGATAAATAGGGAAATTTTATTTATGTAATTAAATGTTGGATAAAAGAATTAAGAAAATTTTTTTTTCTTTTATACTGTTTTCATAAATTGTGCTGTTTAAAGCAATTTAAAAAAATAAAAACTAAAAAAAAACTTTATTCAAGTACAATTAAGGCATTATTTAAAAAGAAAACAAATTAAATTTAAAATTTGTTTCAATTTAATCAACTATAATTAATAAAGTTTTCAGATATTGAGTTAAATCTATTTGAACATTTTTAAAAGACAAATGCAATTTATTAAAAAGGAAATCCATTTTTCAAGTAAGTTTAAACGCTTGAATCTTTTTTAGAAAAAATAAATAAACAATTAAAAGTTTGCTATTAATTGCAAAAAGAGTGGGTTAAAATTAAAATGCTTCTAAAAATCTTGTTTAATTAATTTGTAAAATAGTGTTTTAACAAATGGTAAACTGACCACAGTTGGTTGGGCGTAAAAAAGGTGGATGATGAATGGCGCAGATAAAAATTATATTTGTAAATACAGCAGATAAAATTAACAAAAATTAAAAAAAAAATTAAGAAAAAACTATGATTAGACTAGAATTGAATGAATTTGACTGTAAATAAATAATTGGTCACAGAGGGAACAAGTGGCGTAAGTGATTTTAGATAAAAACTTGCTGCATAGTTGTAATGAAAACCAATATAAAATGGCATCGAAGAAAAGCCAAAGACACTTGTGGATTGTTTTTATTCTCTATTCCCATCCATTTAATTTAATCTTGAACGTTTAAGCCGTGTTAAATTATCCCATTTTATGTTTCAAAATTTGACTTCAATAGGTTTTGAATGTTTGTTAATTGTTTAATAAAATTTGTTCTCAGTTTTCAAAGATATTTGAATGATTATAATTAGCATAATCAGTTTTAAATGTGCACAATTTAATTGCTTTTTGTTTCAATTTAATTTGCTTCTTTTGGCGCCAGTTCTTGTGCAAACAATTTGCACAAGTTCTTTCTTAAATGTGTTCAATAAGAGAATTGTGAATTCAAGTAAACATTTGTGCATTTTTAATTTGATTATTTAATTTTAGAGTTAGTGAATAAGTGAATTGCCAAAAGTTCACAGTCAAGCCAGTGAATAAGTGCATTTTAATCAACAGCAATTTCACAAGTGCAACAGCTTTTTCGAGTGGATTAAACTTTTCAATTAATTGCCGATGCAATTTCATTCAATATTTATGTGAAATCAATTGCAACTGTATTTGGATTATTTTGGATAAAAGTGTGAATTGTGCAACAAATTAAAAAAATCAATAATTTTAAATTTGTTTAATATGTATTCAATTTGTATGTTCATCTTTTCATTTTTTTCAATTTTTACTCATATATGCATTTATAAAAATTACTTTATGTAATATTTTTAAATTGTTTTATATTTAATATTGACAATTTTTATCTTGATCGAACAACTTTATTGCTAGCTTATAGTGAAAAATATATATATATATTAATTTTGGATTTTAAATTATAAATTAATTTTTTTTATATTATTTAAAAAAATTTTAATTATTTTTTCTTAATTATTCATGTTATTAAAGTATTTAATTTTATGTTATTAAATTTAAAAAATTATAATTAAATCAATTTATATAGAAATAGTTTTCTAATTTTTTACAATTAAATAAGGTTTTTTTGTTTTTAATTTGAGTTTTAAATATTAAAAAAAAAAGCTTTCACAATTGTTAGTTATTACTATTTTAAATAAATTATTTATAAATAATTTTTTTTTTTAAATTCAATTATTTATATATAAATTAAAATTTTTAAATCTTTTAAATTTTTTTTTTTATTTGTTTTAAAATATTGCTAATATAATCAATCAAAATTTAATTTTTAAACAGGCAGGGTTAAAATCAATTTTGATAAAATTGAGTAATTAAAATCTTACAATTTAGTAAAAATTTTCAAAATATGAATAATTTTTTTGTAATTTTTTAAATTCAATCATAAGCAAAACAAAACAGCTTTACTAGAATAATCAAATTGTCACACCTAATATCTAAATAAGTAATCATCGTACTGTTTACTTATCTTGAAATAAATTAAATATATACATATGGTTGTGTACAATTTTAATTGTTCTCATTATGTTAATACTTAGAAATTAAATAATTTTAACTAATTTTTACTTAGTCTAATTTTAATCAAATTTAATTTTTATTAATCAAAAGTACGATTTGATCAATGAAAGCGCATCTTATTCACATGAGTTTTTAATTCATTTCATTTTTGCGTGCAATAAGTTTACCTGATATAAATTGAAGGGATGAACTTTAAATCAATTTTTATTTTATGTTTTATTATTTTTATTATTTATATCTTGAGGCTTTTTTTCATATTATTAGACTAGCTTTAAATTTGGAAAAAAAAAATAATACATGTTTTCAATTAGATTAAAATGTTTGTTCGTGAAGGAATTTTAGCAGTTTAAATTTTTCTGAACAATTTTATGCAATTTATGATTTTTAATTTTAATAAAATAAATTTAATATTTTTTTTCTAATTGCAAATATATTTAAATAATTATTTATCGATTCAATATTAAATTTATTTGCTTTTAATTTATAAAAAAATAAAAACATCCATTTATATAAAATGAATTAAAGATGGTTACATGTATGTTTAAATTGTGGATTATAAATTTAATCTAGACTTGAGAAAATTTAAATCTATGTTTAAAAAATTATTTTTTATGTTTGGTTAATTATTAAATTTTTATAGTTATAATATTTTAAGTCAATATTAAATTGACCTTTTAATTTTTTTATTTACTTTTAAAAAAAAAAACTAATTTTAAAGTATTTTAAAATCAATGTTATACATAGATTTTTATTTTAATCAATCGCATGTTATTAGTGATTTACTTGAATATATTGCAATCATTGATGGTCAACTAGTTAGCTGTAATTGAACTTGCAATCTTTTAAACATTTAAATGTTTTGTCATTTGTAATTGGCTAATTATGGTGTTTCTTTCTATTTTCACTTTATAATGACAAACTGTATACGATTTTAATTGTTTTTCTAATTGCACTTATTGCTTTCAAGTGTGTTAATCACATTTAGTTCAAGATTTTATTATAACTTGATCATTGAAATTGCAATAGCGTAATTTAACATTACTGGACAATCGAGTTGATTGTGTGTTAAAACTAATTCCGTTTAATTTTTTTATTACTTAATTTAAACTTTGTATTTAAAATAAATCTTTAACATTGAAACGTTTTTAAGTTTTTTAGGATTTAACTAAATATGTAATTTGGCAATTTTTTTTTAAATTTAGTACTATTTATTAGTTGCTTAAAAGTAGATTCAAGTTTACTTTGCAAAAGTTTGGCCTTGAATTTTGATCTAAAGGTCAGAAGTTTTAAAGATGTTTTGAAGATGTTTGATCATCCTGAACTGGCTTAATAAATAGATGTGATTAAGCTGAAGAAATGTAAAAAATGACAGTGCGGCGGCTTCATGACCTAATTGAGTCTCAGTAGGTCATGAGCCAAGTGAAACGAAGAGTTTTATTCAAGTTCATTTACATTGACTGATTTGTTAAGCTCTCTTTTCTGCCTATCCGATTATCTCCCATTTTATCATCTTAGCATGAGCACAATGTCAAATAACAATTGCTTGATTGTTTAACATGCTTTTCATTTTTTTTTTGCTTTTCACCTTTACCTCGTTCAATTGTTCACAAAACAAGGTTTTGTTTCATTTTTGCTTCTCATCTTATCTTAAATCTGCTTTCCAAACTTTATATTTTTCACTTTCTTAGCGATTGCGTCAAATATTTTTGGCATATTTACTTATTTAAAAATAAAAATGTTTGCATTTAATTATATATGAAATGGTAAACTAAAACTAGATTCTTAAAACTAGATTCTAAGAAAAGTTTGTGTTTTAAAAAGTACACCTCTATTCATTTTATTTTTTTCTATTGTATCTTTTTTTTGTACGATGAATAAAAAGCATCTCGGAAAATTGGCTTAATTTAATTAAAAATAAACTTAAAAGCCAAGCACTACATTTCATTCAAACTTGTAATGTTTAAAAGTCTAATTAATGTACTTTTCTCTAAAATCAGTTTATATAATATATAGATTAATTTATTAAATTTAAATTATATAAAAGTATATATTTATATTTAGACTTTTTTCAGCTTTATTTTACTAAAGATACTAGTTATTAATTTTTTCATTGATTTTTATAAAAAGTCAGTTTGAAATTATTTTCAATAGAAAAAATCAAATTCAATAAAACTTTGAATGTCAATATTACAATAGCTTTAATAAATGACGTTTAATTGCAGTGCAATGGCACAAAAAAGGAAATATTATTTATATCAGATTGTAAATTAACTTTCCAACATGGATACCTTGTTTACATGTGACCTTATTTTTGACGGAAATGATATGCCCAGTTAAATTAAAAACATGTTCATTAAAATCAAGTTGCAATTAAAATATTATAAAGAATTAGTTTTTAGATTTCGACCATTGTTAGGTGGACAATTTAGTTAAAGTTTGATTTAGTTGAACTGTGGTTGCTTAAATTATAAGAAGTTGAATTGTGATATGTTGAATTATGATAAGTTGATTAGTAACTGTCTTAATTACTATTAGTGTGCATTCTAAATGCTACGCTGAGAAGGCGGCCTTAATGGCAATAGCAACCATTGTCAGTGGGTTTGTGGAACAGCACTTCCAGTCACATCTTGCTTTAGTTAGTAAATTGGGCGTGGTCGATGCAATGGAAAATTCGGTCGTTAGAGAGTGAATCAAAACAGGCGGAATCCGTTTGAACACGACTCAATAGCAATTAGCTTAATCACGACGGCAATCAAGTCTGGTTGCCAGGTAAGTCCTGTAAGACCTTCCAATAAACGCCATTTTTACCAGTTTTTTTTTGTCTTGACACTTGTTGTGCTCAAGTTTATTTTGCTCTCGATTTTTTTTCATTTTTACCTTTGAAAATTTGTCGAACACGCTTTACAAAGGTAAATAGTCGCTTTGTGATTGTTTGCTTAACCGGTATTTGTGCTAATCTAAAAGATGTTTTTTTCAACAAAAAGCAACAAAAACTATTTATTTAATAGTTTAATTAATTTTTATTTCATTTTTTCTTAATCGTGTGAAGCTAAATCAGCAGAAAAAGGTAATAAATTATAAATTATGGCGCAAAATTAGAAAAATCAGTTTAAACTTGCTGGATAGATTAAAAATTAAATAGATTCATTTAAAAATTAATTTAGATTAATTAGGTTAAATAGATAATTGATCATTTTTACAAATCAAAATTATAAAATCTAATTAAAAATAATTTTAATAAGTAACTTAAATGAAAAAACATCGTATTAGTCCAATCGCGAAATTGATGATTTTGATCCTTGTGCAGGTGGGGAAAACATGTAGAATTAGTTTGACATTAAACTTGAAATAAAAATTTGCTACATATCAATAGCAATTTAAATTGGTTTGATTTGAATTCAAGTCAACATGTTTCCATGACGGTGTATTGATCGAAACAATTACAATAGTACAGCACGTTCTTTTTCATAAAACACATTTAAAACATACACATTGAATGAACTACGTCAGCTAAAAGATTTACAAGTACTTTACCTGGCCCAAATGCTAGCTTCCACAGCCAGGTGAGCCTTTGTTTGCTTACATCAAGGCTGTCTGAATGGATCAAGGTTTAAAAAAGAAAAATAAATAAAATATGAACGTCATTAACTTAAGCTTTAATAAGAGTAAAAATACTGGAAAATAATCGGCAAACGATTGAAAACTAACTGAAAAATAATTAAAAATAAAAAAAAGGTTTTAAAGAAACAAAATAAATGAAAAAACATTTTTTTTTAATTAAATACTTAAACATCAAATATATAAATTAATGCAATGTTGTCAAACAATTAAAAATGGCACGCTAATATTTAAATTATATTTGAAACTTAAATTTATAAATTTATTTTTACAATTTTATTTTATAAACATTAATTTAAACAAAAAAAAAACTTTAAATACACTAATTCTTTTTTTGGTACTTGTAATTTTTTAAAAATTATATTTATTTATTATTTCAATTTAATTTTATATTACATAAATAATAATGCTTTTTTTTTCTTTATCAATTTACAATAATTTTTTAATTTTTTTTATTAATTTAGATTTAAAATGTTTATTAACATATGTTAAATAAAAATTTTTGAAAAAAATAATCTAAATAAATTTTATTAAAAAGTAAATTAAAATAATTTTTTTTTTCTTGGAATATCAAGTTAATTTAAAAAATTATATTATAATCTAATTAAAGAATTATTTTTTTTTATTGTGATTAATTTACCTAAATGTACTTAGGCTTTTTTAATTTAAAAATTAATTTTATGTGTTAATTACGTTTAATATGCGCATATTTTAAAACTTTAAAATTTTTTTTTTTTAAATTTTTAATTAAATTCAGCATCTTATCATTTGTATACTGGTTATTTTGATTATAATTAGTAAATTATTATTATATTAATTAAACTATATATGTCAAGGTCAAAAAGCAACGGCATTGCATTTATTTAATTTTTCAGAACCTTGATCTGCTCTATTTCTAATATTTTTACTTAATTTTTTTTTGTAAATTTAATAATTTTTTTTAAGTACAATGATCTATGGTTTTTGTTTTTTTGTCTAGTAACAGTTTAATTTAAGTGATTTTAACTTTGACATCGGGTTCTATGACGACTAACTTCGTTTTGTTTAGTTTTTTATTTCTTATTCAAACAATAGATTATTAAAATTTGTTAAATTTTAATTTTTATTAAATTTTTAATAAAAATACTTATAACTGTTTTATTAATATAATTCCATATTTTTTTTTTTGCTAAAATTTAAATTAAAATTTAATATTTTTTTAAAGTAAAACAAATAATTCAAGTTGAATGATTTGAAAATAAAAAATTGGTTTTGATTCTTTTTTTTATAATGATTTAAATATACTTAATAAATTATTTAATTTTTTATATAATATGAAATTTTAAATATAATTTAAATTTTTATAAAACTAATTTTTTATTTTTTAATTAAGATATAATTTTGTAAATTTTTCAATTTAATCTTATTAGTTTAAATTAAACTAATTATTGTAAAATAATAAAAAAAACTAAAAAGTAAATTTAAAGGAAAAATATTATAAATAGTTTTAATGAAATGATTAAAATTCAAAATTAAGTAAAATAATTAATAACTTAACAATGTAAACAATAGTTTGTCATCAAAAATAAAAAATAAAACAAAAGTACAATAATTTCAATTAGCAATTGTTTTAATTTGAAAATGTTTACTCAATTCTTATTGATTTATTTTTAGACAAGTGTAGAAAAGTATTTTTTTTTAGTTTAATTTTCTAATTAATTAGTTTTGTTTGATATGGTTAATCTTGATATAAAATATTGGTGATTCATAATAATGTACTACCGTTCAGTGATAATCATTCAATGATTATCGTTCAATGGCAATAATTGAATAGCAAGTCTTTTATATTAAAGCAATTATTTGACAGCAATCATTCAGCTTACAGTCATCAATGCATCAATATTTATCAATGCTATTATTCAAGAAACGATGAATCAGTAGCGAAAAAGTAGTTAGCATTTTATTGCAATCTAATGAAATTTATTTAGTGATAATGGTGACATTAATTTAACAATGATTATGAATTGACAATTTTTTTTTCAATGTATAAATTAAGTTTTTCTTTAGTATTGTTGTATCAAATTTTGCAACAATCAAAGCAAGTTTAATTTTTTGAGGAAGATTTCATACCTGGTGAATGGCAAAAGTTTGGTAGGTGATCAGGCGTGGTACAGGATGCGAATAAGTTGTGAATGAAAGTGCAACAGTTGCCCATTAAGCAAACAAAACGGCCGTCACCAATTGGATTGCGCACAAGCAAACGCTCTTAAAAAGCCTCTTTCCACATCACTTTCTCTTGATAATTGTGGTAAACTGTTCGACAGGTGAACCGGAGTTGAATTTAAATTGAAATTCTTGTTTTATTGAAACAAGTAGGCTGGATGTGTTTGGAAACAGACCGCACTTTTTCCAATCTGACTTTCGGCATAGGAAGATATATTTATAAACTAAAGAGCCTATCAATGTTTCCCATATCGTTTCATTTTCAAAATTTCTGGCCAAACATATTTGTTCGGATGTTTTCCTTGCTCATCTTTACTAATTTAATGGTTTAAATGCTGGCAAATGGCGCCAATGACGCCAATCTGCTCAAAGAACAATCAGACAAACACTCGTCACAATTGCAAAATTGCTTGTAATTAAACCAAGTTCAAAACAGGTGCAGTAAAGGTGAATTTTATTTAAACACTCGTGCACAAACTCATTTAATCAAGTTCTGCTCTTCTTGTCAATTGTTTAATGAATTCAAATTAGTTTCAATTATTTTTTCTCCAGTGTGTTTGCTTGTTGTTTTTATTTTGTTGTCATTATTTATTCGTATTATGAATTTTTCGTTAATTTTAAATAAATCAAATCAATTTAGACATTTTAATATAAATTTAAAAAATTTTACATATTTTATAATATTTTCATATTTTGCCAAATTCAACATATTCAATTTGTTCTTTAACTTCAATCAATTTTCATTTGTTTCATCAAGAATTTGTCTTTATAAAATCTGTTTTTAAATTATGATTTTTTAAATTGTTAAATTATTATTTAAATATTATTTATACATTCTCATATTTCAAAAGTTAATACTTTTTCTCTTTATTATATTGTATTATTATTTTAGTTTGTTTTTATCATATATTTTGCAATAAGTAATGTTAAACCACTTGTAACATGGTTAAACTTGAATTTTATTCACAGCAGCTCATCACTTTTAAATCAAAAAATGCCTCAACATATTCAGTTACATTTTTTAAATGAATAATTTAAGCCACATTCTGGCTGATAAAATTAGAAAATTGAGCTAATTAAAGTTTTTAAATAAACTGTTTGTACAAAATAAGTTTTAAGATAAATTAAATATTTTAATTAATTAATAGAAATGAATATTCTTCTATTTAACTTAACCAATCATCTTTTGTGTTTGTAATTTTTTTATTAATTATTTACAAATTCTAATTTTTTTATAAAAATTTACTTTATTAATTATTTTTTTTTTTATTTAAAATAGTAATTCAACAAATTATAAATTTTTAAATTAAAAATCAGCTTTAAACGTTATCTTTCATCAGTTTTATGTATAAAGAAACTGAAATCATTATAATAAAATTTTTTATTTAATTTGGTCAACAATATTCGCATTGTTTTTATTTATTTTTATTTTGTTGATTATCTAAAAAATGTATAAAAAACAAAGACCTAAGCTGAGTGTTAGTCAGCTACTTTATTCTACGCAAAACACAATCAATTGGAACAATTCAGCTGGAAATACTTCTGTAGGAAATTCCACACCAGGTAATTAAGACAATGATACGTTTAATGTTTTTCATTAGATTATTCACCTGTTAAGTAATTAACTAATTTAAACTGAAAAAACTATGAAAGTTTAAAAACAAAACTATATACATTTATTTAAATTAATTATAGCTTAATTTAATGGCATAGTAAAATCAATAAAATGTTTTAAATTTTTGGTTCATTAATTTAAAGTGATAAAGTTTATAAATAAAAATAACATTTTTATATGATTATTTTATTCATAATATTTATATCAACAAGTTTAAATAGTTTTTTTGTTAAACTTGAAAAAAAAACTTTGAATAATTTTTTTTAAATATTTGCTTTAAAAATTATAAACACGTTTGAATAAATTAGCATAAATTTTTTTTTATTAATTTTTAAAACATATCTTACTTTTGCTAAAATGAACTTTTCACAATTCAACTAAAAATTAACTGCGTACTTTAATCTTATATATTTTATATTTAGTTTAAGATTTTTTTTTATTTTTTATTCTAATTATTATTTTTTAATATTTTTTTTATTTATATCTAATATTAAAACACGTAAAAATTTTAATTAATTTTTTTTAAATTTTTAGTAAAAATAATTTTTTTAGTTTTTATTATTTTTTTTATAAAAAAACATTAAAATTAAACTAAATTATCATTATCAATTTTTATATTATTTTTTTAAAAATACTTTTTAAATAATTTATTATTTTTTAAAATAGCTTTAATTAAGCTGTTTTAGATTATTAATAAAAATTCTATTAATCTTAATGTTTATTTAATTTTTTTTTTTTTGCAATTTAAATTTAAATTAATAAAAAATATTATTTTATTAAAATTATAATTTATTTTAATATATATTTTTTATAGTATTGAATAATGAAGGTATAATTTTAAATGGAAACGTTAATTACACTCCAAATACTGCTATGCTTAATCAATTAAATAATTCTTCATCAGGAATTGTTATTTTTGACAATCGTCTATCACCTAATAATTCAACAAATTTATCTCTTAATCCAAATAATAATAGTTCAGGTAATATTTTTTTTCTATATTTAGTTATTTTTATAAAAAAAATTGATTTTTTAGCACCAAATTACCCACCTAATCATCCTCTTAGTGGTTCAAAGCATCTATGTTCTATATGTGGTGATCGAGCATCTGGAAAACATTATGGAGTTTATAGGTAAATTTAATTTATTATAATTTGTAATTTAATTGATATTTTTAAATAGCTGTGAAGGATGCAAAGGTTTTTTTAAGAGGACAGTGCGAAAAGATTTAAGTTATGCCTGCAGAGAAGATCGTAACTGCATAATTGATAAACGTCAACGTAATCGATGTCAATATTGTAGATATCAAAAATGTTTAATAATGGGAATGAAACGTGAAGCTGTACAAGAAGAACGTCAAAGGAATAAAGAAAAAAATGAAAACGAAGTTGAATCAAGTACAAATTGTGCAGCTACTTTGGCAGATACAAATGTATCAATATTTCCTTCTGATATTTCTATAGACAAAATTTTAAATGCAGAACTTAAAATAGAACAAAAAATTGAAGAATTAAACAATGAGGTTTGTTAAAAGTTATTTAAAAACTTAATTTTTTTTACATTAATTAATTTATATAAATTAATTTAGAATTTTAATTTCAACACTCCATTGTTTTCAAATGTACCTGTGGACGACAATAACAATCTTAGTGGCCCAAGTTCGAATACATCATCTAGACAATTATTAGAATGTTATTCAATGATAGAATGGGCAAAAGAAATACCTCATTTTACTCAATTGACTATTAATGATCAAATAGCATTGCTTAAATCCGGATGGAATGAATTATTAATTGCTGGTTTTTCTCATAGGTAAATATAATATATTAAAAATAAAATATTAATTATTTATTTTAATAGATCAATGCATGTTAAAGATGGTTTTAAATTAACTAGTGGTTTAATTATTCATCGAACTGATGCACAAAATTCATCAGTTGGACCAATTTTTGATCGAGTTTTAATTGAATTAGTATCAAAAATGCGCGAATTACATATGGATAAGTGTGAAATGGGATGTTTAAGAGCAGTAGTTTTATTTAATCCTGAAGCTAAAGGATTACAACAAATAGATAAAGTAAATGCATTAAGAGAATGTGTTTACGCCACTCTTGAAAAATATTGTAGAGTTAAATATGCAGATCAAGTAGGAAGATTTGCCAAACTATTATTACGTTTACCAGCATTACGAAGTGTAGGTCTAAAATGTTTAGATTATTTATTTATTAGTAAGGTAATGTCTCTTGCTCAAATGGATAATTATTTGTTAAGTTTATTAGAAAATAAAACAACTAATTTAAGTTATACTGGATTAACTAATAAAAATAATTTGACTACTTTTTCTACTGAAATTAACTTTAATCCATCTATTTCAATGGCACTAAGCAATTCCAATTATACTACTTTAAATACACATAGTCATGGCTCCTCATCTTCAGCATTATCCAATGTTGATAATAATAACAATAGTTTACTTAATGGAACCACGGGGCATAACTTTTCTGATTTAGGCTTATTAAGTTCTAATTGTTTAAATTTTAGTAATGTTAATACAATGAATAATATGAATAATATGATGATGCATAATGCAATCGGCCATGCAAGTAATTTAATAAATAATCGAGATTTAAGTGGCCAATCAAATAATTTAAATGATATTAATTCATTAGATAATAACTTAGTTAATTTAGCAAATTTATCTGCAATGAGCGGAATAATGAATTCAAATGTAAATAATGCAATTAATAATATCAATCATCATGTAAACAATAATAATACTGAACTTAGTTTAACATAATTGTTTTTTATTTAAATTATAGCTTCAATTTAATTTGTTATCAAAAATTAATAATGGGCATTCAATTATTTTTTTAAATTAAAGTAGGCATTTTAAGTAAAAAACAAGTAATAAAAAATAATAATGCTTGAAATATTTTTACAATTATACTTCTACTATTGCTACTATTAATATTACTATTTATAAAAATAATAAATTTTTGTTTTAATTTATTTTCTTTGATCTCGACAGTAAAAAAATTTTAAAAATATAATTAATATATTTATTTTAAGTATAATTTATACTTTAATAAATTTTGAATCTTTTTTCTGTGATTAAATCAGTCAATAAAAATTTCTATTTTGTTTTGTTTGTATTTTTGCTTTTAAAAATTTTTATATCATTCATTTTAAAAATTTATAAATTTCATAAGTTTTTTTTTGACTAATTGTTTATTTTTATATAAATATATGTGAATATAACATTTATTTGTTTATGAATTAATAAATTGAGAATTGATGATTATTTAATTTTTAAGCTTGTTAATTTATAATAATTAATAAAAAAAAAAATAATTTTATGTAAAAATTGTTTAATTAAATTTTTTATTATATTCATTTAAATTGTAATTAAATTCATAACTTTTATAAGTTATATTTTTCATAAAATTTAAATTATTTTTTATGTACTTATTAAATTGAATTTTATTTGTAAATATAAAAAGAGCATTTATTAAATTAGAAACAAAATTAATTTTATTTATATAAATATCAATTTACATGTTTTATTTATTTTTTTATTAAAAAAAAATTAATATAAAACCACAAAACAATTAAAAATGCTTAATTAATATTATTAATATACTTTGTACAAATTATTCAAATTAAATAAATATCGTATATAGTTATTTGTAAATAAATTAGCCTATAAATTTTATGCAAAATTAAATCTTATTTATAATTTTAATTTAATATATTAATATAATTAATTTATATTAATATAATTTGAATAAATTATTTGATTTAAATTATTTTTAATTTTAATAAACTTTACATTATAATATTAAAAAAATATAATAAACGTAATATTTTTTTATTAATATTTTTTTTAATTAACATAAAAATATACTTTTTATAATAATTGTCTTATTAAAATATAATATTTAATTAAATTATTAATTTCTTTAAAAATAAAACATATTTTTAATTAAAATAAATTATTATGTTATATTAAATTAAATTTTTAAAAAGATATTAATTTTTTATTTTAAAATTTAAAAAGTTTTTAAATTTGTTATCTTTATTTTTTTAATATTATTAAATTTAACACAATCCTAATTTATGTATTAACTTAAATAAATTTAAATATTTAACTGATTGCCAGAATCGACAAACACTATTTTCAGCAGACCGTCATATACCGATTGTTCAATATACTGAAAATCCACATCCAGATATCTGTTTATTTTGTTTGTGGTGTTCGTTTGCTGAGATGTCCTTATAGCAGCCCTGTTATCACTATACATAATGATTGGAAGATCTAACGCAAAATTCAGGCATCCACTAATCAATGAAATACATCTAAGTTCTCGTTGTTGCAAATCATGTTCTGCTCGTTTTGCTTCTTGTCCCATTCGTATACGAGCCATTTTAATTTGTTGTCTTTGTTCAATTAATGCCTTTTGTTGTTCCTGAAATTGTTTTTGTTGTTCAAGTAAATTTAAATGCGCTTTTTCCAATTCTAATTCATATAACCCTTGACTTTTCTCTAACTCTTTTTTTTGTTGAAATAATTCATCTTTAATTCTTTTCTCCAAATCTTCCTCAATTTTGCTGATTAATTGACTTTCCCCTTTAAATAAACCTCTCTATTTAACTTGATCATTCTCTAAATTTGAGAATTTCTCACTATATTTTGTAGTAGGTTGTTGCAATGATGGTTTTGGTTGCTGAGAATTAGTTTGATCAGTCACTTTAAAAACTGGCTTAAAAGTACCGGTTCTTCCTTTAAATGAAATAGTGATGTCTTGGTTATTTTTTTTCGTAAAAGTCAAATCATCTAATTTTTTATTAAACCAATTATTGTTTGAATTAAGACGTAAATCTTTTTTCATAATTTCATTGCAGTCAAGTTTGGGTGATAATTTTCTTGATCCATCAATACTAGGTTCTCTTTCAATTGAATTATGTTGAGAATCTGGACTGACAGCTATCTTTGATGTATAGGTGTTTGCGACTTTTAATGTGTTTATTTTGTATTTTTCAATTTCGTTGATTGTTTTGTTTAACCTTTTGTTTGTAGACTTACTTTATTAGTTGACAAACAAGTCTTTAACTTTCTTTACAAGGAAGCAATCTTCAATTGTGTGTCCTTTTTTGTCACAGAACGAACAGTTCACTATACTTCTATTATTCTTTACATTTCTAAAACAATTTTGTGAGGTGTGTCCAATCTTACTACATGTTGAGCATTTTTTATCACTATTTTTCTTAAATGTATTAGTAGATTCATATCCCTCACCTTCATCCATTTTGATAGTGTCAAGGAGGACTTTAAGTTTCAGTTTCTGCAATTCTTCCACATTTGCACTTAATAATCTTTCAGTCCTTGAGTAGTTTTTTGGTGTTAAATGTTTTACTTTTAACATGAATCCTATGGAGTTTATTTGTGTGAGGTCTCTAATCATTATAAATTTCAGATGTAACTTTTTTACGAAGTCAAGAAAGGATTCATTTTCTTGTTGGTTTCATATTTTCGTATTGATTGAATAGTTCGCTATTGTTGATTGTCGATCCAAATGTGTCCGACAAGTCAGACAAGGCTTCAAAAACTATTTTAAATTTTCTTATGGAGTATGCTATTTCCTCAGGCAGACTTTTTCGAATCCAAAATAGACATTTTGCATTATCGCTCAACCATTTTTTGGTTGTTTCAGATGATGGCTTGTCTTCTTTTAAACAGTTTGAATAACCGTTCATACTTAAGATTAGCTTTACCTCATCAATCCAAGTTTCGAAATTTTCGTGAGTTAGTTGTCGAATTTTGTCAAATTTCTGTGACTTCATTTTTTCACTTTTTATACTTTGAACTTTCTTGATATTCGACTCTTTTGAAGTGGATTTTGTACTTGGTAACTTTTTCACTATCGAAAAACTGATTTTGCTAAACCTTTGGCAGTTAGCACGAAGTCTCATAATCTGTTGAAGTTTTATATAAGCAAATAGTGTAACGATAGACACAGTATCAAGATTCTCACTTAGCATGCAAGGCGCACCGCAGTCGCTTAAGTAACAAGAGACAAAGGATTGTATCGCGCTATGGGAAATAACATGCATGCCATAAGTCTTGTGCCTTATGGTTGTCAAGCAATGGGTTTCCAACAATATTTGATTTTTTAAAAAAAATATTTTTAATTTTTTATAATTCGAAAAAAAATTTTAATATGTAAAGAAAATTAATACAGTTAAAATTAATAACAAAAATGTTTTCTTGATAAATACAATTGGACTAGTATATTTAATTTTTATTTTAAGTTAATTAAATTTTTAATATTTTTAATTTATTAATATGAAATTTAATGAGTAATAATAATTTAGAATTAATTGACCAGATTTTTAAAAGCAATTATGCATATTGCAATTTCTTATTTCTTTTCTAGGAAAACAAAATTTTGTTTTCTGAATTCTATATTGGGTTCCTACACCACATGGTAAAGTGCACTTACTCCAAAGGCTCCATTCACTAAATTTGCAATCTTTTATTATATAAAATTCTTAATTAAATTGATAATTAAAAATAAATGTCAAACTTACTACAATTGTGCAAAGTTGAACAATTTTGCTTTATAATAAGATGATTTGGACACGGTTTTCCTCCGTTTGTTGGTTTTTGTAAAATTTTTCTTATTTTAGTTCTAATACCAGAACAACTTTTACAAAAAGTCCAATTTGACCAAGGACTAACAACACAATCAACTTTTTTTTTTTCTATATTTAATTGTATTGACTGGTTAACGTCAGATTTTTTACTTGAAATAACCATTGTTTTGGTGTTAAGAACAAGCGAATTTTCGAAAGAAACGTTATCAACTTGTTTATCTAGATTATATTCTTGTTCAGAAGATTTTAAATAGCTGAATTTCGGTTCTATATAAAATATAAATATTTAAAAAATTGAATTTTATATTTTAGATTTACCATTAAGTAATTTTGTGGCGGAATAAATCCTATTATATTGTTTTTTAGAAAAATTATTGCAATTGTCATCGCAAACTTTTTGTTCAACTAAAGGGATTCCAAGACAATCTGGCATAAAAGTTAATAAACTTCTAGTCCTATTCGCATGTCTTATTTCATTGCAATCTCCAAAACATGAACTCCAATCTGACCATTCACTTAATTTACAAAACGATGGAATAGGATAAATATCATTATCTGGTTCATATGGTTTATTTAAAAATTTATTTTTGTTATATTTATCATATCTTGAATTATAAACATTAGGATTGTTCATGTTAAAATCTTCTCCTTGATTTTCATTTTCATCTTTGTTATTTTCTCTGCTTAAATAATCACTTGTTATTCTTGGACATGGTATTTCACAGACTTTACTATCTGATAAAAGTACAAACTCTTCACATTCTTTAAGGTTTTCCGGATTATCCAAAGTACGAGTTCGATGAGTAATACCTTTTCCACAATTTGAATTTAAGTCTTCTAATTCACATTTAGACCATCTAGACCATGAACTTGTTGAACAACTTACTAATTAATTTAAAAAAAATGTATTATTTAAAATTTTTCATTATTTTATAAAAATACCTTTTGAATCTTCTTCATTTAATTCTTTATTTTCATTATTTTCATTATTATTTAATCTAAAATTTTTTTCATTAAATTTTGATTCACTATTATTTACATCATCATTTTCTTCATTTCTATCATTTTCTTCATTTTCAATAAATTCTTTATTATTATAGTCATTTTCAGTTTCTGTTTCTTTAGAATCACTTAATTTAGTACCAAACGCAAAAGAATCTTGTAAACTATTTTCGTTTTCATTTTTATTATTTTCGTCATCGTCAGAAACTTCACAAGGTAAATTACTTGCATAAAGATGCTGTCGAATTACTTTAATTCTAGCAAAAGGACGTATCTTAGTTTCATTAACATCATAAAAAGGTGAACCAATGATTGCCGGATATAAATTAGTAAATTTGATAATTTTATCTTTTGGTCTAGACGGTGATTTATATGGATTAATATAAGATATTCCTGAATCAGTACCAGCATCCCAAAGATAGATATTCATCTGCTTTTCTTGAATCCAACTTCCATTATTTAAACAAAGTTCTAAATTATCAACTCCAATAAACCAATCTGGACTTGGTATTAATTTTGAGACAAACGACATTAAATGATGATATTTATCAACTCTAAAAACTGCATATGTTTTACCACTTAGATTCGGATATTTTAAGCCTCTTGCTTTAATTATCGTTCTAATATAAAAAAAATTAATATTATTAATATATTTTTAACCATAAATTTAAATTATTTATATAAATTTAAATTACCTAATTTCTTCAGAATTTGTAATGTTATTCATTTCTGAAATCAAAGGTAATGTGTTTCCTTCTTCTGCTAAAATTTTCAATGATTCGCTTGCATATTTATCTTTTGCAAATAGTCTATAATTAAGAGAATGTGAAGCTCCAATAATATCAGAAAATGAAGTATCCCATGCATTATTAGGAAAATCTTTAGGATGAATATTTTTTGACCATAAACCTGTTAATATCAATTCATATTTTGCTTCATCACAAGCATTACATTTATTTAAAATAGTTGGTTGACCGTCAAGTTCATAACTTTCTTCGCAAATCGATAATTCTAATGATTCAGGACTTATGTACCATGTTTCACTATCTCGAACAGCGGCTCTAGATAGTTTAAAAAAATTGTAAAAATTTGTTTTTGTTTATAAAATTTATTAAATTACTTAAATTTGACGCATCCTGAACCTGATTGAGGAGCAACCCAAGTAGCACGAATTTCATATTTTGGTAAATAAGATGATTGAGTTATAGCATTTGGACAAAATTCCGAAAATTTTGTTGTAGCTTCAGAAAATTTCTATAATAAAATTATATTGCAAAATTACTTGCTTTTATTTTAATTATACTTACTTCAAATTTTCCAGTATTAGATCTAATAGTTGAAGCTTCTAATTCAACTATTATGTTAAATTCTTTAAATCTTGCATTAGCATCAATAGTTTTTAAAACAAC
The DNA here is from genome assembly GCA_025170145.1 of Pyemotes zhonghuajia. Classification (NCBI taxonomy): domain Eukaryota; kingdom Metazoa; phylum Arthropoda; class Arachnida; order Trombidiformes; family Pyemotidae; genus Pyemotes; species Pyemotes zhonghuajia. Next base: position 11,091,905 of record CM045845.1, read on the forward strand.
TAGATATTAAAAAAAAAAAAGTGAATTTTCAAATACATAAAATCAAGTATTTTAAATATTTAGACTAACTATGTCCTTGAAAATTTATAAAATTTTTATTTCTTAAATTTCTAATAAATTTTTTTATCAAAAAAATCTTTTTTTTTAAATTTTGATTTTTTTTTATGTTAATAACCTTTGATTTTATTTACTTTTAATTATACAATTTATTAATTTTTTTTTATATATTTACTTTAAAATATTTTTTATTATTTAAAATAATATCAATATGTATATATTTTATGATATAGCATTAAAAATATAAAATTTTTAAATACATTTTAGAATTAAAATTTTTTTAAAAAATTTATTTAAAATAAAAATTTATACAATTATTAAAAAATTTACCTGTATATTTTTCTGAAGGAATATAAAATTTTGGATCACCTTCTATTTCAAGTTTATATATATCATTATTAATTTCTGAAGTAGAATCGATTTCATCTAATAAGCTTAAACAATTTGTCTGATGATTTAGTAATTTTTTTTGAGTTGCAATGTAATGCAATTCAATTAAAGTTATAAAAATGTATATGACCAGTTTCATTATTATTATTAAAAATTAAATTTTAAACTATTTTTAAATAGATTAAAAAAATACAATTTAAAAAAATATAAAAAATTAGTTAATTTATTTATAATAAAAAATTGATATCAAATTAAATTAAAGATATTAAGTAATACATTCTTAATAAAAACAAATTTTAATCTAGCAATTAGTAATACGTTAATGTTTTATAAATTTTACTTAATTAAAAATTATTTTCTCAAGTAGTATTTAATCTTTTATATTTTTTGCTTATATTAAAAGTATTTATTATTTCAAAAATTAAAAAACAACAAACATATTATATCAGTAAAATGTTCTGAGCAAATTTTATTTAAATTAAGCATTATGTCCTTAAACTTGAATATTTTAATATTAGTTTAAATTAATATCTTTATTAAATAGACTAATATTATTGATAAAAATATTTTATTTTTTTTATGGATTATTAAATCAGATAATCATCAAAATTTTAATTAATTAATTTTTTCTTGTTTTTTAAATATAATATTCAACTATCTTAAATACGTTATAGAAATATATTACAAAATATTATGTATTTGTTAAATGCAAAAATATTATAAAAACTTACTCTAGATATACTAGATGTTAACTAATTTAGTAAAACATGGAATCCTTTTTTTTTGTTTTGATTTTATATTTAAATTCTAATTAATTTATGGCTTTATCTAATCAATTTTAACTATTATAAATAATTTAATATCCTTTATAATGGCCACTTTCAAGAAAATAAATTATATATAAAGATAGAAATAATAAAAAATAGTTGATTATGTATGAAATGTTACTTGTAAATTAAGGAAATTAGTTTAACTATTAAATATAATTCACTAACAATTTTTTGGTCCAATGATTTCTTTTTATGTATTTTTTAAAATTAAATTGATTAGTTACGATAACACAACTATACACCTGAATCACTCATTTAAATATAATTTTATTTAATTTTAAATAATTGAACAAAAAATATTATTTATATTTTAATTTAATGATTTATTTTTATTTTTAAAAAATTTAGAAAACTAAATTTAAAAAAAAAAAAAATTATTTGAAAATTTCACAAAAAATTTATATTAATTTTTATATCCATTATAAATCATATTAAATTCAATTTTAAACAATTTACCATTTTATTATTCACAAAATTATAAAATAATAAATAAAAACAATTAAAAATAATTGTTATAATTTATTTTTAAATATTTTAACTTAATAAATATTATATTTTTAAAACAATTTATTTTTTGTAATAAAATAATTTTTTAGCAATGAATCAATTTAAATATTTTTGTGCCATCCTGTATAAAAAAACAGGTAACTTTTGGCAATTGCAAAATTAAATTATTATTTATTTATTTTTTTATTTATCTTTTTTCCCCCTATTTCATTTTTTATTACTTTTAATTTTATTATGTGAGAAACATTTTTAAGGTGTATGGAATTTATTCGATGCAAAACCTGCCCACAGATATCTTTAATAGACTTTATTACTTGTTTTACATAATGGCATCAACAATTTGTATTGAATTATATAAACATAGGCAAGTAATTAAAACCTAAAATGTTAGTTTAAAACTTTTTATCATACGCATAGTTAGTTATGTTTTTTTTACCTTTTAAGCTATTCAAGTTAAACTCAATTATTTGCATGTTTAATTCTTGCTTATGTATGTGTAAATTAAGATGTATTTCTTTTTTTTTTTCTTTGATTAAGAAAATCTTACAGGTAGACAAACAAGAAATAAAAATGTCTGCCTTTTTTATTCACATAACCCGTTAATCTTTCAAATGATTTACGTGGTTAATAGTCAATTTTTAATGAATTTAAAAATTAAAAAATTTAATTTTTAATACTAACAAATAAAGCTATATATTAATAAGTTGTAAATGATAATCAAAAAATTAATACAATAAATAAATTTTGCTTTTATGTATTTTTTATTGTGAATTTTTCTAGTAAATCCAAGTTTCCTTTTTTTTTTTTGTTTTATGCACTTAATTATGTCTTCAACGTTTAATTTAACTATCTATTTAAGATTTCATTGCCATTTTATTTAAATTTTAAATTTTTCTTACATGATTTTCGTCGTTTATTTTTTTTTTTTAATTCTATTCAAAACTGCTTTACTTTTATTATAAACTAATTAATATTACTTTTTTATTAATTTTTAAATATATAAAACATTAAAAAACATTAGATAACATAACGTTTAATAAGTATATTTTAATAAAAAAATTCATAAAATTTTTAAAATTAAGATTATTAAAAAGATTTTTTAGATTTAATTAAAAATTTATTAAATTATAAGTATTAATTTTGGATGACGCTTAATTTAAAATAACAAACATCTAATTTTAATTTTATTAGTTTTAAATAAGAATAAAAGATGGTACTAGTTCTAAATTAATTATAAACAATTAAAAATAAATTTAGTAATTTTGAAAATTAAAAGAAAAAATTATTTTATTATGCTTTGTTTAACAACTTTTTATTTCTTTAAACATCAATTAAACAAAAAATTTTAACTAAAATTTTATTTTTATATTAACTTGGAACAGAAGCAGAAACTTTAAAAGACAATATTAATTGATAGATTAAAATGAAAAAATTATCTTTCAAATTCGTGTAAGATGTTAAGATTATATTAAAAATTATTCACGTCACAAAAATTTATAAAAAAATAATTTTTCAAGTAATTAATGGGTTAAATAAAAATACCGCCCTAATAAATGATTATTCACTAATTAAAATCGATTGTTCTTAAATTTTTTTTGATGAGAATCTTTGTTACAGCATCAATAGAAATTGAATTTGCATTTTGATGCAAAGGATTTTACATATTTGTAAAATTTTTTATACATGATTCAAATTTTTACCTAGTTGATTTTATTATTTTCTAAAATATTTAATTAAATTATTTGTTTTAATTATTTGTTTATATTAAAATTTAAATATATTTTAAATTATACTTTTGTAAAACTGAGTTAATTGTATGACGTTTTTTTTTGCTAAAAATTTTTTTTTTAAATCAAAGTGAAAAAAAAAAAGTTAAAAAAATAAGTATATTCCATAGTAACAAGCTTAATTTGCATTTAAAATTATTTTTGCCTTGGTAATTGTTGCTGATCATTTGTATTAAAAATGAATATATTAGATGTTTTCGGTTTGTTAAAAATCTATAAGAATGAAATAATAAAGTTGTCATGTTAAATAAAAAAAAATTGTAATAATTTAAAAAAAATTAGACAATTACTTAATTTTTGATTGCTTAAATTTTCTAAATATATAATAAATTAAATTTCAAATGAATTTTAAAAAATTATTTTTAAATAAAATAAATTTAAATAAAAAAAAAATAATGAAATAAATAAATAAAAATTTACTTTTTAGATATAGATCATATTTCTTTTTTTTTCATTAGATTAAAAAAAAAATAAATAAAAATTTGCCTTGAATTAAATTAATCAAATGCCCTTTAAATTTTACATTGAATTCATTGTTAATTAAATGTAAATTAATCGCACATTTGCTCATCATTTGATACAAAAGTGAACAGATATTCTTAGATATTTTCTTTACTTTTCCGGTATTTTATTTTTGTTAGTATTTTTTATTAAAAGTTAATTTCTTCATTTTATTTTGATTAAAAAATATATTTTTCTTAATTTTTTTTTTTAAGAAGCAATTATCTTGAAAAATTTAAATCTAGTAGTCAAAAATAAGCTAAACTTTTTTTGATGCATTTAAAAAATAAAAGACTTGTGATATAAATAGACTAATCAACGGCTTTTCACATGGTCAACATTAATTCCTTAACAACCGATTTTAATTAATCCACCAAATAAATACATTGAAAGCATACATCAGGGATATAATAATAATTTTGATTAACCATTAATAAATCACATTGAAAATGTTAAGAATGTTTTGTTTTTTAACAAGAAAATTAGCAAATATATAAAAAATATAATTTTTAAAAATGATTATAAATTTTTTGAAACTGTTTGGATAAAATTGAATTGAATCCTTAAAAAATTGAAAAGAAAATACTCTATAGATTAATATACTAGAAGTTAAGTAGAAACAAATCCAAAAGTATTTTTTGTAAACAGTTGATATCACAAATAATAACATATTAGAAACCAATAAATAATATGGTAAGTGAGAAAAATAATTGAATAATTTTAATGAATAAATGAGATAAACAAGTAATTAAAAATTAGTAAAATAGTTAAACCAGCTAAATTAAAATGTTTTCGAATTGTTAAATAATTTGATAAATTAGACATGCAAAAAAATGAACAAATATTTGCATAAGCATAAAAATAGATTGAAGAACTATTTCAATAGAAATGAATATGAAATTGAGTAAAAAATTAAAGTGGCGTCAATAACAATGAAAAGATGATCAGATTATTGTTAGATTAATGAGTTAGCGATTAATGAATTGATACCTGCCAAAGCCTAGTTGATAAAGCAATTATCTTAAATTGCTTTTTATTGTGTATTCTCTGACGGGTGTCAGAGACAGAGAAAGTGAAAGACAGTGCCAAGCCAAACGTAATGACGGCGTCGTCGTGACGATGGATTGCGACTGTCTGCAGCCTCTTGCAAACACCTGAACGTGTTAAGCCACAATTGAAGAGTCTTAAAGTGAAGAAGCAATATATAGTTATTTAGCCGTTGTTTTGCACGTTAAATACCTGTGCTGTAAGGCTAGGCTTATAGTGCAACATCACACAAGGGTGAGAGAGTATAAAACCATGGCACAAAATGATCTGCAGTAGCATTCTTAGCCAGATGCAATCAAGAATCCACAGTTTGCTCAAGTGTTAAATTAATAATCAAAACTAATTATTCAAAAAATTGTTTACTGTATTTTGATATTATTGCCGATTTTCTCCAATCATTTCAATTGATTCTTCACTGTCTTATTGTAATATATTTTATTTTGCTCTTTTTGTTCATATTTCAACCATCAATCAACACATTACATTACTTTTTTAACAATTGATTTCAATTTTTCAATTCCTAAAAAAGTACATGTCAAGCGGTTAATTCATTTGTGTATGTGTATATATGTTCAATTTCTATAATTTACAAATTCATTTTAAGTCATTTGTATGTAAAGTGTACGGACTGTAATTAAAATAATTAATTAATTGATTTTTAACACTTATCATATTATTTTCTTTTTGCAAGTTTTCATTTTTCACTATGAAAAATCCTTTTTACATTTAACTAGAACCAATTAAAAAATAAGTGTGTACTTTTTATTTTTTACCTACTTGTCATTTCAATTGGTCAGTCTAGTTCAACTTAGCTTGGGTAAGCATTTAATCTGAAATTAAACACTTTAATCTCCGAATTATTAGTTTCAAAATTATAATCAAATTTCATTCATGTTTTTTCTTATTATGTTTAATATGTTTACACGCAAAAATATAATTTATTTTTATCTTAATATGGTTTAATTAAATTTATTGTTTGTCATTTCTATCATTAAATTATTTACCTCAATTAGCATTAAAACCTGCATAAAATAAACTAATTTACTATATTATATATCATAAAATTTTTTTAGCATCTTTGTTTTAAATGTGTATCGTAATAAAAAATAATAAGTTACGTGAAAAATGTCCTTAATTACTTCTAGATTTTCATTAAAAAATTTGTCCTTTTTTTAAAAGTAATATATTTGTTATAAATATATTATAAATTCACTATATATAAAAAAAACTGTTCATTTTTATATATTGTTTATGGATTTTGTATAAAGGTAATCTCAAATGACCAGTCATCTCATCTTCACTTTTTATTAAATACCGTTTGGATAGGGTTAGCAATGTGAACTGAGTGTAAATTAAATTGAATTAACTATTTTACTATTTAGCTCATGTATTTGATTAAGTCAGGGCTTATAAAAAGATTAATCGAGAATGTAATAACATAAACTTGTTGGACAGACATGGTTTAAGGACAATTAAAAATTGTTTGCACTTTCAATTACTTTTGCATTTAGCAATGTTCAAATGAAATTTAATAAACAAATCGAATGTGTTGATTAAAGTGAACAAATTAAATAATTAAACATTTTGACATTGGAAACTCTGTCTACATTCAACCTATCCTAGTTTTATGGTTAACAAAAAAAGATCAAAATTATATACAAACAACTTTTCTTTTATCCAATAAATCTTGTAAATTTTCTGATAGCTTGTGACTGAAGCGCCATAACATATAATAACCCTAATTTAATATTGTTAATCATACTTAATTTAATCTAAATATTTTTAAAAATTAAAAATTTTTTATATCAATTAAAAAATATAGCCTAATAAATAAAATAATTTTTTTTATTTTACCAATTTTCATCTTAAAACATTTTAACCTACATTAAATTTTATTTTATTTTTTTTTTATTAAATATATAATATAGAGATTTATATAGAATATATTTTCATTTATTTAAATAATTTAACTGATTAAATTTTTTTTTTTTTAAATAGTCACGAAATCCCAATTTAAATGTTTTCACAATTCGAATTTCAAATTCGTTAAATAAAAATTATTAAATTATAAAATTTTAATTCGCATTCCAAACCTAATTGATTATTACAAAAAAAAAAAAAAGAACCAACAATAAAATGGGTGCAAACGGTAAAGTTAGTAATGGTTTTGTCCAAAATTTTCTCAATGGATGTCCTTTTTCCGCGCTTGATCTCAATTATGAGAAACCTGAAGTAAAAAAAAAAACTTGTAATCAAAATAAAATAATAAAATCAAATAAAACTTCTCAAATTCCATTAATTTATGGCGATTATTTAATGGTAATTAGTAAATCTTTCTAATTGATAGCTAAATTTATATTAATTTTTATTTATTACTAGCTTGATACATTGTTATCTTGTCAAGAACCTATTACACGTTCGGTTAAAAAGGAAGAAGTACATGATGAACATTTGTTTATTGTCACACATCAAGCCTATGAATTGTGGTTTAAGCAAATACTTTACGAGCTTGATTCTGTTCGTGATTTAATTTTGAAAAAACTTGAAATCAAAAATCAACAAGTAAGCATTTGCAAATAATTTGCACTTGACATTTTCAAATGTTTTTCCATTTTTAGTACAAAATTGCACTGATTTGTAAATTTACAATTTATGTACATTTTAAATTTAACATTAAATATATATTTATTATTAATTATTTAATAATTTTTTCTAGCAATTTCTCAGTTTACCAATAGCAATTTAAAGTTTAAAAAAAAATATATATATATATATTTATTATTTTTTTTTTATAAATTTCATAAATCTCATGTTTTTTTTCAACAGAATCTAAACGATGAGAACATGTTAAAAATCAGTTCACGTTTAAACAGAATGGTGATCATTCTTAAGGTAAGCACATATCTTTATTTAAGTTTTTATATTTTCAAGACAACTTAAATTTTGATTTTTTTGCTTATTTAATTTTTATTTATTTATTTTATTTTTTTTTTTTTGAAATCGAGTTTTAAAAATTAGGTGCAAATTGATTGAGTTGATTTAAAATTATTAAATAGACAAAAAATAATACATTGTTTAATCTTATTTTTAAAATTTTCACTTTTTTTAAAGATAATACACGCAACAAAATAATTTTTAGAAAGAAAAAAATTTTTATTTTGATTTGCGTATTTAAAACTTTACACTAAATTAATGAGTTTTTATAATTAAAAATTATATTTTAAGATACAATTTATTATATTTATGATACTTAATTGGAAAAAAATAAATATTTATAGCATTATATTTTTAATTTATTATTTTTTTTTAAGTTTGGATTTTATTAATTTAAACTATTGATAAAATAATATTTTTTTAATTATTGTATATTTATTAGTTATGAAAAATTACTTTTTTGTTAAAATTAATTATTCAATGATACTAGTATTATCTAAATTTTGATCAATTTTTTTGTGTTGCATTTTGCGATAAAACTAATTTTTTTTTTTTTATTATATAAAGTTTAAGGTTTTTGGTTAATTATATTTAAGTTTAAAAATGCATAAAATTGATGATTTTACATAATGTAAACAGCACTTGCATAATTGTTTTAAAAACATTAAATTAAAAATTTAAATAATAATAATTTATTTAGTAAACTATAGATAAGAAAATTAATTAAAAATAAATATAAAATTAAAATCTGATAATATATATGACTAGTTTGCTTTAAATATAGTAGATTTTATTGAATATTTATTTACTAAAACAATAAAATTATAAAAAATCTATTTTTTTTTATTTTTAGTTATTAGTGGATCAATGGCAAATATTAGACACAATGACTCCACCTGAATTCGTAGAATTTCGTTCTTATCTTAAACCTGCTTCCGGTTTTCAAAGTATGCAATTTCGTTTAATGGAAAATAAACTTGGAGTTCGTAATGAAACACGTGTTAATTATGGAAAGTCAAATTATTTAAAAGTAAATATTTATTAATATAATCAAAACTATTTTATTTATTTATCAATATGCTTTTTTTTTTTTAATTTTTTATAGGTTTTTCAAGATGCTAATAAAATTAATATAATTAAAAATTCAGAATCTGAACTTTCATTATGTGATTTGATACAACTTTGGCTTGAAAAAACACCTGGATGCGATGAATTTTTAGAAAAATATAAAAAAGCAATTAAAAGAATGTTTGTGCAATTAGAAGAAGAAATCAATCTTGAATTAAATGTAGAAGTTAAACAGCAATTGACAGAACAATATTTAAAAAAAGAACAATTATTTGAACAATTGACTAACGAAGAAAGATATAATCAACTTTTATTAAGGGGTGATAAAAGATTTTCTTATCAAGCTTTCAAGTCTGCGTTGTGCATATATGTAAATAAAGATAAAAGTCAATTTAGTCTTATGTACCAAATACTAAGCTTGTTACAAGATATTGATACATTATTAAATAAATGGAGATGTAAGTAATAATTACACAAATATTAATATACTTTAACAATAATTTTTATTTAGCAAATCATGTACATATTGTACTTAAAATGATTGGAACAGAATTAAATGGAACTGGAGGCTCTTCTGGTTATCAATATTTAAAAGCCACATTGACTGATAGATATAAAATTTTTGTTGATCTTTTTAATCTAGGAAGTTATTTAGTGCCAAAAATGTTTATTTCTGAATTCGATTAAAAATACATAATGTTTAAAAAAAATTAAATTTATAAACTCCTATAATTTTGTTATTGAATTGTTATACATATGAGATTTATATATTTATATAAAAAAATATGTATATATATTTTAATTTTTTTTTATATGTATTACTTTTTAGTTATAAAGTTTAAATAATAATTTAATATTTCATATATAATTATTATCAATATTAAATTAACAATAATATTTCTAAACAAATATGCATTTGTTTTTTATTTAAAACATTTTAAAATATTATTTAAAAAATTATTTGAGTTTAACTTAGCTTAAAAATTGATTGAATCAATTAATTAAAAAAAAATTAATTAAATATTTGATTGTATTTTGTATATAAAATTAATAATGAATTGAATAAAATATAAATTAAAAAAAAAAAATAATTTATTTTTTTTGACATTAGATGGAGCGATAAAATAAAATTGTTGCAAGAGGAACTAATATTATTTAATCAAATTTCAAATATAATTAATTAAATTAAATATTAAAATATATTTAATAACTTTAATGGAGTTTTTAGAAAAATTTTTATACATTTCAATGCTTTTTTTAAATTTTAATGAAATTAATTAGCTTATGCTAAGAATTAATCAAAATTTTTATACATATTTTTCTCATGGATTGTATGATTTTAAGTTAAATATGTATAATCAACTATATTTGTATAGATAGTTTTTAGAATCGTTGGACATCTTTAGTACTCTTACAATTTTGTGTAAAAATCTTAAATAATGAATATTTTATGTTATTATGACTTACATTAATTTTAACTGAACTATTTGAATATTTTATTAACTTTACCAATAAATAAAAAACGTTTAATTTTTTTAATGTTTAAAAAAAAATTATCAATTAATTACTAAATTAATGAATCTCCTATTTATTTTTATTTAAAAAAATTTTTAGTTGAATTGCACAAAATTTTTTTTAACTTGACAAAAAATATATATATAATAATTATAATTTATTTTTATGTTTATGCTGGCATAAATCTAAAATAAAAACAGTTTTTTTTTAAAAATGATTGATTTGAATAATGTTACAAAATATTTAGTTAAAAATTTTAACAAAAATTTTTTAGTTTTAGTTATTTTTCATAAATCAATTTACTTTAATGTCAGAAAAAATTTATATGAAAATAACAAATTTTTATAATTAAACTTAACATTATGCAAGTATATTATAATAATAATTATACAATTTTTAATATTCAGTAAGTTTATACAAAATTTTTTAGGTTTTTAATTTATTAATTAAAATTTAATAATAAAACAAAAAAAAAATAAATAAATAAAAACATTAATAATAAAATAATTTAACCTAAATTTTTTTAAAAAATATAAATTTACATACTTTTTTATTAATCAATAATTTTAAAAGTTTGTCTCAAAAATAAAATTTAAAAATTAATTTATCTGTTGTATTTCTGTGTAAAAATATTAATATTACAAAATTCTAAAATTTTATTGACATTTTTGTTATTATCCAAAAATTAAAAAAATTAAAGAATTTATCAAAAATGGTAAAAATAAAATTAAATAAAAAAAAATCAAAAATTAAATTACGATAAAATAATATGGGTTTATGATTTTTTATTTGATTTATTTTTTATTAAATTTAAACATAAAATATTAAATTTAATCAAATTTCAATTTACTTATCTAAATACTATACAAAAACCTCTTTAAACTTATCTTTTTTTATAATAAGAATTAGTTCTAGTTTTTTACCTATATTTTAAAACATTTGCTTTAGAAATTAAAAATGACACTAATTTGTATTTTGGGTTAAATTTTTATAGTAAATACTAACTTTGAATTTTTTAAAAATTAGTAGTCTAAGATTGTATAAATAATTTTTTAAAAAAATTTTAAATTTATTTTATTAGAATTTGAACCCTTACTAAATCATTTAAATTCTTAAGCATAATATTACAAAAATATTTAAAAATTTTTTTATTTTAAATATAAAATCAAATATTTTTTTGTTGTTATAAATCGGTCTAATGAACATCTTTTAATGTCCTGGGGTAATCTAAATAACACTATGGCCATCAAGATATTTTTTTTTCAAACACTAATCAAAATTTATTTATAATTGCAATTTTACTTTTCAAAATTTAAGATGTAAAAAAAAATTACTTTTAAACTTATTAAAATCTTAATCAACTTAAAATATTTCTTTTTCCAAAGATCTTTTAGAATATTTTGTTTATTTAATTGGTCAAAAATATTTAATTAGGACAGCTAAATTTGTAATATTATGAATCAAAAAATAAACCATCGCAACCAATTTTTCTGATTTTTTATATGTAAATTAAAAACATTAAATTACTAAAGTTTTTAGAAAGACTAAAATTTTTTATCAATTTTTTTTTTGGTTTTAAAAATAAATTTAAAAATTTATTTTATCTATTAAAAAATTATTTTCATATAAAAATATTTATTTTAATTTTCTTTTAATTAAACTAAAAATTTGAAATTAAAAAAACAAATAATTTTTAATTGATTTATAGTTAATAATTTATAATAATTACAAAAATATTTTATAAAATTTATTAAATTTCAAAATTAAAATTTTTAGATTTTTATTTAAATTTCTTTTTTTTATATAAAACAGATTTTTAATTTAACTTATATTTAATAATCTTTAACCATAAAAACCTGTAACTTTTAAAAAAGTATATATTATATAAATTATACATACAAAATTTTAAGTTCTTATTTTAAAAAATTATTAAAAAAACAAAATTTTTTACCATTACTATAAATTAAGTCATAACAATAAAAATAAAGATTTGTTTTATATAAGTGCCAAAAAAAATTTAAAACTAAAAATAACAAAATTATTAATATAAATAAACTAATTTTAATTATAAAAAATAAGATCAATATATATTTTAAATTTTTTATTTTTAATATATTTTTTATATAAATTAGTAAAAAATTATGGCAAAAATGATATCTTTTTTTAATTTGTTAATTTATCTTTTAGTATAATTTTAATATAATAATTTTACATTATACATAGTTTATATGTTTAAATCTAAAAATTAATTTTTAAATTATTTTAGTAATATATAAATAAATTGAATACTACTAAAATTTTATATATAAATTTATTTATTATTTATTCTTTATTATAAAAAATAAAACTTAAGTAATTATTATTTAACTTAAGTAATTAAGTTAATAAATTGAATTAAAACGGAATCAATTTAATATTAACAAAATATTTTAAAATAATTTTTATCAAAAATTATTATTAATATTTTTTTTTTAAATCCTTACATCTTAATAAATTCCATTTTTTTTAATATATAAATTTATAAATAAAAAATTATTAACTTTTATATATTTTTTTAAAAAATTTGATACTTTCACCTAGGTTTGTTTTATTAAAGCAAATTTGTGATTTAATCTTTACTAATAATTGAGATTGTACGTGATTCTTCAAATAAAAAGAAATATTTAGTTAATTTAAATTTTTCTTTTTAAAAAATTAAAATTATAAACATTTATTTAATAAGGAACATATTAATGTCCATTTCAAAAAAAAGTTAGCTACGCGATTAACAAACATGTAAACTGTATTTGATTATTGTCACTAAATAACAATCTTGCTAATACTATTAAATTAATAATAAATTAAAAATTGCACTAATTAATCGAAAAGATTATTTGCTATATCAATATAAATAATTAATATAACAAAAATTTGAAAAAGTCAAATTTATTACTATTAGTTTTGCATTTAAAAAATCTTCAAAATATATAAAGCATAATTTTTTCATTAGAAAATAAATTTTATTTATACTTTTAGCTATATTTATTGCTTTTCCTGACATTTCTTCTTTTAAATAATTCATTATTTTAGTTAATATCTTTATTGGTAAATTGGTTATTATGGCGATTATATTCAATTGTTTTTACAAGTCTTCATCGAATTTTATTAAATTAAGCATTTTTAAAATTTTGTTACGTTAACGGCAGAAAATTATTATGTATACTAACTTGTCGATAACCGTCGTTTAATTAATTTAAGTATCAAGATGTCAATGACAGTTATTTTGTACGATACCATTATCAACCATGTGTTAAGTTACTTCTTTTCCCAAACATTTTAAATTATTACACTGACATTTTTTTTTTATTATTAAATTTTAAGATATAATAAGAAAACGCTAGTCTTTTAAAAAAAAATTTTAAGATTTTAAAGAACCTAAATTTTTAAAATTTTAATAAATATCTATATTTTGTCGTTGTCAAATATTTAAGTAAATCCCAAAATTTTAATAGTTTAATTTAAAGTAAGCAATCAGATTTAATATTGTTAAATCATTTTATACAATTTTATATTTAAGTTTTTGGACCTTGTTTATTTTGATAAATAAAAAGTTGGTAAAATTATTTTTACATTTTATAGTTTCAAAATGATTTTTATTTGAAACTGACTAAAACAAAGTCGCATAATTTGTTAAACCTGCAATTAGTATAAAAAGGATTAAGATTTTTATTTAATAAAACGAGCATCAAAATTACTATTAACTTTTGTTATATAACAAAGGTGATAGTTAGGAGTTAGCAATGATATAATAGTAAATGAAAGTAAAGCTAAAAAAATAAAGGGTTATCACACTATAGTTAAATAATGATGAAAACAAATTTATTTTTAAGAATAAATTTATATATTTTTTTTATTTCGGTTTAAAAATGATTACAAATCAAATAAGTTTTATATTAAATTTATAAATGCTTTTCAATTATAATATTTAGCAAATTAAATTTAAAAAACATAAAAATATTTTATGCTATTTATTTTCAAATAATCAATTGAATAAACTATTTATTTACGTTTAAATAAAAGTTAAAATTATCAATTTAAATTTTTTAACTAAATCAATTTAAATCGAATCAAATTTAATGGTTGTTGTAATATTTACTAATTTGCACTAGTTATCAATCATAAAAATAATTCAATTGTATAAATACATTATTAAATTTAAAGTTCAGTTTATTGTTTTATTATATTTATATTTTATCAATGCCTAATTTATATAAACAAAAACTAAAAAAAAAAAACTAATAAATAAAACAATAAAAGTTTTAGCTTTATATTTATTAACTTATTATAATTAATTTTCAATCTAATTTACACATTAAAGTTAAATAATATTTCAGATCGTTTATTTTTTTTTTAATAAAGTCATTTTTTTTTTTAAATAATTAAAAAAAATATATTTTTTAAAATAAAAATAAAAAAGTTAAACAAAATTATATGAGGGAAAATGTTTTTTTTTTTTTATAAAGAAATACAATCGTTATTATCATTGCAGCATCATTAAGTTCTGTATATTGTTTTATTTTTAGTTTTAATAATTTATTTATTTTAATGAATAAAAATTAAATATTATAAAAAACATCTCATATTATTAAAATAAATAAAATAATTTAAAATAATTAAATCAAATATTTAAAAAAAAATTGTCAATATTTTATCATTGTATTTAAAGCTTCTTGTTCTTTAAATATATAACTTTATAAAGTTTGCATTTTTTTTTAAAAACTTGAACAAAATAATTATTTCATTTATTTTCTTATATTTATAATTTATAAAATGTTACTTACATAAAAAAATTAAACATATTTTTTAATTATAAGGAAATTATTTAACATTGTTTTAAAATAAAAATTATATATTTATATTTTAACACTAAATTTTAATAAAAAATTTGTTTCCGTATATTTTGGCCTGAGAATTTTAAAAAAAAATATGAAAATTTTTGAATTTTATTATAACAAATTTGATAATAAATTTTTTTATTTTAAACATTATTTTTTTTTGTAAATTTTGGTTAGTATTTTAAATAAGAAAAAAAATTATATAAAACATTTAAAATAATATTCCAATATAATAAAAATTAAAAAAAAAAATAAATAAAGAAAAAAAATGAGTCAAATAATTTTAATTCCTTTTTATAAGCTCTTCATCATTTCATTTTTTTTTTAATTAAAATTATTACAAAAATCTAAAAAAAAATTTAATTTAAAAGTTTATTTTATAGTTAAATTTAATATATATTTTTTAATGTTATATTTTTTTATTTTAAATTTAATGAATTAAATATATATGCTGCTATAATAATTATGAAATAATTATTCTGCATTTAATTAATTATAATTGACAAAATGTTTTAATGATTTTTAATTAGTTCAACAAGTAACCGCAACTTCATTAAAAAACATTAAAAAATATGGAACAGTGATTATTATTAAAATTAACCTATAAATTATCAATTTACATTGGATTCTTGGACGTTTATATATTTAATTAACTTTTTATAATGTATAATGTTAGTTATTGGTTTTATTTATTAATAATCATATAATTAAAACTATTTTTTTTTTTTTTAAAATTTATTTAGTTTTTAAACAAATTTTTAAGTAAATTCATGATGAATATAACAATATTAATAAACAGCCTATTAAAATAAGAAAATTAAAAAAAAAAATTTATTTAAGAACAAATTTTTAAAGTAAAAAATTGATCTATGTATACTTTAGCTTGCTTTTATATTATATATTATAAACGTAATTGACTATATATAATGCTATTTTTATGAATATTTAAGAACACAATTGACGCTTATATAATAAAACTACAAAAAAGCAATAATTTATTTCTATTTTGATCTTGTTGTTAAAATTCAATTGTTAATGATGATCTTCCTTAAAAAGTGATTATAAAAATCTTTAGTTGGTTTTAACTGGTTTTGGTGTTCGCCCTTTTTACTAAAACTTTTTGTAACCTTGAAAGTAAAAAAAAATTAATTTCGTTGACTATTTTTCATTTGTCAGTGTAATGTTTGTATTCATACTATTGCAGGTCATATTTGCCAAATGGTTATAAAATATTGAACCATTAAAATAAAAAAAAAATATTAAATTTCAAAAAACGATGTAATACACATTTATGAGCAAAATTGATTATGTATTAAACATTTGCTTTAAATTTTCTCATCAAACTTTGTTTCAAAATAAGATGTGCAATTTTAAATGTGCTGATTCATTAATTCATTTTGATTAAAATAAGTTTTAAAAGTTTATTCAAAATTTGGTTGCATTATTCTTAATTTAGAACCATAATAATTTTTTAAATAATTGTTTTGCCATGAGTAAGAAAGTAAAAAAAGAATTTCATTGGACTTATTAGTCAACTGAATAAAAAAAGTCAGATTGAGTAATAAAAAAGCTATAAAAAGACATAACAATCGGAAAAATAGATTAATGAGATCAAGTAAATTGTAAAACAAAATAGTAAAATGACAATTGGTCACAATGTATAATTCTTATATTTATTAATTACGTTGTTTCATTTAAAACTAATTTCTAATATTAAATCTGATTCTGATTCCGCTTTTTAACACAAACATGCTTAACTGTTGGCTAGTTGTACAAAAAAGAGTAGTGAATGAAAAAAAGAAACAACAGAAAGAAGTGAACGAATTAAAAACTAAATAAACAAGTTGGAGTTAATTCATTTTAAAAAACTAATTTTTGATAGCATTCTGTTCTTGTGCGTCCAAGTGTGGATCAGGTGCAGGTGAGCCTATCGTTGCAAGTGGTCTGGTATAGTAATCTAAGAAGGGCAAATGCACCGTTGCATAGTAGATTTGGTGGCAAAAGGCGGTTTGCAACTTGTTTATGATGGCGGACAATTATTGGTTTTAAATTGTTCAACTGTATCACTTAATCCAACTGACCATCTTTGATAATATTGTGTTTGTTCTCTTTTTAAAGACGATTTCAGTGATGCGTCCATTTTTGTCCAGTTCGACTGTCTTTAATTTAAATATCACGTTTTATTTTTTTATTATTATTATTTTTCTGATTTCATGCACACAATGTTCAATTTTGCTTACTATTTTTTGAAAAAAAAAAAAAAGATTTTAAATAAATTCGGATTAATTAAACACGATACATTAATAATTAGTTGAAAAACACTGTAAAAGAAAACGTTAACATTATCATTTGTGCTAATTTTTATTTATAAATATGTTTTTAAGTTTTAAATTTAAATTAAAAATATTAATAAAATTTATTTAGTTAATTAATTGTTATTTTTTATTTCCTTAAATGTTTACTTAATTTAATTTTATTTTATATAAAAAGATTAGTTGTCAACTTTCGTGACTTAATCAAATTTTTTTCGCATTTTATGATTTATTGATTATTAAAATATGCAAATTAAAAAAAAACATACACAAAAACAATTGATTGTTTACATTTGAATAAAATAACATGTAAAATTTTAGATCTGTATCAATTTTTAGTCTTAAGAATTTAAAATTTTTTGTATTTATGCAGCTATTTTAATAAATTACTAACATTTATAAAAAAAATATTGGATGTTAAATATTATTAAAAATTAATTTTTTATTTATAATTTTTCAAATTTAATGAAACTTGCATGAAGTAAAGTAAATAAGAAATAATGTAGTGAAATTATGTTTACAGTGAAATTAAATTAAAATGAAAATTTGAAATTATATAGAAAAAATGAAATTCATATATAATGAATTAATGCATAATCTTTAAGTGCAATAATTGAAATATATGATTTTAATTATGAATATAAAGTTCTAGTGATTTTTGGGCATAAACTCATTTGTAAACAATTCGATGTTTATTGTTAATTGCAAGCACACTTTTAAATATAAACTTTGTTTATTTTATGTTTGTTATGTTCTTAAAAAAAGAATAAAACTTAAAAATTGCCCAAGATACTTAAAGTTGATGTTGAGTTTTTGTTTTTATTTTCCCTAAGCAAGATTTAGAGCTGATGAAAATTTATTAAAAAATGACAGCAAATTGTGTAAACATTTTTTTAATGTAAGAAACATTATTAAAACGTTACAGAAGATTATTATCAAAATATTATTCAAGTAATAACAATTGCAATTTTATTTCGTTAAATCAAGTTTCAATTGTGATTGAATCACGGCATTTAAAAGTTGAAAAGCAAATGTGGAAAGAGCAGATGGCGCTCTTCGACGAAGTCAATCATCCATCTGACAATCGGTATTTAACTAAATCATTATTTTTCAGTGGAAACGGCTGGTATATGAAAATTTGATGTCTAATCACTTGTTGCATTTTCCAATATATATGAATCATATATAAATAAGGTTTACTTTTAAAATGTTTACGCATTAATTCATGTTGGATTTATGTACACATATATATGCACATGATATATATGTATACATGTAAAAGCACCTGTTGTAACAAGCGGCGCCACGACTGCCAACAGCTTACGAAAGAATACCTGTTCTAACAAGTAAGTTCCAGCAATAATGAAACAGTTGAAAAATGATTGAAGAAAAGTGACTTGAAGAGAATTAGTTGAAGAACTGTTTGCCTTTATTTAAATTGCAGCCATAGTGCAGTTGATGCTCGTCAAGAGTAATGATGCTCAATTTGAATATAAACTGTGTTTAAGACTTGCATCACTCTAGTTTTGTTTTTACTTTTCATCTGCATCTCAACTTAGCAGTACCAGTATTTTAATTCAGTTTAACCATTGATTCAATTTCTTGCTTAAATTTTTGCTTTTTATTGTTCAGTTATTCTAGAGCAAACTTCAATTTCGTCTCATTTATTATTTACCTTATTGTTTTAAAACTTTGGTTGTCGCACAATTCAATTTAGAAATTTGCATTTTTTATTTAATTTATTTTATTCGTTTCAAAATGTTCGTTTCATATTTTTAAGTTAAATGTGCTTTTTTCTACTTTTGGATTCAAAATCTTTATCTATTATGTAAAACAAGTATTTTCTTACTTTTGTGGAACATCTCACCATATATTTCAAGTATTGATTTTTTAATTACTAAAAAATGATAAAAATTAATTAAAAATTTAATTAAAAATTCTACTTTCTGTCTGTAAAATTCAATTTATTCAATAAGTTTTTTATTTTTATCTTGATTTCAATCCAATAAAATTCAATAATTCACCGATTTTAAACGTTTTTCATTAAATTTTTAGTTAATTAAACTCACTATATGATCATCCTTATAAAATGTAAGTTTAAAAAAACTGATTAAATTTTTTTTCATTCAATAATTATAAATTAAACCATTATATAAAAAAAATTCAACTTTCTAAATTAAATTTCTAAATATAAATAGCTCTTACGCAATCATTTTTAAATTGTGGAAATAATTTTAAAGTTGACATTTAAATTTTTAAGAAGCAAATGATTTTTTTTTTTCACTTTTTTAATTTGATTAAAAGATAGTAATTTAATTTCATAATTTTTTCAATACAGTATCATTTTTTTAAAATTGTTGTGAAAAACAAATTTTAATCTAGATTGAATAAAATTTTGAATTATTTGTATTTTATTCAATTTTTTTTTTGAGAATTACCCTATGTAATGTTAATGTTTGAAAAAAAAAAAATCATTTGTTCTAATAAGAAATTCATTGAATTTAAAATGTTACGGAATTTTTTTTTTATTTTTATTAAATGCACTTGACTTTATTTAGTTTTAGCGATGCTATCATTAAATTTGTTTTTATTCAATTATTCACGATTCGGAACAATAAAATGTTGTAAATTGTGATTAAACTGACTGGTATGTTTTTAGTGAATTGCTTCTGTTTTATTTTTATGTTTTTTTTTTAGCTATTTTGTATTGAAATTTTTTTCACACTAAATTATATTTAATGTTTTTCACGCTATTTGTAAACTAAGTTCTAAAATTAAAACATGATTTTTGATTAGTGGTTTTAAAAATAAAGGAAATTTTTTTAAACATGATAAATTAATAAACAATTACAATATGATTATTCAAGTTTTTTTTAACTAAATTAAAGACAAATTTTAAAAAAATTTATTTATACTTTGCTTTGCACTTGACAAATTCTTATTAAGTTGGCCATGCTAAAATTTGTAAAAATAAGATAAGTAGATATTTAATATAAACATTTATTAATGTTATTTAATTTATAAGAACTGCTTTTTTAGCCAAAAGCTTGTTGTGTAAGAATCTTTGATTGTGGTCAAATACTTTTTTATCATAAAAATTTCCAAAAATAATTATTATTATAAAAAACAATTTTAACTGATTCTTTACAATTTTTATTGTAACTTAAAATTAGTTTTATATTTAAACTAATTCAATTTAATTTCAATTTTTTTTACAAAAAAAAAAATACAATTTAATTACATGTTGTAATTGAATAATGATTTTATATTAAATTAAAATAGTTTTATTTTTTATATAAAATTTTTTTTTTTAACAAATTATTTATTTAAAAAAACTACTAGTAAAAAAGTAAAATTTTTTTTTAACTTTAACATAAATAAACAAATCATCTAAATTAAATATAATTAATATTTATTTACAAGTTATGATTTAAATACTTTTTTATTCATTTAAAAATTAACAAAATTTTATTGCTTTAAAATTGTTTATTAGATAAGCTAATTAATCTCAGATATATATAATATGTAAATATACAAAAAAAAGTTAAATTAACTTTTTATATTTAGATAAAAAATATTAGCTTATAAACCTAAAACCAATCACTAAATTTAAAAACGTAAAAATTTAAATATTGTTTAAATAATAAAAGATTTTGATATTTAAATTAAATTTTCTTAAATTTAAAATTTAAAATAAACAGAGTCATAACTTATGTATATATATATATACATAAGTTTTATTAAAATAGGTGAAAATAATCTTAATTTAATAAAGTTTATTAATTTATAAGTATTATTAAAACAAAATATTATACTTTTTATTTTATATTTCAACATTTATCTTTTTATAATTATATTCACAACTAATTTAATTAGTAAAATTTTAATAAATTATTGTAAAAAATATATATTTTTTTTTAAATTAAATTATTAAAATTAAGTTCAATTATTTATTTAAAAATTTAAGATTAAGTTTAATAATTTTCTATTTTTATATCAAGATTAAAATTAAATATATAAGTTATTAAACAATGTTATTATAATCTATGTTACAAGGTTAGATTTAAAATTTTTTAATTTTTCAAATTATATAGTATTAAAAAGGAAACTCCAGATGAATTAATTAAAAAAAAAATTATTATTTTGCAATTTCATAATATCCTAAAATAAATAAATAAAATTAAGTTTTAATTCTAAACTTATTTAAAGTTTGTATAAAAAAAAACAATAAATAATTTATGTCAAATTAAACTCGTAATTAAAAATAGTTTTAAAATATTTTAAACATCTGTTTTATGTAAAATTTTTATAATATAATTTTTTTTACGATATAAATTTAGTTTTACTTTTATTTTATAAACAATTTTAGTTGATTAAAATTAATCAAACTTAAAAATAAATCAACAGATATCATTAATACTACTCAAATTAATTTTACGTTTATATTTTTAAAATTTTAGTTTATAAAAAAAATTTTTACTTATTTAGTTATTATAATAAAAAGATAAAAATTAACTTGCTTTTTTTCAACTATGTATCTATTGGTTTTTCCTTAATATTTTATTATAATTTTTATCTAAACTAATTATACAATTTGAAACATTCTAAATTAAATTATTTTTTTGACTATTTATAAAATTTTAAATAATCTAAAAATTTATTTAGTAATAATGAATATAAATTAAATTTAATTTTATTTAAAAATTTAATTTAATAATTTTTTAATAAATATTAATCTTCAAATTAAATATCTTTATTATTTATATTATATTAATAAAAATATTTTAAAATATAAAAAGCATTTTTATTAAAGCTATAAAATTAAAAAATCAATTAAACTTAAACTTTAATTTTTTAGAAAAATTTAAATAATATTAAAAAAAAAATAAATTGATTGAAGTTTAAGATGACAAAGAAAATTTTCATTAATATTTTATTTTAATGTGAAACTTTGCTTTTTATCAATTAATTTTGCCATAAGATTATAATTCTCACTATGTGAGAAAGATTAAAGTTATTTTTTTCTTTATTAAATCATTTATTTTTATTTTATAATAAATTTTTTATTCTCTCACAACAAAGTTAGAAATAAAAAAAAACTATATTAAAATTTTATTGTTAACCAAATTTTTAACTGAAAAAAGCTTTAATGACCTCATTTATTTTTTTTAAACGTTTTATTTATATTTTATGTATATTTACATTTTAGTTACAAATCCTTATGGTTTTACTATTAAATTTGATAAACCCATAGTATGATTTTTTTTTTAGTTTCAAGATTATATGATTTATTTAAGCTAACATGCTAATATATTTTAATTAATTTACTTCTCTTATAAAAAAAAAATCTTACAATATTTTCATATAAATGACCTGCTCTCAAATTGAGATTATACGCTATCAATTAACAAATACACTTGTTTGTGACTTAAATATAAGATTAGTATTAAAAAAAAATTTTTATATCAAAACTTAAATAAAAAGGAAACTTTTTTTAAAATTAAAATATATAATAAATAATATGAAAAAAAAATCTAATTAAGTTGACCGCAACAGGTACATCAAATTAGTTGAACAAATTGTTTTATTTGTAATTTAATTTTATTTTTATTTATTAAATGTTTTTGCCCCTTTTTAAAACAGGAAGAATATAACAACAAAAAATTAAAGTTGATTTTTTTTTTATTTTTACTTGCGTTTTCATCCTTAAAAATGTTTAAGTTAGTTGTCATGTCATTATCATATGTATTTATTAAACAATAAAAAATTATAATATTTTAATTTATTTTTTCTTGTTTTCACATTAGCATCTTTTTTTGTGTATTTATTCTCAAATGGTTAATCAAACGTACATAATTTTTTTTTTTTAAACTTTGAAAACAGTAATTAAAAATTTTAACTGTTATTAATAAAATAAAGCGTATATTGAATTTGAATTGTGTGTTATAAATTTTAATTAAAAAATGTGTAAATAACAATTTTAAATATAAATTGTTAAAAAAATATAATATAAATTTAAGATAATCATAACTGAAGTTCAAGAAATTAATTTACTTTAATTATTTTGTTTAAAAAGTTTTGATTGTATGTACTTATGCTAAATTTTTATTTTTTAAAAATAAATTTTCAAATTAATGTTTAAAATAAATTCAATAATTTTTCATTTTTTTAAGTTGACCATTGAAAATTTAATAAAAAAATAATAACAATTAAATACCTAGTACCTGAAAATTTTAATATAAAATTTTTTTTTTAATTTTTAAAGTGAAACGATGCAGATCAAACAAGTATAAAGTAAGAAATTAAAATATAAAAATTTATTAGAAAAATATGACCTAAAATTTTTCTAAAAATACCAAAAATTCTTTTTTTTTTAAAAAAAAATATTAAGTAATTTAATCATCTTATTAAAAAAAAGATATTTTTATTTTTAAATTAAAAATTTTTAATAAATTATTAAAATTTAAAAACTAGCTGAATAAAATAATAAAATTATTTAAAAATAAAAGTTTAAATATCAAACCAATAATAATCATTTTATACAACAAATATTTATGTACTATTGATTGTTATAATAATAATATTATATTAAATATAAATTTTAGTATAAAAAATAATAAAAAAATTAAAAAAAAAATAATATTAAAAATATATATTTTAAAAAATTAATTTAATTAAATTAAAATTAATTAAAATTTATATTTATTAATTAAAAACAAAATAAAAAAACAAATAATATTAATAAATTATTAATTTAAATTAATTCGCATAAATAAAAATTTAATCAATCAATTTAAATATATTAATTAAAGTTATAAAGTTATTTTTTTATATTTTTGAAAAAAATTATATTCAGCGCCAATATTTTAACAATTTATCTTTTTAATTTATGTCATTTTTCATATTATTTTTTAAAAACATTGAAAATATTATTAAAGTATTATAAATTATATTTTAAAATAAAATTTTAGGTTTTTATATTTTACTTTTATTTAATTCATTAAATACTTATAAAAAAAATCTATTTAAAAAAAAATTTATTACGGATTAACTTTGATACACTCAATTTCGAGCTTAGATATTCTACTATTAGACAGTTCATGGTTTTATTTAAAAACCATCTTATGCAACTAAAATTTTTTAACTGGTGATTTGTCCAGCGTTATGAATAAACTTTTAGATTGCTAATTGTTTCTTTAATGTTGAAAGTTTAAATTATGTCAAGAATTGCAAAAACAACTTATGTCAAGTATTTGATCCTTTGGAAAGCAAGGCTAATGAAATTTGAACATGTGAGCTGAATAACGCCTAGTTTTTAAATATTTTTAAAAATTACTTAAAATTTTCGCAAAAAATTTTCCTGGAAATTAGCAGTTCAAAATAAATTTAGTTTTTGATTAAAAATTTATAATCAATATTTTATAATTAATTTACAATAATAATTTAAATTTTTTACAAATATATTTATTATAAATATATAAATTATTACAGTTTTTTTAAAATTAAATCCTAAAAAAAAAAGTTTAATTATATTTAAAAAAAAATAATAAATTTTTATTTTAAATTTAAAAATGTATATATCTAATTTATT
This sequence comes from Pyemotes zhonghuajia, assembly GCA_025170145.1. Lineage (NCBI taxonomy): Eukaryota > Metazoa > Arthropoda > Arachnida > Trombidiformes > Pyemotidae > Pyemotes > Pyemotes zhonghuajia. The sequence goes on from CM045845.1 coordinate 11,117,318, forward strand.
TAATTGATTTTATATAATAGTAAAATTTAATTTAAAGATAATTAAATCAAAAAGTTGAAAATATTTTATTAAAATTTAAAAAAAAAAAAAATGACGTAATTTAAATTTATTATAATCTATGTGATTTCATAAAATTAAAAAGATCGTAAAATTTTATTTAAATATTTTTTTTTATAGACATTTTAAATTTTTTTATAACTTTTGTAATGCTTTTTAACAATTCATGTCTTACTAATAATCACGTAAACACCTTTTTAAATAGAAGCGTTTATGGTCTATTTTAAAATCAAAATGGGTAATCAAAATAGTAATCAATTAAGTCTTAAAAATTTTGGAATAAATCGTAAACTTAAAGGAAAAAAAAAAAATGGAATTACGGGGACAAAATTAGGAAAAAGTCAAGATAAGGGAAGCGCTTTTCTTTGTGATTCAGCAGGTTCTATGATTGCAATTGTTCAATATAAATGTAATTATTGTAATACAACTAAGCGTAGTGCATTAGGAATTAAACAACATTATCAAAAAAGGCATTGTTTTTATGATTCTACTGAACAACTAGAATTAGCAACTAATGTATCTAATTCAGAAAAAAACAAATGTGAAAATTCTTATTGCACTTTATTTATACAAGATTCAGAATTAATAATTAGATGTGCCGCAATGAATTATGATAAACTAAAAGCAAATATGGCAAATGACGCTTTAAATAATTATAATGGTAGTCTTAATAATACTCCTTATCAGGATGATATTGATGCTGAAATGCGAGCTAAGCGAATACTTGAATTAACTAAATTAAGGCAAGAATTAACAAAATTAAATGCCTTTTCAAAACTTGTAGACGAAGATAATGAATCTATTTGTGTTCAAAAAATCCATATTAAAACTTTTGATCAAAATGACAAGTTAGAAGATAAATTGAATAACAACAGTAAAAATGGATATTATTCCCCAAATATACAAAGTATAAATGACAATTCTACACAAACAATCGAATCTACTTCTGAAGAAATAAAAAGAAAAAATAGCGTTTGTTCTGTATCCTCTTCATCTTCAGAATCAGATAGTGAATCACAAATTAATGAAGATCTTTTTAATGAAGTTCAATTTGAAAATGCCAATTATAAGCAAATTAAAAATGGTAAAATATCAGAAACAAGTTCCGTAGATACTACATTTGCTGGAGGATTAGACGCTAAATGCTCAGTTTGCAATGCATTTAATTATGTTGTTTGCATTCAAAGAAGATTAGGTAATTATAATTATAAACTACATTTGAAAAAAATAATTTAAAATGTATTTAAAATTAATTTTTTTAAACTTTTACATACTAGTGGCTTTTAAAAATATAACATATTATATTGTAGTTTTAATAAATAATTTTTTTTTAAAGCCAATAAATAATAGATTTAAAACTAATATAAAGCTATCAAATTTAAAATGAATTGTATGCAAAAAACAATAGTAATTGCATTTCTAAACAACTCAAATATAACAAAAATAATGCTTTAAACTTACTATAATTATTATTATTTAATGACTTACTTTTTAAGATGAATAAAATTTAAATATACTATTAAACTATTTTTTTAATACATATACAATAAAATTACAATAAATAAAATAAAAATGGCTTAACCATATTAATAAAAAATTAAATAGTTAACATGTGTTTAATTTTAATTTGATTAAATAAGTGTATTATTTATCTATTGATTTTTTGTTATATTAATCAAAAATATTTAATTAGTTAAATAAGATTGAGAATATAATAAAAAAAGTAATTATTTATAATATAAATTAATAAATAAAAAATATATTAATATTTTTAAATAGAACATAATAATTAAATAATAAAAATTTTTATAATCTTTTTTTTAAACTTTTAATTCAACATTTTAATTTTTAAATACTTTAAACTAAAGTATGAATTTAACATAAAAAAAAAAATTAAATGATAAAGAAAAAAAACAAATAAATTAATAGATGTATAATTGAAATGCGTTATTTTTAAATAATTTTATTTTTTAAATTTTACAGGTAAACAAATTTGTGCAAATTGTTTTCGCTTTTTCCGTCATTTCCTTTCAAATCCTGTTGTATATGCCTGTGAACAACTGGGTCAATGTGATCTAAGTAAGCCAATAAGGGCAAATGGAACATTATCAAATGGAAAACCAGGAGATATTAATATACCAAAACAATCAGTTGCAACAGGTCAACATATAGTTAAACAACAGCAGCTGGGTATTATTAAATCAAAAGCAAATACATTGAAAAACAAATCATTACAACAAAAACAATTAAGTTTCTATTCAATAACATCATCAAATACATCCGCACATACTCCATCTCTTAATAGTACAATTAATCGAAGTGCAACTTTAAATTATCGTAATGTTTATTTGCCATCTCAACAATCTCAAATGCAAAATAACAACAATTCTAACAAATCAAATTTAAATCCAGTTTCATCTCAATCTATCTCTCAAGCAGGAACAGACCAATCTAATACCCGTTGCAATGCTTGTTGGATTAATAAATGTATTCAAACCTATGTTCAAGTTCAATTCGATGCAAAAATTATGAAAATTTTACAAGATTTTCGTCCTATTCAACTATCTATAACAAATACATCAAAAAATAGCACGCCATCCACAAATAAGACATCTCGTTATTATTCCAATCATAAATCTAAATCTGTATCTAGATTATTTCATTATACAGAAGATACTGTAGACATTGGTATTCATTCAAATGGCAATAGTAAGAAACAAGTTAATAATAAACCAATAAATGGAAATTTGTATCATAAAGCAAATACAGCAACTAATTTGCTCATTTCTCCTTCTCATACAGCTGCTAATGATACAAATAAAGTGCATGCAAAGTTAATTAACCAAAAAATTAATAAAACAAGCAAACTTGGTAGTAGTTTAAATTCAAACACAGATGAAGATAGTATAGACAGCATTTTTAATAGTCAAACTTTTATAAATGAAGATAACAATTCTAATAATAATATTTCTAATGAATTAAATAATGATGATACAAAACAATGTTTTTCTGAAAAAAAATCAATTAATAAATTTGAATATAAAGTAAATGAAAAATTGAATGATACTTTTGAATTAATTAATAAATTTACATGTGAATCGGATCAAAATAATCAAATAAATTCTAAATCTAAAAATGTGACAAATATTGAATTAAAATCAAACATTGAAGCAAATCATAAAAGTATATTAGTTATTAATCAAGCTATTGACGAAATAAATAACTTTTCTAAAAATAAACAAGAAATAGAAAATAATCAAACGAATAATTTATCAAGTAATTCTATTGAAAATGTTTTACATATTAATTCAGAAACATTAAAAGATGCTCAAGTAGCAATTCTGTAAAAAGCAAGTAATATTTTGACTAAATTTATTAAAATATGATTATTGTAATTTTAAAAATAAAAAAAAATTAAATATTTTTTAGTGCGTTTTTAATAAATACATTAGCCAATTGAAAAATATTGAACATTTTTAATTATTTAATAGTTTCATTTTTTTTTCAAGTACATTTTACCGTGAAATTATTTGTAAATAAATATAATTGTTTTTAAGTTAAAAGTTCTTTAATTAAAAAAAAAAAAATTTTTTAATAATTAAGATATTAAATTACAAATAAAAATTTTTTTCTTAAAATAATAATATATATTATAATATATATTTATTACAATAAACTAAAAATTAAAATATCTACTAATATTATTTTTAAACATAAACTTTTAAAGAAATATTATTTAATTATTATAAATTTAAATTATTAAATAAAATTTTAAAAATAAAAGTTAATTGATTACTTAATTAATTATTAATTAAAAAAAATCAATTTTTTAGCTAATCAAAAAATTATTATATATAAAATATAGAATTGTAAATATACAAATTTTAATTTATTGAATTTTTTTGATATGTTTAATGATTTAGGTTTTCAAAAAAATTAAAAATTATTGAAAATTTTTTTTTGAAAGCTATTTAATTCTTATTCATATATTTAAATACTATTATTTTATTGTTATAAAATAAAAGATAACACTAAATCTTATAATTTTTAAAATTTAATAGAATTTATTGTATTTAAATATTAAAAAATTAAATAATTTCATACACAAACTTCATTACAAGTAATTATTAATTTGATTTAACTAACCACCAAAAAATAAAAGTAGAATCTTATAAATTTAAATATTTTTAAATAAATTTAACCAATTAAATTTACGTCGTTATTTATTAAAAACAAGTTTTTCTTTTTAAATTATAATAATTTTTTATAATTGTTTAGATTCTTTTAAATTATCAAGCAACTTTAAAATGCTTATTTAACTTAAATTTTTTTTTAATTATAGTCAGTCGATAAATAAATTTTGTTTAAAGTAAAAAATTTAAAAAATAAATTTTTGTTTTTTGTTTAAATTTTGTAAAATAAATTATTTTAAATTTTGTAATTTTAAATTTTAATTAAATTATTTTTTAATAGTTAAAAATAAAAAAAAATAGTAAGAATTATTATTTTTTATATACCTTTTAATTAATCTATTTGTATAAAATTTATATAAAATATAAAATTAAGACAAAGCAAATTATTTTTATAATAATGAAAAATAAAACTATTTGATATTTTAATATTATTATAAATAATTAATTTTTATAAAATATTAATTTCTTCTAATTTATAATAATTTTAAATTGTTTTCAATATTATATAAAAAAATTTATTTAATATAATATATATATATATATATATATATACATATCCATATATATATTATTTTTGTTTTATTTTTTTCATTTTTTAAATTAATGGACTCATTTTAATTAATACTATTAAAATCAATTTAAAAGAAGATTAATAATGTAATTTAATATATAATAGTTTTAATTATAAATAAAATGTCAAATCTAAAAAATATATAAAAAATTTTATTTCAATTTTCTTTAACTTTATAATTAAAAAATTCAATTTTAAATAATAAAATAAATTTAAATATTAATTTAAAAAAATTTCTAAAATTAAACTTTACTATTAATTAAGTTAATTTAAATATATTTTTTAGATTAATAACTTTTATAATAAAATTCAAAAAAAATTCTTAAGTTTATTTCAATAAATGTAGTGCGAATTTTTATTTACATAGTAACCACAGATGTACATAACTTTATTTTAATTAAAGATTAAAAATGATTATACGTTCATATTAGTTTGTTTGTGTAATTTTAAAAATATAAACAATTTATAAATAACTTCAAACATTGTTTATTTTAATTTGATTATTTATTTTAATATTATATTATTTATTTCAATTGACCAATGCAATTATTTTTTATTCTTTAAAATCAATTATTTAAAAAATTGGTTGTGCTTATTAAAGATAAATTTTTTTTATTTTTATGTAAATATTCTATTAAAATATATAAGATATTGTTTGAATTAATGCCAATCTTGATAAATTGTGTTTTTGTAATTTTTATTTATATTTATATTATATCAAAAATATTAGAAAATTAATTTAAAGATAAAAACATTTTTTTCTCGTCACAGTTAGGCTCAATTAGACTTAGAAAATTTATTTTAAATAAAATAAACTTGAATTTTTTAATAAGTCTTTTTTAATTATATATTATCAAAGTCATTATAATCAAATTTTAGCTTCATAATTTAATTAGTCAAAATAAAATTATTATTTATGTTAAAATATAATATAAAAAATTAAAATAAAAATTACTGGTAATAATAAACAAAAAATATTTAAGATTGAATATTTTAGTAAGCTATAAAGAATGTTTTTATTTAAAAAAAAAGTTTTAATAAGTTCAAGTTTATAATCCAATATGGCAAATTTATATTTATCATTAAATAAACTAAAATAATTTTTTTTTAAAATTGTTATTTTTTTTTTGTTTACACCTTACTATATAATCTCATTATGTTTTTTAAATTTTTGTTTTTTTTTCTAATGCAAAAGTACATGCGAAAATTTTGCTCTTACATTTTAGCAGGCAAAAGGATTGCATTTTCATCTTTAAAACTTCAAATGGACAATTCAAAAAAAATAAATAATCCATATTTATTGAAATCATATAAACCTATTACTGTCGAACAATGTTTGAAATCAACTTATAACGTTCAACAAAAACTGAGAGAATTAGGATTGGATCAAAGTGAACTTGCTCGAAATTGTAATCAACTTAATCAAAATATAGTTGATGTTTTAGATACAGCTCATCAATACAGTTGTAGTCAAATAAAAGCAAATGGATTTTATTCTTTTGCTAAAATTTTTTACAGATTTTTGAGTCTAGTGGAATCTAAAATCCATAAAGAAAATATTTATGAAAGACAGCAACATGAAATGAATCTCACTCTTATTTCTAGAGGTTTAATTACTATGTCTTTGGGATTAAAAGAAATTAAACATAAAACTATCAATAGTGAAGTCATTGAAGGCGATCTAACTAATTATAACCAAATTTGTAAACCATATAATTATTATCAACAAATTGGTGATATAGACAGAATGCTACCTCAAAATTGGCAAAATCAAGACTTGTTTAAACAGTGTGTCATTGAATCAAAAAAACAAGCTTTAGATCAGAAATTTGATGATCAATTAGAGAAAGGTTTAAATCCTAAAAAAGTTGAAAATTTAAAAATTGTTTCAAAACCTTTGTTTACACCTGATTTGGATTATATGATAAATTTAATTAAAGCTAATTTTTCTGATAAAACAAATGAAATTATTCATTCTACATATGGCTTATTTTGGTTAGATAAATCATTAAGAAACTTTTTCATTATTTATTCCATAGCAGTTTCTTTTAATCGTGAACATTTTCCTTGTTCGTTACGAATTTTATATAATAGAAGATATTCAGCTAAAGTTTTCAGCAAAATTTTAAAGTATCCAACAATTAATTATCCTTTTAGCTTTTGGAATTTTACAGAAATGCCATTTTCAATAATTGCATTAAATTTAGTATTAGTGAAAACAAAATCCAAGTCTAAAACTACTTATATTCCAAAGCAATTTAAATTTAAAATAAGCGAAAAAGGACAAATTCAAGAAAAACAAGATTTTTTTAATAATGAATTTCAAATTTTTAATGATTTTAACCAATCTAAAAGGCAAATTCGTTGTCGCTTAACTCTTCCTAAATCAACCAATTTAAATGAGTTAGAATCACTTGTACTTCATTTTCATGGTGGAGGATTTGTTGCTCAAAGTCCTGATTCGCATGAGATTTATCTTAGAGGTTGGTCAAGCGATGGAAAATTAGCTATATTAAGTGTAGATTACTCTTTAAAAACAAAATTTCCATTTGCATTTCAAGATGCTCTTGATGTATATATTTGGCTAAGAACTGCCTCTAAAAAAAGTTTATTACAAACTTTAAAATTTATTCCGAAAAAAATTGTCTTAGTAGGTGATTCCGCAGGAGCCAATCTCAGTTTAAGTATTTGTTATGCCATAGATGAAATTAATCATTCATTCATTAAAAATAATGATAATCATATTAAATTACCTAATGGTATTGTGTCTATTTATGGTGCATTTTATTTATGCCCACATTTAACTACTTCACGTATTGTTTCACATTTAGATGCATTTATTTCTGATGGAATACTCTTAAACTGCCTTGCCATTTATAGTGGGATATTAGGAGATATCAAACCCAATACATGGCTAAAAGCATTAAAATCCTTCTTTTTTCCATCTACAGGTTTATAAAAATTATATTTTTATTAATATAAAAAAACAATTTTTTTTTATTTTAGATCCTGAACCATGGTTCAAAACAAATGACCAAGAATTAAGGAATAATCTTTCAAAACTGGTTTTGAGAAACTGTTTATTCATGTCCCCTCTGCTTTTTGAAACAAACGACCGCATGAAAAACATTCCTTTGTATCTTATTTCCGCCGAATTTTGTCCATTTTTAGATGAGAGTGTCACTTTAGCTAAAAAATGGCCTGGATCAGTTCAAATGGATGTTTTGGAAGATTTAAACCACGGATTTTTAAATTTAGCTTGCATAAGTTCTAAAGCAGAACAAGGAAGTCAACTTTGTTTAAATCGAATTACGCAAATTCTTAATTATTAAAAGTTAACAATTATTATTAATAAATCTTATATGCCTCAAATGTAAATAACATGTCAAGTTTATTATTTTTTATACATGAATTATGTTTAATATTTCTGCAAAGTCAAAAAAAAAAAATTAATAAAAAGTTTATAAAGTTAAGAAAATCTTTAAAATTTAACTTTAGTCTTGAACGGCTGTTGCAAAACCAACACGTCTTTGACCAAAATCAAAAACTGTATAATATTTTCCAATAAATGTATCACCAAGAATCCATAATAATCCGCTTGGAGTTTTAATGTCTTGACCAACAAAAGAACTAATACATATTGATTGCTTTTTTTGAACCATGTTAATAATATAATCACTAGGTGTTAATATATGCTTCTTTCCTTCAATATCAAATTCAATATTTGGTAGGCTTTCAATACTATCACAATCAACAAAATACATTCCATTGATTGCTGGTTTGGCTCCAATCATACTATTGAGTTTTAAAACATTTTCTTTTGGTCCAACAATTAAAGAAGTTCCAGTATCAGCAACAACCTCACATTTGTCACAAATTAATTCGCTAGTCCCATTGATTTGAATGCTATTAACTTTAAATTGCCAAAAACCTTCAACAGTTAAATTAGCATAAGTGAATTCTCCAGTATAATATTTTGGATCAGTGCCCCCAAATATAATTTCTCCGCCTAAACCTAAATTTAAATTATATTAAACTATGTAATATAATTTTAACTTACTTTCACTAGTGTTTCTATTTAAATAAAACGAAAATACTGGTTCATCCACTAATCTTTGATCAACTAAATTATAAAATGGTGGCACAACTCCTCCAACTGAATAAACTTGAAACGCTAAACCTAAAATACCATCAAACTTGGCTCCAATAAAACTTATACCGGACTCCATTGTAGCCTCAGCAAAAGTTTGATTAGTGATGTCTATTCCACCTTTAAATATGAAAGAAAAATAATATTAATAAAAAAAGATTTTTATTTAAAAAAATAGTTTTTTTACCAATTGAAACTACATCAATGGATAAAAATCCAGACATACTGCCACTTCCATATGAAATTTCAATTTTGGTTCCATTTGCAAAATAGGTCGAAGATTTTTTGCCATCATATCTTTTATGTAACCAACAAGGTATACTTATGTATCTACATTGCTGAGAGGGAATCCATAGATTTGAACTTCCAGTGTCAAAAACAACTTTAAAACTTTGAGGAGGTGTGCCAATTGTAATATCTCCAAAATACTGAAAATCTAAATAGTTGATGATCAAAAGATTTTTTTTTAAATTTATTATTAAAGCATAACTTATTGTTTCTTAAAAAATGATTTGATTGCATTTTTGTTTACTATTTGTGGTTTTATCTTATTTTTTTAGTTAAGTATTAATTATTAAGTATAATTTCATATAATATGCATAATAATGCTTTATATTTCGTATTAGAAACGCTTACCGATTGGAAAGAAATTTTTCTACTAATTTACTGATAAAGTAAATCAATATTTAAAAGACGTAATTCACATGAAATTTATTTTTTTAAAAATCTTTTTTTTTTGTTTTTGTTAGAGTTTTTACTAGTAAATAATTGCAAAAATTTAAATTTTTTTCTGCAATGAACTTGTTTTATTGCAACTTATGTTGATGTGAGTACATAGAAACAAATTAAGCTGCTACACTTACCTAGCACATTAATCAAAGGTTCCGGAAATTGGTTAATGTCGTTAACTTTTTCATTAAAACTTCTAATTACACCACTGACTTGATTAATATTTTGTTTCAAAATAGTTTCCTTTCTTAGCGAAATTCTGTTTGGTCTACATTCGTGCGAAACAACCAATAGAAACAATAAAGACGAAATTGTTGAAAACTTCATTTTTTGATAATAATTTTGCGACTAATTTCATGGAGCAAAATCGTTGATAATTAAAGTAATTAAAACTAATTCAGTTAACAACCCTAGACCATCAGCAAATGTAATACAAACAAAAACTTTTGTCTTGTTGACTGCTTAAATACTTTAAAAAAACTCTGATCCGCCAGGTGGTGCGAAAAATGATAGACAAACTTTGGTAAACAAATCAGCTGATTAGCAATTTAACTATTTATCAACAATTCAAACAAAAGCGTGTTTTAAAATACTTGTAATAAATTGAAATCATTGAAATTCATTCATTTGATAAACTGTATTTATATTGCTGAAAAAATGTGCCTTTGATTTATTGGTAATTCAAAATCTTCACAGAAAATTTATTGCGAATTGTTCATAAATTACTTTTATATTAGCGATTTTCACACATTTCCGAAGTCGGGATGCAAAACTAATTTAAAATACTATGAAATTTGATTAATTTATCTTATATTAATAATTTTATTATTTCAAAAATGATTCTAAATAATACACTTCTCAGCAGTAAATATTCTGTTTTAAAGTGTTTCTTTCAATTCAATAATACATTTAAAAATGCTTATGTTTTAAACAAATTCAATTTTATATTTTATTCAACCAATGCAAATCCAAGTTCTAGATTAAAATTGTTTCGTGAAAAATTAAATAATCCATCTGCTAATTTTGACTTATTTAATTCAAAATTACTTGACGATTTAAACCAAAATGAACCATTTATCTATAAACGTAATAAACCAATTCCTTATTTACCTCAAGATTTTCTTGATGGACAAAATGAAAAAGTATTTATTGAAACTTATGGTTGTCAAATGAATGTAAATGATTCGCAAATTGCTTCAAAAATATTAGACAATTTTAATTACAAAATTGTTAACAAAATTGAAAATGCTAAAATAATATTATTAATGACTTGCTCAATAAGAGAAGGAGCGGAAACCAAAATTTTTAATAGATTAAAGCATTTAAAAGCTATGAAAGAAAAAGGTCAAATAAAGCAAATTGGATTAATGGGTTGTATGGCTAGTAGATTGAAAAATAAATTACTTGAAAAAGATCAAATAGTAGATGTTATAGTTGGCCCAGATAATTATCGTGATTTGCCAAATTTGCTTGCATTAAATAGATTAACTGATCAAAATGCTGTTAATGTGATACTTTCATTAGAAGAAACATATTCAGATGTAATGCCAGTAATTACTTTAACAAGTGAATCTAATAAAGACAATCGCTTAGATGAATATAATCAAGAGTTTACTTGCAACAATGATGAAGTTTATTTAAATAATTGGTCGCAATTTAAAGAAAAACAAGCAAAAAAGGCTTTTGTATCAATAATGAGAGGCTGTGATAATATGTGTTCATATTGTGTAGTGCCTTATACACGAGGTCGCGAACGAAGCAGGCCTATTGATTCCATTTTAAAAGAAGTTCAAATGTTATCTAAAGCAGGGGTAAAAGAAATAACTTTATTAGGACAAAACGTAAATTCATATCGAGATTATGACGAACAATCTATTCAAAAATATAAGTCTTCTAACGTTGGATTACGTAAAGGATTTAAAACAATTTATAAAAAAGAAAAAAAAGGTGGTATAACATTTGATATTTTATTAGATGAAGTTGCTAAAATTGATTCTGAGATAAGAATCAGATTTGTATCACCTCATCCTAAAGATTTTACTGATGAAGTAATTGATGTTATTACTAAACATCATAATATTTGTAAAAACTTGCATTTACCAGCACAAAGTGGAGATGATAAAGTCTTAAATTTAATGAGAAGAGGTTATGATAACAATACTTATTTACATTTAATCAAAACTATCAAATCGAAAATTCCCCATATTACGTTTACAAGTGATTTTATTTGTGGTTTTTGCGGCGAAACTGAAGAGGCTCATCAAAAAACATTAAATTTAATTGATGAAGTAGGTTATAGTTTTATATATTGTTTTCCTTATAGTGTAAGAGAGGTAATTTAAATATTTTATTTGCTAAGATTTACAAATTTAATAATTGTTTATACTTAGAAAACTTATGCTCATTTACATCATCAAGACGACGTTCCGCTTGAAGTGAAAACTAGACGCTTGACTGAAATATCGGATTTATTTAGAAAAAAAGTTTTTGAACATCATAAATCATTAATAGGTAAATTTCAATTAATTTTAATTGAAAACTATAGTAAAAGATCTAAACAATATTTATTTGGACGAAATGATTCTAATATTAAAGTAATCATACCGCATTTAGAAGTCAAGGATCAGACAAATAAATTTAATCAAAAACGAATTATAATGCCTGGTGATTATGTTGTTGTTAGAATTGAAAATTGTAGTTCTCAAACATTACATGGTACTCCTTTGTATATAAGTAGTTTGCAAAATTTTTATCATAATTATGATTATAATAATTTAATTGATTAAACTTAAATTAGAATTTAGTTGTAAATTTAATGAAAAATAAAATAAGTTAAATATATAAAAAAGTTTTATTAATGTATAAAAATAAATTTTTTCATAAATTAATCATAAATTATTAATTTATAATTATAAAAAAGTTTACATATAAATGAAAAATTTAGTTTTAATTTTATTTATAAATAAACTTATTGGAAAAGTTTGATTATTACATTCAAATTTTATAATTTAATGAATCAGAATTATGGCAACATTTCTATAAATAAAAAGAGTTTTAAGTTATTTAAAGTAATAATAAGAAATAATCATATTTAAAATTTATTTTTTAATTTATTTATAAATAAAAAAAGATTATATAAAAACATATGAACCTAAAAATATTACGTAATTAAAACATTACGCAGTTTTTTATATAAATTAAACTTTTCTGATTTAATACAATTGTAAAGAATTTTTTTTAATTTTTTTTATTTATATTAGATTATTTATATTTTTGCTTTTAAATTAAATATTAAAAAATAAAAAAAAAAAACAAAAAAAAAAACAAAACAATTTAATTTTTAATCTTCTGGATTATTAATATCATTAAAAATTTTTTTTTATTCATATATACAAAATAAAAATTTATTTAAAAATTTATTAACACAGCATAAATTTACAATTATGATAAACTAATTAAATCATTGATAAAAATATTTATAAAAATTTTACTATTTTATTATGTAAAATTCAATTTTTTTTTTTTTTCAAATAAAATAGTTAATATAAATATACCTAACAAAATATCAATACTTTGTATTTTAAATGAGATAAAATTATTTGAGTATCTTTTAAGTTTTGGTTTGTTAAAAAAAAAAAAATTATTAAATAATTACTTAATTTTATCACTTTCTTTTTTTGATATAAATAGTATTTCATGACATAAAGGACATTCGTCTTGTATATACAACCATTTTCTAAGACATTCCTCATGAAAATAATGTAAACATTTTGTAATTTTTGATGTTTTCAATTCTTGGTAACAAATGGCACAGACATCATTTAATTCACTAATTTGTTCTGATGTTGCATTACTTAAGGAATCTAATTTTTGCATTGCTTTCCTTCTTTTAATAAAAGCTTGCCATCCTAGAAAAAATTAATTAATAATTTAATTTAAATATATAATTAAATTAAATAAAAAAATACCTGCTTGAGCTTGCATCCATATATTGAAATGAACATGAATTACCATCATTATAGCCCTGATTAATCCTCCCGATTCAAAAAACAATATATAAGTTCCGTTTAAAAAAATAAAATGTGCAAAAATAAATTCCACCGTATTTCCAAAAGCTTTAATCCAATATACATAATCATCAACTTTTTCCCATGAAGGAAAATAAAAAGCATTCAGCATAAACAAAAAATATATAATTAGAGTAAGAACGACCTAAAAAAAAAAATAAATAAATAATTACAATAAACGTGTGAATTATAACAAAATTACCTTCAAAATAAGTTCCGTACAAAAAACAGTAACAGCAAAAAGCCAAGTTGATAAACTATTATTTTCCCACAAATATAATAGAAACCAAGTTGGAAAAAAAATTAAAAATAATGAAATTAATAAAGCTCTTAGATGCTTTGATCTATTTACACTTCCTGAGGCACTTAAAGTAAACAATAAAAGATTTACAAAATTATGAATAATATGAAGATTTGCTGTTAAAAGTAAACAAAGATTTCGATAAAGTCTAATAAATCTTCTATTAAATGTTATATTTGTTAATCCTGTTTGTAAAGCCAAAATTGAAAATAATACTCCTGACACACTACCAATACTTTTAATTTCATCACTAATATTTTCATCAAATTTTAAAAACAGTTGCAATTCCTTTCTAAAGCAATTACTTATTGACGCTAAAATGCTTGCAACACCAAGAACACTAATAAAGGTCTCACAGCTGATTGACATAAGATATTTCATAATAATAAATGTAGTTCCTGTCTCAGAAATTTTGTCGAAAGTTTCATTATCAAAATATAGTGAGAAAGCGATAAAGCATATATGTTGCGTCATTTTGATAATTAAAAATATTTTAAAAACCTAAAAAACGTTTATAAAATGTTAAAAGATTATAAAATATTTTTTTAGTTAAAATAAATACCAATGAAACTTTTAATTGTACAAATTGATGACTAAGTAAATAATAAATTCCTTGATATTCTATTACATTTAATGACCAGTATAAATCATAAATAAAAATTTCCGAAAATATATTATAATCATTGATTAATTTAAAAACTAGACTTAAACTTCTGACCAAAGTTAAGAGAATGTTAATATAGAAGCCGTATTTTCTAGAAAATGGAGTAAACAAAAGCATCATAAAAACAATGGATGTTTTAAGTAAGAAGTTTCTGTTTTTTTGATTTGGCAAAAGTTTGGATAGAATAATTGTTGTGATAATCTAGAAAAAGAAAGCAGTGAAAAAGAAAAAATGTAGAAGGGTTAATTATGGATTTTGAGTTGAATAATACCTGAAAGATAAAGTTGCTGATAGAGAGCATGAAAATTTGAGATTCTAAATTATAGAAGTCAAACGAGTACAGCTCGTCAGGAAGATGGATAAATTGATTTAAATAATATTGGTTAAATAAATAGGATGCGAACAGAAGACTAATGATAAAAGCCCATTGACATAATTTGATTAGAGCACGAATAGGAAAGAAGAATGATGCAATTGCAGATAAAAACCCTTTGAAAAGAAGAGAATGCGTTAAAATGAGATTATTTAGGCTGTAAATTAGCTTACAGGCGAAGTTTTTAGAAAATGTAGCTAAATCTTGCGTTATGTTTGAATTGGCATCACTTTCATAAACTTGGTGATGAGGAAACATGGAGAAGAAACTTTTATTTCTGCTGGTCTCGTACAAGTTAGAATAGTCGTTGTCCATGTCATTGAGGGTGATGTTGGCCAGACCGGGATCGATTTCTTGGAAGAAGGGTTTTTTGATTGAGCCGAAATTAGTCAAGAAGATGTAGTCGATCATGTAAACCTGAAACACCCTCAACATGAGGTTGAGTGTGTTTAAGTAGTTAGAATTCAGTGTGACTTCCATGTTGGTGTTCGTAGCTGCACCTGATTAGCACTAGCAGTGGCACTGTTAAAGAAGTATCAACTTGGTCATCCCAACGGTGACTTTCAATTGTTTTCACTGGTAAGATGTTTGTCTGAATCTCAGACCGCGCTCATTTGACTGGGTAGACAGACAAACGCTCACTAGTAGGCCGACAGAGAAGATAGTTTGTATCATTCAACTCTTGATTAGCCACTATTTAATGACAAAGCAAAATAGTTGCTTAAGCCTAGAAATAAATAAGAACATAAATATTCTGATGCGTAATTACACGTTATATGGCGCAAGTTTTAAATGTAAATATGTTGTGGTGCAACGATTTAGCATTTACCTTTAGCAAGAGATAAATCAGCGCTCTCCCGCCATCTGACGTGCTTTCTTGCCACTCCGAATTCGCAAGGGTAAACTCTCTCGCAAAGCGAAGTGCTTGCTAACTATTAGTCTTACTATTAGCCTTGCTAACTATTAGTCTTACTATTAGCCTTGCTAACTATTCCTATTAGCCTTGCTGACTACCACTAGTCTTGCTAACTTACTTACCACTAGTCTTGCTAACTTACTTACCACTAGTCTTGCCAACTTACTTACCACTAGTCTTGCCAACTTACTTACCACTAGTCTTGCCAACTTACTTACCACTAGTCTCGCCAACTTACTTACCATCTATCATCCCCTACCTTTACCCCAAACTCTAATCCACCTCAACCTCTCTTAACTCATTCATATAACAAAGACAATCATTTTACTTAGTCTAGTTACATCTGCAAATATACATCTGTAAAATATATTTAACAATCAATTATATATAACGTTCGGACAAAATTTCTTTTGTTTCTCTCTAATTTCATACAATATTCATATAATCTTTTTTACTTTGACAAATTTGTAGCGTACATATTCTAAAATTTAAAAAACATCACTTTATCATACTGTTTCGATTGTGAAATCAATTTACAATTTTATACTTCATTTCAAATTCAAATTATGGATAAAATCATTTAAAATTATTTGTCCTGTTTTTATAGGCCAAAATTTGCATTAATTAGTCAATCACCTAACAGTACTTTAATTAACGTTCCATAATATCCAATTCGAATCTGATCAAATATATTTATATATTTACAATAAATGCTTAAATAAAATAGCAATCAAAAAACAAAAATCTAATTGCTTTTCAATTTTAAACTTTAAATAAACATAATTATATACTAGTTTTTTATTTTAAATAAACAATTTTTAAATAAAAACCTTTTCCAAAATACTCTACTTTAAATCAAAATACTTTACTTTTAAATCAAATTTCTCAAACTAATATTTCTCGAATTAAAATCAAAATATATAACTTAACTATAATAATTCACAATTAATAATACAATTCCCTACATACTTTAAAGCACCAAATTTTAAATATCAATTAAATAAAAATTAAAAACCTACAAAAAAAAATAAAACATAACTATCGAAATTTACATATAAAAATAAATTACGAGACAAATGCCTACTTTTTTTCATATAATACTATAGTAAAAAAATAATTTTTTAAGAACAATTATCCAGAAATAATTAAATTTATTATTGTAAAAATAGATTTTTTATTAAAAAAAATCTTTTTAATGTAATCTAAAATAAATGGACAATTTGTGCCTTTTTTAGACTAATAGACACTTATATTTAAAAACTTAATTTTAATTTGATTATCAAATAAAATTGCGTTCTTGACTTAATCTGCATTGGCAATATTTTTAAAACAAATATCTACCTGTAACTTCTCTTTAAACAAATTTAACAACTGAGATTTGTTACTTTATAAGCTAAATAATAAAGGAAAGAATTTTAAATTGAACAATAATTAAATTTACAATTACAAAAAAACATATCCTTTCCTTTAAATGTTTAAACATACATTAAATCAACTTTTAAATTTACAAAAAAACAATGGATTGTGATACATTAAGTGAAAATATTTCACTTTACTGTGATAAATGCTAACACAATTAAATAAGACCTAAATAAGCCTTCAAAATGGTAGCTTTTGAAATTGATTTTTTTTTTTTTGCAATTATGCAAATTTATGATTTTGAAATTAGCTAAATTAATTTAACTAGATGTATTCGCTGGGAACAATGAAAATTACAGTTTAAATATAAAAAAATTATTTGACTATTGATTGTGTTTTAAAATTTAAATATGATGAATAAAAAATATGAGCTTTAAATTTGAATATTGAATCAAACAAATCCCCAACATTCAATTGACTTTATAACGAAATCCTCTGTTGCTGATAATCTAGGATTCATAAACGTTGAACAAGAACTTGAAGTCCCTCGATTAAGATCACTATCCAACCATAAACCATATCTGCCTCTAAAAAAAAAAAGAAAAAAAATAAAAATTATTGTAAATTTATAGATTTAAATAATTAAAATATTTTTAATAAAAAATCTCATTTTAAATTAAACATCTGTTATGTTAATTGACAATTAAAAAAAAAAAAGAAATTCGATCTTGCTCAATAAATAAAAATTTATACTAATTATTTAATCGAAATTTTTTTTTTTTATAAAATAAAAAGTATTTTATTTGTTAATTTAAAAAAATAAATAAAAAAATGTTAATTGATGTGCAAAAAAAATTATTTAAAATAACAAGCAAAATTGTTATAAATTGTTTATAATTTTTAATAATTTAGCAAATTACTCTATATCAAAATACTATTCGTAAATCAGTAAAAATGCTTTGACAAATTATGTTTGAATATTTTTAATTTCTATAATAAATTAACAAAAATGGTTTAAAAATTATCAAACATGCAATAATAAAAAACTATTATTTCTAAATTTTAATTTTTAGCCTAATTTTAAATCAAATTAATTTGTAAAAAAAAATTTATTAATTGCAAATAATTTTTAATAACGTCTTATTGTTTAATTTATAAAAGATTAAAAAAAAAAAAAAAATTATTTGCAACAAAAGAAAATTTTTTTAATAATTTTTCTACTAGTATCATTCTTAAATAATACTAATTTGTTTTATATCAAATAACTATTTTTTATTATTTCACTTTTAATCTATTATTGTAAAATAAAATAGCTATAATTAAATGCAAAAAAAATTAAAAAAAAAGTTTAAGAAACTATTTAAAAAGTTCAAATAAAATCAAAAAAAAAAAAATTAAAAAATTCATGTAGTCACAATTAATGATAAAACAGATAGTTGTTATGGAGATTAAAAAAAATCATTGATTAGTTTTAAAAAACAATGTTAACATATAAATAGGTCTTGCTTATTGAAGCATAAAATATGCCAAAAAATAGTTTGGATTACACACAATTTAAAATTTTGTCAAATTAAAAAAAATTATAAAAGATGGAATCAAATGTAATTAAAATTTAAAGTATAAATAAATTTTATACATGAAAAAAAATGTATAATTTTGAAAACAATTTTTAGTTTAAAATTTAATAAACTAATAAAACATTCATTTTTGAATTTAATAAATTATATTTAAATATGAAACACTAACTTTAAAAGTTATTTATCATTTAAAAATTGTTTCATTTTTGTCATCTAAACTCATATATTATTAAAAATAAAAAATCACAATTGCAAAACTTACTCTCCTGCCCCTATAGATATGTATTCTGGGCTTGATTTGATGAAAAAACAATTCACACCGGACCATTTAAAAACTTCAAAATCTGGATGAAACGTAAATAAAAATGTCTCTCCAGTTCCATAATAAGTATTCATCTTATCGGTATGCAATCCATTGGACAAAAATGCTCCAAATACCTATTTAAAAAACAATTAATATTCAAACTCAATTTTGTTTTTTTTTTTAACTTACAGATCCTTTCGTACATTCAATTATTAAAAGAACCGGCCTTTCTTTGTAAGGAACCATATTTCGAAATAGTGTGGTTAAGCTGAATCCATGTAAAGACGTAGAAAAAATAAGTTGCCAAGCAGGACTAACAGCTCTTGGAGGTAAATGTTCCACAAGCTAAAATAAATTGAAACATCAATAAATACATTTAAAATGTAAAACTAATTAAAATAGAAATATTTTTTAACTAAAACGCAATTCAATTATCTTATTGATGAAAGAATGCTTAACAACTGAAATTTGCTGAGTATGTTTTTTTAATATTTGACATTGAAAAATCTGAACATATTAGTTTTTCAAATAGTTAGAACTCAATTTAAAATTAATTGTTACTAAGAAAAACTTTTTCACTAATTAGCTAGATGCTCGTTCAGTTTGTCAGAATAAATGAAAAGTTACTTACACAATACATTCTTTGTTCATTTAGCAAATCTGAATGACCAATAAGCTCTGGAAGAATAATTGAATCAGATATAGATTCCGTAGGTTCCAGTTCGGAATCACAATGTGAATCCAAAGTTGACCGTCTGGCAAATTTGTTTATTTGCTGCTGTGCAGATGACATTGGCACAAACCTGGGGAATGACCAACTAAAAATAAGAAAGAAAACAAAAAAAAAATAACAATTAAGAATATAGTTTTTAAATTAAAATTTTTAAGTTTTAAAAGATGACACAGAAGTTTAAGCCATTTGAGAAAACAAATTAAGAAAGTTGAAAAAAACAAAAACAAAGTTTTATTACGATCTATTACGAAAAAATTTCAGATTCATCTTCATGTTGATTTGTGTTAAACATGAACATCCAATTAATTTTGAACAATATGTGCAAAAACAATTTAAATTAGACTGATCTTAAAATAGTTTGTTTTTGAAGTTGATTTAACTGTAGATTTAGATGTAGATTCTGATGTAAGTATAAACGTAAACTTAGATAGAGATTGGAATATCGATTTAGATGTAAATTCAAATGTAGGTTTAAACGTAAATTTAAATGTAGATTATTAGATTGTATATTTAAACGTATAATCAGACGTGTGCTCAGACGTATGCTCAAACGTATGCTCAAACGTATGCTCAAACGTATGCTCAAACGTATACTTTAACTTATATTGAAACTTAGATTTAAATTAGGTTTAAACGTAAATTTTAGCGTAGATTTAACCGTAGATTTAAACGCAGATTCAAGTGTAAGTGCGACCACTGAATGTAACTGAATTGAATTTTAAAATTTAAATGAATGTAGTGTTTTTTGTTTGTTGAACGCTTTCAAAGTTAGAAAAGCAAACTACTCCACGTTTAATTAAACATTTAATATATAATTTAACAAACTTTGTTTTGGCTTGTCAATATGCAATAAATTGTGCATTTGTGTACATTTTCATACACGCTTATAGCCCCGGCGTTGATTAAATTTTCAATTGTAAAACTAGTTAAAAGTGTTTGCCCACATAACTTTGCATATAAATAATTAGTAATTTGACGATTATAACAATAAAGTCAAATATTTGAAATAATTGATTATTTAATAAAATTTAAAGTTACGAAATGAATTTCTCCAATCATTTTGCTTGATTAATAAAGATAAAACTAAAATGTCGAAAAAGAGCATGTTAATTTGTTAATTTGTTAATTTGTTAGTTTGCTAAGTCCTTGTCCTTATAGGGAGCGAGAATGAGCAGGGATTGGAAAGAGTGCTCGAAGAGTGGTGCAATTATGAAAACAATTGACCATCAATAGGACTCGACTAGTCGAAACGAGTTTGTAATTGATCGATAGCGGAATAGATTTCTGGTGCAGCTAAGTTCGAATGTTAGAGGATAATCTAGTTAAATCCATGATTGCAAAACAATTACAAAGGCTTAAAAGTGTGGTTTATCGATATGAAATATTAAACAATTGCAACGACACAAACTTGATTGCTTACTTCTACGCGATTTTCGACTGATAAACGGGCAAAATCAATACTTTTTGTGTTTTATTGTTTGCAGCACAAAGTACAAAAAAGAAGCATTTCAGTTCCTTATAGAGGTAAATGAATTTAAGTGGCAAAACATAGGAACTAATTGTTTGAAGAGTTTAGCAATTAAATTAATCTGTTTACAAACAAAATTCGCTTGTTTTGGGGGTGGTTCAAAAATCTAGACGTCGCAAATCACACAGAGCGAAGTTTTGAAAAGTTCTTGAGCCGCTAAGAACAAACTGCTCCAATCCATGTCGGCGACCAGATGGATTTAAAACCACAATTAATGTTTAATCGAAATTCAGCTAATAATAACGAAAATTCAATTATGCTGGCTTAATAATGAATAAAAAATGCAACTGTCTAGCGCTTTTCATACTTGGAAGCCGTCTGAACCGGCAATTAAATAAATTTACTTTCATTCACTTTAAATTAAGCCATGTTCATTTAAAAATAGCTGCTTTGCATTTCCGCAATGAAATTAGGTAAAACGCAAAACTGATAATCATTATGTAAATCATTCAATCCAGATTTACACTCGCTTTCTTCGTATTCGCTTTCTCAACTTCTTTGTCAACCTTCACTTTCTACACTTCCCTTAAATCATGTTTTATTGCTTTTAATAAAACAGCAGATCAACTTTCATTACAAGTTTCGATTGTTGTTGCATTGCCAAACATTTTCCTTATCAAGCTCAGCTTCAAGCCCATGCAACAGTTCAGTATCAGATCGCTTCGAAACTTTATCATTAGATCTACAATGCAAAAGTGTATGCATACGTCCATTCCGATTTAATTGTCAATGCAAAAACAACTGTACTCTAGCCTATTTAGACCATTCTTAATGCTAAGCTAAAAAACAGCAAAATAAAATTTCATTTAAGTAATTTCGTGCGATTCTTGTGCTTAATACTTATATGATTTTTTACATTTCTAAATGTCAATTTTTCATATTGTAAATTTAAAATTAAGACGTTGTAATATTTACCTAATATAGGCAAATAATTCAATATTTGATCTTTTTATTTTAAACTTTCACGAATTTCTTTCATTAAGTAAGTATTTTTCTTAATGATACTAAAAAATTATTTTAAGAATTTTAATGAGTCTTTTCAATTTCAAATACGTGTATTATTTCATTAGCTTTGCATTAATTCATTTGATAAAAAAAAAAGAAGTTACTCAAGATAACCATTTTATTTATCTTTGTTAAAACTAAAACTTGAAATATGAATTGGATTTATAAAAACAACATTTCAAAATGTAACCAAAAAAAGTGTAATATTTTAATAATTTCACTTTGTTATTTATTTAAATTGTCTAATTGAGTGCACGTCAATTAACCTTCTGAAAATTTAAAATCAAATTCAAAGTTACCTTTAATTCTCTTTTTACTTTTACACTGTAAAAACAACATACTTTTAATTTAATAAAGTAGAGCGTGTCACCCGGATTGTCTTTGATTTAAAAATTATAAAAAAAACGAATGTAAATAATTTGATTAGTTTTTAATACAATGGAATGTAATATGTGTTATATTGCCTACCGAAAACATAAAATATATAAATTAAATTAAAATTATTAAAATCGATGTCATACGTAATAAAATCAAAAAATGTTATATATATAAGGATTAATATTTTTTTTAATAAAAGAAAAATAATTTCAAATCAAATTTAATTTTTCAATTATTAAAATATCTTAAACAATAACTTTAATTTTAATAAAAATAAATATTTACAAAGATACATATTGTTTGTTTTTGGTAAAAAATTAAACATTTTTTAATTTTAATATTAAAAATATTATTTTAACCATAGTTATGACAAAAACTCAAATAATTAAAAATTTTTTGATTAAATTTAATATTTATTAATTGATTTATTTAATTAATTGAAATAATAATAATAAACAAAAAAATTATATTTTTAATAAAAACGATATAATTTAATTTAATTTAAATAGCTCTTTTTCTTCTAGTAAAACTGTAAAAAAAAAAAAAATTTAACATGTCATTCATTCAATCAAATTAATAAGAAAAACTGTAAAATAATTATTATTTAAAATTAACGTTTATTAAATAAATTTAAATTAAAATGTTATGATTGTTAAAAAAAAAAAAATTAAATAATCGTTTATTATTTACCTTATTTTTTCCATGCTTTTTTTTAGCATTTTACTAAACTTTCGGTCAGCCAGTTTGTTTGTATCCGAATTAATAACTTTAAACTTTAAATAAAAATTTATTTTATCAAAAAATGGTTATCAATAGGTGATTTTATAAAAATAAATTTTATTTTTATGATCAAGTTTATTATTTTAAACTTGATGAAGACTTTTTTTTATTAATAATTATCACTATTTATCTTTTATTTTATAATTTAAATATTTCTTTTTTTAAACACTTATGAATATGTTTTAAAAAAAAAATATAGTGAATACTTTTTTTTATTCTATTTAAAATACACAAACTATTAGAAAATGATTTAACTTTAATTTTCAAATTAAAAGAATATAATTTTACAAGTTACTTTTTATTTTAACCTGAGTTTAAAATTTGATTAAAAAAATAAATTACTCTTATTATTAAAGAACAAATATGATAAACAGTGCTTAGAATCGTTTTTGCCACCGCTTATTAACAATTGATTAAGGGTGCTGATAATTTTCATTAATTGTGTAGAAGATGATAAAAACTAGAATTGCTTATAATACAAAAATAATTTCAAGCACTAATTGTAAACACTAATTTGATTGCACTGATTGTAAAATAAACTGATTGTAAACAAAATCTTAATTACATAAATAAAAAAAAAATTAGACCAAAACACAATGACTAATAAATAAATTGATGTAAAAATGAATTTGCAAATTAAAACAAGGTTAATTTGCTTAAGTCAAGTCAAAGTTGCAATAAAAATCAGTGATTGTCAGCAAAAATTGTCGTCAATGATTAAGAACACAGTTTATGACTGAAGCTGATCATGAACTAGAAGCCATTTATATTGAAAACGCAATTGGTTACGATTCTGACGAAGTTGAGTAAACTTTTTACTTTTGTTCACTATGTGCGATCATTGCAATAAATAGCGCCGATAAATATATGAAGGCAGTTAGAGCTGTTCTTGTTTTTTAACTACTAGAAAATGATCAAATATACTGGTCTGAATTTGACTTGCCACAAAAGCTGTGTTTAAGATGATATTTAAATACAAGACTAAGGAAAGTCCAAATTTGTCAAAAAAACAACCCAAAAATATCCATGTGGGTTAAAAACTGTTTATTCTTTTTATAATTGACAGTTATGGACGTGAATTGGATATTGAAAACAACCAGTTAAAAGATGAGTGGGATGGTGAATGTTGCCAATAAAAAAATAATAAAAAGAAAATATTAAGCTACTATGATAATAGAAAAATAATAATAAGATAGCGGGGAAATAACAAAAAGATAAAAAATTAAAAAATTAAAGTTCACAAAATGAACACTATTCAGACAAACATATACTGACTGGCTAGTCAAACACGTTAGTTCTTAAGCTCAAAAATATTTTCTTAAACCGGTTCTTCAAGTACTAAAAGCACTCAAATGGTCTTATTGCGCTTGTCTAAATAGTTAGATTTTTTTATTAATTATTAATCAAACTCGATTAATTTGAACTAATCTGAATTTTTTTATTAGTATCAATTGAAATTTAATTCACGAAATAGTAAAAAAAAAAATAGACTTTTTGATTTTTTACTGTTTTAAATGCAAAAATTTGTGATATATTGTAAAATATTATAAAAATTTAAGAACTTGAAAACCAGGAAAAAAGTGTGCTTATTGAAAAAAACTATTGAAAAAAAATTGTAAAACTAACCGGCTAAATGTAACGCAACAACAGAACGTTCGAGAAGTCTGAGAAGATATTTGAAACTGACAAAATAGATGAACAAAGTAAATTTTGGATTTATTAAAAATAATTGCCAGGTTTGTTTCCTATTTTAACTCACGCCAGGATGCTTATGATGATTACTGGTTGATATTCAAGTTCACCAAGAGTAGAAAAAATAGAAATTGTAGGAAATCTGAAACCAAGTAATTAGCTGATTGGCGTGTTTAATCTAAAGTTAGATTATTTCCGCGTCGATTTATTAGCGAAATAAACTTGCACAGACTGTTGATTGGCTTGAGATTTGTAGAGAAAATAAAGCGGTAAATAGCAAAAAAATAGTTGCTTGAAACTAAAATACAAAAACTAATTCAGTTGTGAACAGCACTTAAATAGTTAAATAAAAAAAAAAACTTACTATGATTAATAAGAAATGTTTCCATTGAACACATCTGTTAAGAAAATGAACATTTCACTGTTTGATCCTGGAAAAATTTTTAATCTTTGCATTTACTCTTTGAGAACACTTAGTATTAGCATCAATTTTCAATGAAAAGGTTAAAAACCAATCGATAAATGAATGTTGAATGTAACGGGTATAATTGAAAAAAGATAAAAAGCAGAAAAGTGCAAATAAAGTAAAATGTAAACCGAAAAGTAAAACCAGATTAATAAATTTGATTGTCGATTCGATCAATTGCTAGGTGTTTAATGTTAAACAATATTTACAATTAAAGTTGGCCGTCACAATATCAGTGTGTACTTATCATTTGATTATGCAATTAGATAGTAGGCAAACAGTTAATCCAACGTTTTCATATTTGAAAATATTTTTAATTTTTGTTCTTCAATTTCAATAAGCTAATTGAAAACGGACTTTGATTATGAAAATAGTCGGCTCAGAGTTAAAGCAAATAACTAAGAGTGATAATTGAAAGGTGCATCAAATAGATATGTTTCAAAACATGAGTGGGTAGAAGAAGAAGTGAAGTTTAATAAACAGTGTAGAGAAGCATGGAAAACAATTAGGAATCAAGTATTGCAGCAGTCAGACTAGAAAGTTGAAAGGCTTAAAGAGTTGGCAACTCAGATGTTACAACTTCTTAAACCAGAAGCATTTTAGACACAATCAAACAAAAAAACGGCAAAACAAAAACTAATTAAAAACAACCGATCTCAGTCGATAATGAATTTGAAATGAAGCCCAAAAAAATAACAAGCAGGCTGCAGATCCTGTGGCCACTTGTTCTGAGTCGGTCTGTTGATTTGAACAGCGCATTTTCGCGCCTTTTTGCCTGGTGCGTTTCAATGCGTTCTTTACGTGTCTGTTTGTTTGATCCCACCTCTAGAAAAATGCCATCAGTAAACCAGTGCAAACACCCACCTACAAGTTTTATTCAATTTTTTCTTGATCGTCTTTTCTTGCCATCTTTACCTTGTCTGGCTCTACCTTCGCCTCTTTTTTAATCAAACACACACCCGCAACTTTCTTATCATCTCATTGTCAATGTCGTTCTATGGTTTGAACACAGGCGACTTTAAGCTGCTCACCTCGACGCGCAATATATCAAACGCATCGGCGCATCCGACCAAACCGACACAAATCCAAACCAAACAAACCAAAGTCTAGCCATGTGTGAACACATCACAAATAAAAGTTTTGGCCCTAAATTACGACGAATTTTTAAACGCTATTCAATATCTTTAAGAAACAATATTCAAAATTAATAAAAAACAATATTCAACTTTTCAAAAAACACTAGTCAAAAGTGCGAAAAATTTTACATTTGCACTAGTTTTTATCATTATATTCCATTTTTTTTAAGGATTCGGTCTAATATTGGGTTCAATATTGTGCTCAATATTAAGCACAAGTTCAATACTCAGCTTAATATTCCATTCAATACTACTTTCGAAACCATCTCTAACTTTATTCTTAACTTCTTTACAAACATTACTCTAAACATTCAAACATTACTTCTTATATCATCCTATACCAATACTACCATTTTTTTACAAATAACCAAACATGGTAAACATTTACAAAAAAGATTCAAAGTTTGCTACAATGTTATTTTTACAAAATTGATATTCAATATGCTCCTCGATTCAACCAGCTTATCAACGTATCCTTTTGCTAGTTTTAGTTTGTATTTTGTGTATATAATAGCAAAAATTTATTTTGTTTAAATAAAAATATTTGTTTGATTTCAAAAAAAAAATAAAAAAATTCATTGGTTTAAATTTTGAATTTATTTGTCCAATGATTGAAAAGTAAACATATAAAATGACTAATTTATTTTATCAATCATAACTAGCTTTACTGAAATAGTTTAAAATAAATTTTTTAATATAAATTCCTATACCTTGTCAAAAAACATTTTAAATCATTTTTAATTTTGCCAATAATTTTTTTCAAGTTTGTTTAAACTTTTATATAATATTTTATTAAATAAAATCTTTTTAAATATTCGTAAATTTTCATTTTGAGCCGGATACGTTAAAAAGTTTATGCAAGATATTTTGTTTAAAATATTTGAAGGTAAAATTTTTTTTTTTTAAAAATTCAATTTTATACAAATTGTTCAACTTAATATAAAAATATAAAAAGAGTTGATTTAACTACTAGGCACTTGTTTTTACAACCCAAAATCCAGATAAATTTAGTGTTAAACTTTTCTAGGTAAGAAAAAAATAAAATCAAACAAAACAAACAATCAATAAAATGTTATTCAATTATGATCATGCTCAGTATATTTGAAAAAAAAACAAAATTCTATGCTTTTAACCTATGCCATTGTTTAATCCAATATTTTAAAAAGATAAATTTTACTATACAAAATTTTGCTCAATTTAAAAAAAAATTGTAAAAAGCAAAAAAAAAAAAAAGATAAAATCTTAAGATAACGATAAAAACAGGTGTGTACATATTTGCAATATTGAATAAAGTAATTTAATACATACATACAAAACTGTAACATCTGCAACCAAGATAAACAAAGTGTTTTTTTTTTTCATATTCAAAGTTAAAATTTATCCTTTATTATAATAATATTTCAATCAACTTTTATTAAAAAATATTTAAAATTTAAAAAAGAAAAAAAAACATAAACTATATTTAATAGTATTATGTAAGTTAAATAAATTGAAAAATAATAAAAAAATTTATTTAATTTAATTTCAAAAAATAATGCATGTAGTTATGTAAGACTTGGCCTAACCGTCAACCATTTTAATTATTATTTAAGCTTATTCAAACATATGTGAATATTAGGGCAACGTGTTCATCAAATTTATGAAAGAATAAATTTTTTTTTGCTTAAATAATAGAATTGCATATGAATTATGTGATTTAGTAATTAAAATATTTTTTTATCTTTATTTTTTTGATAATCTCATAATATTTTTTTATGCGTATAGTCATAAAAGTAACAAACGTTAATAATCAATGAGTAATTAATATTTTAAAAATTGCAAAAAGAAAAGAAAATAATTATAAAATTGAATTTATACAAATTAAATTTTGACACAATTTAAATTAATTTGTTTGAGCAAATTAAAAGTTTGTAAAAGTTATAAATTTTCAATTACACAATACATGGAATAGATAAAATTGGCAAAATGCTGAAAATAGTTTTTCATAAAATTATGATAGAAATTTTGCAATTTGCATAAGAAAGTGTGAATAATAATTTTGAAAAGTAATCAAAAAGTTTAGAAAAGAGTAAACTAACCAGCAATGTTTTGAAATTAGCGCCATAAACAAGCAATCTCATCCTTTTAGGTCCGGATGCGCATCCGCTTTGTTGGTGTCGGTTGCTTGGTATTGCCACAATTTCAAGGTCAACTGTGACCATGAACGGAGCTTGTTTGTCTCTTGGCTCGACGCGCTTACACCAGCATCTAGTGTTGGACGAGCATTTAGCCTTGCATAGTGAATGTGCAAGAAATTCGGTGCAGACCAGTTAAAAGTCGAATCTGAACTTTTTTGGCCTTTTTGAACAAACGCAATTGGATCAGTTCAAGCTGGCCACGACTATACTAATCAATGCCAGCCGATCGAATACCAACTGATCGCTTTTCTGTTAATTTACGTAACACTAGTTTAACATTGAAAGTAAACTAGAGCAAAACAAGAGATCAGCTGATCTTGTCTAGCTGACGTTTTAAAAGAAACAGCCAACAATTCTTGTCTGCGTCGCCATCTGCATCGTAGCTGGAACAGTTGTCGTTATTTCGGGTAATGAATAGATTAAGGAGAATTAAAACTGACTTGGTTATAAAAAAGTGTCATTTCGTTTGATTGAAATGCTTTCTTAGCCTGGAAATATGATGCAAGAAAACTACCATTTCAAATACCTAAAGCCTGAAGCTCTAATGCATGGCCAACCAATAAACGCTGGCATCAGTTATGTTTTCACATGCGTGCAATTAAATATAACGGTTAGTAGGTTGGTTCTAATGACATGTTTCAAGGACACCACCAGTTTTCAAGATGTGTATTTTTACAAATTTAAAAGTTTATGAAAAACTTTTCTCTGCTTACCAACAATTGCTAATTATTAGCTTAAGGTCAATTTAAAGGTCAAACCTAATGTCTTCTAGCTTTGCTCTCTGGCTCAACCACCGATTCCAATATATTGAACCAAAGGTGTGTCAGTCATTGACAATGACTGGTCTACCTGGAAAAAATGTTGGAAAACATGCTTGACAAGCGGCACTTGTAAATTTACAATCATTCTAAGCTAGTACGATTTTATGTGACCAATGTGGACGTCATCTAATTGCTAAAAACGACTGACGCCTGCAAATTACCATTGTTATCGATTTCAAGTTCAAGAACAAACTGCAAACAACAAAACAATACTGTTTTACGTATACATCATTTTTTGTTCCAAAGATGCAATCATTTCTTAACCTAACACTTTTTAGTTTATAACAATTTTATAAAAAAAAAAAAATTATTTTATTGAAAGAAAAAATAACTTTTATAAGATTATTCAAATATAAAAAAAAAATCAAATTTTTAGACATTGACCTTGTTTAAAAATTTAATTTATTTTACCTGCTTAATTTTAATTCAGTTATAATTTGCTCATTGTATTCTTATCTTCTATTTTTTGCCATTTTATATAAAAGTTATTTTAATAACAATTCATTTTTTTTTATATTATGCACTTTATTAAAATTAGCTAAAATTTAATTCTTGTCAAAAAGGGTTTATTACTATAATTTTTGTTAAAGTTGAAATTTTAATTTAATATATATATATTTTATACATTTATAAATTTAAATATGAACATGATTTTAAAAATAAATAAACAATTAATTAATTGAATTATTTAAAAACTGATTAAATTAATGTCAAAAATAATTTCTAACCAAAAGTATACAAGTTTAAATTTTTTGCAATAATTAAAAAATAAAATTTGAAAAAATTAATTTTTAAAATTTTATTTTAATTAAAAAACAAAAATATAATAAAAACATATTTTTAAGAATTACATAATAATTTTTTTCTTTTTTTTCAATTAATTCAAAGTTATTTGACATTTAATTATACTGTTAATTTTTAAAATAATTTTTTATATTTTTACTAAAAAAATTTTTTTAATAAATAAATTTAATTAAAATTATTTATTGTATATTTTTTTATTTATTATCATAATGTGAAAAATTCATAAAAAAAATCATAAATACTATAAAAACATGCATAAAATGATAATTAATGCGCATTTATAAATAAATTTATATTATTAAGATTCAATCAAAATCACATATTTGTACTAAATTATTTGAATTTTATCTTAAATTCTAATAGCTTTACATTTTTTTTAATTGAATGTTAAAATAAATTTTATGCAATAAAAAGAATATTACTTATGTATTATGTAAGTTTTGATTAGTATAAATAAAAAAAATTGATAATTTTATTTTAAAATTATTTTTTGTATTAAAATAATTAAGTAAAATAAAATTTTGATGTTAATTAAATACATAATATTTTCACATAAAAAGCAGAATTTTTTTTTTAAATAATCTTAAGTTAATATTTATCAAGGTATTTAAAATTTATTTTTAAAACATGTAAGATCAATAACAAATAAATTAGTTGAAATAAATAGTGAAAACATTTTAATAAATATAGTAATAAAAAAAAACTTAATTATTTTTGCTATTAATAATTATTTTCTATGAATTATAAAACTATTGGTAATTAACTACCTAAATTATTAGAGATCAAAAACTAAATAAACAAAAATAACATCATTAATCTAAATTGATAAAATTAATTTTAAAATAAAATTTAAAAAAACCAATTTAAACTTAATTAAGTATAAAAAATGTTTTATTTTACAATACTTTTTTTAGTTTTATTTAATGGAAAATTTTTAATCGATTAATAGTTAATCCATAAATTATTTAGAATTTTATAACAAAATAAACATAATGTTAATGATATTCTAGTTAAATAATACTTTATCTTTTTTGTTTAGCCTTTTTATTTACTTTTAAGTTACATCAATTTGGGTAATTTTTTGCAGTAGATTTAGTGAAAGACTGTTAAGATTTTATTAATTTGTTTTATTTAATTTAAACTAATTAAACAAAGTTTGAAATAAACAGTGTTTTGACTGATGGTTTGTTCAAAAAAAAGCTAGCGCCTGCCCACATTAGCGATGACAGCACAAGGTAAAATACAAAATGCGCAGTGCAGTTCATTCTTATTTGCTTCTGCGTCGCACCTGGACATAAGAGCATCGCAAATCAAAGTCTTTTACGTTAGTAAAGGTTTGACATGCGATTTGCATCCCATTAACTACTTATCCAGGTTGGTCGTTTTATTTCTTATTTATTAAAAATACATTTTTTCAAGGTTTTCTATTTACTGTTTTTAACTGACCAAGTTTTATTACACAAATCAACGATTCAGTTTTATTACACAAATCAACGATTCAGTTTTATTTGAACACTAGTTTAATCAAATATTCAATTTAACTTTTTCAACGCTTCGAAAAAAAATTATTTTATGTTTTAATTTACAGCCAACAAAAAATAAATATCTCTAAATAAAATTTTAGTCGAATTTCTAATCTAGTTACAGTCTCTATAAATTGCACTTTATTTTTTCTATCTATTGATGTATAGTTATTTATTGATACATAAATAGTAGCTTCAATAAATTACAATTTAATTAAACTTGTTTTAACTTGTTGAATTTTTTTTTGCGTAACTATTTTTATGCAATAATCTGTTTAGCAATTACATTTTTGCAAATTAAAAAAAATCCTTTAAATTATAGCTCTATCTATAATTAATAATTAATATTCCATAAAAAATTTATGTATATTTATAAAATTTTAAATTTTAATTTGAAACAATAGCAGCCCCTTAAAAGATACTTTCTTGCAAAACTAATTTTTCAATTAAAATTTTAAAAACATTAAATCTAATTTTTTTGAAAAAATCAATTAATTTTTTTTTATTACAAATTTTAACAAATTATTATCGATTTTTAAACGACTTAAAAAATTCAAAATAAAATTATTTAATTTATAAAAATTAATTTTCAAATGAAATAAATACTTATTGCTAAAATTTAAATTATTTAAAATAAAAATTTCGACAAAATTGAAAATAAATATAAAAATTAAAATATTACCAATTAATTTAATTTGAATTTGTTTTTTCAAACCTTCTCCAATTGAATTGAAAACAATGCATTCATATATTCCTTGATTTTCTTTAGTTGCTTTAAATCTAAAATAACCATCTTCATTTAAAATTTGAAAAGTTTCTTAATATTTAAATAATATTAATAAATTATTAAAAAAAAATTAAATCTGATGTAATATTTATTTATAAAATATGTAAAGGTCTATTGTAATTAATGTCTTAGCAGAAATTTCTTTGCTTAGATTGAAGAGTCGATAGTATCAAGCATACAGCACCGACGTTTATCCGGTCCTTGCTAGACAACTCGACTTTACCTCAATTTAAGAGATTCTACTGCGTAGTGTTTTGGTACTGGCCGCTAAACTTAAGGACACCTAATAGTCTCGTGTTGATTAGAGTATGCTACCTCAAGAAATCACCTGATCTGCTATACCTTTACATCTAGTCACTGTCTGCAGCAGTCCTTGTAAAGATGATGTAGATAGTGATTGATTGGCTAGAGACATGCTATCAGTTGTTTACTTAAAGTAGAACCAAGCAGACACAAGTCCAACACTACCAGACTTAAAGTGATTAATAATGAGTACTGAGTCTGCTAAATCGAGACCATAGATGTAAAGGTAAAGTTTACATCGATAAGTTTTTGGTAAACAAGTCCGCTTGTTTACGGAACAAAAAGAAAACGGTCATTTTAGAGATTTTGCTCTCAGACAGTCAAGAAAAGAAGATTTTCTTCCAAGTCTGTAACTTTAAAAATTTAAACGTTTAAATAAAGACAGGGTTATAAACCCTTTTTCTATCGTGTCCCAATTATTGAATGCTAATCAGATCCTACTGATTTACATTCTTCCTACAACCGACAACAAATCTAATTATTTTAAAATTTACCATTTAAAAGTTTTTTCCAAATAATTTTTGGTTTTGGATACCCATCAGCTTTGCATTCAAGATTTACAAAAGAATTGGTTATAATATTTAAGTTTTTAGGTTCATAAACCCATTTTGGTTCAGCTATATTTAAAATAATATTAAATACTATTTAAAATTAAATATATTTAAAAAATTACACATAATATCCAGTTTTTTTGTTAAAATATCCTCTTTATCACTATTATATGCTTAGAAAGTGTAATTTCCAGCATCTTCATTCTTAAGAGAATTGACAACCAAGACTGATGATTCTTCATCTAATATTTTAGTATATTTTCTTAGATCATTTTTAATCTCTTCATTATTAAAAAACCATTTAAAATTTGTAACACCTACAGAATTCAAAACTGTGCAAGTTAATCTTAATCTTTGATTTTCTAATACATTATTAGGTATGAAAATCGGCTGTATTTTAAATGCAAATAAATTATTAAAAAAAAATAAATTAATACAAATCACGAAACAAAGAAAATAAACCATGTTGAATTTAATATAAGTCAAAACATAACAAATATAGCGCCCCATATCGCAAAAAATATCAACTGTTTTTACATATTTACCATAGTTTAAAGAATAATAATTTAATTAATTAGTTTATTAATTAAATATGAAATATAATTTACAAAAAGTTACTAAAATTAAAACTATAAAATAAAAATATTTATAATTGTTAACCCTAATTTAGAGTGACATATCAAAAAAATAAATAAGATAAATATTTATGTGGTAAAAAACAAACATAAAATACAATTCTATTTATAAATAACTTTTAGCAAAAAGGTTTTAATTTCCATTGATTTTATTTGTATTGTAAATGGTTTTAATAATACTTCATCTATTGAAATTAAATAAAAATAATTAATAAAATTTTTATTTTATTACTTATTTCATACCTTCTGAAGAAGCAAACACGTTTCCAAAATTCGCATAAGGATTAAATTGTGTTTCATATCTGGTTTTTTGTTTTTCAGCTATAAATTTATTTTCTACATTATTTAAAGTCATTTCTTCCATATCAATTATTTCAAAATCTGTAAATAAATCTCTTAAATCTATTATTTTGCTTCT
The DNA here is from genome assembly GCA_025170145.1 of Pyemotes zhonghuajia. Taxonomy (NCBI): domain Eukaryota; kingdom Metazoa; phylum Arthropoda; class Arachnida; order Trombidiformes; family Pyemotidae; genus Pyemotes; species Pyemotes zhonghuajia. The sequence continues at coordinate 11,152,316 of CM045845.1, forward strand.
TGAATATTGAGGATCTTCATTAATTTCAAAGAAATGTTCTAATCTTAATAAAATTCGTTCATGATCCCACGGTTCTAAACTAAGAATATGGATATTTGGTGGAATCGCTTTTTGTATGCCTGCATGCATTCTTTGAAAAACTAAATCATCTATAAACATTAGAAAAATAAAATATATAATAAATTATAAAATTTTTTAAAATATTTAAATTTTAACATACACGTAAATCTACTAAAAGTTAAAATTGGCGCATTATTAATTGTTTTGCTAATTATTCTCATTTGTTTAACAGATTCTTTAATACTACCAACAATCAAATAAGTTTTGCCTCTGACCACGATTCCTTCTCCATTTTCATTTACTTCATTTAAAGCTTCTTCCATTCCATAACCATCATCATGCATTAAACGACGATGGAGCATAAATTCAATAGATCCAGATTCCGAAGAACTACATCCAACACTTCTATCTGATAGTAAAGTAATTTGTTGATTAGTTTGATGATCATGAATAAATCCCCAACTAGTTACTGGATAATAATTATGTGAATATTTTTCAGTAGTTTTAGGTATAAAAGTTGGTCTAAAAAAAAAAATAAATATAAATTAAAATTAAATTAAATTTTTATTTTACCTATAATTTCTAATTCTTCTTAATGTCTCTCTTCCATTCGAATCGGTAAAAAATGTATTATTAGTTTGTAAATTTGTATCAAATCTAGTAACAATTTCAAATCCATTATCATAAAATTGATTTAAAGGAATAGGTCCGATTTGCCAATCAAATTCTATTGAATTTAATTCTTTATAAACTCGAATCACTTGAGTAATCCAAGGATTAAATGATTGATGAACTTCTTCTACTTCAATGCCTTTAAATATTTTATAATTAGTTTGATTAGTGGCAACTTTAACTTCATTATCGATTGGAGAAAATCTATATGCTCCAGAAGGAATATTGGCACCATAACTTCTTTCTTTAGATTTATAAATATAAAAATTTTGCTTCAAATCAAATTTATTTATTACTATTCCTGTATTAGGATTAAGTATTCTGACTGATTTAATTAAACCATCAAAATCAAAATCTAATTTTAAATAATTATTACCAATAGTAAAATTTGATCTAAAATGTCCTACTTGGTTTAACATAGTGCGTAAATTATTACTATATAATTGGGCTTTAAAAATGAAATAAATTATTTACAATTAAAAAATTTATATTTAAAGTTAAAGAAAATATGAATACCATTTTGAATTAAAAAAGTTGTATATCCAAGAGGTGGTAAAACTGCTTTAAAAACTAATTCATTTGGAATATAATTTCTATTTCCTGTTATTTTGTGAGCTACAGGCGATAACTGAAATCTTATTTTTTTTCCATCTGAATTATCTTTGATATAATATTCGCCTAAGCCTTCACCGATTGGAATTCTTAAATAATGTTTTAACTCATGAGCAAACGGATTATATACATTTACTAATAATTTAGTATTACGATCTGCAACAGAAAAGTCTTCACTAACTAAACAACGACTAACATTTAATCCGTCACAAAACTCTAATTTAGGTATAAAGCTTTTTTGTGACCAAATATTTCTATTATTTTGATAATTATTTTGTCTACCCATTAAAAGTGTTAAACAATCAACAATAAGTTCTTGGGCTATATTCATTCCATAACTTAAAATTTGATGATAATCGTCAGCTACATATTGTTTGCATGTTCCAGTAACAGCATCATGATGTTGAAGTAAAGCAACAGCTTCTTTAAGTGGTTTTAATTTGGCTAAACTTATTTGATGATTTATTTTACTAATTATACTTAATTGTTTAGCAGCTGTCAATAAATTACTTGCTTCTTTAATATGTTTTTTTAATGTTGGTCTTGAAGTAAAATAACCAGTCCAATAAGCATTTGATGTGTCTGCATATGGAAAAAAATCGTCAATTTTAATTGGCCAACGAATTTTATTATTAATTGGTGAATTATAATAATTTGATGGTGTTGATTGAATTGCATGTTCATTTTTTAATGCTTCTAAATAACAACTTGGTGATGAATATATTACATTAATTTTTTTATTAAATCCGATTTCATTAACTTTTTGCATTAAAATTTCTAAATTTTCAAACCATTTTTTTGCATCACGAAAATAAAAATCCATTCCCATAGTTATTATTGTATGTTGAGAAGCATAAAATTCAAATTGAGATTGAATATGATTAATAAATTTTTTTGCTTTAGAAACAACATTTCCTTCATTTAATTCGTCATCATAACAATTAATATCAAAACAAAAACCAGTTGGTGGCCAATAAACATTAGGAAGTACTGAAGTAAATATATCTGACTTATCACCTAAACTAGGGCTTGATTTCCAAATAAATTCCAATGACTTAGTTCGTTCTCTTTCACGTTTATCTTGAAAATCTATTCGGCCTATCAAAATAATTAAAAGTAAAAAAAAAATTAATTTAATAATTAAAATAAATTTACAATATTTGTTTACCTAAAAATAAAGCTTCGAATTCCATTTGACTTAAAATAGATGCATGTTCTCTTGAATGTCCAAAAGGATCAATTTGCCAACCTATTTTTGGAACAGCACATTCTCCAAAAGTTGAATTAATGAATTTGTGACCTTAAAATTAAAATTAAATTATAAATTTTTTATTTATTTAAAAATAATTTTTTTTTACCGATTGTAAAATCATCAATTATATCTTTATAATATGCTGCAGCTTCATCATTCATGCTCCAACCCCCACTTGTAAATTCAAGTTGACCTAATAGTTGAAAATTTGAATTTTTTAATTATTTAAATATTATAGTAAGCGATTGTATAATATTTGAAAAAAATTATTTACCTGAAGCAACCAGTTTCTTAACAATATTTTGAATAGGATAAGGTTGCTCATTGTACCACATTGAAAAATAAGCAGCTTCTACAGCAATAAATTTTCTTTCAGGTTTAAACTGAAGATGTTCAATTGTTGAAGAATAAATTTGTCTTACATCTTAATTTAAAAAAAATAAAATTATTAATTAAAAAATTAATTTATATATTTTTTAAAAAAAAAATCATATTATATTAAATTTATACTTATTATTTTTTATCATTTAAAAATAATTAAAAAATTTTATAAATTAAATTTATTTAATATCTATTCATTTTTAACTTAAATATTTAATCTTTAATTGTTTGTAAAAAAAAACACGTTAAATAAAAATCTTTAATTAAATTCTTGATTTATATAAGTTAAATTAAAAGAGACAAATCATAAAGTCAAATGCACTTAAAAGCGACATTAGATTTTTTCATCTGTATTCAATTAAAGATTAAATACACTTGTTGCGAGTTTCGTCTTAACAGTAAGATTCTGTACTAAATATTTAGTCGCTTTAGCAAAGCATGTTTTATAAACAAATTTCCTTTTCTCCTTTTAAATTTTACTAAATTTTTTTTTAACACTTATTAATTTTTACTAAAGAAAAATTTAAATAGGCTTTTAAGCAATATTAACAATTTAGATATCTTGTCCAAATTATCAGGAAGAGTTTTAACTGTGCAAATCATTTATCAATTAAATTCTGTTTTATTTGAACTCATCAAATTATAATCGACTGTGAATTCTAAGTTTAACCGCCCAAATTAGGCGTTGATTTAATTTTATATTGAATTTAATACAATTCAAAAACATTTGTTATTTAGATTTTTTATAAATATATTTTTGTAATTTACTATATTTAGTTGAACGACCTGATTAAGTAAAACATTAAAAAAACTTAATGTTTTTTAATTAATTAAAAGGTGTAAAAAGTGAATAATTTAAAAAAAAATATTTTTTTAGTTTTTGTGAAAAATAAAATTTAATAAATTAGTTTTAATTAAAAACTGATTAATATAAAAAAGAGAAAAAAAAAACTAAAATAAAACTTACATTTGTCATAATATTCTTGATAAGTATTTATCCATCCAGTATCCAGATGTGTATGACAAATAATATGCACATTGTAAAAATCTGGTTTAACAGGATTGCACTAAGCAAGAAAAAGATGAAAATTTGAATTTTAGTAATAAATAAAATAATTAAAAATTGAAAATTATGATTTTTATTAAAATGTCGATCAATACTTTTTAAATTAATAGAATTGTTTTTTGCAAAACTTTTATGATCATGAAAAGTTAAAATGAGTGTAAACAAATGTTAATTAAATAACTGAATTAAAGAAAAATACACACTTTTTTGTTACAATAAGCTGCAAGTGTTTTTCGACTTATACAAGTTAAGAAGAAAATAATAAACAATTTACTATAAGGCCACATGTTGAATTGATTGAAGTAAGCATGAAATGAAAAATTGCACAAATTTTAGATGTACTAACTAGGATAGCGGCGAAGGCAAAAAGATGATGATCAACAAACTAAGCACTTTGATTGCTGCCCACAAATTGATACAAAGGTGGCTGGCCTGGCTGAAGCAAACCTAAAGAAGTATATAAGAAAAAGAAAGTGGTACACAAATGGGATTTAAGTGCAGAAACTAGTCTTGTTGCAGATTAGTTCTTAAACGGTAATCTCTACAGGTTGGCTTACTGTTCCCTTAGTTCTGTTCTGCAGGCTCTCTTCTTCGCCACTCTATCAATGCTGCCTTCAAACACGCACTTATAAACTACAGCAAAGCATCAAGCCAGTTTGCCGTTACACTTGTTTGCCGTCTGTTTCCATACAATCCACGCTTCGACGCCTGATGTGATATGATGATTGACTTGTTGGCGCTGCCAGCGGTTGCTGATTATCATTTGTTTGAAGTTTTCATTTATTTCATCAGATTTCTCGTTTTAATTTTGAAACAGTTTCAAAATCAATCGAATGACCGGTTCGAAATCGTTCACACCCAACTTTAATACCGATGTGAATTCACCAAACACGTATTGTTTTGGCAAGTGGAATTGCATCACTTGCGAAATTTCAAGATTTAATCATTTTTATTTGTTTCAAAAACAAATTTTGCTCAATTGTTTGATAATAAAATCGGCTTCATGCAAAAAAATTTTATACACTTAAATGATCAAAATTTCCGATTTAAAAAAATTATTTGTTTTTTCTATTTATTTACTTACAGAAGCATTTTTTTATTTCTTAATTAAACTTGCCTATTTTAATAAACACACACTCATGACTTTCACTGATAATATAATTTATTCATTCCTACACCATGATATTTAACTAATTTTTTAATCATTTTCAATAAAATAATTTAATATAAATATTCAAAAAAATATTCAATTATAATAATATTAATCTATTTTTTAAACTATTTGAATTTTATATAAAAGTCCAAAAAACAATAGTTCATGAAACATTTCAAAATTTTTGTATTACATTTCACAATGAATTGTGAAAAAAAAATTACAAATATAATTATATAGTTTTTTATTGATAAAGCTTAAAAGCAAATAAATTTGTACTAAATTAAATAACAAATAGTTTGGTTAGGTTCAATATATAAACAAATAACTTATGATTATCACGATGGCAATGATTATGAATAAATTCATTATTACAACTGGTTACATTGCAGTCGCTGACTTAAATAAGCTTCGCTTATAATACTAGCCATAATAACCATGGTTTAGTTTTAATATAACCAACTTAATATCTATTTAATTATTTTATTTTACTATTCTGATTATTACTAATATTGGCACCTAGATTTAAAACACTGTTCTAGTAATTTAAACACGCAAGTTATACATGTTAAGGTTTAATAATAATTATCATTTTAAAATCTAGTTCAAGTAAACTATGTTATTCGTATATCTAAACTACTAATCTTGATACTTAGTTTCCTAAAAAAAAAAAATAAATTAATACACCTAATTTAATAAAAAAAAAAAATAATTCAAGTAGGCCATCTGTCATAAGACGTTAAAACAAATCGATTAAGGTATCTTGATTACTACTTGAATCAATTTTTTTTCAACAAACTAATGATTATTTGATGACTTTTAAATAAGGTAATAGCGTGAAACAATATGATTAATTTTAGTTTACTTTTATATTTTACGAAACAGTTAAATTAAATAGAAAACATCAAATCGAAGTTAAAAAATATTTCAAGGTGTTGTACTAATAAACATTAAGTTTTTTTTTTTTTTTAATTAATCATAAGAAAAACAAATATCATTTCAACTTGAATTTAACAAAGATAAATTTTTATTATTGAAACCTAATGACAAACAAAGTTTTAAACTATTCAAATATAAAAAAAAACTTGGAAAACTTCAATTTATAGCCTCAAACTGTCAATCTTATTAATCAATGCAAAAATATTTTTACATTTAATTTTAAAAATAAAATTAATATAATAAAAAAATTAAATATAAACATATTAAAGTTAAATTAAGTTTTTCTTTAAATTTTTTTTAAATAAAATATCAGCATTGATGAACTAAATATATTTGTTACTTAATTTTTAGCTTAGGTTATCAAAAAAAAAAAATGTGATAAAATTTTGACCTTATTTTCTAAATTACATTTTTTATAATTTTTTTTTATCATTTTATTATAATTTTATATAATAATAATAATATAAAACAATTGATTTGATTTTTTTATAATAATAAGTATTAAAAAAATCAATAAATAACTTATTGACTAATTAACACATACTTTAATTAAACTTTTTTTTTTGTTTATTTTAATTTTTAAAAATAAATAATTAATTTGATAAAAAAAAAATTGTAAACTAAAAAATAAGAAAAAAATGGATGAAAGTTTAAAAAATAACCAAAGGCATTAAAAGTAACTTTATTAAAAAAAGATTTAAATAGATAAAAAAAAATTAAAAAATAGAAAAAGGCGTTACCTGATAAATCTAGTGGACTCGATCAATTTTTGGCTATTTAAATAATATCAATAACAATCAATATAAAAATAAAGTTTAGAAACTTTAAGTTAATGATGAAATGCCCAATTGATGGTAAAAAAAAAATTAGAGACAAACTTATTTATCAACAGATAACATTATCAATTAAAAAAAAATAATCTAATTATATAAAAAAAAACACAATCAAAAAAATTGTTTGATCTAACTTTCGTTTTTTAATTAATAGTTTTTCTAAATTAGTTTAAGTTGGAAAAAAAATAATTATAAAAAACAATAAATATCAATAACTTATTTAGACAAATAATATGAGCAAACATTGGTTTAGTTTTTCAATTTGTCAAATATAATCAAATTTATTTTTTAAAAACATATAAATGAATTAGTTTGGGTAACTTTTGAAAATTTTAATTTTTTTAAATAAAGTTAAAAAAAAAAGTTAAAAAAAATCGATTATAATGCTGATTTAAATTAAAAAACAAAAACTATTTTCGATTAATTAAAAATATATTTAATATATTTAAAAAAAAAAACTTATTACTATTAAATTAAATCTGGTATATTGAAAAAAACAAAAATTTATTCTTGACAATTTAAATAATTCGCACTGCTGCCACTTAGTGGTTCAAATCTAGCATCTATTGATTATTCATTAAAAATAAATACTTACTTTAATATTACGTCTTATAATTCTAAAAAATAAGTAGATTTTAATCAAACGCAAAAATTTATTTAGATTATTAGTAATAGTTATTTCTAGATTTTTTGAATCAAAATTTTATCATAGTTTTACTAGAATTGAATTTAAGATTTTTTATTTGTTTAGTAATAAAATTATTTTTTATTGATAAGAAATTTAACTTTAACTTACATTTTTAAAAAAGACAAATCCTAAACATTATCTCAATCTTTGATTTTAATTTCCAATTTTAGTTTATTTGTCTTATCAACAAATACAAGAAAAAACTTTAATTAATATATTATTTGACTATTACTCCTGGAAATGTTTTTAAACTATATTATCATAATATTTTTTATGCTATTGCTTTATAAAGCCGTTTGCAATCGTAAGAGACACTTATGATTCTTATCTACTTAATGTTAATTTTCATCATAAATTAATTTTTTTTGCAAATCTTGGCGCCAAGATCGTTTTGAAGGAGATGGCAGGCCCAATACTTGTTTTAGATGTGATTTTCAAGGTGGTAAAAAAGTGAAAGCTTGTGCAAGTCAAGGGTTTCCAACTAACGGTCTTGAAGTAGCTGAATGTTCATATGAAAAGCCATATTGTGGATTTACTGTTAATGTAACAGGTAAATAAACTTATTTTCTTTTTTTCAAATAAAATACAATATATTTTTAACTTTCTTTATGTTGAATCCTAGATAAACATACGATTATATGGGCGGGATGCTACTCTAAACAGTATGATAGATACTGCTTTTACGATCGAGTTTATCATTACGGACTTTTAAATACCAGTTATTGCTATCATACTTGTCAAGAGTATTTTTGTAACCCATACAAATCTTGGCTTAAAAAAATGAATACTAAGCTAATTATAATTTAGTTACATAATGTGTTATCTAATTTTTAAATTTAATTAAATAAACATACCTTTTATTTGCATTTTTAAAGTGTTATTAAAATAAAAATTTAAATTTTTTTTATCTACATTAAATGTAAACTTTTTTATCAATTTAAACTTTCAACTGGCGTAAGTTTAGTTGATCTTGATGTTGATGTAGAAAGTGAACTAGTGGTTGTAGATTTTAAATTATGTTTATGATTTTCTCCGTTTGTTGGAATCTTATTTAGTTTTACTTGTTTACAGTAAAAAAACTTTTTCAGTTTTCTTTAAATAATAAATTCATTTGTTTAAATAAAATTTTATTAGTTTAAAATTGAAAAATAACAAAATTGAAAATAATAAAATTGATAAAATTTATTTACCTAAACATCTGAACTATTTCTTTGGATGAAAAAACGCAAAAAATTACAGGGTTTGCTGCTGAATTTAATGGTGCTAAGCTTTGAATAAATGTAGAAATCGGAATCCATTTTGGAGTCATTTCTATGAAACCATAAACCTGCAGCATGTCCCAAATGAAATAAGGTGACCAGCATATAATAAAAACTATAGATAAAAAATAATTTTTAAAGTATAAATATAATAAAATTGAGATTTTAATAGGTTATTATTATTGAAGTATTAATAAAAAAAATATAGTTTTGCTAAAATATGCGAAATTTCAGTGATTGATTATTTAAAAGTTTTCAATTTACAGCAAACTAAGTGTTAAAAAAAAATAAATAAATTTTCTGTTACGGACATAAATTAATATAAAAAAATCATAATTGTTGATTTTTGTTTATAACCATTTATTTTTAAAAAATATTACATTATTTGGCCAGTTTTCTCACCTATGATAATCACAAATGTCATTTTCAGTGTTTTAATTTTAGCTCTGGGTATGATTCCTTCGGAATCGCATCTTAGTCCACTTGGTTTTCTTAATTTTTTTATAAATGATTGCATATGTTCGTCTGTTAAATTAGTTTTTATCTGTTCTTTATCAGCAAAATAATCAAAATCGTTTTGCTTAAAGTCATCATTCACTTTATTTATCCAAGAACTATTGGTTTTAGACAATTCATTGTGCAGAATTTTATCATTCACTTGATTAAACATTGTAGCCTGCTGTTTTTCGCTGTTCAACTTGTTCGTATCAAGCGATGGTGCATCAAAACATCGCACCTCATTACCACAGATGACTGTTTGTCGTTTGGAACAAATCTTATGGCTTTTTGTGCCGCCTCTGTCAAATTCACCATCCAAACATTTTTTACCAAAAAATCTAACATCAGCAGATTTTTCATCAGCTGCATCATCAACTCCACAAACTGTTCTGGTTAAAGTCATTTGAGTGGATTCAGTGCGCTGAAACCAAATGGTTCGTACAATAAAAACATAACAATAAGCAATCACTACAGCAGGTATGATAAACAAGACTATGCAAACCATTGTCAAATAAAGTCTCCATTGCCAAGGATGCAATTGCATCCAACATTGAGGAATTCCATTTTTGATGACCACATTGTTCAAATAAGCTGTTGGTAATGAAAACAATGCACTCAAAGCCCAAGCAAAAGTAATCAAGTTGCGAGCTCGACTAGAACGTCGATTAAAATTTAAAGGATCTGTAACTGCATCATATCTATCTATGCTAAGCATCACTAACACATAGGTCGAACCAAAAGTGACTAAAACCTAGAGTTATTTAAAAATATTATAGTCACATTTAAATAAATTTTAAATAATTTAAAAAAATTAAAATTATAGTTTTATTTTAATAAAAAACAAACCTGAAAATATTTTACTACTTTACAAAATAAATTATTGCCATGAAAGGCAACCGTTATTTTCCAGAAAATATCCGTTAAAACTGATACAAGACCAACTAGTAAATCTAAAGATTGTGATCAAATCATCAATATCAATTTTAATAATAAAAAAAAAACAATTTATGTTTACCGCTAATTGCTAAATGCATAATGAAAAAATTCATTCTTGGATTACGTCTTTTATTTGTAAAAATAGTCAATAAAACTAAAATATTTCCAACTAATATAAGAAAAAGTAAAATCCAAAGAAAAATCAATTGTGGTGTCTAAACGAAGAAAAAATTAAATAAATTGTAAATAAAAAAAAATAATTAAAATTTATTTTATGTTTAGTTAAAAAAAATTAAATAATCTAAAATCAATAAAGAAATTTTTAATCTTATAAGTGTCGATTTTTTGTTAAATTTAAAAAAAAAAATCTTATTTAAATACAATTAATTGAAAATAATAAAAAAAAAATTATTAAAATAAATGCATAAAATAAAAATTTTATTTAGAGTATTAAAACTTTTATTTGATTTATTTTAAGCAATTTGTAAAAAAAAAATTCTAAATTTTTCTTTGCTTTTTAAGAGACTTTAAGATATTACTTTAATTTTTTATCCCCCAGTCATTTACTTCCAATGTAAGATTGTTTTCTTAATGTATTTTCTTAAAAAATTATCAAAAAAACTCATTATATTTAATCGTATTGTTCTGTGGCTTAACATGTGTTTTTATGAAAAGCAAATAGCTAAACTCAATTAGCTGTCTTTGATTGCATTATGATTAAATTAGAACAAATCGTGTGCAAATATATTAATTTGAGAAAATGAAGATACACAGTTTTAATATAATGAAAAATGAAGAATAAGTAAAATCCATATACTTGCGAAAAAATGAAATATTTAACTTTATTTAAAAAATAATAAAAAAAATTTAAAAATTTAAAAGACCAGTATTAGTATAAATAAATTAAATGGTAATTTTTTAAAAGGTCATTGAAATAAATTATGAAATATACAAAATTAGATTAAAACTAAAAAATAATTTAACTAATTATAAAAATATATAAAATTTAAAATTAAAACTATTTAATTATTAAAAAATTATTTAAAAATTGTATAATTTTAAACTTATACTTTTAACTTGTAATCAAAATATTTTAATAAATAATTACCTTATAAAAATAAAAAAGATGTTGTTCTCCAACTGTTGCCGTTTTTTCCAATGTTTGAGCAGTTATTAAAGTATTGCTTTTACTAAAATTAGTTTGATTAGCATTTTCAAATTTTATTGTTAATTTCGAACTTTCAATTTTAGAAATAAGTTTATTAAATATATTTTCACGGTTTGAATTCATTTTAAAATTTTATATTTTTATTAAAGTCAAAAACTTATTTTAAATAAAACAATAATTTTAATATTATATCATCTTTTTAAAGATTAAATGTAGCTAATAATAAAAAATATATATTAGTCAAAATATTGAGATAATAAGTCACAAGTATAGAATTAAATTATTTAAAAACTAATAAAATATTAAAAATAAAAAAAATATTTAAAAAACAAAATAATTGTAAAATTTGTAAAAAAATTATTTAATTAAAAATTTAATTTAATAATTTTTAGAATTTTTAATAATTTATAAATTAAGAATTTAATTTTAGTTTTTCAGAAATGTGAAAATATAAAAATTTCATAAAAATCTATGATCAACATTTTTTAACGAACCAAATAAAAGATTTAAAATGAAAAATTTTTAAAATCAAATATTTAATGTAAATGATCAATTGAGTAATTTTAAAATGGCACAAATCAAAACAAGACAAATTTTAAAAATAAAGTTAAACACAGACTAGCCATAGAAAAAACACTTTTTGTAATGGATTGAAGTTAGCTAGAGAATAGCCGCTAAAACAGTGATTTTAGGCGTGTCAACAAAAGCAAGAAGTGGCCTGAAACTGAGCAAAAATACATCAGCGATAAAGCTAGATGGAAAGTAAAGAAAAGACCAGTTGAAAGATGCGCCAAATCTGAAAAGGCCACCCACTTACTAACACACATAGTCTAACAAACACCAATCAGGCCTTTATTTTGCTACGTCTATTAAATACAGCTGTTCCTTTTGCCACAATTCCATCATTGTCTTTACTTTTTATTATTTGATTTATTTATTTTAGTATCTTATTGTTTTTTTATCAATATAAGATTTAATTTTTGATAACTTACTTTTATGAAAATTTAATTTAAAATTTTTTTTTTAAATGATGCAATTAAAATACCTTATACATTATTAAAAAAATTTTAAAAACCATATACATTATACTAAAATATATAAATTGTTAAATGATTTAATTAAATTGTTTTGAATCAAATAACTTATATTATATTTATTTTTTTTTAATATATCAAATATATTTTGCTAAAAACTGATATAAAACTTAAAAAAATTTCAACTTTTTCTCTAGATTAATGAATTTTTATTAAATTTATTTATTTTTTAAAATAGTTTAATTTTTTTAAAATTAATAAAAAATCATATTTAAAATTTAATTTTAAATTGTAAAAAAATTAACAATTAGAACAATTAATACAATAAAAAAAAATTTATAATTTTTTTGTTGAATTATTTAATTTAAAAATTAAATAAAATTTCATTTTTTAATTTTATATTAACTTAATGTAAAAACATCACTTACGGCACTTTATGCAACAAAAGTTATTTAAACAATAAAACAATAAAAAAAGAACAATAAAGAAAAAAATAAATTTATTTACCTCAATCAATAAAATGTGATAAAAAACACTAGAACATACAAATGATAAATAATATTTGGTAAACAAGGCATTGAACGTGCTTGTCAAAAATTTCCTAAGTTCCGGACTATTTTCAGCCTGTTTCAAAACCATAAACTAAATTTTTTTTTACTTCAAGCTATGCTGTTTCCGGTATAAGAATAGTTGACTAAACAAAAAAAAAAGTTAAACCTAACATTGCATCTCATTTACAAAGCATAAACTTATAAATAGTTAAACAGGTGACATAATTAATTGATTGCTATGCAATATATGATGTTTTACAATAAGTAAGAAGGCAAGTTAAAAAATATTTTTTTTAAATAATTTTGTTGACATTATCTTTTAATAAACTATTAAATTTTTTTTCATTTAAATATTCAATTGTTCAGGTTAACAAAAATATTTCTTATCATAAAATTTTTTCAAATCAACACAAGATCAAAAAATCAAATTAGTGATTTAATTTTATTGTTAAAAAAAAAAAGTAAAAGAAAATTAAATAAAATTATTTTCATTATCTTTTTTAAAAAAAAATAGATAAAATAATCTTGACACATTATAACTGCAAAAAAATACTTAAAATTAAATATTATAAAGTATTAGATTCAAAATTATTTAGGTATTTTATTTATTTTATTGATATTAATAAAAATTTTTAGACTTAAAATTTTTTTTATATACATTTTTAATATACATTTTTTATATACATTTTTTTTAATTAATTTTAATCATAAAAATTCTAATAAGTTGTTAAATATAAATTATTAGTTAAATTAGTAAATTTATATTAAATAAATATTTTATTAATTAATTAAATATAATATTTAATTTTTTAAATTAATATTAAAATATTTGTTTAATAAAATTTAAAAAAAAATAAATAAGCTAATAATTATTTATAATACTTATTTAAAATTATTATTTTTATTAATAAACGTTATTAAGAAATATATATGTAATTTACACGTTTAAATCAAAAATTTATATAATACATAATTATTAATTTCTTTTAAAGTATAATTGATTTACAAAAAAAATTTTTTTTATTTAAGTTAAATATTAAAATAATTTAATTTATTTGATTTGGTAACAATTATAAGTTATTATAATTAATTTATTTAAATGTGTATTTAAATTAAAAATTTGTTTTGTAATATTAAAATTTTTATTATATATTGGTTTTTAAATATAATTTTAAATAAAAATGTCTATTATTTTTTAATAATATAGTATAATGATTTGTTTTAACTAAAATATTTTCCAACAATAAAAGTCTAGAATGGAAATAAACTGCAAAAAAATATATTAAAATTTTTTATTGAATTTTTGATTAAATGATTGTTTAAAATTTATTTTGTTATATTAAAATTTATATTATAATTTTATTTAATTAATTAGTATTGGTTTAATTATAATAGCAATTTAAATAAAAAAAATTGAAACTTAACTAGTTTTTATAATTTTTAAATTGTATTTTTATTGTAATATAAAAATATATTATTAATATTAAATGCAGCAGTATATATTAACATTTATAATTAATTCAATAAGATTAGAATAAAAATTGAACTTTATAGTTTTTAAGGATTAATACCAACTAGAATTAATATTATTTTTATATAATAACTAAGTTAAACTTTTATTTCAATGATTTTTATATTTTAATCAAACATTGTGCTTAGAATAAAATGACTATTTTGTAGGCAATCAATTGTCAATTCAAAGTTAGGATAAATTAAGATGAAAAAAATGAAAAATAAAAAAAGTTAAAGAAAGATGATGTACACACGGCAAAAGTGAAGTTTAATTGAGCAACTAAAAAAACACAGTATTTTTTATTAAATCATGAGAATAAACTGCAAAGTCCAGTTATCTTAAATGATTTTAGTTTGTATTTTTTTAGTTTCTTGTCTTCACAGTTGATTAAAAAGTGTCTTTATCATTTTTGCAAATAATTCTTTAGATTTTTTTTAAACAATTTTCTTATTTTTTGGTTTAGATTTTGTGCACCACTTGGCGCCGATGTTTTTAAATAACTAAATTGTGTATTTTTCTTCTCTGTCTTGTTTTTATTTGTTTTTCTATCGTTCACTTTTATTTATTTTTTACTATTTTTCTTTTTTGTCAAAATTTTTTTTTTTAAATTTTATTCTTTTTTTTCTATCCAAATCAATATATAATTTTTTTTTATTTCACACAGTTTAATGATTTAGTCATTTGTCGTCTTTATTTTTAAAGTTGATTTACTTGTTAAATGTTAAAAACACTATTTTATAAATAACAATCAAAATTAATGTTAAAGTTAACAAAAATAAATGTAAAAAATTTGTTTTTAAATAAATTCATTTATAATTTTTTTTTTAAACATATCAAAACTGAATACATAATTTTTTTATTTTACCTGTTTTAGAAAAACATATATTTTTTTTTTGTTAATTTTTACTCTAATTTTTTAAATTTGTATACAATTATTATTTTGAACAATATCAATATTTTTTTTTTTAAATTTATTATCTAGACAACTCATAATTTTCTAGTTTATCAGATATCTATTTTTAGCTTGAAATATTTATAGAGTTTAACTCAATAAGGAAATTCTACTCCTTATAATTCATTCATTCAGAAAATTATGAATAAAATTTATTATAAACTTATTACATATAATTTTATCCTCAAAATCGATCAAATTGACACTTTTTTTATTATAAATTTATTAAACACTTAATAATAATTTAAAAAAAATATATAAAATATATTAAATAAAAAAAAAAATTTAAATAAAACATAAAAAATATTTAAACTGATTCATAGGATTATCAAAATGTTTTATTTTTAAATAATATAATAAGATGATTAACTTAATAAAAAAGATAAAAATTTAGATTAAAAAACTTAATAAAGTTATATTTTTTATAAAATTGAGCTTTTTTTTAGCATATAATTATTCATTTCTAGTAAAAGTTTTTGTAATATTTAAATTTATTTTAGGTCTAAAACATAAAAAATAAGCATAAAAAGTTACATCTTTAAATTCATCAATCAATATTAAATTGCAAACAGGTTAAATATCTATTGAAAATCAATACTTATTATTTTTTTTTTATACTGTTCATTTACTATGCAAATTTAAAATAATAATTGTAAATAAATGTTATTTATATTAAAAAATATTATAATAATTTAATAAGTTATTTTCATAGTGAATATAAAATATATTAAAGTTATTTAAAAATAACATTAATAATAGGTCTTATGCTCGTTCATCTTATATAATTAATATGAGGAACCTTTTAAAATTTTAAAAAACGTCATTTTAATACTATATAAATAAAGAACCCATATCTGCTTGTACTTGAGGTTTTTACATTTAAGAGTTTTCTCTTCTTAATCTTTGGTTTTACTTTAAAATCTTTCTAAAGTCTTTAAACTACCTAATGCATCACCTTATGAAACAATTTGTCTAGAATAACTAAAAATTTTAGTAAGGATTACTACACTAGTTAAAAAAAAAAAGTTTTAAAAATATATAACATTGTTATTAATCAAAATTTATTATCATTATTAATAAAATAGAAATTTATTTTAATTCACATTTTTTTAAAAATTAATAAAAATTAAATAATAACAATACATAAAAAATAAAATAAAAAATAATTAAATTAAAACAAATTAAAATTATATTTATTTTAATTAAAAAAAATAATAATTTAAAAAATTTAATTGAATAACAATAAACTAAATTTTAAATAATAATTTTTTATTTATTTAATGATAGCTTAAATTTGACAGTATTATAAAATACAAATGTTAAACTTATATATATAAAAATTATATTCAATTATATTATATTTTCAAATTGTTTTCTATTTGTTGAGTTATCCATTTTTCTTTATTTAAAATAGAAGTATAAACACCTGGAATTTGAGACCGTCCACACCCTATTCCAAAAGAAACAATTCCAAGTTGATACCAAAAATTAAAAAATTCACAAACTAATGGACCTCCTCCATCTCCCTTTGAAAAAAAAAATATTAATTTTAAATTAAATGTCATAATAGTTATATTTACATCACACGCATCTTTATCTTTACCCCCAGCGCAAACAATCCCTTTTGAATGCTTAAAATTTGATCCAAAATATTTTTTAAGTGATGCAATACATTTCGAATGGGACCAAATTGGAACATGTACTTCTTTCAAAATTAGAGAATGTCCAGTTTCTTATATATAAAAAAAAAATTATATAATTAATAAAAATTTATATTTATTAAATTAAAAATTGTACAAACTTTCGTTAATTTTACCCCAACCAGTTACAAAACATTTTAAAAATGGCAATTGTTCTTCTGTTAACTTTGGCCCATTTTTGTTTGGAAGACAAACTTTACGAATATTTTTATTTAATTTTACAGAAGTTTTTAAAAATATTAATGCAATGTCATTTTCCAATGTATTTCTATCAAACTAGTGTAAAAAATCATTATTAAAAAATTAAATTAATATTTTTAATAAATTACCATAGAATGAATTATAATTTTATCAACATCATATTCTTGATGCTTATCTGATTCATCATTTCTTGTTACATCATGTTCACCTAATCTAACTTTAATAATTGAAATATTTTTACTTAAAAAAATAAATTTAATTTTTACAAACTATAAACACATGAAATTTAACTCACTAGTTATAAACACAATGAGCTGCAGTTATAATTAAATTATTTTCAATCAAAGAGCCTCCACAAATATAAAGATTTTCAAATTTTTCTAATATTGCAGCCTAAAAATTAATTATTTAATTTATTTATATTAAAATATATATTCAAATTCATACATGCCATGGCCATTCACCAGGATTTGTAGCTCCAATTAAAGATGAATCGGATCCTTTAATTCCACATTTATTCAAATCAAAACTATTTAAATTATTTTTTATACTAGATATACTATTTCGCTTTCGACTTCTACGAGTATTTTTTAAAATAGAATTATTTCCAATAAAATTATGTAAAGAACGATTTTTTGCAACAACTGTTTCTAAATAATTTTTTGAAGAATTCATTTTAATTAACCTAGAAACAATTTTATAATACTGTAACTCATCTTGATCAGTAAAATTAGAAGAAATAAGGCAACAAATATCATGAAGACCACAAATTGAATAAGCAATCCCGTTAGCCTCAATACATTGCCAATATTTCATACATTTACATGTAGATACAATTTCATTAATCGAAACTTTTTTTTTTGCTATTAAGAAAAAATTATTAAAATATAACTAAAAAAAAATACTTTTTAAAAAATTTTATTAAAAAATTTATTTTTTTAAATTTACCTGTTGGACAAACAAAATTAGAAGTAAAATAAAACAATATTAAAAAAAAGTTTATTTGATTAAATTTTAATTTCATCATGATTGACAACAAATAATTAAAACAAATTAAGTAGTGATTTGTTTAGTTTAAACAAATTATAGTTCATTTTTAATATTTTTTTTCGATTTAAGTATTTTAAATTAATGGACAAATAAAATAAAATTTAGAATGGCGACGAAATTTTTAAAAAATAAAAAGTTTACAAATGAAAATTTTAAATATTCAGGCCAAACTAATCAGAATTTAAAAGAAGAAGATTTTAACAGGTCAAACAAGTTAAGTAAATCATATATAAATGCGAAATTTTCAAAACAAATCAAAATGTTTAATGCAAACAAGTGTATTTTTATTCTGATTTTAACTTGAGAAAAAGACAGGACAAACTTTAATTACCTTGAGATTATGTTAGAAATTCAAATAAAGACACAATGCAAAAAAAAAAAAAGAATTTTACTATTAGTACAAGCTTTTATTTTGAATGTGAGAAGGAAATAGTAAATAAACAAAATTATCTAACTTATTTAATAAATTTAATTTATAAAACAATTTCTAAATAAAAAAAAAAAAATAATTAATAAAATTTTAATTTTTTTAAATATTTTAAATTATTAACCAAAATTTTTATAAAGTATATTATTATCAGAATCATATTATAAATAGTTTTGTCTTACATAAAATTTTTTTAATATTTAAAATAAATTATACAATATTAAAAATATAAATATAACAAAAAAAAAAACAACAAAAAAACTAAATAAATTTTTTACTCTATTATTTTATAAAAAGTTACGCTTCAAATAATTTATATATTTATTTTTATTGCTAAACTTGATTATCGATATTGTTAAATAAATTTGTTAAAATAAATTATTTTTTTTTTGTAAAATACTTATGTTAAAGTAGCAATAATTATTTAAATTTTTTAATTCATTTTTTAATTTTGAAACTTGTTTAATTAATCTCAGATTGATCAGGATTATCTTTTTCTATATTATTATTAGCTTGTTTAACTTTCTTTTTATTACCTTTTTTAGTAACATTTTCAAGCCAATAAGTTTTCATTGACCCTTTGCCCTTTATTTATCAAATAAAAATAATTATTATTAAATGATTATATTAAAGAAATAATAGCAATCAAAAAAAAAAACCTACTTTTATTTGAACCTCTCCTCTTGGTAATATTAAAAAGTTACCAAACATGTCTAACAATTCTTTAGTCTTAGGTGTAATATGAATTTTGCCTTGCTCTCCATTTGTTTCCATCCTTGAAGCAGTATTAATTGTATCACCAAATAGACAATATTTAGGCATTTTAAGTCCTATTACTCCAGCTACACATGGACCACTATGGATACCAACTCGTATTTGAAATTTATAATTTGATTTATGTCTAGCTTGAAAACTTTCTATTTTATCGCGAGCTTCAAGAGCACATTCAGCCACTTGTTTAACATGCTCTATTCCATTTTTAACTGGAACTCCTGATGCAATCAAATAAGCATCTGCTATTGTCTCTACCTTATATACATCATAATTAGCTAAAACAGCATCCATTACACTATAGATATCATTTAATAAATCGACAGTTTGCTGTGCAGTAGATTGAGCAGCCATTTGTTGAAAACCAGCTATATCTGAAAACATAATTGTAACTGAATGAAAAGTTTCAGGTAAAACTGGTATATTATTTTTTAACTGATTGACAATAAAACTTGGAAGAATATTATTTAAAAGTTCTTCAGCTCTTTTCTTTTCTTCAACAATACCTTCAGTTTTTTCTTGTACAATAACTTCTAAATTATTTGAATAACTTTCTATTCTTTTCATTAAATTATCCAAAAGTTTAGATGAAGTTATTCCTCTAGTTATTCTTTTTAATTTATGTTTTATTTCTGAAAATTCAGGACGTAAATTAGGAGATTCTGACCAACATTGACAAATTAAAGGAATGATTTCAGGAACTTCACAATCTTCAGGCGCAATATCAGGTCTAAAAGGTGGAATCGAACCAGCTTTAATTCTATCTAATAATTCATCAGGTTCTTGAATTAAATGTTTATATTGATTAGAAAGATTCTCAAATGGACCCATTCTAGTTATGATTTCTTGTAAAATGATTGCAAAAGAATAAATATCACCTTTTTTTGATCCTGATTTTAAAGGATAAGGTTCCCGCAAATGTTCTGGTGCTGTCCAAAACAATTGCCTTGAATTAAAATCTTCTTCATTTATTTTAATTTGAGAATAAATAGATTTTAATCCATAATCACAAATTGCAACGTTAAATCTTGAATCGACAACTAAATTTGTAGATTTTAAATGACCATGATACTCAATTAAAGAATTATGTAGATAACACATTCCTTCAACAATATCATTAATCATTGAGCATTTAAAAGTCCAATCAATATTTAATTTATCATTTTCTAGCATATCTTTTAGTGATCCACGAACACACAATTCATTTACTATAGCTACATTTGGTTCTTCAATACACAAGCCTATAAATTTAACTAAATTATTATTAATTATATCACGCATTTGTTTGAATTCAATTAAATTTTCTCTTGTTATATTTAATTTAGGAATGTTAATTGGTTTAACAGCAACTTTGATTCCTTTATAATAACCACAAATAATAGATTCATCAATGTTAGCTAAAGTAGTAGCCATTGAACTTGTCATTGAATATTTTCCTGAGTTTGAAAAAGCTCTAAATGTACTTTCAGATTTTCCTATTTTAAAAATATTTAAATTAAATTAAATTATTAAAATTTTTAAAAATTACCAATAGAAGATGTGCTTTTTTTTACTCCACTTTTTTCAACAATTTTAATATCTTCCCAGTGAATTTTCCACCAATTATCATTCAGCTTTGATTCGTAATTTATTTTTTGATAAACTTTATAAAAAATAACACCGCATATTAATGTTATAATTAATAATACTGTTATAACAATGTACAAAGTAGGATCAGATTTGCTAAAAAAATAAAATATTTAAAAATTTACTTTTAATATTATTTAAATAAAAAATTTATTTAATATTACTTTTGACATGCAATATTTTCATTTCTAAATCCACAAATAGGTATATCTTTAGGTGGTTTTTCTTTTTTTCCTGGCCAGTAAATGTTTGTTCCTAAAACTCTTTCTAATTTTTTTTTTGCACCAAAATATATCATAACGGATCTAAATTGACCTGTTTCTGGATCGAGATCTTCTAAAGTATAATCTGTTTCTCTGTCTCCATTAGCATTTAATAAAATATCACCTGTTATTCCTACTATTAGTAATAGTCACAAAATAATAGTTTAACATAAAAGTATTATTAAAATATATGTAAAAAATTTTTTTTTTAAATACCATTTAAAAAAACTCTATTCCAAAGTCGACGAACCATTTTTCTTCCATCATAAGGATTTCCGCCTTCTGCTAATGTTTCATTCAAACCATAACAATACATAAGTACAGAATCATAGAAGGCTGCAATATTTTGATTAACCTTTATATATATAAAAATTAGATAATTAATTATTTTACTTAATTTCTTACGTCATCAACCACAAAATCTATTTTAAATTCTGTTCTTGCTTTTTTTGATACTTCATAAATAAAATTTTTATATTCATTCGAAATCGGGATTCGTACTGTAATTAATAACAAACTTTCAAACATTATCTTAACATCTTTATTTCTTTTATCTCCATATTTATACCTATAAATAAAATCAATAATTATTTAAAAAAAAAATAAACAAAAAAAAAATAATAATTAACCATTCAATTGATTCTGATTTTTTAGCCTTAATTAATTCAACGGCTAAAAATGTATATTCACCGTTTTGATGCATATTTAAATCAAAAGCCGCCAACATTAAATGTCTTATATATGAACCTTTCATTAATAGTATTATTACTAAATAATATATATATATTGATTAAAAAGTTATTTTTTTAATTATATATTTTTTCATCTAACCTCTAGATTCGGAACTTGCCTCTATCAAAAGTTTAGAATAATTTATTGAACGATTATTTGCAGTTGAAAAAGTCACTGTTGTGTAACTAATATCATAATCTTGTTTTTTTTCTATTCGAATTTCTTCTTTTAAACTTTTTTCAAATGGAGTTACTGTAAGATCATTTTCATCAATAATAAAAGAAATATGTTTCCATTCAAATTCTTTTAAAATTTGTATAATAAAATTGCTTACTCTTTCTAAATTTAACAATTAAAAAATATATTTAAAATAATAAATAAATTTGATAAATTATTTACCTAAACTATAGCTTAATCGTGTTAAAGTTGTAAAAAGTGTTTTATCATTAAATTCAATCGAGGATCCACCAGCTGTGAAAATTGGTACATTCCAATAACTAGCTAATCTAGCAACGTTATCTAAAGAAAACATACAAGAAGGTCCAATAAAACCCATGACATTTCTTAAATAATATTCTTCTGCTGCTAAAGATGGAGCAATTGTATTAATACATAACTTAGAATCATTTTTTATAATTAAATTAAGATGAAAAAACTCAGAAAATTTTTTATTGCAGTAATCAATTGCTAATTCAAGTGCTGGTTTAACAATTTCATAATAAACTGTTAAATCAGATTGTCTAACAAAAATAGCTGCTAAATTCACTTTTAAAGGTTTATTTAAACTTAATTGAGTATTGTTTTTTGCGTCAATAAAACTAGCAAAAAAGAAATTAATAAAAAATATTATTAAAAAAAAAAATGAACAAATCTTAAATAAAGATATTGAATGCATATTGAAATTTTTTTTATTTAAAATTTAAAAAATATTATTAATAAATATATTTAACATTTAAAAATTTTAAAATAAAAAGTTTAAAAATTTTTTTAAAATATTTAGCAATTATTGTTTTTTTATTTTTAAAGTTAAAAAAAGGTAACTTGGCAATTTTTTATTATATCAATTTTTAAGTATAGAATTATGTCTAATTTTGACTTAATAATGTTTTATCATGAGTTTTTTTTTCGTTTTTTATAAATAAAAAAAATAAATGAGATCATTTTAAATCATTACTTGATTTTAATGACCATTGGTCATTATTAAGAAAAATTGTTCAAAACATTTAAAGTATAACTAAATGATATTTTAAAACTAAAAATTACAAAAAAATTAAACTATTCAAAATTCATATAATTTTTTTTTTGAAAAAATTAGTTTAAAAAAAAATAAAAATAATCTTCAAACAATACTAATGATTTAAAATGAAATTAACTTGTGGCACAAAATTTATAAAACATATTTTTTTATTTACATGGCTATTAAATGTGGTTTATTACTTAAGAAAATACTGAGAAAATAAGTTATCATAAAAATTAAATTTTATTTTAAAACTTTTTAAAGCAAAAATGTGATATCAAACATTGATTTATTCAAATTTAAAATAATTTTTTTTTTTTTTATAGGTTTTTAACTAGGCATAAAATTTTTTAAAAAATAATCTTAGTATCTGGTATAATAAAACAAACGATTTCAATTATGAATTTATTTTCTTTATTTATAAAACTTGACATAAAATTATTTTAAATTTAAAGTTAAATATTTTTTAATAAATAGCATTTCATATCTTTTATTAGTTTATGTGTACCAGATGCTTTCAATTTTGAACTTTTTTTTTTAAATTTGACAAGTATAAAATTTTTTTCTTAAATTTATCTGTTATAAATGCATGGAACATTTAAATTAGCGCCACTTTATTTACTTAAAAAGTTTATTTTAAGTAAATCAAAATTAAGAAAAAATGTGCTAAAAAAATAACAGTTTTACTTATTTCACATGTTACCAATATAAAAATCTAGCATTTACTTTAAAATAGATATTTTATTTGAAAACACATTTTGATTTTTAGAGTTATTACGCATGAGTAATTAAATTAAGTTTTTATTTTTTAAGTAATTCATCAAAGAAGATGTATTTTTTTTCAAATTTACAAGTGTAATTTAAAATAAATGTTTTAAATATATATTTATTTTAATAATAATTAGTAACTTTTAAATTTAAAAACTAAATCCGGATTTACAATGAGTAGTAAGGTTTGTAGAATTAGACAAACTTAAGTGAATAATACCCAATTTTAATTTTATCTAAATAATTAAAAAAACAAGTATTTATAATTATACTAATGATATATAACTAATTAAAAAAATATTAAATTTTCAACAGTTGTCAAATTTTTCAAGTGAAATGGTTGAACAAAACCAATTACAAATTGATGAGCTTTGCGCTAAAAAAAAAAAAACTTATTTAACCAGGTATTTAAAATAATTTTAGTTAAAATTTTTTTTTTTTTGTTAAATTAATATATAAATTTTATTTATATAAAGAAAAAAGTATTATTTTAAAAAATTAAATTATGTATTTTAATATTATTAATAATTAAAATTTATTTTAACTTATTAATAATTTATTGATAAATATCATATTTTTTATATTTTTTTTTATTACAGTTATTGTATGTAATTTAATATTTTTGATAAGATAATTTTTTTAAGCCAATATTGTTTCCTGTAATTATTTTAAATAATTAGACAATTTTTATGCTAACTTGAGTTTAAATTTTTTTGCATGTGAAAATTTTCAATGCTAAGCTAATTAAACGCTAGAAATATATTTCAAATATTCAAATTAATCACATATTGTTAATAAGTTTTGAAATTTACTAATTACCTAAATTTATTGTTAAATAAAAATAAAGAATTTTAATTTGTAGCTTTAAAACTTATCATTTTTTGAAAAGTAACAAAACTTACGTGCAAAATTTTATTATAACAAGTGGTTTACTCAACTGATAAATTTAACTAATTAAAATTTGTTTTTAAAGTTAATTGCATAATTATTTTTTTTCGTAAAATGCATTAATTTTTTACATGTTTATTTTGATATTTTATTCTTTTGTTTTAAATTTAAATTTATCATATTATTTCTTATATTTGTTTATGTAAACTTTTATTTTATAATAAACATAAATTATTAGTTTTTAATTAATATTATAAATTATTATCTTTTAATTAAATTTAGTTTTTGATTTTTATTCAAATAAATTAATAACATAATGAAAATAAAATTTTAGATTAAAAATATTTAATTAATTAAATAAATATATTACTTTTATTCATGTTTATTAAATACCATTGCATAAGTTAAAATGTGATAAATTTTTTTTTATTTTTGATTGCTTTGTAAGGGCAAATTTATTTAAAGTTAAATTTAGTTGTGAAGGTTCGAGGTAAATTTAAGTAAAAAAATAAAACTAAAATTAAAGCATTATGTCAAAACTATAATTTATCAATAATCCTTTTTAATCACACCGTTTATTTGATATTATATATATTTATTATATTTTTTTTTTGTGTTACAACATTTACTTATTTCAAATAATTTATAGACAATCGAAAAATATAAGTTTGGTTCAAATTGTCAGTTTATTACATTTTTTCAGTTTAAATTATATTTAAATGTTTTAAAATTTTGAAATGTTTTAAAAAAACGAATTTTTATGTTTAAATTTTTTTTTTAAAAATTAAAATTTTTGAATTTTAAGTTTACTTGAAAAATATTTAAAAATTAAATATTAATTATATCAAATTTAATATGAATAAATTAAAAAATATATTTAATCAATTTTTTAAAATTAAATTAAGAAAATTATCAAAGTGAAATATTTTTTTTTTAATTAATAAATCTTATGATGAACAGTGAAAGTGAATTCAACAATCAAAAAAAGTCTTCAAACTTATTACATACAATATCAATTGAAAATAAACCTGTTTTGTTTAATCAAACATATTCTTCATTAAAATCTAATTTTTATACTAATATTAATAAATCGAATTTGTTATATAATGTAAATAATAATAGTGATTCAATTTTTAAAATAGATAATATAAATAATAAAAGAATTACTAGTCCATTAACCAGAATCGGATCACGTTTAAAATTAAGTAAAAATTTAAATTCATTAGGTTTAAAACCTATTGGAAATTTGACACCTACTAAAATTAAATTTTTAAGTTCAGACAATGTCAGTTTAATAACTGATAGTGAATATTTAAGCGATACATTGGATGATAATTTTATATTACAAAATAAAAAAATTAAAAAAAATTATTCGACCGCCCTTAAAAATTCGCGTCTTTCTTTTGATTCAACTAGTTTAATTCATAGTGATAGTAATTCATCAACAAATTTACTTCATCCTAAATATATCAAATGTTATACAAATTTTAAAGAAAATTTTTATCAATCAAATCAGCAGTTGTATGAACCTGTTGTGCCTAAAAACGCAAAGTAATTATTAAGCAATATTTATAAATATCTTAATAACATTTTTTTTTTGTCATTCTCATTATGTTTGAGAGTTAATTTTAATTAATTAAAAAGATTGTTTTTTAAAAAGTTTATCAATTATTAGTAACCTACCAATTGAACTAGAACAAATTTGATTGTTACCAATTTTAATAATTAAAATGATGATGCATGCTTTAGATATTAATTTATTTAATTAATTTTGTACCCTTGACTTTTGTTTAAAATTTAATTTTTTATAAAAATAAAAATTTTGTTAACAAAAATCAATTTATTTCTTCTTCAAGGAAAGAAATTAATTAATTATAAAATAATATGTAATTAAATATAATTAAAGAACTTTAGTTTTTTTTATTAAAATTATTTTGACATTTATATTGTATATTATATAATTTCCATTATTAATTTTTTTTATTTTTTAAATAATTTTTTTTTAAGTTTTAAATATATATTTAGTTTAAATTAGTTTTTAATTTGTTAATTTAAATATAATAAATATTATAGCCTGTTGCAATGTGTCAGCCTGTTGCTGATAAATTATAATTATTTAAATAGTCAGCCT
Organism: Pyemotes zhonghuajia; assembly: GCA_025170145.1. NCBI lineage: Eukaryota > Metazoa > Arthropoda > Arachnida > Trombidiformes > Pyemotidae > Pyemotes > Pyemotes zhonghuajia. The sequence continues at coordinate 11,179,677 of CM045845.1, forward strand.
GTTGCCTCTATTTTGCTTAATTCAGCAATTTAAATTTTTTTTTAATTTATTTATTTTATTAATTAATATTAATAAATTTAATAATTATATTATTAAAAAAAACTTATAATAATTGAAAGCTTTACATAAGGATTAATAATAAAAATATTAAAAAGTTAAAAGTCATTAACAGTAGAGATTTTCTCTATAGAAAAATATGCTTTACTAAGCATTAAAACATATACAATAATTATAAGTTAGAATTCTATAGAACTTAGGAATTAATGATAAATGATTAAAATTTTTATGCGAGTTTAAAAATTAGAAATCTGTATCACATAAATGCCAATTGTTTTGTTTATCATTTAATTGTTTTTTTCTTTTTTAATTTATTTAATTTTATAAAATTTTAAAACAATATTTTTTTTTTGTTCATTAAAAAATAAATTTTAAACAAATCTTTATTTTAAAATTTATTACAAAATGGTGTAATTAATATATTTTTTTTTTTAGTTTTTTAAATTTAAATTATATACAAATATATTAGTTTATTAAATTTTAATTATTTTTAGGACAGCAGCATTTATTGGTGCAAGTTCTATTTATGGTCAACTATTAATAGTTATTTGCTTAGTATTTTTTACTGCTGAAATATCTACATCACTTCCACTTCATTATTTTGAGGTAATTAATAATATATAATTTATAATTTATATTATTTAAATTTTTTTTTTTAGGGATTTTACCTTTATCTTTATTCAGTTAGTATTTTATTTTTATTTTATGTTTATTGTTATTTATTACGAGGATTGCCAAAAAATGGTATATTTGTAATTTTTTTTATATAACTTTGTTTATATTTATTATTTTTCGTCTAAATAAGATGCAAAAGTCATAAGTCAAAAAAAAGACAAAATTTCAGAAACAGAAAAAAGCCATGGATCTATTTTTTTACGGATTGGAGCAGTAGGATTTGGTTTAGGATCAATGATTTATAATGGCCTTGAATTTGTTTCATTTTTCGAAATTCCGAAAAATTCTCCATGTTATTCATTATTATTAGCATATAATCCAATTTTACAAGCAATTTTTACATTTTCTCAAATGTATTTTATTTTTACATATTCTCGTTTAATGATTAATAAGTTTAAATTAATTGCTAGACTTGGATTAATGCATTTAATAGGAACAAATCTTAGTATTTGGATTAGAACTTTAGGAAAAGAAACATTACAAGTAAATTATAAATTACTTAAAAATTATTTATTTATATTTATTTTAATTGATTTAGGAACTTCGAGCCTCTAATTCTAGTACAATTATTGAAGAACTTATAATTCCTCTTAAAAAAATAAATTTTTCTTCAAAAAATTCATTAGAATTTTATAATAATAGTAATCCATGTGCAAGAGAAAATATTGTAGGAACAATATTATCTGATGTTTCGCCATACTTATATCCATTTATTGTAGAATATTCATTAATTGGAGCTGCATTTTTATATGTTATGTGGGCTAATATTGGTCGAATTACTAATAGTTTGCAAAATAGTTTATTTTTGTCTCAATTGCCTCAAAGTTTTAGTGCAAAAAATATTTTACAAAATGCTTCTCCCACTAATCATTTAAAAAAAACAAACTTGCCTAATTCGATTGAAAGCAATTTAGAAGGCCAAAATAAAATGTATTCTGCTATTCAATCACATTTAAATAAAAATAATAGTTTAGCTAAAAATCCTAGCTTAACTAGATCATTTTTAGGAGGAGGTGAAACTGGTTTAGAAGAAAAAATTGAATCCATAAGTTCATTTGTTGATGCCAAAGATAAAAGAAATTTACCTAAAATTAAACTAAAAAGTGATTTCCCTGACAACATCAGCATTAATTCATTTCATGACTCTTTTGATATTCAATGTAATGCTTACAAGCAAGAACATTATTCACCATCTAATCAAAATGTTTTTTTTGCCAACACTGTTCATTCTCAATCTACCCAAAGTTTATATTCTTGTCTAGGAAGTTCAAAAGGGTTGTTTTGTGGGTTTTTTTTTATGGTTCTTACAATTACATCACTTATAATTTTTTTTGTGTTACTGCATCATTCAAATTATCACAATATTGCAACTTTAGTCAGTGAAATTAGCCATTCAATTCTTTTATTAATCAGTTGTTTTGCTACAATTACAGGTTATTTTAAAATACGTAAATTAAAATTTCAACCAGGTAATAAAAAAATTTGACCATAATATTTTTTATAATTTTTAATAAATATAATAAACATCAATAATTAGGTATTAATGAAACGCCAGATAATGGTTTAAGAGATTTATTATTAAAAATAACTGCTTTTGGTCTTTATATCTATTCTTTGTTTGGAATGATTGCTGGAGCAATGAACCTCAACTTATTACAAAATTTAGCTGTATTTATAACTTCGACTTTAACAATTTTTCAAGTATATTTATAAATTAATTAAAAAATATATTTAAAATAAACTTAATTTTTTTTTTTAATTTATTAGATTACACTTCAAACTTTATTTATTTCTGACGTAGTCTGTAGAAAAAGATCTTCTTTGAAACAATCGGGAAGGCAAATAATCACTTTTTTACTTATCTCAAATTTGACTCTTTGGATATTATATACATTTGAAATGCAAAAAATCGAAGCTTCTCCTGTTCAATTAAAAGCTTATGGATTTATGACATGGGCATTAATTGTAAGAATAACTTTACCTTTAAGTATATTTTACAGGTAAAATTTTTTTTTTTTGATTTTAAAAAATTTAAACTAAAATATATTTTTAATAATAGATTTCATTCAACTATAACTTTTTGTGAAGTTTGGAAAAATTCATATAAGCACCATTCTTAATTAAATTAAATTAATCATTTTTAATATAAAACAATAAATCATTTTTTAGTTTATTATTTTTTATTTTTAAAATGTATTCTTGAAATATGCGTTAGAAAAGTATTCAATTAAAAACAGAAGTTAAATAAATTAAAAACAAGTTAACAACAGAATAGAAACAAAAATATATTAATTGAATTGATACATATTGAGACAAAACATAAATAAACTGCATAAATGCCAATTTTTCATTTAATATCAATTTTTAAACTTTTTATTAGTGAGCTAAATTTTGTTCAGCTCTAATTCATAAATAAATATGTTCATCAGTCAAATGTTTTTATATTTAAAAAAATGTCAATTTTTATTTTATAATGATAAATTTGCAAAGAAATAAAAGTCAAATTCATTATTGAATAGATAATAAAGAAGAGTGAAAATAGTGAGAAAAAAATATAACAGTAAAATTTACTTTTAATAAAATTATTTGTTAAATTTACAAAAACGAAATAATTTTTTTTCAATTTGTTCTAATGTAAAAGAAAGTGGCTTATATACAATGTTAGTAAAAGTAAGTAATTTTAAATTATGGTTTGATCCGATAAACTAACAACACACTTGTTGTTATTTAAATCTATTATTAGAATATATATATTTTTTTTGGATTAAGTTAAATCCGACCCACTGTCAAGTTGAGATTTTGTTTATTTATAATTTAAAATATATATTTCAATTTTTTTTTGGTTTATTTATCCCGCATCACCCGCACAGGTAATCAGGATACAATTGCCTACCGTTAATTTGTTCTACAAAAATCGGTTAAATTATAAAGCAATGGATGATCCAATTGTGTTTAAAATTGTAGTCTACTAATAATTTATTTGAATATTTTTCGCTTTTTTGATTTTGGTCTTCTCAGTGTAATGACAACATTAAAATCAAATACTTGTATGTTTTTGATTGCACAGTTTATAAAAATTTAGTTATAATTTCAATTAATAAAATAAAATAAGTTTAAAATAAAATTCAAAACATTGTAAAAGCAATGATCAATTTATTATTAAATTTGTTCTTAATTTTGTTTATTAATACAATCATAAATTGTTTACAATATCCTGAAGTGCAAATTAATCAAGGAAGAATTCGAGGTAAAGTTATGATAAGTGAGAACGGTAAAAGTTATTATGCTTTTCTTGGAGTTCCGTATGCTTTTCCACCAATCGGACATTTAAGATTTAAGGTAAAAAATAAAAATTAATTTACTTGCCATTGTTAAAAACTAATTTTTTACTTGATAAAATAATATTTGTTAAATGTTAAACTGCAATTATTAAAAACTGTACATTAATTAACAAAGAAAAAATAATAAAAATCAATTTTTTTGGACTCAATAAAAATAATTTAAATTATTTATTTTTTGTAACTCAATTAATTAACCAAACATAATTTGACAATTATTAAAATTTTATCCCGTTTAATTTAGCCTCCAATTGCGCATCCAGGATGGCGTTCCACTTTAGATGCCAGCATGTATAGAAACGCTTGTCCTCAGTTTGATTCGTCTGGAGAATTTTTAGGGTCAGAAGATTGTTTACACTTAAATGTGTTTACTAATCAAATAGGGAGCAGTTTAATTAATTCAGAATCTAAACCACTGCTACCTGTAATGTTATACATTCACGCTGAAAGCTTTGAGAACGGAGATAGTTCATTATATGGCAGTGAAAAGCTATTAAACGAAAACATTGTTCTTGTCACTTTTAACTATCGACTAGGTGTTTTGGGATTTTTATCTACACAAGACAAACATGGCCGTGGCAATTACGGTTTATTAGATCAGAATTTAGCCATGCAATGGATTCAGGCTAATATTATTCATTTTGGAGGAAATGCAGCAATGGTCACCTTATTCGGACAAGGTGCAGGAGCCGCGTCAATTTTTTATCATATACTTTCACCTGTTTCAGCAGGCTTATTTCACAAGGTAATTTTACAAAGTGGTTCTGGTCTTTGTGACTGGGCCATTGAAAGAAAGCCATTACAATATTCAAAAGAAATTGCTCGCAAAGTAGGCTGTTATAGCCAAAAAGTTTTTCAAACAAATCCTCAATCGAAGCGAACCTATTCGTATCAGACGCTAAACAAGAGTAACTCCTACACTCCATCTGAAATGAAGTTCAACTCTTTTAAGACCGACCAACTAAATGGATCAGGTTTAAAAAATCAGGTGATTTTTCTTAACCCAACGCCCAAATATCCAACGTCCATTCAAGACAAAATTCGTGAAATAATTCCTCTTCATGGTGTTTATCGAGATAAACGAGAAATAACTAATTTGAAAAAATTAGTTACAAATCAATCAAGTGTCAAACAAAGGTTTACTTTTAAAGATCAAGAAAAAAACTATTCTGAAAAAAATTACTCTGAAAAAAGTTATTCTGAAAAAATGTTAGATTGTCTTCGCAATGTTCCTTTAAATTTACTATTAAAGGCCCAAGCAGCGGACAAAATTTTTGGTGAGTTTCCACAGAGAGCAGCACCCTCTTTACATCCAAATGGCTTCATTTCCGATGATCCAAGAAATTTGCTGGTTTCTGGTAATTTTAACAAAGTACCAATGATAATAGGATTAAACAAACACGAAAGTTCATATTTTTTGCCATTAATTTCGAACGAAGAACAAAATTATGAACATCTTCTAGACTACTACAAAAAAGTGTTGCTACCGCGGTTTTTGGAAGCTACCACTTTGTTCAAAGGCAAATTGAGAGATAAAGTTTTGCCAGAAGTTTTTCAACACTACTTTGCAAACGTTACATTTCAGGATAATCATCAATTGGCAAACAACTTTATTAGGGTAATTTTGAATATTAAAAAAAAAATTAAAAAATATTTTTTGATTGCTAATTTTTTAATTATTAATTAGATGTCTACTGATAGTATCTATGGCAGTTGCATTGATGAAACAGCAAAATTATATAGCAAATTTGGAGGACAGGCCTATTTTTATTCTTATGAATACAGAAGCTCAAATTCAATGCTGGATTTGCTGCTTAATTTACAAACTGAAAGCACTAATTTAATTCAAATGAGTTCTGAACAAAACTCTAAAATTCACGTGTTTGCTGAGCCAAGAAAGAAAAAAAGATCTATTTCTTATTCAGCATCTAATAGTGCAAACGTGTGTCATGGAGATGAGCTTTTTAGCCTGTTTCAACTCAGGCTAACTGGAATCAAACCTTTTAATAAACAGGATCGCGTAATTGAGCAAAGAATAATCAAATTATGGACTGATTTTGCATCCAGCAAAAATTTACTTGTCAAGTCCTATGGCAACACAAGCTATCCAACTGGAAAAGTTAATCAAAATCATAATCCAACAATGTTTTTTAGTTCTGAAATATTTTGGCCACCCTTTGGAAATAAAAACATTTATCTCAAAATTGACAACAGGTTTCGTTTATTAGAAAATTATCGCAAACAAGATCTTGAATTTTGGCAAAATCTGAAATATAAATATCTTAATCAAACCAACATTTTACTATTAAATAATAAACAAAATCTTTACTCAATATCTAATGGGAACCGATATGCTGCTCTTGCTTTTACAATGGTAGCTGTGTCTTTGTGCTTATTATTAGTTGTAGGTTTATTACTAGTTATTTTATGGTTTACAAAACGATCTCAAACTTTTTGTGCTTCCACACCTGGTATTTGTAGTAGCAATCCAAGTTTATATTAAATAATCTTTAGTTTTAATTTTAAATATTTAAAATTATAAATAGCTAAAAAAAAAAAAAATTCACTTGAAAATCCGGATTCATAATTTAAATAAACATTTTATGTTCAAACGAATTATCTACTTAAAAAAAATTGCAAATTTTTACACTATTTTTATTCTAAAATCTAATCTAATAAATTAAAAAATAAATGAATAACTTTTATTACAAGTTTTGTAAATAATATTTAAAATAAAAACTTATTTATAAAATATAAGTATAGTAAAAAATAACATGACATTTATGATTGAAATTAAATTAATAAGTTGAATAAATCAATTTTTTAAGGAAATAAATTTTCTCCTAAAAATAAAAGTGCTTTTTGAATTTAGAATAGCACATTACTAGTAAATTATTTTTGAAATACAATATAATTATTTTTTTTCAATTTAATATCTTCAAAAATGTTTTGTAAAAGAACCTTTTTTTTAAAATAACTATTCAACTTAATAATCAAGGTAACTAAAAGCCTATGCAATTAAATTATTTTTAAATAAAAAAAAAGAAATTACTAAGGCAAGAATTTGACAAACTTTCAATTTGATAAATTTATTAATGTCCTTGTGTTGAAATTTTAAAGTTAATTTGATAAGCAAAGAATAAAAAAATGTTTAAAATATAAAAAAAAATCGATAAGAACATTTACATTGGTTATCTTTTTTGAATGAATGTATCATAATTAGTTTGCTCTGAATGATTGTGCTTTTTATTCAGGGTCAATTCATTACAATTGAACTTGTAAACTTACAAACTAAACTGATTGGTCATTTAAAAATTGTATACAAGTGCATGATCAGACTATAAGCCAATGGCCCCAAAGTGATTTAAAATCGGCGCCAGTGCAATTTTAAGCTCAATTTTAAGGTCACAAATGAAGCAATTTGGTTTAAATGTGATCATAATAAACGTTTTGCACAAATGTATTTGTGTTTTAAACTGACATATATAGTAAAAGCAATATATTGTCATATCATAGTCAATATCCATTATGTTGAGGTATGTACATGAAAAGTAAAGAACAAAGTAAAAAAAAAGGAGTTGTATAATGTAACCAAAAACATGCATTTGATTTGCTTGATATTCACAACAGATAAAAGGGACATTACAAGTCCATTTGTGTAAAGCACAAAGAGAGTTGTATTTCTATCCATATTATTCCGCCATTTGCACACTTGTCCTATGGCAGCTGATGATGGACCAGACTAAATAAACTGGCTAAACTTGACAATGGACAAAATCAAAAAACACATGCCGTAAAGAAAAAGGGAAATAAAGACGTGTTATCCTAATAAAACCAGATCAAAAAAGTCAAAACGAGTCTAGAAAAGGGTAGGGCGTTCTTACCAACACACACGTACAAGTCAAACACGTGTGTCATAGTGCTTATAAAGACAAAAAGGCCAAATAATATGTACATATTTGGGTTATAAAATGATGTCTTCATTGACCAAAAGTGAATGATCAGAGAAAAAAGTTGAATAGCATCATCCGAGATTGAATTTTGACGTTTAAAAATGAATGATGCTTATACTAACAGCTGGACTTGGTTCTAGAACTATCATACTCAAGTCCAAGCACAGCTGGCAATGTTCAAATCTGGTATAGACTTTTCATACTACAACTACACGACACAAATCATCGTCATCGATTAGTATCCAAATAGTTGGCGTGTTATTTTCAGTTTGCATAAACCTAATCTAAAAGCAGAGGAAAGCTAATTCGATTTGATCATCTTAGGCGTCAATTTAGACGCCAGTTTAAGCTCTAGTTTAGAAAGCTCATTTCTGCAGATTGTGGCCGAGATCTTGTCACAATGTTAATGGGTCTGCTGCACACACACTTTTCAACTTTTGATCATCAAAAACTGATATTCAAGCCATTGTTCGACCTAAACCACTTAGCTATCCCCTACCCAATACACGTGCTTTTATTTTTCATTTTTTTATCCTAAATTGACATCTTTTTGTGCTCATCAACTAAAGTCGTGTTTGCACAAAAGTTATTTTTTGTTTTGTCACACTTTTTTAAATATTTTTTGCCTATTTTCGCAACTATTTTTTGTGACTTCATTTCAACTGCAAACCGTTTCTTTTGGTAACTTATCATAAGCTTGTTAAAACCTTCTGCTTGTGAAACGTATCAAATTGGATAAATGAGCAAATTTATTGCTCATAAGTTAAAAATTTCTTTGTATATTGAATCATCTAGATCATTATAATTTTGAAAATAAGTTGTATAACTTATTTAATACCTTTAGATTTAAATTGCTTTGTGATTTTGATAGTTGACCATTGTTCTCTAATCAATATTTATTCATCACAAATTTAGAATAAAGTTAACAAGGCAAACTTCTTGGTTTAATCAAATTGAAATTTAATCCTGTTTTACCCTTTACTATGTTCAAATCAACCACATTTCTTCTTTATTTTATTTGCATTTTTTTTTTGCATTTAAAATTTAACTTGAATGTGTGTAGTGATGCAAAGGACATGTATTGACATATGAGTTCACGCATCTTGAAATACATTTAACAAAACTTGATCCTTTTTCATTCTTATTTGATGACATATAGATTGACCAGTAAGCTGATGCTGTTTAAACAGTAGCTAACTTTTTGTTTAACTAAAACATCAGTACATTTAAATTCCATTTGTTCAACTATTTTAAGTGACAGTGTGCAAGATTTTTTTTTAAATAAAAGGTGTTTGCTTGTCTAAAAAAAAAAAAAACTTACAATTGAAAAAACAATCAATTTTTATCATTTGTTTAGTTGATTCTATTTTTTAATCATTTTGCATTTAATTGCGGCTTTTTCTAGATTTCAATTGACCAAAAGTATCAAAAAAATTAAACCAAAAAGTATAAAGCAAATAAGGTATTGAAAAAATTTGACCAAAACCTAGTATAGGTTTGATAAAAATAAAGAAGCAACCTATGTTAAATGTTAATTAGATTGTAGGAAAAATGAAGTTTGATGCTGAACCAGCTGATTGTATCCTGACTTTGCTAGTATTTAGCTAGCTTGCAATCTTTGTTCTAGTCTTGATTCCCATTTGTTCATTCATAATTATTCAATAGCTTTTTTTTTGCTAGTCTTGCTGTTACAAACCTTTCTTCTAGTTTCAATAGTTTTATGGTCATCTCTATTTAAATTTTGTTGTATTTTTAATCAAAAATACCAATGTTTAGATTTAGTCTGATACAAAATTTAACTAAAATTAAACGTTGCAATAATAATAATGTTAAAAATATATAAAGCGCAATGAGCTTGCGAATGATACTGCTAGTGGGCTTTTGTTTTCTTCTTGTGCTCATCTTAGCTTTTTATTTTTTGTAAACTAATGAAATGAAAAATTAACATAATTAATAAGCTCGATGAGCTGCTGGTGGAGTTTTCTATTTAAAAGCGTTGATAACATTATCACATATAAACGTTAATAAAATAATCGAAGCAAAGAAAACGGCACATTACAATAGCTGAGCTACTTCAGCATCGGTGGATTCTCATCATTTCACTGGCCACGTTTCCATCATTCGCTTTATAATTGCTGCCCATATCTCACTTAATTTGTACCCTTTATTTTTTCTATTCTTTCTTTTGTGTTTTTTGTTTCTTTCTGTATTTTAGCTATATTTTAGATTTTTTATTACACTTTTTCTGCTGGTGTTTTTGTTCATTTTTTATTCATTTGCTTAGTTTTTGCATTTTTCATTCAATTTTTGCCTTTCCGCAAATGCTTATTTTGAATGAAAGATGAAAAAGGAAATAGAAATGAAAAAGGGCTGAAGAAAAGTTAAAAAAAAAACAATATCTCAAAGACTTGCGAATGACTTTTATTCAGAATTTTGTTTAAATGTTCATCTGCTACAAATTTAAATGAAAAAATCGTATTCAAAGCTCTGTTTGCTTTCAACATCAGTAATTCTAAGTCATTTTAATCAAGTAAATGTATGCATTTCAGTTTTTTCTTGAATTGCTGCGATGAATATGAATAATAAAATCATATGATTATCATTAAAAAAGCAACATTAAACTACTTCGGTCTGCTCTTGTGATTAACATCCGCCTTTCTTAAAATACACAAAAAATGACATAAAATTTTAACATCTAATCTAATGTTTTACCTGTTTATTTAAAAAAAAAAATATGAATTTTTTTTAATATATAACCTAAAAAAAAACAAATCAAACAAACATATAAATTACAAACTTTTAAAATTAAAATAAACTAATAATATAAAATTAAAAAATAGAAAAAATAAAAAAAAATATATATGCTATTCCGTAAACTAACTAATATCAATGAATTTGGAAACATAAAAAAAATCAGTAAAACATAGGAATTAATAAACTACTTCCGAAATTTTTTTTTGATTTAATTTTTTTGTAAAAACTATGTCCATTGAAAAATCAGCTGATAGTTTGCAAGCTATAGATGTGAAGCAATTGCCTTCATGTCGACCGATGGGCTTAATAAATGATGCTAAATAGCAGTAAATGCTAATGTTCAGTTCACACTTGATTGCTTCATCAAAAACCAAACACAGGCTTGAAATTAAACATTTCAAGCCCAATCTTACCGACTTATAAGCTGAAAGTATTTTCAAAAGTTCACGCCCTTCAGCTTGAATGGCGATCGTAGTAGAAACTGTGCAAAACTAATCAAACTAAATTTTATTTAACTTGATTGTAATCACTATGAAAGTTCTTGAGAAATTTCATTGTTAAAAATAATTTTACTTTAAATAGTTTAATTTAAAAAATTTTATTTCAAAAAAGCAAAATATAGTAATCGAACAAGTCAAAAGATTGAAACTAATTTAAACTAATTTATTTTTTTTATAAAAATATTTTTATAATTTTTTTTTTATAATTTTATAACATATTAAATAACAGATCAAGTTAATTTTAAATCTTACTTTTAATTTTTTTTTTTTAAATTTAAGACATTTAAATTTTTTAAAATTAATGCTAATCATTTATTTTTATTTTTAATTTGTTTTAATTTTACTTTTAAAATTTTTTTTTTTTTTATTATTTTATGTTTTTGTTCTGATTTTCTGTTACTTTTATTTTTTATTTTCTTATAAACTGATCTAATTCAATTTTTTTATTTAAATTTGATTATTATTAAGGCTTTGATATGTATCAACTTTATCTGTAGTTTAATTATCGTTTTACTTTTCAATTTAAACCAACAAACATTATTAAAATGCTTTTATTGTTTGATTCTTTAAAATTTTAAAATTTAAAATATAAGTTAAATTTTATTATTTTTGTTTTAAATTTTATTTTTTTTTATAAAATCAGTAGCAATGTAAAAAAAAAACTAAATTTTTTTGTCTAAAAGCTTCTGATTTAATTTTCCCTTTCTTCGATTTCAATACAACAAAATATTTTTTTATTTGTATTTTTATTTCTTTTTTATTTTATTTTTTTTTAAAGCTATGTTTTTTATTATATTTTTTGTGTTAATTGATTTTTTAAAATGGTTTATAAAAAAAAAAGTTTTTTATTAATCAAACAGTTTTCAAAAATAAAAAAATGCAGAAAAGTCACAATCTTAAAATTTTAAAATAAATAAAAATAAACAAAAAACATTGAAAAAATGATTCATTGAATAGTGCTTATATGAAAAAGCTTAAATAGATAGGTTAAAATAAATTTTCAATTAAATGGTATAAAAAAAAATATTGAATAAATTGTTAAAAAAAATTTTAATAATAATACAAAAGATAACTATTAACGATTAAATAAAAAAACTGTTTGTGACTCATTAAATTTTAAATTTTAGGATGTCTGGTCAAAAAATAAAGATGTTCTTTTTTTTTATATTATTAATTTAGTTAAACAATTTTCTTACTAAAACTGGTTTGACAAAAAATATAAATTATTACTACGATTTTGATTTAAATCATTGCTCTTTTACCTGCCTACCATGATTGGTTAAATTTGTTCTTCAAATAGTAAATTCGATTGGTTAGGACATTGTTCTGACCAGTTATTCAAACGAATCGAATGCGTTCATGCGGCTAGATTCAGGTTAAAATCCGTAAATTTAATTAGCAATACAAAAAAAGCATATATATAAACTATACTTTGTAATAACCAACACCCTCTTTCGTTTGCACACACGTTGTCCATTAAAATTGAAACCTTAGAATAAGAAATAGCAAAATAGCCTAAACAATTTAAGGTGAGTCAAACACATGAGTAGGATATACGGGTTGTGCATATTGGACGAATTTATTGTCAAAATTAAAGCAAATTTTGCAATTTAAAATAAAAGATGCTAAACTATAAACAGGCTCAAACAATTGAAGCAAAAAAAAAGAAAACGGTAAACGCAGACTAAATTGGATCACTTGGCTTTAAAGTATCTAAACATTTTATGCCTAAATGCAAAGTGAAAATTGCATTGCTCTTTGTTTCTTTATTTTTCAATGCATAAATAACTGACTCAAACCAAATAAAAGAAACAAAAAAGCGAATTTTAGTATCTACATTTTGAATCGAGCAAGTAAAGTTGGACTGTATCAAAAGCAAACAGTGTGCAATACAAAAGCAAAGACGATACACTATCCAATTAGGCGAATTCGCATGTCTGCAAAGTAATTGTGTTAAAGAAAGATTGAAAGCAAAAGTAAAACGAAAAAAAATATAACTCAGGTTCAAACTCAGGTGATATTGTGCTTGTCCAGGCGTAAAAGATGCTTTTAGATGCGTAGTAAACACGGACATTTAGGTTAGATCAAGGTGTGCAAATCACATCGAAATCAAGTGCATCACAGTTCACAGGTAAATATAATGAACAAGACAGAAGTGGAACAAACAATTGGCAAACATGTGAAAGTAAAAAAGCACACATATGTGGCCTTAGAATTATTTGCTAGCAATCAAAACTATGTGAAAATTGTTCTGCCTCACATTACTTTCCTATGTGACTGCTTTGCTTTACTAATTCTGAAAGCCTTACTCAATAAAATTAGATACTTCAAAGTTTTTGACATATAGCAATAATCATGATTTTGACAATAATCATAATCAGTTTACTTCTTTATTAAACCCCAAATGGGCAGCATTGAAATGCAAGTATATATTATATAAAGCAAAACCAAAAAAAAAGTAAAAGTAATAGATTATAATTTTTAGGTTTCGTTTGCACTCAATTTACAAAATTATGCGCAAACAATAAAGATTTGAACTTGTTTCTTATTATTTGCTTTTTTATCTTTAACTGTACCTTAATAATGCAAATAAGTTTGAAAAACGAGAAAAAAGACAAAGTTACCCGAAGATAATAAGCTATTTGTACATGTGAATACAATTATGATAAATGAATCAAGAGGTAATGGCAAGAGCCTAAGTTAATTCAATAATAAAAAAGGTGAAAACTGAAGCAAAAACAAACTTTACAAACAGAAAAAAAATCCTAAAAAAAAGGATGAACTAACGAGATAATCAGCAAAATCAAAATTGAAAGATACAAATAAAATAAAAATTAATTTAGCTTGATTGAATATTTTTCTAGTATTTATGTATTTCTTTTATTATCTTTCTGTTTGTTGTATAAAAATTTGTAATCTAGTTTTATTTAAGTGACATATGGTCAATTTCGGTGTAAACAGAAAAATGTTTTTTCATATAGATAAAATTAGAAAAGTATTTGTTAGGATTGGTATCACTGAAAATTGCAATGAAACAAACTGAAAAGAATTGTCTAAGAACTGACCACAAGAATTTTTTTTTCAAAATAAAGTCTAAATTAAACGATAAACATGAAACAGTAACAAATAAAGCGAATAATTTACAAAGAAACATATGAAGCAAACAAACGTAAAACGAGCTGTTTTAATAAGCCAATAAGATTTTGTTAAAAGAAAAAGAGAAAAAGGAGAAAAACATACAAAATAAATGAGTGCAAATTGTGACTTCCGACCAATGCTAATTGCTCTGTCTTTGCCATTTGAAAGCCAAAAAAAAAGCAAACAATTGTCACTAACCACAAACTTCAAATATATATTGAATAGTAAACAAGTGAGAAATATTTTTGCTATTCTTTTTGTTTTTCCTATTATGTACAGATTTCTTTCAATAAAATCATCTGTATTGAAACTGTCTAAAAGAAAACGAGAAAACAACCGGAACATCCTGTAAATCTATTTTAGATTTCGAATTGGCTTATTAATGTAACCAATATTGTTCACAAAAAAAAATACAAACTGTATTAAAAAAAAAATTTACCAAGTATTAAATTTGTTAAAAAAATGATTTAAAATTGAATAAACTATATTTTTTTAAATTAAACAAGTTATTATAATATTTTAAATAATGATATTCTAAATTTATTTAATTCACTGATTGTGATTATTAAAAATAATTTTAATTATATTTATTTACATGCAATTGCTTTTACAATAAAATATTCATGTTTATATTGGAAATAAGAAAACTCAAGAATGTTATACTAAATATATTTTATTGGCTTTATTCAAAAAGTTCTAAACATTTGAAATTGGTTTTTTTTTTCAGAAAAAACAAAATGGGCCGTATTTGTGCAGAGGGGAAAAGATGTAAACTTTGAAAATAAATGAAAAATCTGAAACAAAATAGTGCAAATTATAGAAAGTAAAAGTGGAAACAAGAAAAAAATAAAATAAATAACTAAACAGTTCAAAAAGAAAAATTGAAATCAGCAAAAATGTGCTTTGGGAAAAGAAACAAAGATAAAAGCAACTATCAAAAGAAGCGGAAAAGATGAAAAAAAAAAAACATCCTTAATTCCAAACGCACACAAAAACAAAAGATTTGCAAAAAGCCTAGTTTCGGATTAACAAAAGAGTTTACTTATTTCTTAACTAGAAAAAGCTACGGTAAAATGAGACAAAGTTATTTCAATGTTTAATGTTTTACTTATTCAAACTCAAATAAAATAGCATTGGTAACTTAAGAACAACATCTTTTTTTTTAAAATAAAAAAAAAATGATCAAAATAAATAAAGTAAAAAAAAAAAAACAATTTTTATATTAATTATATCCAAACTTTTATTTCATAACTTATCTGATTGTTTAGATAATAGTTCTAAAAATTAATGTTTTAAAAATTTATAAATTTTGACTGTGTTTAAAATTCTAGCATGATTAATAAGGCGTTAGTCATGATAAATACATAATTAATGTTATAAATTAAATGAATATAAAGATAATCAAATTAGAATTTACTTTTTCATTGAATTAAATATTTGAATTTTTTGAATAATAAATTTTATTTTAAAAAGTGAACATTAAAGCAAACACATTTTAACAATTTAAACTAAGCTTTTAAAATCAAATTAGAACTTTTGTGTTGGCAAAATCCAAGGTTAAAATAGAATTATTGAGTCACATTTGTCCATAAATAGAAAACAGTAAAAAACATGTAAATGAGGTAAACACATAAATAATCTGTAAGACTAAAACCATGGAAACAAATTGTTAAACAAAACTTGTCTAATTGATATTTAACCAATTTAATTGTGACTCCTACTACGGCACAAGTTGTGCCTGCTTTTTATAAAATGTATCAAACTCGTTAATGCACTTAGTCAGGCTTAAAATTAACTAATGATTGTTCACTCATTTCACACTAATTTTTGCAAATTTAATTACTGATTTTTGATTGCATTTTTTATGTGTTTTTGTCATATTTATAATTTTTTTTCTTCTTATAATTATATAATTTGTATTTAAAATTGTATCAACTAAAATATAACTTTCAATGCACGAATTGTAAGTGTTAATTAATTGCGCACAATATATTTGTTTAATAATAAAATTTGCAAGAGACAAAAACAGTATACCTTTTAGAACTAGTTAAAATAAAGAAGTGTAAATAAGTGAAAGAACTTAATAGAATAAGAAAAGTTGATCACGTAGGTTTACGGAAATAAAAAAACATTGGTTAGAATTTAAATTAAAAAAAATTGCTTTGGATGACTAGACGGAATTAAGTGAACAAAACACAACGTGTCTAAACAAAAAAGCAGACTTATAGCGAACATGTCTATTATGCATGTAGGCCTTTAGCTCACCTTTGGAATAGTGTGATGTCCCGCGGTCAAAAAAAGGTGTGTCATGCATGAAAATATAATTAATTAAGAAGACAACTCAATTGTAGTGGAACCAGCTGGCACCTCGATCGTTTTATTGGTGGATCAAATAAAAAATCACCAAAAAACGGTATAAGATTAGGCTTAAACGCAAACAAACTGGAGACCAAACAGTAAATTTCAGTATGTGAAAAAAAGCCAGGAAACTGCTGAATTTGTTTAGCGACTAGTTAGTGTGTTCAATTGCAAAAACTTCTGGCACATCCAGTTTAAAGCATCGGAATTGCAATTGGTTCAATAAATAAAATTTAAACCATTAAAGCGCACTGAACTGGCACAGATGAGACCATGTCCTGCCAATTTGGGCCTGTTTGCGGCCTGTGCTTAACCAATCGCATATGCCAAACACAAGCCAAGTGTGTTTCTGATGCGGCCTGCATCCGATCCAACCACAATTGTATTCAATAACGCTTTCTAATCGTTTTCACCAATTCAATGCGTTCCTTCACAAACTCAGGCCTGCCTAAAACAAACAAAACATCTTGCCAGTGACTTTTTATAAGCAACTTGCCAAAATGAATATCCGGAATTGAACTTAATAAAATTAATAATTAAATTTTATTAATAATCCAAAATGCAAATTTTAAACTCAGTCTGACCCGCCAATCACTTTGTTTGACTAAACTAAGAAACGCTTAGCTAAGACAAGAAATGCTTAACCAAACCTTTTAGGATGACACATTTGACTGATATTTGGTGTACGCTCGGAAAAGGGTATTAAAAAACAGTCGGAATCGGTCTTAAATTGCCTTCCTATTTGAATTCGAACCGCAAAACACGGTCAGGCAAGCCAGAAAGGAAAAACAAGCAAAAATAAATTGTATAAAATTAAGAAGCTTGAAAAAAAGCAGATTGGTTCATCACACAATGTTAGGACTAGTTGATGCTCTTGTTTGCTTAAGCCTGCGTTTTGTCATTGTTTTGTTTTCGAGTTTACACAACTTGCATTAAAATCAAATTTAAACACATCCGCTCGCATCACAACATCATCTTTTGGCCAACCGATCAGCACACAGAGGGCAAATAAATAGCAAAAAAGGGCAAACAGAACAAAATATTATTAAAAAAAATGCTAGTCTTGCTTGTGAAACGGTGAAATCCAGCCTTGAAAAATAAAAAAACTTTTCAAATAGAAAACAAGCCAATCTAAATCTAAGCTTCTCTGTATTAGCGTAACAAATTGCTCAAAAGTGGATCGGCTACATATCAAGAAGATGCGAAGCGAAAAATTGATTAATTTGCCACTTTTCTGATCAACTGAATGCTTGCAGAATTCGCTTGCACCGATATCCATGTTGCAATGTTTTAAAAACAATTTATTGTTTATTGCGGTTTTCAAATAGATACAAATTTTTTTTATTAACTTTTATTTACTTTCGAGTCTATTGTTTTAGAACTGCAGAAATTCGAGCTGCTTTTCTTTAAATTTAGCTTTTAGTTTTGGTTAGCAAGTTGGGCGCAGTCAAATTGCATGTAGTTTGTTCAAACCGGAATTAATCATTGAACAATTTTCCATATTTCATTAGCTTTGCACCAATTTGGCAAACTTCGTTTGTCTAAAACATGGCAAATGTGCAAAAAAACGATTTGAATTTTGCAGCAAATTTCAATTTAACAAACAAGAAAAACAATAAACAAATACAAGCCTTAAGAGTTGATAAGCAGGAAAAAATAACTGGCGGGTTTCGCGTTTTTATGATTGCAATTAATAAGCAAAAAGAAATTAAAGGTCAATTTCGCCAAAAGTAATTTCTTGAATAAAATTATTGGCGCAAGTGGCAAAAAATTGCTAAACACAAAACAATATGAAAATGGTCAATATTTTGAAAATGTAAAACTGATGCGGACAGTTTAACGACTAATAGGGATGACTTTCTACGTGATTAACTCGTGACAATTTGCCAGTATTTGGGCGTCATTTAACCGAATATGCCGGCGAACAAGTGCAAAATGCATCAACGGCAAGCCTGCCGTTAACTGGTGTGTTTATGCAGTTTTGATTCGGCCTGATAAACCGGAAACATACACAGAATCTAAACAACTAGTTTAGAACTAACTGGCTTGGTCCAATATGATAATAGACAAAATTACTATTTAAGATAGAGTTCAACTTAAAAACTCCCAATCAGTGGAAAACAGTGAAAATTGAAAAACCAAATTATCAAAACAGATGGTAAGCAAACGCGCAATTAACTTGCATTGGCCAGTGTCACCGGCTGGCATTTTTACGCAAAGACGAGCGTCATTGATTTAATCAGCGTCAGCAATTAGTTTAATTATGAATTATTCTATTTAATGCTCTAGTTCTAGCTAACTTGAATTAGCCGCAGAACTGTTATCAATGCTGTTCTCACTTTACATGTCCAAATAACAATGCTTAAATCTTTGGACGAATCCGCAACCTTTGTGATTTTGCACCCAATCTCATTTCAAATTTTTAACCTTAACTTGATTTATTTACTTGTTTTATATGAATTTACATGTTTTTCGCACAGGCTTTCCGGAAATTGGTCTTTGCATGTTAAGATTTGCACACACATAAACAAATGTCAAGTTTGATAAATTAGCAACCTAAATACGAACAATAGTTTGCCAGTTTAAAATAAAGTGAAAAACTTTTTCCTAATTCTGTTAATTACAAATAATCAAAATAAATCCCAACACGTAAATAGTTTTTGCAACATCTACCTTCAATATTAGTCCAAATAGATTTTTTATTTTAAGTGCCAAATAAATTAACAAAAACAATTAGCAGTTATTGGAAAAATAATTTCAAAATTTTAACACTTTCAAAATTTTTTTCATAATTTTTTTCAAAATTTTCAGACTTGACATAAGATAAAAATTTTAATTTTGACAAAATAAAATTTATTCACTTTTACTGTTTATTACATAAAATTGATTAATTCAAAATTCTTATTACTTGAGAAAAAAATACGCTAAATATTTCTACCAAATTTTGAAAATGTATTTTTAATTTGTTAACAATCTTGAGCATTATAATTATCCAAGCTAATCACATTACTTTTTTATCCATAAATTAATAGAAAATATGTTGACAAAGTAATAAAAAAAATATTTATAGAAAATATTTACTGAAATAGGCCAATGAAACAATTGATTGATCGATGATAGACAGTTTGTAATAAAAATATTTTCTTTTTTCAAACCTAAACGTTTTTGTTGTAAATGCTACAAATAATTAATAACTGCCCTAGATGTAAAATTATACCAAATCTGATGTTTAATTAATTTGCATATCAAAATTAAAACAATGTTCAAAAGTTATGCTATTATTGTTTTATATTATCAAATTTCTCAATTTTTACATACTACTCACATATTAATTTGTTTATACTTGTATTTACTATGAAGAAAAAAAAACTAACTTTAGAATGCAAAATAAAATTAAAAAATTTAATATTTACAAAAAGTACAAGTTTATAATTTTTGGCAATTAAAATAATTAAAACTTTGAATTAAAAATAAAAACCATAAACTAGACGTTAGAAAATTAGAAAAACATTCAAAACAAGTATGATGCAAGATAAGTTTAAAAACATAATTTATCTTTTTCAATGTAGATTCTCTGTCGTGATATGACTGAATAGGTAAAAATGTTGAAATCAAAAAACTGGTCACTTCAAACTTTATTTTTAAGGAATTATCTTGCTAAAATCATTCAAACTTTGTAAGATATTTGACAAGCTGTTTTAGTTGATCTAATCGACAAATACAGCTGTCTTGCGTTGTGAACATTCATCTTTGGTCACAAAATGAAGTAACTGATCGCGTGCAATGTCATGAACAAAACAGGAAACGGAAAATGAACGGGCTAAGACCAAAAAATGTTATTTTGTATCGGATGCAAAGTCTAGTTGTGGACCATAGTTGATGATGATTGAGTTCCCAGCTGAATTTTGGCTCAATACAAGTAAATGCATACTTGCTAAACTTTTTGTTTTGACTTCTTCACGTGAATAGATACCAACCACATCAAACACATCCATAAGATTTGTATGTACAAGACTAGTAAAGAGGGTGTTTCGTGCTTAAATTAGCTGTTTCCAACTGCCTCAGGGCCAATTTCGCAGCTTGACAGTAGGCCAATCATAGTGTTTAATTATGTAGACTAATAATGATGCTCTAGTAAATTTTTTGGTTTTATGGGGTTAGCATATCAATTGTTTTACCCCTGTTGGTTTTTGTTAAACTAGGATTGTAATGCATTGATTGCCGATTTCTTCAAAACACAATTGTGCATTTTATAAAATGCATAAGTGAGAAGGCACTAACAAAATGTCAAAAAGTGTTCAGGTAAGTGAAATTTACATATTTGCCACGATTTGGATCTAGAGTAATTGTTTTGCTTTGGTTTCTTTGTTTTCACTTTACATGAGATGTTTTGTACTGCTTTTGTTTGATTGCAAATTGAGAAGATTGCAAGTTTAGTTCTAAACTGACTCTTTCTTTCACAAACAAATTCTGCACACGTCTAGTGTGTAAAAAAGATTTTCTATAAGCAATAGTTGGATATGTAACTTGGTAGACACATTTCCTCTTCCTGTTTTTTGCTAAAAGTTAGTCTGTCAAACCAGTTTTTAAACCAACTTTAGTCTTGCCGTTGCGTGTTTCAATGCCATTGTGTATAAACACGTGTAGTTTGCTCTTGAACCTTAATTCTCTTAGCTACTCGCCAATACTCTAGAGTCTAATCACAAAACTGGCCGGCAAATAGCCTGACACCAAGCTTTTTACTTAAAAGCAAAAACATTACAATAGGTTATTTTAGCAACCTGTTTATTTATCTGTATTAATTACGTGGCCACAATTTGACTTGAGATAATTTTACTAGATTTTTTTAGTTTAGCTATTTTTTCCTAATTAATTTGTAAAATAAAAAACATATTTTGCATATGCAGTTTAATTAAGACAAAACACTCATCAAATAACCAAAATAAACTGATCATCAATTTTTTAATATGTGCAAAAAATAAATCTTACATTTAATCTGACCGCATTATTAAAACTACTTTCATGTAAACTTATTTCCGGTCAGCTTATAACTGGTCCAAAATAAAACAAGCAAAAGACATGTTTAATCAGTGAAAAACAAAGGCAATAATTCATGAACAAATTGCTTTATTTGCTAAAATCTAAAATCTTTATAAAGAAATAAAATACTGGCAAAATTAAATTAATAAACAAGGCAAAACACAATAAAAAGTGAAATATAGTTTGATTAAACTAGACAAAAATAAGACATTTTCTTATTCTTAAACAAATTCAAAATAAATTTGATGAGATAAAAATCTATGAAATTTTAGTTGCCTGAGTATAGAAAAAAATGCTTATTTTCAATGGTTTTTATTCAGAGAGACTACTGAACAATAACTAGTGATAAATGAACTGTTTAACAGACAGTTGTAAAACATTATGCGATATAAAATAAAAAGTAAAACTTGCCGGATAGTGAAAGTAAACAGATGGCTTGCAATGTTTAAAGATAAAGTTATGACATGACATATATTTGCATATATGAGATAGTCCAACCTTAATAAAAGATTAAGATAAAATAAAATCTTGATAAAGGTTTTCTTATTTGATAAATTCGTCAATGTTGGCATAAATCAAGTGTCTTTTATCTAATTCTGTAAATTGCCTAGTTTATATCTTTTTTATTTTTTTTAAACTGATTTAACTGTTTATTATACTTAATGTTTTAAGTTAACTCCATATTTGATTTTACATTACTCAGCATTTCGATTAATAGACAAGTTTGCCAATATAACCTACTCCTATTTCGAAACATAAGTCGTTCAAATAATGTAATTTCAATCCTGACATTTGCAGCCTCTTTGGACATAGTTAAACAATTCTTTCATTTTCTAATCCTATTGCAAAAATCAAATTAAATTCACAGTTGGTGTCGAACACTTCAAACTCAGTGGTGGTCATTTTCATCTCATTTTGATGGAAATTCAACTGGCTTAATTCACTTTGAAGACAATTCACTATATTTTTGTATTCTGTTATTATCTATAATGGTTGAATTTAGTAATTTAGTTCAAAAGTTACTTTTAATTACTTGATCAAAGCCGCAACTTTAGCTAAAATTTGTTTAAATAGTGGTTTGATTTTATTTTCATTTTCAATAGTTTCATTTCCTTTAGTTTGGCTATTACTAATACCAAACTGACAAAATTACTAGTGATTAAATTAAAAGTTCATTTTGACTTGCTTTCAATTGCTGAGTTTTACTAGAAACAACTAAATGAGGCAGGAAAAGCAAAGACAAATTTTTTTTTTAAAAATTTTCACACGTTTTATATTAGACTAATCAAGCCACACTAGTCATAATCCTCTTGACATTTAAACTAGCCACTACTACATCATTGCAAGTTTTTGATTTTTTCTTTCAATCTGACACAGTTTCATGTTCAACAAGTATAAGGTAATTGCTTTTTTGTTTTTAAAGTCAAAAAGATCATTCAATTTAATATTGCTATTATGAATTAAATAAAAAAAAAAATTCATTGTGTACTGTGCTTTGTAGCAAAACGGAAGTAAACTAAATTGTTATATTGAACAAAAAATAATTTGTTTAATTGAAAATTACATTTAATCCACAGGAAAGCATGCTAAACTATTATTTTTCGATTTAGTTTTCGAATTTATAATCAATTTTGTCGATTCATCTTTTCCAGTAAAAAATGTCAACTCAATATCAACTCAATATCAACTTAATATCAATTCAATATCAATACAATATATACTATAACAATATAGTCAAATAACAGCCAAAACAATTAATAAGAAATAAAGCAAATAAACAAGTAATAGTGATGCATTATTTTTTTTACAAAATTTCAATTGACATTTATAAGAGATTTTCAAAAACAAAAACGATTTAATATTATAGCCTATTTTAGAGTAGTTGAACTTGCTTAATTCAGATTAAAAGTTTTGTTAAATAAGACCCACTTAATATTTTATCGAATAGTATATTTATTCTTTTCAAGTTTGAATTTGGTTTCTTAACAAGCTATATGATTAAATTATAATTAAAAAAAAATTGAAGGAAAAGGAAAAATGAAAATTCAAAACAAAAAAATTAAAAAGATCTCATTTTTCTTTTTTTGTTCACTTTTATTATGCCCAAAAAATTTTGCTGGAACTGGTATTTTTTCGCTGACCAATAGTCGCACAATCATATTTGACCAATGCACACAGGTCATTGCATAGTTTGATGCAGATTGTGCACTTTCATCACGATCGATAGATTTGAAAGGGGAAGTACCAAATGGGTCTAAAAAAATGAAAAAATATATATATATAAATAAATAATCGGCCACATTTTTTTGGTACGGTGAAATCGAATGAAAAGCAGAACAAAAAAAAATCGACAGGAAGTGATATGAAAAAGTTAGAAAAAAGAGGATGCAAAGTAAAATGATGAAATTAGATGGGCTATTGAGTGCGTTGATTTCAGGATTTAGGTCTAATCCATCGGGCGAACCAGCATCAAATATTGGCAGACGCCGGCACATGACCAGACGATTGGCGCCAGTCAAACAGATCAGCCAAAAACAAGCCGCTAAATATAAGTCTACTGAACATTGACTAGTAAAACAAATGCTGATTATTAGGCCCGCAGCAACAAACAGCCACTCTAACTGTTGATTATAATGATTAAAAGCATTGATGTCGTTTTAACTGGTCAACAAGCCATTTTAAGTTAGGTTTATTTTGGATGCGCATTAATTTGTTATTTTTTACACTTTTATTATGGCCGCTAGACATTTTTTCATTTTTTCTTTACTAAATATTCAACGCAAACATCTAGTGGCAAACATTTTTAACATTTTCTGATTAAAAAAGCATTTATCACTTGGGCCCACTGTTCCAGCGTCTTTGGCCTAATTTAGACAAGCATTCTTGCAATACGTGATGTCTTTAGACAAATTTTAATTGAACATTTTTCTCGATAAACATTGAATGTGCGTTTGTCATACACAAAAATAAAGACACTAATCCTCTGCCATAAAAACCCGTATCTAGCCAGTGTTGACACATTTTTAGATAAATCTAATGATTCACTATTGATAGCGGAATTTAAGAAAAAAATATTTGATAACAAACGTTTTTTAGACAACAAGTTTTAGTAAATCAACTATTAAGTGAAAAACTAATTATGTATTTTAAGCAAAAATTGTTAACTGTGTATGAAGCTTAAAAAATGATAAAATTTTTGATTAACATTCGGATTAGTTGAAGTTGATTTTAAAACGAAACAAGTTTAAAATAACAATGAACAAGATATGATTTAAGTTTGATTAAAAGTTAAATGTAAAAAAATGAGCACAAAAAAAGCAAACACAGCATGGATTAAGATTTAAACTGAAATAGTTGCTGACAAGAGCAACAGTGATTGGTAACAAATTTAAGCAAACAAATTTTAAAATAAATTTTTTAAAATACAAGTAAATAGAGAAAATTAGAAAAAAATCAAAAAAAGATAGAGGAATTCAAAAAGATCAAAACAATAAAATCTAGTAAAATAAAAAGACAAACATGTAAAGATTTTGAAAAAGCGTGAAATGACAAAATGTTTTCGGCTGATGTAACCCAGTGCAAAAAACAAATTTGCAGATTCAATCAGTAGTAAAGTGACTTCCTAGAAAACGAATTGTGCTTGTTCACTTGCCCGCATAGAAGTTGATGGACGAGTAAAACTCTGGTCAAAACCGTTTAAATACCATCTTTATCATATTTTTTCATTTTCCTACTTTTTCTTTTATCCATCTATTATTCAGCTTTCCACTAATCCGCAACAATTTCACATCTTAACTGCATTCAAGGTTTAGTTCAAATTTTCAACTTAAATTCAGCATTTAATCGTTAAAATTACTATTCAACTGTTCTGCACTTTTGCAATCACTAAAAAAATCTTACTGTATCATGTATCAATTTCAATTTTTTTAAACTCACTTGCTACTTGGTGTTAAGATTTGTGCTGGCTTAATAAAAGCTCAAAAAAGGTTACGTTTAAGACTAAAAAGGTCGAATTTATTCAAGCAAATGATTATATTTTAAAGTGACAATTGTCAAGTATTTTCTAATCTGGATAACAGGCGTTGGATAAATGCATTGAAATTAACAAAATAAATAATAAATATAAATCCTCTCAATACAGATTATCTCGATTTAGTTTTTATTTTGCAAACAAGAGTTTACAAATGTGCAATTTGACTTTTTTAAACGTTCTAACTAACCTTTGTGATCGATAATTTTTAAATAAGTTTATTTTTTAAAAATTTAAATAAAACTTGTTTGCTTAGCCATTAACTTGATCCGACGTTAAAATGCATTTTTATTTTAGTGTTGCATAATATTTAAATAATTTTTTAAACAATTAAATGCAAACAATGTGGGAAAAGTAAAATTTATTGTATTGAATTTTTAATAACAATTAATTTTAAATTTTGTAAGCAATTTCCGAAACATGACAAAACATTATTGTCAACATGTCAACATTTAAACTTGTAAATTTTTTATTTTTTGATTAAAATTTGAAGAAATAAAATCATTTCAAAAAATATTGTTTTTAAATGTATAAGTTATTTTTATTATTAAAACAGCGGTAGATGATGAACATCTTTAGTATTTAGTAAATTCTATAAAAAAGCATAAACTTTAAAAGTAATCTTTGACCAAAGCGCAAAGCCGGTAAAAAAATGTGCCAGCTTTAAATCATTTGCTATAACAAACAAAGAGTGCAAATGAATCAAAAGAAATAGAAAGTGCAAATGGAAAATAAGACTTTATATATGATCAAATTTTGGCGAACAAATGTATTAAAAAATAATAACAAAATAACGTATGGCAAGTTAGTATGAAACAGACGGTGTCGACATTTGTGGCTGTTGGCAGAGTAAAGCCATTGCAATAGCATTTTAGTGCCTTTTCTTCATCATATTTTTTTCATAATCTTACTTTGCTATCTTCTAAAATCAATCTTACTAGATCATTTAACCTGGTTGACCAGCTTGGAATGCCAGCTTTGAATAAGCCACATTCCAATGGCCGCCCATCAACACAAAATTTATGTCCGAAATTCACTGTTCAAAAAACAACCGCTTGTCTTCGGCTTTTAGCCATTTAAAATTCGTTTTTTGCACACAAGCCTGTTTACATAGAAAAAAGAAAGTGATAAGAAATAAGAATTACACCTATTTTAGGTTGAAAACGCAAAATGTGAAAAAATACAAGATCTTAAGCTGCAATGATTTGGCTTTTTTAGATCGGCCAGAATCAACTGTTAATGCTTGACATAACTGATTTGAATTTACGCCCGCACCCAAGCCATGGGCAAACATAATGCAAAGGTGTTGCCTATCTTGAATTTTTTCTTTTCTTATCTTTTTTTAGTTTAAAACAAAACCAAAAAGAAGCGAAATCTGGCAAAAATTGGCTGTTTAAATTTATGTAAATTTATGTGCACCTAAAGCCGTGCTGAGCTCACATTAGAGACCTCAATCTTTACCCCGACCACAAAGCAAATGTGAAAAAAACAAAGCCAAAAAATCAGTAAAATCTGTAAATAGGAATATGTTAAAGTCAATATGATAAACTTGTTTTCTCTTGTTCACCAAGATTGGATGCTTGCGACAAACCTATTTTTAAATCACTTGAAAATAAATTTTTTAAATTGAGAAAAATTAAGTGATTGTTAATTACCACTTTTAAAAAAGCGTTTAAATGCTTTTCTTCATAATCTAATTTTAATTTGACTTTTATTTTGCCGCCAGTGTTTTCGTGTAATATTTTTCATGGAGTAAACTAACTAAATTGAATGTTAAACATTTAAAGCAATAAACAAGATAAAATTAATAAACAGTAATAACTGAAATTAAACTGAATCAGATCACACATGTGTTTTAACTGCTTACCGTTTGAGAAAAACAATTGAATTCTATGCAAGTTAAAAATTGCGGCTTTCAAATTGCAGGAAGGCAAAGAAAAGCAATAAATATTAAACAGCTATTAAATTTTAAGAGAAGATGCTAGTAAAATTTTCATTCTATAATGGCTGCAAATGGCGTAAAGTGATCATTAATAAATGGCCAGGTCAGATGCACACTCACAACACTGACCTGGAGCTTGTTGCAAAGGCGTGAACAGTTCGACACTGTTTTCATTTACTTGGTCCGCCTCAAAAGTGTGCAACATCTATTTACAAAATACTCCTACCATTGATAGAGACCTGGATAGAAAAGATTGGGTGTGAATAAACTAAAAGCAGCTGCAAAAGTGTCCGAAATTAAAAGGAGGAGCAGTACTGGACACGTGTCTTTTTGAGCAACTTGTCTATGGAGTTTTTGGATTTTAATTATAATTTGCTATTTATCAAACACTATTCACGAAATTAGAGAGGTTTTGAACATTGCAAAAGCTAGTCCTCTTCAAATATTCAATGTCAAATCATTAAATATTAAATATTATACGTTTTGCAGTTATGTTAAGATTTTTGGTCGAAGAATTTTGTCAAAATCTTATTGTCACTAAATAATTTCAAACCAAATTTTTGTGTTTTTTATTTAAGACAAGACAAGTCGTTGTTTGAGGGTCAACAGTTGTTTTTTATCATCTGTATATTTGTTTTCCACATTATTTGTCTTGGCTAACCTTCTAATCGAAATGTCAGATTTATTCAAAACATTTCTAACCTTGCTATATCCAATCTTCTTTAGCCATTAACCCACATGGTCAATCTCTTTTGGTAAAGACGTCAAACCTATTTTAACTAGACAAACTTGCAGGATGCTGCTTTGTAAATCTATTGCAACCTAAATTATCTGATTTTTCTTTTTCACCTTCTACAAAGTCAAACAAATTTGAATGTTGCATGTTTCTAATCATTAAGCCTTTTAATATGTTTTTACTTAGAATAATCTTTTTTTTTAAAAATCATTTGCTGTTTTATTTATGAATTTTTTTGTGAAAATTTTTTATTCTTTGATTTATTTTTTATTGCTTTCTATTGTTTTGCTTGGGTAACGTTATTTTCAACTTTATATAAAATGAAACATGTGTTTTGTAAATTATAAACAAGATCATTTTTGGCTTTTTTTACTTTATTTCTTCATTTATTTTCGCATCATATCTAAATTATGTTTTTATTGCCATTTTTTAATTTTATTTTTGACAATTTTTTTTCTTCAAACTATAAACTTATTTAATTTAAAAAATTTATTTTTTAAGTTTACTTTTTCTAATTAAATTTTTAATGTTTATATTTCAATCTTAAAATTTTAATTGTAATTAAATAAACTAAAATGTAAGTTTTTTAATTTAAAATAAAATAACCTAATTAAAATTTTTGAAAATTTGTAAAAAAAATTTTATATTAACAATCAATTAAATTAAAAAAAATCATATAAGTAATTAATTTTTTTCTAATATTTATTTTAGACATTATTAAAATTTATTTGAATCAATTTTAAATATTTACGTATTTAACTTCAATAAATTTGTTTAATGATTCAAGCAAAACAAGTGCAAAATAAACATTTTATTCTTTTAAAAGCTTTTTTGCGATAGATTCGCGTACTTATAATAAAATATAGCCCCTGAAAAGACACTTTATTGCAAAAATTATAACCATATAT
The DNA here is from genome assembly GCA_025170145.1 of Pyemotes zhonghuajia. Taxonomy (NCBI): domain Eukaryota; kingdom Metazoa; phylum Arthropoda; class Arachnida; order Trombidiformes; family Pyemotidae; genus Pyemotes; species Pyemotes zhonghuajia. The sequence continues at coordinate 11,209,106 of CM045845.1, forward strand.
TTTTGGGCGTTTTGACTTAAACGTGCTACATTAAAAAAATTTTTAATATTAAACTATATAATTAAAAAAAAAAAAAAATTAAAGTTAGGTTTTTTTTTTGCCACATTAAACAATTATCCATTTAAAAGCGTTTATTTTTGCGTAAATGTTTTGTTTTTATTTAAATTAACTTGAAAAGAATTGATGTTTTAATTTAACAATTTAATGAGCACAGCATAAAACAAAGCACTAAAACTAATGGTCAAATTTAATATAAAAAAAAAACAATGCATGCAAAAATAATTTTTTTTTTAATTGTATAAACCGCATGTATTTTAAAGATATAGAAAGAATTAAAAAGGTCAAAAAGGATTAATTAAAAAAAAAAGAGTTAAAAAAAATTTATTTCTTTAAATCTTATTAAAGAAGTAACAATTAAAATAATATTGATAAACATTAAAATGTCATTAAAATAAAATTATAATGGGTGTTTGATTAGTATTTTTTTTTTGTTTTTTAAATTAGATGTGTCTAATTTTAATTTTTAAAAATTAAATATAAGGAACTGAAATTGGTTAAAAACAATCATGATTTAGTTTATTATTAAATGTTTCAATTATTTAGAAAAAAACAATAACTAAAATATAAAATTAAAAAAAAAAGAAATAATTCTAGTGTGTAATATAAATGAATTTAAAATAAAATTTATAGATATTGTTAAATATAAAAAAAAACATTGCTTAATATAGATATTATATTAATGCAAAACAAATTTAAAACTTTAAAAAAAAATTAGTTATTACAACAAGTAATACTATTAAAAATTTTTGTTTTAACTTTGATACAATCAAAAATGAACTAATTTTAGCAATAGTTTTTTTTAGTATTAATTAAAAAAAAATATCTTAAATAAGAATGTAAATTTAAGGTATAAACAAATCACAAAATAAAAAACTTTGAAAATTGTAGCTAAAATAATGTAAATCAATTAGTTTATTTAATTTATTTTTAAAACAAAGGTACTTTTATTAAATTTATATTGTTATTAATTGCTGTTTGCATAAACGCCTTTAAATCACTTTGTTAATACAAAACAGTTTAAAAAAAAACAAAAGCAAAACAAATGAACCGTAGTTTAAGAAAATTTTTGATAAAAAAAAAACATTCTTACATCTATTTTTTTTTAAATAGTTAAATAATTATAATGTTATCCATTAGTGTTTCTAACTATTTTTAACTAAAAATCATTTAATTTTACTTACAATGTATATTATTTTATAATTTTGTTTTATTATATTTTATAAATTTATTTATTGAAAACATTAATTTTCAATATTAAAATTTTTAAAAATTTTATTGCCTGAAGTTAAATGTTTTTATCATTATTAATCTCTAATTAATATTTTTACTTAGTATTTATTTAGTAAAATAGTAATATAGTTTAAAAATAAAATCAATCTCATAAATCAAGATTACTTAGAATGTTATTATTAAATATAATAAAATATTATTTTTCAAAATAATTTAATTTTTCTTTATAATTAAATTAAAAAAAGTGTTTTTTTTTTATTATTAACTGATTGAAATTGGTATTTTATAAATTATTAAAATTTAATTTATAAAAAAAAAAATATAAAACTTTTGTCAAGCCACAAAGGTAAAGATAATAAACTTTTAAGAAAATTCTTTAATCATTTAATTCAAGTCAAGTAAAGTTTTTTTTTTAAAAAGCTTTACTTAGCTTTGATCTTGAATTGTTCAATAAACCATGTAGCAAATGTTTTACACCACATTAAGATACCTTTTAATTTCACGCTAGATCAATCTTTTGATTGATTTACTCTTTAAGCAACCACTTTTTACGTACTAAGAATGTTCGTTCAATACTAATAATTTCAAAAAAAAAAAAAAAATTGAAAAATATATTGATAAAGCTAAAACGAACAAACAAAATTTTATAGTTTTTGGAAAAAATACAAGATAAAATTAACTTTTTTAAATAAATAAAAATAAAAAAAAATTACAAAAAAATAATTTTCAAATAATATTTCTAATAAAGTTATTGAAAAAAAAATAAATTAGAATTAAAAAAATAATATAATTAAATTTTTAATTAAAAATTATATTCTATAATCAAAAATTTAAAAATAAATAAATATTTTAAATTTATTTAAATATAAAAACAATGTTTTATTTTATTTTAATTGTGCAACATAAGTTTTCATTATTAAATATTGCTTTGTTATTTACAATTATATACATATATGTTATATTAAATTTGTATTTACAATTTTTTAAATCTATTACAAATTTTAATTGCTTTTTTAAATAAAGAAAAAAAATTATATAAAATTAATTTAAATCAATTATTTTTTAAAAAATGAACTAAAAAAAATTACATATTTTCAATCTGATTGAAATAATTTGTATTTTATATTTTGTTTTAATATTATTACATTTATTTAAAATATGTACATTTAAGCATTGTGAAGCTAAATTTTTTCTAAAAAACAGAGGTAGTAAAATATTGTTTTTGGTTAACTTTCTTATTTACTGGCCAAATTTCTTTAAATATAAAAAAAAGTAAAATGTCATATATCATTTTGGTTTGACGATAGCGGCTTCATTAACTATACAAAGACATACACACTTGCAAAATATATATAGACCAAACTAGATATGGCTACACTAAAAAAAAAGAGCCATTAATCACTTGAACCCAAAAAATAGCAAACATGAATAGAAATGCATCGAAAAATTAAAAAATAATTTTTTCATTTTGTCTGCTCATGTTGCAAAATTTTGTAAATCAAGGCAAACAGACAAACAGAACAAGGTGGAATAAGTTTTCTTAGTTATTATTTTTTATACCGAATTGATTTTACTTTAATTTATAACTTCTGTTTCAAGTTTTACACTTTCTTTATTTAGCTTTTTACTTTTTGTTTTTTCTTATGTAAAAAAAACTAAGCCAATATTGTCTAGCCTTTGCATAGATTTATGACTTAAAAATTTCACACTTTTTGAAAAAGATAACAGTTGCAATTTTAAATTTGACAAAATTCATTATTATTCAAACCGTAGATTTTGTTTAATTTTTAGTTAGCAAAAAACCCTTTCAAATGTGTCTTTTTAAAATCATTAGTTATTAAAAAATAATTTAAATTTTTTTTTGACAGTTTTACTGATTTAATTATGAAAAAATATTACAATTTTTGGGTATATTTCAAATTAATCAATTTTTTTTTTGATAATTTTTTAAATCATAGATGAGCTATATCCGCATTTCTTCGGCTTGTCAAAAACATAAATTGATTTTTGGGCCGATTATTAGAATTTTTAAGTAAATCCGCATTACTTATGGATCCATATCCGGTCAGATTTTTAAGATTAGTATTTAATACAAACTGACCATAAGATGATGCATTTTGTAAAGTAAAATTATTTCCAATATTATCAGGTATATTATCAGGCGGTTTTTGAGATTTAGATGAACTAACTAATTGTTGATAACGAAACAGTGCATTTTGAGTTTGATCTACAGGATTCTCATAAATTTTTTCAAGTTTAAATTGATTAAGTTGATTTAAATTTTGAGAAGATGAATCAAATTGTAAATATTTTTCATTCTGATAATTCACCTGCTCATAATGACTATCTTCATTTACAGGATGATATTCATTTGGAAATGCTTGATTACTACTTAAATTGGCTATTTTAGTATAAGCATGTGACTTTTGAGCAAAAGTTTCATTATTTGTAAACGATGCTGTAGATGTTGATGTAAAATTAACAGAATCAAAAATTGGTTTTTCAGGTAAAGGACCAAATTTATTAGAAAAATTGGCATTTTGTGACTTATTTTTGTTTGAAATAAGTTCACTAGAACGATCTAATGTGTGAGGGAAATTATGAAATGGTGCCATTGATGGATTAAGTATCCAAGAATTTATAGTTTCATTATTTTTTTGTTGAAAATGATGTTTGCAAACACAAACTAAGCACATAAACATAAATATACAGATGATAAGCACTAGCACAATAATTGCAATAATTATTAATCCACTTAAACCACCGGTCAGTTGTTCGCTATTTACTGATCTTACAGATGATTCACATTTCATTGCATCAAGCTGAATATTATATAAAACTTTTCCAGCTACGTGATCTGGTCCAATACAGAGTGGTTGATCATTTAATTCATTCAAATCAACCGCTAATCTAGTTGGTTTGAACGCTGTATTCACATAATAGTTAAATTGATTATTAGCTACCTGTTCTGGTCTAATTTCCATCAAATTTTTTATTTGGTCCTTCTTATCTATTTGAAATTTTTCAGTTTGTAAATCAAATAAATTTATTTTATTTTTATCAGTTTGTTGTTCAACAAATAAGGGTTGTTCAGATGGCAAAGGCTTAATATAGTTTAATGTTTTCTTTTCAAATAATGTTGAATTAATTATTGGTTGATTAAACAATGATAAGTTAATAAAATCAACAACATCTTTTTGTTGAAAAAGCAAATTAATTCGTTCTTTTGTATTTTTCGCATTAAATTTATTATATATTAACCAATGCACAGAACAATCACAATTAAATGGATTACCTTCTAAACGGAGCCATTCCAAAGTATTTAGTTTAAATGTAAATTGCGATAATGTTTGCAATGAATTGTGTGCTAAACTGATTGCAAAAATATCCTTTTGGTAAGTAAATAATTTTTCAGGCAAATAACGCAGATTTTTACAATGTTCGATAACAGTTGCTTGAAGTTTTACATTTTTTGCAAATGCTTTACTATCAATTGTTTTTAGTTTATCATCAAATCCTAATTTAATCCAAACTAAATTAGGTAAAAATTCAAAAGCGTATTCATTAATTTCTAATAGAGATGTTCCTTGCAATTGCAATGTTTGTAAATTGATTAAAGCACTAAAACTTTCACTTGGAATATGTTGCAATTTATTAAAATTTAATTGTAAATGTTTTAATTTTGATAAGCCATGAAAACTTAATTTTGATAAATGTGATAATTCACATTGATTCAAAAAAAGATATTCTAAAGTAATAAGTTGCGAAAAAGCAAATTCACTCACTATCTTTAATTTATTAAAACTTAAATCTAATTTCAACAAACTTGGCAAATGATAAAATGAAGAGCTTGGCACTTGTGATAGCCAATTGTTATTTAAATATAATATTTGTAAACTAATTAGCCCGGCAAATGCTTCAGCATCTATTGCGTTTATAAAATTTGCAGCTAAATTCAAACTTACTAATTTATTTAAACCGGTAAATACTCGATTTTTTATAATTCTAAGTTGATTAAATGACAAATTTAAATGCTGCAAACTATTAAGTCCAACAAAACTTTGATTATTTACATAATAAATTTGATTATGTTGAGCATTAAGATTAAGTAAATGTTTTAAATAAATAAAATTTTTTATTCCAACTGTTGTTAAATGATTATTCGCAATATCTAATTGCTGTAAATTTGTATAAAAATTAAAAGTTTCCTTAATTGACTTAATTTGATTAAAATTTAAACGTAATTGTTTTAACTGAGGATTCAATGTTATTGGCACTAAATCAAGTGATCCATTGGTACAATCAGCAATTAATTGATTATCATTGCAAACACATTTAGCAGGACAAAAAGCAGAACATTTAATATTTAATATAATAAAAATTATAAATAAACCTAAAAAAAGGCGAGATATGATGCAAATAGCACCATACCTTTTTTGGTAAATCATTTTAAAAGTAAAAAATTCACAATTTTTTGATATAAATGAATGTAAACATTAGTTGTTTTTATCTTGGTTTAACCAAATACAATGTATAATTTTTTTTTTTAAATTAAAGCACAAATATTTTTTAAAAAAAAAATAAAATAATTTAAAAATACTAATTTTTTAACTTCACAAAAAAAAAAATGTTAAGGCATAAATTAATTTAATTGAAATTTTAAAAAAATTATGTCAATTAACAAATTAAACAAAAATGATTTAGATTGAAAATGACCAGTTTGACATTTTAATTTCAAACTGGTCTGATTAATATTGTTTTGCATTATAAAATTTAAAATTCTTCATACTAAATATACACTAAAATATAAGTTGATTTAATGATGAAAAAAAAAAGATGATTACAGAATAAAAAATTAATAGCAAGTCACACAGGCAATTTATGCGATGAAATTGATTTAAAACCAAAATTAATAGTTTTAATCATGCAAAAACACCCACTGAACTGGACAAATTTAAGCAAATATTTAGAGCCAAATAATTTAAAAAAAAAAAAAAAACCCAAATTACAAATAATAAAAAAGTCAAACAACTTTTAAGATGAATAATTAACAAAAATTACAAACTTTGATTTAAAAATTAACAAAAAAAAAAAAAAATCAAGCACATTGCAATTAATTGCTAATTAAAAACTTATAAATTAAAAAAAATACAATTAATAGCATTAAAATTAATTTTCTTAATATTGAATATAAACGAGTTTAACAAAATTATTCACTTTCTATGCAAAATTTTTAATCCTTTGTAAATTGACTATAAGTACGTGCTTGACTATAATAAAATTAAAAAATTGACTTTAATTTTTAAATAAATCTCCACAACCAAGTATATTTCTATTCAACTTTTTTTCTTGATTTTCTTCTATATAATTAATTGTCCATTATAAAAAAAACAGTAAAAACAGATATTTATAAGATAGTCAAATTTGAAAAACTATTGATGTTTTAAAAAAAACATTCTTAACATTTTTCAAAGTTAAATTAGATCAACTTCTTTTGGATCAATTTATTTTAATATTGACACATTTTAATTGACAGATTTAGACAAAAAATTCTAAGGCAAAATATTTTTTCTTTACATTTTTTTAATATTAATATTAATGTTTTCAAAATGATTTGTAGAAAAAATGATTTGTATTAAACTGAAAATTTTTTTACTAAAGTAAACGATTCGAACTCTAAACGTCGACTAAAATGCTAAACTAGAAATATCAAACTGGCCTGAAAAATTTAGAACAGATTTTAATCTGCGCATGAACGGCCTACGGTGTTTTACATTGGTTTGAATTTAGATTTCTTATATGTAACAAAGTCGAAAAAATAAAAATGCAAACATTATTTGTAGCATTGTTATTAAAACTTCACTTTTTTTAACCCTCATTTATTTGTAACTGAATTGATACTAAATTATATTTTAACTACTATATAAGCCATACTGATGTAATTGTACACCAGATCAAATCGAAACTATGTAACTGATTTAACTTATTTAAAAATTATTATTCAAAAAAAAAATCAAATGTAAAAATGTATTTTAAAAAATAATCAATTTTAATTAAAGAAAACAAATTTATAAATATAAGGTTAAAATTAAAGTTGAAAGATGAGAAATTTTAAATTTTAACTTAGAATATTATATTGGTTCTATAGACTTAAAAATTGGATCAAGCAAAATAAAAAAATAACAAAAACTAAAAAAAAATAAACCAAGCAAGTACATTAGAAATAGATAAGCAAGAAAAAATTATATGTGTAATGATGAAAAAAAATAAATAAAATTTTAGTTCAAACAAATAGCAAATAAGTGCGGAAGAACAAACTAGTAAAGTCATAAAATCAAAAGAAAGGGCAAATAAGCACACACACTAGATATAAAAAATAGAGTAAAAATTGACAACAAAATGAAGAAAATGTAGCAAAAAAGTAAATGAAGAAAATAAAAAAAAAAAACGATAAACAGTAAAAAAAACGTGAACATATTCAATCAAAGGTTTGGGCTTTTGGCCAAATGTTACAAATAGAATTCAAATCAAACTTGAATTTAACTTTTTTGAACTGTTTCAGTTTTGATTTGGAGCCTTTCCCGCGTACAAAATAAGTTTTCTTATCCCACAAGATGTACTGATCCCTTGTCTTTAAAAAAACAAAATTATTTTAGCTTTTGGCATCAAAAATAAAATAAATGGAAACCAAGTTTAAAAAAATTAAAATATATTTAAAAAAAAAATAATAATTTTAAATAAACACCTTAAAATAGTTTTTACAAACATTGTTTTTTGATGACATTCAAAAAGTCAGAAAAAATTTATAATGTTTTAATCTTAATTAAATTAAATACTACGTTTCAGTAATTGTTTAAAATATTGTAATAATCAAATTTTGTTCAAAAGTAAATTTAAACTAATTTGCACTGTATTTGATAGCCAACAGCACTTTAATACAATAGAAACAGGAAATGAAAAACTGTTCTTTTTTCAAACCTATTTTACTATGTTTTTTACTTTGAATAATATGCCAACAACACGCACTCATGTGTCAGTTTATTTTTTAATTTGATTTGGACATTTAATCGCAATAATAAATAATGAATCTCATATCATATCAAGAGCCGGATGCTAGACAAACTCTTATAATTGGCCTAATCGACAAAAGTTTAGATTGTGATCAACGTTACTTATTACTATGTATCTATTAATAGTTATTGTTCACACTATCAATAGTGTTCAAAATTTATTTGAAAGTAAAGATGAACTTGAATTTACATGAATAAAAATTTTTTTTTAAAGGATGAAAAACTATGGAAAAAATTAGATAAAAAAGTATGTTTAATATAAAAAAAATTTAATGACAAATCGAAACTGCTAAAAAGAATGGGCAAAAATTTATTAAAAAATACATTTTAAAAACCTATTGTTTATTAGACACAACCACACAATTGTCTTTCCATTTGTTATGGGTGGGTCTACACTGGCCAATGGTTCTAACAAACCGCCTTTCAAACTGACTGTTTTTAATTTTTTTTTGATACTTTGTTAATTAACCAAACGAAATTTTATTTATGCATTTTAACTTGCTTTAAATGAAAAAACAAACCAATACAACATTATTTAGATTTATGTGGTTTTTAACTAGCACAAACGAAGAAACTTTTTCTGGCAAATTATGAGCAAAAATTTCTGTTTTTTCAGGCAAGACTGATGACAAAAAAAAAATTAAAATTAGTTTCAATGAGAAAAAAACAAAAATCGACAAAAAATAAAATAAAAGCAAAAAAAAAAATTACTAAATGTGAACAGTTAAATAATGAAAGTTAGTTTAATTAGCAATTTTTTTCAAACTTTTAAACCGTGATTTTCTTACTAAAGCAAAAAGAGCGCAAAATTTAAAGAGATGAATTCGCTAACTTTGCTGGATCAAGCCCTGCATGACTGAGTTAGAGTAAACTGTTCATAGTTCATAATAACTAATATTTTATATTAAAGGGAAAGTATTGTAATAAATTACTGACTTTCAATTATTATATGACAATATTTGGTTTTTTTGATTTTCTGGTCAGGTCGCTAATGCAAGTTAATCAATTGAAATGCACAGTTCAACCTAAATCAGAACGCCTTACTAATGAATAAGACATTTTGTCATTTACCATCTATGTAATTATTTATTCATTTTTCATTATTGTCTGATAATTTTTTTTTTTTCTTAATATGGCAATTACAAACTATTTATGGCTATTAAAAATTATTGGCTGTGAATTTAATTTTATACAAATGCTATTTATCAGTTGCTTTAAATATTTGAAAGTCAATTTACTTTTTAAAATTTTTGCATCTTAACAAAACATATTGGCAAACATAATATATCATTTTATAAAAATAAGAACTTCAATTTTATAAGAAAAAAGTAAACTTAATTTTAAGAAATCCATTTAAGACAATCAATAATGGACTTTAACAAACAAATTGTTTAAAAAGCGTAAAATCATTTTTTTTATTATAAAAATTATTTATAATTAATGAATTATGAATTTCATCGCAAAAAAACACATAAAAAGTTTGACTATTTGTTCAATTAACATTGAAATATAAGAAAAGTTATTTATAATTTATAAAAACAATGTATGCAAAAAAGATAAAACATAAATAAATGAGAAAAGATGCAAATCAAGCTACTGATTCTTCAACGATTTTAAGTAAAAGTAAATTTTGTCAAAATAATTCATAAAAAAAAAACTAACTAAATGGACATGTTATAGCGACCGGAAAAGAAAAACAAACAAAAGATTAGCTAAAAGACTTGACAAAAAGTAAATCCAATTTAGATATTAAAAAAATAGTAAATAAAAAGAGTATCTAGCTCTCAAGTGATTTTGTTTTTTATAGTTTATTGTATCGATAAACAGGGCGTCCTATGTAAGCAAGTTTTATTTTTTTTTTAGTTTGAAATTATATCTGTAAATAAATAAATAGGAAATAAGATTCTAAAAAAGAAACAGCCATGAAAAGCAAAAAAAATACGTTGACAAGTTTGATGAAATTTGTTAAAACGTTTTTTACTTTATTGTAACTTTGTTGATTTTTTTCACACTTGCTTGAACTTGTGTTAAAGGTTAAAAAAGACAAAAAACAAAGACCAAACGTCTTAAGCATGTTATCTTTTGTACCCAGTTTGCTTGTATTAAAATTAACTCTCTCTTTTCATCTTTGCAACTTTTTACTTTAATATTTTGTACTATTGCTCAATTATTATTATCTCTGCCATTACAGTCATCGTATAACTTGCTATTCACATTCAACTACATTTAAACATTTACTCTGACTGTCATTAATGGTCCTTCATTAAAATTGGAAGTCACACTTCACAAGTTTATACACTTTTCAATAAAGTGTTAACATGGTAACACTTTGCATACTGTTCAACATGTTTGATCCTATTTGTTTACACGAAACAACAGATATCATTTTGCATTTAAATACACTTATGGTTAACATTGAACCCGTTTTTAATTTTTAAACAAAAATACACTTGTTTAATTTAACTAACTTATCCAAATAAAGTGTAAATGTAAATATTAATTTTTTAAAAATAAAAAAATTATTCAAAAAAAATGATTCTTACAAGTTAAACTTATAATAAGATAGTTTTTTTTAGAATTACAATTTATTTTTAATCTTTAATTTTTAACTTATTTTTTTTTTATTTATTATAATAAACATTTATTTTAATTTACTTTATTTATCTTTAATTAAATTGTTTTTATTTATAATTTATTATATTTAATAATTTATATATTTATTTTAAAATTTTTAATTTATTTTCAAATAAACATTTGCAAAATATTGTTTAATATAAAAAGACTTATATAAAAAACACTAAACTTATATAAATCGTAAATAATACATTAAATTTTTTCTTCTAAATTACATAAATTTCATTTTTTATGAATTAAATTAAATAAAAAAAACTTCTTGATTCTATACATAGCACAATAAAAATATAATTTTTTTAAATTTATAAAAAACAGATACTTTTAATTATTTACAATAATAGTAAATTTTTGTACCAATATTTTTTTACAATATTTTTAATAAAATAATAGTTTTTAAATTAAAATATTCTTGTATAAAATTATATATTTCATGTAAAAAAAAAAATATATATATATATAAATTTAATCAATTTTTACATTACGAGTTTGAATAATTAAAACACTTTTTCTAGAAATATCAAAAATAAAAAAAAATGTAATTATTTTTCTATTTACTTATTTAATAATAAAAATATGTATAATAAATTAAAAATAAGTATTACAAATTAAAAGCAAATATTATAAATTAAAATTAAATCATATTATTTAAAAATAACTTTTATAAATTTAAAATAAATATAAATCAAAAAAATTAGTATTAAAAATGAATTTGAAAAATAGATTTAACTGTATGATTATTTATGCGGAAAAAAAACATTAATTTTATGTTAACACTATGCTTTAATTTTTTCCTAATTAAATTTTACATCAATATTGTTTCTTTATAACAATTATATTCAAGTATTTTCAATTAAATGTTCAAATTTTATTAATAAACAATATCCTATTAAATTTAGATTAATCAAGATGGCAATTTCATATGGTGATAAATTAGAAACCAACTTTAATGATGTACAAACATTGTCTATCGACTTATTTAAAAAATTTTCATCAAAAAACCAAAAACAAACAATTTTAATGGTGGACCAAAATATTTATTTACCATTCAATGTATTCTCAACGGATTGTGAACGTGTAAATCAAACTTTATTTAAAAAACAGACTGACAAATTATCATCAAAACAAGCTTGGTGTATTTGTAATTTAATCAAACAAAATTTAAATTTTTTTTCTGTGCCTTTGGGTTAGTTAAAAAAATATATCCTAACTTTACTTTTGTAAGATTATTATTTTTAAAAATAAGTAATTGAAATTAAGCTAAATTAGTTCCAATTTAGCCATAACTACTAGTTTTTTACCTAATCGTTTCCAATAAGCAAATAATCAATCCTGACCATGACAATTTAAGAATTTGTTATAATTTACTCATTTCTTTGAATTCTTAATCCCAGTTTGAATTAGATTGTTATTACTTGTTTGTTCATTTATTGAAAAACATCAAAACGGATATTCAAAATATTTCAAGATAGACGTTATGAATTGTTTAATGATATTCAGCGTCTTATTATAATGATAGAACAGATAGCGTGTAGGGCGAAACAAAAACCAATAGGTGTATTCAGGTAAATGTTGAATTATTCAGTTATTCAACTAACAGTAATGATGGCAATCACAAGACAACGAGTCTAAATTGTTCTAAGTCAAACACACGCTGGTTGTAGTAGGCGTGGATCCGCAATGGATCCAATGTAGCAATTCAACCACCGTGAATAAACCAATGGTGCAGAAGAAGAGAGAATAAGTAAGAAAAGAAGCAAAAGCAATGCAAAAACGGCGGGAACTATTCAAATTTGATTGATTTGACCTGACGGCCTATTGAGCCGATTTGCTAGCTAGGTTTCGATATTGTTCGTCTGTCTACCAAATGACTGACAAATAAGAATCGACCAAATGTCAACAGCATTAGCACCCTGAATCTGTTTGCTAAAATCCCGACTGATTAATCGCAATTCAATCGATTTAACCTTGCCATGTTATTGGTGAATTTTTTAAGCTAGTTTCTCGAACTCATCTCTATCCCCTTATTCCATTTTACATTCAATTTAAGCAGCTAAAATCAGTAGTTAACATTCACTTTTCACAATTTACTAAAAATAAACGCTGACATTAACTTAATTAAACTTTACATGTGTTAACTTGTCGAAACTCGATTTGATTTTAATTTTACTCTTCTTTTAATTTTTCTCTACTTGCTAGGTAATATTCAATGTCTACACCCAAACTATTCCAACAGTGAAAAACAATTTACAACACGTTTTCTTAATCAATGCACAATAGAACTACCAACAAAACTTCAAAAAGTTGATAAAGAAACATGCAAACCAATCGGACCATCAACTGTCTTATGCAATATTTGCTATTTACACAAACCATTGCGTAAGCCACCAGTTTCGACAGGTAAATTCATTTTATATTGATTATTATTTAAAAAATTAAAATTTATTTTGCTCGTACAAAAGATTTAATATTTGATTGCTTGAACTTGTTTTGAATAAAAGCAGCTTAAATTTGTTTCTTTGCCAAACTTTTTTATATTTTAGTATTTTTTTATTTGAATACATTTTTTTAACAGCTAATGTTCTTTATGCTGATTCTCTTAGATAGACTTAGATTATCGATAAAATATAAAAAAACAACTAATAAAATACTTCGACATTAGATGGTCATATATAATATAATAAACTTTCTTTTTCCTTAATTTAGAAAACAATAGAAACAATTTGTATATTAAAAACATAAAAAATATTGATTTTATGTTTGCAAGTGAAGTTATAATAACAATCAATTTACATTGTTTTTTGGCTTATTTAGTTAAATTAAACTAAAATTGAAAAATATAAGTACAATACTGTAGTAATGATGAATTTAGCATTTCTAAAAATTTTAATCAGTGAATTCGTTAAATAAAAAATAAGTAATTATGTCTGGTTAAAAAAATTTAGACAAAAAAATAGACCAAACAAAAAATTTAATAAACAAAAAAACAAGTTGTAATCAATATTTATAGCAAAGATCAACTTAAATTGAAGCTTATTCAAAAAAATTAAATTTTTTAAAAAAGCAATTGTGACCAACCATAAACTCCCTGATGGTCAATAAATGCGTGAATCAATTTAAAAATTTAAATTTAAACTGATAATGCACAAAACTGAATAACATTCAGACTAAAATAAAACCTAAAATAAAAAAAAAAGTGATTGGCCCATAATTCACAAGCAAGTGACCAACTAAATCGGAAATTAACAGGTTTAAGTAAATAACCTAAAAAAATTTATTTAATTATAAATTTAGTGAACAGACATTTTGGTTTAAAAAGTTTAAAATCTCTACTGATCTGTCACTTTTCTAATTTGCATGGTTCAAATATGATCTAGTCTATTGCAAAGACCTTTAACAAAATGTCAGCAGTGAAAATATTGAAAATAATGGTGTTGTAAATCAGTTTGTGAATATTTGACAGTTTTGCCTTTATTTGCTTTTATTTGCCTTTATTTGCCTTTACAATAGCTGTCTCGTAGTTTAAAGAAACCAGCTGCCAAAACATTTTGATTAACTTAAATTTAATTTGCACCTAGTCTTAAATTATTTATGCGCAAACTCACCACAACATGTAGTCAATGTATTTAATAAGATGAGCGACTTCTTTTGTATGCTCTAAACATTCATCTAAATATACTGCTAAACGTCTAATGCAATCAGCATAAATTTCAAATAACAGAGACTACTAATAGTTCCAAGATTAATCGATTTAAATCAATGCTGTTTTAAATCATGCAAATATTAAACAAGTGCTAATGCAAATAATGAATATTTCACTTAAAACATTGTATTAGATTAACAAAAAATTGACTTCACAAAGGAAAACATTTATCTATATTTTCAATTTGCTCTAAACGCATTTAATTAATTTTAAAAAATTATCTTTCAACTTTATTGCAAATATTTCAATTTCTTTTTTCTTTTCATAGAACTTGTAACTTGCAAACAATCCATGTACAACCAGATGAAAGACAATGTATTTGTGCTAAAGAAAAAGATATTGTTTTATTTAGTTAAACCAAGTATAAAAGATCCATGTTGTTGGGTAGTGACATTATTTTTTCTAGCTTCTTGTGTGCCCAGATGTTTTCTTTAAAACATACCTGCCATTGATTAACACAATACTTTAAGGTTCTATATTCAATCATCTGTTAACACATATATTCACCTTAATAGAAAAATACATAATAACGTATAATAACGATGTAAAGTTTGTTACATAACTATTGCCATCATTTTTTTCAGTTCTAGACTATGTTATAAAATAAATTTAGACGTGAAAAAGAATAAACAGAACACAATTGAAGCAAAAACAAGTAAAAATGCCAAAACCACAAACTTGTGCAAACACACGAACAAAAATAAAATGTTAAACTATCGATTATTGATCGAAAGTTTGAAGTTTGCCATCATATGGTCCACTATCTTTCTCATTAATATTGGTCATCATTGTTCATCTTTTGCACAAAAATCATGTAACTTTCCTTTTTTTTTTAATTTGCCAATATCATCTGCATTTGCTAATCAAATGCAGGTCAAACAACTAAGAAAATCTTTTGTTTTACTAACGCCCAAACTACTTGAGATGTAAAGAGCAAATTCGAAAGCAGAAAATTAAAAATTTCAATTAAATAAAGCTAAATTAAACGTAAACATTATTCATCAGTTTGAATTGTTGAAAAAATAGCATGTCAGAGATTTTGTATCAACTTTTTTGAAAAACATTTCAACTTTTTAAATACATCAAAAAAGCTTAACAAATTTTAAATGGCATCAATTTAATTGAATACATGTATACTTCGACAAAACTATCCGACAATTATTTAATCGTTCTAAGCATCTAAATGCTTAATATTAATTTCAATTTAAACTTTTTCTCCAAAACTAGATTTTAAATTAAAAAATTTAAAAATTGATTTAAAATATCAAAAAACAAATCGAATTCAATAAAACACTAGTCTAAATCTTTTAAGGCATTGTGCTTGTAAATATACTGAAAAAAATTATCTTTTGAATTACAAAGAAAACTCCTGTAACTTTCAAGTTTTTTGTACAAGTATTCTACACTAAAATCATTTAATACAATGTAATTATGAAATTTAATAACCTCGTCTCTAAACAGTTCATCTTTAAATGTAATGTAAATTAAATTTCTATTCGTTTCAGATGCTGCTAGTAATTGTATTACAAATTTAAAATAAATATCTCCACAAAAAGCTCCACATCCCCAGTTTCCTGTGGCTATGTGAGAAATCGAATTACTTTTAATAGCGTAAATTGAATCTAATTCAATATTTTTATCATATTCAGATTGATTGTAATCAACAAAAGCACAAAATGCTTTGTTTAATTCTCGATTTAATGCCCAACTTTCGTATTGCTTGTTTTTATTGGTACGATAATTTAAAGCATCCATTGCAACCACTTGAGTTTTTCTGCGTTTATAAATGTCAAACTGACGATCTTCGCAATAGTTGCCACTCCATTTGAAAGAGTCGGCATAACCTTCATAGGTGCTAAATTGTTCAACACCAGTAATTAATACGACTTCATTGTCATTAAGTCTTTCTGTGAATAACCTAGAAAGAATCAATTCTGGACAGATGACAAAACGGATTTCTTCTTGAACGCAACCCGTACCAAGAACTCCTCCTCCAATAAATTTGTTGGCAAAATCTACCTGAAGATGCGATTTTCCTTTAGACTCAATTGTGGAATCAGAATAAACTTTTACATCTTTGATTTTTTTAGTCGAGTTTGACCAATCAGGCAAACGGTCATTATCGATAAATCTTCTTTCATAGCTGATCACTCCAACCGGTGTGCAAGACGTAATCCGCTTAAAATAATGTAAGATGCATTTTAGCTTTTGAATTTTAAGTTTATTTTTTTCGTTCGACTTGGAAAACAACCTGAAAAAAGACAAATTTAGCAAAAGGAATAATTTTGATAAAAACATACTTGGTGAAGTTGATCTCAGGCAACAAACTAAACTGAGACGAGTTCCTATCTGGAAAAGTGCATAGGAACGCGTTGGCCAGTAGACAGCCGACTTGCAATTGAGTGAAATGTAAAGTCACATTGGTTTTCTGTTTTAAAATAGGAATCGGTTTTTTGATTAAGTGAGGCAGTTTTAGAGCCAACTCAATTATACTGGGTAATAATATTTGAAAAAAGTCTCTTCTCTCTTGTTGATTGAACTCGCAATCAATAAGAATGGACAAGTTTTCAAACGGTTTTTTAGTCAAAGTGGGATTGTAAGTTTGTATGCAATTGATTAGCTGACTAGAGTCGCAAATGTGACCAACCAAGCAAGATTTTATTAGATCCCAATTAGAATCGGACGAACTCGGACAGACGAGGTTAAAGCGGCTGTGAGGTAGCCTGACATTGTTTGGATTTTGCCAGTGTTCAAGAGTGTCATCAAACTGGTCAGGACAAGGTTTCGGTGTGGAAAAAGACTGGCAACAATCTTTAAACTGTTCTAAATCATAAAAATAAATGTTTTGCTTATCCATCAGGCTGGCTCACTTAATATAGTTAAACTAAGACACGACCTAGATGTAGAATGACAAGATAAAGCTAATGGTCCTAGTTGACAAATTGCTGATGGATTAAAATGAAGAATCGTTTAAGTTGCCAAAACTTAATGCAATTCGGTCAGCTCAGACTGCACCTGCGTGGCTGGACTGTTGCCGAGCAACATTGTTTGTAAACAGGATGCTTTTGCACTATTGTAGATGCATTAGTTACAAAGTAGAAGTCAATTTTTTGCAATCAACATTCCCAACGTATTTAGTTTGACAGCCATATTAAGAAACCTTTTCAAGAAACCTTTTTCAAAAACCAAATTAAAAAGCCATACTTGCATACCGTTTAAGAAAGGAAGGTGCAATAGTTAAAAAGCGAGACCAATTGAGAAACACTTTCATCCGTCTACTCTTTGTTTACTTAATTTAAAATGACCAACTACATCAAATTGAAAACTAATTTAAAACTGTGCATTCAGCGGCTGAAAATGGCTCGGAAGAAAAAAACTGAGCTGGCCCAAAAGTGCAGGAGAGAGATCGGGGAGTACTTGGTAGACGGAAAGTTTGAAAGAGCCAAAATCAGGATCGAACACATCATTAGAGAGGACTATTTGGTTGAGGTAAGTTTTGAAAAAAATAAAACATAACCTAAAACTTTCTCTTTAAGGCAATGGACTCTGTGGAAATGTACTGCGAAATTTTGCTCACTAGATTTGGACTAATTGAACAGATGAAGACGCTGGACAACAGCCTTTCAGAAGCTGTCTCATCCTTAATCTGGGTTTCGCCTCGGCTTCAGAGCGATATCAGTGAAATTAAAATTGTAGCCGAACTGCTAATGCAAAAGTATGGAAAACTGTTTGCACAACTTTCTGAAAAAAATAAATGTGAACTTGTGCCTCCTGAGTTAATTGCAAAAATGTCAATCGAAACTCCCCCCAAATTGCTTGTGGAACAGTACTTAATTGGTAAATACAATAATATTGCAATATTTAGAAATATTTAATTAAATTATACTTTTTTCAGAGATTGCAAAGTCTTTAAACATTCATTACACGCCTGACGAAAAAATATTAAAAGACAAAAATGATAATGATGACGATGGAAACGGAGATAGCAAAAGTTGTAAGAAGAATTTAATAGACCTTGATGACGCTTTGCCTCCGCCTGTATTATCACCAACCACTTCATCCAATTTTAAAGATCCTCATATTGTTCGACCAATAGGATTTGATTTATCAAACGACCTGCCCAGTTATGATAAATCAAAAAGTGATTCTGTTTTTTCAGGTCAAATGCCAAATGTGAACGACTTTCCTCCACCCGCTTATAGTGCTGCAGTGCAAAATAATAATAGCAAACAAAGTCCTATTCCGGCACCAAGAAATTTCATTAACCATAATGTGGAAAATTTAAAATTGCCTGAAATTCCTAAAACATTACCACCTACGAGTCCATCCGAAAAAGAAATCGCCAATTATTCAAATGATGAAGAAGAAGTTGACTTTGAAGATTTATCCAAAAGATTTGCTGCACTTAAAAATAAAAAATAATCAGATTTAATAATTAAAAAAGAAATTAATTATGTTTACTGATTTTTATAATTGTACTAATAGTAGATGGAGCTTGTTCATGTAAACACACTTAAAAAGATGTTGTCACAAAAATTTAAAATAAATAATTTAGTACAAATCAGAAACTTTTATTGTCCACTAAATAAAATGGCTAATTCTAAATTTGAATATGTTCGTGAAAACGAAGATTATACAGAAAAAACGTTGTTGGATGAATGCTTTATAGTTGTTAGAATAGACGGCAAGCAGTTTCACCAGTTTTCAAAGGTTCATAACTATTTAAAACCAAATGATAAAAGGTAATCGATTAAAATATTTATTTTTGGTAATATTATACTTGTTTTAAATTAAGAGCTTTAGATTTGATGAATAATTGTGCCAAACATGTGATGATGGAGTTCTTTCCACACATAGTGGCTTCATATGGTAAAATGCAAATTATTGCAAATTAAAATTATTAATTTTAACTTATATCTAGGTCAAAGTGACGAATATAGTTTTATTTTTCACAAAAACAGTAAGATTTTCAATCGAAGACAGAACAAACTACTTTCCATCGTAGTGTCAGCTTTTAGCTCGGCATTTGTGTTTTTTTGGAGTAAATATTTTGATCAAAACAGTTACAGCAATCAAATTGTTCTAGAATACCCGCCTTCATTTGATAGTAGATGTGTTTTGTATAGCACTCAAAGCGAGATAATTGACTATTTAAAATGGAGACAAGTTGATTGTCATATTAATAATCTGTATAATACGACTTTTTATGCGTTGACTGGTCAATATATTAAATGGGTTTACTGTGAAGAAACTAATAATTACAAACCTTTGACAGTTTGTAGCCTTAAAGAATCTTTAAGTCCGAAAGCAGCTGAAGAAAGATTAAAAGGAACAGTTAGCGAACAAAAAAAGAAGCAAATTCTTAAGCCAAATTTTAACATAGATTATGATTTGGAGCTAGAACAGTTTAAGAAAGGGACTTTAATTTGGATAAATAAAGACAATATTAATTTGGATTCCTACAGGAAACAATTGAAAAGAAACAAACGAATAGCTTTGAAAGAATTTTTACTTGACAAAATTCAATTGAATATGGAACACACAGATATAATTAATGACCATTTTTGGGAAAAAAACCCAAATATTTTTTCTGATTTAAACTCTGAATTTGCTGATAAATAAAATATATTTTTTTAATTTTATTCATATAATTTGACAATATTTGGGAAATTAAATACTTTTTTAGAGAAGATCGTATTTTAAAATTGAATCGATAGGTAAGTAATGAACAATTAATGGATTTTATAATATCTTAGAGATGATATTTTGATAGCAATTGTGCTTTAATTTTAATAATAGGTTTTCAAAGTAATGTTTTAGCAAAAGTTTTTCATATTAATGTTTTAGTAAAAGTTTTTCATATTAATGTTTTAGTAAAAGTTTTTCATATTAATGTTTTAGTAATAGTTTTTTATAGTAATTTTTTAGTAAAAGTTTTTCATATTAATATTTTAGTAATAATTTTCCATAGTAATGTTTAAGTAATAGTTTTCCATAGTAATGTGTTAGTAATAGTTTTCTATAGGAATGTTCTAATAGTAGTTTTCCATAGTAATATTTTAGTAATAGATTTTTCATAATAATGTTTTGGTAATATTTTACGGCATGCTAAAGTTGTGCTTGATTAAATTTATAAAAGAGGGAGCCAAGAAGATTTATGACTAACATGCGCAAACTAACATGTCTCTAGTTCCTTTTCCTTTTTGTTCAGTTAAAAAATTATTATTTGTAAACTTGTATTATTGTTGGTTTGAGTTCACGTTGGATTTAATTAGACCAGTAATTAGAAATGGTAAGTTTTAATTATTTATGTTTATTAAGTTTATTTTTTTACCCTTTCCAAACATAATCATTCCTAGCTATTGTCTCTATCGCTAGATCAACTTAATAAACTAATCTTTATTTTCATATGTTTACAGCCTCCAAAGGACAATAAGAAAAAGCCTGAAAAGGCACCAAAGAAAAAGGAAGGATCTTCCGGAGCCAAAGCAAAGAAGAAGAAGTGGTCTAAGGGAAAAGTGCGGGATAAGTTAAACAACTTGGTTTTGTTTGACAAAGCAACATATGAAAAATTACTTAAGGAAGTACCAAGCTATAAATTAATAACTCCATCAATTTTATCTGAACGTTTGAAAATCAGAGGGTCATTGGCAAAAAAAGCTATCAACGAACTATTAAATCAAGGTTTAATTAAGCCAGTTGTTACACATCATGCCCAATTAATCTACACAAGAACAACAAAGGCTGATGATGAAGCAGAAGCTTTTGAATAATTTAATTTGTAATTTAGACTCAACATTTTAGTATATAAATAAAATCTTTATTTTAAGACTAGTTTATCTAAATTTTGACTCTGTTAATATTTAAAATAGCTTGAATACTTTTGCAATGTGAATAATAGAAATGTTTAATTGGATTTTTTTGTGGGTTCGTAAGGTGGATAGGAATGTTGTTGGTTTGAGCTTTGAGCCGAGCTTGGTGATGAATTGGTTTGGAGAGTGTAGCTTGGTTCTGAGCTCAAAATAATGGGTCCGTTGTTGGTTGTCTGAGCCTGTTGCTCATAAGCAGGTGGAGAACAATTTTGATCGTAAGGAGTACCAAATTGTGTAGCATAATTGACCGAAGTTCCACCAGGACCTAGTGGATTTTGTGAAACATTGGGCTGGTAAAGACCAGGATACGGTGGTGGTGCTTGATTAGTGTAAACAAAGCCAGCTGGTGGTGCTTGACTGAAAATTTGAGTAGGTAGAGCAAAACCGATAGGATATTCAGGTTGATAAACATATTCCGGTGCTTGATAATATTGAGATGTAACGGAATCTGTGTAAGGTGGTGGTGGCTGAAAGTGGCTTTGCTGAGCAATTCTAGAAACTTCCTTAGCTGCATTACTTAACGCTTGTCCAAATTCGATAGCTCCTCCTCGGTTAAATTTCAATTTGAATAAAAAAACATTTTGATCTGTAGGAGACGTGTTGCTAGCAGAATCAGTCCTCACTTTCCCTTTGATGTAATTAGAGCCAAATACAGGTTGTTCCAGTTTAAGATCAAACATGGCGTAGAAAGGGGCGGTGAGAGACTGAAACTGGTGATTTTGGTTGATGGGCTTAGCGGTAAAGACGACTCGATGAGTGGTCAAGTAAATTCTACCTTTAGCCTAAAACGAAATAGAATAAATTATAAAAATGAAAATTTAGAAAGAAAGGCCTTACGGATCCTTTGCCGTCCACTTCGCAAGAAACTTGATCACAGTAGACAAGAATGAGTTCACCGTTAAAAAGTAAGATGCCACCGTCTTGGTGGTGGCTGGTGTTCAAAGAGGCCATTTTAGCACAGAAGTAACAAATTAAACTGAACTTTGCTAAGAACGAAAAGCCGAGTTCACTTTAGAAGAATTGCGTAGTTTCTAGATTAGAAGAATGCGTAGCATTTAGTATTATGAAGTTTAATTATTTCGGACCAAGATAATGATAGAAAGAAGAACAAAAGTCAGCACAAAACGATTTGCTTTGTTTGGTTTTAATTAGCGAATGTAGTTAAATGGTGATTTGTTGGTAATTTTATTGCAATGACTGTGCAAGTTATACGATTATGTAAATAATCGAAACTGTTCGACGCTATTTGCACGAATCGGAACTGAATATCTGTTTCGAGTAACTTTTTATCTAAAGTGGTAGATGCTGGTAAGGATTGAGAGATCAGGTCGGCTTAGAAGGTTCGAAATGCGAGAAAAAAAACACTTCAATAAACATATAATCACAGAGAAACTGGACATGGGAAATAATTAGTTCAGATAAAGAGCTTAGTAACAATTTAACCTTAAGATATTAGACAAAAGTTGGCCTAAAAGTTTTATACATACCCTAAAATAAAGACGAGCATAAATTTGTGTATAAAACTTAGAATAGAAGCCAGAACAAGAGCACGAAAAGAGCTACATGAAAGCTAAATCAAACTTTGAATAAAACTCTTTTAAAAGTAAAACTTTCAAATAAAGCTAATGCTGAGTTTAGAAGTGCTTTGCAAATATGTCTTATAGTCCAGATCAGATAACACTTGATGGAGCCATTGCAAAACGACTTTACGATTTGAAACAGCTTGACTATCTTGTCTGAAAAAAATCAGTCATATCTTATAGAACCGTGAATCAACTGCACCCGCAGCCATGCTAAGAAGAATACGTCTAAAATACCATTCTTTAGAATACAATTGTAGTTGATTCGAAGAGTAATAAATTTTTACATGCATGCAGATAAAATCGGTCTTCTTTGCATTTTACAGTCACTATTCTGGTCACAAATGCAGACCAAAAAGTGCTACCACAGTATCAATGAATTGGACTGACTTTAAACGCAAAAACTTAAAAATTAATAAACGCGAATTTTATTTTATTCTGACAGCTTTGAAGGCAACATTTTTGCAATATTTGGCAACCAAACCATTACACTTGTAAGTTTCAGGTGCATCTTTTGTTCAAGATTTTCATAGGCATTCATTGTCGGCACCTTTAAAGTTAATCAAACTGTTTTCTTAAAACTGTCTTATTTTTGGTGAAATGATTGTCTTTGAAGCCGTACATTTGAATGCTGTATTGTGCATCCCACACGTGTATCTTCAACATGCGTGTCACATTTGCAAATCAAAATTGCTCTGTCTTTAAAAATGTTTCTTAGAACTTAAGAAATTGCGACACATTAAGCTCGACTGCAACAATGTCCAAACTCTGCAGATTGCTTGTCAAGTAAATCCTAAGGACTTATGGCTTGATAAAAGTTTGCTTGTTTAAAAACTCCGCCTTTACTTGATTTTTTTTGCATTTAAAAAAACGGAAAAAAGTGTAAACAAAAAAAACATAAACAAATTGCTCTTTGTGCGCTCAGAATCCACTTAAGATGATCGTCTCTATTTTAACTTAATGGTGTGATTTGAACTATCTTAGACTATTGAGTTGTTGAAAGTAAATTCATTGGAAGTCTCTTTTTTAAAGCATCCCACATCGAAGCTTGTTTAACTCTGATATTTGGATACTCGCTTAAATTGCATTGTTGAGTTTAAACACAGACAAAATGGTAAATTATTCGTTCTCTTTCATTCTCATCTCACTTTTGTTCATTTGCAGCTAATCCGTGTACAATCTAGAGAAGGAACGAAAAGAATAGAATGTAATTCAAATGACAAAGTACTTACTATTTTTGATAAGGTAATTTCTTTGCCATTCTTATGTTTTTCTCTAATCTTTTTTGTCTCGCTCTCTTCTCATTTCTTTATATCAACTTTCTTAGGTCAAAGACGCATTCAATTTAAATAGAAAATTTAAATTATTTAAAGAAAGAAACAATAAAAATGAAATTAAAAACACCACTACAATCACAGTTGGAGACCTTGGTTTGCAGCACGGTACAATGATATTTCTTACCTACGAACCTGAAACTGATTCCAACGACATTAATGTGGGAGCAAGTACAAGTAGTAATTCAACAAATTACACCAATGGTGATATTAATCCTTCTACTCCGATTCTCAATAAATTTCATTCTGTGCAAGAGGATGAAATTGATACTCAAATGTGGAAATCAGATGGATTAATTGAAAGACCTCGAGATGCTGTAATGTGTAAGCATGGAGACAATGCCAAATGCGTCAGTTGTATGCCTTTGGAACCTTTTGATGAAGAATATCTTAAAGAAAACAAAATTAAACATTTATCATTCCATTCATATTTAAGAAAACAAACCAGAGGAATCGACAAAGGAAAATTTGCTGCTTTAGAAAATATAAGTTGCAAAATTAAAGAAGAATGTACTGGACATTTACCTTGGCCCAAAGGCATTTGCACTAAGTGTCAACCTACGGCAGTCACTTTATCTAGACAAACATATCGACACGTTGACAATGTCATGTTTGAAAATGCATCAATTGTGGAACAGTTTTTAAATTATTGGCGTACGACTGGTCACCAACGTATTGGATTCCTTTATGGATATTATGAACCCCATAATGTTGTACCTTTAGGTATTAAAGCCATTGTGGTGGCTATTTATGAACCCCCACAAGAATCTTCTATGAATCATGTTAAATTAACTTTGCCCGATCCAAATGAAAAAACTGTAAATGATTTAGCTAACGAATTAGGTTTAAAATGTGTTGGCTGGATTTTCACTGACTTAATATCCGAAGATCCTGCAAAAGGAACTGTTAAACATATTAGAAATGTTGATAATCATTTTTTGAGTGCTCAGGAATGTATAATGGCAGGCCATTTTCAAACTTTTCATCCTAATCCATGTAAATTATCTAATGAAGGATATTTTGGATCGAAATTTGTTACAGTCATTATTACTGGAAACAAAAGTAATCAAATTCATATGGAAGGATATCAGGTTTCAAACCAATGTATGGCTTTAGTAAGAGACAATTGTTTATTACCAACTAAAGATGCCCCAGAATTAGCATACGTTAAAGAAACATCAAAAGAACAATATGTTCCTGATGTTTTTTTTACTGAAAAAGATAAATTCAACAATGAAATAAAGCAAATTGCAAGATTACTTCCAGTAGAATATCTTCTAATCGATGTACCGGTTTCAACACCTTTAGAACAAAAGTTTACTTTTAACGCTAACATTAATAAGAAACCTTTTTGTATAGAAAATCGTATGATTGAAAATCATTTACAAGATTTTAGTTCCCTTTCACAATATTTGAGTCAATTCACTAAAGAAGAATTTTTAGATGCGGTAAAAGATTTTCATTTCTTAATTTATTTAAATACAATGGACATGATATCTTTTAAAAATGATATAAAAAAATTGCTTCACGCAATTAAAATGAATGACAAACAATTAGCGCTTGAATGGTCAAAAAATGAAAATTGGGCAACGTTAGAACAATTAATAGAAGCACAAAAAAATGGTAATTAAAAATAAATTAAAAAAAATATTTTATTAATTTAGGTTTATTTTAGTGTCTCCGATTGAAAATTCAGTTACCAATGAACCAAATACAACATCGAATAAATGGTCTTGCCAACATTGCACTTTCGAAAATACAACGACCAAATCTAATTGCGAAATGTGCAATCTTCCAAGACATTTTTAGTTTAATGCTGGTAACTAGTTTACAATTATCATCAAATGAGATAATATTTAATTATTCAATGCTTTGGTTGAACAGTATGTGAAACTTCTAGCAATGTACAGTTCATCTTAATTTGATAATAAAATTTTTTTTTTTAAAAATGTATTATAAATTTAAAAAAATATAGAAATCTGTGATTTGACATAAATAATACTAGCAAAAATTTTGTAAGTATATTAAAATGTAATTTCTTATTTCTTTTTAAATAATACCAAATCAATTACGATTAAAATGTTTATATTAAATTAAATACAAATTATATAATAAAAAATTAAACAACTTTGATAAATTAGCAATTGAATATTAAAATGCTCCATTTTTTCAATCATTTAACTCAGTGGGCAATTATATGCATAGAAATTAAACTAAGCACTTATGGGTGGAAATTCGCCATCATATTTATGAAGAACATCGGGTTCCGGGAAAACTTCATCATCTAAAAATTTAAATATAATTAATTTTTTAAAATTTCAATTTCGTTTGTATTGAAAAAATATTTAGTATTAATTTAAAAAGAAATTATTCTGTGATTAGTCATAGGCATTAAAAAATATGAAGTTTTTTTTTGCTTTAATAAATTACCTGAATAAATCATTTGAGCAATCGATGGTTTTTGTTTTCGCACAATGGCAGCATAGCTGATATATCCTATCAATTTTGTATTGTGTGAACAATATTAACTTATAAATTTTTTTATAAACAAAAAATTATTTGAAGCTCTGATTATTAGTTTAAATTAAAAATCTAACATGCATGAACTTATGTAAAAATTAACAAAAAATAAATAAAACGTAAATTTTAAAAACATAAATAAAACTTATGAAACTAAATAAAACCTAAAAATTAGAAAAAATACTTTTCAAATTAAAGTTAAACTTAAAACACCAACCTTGGCTTCTTTCGTTCTAACATCGATCGATATAAAATTAAACTAAAAAAGAAATTCAGATAAAATGACATAAAATAACAAATGCTTCTTAAAATCCAATAATAAATTATTGTTAACATTTGAAAATGTTTGATATAAATCATCATCAAACTTATGTTTTCAGTTTTTTACACTGTGCTTGAACATAATCAAAAATGTCCAAAAACAAGTAGCTTAAAAATGTATATAAATCTAACTAACACCGGTTAATTGTGTTTGCATTTAAAACATAAAAGGTATGTTACCCGTATCATCTTCTTCTAACACCAGATCGCTAAGTTTATGCTGTTTAAGTAAAGTGCAGTCACCTCCGGTTTCAAGATCTAAATTATAAATATAAAGATAACCATCAACGGAAGCAACCAAAACTCTGTATTCTCCTTGTAATTTAGTAATGGCTACAGAATTACCAATAGAAGCAAACGGTAACATTGCAGTTGCAAAACTTCGCCATTGTCTCATAAATTCTCCAATATTAGTAGGCAAATATTCAACTGTATTTATCAAAGCAGTATTAAAATAAGACATCCAACCTTGTTCTTCAGTTTCTTTTTCACTTGCGAATTAAAAATTAAATAAAATAAAAGTTTTATACTTAAATTAATCTTACTTGACTACATTGGGATCTTCTAGTTTGAATATGTGAACAGTTTGAGTGTTTGAACATGCGGCCAGTAATTTTGAATCATCACTAAAACTTAAGTTTGAAATGGACACACATCTGGCATATCCACGTCTAAACTCAAATAATAATTGACCATCCCTAATTGCAAAAACTCTGATTACAGTGCCCTTAATGAAAAATGTTTAAAAAAATATTAATAAGAATTGAATAAAGAAAAGAAGTTGAAAGAAAGCTAACTTTTTCAGAAGCAGTAGCAATTTTTGAGCCTGAAACGTTAAATGTAATTGCAGCAAGTGGATTATCATGAGCAGCAATAACGATTTTGTTTTTAAAATCGACTAAATCAAAAATAATAAGTTCACCACTAGTCACACTTCCTAAAAAGTAAATAAATAATAAAGTTTAAAAGTAATTAAATTTGAATTTAATTAACATTACTTACCGGGATAGGCTATATAATTATTTTCACTTGTTAGAGCTACAAGTCCTGTTTTATTAAGAGGAGTATCTCGAATCACATGGATCATAGCAAAATCTGACATGCGATGAATAAATATTGCATCTTCAACAACAACTACCATACGTTGACGATTGAGTTTGACAGCAAGCACAGTGTTGGCATAGCTTAAGCTCTGTATTTCTTGAGTAGTTTTAAAGTGAAATACTACAAGTTTTCGAGGTGAGTTTAAACTAACCAAAGCCACCATAGAAGCACAAAATAACCTTTCGACAATACTAATATTAGCCTGTTCTGTTGAAAAAAAAGAAATAGTATTGAAGTATTGTAAAGACAAAAAATGAGTTAAACATTAAATGAACTAAACAAAAAGTGAACTAAATGCTACCTTCTTCATGACAAACTCTTAATTTGTCAAGTGATTCAAAAGAAATTAATTTATAGCCAGATTTTGTGCCAAGATTGAGAGACCTATGGAGAGAAAAAGGTTGAATTATGAATAGCGATGAAATGTAAGCTGTGAAAGCGAACTTACGTGTTGTTTTGATTGAATTTGATGAATAAGATGTCAGTGGGGTTTTCGTTTTCTACCGCCTTACTCATATTGGGTAGATAAAGTGGGATAATAAAGTTACAAAATGTAGAAAAAATGTTATAAAGGTAAGGTTTGAGCAAAGTGAGATGTAATGAGTTGGTGAGTGTGTGGATGTTGGTGAAGTGGTAGAAACAAGTTAGGCTAGAAAAAAGCGATGGTTGTTGATGAGAAGTTTGCAAGAAATTAGTATGATTTAGCGTGAATTTAGTGGGAATTTAGCGGAATTTATTGGAATTTAGTGTGGATTTAGTGTGGATTTAATGAGGATATGATGTGAATCTGGCAGAGAGTTGGTAGAGAGTTGATAGGAAGTTGGTAAAAAGTTGGTAGAAAGTTGGTAGAGAGTTGGTAAGAAGTTAGCAAAAAGTTGTTGAAAAACTGGCAAAGAATTAAACTGAAGGATAGCTGAGGGGTTGCGGATTCGCGGCACCAAATGCACAAAAATTTTGTGGTTCAATAAAGAGGTGAATATTTTGGCAAGGGTGAAAATCGTGATAGCCAAAGCTTTATTCGGAAGTGTGATTCTTCTACGTTTTTATTGTTTTTGATCAAATAAATCCATTGCGCCTGACAAACTACAAGATGTAAACAAACGTTTTGGCGCCTTCTCTCGATCGAGCTGTTTGTCAACAAAAGCTGCTGGCCCCATCTGGAGAGCCAGATGATGGCAATGGCGTCGGTGTATGTAAACATAGTGTATTGGCCGGCAGTTTCAACTTATCATCTTTGTTTAGTGTTTGATCTTTTGCTACGTTTGTAACATCTTTGCAGGTTTGCAACATCTTTGCAGGTTTGCAACATCTTTGCAGGTTTGCAACATCTTTGCAGGTTTGCAACATTTTGTCCGATTTGCAACATTTTGTCCGATTTGCAACATTTTACTCATTTTGCAGTTCTTCCACTGAGGTGACAATCAGTTGCAACATGTTTCCACCGGAAACTGCAGAAAAACAACAAAACGACAGAAGAAGACTTTTACACGCCTCAGTTTGCGCCATGCTTCTGGACCATGGATTCCATAATGCCCAAAACGCTGCTGTTGAAACTTTAGTAGAGATTATGCAATCTTTGATTTGCGAGCTCAGTCGGTCTGCCCAGTCCTACTCAGAACTATGCGGCCGCAGTAGTCCTCTATTTGTTGATGTGTTTATTGCCATGGTGGAAATGGGTCTGAACACCCACACTTTGGTTGAGTTTGGACGTCGCAAGCAAAAGTTTCTTTTGCCTCAGCCTCAGGTTGCACAAAAACAGCCTGTTCCTAAAATCTTACAGGCTGGAGAAAAAAAATCACTTTGTCATTATATTCCTGACTACTTTCCATCTTTTCCAGATGCTCATTCTTACATTCGCACCCCTACACACAAACAACCAGTGACCGAATACGAAGCCATTCGAGAAAAGGCCTCTAGTCAGAAACGAGATCTAGAACGCGCTCTTACGCGATTCATGGCCAGGACTAATGATCAAACTGCGACCCACAGTTTGTTTCCTGACGAACAATCCAGCCAGATTTTCCCTTTGATACCCCTAAATCTTAAATCAAACAGCTATCTAAGTGCTCTTTTACCGCGTGATCAGATTTTCGAAAACGACGAAAACAATAACACTTTTAAAAAAAATAAAAAAAAAGATGAAAACACTAAACCTTTAGACGAAAACTCAGAAGATAAAGATACAGAAACTAAAGATGTTGAAGAAAATAACAGAAACAATGATCATTTTAACAAAGCCGATAATGAAAACGATGTTCTAGATAACCCATTTTTAAGACCTACAAAGATATGTCGGAGAAGGAGCTCTAAACCTTTCAATATAGGCAAATTATAATTTTATTTTTTCAAAATTCATTAAATTCATTAATAATATAACAATTTAATGAAAAATATATCAATAAACATGTAAATAGTCATCAAATATGTTAAATAAAACTCTTTTTATAAACGTTCTAATCATTTTTTTAATGTTCATTTTTTCTTCGAGGACCAAATTTCAAAATTTACTTTTTCAAATATTCATAAAAAAAAAAAAATAAAAATAATATACTAAAATATTCATTATTAGATTAAAATGTAAAATACTTTTTTATTCTTATTGTTTTATTTTTATATTCTAGGTCATTTTTAAAAAAGTATGTAGATTACTAGGTGCTTTATGAGTTTTTCATTTTTTGTCTTTTTTTCATTTAAAGATGAACTGCTTTTTGGCTTTCAGCATTTTATTTAAATTTTTATTTGATACCTTTTGCACATAAAACACATTAAAAAAAAAAAAATCAAATTAAGAATTAAAAGTGTTGAACGTGCTTACTTTTCAGTTAAAATAATTAAGTATATTTTACAACATAAAGCAGAATGATCATCGTAAAAATGTTCAATGAAAATAACCAAACTAAATATATTTAAAAACGTTTTATGGCCACCATTTTTCAGGCTAATATAGTAAATATAAGCTAATTAAGACAAGTTTTTTTTTTTAAATAAGATATTCTCTTTTCAATGACTGACACTAACTGTAAAATTATCATAAATGTAATATGAACTTGATTAAAAAAATTATTATAAATAAGTTTTGGTATATTTAGCCAAAAAATTTTTTATTGTATCTTGATAAATTTAAAATGCAATAAATGCCAGTAATGTTTATTTATTTATTTTTTTTCTTAATAATATGGACAAAAAATAATTATATATCAATTAAATATTAAAATAAAACAAAATATAAATAGTTTAAATTTAAATAATTTAAATGATTTATATAATTTATTGATTTTTTAATTTTAAACGTTTTTCCAGCTAAATACTAAATTGCTGTTTAAATTGAAAAACGGCATTTAAAAATAATTAATTTAAATGGTTTGCAAAAACGATGCATTTTTATGGTAAAAATATAGAAAAATTTAATAAACAAAATAATATATCAAAGTTAAATAAAGCTGGAGGCTAAAAAGTGAAAAATAAACGAAAGTAAAACAGTTTTTTAATTTTATAAGTTATAAAAAATATATAAAAAAATAAGATAGACGTAAATCAGAAAGATGGTTAAAAATAAAGCGCAACAAGTGGAAATGAGTTTAAACATTTAAAGATGACAATCATTATGACATTGGATTACAATCAAATAAAAATGTGACACGATTGAACCCAATTAAACTTGATCAGCTTGATTGAGAATTTAAAAGATACGACTGATTTTTAATGACCTTTAAAATTTGGTCAAATATAAACAAAGCCTTAACAAAGTTTAAATAAAATTCAAAAAAGATAAATAACTTTTTAAGATTACAATTTTTAACTAAAACTGGTCAAAACGGTCATAATGTCTATTAAAACCGGCCATAATCTTTATCTAACATCACTTTTAAAGTTCTATTCTTTTACACAACTAGCCTTTAAAACAAATGGAGAGCTTAAATTACCGCAATACTTGAACGGCAGCGTTTGATGTGCTAATTTAATTAGAGTGCAAATGTTGCAAGCTAAGAATCAAACAGGTAAACATTTTTAAAACTTATTAGAAATCCATTTAAATTTAAGAAAGAAATGAGAAGGTTTGCGATTATAAAAATGCTTTAACGTGGCACACATTGAGCTTAAATTTGATTATCTATCTTTTTTATTTCATTCACCTTTATTTATTTTTCATTACTTTTCCTTTGTCTTGACTTTTGAATCAACAAAAATGTTTGTCCGTCTTCATTTTCTCAGATCATACCACAATTTTGACAATTAATGCCATCAAGTTATTCCATTGGAGTTTCAATTTATTCTTTTTTGTCCTTAATTTATAAAGATTAGACTTTAAATCTTTACTTGCATGTTTGTTGAGAATTACAACTGTAATTACATTCAATATGCATCGTGTTTAAATTAAATTATACTAAACATTCTAAAAATCGTGATCACGTTCAATACTTGCTAGTTTAAATAAATCACCGCAAATTAATCCATGGACGCAGTCTGTGGCAATTGTGACTTTTGACAGGATAACGGAGTCTAGCTAAAGTTTACTTTTCTATCAAACTGAATAACCTGAATTTAAATTTAATTAAAATGATTGATTAATATTATAAAAAAAAAATTTATATTAAATTGATTTTTATTTTAAAATTTTGCAATCAACAATTAAATTTTTTAAATTTGATTTTCTTCTTCCTTACTAAAAACAAACTAGTTCTTTTATATTTCTCTTTTAAGCAAAAAGTGAAAATTCGATTATCATCATTAAAATTTAGTTTTTAAATATAATTTACCAATGTTTTATGCTATTATGATTTTAATATGATTTTTATTATAAATTGTTTCACCTTTTTTTTTGTTTCAACTTTAATTAAGATGTTACTTTTGTTTACCAATGCTTTTTTAATCAAATGCTAAACCACTAAACTTAAATTTATATCCAATTTGACACAATATATAATTGAAGTTAACTAAACAATTTGAGTTTCATTTGTTTTGTTTTATAAATTGACTTTTTAACTTTAAAAAATTTTTCTTTGTTTTGAAGTACTTAAATTTTTTCATTTTTTTTTATGTCTCTGATGGTTAATAATAATAAATATCAACTACATTTAAATTATAATCGTGTTTGCTTATTAAAAACTAGCTGTTATTTTCTATCATAAGCATGCACATTAAACATTTTGGTCAGGGTCTAAATGGACACGAATTTTGCGGTGATGAAGTTTTATTTAATATTAAAAATTTAAAAATTCTAGAAATAAAACAAAAGTAGAAAAAATAAAAATAAATAGATTATTAAAAAGAAAGTAACTTTATTTTTTTTTTTATTGTGACGTTTATCTTTAAAAAAAGATGTTACTTCCCACAATTTTAATGTTATTTAGACTAAAAATGATTCTATTTCTTCCTTATTAAAAAAGCATATACAATTTGCATTTAAGCAATAATGTTCATTAACTTTCATTAAATATTTTTGAAAATAATTATCAATAGTGTTAAACAAACATTAATAATAAAAAAAAATTATTTCATATTTTAATTTTTATTATGATTACAAAAAATAACAAAATAAAAAAATAAATTAAAAAATTTTTCAATATTTGTTTAAATTAATTAAAATTTATTATTTATTTAAGTTATTAAAAAAAATTAATTTACTATAATTTTAATTATAAAAATTCTGATCAGAAAGTATTGTTACAAATTATTGGTAATAAATAACTAAATTTAAATATTTATTACTGAATAAACTTATATGTAAAATTATTTGGCTAATTTCTAATAAAAGAAATAATTATAATAAAAAGTTTTAATTAACATATTTAAAACAATTCTTGTTTGAATGTGGTTTAAAATAATAAAAAAATTAGTTTCTTTACAAATAATAATTAAAAATGCTTTTAATAGTTTTGCTTAACACTTAAAATTAAATTTTAAAAACTAAACCATTAAAAACTATGTTTCAAGCTCATCCCAACGTGTAATTCTCAAAAAAATAAACAGTTAATATACCCTTTTATTTATAAATTTTTTCGTGTATTTATCGACTAAGAATAAATATATTGTTAATAAGTGATGATAACATGTGATTAAAAGCAAAACAGGTTCGAATCAATAAGCTTGTTAAATTAGGCCCACGTTTTGCTTGACAAAAAGAAAAAAATTTGCAATTTTAAATGAATGTTTCAAATGAATCGATTAGAAAGCAAAGAAATTAAACCAAATCAAAAAAAAAATTCACTAAAAATAAACATTCAATTTATTTGATTAATATAAAAGATTTTGATTAACACAAGATTAACAGCTTGGCATTGTTTGACGTCATCTAATCAGATGATCACATATGGATATTTTTCGTCCATTAAATTGCAATGCTTAAAACTAACCAATTTAAAGAAAATACTACAGGTCAATTTTTATGATTTCATCAGAATCCATCAATTATGAAATAATAAAAAAGATTAAACAATTTTTTTTATGTTCATTTTTTTAATAATTTTTTTAAAATTTTTTAAACTTTTTTGAGAAAATTATTTTGAATTACCTAAAAATATTAAATTCACCTTTAGATTTGCATAAAAACAGTAAAAAAGCTAAAATCAATTGGAATGAAAACTTGAAAATTGTATAATCAAGCGCAATCAAAGGTCACAAATGAGCTTGTAGACCTTAAAGTGTTGGCGATTATAAATGCATTAAGGAAGGAATTTAAAATAATCGGTTAAACTAGTTGTTTAAAAACTGCAGAGAAAAAGAAAGAAAAAGAAATAAAAAGAAAGAAAAAGAAAGAAAAAGAAAGAAAAAGAAAGAAAAAGAAAGAAAAAAAAAGAAAGAAAAAGAAAGAAAAAGAAAGAAAACTTAAAGAAAACTTAAAGAACTTCTAACCTTTGTAGACACCTGTTGATCATTGAAAAGATTCTTCATTTGCAGCTATCAGCGGGTCATATGTGACCCGAATGACCGTTTTCATCATTTATGCTGTTCAAAGCTTATGACCACCATTTGTTTTCTTTCATAATTTAAATGTACTTTCCCCGTCGTTTAATCTACATTTAGTTGTATGAAAGACCAACTTTGCCGTTTAACCACATTGAACACAAAGCATCTTTTACTTAAGATAACGATCATCGTCATCACAATGCTATCATCAGTTATAACTTCTTATTTGAATTAATATGAAATATATATGTATATTTAACTTTAAGTAGGCAGGTGTTTTTCAATTAAATTTCTCATTTTTACGCTTGAATTATGTTTCTATTCTGGAAAACTCTCCAAACGGCTTATTTGTGGTATATAAATTTGGCAAACCGGCTGCACACGTGTAACCATTGTTTAAGAAGACGCCATTAAGCTCTAATTTAATTTTTTAAGAATCGGATACTTGGCTGTAAATAGACAAGATATGCAATGCATACAGCTCATTATGGCAGTTAGGTGTGATTAGAATTTTAAGCAATGTTCAAACAACTAAAAGTTTTCATTCCCCTGCACACAAGGACAGTTTAACTCATGAAATGACATACAATTTGTCCTATTTTGTAAACAAAAGCTTTCTGGATTATTGTGAATTTCAAATGATGAACTAAAAGCCAGATCAAACGATCGGGTGATAACGTCAAGATGTTAGAATAAAGCCAATTAAAAACATTTGTTTGCTTACTAACCAGCTGACCTCACATCTATAAAACACAAATTTTAAACAGTTTTCGATTTAAACAGATTCATTAAAATGCATTTTATTTTAAACACTAAACCAGCCATTTTATGGTTCTTCAATAGTGAACACTTTTATCATTCAATCATATTTTTCAACTTATATATTATGTTTGATTGAAAATAAAAAATTGACTTCCAATTATAAATCTTATTTTTTGGTTCAATTTAGTTTATTCATTTTTTTTCAAAATATTAAATTAATTTTTCCTTATTATATTAAACCGGGAGAGAAAGTGTTTTTCATTTAAAAAACCTCACCTTTTGTTAAATTTTGTTTTTAAACAGTTAAATTGCTTTTAGTTAAAATCATCATGATTAGCAGACCTGAATACCAAATTTATAAATGAGGGTTAAGTTTAAAATGCTTAAAATAAATTTTTTTATTTTTCAATAAAAATGAACTTTTTTTACACTTTTTAAAATGCAAGATTTATATGAAAAAAAATAAACAAAAAAAGTAGTTTTAAGTTTAAAGTTCAATTGATTTTAGAGATCGAAATCAAAAATGTTCTAGTTGAAGATCAAGAACTGTTTACCGTTTTTCACAAACCAAAAATAAACTTAATTTTCCAATTGAAATCGGTGCAAAAAAACATTAATCTTTTTAAAAAAAAAAAAATTATTTTCGGTATTTTTTAAAACCTTGATTTTTTTTTAATATCTTATCTAATTTACTCAATTCAAACTATTCTAATTAAGCTTATATAAAAAATAATCAAAATTATGTTTATTATAATTTAAAAATCAAAAGTTTTTTTATAAAAAAAATTGGTCAAAATATTATAAAATACAATTTCAAAATTATTTTGATTTATAACATTTATTACTTATTTAATTGTTAAATTTATAATTAAAAATATTAAATAAAGTTAATATAATAAAAAAAATTAATTATTTTTTTTTTAAATAAATAAATTTTGATTAAATTAACCTAAATTATGTTTGAGTATTAGCCGTATAAAAAAAAATTACTTTATAAAAAAAAAACTTAAAAAGTATAGTTTCAAACTATGGATTCATTATTTTTTTAATGAATTTTTGATTTCCAAAAACTTGTGCACTAATTATAAAAATAAAATAAATAAAAAATTAACAATTTTGTTTTTTACAATAATAAAATTAAATTTATTGAAAAAATTAAATGACCTTAATTCATTTCATATTTAACATTTTTAAATAATAAACTTGTTATCTGTTAAATTTCACTGATAAAAAAATTTAGTCATTTTTAATAAATCATTAAATTGGCAAATTTTTATCAAATTTAATATATTAATAAATAAATAAAAAAAAAAAAAAAAAAAATTAGAACACTTTCTTAAGGAAATTTTACTTTAATCAAACTTTTAATCAATAAATTTGATGGTAATTTAATAGTCTATCCAATCAAAATAAATAAAAATAAACGATTAAAAATTAAAATTGTAAAAAAATAAAAATGAAAAATATGAATCCGATTGAAACCGTTTGAAGAATCTTTTATTTATGTTAAATAATTAGAATGAAAACAGTTAAAATTAAAAATAAAAAAACATCAAATATTTTTAACTTTTTCAAAACACAGGAAGTGTTTTTTCTCAACATTAAATAGTTAAAAATGACAACACAATATTAATAATATTAATAATTATTGAATTTTATATTTTAATTGACAAAACATAAAAAAAGTAAATAAAGTTGATTTTCGCTTGTTGAATTATGTGATGAGGTGTGAGATAAATCATTGGTTCATTATGTGAACTAAACTTAAACTGTTAAAGCAAGTAGATATAAAAAAAATGGATACAAAGCAACTAAAAATAAGTTGAGAAGAAAAAGGCATGGTTACTCATTGTGGAGTAAATTTTAATTATTTTAATTTTAACTATTTCAATTTTGACTATTTATTATATTGTAACGAACAATTAAGCTAGCGGGCTTGGTTAAAAAATTTTATACAACTATTGTAAACTAAAAGGAAACAATTTTTTTTTTTAAATGATAGTCTCAAAACCACACCTGAATTGGGTAAAAAACTTTGTGAGAAAATGATCAAATTTTTTTTTTTTTTTTTCAAAAATTTATTTTTAAAATAAAACTGATCTCACAATCACATTAAAAATGGAAAAAATATTAATAAAATTTTTTTTTATAAATTCACAATTGAATATGATCGTGCAAAGTAAAAAAAAGTAAAACAAAACCTTAATATAATTTATAAAAGCGAAATTTTGTTAGCAAAATATACAAAATTGTTTTGAATTAAAATAAAGAAATATTAACACTTTTTTTTTAGACTATAAATTGTACAACAATTAATTAACATCTTTTTTTAACTCAGTTTGAATATAGGAATACATTTGACAATAAAATTTAAACAATTAATCAACGTGTAAACACATGTATATCAGAAATCAAAATCTGTAAATATTAATGTGAACTTAATACCTTTATCAAATTTTAGATAAAATTGCACATTAGACTTAAGCAAGTAATACATAAGATGTAAAAAGTTTTTCATCTTGAAACATATCATTGCCTTTTAAATAAAAATCATTTGATGCTGTGTATGCATTGAAACCAGTGTAAGTGTTAATAAGAAATTGTCCATTTCCCATGTATAAATATTTGCGAGACAAATTTTTACTTTGACTTGATGAAGAACGACCATTGATTTTATAAGATTTACTCTGGTTATTAAAATTGGAATTTGTGCATCCTTTAGAATAGTGATGATAAGCCAAATGTGAATTAGTGCCTACAGAATTTATCAGTTGATGTCTTTTGGATTGATGACTTTTTCTACCTGCAACGTTGGCCAAACTGATAGCACCGGTTTGTGCAAAATTTAAATTTGAATGAGCTAAAAAAGGAGTAAAGGTGGTAATGCGATTTGGAAACTGATTGCAACTGTTGCCTAAAGTGCCTAATCCAGCTTTAAACGTGGTATTTGCACTAGTAAACAAACCAGGTAATATTGAAGAAGTATTGTTTTCTATAATGCTTTCATCACCGGGACTTAATCCATCGGAAAACGTAACTTTCTTAATTGACTCAGGACTATTACCGCACTTGTTACGAGTCATGCCATTTTTCTTAAGCACACTGATAATCATCATGTTCTTATTTGTTGAAGTCGAATTATTGCTTGAATTTTCGGTCATCATGTTAGCACTTATTATTCCTTTCTGACTATTGTGCACTTGACTTAGAGTGGAGATTAAATTTTTAACATTACTTAGATTAAGTAAAGGATTACTAGTGGTCAACTGTGCGTTAGTTAATTGTACTCTATTATCTTCGATTGTCTTGTCTTTTAACAAGTTTTCTTTATCTTCCGCATCAATTGAATCAATTTTTTTTGTAGAATTATTTTTATTTGTTTGTTGTTGTATTTCTTCTTTACTCTCTACTAAGATTATATCTGTATCGATTTTGCTATTATCTTCGATTTTACTGACTTTATCGTTTAAATTCATTTCATTAGTTAGCACTTCTGTTGTAGGGGACTGTGTTACTCCATTTGAATCAAGCTTTTCAGTTGTAATTTCCATATTGACTTCTTTTACATTTTTATCTGATGATAAATTATTTTTTGCATCCAATTTTATGACATCTTTATCAGGGTTTTTGTTGCATTCTATTTGAATAAAATTAAAAAATATTTATTAAATTATAAAATAATGCAAAAAGTTCATTTAAAAGTCATTTATATTTCAATTAAAACTAAATTATACAATATGACTAATCATATACATGAATTAAATTTGTTTAACTTATAAAATTTTATGTAAATTTTAAATAATTAATTGATTCATTTTTTAAATTATCATAAAATATTTTTTTTTAAAAAAATTTATTAAGAATTAAAAAGTCAAATAATATAAAAAATGCTTTAGGCTTAAGAAAACATACATTAAAGTTTGTTTAACTGTTAATGATTTTCAATTTAATTAAAATTATAAAATCAAACAGATAAAATAATTTGTCTAACAAGTTCTTGACCATTTTTATATTGCTGGCCAATACCAACAAGCTAAAAAATTTCACTTTTGAACATATTTTAAATGAATTTCATTTAGGCAAACATTAACCATTTAAATTTTATAAATTTAATAAAAAAAAAATATACAAAATTAAATTGTTATCTATATTAAAATTTTCCAATAAATACTATTTATTTCAATCTATTTAAAAATTGTTCATCAACTTAATAAACTTGAATTCAATTGTTTGCTGCCTTGATCAAGTTAAATAAAAAACACATCTGCTTCAAGCAATTGTGTTTTATGTATTGTGATTGATTTACAATATCAAATTTCTTAATATTCTCCAGACAAAATTAAAGATCAAATAACACAATTTGAAAAATTTTCACAAAAAAACGTATTTGTAGATTAGTAAATAAATTTGAGCGTTATAAACTATTTTGCCACACACAATGTCCAATGATCTTGAATCAATAGAGCAAATGTGTTTAAAGTACAAATCAATTACAATCGTTGCAATCACAATGGTTCAAGCCATGAGTAAAGTAAAAGAATCAAATAAATAAACAGAAGACTTGAGGCTAATTGTATTTACTATACAAATAAGTTAATAACTGATCAAAGTTCATTAAATTTTTACACAATTTACTATTTTAACACAGCATAAAAACATATATCATTTTAATCAAATTGGTAGACTTAAACAAACTGTTTAGTTTAAGCATGATTAAAAATATTAGATTAACTTGAGTAAAAGGCCAAAGTAAATAAACACAATAAAAAAAAACTCAATCAAGCACAATTAAGTCGCTGATAGTAACAAGTTTAAAAAGGAAGACAAATGACGTTAATGATTTTAACTAGCTCCCATAACTACTCATTGAAATGTTTATCAACGAAGGCCATCTTAATTTTTTAGTAGCATTTCAAGTGCAGGTAATTTAAAGTAATGTGAAAACTACTTACCATTCATGTAGCAAGTGATGCAAAGTTTGTTTTCTTTGATTTTCATCTTTTGAAGACAATTGGCACAAAATAAACGGCAACAAATTTTGCATTGATGTTTACGGCGAAATACACTAAACTTATTGCTACATTTACAACAACAGTTTATTTGTAAATTTAAATTGTTATCTTCATAATTGTTATTATTAAGTGTTGTCAAATTTTGATCTGAAAGTTTGTTGTTATTTAATAATTTTGAAGAAATTTGTTTAATTAAAGTAATTTTGTTTTGTGTTGATTTAAAAATCAAATCCGCCTGATCGTTTGGGTCTATTAATAATTGATCACCGTAATAAAGCTCCATTATAAATTACAAAAAAAAAAACAAAAAATAAATCTGATTTAAAGACTATTTTTCACTTGTTTTATTAACTAAAACTAAGTTTTAATTAACTTAAA
The DNA here is from genome assembly GCA_025170145.1 of Pyemotes zhonghuajia. Taxonomy (NCBI): domain Eukaryota; kingdom Metazoa; phylum Arthropoda; class Arachnida; order Trombidiformes; family Pyemotidae; genus Pyemotes; species Pyemotes zhonghuajia. Next base: position 11,250,589 of record CM045845.1, read on the forward strand.
AGATTTTCAACTTGATGAAAATTTTAAAATATAATACTCTTTTATGGTTTCAATAGATCAATGATTTCCAATTTAATGATTTGAAATCTATTCAAATTTCAAAAACTTGATTAAATCAGGACTAATTTTGAATTCAATCGAAGACATTATAGTTTTTTTAAACAAAATAAAGAATAAACCTTTTAGTATAAACTGTAAACAATAAAAAAATTAATTATTAGATACATAAATAAAATTACATTTAGTTGAATTATAATTAAAATTGTAAACGCAATAAAATTAAACACGAGTTGATAAAAAACAAACAAACATTAAATTATTAATAAACTAAATAAATAAAAAAACTAATCAATATAGTTTTTTATGCAAACTTATAATTATGTATATTTAATAGTGATTAAAATATAAAAAATAACCACCATAATCTAAATTTATTTTTATGCACAATTCACTTTAGGTTCGAAATTTTTAAAAAATTCAAATTTAAAAATAATACAAAAAACTTTTTTTAATTCCAATATTGAATTTAAGATAAAATTTATTAAAAAAAATATTCAAGCAATAGTGACAATGTTCTCATTCATAACGTTATTTAACACAAAATATTTAAATAAAATATTTAAAAATATCGGGGTCAAATATTAAAATATTAAAAAAAAAACATGGAATTATCTAGTATATCTAGTATTATCTAGTAAAATTTAAAATTAATTTAAATTTTGTTTTTTTTTAATTATTTGAAAAAATATGAATATTAATACCTAAAAAATATTAATTTAAAATAAAATCCTAAAAAACAATTCAATTTTTAAAAATGGCACAAATGATTCTAAAATCAAATTCATCAACTGTTTTGCTAAAAAAGCAAAATTTTAATTCTGAAGTTGACATAAGTAACAGGATGATTAAAAAATAAAATTTAAAACAAAATAAAAAATGGGCTGTGGTCAATGAAAGTGAAGACAAGCTGAAAACTAAATAGTCGGCATATGAACACATAATTTGTAGCAATGCATTATTCATATTTTCAAATTGTTTTTTTATAAAGATAGCACATCCTTTTACCGGAGCAACTGATGTAAACCTCAAACTATTAAAGAATCCGGCAACTTAATAAGTAAAAATGAAGTTATTAAGAAAAATAGGAATAAAATAGAAAATTAAAATTTAAAAACTAAAAAACAAATTTAAATTAAAATTTTAAAACTTAAATAGAAAAAAAAACAGATAAAACTAAAAAACCAAAATAAAAAAGAAAAACTAAAATAAAAAAAGTTGCAGAAATTTTTTTAATAAATTTTTTGATTAATTTAAATTGATGATAAACTAAAGATGAGTAAAAAAGGACTAAAAGTTAAAACAGATGAACAAACTAACAAAATTTAACTGATTCGCAACTAACGCACAACTGGTCCAGAACAGTTCAGGGGGATCAACAGGCAAAAACAGGTTGTCTTCAGGCCAATATCTTAAAATGAACAAAAACTGGCCACAAGTCAAACATAGTTAAAGAATAGAATCTTCAAGCCAGCCCATAAAAAATATTTTAAGTCCATTTGAAGGCAAGGCTTATAATCTTAATCATACTATAACCGTCCTGATGACCGCCTTGAATAATTATTTGTCGGCTTAATCAAACTAAATTTTGATTGCCCAAGAAATTATTTTAACTATTTTAACTAAATCAACTAGTGGCAAATGTCTAAGAAAATAAAGATAAATAATAAGTTATTTTCGTTAATTTGGACATAGATTCAAAGTTATCAAACGACAATTTAATTACAATTCAATTACACAAGTTTAAAAACCGCTATTTTTTTAAGGTGATTGAATTTAATATTAATTTAAACAAATAGAAACCTTAAGTGCTTGAAAAACATTATGATTAAAAACATTTATAAATTATAAAAAATAATTTATAAATTTAATAAACTTTATAAACAGTACAATTTGAACTCGTTATTTTTTTATCATTTAAACTAAGACAAAATGTGCACTAATTAAACAATTATAAATTGTTTTCAAAACAAATATAAAATTAAATTAGAATAAAAAGTTTTTTTTTTTGTTTTTTTTTTTTTTTTTAAAAAAAAATAAAAATAAACAAAACTAATAATATATTAATAATTTATGAATTATTAATTTACTGACTGAATTCTATTTGTATCTCCTCTACAAGTAATTTTAAAATTTTTATTTAAATTAATATAAAATAATATTTAAAGATAAAAATTAAAATAATCAAAATTAAAAATAAGGATAATTATTTTTAAAAATAAAATCTTTTATAATTATTCAAAAATAAATGTTTTAAATATATTAAAATTATAACTAACTTAAAAATTGATAAAAAATAAATTTCACATTTCAAAGAGTTAGTAGCTCCTTTTAAATAAAATTATTTTATATTACTAATTTGTAAGAAAAAAAGTAGTTTTTTACAGATAAAGCCTTTAGGTCCGATTTTTTAAAAAATTTTTATATATATATATAATCAATATAAAAAGTATTAGTTTAAAAAATTTATAAAATAATTAAGTTAAATTTTTTTAAACTATTGTTTTCAATTAAATTGATACAAGTGTGAAAGCAATTAAAAATTACTTACATTAATCGATTGACACAAATGAATGTCGAACATGCACACGATTTGTGAAACATTTAGGTTATAAACAAATTTAACAAAAATTTATTGCAATTTCAACTTTATTAGTAATATGTTGTTTTGATTTTGTATAACTTGGTTATAAAGTCTACTTCATAATTTAATAAAATAAATCACTTAAGCTTGACAATTGATGACAACAATCTTTATTTCGTTCCAAAATACCCTGGATATTACTGGCATCTTTAATTATAATGGATTCAATGTTATAAAGCTCATTAAAGTCAATTTGAATAAATTAATCAATAAAAAAAATAAATAAAATATTTATGGTAAAATACTTTTGTTCCAAGTCACATGGACATAAGCAAAAATAAAAAAAAATGATTATTATAATCCGGTTTATTTTAAAAATTTATTATTCAAAGTGGAAAAATAACTATAACGTAGCCATGTTGTTAAGAATGTTTGCGGATTGAAAAACAGCAAATCAATTTTATATTAATTTTGATTACATTAGCATGGTTAACATTTAAAATTTTTAGATTAACAGAATTTTAATTTAATTAGTTGACGTAACGAATTAGAAAGAAAAGATCATAAAATGATCCAATGCCACTATAGAAATTGGCTCTAAGTTTGTTGATAGTAATATAGCCAAAATGGTTTGATTGTTTTTGAAATCTTGATAATTGTATTGTTGTTAAGGAAATTATCGTAATGATGATTCAAACTGAATCAATTACAATGAATGAGTGATTGTAACCGAGGTAATAGCAGCAAAATTATTTTTGCCCAACTTGGTGACAGATTGTTAGTAGGAGATTTTTAAGTTTGGACTCGTAGCATGGAAAACGAAGAATGATTAGCTAACCAGAAATCGGAATCGTATGAAATTGACGACGAATTTGATTGAAAAGTAGAAAAGGATTTAGGAGCGATGGACGAGAGAATAATGGGCCAATTTGGAATGGTGAATTTTAAGGTTGATATAAGAGCAAGAGAGGCGAAAGCTGAGGATGACAAGGGCTAAAGAGAGCGAGGACCAAAGTTGGCAAAGGCGTGTCGAGACAAATTTACACATACACGTGACTAGGTCTGAAATGGATATCAGGAAAGTAAATCGCGAAAAAACTGCTAAGATGTTGGAATGTCTAGATTGATGAGAGCACTTTAAGTGAAGTGCTATTAATAGTCGTCTGTTCGTCGTCTTGTTCATGCCAAAAGAGTAGCTTTGCTTAATTTGAAACAAGCTCACATCCGTAAGCACACCACCAAATTTGAGTACTTTCATAAACTTGAGTACTTCATAAACTTGAGTACTTTCTTAAGATAGACCTTCTTTAAGTCGATTACTGACAAGCCCGTAAAGTGTTCTCTTGGGCCAGCCAATCAAACACAGTGACCAGGTTGGATTAATTAGTGTTGTGCAATTAATCAAGTTTTTGGTGCTTTCAAACCCAAATAAGAAGTTTGATCAGTCGGCCAAACAAGTTTAAGATTGAGTGCGAGAGGTGCCCATAAAAGCCTATTCACGCTATTCACAGCGACTCTTGCGTTGAAATAACGTGTTGATTGTTTTCAATCATATATTTGTTTATGGAAGTTATGCTTTCTTTCGAACCAACCATCTTCTGCACCATAGACATTGTGGACTGTTTTACCTTTATTCAATTTAATTTGCTCCATTTCTGATTCAATTCAGTTTATAGCCAACTCGACTTTTTTGTCACTGGCTCAATTTATTTGTCACTCGAACCCATCTTCCTGTTCATTGGCTGTTTTGCCATCTTTGATCATCTTCTATGAGTTATTTGCAATTCCGGTCGCATCATCGTATTACTGATGGGATACGAAGCCCTTTTTTAAACCACTTTCTTTAACGCTTCTTTCTCTTTAAACTTCATCTTCTACTTGATCCATCATGTCAACTGGCGTTTTGCCCTTTGTACGCGGCATCGATTTCAGTCGCAATAATTTCAAAGTAAGTTGTATTACTTCATTCTAAACTCACATTTTTCTGTTACTAATTTATCCGCTTTTTTCAAGGATGAAGATTTTCCTAGAGTTGTTTCTGAAATGACCGGTCTAAAATGGCTCAAATTAAACAGAACTTCTATTGACTGGATACCCGAACAGCTGGGCAACCTCAAAAATATGGAATCTCTCTCTTTCGCAAAAAACAATTTAATTACTTTGCATGGTGAAATTTCTCAAATGCCCAGTTTAAAATATCTTAATTGCAAAAGCAACAAACTTAAAAACTCTGGCATACCCAACGACTTATTCAAATCAAAAGACCTTCTTATTTTAGATTTAAGCTTTAATCAGCTTAAAGAAGTGCCTCCTGAGCTGGATCAAATGAAAAATTTACAAGTTTTAAATCTTTGCCACAACATGATTGAAAGTATACCCAATCAACTTTTTATTAATATTACAGAACTAATCATTTTAGATTTAAGTGACAATAGACTAGGTAGTTTTTTCTTAATAATTCATTCTATATTGAATTAAATTAATTTTTTTTTTTTTATAGAAACTCTTCCACCACAAATGAGAAGATTAGTCAAATTAAATACTTTGATTTTAAATAATAATAAACTTGGACATAATCAATTAAGACAATTACCTTCATTAACATCATTAACAACGCTTCATTTGCGTAACACTCAAAGAAATCTCAACAATATACCATCTTCTTTAGAATCTTTAATTAATTTAGTTGACCTTGATTTAGCACAAAATCAATTGCCAAGATTTCCAGAAGCTTTATATACTTTGCCTAATTTAAAAAGATTAAATTTAAGTGATAATCAATTAAATGATTTTCCTTCCGATGCTCCAGAATACTGGAAAAATTTAGAAATTTTAAATTTGTCACGCAACAATTTAACAGCATTGCCGAACACTATTTTTAAAATGCACAAATTAAGAAGATTTTATTTATGTGGAAACAAATTAGATTTTGAAGGTATACCTTCTTGTATAAGCAAACTTAGTAATCTTGAAGTTTTTGCAGCATCTAACAATAATTTAGAAATAATAACAGAAGGATTATTTAGATGTTGTAAATTAAAAAAAATAATTCTTTCAAATAATAAACTTATTACTTTACCTGAATCAGTTCATTTACTTACTGAGTTAGAAGAATTAGATCTAGCAAATAATCCAGATTTAGTAATGCCGCCAAAACCACCTGAATATCAATATTATTCAAAAGGGTCAGGATTAGAATATTATAATATTGATTTTTCTTTACCTAATCAACTAAGATTAGCTGGTGCTCCTCCTCCTCCAAATCTATATTCTCCTACTTCAACACCTAATAAAGATCCAATAGCTCGAAAAATTCGTTTAAGAAGAAAGCATAGAGAAAGCGCAAAAAATGAAGATTATAATCAAGCAAAAGTTTTAAAAGGCATGTCTGAATTAGCAAAGGATAGAAATCATGGTCTTTTTCAAAATATTAATTATGATGATGCAATAGACCTAAATTTAAAACCTAAAAGATGGGATGAAACATTAGAAAAGCCTCAATTAGATTACAGTGAATTTTTTGATTCTCATGTTGGTCAAGCTCCTGGAATATTTGTATGGGAAATTGAAAATTTTTTGCCTAATATAGTTGATGAAGAATTTCATGGAAAATTTTATGAAGCAGATTGTTATATTATTTTGAAAACTTTTACAGATGAAAATCAAAGTTTAGAGTGGCAAATATTTTATTGGATAGGTCAAAATTCTCCATTAGATAAAAAAGCTTGCTCTGCCATTCATGCAGTCAATTTAAGAAATTATTTAGGTGCTCAATGCCGAACGATTCGGGAAGAACAGAATGAAGAAAGTGATGAATTTTTAGCAATGTTTCCAGAAGGAATTATGTATGTTGAAGGAGGAAGAACACCATCGGGATTTTTTACAGTTGAAGAAACTGAAATTGTTCACAGAATGTATCGATTACATGAGTTACCTAATTTACAAAGGCAGCTCTACTTAGAAACAGTGCCAATAGATGTTAAAAGTTTAGATCCAAAATTTGTTTTTGTTTTAGACGCCGGTTATATTATTTATGTTTGGAATGGAAAGAAAGCAAAAAATACAATGAAACAAAAAGGAAGATTACTTGCTGAAAAAATAAATAAAGAAGAAAGAAAAAATAAAGCTGAAATATTATTTTGTGTTCAAAATGATGAACCTGAAGATTTTTGGAGAGAAATTTTTGGTTACGAATGTAAAAAACGTAATCTAAACTCTAGTGAAACAATTGAGGAAGAAAAAGATAATGAATCTAAATTTCGTTCGATGCTTAATTCTATAGATATTCAGGATCATATAGATTTAGTAAAATTCAAACCGTTTCACCCAATACTTTATCTTGTAGGATTAGGAATGGGATTTCTAGAAATATCACAAATAGATTTTAAAGAAGGAAAATTAAAACCATCTTTACTTGAACCTAAAAGTGTATATATATTAGACTGCTCTTCCGATGTATTTGTTTGGTAATAATAATTTTATTTGTATTTTTTATTTAATTTTAAATATCTATTTTTTTCTTTTATTTATTAGGTTTGGTAGAAAATCACCTAGATTAGTAAAAGCTGCAGCTTTGAAACTATCTCAAGAGTTATATACTATGATTAATAGACCTGATTATGCTTTAATTACAAGATGTCTTCAAGGGTATTTATTTGTTGAATTATATTTGAAAAAAATTAAGTTTTTTATTTTATTGCTAGAACTGAACCACAAGTTTTTAAAAGTAAATTTAATTCGTGGGACAATGTGATTGCGGTAGATTTTACACGTACCGCAGATTCAGTAGCAAGAACGGGTGCTAATTTACACCAATGGATGTCTAAACAAGATGTTAAAATTGACACTTCTGCTTTGTTTATGTTAAGACAACCAGAATTACCTAAAGCAGATGCTAAACAATTAGCAGAAGAATGGAATGATGAACTTGAGGTGATTGAATATTTAGTTTTAGAGGGTAAAAAATTTGTAAAATTGTCAGAAAAAGAAATTGGGCATTTTTATTCCCAAGATTGTTATGTTATATTTTGTAAATATTGGGCCCCACCAGAAGATGACGATGAAAACAATAATTGCAATGGTGGAAACGATGAGAACGAAGAAAATTGTGAAAATAATTATCAATATGTAGTATACTTTTGGCAAGGCCGAGAAGCCCCTAATATGGGATGGCTTACATTTACTTTTAGTTTACAAGTAAAATTTCAAGCTTTATTTGAAGATCGACTTGAAATTATTAGAACCTATCAGCAAAAAGAAAATTATAAATTTTTAGCTCATTTTAATGGAAAGTATGTTGTACATTTGGGAAAAAGGAAGAAAACCAAAACACTAATTAACGCATTGAATTCACAATATAATTCAAGCAATGAATTGGAAAATTCAGATTTCGAAGATAAATTAAAAATCAATAATATTGAAAATGAAGTTTATATAGACGATAAAATTGAAATGTATTATTTGCGGTCTAATTCATGCCCACTGGCATTTAGATGCATTGAGGTGCATCCGGAAGCAGCTGTGTTAAATTCAGGATTTTGTTATATTCTTAAAATTCCTAAACGAATTAATGAAGGTGTTGCTTATGTTTGGATTGGAGAAAAAAGCGATCCCGATGAAGCAAAGTTAGCCGAAGAAATTGCTTTAGACATGTTTAATTCGGAATTGTATACCATTTCAATATTGAATGAAGGAGAAGAACCCGATGAATTTTGGCAAGGTTTAGGAGGAAAGAAAAAGTATGAGACCGATTGCAGTTTTATGAAATATACTCGATTATTTAGGTGCTCAAATGATAAAGGATATTTTTCAATTTCGGAAAAATGTTCAGATTTTTGTCAAGATGATTTGGCAGATGATGATATTATGATTTTAGATAATGGTGTTCAAGTATTTATTTGGGTAGGAACGAGATGTTCAGATGTAGAAGTTAAATTAGCTTATAAGTCTGCTCAAGTTTATGTGCAAAATTTAAGAATCAAACAAGAAGATAGACCTCGCCAATTAATGTTAACCTTTAAAGGCAAAGAAACGCGCAAATTTACAAAGTGTTTCCACGGATGGAATAGGCACAAAATTTACAACGATCCACGGGTGGAGTATTTGCAAAATAAGCCATTAGACGATTGATTATTATTGTTAATTATTTATACTTATTTAAATTGTTTTGTTTATATTTGATTATTAAATATTTTATATAATTTTTAAGAACGTTTTTGTTTTTTTGTTAAAGCCTAAACTTGTTTCCTAAGTAAAATTTTTATAGACACATTTTAAATTAAGTATATTGAAAGTAAAGACAGAAGAGCAATAATGTCCCTGAAATTAAAGGCTGTTTTGATTGATTTAAGTGGTACAATCCACGTGGAAGACAATGTGATTAAAGGAGCGGTAGAATCAATAAAGAGGTTAAAATAGATGAATCGCATGATTTAAAATTAACGAGAGTTGTTTTTATTAGATTACGCGCTAGTGGTTTAAAGTTTTTGTTTGCTACAAACACGACAAAAGAATCCAAAAAAGATCTTCAATCAAGACTTAACAAGCTTGGCTTTGATATTGAAGAAAAGGAGATTTTTACTTCGTTGGTGGCAGCCAGTTCTTTGGTGAAACAAGACAAGTTGAAGCCATTTTTGGCACTCGAACAGTCTGCCAAAGCAGATTTGAAATGTAGTTGTGATGTGGACATACCAATAGAAAAAGCAGACTCAGTTTTAATTGGTCTGTCCGTCAAGCATTTCGAGTATGAGTGCATGAATAAAATGTTTAATTTGCTAAGAAAACCGGATACCAAACTAATTGCGGTGCATAAATCCAGATATTTTAAAAGCAAAGAAGGCTTGTGTTTGGGACCTGGTGCATTTGTAACAGCATTGGAATATGCATCAGGCAAGCAAAGTATTGTGGTAGGAAAGCCTGAGAAAACTTTCTTTACTCAAGCTTTGATCAAGTTGGGTGAATCAAATTTTGAAAATGTGGCTATGATTGGTGATGTAAGAGTGGTGTAATTATTTAACTGTTTGTATTAATTTGTTTCCGCTGCAGGACATCAAGGATGACGTTTTGGGAGCCCAGGCCTTGGGAATGGTGGGCATTCTGGTGAAAACAGGCAAATATCAGCCCAACGATGAACAAAAAATGGATAAAACGCCTGATTACGTATTTGCCAGCGTGGTTGAAGCATTGGATTTTGTCATGACTAACAAGTAAAGGCGTTGTTTACTTTGTTTTGACTGCGATGATTTTCAATGTGTAAAAATCTAAATTTTCAATATTATACCTGTATTTGCATTTCTACAAGTTTTTATTAAACAACCCTTTTTAGCGCTTTTGAAAAACTGATTCAAATACTTCTGCTATCAAGTTTTGCAATCAAACCCAAGGCTTGATTTTAGGTGTATAATTGGAAAATGTTTGCCAAGAAACCATTGAGCAAACACGCAGTTACACTATTCTTAATTGTAAATAAAAAAAGCCTAACCAAAGACAATGAAATGAAAGTTTGCATAATTGAAAACAGCATTGTCGCGTCTAAAAAAACAGAGGAAAAGGATTTGAAATCAAGCTCGACTGTGGATGAATAAAAATTAAAACTAGAAAATGCGTTTCTACACAACCATGACAATTTACAAGATTTGATAATTGCACGTTTTTAAACATTTTGGATATTTGTTTTTGTTTGAATTGCAAACAGCATTGATGGTGGTCTGGTTTTGGATCACTCATAACAGAAATTATTAATTGAAAATTTTTCAACAAACCAACTCTGGCTTTAGTCTGTGTTTTTTGCATAGTCTTGTTGTAATTCTCCTCGAGTGGGCTTCTTACAAACAATGCCATGCTGAAGACTGAGTGCTATGTTGAAGAAAGCTGCCAGGTTAAAGAAAGCTGCCAGGTTAAAGAAAGCTGTCAGGTTAAAGAAAGCTGCCAGGTTAAAGAGTGGCCGCCATACTAAAGATTGACTGTCATAGTAAAGACAAACTACCATGTTGAAGACAGGCTGCCATGTTGAAACCAGGCTGCCATGTTGAAGACAGACTGCCTTGTTGGAGACAAGCTAATATGCTGAGGACATGCTAGCATATTTAGACAGGCTGTCATATTCAAGATAGACTGCCATGCTCAAGATTAGTTTCCTTGTCCACATTTAATTCAATTGAATTTAAAATTTAAATCTAAATTGCGAGAAATAAAAAGCGGAAATTGAGCTGGAAAATTTGTGTGCAATTTGAATTTGGCGCGTCCACCTCTCGGGAAAAACATGCGCTTTGTCTGCCATTCATGGAAACAAACAAAAAAATATTTCTTTCATTTTGAAATCAATGTCGACTTCTTCCAGAAGCAGTCTTAGTTTAATTTAATTTTACTAGTTTACGTTTTAGTTTTCATAAAAAGCTTTTGGTTGAAACTGATTTGGCTTGGCTAGTGCATTCTGATTAAACAGGTAAGAAACCTTTTTCAACAGTCAACTTCTGGTGTGACCGCAAATTTAAATGTTCACCTTTTTGAATAATTTAATACTAGTTAAATTAGAGATTCATTGGTTTCAAAAAGTATCCGCTGATTTAAACATATTGACAAACTATATTTATTGTTTTTTTTTTTATGCTTATTTTTGCTGAATTAAACAAATATTTCAAATTTGTTCATTCGGTTTCATATTTCTTAATATATATTCACATTTATTTGGGATTGAACAGATTTATTTTTAAATCGATTTGGATTTTTATTGCTTAATTAGAACATTTAATATTGCTAAATAACTTAATGAAATTTGGTTCAATCTTTTCTTGTTTCGGCATTTGAAAAATTCACACTTGACGATTTGATTAATGACTGTTTATTATTTGAAAATGCTCATTTATCAAAAGTTAATTTTCAAAATGGAGTTAACACTTAATTTAGACCGAATTAGTTTTTTTGATTATATTACGTAAATCTTAGAAAAATTTGCGATTCATTTAAATTTTATCCATTAATTAGTTTGGTATTTATTGACTAAGTTGTTTTAAAATGAGAATTAAAAAAATTATGACTTATTTAAATATTATATTTTACATTACAATTCATATGTAAATTATCTTTCTTGAATTAATAGTTTTTGACTTTAAAGTTGAAACAAGAATATCAATCCTGAACAATTGTCTTGATTAAAAATGGGTTCGAAGCGCCGTGAAAAAGATGAAAAGCGTGGCGACAAAAGAAGTAGATCTAAATCTAAAGAGAGGTCGCACAAGGATCGAAAGCGAAGCAGGTCATCTTCCGAAGAAGCTTATAGGCACAGGAGAAGGTCAAGATCATCATCGAGAAACTCAAGGCGTGAAGACAAAAATGAATATTACAATGACAATTCAAATGCAAAGTTTGATACAGAATATTTTTATAGAATGTCTAAAAGAATTTATGATGGTTTCAAAGAAGACATAGATAAAGGTATTAAATAAGAAATTGCAATAAGTAACTAATTTTAGACTTTAATTTAAAACAGAATTATTTATTGAAAATTTGACTAATCAAATTAATGATAATGAGATGACATTGGCTTCTTATAAACAACCAAGCATTTGCATTCAATGGTTAATCGAAAATGCAACAGGAGCCGATTCAATTAGAAAGTTGACGGAACGATTTCCTGTGAAAAAGTTTACACTAGAATTCGTTAACAATCAGTTTGCTAGCCATGTAATTCAAGCTTTGGTTGAGGCCTCCTTAAAAATTTTATCGAGAGAATGTACTTTAAGTTCCTCAGAACAAAAGAATTTTAAATGGTCATGTGCTTATATAACAGAACTTGGAGAGTTTGTTATTCAGAACATGGACAGTTTATTAAACGATGTTAATGGGTCACATGTCATCATTACAGTGATGGAAGCTGTTGGTGGAATAAGAGTTGGTCGTCATTGGAGCAGAAAAACTATGGGTTTTGGAATGAAGTCTAATATCAATTCCGAAATTGAAAAGGATATAGTTATTAAAGATTTACCTTCAGGTTTAAAATCGATTTTAAAAAAGTTCACCAAAGGTCTAATTTCAGAAAAAAAAGATAGAGATATAAAAGATATAATTTTAGGAAAAGCTACTTCTATTATCCAATATCTTTTATTTATTCTGAAAGTTAGATCTAGTGATTTATGCCAAACAGTAGTTAAACGATTAATTGATATAATTTTTGGTGTAGAAGAAAATAAGTTTGCTATAACTACAAGTTCTTTAAGTGCATATCTTGTAGAAGCAATAATTTTAGTTTCTTCTGAACATCGCTTAAGTAGAATATGGGACAAGTATTTGAAAGGAAGTCTACGTGAAATGTGGAAAGATGATATTGCAAACTTTATTGTTCAAAGATTGGTTGATGCAGCTATGAGTGAGGATTTGGTAAGTTATTAATTTTTTAAATTAAAATTTTTGTCTTATGAGTTTTAATTTATTTTCTTTTATCTGACTTTTTTTTTAGTATCAAGAAATTAGTCTTGAGATTTTACCTCATTTAGCTTCAATTTTTACTTATAATCGACCAGGAATTGGTGTATGTTTGGCTAAAGCTACATTGAAATTCCCAGCATTACAACAGGAATTCATTTACGTACGTATAAATTTTTGAAAAAATAAAATATAAATTGATTTTTTATTTTTAGGCTATCATGAAAGCATTTCATTGTTATGACCCTAAAGACAGACAAATACATATTGTTCCACTTATGTTATTTGGAGAAAATACAATCTTGGCAAACAGTGGCGGTGGTCATAAATTTAACAAATCTGGTGACATTTGGCTACATGGCTCTCTTATGCTTCAATATATGTTCCAATATAAAGATTCATATAAGTTATATAAGAGTTTACTTTCATTGGAACCTAGAGAGTTAATAAGTATTTGCAATGACAAATCAGGAAGCCATGTTATTGATGCTTTCTTAAAAAGCACTTCTGTTCCAGAAAAGGCGAAAATGTCATTTGTAGATAGATTGGCTGGTTCTTTTGTCCAATTAGCATGCGATAGATTTGGCTCAAGAGTGATGGATCATATATTAAACATTGTTGACATAAAAACTAAAAAAGATATTATGGAGGAATTAAGCGCTAAAGAAGCTCAATTACAAAACAATAAGAGTGGATTTTATGTAAGCAAAAATGCTGGACTTTACCATTACAAGCATCGTTATAATGAATGGAAAGACATTGAAATAGCAAAGGAAAAGAAAAGAAAGACTTTTGGTGATTTAATAGATGAACCAAGATATGAAAAGTTTGAAAATAATGGTAGTTATCATCATTCGTTTAATAATAGCCATAGCTATCCACCTCATAATAGCCATCACTCTGGTCACCATTCAAACCATCATGGAGGACATTATGGAGGACATCATGGTTATTTCAATCATCATTCAGGAAACAATTTTAGCAGACACAACTCGGAATTTGGAAACGGTTTTAATCAAAATTTCAAAAGAGCTAGGCCATTTAAACCAGCACCATTTTTTAACAAAATGAAGTACTAATTTACGCATTTGTTTGATCATTTATTCTACTAACCCTAAATTAATAAATATTTGTAACTGTTTATCTAAACAAATTTGCTTCAACTCACAAAAACTCAAATATAAATTCTTTTTAAGTCATAAGTTGTAAAATACTATATTTTTGTTTAAAAATATCTTGAACACTGTACAATTTATAAACTGCTTAATAAACGGCCTAATTTTTTTTTATGAAATAAAAGGACACAATTAAATGCTGGTGTTAACTTAAACTTTATTCTGATGGAAGAATCTTTTTTTTGATGTTAAGTTTAAAATTCAAGTTGTAATAATTGTCTTTTGAATCCAATCAGGCAAAACAGAAGTGCCACAAGTAGTTTGCCAAAAAAAGCGATTGGAGTTAATAGTTATGCATATCTAAAAAATACTTTAAAGTCATACAAAAATAATTTTGAATAAAAAATTCACATTTAAATACTAAAGAGATTTGCAAGCTAAATTTAGTCTACTGATGCTTTGGATGTCATTTTTCAAAATACTTGTAGCAAACAAAGAAATTTAGTCTCTGATTATTTAATTTAATAGTACGTTCAAATATGCTTTAGAAACAACACGCTACTCCTACTAAAATCTGATTCGGGTAAACGCCTGGTAATAAAGTGGTTATACAGAACTGGATATTAATGAAATTTTAGTTATAATTCTGCTGCAAATTTAAAAAACAAAATATGGCATGTTTTAATTGTATTTCTCAATCTAAATTCAATTTGAAGAATGCATTATATCAATTAACTTATTGTGAAGTAGTTCTTGATGCACGATTGTTATTAGCGTTGTTGTTATTGTGGAATCGGCGGTGTGAGTTATTGGTCCTTCCTCCAGCACCTCTTCTAAATCCATTAAAATTATCGTGATTTCTGTGATTAAATTGGTAACCAAAAGTTTCGGCGTTCAATTTGCGTTCTTGTTTCCAATCAATGCGGTTAGTTTTACCCTTGCTTCTCTCGATCGCTTCACAACTAATGTTATCAAAGAAAGACTTAGTCTTGTCATAGAAATTAGCATCATCATCTCCAGATTTATCATTTTCAACCTTAGTTAAATCTTCTGCTTTATCATCGGAATCCGACTTTTCGTTTAAATCATCTTTATCGGATATGCCTAATTTGTTAAGTTTACCTTCTAATTCTTGGAAAGCTTGGTTTGCTTTTTCAAAATCAAACTCCGTTTTCAAAGCCGGGTCTGACTTTCTGTTAATGCGGTTAAAATTGCGACCTTTTTGAAGTGAATGATGTAGAGAGTTAGGAACCTGTCCTCGACGAACCTGGTAGTTTAAATTATTTCCACCTTGACGGCGGAAGCCACCATTTTGGTTGTTATAACGCTGATTGTAACCGTTGAAATTATTTTGATAATAATTGCCCTGTCTTCTCTGATTTAAATTGTAATTGTTGAATGTTTTTGTTCTGCGATCATTATCGTTACGTTGATTATTATAATTACCATTCTGTTGATTATCTTGCCATCTTCTTCTGTTATTACCATTTGCATTATTTTGTTGTTTCTGGTTAGCTTGCTTATTCTCGTTAGTTTCAGGTTTGGAAGTCAATTCCGAAACTGGACTGCGGGCCTGAGAAGAAGCCGGTGTTGAACCTCTTGACCTAAAGCCGAATGTCTGACCGGCAGACTGTGGACCGGAGGCCACTACTGGAGCTTGTTGTGTGGCATTAAAAATTTGTTGCTCGCTAGATCCATTATTTACTATTGAAAATGGTAAACATTAGGTTATTATGTAGTAAAAAACTTGTTTAGTTAAGTAAGTTAGCAAAACAAAAAATGTGCTACATATTATGATTGAAGTGAAACAAAATAGACGAATTTTACCACATACCTGCAATATTCTTTGATTCACTAAAATTTGGATCTCCACATGCAGAAAAGGAATGCTAAAATGAAAAAAATAGCATAAGAAACATGTTGTTATATTAACAAAAAGAAAAGTGCTTACAGCTTGGATAATTGCCGGATCGTTGAATCCTTCATTAACATTAGCTTCAGGTTCATTAACAATTAAATCTTTTATGTCGCAAGCTCTAAAAATGATGTATTCAAAACTTTCATCCCTTGGAGGAATGAATTTATCGCCTTTCCTCGTCTCAGTACCAAATGACTTGACTGTTCAGGGTGTAAAAGTGCAAAAGATCAACGACGATAATATAAATGATGAGAAAACAAAATAAAGAAAAGAAACATATTAGAATAAATATGAAATAAACAAGAGATGAGTAAACAAATAAAGCCAAATCAGAATGTTTCTCATACCTTTGGAAAGTGTAATGGATGCTTCATCTGCATTAATTGAGAATAATGTACCCTCGTAACGTATTAAAGCTTTGGAGATCAAGCTCACTTTGGAGTTCAAATAGGATCCGGACATTTTGCCAATAAAAATATGCAATAGTAATAATTAAACGCTGGTGAATCTAAAACTCAACTGAACAGTCTGAAATGGTGTTCAGATTGATTGCTAATCCTGAAATCGGCCGTAAATCGGTTAAGACTTTGGTTAAGCGTTTGGTTGAAAAGCAAAAGTTTAAGTAAATCAGTTACTGGGCTGAAACAGTTTATATACGGCTGTAACTGGACTGGATTGCCAGTGTTTGGTTCACTTTAAGCCACAATAGTAGACAAGCACAATGAAGCCACAATGAAGCCACAACGAAGTCACAATGAAGCCACAATATAGCCGCAATACAATAAATTGCTTATAAATACTTGCAAAAATTTGTCGTTTAAGCTTTTTCACCTCCTTCGAGTGATTAAGACGCAAACAAAGCGCAAAAACACGCGGGTGCGTAGCAATAAGAGGGTCTGGCAATGGATCAATTGCAATGAGGCTGCACTAAGGTTGCAATAGGTTCCACTAATGAGCAACTAATGACCAACTAATCCTGCAAATGCTCGCTCCAATTTTCCACTGACTCCTTTGTTAAGTCTGGCAAATCCTCCTCTCTAAGCTGTTCTAGCTATTACTCAGGCTCAAGACGACCAATCAGTGTCTTTTACAGGCTTTTGCTTGTCGTTGCCGGCTTCTCTGCCACCGCTAAACTGTCGAATGAGAAGTTAGAACAGGTTAGAACGCGCCGACGCGATTTGCAAAGCTCAACAATTCAGTTAAGAAGTGTTTCTAGGAAAGAAAAGTGAAAGATGTGGGCTAGTCAAGAAGGAATAAATTTTGGTGATTGGTTAAATGTGACAAAGTTCTGGTCATAGGTATGCAGCTGTGTTCTGTGAAAGAGCAGCTGCGATTGAAATGAATTTAGTGACAGATTCTACAACTGTTGCACCAGATCAATGCGATCAAAATATGGCGGAAAGTGCGTGACTGAAAGTCTAATTTAGTGACATTAGTGAATTAATTGAATGTAACTAGTGTAAAGTATTAAAGCGGTACGAGTGGCCAATATATTACAACGGCATATTTACAGCAGAGCATAGCAAGACATATAAGTAAAACCATAACAAGTAAAGTCACAACAAGTAAAGTCACAATAGCTAAGATCACATCAACTAAAAGCACAACAACTGAAATGCAGCCAAGATCACAACCACAGACAACAGCCACTAAGCACAAGCATAATGTTAGCCACAACCACAACCAGAAATTAAAACCACTAACCACAATCACTAACCACAATTTAACAATTAAGGATGTGAACTGGTGGTCACAAAGGTCGCGTTGCTACTGCCAGCAGTAACAAAGCGTATAGAAAGCATGCGAAAAATGTGTTGAGCACTTGTGAGCTGCAGCTTGCCAACTGCATGGCCATGTTTAACTGGTCAAATGTAATGAAGGCAATTAATTGCAACAATTGCTTAACTCACCTGGTCTGTTCTGTTTCCGGTACAAATGGCAAACTTAAATCTGGCTTTTGACCTTACTTCTACGTTGGGATGCTGTTTGCGAGAACGTATACGTTTAAGTTCTTTTATAACGCTTTTAAATGGTGCTTCACCGATTTTGCGTAAACAAATTGGTTTTCGCGCGACTTTTCAAAATGTAAAACAACAGAAAGCAGTTCGGCGCGGGTTTTATTGCTGGAGATGTTGAGCTGATGTTGGAGGTTGTTGCAAGGACTGTTGTTAGAGGTTATGTCAGAGATGATGGTCGAGATGATGGTAGAGATGATGGTAGAGATGATGGTAGAGATGATGGTAGAGATGGTGGTAGAGATGGTGGTAGAGATGGTGGTAGAGATGATGGTAGAGCTGATGGTAGAAGCGATGATAGAAGTGCTGTGAAACCGATGTTAGAAACGCTGTTCAAGATGGTGCACAAGCTAAGACGTTGTGCAGCCAGTCTCGGTAACCAGTTTCAGGTGACCAGCTTCAAACACTACCTTAGATGGCTGGTTCAGATTAAGACAGCAGCGGTGCGGCGTGATGGCTTCTTTAAGAAAGGGTGTGGCGGTTGTAATTAGAACACGCTCCCTAAGCTAACATGGAGGAAGATTTTGAAAAAATTTCTCATTTCAGTTGTGCTTGTTGAGCCGATGCACTTAATTGTTTCAATTCTTATTTGGATTTGCATTTGTTGTTGTCGAAGCGAAAGAGCAATGCAAGGAAGCTTCAAACAACTGCACCACTGACCCGTCTTGTGTCCACCATCTGATCCTACGATGCATGTTTGCGGCGGCCAGTCTACGTTCTGATTTCGTTGAAAGGTAAATCCATGCCAGCTGTTGGTCACATTCTCTTAATCCCTGTCAATTGCAGTCCACTGTAAATACGATGCAAGCCAATGTCCTGAAAAACAGTAACGTGTCCACTCAAATTCTTAAAGTAAACGGTTTGCCTAATGGAACTAGTTGCAGCACTGCTTCATCTCAGCAAATTTCACAGATAAACTCAAATACAGCAAGAACTAACATTTCTCTCAGTGCAATACACCCCCAGTTCGTGATAGCCAACAGCAGTGCAAGCTCTTTAGCCAACAGTTGCAACTTGGCCAAGGCATCTGCCACAATCAGCATGGCTGGAAAAGGAGCCCAAGCTCTGCTGCTAACGACTAAGGATGGTCAGCAAACCACTATGGTAGTTCAGCAACAATCTAATCCTGTTTCAGTGTCCGATTGTAACGTTTCAACCGCTGTTCTAAACAGCTCGACGCCTCAAGTGATCACCATCAACAAGCCGATCACCAGCCAGAATTCAGGCGTCTCTCAGCAACAGCCCCAGCAAATTGCACAAATTGCACAACTAGTATCAAACACTCAAGGAATGATACCCACGAACATGGTGATAAACATGAATGCTAGTCGTCAAGTTGGTCCCACCACTTTCGTGAACGCGGTCAATGCGAACGCTGGTCAACGGGGTCTTGCTCCAAGAGTGGTTCTTAATAATGCTCCCATCCGGCTATCGCCTCAAGTTCTTCAGCCAGCCAGGCCCGGCGCTCCCAACGTTCTGGGACAGAATATATCCATCTCACCGAATCTGAGAGGGGCCATATTGCTTAAGACCGACAATGGACAGTTTCAATTTGTTAATGTTGGCGGCATACCCACTTCCACCCAAAGTGTTCTACCTCAGGGAACAACTTATCGCTTTCAAGTACCTGCTTCTGCTGGGGCCACTACTACATCTGTTCCTCAACAATCTACCAACACCACTTTGCGTCCTCTAACACAACAAATTGTCACTTTACCTGCCTCTATGGCTTCCAGTCTGCAGAGGACTGCAGTCATCACTCAACATCCTGCCAACACTGCTCAACCTCAAAGACTATCCACCACACCTCAGCAAGTCAGTCAGCCTCTCACCATTCAAACCTCCACAGCCAATTCACAGGTGGCCAGTGCAGCTCCGGCCCAAATGTCGCCTAATACCGCTAAGAAAAAGTGCAAAAATTTCCTCTCCACACTCATTCGACTTGCCAGCGATCAGCCCGAACAAGTTGCCACAAATGTCAAGAATCTTATTCAAGGTCTGATCGATGGTGGAATTCAACCTGAAGATTTTACTGTACAGTTACAAAGAGAATTAAATTCATCACCCCAACCTTGTCTAGTACCTTTTCTCAAAAAAAGTCTGCCTTATCTAAGACATTCCTTAATGGTCAGGGAAATGACCATTGAGGGTGTAAAAGCTCCTCCTCAAGGATCCATTCAGTTACCGATACAGCAAATTCAACAGTTCCAGGTATATTTAAATAGTTCTTTATCCATTTATTTATTTATCTCTTCTTTTATTTTTCTTCTTTAGATTGCTCAACAAGGCAGAGCTCCTGCTGGTACCACTGTCAGATTTTTGACCAGTAATATTGGAAACATCAGTCAAAATTCTACTTCAATTATTAACACAGCCAGACAAAATACACCAAAGCAAATTCATAAATATCAAAAACAATCCACAATCACTGTTACTTCAACAGGTTCTTCGCAACCAACTTATGTTAAACCAGCACCTGTTTCAGCTAAGAAAAAAGAATACACTGCTAAAACCAAAAGTCCAGCAGTTGCTAAAGAGAAAAAAGAAAAAAAAAATAAAGAAGATAAGGAAACATTTTCATCTTCATTAAGAGATGATGATGATATTAACGATGTTGCAGCTATGGGTGGTGTCAACTTAATTGAAGAGCATCAGCGCATTTTAGCCACAAATGCAGAATTTGTAGGCGCTCAAATAAGATCATGTAAAGATGAACCATTTTTATTTATCAATCCTCTTCAAGACAGAATTAATAAAATAGCAATAAAATATGGTCTTGAAGAAGTTTCTTCTGAAGTAATAGCTCTAGTTTCTCATGCTGCTCAAGAACGTTTAAAATCTCTTGTCGAAAAATTAGGAATCATAGCCGAGCATCGTATAGAAAATTTAAAAGTAAATTTAATTTTCAAATCGTTTCTTTTTTTTAACTTTATTTTCTTTTTTTAATTATTATCTAGATGGATAATCGTTATGACATTGTTCAAGATGTTAGAGCGCAAATAAAGTTTTTAGATGAATTAGACAAATTAGAAAAAAAGAGACATTTAGAACAGGAAAGAGAGATTTTAATGAAAGCCGCAAAGGTAAAATTTTTCAATTAAAATATATCTAATTAATATGTTTATTTTTTTTTTTTAATTAGAGTCGATCTAAAGCTGAAGATCCTGAACAATTAAAACTTAAACAGAAAGCTAAAGAAATGCAAAGAGCTGAATTAGAAGAAGCAAGGCAACGAGAAGCTAATGAAACAGCTTTACTTGCTATCGGACCTAGAAAAAAAATGAAAACTTCCAATTCATTTCAAGGTTCAAATTCTAACATTTCATTTAATTCATCAACTGGAAATGTTAGCTTATCATCTCTTGGGTTTAGTAATAATTCAAATAAACAACAGGTTGGTGTAAATGTTTTAAACTTAAAATTTGCTCATTTTTTTTTATATTAGATCCGAAGGGTAAAAAGAGTTAATTTAAGAGATTTACAGTTTTTAATGGAACAAGAAAAAGAAACTGTAAGAACTCCAATGTTATATCGTGCATACGCTAAATAATAAGTGAATTAAAGAAATAAAAAAATATAAAAAAAATAAGATTGATTCCTATTTTCGTACGATGCTACTAAATATTTGTATTGAGCAGATAAATACGGCGGAATCTAGAAATTGACAAAAATAGTTAAATAGTTATAGTTGAAAATTAATATTAATTGTAAAATAGATATTGTTTATATATTTGTACAAACACTTTGAAAACTAAATAGCATTTCAAAAGTTCTCAAGCCACATTTAAACGAATCATAAAATGAAATTAATTTTAAAGCTTAATACAACTTTGTTATTCAATCAAATGTTTATCATTGGTTTAGTTTTACAATGATCATCACACATTTTCATTATAAATAGGTATCTAAATCTTTAGAGTGATTCATTAAAAGCGTAAATTAAAAATATTAATAAAAAATAAATTTTATATACGCATGCATTTGTTCAAATATATTAGTTGTTTACATTGTTTGTCTATTGGCTTATTTATAAATAAGCGTCTGCTGTGTGTTTAAGATAAATTATTTTTTCGAATGTGTGCATTAATAATTGGTTTACGAACATAATGATTGCAATCGGGTTTGAAGGAAGTGCCAACAAATTGGGAATAGGAATAATTAAAGATGGTCAAGTATTATCAAACCCGAGAGAAACTTTTATTACACCTCCGGGAGAAGGTAATAGAGTAGAAAAGATGTCAAAAAATTAAACTTTATTTCAACAGGCTTTTTACCACGTGACACTGCTAAACATCATCAGATGAAGATTTTAGACTTACTAGACAAAGCTCTTAAAATAGCTTTAATCACTTTAGATCAAGTAGATGTGATTTGTTATACAAAGGGACCAGGAATGGGCGCTCCTTTGGTTTCCGTGGCTTTAGTAGCCAGAAGTTTGGCCTTAATTTGGGATAAGCCCATCGTTGGAGTTAATCATTGTGTTGCACGTAAACAATTTTTGAAATTTTTTTTTTCTTTTTTAATTATCAATATTATTTTGATTTATAGATATTGAAATGGGCAGGTTAATTACCAAAGCCAAAAAGCCTACTGTTTTATATGTAAGTGGAGGCAATACTCAGATAATCGCCTACAATAGTGGAAAATACCGAATTTTTGGTGAAACTATTGATATTGCAGTTGGCAACTGTTTAGATAGAGTAGCTAGAATCTTAAAAGTAAATTGAATTAACTAATTGTTTGAAATGAAATTAATTTTTAAAATTTTGTATTAGTTATCCAACGATCCTAGCCCAGGATATAACATAGAACAGCTTGCTAAAAAGGGATCTAAATTGATAAATCTACCGTATGTGGTAAAAGGAATGGATGTTTCATTTTCTGGAATTTTGTCACAAATACAAGAGAAAACAGACAACTGGCTTAAAAATGGTGAATACACAGCTGCCGATATTTGTTTTTCATTACAAGAAATAATTTTTTCAATGCTAATTGAAACTACCGAACGAGCAATGAGCAATACCGATTCTAAAGAAGTTTTAATTGTAGGCGGGGTGGCTTGTAATACTAGATTACAAGAAATGATGAAACAAATGGCTGAAGAGCGAAACGCAATTTTATACGCCACTGACGAAAGGTACTGCATTGATAATGGAGCCATGATAGCCCAAGCCGGAAGTTTAATGTATTTACATGGACAAATTACAAAGTTTGAAGAAACGTTTTGTACACAAAGGTTTAGAACAGATCAAGTGCATGTGAACTGGATGTAAATTAGTTATATTATGTACAAATTTATTTACATTGTCCAGAGTTTTTAATATTTACATGTTTCAAAAAATAGGCTATTAAATATTAAAGATAAATTAATTGGGCATGTCTAAAGTTTGGTGAATTTCAACAAGTAGATCAAAAAGAAAGTTTGCGTTTAAGAAACTCATAACTGGCAGTAATGATTCCCCAAGACAAAAGAGCTCTGGAAAAGTTTATGTGAACTCCATAATAAAGTTTGGCTAGACTACGACCTCTTTCCAGATAGACCTGATGAAAAGCTTCTCGCATGCTGAGATGGGGTTTGTCCAAACTAGTGATTTGCATTTTAGTTCGAATTACGTTTAAAGGATAAAAAAGGGTGCTGGTCATGGCTCCGATCAATGCTCCAGAAATAAAGTCTTGGGCCAAATTCACATACCAAAAGGAAGATTCGGAAAAGTGTTGTTTGACCAAGTCTCGGCTTGTGAAATAAATAACATTTGAAGGTCCGTTTCTCAGAAGAACAGGCACCAACCCACGATAGTACTCTTTTATACCGTACATTCTAAGATGGTAAAAGGCATGATAAGTGTTGATGAATTTCGAGTCAAACGTCTTGTGCTGCAATAGCATCTGAATCCGTTCAAAAGGAGCCAAAGCAGCTTCAGCACAGCCTGCTAAAATGGCCGACAAAACACTATTTACGTTCGAGTTTTCAATGTGGGCGTTGTGGTACAAGACTTTCTGAAACTCGTGATAAGTTCCAAACATAAGTGAAACTGTTTGAACAAAGCAAAATTAGAGACCTTCTTAGAAAGTTCTAAACAATTACCTGACACAGTTTTCGACATCAAAGGCGGCAGTAGTCCTCTGTAGATGTAGAACAGACTTTCTCCTTTGAACTGTTTCACAGCATTTGAGGCCTTCACACCGTAAGCCATTTGTCGGAACATGACCTTGTTTATGGGAAAAGTGATGCAAATATTTATAAAAGCCGCCCCCCATCCACATATGAATTCATTTGTTTCTTTTGCCACAATCGCCTCAGCCTGATGCAAGTGCAAATTATCTTTGATGGCGAAAGTGGCGTTCGCCATGCTTTCATCTTTCAGAAGTGAGTTTAGGATTTTGTTTGTGTATAAATTTGATGTATCTTTTTTTTGAAATTCATTTGGCTCCATTTAAATGGTAAATTCATTAGACAGCTAGCTTAACCTATTCTCGTCGCAGGCTTAGATATTCAAGCCTAAAAATAAAATTGGATCAAGATCTTAGATAATTCTTATCCAAAAGAATAAATCCATTTCTCAGTAACTACGTGGTTAACTTTTTTGATCAATAGTAAGCAACTTACGTTATTTTTGATAATTAAAACAAAAAAAAGATTTAAATGTCCTTTATATTTTTCTTACAGAGATGGGTTTTTCATATGTAAACAAATTTTGCAGATTATTGCGCCGTCTAGATTTTGCTCGACCAAATGCCGGCGCACATTAAGTGTCTTATGAGTGTAACTTTCTTAATTTCATCATTTTGTCTTGTTTTTCTTTCTTATTATTCTCATTTTTATTATTCTCATTCTTATTATTTCCATCTTTCTATTTTCAATTCTCCTATTTCCATTCATCATATCCTAAACCAAACAGGTCACAGTCGAACTCTAGTTTGTTCAACAACAAGTGTTATATCAAATATATCAAATATATCAATAGCAAATATATCGGCTATTCGTTTGGCCGTTTGCAAAATAATAGGTTTTACCAAAACGCATTCTCTTTCATCATCTAATTAAAATTTAATTATATCATTTCTATTGAAATGTAAACAAATTTAAATTGTAAACTGATTTCTTTTTTCAAAATGATTAATTCTTTCAAATAAACACATTTCTACAATTCATACCGAAATTCATCTTAAAAAATGTATACGAACAAAAAACCTACTTTCAAATTCATTTAAAATCAGTTAAAATTATTCCTTACTTGTGGTATAAACATTTTATAATATATTTTGTTTAGTAAAATTTACTTCAGCAATACTTTTTTTAATATTTAATTTTTTGCTAATTTTTGTGATTTTAATTTTTTTAAGTTTTTTCATTTTATAAATCGTTATAAAATTATTTTTTATATTTCATTTATTTTAAATCTTTTATCAACTATTCCTTTAATTAATAATTCATTAATTTTGATTGAAAATACCTAAATAATAATTGATGAATAAAATTTATATGGATAAAGTTCAAAAAAATTAAACACTGATAAAATAATAAATATTCTAACAAAAAATAAAAATTTTATCTATTTTATTACGTAAAATAATTTTTAAAGTTTAATCAATATTAACACATGTAATGTTTAAAAATTAATTTAAATTATATAACATTTTCAAAAATTTTATCTTTTAGTTTAATTCAATTAAATTTAGTATATTTTTTGTAAGCTTCTTTCCAAAAAATTAATTTTTTAAAACAAATACTCTAAAAAAAAAAAAAATTTAATTAACTAGTTTGAAAACATTAAAAATTAAAACTATTTGACAAAAAATACATAAATTTGCAAAACAATTTTAAATTACGTAACTATAAATATTACTAACAAGAAATTTTTTTTTAAAAAAAATATATTTTATAAATAAAATATTTTTACTTAGTAAATAAATTAAGTAAATAAGTAATAAACTATTATTTAAAAAAAAAATTAGTCAAATTTGAAAAAGCAACTTGATAATTGTTTTCGACAATCTTATTCTTAAATATAATTAAAAAAAATATGCAATCATAAAAATTATTAGAATTTAGATTTTTAATAATCTAAATAATCTAGTTTATATAAATTTTATTGAATTTATAAAATAAAAAAACTAAAGTGATTAAAATCTTAATCAAAACAAATTAAAGTTTGTTTCAGATTTAGAGATTTCTTTATTTACAAAAATAATAAAAAATGGTTATTTAAAATGTGCAAACAATTTCGCAAAATTTTAATATTCAATATTATTAATTTTTTTAATCAATATTTTGCATATTTAGTTCTCTTCTCTTCTCTTTTTTTTTTGTGTAATCACAATTAATTTTGATTTTGTTTGCAATTTTTTTTTTATATTTTTTCTCTTGTTCTAGTTAAATGTCAAAATACAGAATTTTCTAATTATAGTTCAATCAACAAAAAAATTAATAATTATACCATGGTAGTTTTTTTTATAAATGTATTTTTTACAAATTTAAGAAATTTTTTTTATTGTTAAAATATTTCAAATTAAAAAGCTAGTTTTTATCAGTAATATTTAAAATATTGTATAAATTTTTTGATTATTTGTTTTTATAAAAAACTATTAATTTTTAGCAATTATCTTTTTCAATTTATTTTTGAATACTAGGTTTAATTGAATTTACAAAAATTATTAATTTTTTTTTAACCTATAATTTATAAAAGTTTTCAATTAGAACTTTATATATGTACTTAAATTATTAAAAGGATTTCCGTTTTCGCCATTTTTAAAATAAAAAAACACGCCATCTAGAATTTAATTTTTTTTAAAAAAACTTTATTAGAATAAATATTTTTTATTTATTTTGAAAATAAAATATTAAAACTTTTTTATTTATTCGGAAATTAATAAAATATATCTATTAAATGTTTTTTTTATGAAAAATCATTTAAATTAAAAAAAAAATCAGCTTAGTTTTTAAATTTAATTATAAATTACTTTTTATTTCCTAGGTAATTTCATTTATTTTTAAATTAAAAATACCAATTTTTTATTAAGTATTTTTTAACAATTAAATTTTAAAAACAAAAAATTTTTTGTATATCCGTCTCCTTTTTTAATTATGTTAAAGTAAACAGATAATGCAGCTTTTCCAGAGAGATAAAAGCATTTTTTTGAAGCGCTGAATTTGAATGCAAATAAAAAGTTTATTTTAGAAAAAAAATCAAAATAAATAAAAGATGATTTTAAAAATAACAAACTTTTCAACCCTAAAGTTGAATAAAATCTAAAGTAAAAAAAAAGAAAAAAATAAAGAAAAAATTATATTAAATTTTATTGATCTAGGTTAGAATTAGTTTAAACTAGGACCAAGTTATCAAAAAATAATTTAATTACTATTTTTAATTAGAATGTCGTGTTCGCAAATAAAATTTTATTGTTAAGTAAAATTGTAAATCAAGTTTTATAAAGATTTTTTTAACAAAAGACAAATTTTATATTACATGATTTAAATAATTAAGGACAATTTCAGTGAATTAAAGTTCGTTTAATTTTTTAATTTTAAGATAAATAAATTTAAAAAAGGAAGGATTGACAAATAATATTTAACTTATTTAAATGGAAAAACTTTGAATTAAAATCTTAAAGTTATTAAATCTGAAACTAATTATAAGACTAATTTTTATCTAAATTTGAGTTAGTATGAAATTTGAGATAATTTGTTTGGAAATGGTTAATTTAATCGATTAAGTGTATATAAAGAACAATGAACAAGTTAAATGAACAATTAATGAAATAAATGGAATAATGAATTGCTATAGAACAAAGTGCATTTAATCTTTTTAAATTTGTTGAGAATTTGACATTTAACCAATAAGTTTAATAAAGATACAATAAATTTAAAAAAGTTGAATTAACAAATTGAATTGATAGTTTCTTATTGAATTATACAGAAACAGAAAAATAAGCTAAAGTGATATCTATTAGAACGGACTGTATCACGCAAAATCTTGAAAAACTGATGCAGAAAGTGTGTCAAGATAATTGAATTTCTAAGCTCATTATGACATGTCTACAACAAGAGTGGTTTTTGCAAGCGGAACAGCTGCCATGTCCGACTCATTGCACTTCGCACATCATTGGAACATGCGTGGCCATTGTATCAACTATATTGTCGTCCTTGGAATCTGCTGCTGAATTTTTCAGCTTTTTCGCACAGGTTTTCAATCTTAATAAAAACTGGTATCGAAACAAAATAGCAAAAAGTGCAAATGAGAAAGGCAGAAAATCAAGCAAGTCTATGTAGGTCAAGTTTGGGCCAAGGCTGAGCAATTTGCAGCCATAGTTGATTAAATATGTATATGATTATCGGTCATCAGACTGGCCGCTGTCACTCTATACTGAATTTTGGTGGTTTGCATATTTTAGAATAGATATTGTGCGTACAAATCGATTTTGTCGTTTAAACAATTGTGGACGAATCGTCAATAAATTGGCTACTATTTTGAGAGCAAATCAAACAAAAATGCGCTAAAAGAACACAATTGTCTGTTTTATAGCCAAAGACGGAAAGACAAAAAGCGGTCCTGTTGCTACACAGAATAGAGTGACTAGCCGGATATTACATGTTGCAATCTTAGGAGCAATTTTTTCAGAGTGATTATCAAGCATTTACTGCTCTATCACTTGTCTAAGCTGAGTCTGCTTGTGTTTGTTGCTGGCCACACTCTTTCCATTATCATACCACACATAGCTGTTTAATTATGATTGCAAATATTGGACACATTTAGGCCAACATCGCTTTTTTTCTTCAAATCAGGTCTGTAAATACGCGCAAGTCTGTGCGGCCTGGTTGCGCCGAATTTTGGCCATCTAATGCTGTATTGTTCCACAGACCTGCATCAGACTGATTGCGTGCACTCTTGTCCTAATTTCTAGTAATGTGTGCGTTTCTTGCTATCGAAAACAGGTCAAAAATGGACAAATATTATTGTAAAATGTGATTTTTTTACTCACTTTTACTTATTCACTAATTATCAGCTTCACTCTTCATTCATCTTAAACTTGTTCACCATCTCATTACATTCTTCCGATGCAGTCAAACTGTGAATTATAAAAATGTGATTCGATTGCCTTGCTTTTTTGTTTAATATTATATTTTTTTTTACAACTTTTTTCATTTATTAATGCTTGTGAATTTAAATACGATATTTTAAAAAATACTCAAACTTATTTTGGACTACTCTTTTTTACAACTTTTACTTTACAAGCTCAAAATTCACAACCTCTACAAGGTGAAATTCAACATTTTTATCTAAATTTTTTTTTAAATTATCTTTCTCATTTTTCTATTCAAAATTCTTTATACAATTTCATTATCAGCCAATCACCAATATTTACGTTTTTATTAAAAATTTATTTTTCAACTAATCACGTCCAGTTTATATAAAAAATTTATTTAAATGTTTAATTATATTTGTTAACAAATTATTAACAATAAAAAAACATACTTTTTTTATTGAAACGTATTTTAAGAAAATTCGCCTTTAATATATTTTTATTGTTAAATAATATTAAATTACCAAAAAAATTTATGAATTCAATCTAAAAATTATATAAGTTTGAATTTGCAAAAATTTAAAAGATATTTTCACTGGATTTAACAAAAATCAAAAATTTATCAATAAAACAATGGAGTTTATTTGGAATATAATAAAAATAAAATAATTTGTTTAATAAAAAAAAAAAATATGATTGAAAAGTTTTCACAATTAAATTTGAACGCTTCTATTTCATTATTTATTTGCAGTTTATTTTTCTTTCTTGTGATTTTAATTAAATTTCAAAAAAGTAATTCATCTGTATATTTAAAAAAACCATCTCAAATTAATGCGATTAATTTTCCAAAATCTAAACGTAATAAATCAAAAATTTTGAGTAAGTCTACTATTGAAACTAGAAAGTTGAACTAAAATTAAAATTTGTTTTTTGATTAAATGTTGCATTCAATTCTATGGTAAAATTAGATGCCATTCAGCATTCAAATCATGAAAGTGTGCTTTATTCAGACGTTGAAGATAGTGGACCTAAACAAAATTTTTTTCAACAGCAAATATTTCATCAAATACAAAATATGTCTAACTTGCCAAATCGACAATCTAGCGAGCCGGAAAAACATCAAAGACGATCCCGACTTGCAGGTGCCAGACCAGAACGTGAATCTTTAATATATTCTTCAATTTTTTCATTTACAAAAACCTTAATTGGCATCAGTAGCAAAGGGACACAAGCAAGTAGTAAACATAGTTTAAAATCTACAATACAAGAACATAATCAATGTTCAGTAAGCAAAGTGAATCCAGTTTTTTGCGGATCATTTGACAGTAATGAACAAAAGTCAAATGCAGATAGTAACTTAATGAATCCAACATCTAATCAAACGACAAAAAATGAAGGTTTTTGTTTGACAAGCTCTACAAATGAAAATCTTTCTTATAGTGAATTACGTAAGCAAGAGCGTCCAATACGTTTAGGTAGGACACCATTTAATCGAAGCTGTTCCAACGAAAGTAACATAAACCTGCCATTGGCACTTACTCCAATACCTAGTCGACTTCCAACTAGTATATCAATGCCGCATCAACAGTCGACCAGTTCAGGAGATGGAAGTCAATCTAGCACGCCGGCTGATCTTTTTTTGATGACAGAAAAAGGCTGTGTAACTTTAATTAGAAGACAAATGTATAAAAAAAGTGCTACAATTAGACAGAGCACTGTAGAGGAGACTTTTGATATATGCAAGAACGGCTCACCTATCAACTGTTCTTGTGCACAGCGATTTAATGAGAAGATAAAACATCAACAGGTGAACGGTTTTTTGAATATGAATAAACATAATGAGCTGAACGGTGTGAATTGTAATAGAAACCCTAAATCTAACATATCATGTTGCCACTCAGAAAATCAACTGGACCAACATCGAAACTCATCCAATCATGTAAATGCAAATCAGAAAACTAATGAACAAATATTAAATAAGTATAATTTGCACAATGAAATTAATTTAAACAATGAATACAATCAAACAAACAGTTCACTGCAAACTCACCTTGATGACCACTACTGCACTCAAATTAATTGTGCAGATTTGTCTGTAGATGTTGCCAGTTCTTCGTCAAATTCATCTTGCTCTGAATGTGGCAGTTTTGACACAGAAGAAGAGCTTACTTTGCCTTTTCTACACGGCAAAAGACATAGTTATCGGAGACAAGCATTGAAAAGTGCGAACCCCAACCAGTACATATTGAACGGAAACCGACCAGCCCTGATTAAACAAACAAGCAGCAGCGATGCAGACGGACTAGAGTTTGAGAAGAACATGAAGTCGCCGAGTGAATTGGGTTGTTCAAATGAATTGAATTGTCCAAGTGAACTGAATCGCCTGAATGAACTGAATGGCGAGTCTGTGGAGCAACTTAAGTGTTCTGGCGAACTGATCAAAAGACAATTGTCCACTTTGGGTTACCGGAAAATGGCAGAAACTCGTAAACTGCTACTAGGACGTAGAGCTCAGCAGCAAAACTTATTAAAACAGATAGCACAAAATCAACCACTAAATGAGAACCATCGTTTGCACAATCAAATCGTGGCTTCCGATGGCACATGTAAGCCCATATCTACTGACTGTGCCACAAGCAGCAGTTCCACGTCTAGTATGTGTACCGCCACAGCTGCCTTAGGTGACATAAACGGCAGCACCGGAAGTGGAGACAGTGCCCAACAGTCTAGTGTGAACAGTTCATTCGACGAAAGCTATATTCTTAACTCGGAACCAAGCTCAAGTGTTGCCGAACAGACCAATATTGGTGTAGCATGCAGCAGTTCTTGCAGTTCTTGCACAAGTGATGTTCAGATTGCTGGACACTGTTCCCAAATCAAGTTTGACAGTCCCATCTACAGCATCGAGTTCAGCCATGCCTACAACCCGACCAGTCGCAAGCTGATCGTGAACATTTGCCGTGTAGAGCAAAGAGCCCACCGAACCACCAGAAATCAGGCTTTAAGACTTTTGGTCAAGATCAGCCTTTTGCCTGCAGACAGACAAAAGGCCAAAACCACCATTCGTCCTTGTGTGAATGGTGTGGCTTGCTTTGATGAACAGTTTACCTTTGCCAGATTGGCTCCTCAGCAAGTTTCTGCCCATGGCTGTGCCTATGCTGTCTACAGTGTGGAAAGGGCTCGCAAAGCTCGATTACTTGGGCAAACTGTTCTAATGTTTGCCCACTGCAAGCCTCAGCAACAAGAACAAAAGTTTATTCTGCAATTACAAGCTGGCGCTTGTTGTTTGGCCAAACATTCCAAGACAAGAGATGGAACTACCTTGTCTACTACTACAAGAAAACTGCCCACCACTTTAAGTGCTCCAGATTCTCTGTCAGATGTATCTAGTATCTGTCAAAGCGAACGTTCTGCCGGGTCTGCTAGGTCTCTGCAACTAAACTTACCTGAACTGCTTTTAGGTCTGGCTTACAATGCCACTACTGGACGTTTACAGGTCGCCATCATTCGAGGCTCGCAATTCAAACTCACTTCTGTCAATAAACCTCCCGATACTTTTGTAAAATGCACTCTGCTCAGCTCTTCCGGGCAGGAAATTGCCAGAAACAAAACCACTGTCAAACGAGCTCAGCCCAATCCTGTCTTCAAGCAAACATTCGCCTTCCAAGTAAGCTCTTCTTTAGCACATTCCTCTTTCATCTATTCAAACAGCATTTCATTTAACTCTTTTTCATTCAGGTTGCTTTGTTTCAATTGCCAGATGTTAGTCTTATGGTCACTGTGTTTAACAAAAAATCCATGAACAGAAAAGAAATGATTGGCTGGTTCTCACTTGGCCTCAACTCTTCCAGCGATGAAGAAAGATCGCATTGGAATGAAATGAGAGACAGCAAAGGTGAACAGATTTGTCGCTGGCATATGTTAAGTGAAACTTAAAACTAAATTAAATTTATATTTGTGATATTCTAGGATTTACTTCAAAATACAAATAGTATTGTGATTTTGTAAAAATTATTGTTAGTGATATTCACCCAAAAAATTTTATTTTCATCAAATTTGTTTTTTTATTCAAAATACAAGTTTTATATTAAAAATTTTTCAAAAAATTCTATTTTGTTTTTGCAGTGAATTATTCAATTTTTCCTTATTTTTAATAAAAAAATATTTATCCAATTTAAATTTTTCATTTCAAATTTCAATTCTAAGCCAAAAAAATATTTTAACATAGAACACCAAAATTTTTTAAATTTATATTTAATGTATTCTTTCAAATTTCATTCTCTTATTTTTTTATAATTTTAATAATTCTTTTTTAATGCTTATTTTATTTGTTTAGTTTTTTATTAATTATAACAATATTTTTGGCAGTATTATAACATTATTAAAAAAGTATATACTTGCATATATTTTGTTGTTTAAATTATTATTACATCAAAATTATAATAATTTTTTTAAATTTAGGTGAAAAAGTTTTTGGTAAAATAAGTATATGTAAATTAATCATTTAGGATCAATTTGCTATTTTACATAATTAATTATATTTAAATAATACAAATTTATATTTATTAATAGTTAAACAAGGGATGTAATTGTTAATCTGCACAATTTTTTTGATACAAGATTAGTGAGTGCAAAACAAATTGTTAAAAATTTTAAAAAAATTATATATATAAAAATAAAACTTATATAATTTATTTGCAAACTTGAAAAATGTATTTATTTTTAAAACATGTTTTAAAACAGATTATTAATTTTTTTTATACATAAAAACAAAATATAGATTTAAAAATATATTCAAAAAATAATACATTTATACAAACAAATCGATAACTAATAATTAGTTTATTTGTACATTAATGTACTTTTTTCTTTAAAAAAAAAAACTAACTAAGCAATTTTAATTGAATTCTTATATATAAGTATTTTTTCTAAATTAATTTTAATAAGTGTTTTAATTTTGAACCAGTTTATTTATATTTTAATTCATCAAAATTCATTCTTATTACAGGTGCATGAACTTAATAAATTTATTCTAATTTATCATTTTTTTTTGTTTGTATCTTATTTACTATTTTAAATTAATACTAGTAAATTATTATTTTAAGTATATTTAATCATTTTTATTTTAATTATTTAAAACCAATATTAATTTTTTCTCTTGAATAAACTAATTATTTTTTTAATAATAAATATGTAATTTTAATTTTTATAATTAACATTAAAATTTGAAAATAACTTTTTTTTTATCTAATTATTACATTTAAAAAATTTGTATATTTAAATTTGTTTAAAACTTAAATTAAATTTTTTGTTTGAAATTTTTCAGATTTTATTAATTAAATAAATTTTTATCTTAATATTATTATTTAAAATTTTTTAATGAATTTTTATGCAGGATAAATTTTCAATGTAATGTAACTAAAAGAATATTCTAATTATATATTTTTTTATTGAAAATCATTTTGAATCCTTCAATTAAAATTCAGTTATTTAATTTCTTTCAATCATTTATTGTAGTGGACATGTCAATCATTAAAAACATCAATATTTTATTTTTTTAAATAAAAATTATGTTTAACTGTATAATTGAGCAAAAGTGGGCTAAAAAACGTTGCTTAGTCAATGTAGCAATCAAAATCATCATTTTAAATATAAAGTATTTTCAGCAATCATCAATTTTTTTCATCTGTTTTTTTTTGATCATCACTTTTAACTTAAGTTATTATTAAAAATAAAAAAAAAATTAAAAACGTTCATTTTATTTATTTTTTTATAATTTGAATACGTTTACTTTTCACAATCAAATAAGTAAAGCTACTTAATTTTAAATTACATAAAAAGATGTTCGCACTGAATTTTTGGTAATTAAGTATGTTTTTTCTCATCTATTTCAAGCCTTTTTCTATTGGTCATTTTTAAATTTTTTTTTTATGTTGACTTGTTCATTTTATTACTAAAAGTTGAATTTTAAGATGAAAATAATAAATATATATATTTATAAATGAAAC
This sequence comes from Pyemotes zhonghuajia, assembly GCA_025170145.1. Classification (NCBI taxonomy): domain Eukaryota; kingdom Metazoa; phylum Arthropoda; class Arachnida; order Trombidiformes; family Pyemotidae; genus Pyemotes; species Pyemotes zhonghuajia. Next base: position 11,285,727 of record CM045845.1, read on the forward strand.
ATAAAATTCAAAAAAGCCATAAAAACAAAAATAAGCAAAAAAATAATTAAATAAAATGAAAAAATCATAAAACAAAATCAACTGCAATACATAAACTAATGTGCTGATCATTTATTAAATGAATATAAAAAAGTAAAGATTTTACTCATCTAATATAAATTTACTTAGCTAATAAAAAGAACGCTTAGGTGTAAAAGAAGGTTTGCCTAAAATATTTTTTAATCATTGCTATTTACACGTTAAGATTTTCATCTAATACGTTTAACTTGATAGTTTTAAACATGGAAAGTGAAAGAACAGATGCTAAAATATGCAAAAAAAAAAATTAACTTTAAACATTAAAAAAATATATTGAAACAAATTAAAAAAATAGATAAATAAATGTAAAAAAAAAATAAATCTATTCGCACTTTAGCACTATATATATTTAATTATTTTAATTATTTAGTAAATAATAATTGAAAATTATTTGAATTATTAATTTTATAACTTAAAAAAATAATTTAGTAGGTTTAAATAATTCTTACAAATATTTTGTAACATTCTATAATTTAAAAATATTTTGTTAAATGCATTAAAAAATAAAAATAATTTAGTTTTAAAATAAATAATATTTAAAAATTTGTAAAATAAAAAAAAAATTATTTTAAGATGTTAAATATTATTTTAAACTTTTTTAATATTCATATATATATATTTATATTTAATTTAATTTTTTGAGGATAAAATGAAAAATTTTATAGAAATTTTTGATAATACAAGATTATTGAATTTTTTGTTTAAAAAAATATAATAAAAAACTTTTACTGTTATCTTTGAAAAAAAATCGTGAACAGATAAGTTATAAAATTTAATAAACAATGTTACTAAAATAAAAAATAAATCTTAATTACCAATTTAATTTTTATTTAGTAAATCATCTCACGAATTTTTTTTTATTAATTTTATGTTTTATGTTAAGATTTGATTATCAGATCATTAGTGTAGCTTAACTTATAATTAACAGTTTTTTAGTTAAATTTATTTGAGTTTATATAAACTAAAATTTAAATCAATTTTTAATTGTATTTTTTTTTTTTATTTCATATATATATATTTTGTTTATTTATTAATGCTTTAAAATAATTGTTGATTGAAAAATAAACATATTTATCGATATATTGAATTCTGATTTTTATTAATTTAATTTTTTATATTCAAATTTTTTTATAACTAATATAAATTAATTAAAAAATTATCGTTTTAAAGTAGTTAATTTTATTAATAAAATTAAAAATCTTTTCTAAAATTAATTTTTTTTTTGTTTATTATTTGTTTAATATTTATTTCTTAAATAATGATAAATTTATAAATTATTAAATATTTTTTAAATACATTTTAAAAATCTATTAAATTTTGTTTAATACAAATACTGTAAACAAAAAAATTTTAAAAAAACAAATTAAATTAAAAATAAATTCCGATTATCAATAAAAACAATGCTTTTAAATTAATAGTATATTTATCAAAATTAAACTTTAAGCACGAAAAAATTTATCCATGTCAAATTTAACATGATTTATATTATTTTTTTTTAAATATGTATATTATTTAAAATAGTAATACACCTGCATTAATAATATTATATTGACAATATAATTTCTATTACCTTAAAATAATTTATTTAATTTAAAGATTTTTTTATGCTTATTTTCTAGATTATTTAAAATTTTTCAAATTTTTATGGTTAAATTTGTATTTTTATTGATGCTTAATTGAATAAAGTTTATAAAAATATAAATTAATTTTTTTTTTTTTTTAATTTTAAATAAAAAACTTTGTCATATGTAAACTAATAAAAACAAACAAACAAAAACAAATTATAATTTATTAAAATTTTACTTAGCAATTAATATAAAATTTTTTGATTAAAATCTTTAAAAGAAAAAACATACACTTGTTGATCAGTATTCATATTTTGATGATCAACCTTGTATTCATTCATCATATTATGTACTTGTCTTTATAAAAAACTTAACATGTTAAAAATTGTAATTTGTTATAGATTAAATATATGTTTTTTTTTTTTATTAAATTCTTTTCTGCTTTAATTTAATGAAATAGATTTTTTTTCAATTTTTTACTATTTTATTTTTTTAATTAATACTTTTTACTTTTTTTTTAACATATTTGTACTTTGTTTTACTATTAATTTAAAAAATTGTAAAAAAAAAATAACATAAAAGCAAATTTTAGGTTATGCTTATTAGAAGAAAAAATTTGTGGCAGATGAAAAAACAAAATAGAGCTAACTGGTTGTTTTTTTGAAAAATGATCAATATGTACTAAAAAATAAAAAGATAAATTATTTCAAAAAATATAAAAAAAATTGAATCAATATATTTTAGTTTAAAAAAAATTAAACTGTGAATTATCTTGTAATTAGTTAAAAAAAAAAATTAAACAGAGTTTCTAGAAAGGTTTAATTGTCGAAAACAAGTTTAAAAAAAAAAATTTTAAATAAAAAAATTCGAAAGCTAATATTTATGACAGCTGATTTTTTTTTAATTTTAACAAATTAATAAATTATAAAAAATAAGCTAAAAAGTTATTTTCAATTAAATTTAATTAATTTAATTCGATGTATAAACTAAAATTATTAGTTTGAAATAATATTTTTAATAAATTTATTTTTTAATATTTATAAGCATACAGGTTTCATCAATAGCTACTTTTTTTTATAAAATATTTAATATTAAATTTTTTTACTGAATTTCGCTTTAATTAAAACGCTAAAAAAATTTTTTCTTTGAAATTTATCTTTAGCTTTGTTTCAATGGAAATTATTAGTTTTTTTTTTTTTTTTTTTTTATTTCAACGCAAATAAATTGGCAAAGTAAGCAAACTATTAAATGAGATCAGAAACCAAATTGAAGAGCAATAGAAATAAAAAATGAAGAGAGAGTAAGAAGTAAGTTTACTTATTTAAGAAAGTAATTTTTTTATTTTTAAATACTTTAAACTTGGCTAAGGTGAAAAAAAAAGATGAAAAAAAAGAGGAGGAGGAAAAAAAATTTTATAAGATGAAATAACAGTGTTTAACTAAACAACAACTACCTGTTCGCTGACTACTTGCGTTTCGTGCAAAAGTGGGCAATTTGTTTCATTTCTTGTATTAATTCTAATTCACCGCCGTTTCTCTTGTTTTTGAATGTTTTGTTTTTCTTTTTTCAGTCGTTTTGATAAACAAGAAATAAAAAAAAATTTTAAAAAATTAAACAAATGCAACTAAAGAATAAAAAATTAAACAAGCATCTCCAATTTGCAATTTTTTTTTAATTTGTTTTTTTTACTGATTATTTAGACTTGTTGAAACTGATGGAAGCAAAATTTATATAAAAAAATGAAAAATGGCAGAAACAAAATTGCAATTTACAAAAATAGTATGTTTACCTAAGACTCTAGTTACATAGGTAAAGAAATTGAAAAAATAAAAAATAAAATTAGATAAATAAAATTTTAAAAAGATATAATAGAACCGTGCTGATATTCCTAGAATAAAATTTCATATTTTTTAAATTGAAAGTTCAATGAGATAAGTACTTTAAAACAGTAGCTAGATTTTTTCAAAGATTAAGCAATAACTTTTATATTTATATTTATAAGTAATAAATTTTTTTAAACAAAAAGATGTAAAAAGTCAAAGAAATTCAAACCAAACGATCAGTTAAGTGTCAAACGGAAAATGTATAAATTAACTTTCAATATTTATTGATGAATTAAATTAGCTAGTGATAGTAAAGCAATTAAAATTTTCTGTCAAAACAAAATCTTTGTTGCATGCAAAATAAAATTTCACAAGCTTTAAATCACTCACGATTGCAATTGATCCAAAAAAAAAAATAAATAAAAGTTCTAGATGTAAATAGTTGTCTATATTTTATTGAATAAATAAATTGTTAAATAAATTGTTAGTTTAATAGAAAATCTAAAAACTTAAACGTGTTCAAGTCTAATAAAAAAATTAAATTTTATATTTAATATAATTTGATTTTCAACAACTTTTTCAATTTTTTTACATAAAATTTTAAAAAAAGTAATCATAAATTTGGTTAAATTTAAATACAATTAGTATATATAATTTTTTTGTTTATAAAAATTTATTATTTTTTTTTTAAAAATCGAAAATTCCATATTTTTAGTTGAATGAAATTTAAAAAAATTTTAAGCAAAATTAAACCAACTTAAGACACGCTTGTAAATGAAAAGTAATTTATTATAATGAAATGCAAACCAAACTAAAAACCATCAACGCTGGTTTGCCATAAAAATTACTGAAGCCGCCGGCTTTATATTTTTAAGTTTAAAATATTTATCCTGTGTCCAGCCAAAATTTATTTTTTTTTTAATTTTTGCTTCTTTTCTTTTGTTTTATTTGCTACTATGAAAATATATTATGTTTAAGACGATAGATGAATGAAATAATAATAAAAAAATAAAAGTAGTAGCAATTAAAAACAATATAATCTTTAGATTTTTTTGAGCCAATCAAAAAAAAATCATCTAAAAATTATTTTAAAAATATATATTTTTTTTAAACAATAGAAAGCTTAGATCTAATATTAATAATATGCGCGTGTTAACAAGACCCGTGACCAAACCCATCAACCAACTTTTCACACGCTTTAACCAAGCCCTTAGGAAAAACCACTCTGGCGAACAAAAAATAGATTAAAAAAAATTATTTGATACTTTTTTGCATTGGCCTTTGGGCTTATTCTTATGATTTGAGCAAGTTGCTTTTGTGGCTTTAACAAACCGCATTTTAATTTTTGTTTTTATTAATTTTAAATAACAAAATTTTGTTTATAGAAAATTATTTTTTTATATAAAAAAATTTTATTTTTAAGATAATTAAATAAAACAATTTTTTTATCTAATTTTAAATAATAATTTTTTTTTTTTATAAAAAATGATAATATTTAAAATATTAAAAAATAAAATTGAATTTAAATAAATATAAAATAAAAATAATTTAAACAATTTTTAAAATATTCAAATTATTTGATATTCAAAATAATAATAAAAATCTGTAATCATTATAATCATATTTTGATTAAGCAAACTACATTAGACATCTGCAAAAAAGTTATTTTAAGTCAAATAGATAATTATTATAAAACAGTTACTGACAGAAGTAAAATTATAAAACTAGGAGCACATAAAAATAAAATTCTAAGTTTAAATTTAATATGTAAAAGAATTTTTTTAAAAAACCATATGCAAAAAAAAAAATCAATAAACACCGGTTTGAAAATCATTGAATAGCAGATGACTTTGAACCATCATTACAAAGCAAACATGTGATTATATTAAACTACTGTTATACACAAGCTGCTTTCAACGAAAAATGATTTGTTCACTAAGGTAATAGATCTAGTAGTAAAAGATGTTAGGTAATTTAAAATATTAAAGATAGTAGAAGGTGAGAGAAGATGTTATTTAGAAATGGAAAAAATTTGTATAGATTATAGAAAACGTATTCTAAAAAGACATGAACTTACATATTATAAATCTTTATGTAAAAATGAAACATTTCCCAATACTTATAAAATAGCACCTGAATATTAGTAAAGAAAAAAACAATAATAAATTTAAAAATAGAATAACTATAATGATACTGACAATTCGGATTTTATCTTAAGTATGGCTCATAACACTTTTGGAAAAAGGACAAAACACTAGCAAACTACTGTGCGCCTATATTTAAATCTAATGCATTAGCCAATTTTGACCAGCAATTATCCTGTATTTTTAAGTTTCCTATTTTGCTAAATAAAAGTTTGTTTACAAAACATTCTAGCAAAATTTCTTAAGAACTTGCAAAGTACAAAATTCCATTTAAAAACTATTCTTTATACCTGTTGCTATTATAAAAGTAGAACATGCCGTTTTGTTTTTTTTTTCGAATGCAAACTTAACTTGCCACTGGTTTCAACAAATTTGTTCAACGTATTTTCTAACAATTCAAATCTCTACTTATATTTTCCTTGTCCATCTCATTCTTGCATAATAACATGTTTCTAACTTTTGTTTGAGTAGGCTTATTATTGTTCTATAATTGTGCACAAAACTTAATTTTATAATTTGATGTATTATATTTAATTTTTTAATTTCAAATTTATTTCAAAATCAGCGGCTCTTGGTTCACATGATGATTTGACAAAAAGAAAATTTAAAATTTTTCATGTAAAAAAAATTGTCTAAAATGTTGGGAACACGAGTTTATCTTTGGCTAATTTAATAACTAATTTCATCTATTGTATCAATTTATCAAAAATTCAACCACATGAACACTTCATTTTGAAGTGAATATCAATAGAACAATGCCACGAAAAATGTTTACAAGCTTTAAAATTACAGTTTGCTAATAACTTGCAACTAAATCTATTTAGAAAAAAAATCATGATAATAAAAACGAAAATTCAGTAACTACTTTGAATAAACGAATTATATTTTTTTTTTAAATATATTATAATTTTTATAGAAAAAAAAAATTGTTTTAGATACTAGATTAGATTGAGATCAAATTATTTTTTCTAATGAAAAATGATACTTATATTTTGATAAGGTAAAATATTGAAATAAAAATAATCATCATCATCATTGTATTTATGGTGATGATTTGTTGCTTTACTAACATATATTAAATTAGAGCATTTATAAAACTACTGGATATAATTAAATGGCAGTAATTTAGTAAATCTAATTCATTTTTTAGTTGTTTTTGAATTTTTAAAAGCTTCTATAAAAATCTATCGGTTTAAGTTGACCAAAAATTGCAAATCATAGTTATTCTTCTAACCTGTTTCATCTGTTTTTTGTTTGGTTTTGAATTCATCTAAAACTGACAATTGTAGTATTTGCCTGAAGCATAAAAAAGATTTTCATCTGATCAGTCTTATTCTGTTTGTATTTAAAAAACTTATAATTCTACTGGTAGCAAGATTATGACTGGCGTAGTTTACCTGTATAATTAGTTTTTTAAAAATTTTAGCTATATGCATCTGCGTGATATGAAATTCGGCCACTGACACATTGTGAAATATTAGAGTAAAACGTGTGCATCTCACCTGCTTGCAAATGGTAATACCAGCATCATTTTCCATCTCAATGTTTAGTTCAGTCTCAATATAAATCAGTATGATATGTTATTAACTCAGTTTTTGTTTTTAATTCTAATTCAAATGTTACTTTTATGAAAAAAAAAATAACATTTTGATACAATTTTAATCAAAATTTTTACACTAACTATATTTTTTTAAATTTTTAATTTAAAAAAACTCAAAATTTTAAAAATTGAATTCAATTAATGATTGCAAATTATTGCCTTTAAATTCGATCCACTTCAAAACCAACTATTAGGTAGTTAGAACTTTTAAAAATTCAAAATTTCTTTAATGTTTCAACTTTGCACCTTTAAATTACTTTTATTTTTTAAATTTTGCTATTTTAAATTTAAATTTATTCATTTATATTATTTTTGCATGTTTTTTTTTACTCAATTAAATTAAAAAAAAAATTCAATTTTAGTTATTTAAAATAAAAAGTATGAAATTACTATTGAATCTATAAATTTCAAGATTAATATATATCAAAATTATTTTTAATTTAAATTATAATAATATAAAATTAATTATAAATTATTATTAAAATTACTTAACAAATAAAAAAGAAATTTTTATATTAATATATATATTATTTATAATTATGTTATAAGTATGTAACTTTTTTTTAACAATTATTTATAAATTTTTTTAATAATATTATTAGGTAAATATTTAAATATGTTAGTTTATATAAATAACTTTTATTTTTTTTTAGTTTTAAAATTTATAATTTTGACTATAACTTTTAAATACGTTAAAGTTTTTTAAATAATTTTTTAGGCAATTAGCAATTATGGTAAAACTTGTAAATCACAACTAATGAATGCAATCCTCATAAATAACTCAAAAACAAAAGGAAAAACTGATTTAAAATGACATAATAATAAAAAAAAAGCTATTAGATCTGACTTTAAGAAGCTAATTTAAGTCAAATTATTTTCTAAGTAAAAATTTGCCAAATTTACGCCCTTCACTTTTTACGTTTGATCTTTTCAATTCTTGTCTTTATAAAATATATTAAAGTATTTCACTAGTTTAATTTAAAAAATACCAAATCAAAAATTTAAACTTAAAATAAAAATTAAAAGTTGTAAAAGTCAAAAAATAGTTAAAATAAAAAAAAAAGTTTCATCTCTATAAATTGACTAAGCTGTGCATTTAATTTATTTATTTATCTTTATTTCATTTAAATATATAAACTTTTAAATATTTTTTTTAAATATATTAAAATAATCATTTTTAATATTGTTCAATTTTAAATTATAACTAAAACTATTTCTTAGTAATAAATTTATAATTTAATATATTTTTAATTTTAAAAAATATAAAAAATAGTTTAATAATAATTATAATAATAATAAATAAATTAATTTATTTAACCGGAAATTATAACAAACATATGTTAAATTTTTTTAAAAAATAATATCTCAAATTATCTAAAGTTGTATACTTAACATATAATGGATTAACTTTTTTTATCAGGATTATTTTTTTTTTGCTTATTGTCAAAATAGAATTCAAAGTCAAATACAAAAATTACTAAAACGAATAAAAAAATATATATATTAAAAACAAACGTAAATCACAATCAAATGAATAAAATTTTAAAACAAGATTTTTGTCTTAAAAGATTATTTAAGATATTTATAAGGTGTGACAGCTTGAATGTTTTCAAGTACTATTTATATTTAAACCTTGTCACCAATAATTCAATGAATGAAAATGATAGAAATTTTTTAGGTCTGTGATTTTTATTCTTTTGTATACAAACAAAATAGCCTAGCTAAGCCGTTTTTAATCTATTTTAAAGATGAATTTATAAGATTATTTTTTATTTATCAATGCTTATATAGTCTAAATAAAAAACAAGTTTCTAAGGGTTTTTTTAATTTTTAAATAAATTTAGGCGTTGTTTCAAAATTTCATAATAAAAATGTTAAAAAATATTAAAAATATACATTTTATTAGAAATCGATCAACAAAGCTAAAAGATACCAATAAAAATTTTTTTATAAGAAAACCTATGCTAAATGAAAAATTTGATCATTTATTATAAAATACATTCAATTTATTCACATTGAAAAGTTTTAAATTATTATAAATATTATATAAGTTTGTTGAAATATTAGTTTATTGTGTTTAATATGGTAGTGGCATATATTAGCTATTAGTTTAAACCAAGCAGTTTAATAAGAAATATCGATTGAACTAACACTTGAAGATAGAAAAGGCTCACCCTAAAGTAAAAACTAGCGTTATTTAGAACCAACAAGTCGAATTCAGTATTAATAAAAAAGGTAGTAAGAGTGTTGCCAGGTCATTTTAAGGCCTGTTTAAAAAGTTCAAAGGGACAAAAAAAAAACTGAATGATGATTAGTCCTGTAGCAGTTTTACTTAAATTAAAACAGAAGTATGCCCACTTTGCCTATTGTGACAAATAGGCTTGTTGCATTTAAATATGAATACAGTTTATTCGGCTAGCATTTTTACCTCTCCTGTGGCTTTCACAAATCAGCCCATCAAAATGAAAAAACAAGCTTGAGAATGGCTTATTCGCTTTATTTATTAGACTTTTTCTATCCATTTTCAAAGCACCTTTAATATGTTAGGAAAGTAAAATAGAAATCAGCCAATACAAGTTCGAAACCAAATTTGGTCGAAAACTAGTGCTATACTGGTCAATACAATAGAAAAAAAATACAAGAAATTTCGACCTTCAGATAAAGTTTTAAATAAAGTTCTTTTGTAATCATTTTGAATAGTGTTTATACACAAATTTTATGTTTGCAAGTTCAATAGCTTAGTCAGTGAACAAAAAAGACCATTTAGCTCATTGAAATTCTAATTTTGTCCCTTTATTCATCATTTGTCCACAGGCTTATTATACGCCTATGTTTGTCATTTTTTTAAATACCCTTCTTTTTTATTAAAAGAAACTAGCCAACTCAAACGCAACCTCCAATCCAGTTAAAAATCATGGATAAAAAATATTAATATTAAAAAAGTTTCACATGTGATTAAGATTTTTTTTTTCGGTTACAAGTCTAATAAAAATTTTACTGTATTTATAAATTACATAAGTATTTTAAAAAAACTATTCAATATTTTTTTAAATAATTGAAAAAATATTCATAAAATAATTGCCAATTATTTTGTTTTTCGTTAACTTTAATTTTCCAACTTCAATTTATGAGGTAAACTCTAATACATTAAAATGGTTTTTCCCACTTCATCTGATTATCAATGTTATTTTTTATATTTAAATATTTAGAAAAGTTAAATACATTCATTTTAAAAAAAATTCTTATCATTTTTATCTTACATCCTAGCCACAATCTGTTTAACTATGATTCAAGTTTTTGTCCAAAAGTCTAAAAATTAAACAGACCACCAAAGACTCAGCATAAGGTAAACGAAAGGCTTCACATTTCACTTGCTTGTTTATCTTTAAAAAAAAATAGAAAAAAAAAAATAAATTAAGATTATTTTGTAAAGCTGGTAGATAGATTAAATTTTTGTTAATATACTAATATTGCACAAAATTCGAACACCGTCTGTTTTTAATCAAGTTTATTTTTCACATTAAATTTTTTAAATATTTTTAGTTAAAAATTTATTTGTAAATAATCAAGTAGTGGTATTTGCATCTTAGAATAAAGTTATATATTTATAATACTAATTTTTTTACAAGTAAAAGCAGATTGCAGACGACAATTTTAAAATTTTACTATAAAAACACTTGAATTGACTTATGTGGTGTTTTTAAATTTGCTGAATAAAACTACAAGCTGTTCTATTAAAAAAAGACGACAGGTACTAAGCTAAGTCACGTCAAAAAAAATATCTTTAAGTTAGCTTACTTATAACCAACAATTTTCAATCATTTTTACCGCTTTCTTAAAATCGTGTGTTGATTTAAAAATGATTATTTTCATTCTTGTCAAACTAGTGATATTTAAGTAAACCAAAAAAAATCGATTGTGTGATGTTTATTTAACAGAAAATGAAATGTCATATTTAAACGAGTACGGTTTAAAACCTGTTGCATCAATTCTAAATCAATTTTACACTTGTGTACACAATTGATCTAAAATGATGGAAAACAATTAAAATTGATTTTAACTTTATAAAGCATTTTTTCTATTAAATGTTTATGAATTTAAAATGCGTTCATTCAATATTTACTAGATATTTTTTCAAATGTTTGCACAAGCGTTAAACAACCGCTGAGTTTACTACATAGTAAATAAGAAGTAAAACCACAGTTAACTATTGTTAAGTATAGTTGCCATAACGTTTGACTTCTAATCATATTAAAGAAAAAAAAACTCTTTTTTTTAAGTGAAAATGACAAAGAATTGGCATTATAATTCAAGTAAATAAACCTAAATATGCATGAAAACAACTAGAGTTTAAATTGCAATGAATTTTATCCGAAAAATTGGCTTCTTTAAAATTTCAACAAAAGAACATTTGGTCAAGGTAAGCAAAAAAAAAATTAAGAAAAAAAGTAGTGACTAAAAAGTAGTCGCAATTTGACCACAAAAGTTTTACTAGTCTTGTGACCTTAACAGTAACTGCCTTATTTTTACAGGGGCGTAAATTGGGCGATTTCAAGGTTTGACAAGTTGTTGCCCATTTACGAAATTTTAATTTTAAACAAAGATTGTGACCATATTGCCCTTTATCCATTACCTTCTCATTTTGCCTTCAATTGGCAAGTTTTACAAAGACTAAACTAACTTGTGAATTAAGTAAAAATTTGCATTAACACATAGAAATAGCACTGCTTATGATGTCTAAAAAGTTTTTTTTTAAAGTTTACCAGGTGAATCAGCCAAAATAAAAATTATAATAAGAATTCGTTATAAATTTTTTTTTTGTTTAGAAAAATTTGGCTATTTTAGGTTGTTCCGCTTGACCAGTATATTTTATGCTATATTTTATATAACTTGTTTTTTTAAAGACATTTTCAAGCTTCATTGACTGTTTGCTGTTTTTTACCTTTGGTTTTAAAATGTGAAATCGGTCTAAACGAAATCGATTGTGAAAACGTATGTTCACGCCACTAACAAGCCATGCAATTAGTGATTCACAATTTTAGCGGCACCTTTGAATCCAATTTAGATCTGATTTACTAGTAACTTTTACTTAGAAAACACTTTTTTTGTTATGGTTTAAAATTTTTTTATTATATGTCTTAAATTCTTATCAAAACCATATGATCAATTGTATAAAACTTGTTACTTATTTTTATGTTATTTTTTTTTAAATTTAATAAAATCATAGTAAAATTTTTATTCATTAATAAATAATCAATTATTAGTTGAAAAAAAATCAGTTATATTTTTTTAAATTATTATATTTTAATAGATAAATTTGATCAATTTTTAATTTTATTGTTTTACATAATAAAATATTTTTTTTAAAAAAATATTTAATATTAAATTCAATAAATATTAAAATATGTTGAAAAAATATTTAACTAGTTTAGTTTCTATTAAGTCAAAAAAAAAAAAAATTTTTATTAAAAAAAACCACAATTTTATCTTTAATCATTGAATTCACCCAGAACAAATTTAAACAAGTATAGAATTTCAAGTTTTATTTATTATTTATTTTTTTTAAGTTGATACTTTTTTTTTAATTTTGCAGATATAAATGTCTTTTTTGAAATAAAGTTTTCTTCTAAATGTTAAAAAAAATGATTTTTTTTAAATTTTGTGATGACATTTAACGTTTTGCATGTTTTTAAATTTTTAATTTCAAATTTTTTTTTTAATTTTATTTTAAATAGTGTTTCGACAAAAAGTGACAAAGCTAACAGATGACAGATCATGAAAAATTTAAAAAAAATCATCTTAAATTATTACAATCAATTTCAAAAATATAAAAGCTAAAAAAAACTTAACTAAACAAAAAAATTAAAAAACATTAAAAATCAAACATAAATAAAACAATTTTATCACTTATCTAAGATTACGGTACTAAGATACTGGGTCAAGATTAAGTTACAATCTGAACATTTGATAGACACTGTTTTTAGATTTTTTTTTTATTCAAACTCTATCTAAATCAAACAAATATCAAATGATTTTATTAGCTTAATTTAAATGTGAATGTAAAATTTTCAATAAAATTAAAACAAAATCAGAAAAAACTATATATTTAAGATGTGTGATAATCTTTAAGCAAAGATTGTAATTGGATGATCAAAAATAAGCTGCTTATAGTTGTTTGTAACAGCCCTGCTTATTACAGCTTAAGGGCTTGTTTGATATTTAAAAAGCTTTTTTTTTCTCTGGATTTAACTGCGTGTGGTATTAATCATCATCTTGTCCCAAAAGAATAGTACATCTTTCTAATCTTTTCATTATTTGAAATAGTGAAAAAATGCATTAGTATTGACTTGAAAGTATCTTTGCACTTGTTTGTGATTTTTTCAAATTTGTACTAAACAAAAAAATGTGAAAATAGGAAATCAAGTCAGTAAATTTGCAATTTTGCCTTACAATTTTGTAAAAAGGATATAAAAAATATTTTTTTTTTTATTTAAAATTATCTTACTATATTATGATTATATATAATTTTAAATATAGAAAAAGTGTTAATAAATAAAATTAAAAAAAAGTAAAAAATAAAAATTTAAATAAGTATTTTTAATTATTACTTAAAATAATTTTCACAAATAAAAAAATAAATAAATTGAATAAACTAAATAAAGTTGATTAAAAGTAAAATAAAAAATAAATAAAAAAGTAACAAGTGTCAAAAATTATTTTTTTAGTAAACTTAATAAATGCTTGTGTTAGAGCAACAAATAAACATGTTTGATAATTTTATTTATTCATTGTGTAGAATCTATTTCATTTCCACCTAAAATTTTAGTTCCGGCCACAATGCATTTAATAAAATATATATCATTGTTTAAAATACGCAGACAATGTAAATAATATCTATTTTAAATTACAAACAAATAAAAAAATACAATTAAAATTTATTAAAATAAAATTCAAGGCATAAAAAACGAAATTCTTTTGTTCATTTTATTGTAAAACTAAATCTTAGGTAAAAAAGACAAGTTTACAGCTAATTGACTTAATGGTGTCCAGATATATATTATATATTAAATTACTTAAAGCAAAATAAATTGAAGTGAACCGTAGATTAGCGGCGGAATCAAACTAAATATTATAATAAAAAAATAATATAAATTTTATTGTTAGAATACCAAAATTAAAAAGATGAAAACAACTGGATTAGAATTACACAAGTCAATTGTATTGTGCATTAAATTGATGTGACACTAAGAAAAACTACTTTTGTCTCCACAATGCTAGGTCAAATTTTTCAATTGTGTCTATTTCCAATTATTTGAACTTTCTTGTATTAAAATATATACACATATTTACAAACAAATAAATTCAATCCAAGTGGAAAGGATGGTGATAAAAATTTAATAAAAAAAAATAAAGTTAAAATGGGAGAATAAATGACAAAATAAAGCACTAAAGATAAGATGCTGCGGTAAACTAACTTTTTAATCAAATCGATCATCCATGCATGGTAAGTTCAAGATGAACAACTTAAATATTAAACTTTGCGGATGTCAAAGTACTTGAAAATAAAGTAAACAAGTAAATCATTGCATATGTTAAAGTTTTCAAGAAAAAACTTATTAACATGTTTGATTCACAATTATTTGATTAAACAAATTGGTCAAAAATTCGAAACATGCAATTTTCCAATAAATAAATTAAATTTTTTTATAATTTTAATTTAAATGGATTAACATTATAATTTTTTTTTTTAACTTATAATGTATTTTCTAAGATTTTTTTAAATATATTTTAATAATATAAACAATTGCAATTGACTTGTTGTTTATAAAAATAAATGTAAAATATAATCTGGTATTTTAAAAATCAAAATATTAGTTTAAGTTTTCAAAAGTAAAAAAAAATGTTAAGAAGTATTTAAATAAGAAGTGTTAAAAAAAAATCAAAAGAAAATGATATGAAAAATAGTAAAAAAAATGTGCAAAAATATTGGTATAAATGTTTCTTTTTTTTTGTTTTTCATTCAATTTTGTTATGTAGATATTTGACTATTTATTAATTCTTTAAAAAAAAAATCAGATTAATTTTAAAGAAATGAAAAATAGTAACACTTTCTTTCTAATTTATTTTCAAAGGTGGTCAAAAAGCGTTTGTTTAGTCAACATTTAACTTAAATACAGAAGCTTTAGATGAAACTTTTTGTGGTAGACCTAAAAAAAAAATTGAGCAGGTCAAGGTGGCAATGGTTATTGGAATAAATTATGGAAATGTATTCAAACTGTGTGCTAAGTGAACATACATTGAATAAATGCATAAATAATTACTGTTTGAACTGATTCAAAATAAGTTTCAAAAAACTAAAAAATAATTTAAACAATGTTTTATATAAAAAATAGCCATCTTAAAAATATTTTGCAAAATTGAAATGCCAATCCCATTTATAAAATAACTAACAATATGTCTGTAATTAAACTAGTAAATTTTTTATTCAAAACAAATCAAAATTTTAAAATTAATTTAAAATATTAACTTTTTTAAATTTTATTTATTAAATAAAAAATTAATTTCCTAATTGAATTAAAAAAATTAATTATAATATATGTTATAAAACGTTTACTGAATTTAAACACAAAAATTTTAATTTATTAACATTTAAAATAACTAAATATAATTATAATTAATTATTTTGTAAAAATTTGTTTAAAATATATATTTTTTAAACATAGATAATAAAACCAACAAAAACACGTTTAATACAAAAAATGAAAGAATAAAGTCTGTGAAATCGCGGAAATAAAAAAAAACTAAGCTTTAAAAGATTTTGAAAAATTTAGTTTACTAGAAAAATTTAAAACAAAGATTTTACGCCTTACTTATAACTATATAAAAATGGGTAATATCAAATCAAACTAAAAAACAAACTTTTTTGAAAATAGAGCACAATGTAGTAAACATTGTACGCATAATTATATGGTTTAAGTTTTTACAAGTCAGCGTAAATTTGCTAAAATGTGGCCTTTACTTAGTTTTTGCCTAGAATAATTTCTATAAACTCATCATTTTTTTTATATTTTAACTTGTTATTAATATACGGATTTGCTTAGGCTTAAAAACTGTGATTTGAGATTGCCATAAGGGCTTAAATTAAACTTTAACATACTAACTACAAGCCGCAAAATCATCATTTTCAAATAATAATTACTAGTCTAAACTTATATAAAAAATAGTTTTTAATATTTTTGTTTAAACTTAAATTTTTTTTAATACATTTATTTAATTTTTTATTAAATTTTAAAAAATTTTCTATGCTAAAAAAAATTTGTGATTATTTTACAAAAATAATAAAAATTATTAATTATTGAATCAAATTATTAAATATTATTAAATTACTTGTGTTTTTGCTAAATTATAATTTTATTAAATTTAACTAATTATATTAATTAATTTAAACTTTATATTTAAAATTTAAATTATTAAAATTATCAAATAAATTCTAAATTTTTTAAATGTGCTGACAATTTTTATTGCTTATATAGTATAAAATAAATTTGCTTAAATTAATTGATTGTAATCTTTTATATTTAACTCACTTTCTTTTTTTAATAACAAATTACAGTTATATTTTTGATTAGCAAAACAATTATAAAGGATGATTAGTGATTAGATAATTAAACCAAATATATTTTTAATAGTAATTAAGTAGTTAAAAAAACAAATTAAAATAACTTTTAAATAAATATTAATTTTTAAAGTTAAAAAAATTTAAACGTGATTTAAATTTGATTAGTTGTTTATTTAATGTTTGCATTTTATTTGCTCAATTAGCATCAGCAATTCAATTTTAAATGTACAAACACACTTATTTTAAATTTAAAGCATTTTAAGATAATTTTTTTTTACTAAGATATTCTTTGGAAAATGATAAGAAGATTAAATATATAATTTTGTTTAATTTTAAATGTTAATTTGTTTGTTTTTATGCTAAATTTAACCGCTTTTTTCTCACCCTATATTGTACAGAGTAACCGGCAATTAAAAAAAAAAACATGGATGCATCAGAAATAAGTCCATTTGTAAATTGTTTTGACCTGCATCATAGCACATCCACTGATATCATATTACTTAGATCTTAACTTAAATTTAAAAAACTATCTTTTGTGAGAAGTTTGTTGCACCATTATAGCAAAACAAATTTTGTCAGTGTGAAATTATTTAGTATTTAGCACCAACTAAAATAGCAAAATAGTGAAAATAAACCATATATGTTATTTTAAAATTTATTTAAAAAAAAAAATAACTGAGAAATACTTACACAAATGTCATTTTTAACAATTTTGTTTTTTAATTTTTAAACCTGTGCTCATTTTATTTTAACATGTTAAAACAGATAAACAATATTTCAATACATTTAAAAAATACAAAATATAATTTTGTTTTAAAAAAAAAAATTACAAGCTTATTATAATAAACTTAACTAAATATAAATAAACTTGAATTTCTAATCATAAAAGAGTAAAAACTAAAAATTTAAAATAAAATAAAAGTAAAAATTACAGAAAAATAAATAAACCAACTAAAAGGTGCATTATAAAAAAATTATAATAAAACTTGTGAAATAAAAATAAATAAAAAAAAAATTTATTGAAAAAACAAATTGATAATAATTCACGTTTACAAAATACAAATTAAAAAAAAAGTACAACAAACAACCTAATGACACCTGCTTATAAATAAGCTTAAGTTAATCTTTTCTTAAAATACTAATGCACTTGCAAAAGTTATTATTTAACAATTGTTTAGTAAACAAACAATGCCATTTTTACATTTGCAAATATTTACATAGTATAAATGTCTATATATCATTTACATGTAAAAAACAAAACAAATTAATTGAGCTTAGGTTTAAATTAAGATATATAGGTAAGCCAAATTTAAGTTAAATAAAAATATAAAGCAAATAAGATTAAAAAATACTTTTGCATGAGCATGTTAGTTCGAGAAGAATTTTTAAATCACCTATTTACATTTAGGTAAAGTTATTTAAATAAATTTTAGACTAAATCTCATTTTTAATCAATATTTCGATAACTTTGTAATAACTAAAAAAAAAAGAAAGTAATACATTTTTTTATTTAGTAAAATTAATTATTAAAAAATTAATTAAATTGATTTAAAATAATCAAAAATTTTAAAATTAAAGTTTTATAAAAATTTTTATTTAAAAAAATTGTTTTTTACTAATATATAACTTAAAAAAAAATAACCAATGATTTATCAATAGTAACAGCAGTTTAATAGGTAAAAAAAAAATTTGATAAAATTATATCACAAGGTAAATTAGTTTACTTCTATTAAGCTAGGTTAACATTAAACAACAAAAAAATAAAACAAAAAAAATTGAAAGATTTGAAATTTAAGCTAGAACAAAGAATTAATGCTTTAATATCTGATCTCACAATTTATATTACCAAAGGTAACAGCATCTTCATTATATCGATAGTCATTTTTTACCACATGACTAGTTTGCAGTCTAAGTTAAAAATATAGCTTAAAAGTAACAAAATGATGAAAAAAAAAATTAAGCAAGACTCAAAAAAACAATAAATAATCTAAAAAATAAAAAAAAGAAAATCAACTTAGTAATAAAATTAATTGAAAATATTGCAACTTATTTTAGTTGCTTATTATTTATTTTTACTGTTTTAAGTTTTAAAGCAAAATGCGTGCAATTGAAATAAAACTGAAATTTATTTTTAAAAAAGAAACAAAATGAAAAAACAATTGAATAGTGGTAAAAAAAAAATAGATGAAATTACACAAAAGGAATTAGTAAATTGAGCAAATGCACCTTTGCGAAATTTGAAGCTTTAAATACTATTACTGAAATAGATAAGCAATATAGTATTGGTTAACTAACACATGCTTTAACAGCAACACCTAAATAACAAAAACACAACCACAGGTGACTTAGGTTTGTGTAAAATGACTATTAACTTACAGACAATAGGAAGGAAATTGGAAAGAAAAGACAATTGTCTACTTGATCATTGGGTCTAAGTTAGGCTGACCAGATGTCATCTAAAATTTAAAGATTCAATTTTCAAGTTTAAAAACCATGCATGACTTATTTACTCAAATATATGCTCTACCTAAGTTTAATATACATTTCAAACTAAAATACACAGCATGAGCTGCGAAAAATTTTCAACATATTAAAACTTTATTCAACCAGTTAAATTAGACAATCATTGAAAGCGAAACTTAATTAAAATAATAAGTTATTTGTAAAATTAATAAATTAAGTTTGAAATAATAAATTGATCATTAAGTTTATTTGATAAAGCCAATTAGATTGAAAACCCTGGAAAAAAAATTCAATCATAGACAATCAAACTAGTGACATGAAACTAATGAAGAAAAACAACTAAAAAAAAATATAAAAAAACAAATAAAAAACAGACATTTAAAATTGATCGGTTTGGTTTTATGTGATGAATTTGAAGTTTTCAAGTTTTTCACCATCATTACAACTATTGATTTCCAAAATTTAGCAACTCAAAATTTGTGGTCTCCGTTAAAAAACCATTGTGATTGGTTTGAGGTGTTGTGTTATAAAGCGAATATTGGACTTCTTCCTGGATAAAGAACGGGTTTCTAAACTAAAAAATTAACTAAGATCAGTTCGTGATGTTTTAAAAACAAGTAAAATGAACATCGTTACAATTCGAATTGATTCGGCAACTAACAGCAATGCCTTCTCTGCGTGTGGTTAAATTTTACAGAATAGCAAATGATTATAGCTAAATACCGCCAACTTCTCAACAGGTATTCTTACAATTTTTCTATGTCTACTCACCCCTTGTAGCCTGCTATTGGCCAACTGGTTCTAATATATTTCCATATTGAGCTAAATTCATTTTTTTTATCATCTACTTGACTAGGTCAATCTATCCTTAAAACAGTGGAATCTGTCTGAAATAAATAAAATTGGAAATGAGGTTTTAACTTTTTTTATTTTTCACTTGTTTTTTTTTTTAAATCAGCAAGAGAGCTTGGTCTGAAAGTTTTCAACAATCTTGAAATATCTTCTCAACACATTCAAGTTTGTTAAAAATTTCTAAGTAATTCTAAGGTGGACACAAAATTTTATTTTAAACTAGATGCTTGCAGTAAAGTAAAGAGTAAAAGTATGGCTTAACTTTGTAATTAAATTTGAAGGCTAAAAATTAAATGTGTTTTTAAAAATTTGATGCTGTGAAGAAGATGGCAAGTGTGTCTAAATTTGAAGCACTTAAACTACACTCAATTATCAATCCATAAATCCTGTGTCAAATAGTTTATACCTTATATTTTACTTCACTTTTTAATTTAAAATGTTTTTTCTATTTAATAACTATGTAATTACAAATTGAATAGTCTACTTCTATTTTAAGTCCTCTTGGCTTTGCTCTTCAAATTATTTCAAGTACTAAACCGCAACTTCCCGCCATAATTAAATTTAGTCAAACTTTTTATATTTAACTAGCAATACATTTTCAAATTTTTAAATTATCTCTTATGAAATAAAAAACCTAAAACTAAAGAAAATTAACTTGTTTAATATGACAAGTACAACTAAAAAAATTATTTTTATTAAATATAAAAGCACCTGTTGAACCTCTTTTACATCACTTATCTTAACCTATTTAATATCTAAAATATGGAATTTTTTTTACTAAACTAGATTTAAAAATTGGTTAATATGAAAATATAAAATTTTGTGATAATAAAACGTTTTCAAACAATTAAATCAAAAAAATTAGAATTTTTTTTTTTTACTTTAAACCACAAGTCATGAACGAATTAAAATTATCACGAATTTTTCAATATTTTGCTACTGTTTTTTAATATGTTTAGTTTTTAAAGATTATGCTTAAATTTCGTGCTATTCCTAAGGCTATTTTGATTAGAAAATTAAATTAAAATAAAATTTTGCACTTGACAAGCAACATGATTAACGATAAACTTAAATATTAATAAAATTACAAATTAAAAAATTTTAAATATCAGATTGATTAAAAAAAAAAAATGCATATTAATTGATTCTTAATAATAAAATAATAAATTATTATTACTAGACTATAAAAAATTATTTTTATTTTACTAGTTTTAACTTTGACGGTAAAAAATTAGAAAATATAATTTAAAAAAAATGATGAATTAATTGAAATGAGAATTATAATTAGACTTAATATTAAAGAATTATTAACAAAAAGCAATAGAATGTCTTAACACCTAAAATAAAGGTTTAAATTTCTTTGTTATTATTGTTAGTTTTTGTTTGATTTATTTGCAAACTTGTTGATCATTTGAATCACGATAAAACAACACAATTATACAATTGGATTGATCATTTTACTGCGTGCAAACGTGCATTATTTTTAAATAGTAGAAGCATGTAAGAAACCTCAATCAGTTTAAATTTACTTAATTTAGTTTTCTTTTTTTATTTGGTTTTCATAATTGAATTGAAATAAATAGAAAATAGTGAGAATGGATAAGATCTAGTTTGATTTGAAAAAATAAAAAAATAAATTCAATTGGAAAACTTGATTTTAAAATAGATTTTAGATAATTTACTAATAGCTTGAGTGATTTTGGATGAAGATTGGCACCTTCTGCCAATTTAAAAACAGTAGTCAAAAGATTTGCTAACAAATTCTTCCTAGGATGACAACCATAATTTCAATTTTATTAAAATACAAGCTTTAAAATAAACTTGAATGAATTGTTTTGATACAAATGTTTGATAATCAAGATTATTAAAAGATAATCTATTTTTTTTTTTAAATAAATATAAGCATAAAGACCAAACAAACTTTTTAACTATTAAAGCCAATTTCAATCGGATTAAGCTTATTTGGCTATTATTCACGCCAGTTTAAGCTACTTGTACAATGGGAGATTTGCGTGTTTATGCAACTCATCTTATAACTAAGTTTATTTTTTTTTATTTTATTACTATTTTATTATTTTTTTATTTCCATTCTTTAATTTTTTTTTGTCTATGAATTGCAGTTTATTGTTTGCATTAAATAGGTTTTATTTTATTTTTTATTACAATACCCAAGTGTTTAAATATGAATTGTTTCAAAAAACACGTTTTCTTACCATTACTAATTGGTTTAGATTAAAATCTTTTTTAAACTTGATCAAATTTAAAAAAAAAATAATTTTTTAGATAAATTTAAATTGATGAAAATTTATCTATAAATATTGTTTAAAAGAAAATTTATTTGCAAATAATTGTTTTTAATAATTATACAACAAAAATAAATAAAATAATAAGTGTAATCAAAGTAAGTTTTATAGATTTTTGAAGTAGTTATTTAACCAACCTTAAAATTAAATTTGAATACAGGTCACATGGACATTAATTGTTATTTTGGTCAACTTAAAAGGGCAAATTTATGTATAATTACATAATGGAATTCGCGTTAAAAAAACAACAATGTTTATAGAATAAAAAAAAAAAAATATTAAAAATAAACTATTAAATTGAAATACTAATCGGTTTAAAAATAAAAC
Organism: Pyemotes zhonghuajia; assembly: GCA_025170145.1. NCBI lineage: Eukaryota > Metazoa > Arthropoda > Arachnida > Trombidiformes > Pyemotidae > Pyemotes > Pyemotes zhonghuajia. Next base: position 11,308,501 of record CM045845.1, read on the forward strand.
AAAACTTTTGGGCTTGTTTTAAAATATATAAGATCACATTAAACCTACTTCAACCAATTCATATAGCAGCCTGAAGCAAAAACCCAGCCTTTAGAACAAATGCATCTTCTTTTTTTTTTTAGACTACATCCATAGAAGTTGATAAAAAAAATAAAACAAAACATTTTAACAAAAATCACATAAGACTTTTTGCACTTTTGATCTGTAATTAGGTTTAAATAAATGTTTGCACAAGCCCAAAAAAAACATAATTCTTACGCAAATATTATTTAAAATAGGTATGACGGCATTTGCGACTTAAGCTTTAGGCTAATTTGATTTTTTTAGCTAGTGTAAAACCAAGATTTAAGGTTTGGCTTGGTTTACCAAAGATTAGTGTATTTTGCAATGGGAAAATATTCAAATTTGTCTCAAAGGACAATTTCGGTTTTTAGTCAAAACGGTTTTTTAGCTATTTTAAACATGCTGTACCTGGCTAAAATTTTAACCTACGTTATAAGAGTTTTTTTTTAATTCTAGAAAAGTAAGATAAGATTGCAATTTTTTTTTATTATTGCTTCATTTCAATTCTTAACTTGTTTTTTACTAGCTTTTTGTTTTTACTAATATACATTGAATAAATATCTATTTTAAAACATGCCCTATTATAGAAAAAAGTTAGTATACTAAGTAACAAAGTCAGATGCTTAAATTTCAGTAATAACTTTTTTTTTTTTAAGCAATTTTTGTCATCTAATGTAATCTTATCCATATCAAGTGTGCATTCAACTTGAAATTTGTTGAAGGTGAAAGCTAAAGAAAAATTTAAAATAAAGTTAAAAAAAGCTTAAGATGAAAATTTGAATTGACTGTTATATTCTTTCTTTAATTTGTATATTTTAAATACAGTTTTAATTATCAGTTTTTTTTTCAATTAACTGATTCAAAAAATTATAAAAATTTGCTTTTATTATTATATTAATAGTAAAATCTAAATTAAAATCTTATTTTATTACTTTAATACTAAAAATAACTAAACAAGAAATTCAAATTTGAAATACCTAATTTGCGTTTCTATATTTTTATAATTTAACAGTTGTTTTTTTTTTAAATTTGAAACAATTTGAAAATTTTTTTAGAGATTTAAATGTTATTTTTTTAATATAATTAAAATTTAAAAAAAAATATTACAAATAAATATTTTTTAATTTATAAAAAAATCATATATGTAAATTTAAACAACTGTTAAAACAGTAAATCTAATTAACTTAAATTTGCTAAACCTGGCTTAATTAAATTTTAAACAATAATTAAAAAAAAATAGTTTGTGTCTATGTTTTGTCAAAACAAATAGAAACACTCAGTAGGAGTTTTGACTTAGTTATTGATGTCTTTATTTGAATACAAAGGATTCATAGGGCGTATTGAACACATGTGCAAAAATATATGTATTGATTCAAAACAAAAAAAAAACTGGACATTAGATTGAATAAATTGCAACTTTTTTTTCATTGCAGGGGTCTTTTATTATTTGCCTAATTCTAAAAGTCTGTATATTAGTTTTTTTAACAAAATGTTTTTAACTAAATGACATTTATTTATGGGTATATTTTAATGAACTTATCTTCATTTGAAGTAAGTGTAACAAAATGTGACTGCATTCAACTTTATTAAGAATTCAATAAGATTTTAAATTATACATTTTTGTCTATATTAACAAAGTATTTTTTTCATCCAATCGATGGTCAATTGTGATTATTCAAAAGTCAAAAAACTACTATTTTTAAACATATAAAGATATTAATAATTATCATATGTTGCTTGTTTTGGTATTTAAACTATTTAATTTTTTTTAACTTTACAAAAACATAAGTTTTAAAGATTTGTTTTTTTAAATATCTTGCTTTTGTCAAATAAAGCAAATCACAATCTTAAAAAAAATCTAACATGTAAACACTTTGCCCAAGTTGATGATAACTTTGCATTAGAAAAAATAAACATCCCACTTGTCCATATGTGATCAGTGCATATTTAAAAAACCACACTAAACGTGATTAATTGTAGTAATCTGGTTTTTTGCTAAAAGCAAAATAAGGAATTGTGCATAATCAACATAGTTAATAATGGAAATTAGTTACTTAAAATTTTTTTTACGAAAAAAGCTTTTAGAGAAAAAGTAATAACTGGCTTAAATGTGATTTTAATTGTAATAATTAACACAATTGAAATAAGCACCTGTGTGCTATTAATTTAAAAAAAAAATTTTACCTTATTAACTTTTCAAACTAATTTTTTTTATTATATAAAGTTTAATTATCAAAAGCTGTTTCATAGCAAAAAACTGGAATAAGCTTTTTTCTGTAAAAAAATTATCATTTTTATTAAAGCAATTATTGAAGACAATAAACCTAGACCTGATTATAATGTTTTTATTTGTAATCGAATATTTTGATTAACACGGTTACAAGCTGACATACTGTTTTGTATGTGTCAGATTCAAATTAAATTTATTTAGAGACGGATCTTAGTTTACTTTATATAGACAAAGTTGATTTCAAACCATAATTCATAAAATAAAATCATTGCGGTCAATCAATGTCATACCACACCTAAATTTAAATAGAGCTAACCATTTTTTTTTTGTTAATTATGTTACTTTTTAAAAATAAATTTTAATAATTTTTATTTATTATTTATTTATTTAATTTATTAATTTTGTAGTATTTGTTAATTAATTTATTAATTTTTTGAATGCATTGTTTTAAATTTATGATTTTTTATTAATTATTTAAAATTTTTTTAGATAAGAACAATTTTTTATAATAATTAAATTTTATAATTTATAATTTATAATTTAAATATTAAAAAAAAAATAAACAAATTTATTTAATAAACAGGTTCAGGCAAATTATTTTTTCTAAAGTATCAATTTCTTTTAAATTTTTTTTTAAATAAATTTTTTTTTATACTTTTTAGTTAAAAATAAATAATAAACAATATAAAATTACTATTAACTTATTGCATTATAATTATTCAAATAGTGAGAATCAAAATACTATCAATTAATTTAAATTTTTTTATTACAAATAACTTTTATAAATGTCACAATCAAAAATGCTTATTCTACATGTATTAATTTTTAAAAAATTAAAATGATGCAGGTAAAATCGATCAAATCGATTAATTTAGATATTAAAGAAGGAAAAAACAGGAACATGAAAAATGAACAAAATTAATGTTGAATTGCATAAGTTAACAGTTTATGTTGAATATTCAACACACTTTTGAAATAAAAATTGTTTATCTGAGAAAAAATAAAATTGCTTTTTGATTTCTTAAAGTTTAATTGTAAAAGTAATTCAGTAGCTAGTCAAGCACTTTTAAATAAGTCATCTTGTTTTAATTATTTTAAAACTTTTTAAAATAAAATTATTTTCAATTAAATATATTTTTTTTCTAATTATAAATATTAATAAATATTTATTTTTATTTTTCAAGTCAACTAATCAACTTTAAAATATTGCGTTTAAAATCTGAAATATTTCAATCAGATTCAGAAATTAAGTAGCTTGATTATTAAGAATACAGCTGATATTTTTTAAAAAAACAAATATTTACCAATTTCAAATTAAATTTTAAAAAATTGCAATAATTTCAAAGTGCTTATTGTTTTTTTATACTAAATTTTACCAAATATTTGTGTAAAATTTACACCTTGTTAAATTATATGAGAACGTTCAATTTAATGACTAATGATACGTGCAATTTTATATAAAAAATAAAAAAAAATTAATTTTGTTATGGTTTTTCCATAATTATTAAAATTAAAATAAGTTTATTGTTTATTTTATAATTATAAATAAAAATTAGATTAAAATTCATTATTTTAAAAAATTGCCAATTTATGATTTTGAATTAAATAGTTATTTAACTAGTTGTCAAACAAAAACCCAATTTAAAAAAATAAAAATTAATATAAAAATGTATAATAAACATTATAATATTTTTAGTACAAAATTAAAATCTATATATTTATTTTCTTTTTTTTAATTTTTTATTATTTCTTTAATAATTTTTTTTTAAATATTTTATATTTACTTATTATATTTTGTTTATATTTTTTATTTTGTTCTTTAAGTTTTACATGGCAGTTTAATATTTTTTTTTCAGTTTATTGTTTATAAGTCAAAATTTTTTGGAGGGTTAATTTATTATGACTATATTTGTTTTGAACTTAAGGCTTAAAATGAACAAAATTCAATCTAAGTTAAATAAAAGAAACAAAGTTTTTATAATTACAGTTCTCATCGTTCTTTAAAAATTGCGGATGCTTTCATATAGAAATAATAATTGTCTTTAAGCTTAATTTTAGTTTTTTTATTTATATAAATACATTGGTTTTTCTCATATTTGCCGCTGGTCAACTAGTTGAATTTTTTTTATTTCAATTTCAAATCATTAAGTATCCTATAATTGAAAATTCAATTTATATCAAGATAAAATTATTTTTTGTTACTATAGTTTAATAAAACTTTTTTAACAATTTTAAACTATTTTTTTAAATTTTCAAGTATACAAAACAACTTCAACTAAAAGTTTGTATTTTTTTTTAAAAAGCAAAGTACTTAAGTGTTCCGACCTATATTAATATATAGCAACAACTTATATTTTAAACAAATTTTATTAAAACTTATTCAAATTATAAAAACAACATGAGTTAATGATATATTTAAAAATAATCTAAAAAATACTTAGTTTGAAAAAATTAATAAATTAAAAAAAAAATATTTTTAAAAAAAATAAATATCTTTATTTAAAAGAGTTAACAAAACAATTTAATTGTAGCTAATTGAATTAAATTATATATGAAATTAACAAAGTCTTAATTAGACTAAACATAATTAACAAAAAATATAATACAAGTACAAACACAATTAAAGTAAAAATAAATTCACACTATAAAAAAATATTAATACATATTTATTTTACAAATAGTTATCGTTGTTTATTATTTTTGTTTTTTAACTTTCAATGTTTTACAAAAGTGTCGAATGTACATAAATTAAAAAAAAAACTAACTAAACGATTATTACTAAAATTTTCATTTGCTTTTTTTTGAATGGTTTTTGTCTAAAAATCGTTTGAATTGAACAAAGTTGTTTATTCTCATTGCCATTTGTTTAATAGTGAGAATTATATATGCTTTTAAAGGTCAAAAGCGTGTGACAAGCTCGATTTGCAATACAAAATCAAAAAAGGACAAATGCATAAAAGACAGATTAAAATTGAAAACTTAAAAAGGTTGATTTGAACGTTATAAATAATCGCAAAAGTCACGTGTTTGAATATAACATGCGAATTTCAAATTTAATAGTTGAATGCACCAGCTGTTAGCTGCCTATAATAAAAATAAAGTGATGAACATTGAAAAGTTTCAATGAATATTTGAATGATGAGTTTGATGCAAATAAAAATCTAAAATTTGATGATAAAATGTCAAAAGTTTCTTATTTTTTTGTGATCTATTCACATATTTACAAATAAGACTGGAACTAATAAATAAATTTTTCATACAATTTACATTCAATTACAAAATGTTAACTAGTTACATTAGAACTTTTTTAAATTGATGAAACAGGTGTGCCATTATTAATTATTGGAGCAATTTGTTCTTCAAAAGAAGGATTCCAAGTTTGCAAATATGGATGATATAAAGTATTGCGTTGTTGAGCATTAGATAAACGCAATTGGCCTACAGTTGTTGTAGGAATTGTTTCATAGAGACTGGCATAATTATGATGAAGATAGCTTTGATCTATTTGGTTATTACTGTTAACGCTAGTATTATGAGAAGACGAATTCACAGCTTCATAAGCATGAGATAAACCAGTAATTACTGTACAATCAGATGCATTGCGTAATGTACTATTATTTAAACTAGACATTGTACCTGGATAAGATCCAATCGTTTTAATTGTATTGGTATTTTGTTGACCAGGTAGCCAAGTAAAATCAGGTTTTCCATCAAACAGTTTTCCTCCTGTTCCAGGTAAAGCGCTAGAATTATGATACAAATTGCCATTGTTAAACAATTTGTTAAAATTGTGATGTCCAGTTTGAGTTTTAAGATGACTAAAAATCGGTTTTTCGTTGGATAAATTAGTAGTTGTCATTGCATTTGCGCCAACAGTTGTAGAATTAGTAAAAAAATTATTTGGTTTACGCATTGTATGTCGAACAAATATGATTGCAATAACAACTATTGATAAAACAATAAATAGACCCACTAAAACACCTGTTAGAATCAGCACTAACGGTCTAATATCAAAACAATTTAATTGTTCTCCCGTCAATTCATATAACTGATAACCTGCCAAGTCTGGCGGACTTGAACAACGAACCTGACTCAATTGAGCTTTCAAATTTTTGAGCAAATAAGTTTGACCTGAACTAATTGATTGGTTAGCATACATAAATAGCACACTAGATAACCATTTAAGAGAGCAATCACAATGTAAGGGATTATCACGAATATCTAAAATTTCTAAATTAGTGCAGTGATTTATTAAACTGGCGTCCAATGTATTTAATGCGTTGGATCGAATTATTAAATGCTTCAAATTTATAAGAGAACTTAAAAAATCGGCATTTAGTTCATTAAGCATAGGATTAAATGATAATTGCAATCTTTGCAATTTAGTTAGCCCAAAAAATGCATCCTGCTCGATTTTCTGTTGAGAAAAATAAAAGAATTAATTAATTTAATCAAAAAAAGTTTTATAAAAAAAAAATAAGTTTTTTCTTTTAATATTAATAGTATAACTATTTTTTTAAATAAAAACAATGTCTATTTTTAATAAACAACTTTAATAAAATGTATCAATTGCGTTTTGTGAAATTTTATATTTAAACATCAGTTTATTATACCAAAAAATATTTTTTAAAAAACATCAATTCACCTTGTTAAAACAAATCAAAGCTAAATGATTTAAGATTTGGGTGCTGTGATTAATTACAAGTTACGTTTGTTGATATTGCAAGGTGAGAAAAATAAACTACAAATTGACTAAATTTTTAAAACGATTTTTTAATTTGTTAAATAAATGTGTAATGAAAATAAATCTTTTTACAGTATAAGCAACTAAAACTAAAGTAAGTTAATATATAATTGAATCTTTGCACGATCAGTAAAAAAAAAATTATTTCCAATCAACTCTAAACTGATGTATCACATTCTTTAACCATAATCATCAAAAAAATTTTACTTATGAAAGCATTAAATTAAATCAAAATTAAAATACAAAAATAAATTGTCAGACAAACTAAATGAAATACATTTAAATTTCATTGGTAACTTTCAACATATCATAATAGGGCTTCAATGTAATTGAGTCGGACTTTTTTTAATGTTTGTCACACTTGAATTTTAAACCTGTGAATGCATGAATTGCAAATGAATTTGAATTAGCTGTTTTATTAAAGTAGAAATAAATCAGTTTTTAAGAAAGTCAAAAAAATTAAGAAAATTAAAAAAACTTTGACTGGGCCTTAGAACTCCCCACTCAGAAGTGTAAAAGCAAAAAAAAAAAGATGAAAAATAAATATAAAAGCTTAAAAAGCCATAATAAGCTTGCTCTAATGTGCTTTGGTTTCTTTTTTCATTTTAATTTTAATTAAGCCGTAAACCATTAAAAAATAGAAACTTAGATTAACATCAGTTTTGTCGCTTTCACAGGCTTTTCGCACTGTAAATGCGCTACCGAGTAAAACGATCCCCATCTCAATCCCCATTATCATCCCTATCTTTAATAAAAACACGACAAGTGAAATATAAAAAAAAAAAAATAAAATCGTCACCATTATTTTAGCACTGCGCCCATGCCCATTTTACCCAATGCTGGTCAAATCTGGTTTTAAAATCAAGTCTGAAATAAGTCGCAAAGTCATCAATTTAAAAAAAAGTGAATAAAAATAATCCAAATAATATATACATTCATCCGCTAAATTTACACCAATATACATAAAATAATTTCAAATTAAAAAAAATATCAGATTCGCTGGTGCTAAAATAATATAAATACTGCCGGCTAAATAAAAAAAAACAAGATGACACCAAGAAAAAATAATTCCTTAGTTGTTTTAAATTTTTTTTTTCACTTGTAATATGAGAGCGTGCCGATGAAAGTGACCTGTTCTAAAAAAAAAAACCTTTGGCCAGCAGGTTGTCTTAATCCTGATCTGTTCAAAATTTTTAAAAAGCATCATTTTTTAGTAAATCCAGTATCTTCAAAAATCATATAGAAGTTTAAAAAAAAAACATTGAAAACAAATTGCTTGTTTTTATACAATTGAAAAATAAACAGCATCTTTTGCAAATGTTTGACCAATTTAAATTAAACAAAAAAGTAAACAAAAAGTAAACAGTGCAATACTTGTTATATATTTAGACATCATTTCGAATAATAATTTTAAACAGCATTAAATTGAAAATTTTGATTTTAATGAACTATGGTCAAAACAGCAGGATCAAGTTTGATCAACTTCTCTGCTTTGCTTTGACCACACACTGACCATGTCTTAAATAAAGCAAAACAAATGAATTTTTTTTTTGTGCTAATTCATATAAGATAGAATATTTTGTCTTTTTGCTTATTACAATACAGTTTATCACAGCATGGTTCACATAAATTTTTTTTTCCAAATTTTTATTTGTATCTAACAAGAAAAATAAAAAACTTGTCTAAACCGACTATCGCCCGGTGTTGTTTATTTTAAACAGTGTAAAATGGTCTCAAAGGATGATGATGGACAAGTTAAATACTGTCATTTTAAAAAAAAAAGAATTTTTAATGAGCTGAGTTTATATCATTTTTCTAAATTATTGCCTTTTGTCATTGACATAAAAATAACAAAAAGTTAACTTTTCATTGTTTTTAATTAGATTCTTTTTTTTAGCTTTTTAATGATAAAAATATATATATATATTTGTATTTATTTAATTTAAAAAAAAAAAAATACAAATAAAATAATTACTATTAGAGATTGAAATGATAACTGTTTTTATTTTATATAATATAAATATCAAAATTTAATTAAAACATATTCAATTTAATAAAAAATAATGATAAAAAAAGCTTACTGCAAAAACGAAAAAAAAAGCATAAAATAAAAGTACTGAAAAACTAACTAAAATCGATATATATTCAGTTTTATAGGTTTAATAAACATGCATTTATTTAAGTATATCTTAAAAATTCAAATTATAATAAAAAAAATTTTATACCTGTAATGATTTGCAATTCGACACATTAAGACTTTCCAAATTTACTAAATTTTGTAATGAATTTGCACTTATTTGTATTAAAGGGTTTTCACCTAAATCTAACATTTTTAAAGAACCAAGATCAGATAATAGTAACGTAGGAACAGTCTAAAGTTAAATGAAAAATTATTTAATATAAAATTATAAAAAAAAAAATAAATAAAATAAATGTTGTATAATATTTACCTGAAATAAATTATTGTCTAATTTAAGAATTTCCAAGTTGTTTAACAAATCGAAAGGTTTTTGTTGTGTGTCTTCTAAAGCACAACCTGCAAGATTTAGTTCTTTTAAAGTTGCCCATTTTTGAATTTGGATACTTTTTTGAGCAACAGGTACACTCATAACATTAGAAATCCAAGAATTTTGTAACATTTGTAATTGACGAGTATATGAATTTTGCATTAATTTATTAAACATTGTATATTGATTGTTAGAATTAACTGTAAACGCACTAACTTTAGGTTGATTTTCACTTAAATCCATAATTTGTTCAAAAGTTTTGGAAAATGGACTTTTGGCTGTTAAATTTCGTAAATTATTTTCAGATAAATCTAAACTAATTAAGTTCATTAAATGCTCATAATTTAATGCAAATTCTAGAGAAGAATTATCTGATAATTGATTTTTCGCTAAATTTAAAGAAATTAATTTATTTAAGCCAATAAATGAATTTTTCGACAATCGATTTATTAAATTCATTGATAAATCTAAATATTTTAAATTTTTTAAATAGCTAAATATATTATCAGGTAATGAAGTAATGACATTATTATCTAAAATTAATTTTTCTAAGCTAATTAATCCAATAAAAGTGTTTTGATTTAGACCACTGATGCGATTATTATTAAGTCTGATCACCTGAAAAAAAAATTAATAAATTTATTTTAATTTATGAAAATAAAAAAATATTTTTTTTTTTTTAAATTTAAGACTATTTATTGTAAGCAATTTAGGTTAACAAGCTTAAAATATTTTGAATATGGTTATAAAAATGAATAAATCAGAAACGATGCCATAAAAAGTATTAAATTTAAAACTTTGAATACATTTAATTAGCATCATATTGTACTATAGAATCATCACGTATTCTTTTAATTAAGCTAACATGAACTAGAACTCTGCAATAACGTTTTTAAAAAAATAAAATAAAAATCAAAAAAAAAGTAATAAAGTATTTATTTTAGTTATTTCTACAGAAATAATGTTTACGACTTTAATGTCTCAATTAAAAAAATAAGCAAATTAGTGAAAGTTTCTTTTTTATTTTTTAAAAATATTTATATCAAACTTAAATAAAAATAAATTAGAATTGATAAAAAATATATATAAATATTTTCCAAAAAAAAAATTTAATAAATTTTAATAAAATCTCGAAAAATTTGTATTTTTAAACTAAATTTAATAATACAAAAATATTTTTTTTATTAATACAAAATTGTTCATTTAATCAATTTGAAAAAATTTGATAAATTATGTTTTTTTGATTTTAAGATTTTTTTCCCATAAAATTTCACATAAAAATTAAATAATATTTTTAAAATTTTTTTTTTATCTATAAATTTTAAAAAAAATTAAACGTTTATATTAATATAAAAATTATATTTAAAAAAAAAATTATATTTTCCCAACCACACACAAAGCTGATTCATGTTCATTTGTAATTGAAATTGACACAAGTATATTAAGAAATAAAAAAATATATATTTAAAAAAATAGTTTTTTAATTTTAGGTTAACCGTTCTAACAATAAAAAAAGATGTAAAAATATTTTTTTTTTTTTTTACAAGATATCTATTGACTTATGACTAGTTACAACGGGCGTAGGCGCTTTGAGTGAAAATGTTTAAAATTACTCTTGTATTTCTTTTAAATTCTGTTACATTGAAAATGTCTTGTTGAAAAATGTAGCATTTGGAAAAACAAGTCTTTTAAACGTTTAGATTAAGTACGGTACAGCTAAATAAAATAAAATTTCTAGATGCTGGTTGAATTTAAGCTTATTTCATATCTTTAAAAAATATAAGAAAGTGGTGTAAAAAAAAATTTTTTAAAATGTAAAATAAACAAAAATTTGAAGAGAATTTTGCTTGAGAGCAGAACAACATTGGTTCGCACCATTATCTGGACCATTGAGGCCTCACATAAATCGGGTCGAAGCGTGAGTTCGCTCTATGTCAGTTTGTGCTTTCTTATTGGGTGAATAGAACAAGTAGGGTCAGCTTTACTAGGCCAGAGATACAAGCTTTAAAGCATTCAACCTTACTCAACTTTTTTTTGTCCGTTGTCTCAACTAGTTTAAGACTTTTCAAAAAATATTTCATTCAATTTGATTACCACAGTTGAAAAGCAAAAAAATAAATAAAAAACAATTTCACAAGCATCAAATTTATTATTATAATATTATTATATAAAAATAATATTTAAATAAAGTTTTTTTTTGATTATGGGAAATTTCATTGAAATTTGAAATCTATAAAAAATGTTAAAATAATAATTGATAAATGTAATTAAAATTACTTATTAATTTAATTCTAATGATTAAAAATCGTCTGAATAAATCACAAAAACATTTTTGTAACTAAAATTTTAGAATTTTTATATTTAAGTTTGAAAAGTTATTTATACCTTTAGCTTGGAAAGTCCACGTAACACTTGATCATCTAGATGAGTGATTTGATTATTGGATAAATCTAGCACTTCCAAATCATTATAAATCAGTTTTAAATTTGGTAATTTGTGAATCCGATTATTAGACAAATGAAGTTCTTTTAAGTTTGGGTTTAACATAATAGGCAAAACATCAAAATTAGCATTATTACACACTACTCGATAATTGGTGTCATCGCAAATACACTTTGGTAAACAAAATGCATGCAATTTAATTACACATAGAACAAGCAAAAGAAAAACACAAGTAATTGAATACATTTTTCACTTTTTCAAGTAAACAGTAATTGATTAAAATATAAAACTATTTTTTGTAAAAAGTGAAACTAAAAAAAAATAATTTAAATCAAATAAAGTTGATTGATAATCCGTTTCGTTTGCGCAATTAAATCAAGGCAATAAATTTATAGATTCAAACTTATAATCCATTGAGATTTACTACCCTAATTCAAATTTAGTTTTAAATTATAAAATGTAAATACTAAGTATTTAATTACTTAAATCATATTTAAAAATAATTTTAATGTAATTTTGCAGAAAACTAATATAAAAAACAAAAATATCCGACTTGGCAATAGACAAACACTATGAAAAACAATTTAATTTATAAAATATTAAAATTCACAAATTATGGCTTAATTACAAATCCTTTATTTTACTTGCACACAACCAAGTTAAAAAACTTATTTTTAATGCAACATGTGCATTCGAATTGATTTTTCAGTTATAAAGATAAAAAAAAACGATGAAAAATGTATTTGGTCTTCATTTGAAAAACTCATGCCAGCAAATGTAAAAATCGACCAGACCAGTTGGCTTTTCAAACCTGACTGAGTGGAAGAGAAGGACGAGCAGGGAAACGATGTTTGGCTTAAGGCAAAAAGATGCCAAGTCTAGACTAGTTGGGCCAGAACCGCCCTGAACATTGACTTAACCTCAACTAGCTTTTGATAATGCCGCTTTTAAAAACGGGCTCTGCCTAAAATACGATCAAAACTGGCCCAGCTAGCTTTAATATCGAACAAGGTCCGCCTCATGGCTTTGAACAACTTTGTGACCCTAAACCGACTACCTGCTCTAGCATATGCAAGCCACATGGGGTCTTCTGTGGATACATACAACTAGCCTTTAACTTTTTAAGTTTCTAGTAAAAACTAAAAAATTCTCTGTCATCAGGTATAATTAAAAAACAAAAAGATTGATTTAGTTTTGATAACTGTCAATTCAAAACAATGATTTTGAAAACATTTGATTTTTACATTCAAATAAAATATTCTGTTATTAATTTTCTTTTGAATTATTTAATTAATATAAATTATTTATATAATGCGTATTATATATTTTTCAATGTCGATTTAAAAATATTAAACTATAATATTTGAGTATAATAATATTTTGTTTGAATGTGTGCTGCAAAATAAAAATTTATTGCTTATAAATGTTGGTAATTAAATTAATATGTAGAAAAATATGACGCTAAGCTTAGCTAGTCCCAATTGACATACAGCTTTGAAAAAATTAAAGCAATAAATATGTAGTGTCTTGTTAATGCACATGAGACTATAATGTGCTCCTCAAATTTTTTGTCACCTTGTTTTTTACACATCTTAAGAAAATAAATTTTGGCACAAGACAATGATCTATGAAACAGCAATAATAATCAATTTTCGGCTTTTTTTAGAAAAAATTGTTTTAATTTTTTATAAAGCCAACTTATATGTATTGTGTATATAATTTTTTTTTTTGTTTTACTAAAACTAAGTTAAACTTTAAAAAATTGATTTCTTAGCTGAATAAACAAAATAAAATACTAAATGTAAAAAAGTGTGTCTTACTTAGATTAAAAAGTAAAAAAAAAAAATAAATAATCACACTTATAGTCTCAATAGACTTTTTTGTCAGCTTGAAATTGATTGCGGTAAAAATTATTTTATTAATCTACCTAATGTATTTCAAAAATAAAGCAAACAAACATTTAAAAATTAAGTTAAAAAAGTTGATTATATTATTATACTAAAGAATTATTACAAAATTTTAAATTTACAAAAATTAGTACTAGGCTTAAAAATCCTAATTAAAAATTAGGTTTAATTTTAAGTGTGCAAATTAAATTTAATAAAATATTAAAATCAAAATACTAAAATAATTTTAAAAAAATGTGATTTCAATGTGAAATTCATACATTAAAAATTATTTTAAGAATAAATCACTTGTTAGCGCTAAAACATTGAAAAAAAAAAAATAAAAAAAACAATAACACATTTTCACATTTTAGTTACTTGAAAATGTTTAATAAATTTAAAATTTACTAAATTAGTTTATTTTTGAATTTAGTTAACTTCATTAAAAAATTTAATAAAAAAAAATATTACTTAAAAAATTTTAAATAATTTTTTAATAAAGTTTTAATAAATTTTTAAAATATTAAATTAAAACAATAATGGTAAAAAAAAATAACCTGGTTAAGTTAATTTTAAAAAAATTAATTGTTTTTTTATAGGATTAAATAATTATTAAATTTTTTTACAAATCTTACTTACCTAAAAAAAATTTATTAAACAAATAATTTGAATAGCCATAAATGCAAAAGTTAATTTTTTTAATAAGATCAGTTATCTTTTAAGATTATAAAATCTTTCAAGTTAAGCAAAACAAATCGATAAAAATTATTGATTTTTAAATTTATGCATGATTAAGGCTAATTATAAAGTAAAATGACAATTTAGTTTTGTAAATTTTAATGTGTACAAAAAGCATAATGAATGCAAACTTTGGCACAGAATAACCTTCACAACAACAAATTAAGAAAATCATTTCTATTGTATAAATTTTTTGTATTTTTACAATATATAAAACACTAACAAATGACGATGTTACATTTTATATAATTAAATTAATATTAAATTAATTTTTTTAATTATTGTTTTTATTACATAATTTATTAATATATTTGATGTTGTATAGCATTATTTTACTTATTGTTGATGAGATTTGGATTTTTCTGCAGATCCTGCATTCATAATTGAAAATATACAAACGATAGCAAAGCGTTTTTACAATTAAAAAATTGCCAGGCCTATTCATTTCGTTTAAGCCTATTCATGCTAAACATAAAAAAAAATAAAAAAAAATAATAAGTAATAAAAAATATATTTAATATTACGGTTTTCACATAAAGTAACATTTTTGTTATATAATATACCTTTTTAATTTGTTTTTGTATAAATGGGCTAAAGTGCGAGCAGCAGAATAAATCAATTCATCGCGATCTATACCTGCATACTCCTGATAAAAACAATTTTGCATTAATTTTAAATCTTCAGAAATTAATTTTTCAATTTGAACACTAAATCCACTATTTCTATGTTGATATTCAGTTGGTGTTTGATTATTTAACATTTCCATGTATTTTTTTTCAATCGGAATACTTTGTGTATGCATTTCTAATTGTATTTGATTTAATGGATCATCTAAAAATATATAATCTGATGTAAACCACCTGATAATAAGATAATTTTTTTTAAAACAAAAAATTTATTAATAAAAAGCAAACAAGGAAAAAAATGATTAAAATAAAATTTAATATAAAAAAATTACTTTGTTTCATTATCTAAACTATAAAGAAAATTTTCAACTGATACAATCACTTGATTTCGAGCCACAATACTGATGTTTTCACGTAGATTGCTAATCCTTTCCTTTGCTGATTTTTGCGCATTTTCTATGCCCACAAGTTGTATCGCAATTTCAGGTTGTTGAGATTCCGATTCTTAGTAAAATAGATAAATTGATCAGGTTGAAAATTTAACAAAATTTAAAAGCTAAACTTACTTTTGATAGTAGCTCGTTTAAAAATATCAAAAAATGCATCTCGGATTCGATCGACATTTAAATCAAAACCTAAAGCAATAAGAATATTTATGTCACCGCCGGAAACTAAAATAAAAAATAAGGAAAAAAAAATAAATAAAGTAAAAATTAAGATAAAAAATGTTTACATATTATTTCTTTCATTCCGGGATCTAAAGTTGTTATTACTGAATCAAAAGAATCGCTTGCTTTTTCGGCAACTTTATTTAAAAATTCATTTTTAGACAACCAATTAAGAAAACCTAAACTTGGCTGTTCAGCTTTATTGAGACTGACTAGTGTCAGTGAAGAAGTAGACGCAAGATTTGTATTATTAACATTAGCATCATTGTCTTTGACTTGATTAATCTGGCGATCCATAGAAGGCACATTTGCAGATATGTCTAATGTTTGTGCCAAATTATTAACCGGCAATTCGGGTTTGATAGAGAGATCATTATGGTTGGTTTGTGGTGAAGTTGCACTACTTAAATCATTAGAAGATGCTGTTGTGCTTATATTTGACTCAAACTTAAAAAGAAAAGATAAGTTAATTGAAGTTATTAGACAAAGAATTAGATAACTTACAGGCATTTCCATAATGTATTCGTCGTTTTCAATAATTTCTCCGTTGAAATCAGTAGAAACCGAAGAGGTTGCTGTAGACTTGTTTTCGTTTTCTAATCAACAGAAAGAAAAACAAATGGTCGATTAGTTGATGAAAATTTAAGATTTTCAAAAAAAGTTCAAGATTTGAAACTCGCACATTTGACACCAGCCTTAATGTTCTCTAGCAACTTTTCATATGATACACTTGATGCAGTTTGTTTACGTGGCTGGGTGTGCTAACATGAACATTAGAAAGCAAACATTATCTTATAGCAAAACAGTAAACAATAGACGCATGAATTTCTTCCTAAACGACACTTGACTTGATTATGGTAAAAGGAGCACATTAATAGTATTCAAGCATAGGCTCAATTAAACTTACTGTTCAAAACATCATTGATTAATTCAAACGACTCTGGATTGGTGCCTTCTGAGCTGGTTTCGGACATATTACCTTTTCCCCTGTCAAAAGCGAATAGTTAAATTTGAATAGCAAACACTGTTCACTGATTAACATTCAGTTGCATCAAGGTAGAACATGCCAGTGTTTAGCAATTAAAATTTGATTTCAACATGTTTAGATTTAAACAGTAATGAGAACGTATGAACTTGTCACAATTTAGTATTTTTTGCAAACATAAACAAAAACACTGCCGACATCTGCAGCTGCAAATATCCACTATTAATAATCGCAACAAGACAAACTTTATTAAACCGAAATCTTATCTACATATTTTTAAAATCTTTAAGACGAATCAATTCAATTACTAGTGGTAAACAAGTTGGGCACGTTCATTAATGACTTTATTGACTCTGCATCCACGTCAATCAAGTTCAGATCCACGTAGCCAATCTTTCCTCTCTCATTTTTGGCTAGCCATCTACCAGGTGGGTTGCCATCTATTCTTAAAATCAACACAATTTCTCCTTTGTTCACATGCAAATCAATTTGGTTCCCTTTCACATCCTCTTTTACTAGGCCAGAATTAAGCGGGATTTCATCTCCTGTCACGTTAAATCTTTTTCTTAGTTTCTCCGCTTGTATTTGACGCTTCTTATCTAAAACTTTTTGCTTTCTTAAAAGCTTTCTATCCAAATCGTTGATTGTTTCTCTGTTTGTGTAAAAACTTTCTTGTCCATTTTTTTCTAATTGTCCGCTTTTCAAACTACTCTTATTCACTTTCTCTTCTGCATCTAAACTACCCTCAACAAGCGTTGGTCTTAGCAAATCGCATTCAAACTCGTTAGGTAAAGTCTCATAAATTTCTTCTTCATCTTCTTGTAAGAAGACGTCTTGATACAAATCTTCTTCATCTTCCAATTGTTCACATTCATTTATAATTTCTCTCCTTGGCAATTCTTCAGCTAATTCATTGCCAGTTTCATCGGTTTCTCCTTTAATACTATCATAATCTGACTCGTTCAAACCGTCTTCTACCGTCGCATACAATGATTCTTGATCGCTACTTTCCTCTATTATGTCTTCTATTTCTTCTTCATCTATTACTTCTTTCAACAAACTTTTTTCTTTTATAACTCGTTCTATTATTGATCCTTTATTTTCATCGCCAAAATTCTCATTTAAAACAGGCATTTTTTTTATTGATTTTACAAAATTAAATCCATTTTCTAAATTTTCTTCATTTTTAACTATTCCATCTGCCAAGTTTAATTTTTCTCCAGGCAATGTCGCAGGTGGTCTAAATTTCGGCTTATTTGGTGGTAACGGTACTTCTCGAAACTGTTTTATGCCATTACTTTGATTACTACTTAAACTTGACAAACTATAGTTGTTTTCTTGTATGCTAGAACATGGAGATAAACTTTGAGTTGGTGAAGAAAAAGTAGAAGAAGATGATAAACTATAATTATTCAAATAAGGTGAATAAAATGCACTATAATTTAAAACATCACTTGGTATATTAGCACTAGTATCATTATTATTTGTTCTTTCGCAATTTTTACTTGTGTTAAGTTTAATCTTAGAAAGTGAATTTAATAATTTATTTGATTTAATTAAATTGTTTAATGTAATTTTTCGCTTATTTAAATTACAATGACAAACGCATTTACATTTATCTATACTAACAAATTTAGGTTTTGTTTCACAAATAGATTGACTAGTTGACAAAAAATTGGAGTCATTAGCTTGATAATTATTAATAAAATTATTAATATTGTTGTTATTTATAAGCTCACAGTTGTTTAAAAGTGTTTGTAAATTATGATTTTTGTTTAAAAAAGTTTCGTTGATTAAATTATTATTTTGAATTAAATTAAACTCATTTAAATTCTCAGTTTTTTCTAGCACATTAATAGAATCCTGTGTATTTGACTTGGAATCACAATTTTTAATAGACTTATCTTTATTATTAATCAATTCATTAGTAATTAAATTTTTAGCAAACATATTGTTATTAAAATGTTGAGAGATTAAATTTTCACTTAAAGAAGGTTCACTATTTAATTTAAAAATATTATTTTTGATCAAATTGTTTTTTTGAGACATACTTGTCTCAATATTAATCCAATTATTTGAAAATAATTTAGCTTTATTTATTTTTTTTTCTTTCATTTTATCCATAAAATTATGAATTTGAATTAAAAATGCAAAATATTTTTATTTCTAATTTTACATAATCAAAAACTATTTTAATATCCTTGTAAATAACAATAAATTTATAATAAATTGAGATAATATAAATTTGACATAAATTTAATGAAATGATTGAGTTTTAAAATTACTAATAACAATTGCCAAATTTGATAAAAAATTTAAATATTATAATATCACAATACTATAATAAATCATAATCAAAACACTAAATTATTTTTTTTATCTTTTGACTTTAATAATCTAAAATAAAAAAAAATAAGCATTAATAATTCAACCAAAAAAGTAATATTTTTTTTAATTATCTAAAAATTTAAAATTATTTTTTAAACTAAGATAATATTTAATTAATAAACTCAAAATTAATAAACTTTATTTAAAAATTACAATTACACCAAAGTTTTAAATAAAATAAATTTTTAAATTTTATAAATTTAAACTATTAGGTTTAAATAGCGTGTTCAAAATTTATTGTTAGTAATAGTTTTTTTTATTATTTGCTTTATTCTTATGTCCTCACTTTCACTGCCAAGTCGATTTTCTACCAAATTTCATTGTAAACTGAACAACTATTAATGTTATTTTATATGTAATTATTTGAACACAATTATAAATCGAATAAATCAATTTTACAATAAACGATTTGAATGATTTAGCTATTATTAAATTATTATTCACTTACTTATTAAAAATGCAACTATATCCTATTGTAAAAGTAAATTTTAGGTAAATTTTTTTATGGTCTTACATCTACTTTTTAATTAATCTTTTATATATATTTTTTTTTAATTTAAAATTAATCGTACTAAAATTTTACAACTTTTATTATTCTCTATTTAATTATTTTAAATAATTTCTTTAGAAATTTTAAAAACGAAAAATTGAAATAGTATCAAAAAAAATTCAACAGGTGTTTAAATATAAATTAAATAAATAAAAAATTAAAATTTGTCAAATAAAAAATTAAATTTGAATATTAGATTTTTTTTTTTATAAGTTTTACTCACGAATCAATAAATAAATTGAAAATTTTAATTTTTTCTTAAATTTTAAAACAAACTAAATTAATTTGCACTGAGATAAAAAATATTATTGCAAAATGCTACATTTCCACACTTTGTAACTATAAAATGGATTCTTAAAAAAGTTCAAAATTTAAAAAAAAAATAAAAAACAAGGATTTTTTCAAGATATTTGGCCTAGAAAACCTTTAAACACATTTAAGCTTATAATAAGACGGTTTAGGAGAAATAAAGAAAATGAACTTGCTTTTCTCAACTTGTGTTTGCATTTTTCTTTTTACTGCTTCGACTAAAGAATGTTTACACTTTTTGCCGTTTTTTTTTATTTGGCATTTTTTAAGAAATGTCTGCTAGAAATGAAATTAAAGAAATAAAAATAAGAAAGTATTTATGAAATATTTGTAACAAATATATTTAAATAACAAACAGTATTTAATTTATTTTAGTTGTTGATGATTGTCATTAATATGTCTATCAATTATTCTATTATTTTATATAAAATTTGTATGAACTTGATTTTTATTATATTAATTTTAAAATAAAATTTGTTAATTTAATTTCTATATTTTAAACTAAAAAAATTAAAATCCTTAATATTTAAGCTACCCACTTGGACATCTTTTAAGTGAAATTTTTAATTTAGTCAATTAAAATTATTTATTAATAAAATTTTTAATTATACGATTGTTTAAAATAATAACAAAGTATTTTATTTTATGAATTTTTTTAAAATAAGAACTTTTATTAGGTACAATTGTATAAAAAATAATAAATAATAACTTAAATTATTGATTGGCAGATTAAAAATTATTAATATTGTTTTTTTTTAAAAAAAAATTTTAAAAATTAAGCAATTTAAGGAAATAATTTTTATAATTAAACAAAAAAATTGTAATTATTTTTATTTTACAAAATCATAAAATGATGAAATTCTAAATTTTTTTTTTTGTATTTTTTAATATATTTTGTGTAGTAAGATAAATCTATTTAAAACTAGGCTAAATGTGTTACTTAATCTAATTGTAGATAGAGAATTTAGAACAAATAACTTGCTATGGACATTCAAGCTAAAATTATAAACAGGTGTTGAAGAAAGTTTTTTTTTTCAATTACACTGTTTTTTATTTTTTTCAGGCCATTCTTGCCAATCAGAATAAAAATTTTAATTTAAGTGTTTGGTTGAAACAAAAACAAGTAACTAAGCAAGTAAATTAGCGTCAATTTTACACGCAAACACGGTTTTATCTAATTTCAACTAAGTTAGATTAAAAATAACAATTCAAAAAATCAAATAAATTTAAAATTTATTTAAATCATTTTTATAAAAGTTTTGATTAAATATTTTAAATTGCCATTAAGTTTATTAAAATATGATTTTATTCGATTTAAACAATACTTTATAAAAATGATTTAATTTTATTTCGGTTAAAATCTATTGTTTATTTATCATTTTTTTTTTTTTAATCAATTTCTAAACTAATCTTTTATTAAAATTAATAATATATTTTTCAAATTTATTTTATCAATTATTTAACCATTTATACCAAGTGTAAAAAACTGAAAACCATTTCAAACTTAAAACAGTTACTCATTTAATAATAAAAAAACTTATATTAAAAAAAAAAAATTTAAATATAATTTTAATGTGAATTAAAAAATAAATGCAATCATTTATTAAAAAAGCATGAATTAAAGTCTACATTTTAATTGTATATTTCAAATATTTTATTTTTGTTTAGTTTGTTTTAATTAAAAACATTATAAAAAAATATAGTAAAAAAATTATGATAAAAATTTGCATTAAATATAAACATGAAAACTTAAAAAAAAATATAAAAGGTATATATTTTTTTTGAAAAACTAATCTGCGCCAAATTATAAAAATAGATTATATAAATATTAATAAATATAAAATGATAAAAATAGATATGGTTAGTAAAAATAAATTAAAGTAAATTTGAATCAATTAGATATATTTACTTGTTGCCTAGCAAAATTTATAAATATTTGTTCTAAAGTAGTGTCTCCAATAAAATAATCTTCTAAATCAAATTCTTTTTTAATTAAATCCATTTTTTTAAACATATAAGACCAGTGTATATTGTTATCTTTAATTTGAAAACTGACCACAGTTTGATGAACGTCTTTTAGTTGTGCTTTATTAAAAAAATAGCATACCTTATTTTGCAACTTAAGCAAATATTGAGCATTGTTAACTTTATCTATCTTTAGTTTAAGAAATAAACTGAATCCCTGACCGTATTTAGTTCTTAAATGTTGAATTGAGCCTAAACATTTAAATTCTCCTTTAACCATTATAGCTATTCTGGAACAAAGAGTTTCGCACTCTTCCATTGAATGACTAGTTAATACTATGGAACAATTATTTACTCTTTTAAAATAAACTAAAGTAGCCCAAATTTTTCTTCTTGCTTCTGGATCTACACCCGCTGTAGGTTCATCAAGAAATACTATCTTAGGTGATCCAATTAAGGCAAGTGCTAAACTTAATTTTCTCTTATTTCCACCGGAATATGTACTACAAACTCGTTTATAATGATTTTCAAGGTCAACCATTTTAACCATTTGAAAAACTGCTTTATCAATGTTTTTTTCGGGTACTTTTCTTAGACGAGCAAACAAATATATTAATTCTTCACCAGTTAAATTACTTAATAAAGCATCATATTGAGGACAATAGCCTATTTGTTTTTGAAATTTTCTTAAATTATTTTTTAGATCAAATTCTGATATATAAGCGTTGCCTTCAGTTGGAGTTAAATCTCCAACCAGCATCTTAAATGTTGTTGTTTTGCCAGCCCCATTAATTCCTAAATATAATAACAATTAAATATTATTTTCACTATTAAAAAAAAAATAAATAAAAACAACATTAAGCTAGATATACCTAAAAGACCAAAACATTCCTGTGTTTTGACACCAAAATTCAATCCTTTAACAGCTACAAAATCGTTGGTAAACTTTTTTTTCAGTTTATGGACCATTAGTAAATCATAATTATCTACACCTTTATTTAATAAAGTGCTTACACGTCGTTTTTCTTCAATAACATCTGAATCACTAAGACTTTCTATTTTAAGTAAGTTTTTATTCTTAGTTTCATCATCAATATTTTTAATATTTTTTTTGTTTAAAAATTCTAAACACCTTGAAATATTTAAAATATTAGTTTCAATTAAAATTAATGCAATCAAGCTCAAGATTGTTGATAAACTCATCATTGAAAGTTCTGTTAAAATACCACTTGATTTCCAATTAAATGGATTTTCATATTTATAGCATTTATTACCACATAAATCTAAGTATAAAATTAAAAAAATAAAAATTAAAAAATTTATTAAGCTTAAATTAGAACATTTAATCTTACTTTCGCAACATCCAAATAAAATTGAAGCATTTTGACTTGGAATACATGTAACTTTTAAAATATCATTAGGCAGACTACTACACAAATTTCCTTTAGTACCAGTTTCGTAAAGATTTACAATTCCTTGTGTCATAGAAAATAATGGAAACAATTGAAATATAGTAGTTATTATCTGAAATGTTTTTTCTAAAATAATTCCTGAATTAACCAAATTTAAAAAAATATAATGAATAAGCGATAATATAACACCAAATACTAAATTTATAACAACCATTAATACAAAACCAGTTCCAGTTGAATTTGGAAATTGACAATATGCATATGAAAATGTCATAGAACAAATACCAAAAACAAATAAAAGTAAATATAAAGCTATCATCGATTGATTATACTCAATAAAAAATCCAGCATCATCCATATATAAAAAAGTACACAAAATAAGCACACAAACTATACTATGAGTTATCATATCAAATATAAATATAGTCATCCAATAAAATAGAGGAGATGCTCCTGCCATTAATTGCAATAATTTAGATTTAGTAATATTTTCATGAATTGGAAAAATTGAATATGATGCGGCTAAAAATGGTAAACTTATGGATACAGTTAAAGACCATAAAATTTTAAATATTTGAATTGATGAAAAATGAATCGCATATTGCATTTGATTTGGAAATGGTTCATTGATTACAGTTAATTTAACAGTTTGATTGTCAGTAGAAGGTCTAAATTTATTTAAAAGTGTTTCATATAAAAATTGGATACTAATAGGAATAGAATGTAGAGCTTCATTATTAAACCACAAATCGAAGGAATTATCATTAGTATATGGATTAACTGATTTAATTCCAAATAAATATTTTTCTAAATAATCAGTTCTTGACATTATTTTAGTCATATTTAATAAGTTTTCAGTAATATTTGTGTTTGGTTCCAAATCAAAAACTTGTGCTTTATTTTGTTCTAATATGTTTTTAAAACTATCCCCAAAAGAATCTTCGTTTGGTTTATTAAATATAGATTGCAGAAAACAAATAGTAGATCCATATAACGATTGTAAATCAAGTTTAACTCCATTATTTTCTTTAATTTTAAGTCTTAAAAAATTGTCCAAAAAAAGAACTAAATAAAAAATACCTACAGGTATTAAAACTTGAAAAATAAGCATAGGATAATAACGTTTTGAATGATGAAAACGTTTATAAAATAATGCTTTAATTTGTTGCAAAGTTTTACTAATTTTTGACGATTCTTGTTCATATAAAATATAATCAGATGTATAATGAAGTTTATCATTTGAAGCAGTTAATTTAATTTCTTCAAACATATTTATGTTAATCATGCTTGCTCCCATTTTAAAATTAGTTAATTCTATTTCTTTTGGTTTTTTGATTCCAGCCGATGTGGATTTAGTTTTATTACCAAAAGTTAACTTAGATTCGTTAAAAGATGACATTGATGTACTGCAACTAAAGTTGTCATAGTTATCTGGAACATCAATTAAAGATATTCCTGCATTTAAATTTGATTTATTAACATTATTTGAAATAACTTTAAGAAAAACATCTTCTAACGTTGTTACAGATACGCCACATGAAGAAATTTTAAATTGTTCTTTTTTTTGTTCAAATTCTTCAAAAAATTTTCCTAAAAGACCATCTGTTGATTTATTTTTATTTTTGTTTTTAATTGAATTAGTATAAGTATTTCTACTGTCTAAACAATAAATAATTTCACCTTGATTTTCATTCGCAATTTCACAAAAAGGAAAATATTTTAAAACAAATTCATTTAAATTACTTCTAGTTTTTGAATCAAATTCTAATGCTTTTGCAATTCTTAGTTGATATCCTGTCCCAAAAGTTTGTTTAAGAAATAATGGAGTTCCATAACATTGGACATTTCCTTCACATAAAATACAAATTTTATCGCCTAATGCATCTGCTTCTTCCATATAATGAGTAGTTAATATAATTGTTTTTTCTCTGCGTAATTCTAATAAAAGATCCCAAATACTTCTTCTTGCTTCAGGATCCATACCTGATGTAGGTTCATCTAAAATAACAATTTTACTTGAGCCTAATAAAGCTATTCCAAGATTTAATTTTCTTTTCATTCCTCCTGAATAAGTTTTACTTGGAATATGTGCTTTTTCCTCAAGATTCAATTTTTTAAGTAATATACTAATTTCTTTTTTTAGATATTTTATATCAAGACCTTTAATTGCACCATAAATAAATAAATGTTCAAAAGCAGTTAATTCGTCATAGAGTACATTATGCTGTGGACAAAGTGACATTGATTTTCGAGCATTATTTGTATCCGTTTCAATATCATATCCATTAATTAATACTTTACCTTTATCAGGTAAAAACATACCAGTCATAATATTCATTAAAGTTGATTTTCCAGCACCATTGTGACCTAATAAAACTGTAAGTTGACCATGCATCAATTTTAGATCTACTTCGTCTAATGCAATTTTTTTATGTCCATTAGATTTAAATTGTTTATGAAGTTTGTGAACTTTTATTGCTACACTATTATTTCCAATTTCTCTTTCAAAAAATTTACTATTAATTTTACGTTTGCGTTCTAAAGATGATGCTTTTTTAAGAAAATTGTCTGCTTTTTGATAACATGAAAACCAATATTTAAGTGTAAAAGGAAAATACCATGGTTTAATTAAACCATTTTGAAAAGGCCAAACTGTATCTAAATACCAAATTAATGCTATAAAAAATAAACAACTTATAAACATTATTGTCAAAATTAATCCAACACTTAAAATTCCGTATTGAAATGAAGATTCAAATAAATTATCAAATGTTAATCCATTATTAATAAGTTCTTTTAAAGAAATAATTCTAAATATAAATGTGATTGACATATTAGGTAATAAACAAGATAAAAGAACCCAAATTTGATTATTTGTAACATTAAAATTTTTGTTTAGTTTTGGATCTAAAAAATAATGTGGTATTCCGCTTAGTATAAAAATAATAATAGATGAAACAACTGCTATAACAGGTTTGTTCATTAATATTGAAATACTCATTGCCATTAATATTAAGTTCGAACCATATAAAACAATTATAAAAAATAAAATAACCGGATTTGTACTTGGAAAAATAGTTTGATTTCCCATAAAATTAGTCGTATTCAAAAAGGTTATTATAATTGCTTGAATAAAAATTACTATTAAATAGTTTACAAATACAGATCCATAATAAGCAAAATTTTTTAATCCCATTAATTTAAACATTTCTCGTATTCTATTAGATTTTTCATCAGCAATCCTTTTACATATGATTGGAAATAAAATTATAAATCCATTCATAATTACATAAGGCACAATATCTATTAAACTTGTTGGAGGTCGTTCAAAATATTCTGGATATGGAAAACGTCTAATTTTCATATCTTTTACAAATAATGGACTTTCATGATTATTAAAAAAAAAATTAAAAAAATTAATTTTTTCTTCATTTATTTTTTTAGTCTCTTCACTAATATTTTTTTTATGTTTAATATACATTTTCATAAATGCTTCGTTAATTATAATTTGCCATTCTAAAAATCCTCGATATAAAGGTTTATGATCTAAATATAAATTTTCTTCATTAGGGCCAGCTGATATTTTTTCTGGATAAGATCCTGGTATTAATATATTATTTGATTTTAGTTTATATTCAAAATTATCAAAAAATGTTGAGTTACATTCTTGATTAATTACTAAACCGAAAATTCTATTCGAATCAATTTGATTAGATAAATTTCCATAATAATTAATCATTTCATATTCATTTATTGTGTATCTGTAATCAATATTTGTAAAATTTTTTAATAATTTTTTAAAGTTATCTTGAATATTTTGGACTAATTCCATTGTGCAACTATTATTAGGTGTTATTAATAAAAAACTATGGACATGAAATTTTAATAATTGTATATTTAAATCAAAATAAGGATCAGGCCATGTAACAGGTCCATTTTTTTTTTTATAAACTAATGTTTCATTGTTATTAGAAATTTTTGAATTATCTTTTTGATACAAAGATGCCACAGTTATTACCATTGCAAAAGTAGTTAATAATGGTAATATTATTTCCATTAACGTAGTAAACCAATGGCGTTTTCTTAAAATCCAACATTTCCACAATAGTATTTTAAATTGTTGCCACAATAAGTGTTGTTTGTTAGAACTCTCTGAACAATCAGTATTTTTAATATTACTTAAATTATTCATTATCAATAAATATTTATTTAATTTAATATATATTTAAATAAAAACTTATTTAGGAAACATTTATTAAATATTTAAATTAAATAAATTTTTAAATTTCAAAAATTAAAATTAGTTCATAAAAAAAATGATATTAGTTTTAATATTTTACACATTTAGATGATTATAAAATTATATAAAAATAATAATTAAATTTTTTTTCAAATTTAAGATGTATTTAAACCACAATAAATAGATGCCATTACTAATTTTTAATTTCACTTTTACATTTAGTAATGAAACAGTTTTTTTAATTTAAATTCAAATAGTAAAACTAAAATATATAATTTTTTTAATTGTGATTTAGTTTACACCTTTGACTACAAAATATTAATAAAATAACACATTCAACTAGTTGACTCAATTGCAAAATATTTTTTTTTTATATTAACATTTAACTACAGTGAAATATTTTATAGTTATTAATTAATTTAGAATATGTAACTACTTTTATCTAGTTTTTTAAATAATGAATGTTTATGCTTAACATGTTACACGTTTATTATTAGTTTTTAGAAATCAATTTCAATTTAATTAAATATGTATTTTTTTTTTTTAATTTAAATTAATTTAGCTCATTAAAGTTTCTTAATTTTTTATAATATTTAAAATTATTATTAACTTTTCTATTTTTTTATTTTTTAAATTTAAATTACATATAAATATGTTTTTATTTTAAAGAAATAAAAAGTTTTTAATAAATTTAAAAATAATAAGTTTAGTTTTTTGTTCCTATTTGTAGATATATTTTAAATGGATTATATATATTTTTTTAAATTAGTAATTAATGATTAGTAAACAATAACTGGACGGTAAGATAATAAGGTTTAAAAAAAAGTATATTATTTTTTAAATTTTACCTTGTATATACGCAATTTCATTGTTTACTTAACTTAATATTTATCAATTTAACAACGATTAATTAAAACTTGATTTTCATTATTATAATTTATATTTTTTTATTTCCAATAAATGTTCACTTAAAAGTATTTTTTTTTATTAATATAAATTATTTAATTCACTTAAATAATTAGATATAATGATAACTAATACTTAAATATATAGATTACGAATACTTAAATCACAGTTTCATTAAAAAAAATTTTTTATTTGGATTTATTGCGTTTAAAATAATTTTATTTACAAAAGTTTATATTTAAATATATATTTTTCAAAAATGTAAATAATTTTTATTTTTTTAAAACTTATTAAAATAATATTTTACACTTAAATTAGCACAATTTAATTTTATTTTTAAAAAATTTTGATAAATTTATAAGATTTTAATTAATAAATTTGTACATAATTTATATATATATTTTTTTAATTGATATCTTATTTAAAATAAAAAATGTAATAAGTTAAAATTTAAAAAAATTAGTAAACTTTACTTAGTTTTAATTTTTATATTTTATTAGTTACGATTCTATTGCTAAATTTACTAATAATAAAAATTAAAAACAATACTTTTATTTTTAAAATAAAAAGACATAAGGATAGATTCTTTGTTATTTGACCAAAAAATGCTATAAATAAAATAACTTTTTAAATTTTAAATGTTTACTTTTGCAATTAATTTAAAACACAATATATAATTAAAATTTAATAAATTATTTTAATTAATAATTGATGTATCTTTTAAGATACTTTCTTAAGAATAAAATTAAAGGAATAGACAAAAGACATCAGGTTTAAAATTTTTTTTTATTATTACTTTTTGAACTTAAAAAAATACACAATTTTGAAATTCTAAGATTTTCAAGACAAGAAACGCAAAGTCTTTTGTCTACGCTTTTTACTATCTTTTCTTAACCAGGGCACGTTTTCTCAATTTTCTAAACTTTATCTTATCAACTTTCTCATGTCTAGCCTATTTCTTGTGATTCGCTAAATTTGTCAGCCGATCTTACATCTGACCGTTATAAGCAGCTAGATGTACCTCTACTTAAATACTTTGTTCGTCTGTACACAGCCCAGCATTGCCTAACAACTTTGTCACTTTAATGCCATACAAGAAGTTTTCCTTTTCTTGTACTTAAACTACATAAACTAGCTATCTAGTCTTCTGCTATACAGAAGCGATATACTTTTTAAGCGACTAGTGCTTCACTATTACTTTATAGCGTGTACGATCAAAAATTAGGAAAAATGGCGGTTTTTGTAATTGTTGTCAAAAAAATATAAATTTAATTATTCAAATATACAATATTTAAATTTAATTTTATTACGACAATAAAAATTTTGGAATCGTAAAATTATTATATTTTTGTCAATTTTGTGCTAAAATATTTATTTATTTAATTAATTTAGATTTTTTGAATTTTTAAAAATTTCATTTTATTATATACAAAATTATTAGAAAAAAAAAATTAATTTCATAATACAAATCAATTTTTATCATATTATTTTTATATAATATACCTTTTTAAATGTGTTAAAATATAATTAATTTAATTGGAAAAATATATATATATAATTTTTTTAATTTTATTTACATTTAAAAGAAATATTTTAAGAATTTAATGTTTAAGAATTTATTTCTTTATAATAAAAAATTAATGAATATTTACAATTATTTTATAAACAAATTTAATAATTCATAAATTTAGAAAAAGCTGATTGTTTATTATTTAAACTGATGAATATAATGATTAAGAATAATTATAATTAAAAATTAAATTATAATTTTGTTATTTTCTGTTTTATTTTAGCCTTGGTCCACATCTTATGCATAAATTTGCAAATCTATTAAAAAATCAGGTTGATTCAAACCAAGTTTATTTTATTTACACAATAAATATTTATTTGGCAAATAATATATAAATTATTTAGAAACAAATATTTTAATTATTTTGATTTTTTATTATATTTATAATTATTGATTGATGTTTTTTCAGGTTAAAATAATTTACTTTTTATATAAAAAATAAGATTATAAAAAATTATGATTAATATTTACAATATTTATGTAAATTTGATGGGCTATTTTCAATTTAAATATATTTACAATAAAGAAAAATTAGTACAGAATAATATTTAGTTATTTGATTTTTTTTATTTAAATCCGTTTTTTTTTTCAAATCAACAATATAGGCATTTAAGTTTAATTTTGATTTTTAATTTGATATATAACTATTTAAGGGCAAAATAATATACATTACAATTTTAATAATAAGCATAATTTATATTTAATTAAAAATAAATCATTAAATTCCATCTCTTCCTAGGAAAGTTTCCATTCTTCTTAAAATTGGAGTAGCATTTATAGATAATTCATCATTTAGTTGATTTTTATCTAAAGATTTTAATTCAATTTGATCATGATTTATCCAGAGATCCGGTGGTTGTAAATCCCGATTTTTTAATTTCATTGAATTAGTACTTATCGGACTAGTTGCTGCTGGAATATATCCTGTTCTTCCTACAAATAACAAGTATTTTAGAATTTAAAATTAAACATGAAAAATTAAATTTTTAAGTTTTTATAAAAATTACTTAAAACTTATATATATATATTTTTTTTTAAATTAAATAAAATTCAAATGAGGCTTTTAACCTAAACCTTAACATGTAAATATTTTAGCTTATTCAAGATTAAAAATATAAATTGTTTTTTTTTATAAAAATTCAAAATAATGTTAAAAAAAATTTATACAATTTTTAATAAAATAAAGTGTCATCTAATGGTGTAAAACAAGTAATGTTGTGGAAAACATACACAAAAACAATGAATGGTTAAATGCGAAAAGATAAAAAACTAAATTTGGTTCTTCAATGAGCAAAATAATCTTGTAAAACATGTGATTATAAGTAAAATTAGTGGAACAATTTTAGATATAAGTTTTAGTATCTAAAGTACATTTAGTTCGGTAATTGTTCTGTGTTAATTATCAAATATAAATCCCTAAGATTTATTTAAAAATAAACAAAACATTAAAAAATAAAAGTATAATAATTGTGCTAAATAATAATTTATTTTGTTGTTTTTTTTTTAGCAAAAAAAAATAGTTTATTTTATTTTAACTCTAATGAAATTAATAAAATAGTTACAATAATTATTTTTTTAAATTTAGTAATTTAAAACTAAATTTAATAATAAACAAATTATTTATCAAACTCTAAAAAAAAATAAAATTATATTTAATCAATATATTTTAAATATATTTATTTTTAATAAATAATAAAAAATAAAACTAAACACGTCGAAGTTTTTATATTTTTTTTTAGTTGATTGAAAAGCATAAATGATGTAAATGATTTATTTATTATTCAACTGTCATAAGTAATACGTAATTTTACAATTTAATAATTAAAAAAAAAACTGCGTGATAAATTAAAAATCCGTTTGATTATAATTTAGTTAAACAAAAATTTGATTTCCAATAGCAAGCAATTAGCTAAACAAATAAATCTGACAGTATATTATGCATGGTTTCACTTTTAGACTTTTAATCATCAATATAATTCTAATTGAGCTCCTATCTAACAAAAGTCAACTTGAATAATGAACAAATCATTTAAACTTTAACCGATTAAATTGCTTTTTCAGCAACTAAATGACGAAAGAAAACTTTAATTGCGATTAAACTGCTGCAAATTAACTGATGTAAGTTTAATGAACAAGTCAGGATTTTGACAAATTTTATTTATTTTGTTTGTAAAAATATTTGTTCATCATCATCACGTTGACATTTGTGCAAACATGAAACTTTAACTATGTATGTTATAAAACCTAGTTTCGATTATAGAAATAAACCTTCATTTGTTTTTCACTTGACTGTTCTCTCAAAAATAGTTTTGATAATGAGAAAATTTACAATAAATGGTATAAACTAACTAAAATTTTAAAAAATTCTTAATTTTTTATATATTGATTTATGTTTTTAATCCAATAATTAGTAATAAAAAAAAACTAATTAACAAAATTAAAAAATAATGTTTCAATAGTTTAAAATTAGTTGATATTGTAAACTAAAATTTTTAAATATTATAATTTTTATTAATATAATATAAAAAAAAATTGTTTTTATTACCGTTAAATTTAAATTATATATTTATAACATAAAATTAACAATATTTTTAAAAAATAAAATAAAAATTACTATTTTAATTTTTTATAATATTTTTTACTTTAATATTTTTTAATTTGTTTTATAATATCTATTGTTTTAATAAACAAAATTTTTTACTTTTTGCATCTCACTTTTAATATTTTTTGTTGATGAAATCATAAAAATTTTTGAATAAAAATTAAAAAAAAATTCAATAATATAGTTATAATATAAAAAGCAATGAAAAAATAAAGTTAAAAAATAAATAATTTTTTTAAACTATTTTGAATAATCTATTATAAAAATCTTGAAATTTGTTCAATTTTTTTTTTACTGATATCGTTGTATTTTATTTAGAACTTTAATATTTAGTCCCGTCAATTTTTTTTTTTTTTTTTTTTATTAAAACTACAAAGGTCAAATGGTTTACAATTTATTATGATAGTTTTTCTTATTTAACCAAATAAATTA
The DNA here is from genome assembly GCA_025170145.1 of Pyemotes zhonghuajia. Classification (NCBI taxonomy): domain Eukaryota; kingdom Metazoa; phylum Arthropoda; class Arachnida; order Trombidiformes; family Pyemotidae; genus Pyemotes; species Pyemotes zhonghuajia. The sequence continues at coordinate 11,341,764 of CM045845.1, forward strand.
GATTTTATTTAATCAAATTAAATTTTTCTTATTTAGTCAGTTTATTTATGTAAATATGTTAGTTATATTTTTTTAATCACATTTTTCAAATTTTTCTTTTTATTATTATTTATTTCTTATGTATTTTTTTTTAATTTATCATATTAAATTATTTAAACACTTTTTTAATGTAACAATATTAAGTATAAAATAAAAAAAAAATAATAAAAATAAAAAATATATAATATATAATATAAAAAAAATATATGATATAAAAAAAAATACAATTTTATTTGTATTAATAAATTTAATTTATAAATTTTAAAATTTAATTAAAAATTCTTAAATATAAAAATAATTTTTTATAAACTTTATTTTTTTAATTTATATATCAAAAACAATAAACTAAAAATTAATTCAATTATTTGAATTTACCCATTTTCTTAAATATTTTATTAAATAAACATGCAAAAAATATGTTAAAATAATTAAAAAAAAAATTGTTAAATTATAATTTTTTCTTCAACTAATGTCATCTATGATAAAAAAAATTTTATTATATTGTATTTTATCACATTTTTTATTTAAGTTTAAATTTTATGTAAATTTAATTTTTAATATTAATCAGTAAAGCTACTAATACAGTATACCTAATACAATAGATTAAACATTTTAATGTTTTTTTTTGTACTTTGTAAATTAAGAATAATACAGATTAGTTTCATATTTAAATTAGTTACCATTGAAAATTTTAGGTTTGAAAGTTTTTTAAAAAAATTTATCAAACAAGTAGTTACATTTATTATATACGTTCATTTTAAAAATTTTATGCGATTAAAATTTAAAATATTTATCAACATATAAATTATATTCATGCATATAAATAAAGTATTTTATTTTAAATTTTGATAAACAAAATAATTTCAAAATTATATTCAAAAAAAAAATATTAATTATCTAATAATTAAGTAATTAAAAATAAGTGAAAAAATTATTTTGTGTTAATTAAATAATTTAAGTGAAAAAATGTTAAATAAACATAAATTTATAAATGATTTAATTAAAAAAAAATTATTTAAAATGTAATAAAAAAATAATCAAATATAAAATTGATTCATACTTAATAAATCTAAAAATTTAATTTTTTGAAAACAGTTTAATTATTTATAATTATAATAGTTATTTAAATTAGCTTTTTTATCTAATAAAGATATAAAAATAAATTTTAATAAAATACATCTTATAAGAAATTTTATATTAAAGAAATGATTTGTTTTTTTTTTTACTCTTTGTTAAAGTTAATTTTAAATTAAAGCTTGTGATCCTTAGAGAAATTACTAATGGTTCATTTTTATGCACGTATAATAAAAGCATAAATAGCATACAAGAAAGCTAATGAATTTTCATTAATTAAAAAATATCGTAACAAAAACACTGTAAATAACTGTAGAAAAAGTCTATACTGAAATAAATATGAATTATAATTTATATAAATTTAAACATAAATGTAAAAGATATACCAATATTATAAAAAAAAAATGTTTTATTTATTTAAAATAAATTAAATTTCTATTGTAATTTAGAAATGTGCCTACTTTAATTTGATTTCTAAATCATATTATAATTATAAATATTATTTTTTAATTAGTAAATAGATTAAATAATTTATAAAAAAAGATCAAAATAAGATTTAAAGTAAATTGTAGTAAAAAAAAAAAATAAAACATAAATCTATATTTTATTTCATTTAATTTTAATTAAGTTGATTAAATTTAAGTTAGAATAAATCCAACACTTGTCAACTTCTAAGTTTATTAGTAAATTTAGCCATAAATCTGCCAAACCGTTAAAATATATTTTCATTTTTATTTAAAAGCTTTAATTTTACACACGTTCATAATTCATAATTTTTTACTAACTGTTTATTTTATAAGTAAAAATAGTCACATCTGGTTTAGGCATCTGTTAACTATTCAATAGATGTGGTAAATAAATTAAAAAACGTTAAATTACGACAATAACAAAAAATGTATAATATATTTGTACAGTCAATATGGTCAATAGATCTTGATAAATTGATAAATAATTTTTTTTTTATTGTAACAATTTTCCCTTTAATATATTTTAAATTTTGTATTCTAATTTATTTAAAAAATTCATGATTAAGTTTTATTTAAATTTTTTTCTGCTTTAATGTGTTAATTAAATCAATTTTTTTTAATTTATTAATTTTTATTTATAATTATTTTTAATTTTTTTTTTTAATTTTCTATTGATAGGATTATTTTGAAACCACAATAGTTTCAATAAATTTTAATTAAACATTAAAAACGGTTTGTATAAACATATTTATTGTTTTTTTTTTTCATATTTATGGTTATTGTGATTACTAGTTTTGAAAAAATAAAATATTAAAAAAAATAAAAAAACATTGATAAAATAATGATGAAAAACATTTATCTGTAATTGATTAAATGTAAGAATGATTCCATTGTTAAAAAAACCAAACGGAAAAATTCCAATCTGATCGATTATCTGATAATTTTTTTTTGTTAAGTTGACCATTAAACTTTACTACTCGGTCAACCTGCAAATCATAGATCAATTATTCAAACTTAAGACGTTGCAATAGTTATTAAGTTAAAATTTATTTATAATCTGTATTGATAACTTAAATTCTGTGTAAAAAAAAAAAGGTGAAAATGATTAAGTACATTGAACTTAAATTAGAATAATAATAAAAATATATACATTATTTAACCTCAAGCTACTAATCTTTAAAATAAAAATAATTATATAATAAAATTTTGTCTTACATCATTAGTAACTAATGCATCGTAAAATAGTTTAAAAATAATTATTTTTTATAAATAAATTATAAAAATAACTAAAATGAACTCAAGTTGTTAACAATAAAAATATTAAATTGAAAAGAAAAAAAAACATTAATGAAAAAATAAAGTTTAAATGAAAAAAAAAATTAGACGAATAAATAAATGCATTTTTGTGAAAACATAAAGTAGATGAAATAATATATGTTTATTATTGGTCAATGGTTAATTAAATTCATGATTTTTATCTTTTTTAATATTTTTTTTTTTTTTTGAAAATTTTATGATCACCAATACTCGGAAATTATGGAATTTGATTTTTACCGGAAATATAAGGTAGTATTTATTAATATGCTTAAACTAAAAGCAAGAAAAAAACAATTTAAACTAAAGAATGAACTAAAATTTTTGAAAAAACTATGTCCACGTGTGAAAAAACGTGCTAGATTGTAAGCCGGAAGGAAACTTGATTTCCATCAGAAAATAGTAAAATCAAATTTTTCAATAATAATATAAATTCCGTAAAAAAAAATTAAAAAAAAATAAATTGAAAAAATAACGATTTTTACATAATCTTAAAAAGTGTTTTTATTTATATTTATTAACTTTAATTCAAAAAATGACAAATCAAGTGAAAAAGATACAAAAACGTAAAAAAAAATTTTAAATTAAGAAATTTTTTCGTTTAAGAACACTTGACATAAGTAGGCGTAAATGTTTTGCACTAATAATTGCTGTCATATATTCAATGAAAAAGTTTAAAAAAATGAAAAATGGTAAAAATGAAAATACAAAGGTAATTTTATATAAAAAACCTTATTGATGATTAAATGTTGACTTGATTGTAACTTATTTGTTAAGATACTTACTTTAAAATAAATCTTATAAGAATAAGCTTGACTGTTTTACGCATTCTCAGTTTACGAGCAATGAACTGTGAAATTACATAGGCAAAAACAGACTTCAAATATAAGCGAAAAAAAATAAAATGAGCAATTTTGACTTTCTGTTCTAACGGTCTAATGTTTCAATGTGCATGAATTTAGTTTTGCAAAATTATTCGCATATAGTACATAGTTTAAGTTTTTTATCTTTTACTATGCAATCAGTATTTTCACAGCCAATTACAATCAGTCTAAAAAAAAAGTTAAAAGACAAATCGCTATTTAAAACAAGAAGAAAAAAGTTTGATCTTGAACTTGATTACACCGGCTGTGCAATCGGTTATTGTATCAAAAATTGCATAAAACTATTTCAAATTAATATAATTATAAAATTGATTTAAAGTTAGCGTCTTAAGTATTAATAAAACAGAAAAAAAGATTAACTAATAATTTTTAAAAAAAAATTTATGTTAACTATAAGTTCATTTTCTTATAAAATTAATATAAAATAAATAATATCATTTATAAATTACTTTTAAATTTATTTTTAAATAAAATTTATTTTAACTAAAAATAAATAATTTTAAATAAAATAATTTTTTTTTTTTCTAAATTATTATATATTTTATGATGAATAAATTAGGTAAATAAATTAGATCTTGAATTTTCAATCATTTTAAATTATTTGGCATTAAAAAAAAATATATGTGGTCATTACAAAATTGCAAGGATAAATATTTTTTTTTACAAACTAGGAACAATATGAAACAAATTATTATTAAAAAAAATTATTTTCCTTAATCATTTTAATTTTTTTTTTTTTGCTTTTAACAACCAAAAAATACGTGTAAATAGATTGGGCTTACATCTTTGTGCTCAAAAAACTAAGTACTGCCCAGTTAATAATGGTGTTAGTTTTTATTAAATTTTTTTTTAAGATTATTTTCCAAAATTTCAAACTTATATATATTTTTAGACATTTAGTTGGTTTTTTTTTAATTACTTTAAAAGTTAAAAATAAAATTCAATCATATATTATAAACAAATAATGGTCACTTTAAACAACTTAAATTATCATAATTTTATTGTTTGTTTTTTTTTCACAAATTACATCAAAAATATTTTTGTAGGCGTTTATTAAAATATAATTTTTTTTTTTATAATAAAATAAAACATATTTTCAAAGCATAAATAAAAAACATATATATAAAGAAAAACAATAATCACAAGATGAATGAATGACAATTTAGTTTGTGGTTTATGTAAAATAAAACAATTTGATTCTGGTTTTAATGCTATGTGTTAACTTTTAGAAAAATTTAAAAAAAAAACAATAAGACAGAAAAAATATTAATAAGAAATAATATAAATAAGAACAAAAACTGAATTTGTAGTTGCCTAAGAATATATTTTTTGTATACAAAAAGCTATCAAATTATAAAATTGTTTTATGATGACCGATATCTGGTTTTAACAAAAGTAAAATAAAAGCAATAATAAAATATATATAATTTAAATATGTCCAAATTATACATCCAAAAAAAAAATAACAAATTCATTTAATCTAGATTTAAAAAAATGATCTATAATATAAAAGCAATTTTTTTTATTTAAATTAAAAATAAAATTAAGTGTTATATAAAAAAAATTTATATTTAAGTACATAAAATAATTTTTTTTTATTTAAATTTTTTAAATTTATTTTTAAATTTATAAATATATAAATGTAATTTTGATTTAACTTTAATTAAATAAAAAAATCTTAAAGTATATACAAAAAAGTAATCAATATAATAAAGTAAAATTTTATAAAAGTTACAACATTTTGATTTTTATAGTTAATTAATAAAATTGATTTGTCTACTCAATTCAGAAGTAAATGAAAATAATTAAAAAAAAAAAAAACTAATTTATAATATTAAAGTTTAGATTGATATTTTAAAACAAAATTTAAAAAAATTTAAAAAAATTTAAAAAAATTTAAATATATTTAACCTATGACATTTCTTATATAAATAAAGTATAACTTTATATTTTAAATCAATTAACAAAATTCTTGCTGCTTATTTTTTTAAAAAAAATATTAAATTATTTGTTTAAATTTAACAATCAGATTTTTTTTTAAATATTAAAAAACAAATATTATAGTTAGATTTTTATAACATATGTAGTGGATTTGTTTTTTAAAGCAATTATCTATATTATAGCAAAATAAATATCAAAAAATTAAAATAAATAGACAAGTTTTAAGGTAACAGAAATTTTTTATTTAATAAAAAAAATTCAAATAACGGTCTTAAAAAATACTTAAAAAAAATTAGATTTTTTATTTGTCTCATGTGATAACTTGCAAAAATATGGTAAATTATTGTAAGTAATGAGCAAAATAACTTAAGCTTAAGTTATAAAATTATATACCTATATGTTAAATTTCGCAATGTGAAATTTAGATATTGCTCTAAGTAAATAATTGCATAATCTTATTCTAATTTATTGGTTTTAGATTTTTATATATATATTGATAAAAAAAAAACAATAAAAAAAAACCAAAAAAAGTTGTAAAATATAACTTTGGAAAATTTAAAGTTTAAAATTAATTTTTAATAAATAATTAAAAAAAATTAATGTATTTTTTTAAAAAATAAAATTAATTATTTACTCAGTTATTATTAAAATTAAAAAAAATTGATTGATTTAATCGTAATATTAACAACAAAATATAATGTAAAAATTTACTAAAATTTATTGTAATGTCAAAAAAAAAAGAAATTAATTTCTTGTGTATTAAATTTATTTTTAATTTAAACAATTGACAGTTAAAAAAAAACATGTCAATATTTTATTAAATTTTAAAATAACTTTTTTGAATTTATACAACTCAATATGATTTGTATTTAATTATTTTTTTGTTATTTTTATAACTTCTTTTTTTTTTAAATAATTTTTGTCTTAGTGGTTTGCTAAAATTTAAAAGTTTTATTACTAATTAAAATAAATGATTTCTACAATGTTTAATTTATATATATTGTCTATTAAACCATTAAACTATTAAATTTTTATTAAAAATTGTTTTTTATTTATTTATTTTAATTGTTGTATAAAAATATATATATAACTTTTTTTTTAATTAATTAATAAACTTCAAGAATCAAAATTAGTTAAAAAAAACATAAATAACAAAAAAATATTTATAAAATTATAATAAATCTTTAATTTAGTATAGATTGTGATTTTAACATCTTATATTAAATGCTTGTCAATGTAATTTTTTTTAAAATGTATGTCAATTGTAAGTATTAGATTTAAATGTGTTTGAAATCAATGTCAATTTACGTCAAACATAAAAAAATTATCTGGGGACAATTTCATATTCTCATTTTAACCTGAAAAAGTAGATGTAAAAGCAAGCTCTTAAATCTTATTTTTTATTTGAAATCGCATTTTATTTTATTTTTAAGTGCAAAAAGCTTTAGTTTAAATGTGTGTCAAACTTGATTTTTGGTTTATTTAAATTAAATTTAACTTAATTTAGTTTTTTTAGTTTATTAAAATTAAATTTAACTTAATTTGTTTTATTCTAATTTTTTTTTGTTTTTGTTTTAGTTAAACCCATTTTTTCATTTTGATTTTTTAGTTTACTGAAAATATTTTTATTAAAATCTAAATAATATTTTAGAAACTACACACATCTGTTTTTTTTGGTGATCATGTAGATCATCTTAATCATTAAACTTCAATGGTTTTTTATTTTAGTATTTTGTACTTGTGCCACTTTTTTTATTTTATGTGCCCTTTCTCAAACTTGTTTTTTATATTTTTTTCGATTACTTATACAAATGTCTTGTGCATCGAAAAAATCGACAGGCCACAGTGGGCCTACTGTTAGACGCTTAATGGTCTTTCTACACGAGTTTCATTGGCTCTGTCCAAGCTAACTTTGATACTTTGAAATTTTAAGTCAAATTGGCAAATAACTAAAGTGCTGGCAACAGCATGTTTACTATTTTTATATTTAGTTTATATATCAAACATTCAGTGTTCATGTAAAATTATTTTTTACTATTTTTAACATTAAATTTTTAAAAGATGAAGAGATATAAAAACGATGTTCAAGGTTGGCATTTTTATGAAGCATATTGTATAAAAAAAATGTTTTATTTTATATTCTATTAAAATTTACATAGAGAAACCACAATTTTATCTATTCATTTTATTTTTTTTTTAAATATTTTTTAGTTTTATAAAATTAATCAAAAACAATGTAACGATCTAATTTAAGTATGATAGTAAAGCAATAAAAAATATTTTTTGAATCAAAAAAAATCAAAAATAAATGTTATTATATATATAATATAACCAATATATATATTTTAAAATTATATTTTTTATTTATATTTTCTTAGATTTAAAAGTTTAAAATTTTTTTTTATTATTTTTTTTTTTTTAAATTATAAATATTTATATTTAGTTTTAAGATAAATTTTACATAATATTCTAACTATTAATTATATTCAGCTTTTTATAAATATCTTTAAAATTGTTAATGAAACTTTGTATAGATTTTTAATTTATTTACTATAAGCCATAGGCAATATAGCTTTAAGCAAAGTTTGAATTTAAATTGAAATTAATTAAACCTAGAAAATTAATTTTTTAAATAACAATTTTTATTAATTTTAAAATTTTATAAGAAAAAAATTATAAAAAAATTTATAGATAATTAAAACACTTTTTTAATATAATCAAATAATTAGTTTGAAAAATTATTAATAAAAATTTAAATAAAAATTTATTATTTTTTTACCTTAATAGATAAAATTTGTAGATTATTATTGATTAAAATTTATTACATATTTCTGTTATTATAATTTAAAAAAAATAAATTTATTTTTTTTTTTACAACTCATAAACTTTCAAACATTCATAAAGTAAAAACCAATGGCTTTACAAAATTTAGATCTTTAATAAAAATAGTAATTTTTTCAAACTTGTCAATAGAAAGTTTTTTTTTAGTTTTTTTTTTTGCCTTATTCTCTTTCTAATGGGATGCACGTCAGTAAACATTGAAATTAGCATTGAGACGATCGAATAGCGTCCAATCTACTTTGCATGCCGTTTGATGAAGCTGAACAAAGTGTCAAACGTGTGTTCATATTGCTGTTTTGATGTATGATACAGCGATGTACACTCTGCTTGAATGTGAATTTGAAACTTGTGTCAAAAGACGTGTGAGCCAAGTTGCAAATTCTCGCAATTACCAGACCTTTGCTTTCTAGAGTCTGAACAATGTTTGACAAACGCGAACCAAAAAATAAATTTTGTAAATGATGAAAAGATGTGAAATAAAAACTTGTCAATGCCTTAATAATTTTTAAGTAATTCACAATTTTAAATAAACATAAGGAATCTTCTAAAAATAAGTGAAAAAAAAGTGTTTAAATTTAACCATTTTGTTTAAACAATGGATAAATTTTAGTTTATGGTCATAAAATAAAATAGCAAAAATTTTAAGTTGGTTTAAATGTATAATAAATTACTGACTAGTAAAATTTATTTTCTAAACCCAGATATTTAGCTTATTCACTTGATCAAATACAAACAAACCTGTGTATAATAGTTTTAAAAAGCTAAAAGCCAAAACAAGTTGGTCAACGTTTACTTTATGTGTAAAATGCTGATTTACTAAACAGTTTTTGTTTCTCTACTAAACAAATAAAAAATTCGTTTAAGAAAATAAACTTGCTTTTTAAACATGTCACACAATTCACCTGCAAAGCAAACGCAAATAAAAAAAATTTTTGCATGCGTCTAGTAAATTCACTTAACTTACTATTCTTTAGTATTACACTCTTTGATATTTTCTTAGACATGCTGTTTTTTTTAATGCAAGTATAACTAAACAATTTTATTTTGTTGCCGAAAACTCAAGCACAAAATAATAAAAATGGATTAATTTTTTTTTTTTAATTTTTAGATTTTCCCGCCAATTTTTGCATGAATTTTTTTTTTTGTTTGTTACTATTTTTTATATTAAAAATGTAATAAATATCTAGTTTAACAAAAATCTTATAACTTATTTTTTTATAAAAAAAATTTTTAGATAATTTTTAACAAAATATCAAAATTTAAAAAATTTTAAATATAATTTAAAAACAGTTAGTGGCGTGTTTGATGAATGAAAAAATTAATTTTAAGGTGTTTTTTAGTCTATTGTCAAAAACAATTTAATTTTATGTAATATTTAAATCCTTGTAAAAAGATTAACTTGTTTATGCTCAATTTTATAAAGTCGATTAAAATTGTATATTTAACTAAAAAAATAATAATTGAAAATTTAACCATTAATCATTTAAAATATTTGTTAATCTTTGGATATTCTTACAAGGCTAATTTTGATTTAAATATATTTTTTTTTTATTAAAAATTATTAAAAAATACACTAAATTTATGATAATGTTTTAAAAATTTAATTATAGCTTAAATTTAAAAAAAATTATAATTTAATTTTAAATTATATAAGTTATTTTTATATATTAAATTATTTTCATATAAATAACTATTACAATCCGATATTTTTGATATAATAATTTGTTTTTAAATCATTAATTTTAAAATAAAATAAAATTTTTAAAAATTACAATTATGCTAACTAAAATTTTTTTGTCATAGGTTTAAATGTCTATCATGAATGTCATTGAAAACCTGAAAACAAAAATGCCTTCACACTAGCTTTATATTGGAATTTAACTTATTAAACAAGTCCATACAAGTGCAGGTGATATTTTGTTGCTGCAAACCAAAATTTATTGCAAGAAGCTAAAACTTGGTTACCAAGAGATCGAAAAACTGTTTGGATCAGTAACCTTAGATTTTATGTGGTTTTAAATTCATAGGACATTTTTAGTTTGAAAAAAGACTATTAGAATGTTACCAGTCAATTTTACCACTGTTTGAATCTCTCTTAACAGTATAAATATTTCCAAAATGCATTCAGTTAGTGCATTAAAGTCTAAAATAAAATGCAAAAAAATTACAATAGGCTAATGACCAATATTTACTTGAAAATCTGTTGGTCAAAACCACATTAAATGTTATTTTCACATGAATTCAAAACGCGAATTTCAGAATTTTATAAATCAAAAAAAAAAAATGCGGGAAACAAAAAATTTAATTTAAAAATATAAACAGATAAAATTTTTTAATTGAAAAAATAGTAACAAAAAAAAAAATAAATTTATATGACAAGTATTCGTTTAAAAAAATAAAAAAAAATTAATACTTACGTTTGGAAAGTGGACTATTTGTATAATTGTTATTTCCCAAGATCCGACTAGATTGATTTCGTCTAGATTTACACAATAAACTACTGATAACTACTAATAAAAGCATTGTAATAGCAGATATTATTGCGATAATAACATATAAAGTATTGGCAGAAACATTTCTATTTTCTAAAAAAGAAAAAATTAATAGTTATTAAATAGCGAAAAAAAATTATAAATTTAAATTTTTAATTAAATATAAAATTATTTTTTAAGTTAAGTTTATTAATAAAAATAAGATTTTTACAAAAAAAAAAATTTGATTAAATCTTAATCCAAGTTTAGTTTAAAAAATTTATATATTTTTATAAAAAAAAATAAGTTTTTAATGTTTATAAAATTACTTAATTTGTAAAAAAAAAATTAAAACCTTTACTATAAAATTACAAAAATAATTAATTTTAATTAAAATTTTCTAAAATCTTTGGATTAAGATTAAAATGAAATGTTTTATTATAATAGCAACAATTTTTTTTTTATATTTAAACCAATAAATTTTTATATAAATTCAAAATATAAATTGGCTTTATGTTTATTCATAAACATGCACACATTTTTTTTTATTTTTATCTTATTTTTCCATTTATTTTAGTCAAACAATAAATAACAGCAAACTAATTATAAATCAATATAAAACTAAGAAATTCGACCCACTATTTCCAGTTGATTAAACAACTGATCAATGACCAGGTAAAAGATGAAAAAAACTAAAAGCATTTTATACTATTAAAAGAGGTTGACCGATAGCAATTGCATTCATTTTACATTAGCAAAATTTTCTTATTTCTGACATTTGCTTTACTTGCTCTTTTGCTGTTATTGTCTTAAATATTTATTTCACTTTTTTTTTCTGTTATTGAACTTATATTTTACTACTTTTGAAACTCATTCAAAATTTTGGTTAATCGAGCGCTATTTACATTCTCACATTCACAGTATTAACCAAGTCTTTCTACTGCTTCATTTGGTCATCAAAGTTGGTCATTCTATGATTTTATTGATTAGCACATATGACTATAGCATGTTTTTTTTAATTTTTTGTTAGAGTAAACTTTAATACTTTTTGCCCGCACCATTTACTATTTTTCACATTTAAGTTTAATTTTAAATATTTTAACTATTAATGCCTAAAAAGGAGAAATTGTTAGTTTAACATCTGCTTTTTCCTATTTTAAAATTTTTGTTTAAATTAGTTAAACTTAATTTTCAATCCGTGGTTTTGCTTGTAAAACAATTTATACAAAATAAAAAAGATAATAGAAATGCCATAAATAAGAATATTAAAACAATTTATTTTACTTATATATTTGTTTTAGGATTAATTTAAATTCATCTTTTGTCGAATTCAATATAATTTACATACTTTAACTATTTTATATACATTGAAAAAAAAAATACAAAATTTAAATTTTTTTCTTAAATTTATTGCTTTAAATATTAGAATTTTTACTTAATTAAATTAAAATTTAATTACTTAAAATGTGAAAATTAAAAAAATTAGAATTTAAAAAATTTAATAATCAAATATTTTAGTTAAATAAAAAATATAAAAAACATAATTTTATAAAATAAAGCAATATAATTTTTTTTCTAATTTTTCAAAATCAAATATTAAGTGATTAATAACATCTCCGTGGCCAATGACCATCAGCAGCAATTGAAATACATTTATAAACTTACACAATAAAAGCCCGTTAATCAAAATGCAGCGACAACAGCCAGGTTAAAACAGTCGATGCTTTTTGAGTTCAAAAATAGATTAGAAAAAAAAGTAAAAATAATTGTAACTACATAAAAATAATAAAACAAATAAGTTTTGCTTCAAATAACTAAAAATTAAAAAAAAAATTTTTAATAAAAAGTAAAACTACAATTTGTATGATTTATAATTAACAATTACTTATTTTAATTTTTTTATAAAAATATTAAAAATATAATATTAAAAAAAATTAAATTAAAATTATAAAAAATTAATTTCATATTTAATCTCATGTTTTAAAAAATATAAATTTTTGCATTAGTATAATTGTTTTAACTATTTAACTTTTAAAATTTTATTTATTTTTAATAATAAATATTTAAAAGATAAACATATTTTTAATAATTATAAAAAAAAAATATTTTAATATTATTTTAAAATTTTAAAAATAATAAATAATTGCAAGTGTTTCAAAACAATGAATAAATGAGTATAAAAAAAAACGTTTATCATGCATCTGGATTACTTGTAACATAAATCTTGGAATTAGAAAGAAAACAATAATCCCAAACAATCAAATGCCACATGCTGATACAAACCACATATAAACACATATTTTTTATATTATTTTTATCCTATTTCAGCCAGTAGCAATCATTCACTTATATGTTGAGACTTTGATTTATTCAATAAACATTTGCATCTTATTTTTATATAAAGCAATGAAACTAAAGTTATTTTTCAAAAATCTGTAATTTATAACCAGTATACAACAAAAACAATTGTTTTATCTATCCAAAAACCTGGTAGATAAACACTTTCTATTTATGGTATTTATTTTATTTTTTTGTTTAAGAAACTACCGGTAAAAGATAAATGTAATAAAATTTTTTACGAATAAAAATGTAAATGAAATTAAAAAAAATAAAATAAGTTAAAAACAAAAATAAAATTATCAAAAAAAATTATACAAAAATAAAAAAAAAATAAATCAAAAACAAACAATAAAAATAAGATTTTTTGAAAAAAAAACTGTTAAAATATAAATCAAAATTTAACTAAAAAGTTTTAATAGTCATTAAAATTTTTTTGTAACATTTAAGTTGAAATATTTTCATTAAAAGTATACAAGATAAATTTTAAAACCGAAAAAAAATTTGTAAAATTAGTATTTACTAATAAGTTTAAAAATTTAAAAATGACAAAAAAAATTGTCAAAATTTTAAGAATACATTGCTTTTTTTTAAAAAAATAGAACCTAAATTTCAAAAAGCTAATAAGCAAGTATAGATAAAGCACAATTATTGTTTACATAAAGTAAACATGTTAAAGATTGAGTAAATTTTTAAAAAATTTGATGAATTAAAATAATATCAAAAATTGTATTATATAGAATTGCTACTATATTTTTATTTTATAAAAATTAAATGTACTTTTATAAAAATCAAAAAAAAATAAAAATAACAACATGCTTAAAAATAAATTGAAATTATAATTTTATTTAATATATTAAAATTTACATTCACTATTGAAATTATATTTCAATCCACATTTTTTACTAGTAGTTTTTAAACAATTTCAATATGCGTTTTTTAACAATTGAAATTAAAAAAAAAATCTTGAATAAAATTTTTTTTTTATTAAACAATTGAAATATAGTGAGAAAATGCAGAAGATGTTAAATTGATAAGAAAAAAAACAAACAAAAATGTAACCAAATGTATCCATTCAATGCAAATATATGTATAAATATAAACAAAATATAAAAAACGTGAAAAATACAGAAGCTGATTTAGTTTCATTCATTTTTTGAATTATGATTTTTTTCAATGTATTTTACACCAGTTTGAACTTATAAGTTTAACTGAATCTAGAATTTCAAAACATTTGCTTATCTAGACATTTACACATGCTTCAAAATTCTATCTGCAATCTAACTAAAAATTTAACTGATATAGCTTTGAGGTTTGTTAAATAATAACTGCAAAATGTGAAAATTGATCTTAGTTTTTTGAATGATTGTCATAGCAAAAAAAAAAAAAACTAGAAAAACAAACTAATATCTAAAATAGTTAAATCAATAATGAAATAAGTAAAAATAAAATAGCAAAATAAGCTAAAAAAAAAAATTGAAAAATTAATAAAATTATGTTTATCAAAGTCAATGCTTAAACAACTAAAATAAAACAGCAATTCAAATGTGCTTTTTTCAAATATAAACAAAAAAAAACTATTGAAGCAAAATATTTAAATAATCATAATAAATCACAAAGATAAAAAATTAAAAAAAGGATAAATAAACAACCACAAAGACATCAACTTAAAACAAGTGACAAGCGCATACTAATTTCCTACTTAAATCATTTAAATCAACTGACCGGAAATAAAACATATATCTAATAAGTAAAATGAGTGTATAAAAGTAATTGTAAAAATAATGTTCATAATGTTTAAGATATTAAGCAGTGTTAATGACAGTAAATTTCAAAAATATAAAAAAATAAAAGTAAGAGTTGTAATATTGCAATATTTATAAAACGAAAGCTAGCTTAATTATTTAATGTAATAATAATAAACAATGCTTTTTGAATATTTTTTTTAAATGAATTTTTTTATATAAAATATTTAAATAATTTATTAACTATGATAAAATTTTTTCAATGAACTTTATGGCGAATTTCTTAAAATAATTATATTAATATTTCTATCAAGATTTTAGCTTAAAAAAAAATTTATACGTTAAAAAGTTGAAATAATTAACATAATTTAAAAAATTTATCAATTAAAATTTAGTTTTTAATTAATTATTAAAATTAATTTTTTTTCAAATCCAATAAAGTTTTTTAAATATTTTCAACACTTTTAAAACATATAAAATTTTTTTTTTTAAATGTTTATTAAAAAAATAACTTATTAGACCAATTAAATGAAAAATTTAAATTAATAAACGCTAATTTTAATTTTTTTATAAAAATCAAAAAATTTTATTGTTGAATAATTTTTACTTTATTATGCAATAATACATATTTCAAAATTTTATTATTATCATTATTGCATGTCAATAAAAAAAAATTATAAGAAATCCATAAGTTATTATTAGAAGTAGAAACTGATAAAAAATGCATTAAATCAAATAATATCATAGAAACTAATGTTAAAAATGAAATTTTGTGTTTTTTAAAACAAAATTGTTAAAAAAATAGAAATAGGCAAAAATAAACAAGTTTTGTTAGAACAAGTGCCACAATCATCAAGGATGCCAGAAAAGTGACAGAAAAATGGCGCGTAAATGATGCTTAACATTTTGCTCATGTGGAAAACAAGTTGAACTCCGGTCCTGGTCCAGCAAAAGTCAGACCAAAAACAAGACAATGGCATAAAACTTGTCTTCTAAACTTGAACTTGCCTAAACTCCCATGGCTATGAAATAGTTATTTTTTTTTATCCCATTATTTTGTTTTGTGTTTTGCTTTCGAAATATTTATTTTACTTGTTTTCTCCTTTTTTATCACTTATATAAAAACACAATGACAGTGACTTTACGCCGATCAGGTCATGACATGGTAACACTTGATCCTAAATTATTATTTTTTATATTTTCATATTTCGTTTATTTTGTATGTCTTTTATTAACATGAAATCAACTCGCATTTAGTCATTTTTTTTTTGTTCTTGTTTGCTTTTTTAGCTTTTTTTTTACTTGCATTTATCAAAAAAAAAATAAATAAAATAAAATAAACTCAAATTTAAAAACAATAAAAAGTTACTATTTTTATTTCTATGCTCAATGTTTGCTTCTATTTTGAATTTAACTTCTAATAATTTCATCTAGTTTATTTAATATTTTTTTTATCAACATTTTGATTTTGCATAAAAATTTATATGTAGATAATTAGATCAAAAAATAAATTTATAAGACATGTTTGTAATGCTTATTAATATCAAAAAAACATTCATTTAATAAAAACTCAATAATAAAAGCTTTAAAAAAAGAAAATATAGCTGATGAATCAAATGACCAATCTTAATTAAATTATTTATTAATCAAGCAAATGGCTGTATGACTCATTTTACTTAAAGAACAATGAAATTAAAATAAAAAAATAAAAATTTCATCAGATATTACAAAAATAAGTAAAATTTTGTTATATCAAAAATTCATTGTAAAAAATATTGATTTATAATAGAACTCTATCATTTTTTTTTTTTTGCTTGTTCAAATAAGATTATAATTATTTGAAATAGTTATAAGTTTGTACAAATTTTATACATCTATATGAGTATTTAAATTTTCAATCATTTAATTAACTTACTAAAATGAAAAAAAAAATAAATAATTCATATGGTTTTTTTGAGTAAAAAATTATAAAATAAAGAAATTTAAAATTAAAATGATTTAATGAAATAGAATATTTGGTATTAATAAAAGTTATTTAAACATTTTATAATAAATTGCCGTAATTAAAAATAAAACAAATAAAAAATAATTAACAAATTTAAAAAAAAAAAATTAAAATTGAATGTAACAAATATTTATAGCATATATTTTTTAAAAAATGTAGTCAAATAAATAAAAAAAAACTAATTAAGTATTCTGATTGATAATTGAAGATCGGAAAACAGCATAACAAAAATAAATGTGAAAAAAACTTGAGTTAAATAATTAAAACAAACATCTTGATTGTGAAAAGCTTTTGTTTAAAACAAAAAAAAAATCAATTAAATTTACAATTAAAACAAATATTATTGTTTCGAAATGATATTCCTATTAAAAAAAAACTTAGACATGGACAAACAATCAACAAAAAATGAGAAAATAAAATATTATCGATGTCGATCTATGTTGAATAATTTGCAAAATATTTGCACAAATATTTAATTACAAAAAGTAAACACATAAATGCGAAAATACATATTATCTAATGTGCTAACAAAGAATGCAAATGAAGCTGATAGGATATTAACAATTTTTGGAATCACACTTATTCTAACGATACGAAAGTCATTGGCGTAATCTATGCACTAATGACACTTAATGAGCGCTGAAATTAAATTCTAGTTAAATGTGAGCCGGTTTATGACTAAATTTTTAACATTAAACCATTTGGAAAGTGAATTAAGTTTAATAATCTAGCAGTATGGATAATGCAGATATAATAAAACTAGAGTTTAAGATAATTAAAAAATAGCCTACCTGGCATAGTTCGAAAAGAAACTTGACTAGAATAGGGTCCGATGCCTTTCTTGTTTCTGACTTGAGCCTTAAAGTAATAGACAGTTTCTGGCAGAAGATTTCGCACAACTGCAGAACGTTGATCACCAGGTACATGCTGCACCTGCCATTCTTTACCTGGAGCGGAAGCGTTGCGGGCGTAGCTGATTAAATAACCAACGATTTCTCCATTGACTTGTTTAGCAGGTTGCCAACTTAGACTGACCGCAGTTAAGCCAGGCTTAGAACTTTCCGTACCCATATTTGGACCCATTTTAGTATCTACAGATTTTGGTGTAACTGAGTCACTTGTTTCTCCAGGCTTTTGTTCTTGTACATAATTCTGCCTAGCAGAAACTTGTCTTTCAATAGCTTTAGCTGGTCTAACTCCTTTTAAATCAAAATCTTCCAAATCCAAATCATCTTCTTCTTGTTCGTCAAAATCTGTGTCCGTTTGTTTGCCTCGTTTGATTGATTTACCTTTCACACGTTTGCCGTTAAGTAGACGAGAAGCCTTTTTCAATTTGCTGTTACCAGCGGTGCCAGACGAAGCCAAGTGATCTTCTTCTGAATTAATTGAATGCAAATAATTACTTAATTGTTTGCCGGAAGAAGTTGGACTTAAATGGTTTGCTAATTCATTGCCGTCACCTTTCAAATCATTCGGATCTAAATTAGATGCGGGCATCACTATTAAATCTCGAGGAGCACCCGCTGGCAGAGATTCAGCTGTGGTGTTCATCACACTCATTGACCAAGCCGATAATGCTCCTGTTCGGCTTATTTTCCGAACAGCAAATTCATATTTAGTAAATGGTTTTAATTCTTCGATAAGTGCACTGTTTTCACTTGTATTTAAATAGCGATGTACTTTTCGCAAATTTTCACCTGCACTAGGAACATTATTGTATTTGATCATGTAAACAATGTCAGGATTTAATTGGTTTGCAGACGGTTCATTTGACATGTCCACTGTAGGCGACCAACTCACTTTTACTTTGCTATTAGACAAAACATCTACTTTCACACCTAGTGGAGGTAACAACAGCTCACCATTTGTTCCTAAATCTCTAGACAAAGAAGATAAATGTCCATTCATTGGGTGACTGTGCATTCCAGAACTAGAGCTTAATTCGGAACCTGCAATGCTTGGCACGGCATTGCGCTCTTCATCTTCGTCGTCTAGTTCATCTT
Source organism: Pyemotes zhonghuajia (assembly GCA_025170145.1). Classification (NCBI taxonomy): domain Eukaryota; kingdom Metazoa; phylum Arthropoda; class Arachnida; order Trombidiformes; family Pyemotidae; genus Pyemotes; species Pyemotes zhonghuajia. The sequence goes on from CM045845.1 coordinate 11,360,885, forward strand.
CTACGTCTTCATTTAATCTGCTAGTTTTGGCAGTCGCATAAATTGGCTGTCCATTGCCCAGATCGTTAAATGCTTTTAAGCTGATAATATATTCACTTTGTGGTTGAACATTTTGCAAAACATATTTATTATGATTTGCGTCCAATTTGTGCGTATAAACATCTGGAAAGCCAATGCCATAATTAATTGTGTATCCGCGTATTTTAATTGAACTATTAATCGGAGCTGTCCAACTAAGATAAATTTTAGTTGATTTTGTTTTTGCTTCTAATGAAAAAGGCTTGTCTGGCACTCGACTTTCATCTAAATTTCTAATAGATTTCCAATCAGTGTATAGACCAGTTGAGCCAGACTGAAAAACTGCCCCTATTTTAAATTGATATTCAACGCCACTTTTTAGATTTTCAACTGTAAATGTTCTTCGACTAGAATCTAAAGTGATTGTTTCTACTTTGTCAACTTCTGTTGCACGATATTTTATTTTATATTGAGATACTAAGCTTTTTTGATTTTTACTATTAGACAAAACATTAATTTTACTTGCAAGTAATTGCTGTTCTTTTACCGGAGGCAACCAGCTTAATTTGATTGAATTAGAATTTATTTGTTCTAAACTAAAATTGCTGGGCACTTCACTAAATTTGTTTAGTGATCTGTTTGATCCTTGTTCATTTGACAATAATTCAGACCAGTCTGTTTCTAAATTATGCAAAGCAAAAGCTAAATTTGATGAATATATTTTAACTTTAAAAGATGGATATATCCTTAACAATGATCTTAAATTGTGTAAATAAGTACTTAAATCATCTGACAAAATGATAATAGAAATAAAAAATAACAGTGTGTACAATTTGTGGCGCTTCATTTTTTTACAAATTCTTACAAATCTAATTTAAAACAATAAAAAGAATATAGTTTTTTTTATAATCATTCAATATTAATTTCTTCATAAATTGGATTATAGGCTTTTAACAGTTTATAATTTTTTTAAAATGAAATGTTTTTAAATTATATTTTAAATGAATTTTGGGCAAAATGTATAAATAAATAGAAGGTTTTTAGTTTGGTTGGTGCTTTAAGTTGGTTAAAAGCAATTGACAAATAAAAGCTGGATTTATTTATTTGCTAAAATTTTAAATAAATCAAACATTCATTTAACATTGTTCTATGCAGACTTGAAAGAACAGAGAAACAATTTAAATAATTAACTAAAGGTAATAATGTGAATTTATTTATGAATTAACAGTTGAAAAGTTTATTTAATTGATTGTAAAAACTAAACACGGTTATCATAAGAGGATGAGACACGTTTGCTTTGTTTGGCCAAACAAAAATTTTTATTTGTGTGTTTTAATTAGTATAAATTGAAGAAAAACTGCAAAATGAAACAAAAGTGTATAAATTAAATATATAAAAAAGTCCTAAATAACACGTGTCAAATCGAATCACGCATGTACTTTATTTGTTCGCAAAAAAGTCCAAAGAATTTGTACGGATACACATTTGAAAAAGATGAGACTCTAAACTGAGTCACACTGTTAACATCAAATTACGATGGTCGATAGTGATTACCCTTGAACACGCAGTGGCAAATTGCTGATGGCTATAACCATTGTACCGATTGGATGCATTAATATCAAACTTTCGAAGCAACAGCATCAAATATCGATTTTTGGCGCCAATTTAGCAAAGGGGTGTGTAAACGCAGTAGTTTACGCTGATTTGCAAGACCACAGGCTGTTTCGACCTCCGTCTCAGCACCTTTGGAGGGCTTTTTTGGTTAGTTTTGGTTTAACAGCAAACTGAGCTACAAAAATGGCCTGGCTTGCCTTCAAAAAACACTATGGGGTCACAAACACGTGTGGTAAACAGCTAGTCGAACCAGTCTGTCTGTGTCAGTTCGAAGGGTAAACGGCAAACAAGCTAAATATTATGGTCAGCTTCACAACTCGACACTGAGATTAGAAGTGGATTTGCGACTAAGATTAAGAATACGATTTGAGAAAATTCAATTTCTTTGCCATTAGTTTAGTTTTTATGGCCTTGCTAAAAGCAGTTGTTTTTAATTGGCACATTTTGTACACTATTCGCTTTATTTGAATTTTTTATGTGTTTCAAACGTTCCACTCTAGTCTATTTTTGTTCCTTATGAAGACCACAACTCAACTTCTATGTAATAAACTGTCATATTTCAATTGTTTTTCAATATTTTTTAATCTAATTTTTTCATTAAAAAATAACACAATATGGCAGTGATTGCACTTACTATTCTAAATTGACAAATTACATTTGTATTGTATTGTGTAAAAAACATAAACATAAATATAAATATAAAACTAACATAGAAAATAAAATATAAATATAGATAAAAAATAAATTAAAATAAATTGAAAAGTAAAGTACAAAATAAAAAAACACTGTTGCGTTTTGATCTTTTTTTTATTAAAAATGTTGTCAAGTCAAATCTACTGACTAAAAAAATGTTAAAGTAAAATGTAGTTAAATAGGCACAATCATAGATACACGGCTTGTTTTTTCAAAATATTGACACATTAAAACATAATTGAGTTTTAGTTTGATTTGTTCAAATACACACAATGGTTCACACAAATAAACTAGTGAATGCAAAATTTGAAGTAAATTCATTGTTCTGATTGATGTTCTATAGTTGATATAAAATTAAGATACAGTAGTACATAAATGTATTGAGTAAGCTAACATAATCAAGGTTAAACAAGGAACAAACGATATGGTCATATCCTGGTTGGGCAGACGAAACTGAAAAATGTGAATAGATTTGGCTATAATTAGACAGCCTGCAAAAGATGTAGTAGAAAAACTAACCAAAATGGCGTGTAAGTGAGTTTAAGACACAAAATATGAGCAAACGATGTTGTTGCAAAATGAATAATAAAAGATCACAGATAGTGGAGCTCGTAAATCAAACGGTTTTTGCAAGGATGGCACACAAATGTAAAACTTAGGTGCAAAACCGGAAACAGGTGTCTAAATAGGACAAACTGACGTTGCTGAAAACTTTCCATAACTTTGCATGAAGTGAGAAATTAGTTCATTGACGGAGTAAGCGAATGACAAGAATAATCCTCGGTACAATCATGGTTGGTTTTAGGTTTAGAGTGAGAGTGAGAGAGTGAGAGAGGATTGAGAGGAGAGGATTGAGAGGAGAGGATTGAGAGGAGAGGATTGAGAAGAGAGTGAGAGAGTGAGAGAGGATTGAGAGGAAAGGATTGAGAAGAGAGTGAGAGAGTGAGAGAGGATTGAGAAGAGAGGATTGAGAAGAGAGGATTGAGAAGAGAGGATTGAGAAGAGAGATCTAAGAAGAGAGGATTGAGAAGAGAGGATTGAGAAGAGAGATCTAAGAAGAGAGATCTAAGAAGAGAGATCTAAGAAGAGAGAACTAAAAAGTATGCAAGTGTGGAAAAGCAAGATGAACAATGAAAAAGTGCGCAAAGGATCTATTTCGCGAATATTATGAAAATAGAAAAACGAATTGCTCGAATAAATGATAAAGTCGAATGTTCAGCAACAATAATTAATAAGCACACAAAATTTTTAAGAAAAACAATCTTTAAGAAAAACAACCACAGGACCAGAAAGAACAGAGATTACCAATGTTACACACTGCACGGTCCACACCAAACTGAATGCTACTTCGAATATTTGGCTATTTGGTCAAAGCCAGACGGCGCTGAGGCCGCGCCTGCCCAGACTGGTCTTACGCGTTTGAGCTACATTGAGCCGCACCGTTTGGCTGACAAGCTAATCCTTAACCTTTGTTCACCTTTGATCCTTAATATTTGGCTTGAAGATTTGTGTAAGATTAGTTTTAGGATTTGCTTGAGATTGCTTTTAAGATTTGCTTGAAATTGCTTTGGAAATTCGCTTAGATTGCTTTGGAAATTCGCTTAGATTGCTTTGGAAATTCGCTTAGATTGCTTTGGAAATTCGCTTAGATTGCTTTGGAAATTCGCTTAGATTGCTTTGAAAATTTTCTTGAGATCGCTTTCAAGATTTGCCTGAAATTACTGATCCAGTTAACTCGTGCGTTAATCCACGTATTAGTGCACGTATTGGCCCACTAAAGCAAGACAATTTGCACGTTCATTTTGTTCGTACTGAAACAACGCATGTTGTTTCTTATTTCTAGGCAGCTGGTCCAAAAAGAGCCGAAATTCGACCGCCCCAATTTTTAGGTCTGGCTGTAGCTTAATCCAAACTTGAATAAATGAATACTTGTTTGTAAGTTGTGAAGATTTTGGTGTATTGGGCGCCTTTCACTGTTGCTCTAGTGCAAACACGTGTGCCATTCTATGCAAGCATTGACTTGGTCACAGGTAAACTGGACAGGCAGGTGATAACACGATTGCTAGCAGTTTAATTCATTGCAACACAGTATTGAACATACATACTTAGTAATCACCTATGGACTACACACTTATGGACTACACACTTATGAACTACACTCTTTGACTTTGTATTTCAAACAAGCTGTTTCAATTGATCGCTAGCTAGCTCTTTTTCAGTTCTGCACAAGGCTCACTCACCAAATTTGATCTGTTCTCAATTTAACTGGTCTCAGCATCATTAGCATCATCTATTTCACAAAGCACTATTATGGCCAAAAGCCGGTCCGCAATCAAATGTCCCTAGAGAAAACTGAAATGAGGACAAGTGGGCCGACTTGTCTTATTAAAAACTAGCCCTTGTCATGCTGGTTACAACGCCATTCTAGCTCTTTGCTATTTTAGGTCTTTGCCTTTCTAGGTCTTTGTGTGTTCGATGCATCAATGCCCTTGGCTGGCACACAGGTCATGCATCAACAAAAATGCCAGTGAAAGGGCTTTATATTGCTCTCTCTACTCAAACCATGTTTTGAACTGTTCAAGCCTGCTCCTTTCTGGCTGTCCGGCTAGTGATCATCTTACTACTATTCACTGTATGTCAACATTTCACACAAATGCATTCAACAGACTACTCACTAGACTTTGTCGATTCTATGCTACCAAATGTTCAATTACCAAACGCCAAATATAAAAACTCTAAATATGAAAACGTTAAATATGAAAATGCTAAATTATGATAAAAACAACTTTTAAGATAATCTCACTAATTATATCCAGATTTTGTACTTGTTCATAGTTTGCTTTTTCATGTTTTTACACTTGGACTTGGCGTTTCGCACTTGCAAACGCCATCGAAATCGCTTCTATCGATCTTGCTATCGAACCAAAATTTGCTTTTCATGCTAAACCAGCTAATTTACTTGTTATAATAAATAATAATTTTGTTTTGCCTTTCATTCCAAACTTTCAAGTGCGATTAAAAACAATCTTAAAGACTTAAAGAGCTTTATTTGTTTTGCTTCTTTCTGCTTTTTTACTACAATTTTCAACCCGTACCGTTTAGCTTGATTTACAAGGTTATGTACACAAAAACACGCCCTCAATTTGTGATTATTTTTAATACATTCAGGCATGCACTTGGCGTATAAAAAATATACTTATAAAAGACACAAAAGTTATCCTTTCAAGATTTACATTGAATTAACTATTTTTTATAATCTAATTTAATGATTAGGCGAAATTTCAATTAAACTTTGATAAAATTAAAAACAAATTAACTTTTTATTTCAAACAATTATAACATTGATAAAATTATTTTCAATTTAAATTACAAAACATTAGGACAATATGTTTTGGTTATATGTAATTAAATATGAGAAAACTTTCATGTTTATTTTGCATTTTTCTCATAAAATTATTAATTCAATTACCATTCCTTGATTACACATCTGTTTTTCATCTTTTTGCTTTTTTTTCTCATCTCACTTGTTTACAACATTATGAAAGTTTTTATTTGAAACAATATTTAAAATAATGTTTAAAAGAATTAACTTTTTAATAAAAAAATATGGATTTAATAATTTTAATTTAATTTTTTTATTCTTTTTTTTATTAATATTTTTTTATTAAATTAAATAAATGTGAATTTTTATTTTGCGCATAAAATTACATAAAAGTATGATGTATATCTGAAAAAAAGGTCAGTATTTTGCAAGTAAACCATTAAAGCAGCATTTAAATTTATTTCTGATTTTGCAATTAAATATAGTTAAATTGTATTTAAAAACAATAAAGTAAGCTTATTGTGTTTGCTTGACTAATTCGAATAAGCATCTTTATCCAAAATTATTTTCATTAAAAATTAACCTATTGTTTAAAAAAATTATAACCAAGGCTGATTATGGCAGTTGAAATGTAAACTTAAAGTTTTTGTTGGTCATTTCTGGAAAAAAAAATGTTTTAAAATAGAAAAAAAACAAAAGTCGAATAAAACGAAATCGAAGTAATTAAGAATGAAATAACTTGAAACCAACATTTGAATTTGGGTTTCTATCTGATTTAATCTAATTTCAATTAAAGTTAAATTTTCAGATTTAGAAAAAGTTTGGAATTGTTGAAAAAAGTGGTTTAATGTTTGCACATAATTAAAACAATTAAATTGATTTGGTTAGATAAGTTTAAAGTTATATAACTATTATTGATATGTTTGGTTTTTTGCTTTCCATAAGTTGAGCACAGCATTTATATTTTTGATGATTTTTTTAATTTAGACTTTTCTATACGAGAGCACGTTGAAGAACAGAAAAGTGCAAATGAGCGTTTGCAATCGATAGGGAGCAGTTTTTAATTTTTATTATTTTTTTTTTATTTTTTATTTATGATTGTAGCTGTGGTGCCATTTATTTATTTTCATTATTTGGAATAAATTAATTTGAATTTCAAATTTCCATCAACTGGTTTGATCTGCTAATCTTGTGTGAGGACGCAGCCAGTGTGTAGAACAAGCGCGGCAGATAGAGCAGACGAAATAGGAGAACATGCAAAGAACTTGTAAAGAACGTGTAAGAAAACTGAAAACGTCTTAAATGAGCTAATGGGTTTAAGAAGCTAAGGATGAAGATAATTGGCTGGGTGAAAGTGTGTCTTGCTTCTCACCTGAGCCGCTGGGTAGCGCCCAGATCAGTTCAATGATTGTACATCCTTGTTTGCCACAAGCTGGGGTGCAGTAAGCCAAATACGGTGGCCAAGCCGCGCCGATCATCCGCAACTAATGTCTGTGATTTGCTCTAAACGAGCATTTCGCCATTTATTGCTTAGCCTGCAAGAACTCCGCATTAATCAAAGAAACCATTTGACAAGAACAACTGGCCAAGACAATCTTAAATACAATCAGTGCTCTTCTTAAATGCAATCAGTGCTCATCTTGAATACAATAAATGTTCATCTGAACGCAGCCAGTGCCCATTTCAAATGCAGCCACTGTTCATCTCAAAGTCAGTCACTTTTCATCTTAAATATAGCCAATGCCCATCTTAGCGCACAACAGTGCTCATCTTAAATACAGCCACTGTTCATCTTATTACACAACCAGTGTTCAGCACTCACAACCAGTGTTCAAACACACAACCATCCTAAGGACAACAGTGCACATCTCGCATACAGCCGTGGAACAACTTAAGGATCGTCGCTAAACATCTCAACTTTTTAAACCAACAACCTCTCAAAAACATCCAGCAAACGTCTGAAAACAAGTGAACATCTCAAACACAGTCAATGATCGTCTTAAATATTTCAAGCACAGCCTACTACTAGGAGACGAACCGTTTCACTCTGCTCCACTAAACGGATCAGATAAATCACAGTAAGTGGCGGCACCTGAGCAAACACACAACTGTTACCATCAGTGATTTGCTTGTTTACAGTAGTCTCTCGGCTTCACGCCTTGTCCACCGTTTATTCATCAAAACCTTTGAGTCAGCTCGAAATCAGTTTAAGTGATTAGTGCAATCGCAGTGCGATGCCAGTGTTTCATGCCATATTCAAATTGGTCATCACAAAGTGTGCTCATTATTAAATATGTGTTTCTATTTCGTGTCAAGCACTTTTATTAAACTGTTTTTTAAATGCTAATTTGTTGTTGAAAAAATTTCTCCTCTAATCGATTGCATCAGATTCCGATTTGCTTTATTTAGACAAACAGGCGCAGGTGTTGCGGCAAAAACTTAGTGCGAAACTCGCTCCTTTTTGCTTTGTCCAGCTCAGCCAAAAACTTTCAGGCCAAGTTCATAACAGTTTTATTCGTTCTTGCAAATAAATTCAGTTTTTTGATCAATATGATCAATACAGACAACAAATCACAAAACAACGGCGCCTATCGGAACAAAATGGTTTCACCTGAAGCAGCTGTGGCTGCTGCAGCAGTTAATCATAGCATGTACAGCAATTTGGATCAATTGATGGCCATGCAGGCCAGACTAAATGATAATCCGAATCCATCACAAGTCAATTCATTTGAAAATAATAACAACAGTTCTAGTTATCAAAATTTAAATGGCGATCTTGGTCTGCCTAGTTGTGCATCTTCTTCAGTGCAATCACCATATGCATCAGTTAAACGCTCTTATAACACTGCCAAACCAGTTTTGTCCGGTCACAATCAAGAAGATAATGGCACTTCTATTCTCAGTAAATATGGCAATTTATGTAAAGTGAACAAGTTTCTAGATACCGAACATAATTCTTTCGCAAATAAAACCACCAACAAATATTCACTTACAGCCAATCAAGCTGGACAAAGCAAATGTAGTTCGCCAGCTAGTGCTCAATCCAGTCAATATGATAATGAATCTCTTTACGAACCCATTCAACCCAGATCTGTTAGTCAAATGTCGTTCAATTCTGCTGGATCAAGCCAGTATACGCCTTTGTCTTTTTTGCAGACCACAGCAGGTTCAAGACAGCCCATCAGTTGTCTTGCAGATGCTGGACAATTGAACAAAACTTTATTGGACAAAGCGAAAGCAAAACGCAATTTGCCATTATATGAAAATACAAAAGAGGCCGAAGTCGATCACCTAACCAATTTACTAGTTGCCGGCATGCAATCTTCTTCACAGCCCAATTTTTTCGGTAAGAGTATTTCATATTTAAATTTTGATTTTAATTTTCATATAATCAATGTTTCTTAAACTGGCAATAAAAAAGTTAGTCATTAATTTCTAATTGAGCAATCATAATTTTCGCTCTAAATTACATGCTTAAATTGCAATTTGTCTTTAGCAAAATATAAAAATTAATAATTTTTTTTTATTTTTAAATATATTTCTGTTGATTCACTTAAATTTATAATTGAAAAAAAAACATTTCAAATAATTCAAAAATCATGTATTGTTTTTAGATGCTTTTCATCTTTAATTCAAATTTTTATTTGTAACATCTTATTTTGAATTAAATAATTTAGATCATCATTTTTTACAAATTATTTACATTCATTTGGACTAAATTTTTTAAATTTAAGTTTAAAAAATATAACTTTTTATGCTTTTTAGTTATACTGATGCAATTTTAAGTTATCAATTATTATATCTATTTTTTTCTACAAAAAATTACTTAATATTATTTTTGCTAATTTCAAGCTCATAAAACCATATAGTATTTTTAATTATATCACTTATGTTCTAAATATTTAAAATTATAAATTTGTTTTTTAATTGATAATTCTATTTTAAAATTAATAAATTTATTTTAATTTAAGGAGAATGTAAGAATAAAAAAGACGATTTGACCATAGGTAACTTTTTTCATTATTATGGCATTAAAATTGATTTGTATTTTAGACTATTTTTGCATGCATAAATTTTTATTTTTATTTTGGTTAAGCATGACATTATTTTTTAATATTATCTATAATACTAAACTTTAAAATTGCTTATTTATTTTAATTAATATTAATTCTTAACTTATTAGGAATGTGCTATAAATGTGGTGAAACAGTGTTGGGTGATGGTTCTGGTTGTACAGCAATGGGTCAAGTTTATCACGTAAAATGTTTTACTTGTCATATTTGTGGTAAATTTATTTTCAATTGTTTATAATTTAATGTTTTACTTATTAATTTTTTGCTTAAAAAAAGTACATTTATAATATTTATTTCTTTTTTTTTGTTTTAGATAAAACTTTGCGCGGTGTACCTTTTTATGCACTAGAAAATAAACCATACTGTGAGGAAGACTATATGGTAAGTGTTAATGCAAAATCCATTAATTATTTTAATTAGAAAAATTACTTAAATTAAAAATTTCTTAAGTTTATTACATAACTATTTTTTGTATTTTATTTAACATTTTAAGACTTTTGATAGTTTTTAATTTAGATCATTATAATTTGTATTAGGCTGATTTAACTATTTTCAACATGTGCGTATATTGTGCTCATTGTACCATTTTCAATGCAATGCATTCATCCGTTTAATCTAAATTTTTTTTTATATTTTTTTTTAACTGATTTTTTTATTTTTTTTCTATCTTAAAGAATACATTGGAAAAATGCTCAGTTTGTGCTAAGCCGATTTTAGACCGCATTTTGCGCGCCACTGGAAAACCTTATCATCCAGAATGTTTTTGCTGTATAGTATGTGGCAAATGTTTAGATGGTATCTTGTTTACTGTAGACAATGCCAATCGTATTCACTGTATTGAAGATTTTCACAAGTAAGTCATTTAAAAGATCACACATATTTTTATCTTTTTAACCTTTTTACTTAAAAAAAGTAAACATTTTGTTTTTAAATCATATTTTTTTAAATATATATATATATGTGTTTTTTGTTTTTTAGAAAATTTGCACCAAGATGCTGTGTTTGTAAATGTCCAATTATGCCAGAAACTGGACAAGAAGAAACTATTCGAATCGTGGCTCTTGATCGTAGTTTTCATGTAAAATGCTACAAATGTGAAGATTGTGGACTGCAATTGTCCTCTGAAAAAGATGGCCGTGGTTGTTATCCATTAGACAATCATATTTTATGCCGAAATTGCAATAACAGACGTGTTCAACAATTATTGAATTGCTAGTTTGATTTAAAAATAAATTTTCCATACATTTTATATTTTTTTTATTATGTAAAATTTGCACTATTTTTTAAATACTGTTCTAAACTGTTTTTTTATTTTTTTATTTATTACACTTAATATTTTTTTTTTATTACTAATAAAATTTTTTTTAAATTTTTTAATGCTTAATATAAATTAATTTAATATTAACAAATATTTTTATTTATTAAATTATTTATAATATTTTTTTTTAATTAATTGTATTTTACAAGATTAATATATTTATATTTAATCATATTTTAAAATTATAACGTTAATAATTAATTTTTAATAATTTTCTTATTTATTAAAATTATAAAATATTTAGCCTTTAAAATTTTTTAATATTTAATTTATACAGTTTTTAATAAAAAAAAAAAAATAAAAAAAAAACAATTGTAAAAATTGCAAATCAATATGACATTGAATGCTAAAATATTCAATGCCAGTATAACCAATAGTATTTAATAGTCAATTATTTCCGATTCAAATATAATAAAAATGTATCTTTTTTCAAAATATATTTTTTTTAACTTTTCATTAGAAAAATAGCATAATTTAATTGAAATTTTGTTTCAACTTTAAATCTTATGATTGGCAATTGAACAGCTCATCATTATCAATTTGTTTTTGCTTACAGCATTTGGTTATTTGATATCAAGTTGTTTTTTGAAAGACATGGACATTTTGAAATTGTTTTGACAATTGAAAATGCTGAATATTACTTTGACTAGGCATTGATAATTAAACAAATGCTGATGTAGAGTTCTGAAATTTAAAGATCATTTCTGTATAACTTGTTCATTTATTTACTCTTAATTTATTTGTTTGAAGGTTAGATTTTTTTTTGAAAAAAAAAAATTGCTACAAACGTCTTATTTTTAATTTGCGTAGTGTTCATTTAATTTTTGTTAAATTATCAAAATAAAAAAAAATTTAAAAAAAAATATTTTTTTGCTTCTATATAAAAATTGTGTTTTAGATTTTAAGATGCATTTTTAAAATAAATTTTGATAAAATTAATAAACTAATTAACAATAACATATAAATTTATATAAAATAGTTTATTAAATTTAATTATTCCATATATTTTTTATTTTATAATATATTAATATTACTTTTTTTTAAATTTATAAAATAATATTTTTTTGTTAATATAATAACTATAGTTAAATTATTTTTAAATTAAATAATTGAATCTTAAAAAAAAAATTAAATTCAAATTTTTTTGTTTCAAATATTAATTTTAAATTTCACTTTTTTACTATTAATATTTTTATTCATAAAAATGATCTTTCTATTGATTACTCTTACAAATACTTAATTTGCATAAAAATGTTTAATTTTGATTTTTTACGTTTTTTTTTTTAATAAATAATAAACACAGACCATTTCAAATTGATCTGATATTTTGGTAATAATAATAACCATTTATTCAACTAAAATTTACAAGTTGATTAAAACAAAATAATTTTAACAATTTTTTTTCATTTTATGAAATACACCTGTGTGTATTGATTTTATACGCTGAAATAAGCATAACTAAATGTGAAATTTTAAGTTAATAACGATTAACGTGAAAAAAATTATTTGTAAGAAAACTTAAATGGAAGCATTAAATTGTGCAAAATAAAAACGGATGTGTTTAGTGTAAAACAAATTGAGCAAATATAAACAATAGCTCGTTTCTGACAATAGTCAGAATTCTAAATAATCATTGGCACATAAGATGCACAATTCATTAAATCACCGGTATTTTTGGATTGGAATGTTCTTCCGGTATAAATTCAAAACACTTTTCTAGGCATTATTGCAAAACAATGTTACTAAAAAAAGAATAAAAATGTGTTATTTGATTTAGTTATTTAACATTTTTATAAAAAAACGAGTTAATCTTCAAATTTTTTTTAAACAAAAGTTTTATAAAAATTTAAAATTTTAATTTTTTAATAATAATAGAAGATTACTATATTTTAATAAATTTTTAAAACCAAAAAAATTATAATTTTAATTTTTTTAAATTAATAGTTTTTTTTTATTTACTTTATTTGAAATATATAAATATTTTTTAAATAAAATATTAAAAAATTTTAAAAAAATTTTAATCAAATAAAAAGGTTTTTTTTAAATCGACTCATAATTTTTATAAATTTAAATGTTTATTTTTGTCATTTAATAGAAGCAATTTATTGTATTAAAATAAAAATCTTTTAAATTAGCTTTTAATTAAAATAAATTTCATTAAAATGTATAACATTGAAAAACTACGTAATTACTAATTTATATTAAATAGTTATCATAAATCTTGTGTATAAAAATACTTTAGATATGCAAAAATAATTGATTCAATATTTATGTTTAATTTATTCACATTAAATTTTGAATTCGCTATTCAATGTGAAGTAGTTATTGAAATGCAAATCAACAGTTGACCCATCACCTGATCATTATCCATGCCATTCAATCATTTACTTTAACTGTTTGATGATGGGTTATGCCTGCCAATTTATAAAAAAAGCTTATGTAAATTTCAAAAACTATTACTTTTAAAAATTTGAATACACATTATTAGTGGCATTGACATTTTCTTATTATTAGAATAAAATGAGCAATTTAAAAAGCAATTTAATGGCTACTGCTAAATGTCAATTTTGATTAAAGTTTATCATTTTTAATTAAGTCTAATTAAGTTTAATCAAGTTAAATTTGTTTTAATCAAACCAAGTTTATATGCTAAATAAATAGTTAATTCTCACTTTTTAGTTTTTTATTGTTTTTTTTTTGGATATGTCATGCAAGTTAAAACAATTTTTATTTAAAATTAGCACACAATCAATTAATTAATGCAATGAATTAACATAATTTTTTTTTTGTCAATTAAGTGCGTTTGATATTAAAATTGATCAAAAACAAGATCTATGTTTGTTGTCAACATAAAATTAGTTTGATATGTATTGTATTTTTACTAGGTAACATTGGTTTTATTTTTTTATTTTTTTTTTTTAGTAAATGCGGATAAAATGCAATTTAAAAAAATTTTCTGTTTGAGCTAATTAAAACCATTAAAAATTGATATATAGCATTTAAGTTTAAATATTAAAACTTTTTGAAAAATTAAAAAAAATAAAATTATAATATACTTAAAGTTAATTATCTTAAAATAATGTTTTGTAAGCAAGACCTGCAAAATTACATTAATTTTAATTTTATATTAAATTGCTTTTACCTATTACAAAATATTTAATATTGTATATGGATTAAAAGTACATAAGTTGAATGGATTATTACACTTTTTTTTAAATAATAATCCATAAAGTATAACTTTTTTTTGTCAAATTCAAATGTTTTTTCATGCTAGATGAAGTTTTATGTTCATAATAAAATTTATTTAAATAAAATAATTTTTTATTTATGTTTAAAAAATATAAATTTTATTCTTACATGAATTTATTTTTTTCAGTCTTACCTGTGAACATTTGAACTAAATTTGCAATCATTTTTAAACTTTTTTGGCCAATGATTTAAGCTATTTGTTGGAATTTAAGCAATAGATCTACTTAATTCATCAGACCAAAATAGGAAACAGTAAATCAGACTTGTGGCGGTGAATGAAACAAATGTTGTTCCAAGTGAAAGCTAGTGATTTATTTAGCTTAAACTAAATTTCCAACTGTTTTAACCAATTTTTCACCATCGATTTGCATTGTGATATTAACTAAAAAAAATGTCGAATTTAAAATAAAATAAAAAATAAGTAAAACAAAAAGATAAAGAAAACACTACTTCCGAAAAAATACCTGTCCTATGACCATATATAACCGGTTGATTTATTTGCATACATAACTGACGTAGAATTTGCAAAATTTGGTTTTTCAAATATAAGTTAAAATAAAAAGGCGTATTTGTCTTAAAATGTCTCAAACTATTTACTTAAATTTATTAACCTGATACTATATTTTTTTTTTTTGTTTTTTTTTTAATAAATTTTTATTTAAATAAAACTAACAAATCATTTATAAATTATTAAATTTTAGATTTCAATTGTTTAAATAAACTTTAATAAAACAAAAATTATATATTCTTTTTTTTAAATATAAAATAATAAAGCAATCTATAATTTTTTTTTTTTGTTTTTTCTGTGTGAATTATTTTTTAGATAAAGATAAATGGTAAAAAAAAAATAAAAAAAAAATAGAGTAAACTTACACTTAAATAAAAATGAAAAGTTGAAGGACAAAAAAGTCCAAACATTGATCCAAATATAAAAAAAAATTGCTTAATAAGCTTTTTAAATTTTGATGCTTTGAAAATAAGAATTTTTATTTTAAAAAATAACAAATAATTACAATGTTTAAACATGTTTTTATTAAAATAAAATTAGAAATTAACTAAATATTTAGTAAATTTATTCAAAACAATCAAATATATTAAATTAAATTTAATAAAAAAAGTTATAATTTTATTAAAATAATATTTTATAAAAAAAAATTATAATTTAAATAAAAATTTTTTGTTATAAATGTTATTTTTTAATTTATATTACTTTTAACAAAATATAAAAAAACAAAATATAAAATTTAAAATGTTAAAAATTAAAATATATATTTTTTTTCAATATTTATTTAGATGTAAATTATTATAGTTAAATGGATTTTTATTCTCAATTTCATTGGATATTAAATTTTGTCTATCCGAATTAATTCTATAATTAAAAAAAATAAATTAATAAAAATTATAGTTTTCAATAAAATTAAAATTTGTATAAAAAAAATTATGATAAAAAAAATTTTAATTAATTTTGTTTATTATTTTGTTTTAATTAACATTAACCTATATAAAATAGATTTTTATTTTTTACCGGTTTTGTAAAGAACAAAATCACAAATTATAATTATAAAATATCAAAAAAAAAGATTTTATTGCGCTTGGGCGAGTAAATTTTGTCTAAAAAAATTACAATAAGATGCAAGCTCACGCAATTACCTGCTAATAATACAAATTAAAATTATTAAACTAACTACAATCATAAAATCTGGCATAGTAAGTTGCTTTAGGTAATTAGCGCCTACATATATTACAAAATATTTATCACATTATAAAAAAAATTGTTTTAGTCTTGTAAGCTGAAAACTTGTTTAATATCTAAACAGAATCTTGATTTTTATACCTCTGCCCATTGTACCTTTAATTCAAAATTAATATAAAAAAATTTAAATAACAATATTACACAATAATTAAAACCTTTATAAGCTACATTGATGTAATCAACTTAAATAAGATTAATTTTGTAAGATCAATTACTTAAGATGTTCAGATTTTTAACAAATCGGTTTATAACTAATATAAATTTCATTTTTTATTAAATAGAATAAGTTATATATTATATAATAACTAAACTAAATTATCATTAAACCACTGTTTAAAATAAGTTTTTAAAAATAATTTAAAAAATAAAGTTAATTTAATAATAAAAAAATTTTAAATTGCAAAATTAAAAACACTTACGGTGTGTATACTGGATATAATAATGTTGAATAAGCTGAATATGGAGATTTAGTTGAAATAAAATTATAATTATTTAATTTTTCATACGTATTTTCAAATTCATCTATTGGTTTATACGCCAATCCTGGATTAAATTGAATTGAGGCATAATTAAACCAATTTTCAGAAGGCATTAAATGCCCTTCTTTTTCAAAGTCACTTTGAAAATTAGAAAACGATTTCAACATACGATTTTTTACATTTACACTATTTTTTAACTTAGGATTAAAATAATTTGATTGAACTACTTTCCATCCGTTTGGATTGTTTTTAATTTTTGAATAAGCTGTTTTAAGTTTTTCAATAAGCACTTTTTCAGTAGGCGGTGATATAGATGTAAATAAATGATTTTGTTTTATCAAGTGTTTATTGTCTAACAAATCACTCACAGATTTTATTTTATTTTTTAAATTTGGAATCTTAGTAAAATTACTGGCAATAAAATCTGTTACTGTTTGATTATCCTTTATTTGTTTATTAAAATTAAATATTTCATCTTGTGTCATTGGATAAAAAACTGGAGCAATCGTGTCTTTTCTTTTATTTTTGAATTCATTTGATAAAATAGATGTTTTGACATTTACAAATTGCATGATTAACACAAAACATATAAAATATTGAACATTAAACCAAAAAAATTTCATTTTAAATAAATATTTTTACTTAAACTTATTCAAGATTTAAAAAAATGCAATAGATTACAAAATTAAAATAATATTTTTTTAATTTAATAAATAAATAAAAATAAAAAATATAAATCTAATTTTTTTTTTATTTTTTATTTTTAACGTTTTATAACAATAAGATTAAAAATATAAACTATGTTTATCCATTTTTATTGTTATTAATTTATGTAAACGATCAATGGCATAAAATGCTTAAAACTTTAGTGCAAAATAACATTAAGATGTTTTATTTTTTGAATTTTGTCAATGAAAAGATTAAAATGATAACCTGAATATCAAAAAAATAAAAGTCTAGAAAAGTGATGCAAATTGCACGTTTAAATTTAAATAAAATTTACAGTCTGATGAATCTTAGTATTTTTAGATAAAATTAAAGAAAAAAATAAGAATAGAATGAATAAAATTAAAAAAAGTTTGATGTACACTTTTAGTCTTATTAGTAGACTTTATTGAATTTTTATATTGTGTGTATTTTTATAAACTAATGTAATTCAATTATTTAAATATTTCTAATTTTAGTGCAACTACTTTGTTTACTAATGATCTAACACCTTTTAAGATTAAGAGCAGAATAAAATTATTGTTTGAATCCAACAAATTTTAAATTAAATGCCAAATTAATTTTAAACCATTGATTTTAATTTCTATTGAAAACATTTTATTCAATAATTAGTGCAAATCTAGTTGCACTTGATTTATATTTAAAAACAAATAATTTGTTTTTTATTAATTATGAATTTAAGTAATTTGATATTCAAATAAAATAAAAAATAAACATTTTTTTTTAAAGAATTTAATAAATAAAAAATATTTTGTTTAAAAAATCTATTTATAATGATATTTTTTTGTTTAGATTTTATTTAATTATTGAATTTTCAAAATTCATTACGTCTTCTATTCCATATTTAAAAACACTTAACTATAAATGATTATCTTTTATTTTTTTTTTAACTGATTAAACACTTAACCTACTTATATTTTAATTTAACTATGTATTTCCTGGTAAAATCAAAAATCAAAACTTAATTCAAAATGGTTAATAATGATAAACATTTTTAAAATTAATAATGTGTTAATTTTTTAATTTTAGAATATTTGTTTAAATATTATAAAAATAACTAATTGTACTTGAAAAAAAAAAATAGATTGAAATTAATGAAACTTACAATTGTTTATTGAAAATACAGACACGTATTTGATGAAAATAATAATGTGACATAAGACATTAGCTTAAAGCAAATACAAAGACTACAGGCGGTTAGTGTAAATAGCAACTAATTATCATAACAAATAAAATGATCAGTAAACGTAATCAATGGTCTGACAATTTATCAACTAAATTAAAAATAAATACAAATAGCATAGTCACTATGCCATTATAAACATGCACAAATTACAAATAAGCTGATTTTATTTATTTTGAACTTTTCCAAAATAATTAAATTAATTAATTTACTAGCTTGAAAAATAAAACAAAAGTTGAACTTGTGAAAAAATATAATATTTGTAATAGTAAAATATAATTTTATTATCTTTTTTTTAAATATTAAATGCTATATATTATTTATATTTTAAATAAAAATAAATAAGTTTAGAATTATAAGTTGATATAAATAAATTAATTAATTTAGTTTATTAATTAATATTATGAATTATTCAATAAGTTAGGTTTTGTTTTGGTAAGATTGTTTTAAAACTTTTTTACAGCCATAGTATGTTAAAAACTTTGTTTTATAAATATTTTTTTTAATTTTACAACAGGTATTCCAAATTAGAAAAATATAAAAATTTGAAATTAAAATTATTAATTATAAAAATTTATCAATAAAATATCAAAAATTAACTTAATTAAAATATAACATTTATAAGATTTAATAAAAAATGAATTAATTTTAATAAGCTCTTAGTATTAAAAAAGAAAATAAAAATATATCATTAAAAAAATAAATAATATAAAACTTTGATCTAATTCAAATAGGTTGTATGTTAATGACATTAAAAAGCATATGTCTCATTTTAAGTAGGCTTCATTTTAGATA
Organism: Pyemotes zhonghuajia; assembly: GCA_025170145.1. NCBI lineage: Eukaryota > Metazoa > Arthropoda > Arachnida > Trombidiformes > Pyemotidae > Pyemotes > Pyemotes zhonghuajia. Next base: position 11,380,108 of record CM045845.1, read on the forward strand.
TACATCCGGTTTGTTAGTGGTCAATACGCATGCATTAAAAAAATTAAATTTATTGAACTCAAAATAGATTGCTTATTACTTTTATAAGCTGTCGTCAATCTAAAAAGAAATTAAACTATTGATAACAGTTGACAAACTTGTCAAAAAGATGTCAAAATGCAAAAGTCCATTTAAAGTAACACAATAAAGAGCTAATTTAATACAGGTGTAAAAAATAATTTTAACTAAAAAAAAAACATTGGCAAAATGGTAAAAGGAAGAGAAGAGGAAAATAAAGTGATTGGACAAATTTTGCACTGTCGATTTTCTAATAAAATAGTTCAATGGATTCGGCGCATTCTAAATAATCAAAATCTTATTTTTTATTCTCTATTTTAACCGATTTAAATTTGGCACAGCATAAAAATTCAAAATTTAAAAACTCATTTATAAAATTAATAAATTATAATTGGCTAAAAATAACCTAAAAAAATTTTATAATTTGAAGTTCACACTTGAACTTGAAAATTGAATCTTTAATAAAGTGAATATATATTAAATAAAATTTTTAATCAACAATTAAAAAAAAAATAAATATTATCAAATTTTATCATTATATCAATATTATATATATAAATTTAGTGATTCTAATTCTTAAAATAAAAACAAGTAATAATAATTTTAAATAAACTATTTTTTTCATCAATAATGTGTATAGTTTAAAAACAAGAAAATTGTGTCCATTTATATGTGCATATTTTAAAATTTTACATAAATATTTTTAATTTAAAAAATAGTCAATAGAAAAGGTTAAAAAATTTAAATTATTAAATATGCGTTAAATTAGTGTTATTTTAAATTAATAATTTGAGTTTAGCATACCAATTTACTATATTTTAAAAATTTTATGCTTATTAAGTTAATTCAATAATAAATTTTTATGTTGAATTTATTAGTTTTTGATTAGTTTTTTTTTAATTTTTTATTTGTTTTTAGTTAGAAAATGGTTGTTTTAAAAAAAAAATTCTTAGCATTAAAATTTGTTTTTTGTCTTTTTTAATTTTTCAGACATGTCTTCCCTTGTTTGCTACTAGTGTTCCCCATTTCCAATCGTCAATATAAAAACTTGTCACATCAAAACAGTGGAATTCAATATTTGTACTAAATTGTTTTAATCATTTGTGCTATATGATTAAAAAATAATTTCTTACGTATTATTGCTTACCATATTATCTACGTTAATCACTCCTTTTTTTAATCTATTAGCTTATTTGCTTTACTCTTTATTTTATGTTTTTCAATTTTATTTTAATTAATTTATTTTTAAATTAATTTTAATTGTAATTTTATTTTGTGAAATTAAAATTATTATTTTTTTTAAATTAATATTTTATAAAATTTTAAATTTTAAAATAATTTAATTTTATATTTGTTAATACCTTGTAATTTTACAAATCAATATTTATTAAAAAGACAACTAAAGATATTTAATATTTATTGAAATTATAAAAGGTTTAAAATAAATAATAAAATAAATAGTTAAATAGAAATCATTTTATTATCGTTTTTCCTTCTTATTTAAAATAAGCAAAAAAAAAAAAACAGAAAATGAGAAAATCTTCCTTAAACACTGTTCTCGTAGTATATTTAAATAGTTCTTCAATGCTCAGATTTCAGCTGAATTTGATTTTTAGAAGATAGTGATATTAGTTTATTTAAGCAAGTAATCCAAAATGTTGATTTAAGTTAAATTAGCTTTTTCTTTTTTTTTATTTTATATTTATATTTGACTTGTTTTGGATATTGTATTTTAATTGTATTCATATTTATTTATTCATAGTTAATCATGTTTTTGTTCATCTTTACTTAAAAAATTTGCATTATTTTTTTAAATTTAACTTAAAAGTTCTAATTTAAGACTAGTGTGAAATTGTAAATCATTCAGTGAAAACATAAATCATCAAAATGTGGAAATTAAAAATTATTTTTTAAAAATAAAATAAATATGGAAAGTAAAAATAAACATTTTGTAAAAACAAATTAAAAACCTGAAGAAAAAGTGCGAATTTTGAATATGATATTGCAATTATTAACTGCTTTCACTGTAACTTTAGTTTAAGTATTCATTTCACAATTAAATGTCTTTCAAGCATAGGTGACATTTTGCAAATATATTCATAACAGCTGTGACAATCATCTCCGCAATCAACTTCTGTATTTCTGCAATTTAATCTTCTGCACAATAAAGTCACCAATAATTTTTTTTTATCAGTGGTCAGTGGCTAATTTAAATTAAAAAAAAACAATTAATTTTATGATAATTTATTAATAATTAATGTTTACAATGTGCATGTGAATTAAAAAAAAAAAATTAATATTGAATAAAAAATTATTTTTTTTATTCAGTACAGTGCCAAATTATTTATTTAATTTAATAAAATCATTTAAAATTTCTTGTGAACTGCTTGATTTTTAGACATTCATAAAAAGAGACAAAGTTATTTTCACTATTTTTATAATGTTTAACTGTGCAAGAGCTAAGTGGATTTAGCCAAACACAGTTTTGTTGGAAAAACATGTTTCATAATTATCATCCAATTAGATTTATTTCGAAATTAATAAAAGCATCCATAAAAATAAATAAATTTAATTATTGATTTGACCAAGTTTACAATTTAATAAAACTATATTTCTTAAAGTGCAACAAGTACAAATTTTTTTAATTAAAAATAATTTTTTTAAATCTAAATTAAAATTTTAAATCAAAATAAAAACTTGCAAGTTTTTAAAAAAATTAAATTTAAAATAAGTTACAAAATAATTTTTGATTTTAAACGTAATTACAAGCAATTAAAAACCATGCGTGATCGACCCGAAATTATTTCTAATCTATTGATGGTTTTAAATTCTATGCTTTTTGGTCTAGGTTCATGGATAACAATAACAGGTCTTTGGCTAGAAGTTCCTGTTTTAATTAGAACATTACCAGAATCTTGGGCTTTAGCATCATATTTAACTTTTGCTATTCAGTTGGCTAATATTGTACCACTTTTTTATTGGTATTTACATTCAAAATATTCAAAATTTTGCAATGAAATTAGTGCAACTAATGCCCAACTGTTGCTTGGTGTTTTAGCCAGTCTAGTGCTCATTTTTTTCTGGGATACTCAAACTTATTTTCTAGGTAAACCTCGCTCTATTGTGCTTTTGATATGTGCATTCTTATTATCCATAGTGGACTGTTTATCATCGGTCACATTTTTACCATTTATGGGTCGTTTTAAAAGTGTTTATTTAACACCCTATCTTATTGGAGAAGGTAAGAAAAACTTTTTATTTTTTCATTGCTATTTTCAAATTTTATCTAATTTAATTATCTTTATTTGTTTTCATTGTTTTCATCCTAAACAATCAATTTTGCAATCACATTTAATCATTTGTTTAAACACACAATTCATTTAGCATATTTCTTCAACTTGATCTAATTGCGCACTAAATCATCTGATTTTGATTTGACATTTACAAGCTAGCTTGACAAATTAAAATGCTAACCATTTTTCAATCTGATAACTCATTTAAAAAAAATTCACTTTTTGTTGTTTTTGTTATTTGATAAAATTTTTTTTTTATTTTTTAAATTTGGTCTTTTTACTAAAATTTATTTGATGTGCGAATTAATAATAAAACAGTTTGTTTTAAGTTAAAAAAAAATTGGCTTAAAAGCAATTGCTTCTAATTTATATGCGTTGTTGGTTCTAAATAGTTTTTTTAAAACTCAAAATTACGTGTGTTGCAAACGGATAAACACTTCCAAAACACTAGCCACTCCAAGATCAATAAAAAAAAAATTTTTTTTCATCAAATCAGACACTCGTTATTTTAATTTTTTACGACCATATTAACAGGTAAAACATACTTGAAATTTATTAAATAACCAAATTGTGGTTTTTGAATACCATTTGCTATTTAATTTTTATTTTATTTAATTTCTTGTATATGTTTGCATTTAATATATTAAACTTGGTTAATTATGCCAAAATATTATGAATAACTATTATATAAACTTAAATGTGTTTAGTTTTTTTTTTACTTTTTCCTAATATTTTGTTTGTTTACTTGAATTTAATAATTCTTGATTATTTTTATTTGAATTATTTATACGCATATTATTTAAGTCTAATAATTTTTATTCAACTAAAAATAAAACATGCTAAACTAAATTTTTATTTTTAAAAATAATTTGTTGACTTAAAAAAAAACTTAATATAATTTAATTATTTTTTGCGTATTATTTTAAATAGGATTTAGTGGATTTTTGCCGACCATTTTAGCAATTGTGCAAAATGTAGAAGAACCAGCAGATGTGTTTCATGAGCTTAATGGAGATAATGTAACCTTAACTGAAAGTGAAGCAAAGTTGACGTTTGGACCAGAGACTTTTTTTGTGTCATTACTAGTAACCTTGTTAATTAGTTGGGCCGCTTTTTTTTATCTTCAATTTCATCAACCTAATCAAGTAAGCAATTGTTTTTAATAAAAATTGATAACACAGCTAAAATCTTATTATTTTGATGCAAATTCTCAACTAATTGTCTAATAAAAATAATATTTAAATGAATGACAACGTTGTGAAATATTTGCAAGGTTTATTTGGCGTATATTGATTGTGTGTGGTTAGTATTAATAATTGGTCAATATAATATGTAAAGTGATTTAAAAGCATAAAAAAAATAAGTGGATAACAAATATATTAAGATAAAACATTTTTTTTATCTTTTGAATATTCAGAGCATATTTTCTATGATCGTTTTAATTTTTGTATTTTTGATTAATTTGAATTGAAATTTTTTTTTGTCCACTGCATTTTATGTTAGTTTTAGTATTTTAGTTTTGCGAGTTAACATAGTTAAATGTTTTGCTTAATCTGTTTAAAAACGAACGATAATGCTTATTTTAAAATGCTTTGCTTGTCGCATGTTTCTTACCAATTAAAATGAGTTTATAATTTTGCACATGAAGCACTAAGAAAGGAAATTGTGAAGTAAATTACAAGAAAATAGCTTTTCGCAATTTATTTTTTACAAATCAGTTTATATGAATTAAGTGATATGGCTTGGCTATATGGCTTGACTGTATGGCTTAACTGCACGGCTTGACTGTATGGTTTGGTTGTATAGTTTGACTGTATGGTTTGATTGTATGGTCTGAATGTATGGCTTGACGGCATGGCCTTTTTGGCCTGACTGTATGGGCTGACTGTATGGTTAGATTGTATGGTCTGAATGTATGGCTTGACGGCATGGCCTTTTTGGCCTGACTGTATGGGCTGACTGTATGGTTAGATTGTATGGTCTGAATGTATGGCTTGACGGCATGGCCTTTTTGGCCTGACTGTATGGGCTGACTGTATGGTTTGATTGTATAATTTGACTGTATGGCTTGATTGTGTGGTCTGAATGTATGGCTTGACGGCATGGTTTGATTGTATAGTTTGACTGCATGGCTTGGTTAGGTATTTTATCTAATTCAACTTAACTAATTCGCTAATTGTTTGTTTAAGAATGAAAGACGCAGCTCTTTACCTGTGCCGGTGGTGCGTCGTCGATCTACCCGCTCAGCACTGACCAAATATCTTTGCGGTTACGAACCAGACGAACTGTACACGGAAGAAGAGTTTTGGGAACGAAGGAAAAAGTTGATTTGCCAAGAAGAACTGAACAAACAAGTGAAAAAGATAGTAAAGAAGTCTCACCGATTATTGAAAAAGAATGCCACTGTAGAAAAGCCAATAGGATGGAATTTGTCTAGGAAAAGGAACAACAGCCAAGTGCGCAACTTGAAGGCTCAATACTACTACATGCAATTTTTGGTGTTTATTGGCTGTACGCTTACCTTTGGTCTGATGCCACCCATTTTGCCTTACTCTTGCTTGCCGATCGATGACAATACTCTTAAATACACGGTGATCTTAAGTGGACTGTCTTATCCTTTGGGCTCTTCTTTCGCCCTTTTAGGCAAGTGCAAGTCATTGAAAGCACTGAATTTGCTCACTCTGATAGCTCTTGTATTTGCATCCTACATTACCTACTGCGCTCTGCACAGCCCTCTGTTGCCACAGTTCGCAGGCACTTCGTGGTCTAGTCTGGTCAGCATGGACAATCAGATGAACTCTTCCAGTTCCATCAGCTACTTCGACAGGACCACTTCCGAAGACAATTTACTTCGCAAGTTTGTTCTGTACTTAGTCAATAACCAAACCTCAGTCCTTAAGTTCTGCATGGTCTGTAGCTGGGTTATGGTCACTTCTTTGCTCTCCTATGTGCGTACTATGATCACCGTATTGATGAACGACTCTAATGGCAAGAAGGCTTTGTTTTGGGTCGGAGTGATCACTCAATTCGGATCTGTTTTAGGAGCCGCTTTCATGTTCTTGGCAGTCAATCATTTTAAGTGGTTTAAACAGCCTTGAATTCACAATCTTCATTTGTCAACATTCAAACATTCAATATTGTAAGATTGTTATTTTTATACCGTTTTAAGAGAAATATTGCAAAAATAATCAACATAAATTACTGTGTATATTACTTCTTACATGAAATGAAATTCACTATTTTTACGTCAATTTATTTATATGTAAAGTTTGTTGCATTGTAGCAAAAATTATCAATGTTCTTAGATAACTTTTTTACTTGCGCAATTCATTTAATTAAACGTTTAACATTTTCAAACTTCTAATTTAATTCATTTAGAAACAAAAGTTATTATAATTATTTTTCACTTTTAAAATACAAGTTAAACTTGTGTAAAAAATAATTATTTTTCTATTCAAAATACACTTAGGAACTTTTAACAAAATATTTTATTTTTATTTTTCAGCTTTATTTATATGTAAATTTCACTTTACAAATGATTTATTTATATATAATTTTTTTTAATTCTACGATTATTTTATCTTCTAGATTCAAATTTTTTTTTCAATATTGCTAATTCTAAATAAAATTTAAATTAATAATATTCAAAACATTTTTTTACAAAAATATCTTTATAATTAAAAAAGTTATACAAATTCATAAAAAAAATATTATTATTTTATTTAATTTAAGTAATTTTTTTTTACTTTTAATACATAAATTTTACATATAAAATAATAAACATAATTATAATGCTTTAAATATGTTTCGAGTAAAATAAATTAAGTAGCTAATGCAATATCTTATATTTGTAAATACACTTTTATAATTAATTGTTAATAAATCCATTAAACAAATATCTAACCAAAAACAAAAAGTTGCTGCAAAATATACGATTGTATTTCCAAAGCTTAATTTTTTTCTAGAAGTGATATATTTTGTGATTCCACTTTGTCCTAAAGAAATAGTTGGATTAACAGCATAAAATTTATATGTATTTGTATAATAAAAAAGCCGACAATTTTTCTCATTTTTAATTATTTCTTCTATTTTTTTATTAATATAATCATTTTCGCACCAATCTTCAATAATCTTATATTCAAAGTATTTTTCATCAACAGGTTGATAAATTGAAGTAAAATTATAATTAATACAAAATTTATTTAATAATTCTGTAATTGAATTTGATTGTTCATCTTTATAATCATAAGCTACGCAATCTTGAATGTTACCATCTTGTGTAATATCAAAATTTGGAAAATATTGAAATAAAATTGATTTTTTTACATAAAGATTTACATTGTCAAAAAAACAACCTTTTGGATATAAATAAATTGTTAAATTTAATTTTTTTAAATAAAATTTTAATAAATCATCAATAATATTAATTTTTGTTTCATCATAAGTTTCAACTAATTTAAATGAAAAACATTTATTATTTAAATAAAAAAATATTTTAAAATGTAAATTAAAAATTTGTTGTTCATTTTCAAGTATATTTAAATGTGGATTAAATAAATATCTTCTTTTTATTGTTTCATCGTAAAAACTTATTTTTTCTATCATTTCACTTAAATTATATGTTATTCTATTAAGGTAATCACCAGTTTGATTTTTTAAATTTAATTTATTAGAATCATTTCTTAATACATTTTGAATAGGATAACATAAAGCTACTTCAGGTGAATATAGTTTATTTGAAATAATAACATCTGTACTTGTAATTAAACAACTATTAATATAATAATTGAAAATTTGTATCCATTGAGCTAAAATTAATAAAAGCAAAAATGGTCTACAAAAAGTTTTAAAATAACTAAAAGGAGACAATTTATAAATTAAAGTAAATAATTTTAAAAAAGAAATGCTTAACCATAAACTAATTATACTAATAGTATATAAAATCAAATCTTGAAAAGTAAATAAATATTCTTCATTTGTTATATCTATTTTATATTTTAAAATTAAAACAATATTTTGTTTTTGGGTAAACAAAATTTTATAAATTGATTCAAAAAATAATCTATAACATTCTTGTTTTTTGAATTTATCAATACAATTGTCTAAAAAAGAATTTCCAATTTGTTTTATATCTTTAGTAAAAAAAGTAATATTATTTAGATTTTCTTTAAATTTATGTGGAATAAAAAAATAATTTTTTGGATAAAATTTACCTGTTTTGGCTATAATGTTTTGAATACATTCATTAATACATTGTTTTTGTATTGAACAATTATATTTTTCTTGATAATCAATACAGTTATTTTTGCGAAATTTTTGTTCGATTTCAAGAGCAATTTTATTTTTAAATGTTCTTGAATTATAAGGAAATTTTTCATATTCCGAAATATAAAAATGAGAAACATTTACATTTTTAAAATTTATTTTTAATGTATTTAAAGTAGAAATAATATAAAAGTTATAAAAAATTTTTTTTTTTGTAATAAACTCAAAAATGTCAAAACTAATAAGAAAACATTTAAATGTATTTTGATAAAAAATTTTAACAAATTTTTTTAAAAAAAGTTTTCTTTCATAAATTTCAAATAAACTTAATTCAAATATAAATATGTCTTTAAGTAATTCATCCAAAGATTTAGTTAAAGGCCAAACAAGTTTTAGATCAATTTTATCATTTGTAATATTTTTTTCAATTTCAGATTGATTTTTTAAATTATTAATTAAAATATTTCTTACATCAAAACACGGACTAATTGAAATTTTTTTAATTTGATTATTAAAAGATAACATTTTATTATATACAGTTGGATATGAAAAATAATCTTTATAAAAATATTTTAAATGAAAAATGCAACTATTAAATAAAAAAATCATTATGATAATATTTATAAAATGTTCAAATCGATAATTTTTATTAAAAAAAAAATTAATTTTTTTTTTTAAAAATTCAATTAAAAAAACAAAATTAAATCCAGTTATTATTACAATCAAGTTCAACAAATTAACTATTAAAATTTCAGATTTTTCCGTTAAAACATCTTCATAAATAATAACATTGGTGTGTGTGGTAATTTGTAAAGTAAAATTTGGCCTTTTATTTTCAGTTTTAATATATCGTAAAATTTTAAAAAAATTTGAAAAACAATTTGGTTTACATCTATTTAGACAATAATCATTATAATGTAATATACCAATTTTAAAAGTTTTATTTTCATTTGATGAATATAAAAAAGCATAATGATAATTTTTAAAATTATTTTTTTCACAAGATTCAATGCAACTTTGATAATTTTTAATTTTTCCTGAATAATTTTCACATTCAGTTATTGTTCTAGTTAATTTATTTTCGGTTCTTTGAATAATTAATTTAACATTTTTAGTCATGTCTGATGCAACTACTTCAATATAATCATTAAGAAAACGTGGATAATATTTTTCTGTATGAGCATAAACATATATATTTACCTGACTAAATTTTTTTTTATCAATTATAAAATTTGCAATGTTTTTATATTCAAATCTTGAAGGAGTATAAAGATGACAAATTTTTCCAAAATTTAAATATATTGATTGAACAACAGAAAAATTATTATTAGGTCTAATAATCAAACTAAAATTACATTTTTTCAACTTTTCGAAAATAGTTGCACTATTTTTTTCATTTTTAAACAAATTTTCTAAACAATCTCTTGTCTTATTAGAAGTGCAATATTGTGATTGATTAAGAAAACCACAATTTAAATAAATTTTATCAATTCTAACACATAAACTAATAAAAATTTGATCATATAATTCAATTGGTAAAATTTTTGGTTTAGATACTTCGTTTCCTTGACTAAATAAAGTAGACAAATCCAATGTTTTTAAATATATATACATTAATAAAGATATTATAATTTTGATAAATTTTATGTTAATAAACATTTTAAAACAATAATATTTTTTAAAATATAAAAAAATTATAAATTAATTTTATTTTATTATCAATGAAGAAAAATTTAAACTGTATTAAAAAGTATAATTTTTATTTTTAAGTTATAAATCAATATTAATAATTTCGTTTTAAAAAACAGATAGTGAAAATAATATAAAATTATATATTGTAACAAAATGAAATGATTAATCTTTAAAAATTTTTAAATTAAATAAAGTTTAAATTTGATGGATTAATTTTAAAATTTATATTAAAAAATTATTTTTTTTAGATATATTTTTTTTTTGTATTATACTTTGTTTATTATTTTTTTAATAATTAAATAAAAATTTTAATAATAGTTAAAAATAGTTCTTTTATTTAAATTAAATTTTTTTTTTTAATTTTAAAAAAATAATTAAATTGAAAAATTAATTTTTTTGATAATTTTTTAAAATCAATCAAAATTAAGTCCATTAAACATACATCTAACCAAAAACAAAATGTTATTGCAAAATAAATAATTACATTTAAAAAACTAATTTTTTTTCTTGTAACTATAAAATTAATAAAAGAATTTTGTCCTAAAGCAATAATTGGTTTATAAGAATCATATTTAATTTTTAATAAAACAAAATAAAGGCGACATTTTTTTTGTACAATTTTTTGTTTATTTTTTTTATAAATTAAATTTTTAGATTTGCAATAGGTATTTTTTATTTCATATTGAAAATAATTTTCATAAACTGGTTCAAAAATAGTAGTAAAATTAGTTTTTTCTTTACAAATATTATTTTCTTCCTCAAAAAATATGTCTTTATTTGATTCTTTATCATACATCAAACAATCGTTTACATCTCCATGATCTAATATATTTAGTGTTGAAATGTACTTTATTAAAAAAGAACTTTGTATTCTAAAATTTATGTTTTCAAAAAAACAATTTTTTGGGTATAAAAAAATTGTTAAATTAGATTTTTTTAAATTAAATTTTAATAAATATTCAAATAAATTAATTTCTGATTTATCATAAGTTTTAGTTAATTTAAAAGAAAAACATTTTTTATTCAAATAAAAAAAAATTTTATAATGTAAATTATAAATTTTTTGGTCGAAATCTAAAATATTAAGATGAGGTTTATTCAAATATCTTTTTGTTGCTTTATTATCAAAAAAAATAATGTTTTCTATTATATCACTTAAATTATGCGTAATTTGATTTAGATAAAAACCTGTTTTATTATTAATATTTATATTAAAAGAACTATTTTTATAAATATTTTCAATTGGATAACATAAAGCCACCTCTGGAGAATATAATTTTTCAGTAAAAGTATAATAAGTACTAGTAACAAAAGTATCATTATTGTAGAAATTATAAATTTGAAACCATTGAATTAAAAAAAGTAAAATTAAAATAGGTTTAAAAAAAAATTTTAAAGAGTTCAAAGGTGAAATTTTATAAATTATTAAAAAAAGTTTTGAAAATGAAATACTTAACCAAAAACTAAATATACTTATTGTATTAATTAGCAAATCTTGTAAATTAAATAATAATCTTTGATGAATACAGGTGATTGTTTTATAATTTAAAATCATTTCAATATTTACTAAATTAAATGTTTCAAGTTCGTTATATTGATTAAATACAATTTTATAACATTCTTTATTAGAAAATTTTTGAAAACATTTATTTAAATTTGATCTATTACTAATTTTATTTATTTTTATATTTAAAAAAGTAATATTTTCTAAGTTATCTTTTTTGTCTGGAATATATAAAAAATTTTTTGGAAAAAATCCACCTTCTTGTAACAATGTATTTTTAATACAATCATTTATACATTGGCCAATAGACAAACAATTATATTTTTTTTTATAATCAATACAATCATATTTATTAATATAATATTTTTCAACATTTAATACACCATTTGTTGTATAAATATGTGATTGGAAAGGAAACTCATTATATTCTGAAATGTAAAAATGAGTTATATTAGCGTTATGAAAAAAAATTTCTAGTTTATTAAATGATGAATTTATTAATATATATGATGTTAATTTTTTAATTTCAGTTAATTCAGTTAAATTAAAATTAATAAGAAAACATTTTAATGAATTTATGTAAAAAACACGTACAAATTTATGAATAAATTTTTTTTTATCTAATTTTTCAAAAATACTTTTTTTAAATATTATAATATTTTTTATAAGTTGATCAAATGATTTAGTTATTGGCCAAACTTTTTTTAAATCAATTTTTTCATTTTCAATTAATTTTATAATACTAGATTTATTTTTTAATTTATTTGAAAGAATATTTTTTAATTCAAAGCATGGACTAATAGAAATATTTTCTATTTGATTATCAAAATGTAAATTTTTATTAATTACTGTAGGATAAGAAAAATATTCAGTATAATAAAAATATAAATGGATTATACAAATTGATAATAAAAATAACATAATTATAACATTAAAAAAATATTTAAATTTAATTTTTTTATTAATTAAAAAATCAAATTTTTCTTTTAAAAACTTAATTAAGAATAATGCGTTAAAACCAGTTACTATCACAATCAAATTTAAAAGATTAATATAAAATATAACAATTTTTGAATTTAAAACATTTTCAACACTTTTAATATTTTTATCTAATTTTATATGCAACGATGAATTAAATGATGACTTAGAAAAAAAATTAATAATTCTATAATTTTTTAAAAAACAATTACGTTTACATTTGTTTAAACAAAAATTATGAAATTTTAATCTTCCAGTATTAAATGTATCATTTGTATCATTAGAATAATAAAATGTAAAATGAAAATAATTATAATTCGTTTTTTCACAAATTTCAATACAATGTTTATAACTTGTGAATTCATCTTTATAAAATTCACAATATTCATTTTTTTGATTTAAATCGTTTATATATTTTTGAGCATTTATACTAAAACTACTTGAAATTTCTATTGGAATTGAAATAATATATTCATTTGAAAATTGTGGATAGTAATCGAAATCATGTATAAAAATTTTTAAAGTTGTGCTTAAGTTTTTTATTTTAGATATAATAAAATAAATTTGGTTTTGAGAATTATTTATAAATGGTGAATAAACATTGCAAACCATACCAAAATTTAAATATATTTCACTAATTAAAGATATATTAACAGGTTTAATAATTAAACTAAGATTACATTTTTCTAATTTTTTAAATATATTTCCACTATTTTTTTCAAAATCAAACACTTTATACTCAGCCAATTTTCTTACGTTTTTAATAAAACCGCAATATTTAAACATCATTTTAGATTTGATACATATACTAATTTGAGTATTTTCATAATTACTAATTGGTTTTTCAACTATTTTTGACACTTCGTTTCCTTGACTAAACAATCTTGACAAATTTAATGTCTTTAAATAAAAATACATTAAAATAGAAATAGCAATTTTTATAAATTTTTTATTAATTTGCATTTTTATTTAATATTTATTAAAATTTTAAAATTAAAACAAATAAAATATATTAGTTTATGTTTAAAATAAATTTTTAACTTTAAATTGACTTTTTAATAAAACTAATTTTTAAGTTTAAAAAATAAATTATTATATTTTTTTATAAGTTTTAAAATATACAAATTATTTTTTGTTTCATTACAACAAAATTAAATTTTTTTTTTATAAATAAAATTATTTGAAGCTTAATCAATCATTATTATAGTAGTCGAATTATTTTTATATATACAAAAATATTGAAATTTCATATTAATATAATACAATTAAATTTGAACAATTTTAATTTTAAAAAAAAAAAAATTTTTTGTGAACATAACTAATAAAACGATTTAAAAAAAATATTACTTTTTTTTTTAATTTTTTATAATTAATATTTAATAAATCCATTAAACAAACATCTAACCAAAAACAAAAAGTTGCAGCAAAATTAAAAATAAGATTTTTAGTTGTTACTTTTATTCTTGAATTTAAATACTTAGTTATACCATTTTGACCAATTGTTACAATCGGCTTAAAATAATAATAATTAGATTTAGAAAATTTATAGAAAAGACGACATTTTTTTTTTTCATTAAAAAAATTTCTCTTAATTTCATTATAATGAATATTTTTACAATTATCTTGTTTAATTTTATATTGAAAATATTTTTCTTCAACAGGCAAATAAATTGATGTAAAATTATTTGATGCTATACATGCTTCATTTAAATTTTTAGAAACAATGTCAATTTGATCTTCTTTTAGATCGTGTTTTAAACAATCATCTTCGTTTCCATTTTGAGAAATATCAAAATTTGTCCAATATCTAAAGGAATATGATCCAACTAATTTATAAGCTAAGTTTTCAAAAAATCCTCCTTTAGGATAAAAATAAATTGTAAAATCAGTTATTTTTAAGTAAAATTTTAATAAATTTTCAAATGAATTAATTTTTGTTTCATCATAAGTTCTACTCAATTTAAAAGAAAAACATTTAGAATTCAAATAATAAAAAATTTTAAAATGAAGATTAAAAATTTGATGTTCATTATCAAGTATGTTTAAATGAGGTTCATATAAATATTTTTTTCTTATTTTTTCGTCAATAAAAATAATTTTTTCAAATATTTCACTTAAATTAAAAGTGATTTGATTATAATAATAACCATTTTGATTATTTAATACGATTTTGTTAGATTTATTTCTTAATATGTTTAAAATAGGATAACACAAAGCAACTTCAGGTGAAAATAATTTTGTAGAATATGTATAATCTGAGCTAGTAATTAATACTTTGTTACTATAATAATCATAAAATTGATACCATTGAAATAAAATAAATAAAATTAAGGTTGGTTTACAAAAAAATCTAAAAACATTTAAAGGGGACATTTTATAAACTATAGTAAAAATTTTTAAAAATGAAATACTTAACCATAAACTAATAATACTAACTGTATATAAAATTAAATCTTGAACATTAAATAAAAATTCTTCATTTGAAACATCTAATTGATATTTTAAAATAACAGAAATTGTTTTTTTTTGTCTAAATGTAGCTTGATTTGATATTTTAAATTCTACTTGATGACAATTTTTTTTAAGATATTTTTTATAACATTTTGCAAAATAAGAATTTTTTTTAATTTTATTTTCTTTTTTTGTAAAAAATGTAATATTATCTATTTTTCCATAATATTTACTAGGAATATAAAAATAATTTTTTGGGAAAAATCCACCAATTTTCAGTAAACTATTAAAAATACATTCATTGACACATTGTTTTTCTATTGTACAATTGTATATTTTTTGATAATTAACGCAATCATGTTTAAAAAATTTTTTCTTAATTTTAAGAATAACTATTTTTTTAAAATATTCTGAATTAAAAGGTATACCTTTATATTCTGAAATATAAAAAAAAGAAGCATCTTTTTTTGAAATAATTTCAATTCTATTAATTTTAATTGATACAGATGAAATTGGAGAAATTTTTTTTTTTTCCATTAATTTTGTAATATTGAAATTAATAAGAAAACATTTAAATATATTACTATAAAAAACTTGAACATATTTTTCAAAAAAAATTTTTTTATTAAAAGTTTTAAATAAACTTTTTTTAAAAATTGTTATATCATCTATAAGTTCTTCAAAAGATAAAGTTAAAGGCCAAACTAATTTTAAGTCTAATTTATCTTTATCAAGCATTTCTTTTATTTTAGATTGATTTTTTAAATTATTTATTAAGATGTTTCTAACATCAAAACAAGGACTAATTGAAATATTTTCAAGTCTAGTATTGAAAGATAATCTTTTATTATATACGGTTGGATAAGAAAAATAATCATTATAAAATGAATATAAATAAAAAACACAAACAATAAGCAGAATAATAATTATAAAAACATTAATAAAATGTTTAAGTTGAGATTTTTTGATTAAAAAAAAAATAATTTTGGTTTTAAAAAATTCAATTAAAAAACTAAAATTAAATCCAGTTACTATTGCAATCAAATTTAAAAGATTTATTAATGCAAATTTATTGCTTAAAAATATATCTTCAAAATTAACAGCATATTTATCATTTTTTATTTTTATATGAAGATTTTTGCTTTTTTTATTTATCCAATTTATAATTGAAAATATTTTTACATAACAATTTGGTTTACACTTTTTTAAACAATAATTATGATAATTTAATTTATCAACATTCAGTGTTCTGTTTTGATTTGATGAATAATGAAAAGTGTAATGGAAGTTATTAAAATGAATTTTTTCACAATTTTCAATACAATGTCTATAACTTTTCAATTTTCCAGTATAATCATCACAATCTTCAATTTTTTGCAATAACTTATTTTGTCTTCTTTTAATTATAAAATCAAACTTAGCTGATGAATTTGTGGCTATGATTTCAACAAATTCATTTACTATTTGTGGAATATTATCACTGTCATAAACATATATATAAATATTAAAATTATATTTGGGTCTAGATATCGAAAAATTTCCTAAATTTTCATTTGAAAATTTTAGTGGTATATAATAATGACATACTCTACCAAAATTTAAATAAATTTTTTCAATAACTGAAAATAAATTATTAGGTTTTACAATTAAACTAAGATTGCATTTTTTTAACTTTTTAAATATATTTCCGCTGAATTTTTCTTTTTTAAATAACTTCTTAGTACACTTTTTAGATCGATGTTGAGAACAAAAATTATAATTTTTTAAATAGTCACAATTTAAATAAATTGAATCAAGCCTAGCACACAAACTAACATGAATTTGTTTTAGATTTTCAATAGGAACGCTAAATGATTTTGACACTTCATTACCTTGACTAAATAAAGTAGATAAATTCAATGATTTTAAGTAAACATACATAATTACAGAAATAAGAATTTTAAAAAATTTTACATCAACTTGCATTTTAGGTAATTAAAAATAAACTAATTAATTAAAAAAGTACACCTATAATATATTAAAAAAAAAATTAATATTAAATTTTAAGTATTAATAGCTAAAAATTTGAAAAAATTTTAAATAAATTAAAACGTATTTCATTTTTTTATTACATTTGTTATTAAAATATTTTTAAAATAAAAATTACAAAATTTAAAATGAAAATTAAATTAAAATAAAATTTTAAATAAAAAAATTATAGAAAAAAAGTAATTCATTTCAAAAATTTTACAACTTCAAATTTATTGATTATTATTAAAGATTATTTGTCAAAATTATAGTAACAATAACTAAAAAAATAACAATTTTTTTGATGACAAAATTTAGTGATTTATAATTTTTAATTTTGTTTAAACTTTTTAAATTAAAATAATTTTTAACATATTTTTTTTAAGTTTAGTTTAAAAACATAATAAATATAAATAATAAAGTTTTAAAAGTTAGGATTATTATTTAAGATAAAGTAAAAAAAAAAATTTATTATTAAATTAAGCCACACTTTTTACATTTAAAACTCACGTACGTTGTAAACATTTAATAAAATTCATTATATATTTTTATTAGATTTTGATAGATAAAACAAAAAAATTATAATTTATTAAAAAAAATTTTTAAATATAATAAAATTTAGTTTTAAATAAATTATAAAATTAATTTTTATTATTATTAAAAACTATTTTAGTTTAAAATTTTAAAATAAATAAACAGGGTACCTAACTATTAAAAATTTATGTTTATTATAAAAAATATATACTATGTAAAAAATATAAACAATAAAAAAATAATTAGAAATTATTTGCAAAAAAAAAACTCTTGTAAAAAATCTGATTAAAAAAAATTAACTTTAATAAATATAAATTATTAAATAATTAAAATAATAAAAAATTTATTAAAAAAAAAAGAAAAAAAAATCTATTTATTGAAAAAAAAATATAAATTTAAAATTTGTAAAGTATTTTTAAATAATAAATAAACAAAAACTAAATTTTTGTAAAATATAAAATAATTTATCTAGAATTTATTATTAATAATAAATTTAATTATATCATTTGTTTAAATGTTTATATTATGTAAATAAACAAGGTCAAATTGACAAATTGTCAAACATTTTAATTTAAAAATATATTATAAATAAAAATTAATTACGATTAATAATCTAGTAATAGTATTAGCATTTATTGTTCACATGATTTTATTAGGTTATGCATTTTAATTTTAAATATAATGTGAAATAAAATTAAAAACAAGTAAAATAAATACTGAGAAAATTAAGTTAAATATAGTAATAAAAATTATAAACACAAATTACTAATATATAAATGATGTTATTTTGTAATTTTTTTTCTTTTGAATTTTAATTTAATAAGTTTAAAATAATCAACATAAGTTTTATTTCTTTTTTAAATAAACAAAAAAAAAAGTTATCTAGTAAACAATTATAACTTAAATTAATAATTAAAACTATCATTAACTTGCATTATCTGTTATAAAAATAGAAAAAAAATCAATTTAATCTTTTAAAAAAAAATTGATTTCAAATTTTGAAGATAAAATTTAATATTATTAATTAATTTATGTTAAAAAATATACATTTTATTTTTACAATAGACATTATAATCATAATGCATATTTTTAAGATAATTAAAAATAAATTATAATCTATATAAAATAGACACACATTAAGTAATTATAATTAAAATAGAAAATAATTTTACAAATATATAAAAAATATTTAAAATAACTATTTTCAAATATAATAAAAATAAACTAGATAATTACATAAAAATAAATTTTTCTATTTTTTTCATCGAATTAATTAATAAATCAAACTTACAATAAATTATTATATACTTTTTTTTTAAATTATCTTAAAAATTACAATGTTATAATAATAAATAATTTTAATTTTTTTTTAAACATAAATAATAAAAAAAAAATTAAGTAACCTTGAAATATATCTAAATAAATTAAAATTAAATTTTTATAAACTATTAATTAAACAAAAAAATGATAAAAAATATAAGTTAATAAAAAAATTTGTTTTGATTTTATAAAAAAATTGTTAAAAGTTAAATAATTTTAAAATCAAATGTTTTAATTAATAAAGTTTAGTTAAAATTAAATTTAATTTAATAGGTGTAGCCGTTAACGGCCATTATTCTTAATCAATAATCATGTCTATTTAAATTTATTTATTTCAAGGATCTTTAAAATGATGATTTTTTAAATTATTTTTTATAAAATTAAATTTAAATTAATAAAAAAAAAATAAATGTAAAAAAATATGTGAAAAATATGTTGCAAAATTACTAATTAGATATAAATTTTGTTAAAAAAGTAATTTGAAGGTTTTTACCAAGGTCATGTTAAATCAGTCTTTTTTAACATAGATCAAAATAAACATATTTAATTTAAAGTTGACAGATATATATAAAATAATAAATAGACTAATATGTATTTTAACAAAATTGATCATCATATATTTATTTTGTTTTTTTTTTTTATAGTTAGTTAATAATATTATTGATGTGTGTCTAATCGAGAATCCTTTGAGTCAATATTCATATTTTAAAAATGGGTGTAAAATTAATATGAGTATGCCCCATGTGCTTTTACTTTTTTCTAGTAAATGCTACTTAGCCGATCCTTAAAGTTATGAAAGTTGTTTGTTTACAATTAATTGTCTGTTAAATTTTTTTAATGATATGCATGACTATATAATTGAATTGAGGAAATGTGAACGTGAGCTACAACTCGCGCCTCAACAGAAATTGTAATCAAACTTTGTTCGAAGGCTATTTAAGATGCCTGACTGTGGTGATTCAAGCATCAAAAGCGAATTTGGTTTGTTTTGAACAACATTAGTTTCAGAAAAGATTTCTAAACTAATAAAAAGAAATTGAAGAAAATTTTTTTGGACTTAACTAAATTAAGAGGTATAGAAACTGGTTACTGTGGATCACAACTGGTGACAAAGACGATTTAGGTAGAAAAGTTGACTTAATTAAATAAATTTGATTTAACAAGTGAAATTGTTAAGCTTTATCTGATTTGAACGGCTTACTTGGGTTGAATTGTCTTACTACGATTAAATACAAGAAATCATGATTGCAGATCCGATGACCCGAGCTATTCATATTTTAAAACGAAAGCCTCCAATTACGAACGCTTTGATGCTTAGTACTATTTTGCCAATGGTGGCTGCCACTTATGCTTTATATCATAGCTCAAAATCTCCGTTCTGTTTGTGGTCTAGAAATCCAGCTGAACCATGGCAAATGTATTCTCACCGAAACACTAAATATTTTACTAATCAAGATGTTTATCATCAAAATCTTAAAGTGCCAATGTTTGATTATGAATACAATGTGATTGATTAATTTTAAGCTAATCCCGATTGATCTCAATATAGAACTTTGTCCAATAATTGAATGTCAAATTTATAATTATTCACATTGAAGTTTTGAAAGTTTTGTCAGATTTATTTTTCTTATGTTTTCAATATAACGTCCATGGTTTCGTGTTACGGATTTCATCAATTTGTATAGCTAATTAATAGCGATAAAATATTAAAAAAAAACACTCTATCGAGCGAATTTGGTTGAGCAAAAAATAATCTAAATTGATCTTTATAAGATTTGCGTGTTGTTTGTATAAGCTTATTATTGTAAATATGTGTTTAATATACTGAATTGTTTTTAAATTGATTAATAAAAAATTAATTCAGAAAATGATCGGCAAAAGTTTGTTTGTCTATATTTTAAAGCAACATGTTGTGCAAACATGAGGTAGACATGCACAACTGAATATCAGTGCTTATAATTGGATAAGAGATTAGAAAGGTATGGTTTTTGTTTTGATTAGATTAAAGTTAATCTTGAAGCGATTAGTAAATGGGTGGCAACTGTGGCAAACAGCAATAGCAATAGCAAGCAACGTTTGTCCACTAAATAAATAAAGGTGTAACTGTAATCCTCTTTTGGATTAATCTTGTGGGATAGATTTTTCGGATTAAGTTGAATCTAATTGAAGCACGTTTAGTCGTAGCATTAAAATAAATATGAAAGATAAATGCAGAAGGTGTGCGAACAACATGTGTGTGATTTACTTTATAGCCGATAGCTGATTGTAAACTTGACAAACAAACTAAGCATACCTGGCTGTTGGGATTGGTTTTTTGCGCATTAACTTTCGTATTTGATTTTGTCAGTTGTTCTCTGTGTTTCTTGATTAAAGAAGCTGTTTAAAATTGAATCCTTTTCGCTTTCATATTCAAATTTATTCATTGTGCTCAGTGACTAACTTGTTTGCTTAACCGTTAGTATGTCAATCAGCAGCAGTCCCTGGGTAAACATATGCATTATTGGATCAATGTTAGTTAGTTTGACTTGTCATCGAAACGTTCGCACAGTAATCAACAACCATCTTAGACAGATTGAGACGAGAAAAAGGTGGTCTAAACACGCAAAACCTAAGTCGAGAAAATTAGTGAAAATTGATAAAGATATTGATGTTAACCTTTTGTTTATGAATTGAAATTTGTAGATTAAATTAAAATTATAATTAATAAAATAAAATGTTAACTAATGTGCGAATCAGACTGTTTTTTCATTGCTTTTACGAGTTAAAAATTGTATGATACCGATCAAATAATGTAGACAAAATACCAAACCTTAGGTATCAAAATACCTAAACCTGGTCTATATTAATATTTTGTCATTCTTAACAAGGTATTGGTAGAAATACATTATTATTATTATTCTACCCATTACAATAATCAAGTGAACAAGCAAATAATAGTTGGCAGAGAATTATGACAGAGGTCATCATGCCTTTGAATCGTGCAAATAAAACAGTGCGAGCAATTGTTATCTATTACAAGTGCTTTGTTTAGTCGACAGATGTGGCAAACCGTAATCTGATGCAAGGCTCGATTCGAACGGGCAGACGAGCTATATTTAGCTGGCAACTGTTTACATTTAGCTCCTGTCAAATCTTTCCATATTCAGGTATCTCTGTTTCTAGTTTTTCAAAACATCACGAAATCCCAAAACAAGTGTCTGCAGACATGTGCACATGCCTGACTCGATCAACAAGTATTTAAAGCTCAGTCCGATTGTGATTTAGTTACACTTGCGATTGCTTATTCAATAAATTAACTCACAACTTTGTCTCTCAAGTTTTAACTCGCTCTTTATTAAGGATCAAGTTTAGAATACTTATCTTTAGATCAATTACAATGCCTGCCATGTCCAGTCGTATCATTTATTTGGCTAAACGTCGTCCTCAGTTAATCAACATGTTTGTTTTGGCTTCTGTCTTGCCCAGTATCTGTGCATCTATCACAGCTTACCACAGCCTTAAATCGCCTTTCTGTTCTTTTAGTAAGTCTTTTGAGCCGTGGCAACAGTTTGAACAAAGAAAGCAAAAATTTTTCACCAGTGTGGATCATTATCATTATGAGCACCCAAAACCAACTTTTGTCTATAAAAACGACAAATTTAATTAAATAGTTTGTATTTTGTTTTGCTGCTTTTGTATATTTGTATAATGTTTTTATTTAAAATTGTTTATTGTAAATAAAACATATTGTAACATTAAAATGACAATAAAAAGAGATTATAAAAATATTGAAATTTTTAGTTTATTTTCAAAGAAAGTAGATCGAATGTTCAAGAAGAGGGGCAGATAAGGAAAAAACTAGAAAAAGAAGAAGAAGAAGAAGAAGGAGGCCATAACTACAGAAAACACTTAAAAATACAACTTCACTGTTCCATTTTAAAATATGAATGTCCTTTGTACTAGGAATAAGCAGTTAACTAATTAAAATCAAAAAAAGTGTAATTAGGTTGTGGCCAAGCGAGTCGAATG
Organism: Pyemotes zhonghuajia; assembly: GCA_025170145.1. Taxonomy (NCBI): domain Eukaryota; kingdom Metazoa; phylum Arthropoda; class Arachnida; order Trombidiformes; family Pyemotidae; genus Pyemotes; species Pyemotes zhonghuajia. The sequence continues at coordinate 11,403,217 of CM045845.1, forward strand.
GGTTTAAGCCGGAAACGGTGAACGTGACTGGATGTATTGACTAGTATGAAGCCCAGAAAAATTGATAATTCTCATAATTTGAAAACAGTGGTCGATCATATTAAATGTGAATTTTATTATTAAATTTTATAAGTTATTCTTGTGTGCTGTGTTTAAAGAATAGAGAAGAGACCACTAAACTGTTTCGAGTAGTGGGCTTGAAAAAACTGAACAATAAGCGACTAAACAAGGCTGGAATGTTCCAGAAAGTTTGACCAGGCCAAACTGGTTTTGGGTGTACGTGCCGATCAACAAATTTGTGAACACAACGAACTGGGCTAGAACAAGTTCTAAGCCCCGAACTGAGAAGAAGCTCCTAGATTGCGTTTTCTGGAACAGTCTAAACGAACAAGCGAGTGCATTGGCCTGAATAAGATGTAATGGTGGCGACATCGGCTCATCTCTACTGTTTTGCAATGTTCAAGGTTTTGGATGGCTTTTGCCCTTGCTGTCTAGGTAGTTTACTAGCTGATTACACCAATTCACCAATATCATATTTAAGATGGCAGGTGGGGGTGCCGTCTTAATCAAAATTAAGATCAAACGACTGCTGCCCTCCCGGCCACCTTCAAGTGTCCTTGCCAAGCACATGCAGGTCTGCGAGTGTAGGACTTGTTCCAGGAGTTTCCAGTGGAGTGTGCGCAGTTTGTTGCACAGTTATTTTCTGCACAGTTTGTTTGTAAATAAAGGTTTGGCTCCTCCCGTGCTCATGCGTAATAACTGCACTGTTGGTGGACGTGATTTTGGCCTCAGACATTTGGTCCGGCCACAGTATAAATACGGCATCAGATCTGCTGTTCTGGCCATTCGATAAACTCAACTCTTGTTTCTAGTGATAAACTTCTTATTCAGATATTGAAGTTCAGATACTGAAATTATATCTTGCTCGATACTCAATATTAATCTTTTACATATCGCTCAACTGTGCTTTGTGTTCTCAAGCTAAACTTCCTATTCTCTTGTGAATCTTATTTCACTTTTCTTTACTTTGTTCACCTTTGCTCAGCTCTGATCCGCTCTCGTCCACTCTGATTCGCTCTGATCCACTTTGTTAAACTTTCCCACTCATATTTTGTGGTTTTACTCTTCAGAGTTTGTTTCTAGTTTTTGGACTATGCCTGCTGCCAGTCGACTGCTATTTCTTGCCAAACGTCATCCGCAGCTGATTAACGCTTTTCTGTTGGCTTCTGTTTTGCCCACAATTGCTGCTTCTGCTACTGCAGTACATACCTTGCGCTCTCCTTTCTGTGTCTGGACCAGACAACAAGAACCTTGGCAGCTCTACTCACACAAAAAACAAAAATTCTACAGCAATCAAGATGTCTACCATCATCAAAATGATGCTCCTGCTTTCGACTACAATTAATTTTCGCTAAATCTACAATTCATTTTCGCTAAAATTAGCATTTAGTCAGTAGGTTCAGCATTCAGGTGCGCCTAAGTCACACGACTCGGCTTCGCTCTTTGATCTCAGATCTAGTTCAATTCCTAGATCGAAACTTGTAAAAAGTTTTTATTTATTAAAATTTTTTTAATACTTTTTTGCTTTTTTTGTCCAATCCCACGGTAGGTATGGCCTGTCGGATCTTTTTCTGTATGGTCTTTTTAATTAATTATTGTCCAATTATTCAAAAAAGAAAATGTTTTCATTTTTTTTAATGTATTTCTGAATATGTTAAAAAAATTTGTCAACTTTTTTACTTTTGTATACAATTTTTATTAATAAATGTATCTATTTAATTCAAAATCTTTCCTTTGCTTTTGTCAATCAGTCAATTGTTTTCAATTCTTGCTTTCCAAAAGGTTTGTTAGATTTTGCAACTTTTATTCAAATGCTCCATCTTTTCTAGAAAATACTCTACGGTGGAATGAACTTTTTCTTATCGGTATTTCGTTTTTCAAACTATAAGTCTTTTCTACTATTTGTGTTTTTATTTTCAATATCTTAGTCGTTTAACCTATTACAATTTGCATAAACAATTCTATAAATAAATTTATTAATATTTAACATCATTCAATCATAATTGAAATTCATTGTGAATTTGTCATTTTCAAACTTATTTGTTTTTTATAAATAGTGTAATAAAAATATTATTTTTCTCTAAAAATTTTTTTCCATTAAACATTTAACAGCATATGCTCTTTTTTCAAATTAAATCAAATTCAACGTTTCATAAAACAAAATTTATTAGGTACTAATTCGTTATTTTACATTGTAATAATAAAATTTAAGAATTGAGCTTAAGAAAAATGAAAGAATTCAACAAAATTCAACAAAGTTTAACACATTGCACCTGTATTGTTTCAAACACTCCATTTCAAAGAAACTTCTCGAAATTACTTCGTACCTTAAAAAAGAGACAACTTAAATGAAACTTAACTTAAAAAACAAAAAAACTCAATTTCTTACTTTATTCAGTTTCTTCTCGACTTTTCAGTGATTCAATGACGATCCCAAATCGTGTTCAATTAAAACTTATTTAATATAATCGTTTATTGAAATTTATTTTCCCGCCTAATTTTTTTCTCAATTAATCCTATTTATTTCTAGATGTCGGGTACTATTGTTTGTACAATCAATTATTCACCACATTTTGTTTTGAAACTCATGATTATTAATATTTTAATACATTCTAAGTAACAAAACATAAAAACCAGTGCGTAAAAAATAAATTTATTTTTAATTAACTAAGATAAGCAAGCTTATTATGAAGTTTAATCTTATAAAAAAATATTTTTGTTAAACATTTTTATCAGTATTTGTTTTTGAATTAGTTTAAAAGACATTTTTTTTATCAATTTTTTTATTTTAATTAAAATGTGAGGTGATCAAGTTGAATAAGTTTTTTTTTAAATTTTTTTTATTTATTAAAACAGTGAGTTAAAGTTTTGAAAAGCAATTTTAAATTTGATTTTATATTTTTTTTTTTGTTTTTTTTTGTATATACTAAATAAATTAAATTTGAAAAAACTTTTTTACTTTAAATTTAAATGGTTCAATATAAATATACAAATAAAATAAATATTTAGAAAAATGCTTATCAATAGAAGCAATAAATTGAATAAGATGGTTGTGTATGCAAAAGTAAATTTAAACTTGTAATTTATGAGCTTTTAATTAAAATTAAATTAATATTATGTTCAATCAGAATTTAAATAGCATTTAAAAAATTAAAAAGTGCACTTAAATTGTAAAAATGAGTGAAAATTTGCCGCGCTTAGAATTTACGGTTTCTATAGAGACGGGACTGTTGGTAAATTATGTATTTGTTATAGATAAAGATTGAGCATAAAAATTGAAAATAATGAAAGCTTATTTTACTGGAATTAATTTAAGAGGAACTCGGACAATTTTTTCGGTTGAAAAGTCAAATTAAATAAGTAATTGTCTAGATTTACATCTAAATAATTTGCGATTAGAATTGTAAGCCACGATTTTTTGAAAGTAATTTGCAAATAAATTAGTCGAAAGCATTAGGATTTGATTTATTAAGGATAAACAAACCAAAACTATTTGCAACGATTGGCAAACTGAACAATTAAATGCTAGCTACAATTTGTCTTTTGTCACCAAAAATCGGCTTGGAAGAAGCGGCGGCGCTAACACATTAAAGAACAGCTGATCTTCAACCACAGTTCACAGTGTTTACAGTGTGGTCAGATAAAAGTAATGACAGCAATTGACCGATCTAATTCTTATCTTCTTCATTTCTAATGTGCAAGTGAGAACTGAATTAGTCTTAAAATCTGGTTTAGTCTAAAATGTCAAAAGCAAAGTGAGCAAACCACTAGTAAACGCTTTTTATTATTATATTTCCTTATCAGACCAGTTTAACTTTGTCCTAGAGCCTGGTCTGTCAATTAGAACGTGGAGCTGAAATACATAAGTCGGACATGGATTCATCTTAAAACAAACATCAAAAGGAATACAAGCTTTGACTTGAACAATTAGCTGGTAATATTGATAGATTATATTGGCAAATAAAATCGGCACATAAAACTGGCAGATAAAATTGGCAGATTATGCTGGCAGACAATGTTGGCAAATAATGTTGGCGGATAATATTGACAGACAATTAGCTAGTGAATGTGAAGATGTAGTGAAGAAGAGGTGCGTTTTTAAGATGCGATTTGCACGTGCATTGTGTGGCATAACTAATTTTGAATAATGTGTAAAGTGTCTGAACTTTTGGCCTGCGCTGGACAAGTGTACATTGTGTAAAATAGACGTATATTGCGACCTAAATTATATTGACTGGCTGCAAAATGGTTTAAACTACCGGTGTTTACAAAGAAATTTTTCAATAATCGTCAATTAGTCGTTTTTCAATATCCATCTTATTGGTTTTGAGTGTCCAGCTGATTGGCTGTGGTTTAGACTGCTGATCTAAAGTGTAGTCCAGAAATTTATAAAACGCATGATAAAAAGAACCGGTGAAATGAATGCAATAAATAATTGGTCTAAATTATTGGATTAACCAGACGAGTTTGAAAGGAGACACAGACGGAATGCGCGCACAATAGAATCACTTATGAAACACAATACACACTTTATGAAATACATATTTTAAATACAAAGTGTTTACACTGAAAATAGACGAGCCACCGTAATAGTATAGCAGACGACCAGTGGGCGAATGACAGACCAGCTTTAACTGACCGCAACCTTGTTTACCTGCTGTGTTGTAACCTGTTAGTGTGGAGCCGTCCGACCAGAGCAGTGCAGCAGTGCAGTGCATCCAGTGCAGTGTAGCTTAGACCAGAACAGACCAGTCCTGTATAGATTAGACCAGACTAGTAGAGTGCAGTCAGTGCAGTGCTATCAGAACATCCAGTCCAGGGAAGCCGTCATTAGCAGTTGGCCCACTGCAGCCAGTTCAGAATAGTTGGCAGTTCAGAATAGTTGGCAGTTTAGAATAGTTGGCAGTTCAGAATAATTGGCAGTTCAGAATAGTTGGAAGTTTAGAATAGTTGGTAGTTTACAGCGAAATCGTCTTGGTGCAATTGGTGCAAATCATTATAAACAGATCTGAACAAATCTGCTTGCACGGCTTCCAATCGATCTACCCAAGATCTGATCGTAGCAAAATCGCACTTTCACAGGTGTCATTCCAGGTATAATTGCAAAATCACTGCAACGCCTTTCATCTTGTATTACATTTATTTTGCCAACTAATTCCAACGTCTACATGGTTTGTAAATTGTTCAATTAAATTCACATTCACATCATTTTACAATCATCTTATTCCGACTACTCAGGTTTATTTTATTCTTTCAAATTTTCACTTAATCGCACTTGTACTTTCTTTCTTATTTGTGTTCTAAATCTAACTCATTTTTTCTTTCTCATTTTCTTAAACTCCTACTTTTTTTCTCACGTTTTCTTCTTTTACTCTTTTCGGTTTCATTTTTTTTCTCATCTTCTCTTTTTTTCCCCTCACCCTCTCTCTCTGTCTCTTTCTCTCTGTCTCTTTCTCCCTTTTTCTTTCTCTTATTCTCTCTCTTATTCTCTCTCTCTTTCTCTCTCTCTTTCTCTCTCTCTCTCTCTCTCACTCACTCACTCACTCACTCACTCGCTCACTCACTCACTCTCTGATTTGTCGTCAACCATGCTAACTAATTAAGATTACTGAACAAAATATATCTGCCAGTATATCTCTTGGGTAAAAAAAAAACAGAAAAAAATATTCCTTATTTTTATGTAAATTATTTGCACAGTTTTTAAAGCTAAGGTTCAACAAGTCTTCATAAATTGTCAATTATAGTCAATTTCATAATTCATTTCTAATCAAAAACATAACCAGGATTTGCACATCGTAGTTGGAAAATAATATAAATAAAAGACATTAAACCGTTCATTTAGAATTAAGTTAATATTCATTTGATTTTCAAATGTAAATAGTTTACTTTTTATTTCTTTATTCAATTTATTTATTTATTTACTTTCATTTGAATTGCTTAAATTATTTTGAAAAACGCTTAAAACAAAGAGCTTAATATTGTGAATGAGAGGTGTAAATGTGACACACCTGCTGTAACGTAAACTGTATATATTTAAAAATACATATAAAAAACTGTGCTTGATTTTTATTTATATATATATAATTATATATATATATACATTTATTAATCATGCAATTAATTATGTGAAATTGTTTGTGTCCTGTTAATTATATTTATTTTTTTATAAATTTAAATCTTTGTGAACTTTGTAGTGCAATAATTATCTGATGCATTGATCACAAGTGATTTAACGGTATGATTTAATTTTAGATCTTTGATAAAATTTTTTTTTAATAAACTTTGACTGGTGTCCATTGTCAAAAAAACAAACTTATAATTAATACTAATTTTAAATACAATAAACTAAATTAGTTGGTCGGACAAACAATTGCTATAATTATATTCAAGTTACCACTTTAAACTTATTTTTGATTTAAGTTAAATTATTTTAAACAAATGTATCTAATATGGTTTCTAATTTTTTTTCCTTTCATTTTTTTTTTTTGTTTAATATTTAGCTCTAATATCTGTTTTTATTAAAATAGTTTTCGGTAATTGACTAATAATTAATCATGGTACAAAAAGAAGACAACGAAGAATCACAAAACGTGAATCAAAAGCGAAATAGTGCTGAATTAGCTGCCAAAAATGCGGTTCATTTGCAACCAAATGAATTAATCAAATTAGGTGAAAATGCACCGGAAAATCAATTACTCTTTGACAATAATGCAAACGACATTTCCAAGTTTGATGATGATGCCAATTCCAACAGTAGTTTAGGAGGCAATGTGTCTAATGATGAGAATCTCATGGATTTTATTCCTAATTTCTATAAAAATAATCTACTTCAAAAAGCACTAAAAAATTTTCAAGATATAAATAATTATTTTGCTGATGATTGGAAACAAAATTTTGATTCACAAAGTTATGCCAGTTTTTTGAATGCATCGTCAGATGAGTTGGACGATGAGTACGACGAAGAAGCAAATGATAATCCAAACATTATTTACTACAGAATTAATTATGATGAGATCACCACTCGATTTAAAGATGAAGGCACAACTGTTACTGTAGAGTTTCCATTTACCAATATTATTGAAGATTCATTGTCTGTGAAAATCACCAAAAAAAGTTTAACTATGAAATTTAAATCATCCATGTCAGATTTGAAAAGTTTATGCGGTGTTGCAAAAGATATTGATTCACCATATTATTATATTTGTATTAAAGAATTATTTGACAACGTTAATCCAAGAGCTTCAAAACATAAATGCCTTAGTGATAAAATAGTAATTATTTTAGAAAAAGTGATTGTTGTAGAATGGACTTCACTTACTAAAGTAAATCTTAAAAAATCTTATTGTGAAAATTATGTGAAACATTCGCTTGAATATAATAGTGATAAGTTGAAAACCAATATTAACAATGATAACAGTAATATTTTACCCAGTTTAAATCCTGATGAAGAAGAAGATGAAGGAGAAGAAAATACATATGCTCCTAATTATCAAAGACCACGATCAAGAGCTATCGGTGAAATTGTCTGGCCTGAAGTAATTGAAAGTGCTTTTGGATTTGATTCAGAAGGCGATAATGTAGGCTGTAGTGATAACCGTAAAGTGTTCAACATGGTAACACCTTTGAACTATTCACAAAATAATCAACAACAACCAGCAACTTGTAACAATCGAAATAGTAGACCTAAAGTTGGATATACAGGCTTAGATAATTTAGGAAATACCTGTTTTATGAATACTATTTTACAATGTTTAAGCAATACAGACGAACTGCGAAATTATTTTCAAACGGACCAGTTTAAAAAAGATTTAAATCGAGATAATCCATTTGGATGTAACGGTAAAGTTGCTATTGGTTTTTATAGTTTAGTTTCACAATTGTGGAAAGGTCACCAGCTCTCTTATTCGCCTGCTAAATTTAAAACGTATATACAAGATAAAATAAACCAATTTTCTGATTACAATCAACACGATGCTCAGGAATATATGGAACATTTTCTTGATGCACTACATGAAGATATTAATAAGGTGGACCGCCGAAAGAGCATCATTGATCCAAAATTACCTAAAGAAGAAGATAAAATGACAGATATTGAATTAGGAGATATTAGTTGGGAACGACATAAACGTCGAAATGATTCAATTATAATAGATTTGTTTCATGGGCAATTAAAATCTAAACTTATTTGTCCAGTATGTTCTAAATGTTCTCTTACTTTTGATCCTTTTTTGTATTTACCTGTTCCTTTGCCAAAATCCGAAGTCTCTTTTTTGATTTATTATTATAGCTTAGATTTTTGTAAAAAACCTAGAAAAATATTGGTTAAATTTCCTCAAGATTTTAAAGTTTCGTTTTTAATTCAACATTTATCTAAAAGATTAAATGTTAAAGAAAACAATTTACGTGTTTTTCTTGAGGAAAATAGTACTTCAGAAGAATTGACTGGTGATAAAATCATGTCTCAGGTGGATTGTAGCAAATTAATTTGTGTATTTGAATTACATGATTCTAGTAATGAGAAAGTTCATAATTTTATTGTTCATCAAAGGGTTATCTTACCAAAAATAGATTATATATGTGGATATTGTAAAAAAGTTGGAAGTTTTATGACTTGTAACAAATGTAATCATATCAGCTATTGTGATGTTAATTGTCAAAAAAATGATTGGTCTAATCATATGCTTTCCTGCAAAATTACTCCAGATTTTGTAGGTTGTTCTTTCCTTTTATCCATACCTGAATCTAAACTTACTTATTCTAATTTACGAGAGCAACTTTTAGAAAGATCTAAACATTCAATAGATATTAATCGAGTCACTTGTAATATTGTAACAGAAGAATTGTTAGATTATTGTGGATTGCCAGATTTGGATAATTATAGTCCAATGTCACCTTCTCAATCTTTAACAGTCAAAATTCCCGAAACTAATGATGCTAATGCCAATAATACTGATAACGAATGGGTAAATTAAAACTTATTTATTTATTATTTTTTTTTATAATATATTTATATTTTTTAGGCTATGAATAAACAACCGCTAAAATTTGACTCAATAAATTCCGATGAAAGATGTATTAATATAACTAGTCTTGATAATTTTACGATTGGAAGAAGTAAAACTTTGAATGTTAGATTCTTAGATGAGCAAGATTTAGTTACAAAATCCATGGAAGGAAATCTGGCTGAATTTTTAAAAGATTATCCCTATATATTTTTGGATTGGCAAAATAGCATTAATGAAAACGGAAATTTTATTGTAGAAACAAAAGATTTAGATCATTCTTTTGATTTATTTGAAGCTAATGAGGCAATCAATATGAACTCAATTGCAACACTTGAAGATTGTTTAAAAATGTTTACTGAACCAGAAATTTTATCTTTAGAGGATTCTTGGCACTGCCCACAGTGTAAAAAACCTAGAGAAGCTTGTAAAGAACTTACGATTTGGCGATTGCCTGAGATATTAATTATTCAACTTAAGAGATTTTCGTATAAACATTCTATACGTGACAAAATTAACAAGTTCATTAAGTTTCCATTAACTGGGCTTGATTTAAGTCAGTTTTGTTCTCATCATAATATTACTAACTCAAATACTAAACCTGTTTACGATTTGTATGCAGTAGTAAATCACTTTGGTGGTATTTATGGTGGACATTATACCGCTACTGCTAAAACCACGTTTGAATCTAAAGATCTTGGTATGTATATTTAAATTTATTATATTTTTTTGAATAAATTTAATATTTATTTTTTACATAGGTTGGCGTTTATTTGATGATTATCACGTGGAAGACTTGGATGAAGACTCGATTGTAACAGAAAACGCATACATTTTATTTTATCGATTAAGACGAGAGCCAGTCGAAAAAATGAATACTGATTGATTTTAAAATAAAATTTATATTTAAAGCTAGAATTTAGTTCCTAATTTGTTAAATAAATAAAAAAATAATTAAGTAAGCAAGCTTTAGAAGTTTATCAATACTTTATTGAAATGTGTTTTCATGTTTAATTAAACTATTCTACCTGTTCACATTTAATATGTTTTGGATTAAAATTGATTTAAATCAAAATTAATCCTATTAACCTATAAATAAAATATGTAAAAATTCTATGAAACTATTTGAATATTAATAATTATATTAACTTAACAAGAGATTTTTACTTTGTTAGAAATTTTTTATCGAAGTTTATTAAATTTAAAAAAGAATTTCAATTTTTTTTTCCTGTATCTAACTAGAAGAATTGATTAAAAAATAAAAAATTATTATAATTTTAATGTTTGAATTATAATAATTTAAACATTTGAATCGATGCAAATTTTAGTTTAAATTTTATTCAGAAAAAACATTAAAGATGCAGTAACAGATTGATGAATAAAAACAATAGATAAGGCCTTTTTTGAAGTTTCAAAAAGCAAATTATGGTTATCAAAATAATGTTATTGAGTTTAGATTTAAAAAATATGTAGATTAATTTTTTAAGAATAATAGAGTATTTTCTAAAATTGGTGACTAAAAAATAATAAATTGATAAGATGATTGCCAAATTGGGACTGGTCTACTGTAAACAACAGTTGAACAATCTAAGAGATTAATAACTGTAATGATCAGGATAACTGGGACAGTAAGTATTGGTTTAATTTAAGAAGAATTGCCACTAAGCAACAGCAAACAAAAGTGATAAATTAAAGCAGTTAAACCTGTCTTGGGTTTGTCTTAAACAGGTAAAGTAAGTCAATTGCTAGATAGTTACTCTTTTTGCCAAAAAGGGCTTAATGGCGCTTTGGTTAAAGGCTGACAACGCACTGTGGCGCATCGCAACTGATCCAAACTCGAATTGTCTATCAAATCATTTGCACCATGTCAGTGCTGATTCAGCTAATTGTTAGTGCCGGCCTGTTGCTAACTGGTAAGTTAAATTAGCTTAATTAATTGAATTCTAAAGTCAAATTACAATCTTTAATCAATTGCCATCAGTAAAGCCATGTTCAAAACGCATTCGACTGTTTTATCCATTTAATCCTATTTTTCCAATCTTTTTTGCACCATTAATCTAATTTAATTCTGATTTCCTTGTCACTGTATTTACAGTTACTATATTTTAGTGTTAATTACACTGCTCTTTTCAAGACCATCACATTAAAATAAGTTGTCATTGACCTTTTTCTTTTATCATTAATCTAGAACTAATCATATTAAATTTTATTTTTTAACTTTTTAATTTATTTTTAATTAATTGTTTAATTTTGAAAAACAAATTAAAAACAAACTCATTTTATAAAATGTTGCTTGATTCATAGAGTTTTCATCTGTTGCATAATGTTGCACACTAAACAAAATTATTTGAACTTTTGTATTTTTTTATCGCGTTGGACATAATAATTTTAAACATATCTTAATTTTAATTTCAAAAATAATTTCACCGTTTTAATTAATCTTGTTTTAATTATTAACTTATTTTTTATTCTGTTTTATAATGTGTTTAGTAGTGCTTAGTGCAGAAGACTATCAAGGATTGTATCTAGGAAAACTCAACACGTACTTTCATCAAGTTAGCGGTGACGTGTATGTAGTGGATGACCACACATTTTTAATTAAAAATTTTTTTTACGATGGACTGGGTAACGGTAAATATTTTAATTTTAATTTTGCCAAATTTAAATACTTAATAATTTTAATTTTTTAATTAACTTCTTATTTAGATGCTTATTTTTGGGCTGGTACATCAATAAAACCTTCAAATTTGGGTTTTTTAGTAGGCAATGAATTTGGTCGAACTAACGTATTAAAAAGATACATTCATCAAGACATTGTTATCCGATTGCCTGAAGTAATTCATTAAACTTTATTTTTAAATTGATTTCATGTTTAAATGTAATAAATTAAAATTTTAGGATAGAAGAATTAGACAACTAAAATGGCTTGCGGTTTGGGATGTTGGGTCCCATTTAAATTTTGGTGATATTTTCATTCCAGATAGTTTTGAACCTCCTAGTCCACAACGTGTTTCACAATTTAGTCGTTTACATAGTGGAGTAAAGTCTGATCCAATTGTTATTTTAAACTCTAAAATGATAAAAATACCATCTTTTTCATATGATGGAAAAGGTAAAAATATTTTTACTAAAAAGTTTTTATTTTTAAATATCATATTTTTATATCAAAATAGCTGAAGAAACATATTTTTACGTTGGCAATGGGCCACAACCAAACGCAAACGGAGATCAGATACCAAATGAAAGAGGATATTACGAAAGTTTAGGTAGCATATTTGTAAATATTAAGCAATTTTTTCAAAATTAATTATTTGATTTAGGTGTTTATGATAATGAAGATATTGTGTTAGAATTGCCTGGAGAAAAAACTATTTTTGATATAGATTGGCTTAGTGTTTGGAATAAAAAATTGGGCCGAAATTTTGGTTCAGTTACTATTCCTGATTCACCTAATATTCCACCTTTAATCAACAATTTAATCAAACATGATTCTATTTTTCCAAACTGCGAACAACTTCATAGAAAACTGCAATTGGGTTGGGAAGTTTTTGGTCCTCAGATTACTTTTGAAGTTGTGGCTCAAATAGATGCTGATGATTATATTGCAATAGGATTGGCTGGCCCAAATTTATCTAAACCAATGATTGGTGCAGACGTAGCTTTAAGTTACATTAATGGTTTTCTTGGTTATACTATTGATTATAATTTAACAAATAAATTTCCTTGCACTAATGTTTTAGGAAATTATTATGGAGTTTGCGCAGATACAAAACTAGGAGCTGTGGAAAATTATCAGATAACAACCTATAAAAGAATAGACGGTTTAACTGTAATTAGTTACCGAAGAAATATTAAAAATGATGATCTTACAGATTTAGAATTTAAACTTGGGGAAGAAAACAATGTAATTTGGTCGATTGGCAAACTAAATAAAGCAAAAGAACCCCGATTTCACCATATTTATCCGAAACAAGTGGTGAAAATAGATTTTTCTCGTAAAGCAACCAAAAACTGTTATCCTTTTTCCCAACCTATATTTTCTTCAGCCAAGGCAAGCAACAGTTTTAATGTTAATACTGTCCATAAATTAAGTGAACGTATTAAAGGCGAACAAGTTAATCAAAACAATCGAAAAACTTGGGGTCCTTTAAGAATTTTAAACCAAACTTCAACTATATTTTACGCCAGATTAGGTGTACCCGGTGGACCTGAAAAAGGTTTTTCTAGCATGACCGGCAATAGTCAACATTCACCAGGCTTAGTTTGGTAAATAATATAATAAAAAATTGTTGCAGTTTAAATAAACTCATAATGTATTTAATTAATTAAATCAACAGGTACATTAATGGATTAATGGCTCCTATTCTTTACGTGAGAAGAGGAATCACTTATACATTTAGAGTAGAAGGTGGTGCTGATCCTTTAAATACTCGATACTATAACCCTCTTTATTTGACCACTAATCATAACGGAGGTTATGCCCAATTAGATGAAACAGCTCGCAAATCTGATCGGGTTATCGGTGGCATTTCATTTGATAAAAAAGGGCGACCAACACCTACTGCTGTAGGGAGACTTTGTGTATGGGAATATCCGGATAATTTTGATGCACGTAAATCAGACAATTTCGCTAGTTTTGTACAGTTCCGCAATCGTTTGAACTACACCTGTGAAAAGAGTTCGACAAACAGGTAAAAACGTGTAAGATTAAGTACTTTGATTAAAATTCGCATCACACACTTTTTCAATAAAGAAAGCGACTGTTGTAAAATTGTGAAAAAAAGTAACTTTGTGCGAATAGTTCACAGTTTTACTTTAATCAAAGTTTGACCTACAATTATCAGAGGAGCAACTATTGCTGAGAATAAAGTGTGGCAATTATGACGAGTGGCACAAGTGTGACATGTTTTGCTTATTCAAGTCTTATACTGCATCTTCTTTCAAAATAGTTAGATCAAACACTTAACCTTAGCCGAAATGCTTGTCTGATCGACCTAGTCAATAGTTCAAATAACGAAAAATATTACTTTTTTTTAAATAATTAATCTTTGTTTTTTTAAACAGTATAAAAGATCATGCTGGTTTATTAGTTTGGACTCCAAATGCATCCACTCCGGACGTTGTTTATTACCAAAGCTATACTCAACAAAATATGGGTTGGAAAATTGTGGTTTTAGATGATTTTAATGGAGCTGCTCAATTACTTGCTTCTACAAGTGCTAGTTATACTTTAAGTTGTTGGTCGATTGATTTCGCTATTTTTGAAATTTTTTTCATATGTATTTATATTTGGACTAAAATTTATTGATCTAGTCAAACTGATTTTTTTTAATAATTTTTTTTAACTGATTTTTGTAATTTTTTAATCTTTTTATGTCATCAAAATAGTACTTATTTTTTTAATTGATACTAGTGACTTAATTATCCAAATAGTAAATTAATTAAATGTTTTATTTTTTTTATAACTTGGTAAACAACAATTATTTTGATGGAGAATTAAGTTGGTTCATATTCATATTCATAAAATAATACACTAATTTATTCTATTGCTAAACATATATATAAATAAGTTTTTCTATTATATTTATATGCACATGTTTAATTTTGTTAAGTATTGTATACAAATTGTAAATAATAATTTATTATATACTAATATATAAATATATAAATTAGTTAAACTTTTTCAAAATGAATTATAATTTTGCATAAATATATTTAATTGACTATAGCTTAATTTTGAAGAAATAGGAATTGAAATGCAAAATAAGATTTAAATGGCATAAAACAGGTAAGCTAAATTTGAAATTAATTTCTAATTGATTTCAAACAAATAAAAAGCAATGATCAAATTTAAACGACAAACGAATAAAAATAGCAAGCATGAAAATTTTAATTTAACCAAAAACCTAAATTGAGCCGATTTTTTTTTTTGTATTTTTTGTTAAATCCGTTAAACTTGATTAAGGAAGCAATTAAATTTGAAAAAGTGAAACTTTAAACTAAAAATAATTTTAAATATTTCTTTTTCATTGGTAATTGATTATTATAAATTAAGCGCATGGATCTAGAGGAAAATTGATTTTTAGTAAAGATACGAATTGGTAAATAAGTTGTTAGTCAAGCCAAAAAGTAAGTTAAAGGTAAAAAATGCAATTTGGAAATGCAGATCAAAAAAAAGTAAGCAAGAATTAAAGAAAAAGAATAAGTGAATGAGTAAATAAGACTAATAAAAAAGGATGAATAGATGAAAAAAAATATGAGTGGATGTAACTAAAAAAAGAATACTGAATAAGAAGAACAAAATGAAAAGGATGAATAAGGAAAACCGAGAAATAAAGATGAATAAAAAAACCAAGAAAAAAAGAATAGAACTAAGAAAAGAATAATGAATAAAAACTAAGTAAGATAAGTGGATGAGACAGAAAGAACGGACGAATGGAAAAAATCGAGTGAATAGAACTAAGAAAAGAAAATGAATGAATAGGAAAAGTGGATAAGTGGATAGGACCAAGAAAAGAAGGATAAGTGGATAGGACCAAGAAAAAGAGATAAGTGAAGGTGACATTTGCAATGGTGCTAGTGTGTCAGGAGTGTGTATTGTGTACACATTTGCAGTGCACTTGAACCGGATCTTTTTCAGCAATTGTTTGGCCAATAACGGATCTGGCCAGCTGGACATGCGGCAATCGAGTCTGCTGGCTGGCTCGACTGACTGGCTCAATTAAGCCAGTTGAGTCAAGTTAGCTGATCACACAAGCAACTGTTCTTGTTCGCCGTTCAAGCGGCTTGTTGGCTTTCTTAAAGAAATTAGGATTTCTTTTTCTCTTTTTTTGCTTGCCCTCAATTCGCCAAAC
Organism: Pyemotes zhonghuajia; assembly: GCA_025170145.1. Lineage (NCBI taxonomy): Eukaryota > Metazoa > Arthropoda > Arachnida > Trombidiformes > Pyemotidae > Pyemotes > Pyemotes zhonghuajia. The sequence continues at coordinate 11,419,133 of CM045845.1, forward strand.
ACTGCGAACGCTAATTATCTGCCGTCCAGAAGGCAAGCATACACATTGTGGCGGATCTAATGGGTGCAAAACAGGGCCCGACCGCATTCAACACCTGATGCAAGGCCCAAGGGAGGCAGTCTTCTCTGGTGCCTTTAGTTCGCGCCACTTATATCCAATGTATTTGGCCAACGATGGCCTCACTTATACCGCCTTACCTCATCCTATCCTACATCCTGCTTTATCATGCTACCTTTTGATCACTTTTTGCCCTATCTAACGCGTCCCCTTAACCCCTCTCTGGCCACTCTTAAGGACCTGCTTCGGATTCACGCTTGTTTGCCATTCAGCTGGCGTCAGAACAACTCTCGATTTGCAACCTACTGCTATATGGACAAGAGGCGAACAAGTGCAGAACGTCTGAAAAAATAAGAAGAGCAGAGAAAAATGAAAAAACGCTTGAGAAAAACAACTTGCCAAAATTGAAGCAAACAAGAATGGGAAAATGGTGAAAATAATCAAATAGCTTCTTTTTATGTTCGATTTTACATTATCTTTTATTACTCTCCATTTCCATTCTTTCTGTTAGCCTTCGCCATTTTGTCACCTTACCATCTTGCCTTTTTGTCATCTAGCAGCCTTAACATTTTGTCGTCTTAGCATTTTACCTTGTTGCTGTGTAAAGCTTGTTCTGCCGTTTTGTGGTCTTGTGGTCTTGTGGTCTCATCTTCTTATTGTCTCATCTTCTTATTGTCTCATCTTCTTATTGTCCCATCTTCTTATTGTCTCATCATCTTGTCGTTTCGCCGTCTTCTCGCCTCACTGTCTTCTTGTCTCATCGTCTTCCCGTTTCACCGTTTTCTTGTCTTATATTCTTCTCGTCTCACCTTCTTTACGGTTCACCTTCTTCTTGTCTCACCGTCTTACCGGCTTGATCATGCCACTAATCCAATTACTCTAATAATGCCTGACCAGGCCGCGCCAATCTTTAGCTCCAACTAACGCATTCAGTTCGATAAACTCGTATGCAACTTTTTGTACGTCTTTAAAATTTGTCAGTGTCTTAAATGTCCAACGTTTGAATCACACTGTGCAGTAATCAGTGTTCCATAGCTTATGCTAGAAAAAGTGGATCAAAGTCGCTTGCACTTGTTGCCAGTGTTAGATAAAAAGTGCAAGTAAGCTGCTTTGATCAGGATTAAATCAATTTTTAATTAATTAAAAGTCGGTCTATCAGTCAGTCGAATGTGGGTCCTTGTTTGTGCAATGTTGGCCACTAGCTTGACCACATGTTTGAATGGTTTGATTGTGATTTGTTCATTTTGTTCAAGTGCAGTTTGCTAATTGCAGTTTGTTAATTACAGTTTGTTAATTGCTAACAGTTAATTGCAGTTTTCGTGGTGCACATGCGCACTTTTGTGCAACTTTTTTTCACTTTTTTTCACTTTTTCTCAAGATTTTCATTTAATCAGCGTTTATGCACTGTGGCCAAATTTGAAAAAAGTAACGTGATGATTTTTAATTGTAATTTAACAGTTTTTAAACTCACCTGGCCAGAATAAGGACTAATTGGCAACAGTGTTTTCGTCCAACTCTTTGTGCATTTCACACGTTTCAATGTAATTACTGTAAACTGAAAATGAGACGCAATTGCAAGCGTAATCTGCCATTTAGAACCAATACATTGGCGGATTAAGCCTGTTTTTGTTTTCGTCAATTCGTATCTTGTCTGTCAGCACAAACAGAGTCTGGTCGTAAAATTGGAAAATGTAAAATTAATCTACACGAATCGCATTAATCCAAGCTGGCTTAGGGTGACTTAGTCTACTAAAAGCAAAATCAAATCTGACTGATCAAAATCTTCAGTCACATCAACTGTGTAGTTAACAAGTGTCCATACTGATGTGAAAAGCAACGATAAACTCAAACAGGTTGAAACAGGTAGCCAGCATAAATACGGAATCTTTTTAATGGTTAGCTATTAGCCAAAAGTGTGGTCGGCTTCGAATGTGGTTTTGCGTTGGAACAAGTGCGCATTCAGTTAATTCAGGGGTCCAATCCCTTAAGCCACTTTTCTCGGCATGGGATTCGACAGTGATTGATCTTTAATCTGCCATTACCATGTGAGCTCCATTGTCATCGACTTATTGTCAGCATCGAACTCACAATCGATGTTAACGGCCTGACAACCGACTGGCCCGCATCTCTTTCACTCCGTAGCCATCTAACCATGTGCAGTCTAAAATTCAAATCTGACTTTTCATTCATTTGTGTTATTTCTTCTTAAATTTATATTTACTTACTTTTATCTCACCTTAATCTTCAACTCAATCTCACCTCAATCTTGTGCTAATCAATTTTGCTTTGAGCAAAGTTTTCCAGTATATAGTGTAAGAAAAGATTTCAAATTAATTCGAGTGACAAATTTCAACAACGTTTGACGCCGATCTAAAGTTTGGTAATGTATAGTAGCAATTTTAGACTGAAAGTGATAATTCACCAGTAATCATTAACACATTAACCTTAAATAATTAAATTTTTGTTTATTTATTTTTATTCAAAATTTTTTTAATACAATGCGAATCTTTCGCATGATTAATCTTGGCGATTTCAATGCTGCAAATCTTGAGTAAAAACTAAGTTTCAATATACAACTTTTTTACACTCTAAATGCATTGTAAAGCTTTGTGATTTAACTAATATACTTTGTCATATAAATAATATATGTAAAAATTTTATATATTGGAATTTTAATTCATTTGTGAACACACGTGTATATATAAAGTGAATTAAAGAAAGTTTTATGTCTTCTTATATAAGCATTTGTTAACTTAAATTCAAATTTTATAAAAAATCAAAGGTTTGCAATTTATGTGCATACAGTCGAGCATATATTTTAAAAATACATATATATTAATATGCACAAATAAATATATATATATATATTATCAATATATATGTATATTGAATGCAATGAAAAGCAAACAAAAAAGTTGGATTATTTTAATTAAGCTCGTTTCAGACGTAATTGTGTTTTTCGCTGTTTGCTTTGTATTTCGATCTGTGTTTTGACTCGTATTTTGACTTTTGCTTTCACTTGTGCTTTTTAATTGTGTTTTAACCTGTGTTTCAAAAAAGAAATGAAAAATAAAACAAAAACAAGCCTCGTTTTGGATTGAAATTGAAATTTTTTTATAATTTCAGTATTTAAATTTAATTTAGCTTGCGTGTTAACTACTTTAAGTTTCAACATTGTAATCTTCTAATCATAGTTAATTAAATAATACAACAAATAACTACATAAACAACAACTATTGACATATTGGTAACAGGTCTTTTTAGACAAGATGGATGCTAAAATAATTCAGCATTATTATAAAATGTTACTAAATAAAATAATAAAATAAAATGCATTAAAAACTAATAAAAATAAAATATGAAATTAAAAAAATTGAATTGTTTTATCAATTTCATCAATTTTTTATTGCGATGCTTTTTTAATTTAAAAAAAAAAAAATTGTCTTTCTAAACGTGTTTGAGAAAAGAAATTTTTTTTTAAGTTTTCATCTTAATTCACCTTATTTGAACCGACAAGAATTCAGGCTAGTGAAAGTGGATATTGTACAAGCTTTCAGATGTGTAAAAACAATCAACCTTTTAAAAGTAAATGTCACCGATTCGTGCAAAAGTGAAAAGGATTAAATGTGTTCATTATTCGAATTGTTGTAATTAAAAATTGAGCTAGAAAATAAAGTAAAAAAATTGAGTAGCAAAATTGAGTAGCAAAATTGAGTAGTAAAATTGAGTATTAAAATTGAGTAGCAAAATTAAATAGAAAATAATTTTAAAAAATAATTGTAAGTGAAAAAATATATATAATTATATATGTATTAATTTATTATTATTTTCTGAATTGAAAACGTGTATTTATTGAATAAAAATAAAGCAAAAAAAATTTTTAACTTGACTCGCTTATGAGAAAAGTATTTTAAAGTTTAATTTCTAAATAGTGTTTACGAGTTATTTAGCTCAAAGTAATAACCATTGAACCGAATTAAGTGCCAATCCATCTGGTTGTGATTTTGTGGTGAATCAAATGAAAAGCAAAGAAAAATTGAAAATTTGACGGCATTGGAAGCAAGTTCGATAGAGCATTAGATGAAAGTTGAGAATTAATAAGAAAAACTTAGACTGCATCGATCAGACTGAGCAGTCGAATTTCATATTTAAAGAGCAGTAGAAGGGCCTAACCATGGACGGGTTTAATAGAGGCAGTGGTTGTATTGTGGTGAGCACAAAATGTACAGGTCAGAACAAGAAAGGCTCTAAAATGGGCTGTAGCTCGTTCGAGTGTTCTAAACAAAGTATTTTAAGTGCAATGGACAAATTTGTACGAAGTGTAAGCAACATGCAAAATACCATTTTGGTCCCATCCCGTCTGCGGGACATTAAACTTAAAGCAAGCTTGCCTGATGGCAGTTTTACCAAAGGCTGTGGCAACCACCTGTTTGGTCGTCCATGCCAGTCGCATATCCAGTTGGACAAATTGGCCAAGCCCTTGATCGGCAAAGGCTCCATCAGAAACCCTTTAACAGCCATTAACGAAACAGTGAGGATCAAAGTACCCAGCAGTTTGATGAATACTGATTTGTACAGTTTCTATACCATGTTGGATGAAATCAAGCAGCAACTCCTCTGGGGTCCAGCTAGTGGTGAATCTACCATCTACACCAATGCCAATCCTTATCTGAGCAGTTCTTACCTGAGCTTAAACAATTTCAACATGGCTAGCTGTTCTCCCTTGGGCTCGGCCAAGTGTGGTCTGCAACGAGCCGAGTCCACCTATTCATCTGGCTATTCCTCCAATTCCAGCACCACCAATTCCACCAGCAATCTTAATTTCATCTTGCCCTGCAATGTGGCCAATTCAAACTGTTCGAACGGTTCTGTTTGCAATGCAGACACCCTTCATGGCAGTCTAGGTCTGGGCACTAGTCAAAATGGCTACGTCCACGGTATATCTGGCCTCAATACTAATGCAAATAACAACACCATTGCTAATTGCAACACTATCAACTGTAATGCTATCAACTGTAATGCTATCAACTGTAATGCTATCAACTGTAATGCTATCAACTGTAATGCTATCAACTGTAATGCTATCAACTGCAGCACTATCAACTGTAGTTCTATCGGCCATTTCAATTGCAATACTAATAGTGCTAATTGTAATAATAGTTCAAATTGTATGCTGAATTACAGGTCTTTCAGCGCTGTTAATTGCAATGCTGCTAGCAGTGCCAATAGCATTGCTAATTGCAATGTCAACAATTTGGTCAATGGTAATACAATGAGTAATATAAATGTTAATTCTATTAATATTATTAACAGTAATATTAATTTAAATGTTAACGGTAATAGTAATAATTTGAATAGCTCTAATAACGGCAACAGCATGTGTCAAAGCAACAGCAGTTCAAGCAGTCCTATTAATTCAAGCATAGGCAACGGCGCAATCAAACTAGGCACTGGCAGCAAATTAATTGATTGTGATCTTGAGTTCGAATTAGATTCTGTATCTACCGATCGTACTGAACAGCAATTGGATCAAAGTCAACATTTGGCTGCGGCATTCAAACACCACCTACAAGCTTTGCACACTATTTTGGACCAACTGACCAATTCAGCTGATTATTTAACCCGCAACTACGAGCTTGAACTAGAGGAACAATGACGTCTTGGCATTGTGCAATTTGATCTAACTAGGTTAATTTAGTTTGATCTTTTATTAAACTAAATTTTCACTTAACTTAAACCGCGAAATTGATTATTTGCAAAATTTTCTTTTAAAAACTGTCAAATTTTCGCCAATCATTGCTATTATTTCTTCATTTTATTGTTTGAATATTTTTCGTCAAATAAATTAAGTTTTAATTATTATTTTACTATGCCTAATCATCACGTTTGCTCTTCAAGACCCTTTCTACCATACGGAACAAATTACTGAATATACATAATAAACATTTTCACATACATCAACATCATAAAAAAATACAAAAACTTACATTACATGAGCAAATACTAGTTGTAAATATATATATTGTTAATTTATTATTAAAAGGATAGTAATATATTTGTTAAAGAATACTTAAATTAAAAACTCAACTCCAAAAAAAAAAAATAATAAATGTATTTTTAAATATAAATGTATATATATGTATGTTTATATATTTTATCATATGAAAATAATTTCAGCGCAAATATAATACAAAGTATGATTTTTATTTTTATAAAGAATACAATGTTTTATAAAGGTGATACTTTAATTAATTTTATTCATTATGTAAATATATAAACAGTATAGAAAAATAGATCATAAAATTATTAAATACATAAATTCGATAATGTATGTTTATATATTAATATATCATATATATATATATTTTTTTTTTAATATATTATGCATAAATTTTTATTTTATGTTTTCATATTTAACAAACGTATATATATAATACGTTAAAAACCATTTTTTAAAAAAGATAGTTTATTTTCTTCGTAAATTTAAATTATCATTAAAATTAAACAGGTCAAAAAACTGATTTTAAAAAAATTATTGAGCAGATATATTTATTGGCTAAGAAACTAAACTTATTTAATTTCAAAATTATTACAAAAAATGATAGACAAACGTTTCATTTAAAAACATTAGGATACAAAAAATATTTATGGATTGATATATTTAAAAAATATTTACATTTTAAATAATTTGCAAATTGTTTACAAATTATATTTTGATCTTAATGATCAATACAATTAAAACTTAATTGTCCAACTAAAGATTAATACTAAAAAATATGCAATCAATGAATAAGCTCTTAAAGTAATGCTTGAATTACAATTTAAATTTAATTCATTTAAATTGATCAGTGAATGATATGTTCGATTATTTGTTATTGTAATTGTTAGATTATGCTTAAGTAAGCGCATTATGCTTAATTTATGATTTGGTTGTTCATTATAGCATTGCATTTGTTTAAATAATTGATAATTGCGTGATAAATGCTCATAATTAAGTAAATGATTTTTCCGAAAATCTTTCATCCATTTTTTTAGCCAATTTTCAAGCCACATTAATTTACAAGAGCAAATGAGTGGATTATTTTGTAAATATAAACCTCCTAATTACAAAAAAAAATTAAATTAAAACAAAAAATAGTATTTAAATCATATTAATATTTACCTGAAAAACGCAATAAATTTACCGAATTATTTTGTTTAAGTATTGAATTATTATCCTGATTAACATCAAAATTCATTACTGACTCATCTATATTTGTTAATTGATTATTACTTAAATCAACTGTCATGTATTTAATATCTGATAAGTATCTTAAAAGGCCTTCTGGTAACTGATTAATACTTGTTTTTATAATTCTTAAAGTTAAATCTGAGATATAATACAAACCTAAATTAAATTAGTAAAAATTTATATTTTAATTTACTGTTTTAAATTAAATTTTAAATTATTTACCTAAAAATGCGTCTGGTAATATTTTTTTTAATTTTTCACCTGTTATTATAAGCTCTTTTAATTTAGCTCCAAATGCCCATTGAATTTGATGAGACAATATAGTTTCTTGTACTTCTATTAAAGCAATTCTTAATGAAAGCATTTTTGCAAGAAGGTCATAAAGTCGAAAAGACCTAACGTTTGGATATGTTGATGTTTTTATATACGTTAAATATCTATATTTTAAATAAATTAATAAATTTTTATTAATTCAAATTATTAAGACAAAAAAAAATTATAAAACTTACTTATGATCATAAAATAAACGTGAATCAATATATTTTAGGGCTAATCCTCTCATATCTATTATTCGAAGTTTTTTGAGATCTGATAAAGAACCTGATTCTAATATTTCAATTGGATTATTAGCAATATTTAATTCGCTTAAATCATTTAAATATTTCCATAAACCACGAGGAATTTCTGCAATTAAATTTTTTGAAATATCCAAAAGTCTCAGTTTTCTTGTTTTACTTAATTGACTTGTTAAAATTGAAGTTAGTGAATTATTAGAAAACTTAAGTTCAATTAATTCAGGCAATTCTAATTTTGGCAAAGTTTCAATACTACAATTATTTAACACCAATTTTCTTAATTTTTGTAAAGAGTTAAATGTATTTTGATGTATAGAATATAGTATATTGTTACTAAGATCCAAAGATATTAAATTTTTGATATGATTAAAACTGTCTCCATTTAATTCAATAATTAAATTATTTTTTAATTTAAGATTAATTAAATTTAAACATGTTCCCAATTGTCTAGGTATATTACTTAAGAGATTATTATTTAATTTTAAAATTTGAAGAGATTTAGAAATTCCAAAACAATTAGATGTAAAAGGTAATCCAGATAATTGATTTCCACTAAAATCTAAAAATTCTAATGTTGTATTAACAAAATAATTATCTATTAATTTATTTATAAGATTATTACTTAAATTTAAATATATTAATTTTTTACTTTTACCAAAAATTTCACTAAATTTAGTTAAATTTTCAATTTTATTAAATGATAAATCTAATGATTGAAGTTGTTCACAACAACTTAATGTTTCATCTGGATTTGAAGAATTTTCATTATCAATTGAATTTATACTATTATTTTTAAATGAAATTATTTGAAGATTTGTACATATTGATAATGCTTTTACTGGGAATTTAACAAATTTATTATCATTAATAAATAATTTTATTAAATTTTTGCATATAATTTTAATAAATTCAATAGGTAAATTTGATATTTGATTAAAGCTAAAATCTAAACTAATAATATTTAATTGCAAATCATCTTCCATTTCAATATTATTACTCAAATAGTTTTTGCTTTTATTTTGAAATATTAATTGATTCTCTGATGATAAATCAAAATTAACTAAAATTTCTGTTATTTGATTATGAGACACATTAAGATTTAAACCAACAATTTTAACTGAATTTAAATTTTCTATTGTTTGACGACTACCTGGTTGTTCGTCATTTAACATTTGCATTTTGTTTTTTACAATTAAATCACTATAATTAAATATATTCAATGAAAATTTTTTTAATAAATTATGTTGTAAATAAAGATTTTTTAAATTTTTTAAATTAGAAAATGAAGAAGGTTCAATTTCACTTATTAAATTCCTTGATAAAATTATACTATTTAATTGGGGTAAATCAAAAAAGGAATTTTTTTTTATTGTTTTAATATTATTACCTTGCAAAACTAAATTAATTATTTGACGTAAAGATTTGAAACTATATGATTTTATAATATCAATTTGATTTTCACTTAAAATTATATTTCTTAATTTTGTATGTTTTGATGAATTAAAAATATTTATTGGTAATTGTTTAATTTGATTGCTTTCTAAATCTAGATGAACAAGCATTGTTAAATTTTCTAAAGATTTTGATTCTAAATTTTTTAAATTATTATAGCTTATTTCTAAAAATTCAACATTTTTTAAACTAGTAATACCTTTATTTAAACTATAATTTGATTGATCATTTTTTAGTTTATTTGAATAATTACTTAATTCAAAAATACTAAGTTTTCTATTGAGAGGAGTAAATAATTCATTTTCAATTATTAGAAAATTGTCAATAGATATTTTTAATTCTCTTAAATTTATACATTGTTTAAATGCATCTTTTTCAATAAATTTTAAATTATTTTTACTTAAAATTAACGAAAACAAAGATTTAGTCCAACCACCTAAATCTGATTTAGTTATTTTTTCAATTTTATTATCTTGAAGATTTAATTTAATAATTTTTTTTAAATTTTCCAACATCGATGAGGGAATTTTAGTTAAAAAATTAGATGATAAATCGATTGCCTGTAAAGTATTGCTACTATTTTTAAATGCGTTCTGTTCAATATAAGTTAGTCGATTTTCTCTTAATGATAAAGTTTGTAACTTATTTAAAATAGATAAACTGTCACCCAAAATTTCTAAATTATTAAAATTTAAATCTAAAACTTTTAAACTGTTTTCCAATGGTCCTTTAAATGAATTACTATTTAAAACGGTAAGTCGATTGTTTGATAAAACTAACCTTTCAATTTCAACAGATTTAAAAACGTTTTCTCCCAATGATCTTAGTTGGTTAGAATCTAAATGCAAGTCTCGAATAAATAATTTAGCATCATTAATTTTATTATCAAAAGAATTTGCTTGATAATTGAGTAAAGGGTTTTCACTTTTCGAATACAAAGTAATTGATTCTTTAGTTTTTGCAAATTTAGCGTCCTTATTTATTTTGCTACTAAATTCAAAAAATTTATTATTCAAATTTGAAATTAAATTATGGCTTAAATCGAGAATTTCAATACTGTTTACTGGCAAAAGCCATTCATCAGGAAGTGTTTTGATTATATTGCCTCTAAATTGAAGCCATTTTAAATTTTTTAAATTTTTAAAACTAGCGATTGGAAGCTTATCAATCAAATTATTGGCTAAACTTAAAGAACTAAGACCAGAAGGAAATGGACGCCCTTCGATTTTGCTAATTATATTGTTATCCAAATCTAATGATTCAAGATTGTGAAGTTGTGAAAAGACTTGTCCAGAAATAATAGAAAGAAAATTGTCGCTTAATAATAGACTTCTCAAAGAAAGAACTCCGTGTTCATTTTTGTCCGAGTTTTTTTCAATATCGCTAGTAGCTTGATGAGCATCGTTTTGGTATAACTCTTTATCAACTTGAACTGAATCTGATTTTTTGGTTTTAATTGTTTTGGAATGATAATGGTGATGACGATGTTTGTGATCAAACTTTCGAAAATCACGTTTCAATAGGATTTGTTGGCTAAATTGAATTTGAGAAGCGTTTTTCGGCCTGAACCAGTCATTATGATACCTGTGCACATTAGAGCGTTTTTTCCTCCTGTAGTGCTGACGATCTTCGTAGAAGTTCCTGTACTTATCATCATTAATCATGATAGTGTTTCCAGAATTGGGCAATAAATCACTGGCTTTGATTTGTTCAATGCGATTGCCTTTCAAATTAAGCCATTGTAAAATAGGCAATTTGGTCAAGGCGCTTGCTGGGAACTCGCTCAGCTGGTTGAAGCTCAAATCTAGGGCAGTCAAAGTGGACTCTGTTCCAACAAACGCGTCTTTGTCAATGATTTGTATGTGGGAACGAATCAGAGTGACCGAAGAAATTTGAGCTGAACGGAAAGCGTTTGGCGACAGCACACTAAGACGTTTGCAGCCAATCAAGTTAAGACGGTATAAATGTCCTGAGGGCAGATTGGGGATGCTGTGAAAAGGGGCTGACAAACAGGTAACCTCATTGAGTTTACTGTGGGAGTAGATATTGGAGCCATCGTGGCCTAAAGAAGGAGAGCTGAAAGAGTCGTCTAAAATAGACGGATCGGTGTTGGGTTGGATGCTGGCAGGTTGAGTTCCATCTAGTGTCAGGCTTTGTACGTTTTCGGTTGTACAGGTGCACAGTTTGTTAAAGGAACAAGGCTCAGTAGTGCTAGTCGTGATAGTGGTCTTGTGGTGGATTGGGTCGTTGTCTACTGAGTCAGTGTCTGAACTTGATACAATTACCAGTTGGCTGTTCAAAAACAGTGCAATCACCAATATGCAGTGTATGTATTTCATGCTGCCCATCAACTTGCTCATTCTTTTCTTGTTCTTCTTCTCTCTTTTCACTTTTCCGACTATGTCGACCCTTGTAGTCTTGCTTTCACCTGCTAAATTCCGGCTTGCTTTATCAAAATTTTTACCTTTGTGCCTTCGGACAATTTGCAATTGTAATTAGTTTTCTCTAAACCTAACCATTACTGACCAAATATTTCACTTTTATCCATGCAAATCCGATTTTGGTTAAAATTTCCCTCAACGTTCTTTCATGCTGCGATCAACAAACCCACAACCAAGTCTGATTTCCAAATACGCTCTAACCTAAATCATATTTCTCTTGCTTTTCACTTTTTCAAACTGCTTTCCAATCCAAATCGTGTTGATCGTGTTCCAAACAATTTCTTCATTTCACAAGTTCCAAATTTTAATTTGCTTCCGACTTGCCGCAATATCTAAAAAAATATATTAAACTCATATTAAACTTAATAAATGTTAAGTTAATAACATTCCTATCTCAAACTAGCGACTGGCCAACTTTGACCATTAATCAATTTCTTAAAAAACACTTTTAAAAAAACAAACAATAAATTTTTACGTTCGTGTACTCCTAAATGTATGAACATGTTTCATATCTAACTTTAATTGTGAAATATTTAATTGCAAATCAAATTAATTTAACATAAAATTCTTTTAATAAATTTCATATAAATACAAAACTCATATAAATATTTATCTAAAAATAGAAAGTTAGTGTAATACTAAAAAAAAAAAACAAACAAAAATCTAACATTAAACCGAAATTGGTGTAAAAATGATTGAAATTAAAAAAACTTAATTTAATAATAATTTAATATGTTGCCCATCAACACATGAAATAAAACGGAATGCTTTATTGAGAAAAGTTGATCATCCGCGCAAAGCCATAGAAAAATAGATTTAATAATAATAACAATTTTATTGGATCCGTTCAAAACCATTTCTTTGTCAAGTTTATTCCAACTTTGACATTGTCTAAATAAACACGTGTGAACACGTGTGCATGGTTCAATTGCCACACGCATCATATCAGTTTTCAAATATACTAAAAGAAATTGTAAGTCACTTTGCTTGCAATCAAACATTAGTTTATTTTGAATGTTAGTTTACTGATAAAAGGCAATAAAAAGAGTATTTATAATTACAGATTTTATCTTCACCAGCATCTGCTAAACTTAGTCTCTTGTGTCCAAGAAAAATGAAAACAAGCTTAGGTTAGGTGCACTCTTGCATCTGATAAGAATTGACTAAGTCAGCTATTCAAAACTAGACTAGCTAAATTATGATGTACATATGAATCTAGTTTAGTAAGAAAAATTTTGTGTCAATTAGAAAAAAAAACTACTACTTGTTCTAGAATAATTTTACTTGTTCAGAGCCAGAAGCAAATACACAAAAATTTTAAATCAAAAACTATTATATTTATTTGAAATATTTAAGTACACAATAAAATGTCTTAAAGCAAATATTTAATATTTATGGTGGCAAGGTTGCATTGTTTTTGCTACTGTTTTAGGATTTAAATCTTTAGTTTTTTTTCATTGAGATTAAAGTATTTTTTTTTACTATAGATTGAAAGTTTATATTTTTTTAAAACGGTTTGTTTGATTATTATTTTTTTTTCTTTTATTCTAGTTTGATCTTTTTTCATATTTTTTTAGCAAAAAAGTTTTGTTTTTAACTTAGTATAAAATAAAGTCAATTTTATATTTAAGAACATCCTGTGTTATACAAAGCCATTGGTTAGTGAAAATAAAACCAGTGACACATGGACATTGTGATTAGAAGAAATAAGAGATAAAAAACATAAATAAAAAAAAATAGACTAAAAGAAAAAACTAAATTACACGTTTATTTGCTTAAAGATTCACCTTAAACAGTTATTTTAGATAGAATAAGAAAAGTGAAAGCGACGACAATTATAAGTATTTAAAAAAAAAACAAACAATGAAGAAAAAGGATAAACTAAATAAGAAAAACATGCTTGAAATCAGTGTTTCACTTATTGAAAGCATTATACCCATCAGTTAATCCTATGCCATTTAAACCCAACTAGTTTTCATTGCCATTTTAATCCTTGGCTTGGCAGGTTGTTTGAACACATTTAGTATTTAAGACTGAAAAACTAATGCCAAGATTTTTTCTATTTAACTGGTCATTCGAGCATCTTTATCCGACAGCAGCTGGCTATTGTTCCTATTCTAGTGGATTTATTCACATTTTTTGAATAGTTGCTCTTCTTTGTCACATTAGTTTGTAATCTTAACTTTGGTAAAAAATTGCAAAATATTTTTATAGCAAATGTGTTTACTATTGGTCATTAAGTTGCTTTATTTGATAGCACTGGGTGTTTTCTACCTTGGTTTTTACTTTTTTCTATTATGTTACAAAAATTTTGAAATTTGTCTACACACTTATCGTTCAAAATAATATTGGACTTTTTTTTTCATCATCAATACTATATTTAGTTTCTTAATTTTTTTATTTTTGCTTACGCCATTTGAACTTTCTTAACGCCCTTTTCTTTTTTCATTAAAAGCTACTTTTTTTGCTTTACTCAAGAACAATTGCATTTGTTCATAAGAAACTGGACCAAGTGTCGCCTTTATTATAGCATGGTAATAAAGTGCATCTGCTGCATCTTTTTACTTAATTTTAATACAAAGCTGGCTATTTTTTCAAAACAAAAACAACTTATCGACTACAAGCCATTTGCCAATGTCACTGTACCATCAGACCCAACTTGCTATTAAATTAGGGTCATGTGTAAATGATTGCAAAAAGAGTAAAAGAGGTGTTTGAACGTTTAGCCGGTAACCGGCTGTTTACCGGCTTTATAAAATTTTACAGACTTTTACTGTTATTTTTCAGGTTCAAACATGTCAAAGCCAAATTGAAAGCATGTTTTCATCCACAGCCTGTTTTTTTAGATCTTACAGTATCTTTTTATATAAAAAATTTTTACTTACAACAAAGTTTTTTTTTTATAAATTTATAGGCAATTGAAAAAAAGGGCAAAAAAAAATAGTGAAAATAAACTAGTACAATTAATCATCAAAATATCAAAAAACATCATAATTCATAACATTTTATTAATTGATTTTAAGTTCTATTTTTTAGATTCAAGCTTTTAATAGGTCAAAAATAGAACTGTCAACAATAAATTAAAACAAAAAACTTAACTTATTCCTTACGGAATTAAAACGAAGCAGTAATTTACATAAGAATTTTATTAAATTTCTATTGTTTTTTATTTAAATTTTTTATTAAAAATTAAAAAAATATTTATTTATAAATTAATTGCATTTTTAAAATAATTTCTTTGTTCATTTGTAATTAAGTTATTATTTTAATGTTTTATAATTTTTTAATTTACCAAAAGTTAAGTTACTTTACTTAAAGCAAGTGGTAAATAATTAAGATGAAAATATAAAAATGGTTTGATTTTCAAATAGGTCAAGACCAGTGAGAAATTAAAAGTTTTAAATAAAACAACAGTGGATTGGGATTTATCTAACTTGCAACCACAATTCTGATTTAAATTGGGACAAAACTAAACTTTATGATTACTATAGTTGGAAATTGCCCTGTAGAGACTGGTTTTTGATTGTGTTTGAACATAAACTGACATCATTCAATGTATCAAAGCCTAAACAGATCTGTAAATTTAGACTTAAACAAAATCAAAATTATTTTATAAAAAATGAAATTTAAATCTTTATTATGCTTATGTGTAAAATTGAGCTAAAAAAAAAATGTAGATTTTAAAAAGGTTTTATTTAAAAAAATATATTTTAAACAAAAGTTAAAAAAAAAGTAACAAATCTTAAGTAAAAACAGTTAATCCTAGCTAGAAATTGAAAATCAAACTTCTTGTGTTTTTAGATACGAAACCTGAATACGGCAATTGTATGCTAATTTGATCGTGGAAATAAGCGGCAAAAAGCATGTCAGGCGAATTTTGATTAGAAGTAAACATTTTATTATTTATTTCTATTTCCGTTTTGTTTTGCTTTAGGCTTGTGTAAGTAGAAAACTCTTTTAAAACTGACCATCGATAGTGGTTGGAATAAAAAACTACTTAGAAAAATATAGATTAAAGTTTGGGTGAAAAAAAAAATAAAAAAAGCCAGACATGTGTCCAGAAGCTATTATCCATCTGCACAATTGGTGCACATCCCCTACTCAAACATGCATTGAATTTGCTTCGCAAGCGTTTACAGCGCGGCAAATAATCGCGTTTAAATATAATACAAATCACGACCGCAAAAAAGCAAAATAAATACACTAGAAATTGGTAAAAATGAGAAAATAGCTGTGATGGAGTAAAAACAGAAAATAAATAATAAAACAAAAAGCATCAAAGTAAATGGTTTTAATTATGATTGTAAACACAAGCTAAGGACAAGAAGGACAGGAATAAACAGTTCAAGAAGCAAAGTTCACAGTTAATTGAACAATTTATTTCCGTGGGTTCACTTGGTTTGATTTAGAAAAAAAAGTGCATTTAAAGTAAAGGAAGAGCAACTAGGTACATCAAACTGAATTCATCGTGACAAGAATAGCTTAGAACGTAGCAATATTAAAATTAGTTTTTCTTAAATTTTGTGGTTTTTAATTAAGTTTATATTTGTAACATTTTTGTATCATTTTTTATCTAAAGTTTACATTTTATTTTGTTTTGATTAAAAATTTTATATTGAATTAAATTGACCTTTTACAAAATATAAACAATTAAAATATATTCATAAATTAATAAATTAAACTATTTTAGTTAAAATTTGTTTAAACATTAGTGATTGTATCAATAACCGATTCAAATTGAAAAAAAAATAAATTTATAAAAAAATCAAATGTTTTAGTTTTTATAAATTTCAGATTCAATTGTAAAAACAGCGTGAGTAGAATTTTATTGTAACTTGTAACTTTGTTAAACTAAACAATACTAATGCAAATTTTTTTTTTTTTTTGATTTCAAACTAAGTAATCTTAAAGAAATCAACTAAAATCAGTTTGCCAAAATAGCAATTCTTAAAATAAGATGCTAATGCACTTTAAATTAAGCTCATTACTCATACTGTTTTTTTAAGTTAAGAGTTTTTTCAAGTTTGATACTTGCAAAAAATGGGTTTGTTTGCTTCATTTCACATTAACTAAATCTAAATTGGAAAAAAAAATTTTTTTTTTATATATTGTGAATGTCAATTTTGATGTATTTAAAAATCTTAAAAATTTAAGAAATATTTATTTTTTATTATTGTTTTAAATTGATTGAATTCAATGACAGAATTTTAATTGAGAATAATAATAATAAAAAACTTAATTTTTTGTAAAATATTATTTTAATAAAATATTGAAAATTTTTTAAGTATTTTATTTTTATATATATTTAGTGTTAATTTATTTGGCTTATTTTTTTTTTTTTCTAGTTTAATTTCCTTTGTTTAATGTTTCGTGCATAATTACTTTAACCGGTTTTAGTTTAGTTCAAATTTAACACTGTTATTTTTTTTTTTATAGTGTAAATCCACAATTAGTTACAATCGGCTTAATTGTAGCGTTTAATTGCGCATTCCAATAGAAAAGCAATCTGTGATACAGACAAAACAACTTAACATTGGAATGTTTTTTTCAAATTACAAGACTAGTGTTAATAACAATTTAACAAATCTAAAAATAAATCTAAAAATAAAACAAAAAACCAAATTTTATTAAAATATAAATTGATTTATCATTAACTGGTCTAAATAACAGTTAACTTAAAAATTAAATTTTTTTTTTGCAATAAGTATTTTTTTTTAATAAAAATTTATTAATTGATTTTTTTAAATTTAAATCAAGCATATATATATTAAGAAATTTTAAATAGCAAAATTAGATTTTTTTTTGTTAATCGTTAGATTATTTTATACATTGACCTTGATTATATTTTAAAATTTTAGTTTTGATTAATATTAATAAGTTTTTTGTCACAAAATTTAAAATTTTTCCTAATTTAAAAAAAAAATTTAATTTTATAAAAACAATTTCTTATATTGGTTATGATAAAATACTAGTAAAATATAATTTTATAAATTGAAATACAAATTAGAATAAAATAAAATATACATTAAATTTTCTTTAAAGTAAAAATGAAAAATGATTACAAATTGAGTAAATTTTTTTTTTTTTATATTAATCGCAATGGAAAGTTACTAATTTTACGTATATTGCAATTGTTTAAATTAAAAATTGCAATCTTAATAATTTAATAACAAACAATTTTTTAAAAAATTAAGTAAAATATTTGCTACATTTTCCAAAAATAATTTTTTTTTCCATTTAAATCTAAAATAACAGTTAATTTTTTTATTTTTTTTTTTACTAAAACAATTAATAATAAAAAAATAATTTAAGTAAAAAAAATTTAATTTAGTTTTAATACGACAATTCAATATCATATTACATATTGCATTCATAAAATTGATTATAAATTTGATAATAAAGATTTTAATAAATTTTGAATATTATTATAAATTTATAATTTTTAAAATTTATATATTAAAATTTAATAAAAACAATAAAATTATTGGTTTTAATAAATTAATTTGTAAATTTTATTAAATTTCTACATAACATTTTATAAATAAATAAATCAAAAATATTTTGATAATCCAAATTTTAATGTAAATTTAAATAGTTTAAGTTTATTGTGAAATATAAAAAAAAATATAATTTACTAAAACTAATATCAAAGAACACATAAATAACGTATTGTATCATTGCAATAGGCAAAATGTAATCATTTGTTTAATTTTTGTTTCTCTTTTCATAGTGTGGAAACTTTTTTATCGCGATATAATAAACAAGTTTTTCTTGTTGTTTTATTAAAACTGAAAATATTTAACATTTATTTTAGAATTGTTAAAATTTACTAAAATTTAATTTTTATTTTAAAATTTTAAATTAAATAAAAAATTAACTTAATTTAAAATCAATGTTTAATTTGAATTATTTAAATATAATATTTACTTCACAAACGTTAAGAAACAATTTTTTTTAAAATACATTTTTTTAAAACTATAATTTAAACAATATAAAATTTAAACTTGTATTTAATGAATAAAATTGACAGTCTTAACAAATAAAACAAATAAAAAAAATATAAAAATAAAAATAAAAAATATGAACAAAATCAAGTTTTAACAAAAAATAATTTTATCAATAGTAAAAATCAGACATTTTGATTGCTAATGTTTAAAGCTTTTACGTAAATAATGTAAACCACACATCCCATGGGTTGAACGGCTTATGAAGATATATATGCTTAGTTGTAGGAGTCTAAATAGACCAATATGTTTTCACAAGAGACAAGTTGAAAATTAAGCGCAACAACAAGTCTAACTATTATTTAAACATGGGATCAAATGAAAATAATATTTAACATTGACCAAGCTTTTTATGAAAACTGATCTCAAATTTTAACACACTAGAGGGATTAAAATTAAAAGTATCTGACCAATATCTAAATATTGGCTTGGGTTTGACTTTGTTGATCACGCCTTTTCAACTTATTTTTTCTGCCTTTTTGTAGTATCATTTACTCACCAATTATACCTAAGAGAATATTAAAAAAAATTCAACAAAGATATAAAACAGAAAACTTGCTTAATTATCTTTACAGATAATCCACTAACTGAATAAATTCTTTGCCTAGTTATTTAAATATTTTTTATTCATCTTACAATACTACTTAAATTAATCGATTAAACATGAATATAGCCATTGCTTCACAATGACTTTTTTTTTTAAAATTAAAAATGTTTTTATTTTACAAGTCAAAACGCTATGATATTATATATCTAAATATGTTGTTGATAAGGTCACATTTTTTATACTAATACATTTATTTTTTTTTAAATTAGCTATTTTATATGAACTCTTTGTATATAAATATAAATTAATTAAAAAAAAAAATAAATTTAAAAAAAAACTTAGAAAATTATACTAACAAAATTTAGCAAAATAAAAAAGCAAACTTGTTTTTATTAGCAAATAAAATAAGGAAATTTTTAATTAGTTTCAAGTAAAATTTTAAAATTTTCCCATTTAATTCTAGAAAAAAAAAAAAATAATGGAAACCACGTTATTAACAAATATTTGAAATTTTACTAAAAACTAATATTTGCATAATTGGTTTTAAAAATGTACTTTTAATATTTAAATTGACAAATAAATAAATTTAATTTTTTAAAATTAAATTTAAAATCCGATTTTATTATCCATTTTAAAATGTAAAAATAAAATAATTTTAAATGGACAAGTAAAATAACAGTAAAATTCAAATTTAAAAAAATAATATATTTAAAGAAATTTAAAATTTATAATTAGGTATATTAAATTTAACAAATAAATAAATAATTTTAAAACAAATTATTTTGTTATAATTTAATTAATATAAATAAAATTTTTATTTATTTTAAATTATTATATTTTTTTCAAAAATTGAATTGATTAATAAAAAAATTAATTGTAAAATAAAAATTAATTACAATCATTTAAAATGGAAAATTATTTAAATTTTTAATAAATCAAATTTCAATAGTATTTGGTTATATTTTTAACATTAATATTAATGTGCATATATAATTTAATAATCTTATAGATTTTAATTGTTTTTTCAATACATTAAATTTTTAATTTAATTTTATACAAATAAATAAAAAGTTGAAAATACTTTTTTAAAAATTTTAATTGTCATTGTACAATTAATTAACTCAAAACAATAAAATTAGGAAAATATCAATTTGAAATACCTTTAACTAATTATATTATTAAAAAACTTAAAAATTAAATAATTTTTATTATAATATTTATATCAGTTATTTACCTACGTTTAATTTATTATAAAAACATAATGTTTATAAATATTTTTTCTAAATATACAACAAATTAATTATAATTTTCGGTTACCTATACAAATAAGAATTATAAAAATAAATTTTTTCTCAAACTTAAAAAAATTAATCTATAAATAATTTTTTAAATAAATCATAATTTAATTTTATTTTGAACAAAAATAAAGAAATAAATAAATTTTCAAAAATGTTAATTAAAAAATATAAAATTGAAAATTAAACATACGTCAAATAATGTTATTTTATTATTAAGAAAAAATAATTAATTTAAAATAAAACAAAAATTGAATTTCATCTTTAATTAATTTAGTAATTATAAAAAAATTAAAAAAATAAATAAATAAACAAATTATTATGTAATTTTTTAATTATGGTAAAAGATTCCATTTTGATAACTAATTAATAAAACCAGATTTTGTAGCAAATATAAATTTACTACTCAGAGTTCGGGAATAAAGAAGGACACCTGTGAATGACGGTCTCAGTGAGATCGTACTCTTTATTTTAAAAATCAAAAATGGTTATACAGATTTCGATAGTCTCGTATCACTACCATAACAAATTCACTATCTTTTTATTATCTTGCGCGTCTCGCTTCTTATACTCTCTGTTCATTTGCTTTTCCTTAGGATTGATACTAATATATTAATGTTTCAATTGCTCGCATTAATATTATAGCACTCGCATAGCTTGAACTCGCTTAGCATAGCTTAGCACGCAGCATAGCTTGCTTCATGATGCTCGCTTCGCTTTCTCAGTATTTATGCGCTATACTACAAAGGGATATCATAATTGTCACAGACAACTTTCTCAGTATTTACGCGCTTTACTACAAAGGGATATCATAATTGTCACAGACAACTTCTCTTAGCGGAATTTTCTCAGTGTTCAGAGACTGATATTAAGCTTAGGCTAACATTCCTCCGACAGGCTAGCACACGGGAACGCGCTATCCAGACTCCGATACTCTTACAGTCATCAAGTCGATACGCTCTGCATCGCTGTGCTCCTTTAAATCTGTTACCTAACTCTAATACTCAGCTATCTCTCTCTCTCACTTGATACTCTTTTCTCTCTAACGTGAAGGTCACCGTGATTTCAATTATTGTAAAAATCCATTTACAACAATTTATATATTTTTCAAAACATTTGAATAAATTTTAAAATTTTAAAAATTTGTCTATTATTTACAGATATAAATCAAAATTTTTTATAATTTTAATTATATTTAAAAAGTTACAAAATAAACACACCTTCATTTAAAGAAACGCCTTTAAAATTACCTAATAAATTAAATCTTCTTGACTCTAATCATTTAATCAAAATATACTTATATTTAAAATTTTAAAATCTAGAGTTTTTAATTACTAAAATTAAAAAAAAAATCTAGTGTTTAAAGGCATAAAAAAATTGAAAAATGGTTAGAATATTTCAATTATTAAATAAAATATGACATAAAAAATTTTTTATTATCGTTTTAATAATTTGATTTTTTAAATAAAAAATTTATATAAAAATATAATTTAATGTATATATACTTTTTTTAAATTAAGTGATTTTAGACATACATGTTAAATTTTAAATAATCTATATCTTATTATAGAAATAAAAAGTATTAATTTTAACACAAGTGAAAAAAATAGTAAATTTGTGCAGTTTAAATTCTTTTTTACATTTTTTTTTTTTAAAAAAAATGTTATTAATTAATTTTCATTTGCAACTAATTATTGGAATAATATTTTGTTTAATATCAACTACAATCACATCTAATAATGTCACCATCAAAAAGTTTATTGAAATTGGTCCTTCACAATTATTTTGGGAAAATTTAAATAAAAATTTAAATAGTACCTTTGTAAATAAACAATGTAAATTTGATTTAAATTTAGTACAACAAGGTGTAGCAGATAATGATGAAACAATGACAAGATGTATGTTTTTTATTTTTTCAAAAAATATATTAAAATTTTTAACTTTAATTTAATTAAAAAAAACTAGTGATTATAATATTTATTTTTTAGTTCAACTTTATAGTGCAACTGGATTAAAAAAATTATTAACATCAAATTATATGAATCCAGGAGATTATGATCGATGTCTTGATTTTGATGAAAAGTTTAAAGGAAAATATTGCATGATTTCTGCTATCCCAGAAGATATTTTATTAGATAAAAAAAATTTAGAAAATAGTTTAGATAAATATCAATATTTTGCCAAAAATCAAACATTAAAACAAAAATTAGCAAAAATTTTTATGTTTCCATTTTATTTGCAAACTAAAAACGGACTATGTATTCCTTCTTCTTGCACGGAAGAAGAAATTAAAAAAATTATGTCTAAAAGTAAGTTTAATAACTTTTAATTTTTAAGTTTAATTATGACTATAATTTTAATTTAATTATTTAATTATTTGATTTAAATAGTACTTAAAGATAATTATTGGAAAATGGTTAATTATACTGGTTGTGAAGTCAAAAAATCTTATTTAGATAAAATATATAGTTCTAGTGAAGAAACTAAAATGAGTGTGTAAGTTTAAATTTTATAAAATTAAAAATAAAATTAAGTTTCTTTTTTTTTCATATTAAATAGAATATTTTTAATTATTTTTATGTGCATAATTTTAATAGGAAATATAATTCATTTTGTTTTTTTTATTACTAATAATTGTAATTCAAAATTTGCACAATTTACTAAATATTTTTCAGTTGTACACAATTTGAGATTGCTACTGAATAATAAAATGCCTAATCATATTATAGGATTTAATTTGTTTCATCATTTTATTTTATTTTGTATTATTTGGATTCATACTCTTATTTATTTTGGATTTACTCGTGCTTTTTTTGTTATCGGTAAAAATTATTTTTTATTAAATTTTATTTTTAATTTTTCTTTTGTTTTTTAAAATTAAATAGATGGTTTACTTGATGGATTTAAACATTATGATAATATTTTTAAGCATTTATTTATATCGGATACCAATAGTTCAATTTTATTTTTAATTCCGTTAGTATTTTTAATCTTATAAAACTTATTTTTAATTGTTAATTTAATTAAGGGCAGCAACTATGTTTCTTGTCCATAGAGATAAAAATTATAAAAAACAAAAATTTATTTATTTTGTTATTCCAATTATAAAAAAAATTTTAAGATATTTTCCATTTATGATTATATTAATGGCTATCCAATTTACAATGTCTATTTACACTAATGGACCAGTTGCTAAAGGATTACTTTTAGAAACAGAAGATATGTGTCGAAATAATTGGAAAAGCACTATATTTTTTACTAAAATATTTTTATATAAATTTGAAGATTTTGTAAGTTTTAAATAATTATATTTTTAAAAATTTAACCATTTATTTATTTTTAAGATGTGTTTATTTTATACATGGACAATTAATATTGAAATTTTAATAACTATTTGTTTAAGTGTAATTATTTATATATCTCGAACTCATCCTGCTTTCTTACAAACTGTTTCTTTATTGTTTTATATTTTAAGTATAATGCGGCAATTTATAGTCAGTTATGAAAATTTTTTTAAGCCTTCTTTAATTAGTTATCCATTTGATTTTGTGTAAGTCAATTTTTAGTTATTAATAATATTGCTAATATTTTTTTTGTATAGTAAACAAGAAGATCGAATGTTAATTTTGCATGCCTCTTTTTTCAATAATTTATCTCCATTTGCATTAGTGTTTTATACTTTTTCTAAAGTTAATGAAGGAAGTATAAATCGTTTACCTCAGGTAAATGTTTATAATTAGTATTTGTAATAAATTAAAATTAATTTAACAAATTTATTTTTATTTTAATTATAGAGCTTAAACTCGACAATTACAATTTTTCTCATTATATTGACCATATTTGCACAAATGTTTAACTTTTTATTCACATTTCATTTAATTCCTCAAACACCGTTGATAAATGCAAGTATATCTACATTCTTTAAAAATGTTTCTCCCATATTATTTTGTTGGTGCTAT
This sequence comes from Pyemotes zhonghuajia, assembly GCA_025170145.1. Lineage (NCBI taxonomy): Eukaryota > Metazoa > Arthropoda > Arachnida > Trombidiformes > Pyemotidae > Pyemotes > Pyemotes zhonghuajia. The sequence goes on from CM045845.1 coordinate 11,443,694, forward strand.
TTTACTTATAATTCAGTCCCTTTGAAAGAGATTTTATTTCAATTTAAATTTCATTTATTTATTAAAAAATTAGCTAAAAAAAAAGCTAAAATTTCAAATGAAAAATTTAAAAATAATGCAAACGATGTTCATTTAAAAAAGATTGTTCAAATAGCTGATTGTTTTAAGCCGGAAGTTAAAAACTGTTTTACTATAATGGCGGATGAAAACCAAAATAATTTAAAAGTTCAGAATATGCATACTGATAAAAAAATAATGGAAATCAAAATAAAAAAAAATGAAAATTTTAAAAAAATTGACAATGGTTCTCTAAAGCATTTATTTTGTATTTTATACAAATTGACACGGTCATTATATTTCACTCATCACTTTGTTTCTTTATACCGAATTTTTGAATTAAGATCTCCATTAGAATTGACCACTTCAAATATAGTAAGCATTTTTTTTTTTTATAATTAGTATATAAATAATTTTTTATTTCTTAGGTTGAATACATTTTTTCAGGATTCTGTTTTCAATATGCTATTGCAGTTTTATTTTTTATTTTTATTGAAATTCCAGTTTCTACTACAATTGAATTAATTTTAAAAACAATAATGTAAATACTATTTTTATTTAATTAATTTTTAAAATAGCATATTTAGCATTTTAAAAGATTAATAAATAAACATCAAAAGATTATTTATCACATATAAAAAATTAATATTTTACAATAAAACATTATTAAAATGTTTTAGTTAAATATGTTAAATTTATGTTAAAAAAATTAAATTATTTTTTAAAATTTAAAAAAAATTTGAATGGTATTTATTGTATTATTAGGTTACTATGGAAGAATGTCATTAAGAAGATTCAAAAGTTACAAAAATCTTTTTGGATGAAAGTCAACTAAAAGTAGCAAAGCATTGAAGCATCAGTGTGCTGGGTGCGTGTTTGTTTTTGATATTTGCTTTGGTAAGAGAAAAAATTATTTTAATTGTGTTGTACTGAGCAAAAATTTACTTTAGACTAAAAACAGTCTATTGTGTACATCGGGCTTGAAAGTCCAATTAGAAACAGGTCAAATTGTCGAATTTGCATTCATAGTTCCTTTGGATAGCCTAAGTCAACAGTGTAAACAAATTATTCAAGCATAATCTGGTTAAACTAAAATATATTTTTGTAAAATTTGTTTTAATATATTTAATTTCTGCTATTTGAAATTGTTTTAATTGCTGATTTTTTCCTTTATTTTTTTTTATGAAAAATGTAAGTTTTTAAGGTAAGTTTTTTTTTTTGAATTTATTATGTAATTTAAGGTTAGTTCCAATTACCTTTGGCTAGTATTTAAAATATTTTTGTCAAAACCACATAAATAAACATAAAAAAAATATTTTTAACACCTCAATCAAATTTGTTTACATTACGATTTTTAAAATATTATTTGAAATTGACACTTTTTTACAAATCTATTTTAGAAAAAAAATAGTAGCTATTTTAACAGTTTACTTTAAAGACCACACATATTTTTGATGAGTTAAGATTTGTTTTCTATCTTTTTAATTTACAAACATAACTCAAATTGTTTAAATATATATATTTGGTTTTTTTTTTTATAAATAAACATAATTTTTAATATTATTTTTTAAGCCTTATGATATTGTTAAAGACGATTAAAAAAAACACTTTGTAAAAATAGTTAAAACTATATTTCTTGCTCAAATAAACTGATGAAAAATTAAACTTTTTTTAGGAATTTTAAATTAAGAAATTGTGTGCACATTGTAACATGAATAGTCTCTAGTGCCTTAAGTGGTCATGTTAATTTTTATTCAGTATAAATATTCTACTTGACATTAAATCAATTGTGTTAGGTGACGATTGAATTTCTATTCCCAACAGAGTTAGTAAGTACAAAATGACTTTAATTTTGAAACTTCTTACAAGCAAGCCTATTTTTCATTTTATCTGGATTGTTTAAGCATTATTTTTAGCTAACTTTGTGCAAGACCAATTTCATCATTTCACATCGGAAGCAAATCAAGCGATTTGCTGGAATGTGAACTGTTTTATTTTTTTATTTTGCATTTGGACCTTGTTCTTGGTTCACACTCTCACGTAATTCGAACTTTCAATTATTATTTTCCTCTTTTTATATTTTTTTTTCTTTATCTTTTTATCTGAAGTTCTATTCAAAGTTAATGTTTGCTGAATCCATCAGTTTGTAGTTTACATTGAACAGTAGAAAAGCAGGATGTACATGTCATTTAGTTGCTTGTTAAAGTCAACACAAGTTATAGCAATTAGTGTGGACATAAGCTAAATTTAAAGAGCACCTGTCAATCAAATGATCACAACAAAATACTAAATAATTTTAGTAATAAAAATATAGTCATTGGGACCTTTACGCATTTAAAACAGATTTGAGAATTATTTGTTGAAACTCTAGTCACATGCAAACTCATTGCTAGATCTAGTTTAATTAAATTTTATTTTAAAACTTATTTTACATCGGTTTGATCAACCAAATATTTACATAGATAAAATAGACAATAGTTTTGGTTTTCAATTTTTAGAAGCCACAGAAGTTGATAATAATAGTAGTAAATTAAAAATAAAATAAAAAAAGTTAGCAAGCTAAAAATAAACTGAAAAAAATTGTTTGCATCTATAATTTGCATTTCAATTGTGTAATGATGTATTGTCAATCGATTTTTTTTTTGTTGCCTCAAGTCAAATCAATGATAAAATGAAATTAAGAAACATCAATTTAAGATAAACTCAATAAAAATAAATTTATGTTTCATTATACATTAAGTGTTTATTATTTTGACTATATTACATATTTTACATATTATTAAGTATGAATCCATTTAGTTTTTCTATTATTTTCATATTAAGCTTGATTATGTTGATCAACTTTTGTAGTTTACATTATATTAAATAGTTTAGTTTATTTTGTTTTTTTTTGCTACTGTTTTTATCTGATTAGTTGACAATTACAAGTAAAATTTTGCTCATTTTTAGTTAATTAATAATTAAATGTTAAATTTTTTTTTTTCTTAAATTAATTTATTTTTTTATACTTTTTTTTTAAAAATAAATATTAGCCATTTAAATTTTTTATTTAAAAACGATGAAATTGCAAAATTTTTATTTGTCATTAAAAAAACTTAACACGTGTTTAGGTTTTGCTTATTTTAAACATTTTTTTATTTAAAAAATGTTTTATATTTTTAAAAATTTTAATTCTATGATTTGTTTTAAAATTTTTAGCTAAAAATTTAATCTATTCAAAATAGTCTTTTTATAAAAGTAGATTGGTATAATTTTTTTTTTATATATATAAAATTAAATTTTTAAAATAATAATTTTAGTTTTAAAGTAAAATATTTTTTTATCTTGTTTTAATTAATTTTTTAGTAAACTTTTTAGTTAATTTTTTTTTTAGTTTTAAACTCAGATTTAAATACTTATATTGAAAATTTAGTATATTAAAAAAAATATAAGAAAACAAACTATTATTAAAAATCAACAAACTTTATAAGATATTAAAAGCAATGTATAAGATTTAAATGCGCCTAAGGATGAAAAAAATAGAAGTTACGTGATGAAATTAACAAAAAAAAAAAAAAAAATGTGTCGATGAATCTATTTCCGGCTGAATACCGAAAAATAAAAGCAATACGGTCATTTGATGATTTTTAATTAAAATCATTTTACAAATATTTCTATAGTTTTGAAGATAAAAGCTAAGAAACAACAACAAAAAAAGGAAATAAAAAAACCACGTTAAATGATCTCATAATGGGTGTCAGTATTAAAATGCTGTTTGCCACTATTAGAATGTGATTACATTTGCAATGGCTTAATTCTATCTTTAAATAGCAATCATTTTTTTGTGGTACCCCACATTAACTACTTTTAGCTCTTTTAACTACAATTTTTAATCGTTCATTTTGTAATTATTTGCTTTTATAAAACAAATAAAAATTATTTACGGTAAATATTAAAATTTACAATAATTTGATCTTTTATAACACTTAAAAACATTTAGTCAAAACTAGTATAATTCTTTAAATTAATATTTAATAAGAAAAATTAATTTTTTTTTTTTATTTTATAAACATTTATTAATATAATAAATATTTTATTTAATTATTTAAAAAAGACATAAAAAGTTATTAAATTTTTATTATTAAATATAATAATTAAAAATAAATTTGATAATTCGCTCTTAAAAATCAAATTTAAAATTTTGAATTACTTAATAATTATATAAATTTATTTAAACTAACAAAAAATGTTTCAAATATTATTTTATGTTACATTTTGCTAACTTGATAAATATTTTTAAATTAATGGAAAAATTTGTCTAGATTATAGTATAATAAAAATTGAGCAATAAAATTTATTAAGGAAAAAAAAATTTTATCCATAAATCAGAATTTGTTTTTATCATGAAAAAAGTAATAAATTAAAATACTTTACTAGATTAAAATTTTTTTAAATTTCTTTATGAAAACATTATCAAAATTTGTAGTTTAAATTCAAAAAGTATTGAACCCATATATTTTCAAAATTTTTAGATATATATCTTATGCAAAGCAAAATAATCTTTTGATCTCTTAATTTATTTACTTCATTTTCAATACCTTTTTTAAAATATAAATTTACTGATTGTTTAATATTTTAAAATAAAAAAAAATCGATAAAATCATTAAACAATTATGCAAAAATAAATATCGATTCAAAAAAAAAAAATAACTTATAAATTTATAAAAAAAAAAAACATTTTAAATAATTAGACAATTATTTTCTATAAAAATTTAATCAATAAAATAAGCACATCAACTGAATAAATTGTTTTTTTTATAGTTTCTATATTAATTAGGTAAATTTTCTACAAATAAATGATAAATTAGTTTAAATAATAAAAAATTAGTATAATTTTGCAAAGTTCTTTTGTTGATATAAGATGTTTAGAATATAAAATAGTATCTACTGAATTGGAAACCATATAAACAAGCATTTAAAATAAATTTCAAGTAATTAACAAAATGTTTGCACAATCGAATTATTTAACTAAAAGTCTTTTCTTTTATTTTATAAATATTAGTGCTTGGTGGGTTTGTAAAAATATTTGTGTAAATGTTTTACGAATTGAACGCGTTAGACGTTTGTTATTTGCATGATGTGACTGACTAGAAAAATAAAAAAAAATAGTGCGAAAATTAAACTGAAAATGTTTCTTTAAGAGTGAAAGCGTTTGTCAAGTTTTAAATTGAGTGATATATTGGTACTCTTGGCACGTATTTTAGCAAGAAAAGACGCACCGAGGCAATAAATATCATTTTCTTCTGACAAAAACCACTGACGGGCCGTAGCTCATAATAAGAGCACCTTGTTTCGGTCGGTAGTAGAGATTTTGCCTATATTAACAAACATGTGGACTTGCATGTCTTACAATGTAAAGTTTTTTTAAGAAACACAAAGCGCCTACTATAATGACTGTATGCAAATCAAACTATAAAGACCAATAGAAAAGCTGAGTTTAATCGCCTTCACTAGAATATAAGTTCTTATTCAATAGTATAAACAAGTGTTGGCGACGGAACAAAAACGAATCCATCAAAAAGATACATTTTTCACAATGAATTTTACTTTGGCTTTGTTCATTTTCTAAATGTTTAATACATATCTAGACAATCTTAAAGCATTGAATTCATCTATTATTACTGAATTCAAAACACATTGCACACAATGTGCAATAGCGTGTGAACATTTAAAAAAAAAATTTTAACGAATTTAAATTTATATCAAAAGCAAAAATGGATAAAATAAAGAAAATGCAAAAAATGATTTTTACTTAAATCAAAGATTAACTTTGAATATTAAAACAAACAGACAAAGTTAAGCATAAAATGAGTAAAAATGTGTAAAATTTGGTTTTTTCAAGTTTATGTCTTATTAGTTTTGTATCTTTTTAATAATTTCAAACAATGAAACTTAAAATTGTTTTAGTAAAAAACTAATTTAGTCAAAATCATTGCAATCAAAATGAATTGTTTAAAAGTTTTACAAAAATACTAATGAAAATAAAATTAAATAAAAAAAAAAAAATAATAAAATATTCATTTAAATGTTTAGATTATGATGATGATAAACTTGATGTTGTATAATATAAAAACTTTGTCAATAAAAAAAAATATAAGCAAAAAAAACTTTGAAAAGGTAAGAAAATAATAATATAAGAAAATGAAAATAAAATATGAAGAAAAATATTGAATTCCGGTTGCAAAAAATAAATAAAAAAAAAGAATTAAGATCTTGAAGTTGAATGCAAGTGGTCATCATTAATGGTCTCAGCATGAGAACTAGTCAAGCTTGAGCTGGAGTGCTATTAAGCTAAGCTTCCGGTACGGTTAGTTCACATATTAAACAAATGTAAAGATAAAATGCGTTTTTTGCTTTGTGTATGAGAAAAAACATAACAAGGGTTTGATAAGAAAAAGACGATGATGTGAAGAAAGGAAAATTCTTTACAAAATAAAGCTATTTACAAGTACTAGGACAAGTGAAAAACAAGGTCTAAAAACAAGACCAAAAATAAGATGAAAAATAAATACAAAAAACGGAAATATTTTGCAAAAATGTCAACATTTAATATGACAATCAACACACTGATATCAAGTTCAAATAAAAATATCTGAAACAACCACAATGTGACCTGTGTTATTAAATTGGTCCTTTTGTATCTCAGTTGGCGTCTAAACTAATTCAAATATGTTATAACCCCATAGGTAGTTTTGTCCTTGATTTTTTGACAAACGTCTAATCAAAACATAAGCTTTGTAAATTGCTAAATTTTAAATTGAAATCAAACTGTGGTCAACTTACGTTAATAAATATTATGATTATTAAAAAAAAATAAAAATAAAAAGGAAATGTGATTATGAGTCCGGAAATGACAACTGATAAAAAAATTACTCTTGATTGAAATTTTACTGTAAATCACACAATTGTTACAAATTGATTGATCTGATCATTTTGATTTTGTTTAACTAAAAAAAAAAATCATTCAAAACAACTAATGATCTGTAATTTTTTAATAAAATAAAATTATATAAATCTAATTTTTAAAAAAATAATTTTACTTAAACTTTAGTGAATTAAAAAATTAAATTATAATTTACACATTTTAATATGTTAAAAAAATTTTAAAGTCATTTTTTAAAAAACTTAATTGCAAAAAAAAAACAAGCAAAAGCGCTAAATAAATGCATTATTTTAAATATAAAAACATTCGATCAATTTGAAAGTTTTTGGTTAAAACGTTATGTCTATGCATGATATAATTGATGAATGATATTTTTAAGCATCGGTTTTGATTTAGGCTTAATTTAAGTCGTTTTAATTTATAGCAAAAACTTTTTTAATAACTAAATAAAAGCTATCACTCAATGAATTCCTTAATGATATTTTTTTAAAATTTAAAAAAAAAAATTTTTTTCTTAACTTTTATAGTCTAGTGATACTTGGTTTAATTCAATGTTAATTAGTGTGAACAATGGTTCACAGTTTTCAATAGGGCAACAGGCCAAGTTATAATAAAAAACCAAATTTTTTACTTTTTTTACAGTCTGCAAGTTGTTTTAATTTAGACACAATCAAAAATCTTTCTCCTTTAATTTGCATAAACTTTGATGAAGTAAGGCAAAATGGCCGCAATTTTTTTAGTTTTGATTGTTCAACAGAAGGTTTAAGTTCATGAATAATTACGCTATTTACACAATTCTATAGATTGCACTTAAACATGTTAATTAATCAAAATGCGTTCATTTTGTTTTATTTCTCATTCAAAGTTATTTTACTTGGTTTTTTTCTCAGTAAAATAATTCAGTCTTATTTTCCGTACGAATTTTTATTTTATTTAATTTTTTTTTTATATTTTTTTGTCTTTGATTTTCATTTTATCTAAATTGGTTTTTATAAATTTTATTTTTGTTGTTTAGTATATAGTTGAATTAGTTTAAAATATTTTAATTTGTTATTTTTTTATTAATAAACATTATGTGTTGTTAAATATTTTTAACTTTTTATGTAATTTAATTAAATTTTTAATTATTTAAAATAATTTGATTGCAAAATATCAATTTTTCATTTTATTTAAATAATTCTAAGACTAAAAAATTTTTTTATTTAGTTTATAAACAATTTTCAATCAACCAAGTTTCATTTTAAGACATTTCAAAATTATAAACTATATGTAAATTTAAATAAATAACGTTTATTGTGCAATAGGATTTTATATATTTGATAAAACAAAAAACTGTTAAATATAAAAAACAGTATAAATAAATTATGAAAGCTAAAATAATTTGAAGATGCGCCTGTAAAGTGAGCAAAACCTCAATACATACACAATAGATGTAAGATAGGGAATCATTGGCTTTTTTTTTAATTTTACCTTTTTTTTATAGTTTAATTTTATTTGTTGCCGTTTTGTTTTGCCTAATTTTAACATTTTTTCTGACATATTTTTTAGTTCTGTTTGTTTTTATTCATATTCATTTATGTGTTTTTGGTCAGGCATAAAAACAGCCCATTTTACAAAATAGGCCTGATTTTGTTTGCGTAAAAAACTTTAATCCTAACCTATTTGTAAAGACGTTGAAAAAGTAATGGTGAAAAGAAATCAATAGAAAAAATACACCTCACTGCAAACAAACCATGCAAAAAGCAACAAACAAGCTTGAAGCTAAAAGATGGTCCAAGAAATGAATATTAAGTTAGAAACAAAAAAAGAAAGTTTATCAAAAAAAACTAGTTATTAAAAATGATTGTAAGGCCACTTTTTATTTTTGCATAGATTTTGTTTAAAATGTCTATTTCACATAAGTAAATCACGGTTGCTTTACATTAACTTTTACGTCTACTGATGTATTCATGCAATTGGTAACCTGGCTTCTCGTTTTATCTTGTTTCACGGTTTTCAGATTTGTTTTGTTTAAAGCCAAATCAAAAGCAAACAGGCGACAAAAAAATTTTAAAACGCAACTAATTTTTTTTTCCTAAATCCGATCCAAAAAAAAAAATTTAGTTTTAAATGTTTAAGCCGGCGCTAACAAGCATCACTCGAATTTTCGGCTTTATGTCAAATTTTTCCTTTTCCTTCGTTTCACTTTTCATTACATTTTAAATTCATTTTTTTTATTTAAACTTTATTTAAAATATATCTATTTAAGTGATTTTTTTAATGTTTTTTAAGAATAAAAAAATCTTTTTAACCTTTACTAATTTACAAATTAACTAATTAAAATTTAAATAAATGACATTTAAAACATTAATTTATAACATATTTTTAAATATTTGTTTATTATTAAGATAAATTAAAAATAAAAACAATTTTTAACTTTTATTTTTTTTATTGATTAACCTAACGCTAATTAACTATATTATCACTTCAAACCTTCAAAAACTAATTTTTTTGACATATTAGATTTTTCTTTTTTTAATAAATAAGCAAATAAAATAAATATTTTTTTATAATTTTTAAAAATTGCAATAAAAATAATGTTACAATCAAACACAACTTAAATTTTTTAAATATGAGTAGGTGGATTCATAATTTCAAAATGAACACAAGGCAAATTTTACTTAATTCTTTAATCAAATCAGTATTTTTTACTATTATTTTGAACATCTGTTTATTTTTTTAAAAAAAAAAAAATATAAAAAAAATTTAATAAAATCTGTCAAACGAATAAAGATAGAAAACGTAATAATAATTTGTTCAAATTTAAAAAAATAAAAATTTAAAACAATAGTAAGATATAGTAAATTGTGTTTAAAACTTGCTATTAAATTTGATTACAGACGTATTATGATGATGATTATTTTGTATCGACTGTTTGGCGCCTGGCAAGTGGCTTCATGGTCTCATTTATTTCAACACATTTTATACACGGATTTTGTTGTTTATAGTGACGAGCATAACAAGAAAAACAAAATAAAAAACAAATATAAAAAAAAAATGAACAAAAAGAGGGATAAAACGTTAATATAGAAAACGAAACAAGAGATATAAGCAATGAAACAAGCTAAACAAATAAAAAACAAGGGCTAATATGAAAACCAATCAGTCTAACAAACACATGAAAAATGGATTGAAAAAAGTAAAACAAGCCAGCAAAATAAACAAAAACAGCCAAAGCTCAGTAAATAAAAATAAAAAATACAAATATATGTATAAAAATCATTATAATTTTACTTTATACATTTTGCTATAAAAATAAAAACAGTAAGATGAAAATAGTAAAATATTTTTTTTTTTTCAAAATCCTTTTTACATTAAAATTTACAATACGCAAATAATTTTATTTCTTCATTTTTTTTTTATTTTATTTATTTTTTTTTTATTTTAATCATGCATTTGCTAAATGTTTATTGATAGTCAATTCAAATAAAATTCATTGTGGTCAAGTGAAAACGAATTTGTTGTTTATATTTTATTCAAGGTGTAACTAAATATTGATAAAAAACTATTTAATAGTGTTAAAAAAAAAAAATTTATTTTGTTTATCAAAATCTTGTTATCATTCTTTATCGTTTAAGTACTTTTTATTATTTATATCTAAATTCAATATTTTTTAAATAATTTATATATTTAAATTATTAACTAGTTACTTTTTTTTAATACTATATCTCTCAATAAAAAAAAATATTAAAAACATTTTTTTTTTCTTTTGAAATAATTAAGCATGAATATAATTAGTTTTATTATTCATAATTATTTAAAAAAATAAATTTAAAAACATAAACATATTTATAATTATTAAAACAATTGATTATAAAGCCATTATTTAAATAAAACATTTTATTTAGTTATTTATATAAATTATTGATATTTAGTGTAAAATTTAAATTTTTTTTTCATCGATTAAGTTAAATTAATAAAAATTAAAAATAATTATTATATAAATTTATGTGAACATATTATATTTTTTTAAATAAAACACTTATTTTAAATCAAATTTTATTTTAAATTTTTAAATAAAATAAAATAAATAAAACAAAAATTTATACTCTTTTTGATTGTACTTGAATTTTATTATTTAAAAGTTCAAGTACTAGAACTCATTCAAATACATTTAGGCTTTTTAAGTATTAAATTGAAGAAGACCAATTTAAAACTAGTTAGTTTGAGACACTTTTAGTTTAAATAAAGAAAATAAAAGTTTATAAAAAAAATCTTAAATAAAAATAATTTTAATAAATTTTTAAATTTTTTTTTACCAATATTATTCTAAATTATCAATTCAATAAATAACAACAAAAAAGTATATATAATTGTATTTGATTCATATAACTAAAAAAATCAATTTGAATTTGCTTATCAATTAAAAGAAAGCAAACAAATATAATGTGTTAATTAAGATTCAAAATTTAATCAAATAAAAACTGTTTATTTGATTAATTTTATATTTATATATAAATATTTTATATAAATTTATAAAATTATCATTAGAAAAATATTAAAATTAAAGTTAAGTTAGTTAACAATGTTTTAATTAATATACGTTATATAAATATATATGTATCTATTAAATATATAAAAAATTTATTTGAACTTTTTATGATCTTTATTAAGTTTTTATTATAAAAATTTCTTTAAGTAACTATTTTTCAAAGAAAAATAATTCTTAAAAAAATTCATTAATTTCTTCTCAGATTAAAGCAAAAACTACATTTAATATCCAAGAATTAAGCTGATGTTTTTTTTATAAATATTAAAACAATTTCCAATGTCTTAATAAATGTCTACATTTAAGTAACAAATTTGCAACTTATATTTCAATATATTGATTAATTATATAAATGTGAATAGCTTTAATATATGTGTAAAAATAAATCAGAGTAAAGTGCCATTAAAGATTTTTTTGAAAATTAAACTTTTTTATCTTAAAAAAGTTCCTCTTTAGACAAAAAAAAATATATTTTTTGATTAAACAAGTAAAAAAAAAAAATTCTGCATTATTTTTTATTTTAATACAAATAAGAAAAAAAATAAATAAATAAAATAATTACTAAAATAAATTCAAATTTTAAATATTTTCTATTAGTTTTAAGTTTATGAACAAATTCAAATTTAATTTAGCTTAAATAATTAAAAAAAAAACTTTTGAAAAAAGTTAAAAAAATAAATGAAAAAATTAATAAAATATTTTATAAAATAAAGAGTTTAAAAAATTACAAAAAAAAATTCTTAATTTAAAAAAAAAACAAACTAAATTTGTCATTTATTTATCATATAATTGCAACCTAAGCAAAATATTATTTCAATATACTTTTTGGTATAAAAAGAAATTTTTTAATTAATTTTACTTAAATTTAATATTTTTTTTTGTATAAAGCTAAAATTATTTTTTATTAATTTCTTAGACTACATAAATATTAAACTTATGAACAAAGTAATTTTAATAATAAAAAAATAATTACTTTATAATTAAATGCCTTAATGTTATAATTTAAAAAGTAAATTTTTCGTTTAATTATTAAAAAAAAAAAAGTTAAAAAATTAATTAAAGAAAAATTGTAACAAAAATTTAAATTAAAAAATTAATTTTTACAATAATAAAAAATCAATAAATTTTTTATAAAATTAAAAAAAAAAATATTTAAAATTCGTTATGTTTTATTTTAAACTTACATTTTATTTGATGAAAAAATAATTTGAATATCACTTAATAAAAAACCAATTATTTGTATCAATTTTATATCTAAAAAAAAAATTATTAGTAAATAACTTTTTAACTAACTTTTTTTTAAACAATTTAACATTAGTTTTAAGTCATTTAAACAAACACTTACAAATTAAATTTTTACAATTTGATAAAATAAACACACAGACATCAATAAATTAAATTTAAAAATAATTTGAAAGTTTAGAATTATTACAGCCAGATAAAAAAAAATTTGTAAAAATAATAGCACGTACAGGTAGATAATAAGAAAATATTTCTAAATAAAACATGTGTAAACTCTGGATAAACCAATAAAAATAAAATTAAGTTTATTATAATTTTTTTTTGTCAATTAAATCAATTTTTTTAGTAATAACAATAACAAAAAAAAAATTATTTAAAATATAAAAATTAGTACTTAAATTTGTGTTTTATGTATTAAAATTAAATCAAATGTAAAATTTTAATTATGAATAAATTACAATTAAAAAGATCAATTAAAAATAATTTTGCACAATGAAATAATTGAATTAATTTAGCACGTTATAATAATAAAATTTAATAAAATTTAATTAGGAAACAATAAATATTTTATTTATGTAAATTAAAAACAGATGAAAAAGTTGGCTTTTAAGTTATTTGACCCTTTTTTAAATTTAAACATCTATTTAAAAAAAATTTAAGTATCAAAAAAAAAAATAAAAAAGTGTATTAAAAAACACAAGATAAATTTATTAAATTTAATACAGCAAATTAAAAACTTATTTTTTTAACTTGTAATATAAGAAGTTAATCAAGTCAAAAAATAGTTGGTAAAAGTAAAATGTTTTTATACTCGAATTTGATGTAAACAGCGTCAATACCAAAAAACAAGTGACATCAGCTTAGAAAAAATAACTGAAAAATGTGTTGCGTTCAATAGTAACAAACTGCGGCGGCTTACTACCATCAGATGCTACTGTACAATACTCTTATAAAAAGTAAACTACTAACTAATATTGCCAATATTGATAACTTTAATCACAAAACTAATTTTCATTAATAATTATTTAAAAAAAAACTTAATGACTTAATAAAAAACTTTTTTAACCAACTTATTCAATTTTTTTTATTTTTAATTTAGTTTTTTAAACTTTAAATTTATTATTAAAAATATATTATCAAAATATTGATTCAAATCAACTCAATATATAAATTTAATTACTAAATTTATTTAAAGTTTAAGGTTTGTTTTTGTTTCTAATAAAAATTATTAAATATTCTTAAAACAATTTTTTTTAACAAGTTAAATATTTGAAACATTTAAATTAAGTTTAAATATCTAAAATTTCAAATAATAAATTATACCATTTTAAAATATCTTAATAATAAATAATTTTTTAAATTTAAAAAAATAAAAAAAAAACTAAATTATTTTATAAAACATATTTTACAATCAAAATATTAAATAAAACAAAAAATAACAATTTTTGTTAATAAATTATGAATTTATTAAATTTATACCTTTTTTATATCTATTAGTTAAAAAAATTTAATTTTGATCATTTTTCAGTTATTTTTTTGCATAATTTTGTTATGAAATTTATTAATGATTTATTCTGAAAAAGTTTTAATTTTATTAAATAATGTTTTTTGAAAAGTAATAAAAATATAAAAACAAATTAAATAATTGAAATAAATCTAGATATAAAACTAAAATATTAAAAACGTTTCATCATTAACCGTTTTTAATTTTATTAATTAATGCTTGAAGACCAGCTGAAAACCAAAGAAAAACCGCCATTGCTCCTGGATCAGGCGTGTTCATTTGTCGCCCACTGACATAACTTGCTCGACCTGTTTACAAAGTTTAAATAAAAATGAAAATATTAAAAATTAGTTATGAATTATGAAAAAATTTTATTATTTGCTTTTTGTTTTGAACAATTTATTTGCAATGAAAAAAATGTAAAATTTTAATATAAATATATATGTACCCTAACCGGCTGGACCTGGTCAATATGAAAAAATAATAAAGAAACAAAATTCATTGAAATGCAAAATCAAATTTGTCCAAAAATAAAGCATCCAAATCATTAAATTCAAATCAAAATTAAATCAAGAATATTTAAGTTTTTTTTTCATTAATTGCGCCCATTTCAAGTAAAAATAAAATGATTGCAGACCAAAAAAGCCAGTCGAAATTGGATTAACGACAAATTGCATTCACGTCAAGCAAATTGTTTCATCAATAATCTAAAACTGTTAAGCCGCAAATGTTAAAACTAAATGATTAGTTTGAATAAAGTAGAAAAACTTAATTTATCCGAATAGGTGTCCAAACTCATGTCGGTTATAGAAAAAGTTATAGTTTTTTTTTTATAATCATTTAACCTTTTTACCCTTTCATATTTAAGTTTTCTTAGTCAAAAACTTATTTTTAAGTTTGAGCCACTTCCGTTCAATCCTTTTATTTGCAATTTATTTATTTTGGATTCATTTTTGTTTAACCAGCTTAGACCGAATTGGCCAGCCGCATAAAAGCTATTTTCAAAACGTATCAAATGCATTTGCTTTCGCTTGCTTGAGCTCACACTTTTGTATCAAGTGTTCGTGTGTTCGACATGCACGTGTACTTTCCTAGAACTATAGCTAAACTTTACTATTAAGCCAAGTCGTGCAATGCGTGTCCGTGAAACTACAGTTGAAATTTCACTTAAATTGCAGCCACATCTGTTAAACCCGAGTACTTTTGTTTGGCAGTCTTTGCATTAGTGCTTTTTATGGCTATGTTTTTCGCAAAGTTTATAATTTTGTTGGACATTGTGGCTGCAAAACAGTGGCTGTTACTGTTTCTTCTATTATTCAGAGTATTGCCAAAAAATTATAACCAAAGAAAAAGATAAGCAAGACGAAAAACTAAACAATGATGAAAATAATGATGAAAAGAAAATTAATCACATACCTGCTTTGGGTTGCATTGTAGCAGTTGCATTTGCTGCTTGTTCGACTATAGAAAGACAACTTGCCAATTTTTCAATCGAGCCTTTCTCTTCTTTTGAGATACGATCAAGTTCTTGAATTAGAGGATATAAAACATCTACCATAGTACGGTCACCTGGTTTAGCCAAACTATATCTACATACTAAAGATACAGCTGAGCGCAAAGCTTTGGCCCAGTTAGCTACATCATATAATTGATCCTTTTTGTGTCCAAATCTGATGAAATGATCCGATAGACCAGTAAACAATAATGAATATATTGCTCCACTTGTCCCGCCTATGTTATTGGCCACAATTCGTGCTAAGAATGCAAAAGATGCACACAATTCAGTAGAATCGATTGAAGCCAAAATGACCTCAGCCATACGAGCCATTGTCGAACCACAATCGCTGTCGCCTGATTCATTGTCAAGTGTATTGAGCAATTGTTTATGTTCAATCAATGATAAACAAGCTGCTTTTAAAGCAAGATTAAATTGCATTTTAATTTCATTTAAATTATCGCAAAATTCATTTAATTTTAAATTTTGTTTTTTGCCTAAAGCATAAATTGGGTTTTGATTAAATATTCCACAATTGTTCATTTTTTCTGCATCCAATAAAACTAATATTTGTTCATCTATCATTGGCATTATGCTGATAGAAACACCTTTCATTGCAAAGCTAGTTACATAACTTCCGGCATAAATACGACTAATTTGGAACATATAACTATTCGTTTGTAATTGTTTACATGTTTCATTGCAAATAATATTTAGTTCAAAATTAGATAAACCACCTAAATTATTAATTATTAAAACTAATTTGTTACAATTTTCCAATTTCAAATTCATTAACTTTAATTTTTTTTCTAATGTAAAAATTAGTTTTTCTAAAAGTTCTTGAACCACAAATTTTACAGTTGTCAATTGTTTTCTTTTAGAACCTAATTCACCATGAATACCTAAACCAAACTCTAATTGAAAATCTTCTATTTTAAATGATGAACCTACACCCGGTATGTCACAACAATCTAATGCAACAGAATACGTGACAATAATTTTACCATATAATTCTAACACATTTTTAAATTCAATCAAATTATTTATTTCTGATTTATATGATAATGACGAAGCTAATTTAAGTAACAAATAAACACCTGCTAATCCTCTTTTTCCTACATTATTTT
This sequence comes from Pyemotes zhonghuajia, assembly GCA_025170145.1. Lineage (NCBI taxonomy): Eukaryota > Metazoa > Arthropoda > Arachnida > Trombidiformes > Pyemotidae > Pyemotes > Pyemotes zhonghuajia. The sequence continues at coordinate 11,460,569 of CM045845.1, forward strand.
TTTCTAATAAAATATTTTTATTATTTTCAGAAAATTGGCTTGCATCATCTTCAAACGCACAATCATCAGCCACAATTAGTATATCTACATCATAACCAAGTTGTTTAGCTTGTTCAGCAGCTAAACCAAAATTCAAACGATCTCCCGTGTAATTGTTTAATATAAGAAGGATTTTGCAGTTTTTCTAAATTAATGGCAAAATGATAATTAAGAAAAAAATAAATAAAAATATTATAAACTAAAATAAAGTAATACATAAGTATAAACAAATAAAATTAAGTACACAATAATTGAGATAATAAAAAGCAACAAAATTTAACAAGATATTTTTATATCTATAAGTTTAATAAAAAAAAATGAATAAATAAAAAAAAATAATGATAGTTGAAATTAAAACATATAAATTTATAAATAAAATTTTTGTAGTCAAGTGAAAAGAAAATATATTAAAAAAAAAATAAAAAAATTTATAAATAATAATTAAAATTTTAATTTGAAAATTTTTTTTAAAACAACAATTTTTTCATTATTACATAAATTTATTTTTTTGATTAAATTACCTTTTAAAGGTGAATAAAAAAATTTAAAAAAAAATATGCTTGTAAATTGTAACTCAATCTAATTAGGATAAAACAAGCGCAATTAACCACAATGAACATAGTAAATAAAATAGACCAATGATATTCTTGCAGATCACTGTCTTCAAGCATGGATTCAAGTGAATGCTACCAATTACACGCATCGCAACGTTCATTGACCAGTACATGTTCATGTGGTCTAGTAACAAACCATCAACAAAATTTTTTGTACAATTAAAATCAAGTACTTGATTCAATGTTTGACCATCTATGCAATATCATTTGTGTCCAATATTTTCTAGCTATTAGTTTTCTTCCGGTAAATGTCCAGTTGCCTTTTTACTAGTTAAGTGATACAAAGATATTGAACTATTGTCTCTAGTGACTTATTTATTTCTTTTTTTAATTCATTTTCAATGTACACAAAATGACACAAATGAAAATAAGAAACAAAAAAAAAAAAAAACAATTTTAACAAACATGATCACAAAAGGAGCAAGTTACTATGATTAGCTTTTACATGTAAACTTGCAAAAGCTTAAGCCTGTGGCAATGTAATTGAAGCCAAACCATTTTAAATACATTCAGATTTTGCGGATTTATTTCAAAAGTTACAATGAAAAAATAATAACGTAAAGAAAATATTAAAAATCAAAAAAAAAAACTTTTGCACCTGGAGTGCAGGTGCAAAATTGAAGTTCATTAAAAACATTTTCTGATTTCAGCCTGAGGACAAGATAAAACTTTGGGTTTTATATAATTTCTTTTCTTGTTAAAATTCATTTGTCAAGAATTTATTTTTGGCATACTCTTTTTAAAATTATTTTATTATCTATTATTTTTTTTATATTTAACTTATTCAGTTTTACTTTTAGGTTTATTGTAGTTTGCTTTTTTTTATTTAAATTAAAATTTTTTGTTTAATTTTGTTTTTACTTTTATTTTAAATTTTTTATCAATTTTTTTCAACTTTTTAAATTTAAATATTTAGATTATATTATTTAATGACAATAAAAATATATTTTTATATTATTTTATTTTACTTAATAATTTAGAAAAAAAATAATTTAATTATAAATTTCAATTTAATACAAATTTAATAATTTAATAAAAAAATTTAAATTGTTTAAAAGAAATTAATCAAAAATTTAAAACTGAAGATATTATTTTTTTTAAATATTTTTGCTAAATATTGAAAAAAATTGTAGTAAATTATATCAAAACAATAAAATTAATAATTAATTTTTTGTTTCATATGACAAAAATTGAAAATTTTTAAGTTAAGTGTTTAATTTTAAAAATTTTAAATAAAACTTGATATAAAAAATTAAGTTGGCAACTCAAAGTAATTTAAAACAAAATGACAAAGTACTGACTAGATTGACAAGAAAAAGACCGCGTAAACAGCCACAAATATGACGCAATAAACTAAACTTTTGATACAATTGCAGAGTGACATAATGTCAATACAAAAAAAGAAGTAATTCATCTTGTCTTCACTGCAAAGCCAATATTATCAAGGGATAAAAGGCAAAAACGTAGAAGTCACACAAGAGACTGAAAAAGTTTTTCATCAATACAAAATAAGTTAGTATTGTAGTCATCATTGTCATCTGCAATCACAATATGTTTAAGTAAAAATATATTCTCCGATTTGTCAAGAGACTAGTGTAGAAATAGATAAGAAAATAAAAATGGAAAAACGAAGCTAAACTTGAATTTCAGCAAGATTTTTAATGTAATCAATATGCGTTTCTGTCAACAAAATAATCATTTGATACTGTTTTAAAATAAAATTTTATCAAAAAATTTTATAAAACGCAAATTTAAATAGTCAGTAAATCCGATGAAATAAACTTACTGGTACAAGGCAAATCGTGTTCAGGATGGATATGGAAGATGGAGCCGTAAAAATATCACCAACAACAGCGGCATCAAAACCATTGGCACCAACAAAACCAGCTGCAAATGGTTCGTGGCCTGATCCTCCTCCTCCAATTAAAATCACTTTATTTTTTAATTTACCATAATTTTTTCGGACAACTACATTAAAATTAGGGAGCAATTGTAGGTCGTTATTGCATTTTACAAGACCTAATAAGTTTTCATAAACTGATTGTTGTACACTGTTGATTAAATGATTAGTTCTTACTGTTTGCATAATTATTAAATATGCTTTTTGAATTATTAAAAAAAAATTTATTTAAAAGATTTATTTAAAAATTCACAATTTATTGTAGTGTCGAACAGACAACTGTTGATAAAAAAAATATTATTAATAATTTAAAAAAATGATATCATTAAATTTTTTTGCCCAGTAAACTGCCATCTAGTCAAATTAAAATAAACGTTTTATTTTTTTTGTTTAAATAGATAGCAATAAATTCATTGAAACAAAAATATACGTAAATATATAATCTAATAATTTTAAGAAAAAAATAAATAAAAATTATATTGATGAAAATATCTTGATATATAATGATAAGCTTAACTATAACCAGTCATTCTAAAATCTTATTGTTCTACAAATTTTTGAAAAAATTTAATAAAAAAATAGTTCTTTTTAACATTAGTGTTTAAATGTCGCTTTTGGAGAGATCACCATATTTATTATAAAGAAAGTTTAAAATATTTAAATTAAAACAAATGTTTTAAATAAAAATCCTGTCTTTTAATTATTTTTTATTAGTAAATTTATTTAAAAATTAAAACTATTCAGGTATTAATTCTTTGTAAAAATTTGTAATAAAGCGTTTGAAATTATTTGAAATAAATGGTTTTTATTAGCAAGCCAATTATATCTAATTATTTAATTTCAGTATTATAAATTGTGAAAAAATCTGTTTAAAAAAATAAAAATAAGTTAAGAGTTTAAAAATTAACCAATTAATTATTTATTTAATAATTTTAACTATATTATGTAAAAAAATTAATTTTCAAAAAGTTTTTATTTTTAAAAAACTTTTAAAAGTTTTTTATATAATAATTTTTATTCAAGTATTAGTGATATAAAAAAAAAATTATAAATGATATACTATCAGTAAGATAATAATTATTAATAATAAATAATTATTACTAAAATTAGTTTTTAAATTTAAAATTTAACTAAATAGTTTACAACAGCAACAAGTGGCTTGCAGTTATTTTTTTTATAAAAAAAAATTGTCAAAAATATTAATAAAAAAACTATTTTAAATATTATTAGTGTGCAATTTGATACAAATGAAAGTTTAGCATTATAAAAGAATTAAAAAAAAAAATGGTACTAAAAACCAATAAGATATTTGTAAATATATTTGATATTAGTTTATTCTATTTTGGTTGATATATTAATATTTTACTAAAACCCGTAATTTGAATTTGTTAAAAAAAAACTTGTAGTTTGAATTGATTAAAAAATAATGTATTGTACTGTTGCAACTTATATTTGTTTTGCAATCTGATCAGCAGATATTTCTTTTGATAAAATTGAAACTTTAATTACAGCAAAATCATCCATTTTAAACTATTAAGTTAAAAATTTAAAAAATAAAATTTTGAATAATTGTAACTATGTTAAACCAATAAACTTGAATTAATAAAAAATCAATAACTATTTTACCAAGTTCCACTTAATAAATACTAGTGTTCTGTAACCAAATCAAATGACAAAAGCCTTATAATAAATTCACTGTTAAAATAACTTTTTATTAAAATAAAAAAATATAAAATTACTAAGTTCTTTCTGAACTGCATAGCATCATGTACTTGTTTTAAATTTATTAAAATAAAATTTTTTATTAAATTAATTAGTTTAATGGTAAATTTTATAATAAAAAAATTTAATTTCATTTTTTAAAAATCTAATTTTGATAATTTCAATAATAATATTGTTTTTATTCAAGATATTGCAAATTTTTAGTTTAATAATTTTTTTACTATTAAAGATTAGAATAATATATGCAACAATATTTCTATGGCAATTTTCAACATCTTTGTAGGAAATACGTTTGGTTAGAATGATTTGAAATTTTTATTAACTTATAAACCAGGTTGGTAATAAAATAAAATAAAACAGAAAACTTTTCTTTTAATAAAATTTTTTTATTTTATCAATAAAAACTTTGTAACAATTTAATCGTAATTAAATATAAAGTTTTCAATTAAGCAGCTGTTTACATATGTTTATTGCTGAAAGCCTAGATGGCGTAATAGTCTGCGTTGTAAAACCAAATTTTTAAGTAAACAAATTTTTAACATAATTTAACATAATTAGCAGTTCCAATTTTTTCAGCTAGAAGATATTCTCATCTCAGTTTGTTTTTATATTATCACTTTGCTTTTATTTAGTATTTTAAACAAAATTAATCATTTGTAAAACATGAGTACTTGTTCATCAGATTTTGAAGAGGAAAATTATCCAAACCAGCCTGTAGACAAGAAATTTAAACAAGATTTTCAAAGCAAATTAGCCACGACTAAAATTGAAATACCTTTTTTAGATTGTGTTCAAGCTGAAATTGCACGTAAAGTGTTATCTGTTGATAAAGAGCCTAAAAAAGGAAACACAAAACGAGTTTTAATAACAAAAGACAATTATTTGGTTGCAAATTTTGAATCCGTTGATCCTAAAAGCTTAAGAGTTTCAGTGAATAGTTATTTTGATTATGTAAATCTGGTATCTAATACAATCAAACGTTTTGGAAGAGAAAAACAATAAAAACTATAACATTTTAATTAAAAACATTAATTTATTTAATTATGGCAAAGGAATCAAATATCTTTTATTTGAAAATATTTATTTATACATGTATTATATTTTTAGTAACAAACTTGCTTATATTTATTCCTTCTTTAATATCAACATACTTACAAATCAATTGGTTAATTTTAATAGGATTTGACAGTTATTTATCTAAGTTTTTTATTTTAATTTTTCCAGGAATTTTATTTACTGGTGTTTTAATATTTTATTTAATTGTTCATCCTTTTTTAAATTACCGTCTTATTCATCCATTAAATTCTATAAATTTAATAAGAGATGATAGTTCTTCTTCTAAATTAAGTATGATGAAAAAATATAAAAAACTAAACAATAATCACATAGAAAACAACAAAAAACAAAATCATTTAAAATATGATTTAAAAATTGAAGATATGTGTAAAAAAATGTATTATGATCAATCGTTAACTAACCAGAATTAAAAAGGTTGTAAAATAGAGCTTAAAAATTATTTTTTTACTAATAAAAAATATGTAAAATAAATTATTTAATTTTTATTAAAAAAAAATTTAGTTTAGAAAAAGGTATTTTTATTTAAGATTATAGTTTATAAGGCCTTGTATGAACATAATACAAATATACTTTATAGTATAAAACATGTATTGCTCATGTTCGCGAAAAAATAAAGCCAAAAATAAATTGTTTACGTTTTGAGAAGCCTGCTCGAAACTGACGTGAATTTTCCATTTGCATACGAAGTGCTTTTAATTTGATACATAATTTTTAGATACAGTTACTGAATTTAAAAACTTTAACAACTTCAAACAAACTTAGACGTACTTCCATTTGCATCAGTGTTTACATTTTATATAAAAAAAAATCATTATTCAGCTTTAATATGGGTTTATTTAGTTTTTTATTTATTTAAACGATTTAAACAAATCCATTTAATTTTTGTTGTTATTACACCTCTTTAAAAACAAGATGAATTCATTTGATAATCAACAAACGATTGACACTGAAAAAGATCAATTGATTAATTATGAAAAAAATGCAGCTCTTTGTTCTGCTAATAATTCCTTTAGTTTTTCTTCTTATTCAGAAAATAGAGATAAGTTAAACTACTTTGTAAATGAGAATTTTGTTCCAGAAGAATTAATCAGACTAGCAGAGGATGCTATTGGTGAAAAAGAAAATTGGAGATTACAAGATATTGAAGCACTTCAAGAACTAATAAAAACATGTGAGTATTCAACTATTAAAATTAAGATGTCAAAAATTTATTTAATTATTTTTTAGATGACAACAATTTATGTAAAGAGCTTAATTCATCCGAATTATTAAAGTTTTTAAGGTCAAAATGTTTTGATTATGATGTAACATTTCTTTTGATAAAAAATTATCATCAATTGATTATGAGAAATCGGGATTATTACTTTCAATCAATTACAAAATTATCCGAAATTTTTAGTGATAATTTAATTCATGTTTTACCTGTGCTTATTGATCAACGTATTACAGTAATTATTTCACCAGATCGTTTTAATTCTAATAAACATAGTTATAGTCAATTTTTATCTGGCTTAATGCACACAATTGAACGTATCTTGCATAGTGAAATAGCTCAAATCACAGGAATTAATGTAATTATGGATTTACAAAATTTTGCATTTTCTAAACTTAAAAATTTAAGTCCATTAAATGCAAAAAAATTAGCCTTTATGGTAGAAGAATGTTTACCAATTAGAATAAATGCTATTTACATTGTAGGACCTAAAATGGTATCTCATTTAGCTTATGCTTTAATTAAACCATTTTTAAGTCAGTTACTTAGAAGTAAAATTGAATTTATTAGCGTTAATATGTTACATAAAATATATTCAATTGAAATTTTAAACAAAGAACTTGGAGGTAAATTGCCTCCTATGAATTCTGACAAATGGTATTTAGAATTGGTAAGAGCAGAACAGTTAACAGAATGTTTATGGAATAAATTTAATAACACTAACCAAAATGAAAACGACCGTTTAGATAACGGAACAGATGATAAAAGAGACAAAAGTGACAATAATTTACTTGATTCACCAATGGACAACCAATCGGGTCATAATTCTTTTCCTTTTCTTCAAATATTTCCAACCTGTACTGACTATTTTGTTCCTGTGTACAAATAACATTTTTTTAGTTGGTCATATTGGTGCTGTTTGATTTATTATAAGTTTTATTTATTAATTTCTTATTTTGTTTAACCAACTTTAAGAAACAGCGCATATTACAGTTGTTAAAAATGAGATGAACAGATTTTTTTTAAATTAAATTATAATCAAAAAATATATAAATATATATATATAAATTATTGTTTTTCCTCATAATTCAATTAATCTGTAACAAATAAATTTTAAATTAAATAATTAATTTTTTTCATAAATTATATATTTTAATATTTGTCTGCATTGATTACTGTATTATTATTAATTCAATTTTTTATAAACTCAGGGTAAGCATTTATTTTGATTTTTTTTTAAGCAGCTCAATTATTCAATAATTTAAAAAATTTTAATTTTTGTTTGCAACTGTAAAAAATCTGTAAATAAAAATTAGTTTATTTAACATTTAAGTTTTATTAATTTTTTAATTTTGTTTTTTAGAATTTACATAGTGATCTATTTAAACAAAATAAGATGACTTGGTTAAAATTTCGCATTTTTTTGTAAGTATTATAATATATTAATAGTTTTTAATTTAATAAGTGATCAAATTATCAAAAAATTAAAAATTAATTAAAAATAAATGAAAATTGGTTCAAATTATAGTAAACTTATTTTCTTTAGATGAATTTAAGATTAGTTTTAAAAAAAAAAAAAACAGACTATGTGCAGTAAATGACGAAATATTGTCTAGATATAGTCTCGACTTTTATATAATATGCGTTATAATTATATAGATTCTTCGAATATGATTCGAGCATAATCAGATATCTATATATTAACCAAGAACAAATCCTTTTCAATTTATTTTACCACTATGAACACTTATGGCACCATCTTAAACTTTAATATTTATTAATATTATATTTAATTACTGGTACAAAGTTTAAATTAATTTTATTCTAAGTTTTAGTAGAAAACATCTTTTATTATAAAGCCAAATTTTAACAGCTTCAAAGTGAATGTCTTGTTTTTACCTGATTTTTAATAATTGTTGATTGTCCTAGTGTCTTTCAAAGGTCATTTGCTTGTTTTTGAAATTTAAATTTTTACTGTGTAATAGAATCATTTAAATACAAAAAAAATTATTTTTTTTTATAGATAAAATCAATATTTAAAGTGCTTTAAATGCTATTTGTGTTTAGTGAATAAAATTATTATTAAAATTAAAGCACAATTACGTAAAAAAAATTTAATTTAATATCATCTATATAAATTAAAATATAAAATTTAAGATGGCAAGCAAAAAATTATTGATTGCTGGTGCATTAACTGCAGGTGCAATAGGTGGACTTGTTTTATTAAAAAAGTCGAAAAATTGCCGGTAAAATTTTAATTTATTTCTTCAAAATTAAATTTAAAATTTAAAAATTAAAAAAAAAAACACACAAACTAATATGCACTTAATTACATCAATAATTGAAAAGAGCATGAAATTAATTTAATTTAAAAAAAAATTTATTAGCACAAATTTAAAAGCAATTTGGTATTTTTTATTAAGCAACTACGATCTTATTTAAAAATTAAATTTTTTGATTTTACAAGTTACTTATTAAATTATTTTTTTGTTTTAAGTTGTTTTTTGACATTGAGACATCACCTTTTTTAGAGAAGATAAATACTATACATTAAAATTCCATTAATTTGACAATAAAATCTAAAGCATAAATATAAATAGTATTAAAAAAAATGAAAATCAAAATAAAATTATAATTTGTTAAAAGTTAAAATAAAGATAAATTTAGTTTAAGGAAAATATATTATTTTCGTTTGTTTTACTTTTTAAATTTTGTATATATTGAATTTTTATTAAAATCTAATGTTTTTATTAACAATAACACTTTGAAGACACTTGGCTTGATTAAATACAAATTTTACGTATCTATTTCCAAAGTCAAACTTTTAAACAATAGATAATACTTTAAATGTGACTTTTACACTTATTTAAAAATTGAGTTGAATATTCGCCAAAAAACGTTTAACATCTTATCTACTTTTTTTAAATTTAAAATCATTTTTTTTTGTACTTACTTAATTAGCAAAATGTCAAGTAAATGATTTTACCAGTGTCAAGTAATTATGTTCATTAGGTTTATCATTTAATTGCTTTTAAAAACTTGAATTAATTATGACAAACTTTTAATTTTTTTTTTTACATGACTTTTATATTAAGTTTTAAGATTAATTTTTTTTTTAATAGGTTTATTTTATTTGTTTTACATAATTTTAACCCAATTTTTTTTATTGTTAAATTTTTTCTTATGCAATTTAATTTGATATATCTATGTAAACGTTAATAAAATAATTATTTAGTAAATAAGTTTGATTAAAGTAAGCATGCTTTATTAATTTAAATTTTTAAATTTAATTTGCTCAAAATTTGTTATATTTTTTTTTAAAAAAATATTTTAAACTAAACTAGATTATATTTAATCACGCTAGCAACTGGTCTAGGTTTAAACACTGTTAACACTTGTTTAAAAAAATATACTTTTTTTCGGTAACAATATTTGTTTAATTATTCTCTAAATTGGTTTAGTTCAAGCTAAATTAACTTATTTTAAAATATATGTTTAATTAAATTTTTTATGTTTTTATACATATTATAAAACAAAAGAAATTTTTACAAAATATTCAAGCAATATAAAACCATTTGATCCAAAGATTTTTGTAAGTTAAAAGTTGAATTAGAAGTTAGTTAAATTATTTTGACTTTATTTTCTAATTGTAGTGACAAAGGCTTAAGTAGCTTTTGGCTTAAGTCCACTTATAATTTTTGGGTTGTTTTTTTTCATTCTACTATTTAGCCTTATCATTTAGTTTTTTACTATTTAATCTTTAACTCTTTTTATTTGACTCTTGTGGGCTTACTTGTTAACACAGAGTCGGGCGAAGCGCACCAAGATTTTGAGCCAAGCTTGCGCAAACTTATCAAGGCCAAAATTTTAAATCCTTGTAGAAGATCGTGCGCAACATATAAAATACATTTAACTTCAATAAGATTTGTTCAGTAAAAAAACTTAATTTAAACAGTTAATTTAATTTAAAATTAAGAAAAAAATTAAGTGTTTACTTATTTAATTTTATTTTTTGAAATAGTTTTCTTAACTTAACTTTAGTCCAGGTTAGTTTTAAAATTTAATTTAAACAATTTTTTAAAAACTACATTTAAAATTTATTAAAATAATTTTTTTTTTTTGATATATTTTTTCAATTTTAATAAATACAAATTTTGTCAAACTAAATAATCAAAATAGTTTTTACTGATTTTTAATTTATTTAAAAAAAAAAAATTTTTAAATATATTGATTATTATTTTTATAAACTTTTTTATAGCAAAATGACTGACGCTGCAACATTAGAAAAATTGGAAGCTGGCTTCAAAAAATTGCAAGAAGCTAAAGATTGCAAATCTTTACTTAAAAAATATTTAACAAAAGATGTTTTTGATCAACTAAAAACTAAAAAAACTGCGATGGGAGCTACTTTATTGGATGTTATTCAATCAGGTACCGTTTTTATTAAAAGTTTTAACTAAAAAAAAAAAACTTTTTTATTAAATTTATTATTTTAAATATGAAATTCAATTTTTTTTTCAATTAGATGTTTTTAAAAAATAAATTATGAGTAAAAATATTTTTATTTTGTTTTAATTTAAAAAACATAAAAATTTTTAACAAATTTCTTTTTAAATAATTTTTTTTTTTTTTTTTAAATATTCGTTATTTTTTAGCTATTAATAAAATTTAGATTTTTATATTAAATCTTTTATATTTTTTTTTAGATTTTTTATAAAATTAGTTTAATATATTGCGTTTTATTTTTTACGCAGATATTGAAAAAAAAAAAAACATTTTTTTTAAAATATTGATAAAATTGACCTTAATGATTTTAATATAACTTTTAAATCAATTTGAAATAAAAGTATGTTAGTTTTTATTTTTTTTTTTTTTTATAAACTTAAAAAAAAAATGTTAATTTTTGTTAATTTTACCTAAGAATAATTAAAAATAATTAATATATTTTTGATAAAAATGAAACAATTGTCTTTCTAACCAAACAAAACAAAAATTTTTAAATAACGTTAAACTTTCTAAAAATTTTTATTTAATTTTTTTCTACAATTAATAAACTTGTATTTTATTTTAAAAATAAAAAATATTGATTTATTTTATAAATACAATTTAATAATAATAAATATTAACTAATCTATTATTTATTTTATTTAGGCGTGGAAAATTTAGATTCTGGTGTAGGCATTTATGCACCAGATGCAGAATCTTATACATTGTTTGCTCCATTGTTTGACGCCGTTATTGAAGATTATCATGGAGGATTTAAATCTACTGACAAACATCCACAGAGTGATTGGGGAGATTTGAATCAACTGATTAATGTAGATCCTGAAAACAAATATGTAGTGTCCACCAGAGTAAGGTGTGGTCGATCTTTGCAAGGATATCCATTCAATCCTTGCTTGACCGAAGCTGTAAGTTTAATCTAATTTTTAGTTAGTTAATAATATTGTAATTATATTTATATTTATAGCAATACAAAGAAATGGAAAACAAAGTGTCGGCTGTTTTTAAAGAATTTAGTGGCGAACTCAAAGGCACCTATTATCCTTTAACTGGAATGGATAAAAAAACTCAACAACAATTAATTGATGATCACTTTTTGTTTAAAGAAGGAGATCGTTTCCTACAAGCAGCTAATGCTTGTCGTTACTGGCCAACTGGTCGTGGTATTTTCCACAATGACAATAAAACTTTCTTAGTTTGGGCTAATGAAGAAGATCATTTACGCATTATTTCAATGCAAAAAGGAGCTGATTTGAAGCAAGTATTTGGAAGATTGGTTAACGCTGTAAAACAAATCGAATCTAAAGTGCCGTTTTCACGTGATGACAGACTTGGTTTTCTTACATTCTGTCCAACTAATTTAGGAACAACTATCAGAGCATCAGTTCATATTGCTTTGCCTAAATTAGCATCCAACAAAGCTAAATTAGATGAAATTGCTGCTAAATATAATTTACAAGTTAGAGGAACTCGTGGAGAACATACTGAATCTGAAGGTGGTGTGTACGACATCTCAAACAAAAGAAGAATGGGATTAACCGAATTTCAAGCCGTTAAAGAAATGCAAGATGGTATCTTAGAATTAATCAAAATTGAAAAATCATTGTAAAACTTAGTGCTTGCAATTCAAAAACTTTAGCTAATGTTATCTAGTCAATTTTCTCTAGTCAATAAAAATAAATTTTAGCTTGAAAAACAATTAAAAGATGTAATTCAATAATTTTATTATTATAAATAGTAAATTTTAAAAGAAATAAAGTACACTTAAAAGCAATTTTAAAATTTTTTATTAACTTAAATTTCTTTTATTAAAAAACTATATTTTGGTCAAATTTATTAATTAAAAAATAGTGAAAAAATATTAATTTTTACTATGATTTTATGCAAATTGATTAAAAATTCTAAATTTTAATTATTTTTTTATTTTATCATATTAAAAACTTTGATTGATAAATATTTATAAAATGATAATAAAACAATAAAACAACAAATTGTTTTAATCACATTTCTTTTTTAAATAAATTTGGTATATTTTTGTAATATTTATTTGAATCAAAGTAAAACTAATATTTAATTTTATTTTGATAATTTCAATCAAAATTAATATATAATAATTCATTAATTTGATTGTTGCTATGGAAAGTCAATCAATTAAACTAATCTTTTTCTAGACAATTCCTAAATTAAACTTAATAAAAAAAAATTATCTTATAAGAAAGTTCTAATTAATTTAATTGACATAAATGAACAAAATTAAAAAAAAATGATAATTTTTAATTTATCGTTTCAAAAAAATACATTATGGATTTTTTTTGAAAACACTTGAAATTTATTTTCAAAATTCACTTTATAATTTTGAACATTTTTTATATTCATTATTTATTTTGTACTAAATTAATCTTATAACAAACAATTGAAAAAAAAAACTTAACCATAAAACCAATAATTTATATTCAAAATTAAGTGTAAGTGTTTGTGTTTTTAATAAGATTATTTTTGAAATGCTATAGTAAAAATCTAATTTTTGCTGGCTTATTTTTATTGGTTAAGTTGGTCACGCTAAAACTAGTTAATTGATTTAATATTGCACATTGTTTTACTGTTTATTTGAGATAATAATCATAAGCTTCTGTAAAAATCTTTTTTTTTTTTGTTAACAAGAATGTAGACTATGCAAAGCCAATATTTAGTCGAATGTAAAAAGTCTATCAAAACAGATGCTGATAGAATTAATTATTAAATATCTAAAACTTTGTAAAGATTTAAATGTGTTTTCCATAAGTTTTATAAATTATTTTTGTAAAAAGTTAATTAAATAAATTTACATTTGAAATTTATTTTTATTCATTTAGTTTTCATTTATATTTTATTACTAAAATTTAAAATTAATTTTTTTATAGAACAAACTTTTTAAATTTTACAATTCAGTGTTTTTAATTTGTTTTTTTTTTGAAGTTAAAGAAATGGGTTTAGTAGAAGATTATAAAAATGAACCAATTAAACTAATAAAAACAGGAATAATTTGTTTTGCATATATTACACTCGGTTTTGGAATTGCCGTTATTGGACCTGTTATGATTGATTTACAGTTAGCTGTAAACTCAACAACACAACAAATATCATATATTTTGGCATTTAGAGCATTAGGAACATTAATTAGTTGTTTGTTAAGTAAATAAAAATTAAATTATTTTTTAAATTATTTTTAATGTAAAAATATAAATTTTAGCTGATTTACATAAGAAAATATGTTTACCTGAAAAATTAATGGCTATTTCACAACTAGTAATGGCAGTATGTTTAATAGCAATTCCGTTAAATTTTTCTTTAATTGGACTTAATGTAACAATGTTTATTTATGGTTATTCTAGCGGTTGTTTTCAAATATGTAAGTTAATTATAAAATTTATTATTAATTTAATATAAAATTCACATTTTTTTTTTAAATAAAAAAATTAGTTGGAGATTTATGGACAATGAGAGTATGGAATCCAAGTCAAGCAGCAATTTATATTCAATGGATTTATTTTTTTTTTAGCGGTGGAGCTTTTATTGCACCTCTTCTAGTAGAACCATTTTTATTAAATTCTATTGATTCAAATTCGATTATCTTAAATACAAATCAAACACAATTATCTGAATTTAATAAAGTTTCAAGCATTAATGATGATCTTAGAAAAAAATTAAAAATTTTTTATCCTTTTTTAATTAGTGGAATCTATGCTATAATTTTTGCATGTATCATATTTTGTTTAAGTTTTAAAAAAAACAATTCTAAAAATGAAACTTTTTACAATGAAAATAATCAGTCAGAAGCTATTTCTGAAAAAAGTAAACTTTTAATAGAAAAAAACTTTGATTTTAATAGTACAACTATTGAAAAAATTGAAACTATAGAATTTCGACCTAATTTTACACTTATTAAAATATTATCAATTTTATTTGTTAATATTTTCATTGGTTTTGACGTAACTTTTGGAACTTATCTAACTACTTTTGTAGTTAGAAACGATAAATTAGCTTTAACAACTCAACAAGGTGCCTTTATAACAGCTGCTTTTTGGGGTTCTTACACATTTGCATTTAGGGTTCCTGGCTACTTCATTATCAAAAAGTAAGTAAAAATGATTAAAAACTAAACTAATTTTTATTTAATTTAGATATGGACCATCTACCCTTATGAATATTGAACTTACAATTATCTTCTTTTCAACTATTTTCTTAGTTTTTTCAACAGAATCAGTTACTCTTATGTGGATCTCAGTATTGCTTGAAGGTTTAGGAATGTCAATAGTATATTCCACTTTTTTAGCCTATTTAAAAACCAAATTTGAGCCAAGTGCCAGAGTATTTTCTGCTTTTGTCTGTGCTTTTTGTTCGGGCACTTTTATTTATCCATTTTTTGTTGGAACTTATATTGAAAAAAATACTCAAATATTTATTTACTTATGTGTTTTTTGCTGCCTTTCAACAACAATCATCTATATTACAATTGTTTGTTTGTTCAAAAAATGGAAAACCACTAATTAAAACTATAAGTATAAATAATATAATATTAAGAATAAATAATAAAACAATAATTTAAAATTTATTTTCAATAAAAATTTAAGTGTTAATTATTTACACATTATTAAATTTAAAATAGAAACATTAAAACATTTACATCTCTATTGCTTTTTTATTTTTTTCTTCAAATTTTTTCATTCGTTCTTCAATTATCGGTCTAAAGTGACGAATAAGTCCCTAAAAAATATAAATTAAAATTATAAATTATAAAAAATTATTTTATTTATTTTTTACCTGAACTGGCCAAGCAGCACCATCTGCTAAAGCACAAATTGTATGTCCTTCAATCTGTTTACTTATTTCATATAACATGTCAATTTCTTCTGGTTTGGCATTTCCATCTACAAAGCGCCACATAATTTTATCCATCCAACCAACTCCTTCTCTGCATGGAGTGCACTAGAATAATTTAAAATAATAACTTTTTTTTTTTTTATTAAAAACTTACTTGACCACAAGATTCATGTTTATAAAATTTTGTCAATCTTGCAATAGCTCTAATAATATCTGTTTGCTTGTTCATTACTATGATTGCAGCAGTTCCTAAACTAGTTTGTACTGCTACAAGGCCATCAAAATCCATTAGAGCTTTTTCACAATCAGATTTTGGTATAACAGGAGTAGATGATCCACCAGGAATAATTCCTAATAAATTATCCCATCCTCCAATTACTCCTCCAGCGTGTCTTTCTATTAAATCTTTTAATGGTATGCCCATTGTTTCTTCTACAGTACATGGATTGTTGACATGTCCAGAAATATTAAATAATTTAGTACCAGTATTTCTAACTCTTCCAAACTTTGCAAACCAATCGCCTCCTCTTCTTAGAATTGTAGGAGCAACCGCAATAGACTCTACATTATTTACTGTGGTTGGACAGCCGAACAAACCTACATCGGCAGGAAATGGCGGCTTCAAACGGGGTTTTCCTTGCTTCCCTTCAATAGATTCAATTAATGCTGTTTCTTCACCACAAATATAAGCCCCAGCTCCTCTTTGAACATATACATCAAAATTATATCCACTTCCACATGCATTTTTACCTAAAAAACCTTTTTGATAAGCTTCTTTAATAGCAACTTGCAGGTTTGAAGCTTCGTTATAAAATTCTCCTCTAATATAAATATAAGCAGCACAAGCACCCATTGCTCTTCCAGCAATTAAACATCCTTCTACTAGTTTATGAGGATCATGTCTCATAATTTCTCTGTCTTTACATGTGCCAGGTTCTCCTTCATCGGCATTTACAACTAAATATTTTGGTCTTCCATCGTCAGGCTTAAGCATAAAACTCCATTTCATTCCAGTTGGAAAACCTGCTCCTCCTCTACCTCTAAGACCAGAAGTTTTCATTTCATTAATAATCCATTCAGGGCCTTTAAGCATAATTTCTTTAGTTTTGTACCAATCTCCCTAAAAAATGATAAAATTAAAATATAAGTTATAGCATCATAAAAAAAAGAATTTACTCTTTTCATTGCTCCTTGTAATTTCCAATCATGTCTACCATACAGATTTGTAAAAATTCGGTCTTCATCTTTAAGAGGTGCATTGTTTATGGTATTAGCACATCCTCTTATTATTTGATTAAAGACATCTAATTAAATTTGAATTAATTAAAATGTGCTAAACATATTAAATCTTACTATTAACATTTTTGGACGCAAAAAAAGGTAATTTAAGAGTATTCATTATTAAAATAATTAATTCTTAAACCAAAATAATGTTATTTAAATACCACAACTTGGATTGCAAATAACTTTAGATAAAAACAAAATAAACATCAATTAGAGGTGAAAATAGCGCTCTTGCGCAGAAATATTATTTTTAAGGCGCAATGTTCAATAAATTTAAAAATTAAATTGATATTAATAACAATTTTATTTATTTATAATTTATTAACAATATTTATATTTAAAATAAAAAAATTAAACTTTTGACTGCTTAATTTCAGGAAACATTTCTTCCAAAAGTAAATGAATTAACAAGTAAAAAAATTGCTTATTAAGCAGTTGATGTTGAAAAACAGAATGAATAAAAAAAGCTATTTCATTGGGATGCATAAACTCATGTAAAGATAAACTAAAATATTCTTGAATTACTTTCAATGCTTCTTGAGATTTTTTTTGACGACTTTTTTCAAAATTTTGTGATTCATTAGGTTCAAATTCTGAAAGTAATCCTTCTTTAATAAAATCTATTGAAGTTACTAAACTTTGTGGAGAAAACAATAAATTCAATTTTTTCTCTATAGTTGTATAAAATAAAGAATCAAGTGTATTTTTTAGCACTGGTTGTAAAATTTTTAAAAAATGAATCCATATATTAACAAGATTAGTATTATAGATTCTTGTTAAAAACAAAATTAAGCAATCATATAACGATTTAATTTGAAAAAATTCATTATCCAAACAATATACAGTTTCATCAAGATATAAACAATTCTTATCTATTTCATTAAAATTATTGTCTATTTCTTCACTATAATCAAACACATCTTTTATATCTGGTAAATTTCCTTTTATTTTCTTTGATTCAGTTGACATAGCAAATCTTTGTAAAAAAGTTTCTATATGTTGTCCTTTTTCCAAAGCAAATTTAGCTGGCATAGTTCTAATCATTTTTTTAAAATTAATATCAACAAGTTTAGGGTTAAATATATCCTGCTGATCAGTTTTTCCTAATTGTGGCATTAAAAAATTATATAAAAGTTCACTTCTATTTAAATTTTGTATAGAAATTAAATCATTTAAAAATGTTTCAAATTCAATTTTTTTACTTTCTAAAAATGCTAAAGTTTGTTTAAACAGAGTTCTTTTTGAAGATAAACCAGCGATAGAATTAATTGCATTTCCATGAAATTTTTTCAATTTATCATTTAAAACAAAAAATTCTTCATATTTTCTTTCAACTCGCCATGTTTTTTTATCGTTTAAATTAGATTTCATATTTTTTTCTATTCTAATTATATATGTATAATAATATTTATAAGAATTGCGTTCTAATTTTGTATCCACATTTTCAACAAACACTTTCCATCCAGTTAAATCTTTTAAATTATTTTCAGAATTAATACATTCTTTATTGTCATTTTCAACATTATTGTCAATTAAATTTATTAAATCAATACCATAATCAAAAATATATTCATCATCTGTTGAGTCGAGTTCAGAATCAAAATCATATTTTGTGTTTTCATTTGGCAAATTTACATTATTTGATTTAAATATTTCATTTTCAATTTCTTCTTCAAATAAGGTATACAACTGTTTTCCAGCAACATGTTTATAATAAAAAGAGGAATCAAAATATTTTGGTAGATATTTTTCTTCTAATTTTTCATAAACTTTTTCATAAACTTTAGAAAAAAGAGTGCAATTTTTAAATTGCATAATATGTTTTGAAGCATATTGACTGTCTAAAATTTTATTTGTTTCATCTAATAAATTGTCTTTGTCATTTAAAAAACTTTCAAACTCAGGCTTTAAAAGAAAATCTTCAATTATATTACGTGCTTTTTCATACAAAAGTAAAAAATTTTCTTCATTTGTTTCAGCACTAAATAAATTTTCATTAAAATTGTCAATAACAATTAAATAATTTAACAATTTACTACAATTCATTTCAGAAAGAAACTGATTTAATGATAAAATTAATTTAGGTTTTTTTAAAATATCTTTTAATTGTACTCCTATTAAATTATTTTTTTGAATATTTTTTTTTCTATCTGAAAAATTTTCCAGTAATTGAACAAATTCTTGATTTGGTGATTCATAGCAATTTTGATTGGTAGGTTTTTTAGAATCTAAAATATATATAAAAATATCATTTATATAAATTGGATCTGAAGATATTTCGGCAAAAGGCTGTAAAATACAGCATGCTAAAATTTCTCTTATTAAACATCTTGATATATTTGAATAAATGAATTTAGTTGGCAATAAAAATGGTATTGCAAGATCAACAAAATTTCTGAGCCATTTTATTTCGTTTGATTTAGATTTGATATTGTGACAAAATAAATTAAGCTCTATATATTTTTGTAAAACAGAACTTTGAACAAAATTTTGTGACTTAGCTTTTCTTTTTCCACTTAAAAAAACTTGGAAATGCTGAATTAAAAGTGGAATCAATTTATAATGAATAAACTTGCTAATATCAATTTTATTTATCCTTATTATAAATGATGCGGTTAAATGCTTTAATAAATGTCTCAATTCGTTTTCAAAATCATCATCAATATTGTGTATTTGTATTTTATTATACCAGCTATATAATTTAGTTTTCAAAATAGAATTGTATAAATCTTCTAATGCTTTATTAACGGATTGGTTGATTAAAATTTCGTCCCAAATGTCCTTATTTAAGTTGGTGGACTCTTTGGAGTAATCGAGCTGAATTTCTACAAGAGTAAATCAAATTAGAAATAGTTATGAAGGAGAAAAGTGTATATTACTTTGTTTGAAGCTGATAATCGAGTATTTGAGTTGTTGTTTTTCATAGAATGTGAAATTGAAAACATTGAGATAAGGTAATAAGTTTGGCAAACTAGAATGCTTAAAAAAGAAGAATCGTGTAAAAAAATAAACGGTTGTAAATGTAATTAGTAGGTAAGAAAATTGAACTGATGATAAGGTGTAGAGAAGAGTAATTAAAAAAAATAAAACAGAAGTGAAAATATACAAATATTGCATCGTGATTTAATTAAATCACAATTAGTTTGTGACATTTTAAACAGATTCAAATGTCTAGTGAATTTGTGAGTGGAGTGAATGAAATAAATAAACACAAGTGCGAGCGCCTAGCAACGGAAGCAGGCGTGATCTGGTGTGGGGCATTTGAAGCGCAAAGTTTGAATGAACAAGTTTAACCAAAGTTTATAGTATCTACTTGAGTTCGCAATTAAGAGAGGGTAGAAGTTTCTTAAGGTTTGATCAACAAGTGAAGTCTTAAGTTTGGGTTTTTGTGTTTAAGGTCAGGTTAATGTTTTAAGTGCATTTTTTTAAGTGTTCAAGAATCCTGGTCGGATGCGAACAAGTCTGGCGCATCTGCATCACAATATTGCGGCTGCCAGTGTACTTGCTCAGATGCCATGCTTGTGAGGGATGTGTGCACGACTGCGCAATATGTCACAGCAGCATTTTGCACAGTCCGAGTTGATCAGTTGCTGATGGCTGTGGCTGCAAGAGAAGCTTGTGATCACGAAAAGGCCAACAAATATTTCATTTACTTTGTGTTCAATTTACGTGTGCCAGCTTTAAGACGCTCATGATTGCAAAGTGTGCACTAATGTTTGCCACTTCTGCTCATCCTACTTTCCTTCTATGATCTTAATCAACTCTTGCTTTCACTTGCTCATTTTACCACAAAGTGTCCGTTGGCTCTATTTCACACCGTTCATGTCCAGCTAGTTCGGCCTTTCTGCCATCAATGTGTGCTTTTCTACCCTTTTCTATTGTTCCGGCAAGCCAGCGCTTCTTAATTCATGATTCATTCAAGTTCTTCATGTTCCAGATCTTGTTCTTCTGTTTGCTCTTATATTTTCTGCCATTACATATGCTCTTTATTTTACTTAAAATGCTTGATTTAAAGGTAAATAAATCAAACAAACTGCTTTTAATCTAATTTTTTTATTCAACCTTTTTGAAATTATATTTCAATTTTCAAAATATAGCTTCCTATATTACAATCATTTTATTTCTATTCAACTATTTAATCAATTTCAGTTCATCTTTTTATTTATGCAAAATTTAAAAAAAAATTTTAATTAAAATTTTAATTAATTGTTTTATTTTCTTCCAAATTTCACGATTAATTAAATTAAAAAAAAGTGCATCAGCAGTGAATATGTGATTAGAAAATCTATTTTTTAGATTTTTATAATTTATTTCTTCATTTTTATTTTATTTCCATTTTTTTGTTAATATTTATTTGCTTCTTAATTATATTTCTTTCAAATATTATTCATTTGATATATATATATTTAAAAAAAATATCATTTTTTTATTTAATTCATCTTTTATCATATATTATCTTTTTTAAAAGTCTATGTAAATTTTAATTTTTAATCCACACTTTACTATATATATAATATTTATATAAAATTTCATATATATTTATAAGCATATATACTTTAAAATAATATTTTTTGAAAATGGAGTTAAATTAAAATTGATTAAAAATTACATGCTTTAGGATATTAATTTAGTTTAAATATAATAAAACCAATAAAATTTTGATTGTGCAGGCAGTTAAATTTATTTAAATTGTGAAAATTGTTTACCTAAAAAATCAATTAAATTTTTTTTTTATTTATTTAATATAAAAGGAAAAAATCAAAGCATATAAAAAAAATAAAAAAATTAATTCATTAGTTCATTAATTCATTAAATTCACCTATTTACACAAATTTTTTACTAAAAATTTTAAGTCAAGTTCATCGAATGTTAATATTATTGTTACTTATTTAAAAAGAAATAATATTTTAAGTGAAATAATAAAAAGCAATGAAAATAAAATAAGGAAATTATTTTGTCAAATGTTTTGTGCTTTATTAAAAAAAAAATTTACCAAAAATATTTTAATATGTAAAAATGATAAAAAAATTTTTTACAAAAAAGCAATTAAAACTATAATTAAAATTTAGTGAAAATGTATAATTTTATTATTAGTGATTAAAATTTAATTTAAAATGTCAATTTTTTTATTAATTTAATATTAGTCTAGTATACATAATTTTTTTTTTTTTTTAATTATTTTATTTTTTTTATTTTTTTTTATTTTTTTAGTGTAAATTTAAATTGAGTAAAAAATAAATAATTGCAGCAAATAATAACAAAAAAATTATATAAAAAAGTTAAAAAAATATGTTATTGATTACAGCAGATATGAAAAGTGAATTGATTAGATTTCAAGTGTGGTTGTGCTAATTTGATATTAACTTAATTTTTGTACACGTTTCAAATCTAAAGTTTACTTAAACTTCAATTATATATTAATTGATTAAAAAATGAAATAATTTTTATTATTTTATTAATACTTTTTATTTTAATTTTTTTTTTTTTAACTTTTAATTTATTTACTTAAATTTTTAATTTAAAAACTAATTATTACTTATTAATTTATTATTATTATTTTAATTATTATTTTATCTATTTTTTTTTTTTTTAAATTTAAATAAGAACTGTATTTTGATAAAAATGGTTAATATATAAAAAAAAATTATATTATGCATAGGTGATTATTATTTACATTAAATTGAGATTTTAAAATTTTTTTAGGCAACCCTTTTTCTTGTTGTACTTGTGAAAATAATGGAAATGGGTAAATTAAAAAAAAGTAGATTTAAAAATTTGATTAAAACTGTAAAAGGTGAATTTTTGACTGATAAAAAAAAATAAACTTAATTGTCAGCAAATAAATATATGAAAATTATTGTTATTTATTTTATTTATTTTTTTTTTTTTAACTAAAAAGTATCAAATGGATTTGATTTAAGTTTATTTTATTTTTATTTATTTTAATTTTTTTTATATTTATTTACTTTTTTTTTTTATTTTTCATTGGATAATCAATTGCAAACGGCTTAATAGCTAAATGGAAATCATTTGTGTGAATTCAAGCATTATTTAACAAGATTTTTCATGCAATTTTCATATTTTGTGCTTGTTTTTTTTTATCATCAGAATTCAATGTTTCTTGTTTTTTATCTTCAATTTTATGTTTGATTTTTGCTGTTATTAGTGTCTAAAACTTTAATTGAATTTTTCTGTGTTTTCTTTCATTTACTCTGTTTACTTACTAAGTATATGTGTTTTGGTTGTTAGATCGTTTTAATCCGTCATCAGTTTAGATGACAATTTTTTGCGCCTATTTTCATCACTTTGGTAAGTATATATTTTCGATTGTGCTTATCTTTTGTTTCGTTTTTTGTAGTTTTTTTTTATTTATTTTATATATAATTTTTGCCATCTTTCAAAGTGCATCAACCAAAGCTCATCATCATCTTCAGGTTTTTGTGCATTACATTCATGCGGAAACAGCTGATTGATGTTAAAGTCGTGCAGTAGATTTTTTTACACTTTGACTTAGCTAAACAAAAGGAAAAACAAAAAAAAATAAATAGAAAATGACGATGAAAAAGAAAGTGAAAAAAATTTGAGAAAGGTCGATGTAGGTTGAACTGTTTTTATAACGAATATGCTAAATGTTTAAGGTCAATGGTGCTGTAATGATAACTTGCCAAATTTTATTTAATTTTTATTTTTTTTATTTTTTTATTTTTATCCATTTTTGCTTTCTTTTTTTATTTTTTGGCATCATTTTAATTTAAATTTTTTTCAAGTTTTTGCCAACTTTGGCCAGTTTTTTAAGTTATATAAACCATTTCCTAAATTAAATTAATTAATTTAAAAAAAAAACCCTATCTATTTTGTTCTTTATTTGCCTTGATCTTAATTTTTTTAAATTTGGTTCAATTTTATTGTTTATTTATTATTTTTTTAATTTTTTTTTTATTATTTATTTTTTTTAAATATATAAATATATTTTAAAGTATATTAAATTTAAAAAAAAAATTATACTGATTTTTTCATTATTTTGATAAACAATTTGTTTTAAATAACTAAAAAGATAAATATAAGTTTAAATTAAATTATTTTTTATTTATTTAAATAAAATTCTTTAAATTTAAGTGAATAATTTTTAATTAATTTATTAAGTTTAATTGGTTAATAATTAACTTTAGAAATTTATTTGAATTATTGATAAAATAAAAAAAAAAATTTAATTTTAAGACGTCACATTTTCATTTATTAAAATAACTATTTTTGTTTAAAATTTTGTTATATATATATATATTTTATAATAAATTATTTTTAATTTTTGTTTAAATTTATAATCAATAATTAAAAATTATTATCTGATTGATATCCAATTTTTTTAATTAAATATATTTTTTAAACTTAATTTTACAAGAAAATTTTAATTTTACTTTTTTTTAAATATATATTTTATTTTTACTATTTTTCTATTTTAATTTTAATATTATTTTTTTTTTTCTGAAAGGTGTATACCGATTTATTGATTGGATAAACAAATTATCATCATAATAACCATGTAATTTTATCTATATTTTTCTTTGGATATTGTTAAAATTTTATAAGTTTCATGTTTTTTTATATTTTCAATAAATTTAATCAAATCTACAAATTTAAAAAAAAATATCTTTTATTCTAATACAATTAATCTCAAGTTGTTACCAATGTTACGTTTAGATGTTAAACGTCAATTGATTCAGTGTATTTATATATATATTTTCATTTGTATTTATATATACGTATATATATATAATATTTACGTATATAAATAAAAATTGTGTAAAAAAATAAGAAAAGAAGAAACTAATTTTAATGTTATTCATTATGTTAAAAAACATTGGTAACAAGGTGGAAATAACTTAATCTATCGGATACAAATTTATATTCTACATTTATTATAACTTTTTTTTACATCTTCTATAAAAGCTAAAGTTGCTATTTATAATTAGTTACAAGCTAATGTTGTTTAAGCTTTCTCAAATTTATTAGTGAATGATGATCAACTTTTTTTTAATTTATTTTTTATTCAATTTTTTTTAAATTCATTTTTTTTTTTTTATTTATTCTTTATAAATTTCTTAAAGTGCACATTTACAGTGACAACTTATTATTTATCTTTTTCATCATTATAATTCTTATAATTTTTCTTGTCTTTGATAACTATTTGTGACCCTTTTTTTAATGCTTAACGTCGCAAGGATTTAGACGTTAAGTA
Source organism: Pyemotes zhonghuajia (assembly GCA_025170145.1). Lineage (NCBI taxonomy): Eukaryota > Metazoa > Arthropoda > Arachnida > Trombidiformes > Pyemotidae > Pyemotes > Pyemotes zhonghuajia. The sequence continues at coordinate 11,486,017 of CM045845.1, forward strand.
AATATTCAGGCTTTCATTAAAAAAAAATAAATAAAAAAATCATTAAATACAATTGAATTTATTTATTTTTTTAGAAAAATCAATACCGATTGTCAATACGTATAATTAATAAATCACTACTAACAACTTGTCATTAATTTCAAACAGCACCCAATATTCAACCCCATCAATCACTAACTGGACATGGCTAAGCCTGTAGTACTTCGCAATGGCTTGCTTTGGGCAAGTGTTTATATTTTTTGGCTAATCAACATCCAATACGGCAAAGCAACCAACAATTTAATTGGTGAGTAATTTTAATACTTTTTATTATAAAAAATTAATTTTTTTGTTTTATTAAAAAATTTTTTAAATTTAAAATATATTTTAAATATTTTATATAAAAAAAATTAACTTGATTGATTATAAGTTTTATTGAAAATTTGTTTATTAAAGAAATAAAATTTTGTGATTTAACAAGCACAGAAATTTATTTAATTTAAATTTTTAAAAATTTATTTTTATATAAAAAATAATTTCTTGACATATATTTGAAAAAGATCCATTAAGCTTAACTGTATACTCATATATTATCACTAAACTGTTTTTTAGCATCGTTTTAAAACAGTTTTTACTTTTTTACAGTTTCATTTTATATGTGAAATATATTTAATTTTTATGTATTATATAGAAAATTTAGCTCAGTTGAATAAGTTCCAACTAAACTAAATTTAACACATTTTTTTTTTTTAATAAATATAAATTATTAAATTGATTTAAAATTAAAAATGTTTTTTTAATTTTTTTTTATTTTGCTTATACATACATAAAATAAATTAAATAAGAAAATTTTCAAATAATTAATAATATTAATGCATCTTTTTTTTTTTTTTTGTTTTATTTGTTTAATTTATTTTAACAATATAACTATTAAGATGATTTTGTTTTTTAAAGAATAAAAAATGACAAAATTATTCCTTGTGCGGTTAATAAAATAAAAAAAAAAATAGAGTTAAAAGTCATAATGTTGACGTACTTATATTTTAACATTTATAAACTTTATTGAAATTTTTTTAAATTAAAATTAGTTAATATTAGTAAACAAAAGTAAATTTTTTTTTTAATGTTAAAAAAAGAATAAAAAATAACAAATAACTGATGAATTAATGAAAAAAAAAAAATTTTGATTTATTTTTTTTACAAATTTTGTTGTTTAGAAAACGCATTATCATTTGACACTTGTAAATTTTATTTTCTTTATTAAGATATTTTTATTTTAAATTGAATTTATGTTTGACTTAATCTTATCAAAAATTAAAAAAAAAATTTTCAATAAGCTTATAGCCAAAATTATTTTTGTAAAAAAATAAATTTTTTTTAAATTTATAATTTTGTTTTAATTTTTATATATAATAGTTGATATTCAAATTTCTTTTCTTTTCTTTTTAATTTATATTGAATTTATTGATTTTCAATTTATAATTAATTTTTTAAATAAAAATTTTATCTAAATTTTAAAATTTTGGGTTATATATATATTTTTTATCAGTTTTTAAATTGTTTTTATTTATATTTTTAACATGTGTAAGAACTTAAAAAAAAGTGAATTAAAATAATTTTCATTATGAAATTTTTTTTTTCAAAAGCTTTAGTGATGCAAACATGTGTAAATGATTGGTGATGGAAATCAAATTGCAAACAAGGTTTATTCAAATTTACTTTTTGCAATCTGTGAATATCAAGTGCAAAGTTAATGTTTTAGCCAATGACAGATGGTCAGTCAAAAGGTGAACACGACACACACCCATTTGTTCATGATTAAAACGATGAAAAAAGATTAACAGGCGTATAATTTTTTTTTTTTACTTTAAATCAGATTAATATGCACTCTTAATATTAGTAAATTATTTTATTTTTTTAAATATTTTGTCAATTTATGATATGCCATCTTTTACACATCTTTTTTCATTATTACATTTAAAATTTTTCTTTAAGTTATTTTATTAAAAAACATTTATTTATTAAAATTTTTCTTATTAGTTTATTTGGATTGTGCTTTATCATTTGGTGTAAATTTACGTATTAATATTGTATTTTATATTTTATCAATATAGTAAAATATGCCAAATTTTTATTTTTTTAAAAAAGTTTAATAATCATTCATTTTAAGATTTTTAAAAAAAAAAAATAATATTTCTTTTCTTTGTTTTTTACACTTTTATCAAATTTTAAATTTTTTTAATCTATTTATTTATTTTTTTTCAAATAAAGTATTGCAATGTTTATTTCTTATAACTGCAATATTTACATTTCTAAACTTGTTTTTTAAATATAAAAAATAAAGAACTTTTTTTTGATGATTATACAATTAAATTATACAATTTATTTATTAAAATATTAATATTTTAGCTTATAATATTTTATTATTATAAATTTTTAATCAATTTTTAAAATTAATTTAAACTTTTTATAAAATGATTAAAGTTTTAAATAAAATAAAATTTTTAATTATTATAATCAGTTGTTTGCATAAGTAATTGTTTTTAAATAATTTTAAATATTTTATTTATATTAATTTATAAAAAAAAATTATTATAGCTTGTTTTAGCTTAAAAAATATCAAATTTTTATTATCAATTTTTAATAAATAATAATTTTTAAATTAGAAATTTAAAATAACAAAATATTTGAAATTCAAAATGAATTTTACTTTTAATTAATTACTTAATTAATTAATTGATTTATCATTCGATTGGTTTTGAGCAAGAATAATTAAAAATTAATAAAAATTATTAAAAATTTTAAATAAATTTTATTAACTATTTAATTTTTTTAGTTTGATATAAATTTTTAATATTTATTTTTGTATTTATATACATATTTTATTTGTTATTAATATAAATTATAATTTTTATATTTATTATTAAAAAAAAATTTTTTTTAACTTGTTTAATTTATATTATATGTAAATATAAGTTTTTGATTTTTTTCAAAGCAATATTTAATTAAATTCTTTTAATTTTAATGCTTTTATTAAATAAGTGTTTTATTTAAAAAAAAAATTAAGCAATTTATGATTTAACTAATTACATTATATAAAATATTGTTAAATTTTAGTTCAAAATAAAAAAAATTTAAAATATATTTTTTTTAATTTTTAATAAATTTTTAATTTATTGATCTTTTTATAAAAAAATTGAACAATAATTATTAATTTTTTTGTATTCAATTTAAAAAAAATATATTTATAAATTTTAAATATTTTATAATTATTGATTTTTATACTAAAAAAATATTTTAAATTAAAAAATGAAATAGAATTATAATTTTTTTTTTAAATGCAAGTCAAATTTTAAAAAAGTAGAATAGTCAGATTTGAAAAAATAGAATTTTTAAAATTTAAAAAAAATTTTTTAATAAAATTTATTTAAAAAAAATACAAATTTATTAGATATTTTTATCAAATTATTATTTTGTTTAATTGCAAGCATAATTTTAATTAAATTTTTATTATTTTAATTGAGTTTATAATTTAATTTATATTATATTTTAAATAAATTAGTAATTAATGTAAATTTTTTTTTTTAAGTAATGCTTTGATTTAAATAATTTTAGTTAATCAAATAATTTTTTATTTCAATTTAATCTTTTTTTTTTAGTTTTAAATATTTTGTAAATATATGAAATTTTTATTCTTTAATTTTTATTTATTCTAAATATTTTTATTTATATTAATTTTATTGCCAATAATTTTTTTTTCATTTTTTTTTTTGTAAATTTTTATAAAAAAAATATTATTTAGTGTTTTTTATATTAAAATAATAAATTATTTTTTAACATCTGATTTAATATCAACATGCGATTTAAGTTAAATAATTTGAATATATTCACTTTTTTATATCAAAAAATATTTACGTTGCAAATTTTTAATCATATAAATATAGATAATTTATATATTTACTAAAATAATAATATATGCAATATAATTTAAAAAATATGAATAAAATTTTAAATTTATATAACTAAATATTAATACATGTTAGTTGTGTTAAAAGTTGTATTACGGAAACGGATGTTAAAAAAAAATGATTGGATAAAATAGTAAATAGTTAATTTATAGTTAGATTGACTTAAGGGCTAAGTTTAGTGTAAGCCAAAAAAATCAATAATTGTAGTAAATTGTGTTAAACATGTGTTATGTTTCACCGATTTACAATAATCTAAAGTGTGATTACTTATAATGCTTAAATTTATTTTAGATTGAATTGCTTTCCTATTTTGTTTTTTTTTTTATATATTTTTTATTTAAATTTTTTTTTTAGTTTGCTAAAAAACTTAATTTAAAAAAAAATTCAAGTTTTATTAAAACGTTGTTTAAATAATTACTTTATTATTTTAAATATATATATATAAAAAAACTATTAATTATTTTTAAAAAAAAAATTAATTTTTTTTTTCAATATATTTAAAAAAATAAAAATTAATTTTATAATAATTTGATAAGTAAAAATTAATTTAATATTTTTATTAAAATAAAAAAAAATTGAATTAATATAGTATTTTTTTAATATCATCATAAATATTATTGGTAACTATTTACTATAATTTTTTTTTTATATTTTATAACCTTGTATATTAAATTTTTTTTTAAACAGAGCAAATTTATTATAAATTTTAAATATATTTTTAATCAATGGTTAATGTATATTTAATTTTTATTTATTAATTATTTAAAAAAAAATTAATATTACAATATTATACTATTATAATATTAATATTTTTATTTTTTTAATAAAAAAAAGTTAAAAGAAAATTGAAAATAAAAAAAAAGCTAAATAAATAAAAAAAATTAATATAAAATTCAATAAAAATATAAATTGAAAAAATTTCAATAAATTAAAAAAATATAAAAATGTTTTTTAAGAAAATTTTTAAATTAAAAAAAAAGATAATTATAATATAATTTTTAGAATAATACATTTTTGTAAAAAAATAAATTGCTGATATTAAAAATTTACAATTGTATACATGCTTCATTTTTAAATATAAACTTTTATTTTAGTTAAAATATTTTTATTAAAAATATAACACTATAGTTTATAGATAAACTATTTTTTTTAGCAACATTAGACAAATTCTTGAATTGAACACATTTTAATTTTTCTAATTTTTAAATAATAAAAAATATAAAAATGCTGATTATTTTACATAATTTATTAAAATTATTAATTAATAATTTATTTATTAGATATTAATTAAATTTAAATAAAAAATTATTTTAATAATTAATTAATTTTTTTTTTAAAATATTTAAAATATAATAAAAAACTTTAATTATTTTTTTTTGAAAAAAATTTATTATTATTTAAGAATTTTTTTTTATATAAAATAGATTAGACTTAAAAATTTTCGAATTTTGCATAAAAAAAAATTGATTTTTTTTTTTTAAACTATTTTATTAATAAAAGATAGTATTATTAATAATGTAAATTAATTAAAAATTAAAAAATATAAAAAAAATTACATTCTATTACTAATTATATAAAAAAAATTTTTTTTTAAAACTAAAATTTAATTTTAATAATTTTATTGAAATTCCGTGTAATATTTTTTAATCATTTAAACTTTAAAATTTAATAGTTTAAACAATTGATTTAAAATTAATTAAGTTTAGGTTTTAAAAAATATTTTTGAATTTGATGCAAAAAAATTAATGCTTAATTTTTTTTTATTATATAAAACATCAATTTAAAAACGATAAAGGTAAATCTGAATTTTTGTTTATTTAAATCAAATCAATTATCTTAAGAAATTGTTACTAATTTTAATTTTATATGATAATTTGTATGTTTTGAAAGCTAAAATAAAAAAGTGAAAACAATAAGTTATTTAAAATGACTTATTTTATATTTAGTTTATGTAATATGAAAAAAAACTTTACATTTTGAAAACTAACACTGGGTGAAAATTTTTTTTTTTAATATTTTTTTATTTGGTATAGCTTAGGTTTCAGTTATTTAATTTATGCAGTTACAAACATTTCCATAAGATTTACTTGTAAATTAGTAAAAAGTTCAATTTTTATTTGAAAAAAAACAGGTCAAAAACGTATAAAAACGTAAAAAATTTATCTATTATTAAGAAGTTAATTTTCACAAGTGTAAATTAATTTGAATTTTTAACATTTCGAAGTCAAACATATTTTTAAAAAACAAATCTAATATAAAAAATTAAATTCAATAAAAAGCAATCTGATGGTTTAAATTTTTTAGATAAGTTTTGTATTTTTACATATAACTGTTTAAATTATTGTTTGTTCGATGCATTTTTGTTTAGCCAGAATTTAGTGGAGGTTGGTTTACAGGAAGAGAATAGACATAGGTGTAAAATGTTTAAGTAGCAAGCTGCCTTGAAAAAGAAAAGTTAATGTTGAAAGTTGTCCTAAAAATGAAAAAATAAATTGGTGAAGAAAGAAGCGTTCACACGATTTAAGCCAAAGTAATTGTCTCTAGTGATTTACAGATATAAGATGTGTTGCACTTAAGATGTGTTGGTAAATTGTCTTAGATTGGTGGATGAGTAAAAAGTGTTGCAAAAGCCGGTTAAAGAAGGGAGCCAATGTGCATCCCGCGAAGCTGCCGGTTTATACTGCATTAGTTTCTGTCGTTGCTGCCGTTGCCGCAGCATTTTCCAGCCAGTTTGCCCATCAGTTTATATAGAAAGCACCTAGGTTTGATTTCAACATTGGCAAACCTTCGCTTGTATATTGCGTTTTTTATGCTTTGACTTTAAATGCAACTGTGGGTTCAATTATATGTTGTCAAATAAAATTGAATCTTTTCCGGTACTAAATTTTCACCCTCACCTTGGTCATTTTGTCAAATCTTGTTTTCATATTTGTTTGCCTCTTTTGTTTGCTTCTTTGGTTTCTTGCATACCTGCAAACCTAAACTTTAAACCTGCCTATAATTCGAAGCTCTTCCTTGTTTTAGAGCTGCTATATTTTTTACAGGACTCAAGTGATTTGCTCAAACAAGTTCATTTTTGTCATGCACCATCAAAACAGTTAAAAATTTGCTAATCTAAACAAATGGCGAACAAATATAAAAAGATCAGCAGGCCATAAATATGAAAAAGCCGGTCAAAACGTTAGGAAAGAGAACAGTGTAATGACATTGCAGTATAAGATGCGACTTTTACCTAAAGCATCATTTGATCATCACATTTGATACGCATGCGTTTTAATGCGGTTTTTTTCCCGCCATTTTTTGTCTTAAAGAGCAAAAACGTTAAATGCGACTGCCAAAATTAAAAAGCACATGCGCTTTTTTTTCTTTCAAGTTGATGCGGGTTTTTCAATGCGTTTTTTCACTGTTTTTAGTTGTTTTTTTATTCTTCATTTTCATTTGTTTTAGTATTATTTTTAATTTTTTGTCTTATTTTTACACCTATTTTATAACACTTTCCTCATACTTTCTAGTTTTAATTCAAAAATTTTCACTTAAATTTAATCCCAAATCTACATGTTATTTTGTATGCATTCAAACTTTAAAAAGGTACATTACTAAGCTAAATAAAAATTCATTTCGTGTCAAACTTTTTAAAAAAAAAACTTAGATTAAAATGTCTGAAAATTTTTTTTCAAATTAAGTTACACATCTGTAAACCTAATTTTTTACCTATGTATACTTCTAGTCACACTCACTATTAAAATATAAATGAATTTTATTTAAATAAAATTACACGATTCTACTTAAAATAAATGCTTACTATTTACATGTTTAAAAATCAAATTTTTAATTTGCGAATTCATCTTCAAGTATAATTAATCAAAAAAAAAAAATAATGTACAAAACAAAAAATAAGTTTTAAAACTATAAATGAATCAAAAACAAAATATAAATCCAAAAACGGTCTAAAATTAATTAATGATTTCATATTCATTCTTAAATTTACACTTTATAAACTAAGAGTTTTATTTATACATTTATTTCTGATTTAATTTAAAGCTTTCACAATTTGTCTATACAAGATTAATAAAAAGTATATTTTTAATAAACTAGTTGAATATTTAATATAAAAATATATAATTGCTTCAATATTTTTATTACTGATAAATATTGGTTGAAATATTGCTCATCATTGAAAAGCATATAACGCTTTTTTACTCTAAAAAGAAAAAAAAAAATGTACAGCAATAAAGTAGTTTTTAAGGCGTTTTTGTTTGTTTTTATTGTTTGTTCAATGAATTGCTTTACTTTTAAATTTATTTATTTTTTCTCCTCATTATACCATGTTTGAAAAATGTGCGTTTGCATTGTTTTTTTGTTTTTTTTTTTGATTTTTTCATTGCGCTTTTTTATATACTTTATTTTTATTTCTATTCATTGCTAGAGTAAACTGCTCATTATATTATGTGTGTATAGGGAAAATATTTGCTTATAATCAATGTTCAATGGGTGAAATTGAAAATTACATGCAAACATTAAACTTATAGTAACTGGTGAAAACAACAAACATTTTTGATCATAATTTATCATTCTCGCTTTCTGATTAAGATTATTTTGACAAAATTTACTATTTTATTGTTTGTATTTTTACTTCAATTTTTTTTTATTTTATTTTAAATGTTTTTTGATTTAATTTTTCAACAAAACAGGTAATAAAAACTTATCTGTTTTTAAACCTAAAGTTTAATCAAGCTTATTTTAACTTTAATAATATTTTTTTTTAAATTTAATTGTAATAAACAAACTTGACAATAAAAAAAAAAATTTAACTTAACATTTTTGCAAAATTAAAATCACGTTTTTTTTTTTTAAACAAAATTTTACTATTAAAAGTAATTTTAGTAAAATTTGTTATGTCTTAATCAACTGTTAAAATTCAAGATATTTGTTAAAATTCAAAATGTCGTAATGAAAACAGCCAGAGGCTTATTTTATCTATTTTTCTAAAATTGTTCTTTTGATTTTAACTAGAAGGTGAAAAATTATTCTGAAAAAATTATTTTTTAATTTTTTTTTTGAAATATTTAAATGTTGAATATTATACTAAAACAAACTTAATTAAAACAAAAAATTAAAAAAGTTTATTTTATTTTTATTTAAAACTTTTTATTTAATTTTATTTGATAAATCAAAAAACAAAAAAATACAATTAAAAACTAAATTTTTTTTTAGAATTAAAAATTATAATTTAATAAATTAAAATTGTAATCAAAAAATTTGACAAATAAAGTATTTTCTAATTTAAATATAATTTATTCTAAAAACATGATCATTTAAGACAAGTATCAAATTTTTTTTTATATGATTTGAATGCTTAACTATGATTTTTATTGTATTCATCTATTATTATTTGGAATAATTTAACTACACCAACCATATTTTTTTTTTTGGCTATAATTTTTTGTTCAATCACTAAAAATATTTTCCTTTATTATTATTGGTTATTTATTTTTTTTTACCAAATTCTATTTTATTTTGTTTAATTTATAAAATTATATCAATTATTTTTTTATAATTTAAAATTACTATTTTATTTATATTTTTATATACTATATATTTATATTTTAGTTTTTTGCTTAAATTTTTTTTGTTAAAATATATTTTAAATAAAATTAGTATTTTTTTTAATCAAAAATAAAAAAGTATAACTTATTTAATTAAAAATTTAAAATTGAAACTTTATTAATTTTTTTTTTATTAATTAGAAAATTATAAAAATGTGTAAATATTAAAATGTTAATAAAATTCAATTTATAAAAATATAAACTAAAATAGATCTGATAAAATTTTAAAAAATTATTTTTTAAACTAAAATTTTAATAATTATTATATTAAAATACTAAATATTTTTAATTAATACTTTTTTATGAAAATTTATTACTATTATTTTAACAAAAATCAAACAAAATTATTATTTATTTAAATTAAAACAAATAAGTTATTTAAGTATGAAAAAACTAAATTTATTTAGAGAATAAAATTACGACTATTTCAACTTAATTTAGTTTTAAATTAAAATAACTTTAAAATTAAATTAAAAAATTAGCGCATAAATTTCAAAATAAAATATTTATCATTTTTTTTTTTTTTGTTTTAACTAATATTTAGTTTTAATACCTTAATTAAAGTTTGTAATTTTTTTTTAAATTGTATAAAAAAAAATAATCTTAAATTATGTTTTAATTTCTCAAAAAAAAATTTGGTTTTAAAAATTAATATTCAGTAAATAATTTTTTTTTTAAAAAAATAAAATGGTTAATTTTATATTTAATAATTTTTGTAAATTAAATAAAGAATAAATCTTTTTTTTAAATTTTAACACTTGTTTAATCTGGTTTTGACATAAAAACTTTATTTTTAAAATATTATCTTTAAAGAAATGAATAACTGCATTTGACACACCTAATTTTTTAGGTTTGAAATAAAAATAAAAAATAAATTATAACACATTTATAAAATAAAAATTAAAAAAACAGTTTAAAATTTGTATTGTCAATTATCAATTAGATATCAATTTTTTTTACTTTTTTTTTTTTAATTTTATTATTTTTACTTTATCATTTTATAATTAAACTAATCTTTTTAATTAAACGTATAATATAAAATTTATATATATTTAGAAGTGAATATTTATATAATTTTTTTTATTTGAAAATTTAATTTTTATATTTAGTTTTAAAATAAAATAAAATTTGATAAAATTTATTTAAAAAAACATAATATAAAAAATTATATTTTTTTTGACAATTTTTTTTGCTACATTGAATCGTTATTGAATGTATATTGAACGTGCTTAGGTTTTTAACAAAATCAGTTTTTTGAGATTTTTTTTTTAAATTTTACTTATTGTGAACGGATTTAAACTACTCGTGCAAATAGCTTTCAATTGCCCTTTTAAAAGAAAAAAAAACGTTCAATATACTCACTAAGTTTATATTGGTCAGTATGCATTAAATTGTATTTCATTTTGCAAAATTATACTACAACACTTAAATTATTAAAAACCTTATGGTTATCTTTTTATAAAATAGTATTCAATTTACGAGTGAATTAGTCTGTAAAATTTTTTTGAGTTAAATAAAACAAATTTAAATATAACAAAATTTTTATAATTTTTTTTAATATATTTAAATTGCAATAGTTTATAAAAATGATAAAACAAATTTTTGTGAACGGTTTTTTAAAATTATTAATTTATTTATTGTTATTTATAATCTTTAAAAAAAAAATTATTAATTTTTTAATAAAAATGTTGTAGTTAATATTTATATATAAATGCCCAAATTTATTTGTTTTTTTTTAATTTAAAATAAAATTTAAATCAAATAAATTATTTGTTTTTAAATGTTTTAATTTTAAGATATATAATTTAAAACAATTTTTTTTTTTAGTATTTTTACTTTGTTTAACAATTAAAATTAGATTATATAAATAAAAAAAATAAAAAATTACTTTTTTTATTTTTAATTTTTTTTTATTTAAAACCATATTTTTATTTTTCTTTAATTTTAAATATATTGTTGAAATTTTTTTTTGTCTACTTTTTTTAGTTATCAAAATATCATTAAAATTTTAGTTTAATATAATTTTTTTAAATATTTTTTTTAAAATATTTTTTTTACGTTTTTATTTTTTCTTATTACATTATAAAAAAATATTTTATTATACTTTATTTAAAATCTTTGTTTATTTATTTATTTAATCAACTTGACATACTATGAACTTTTGAATGTAAGTAAAAATATAAAATAATATAAAATTTTTAAATTTTTATTTTTGATATTTAAATAATTATTCAATTTCCATTAAAAAAAATATAATTTATAAAATAAATAAATATTTTTTTATTTAAATTTAGTCAATTTAGATATTGATAATAATGTTTTTATATTTTTTTAAATTTTGAATATAATTTATTATTTTTAATTGTTAAAGTATATGGTTATAAAGCCAAATAGATAATTATTTAGCGTTCCTTTTATGGTCGGTATATAAGAATCTATGTCTCATTTACTTAGTAAGTCCTAAGAAAAGTTTTATAAGTGAGTAGTGAAATTAGCTGAGAATTCTAATTCGAACAAGGTGTAAAGGATAGTCTTGTAGGTAGATGCGTAAAGACTGAGTTGTATCTTCAACTGTAAAGTCTGGCATGTAAACCTGTACTGGCATTAGACTGTTAATCCTGACTTTGACAATAGATAGCTATGACTACTAGTTATATCACTATCTGAAGATGTACTAAAGGTCATATAATCAAATTACTTTTATATATGAATATTTGATTTTGCACAGACTTAGTATCCTAACTGAAATAAGCTTACACATTTGTATACGGATTATATAAAAGTACAAGAGAACTTAGACCTTTACCCTTCTAATTTATAATAGTAGAGTAAAGAAGTCTGGAATTGATATGGAGACTAAATTGAGGACTTCACTTGAGCTAAAGACCTCATTTAAGGAGCAATTCAAAACAGTTTCTAACAAATTAAAAAATTAAAAATTTGATTAAGCGTAGGCTAAGTCTATCAACAATTTCTACCAATGCCTAACAGTCTCACAGATTAGAGATTCGAGACTTCGTCCGTGGTATCTCAGCCAGTTGAACATTAATTAATTAAAATTTTATTTTTTTAAAACTATAAAATTTGTTTATGTTTTTAAAATATGCGTAATTAAGTATTAAATTTAAAACTATTAATTAAAAAATATATTTAAAATATAAGAAAATATTGTATTTTATTATTTTCAATTTAAAAATACTCAATAATATATACTTAAGTTGTAAATTTCATAAATTTTAACTTAATTGATTTATTTTTGTTTAAAATAACATTCATTTATTTTTTCTGATTTATATTCTTTTTCATAGTAATGTTGGTTTTATCCTTTGTCTTTAAGACAAAGGAGAAAGCCGTTGGTAAAGATCGCTTTAACCCGTTTTTCTACACCTGTGCGCCATGTTTGAAAACACAGCGCAGGCGCACCTGACTTAAGGTCAACTTTGACGGACAGGGTGTCCTTGTCCAGTCCCAGCGGGTATAAATACCCGTGCACTTATTGTACACATCATCATTTATTTTACTTTTTTAATAAAGACCATTTCTTATCTTTGAGTTAACTCTTGTCTTTTAATCTTTGCGTTTAGCTTGAATCAAAGACTTCCATTTCTTTACTACTCAAACTTAAGCTGTGTTCTTGAGCCCTACCAAGGTAACCCAAGACACTTGACTTCTAAGTAGAGTCAGTCGGATAGTCTATTCAAACACCTAACCCTAACCAATCACCAAACAAAAATAAACAAAAACCCTCCTCAACCATTCAAAACCATAAAAAAACACACCAAACACTAAAACACACAAAACAAAACAAACAACCCACACCAAATACCACCCACCAAAACACCCCCCCCATTACCCACCCCTAACAAACAAAAAAAAATCCAAACACTAATCATATAAACCAACACACAAAAAATAAACAACAACACAAAAAATACCAACAAAACCCACCTACACCTACACCCCAAACTAACCCCACCATCAAAATCATAACACAAAAAACAAAACATCACTCCACCAAACCAAAACCCAACAAAAAAACCCCACAACAACCCCACCAAAAAAATCCACACACACAACAAACACAACTAACACAACAAAACCACCCCCAAAACAAAAAAAACCAATACAAAACAAAACAACACAAACCAACAACAAAACAACAACAAAAACCAACCACCCACCAAACACCCACCAACAAACCACAAAACAACCAACAACAAATAAACCCAAAAACAAAAAAAACCAACCAAAAACAAACCAACCCACCACACACACCCAAAAACACCCCCAACAAACATAACCAAACAACAACCACACCAACAACACCAAAAACAAAAAAAACAAAACAAAAAACACCAAAAAACACAAACACCAAACAAACACAAACAACACAACAAAAAAACAACCAAAAAACCAACACAACCAAACACCAACAAAACCAAACACCCAAAAAACCAACAACACAAACCCACAAAAACAAAAAACAAACCACCAACACAAACACACCCCCCTTCTTCCTTCTAGAAATCAAGATAACGGACTCTCTGTGCCTTTGAATCGGGAACATCCAAAATCCCCTTATCCCCATCATCCTAAACTCTCAATCTTTAACTTCCAAACTCAAACACATGCTACCAGGATAAAAGTAGCAAGTGTCACGAGGAGTCAAAAAACTAATAAAAAAGAAAAAAAAAATATTTCTTTAAAAAAATAAAAGTAAAACTTTTATAAAAAAATTCTATGTTAACCAAAATTATTTTTTTTTATATTATTTTTTTCTGAATAATTTTACGATAAAATGGCAATCATGCAAATATCTAAAAGGATTATCTATTTTTATGTAGAACAAGACCTTGTTGTTAAATTACGTTTATTGAAGCACAGATTGTTTAGAATGGCAAAAAGTACCTGTAGAAGAACAGGATATTGAATTGCACGCGGTTTTAACAGAGAATGTCTGTGAAAAAATTTTGAAGATTTTCATGAAGTGTTGAAACCTAAAGTTGGTGATTACTAAAAAAGAAATTTTACATATTTTCCTAAAGGGAACTTAGACGAATACGTTAATCTTCCCTACATTAATGATTTCTTAGCAGAGACTCCGACACCTTCTCCCTAAAAGAAGAAATAAATTTTAATATATAAAATAAGTTATTCATTTTTGATTTTACAAAATTTTATTTATTTTTAAAATTTTGAATTAATTATTAATATAATTCAATTACGAATTTTAGTAATTTTTGCTAAATAATTAAAAACATTTTAAAATAGAAGAAATTTTAATATTAAGAAAAGATAATTATAATAAAATTTTGGTTTATTTATTATAAATGGTATATTTAAAAATTGGTTTAAGGCAAATGCTAAAATATTTTTAAAATTGAAAAATTAATAAATGACTAAGAAATTATAGGAGATAAACATGTTAATGCAAAATTACAAAAAATAAAATTTTACAAGTTATTTCATTTTTTGTGTTATATTTCTTTGCAATTTTAATGTAACTTAAAATTATTTAAAAATATCTCAAAATAAAATATTAACTTAACAATACATTAATTATTTTTTTATCAATTTTTAATAAATTTAGTATTTAATTTAACAATTATTTTTTAATTTAATATTATAAATATAAAAAATTTTATATAATTAAAATTAAGTTTATTCAAAAATATTTTTGATCATGATTTTTTATTTGTAATTAATTTTTTTTACATATAAATATTTAAATTAAAATTTATAAAAAAAAAAAATTTTAAAAAAAATTTTAGAAAATACTAAATAATAAATAAAGTAGAAAAATTGAAATAAAAAAAAGTGAATGAAATATAAATAAAATAAGTGTTGAATTCCAAATATTAAAATTAATCTGCAGTAGAAAATTGACTAGAAAAAGCTATCAATTTTTGATAATTTCAGATTATAAACTTAAAAATAAATGTGAATTAATTTTGAATTATCAATTAAATATATAAAAATATTTTAAAAATTAAATTAATGATTTAAGAAAGTTTAAAAAAAAAATTTCTTTAATTTTTATTTATTTATTTTTATCTTTATCTTTTTGTTTATTTTTTATTAAATTTTATTTTTGCATATAAATTGATAAAAACAGTAATTATAACATGTTGATTTTTTTTTATATTATGTATAATATGTTTAATAAATCTACCTATTAAATTTATTTTTAAATTTAACAATAAATTAGTCTAAATTTTACAATTGAATTAAATTTATTACCAAGTGTTTTATATACTTATTAGAATTGTTAAATATTACTATTCATATATTATTATTATTTTTACAAATTTGCTAATTTTAATTTTAAAATAATAATAAATAATAATAAATCTTTTTTTTAACAGTTTTCAGTTTATGTTTTATTTATTTTTTTTTTAACCTTAGTTATTTGATTATTTAACAGATTGTCTTCGATATATTAAACATAAAAAAAATCAAAAATTCTAATAATAAATTGGCATTTAGGTTTAGAAATTTACAATTTATTAATATTAATAATTTTATGTCTTTTGTTATTAATATATCTTTATTTTAAAAAATAAAATTTTGAATTTTAATTGACATTATCAGTTCTTTTCAATAATTTTTTTTTATAGTCATAATTATGGTAAAAGATAAAATCAGTTTATCTTTTAGATTTTAGAAACCTAATTTTAGATGTTCTGATTAGATTTTATGTTTTCAATCATCATATTGTTTAATTTATTATTTTAAAATAGTTTAATGTACCATTTTTTGAATAAACATATGTTGCATAAAATATAAAAAATAATTTGTTTTAAATATTATTTAAAATATTTAACCAAAATCGTTTTTCAGCATTTTAACTATTGATATTACAAATTTAAAAACTTACATCTACATAAAATAAATATAGTTATAAACAAAATTCAAAATATACTTAATAATTTAATATTTTTATTTCATATTTTTTCATAAAAATAATACATTGAAATTTGAAGCCAGTGTATTAAACTAAATATAAAAAATTGTTGTTGTATTAATATCATATTTTTATTGCAATAATTTTACACATCACTTGTCTTTTTTAAATAAATTAAAAAAAAAAATATTAATAAGAAATTTAATAAAATTGTTTGACAAAATTTAAGTTTAACAAAAAACTTTCATGTAAATTATAAAAATTATTTCTGCTAATTATGTTAATTTTATCAAGTTCAAAAAAAAAGTTAATTATTTTGGTTTAATTTTATCATATTAAAATTAATTATTAAACTAATTTTGTAAAATTAATGTAAAAAATTTTTATTTAAAAGCAAATTTATTATTTTTTTTTGGTTTATTAACATTTTGTTTCTTTAACTCAAATGAAAAAATTAACATTTTATTTACATATAAAATAATATGAATAAATAGATTTTAAAGTAAGTAAATTTACATTGAAAAAGAAAACAAATTTAAATAATTTAAAAATTGTTTTAAAAAAATCTAGTGTTAAATGTGAAAATAAGTAGTTTTAAGTAACGTTTAAAAAAAAAACAAAATAGTTCAAAACAAAAAAAAATTAACTTTTTAAAATAAAAACAATAACATGATCTATATAATTTGTATGTATTCAAGTGTAAAATGCTTTACTCATGTATTTTTTACAATTTTTAGTATCTTAACCAGATATTAATTTAAAAAATTAGTTATTTTATTTTTTTTTTCTTTTTATAATGTTATTTAAAAAATATTAATATATACAACATTTAAAATTAAAATTAAATTACAATTTAACAAAAATAAAATTAGTTTTAAAAAAAAAATTTTTTTTTTATCTGAAATTTTTCAATATATAATTTATCATTTATTTGGGTTTTTTTTATTTTTATTAAAATATTAAATTTTTATTAATTATTTAATTTTAAATATATATATAAATTAATTAATTACTTAATCTTTATATGATAAAATTTTGATTTTCTTTTTTTTTTTAAATTTAATAATTTATTTAAATAAAATAATAATTTAATTTTTTTTAATTGTTTATTATTTAATTATTTATATTAAATTTTTTTATTTTTAATTTAAACTTTTATTTTTTTATATAATTTTTTTTTGTAAAAAATATTTTTTTCAAATAAATTTTTTCAATTTTTTATTTAAAAAAAAATTTATTTAAGTTTTTTTTAATAGTCATAAAAAAAAAATTAATATTAATTTTTAATTAAGTTTAAAAAATTGATTAGTCACACGCCGCCATCTACATATTTATATTATTTACTAAAGTTTTTTACTTATAAAACAGAATATTTAAATTTAAAAACTATCAAAATTAATTTTTTTTAAATTTATTTTTGAAATTAAAAAAATATTTATTTAATTTTAAATGTTATATTTTTAAAAATTAATTTAATTATAAATAAGATTAAATTTTTTAAATTTGTTTTAAATTTTTGTGTATATTTTTATAATTAAATTTAAACATCAAAACGATAAATATTTAATTTTGATAATTTTTTAGTTTAATAAATTGAAATTTTTATTAAAATGTTGCAAATAAAAAAATTGAATTGTTAAGAAAAAATTAAAATAAAAAATGATTATAAAGTAATAAAAATAATTTTTAAAACTTATAACAATAAAATACATATTAATATTTACTTAGTACTTTTTTAAGAACAAGTTTGTATGTAAAATTTAAATACAAACAATTTAATTAACTAAATATATTAAATTTTAAAAATTAGCAACGAATTTTTATTTATTACAAAATATAAAAAAAAATTTTAATATTTATTTTTTTAGGTAGAATCACTTACAAAGAATGTAAGGAATAAACTAAAAAAAAAATGAATTAGTAAATAATTTTTAAAAATCTATATTTATTTTGTATTAGAAAAAATATTTTTATAAATAAAAATAAAAGTTATTTTAACAATAATTTTTTACCCATTTTTAAAAAAAAACAATTTCATTTATGAAATATTACAATATGTATTGCATGTGATGTTTGAATGACACAGATTTTTTAACTTACTAAAATAAAGTAATAAGAAACATTATTAAGAAGTAATTATCTTTTAATGATGCTTACTTTCATCTTGATTCTATAAGTTAAATTACTTGTTTTTCAAAACTACTTTAGCAAAATTAAAATAAATTTTATATTATTATTTATAAGTTTCTTATTTAAAAAAATTTTTTAATTAAAATCCATGTTTAAAAAAGTATTTTTATTATTAAATAATATTTTATCTATTTTACTAAATTTATTTAAAAAAATTAATTTAATTATTTATTTCAAGGTCTTGCGGAAGCTATGTCTTTCATAGTGATTTCAAATAAATTTATTTAAAAAAATAGTAAAAATAATTTTAAAATAAATAATTAGAATTTTTAAGTTTATTTTTAATATATTTAAATTTTGTAAAAAAATAACAAAATAAATTTTAAAAATTTTTAATTAAACAATTTATATTTTTTAATATTTAAATATTTAATAAGAAAATATAAAATTTTAATAATTTTTTAAGTATAATTATTGAATTGAATTTATATTACGTATATTAATAAAAAAAAAAATATATATATATATTTTAATTTTAATAAAACTATTTAAAAAAGTTTATTTTATATTTATTTATTTATTAAAATTTTTATATATTATAATATAAAAAACCAATATTTAAAAATTTAAATAATAACGCACAAATATAAAAAATATCATGTATTTTTAAATATTATACTTAAAATTCAAAATTTATGCATTTCAAATATAATTTCTTTTTGAAGTACATTTAGTTATAATTTAAATAATACAAATAATATACTATAATCACAAATAAAAAATTTATATTAAAATAATAAAAATTTTTATAAATTTAAAAAATATAATAAATATTTTATTATTTTATATTTATTATTTTTTTTTATACTTTAAATAAGTGATAATATTTTTATTACAACTTTTAAATATTTTAAAATTATATTATTAAGTTTTTTTTAAAAAAGTAAAATTTATTTATTTAAAATTTTTATTTTTATAGAATGCTTTTTTAAAAAGTCAAAGTTATTATAAAATTTTAATTATAATTATTGATTTAATAATTCTTATCAGTAAATTAATTATTATTAGTTAATTTTTTGTTTATGTTAATTTGTTTGTGAGTTTGCTATTTTTTTTAATACTAATATTTTAAATAAAAATATTAAATATTAAAATTAAATATGATTAAATAATATGATCTTATTTAATTTTTTAATTTTTTTTTAAATTAATTAAAGTAACTTTTACAAAAATCCTAAAACTATTTTATTTTTTATTAATTTTTATTTAAGTTTACACTATTTACATTATACTTTAGTTAATTTAAAGGATTTGCGGTTTAAAAAAATTTGATATTAACTTTTTTTTTAAAATAGATATTAATATTTACTTTTTTTTTAATAGTTTTTTGTTGTATTTTTTTTTATCAAAGTAAAAAGTTTTTAAAATTTTATTTAATTTGTTTTATTAAAATAAATAAGTTTTTTTTATAATTGTAATATTATTTTTTAAATTAATTAATTTTAAATTTAATTTTATTTTATTAATTTGATTTAGTTGAATTATAATTTTTAATTGATAATTTATTGTATTTTTTATTACTTTAAATATTTATTTTAGTTTTAAAATTTTTTTAATTTGTTTTATTTAAATCAAATTAAAAATTAAAAAAAAAATATTTGAAATCAAAAAAAAAATTTTTTTAAGTTTAATTAAAATAAAATAAAAATAATAATTATAAATAATTTTACTTAAATACATTCAAAAAAATTAAAGTTTGTGGTTAGTCTTTATGTTGTGTATTTTTTGTTTTGTTTTGTTTAGTTCGATAAGATTTAAATGAATTTTACGTGATTCAACTATTTTATTAAGAAAATTAACTTGCACAAATACGTTTAATAAAATAAAATAAAATAAAAAAACTAAAAAAAAATATATATATATATAAAATATGTGTATTGTAAAATGTACAAATCTCAAAACTTTTGTCTGGCATATGATTTCATGTGCAAAAATGTTAAATTTATAGAAAACTAACAACGTATACTTTTTCAATCATATAACAAACTTGGGTGTTGAAAAATGTTTTTTAAGAAATAAAATAGATAAATTTTTAAAAAAAATGTTGAGTTCATTTTTTTTTATTTAAACTTCAAAAATTTGAAGTTGTATCAAACCTGTAGTTTGTTATGTAATATGAATATAAATGTAAATAATATATGAAAATTAATGCCACAAAATAGTGATCAGAATTGAAAATCTATATATATTAGTTAAAATATAATAAGTTAACTGCAAAATTTACACAAATAAACAAAATATATTTGAAAATATTATAAAATGATCTTGTTTTTTAAATGGATATTAAAAAATAATTTTATTAAACAGTAATTTTGTTTCAAGCACAAATACTTTGTTTTAAAAACATCAAATTATTAATGCTATTAAAAATAAAAGTTTGATTATAAAAAAAAACAATTTACCTTATGAACATATTGTATTGAATATTTTAGATAATTTGTTAATAAATACAATATATTACATTGAAAATCAAAGTTAAAACATAACTTAAACTAAGTCTTTTAAATTTTAAATTTTTTTTAATAGAATCAAATATTTATAAAATATGATTTTTTATTTCATTTTTCTTTATTATATATTTTTCTTAACTTTTTTCTATTTTGTACTTTTTCATTTTTTTTCTTTGCATGGTTAGTTTATAGAAAGCGTAAAAGTAACAGACAAGCGCAATAGAAATCCGCATATAAGAAAATCAAGTTGCTATACTCTAAAAATACCAAAACTAGAAATTTAACATAACCATGATAAAAGAATTTTGAGAAAATACACTAATATAAATGAGAATATGGTGAAAAGTAATTTCCGTTTAATTTTGTTTTATTATCCCATTTTGTATATATTTTTTCAAAATTCTTGATTTTTTAATTTTTTAAATATATTTTTTTTAATACAACTAAGCTTTAACTTTATCTCTTTATTTAAATTTATTAAATTTTTTAAAATAAAAAAGTAAATTAGTATAATTTAAATATAATTGTTTATTATTAATTAAATAATTTCTAATAATTTATTTGTCAATAACTTATTACAAAAATTTTTCTGTTAATAAAAAATTTTATTTTTTACTATTTAGTTATTTTTTTAATTTAAAATAGATAGTAAACTGATTAACAACTAAATTATATACTTAAAATCAAGTAAACGTGCAACTGAATTGCTTGGCTGAGTATCAAGAACCGGAAGATACAGCCAATTAGACCGCAGTTAAATGCAATCCCAACTGACCATTATTTTATTACAATTGTTTTCATATTCCGACACCTTTTACTTCAATAAAATTTGTTACTTTTGTCTAAATTAAACATAGCCAGCCAACTAAAAGGCTTAATGGCCTGCTAGTTTAGCCAAGTATTTTTTTTTTTATTTTCTTATTTATTTTTTTTATTATGTTTTTTTTAATTTGCACGTTTTGTTATTAATTTTTGACATACCTTCAATCACTTAGTAATTACCTTTACATCTTTAATATTTTTTTTTCGTATTATTATTTTTTTATAAATTAAATTTTTTTTTTTTGAAATTATTATAATTATTAAATTTTACATATTGTATTAAATTTTTTAAATTATTGTATGTTTTAATAAATTTTATATTTAAACTATTTTTAACTTATTTAAATTTAATATTTTATTTTATTTAAACAAAATTTTAAAAATTTGATTTTATTAATGTTTATTAAAAAAATATTTTTATTAATTAATCATTTTTTTAAATAAATAATAAAAAATTATTTTAATTTTTTTTGTAATTATTATTTATATATCATTTTTTAATAAATTTGATAATAGATATTTAAAACAGATATTTAGTTAATATCTGAATAAATTAAAAATAATTTATTAAAAAAAATTAATTTTTTTTATAAAATTATAAAATTTCTTTTGAAAAAAAAATTACAATTACATATTTAATATAAAATTTACATAATTTTTTTGTGTAGTAGTGTTGCTTTTGTTGTCAATGAACTTTTTATTAATACATTTCCAAACTTCGTTTTATTTTTTCATTGGACAACATATTTGCTTATTGAAAATTATTGAAGCAAACTTATATTATACTTGTTATTTAAAAAACGGAAAATAAATTACTTGAATAAAAATTTATTAAATGTCTTTTTATTTTTTAAAAAATATTTTATTTTTAAGCTTTTATCGTTACTAGTTTAAATGTTACTTTTAAATTTACTAGATTTTTGTTTTTTTTCTTATTAAGTTTTTTTTGTTAAAGTTAAAAAAATATTTTTGCTTTGTTATTGTCACAATTCAGTAAAATTTTTTTTCACTTTAGATTTTGCTGATTTTATTTTTTTTAAGTTTTATTTTTATTTTAGCAAAAACTAGCGTATCATATAGTTTAAAACACACCTACTTTGAATCTTCAACTTTCTTAAAAAATTTTGCATTTATCGGTTCGTATTTATTATAAAAAAATTTAAAAACAAAATTTAAAAAAAAAACAAATTATATCAAAATAAAATAAATAATAAATAAATTTAAAAACATTGCCATTGAATTGAAAATATACGAAAGAAAAAAAAACTATATATATAAATAAAATAAAATTAAAAATTATAAAGACTTAAAAATAAACAAAATATAAAAGTTAGTTCATATAATAATAAGTTATATTAACAAAAAAAATATAAAAAAATTAATTTTGTTATTTTTTTAATTTTATTTAAAGCTTAAATATTTAATTTTTTTTTTTGATTTTAATAATACATATTAAAATAGTCAAATATAAATAAAAAAAATTTTTTTTCAAAATAATCCTTATATTTAAAATATATAGTTATTATTTTAATATTTTTTTAAATAAAAAATCATTAATAAAATAAAACTAGTAAACTGTAAAGTTTAATATTACTAATTGTTGAAATAAAAAAAAAATATTACTTAAAAAATAGAATAATTTACAGATAATAATAATTATTGAACTGCTATTTTAAATAAATATTATAATAGCTAAAATTTAAATGATTATATAGATTTTTTATAATTTTTATTATTTTAACTCAAACATATCTAATTTTTTTTAAATTAAAGATTTGCATTTTTGAAGTTTGTATTTTTTTTTTAAACAAATACCTTAATGTATTGTTCGTATACATGTTGAATGTATATAAATTATTTTTTCCAAAAATTAAAAGTGTTAAAAAAATGCAAATTTTACATATTTATATTACTAAAAATACAAAATCTAATTTACAAATAATAAAGTTATAAATTTGGAATTTTAATTCTGTTTTTACACAAATACAAATTTTTTATTTACGTTTTCTTTTATTAAATTTAATTATAAAACAATATTGATTATAAAAGATTAACTTATTTAATATTTTTTTACTATTTAATATTAACTTTAATATAATTTTGAAAATTTGTTATATTTATATAAAAATTAATAATATTTTTTTTTTAAATAATATATATTTTATATATATAATTGATATTGAATGTTAATAAAAAATAATTTACTTAAAAAACAATAAAATATATAATAATAAAAATATATATATATTTTCTAATACTTTAATTATTTTAAATTGAGATATTTTAATATTTTTGAAATTTTCTTTATCATAAGTTGCCGTACCCGGCATGTTTTATCAAATAATAATTCAGCATTATTTATTTAAACTAAAAATCAATAAATATTTTAAAAATAATTAATAAAAATAATCTATTCTAAAATTTAATCAAACCAACTAAATATTAAATCTAAACAAAATTAATCCTTTGAGGACCATAGGCGGATATATCCGCCCGACGAAAAGTTGTAAGAAGTTCCACAGGCGGATATATCTGCCGAGCATTTTTAAATATCTATATCTTTGTTATTTTTAATTTTTAAGATAAGATTTTTTGCAATATTATTAAATCAACCTTTCTCATTAATTTAAAAAAAAAAAAAAATGTAAATTGATGGAGAAACAACAAAGAAATTAACAATAATATAAGACCGGGTTAACTTTTTTTTTGTGCTTAAATTTAACTTGCGTTAAGCATGCGCTATGAAAGTTTTCTAAAAAAGAAAGTTTTTGAAAATAAACATGCAATTAAACTTTTATTTTCAACTGTTTAGATTATAAGTTTCTAAATAGAAATTGGATTAACATCTAAAGATTGGGTGGTTTGTTCTAACCGAAATTTTAAAAGATCAGAGACAAAATATTATTGCTCTATATGTAAAAATATGCCACACATACATATTGGAGAATGTTAGAGAAAATATCACACCTTAAATATAATTCAAATTCAAATAATTAAGATGATTTTATTTTGAGATTTCAAATCAACTGTGTTTAAACAACACCTCTGTTTTTATTAAGTAGTTGAAACTTTCCAAACTATGTTTTTTTTTAATTTTAAACATTATAAAATAAAAAATAATAAAAAAATATATTTAATTTCTAAAATTAAAAATTTTAAGTAAAATTTTATAAATAAGTATCAAAAATGAATTCTTAAAGTTTTGAGATTTCACAAATATTAAATTAGCTATATACAAAATTTCATGTCAATATATTTAGTATTTTTGATTTAAGAGCAATTTAATTAAACACTACTCTAAAAAGCAATTTTTAAAAAAACGTGTTGGTCCTGGCTAAGGTACAGGCTTAAAATCGTTGGTCCGCAAAGGGTTAATAAAAGATATAATTTAACATAAAATAGAATAGTATTTGGAATTAAAAACCATTTTCATTAAGATAAACTTAGAGAATGATTGTAATTTACTACCAAAACAACTGGGAACCTCATCAAACTAATTCATCAAAGTTAACAGTCATTTTTGTTTAACTTTTTTTACCACCATAATATTATATTGAGTTTTTAATCAACTTAAACAATAGAAAGATATATTTAATTTACTATAATGTATTTGTCAACTTGTGTTTCACACTCAAAACCAATATGACATTCTTATTTAGATCAAGCTAAACTTTTGACAACAGTTTATTTTAATAACTTATAAATTTAAAATATCCGGACTGTATAAATTTTTTTTTATACTGTCATTGCCAATTAAACCAGATTTATTTTTAACATTTTATATAATTTAAATTTTAAAATATTTATTGCAAAAGTGAATATTACTGTTGATCATTTATAAACAAGATTATAAAAATAAATAAAACTTTAATATTTAGAATAATTGTTATAAATTTTTTTTTTAACAAATAATAAAAGTTGATTAAAATTAAAAAAATATATATATACAATAACTTAATGTAAGTTAACATTATTTAAATTATAAATATTCATAATTTTATTATTTTTCATGATAAACATTATTTAAAACTTACCACTAGAATAAATAATACGTAAAATTATAATAACTGTCTCAAAAAATATTTCTCTTATTTTTCAAAATAAAGTTTTACAAGGGTTAGACAAAAAGTTAAATAGCTACTGGTTTGATAGTTAAAGCTCAGTTGTATTATGTTTATCTAACCATTTATTCGTAAAGTTAATAAAAAATAGTCGTTTTTATTTTTAATCACTCAAATAGTTTTAGCTTAGGTTTATATCAAGTTAAAATTTTTAATGATTATTATAAACTTATGTAAATTATATTCTTATTATCATAAATTAAAAATTGGTTGTGGCTATAACATAAAAACGAAAGTATAAGTCTTAATAATAACTTATTGAAACCGACTTTTTTAAACATCTTTGCGAGAATTTAACAAACATTGCTTAATTTATTTTTTACAATTAATAGAAATTCATATTTACATAAATTCTTTTTACAACAAAAAAGTTTTTTTTTTTATATTTTTTATTACTTTAATTTAAAATATCTTTATATTTCAATTTTAATTTCAATTTTAGATAAATTGAATTTTTATTTATAATAAATATAAAAAAAATACTTTTTTTTTTAATTTAAAAACTTAATAAAACCAATTTTTATTTAAATTAAAAAAAAAATTGTATTATATACCAATTAAATTCTAAATTTATTTTCTAATTCCATTGTTCATATTATAATTCATAACAAAACAAAAGATTATTTTATGTAAATGTTGGAGTGAGTGGCCTGTAATCACATTTGTATAACTGATATTTTTTATGGAGACAAAACATCTTATAATATTTCTCATGTTTACAACTTTCCGTTATATTTAAGTATACTCTTTTACAACAAATTTCCAACCCATTTATAAAAACTTAGAGTTAGAATACACAGAGAGAAATCGCAATTGTATTTGGTTTTAATAAACAAATAATCATTTAAGTGTTATTCTTTTGCTTTGTTTTTTACATCAGGATCTGGAACCTGACACACAGTAACTCCAACATAGTAATTTCCTTAGTTTACTTCTAGATTTAGCTTTCAACAATAAACTATAAGAATATTATTTTAAGATTATATAACTTTGAATTAAATTTTAGACCTTATTAAAAAATGATTAACTAAAAATCTTTACTTTTTTATTACAAAGTAAAGTAAAAGTTTTAGTTTTTTATTTGGAAAGACAACTTAACAGAAGCTAGTATTTCTAAAATCTGTGCTAAAAAATTGTTAACAATGTCATGACTAACAAGTAAAAAAATGTGTTTGAGTCCATACAATCCAGTTATAAAAGAATAGTTAATGGCGTGATTCAAATAGAATTTTGTAAGTGTAAAACATAATGGTGAAAACGTCTAAGAAATGAGACAAGTGGTAAATTACTTATAGTGTTAATAATTAAAAAATAATATTATGTTATGACAAAATTTATTTTTTTTAAGTATTAGAATATTTTAGTAAATTTAAAGATTTTGAATAAAAAAATTATTTTTTTTTTTAGCGAAAATTATTATTTTTATGAAAGAAATAAAATATATATATATTTTTAATTAATTTTTTATAAAGATATGAATAAAACAAAAAAAAAAAAAAATAAATTTTTACTATATAAAATAAAAAAAATAAAATAAATGTTTGTAAGTATAACCAAAACTGTAACAAAAAACGTTTAATATTTAGATTTATTGCTCAAAGTATTAACAATGACTTGTAAAGTGAGTAAGTAAAACTATGTGTTTCAAAAAACTATGTCTGTTTAACTTAGCTAAATTTTAGTTACGAGTTGTAAAGTTAAGTTTGATAACCGATTAATTATTTCATGATGAAACACTAGGCCAATGTTGTTTCATTTATTTCCGTTTTGATTTTCACTACCATTTAATATTTGTAAATTTCTTCTGGTTTTTTGTGCGCCCGATTCTATCTTTATTGATTCTGCAATAAAATAAAAATTTTTATTGTTTCTTAGTTAAATTAAATTTTTCATTTTATTTTTAGATTTTTTTTAACTTTATAATTTTTTATAACTTTATTTTATTTAAATTAATTTTTATTTTTTTTTTATTTTTTAATTTAAAAAATTATTTCATAATTCATAATTGTTAATAATTAAACACTTATATATATTAATATATTTAAAATTTAAATAATTTTTTCATAATTTCAATCAGATATTTTTTTAAACTTAAAATTTAAATATTTTAACTAATTTTAAATAAATTATAAAAATTGTAAATTTTTAAATTTAAACATAAATTACTAGTTTAATAATTTTCGTAAACACTGCAAAAAAAAAATTTAAATTAAAAAAAATAACAAATTAAGAAACAATGTATAGATAATTACATATTTTTTATTTATACATAGACTGTTAAATATAATAAATTCAACAAATTCAAAAACGAAAAATTTTTAAAAATTTGATAATTTTTTATTGTCTATTTTAAAATACAATCTCTTGTTATCAAAAATCTTACATATGCTTAAATATTTCTTATTTCTTATTTAGTCAGTTTATATATATTTTTTTGTTTTTATAATATTTAAAACAACTATACTTAATTTAATTTTTTAAATTGTATATTTTATTTTTTATTTTTTTTATACAATCTTTTATTTAATAATTTTTAAGTTTTATAAAAGCTTTAATAATAAATTATTAATAATTTTATACATTATATAATATAATTGATTTTATGTATTTCTTATGTTATTTTTCATTATAAAATTATTTTTCATAAATTTGTGTACACAAATAATATATATGTAGTTTATAATTTAATATTTTTTTTTTAATTTTTTTTTTTAAATATATAAAGATATCACATATTATTTTAAAAAATTAAAATATGTTTTCTAATTATATTTATATTAAATTAATAAATAAACTAAGAATTACATTTAAAATTTTTTTTTGTTTTCATATAAATAGATTCGTTTTTAAAGTTGCAGTATTAAAACAATAAATTTTAATTATTTATTAATTTATTATTTTTATTTATTTTTAAACGTTATATAAATTTATATATATAAATTTTTTCAGTAATTTTTTTAATGTTTTATTTTTTTGAGAATTTTTGAAGTTTAATCGCTTTTCCATATAAAAATAAAGTTTATTTTTTATTTACTACTTTGATGCAAATATTTTATAATTTATAATATTAAAAATTAAAAAGAGTTGGCATAACATGGTATTTAAAAATAAATTAAAAAAAAAAAAATTTGGTTTTAGACAAATTACTTATAAACGCATTACATTTTTTAATTATTGCTTAAGTTATTAACTTAGTTAGTAGTAGCAAGATGATAACTTATTTCTACAAATATATTACAACTCATATTTTCATATATTGTATAATAAATTTTTAAATTAAAATTTAAAAAAAAATAAAACAATTTAATTTTAAATTAATATATCAAATTAAATTTATTTTTTTTTATATAAAAAAATATTATAAAAAAACATTTATTTTATTATAATAAATTTGTTCAAAATATAAAAATAAATATCAAAAATTTAATTATTTTTTATAATGTTTACATGTACTTAAATTTTTAGTTTTATATCAAAATTTTATTTTTTGTTTTTTTTTTTTAAATTTTTTTTTATTCAACTTCTATTAATCTTGATTTTTTAATGTTTTTTTTTTGTTTATTCTTATATGGTAATTTGTTTTTTACAATCGTTTAAGTTTTGTTTCAGTAGGTTGACACTTTTTATTCTATTGTTTTATTTTTAACTTTTCAACTGTAGACAGTCTGATTTGATAAAAGTTAAAATTTACTAATTCAATATTTACAGCTTTTATCTTAACATTTTGTTTTTTTTTTATCATGTTTTTTTAATTTATTTTTTTATCTTATTTTTTTCATATCCCCAACACTCTATTTACAAGTATGAAAAATATTTTTCTACCAAAATTTTTTGCACTTTTATCCAAAACACGTTTACTTTATTTTTATTATTTTTCTGTTCTAATACTTTCTAAATTGAAATAATTTTTGTTCTGTTTTATTTTTTACAAACACCAATTTATTTAGTTTCATATTTTTTTTTTTTTATATTTTTTTTTAATCTATATTTCTTAAACTATTTTTATTACAAGATAATCATGTAACCAAACATTTTGTTCTATTTTTTTTTTTGATTTTGCAAGCAAGTTCTGATAAAAACATCCAAGCTATCTATATTAAATCTATTTTTTTAAGAATATCAGTATAATGACAATTTTTATCATTATTCTAATAAGTAACTCAAAACTTTGCAACATGCATTAATAATATTGTTTAAAAAACATTAATTTAAAAAAATGTAAAAAATAATAAAAAATTAAGCTTTTTTTAACATTAAACATAAAATGTTTAAAAAATTAAAATTTGAAAAACTAATACTTGATAAATAAAATAAAATATATATATATATTTAAAACTGTGTAATAATTTATTAAAACTATATATTCATATATTCTCTTTTACAACTAAAGTTGGCTTAACACAATTTATATCAACTAAAGAGTAAATTTTTACGACATAAACTAAATACACAAAACATATTAGAAATACTTTAAGTGATAAACAAGAGAAATAAAAAAAAAAATTAATAAAACAGGAAACAATTGGAGAAAAACTATCACAAAAAAAAAAATAAATAAAATATTAAGTAAAGAATTTTTTTTAAAAAAATCAATTAAATATAAAATAGAATAAAAATAAACAAAAAGTTAATAAAAAAAAAATTATATATATAAAAATAAAACGAAAAATCTAGTTAGGAAAAAATCAAGATTAAAAAAAACAAAAACGAAGCGTGAATGCAGTTAAGAAAACAATTGTGGTGTTTAATTGGATTGTACTATTAGCACCATATGAGTGGCATCTGTAAACGTTTAGAAAATGATCGAACCCGCTAGTCAAATAATGCAAAACTAAATTTTTTTTTTTAGGATTATTCAATAAACAAACAAGTTAGTTAATTGTCTTACAAATTTAAATAAGATTAGATTTAAAAAAATATTTATTTTAATATTCATCAAAAGCGTCATCTGTTTGTTAATTTTACTTGACATTAGCTAATCAATTGTAAATTTACCTAATCGATTAATGAATTGCCATAGTAAAAAAATTTTTTTAATACTTAATTCTTGTTAGATGAAACAGATTTTATAGATTAAGTTAAATAAAAAATAAAAATATTTAAAATTTATAATTTTTTAAACTTTTTATACTTTTTAAAAAAAAAACTTATCTAGTTAATTTTTTTTAAATATTTTTTTGAAAATAATAAAAACAAAAAAATAGAAAATTGTAGTAACAACTTATTTACTACTAGCTTTTTATTAAAATAAAGTTAAATTTCAATGACTGTTTTAAAGAAATTGTATTTATTTCTTATAACAAGTCACAAAGATTTAAAACTTTTTTATTTCTTTGTAAAATTATTCCAAAAACTTAAGTTAATCTTCAATTAGTCGTAGACTTATAGTTATGAAGTTAATTAACCATGTTTGCTCATTTCTTAAATTTTAAATGGTCAAAGGTTGGTTTTACCTTTCCAGTAAAAAAATTATGAACCATCATAAACAAATTTTCTATAAAAGATAGTCATGCGTTATTATGATTTACCTATCATAGATTTACGTCATAACTTTTGTTAACTGGCTACTAAGATTTCATTTTGCCACATGTTACTTTGACAGCCATGCTTATTTTGATTATTTAAAAATTCTATTTACTAGAAAACATATTTTTAGTAAAATTGAAACTTCAATTAAATTAAAATCTTAAAAAAAAAATAATAGTTTTATAAGTAATGAAAAAATATAAAAAATAGGTAGCATTTAAAAATTTTAATTAGGTAAAAATAATTTTTATATAATATAAAAAAAATTTTAATCCAATTTTTAAAATTGAATCAAATTAATATTTTATTTTTTTTTTTGTTTTATTTATAAATAATATTATAATATAAATATAACTTTTTTTAAATTATTATTTTATTTGACAACTAAATTTAATTAATAAACACTAAATTTATTTATGAAAATAAATTCATATTAACTAAAGCTGTTCATTTTTATAGTATTTCTTTTTAATTTATATATATTTATTTAGTAAACATATATCTATAAAATCTTATAAATTATCTTTTTGCAAAACTTATACTTTTATATGATTATCTAGACTGCTTAATTTTTAATTTTTTTTTATAAATTTTTTTTTTTTTAATTTTAGGAATAATTTTAAAAATATTTTTTAAAAATAAATTAAATTAATTTTTTTATTTATTTTAATTTCAATCTTTAATTTTACATTTTTTAAATTAATTCATTTATTACCTATTATATATTTAAATATATAAATATATAATTTATTAAACTAATGTTTTTTAACATTAATTTATTTTTAATTTGCTTTTTTTTAAATTTTATAATATAGCAAAAAAATATCGCATAATTATATAAGAGATATATTGCCTTTTATTAAATTCTT
The DNA here is from genome assembly GCA_025170145.1 of Pyemotes zhonghuajia. Taxonomy (NCBI): domain Eukaryota; kingdom Metazoa; phylum Arthropoda; class Arachnida; order Trombidiformes; family Pyemotidae; genus Pyemotes; species Pyemotes zhonghuajia. The sequence continues at coordinate 11,518,452 of CM045845.1, forward strand.
ATTATTAATTTTATGTTAATATGTTGGATTTTTGAATTAGCTGTAATATCAAGCATAAAAACGTTTATCTAAACTTAAAGGTTTAAAACCTTAAACCTATAACCTTAAACCTAAGCTAATAATTCTGAGTTTAAAGTTAATAAGCTATAATTTTAACAATTTAAAATCTAGGATATATACTAAAGTTTTTTAGCCATCTTGTTTTGTGATATAAAAATTAGATTTTTATTTTAGCATCTATTTAACATTGTTCTAACTGTTTGATTTTTTAGCGAATTGGTCAAGTTTATACAATTAAAAAATGTAATAGAATAAAAAATAATTTTTTTTTTTGCTTTTTTAAAGAAAATGAAGAAAGTTAAGAAGTTAGAAACTTGAATGTGAATGATTTTACGAAAATAAGAATATTTTAAATTTAAACTTGGTTATAATCTAAAATAAAGCAAAAAATTTAAATTCGATTTTTTTCTTTTCTAAATTTTTCTAAATTAAAAACAATTTAATACATCTTATGATGAAACTCTAAAAATAATTAATTGTTTAAATTGTTAGTTATTGTCAATCAAAAATTTTTTATTAAAAAAAAATGAAATAATAAAAAAATTATATTTTAATTAAAGGAAAATGTCTTTATAAAAGAAAGATAATACATGAAAATATTTTTAAATTTACTTTATAATAATTATAAATTTTAAAACTTTTAAATCAAACTAAAAATTATTAAATTAAAAAAAAAATTCAAATTAATTACTTTAATGACTTTAATCAAAACAATGTTGATACAATAATACATAGTTTTAATAAACTTTTCTCAACTGTTATTTATTCGAGTTTATGTGGTTATTATAATTTTAATAAAAATTTCTTAATTTACTTTTATTTAATTTTGTAAAATCAATTAAAATCCTTTATTAAAACTTTATTTAAACTTAAAAGGAAACGTGATTTTAAGTTTCTAGCAATAAATAGATATTAATACGAAACTTAATTACTTTAAAATATTTTTTTACTAAATTAAAGTTTAATGTTAAAGTAATTAAATATAAAAAAATGAATAAATTGTTTAAAATAAAATTTAAAATTTTATAAAAGATTTAAATAAAAAGTAATATATATATATTAAATAATTTTACTTTAAGTTTTACTAATCATATCTATAAATGAATATCATAATATTAATATATTTTTTATTTTTTTTTTTTTTGAATAATAATTAATTTTTTATTAAAAAGAAATTATTTGCTAAATTTTAAAAATTTTATATTTTTGTTTAATACTAACATTTTTTTATCAAGTTTTGATAATTTTAAAATGAAAATTTGCAAATATAAAATTAAATTAAAATATAAATAAATAATCAAAACATTGATTTGCACTCTTAAAAATTGCAAAAAAAAAAAATGTAGAAATAAATTTTTGATTAATTTAATTGATCTGTAAGATTCAGTATAAATCAATTTTAATAGTTTGATTTAATGAAGTTAAAATAAATTCAACAAATTAAATAAAATTTAAATAGTTTTTTTTTTAAAAATTTAAAAAATTCTTTAAAAAATATAATTAAATTCAACTTAAATAACAAACATTAAATATCTTAAAAAATTAGAAAAAATTTAGGTAAAATATTATTAGTATTATTTTACTTTTTAAGCAATACATCTGTCATTATAAACGACAAAATGTGTCATTAGATAAAATTAAAAAAAAAAAAAATTTTTGACAGTGATGAACTTCTAGTAATTTAGTTTCACAAAGGGTGTTTTTAAACTGTTTTTATCAATTGTTTTTTCTACAGCCGGTTATTTTTTCAATGACTTTCTGATTTTATCTGTCTTTTTTCCTGTTTATATTCTTATTTTACTGCTCTGTTTTTCATTGTTTTATACTTATTTCAGCAACATTAGCTTCCGTTTGTACCTAATAATGCATGTTTTTTGCAGGTTTATTTGTTGATTGTTTTCTATTTGTCGTTCATTTTGTTCAAACATATGCTTAATATATTTGATGCCACATTTACTTTAACATTAAATAAGAAAAAACGTTTTTTTACACAATTTATGACAAATTTTATCTTTGTATATAAAAAAAATCGATTTTTGTTCTTACATTTTAAATGGTATTTACACAAATATTTATTGCCAACTACTTTTATAAATTAATTTACATTTTTTTTTTTTATTAATTAAAAAATATTAATTTATAACTGTTTTATTTTTTAGCCTAATTAAGTAAATACAATAAAAATGATTTAAAATTAAATATTTAATATAAAATTGATTTTTTTATCTTATAAATAAAACTAATTTAATCTAATTTTTATTATTTAAACTATTATATATGTTTGATTTTTGTAATTTTAACCCTTTGTTCCTTTCCTTTTCTCTTTTAATTATTTAAGTATTTTTGTAGATTAAATAAAATAGTGGAATATTATTTTGTTGTTAAAGACATTTGTTAATTTTAAAGTACGCATGCACATTATATATATTTACGGTTATATAAACCAACCGTTTTGTAAAGTTTGTTACAACTCTTTTCATTGAGTTTCTACAATTGCTTGTATTTGTGATACTTTGTTATTTTTATTTAAATTTATTACCTTTACTTTTTTAAAGAAATCATCATTTTCAATTTTAGTCTCTCATCTTCAACTTAGAGTTCTATAAAAGCAATTATAAATTGATGAGCAATTTTTTCCAAAAATTACTCTTTCAAAGATTAAAATTCCAATAATATAATTACAATTCATTAAAAAAAAGTATTTTTTTTATTTTTAAAAATTAAACATTTTATAAAAAGATATTAAAATTTTAATTTTAAAATAAATTTTTGATAAAAATAAACTTACTCAAAAAAATTAATTTAAAAATAATCAAATTAATTATGCTCACTTTCATTTATCACTAAACTCAATTGATCAAATAATAACGATTTATTAATAATTTTTAGTATTTAGTAATAATTATTTTATTTAGAAATTTTTCAAAATATTAGCAATGTTACCAGAAATTTATTTTTTTAAAGTAAATTTAAATTATTTAAAAGTATAATAGCTCTTAATTTATTTGTAAATAAAAAATCTAAAAAAAAAATTTTAAGTTTTAAATAAAGTTATTAAAATATAAAGTTAATGATAAACAATTATTTTTATTTTTAGTGCCTGGTAATGATGGGGGCAGTACTGCAGAACCTACGTACGATAGCAAGTGTAGAGAAGAAAATACAGTTGATATAGAAGTTTGTGCGAAATTTAGTATTGGTGATGAAAATCAAGGATTTATTTATTCTCCAAGTTATCCAAATAATTATCCAAATTCGACTGAATGTGCTAGATGCATTGAAGGTGAGTAAAATGATATATTTTTATTAATGTTTTAAAAATCATAATAAATAAAAAATTTAATAAACTTATAAATGTTTAGAATACAAACAATAAATTTTATAACAAAAAAAAGAAAAGAAATTAATTAACATGTTATAAAAATCAATTTGCAAAAAATTAGCTAAAAAAACTGTTGACTAAGAAAAAATAAAATATTTATTAAAATTTAATCATATTTCTATTAGTGAAAAAAAATTACTATGCTTTAGTTTAAAAAAAATATATAAAAAGCAAAATTATACATGTTTAATTCTATAAAAAAAATATTATTAATCTCATTTTTTTCTTATTTTTAATTCTTTAATAAATTCATCTCAACATTTAATAATTTTTCTTAAAATTAATATTGTTATTTGTTTAATTAAATTAGCAATTATCATAAAATTTTTTTAAAGCTTATTAAGAATATTTAGTTTTAATTTAAGTTAATTAAAATTATTTATATAAATATTAAATATAATATATATATATATTATAATTTAGGAGTTTTATAAAAGCAAAATTATAATAACTAAATTATTAATTTTTTATTTCAACATTGGTTAAATTAGGCTGTCGGCTTTGGATTAATAAATTAATTGCATTTGATCCAAGTAATTGTTCTAGTTGATTTCTTTCTTGGAGGCTTTTACGTATAATCAACTTTTCTTCTAACTGTGCAGCTAATTGTTCCTGCTTAGTATAATATTGTTGCAATAAATGTTGATCATTTTGACGACTTTGTTCTAATGAATGAGCCATAAGTATTAATTCTTGTTTATGTTTGGTACATCCTTTTTCATATTGGTGAATTAATTTAAGTAGACATTTATTTAATTCAGTATTTAAATGTTTATACATGGTTTGATTTGTGTAGCATTCTTTTAATTGATTTTTTAATTCTTTGGCTCGTATTTTCCAACATTGAACTTCTCTTTGCATTTGTTCACTTCGGACTTTTAATTGTTCAATTTTTAATCTGTGATCATATTCAAAACGTTCTGCTTCATATTGTTTTTGCAATAATTCATTTAATTCTTTTTTTTCTATATTTTCTAAGCTTAATTTCACCTGTCGAATTTTAGAATTTAACTCATTAAATTGATTTCTCAATTTTTGTTCATGATTTTGAAACATTTCTATTTCATATTTTCTTATACGTGATTCTCTTTCATGGTTTGTTTCTGTATTAGATGCGAACATTTCTATGGGTTGATTATTCAATTTAATTACTTTATTTTTATTTTTTGAGATTTGAATTTGATCAACTGGTGATTGCTTATTAAAATTGTTTGTTAAATATACTGTCTGATTTTCTTTACTCAATTTATTTTTATTGTCTGTTTTATTAATTAAAAACAAAGGTAAATTAGAACATTTGATATAAAAATTACTTTTTGTTATATTATTATTTGTGTTAATTTCATTATTATTTTTTTTTCTATCAATTTTACCTTTTAATTTATTAATGCTTTGAATTTGATTCATTTCTTTATTTGAATTAAATTTGTTATCACCACTTAGTTGTTTTTTACTACTATTTGAATTTGATTTTTGAAGACTTAAAACATCTTTGTCTGTAATTATTTGTTTTTTAATGATAAAAACATTTTTTATTTTGTTTAACAAATTAGTTGATTTCAATGTTTTTTTGTTATTTTTTAATAAACTTTTATTTTTAATTAAGTTTTCTAATTTTTGATCTTTAATTTTTAATTTATTATTCATTATTTTATTTTCACCAATTTTATTTTTCTTATTTTTTATTTCATATTTAAATAATAAATTTTTTATAAACTTATTTAATATTTATTAAAAAAAAAATTATTTTTAAATTAGTTAAAATTAAATTAACGTTTTTTAAGTTTAAATTTTTAATATTTATAATTAATTTATTTAATTATAATTTTAAAAATATATAAATTTTTTCAATTCTTTAAAATTTTTATTTATTTTTTTTTATAATTTATAATTTAAAATATTTATAAATTAATTTTAAATAGTATAAATATATAATCTAAAAAAAAACATGATTTTAAAAAAAATAATATTAAATAATAAAAAAAATAAACTATCCACATTTTTTTAATTCACGTGTTAAAATGTTTTTTATTTAATGCTAAATAAAAAAACAAACAATTTAAATTAAACATTTTAGTTTAATATCTAAAAATAATATCTCTAAAAATATATTATTTTAAAAATTATTTAATTAAAAATTACTTATTGTACTATATTTTATATATTAAAATATAATTTACTTACTAAATGTTATGTTAAATAAACATTTTAATAATTTTAAAAAATTATATTTGGCGATCATGACATTAATTCCAAGTATTTTTTTTTTATTTATTCAAATAATTATTGAATATAATTTTAGCATTTTTCACTAAAATAATAAATTGTTGTTAAGCACATTTAATATTCTCCCATTCTGTTTTAGTCAGTTGAATCCAAGTATTGACTTAGATATGAACTGTACTTTCTTTCTGTAAACTTTTGTGATCATTAAAGTATAATAAAATTAAATTGATACTACATCTATATTTATTTCTTTAAATTCTAAAAGTAGATATTTTGAGGTTTCATTTTTAGTATCTAAAGAATGGGATGATATATTTTATTTTACATAAATAAAATCTAAAAAGACCATCTTTTGTTATTGACTATATCGATTGTTTACATTTAATTTTTTTATATATTCAGACTAAATTCATATTTAATCAAATTTTCTCTGAATTCATTTTTATTTAGCTGAATTTTAATTTTTTTCAGTTTTTTGTTTTAAATTAAGATTTATTTTTATTTAACAATATTTATTTATTTTTTTAATATATTTTTTATTGAGTTGTTATCCGATGAGCATCAACAGACTTAAAAACTAATTTTTATTACTTCAAATAATGTAATGAAAATCTTCACTATAAAAAGTTCTCATAAAACAATTATTAAAAATAATTTTTTATTACATAATAATTAATGTTTTATTTAATGCAAAAAAATACTTTATTTTTTAATAAATTTTTTATATTTTTAATTTTTAAGATTAAAATTAATTTAAAAATTAAATTATATTAATTTATAATTAATTTATTAAAAGATAAATTTAAATCATTACGTATTTTTAAAAATTTTTTAATTTTTTTGTTTATCTTTTTATCTTATATTTTTTTTGTTTATAAATATAATTATATTTAATATTATTGTATATTAATTATTTAGGTTTTATTAAAAATTGCCTATAATTTTTCTTATATGTAAACCTATGTATTTATTAATTTCATTAAAATGTAATATTGTTATTATTAAATATTTTTATTTTATTGTTAATTTTGTTTATTAATAATTTTTTTTTTACCAAAAATATACTTGAAGTATTATCCTTAGTTAAAATTAAATTGTTATATTTTGCATAAATTGCAAGATAATGTATTTATTTTAATTATTTTTTAAAAAATTATTACAATTATTAAGATTGTTAACAGTATAAAAAACTTATTACTTATTACTTTGTTTATTACTATTTTTAAATACAAATTATAAACATTAATTAATTTTAAAAAATAATTAAAAAAAAAAATTTAATAATTAATTTTTTTTTCATTTAGTAAAAATTTTTTTAATTAGTAAAAAATAACATAATTTAATAAAATTTTATATATTTTTAATTAAAAAATATTATATAATAATCTTTAAAAACTATTAAATTTTTAAAATAGTTATAATTGTTGAGTTACTATCATTTTATCTATAATTATTTTTGTTGACTAATAAATCTTTAAAAAAAAAAAGTGAAATAAATGTTTCCTATTGATCAAACTGAATATATTAAAGAATAAACCTAAAAAGCATAAATAAAAATAAAGATGGCATTTACAATAAAAATATTTATATGCTAATATATATCAAATTTATTATACACTAATAAACAATTTTATCAGACAGATGCATGACAATACAGATTTTGAATGATTAAAACCAAATAAATGTTAAATAATTATTGTTAAAATTAAACCTAGTTTAAGTAATTATTTAAGAGTTTAAAACAAGTTATACGATCCAAACATCTTAAATTTATAAATTTTTAAGATAAACAGATTAAAAGTTTGATTTTCGATAAATTTAAATAAAACAATCATATTGTTTTTAGTTGTAAAACACTTATTTTTTATTTTTAAATCTAAAGCCACATTTATTAACAAATAAATTATAATTTTCTTATAATTTTTTATTGTTTTAATTGATTAAAAATACAACATAATATTTTGTTGGAAGAATAAAATTAACTTTTATAATTAGGGTAAATAAAGCTTTTAGCTAATTTTGTAACAAAGCATAGTTATTTATTAAATGTAACTTAATAAAATTGGTTATTAATTTTAAATATTATTTTGTTCCACATTTTTGTTTTATTTCTCATTAGCATAGCTTTAAACTTATTTTTGAATAGTATAATTACGTTTTAATTCAAATCGAATTTTTATTAAGTATTTTTGGAGGATTATGATAGAAGATTTATGAAAGACAAAATTAAAAGATTAAAATTACTTAAATACCTCAACAATTATTATAAAATTTTAAAATAGTGTAATAACATAAACTTATAATTTTTTTAAAAATCAAAATATTTAGAAACAAAAAAACATTGATAAAAAAATATAAATGAATTAATATTAAAATTAATTATTATTAAATTTTAAATATAATCAATTTTATTTAATATTTAAAACTTAAAATATTTAAAAAAAAATTTAACTTTTAAATACATTTATTTATGTTATTTATGTTACTTTTATTTTATTTTTGATATTTTATGAAATTGAATGATAATTTTATAAAATTATTTAATATTTACTATATATTTTAAAACATTTTTATTATTTACAAAAGTTTAATTTTTTGTCTTTATAATAATTAAAAAATTTGCATTTTTAAAACTAATTTAAAACTAATTTTTTTTTTTAATATTTTATAAATTTTATTTTTCTGACTTTAATTAAAAATAAAAAATACAATTTAAATTACTTTTATTTAATATAATTAATAATTGATTATATTATAAAGCAAGTTATTACTTATTTTTAGTAATTTGATAAAATATATTTACTATTTGTTTAAATAAATCAAACTTTGTATATTTAGACTATAAATATTTACTTATTTTTAAGCTAAATTTATTTTTTAATTTATTTTTTTCTTTTTATTTGTTACATTTTTTGTTCTTTTATTAGTATTACACTTTTATTGACTTATACCAATAACTTTTAGTCAAGTATAAAAGAACTTGTCAGACTATTTTTGTTTGTTTTCAATATATATATATATATTTAGAATAAACATGTCAACAAATGTCGTTTTTTACAAAACAGTTTATTTTTAATCATTATTTTTAGCATTATCACCCTTTTGTTTATTTCATCTTTTTCATCATTTTTGTTTTTACTTTTGTTTGTTCTTTTCTTAGACACTATTTTTCCGGTTCCTGTTTTTACAAAATTTTTTGGTTATTTCAGTATTAATGATTTAATATAAATTTAGTTGTATTTTATTAATACAAAATGATTAAAAATCAACATAAAATGATAATTTTTTTTGTTTTGCTCGAACTATAGTTTATATTTGCATATAAGATATAATTTTTTGATTTTGATATAATTACTTATTTATTAATTTAGTAATGTATTTTTTTATCAAAAAAGTAATATATTTTAAGTTGATATATATGCTAACGTAATCTTTTTTTAATATACAAATCTATTTTTGTTCCAGCTTTTTTTTTCGTTTATTTTTGTAATTTACTATTTTATAAGATTTATATTAAATGTCCAGTATTAATTTTATTATAATATACTTTTTATTTATATAAAATTAATTAAGTTTAAAATAATTAACTTTAATCAACACAAATCAATCAAAATATATTGTAAAATTAAGTTTTTATTAGTTATGTTATTATAAATATATAATAAGGTTTATTTTTTTGAAATTTATTGTTTTTGATTTTAAAATCGGATTAAAATTAGCTGATTCACAATAACATCAAAAATTAGAAGAACCAGTAAAACAAACACTTATGCTAGAAATAAAATAGTTTATTTAAATTTATCAAGATGTTCCATTTAAAATAGCTGAATTAATTTGAATTGCAAAAATTTTTTGACTTTTTTATAATTATTAATTAATATAGGAATCGACTATTTGCCTAATTTAAAAAAATATTTTTTTAAAGAATTTAGATAAATTTTATTTAGCTAAGATATTTATTGGTACAAGTCATTGTCATAATTAAAACTTCAGAGCGAGAAAAATGAGCAATTTTTTTTATTATGTTCTAAAGAAAATTTTGTTGAATATTTTTTACCTTGTAAAAACATAGTTGTTAATGAATCAATTATTATTAAAGGTATATTTTTTTATTATTCAATCTAAATGAACCTATAAAGTAAGAAATAAGGGTATATGTTCTGGAAGACTTACAAATTAGATACATATATTTTCTATTGTCGCATTTTGAAAACATGACATCAATTTGTATATCTGATTCTGAATTATCAATTAGTTGCTTAAGAAACTACTAGGTTTATAAGAATATCATCTTTTTACAAAATTAAAACCTAAATTTAAAAAAAGTTAATTTTTAACTTTGAAATATAATAACTAATTTAAAATGGAATGAAAGGATAAAAGGCTTATAATAATGTCTTTTATTCATTAAAACAATAAAATTTTATGACATTGAAAAAAAATTAATTTTTAGATAGTCTTAAATTACCAAAAAAATATGGAAAGTGTTGATATTGCTGATCAATATGCCTCTTTCTATTGTTTTTTAAGAAAATCTTAAAAATGATGGAAAAAAATGTTTTTTTGAGGATTTAAAATAGGCGTCATCAATGTATATATTTTATATAAAATAAATTAAAAAAAAAAAAACGATAAAAATTATATTGCACATCTAAAATTTTGTGAAAAATTAGTTATACAATAGTTATAAAACTTAGGTAAAAATCTTTTTTTTATTAAGAAAAAAGAAATAAGATTAAAAGATTATGTAATTTTCTCTATAGATATCCATAAAATATATCCATAAAAAGATCAGAATCAGAATATTATTATTTTATATGTAGAGCTATGCCACATTTACATGTTGAAGAACGCTAATTGTAAGCAATACAAATTGTTTTATTTTAAGGTCACAGAGACTTGTTTGGTATTCTGCATACTCGTGTTAACTAATCTGAATTTTTTTATTTTCTTACATATTGAATTAATTGTTAACAGAGTTGCGCAGCTACATAAACAATCTTAGATAAATAATGATAAAGAGTAACCTATAGAGACTTTCAGGCAAATGTAATGTGTCTTTAGTAAAAAAAACATGAGTTTTGACTAGATGGAAACTTATAAATATTATAAAAAATAAAACTAATAACCATTTTTAAAAAAAAAAAAACCTTAAAAACGTAAAATCTGTAAATAAAAATTATACTGATCTGCAAATTTATTAGATAATTTTATTTTATTTTACAATTTTAGATTATTTTTGTAAAAAATAAAAATAATTTTTAAATATTAAAAATAAAAAATTTAAAAGTAATTAATTCAAATGTTAAATATAAAAAATAAAAATTTTTGAGTTATTTTAATTAATACACAATAAAAATTTATTTAATAAAAATTTAATTTTATAAAAAAAAGATTAAATATAAATTTAGCTTTTGTTATTATATAAATTTATTTATAAAAAATTTATTAATTTTGGTAATATTATATATAATTCATTTTTTATTTTGAATTATTTTTTTATGAATTAATTCTTAAATTTAATTTATTTAAATAATCACCAATTTCTAAAAATAACTAGAAAATCAAAAAAAAAAACGGAAACACAAACAAATAATAAAATAAAAAAAAACGAAATTGCTTCATACATTTTAACTCAATTTTATTAAGTTCTTCTAATATATCAATAGATTTATTTTGATTTTTTAAAAAATTTCAAAAATAATGTTAAGATTCATTAATCACAAATATTACTATAAAATTATTATATATATAATTTATAGTTAAATGTACATTATATATTTTAAATAAACTGAATATATAATAAAAAAGTATATATAATATAAAAAAAATAAGCTTTTAAAAAATTTAAATTTATATTAATAACTATAAATTAAAAAAACATATGTTAATTTTTAAAATTTTTTATTAAGCATTTTAGTATATTTGTTATTTAAATATTTTAAAAAAAAAAAATTTTTTTTTTTAGCTCCACATGGACGATTTATTAAGCTTGAATTTCGAGAACATTTTAATATGGAAGAATCTGCTTCTTGTGAATATGATAAACTTGAAATAAGAAATGGTAAATTTGGATATTCTGATTTATTAGCAACATTATGTGGACATGATTTTCCAAATGAAATTTCATCATCAGATCGTTTTTTGTGGTTGAGATTTAAGTCTGATGAAAGTATCGAATATTCTGGTTTTAAAATTTATTATCAGTTTATTCCTTTAGCAAGTAAGTGATTACCTTTTTTTAATTGTAAAACTTAGTTTTTTGGATTTTATAAGTTTAAAAAAATAATTTTTTTTTTAATGTTTGTCTATACAAAGCGCTTATGCATATTCTAAATTTATTAATTAACTAAACAATTGAAACATTAATTTTTTTAACATAAACTGACGTATTTTTATATATATTATATTAAATATAAATTGACGCTAAATTTATTAATAAAAAACTAAAAAATTTTCAAGTATAATTGATTTTTTAAAAAAATGTTTTATTAAGTACATTTTTTTTAACTGTAAAATAAATTCAAACATTTCTAATAAATGATAAATATAATTAATTGAACTTATTTTTTGATTATTAAATAAATTTATTATGCATATTTTATATATAATTATCCGTTTTATACTTAAGTTTTAACTTTTTTCTTCATTTTATTTTAAACCTAAATTAAATTTTTTTTGTACATTTATAGCTTATTATTTTAAATAAATTAGTATATAATATTTTAAAATTTTAAAATACATTTTTTTATTAATAAAACTTAAAATGTTAATATTATTGAGCTATATTTAATAACGCTATATTTTTTTTAAAACAAATGCCATATTTTTTTTAAATTATTTATATTTTTATGGTTTAATATAAATTTGTTTTAATGGTATACCACAAATACACAAATACTATACACTTTAGTTTGGCAATTTTATAATTTAGTTATTCTTTTTTCATTTTAATCTTATTATAAATTTTTATTATTTTGCTTATAATGGAAAATGTCATTTATATTTAAAATTATTTGTAATTATTTTACTATTTTTGCTAAAATCATAAATTTAACATAATATATTTTTCCTAATTTATTACTCTTTTAATACTAGTTTAGAATATTTTTTAAAAATATTTATTAATTAAAGTAAATTTAGATAAATTATTAATATTGTTTTTATTTTAATAAATAATAATAACTAAATATAAATATATTAAAAATAAACCTTTTTTTTAAATATTGATAATTTATAGAAATTTAAAAATTATATACTGATAATAATGTTTATAATGAAATAAATAGAAAATAAATAAAGAAAGAATTAATATGTTTATTTAATACAAAAAATATATATTAATTAATATAATACTTTAAATAAAATATTTATTAATAGTAATTATTATAAAATTTTTTTTTCTTTATATAAATATATATCAAAATTCAATAAAAACAAACTATTTTTATAATTCAATATATTATTAGAATAACTTAGATTATATATTAAAACAATACAAATATTATAATATATGTTTATCGTATTATCTTTTTAATAAGCTTTATTTTGATTGGTCATATATGATTTCAGAAAATAAATAGCTTAATCTTGTTCTAACAAAAAAATGATATAAAAAAAATTTTAATATTTCTTATTATTAATTTTATAAAAAATTATCAAACTATAAGTTAAAAAATAAATTTTATTTGTTTGTAACATGCAAAGCATTTTTAAAGTGCAAATATACATTTATGTAAATTAAAATAAAAAAATGAAACTTAAAAGATTCAAAATTATAAATAAAAAATTATAAAGTCGATTTGCCATTTTTTCACCCCACTAAAAACATTTTATTACTAAACTAAAAATTTAAAATTAAGAAAATAATTAAAAATAAAATAAAATTAAAAAACGATTTACAACATTAGCTTATAAAAATAATTAATAATATTTCCATTTTTTAAAAAAAAATATATTTAATTTTAAAAGTAAATTTTTAAAAAATATATTATATATTAAAATATATATAATATAAAATATAAAATATATATAAAATATATATTTTTAAAAAGATAAATTTTTTTTTATCTATTAATTTTTTTTAATATTTAATAATTTCAAATTAAAATTATTAATTGTTTTAATATGTTTATATATCTTTTCAAATTTTTATTAATACTATTTACTTAAAAAAAATATTAAGATTTTTTTTAATTATTTATGAACTTAATCAAGTTTTATTTATAAAAAATTAGCAAATAATTTTAATAACAATTTTTAATTTATTATTAATTTTGATAATAAAATACTTTTTTTATTAAAAGTTTCTATGAAACTTTTTATATTATACAACAAAAAATACACTATTATTTATTAATTTTATTAATATTTATATAATATTATTTATTTTGATTAAAAATAAATTTTCTAATTAATTTTTTTTTCTAAATCATCTTTTAATAAAAATTAAAAAACAACTCAAATTGTTTGCATTTCATCGGATTTACAGGCCCAAAGCCAATACCACCACGTAAGTTTTTTTGATAATATTTTAATAAAATTTTCTAAATAAATTTTATAATTAATTAAAAAAATTATCATTTGTTAATTACTTAAAAAATTCATAAATATACATTTTTTCAATATTTATATTATAATTGTATTAATATGCTCTTATTTTTAAATTTAAAAAAATTAACATTTAAATTTTTTTTTTATAAAATAAAGCAAAAGTTGTTTATTAAGTAATAATTTAAATTGAATGGTTTGGGCTACAATTCTTTCGAATATAAAAAAATAAATCTCAAAGAATGACTGTCTTAAAGAGTCCGTAACTTTATTAGATACAAGAGAAAAGAACTACAGAATAATACTTAAAAGTACAGTTAAAATGTTGCACTTGCTACAGGTACAAATTACAATTGTGTTTGTTATCTAGCGCGTCTCCATTATAAACATACAATACTTAGGTGGTTGTTAGGTCTTAATTATGGCTCGCGCTCATTATGCTTGTTACTGCAAGAAACTTCTTGTTTAGTGATGTCTCACATCGTATCTTAGCCTGCGCTCATATAGCTTAAGGCTTGCTTTGCATACGCTGCATTTTATGCATAATAATAATTCTTGCATCAATTTCTTAGTAAACGATTCACTTTCTTAGTACACAATGTTTATAGGCTAACCTTCTCTTAGCCAGAGTTCTTAGCATCGTAAGATTGATATCAAACTTAGACTAACATTCTTTGCCTTTGAACGTTTAGCACTCTAGATCTCACTTTCTGAGTAATCAAGTTTCTCCCATCTCTTACTTCTCTTTGTTTTTTATCTAACTCCTATACTCAGCTTCTACATACTCTCTCTGTCTTTGCAACTAAGAATTCAGCTTTTAATTTAAAAATAAATAAATTCAATATACAACAAAATTAATTTTTTTACTTATTATATTTTTTTATTTTATTATGGATAAAAATATAAAGCAAATAAAAATTATAAATTTAAGTTTAATTCATTTAAATTAAAATACATGAAATTTAATCTTTAAATTTTATAAAAGTAAAAAAATATTTTTTTAAATAATATTTTAAATTTATATTAAATTTTTTTTTTATGTCCAAAATAAAAAATATTAATAAGATTCTAATATTTATTTTAGTGCTTAAAAATTAGTAAAAAATAATATGAAATAGCTCATTTTTTTTTATTTTTTTAAATTTAGATAAAAAATATTATTTGTATCAATAAAATAAAATTAATTTAAATTTATATTTAAATTATTTTTAATATATTTTAATTAAACTTAATTATTATTATTATATTTTTATTGTGCATTTTATTAAAACCTTATTGCAAATTATATCTTATTTTTTGTATTTAAAAAATATTTTTTTAATTTATTGGTAAATAATAAAGCTAATCAAACAGGTATTTTGCTATTAAAAATTAACAAAAAGAAAATTAAAGACATACAATTAAGTTACAATTAATTTAATAAAAAAGTTAAATGGCTATTTTATTTCAATTAAAAAATTTTTGTTTTTATAATAAATAGAAAACTTTAAATTTTATAAATTTAATTAATCTAATTTTTGTTTAGATTTAAATTTAAATTTATTTAATTTTTAATTCTTAAACTTATTATTATTTTTTTCAAAAAAAAAATCTAATGTTTTTAAAAATTTATTTGAAAAAAAAATTAAATCAATAATTATTTTTTTAAAAATAAATTTTTTTAATATTTATTTCTTACAAAAATAATTTTATAATGAAAATTTAATTATAAATAAAATAAACATATAAATTTTTTTATTATCATTTGACACTAAACCTTTTATATATTTTTTTAATCATACAAAATTTTAACATTTTTAATTATTAAAAATAAAGTTTAATAATTAAACCTCGAAAATAGTTGAGAAAATAAAACTTTTATTAACTTACATAAATAAATAAAATATACAAAAAAAAAATAATAATTTTGTACAAAACTTATATTATTATAAAATACAAATAAAAAAAAAATTCAAATAAATTAAATATAAACAATAAAAATTAAAACCATATATTAAAATCAATATAGTTATTATATTTTATTTTTTAATAAATTTTTTATTTAAAATAACAGGAGATTGTTCCGACGACATACGTGGCAAATTTAGCGGATTTATTTCGCAAGAAAATATTAGCAGAGAAAATATTGAGTATTCAAACTTAAATAATGCGCCTCTTGAATGTGTTTGGACAATCGAAGTAGCACCCAAAAACAAGGTGAAAATTTAATATTTAAATAACTAATAATATTTAACATGATTTAATTTAAATGAAATATATTAAATTGAATTTTTTATGTTAAATAATTTTGCTGCTAAGTTTCACTTAAATATTAGACTTATTGCGTTATCAGTATAGATTTTTTTAATGAATTATATATATATTAACTATATTAAAAAATGTTATAATTGAAGACTGAAATATTATTGTAATTTTTTTTTTCTATACTCTTTTAATTAATCATTGCTAGTAGGTACACAAAATTTAATTTTAAATTTATAGTGTTATACTTTTATTTAATTTAAGTAATATTTTTTTAAATTGTGTACCAATAAAAATTAAACTAGCAATAAGTTCAAAAATTATACAAATATTATTTTTTTAAATAATTTAATTTCCGCCCTATCTTAGATGTATGTAAATTTTCTACAATATACTTTGGAAAAGCCAAACGATTGCGAAATGAATTATATTGATATTTATGAAGAAAATTTCAATGAAGAAAAACGAAAACAGAGATTTTGTGGTACATCAACAGAGCCATTTAAATCTGATGGAAACAAAGTCAGAATTCGTTTTCATGCAAAACCAGGTGCACTAAGAGCCAAATTTTCACTTTTGTATACTTCGTTTCGAGAAACGGTTAACAATGGTAAGTTTTGTTTATCTTATGAATTTTGCTTAATCTTATCATTTAGCGTAATAACACATACGAAAATAATATTAATGATGAAAATAATATTAACAGTAATAAAATTTTTTTTAACTCCACAGAAAAATGTGATCCAACTCAAGAATTCGATTGCAATGACGGCACTTGTATTCATATCGGCTTAAAATGTGACAAAGAACACAACTGCAAGTACAGATATGATGAAGATAAAAACCTTTGCCAAGAAGATGGCAGCGGACTAGCATCGCTAGGCGATAATCATATGATAGTAATACTGGTGGTATTTTTCGCACTTGTGATCGGAATGTGTGCCTCAATCGTGGTGTCTTGTTGGGGTAAAATCCAAGAACGCCGTCAACGCGAACTTGATTACAAAATGAGGGTATCTTCACATCCATCGTTAGATGCAATTGATAGAATAAATTTGGTTTTGGGCAATAAGCCATTAAGTGGCAGCGCAGCCACATCCCAGCAGCAACTATTACTGCGTAATGCAGATGCTCGTTTTAAGCAGCAAAATCAAATGGCCCATCATCAGCAACAATCCCATCAACAGCAGTTGTTGATGTTAAATTCAAGAAACAATAGTGAAGAACAAGATGACGGAGGAATGCTAGACAGTGTTCAAAAAGATGACTTGGACGACGAAGCAGAAGCTTGTTATGTGCCTGAATTAGATGGTAGTTTGCTAATGATGGAAGATAATAACAGTTTTAGTGATCAAACACGTTTGATGCATTCTACCGGGGCAAACAACAATTCTGAATTATTGATTGGACCTCAAGCTCAACACAGTGTGAACTCGAATACGTCCGAATTGGTTTCACCAACAGGATCTTGTCCTCTGTTTTACCATCTGCATCGACCCACCAGCGGAAACGCCAGTTCTGTAGCCCCTGCCTCGGTTGGTCAAGGTTCTGCTTTGCACTTGTTGGTCAGCCAGCAGAGCAACGGCAGAACAGATTCTTTAAGATCAGGCTCAAACGGATCAGATTCTCCCATTCCACCTCCTCCGCCACCTCCTTCCCTGTCCCATTTACGACAACGACAAGCTGCTCAACGAGCAGCGGCCGGTGGCAACGGACTAGCTGCCTCAGTAGCCACCTCTAACAACATTGATTTAGTGCGGTTGCAACGTTCTCCTTCCGGTTCCCAGCCCAATTTGGCTGCTTTGTCTAAGCATGGCCTCAATGGTGACAATCAACTACTGGGATTGACAATGGGCGCATCTCATCATCACTTGCATTCACATCGCATCACACCAACCTCTTTGTACCGACAAGGCAATGCCAATAATGTACATGACGGTTCTAATCTGAACAACAGCAATGAAATGTGCCATCCACACTTTCACCAGTCCAACGCTGTATTGCACAGTGCCTCTTCGCACCCATATTTGCACCACTCTGTTTTGTCCAGCAGAGGATTAGACAATACAAACAGTGCGGCACTACATCTGTCACAACACAGTCTTCATCACCAACAAGCTCATCTACAACAAGCTCATCACCAACAGGCTCATCACCAACCAGCTCATCATCACTCATCCACTCAACAATTGTATCAATCAGCTGCCAATGCGGACAACGACAATGTGCAACATCATCCAGACTGTGTGGTCACACGGTCTGGAGCGCTTTCCTCCACAGGCTACCACAGCCCACAAACTCCGAGACAAAACTCAAATACCCATTTGAAAGCGGCACTCTTGGAAGACAGCTCAATTGATGATCACCATCTACACCATTTGCATCACCATCACCACCATCTCTACCACCACTCTGCTGGTGCTGGTCTGTTAGGAGGCGCAGATACGGCCAGTAGCCAAGAAGAAGACTGCTGTGTGGAAAGCGGTGATCAACTGCATGTAAATAATCTACCTAAACTGGCCAGTACTGGCTCTGGCCACTCGATTGGCCTACAAAGACAGGAAGAATGTGGCACTGGAGCTACTGAAGATGAAGAGGAAGAAGACGACGACGACGAAGTGGCTGCTTGCTCTGTAAGACAGTTTCATGCTCAATTCAGCTCAACAAGCAACAACGATCAAGACTCTAATGACAGCGCTGCATTGATAACAGGTAGCGGAAATGGCAACGTCAATAATATGATGAACGCCAATCTTAACGACGAAAAAATTGTGCCTTTATCAGCAAACCGTTTGCAGCAATATAATGGAGCAGCTGCTAGCTATTCCAATGCCGCTAGCAGTCGGTCTGTTACTCCATCTCAAGCTGCTCACCTGGCTCAGCAACAACACTTTGCTCAACAGCACCAGCAACAAACACAGCAACAGCAACAACAACAACAACAACAACAACGAAATTTCATGGAAACGCGTTGTACGCCGGATGTTGTGGTGTTGCGCTGAAGCGTGCTCTTTCCAGGCCACCCTTTCAAGGCGTCCACTTTCTTTATTCAATTCGTCTTCATCTTAATTTATGTATCACTAAATATGTATCACTTCATCTGGCTTTTCTGTTAATAAGGTGTGCATTTTAATACCTTTCTTGGGCCACTTTACAATTCAATTCACTTGTGTAATAATTAATATTACTAGTAATACTAATAATAATATTTTTGCAAATATATCATGAAGTTTGCTATTTTTTTGTACATATGCAACTAGAAAAATATGTTCACTTATCTAGATTTGATGTATGCATTTAATCCTGCAGATTCATTAAACAAATGCTTCTGGTGGTTGTTAATTAGCTTCTAATTTCACGTTCTTTTTGTTTTCTTCAACAGCTTAACATTCTGTAAGTTGTTTTTTTATCTCATTTTATTTTTTTTTCTTTTAATTTTTTTTTTTATTTTTTTTTCATTTTTTTTCACTTTTCTTCATTTTTCTTCATTTTTCTTCATTTTTCTTCATTTTTCTTCATTTTTCTTCATTTTTCTTCATTTTTCTTCATTTTTCTAAATTTTTCTTCATTTTTTCTTTATTTCTTTTCCTATCATTTATATCTAATTTAAGCTAATTTATTTAATTTCTTTTGCATTCAACTATTCAATAATAATTTCACAATTGTACTATACTTTAGCTTACTGGAATTAGATACATTCATGGCTAATTACTATTTAAAAACTTTAATATTCACAAAAGCTAAGTGCCAAACTACGGTTAAAATAAAGTTGAATTGTTTTAAATAAAAAATAATTTTCTTTAGCAAATAAACTTATATATATATAGAATTTAATTAATACAAATTTTGAATTTTACAAATCAAATAGAATTAATTGAAAGTTTACTGCCATTTGAAAAATTTGATTATTAATGTAAATATTGATAAAAAAAATTAAATGGAATTATATATATAAATTACAATATATATATGCAATTTTAATTGGATATTTTTCGCAGTTTGTTTATCCACGTTTAATTTTACAGGTAAATACAATTAATTATTAGTGAAAATATTTACAATTAATTTAATTATTAATGCAATTTAAATTTTTTTATATTTACTTTAAATTTGTTAAAAAAAATTTTATTCATTTGTTAAATAATTTATTTAAATTATTTAATTTTTTTTTTTTTTTTATTAAATATTACATTACTAAAAATTTATTACTTTATTTGAAAAAAAAAATTAGTTAATTATTTATTTTATTTTAAACGAACATTTGATAAACTAAACGAATAAGACATTAAATAAAATTTTAATAAAACAAATATAATATTATTAATTTACAAGTTTGTATAGTTTTTATAACATAGTTCATATTACAATCTTATAATGTGAAATTAAATGTTCAAAATAAAAAAAAAATACAAAATAATTTCGTAATTTTATTAAGTTTAAATATTAAAAAAAATTCTATGTAATTAATATTTTTTTTTAAATTAATAAAATTAATTATATATCTTAAATGTTGTAGTTTTTTTTCAAAAAATTATTTATAATTAGTTATTTTTTTTTATAATCACTCATAAAAATATGTTAAGTTAAGTTATAAATAATTTTATCAAATTTTAATTTTTAAAATAATTTAAAATAAATTTGATTTTAATTTAAAATAAATTTTTGTTTTAATATATGGATTATCGAACTTTAAAAAATTAAAAATCTAAATAATTAAAAATTTTGAAATTATTTTAAAAAAATTTATTTATTTATAAAAAAAATAATTTTTTATTTTTTAAAGATATAATTTATATTTATTGTCTATTTTGATTCAATTTCATAGATGAATATAATTCAAACTTGGTTTTGGTTTATTAATTTGTAACTAAATATTTAGCCTAAATTCCACTTGAGTAATTCATTCAATCACGTTTTCTTTTCTTTTTTTTTACATTTAGTTTTTTCATTTTTGTTTTTTCAAGACAATTTTATATACTCTATTTTATCAAAATAATAAAATTTGTTTAAAAAAAGTAAGCATTCAGTTAATATTAAACTGAATAAAATAATCTACTGTTATTTTTTTATTTTTTATATAAATTTTTTATTTAATATGCTTTATCTTAAATAAACTATATTTAAATTTTCAAAAAACACTATTACAAAAATTATTTTTTTTTATTAATTTTAAAAAAATAGTTATACAAATTTTTGTAAATTATCGAATTCAATATTTATATATTATTAATAGTTATTTTATAAATAAATAAAATTTTTTATCACTTTAATTTTTTATAACTTTTTTAATTTAACTATATTAATTTTTTAATTAAATAATTTTTTAATAATTTTTAATTTTAAAAACAATAATTAGTATTGAATTAATTTATTATTAATGTATTTAAAAAAAAAAAAAACAATAAACATAAAAAAAAATTTTATTTTCCGTAAAAATTTATTTTAATAATTTTTTTTTTTAAATAGATTTCGAAAACGCAAAAAGGATGATGGAAATTAAAAAAAAAGATTTTTTTTTATGTAATTAGTTTTTTTAATTTAATTTAAACTTTTTTATAATATTTAAATATTTAAATATTCCATCTAAATAATTTTTTTTATAAATAGTTTTTTAAATAATATTTAAAATTTTACAACCAATAAAACAATTTACTTATTGATTAATTGATTTTTGGAATAAATCGAAATTAGGCTATATTTAACTTAATTTAAGGTAAAAAAAAAATTTTTTTTTTATTAATTATAATATTTAGTTTTTGATTAATAATTTTTATAATTTTTATAATTTTTATAATTTTTATAATTTTTATAATTTTTATAATTTTTATAATTTTTATAATTTTTATAATTTTTATAATTTTTATAATTTTTATAATTTTTATAATTTTTATAATTTTTATAATTTTTATAATTTTTATAATTTTTATAATTTTTATAATTTTTATAATTTTTATAACTCTTTTAATTCTTTTAATTCTTTTAATTCTTTTAATTCTTTTAATTCTTTTAATTTTTATCATTCTAATTTTTCTTGTAATTTTTATAAATATTTCTATTATTTCTATTATTTCTATTATTTCTATTATTTCTATTATTTCTATTATTTCTATTATTTCTATTATTTCTATTATTTCTATTATAATTTTTTTTAATAAATATAATATTAAAATTTAATAATTTTATTATATATTAGTTTTAATGTTCTGCAATGCACTCTCCGCAAATTGAAGTAATAAATGACATTCATAAACCAGAAATCTTACAACTGGGTATTTGACTTAAAGCTATTTGCTCAAACTATACTTATTTAAATGAAAAATTTGGAAAATTTAAAATTTTTAATTTTAAGATTAGATAAATTAAATTTGTATAAATTTATATATACTTAAAAAGTTATTTATTATAAAAACTAAACAGCCAATTTTTTATTTAATAATTTTTTTTTGAATTTTTATTGACATGTTTAAAATTAAAATTAAAAGATAAAATTGATTTTTTTAATTATTTTTATTTTTGCTTTATTTATTTGAATAAAAATACATATTTTTTAAAATAATTTTTTATTGTTAGTTTTAGGCATAAGTTTTGTTTAATTATTTTAATATCAAAAATATAATTTTATTTGATAATATATACTCAATTTTATAAATAATTTTTTTACAGATAATTTTATTGAAAAAAAAAATTAATATACTTAAAAAAAAAAATAATAGCCATGTATGCTTTCATTATGTTAATATTAATCTTTTTTCTTAATTTTGCAACATATTTTATATTTATGTATGAAAATTATAAAGCATAATAAAAACGTAACCTAAATGTGATTGCATATTGCTATTAGTTTAACGATTATGCACAGTTAAGTAATGCTCAATTTAACTTTTTTGGCAGATGAAAGCAAATCAGAGATACTTATTGATAATATTCAAAAGCCATTCATTAAATAACATAGTTAGATTTTAGAAATTAAGCAAATTAATTTAAACAATTTTTTTTTTACATTTTAAATACACAATTATGACTAAAATATTTTTTATTCTTAATATTAGTTATTATTATTTTTTTTTAAATATATTTTTATTAACTAATTAAAATTTTAATGAAAGTTTACTAAAAATATTTTTAATTTTTTAAAAAATTTTAACTATTTTTTTTTAAATATAGTCATTTCTGTAATTATTTAAGCAACATTAAATAATTTTTGTTTAATATAGTTTGTTTAATTTAACTATACATCATTTATGGCTAATAATATTTCGTAAAAAATTCAATAATTTGCACATAAGTGTTAATGTGATATTCATTAAACAAAATATTAAAAATAATAAAAAAATTTTATTTAAATAATAATAGAAAAATTCAAATAAGATAAATTAGGTAAATTTTTAATAAAAAAAAAAATTAAAACATTATATTTAAAAAAAAAAATATTATAATTGTTTATAGTTCATAGTTATGTTTATAGTAAAATAAAATTTTAAGGTTTTATTTAAATTATAAAAATATTTATAAAATTTATAAATTTTTAAACTTTTATAATGAATAATCAAAATTTAAAAATATACAAAATTTTAAAAAATAAGATGCAAATAAAAAGTTTTTGAGCTTTTAGTACCTATTAAAAATGATTTTAATAATTGCTAAATTATGACAAATAAATAAAATCAAAAAGTGATAAATAAGATTGTTTTATTGTCTTATTTATAATTTAGTCAATTAATCAAGTATCTCTAAATAAAAAACTAAAATATTTAAATGCAGTTTGAATAATAAAAAACATTATTTTTTTATTGAAATTTCTCGGCAATATTTTATAAATTTTAAAAATTTATAAAAAATTTAATCAAATATATTTTATAATTTTGTTTATATTTAATTTCAAATTTTTTTTTTAAATTGAACGTTAATAGAAAAAATATTTATCAATATTATAGATAAATTAGTTTAAAATAGATATTAATAAAAAACAATGTTTAACTTTTTAAAAATAAATTTTTTATTTTTTTTTCAAATTTATTTAACTTTTGTTAAAAATAGCAGTACTAATTTTTTTAGAAAATAAGATATAAGGCGTGTAAAAA
This sequence comes from Pyemotes zhonghuajia, assembly GCA_025170145.1. Taxonomy (NCBI): domain Eukaryota; kingdom Metazoa; phylum Arthropoda; class Arachnida; order Trombidiformes; family Pyemotidae; genus Pyemotes; species Pyemotes zhonghuajia. The sequence goes on from CM045845.1 coordinate 11,542,992, forward strand.
ATAAACTTAATATTTATAATAAAAAAATTGAGCCTTAATTAGTATCAGTATTAATTTTATTAATTTATTTAAAATTTTAAATTAAAGGAAATTATAATCGAATAATAATTATAAAAATATAATTAAATAACAAAAAATAAAATTTTTTGTTTGAACTATCATGTAGGATAGAATTAAATCAATTATTTATTACTTTATTAAATCTTTATAATAGTTAAAAACTTTTATTATAGATCAATTAATTAAATGATATACAAAAATAATATACAATTACATACCATTACATACAAAAATGAATTTTTATTAATCAAAGTGATAATTTAATTTACTACAACAAAATTCCTTTAAATATTGTGAAAAACATGTGATTAAAATAAAAAACTGCAAAACAAAAATTTATCCCAGGTTTATAAAGTTGTAAAAGTTAAATTTAATATTATAATTTTTTTTTTAATTATACAAATAAATTAAAAAATTCATTAAATTTATTAATGCTTTTTTAATAAAATTTGAATACAAAAAAAAAAACTAAAATATTACTTTTAAATTAATACAACTTGATTCATTCTTAAGTAATTAAAAAATGAAAAAAAAACATTAAACAAAAATGTAGAATTTGATTAATTATAATAGCATTTTTACTTATCGTTATCTATTTATTACAAAAAATATAATACAAAAAAAAAATATTTAAATTAAAAACTAAAATAAATTGTAAAATAATTCAAAATTTTTTTATTGTACAATTATATTTAATTAACATGTCTGATAATATATATAGATAAAATTTAACACTAAATAAAATTTTTTGAGAAATAATAAATTTGACTATTTTAAATGAATTTAATTTGAATATTTGAATCCATCAAAATTAATATAAAAAAAGGTATATTTAAAGAATTAAATATATTTTTAATGTCATTAAGAAAAAAATAAAGATTTTCTATGTTCATTTATAAATCTTTTTTAATAATCTAATAAATTTTTAGATTTAATTAAAAAAGTAACCATAAATTCTAATTAAAAAAATTATTTTTTAGTATAATTAATGGAGGTAAAAAAAATTAATCAGTCTATTTTTAAATTTATAGTTAAATATAAAAATTTAGTTTAATAAGTTTTAGAGATCCAAGATTTATATTTTAAATTTATATAGAATAATACAAAATATAAAGGAATAACAATTAACAAATACAATTACCTATGATCTAAAAAATATTTAAAAGAATAAAAATTGACAGAAAGATGATTGTTTAAGCTAAAATTTTTATTGTATTTTATCAGTGTGTTTGATAATTTTGTTCAAAAATGTTTACTATGTCATTTTAGAAGTAGTAAATTAGCTCCACTAAAAAATTAATAAATTTAATTTTTTTTACTTTTTTTTTTTTTATAAATGTTAAAATTTTAGCAGAAAACGTCTAGAATTGTTAGCCAGTTTAATTCAATTATTTTCTTATTTGGTATGACACAATTTTATTGTCTCACTTCACAAATTCAAGGTCTCAATCAAACTTTGGATTATTTTTTAAATCTAGTAAACAACTCTTTATTTAGGTAAATAACAGTTTACAAATTTGAATAAAAGAGCATTTCAATAAACAAACAGATGTTATAATATAATTTATAGAATATTTTATTTTTTGTTAAAAAATTTGTCTTTATTAAATTATTTTTTAATGTATACTACAATTTTAAAAATAATAAAAAAGAGTTATACATATGTGATAAAAATGTTAATACACATTTATTTTATGATTAATTCAACATATTTCATCAGTTTTAAATGACATAAATCATGAAATAGATCATAGACAACCTAAACTTTACAATTTTTGTGGGTTTATTTGACTAGTATAATTTTAGATTCTTAAAGAAATTTATTTTATTGTATATGATTTGATGTCAAAGATTGTCGCATTCTAAATTGATAGCGTTATTTTTTGCAGTATAATTAAAAAAAATAAAATATTATCTTTTTATTTTTTACTAAATAAATATGAATTGTGAAATAATCTAAACAAATGTCGGTTTAATTATTCAATTTTTTTTTTAGAATTTATAAATTTTTCAAAACCATCAGATATTTTCTAACATATATACCTTATTTAAAAAAAATTAAAAATATTTTAAATATTACGGTAGTTATCTTAAACATTTTATATTGAATGTCTAATATTACTTGTCGTATGCAATATTCTGGTAAGCTTATAAACTTTAATCAAGTGAGCCTAAAAAACTTGCAACTTCTAAATTCTTTTATATAACAATAAAACAAAGTTACTGTACATTTAATGTTTTAATATAAATAAATTTTGTAAATATTGTTTAAAACATGTTTTAAGTGTAAAATTACATTATATTGGAAAAAAAACAGTTGATCATCTTTATAATAAATAATAAAAACTAATTTTACTTATCTAGGATAAAATAATTTAACTTTTATAAATAAGTTTGAATGTTTTACCATAATCGGATAAAGATAAATAGTCTCACTTACTAATTAATAATTTTATTTAAATAAAAGTTTTTGTGTTAAATTCATTAATTAATATTTATTTAAAAAAAAATTTTCCTAATTGTTGTCTTTAGCTTGATTTACGTTTAATTTAGTGAGTTTTAAATTATTGGAAAGTAATTTTTTTTAGACTATTGATGAGCTGAAAAAAATTGTGTAACACAAATGTAAATAATAATAATTTATAAAACATAGCAATAAGAAAAATTTATATTATAAGAGGGGGAAAAGATTAAGGAAGACCTGAGTTAAGACAAAAAAAATTCTTATTGAAAAAAATTAGAAAAATCATTTAACAATTAAAATCCTTAATTATATAAGCCTAAAAATTTTAATGTAATTTTAAAATCTTTATTTTTAAACATAAAAAAGAGAGTATTATAAGACTTTAAAAAATATAATAATTTATATTACAATTGTATTCTCTAAGTTATCAATAATTATTAAAATAAAAAATTATCTTGTTATTTAATTTATATAGGGTTTCTACAAAATATATAATTTAAAAAATTTAAAAAAATCTAACAAAAACTTATAAGGAATATTTATTGATAATGTAAACATCTTTAACAAAAAAAGTTTTTATAAAAACGAAACTTGTCTTTCTATTTTTCTTACAAGTAAGGCTTCCATTTGATTAAAAATTATAAAAGTAAGGTTAAGAACATGAGATAAAACCAAAAGTAAATTGAAAGCAAATTAAAACAATTTTGAATGGATAAAACCAACTATTAAAAATAGTTTGAAAGATCATTATCAATCAAAAGTTACGTTAGTTTTAAAAAGCTCAAAAAAATTAGATAAACAATTGACATAACAAAAGGGTATTACTTTTTTCTTTAATTATTAACATAAACCACAAATTTTTCTCACTTTAATTGGTCCAAATTTTCTCCAGAACATTTAAAATCAACCTTATTTCAAATAAAAAAATAAAAAACAGAAAAATATTAACTTAGACGGAATAAAAAGTAAAAAACATGGTTACTAAATTCACAAATAAGATGAGATTTAAATTTGAATATGATTAATTATAGAAAAACAAGAAAAATAAAAGAAAATAGTCCAACAAAAGATTTAATACTGTTTATTTAGATTTAATACCATCTCTTTGACACTTTATCATTTAATTTATCGCATCAAGAGAAATCGAAAAGAGATTTAAAAACTAGTAAAAAAAAGAATAATTATAGCTTGTAAAAAAGCATGATTATTTCCATTTGTAATTTTATCTATAAAAAATGGACAAATCCGATTATGCATGGAATGCAATAAACTTAACATAAACACAAAATGATGAGATACCCTATGATTCAAAACTTTGAATAATTTTTATTTTAAAGAAAACGGTTATTAATAGTTACCAATAAACAAAAAAAAAAAACACGATCTAACCACTTTCTCAACACATTATATGTTATTTTAATTTAATAGCTTGTAAACAAAACAAAAAGTGTGATACATTAAATAAATTTTTAAATATCTAAATTAAAATTATAATTTCAAAGAATAAACAAAAATAGTTTAAAAATTTCAGGTTATTTAATTTTTTTAGAATTTTTTATGAAAATATTACATGAACTAATATTACATAAAAAAAATATAGCTTAAAATTTGTTAAAAACTGCAATATAACACTATAACTTAAAATTTTAATAATTTATTCTTATAAATCAGCTTAAATCAATATTAAATTGAATTTGAATATGAATAAATTTAATTTGATTATCAAAATTAAATTTAATTAAACTTTAAAAAATTATTAAAAAATAAACCTTTTTGCTAAAACCAGTAATAGTCCATCTATCTAATATATATCTAAAAGTTATATTTTTATTATTTTATAAAAAATAAATTTAAAAAAGAAGTTTTTTTTTGTTTTTTAAATCGAATAATTGAGTATCAATATTGTAGTATGCTACTAGTAAAATATTCATTTATTTTGATTTATATGCAAATAAACAATTTATCAGTTTGATTATATTTTATCCAAATCCTTTATATCTTAATCCTTAACAAATAAAATAAAAATTGCAGTATATTATGCTTTTTTAAGATTAATATGTAAATTAAAAAACAATTTTTTCAGAATTTATTAATTAAAGTTAATTAATATATGTCCAAACACTAATTGGTATGTCTAAAACTTTTAGTGTGTTTTTTACTTTTTATAGCATACTTACTATCAAAAAATAAGTTATTTTTTGTGTTAATTTAATCAGTAAAGAATATTCAGTGTATTTGATTATCTTTGACTAAAGTCTTAAAATGTTAATAAATAAAATTATGTCCAAAGTAAATAAGAACAGCATATTGATTTTACTATCTAAAATCATGTTTTACAAAAAAGCATTGATAATTCCGATGAATAACATAACAATATAAACAATAGCATTTATCAATAATATCGTAAATAAAAACAACTTTAAGATCTCATTAAGCTTTACGTAAATTAATAAACAAGTTCATCTTAAAACATAAAGCTGTGTAATTTAGTAATTAGATTTATCAGAAATCCCAATAAGTTCTTTTAAGGTTATACAAACCAAAAAAAGCCTACTAAAATGTCTTTAAACATTTTATTTTTTAAATTTAAACAAAGTCTACTTATTATGAGAATTGACAATTCAATTAAATTCACTAAATTTTTGATTTTGAGGATATAATTTTTTTAGAGTTCTTATTTAATCATCAATTAAATAATGTTGTTAATATAACATTTGACTTATTCGATCTAGTATCTCACTATAAGTAACATTGTATCCCTTTAATAAAACAAAATGCCTTATAGGAAAATAAAAACTAATATACAAATAATGAACTTAAAAAAATAAGAATAAATGTAAAATCAATTATCCATTATACATAGGTTATAGTGTATTTTAAATCAATATATTTTATAATCTATTATTAACCCTTTGCGGACCAACGATTTTAAGCCTGTACCTTAGCCAAAACCAACACATTTTTTTAAAAATTGCTTTTTAGAGTAGTGTTTAATTAAATTGCTCTTGAATCAAAAAAACTAAATATATTGACATGAAATTTTGTATACAAATTTTATATATAGCTAATTTAATATTTGTGAAATCTCAAAATATTTTTTTTTTTTTTTTTTTTTAAGATTTAAGGCTTAGAACTTTAAGAACTCATTTTTGATGCTTATTTATAAAATTTTACTTAAAATTTTTAATTTTAGAAATCAAATAGATTTTTCTATTATTTTTTATTTTATAATGTTTAAATTAAAAAAAAACATGATTTGGAAAGTTTCTACTTACTAAAAACAGAGGTGTTGTTTAAACACAGTTGATTTGAAATCTCAAAATAAAATCATCTTAGTTATTTGAATGTGAATTTAAATTATATTTATAATTTAAAATTTAATTTATTTAAAAAATTTATTTAAAACCTCACTTATATACAAGATATTAATAAAAATTACATTTACAATAAAAATTTATTTATAACTTTTTAAGTTGTGATATTTTCTCCAACATTCTTCAACATGTAAGTGTGGCATATTTTTACATGTAGAACAATAATATTTTGTTTCCGATCTTTTAAAATTTCGGTTAGAACAAACCACACAATCTTTAGATGTTAATCCAATTTCTATTTAGAAACTTATAATCTAAACAGTTGAAAATAAAAGTTTGATTTTTCTTAGTACAAAATTAAAGACAAATTAAAAACTGATTTTAAATTTTATAATTAATTTATAAATAATAGAAACATAAAATAAATTAATACATTTAAAATAGTTTTAGTTTAAAAACAATTATAATTTAATTGCATGTTTATTTTCAAAAACTTTCTTTTTTAGAAAACTTTCATATAAACACCCTTTCTGCGCATGCTTAACGCAAAAAGTTAACCCGGTCTTATATTATTGTTAATTTCTTTGTTGTTTCTCCATCAATTTACACTTTTTTTTTTAAATTAATGAGAAAGGTTGATTTAATAATATTGCAAAAAATCTTATCTTAAAACTCAAAAATAACAAAGATATAGATATTTAAGAATGCTCGCGGATATATCCGCCTATGGTCCTCAAAGGGTTAATATCAATCCTAATTTTTTAATCAAAAAAAAAAAAGTATTAAATTATATGTCCAAACTTACATGTTTAAGTTTTAAATTTTTTTCAGAGAATTTAGCACTTACTACAGCAAATTATAAGTTAGCTTACTACTAATTATTACTAAATTTTAGAAACAAAATATATTAATTAGTTAAAACGCTTCTAACTCAATAAATGTTGTTAAATTTATTTTAATTATAAATACTTTTCTAAAATTATTAGATATTTATACATTTAAATAAATCATTAAAAAAACAATTTTTTGAATATTAATTATTTTATAAATTTTAGTGATCATTTTTCTAAGTTTTAAATAAACTTTTAATATTATATTTATTTTAAAACTTTAGTTAATTTAAAAATTTACCATTCTTTATACCTAGTTAATAATGAATATGCTGAAAAATTAGTTTAAAAATAAAATTTAACTTGTTTAAATTTTCTATAAATTATACAACTTTTTACAAAACGTACTTTTTACTGGTTTTATTATTTGTAAAACTAATTTTTTCATAAAGTTGTATTCATGTGGAAAATTTTATAATATTAAGAGTAGTTTAAACAAAATATTACCTTATCTGTAGTATTTTAATGTATTTTATCAAATTTCAGATCAGACATAAATATTAATTAACAAAAAGTAACTATATGTAAAACTTATTATCCGGTAACTCATTATAAACTGTCTATTACAATAAAATATTAAACAATCTATGATAGCTAAGTTTACTTTAGCTCTTAATTTAAAGAAAGAACTTCATAACCAATTCATTTTATTGAGTTACCAATTAGTAAATAGTGCTAAATTTGAAATAATAAACTTTTTTAATATTCTGAATAAACTTTGGCACCTTTTTGTCTATAAAAATCTTTTGTTTTTCATTTTTAAACCGTAAAGTTGATGTGCACTTTTAATGTAATTTTTTGTAAAATGTCTAATTAGATTAATGCAAGTTGGAAGGGTTCAAACTGATAGTTTCATGATTCTTGTTTTTATTCAACAAATTCTTTTCTAGTGATATAAGTAACTTTGCCTAAATTTGAAATTTCTATTTTTTTGTTTTCATTTTTGCTTTTAAATCATTTATTTTTGTACCATAAGTTTACAATAGACGCACAATCAATAAACATCTTCTATGGACTGCACTTTTTCAAACTAGTTTTTAATAATAAAATTGAATATGTAATGTTTCAACTAACTTCTAACCTTTTTTTTTTCTTTTTATAATAAACAACTCAACCTAGGATTAATAAATTGCATAAGACTATTCTTTTAGGATCTGTGTATTTATGATCTTATCTCAAAAAATTATTTTAAAGACATGTGCATTTTCTTTACCGTTGAGACTTCATTATTTACAGGTCTTAAAACACAATTTATTTACAAGAACTAAAAAAAATGTCCATCAGTTTCAATATTGAATGCAGTTTTCACTGGCTTAGAACTTTGCATTAAATTGTTAATTTATTTGATAGGTCTCTTTTTCTTACATTTCGGAGCTCATTTTTGCACATTAATATTATTTTAAAAAAATTGTATTTGCTTTAAGTCTTTGTTTTTGATGAATAAGGATTTTCGGAGTTTATTCTAAAATTTTGATTTTCCTGGGTAATAAAATAAGTTGATTTTTATGAAAGCTACATTACCTTATTTGGCTCTATTATAAAACGAGTCAAATTAAAACTATTTATCTTTTTAGTTTTAATAAATTGTAGCAAACCAATTAGTACCATGGTCAGTAAAATTATTTTGAGCAGTTTATCCAGACAATCCAACACTTCTAACAAATGAGATGATTAAAAATCAACGCACAGGATTTATTGATGTCGATTAAAAAGTTTGTTCAATTGACCCAGTTCTTTAGCACAAACACAACTTTATTTTCAATTAAAAAAAAAATAGCATTTAAAAGAACTAAAAAACTATAGAGCATTATTTTTAAAAGAGAGACAAACAAACAAAGATTATGCGCCAATTCAAAAAATTTTGAATAAATTGCTATTCCAATACCACAAATTCAACAAGTTATATGATGGTGAAAACTACTAGATTTATATCTGTATCAGATTAAATGTTAATCTTTGTCACAAAATTATAAGTTCTTTCAAACTTAACTTCTTATTTCCATTATATTGTGCATAATATATAAATTCAAAAGAAGGAAGATAGAAAAATTAATAAAAGGCTTAACTCTCAAAAATAAATTGCTAAAAAATATTTCTCAATAATATTTAAAAAACTTTACCTTTGAATAAAAAAAAAGAAAAGCATTTAAAAAAAAAATAGTAAACAAAAATCTATGATTAAACAATTTTTTAAAAAATTAAACAAAATATCAAATAATATATTCTTTAAATCAAAATATTATTTTCAATTTTACTTTCAACGCATCGCATATGTTATAATAAAACATTACTTTATGAAGACAATACTTATAACATTTTTTTATTAAAAATGATTCTTTATTCTAACTAAGTTTAAATATTAGAAAATTAATTATATTTATGAGATCTAAAAAAAAAATTAATCATAGAGAAAACATGTCTACCTTTTAAACATATTTCTACAAAAATGACTTTGAAAACATTAGGATCTTTTTTAATATTGATAAAAACGATCACAAGAATACATAACTTTATTGTCTATTGCAGCTGTTGTGTTAGAAAATAGACATGTTTGTTATTTTAAGATTTAAGAACTTACATGCTTCAGAATTTCATTTTGTGTTCAAATAATATAGATATTTTTATTGAATTTTACTTACAATTCTGCCCTGAGTTGTATTGACGCACTGTTTGTATTTATCGCTTTCTTAATACAATTTTTATATCTAATTTTGATTTGTAGTTTTTAACTTTCAAAAACTAATTTCATAACTAACATAAATGGATAAAGTAAAACTCCACAAATTTACAATTAATTTTATAAATGAAAAGTCCTTTCGCACTATTGACAGCTGCCAACCATTTAATTCTTCTAAAAAATTTTATTTGATTATTACTTACTTTTGTAAAACATTAGTTAGTAAACAAATTGTAAAATTTGCTTTAACCGACTATTTTGGAAACTGATTAATGGCTTTCAACATATTTACATAGTACGTTTAATAGAAATCAATAATCAAAAATTTGCAGATTTTAAAAAAAAATCAAAAAATTTAAATTATAAATAGAAATTAAATTATTAAAGTCAGTATATTTTTTTTAATTGAACTTTGACATTTGAGAACAATTTTTTGGAGAAAAAAAACATAATTAACAAAGAAGTTGACTATGATTGATTAAAAATGAATATGATATATTTACTTAAATAAGCTTAAAAATCTAATTATTCATTATGTTGAGATCACATTTTTAATTTATTTGATATTACTACTTTCATTTTAAAATTTGTATTAGAATTTAAAAGTAGTTGATATTATACAATTTAAATGTAGCGTTTATAGATATTACCAAGCAAGTCTTATTAAATTAAAGGTTGAAAAAAGGCGTATTAAACAGTCGATTGATACAGTTATCTTTATTATCCGGATCAACGCATTAGTAAATCTTATTCAATGAATTTTAAATACTGGCAATAATATGCTATTAATATTTATTCTATGCAAAGTTTTAAACTTCTGTACTCAATAAAATTCAAACTGTTATTTAAGCTATAAATTAAAGTCACTATAAATTAAACCTTAATATTGGAAATTAATTTTAAAATTTAAAATTAATTTTAAATGTTTTAAGATTGAAAATTAAGTCATATTAATAAATATTTCATTACAATTTAAACTTTAAATTCAATGTCTAAGCTTTTTTAATTAATCACAATAATAATCAAGTAGATCATTCTTAATTTAAATAAAACTATAAATAATACATGATTTAAAATGAATTAAAATTTATAAAAAACTTATATTTATTTATTATTTCAAATAAAAATAAGTTTTATAATTAAATTGTAAAAAAAAATATCCACTATTTTTAATTGAAAGTGAAAACAATAAGTTTTAAAAGAGTAAATATATTTAAATTTAAAATTTTTTATTAATTGTCGAAAATGTTTATAATTAAATCTACAAGATATTTTTTTAATCTCAAAAACAAAATGTCATATTTAAGCTTTACAATAAGTAATACTTATCAAATTAAACCAAAAACAAAAATTTTGTTTTTATAGAGTTTTTGTCAAATTTTTTAAAAATTTTTCAATTTATTTATTTTTATCTAATTGCATTTCAAAATGAGTAAAAACTAAAATTTTTCAATTTTTTTTGGAATAATTTAAATGAAACATAAGTTTAAAAACATAAAATTTATTATAATAAAATCAAATAAATTTTTTGGTTTTATATTTCTAAAAAAAAACTTTTTTAGTAGAAGAAATTTTAAACGTGGTTAATTTTGATCCATAAAATAAAAAAAAAATACGATTTCAAAATTTAATTTAAACAAAAATTTATGTAAAACACTGACTTTTTTAATATTTGACATCATTAAAATTAAATATTGAAAACCGACTTAATTCAAGTTTGAAATTATATTTAAAAGTTTTGTAGAAAATGATAAAAATAAAAAATAAAACTATAAACGATCATATTTAATTTATAATTTATTATTTTAATTGTGAAGAATCGTTAAAGTGAAATTATTCCTATTCTCTTAAATGATACTTAGATAATAATCTCAAATCAATCGTGTTTTTATCTTTAAAAATGTTGAGATGTGATCTCTGCAGAATCACTCAAGTCTGTTAATAAAGTATTTGTAAACACAACTTAACAAATGAACTTTAATAGTCGAAAAAGAGAATAAATACAAATTAAATTTTAATATATTACTAACAAAAGGAACAAGTATAAGTATATCAGGTATAATAGTGTAGCAGAAAAAAAATGTCCATTAGACGTCCTTGTCTTCTCTTTTTAATTCCTCCTTAAAACAAAAGAATCGTTACAGAAAATGCCAAGGTTTATTTCTGCTGAGTTTTACCGTTGAGTATACCAGTTGTTAACTCAGACGTTTGGCAACATGGTAGTAAAAACCCAGGTTTTAACAAAAACTATAGAACATTTTCTGTTATTTAAATGATCTATAATTAGTTTAATCTAATTAATATAATTTGAACACAATTAAATTGTGTTCACAATGTAAATTTAAGTAATAGTACATTAATTTTTGTGCTCACCTTCATTTTAAAAAACTTAATATTAATTTTTAAAAGTTTTTTTTTGAACGAACCTATTTAATAAATTTTTTGGGACTTTTTTAAAATATAGTCTCCACAAAATATTATTTTTGTTTATACAACTGAATAATGAAAAAATTAATTGATTAAAAATAAAATTAAAAATTGAATTGTTTTAAAACAAAAATAATTTATTAGTAAAATTAATAAAACATAAATTTATTGATTGAAAATTTCACAACTATTTTTTAACTATTTTGTTTTATAAAAGTCATGTGCTTTTTAAATAAATATAAAAATAAATATTTAATATAAAGAAAATTATGTTTTACATTAATTTGCAATATAATCACATTGTTTATAATCAATTGGTTTTTGTCATATCATTCATATAAACTTATTTATATTTTTTCAAGATTAAATCTTTATTTCATTTTTAGCATATTATAGGTGTGAATAATTTTAATTATTATGAAAATAAGTGATTTATTTAAAAGTCAAAATAACCATTTTATTTTACAAGCAAAGTTTAAAAGTTTAAGTAATTTTAAAACCATTTAAATTTTTAGATTTTTTAGATATTATAATTTAGGTAAAATAATTAAACTAAAATAAAAATAAGTTAAAATAAATACATATCAATTTGACTCAAAATCTATTAAAAGTTGTTTTAAAATTTCATTAAATTATAATTTAATCACAAACTATTTTATAATAATGTTCATCTGTTTTAAAATATTTTATAAAAAACTGCTTAATAAATCTGATTTTTCAAGAATTATCTTAAAATTTATTGCGCCACATTCGCAATGTTTTAACGCAAAAATATGACAAGGCTAATATGATATTATGTTAAATTTATGATCATATTGTTTTGCTACCTGAAGAAAACTTCTTTTTTATCGAAATATTGCATAAAAAAATACTTTGGAATTTTATTACGATGCAAACTTTATAAATTCAGTATGGGAAAGTCAATTTCTAACAAAATTATGCTTTATAGTCCGAAAATTATATCTTAAACTAATAAAATTCAGAAATTCTTGGGGATTTAAATTTTATTCAAGATGTTAGCAAAGGTCTTAACAAAAGTTTTATAAAAGACATAGTTTAATATTATCATAAAAAAAATATTTGTTAGATAACTTTTTTTTTATTATCTGTTAAAAATATGAAATATATTCTTCAAAGAAAAAAAATGTAAAATTTTATTTTTATTTTCTAAATTTTTAATCTTCTTAACAAAAAACATTTTTGAAAAATCTACAATAATTAATAATAAAACTTTATTGTTTATTATGTTTAATTTTTTGTCTTTGATTAATGTTTACATTCATTTATTATAGCATAAAAAAAAATATTTTTGGTTTTTTAGCAGTTTGATTTTTATATAATTAAGATCCGCATTTAGTACAAAATGTTTTTATAGCACTAATATTTTTGTATAATACATTTTATTAATTAATTGTATTTTTCATGTTTAACTAATATTTAAAATTATTTAAGTAAGATAAGTATTAAAGTATATTTTTTATTCACTTACAAACTAAGAAAAATAAATTTTCTAATTATAAAATTAATTTTTCTATATATATATATATATATATACACTTTTAAACTATTTTTTGTTTTTTTATTTTTAATTATAAATAAATACCAATAAATGTTTATTTAACTTATGAGTCTTTTTAATAACTAAAACTGTTTTTTTTATTTAGATTTTTTTATTTATCTTAGATTTTCAAATATCTAAGAGATTAAAAATAGTAACTTATGAATTATAAATCTATAAATGTCATTTGACAAATAATAAAAATAAAAAAATAAAAAAAAACTTTTTAATTAAGTTTTGTAGTAAAACTATTATTTTCCCTTTAATTTAAATTATAGAGGCTAAAACTAAAGGTAGAGTACTAGAAGTTTGAACAACTACTAAGAATGAATGTTTCGTAATAGTGACTAACTAGCTGGTATAACAGTGAACTTTAAGTATACAGGGAAGAGAACTTGTGTATCGTATTAAAGTATAATAATTGTTAGGCAATGGTCGAACTATGTAAAGATACAAGACGAAATATTCAAGTAGGAGCACAAATAGTTACTGTAACGATTATGTTAAAATTGGCCTAAAATTAAGCAGATCAAAGTTAAATCGAAATAAGTAAAACATAGTAAAAGAGAATAATAATTCAGAGACTCAAAAAGCATGCCTTGAGTAGTAAAAATGTACGATACAAAGTTTGACAAAAATTGAATAAAAAGGAGAGAGAAACAGGGGATAGACAATCAAAAATACACCGAGTGTTTAACTTTTGTATTGATACTTGTTATTTAGAAATAAAAGGATTATAAACCCGCTATCTGTGTGTTAACCTCATTTATCAATAATCGAGAGTTCTTTGTTAGCAAAATAATTCTCTAAAAGGTGAGTATCTTAAACTAATTAAGTAAACTCACAACAGTTTTAAAAATTTTGAATAGGTTAACTATTTTTAAATAAATTCTTGATTTTATTAGATTATTTATCAGTTTTAATAATTGCTTAAATACCAAATATAATTACAAATGAAAAATTCAAAATATGAGATAATGTGATTTTATTATTTCAAAAATATATATATTAGTTAAATTTAATAATTAAAAAAAACTTAAAAAAAAACCTAACTCTTTTTTTATTAATTATTTATTTAAATATGTAAATCGTACAGAGTAACTTAAAAGGATAATAGCATATTAGTAAAAATAAAACAATTCTAATTTTTAAAATTTAATATTGATTTAATTATAATTGTTTTAGCAATTTTGAAGCCCAAAAAATTATTTTGTGTATTATTGAGGTTTTGTAATTAAGTAAATGGAGAATAAATAAATGTTAGAATTTATATTAAATTTATATAAGATTATATAAACCTGCTAATTTAATCATGCAAATCAGATATTTGCATACCAATATCTGTCAAAGTTAAATGAATTGATAGAGTTGGGGAACAAAACTTGAACTATTAAATTGAAATTTTTTAAAGGAACATATATCAACCTAAATAGTAAACTTTTTCACTGTAATTTTTCATTATTTTGAAACAAATTTTATTTTATGGCAATACTTTTTCACATTATAATTTATAAATTATTTTTTCTTTCTCTTCTGTTTCTTTAATTTCTTTATTTTTCTTTTGTGATTACCATGGAAATTGCCACATTCTTACTAAAAAAATTTAATCTATAGAAAAGACAGTTTGATATTATTTTTCCACAATAAACAGTGACCTTTTGTGCTTTGATTGGCTAAAGAATAATCCGTTTTTGAGTCAACATCTTCAATTTCATCAATATTAAGATTTTAAATTTATCTGTTGCTAAGCAAGCATTGAATGATAAAAACATTAAAAAGTATAAATAGTGCTAACAAATAATTAAACTTAACTTTTTAAAATCTGGCATATGTAAAACTTATACTGGTTTAATTTACAAATTAAAGTTTTCACTTGTTATTTTCAATCATTTAGTAATATTAAATAAATCTAATTATACATTAATTATATTATTGTAATAAATATTTAGTAAAATTTTATTCTTTTAATTTTCATATTATAATAAAGTATTTTAAAATCATAATTAGTGTTTAAAATGTAAAATATCTAATTTCATTTAATTAAAATTAGGTTTCTGGAATATTAAAATACTTTATACTAGGCAAATTTGTTTTTTAAAAAAAACAAAATGTCAGTAATTTTTTACTTCTTCATCTTCTAAATATCTATACATGTAATTGTGTATAGGATAAAGGATAAATGCAACAGACAAAATACAGAATTAAATTTCTTAATAGATTTAAAATCTAAGTTTAATGTAATGCTCTCATTTTTATTTACCGTATTTTAAAGAAATAAAAAATTAATCTGTGTTAAAAGTTTAACTGACATTAAAATTAAATTAAATAAACAATTAAAAATATCTTAATTATGTTAATTTGTTATTATTTATAAGCTACTTGTTGACGCTACCAAAAATTATAAAAAAAAATATTAGACATATTACCGAGTAATAATAATTAATACTAACAGCTTAAGCGGCGGCTTATCTGCTGCAGTCGTCTTAATATATATTAAATAATTAAATTTAATACTAAGAAATTTAGTATCAAATTAAGTATATAAAATATCTAGCAGAACACCGTCAAATGCTAAAAAGCTAGTTTTTACAAAACTTTAGATTGCAATAAATTTTATTGACTAAATTAAAAATACTAATTTTTCAAACTTAAAAATTTAAACTTAAAAGTACTTATAAAATTTGAAACATGTCCAAAACACAAAAATAATCTTTTATTTTTGAAAATTCTAGAATTTTAAAATGGTTGTGGTAAAAAGAGTAAACAAGACTTACTAATTACTCCTCATTTGTTTTTATAAAAAAGTTTAAATAAACATAAATCTTTAAAATTTTATATGATTTTATTTATCATTTTATATGTACACTTTATATACAGTGTATCCATGATAAATGCCATAAGCATAATATTTAAAAAGTAGCAAAGAAGATAGTCAAAAAATATACTTGTGGTTAATAAAAATATATAATTAGTTTTTCATTAACACTTAAGACTCAGAGGTTAGCATTAATACAAAAATGCAAAGAATTTTAAAAAACTAATTCAAAAAAAAAATAAATGATAAAAGTCTTTGATAATCAAGCAACAAGTCGATGGAACCTAAATTACTAATGAACATTAATTAATAGCATCATGTGATTGAACAGAAGTACTTAAACATTATTTCAAATTTTATATAATAATTTAAGTCATATAAAAAAAAGTACAATATAGAAAAAGAGATTTTTAACAAAAATTAAACAGAAAATAGTAAAATTTTTTAAAATCTTTGCTATTGTTAATGAAGAAAAAATCAATTAAAAAATGAAGATGTGTGGAAATTAGATAAAGTTTAATCCCGTTACTGAAAAAAATGTTATTATTAAATTTCATTCAACGAATATGATATTAAAAAAACAGTAATCAACATTCTTTTTAGTCTACTGGAATTTATAAAGCAACTAGAATCTTTTAAGAAATTTTAAATAAAAGTTTTAGAATATTTCAACAGGTATTTGCATTCATGAGTTATATAATTAACTTCTCGAATGCTAAGGAACTTAAAAAATAAACGACATGATTATTAAAAAACCATATTTTTTAATTTTTTAAGCAAGAAGTAAATTTTGTAAACCATAGAGTTAGTAAAAAAGTATTAGACCCATTCCTGACATAGTAAATATTATATATAATATAAAAATAATTAAATAAAATTAAAAATTTTTAGAACGAGTTTATTAATATTACAGATTTATTTGTAAGAAAATAAAAATATTAAAGTTTATTAATAAATAAGTTAAAGGTCCAGCCAAGTCTAGCTTAAAAGTCAAATGAACTATGGGCGCTTATAATGTATTTAAAAAAACCGATAAGGTAATTATAAGTATTTTACAAATATACAATATATCTTGATGACATTTTATTCTACCCGAATGTATAATTAAAAACAAAGAAAACTACAGTAATCTAGTGTTTTCCGTTATAGTGTCTGACAGAGATACCTAAATGAATTTTAATGTATTGTGTTCCTGAGAAAAATATTTATAATTTAAGAAGTTGAGTACCACAGCCCAGAAGCAGATAGAGTAATAAAAAGAATTTATAAATAATATATAAATAATAATAATTCATTAAGCTTAATCATTTTATAATAAAACTATTTGTTTGTAGAAAGCATTTTTATAAAACCTAATCAAATCACAGGCATAGCTAACTTTGATTGACTATAAAGTTTTGTAATACAATAAGAGATGTTTAGGAAACACAACATCCTTGCATTAGATTTTCTCAAAATATATTTAGAAATTAGTGCAATTTTATACATGTGTGTCAGAAACGATGTTTTAAATGTAAATATTCAGGTCTTTACAAAGTTTTTAATCAAAAAATAATATTTTCATAATTGATGTTAACGAATTGTAAAGTTTATTACATTATTGGTGAATAAAAGGTAAAAAAAAATTCAGTTATATGCTTAATTGTTTAAGTGTCTTTTAATTCATTAACAATGTTGCTGCAGCGACGAGTAGTAAAATAAATTGATCAATTCATGGTGGTGAAAAGCAAAATTGAATGATTTTGAAAGATTAGATGGAATTAAATTGAATAGATGAAGTAGCGAAATGTTTGTTGAAGAACAGGTAGAACTATATCATCGATATTTAAACAGTTTTCTAACCCAAAAATTCATGTCTAATGTCTAAAAGTTGATTTAATGAAACGCTAAAAAGCAAGCTTCAATCAGCTTAGGTAAACAATTCAATCAAATGCAATAACGCAACTAATTATTTTTAAATTCTCAAAGTTTTTTTTCTGTAACAAAAAATTTCAGAAGCTTTCTTTTTCTAGAATTTCATCTAAATTCCTAATAGTTAACGTTTTTTTGTTTTCTTGAATAATCCTTCAAAATACAAAAAACAAAAAGTTTATTTTATGTTTTTTATATATGTTGCTGTTCTCAGATGGATGGGGATGAAATTCTCAAATCCAGATTTTAACATGTTTAATACCAATTTTAACACCTGAAATATTTCAAACAAATTAATTGTACACGAAATGGAAATGTTTTGTTGAATGTTTAAAGAAATATATGAATATGGCAAAATGTTTTTATTGAATTATTTTTAGTTATTTATGATTAACAATAAAAATTTTACATATTTATTAAAACACTTTTTCATCAAAATTTAAAAATATTAATAAATTTAACGTAAATTTATTATAATAGAAAATAGAACAATCAAAATAAAAAAATTATTTAATTAAAAATAGTTAGTGTTATTATCTTTAAAAAAAATTCTTTTATAATAAACTTTTTTAAATACACAATTAAGTTGCCAAGTTATTTTAATTTTTTATTATCTCAATAAATTAATTATAAAATATGTTGAATCTGTAATTAAACTAGTATTATATTGTCAAAAAAAAAATTGAACTAATGAGTTCAATATAAACTTGTATATTAATATATTATTTTTTATTTATGAAAAAAAAATTATTTTTGTTATTTTTTCTTTTACAACTATAATTCATTTTAAGATCTAACATAAAATGTTAGTTTTTTTAAAAGTATTGTTATTAAAAAATAACTATATTTTAAACAAACATTACTAAGAACTATAAAAGATTAAAATTACATGATATATGTGGTGTTTGTCAATCTTATCAGCAACTGTAATATGCAAAACTTTTAATTTTTAAATTTAATGTTATTATTATATTTTTTTTTGTAATAAGTAAAAAAAAATATTATTTGCAACCCAAATTGTTGTGAAATTAGACGTCTAATTTGCTGCAGTCATCTTAATATAGTGAAAAATATAATGAAAAATAAATGTATAATACAGAAAAGATACTTTAAGAAAATAAAAGCACTATTCAACATCAACGTTATACACTACAGCGATTAATTCCACAGCAATCATTACTCCGTAATGATTCGACTGCTGTATTATTAGACGTGCACTTGTATTTAAAAATTAAATTTTATCTCTTGGGCTTCTAAATCCTTTTTTTTTTTATTTTTAGTTATTAAAACATAAGACAATAACTTGCTCGTATTATTAACATAAAAAAAACTTTACTCAAACCAGCTCATTCTAATTTGATTGACCAAAATATTTGATTGTCACGTAAAAAACGTAACAAATTTTAATAACTTACAATTGCTAAATTAACAAAATTAATTAAATCCGTTTTTCAAACAAAATTCTAAGATATAATATTTAAAATAATGATTAGTTATGAAGATTATTCTTTGACAAATTTTCCGTATATTAAAAAAAAGATTGACAAAAATTGACATTTAAATCAAAAAATATTTTTTGATGTAAAAAATTTCTCTTTATAATATGTCTCAAAATTGTAAAAACGCTAATCAAAAAATATGTCGTTAAAGAAAAAATTAACATAAAAAATATGTGAAAGAAATAAGAAAAATATGTACAAATCCAAAGATGCAATCTTTTTCTCGGTAACAATTTTGTCAACAAATCAGCAATCTGAAATTTCTGCATCAAAGTACCTGACCTCTATCAACTCAAGCTCCATTAACTTAAAGCTAAACCAATTTATATACCAATAATATAATTCTAGTTTTCTATTGCACTTAGTAACTATTAAAGCAGTGCTCACTGATGCCTTTTTATTGCAAAAGATCACAATATTAACTATTTACAATGTCTAACTATTTTAATAAAATCTTTTTACAAGCCAGTTTTTTGGCCGAGTCTCCTAGGTTATTCGCAGTCAATTTAACCGCTATCCTCTAAACTTTAGTAAAGCAGTCGTTTTGGTTAGGTGGAAGTGAACCATAAATTCTTGAAACAAAGTACTGATACTATTCACGATGACTTGTAACAATTAGTTGAACACACAATGAGGGCAATTTTTTAACAAACTGCAATTGATTTTTAAACAATTTTAAGCACCACAGTCACAAGTTTCTTAAAGTTATCTAATGCTTGCACAAAAGTATTAGAATTTATTATTGTACTTATTGCCTCAGCTCTAATATTTTTAAACAGTAGGCTTTTAATCAATGAATTTTTTCTTGGCCACTCACGGTCATCACTCACACCTGACTCAAGGCAGTTTAATAAATTATTAGCTATTAACTGATTTAATATTCGGTTATACAGCACATGTCAATTGTAATAATCCAATTTTTCTATCTTTTCAATTCTAATTAACATGATTTTTTATAAATTTTAATTTTATCTTCTATTAAATCTAAAGAAAATTACTTAACTAATTTTTTATTATCCAGCATTATATAATATAATATATATAATAAAAACAAAGACATGATTAAATTTTTAATAAATAAAAAAAACAATTTCTTAATAATTAATTTAAGTAGTTAGAAATAAATTTTAATTAAAAAATATTTTACTTGAAATAAAATTTTATAATACTTTACAATTGTATCTGATTTTTTAATTAAAAAAAATTAGAAAAAAAATTTGGTTTATCTCATTTAAATATAAATTTGGTCTAATAGTTATAATAACTTAGTCAAAATTACTACTTCTAAAATGTTGATAAATAATTAATTGTGTCGCAAATAGATAAAATAGATATATGCATGCAAACAGATATTTAATATATGAATACACAATCATCTGAATTGCTATTAGATTAATTGATTAAGCTAGTTTTTAAAATTTCATTTAATTATGAAGCCAAAATTTATAGTAATAAAACATTCCATTAGTTAATTAAAAATAAAAATATGCAAAATGTAAAAGATAATGTTGGATTGAAATAACAAAATAGATTGAAAGAACGGACTTTTTAATAAATTTAAACAACTTTAAACAACTTTGAAAACTTTAAAAGATGAAATAAGCTGTAGAAAACAAAACAGATTTAAATACCAGTAAAAATATGAATTCAAAAACATGCATTTAAAATAAATCAATATAGATATACTAAAGTGATATCAATATCAAAATGACATTACTAAATAAAATTATTTACATTTTTGTAGTTAAACATTTGAAAAACAAATCCAAAAAAAGACTGTTATGAAATACAACATGTATGAAATGTAACAAATATAAACCCTTAGAAAAAATTCATAAAATTTCTTAGAAAAATTAAATACTGAATGAAAGACAAAAAACTTTACATTAAAAATTCGATTTATTAAATAGCAAACAAACGTTTAAATATATTGAGTGATAAATATAAAGTAGTTTATTAAGTCTGATATTATTTTAAGTAAACTTAAATGATTTAAAAACTTTTCTTGATTGGTTATTATTGGTTTAAATAAAATTTTCACAACTTGATTTATATTACAAAAAATAAAAAAAAAAAAAAAATTTTTGCTAGATTTTTTATATAAAAACAAAGGTAATTAGATTCTGAAAAAGATTATAAATAAATATTTAAAGCTGGTTAAAAACAAAAAAGTGCACAAAGAACAGCAAAAGTTTATTTTAAATTATTTTTTGTTAATAAACTGTTTTTTCACAATTGTTTTTTTTTTAAATTGAAATTAGTTATTAAGAAAACTTAAATTATTTTATATACATTGAAGAAATTAAGAAAAGCAATGAAAGAAGAAGAATTGAAAAATATTACTTTTTTGTTTGCTGGTGCAAATCTAAAGTCCATATTTTTAAACCTTTATGTGGTTAAGCTCTAAACCCTAAACTTAACATGGAACATCTCCTTTTCTACTGTCCCACCTTGGTTATGAAAAGGAACAAATGCTTGTTCTCTTTAGGCATCTACTTTTTGTCTTCTACAGGCAACTTATCTTCTGAAGATAAAAAACCCATAGATGGATTTAGACGCTTAACTCGTCTAATTCGGCGTCTTCTTTGACACACTACCATAACCACGGCTAATGCTTCCTAACTTCACTTCCGCAAACTATGCTAACTTTAAATTTATCTTTCACTCCTTCTATTCCTTCTTCTAACATTTACTCACCTTTTATTTACTATATAAATTTATATACATTATTACACTTTTTACAATTTATTTTAATTTTATTACTTTACATTATACCTATTTCACAAATATTCTACAATTTCTATTTTTTATTTTTTACACAGCATATATACATTCACGTATTCACACTAATCCAACACTTTTTGTCATCTCATTTAATTTCAAATTTCTCCGTTCATTTCTTTCGACTACCATTGTTTTCCTCCATCTCTCTCCGTGATTATTTTCAAATTTTATTTCTATGTCCAAATTCACATCTTCTAGTTATGAAATTTTATTTTCTAAAAATTATAATGATTCAAAATCAGTTGCTATTGCATATGATGAAAATGGAGTGTATAAGTTATCAAATTCTATATAACTGCACCGATTGCAGACTTACTAACAAAACCACTTGGACCATCACGATTTACTCATCTGATAAACTTATTAAATTTAAAATAATAATAGTAATGTAAATCTTTAATTAAAAACAAATTTTTTCTTAAGCAGAGTGTTCAAACTAAAAACAATAGACTGTAATTTATTTTACTTAGGACTAACTTTACTAATAGCGCAAGTCTTAGATCTAACATTTTTTTAATTAATCTTAATTATTTATTAAATGCGAGACTAATCATAATCATGCTTAATTATTGCTTGATATTTTAAACATGAAGATAATCTTTACAAACGTAAAGATAGATTTTTAATTTTTGATCGTAATCATAGCTATATATATCTCAAGGATAAATCATTAGTAAAAATCAGATAGATAGATTAGTCTTTAATCTATCCACTAACTACTATTTTGTAAAAATATTACTCATTATCAAGTTATGATATATGATTAGTAGTGAATGGTTTACATTTACACCTTACACTTATTTGTTTTTTAGTAAGAAAAATTTGTTTTTACTATTAATCTTTGAATGATTTTCTGGTTTACTATTAGTGAGTGAGTTATTTGTTATTTTCTGCAATTCGTGTAAGTCATGAGTATAGACTATACTAATTGGTAAGTCCTTTATTTTTTTAATTAAAATTGGGAGAAGTACTTGATAATTACTGAAGAGCACTTCTTACAATTTTATTCTACTACATAAAAATGAAATTTGAAGTGCATCATGGACATTTTTTTTGGATTCGCGACGCAGACTCCCAAAACCTTTAAAAATTATTTTAAAAAGTAATTAGCATTAAAAAAATAAAATCAATCAATTGCTCATTATCTAAAATAAATAATTTAATGAATTGTTGTAAAATTACAGTAATATAATGTAAAGATTCATTTCATTACATTTTTATTTTAATTATAATCAAATTTTAATTTTAAAACAAAAATGTTGAAAAGTGTCATAAATAGAAATTGTAAACAACGTTTAAAAGAATGACAAGCAATAAACTAAAACTATAATCAATTGATTAATTATGCAAATTAAAACAGTGTGAATTTACAATAATAAAAATAAAAAAATTATATTGATAAAAATTATTTTTGGGTTATATTTTTAGCTTAATAATTTCTTTTTAGTCAATTATAAAACATGATGTATAAAAAATAGAATAATTTTTTTTGTTATATTTTTTTTTCTAAATACAAATAAAATTAGTATAGAAAAAAATGATAAAATTAATAATTAATAAGTTACACAAGTATTTTTAATTTAAATTTAAAATTGATATTAACAATAAAAACTAAAAACATAAATACATGAAATAAAATATAAAAACATTTTAAATAAAAAGCAATTTTTAAAATGTATAATTTATTTTAGCCAACAAAAGTTGTTTTTTTATTAAGTACAACAAAAACAGTAAATGAGATAATTAAAGACATTTATAACTTTGATATCAAGTAGCACAGAAAAACATTAATTGCATTACGACTAAAAAATCCATTTTTTAAAAAAACACAAACTCAATCTAATAAAAGCCATAAAGTAGCAATATTTTCAAGAAATTTTAACTCTTTACCTTAAGAATAAAAAGCACAAAACGTATCAACAACGAATAAATTGGCTACTTTCACTAAGCTTGGTCGCAAAATTAACACATGCTTGTATAGCAAAAGTGTACTTTTAACAAAAATTTGCTTGTAATCTACTTAAAATAACATTATTATCACATATTAGTCAATGAATTAGACTTATTTTACGAATTTCTCAGAATGTTATAAAATTTTTGAAAAAATTCTGAAATAAACAGATTCTATCAAATACGTTTTTATTGACATCAACCACATTTGCTTTTAAATAACAAATTGAAAATTTTAAATTTACTTTATTTACTCGCTACAAACCACTTGTTGACAAAATTTAAAAATTCTATAATTCTCCATTTATGTAAGACACAAAAAAAAAGATAAAAATGATTTTGATGTTGGAAAGGTGAAACCCAACAACACCGGTAACCATTAAATACAGGAATGACACTCTAAAGATCAATTTCAACATTAAACATAACAAATCTGCCCATGTGTGTCTGAAGCAATTTGTTATCAAGTATTGCTCAAACACATAACACTATCCTTATCCTGCTGACTACTAGGTTAATCAATTGAAATTTTTCTTTCACTCAACATAATTAAAACCATACATTACATGATCTTACATTATGCTAAATGTCGCCAAAGCTAAAATTCACAGATTTAATATTTTAGTTGTTGACCGTAAATTTACACAAGTACACATTAATATTGTCAAAATGAGTAAAGTGATTGATGGTCACAAACATGCTTCATTTT
Organism: Pyemotes zhonghuajia; assembly: GCA_025170145.1. Taxonomy (NCBI): domain Eukaryota; kingdom Metazoa; phylum Arthropoda; class Arachnida; order Trombidiformes; family Pyemotidae; genus Pyemotes; species Pyemotes zhonghuajia. Next base: position 11,568,050 of record CM045845.1, read on the forward strand.
AATACTTTCATTATTTTCAGGTCCAAAGGTGAAACAGAAAAGATGAAGCTTTTCTCTAAATTTAGTGGAAAAGATTTTTTAAAAACTAAAATTTACCCTATTGCTAGTCATTTGTTCAAACATTAGTTTTTTCGTCATCATCTCATGACAATTTTTCCGTCCTCTTTTCTTATCGAAGGAACACTGTTAGCATAAAATAAAATGCTTGAATAATTTTTATTGAGAATCTTTTAATTACAAATACTTAATTACAATGATACTTCAAAATTTAATGTAAAAATACTACAAGAATCACTACTGTATGTCTATAACTATCGTACTTACTTTGTATTATCTTTTCACTAAAATAAATTTTTTTTTATATTCTTTATAATTTTGATTGTTCATTTAGTGCAAAAACGTTCTTTAACTTTTTGACTTTCTTATAACCTTTACTTATAACCAAAATAATAAAATCAACATTAACTTTCAAACATTTTGACATGCTTATTTTATCATCTATACAAACTTAGTTATCAATTTTCATAATGTTGCTTATAATATATTTGCTTTTAAGTCAACAAGTGTGTTATTTTAATATTAGTTTATTTTCTTAAAATTTTAATATTCTTATCATTTGATTAGGTTATATTTTTAAGATTGAGATCTATTTATTGCTATATATTTGCTTTGAGCTATGTAAATTGCTTACTCAAATTATTAAACGAAACTTTAAAAAGATTACAACAAAATCTAGTAATCTTATAATGCACATTTATTGCCATATTAATTTAAATTTATGCGTAACAACTATTACTTTTTTAACATACTTGGAAAAATGGTCTAAATAGTACTTTTTGGTTACTAAAATAACTTATATTGGAGATTAAACATAAAAATAAACAAAACGAATAAGAAAACAACAATAATCGATTAAAAATTTTATGAATCTAACATGAAAATTTTTCTAAAATTATGCCATGTTTGTTGTTTTAAGACATTTGAACCAGTTGTTTATTGTTCTTATTTATTTTTTGCGTGTATTTCATTCGATATTTTAACTAAATAGATATTTATAGAAAAAATCACGTATTTCAAAGATAAAAGTTAATTTGTTTTTTTTTTTTTCATTAAAATCCATACATTGCTTACCATTTAAATTGACTTAAATAAATTCGAAGGCAAAATAAAAAGATAAATTAGCAATTTACAAAATCGTTTAGACTAAAATAATTACCCAGAAGTTTGTATTTTAGTACTAAAATAAATACTAGTATTAATTAAAAATATGTGAAAGGATAAAAAAAGTTTAGCAACTTCAAACTATGTGAAGCAAAATTTTAAAGTTGATTTTAAGATAAAGTTAAATATGCAAGACCTAATTAAATAAACAGTCCCTTTGTGGTTAAAGATTAAGAAATAAACTAGGCTATAAATAAGAAATTTTAGCTGATTTTTAATTTTAATTCTAAAAACTAGTTTGACAACGGATGCAATTGCCTTTGTCTTAGACATTTTGATCAAATAAAATAAATAATTTTACTAGTAATTAATTTTTATCGTTAAAAATTTTAATGAATAAACAATTAGTGAAAAGTTTAATTTAAATAGCAGAATTTAAAAATTTGTATCTTTAGTTTTTTTTTTTAATATTTTATAGATATCTATTTTTCACAAGCATTTCACCTTAAAATGTTTGCCAAACATATTTTTGTTAGTTGATAATGTTAATGTTAATAAATTGGCTTTTTATAAAAACTTTTTCTTGTAATTTTCAATAATTACGTCTGTTCACATGCTGGTTTAGCATAAACTTTTTAAATTAGAAATTAAATAAATTGTTATTAAAATTAACTACTAAGCATAATCATTTAAAAATTGATATATTACTAAATTTAAATTTGATTATTTTTTTTTTTAAATTTTTTTTTTATGTTGAACTTACCTTTTAATTTTTAAACAACTTTTAGTGAACTTTGTACAAAGCATTTTTTATTTAATTTTTATCATTTTTTTTAAAAAATTTATTTGAATGATAAAAAAACAAACAAGAAAATATAAATACATGTAAGTGAGGATTAGAACTACACGTTTCACAAAAAGGTGAAATTTCATGTCTACCTCTCTGAACAAGTCTATTCGAACACACCACACAGTCTTTTTTGGTCGATTTGTTAATTAGATGAAGTTTATTTTCTAAACGATCTTCACTTGAAAAATTAGTTATTCGAGTTTTAAGTTGTTTAAAATCACCAACTAATTCAATAACCAATTTTTGTCTGAAATTTAAATGAGACATTGGCTTTTTTTTTCACAAGTAATCTTATACAAAATATATGCATTAATAATGCAGACTTCTTGTCCCCAAAAAAACATTTTTCGCCATCATTTTAAGGACTTTTTTAGAAAATAAGATGAGGCATAAAGATCTGCAAAATGAACACCTCCCATATTCTTATTGTAATCAATTATTAATTGAGGTTTTCTAATAAATTTTTGACCACGAACAAGTTTTTCAAGTGTATTAATGTGCAAACAGCTTGAAATTAAAAGAGTAGTTATAATTCTTTTATCTTTCCACGCCATTGCCAAAATATTATCTTTTTTAAAAGCCAAAATTTCATCTTTATTTAATTTTTGGTTTTTCAATTGATATGGCAAATATTTTCTGCTTGATTTTATTGAGCCGATTAAATGGCAAGATAATTTTGTTAACTCTTCAGCTAGTGAGATACTAGTAAAGTACTTGTTTGCATAAAGATTATATCCTTGTGTAGCAGGAACACAATCCAATAATTTTTGAACTAGAAATAAAGCAATTTTACTGCTATCAGGTAGATCTGATTGGGACATTTTCTCACTAGTCAATTTACCATAATATGGTAGAATAGAATGAATATAGCCGTTTTCAGAATCAGCTAAGACATAAACTTTAAGTCTTAATTTTTTAGGCTTGTCAAGATTATAAGTCAAAAAAGAAATTCTGCCCTTAAATTTAATAATAGACTCATTGACCATAATATTATGATTTGGCACAAAGTAATCAGAAAATTTTGTGCCAATGTAATTTAAAAAATCATCATCAACTTTGTCTTTTTTCGTTCTTAAATTTTAAAAACTTTGAAAATTGTTTTTTAGGATCCCAGAAAATTTGTTCAAATCTTTTTCTGGTAAATATTAGACTAAAATAAGATTGACTCATGTTAGGAAGAGTTTACCAATAACTTTGTATTGTAGATAATTGAATAAGATTAATATTTATGACAATACCAGTAAAAGCCAAAAACTCTTCTCGAGTCACGTCGACCCATGAATTCTAAATTGAATTTTCTGATAAATCAAGACTAGCAACTTTATTGTTGGTGTAAATAATTGTTTGCCTAATAATAGAATCAAATAATTCATCAGTAAAAAATAATTTGAAATAATCAATGGGACTTTCCAAGTCATTAACTAATTGAGGTTCAGTTATTTTGAATCCGATGCTAAAAGGAAAAATAGAAGGAGCAAATTCACTGTTGCTAATGTCCTGCCAAAAATATTTACTTAAAGTACCTTGTTCATCTTCACTTCTATCATCATTGTCACAGTCGCTTTCACTATCACTTTCTTCATTATCACTATAAGAGAAAATGCGTACAGAAGAAAAATCTTCTTCATACTCATCGCCGCTAAAATTGAATTCAGAATTCATTTTAAAACGAAATTTTATTAAATAAATTTTTTTATGACAAAACTTTCAGAAACTTGAAATTTGAACAAAAGGCTTAAAAAAAGATTTTAAGTAAATTAAAGTTTAAATTTTTAAAGCAATTTTACATAAAAAGATGCATTTTGTAGAGCAGATGGCATATTTTCATAAATTTTGAAGCCAATTTTGAAGACGAGTAGAAATATTTTTTATTTGATCATTTAAGTTTGTTTTTTAAAGGTATCAGAATTATTTTTTAAAAGTAGATAATAAAAATATAGCAATAAAAAACCTTTGTCGCCATCAATGAGATCGTAAAAGTTAGTGTTTATGGAGTAGATGGCGCTTATAAAAATTTGGGTAAAATTATATAAAGATAAAGAATAGGGATAGTAATTTTGAAAATAAATCGTTTACAAATATCTGTAGTGTGGTGTTTTTGTAAATAATAATTACCTTTAAACGAATGCTAAAAATTTGTTAAATATTATTTATTATAATTAATTCAGCAGAAATTAAGATCGCATATGGAAAAAATTTAAAATACCAATAGCTTTAGTAAAATTACATTGAACTAATTATAATTTCATTTTATTCATGTAGAGTCTAATTCTTGTCTGAACGTTTGACCAACTCGTTTAAATCTAATTAAAGCTAAAAAAATTTATTCATATTTACTCAAATTTAGTAAATTTTGAACGTTAAAGCTTTTATTTTCAAATTTAGTGAGTAATAATAATAAATATTAAATAAATCAATAAATAGATTGCAATGGAAGCTGCTATATTATTTAAAAATTTGTACGATCAGGATTTATTGTTTTTATATCAAATTTTTCTGGATCAGAATAAATATAATTTGCACATTTTTTGATAATTTTTTTTTTAGAAAAGCATCTAACTTATGAAGACATGAAAAAATTATCGTATTCAGAAATTAGAACTAATAAATTCATAAAAGTGTCCAACATTCCACTTTTAACAGATTCAATAAATGAACGTGGCACGCACACTTTTGAATTTGTTGTTGCAGCTTTTGACTTATCAACAAATAGCAATCTTTTAAAGAATCATTATTATAAAACCGTGGTGAACAATGTTTTCGACACTTTAAGGAAACATCCTTCTTAGTTACCTCGGAATGTCAGTGGCCGAAATTGTAAAGAGATATTTGGTTCTAAGAGTTGGTGATGAAACAGGAGTGGTAATTAACTAGATTTTTTTTTAAAAAAAATTATCACCGAGTTCTCCGAGTTTAGGAGAAAATTCTTAAAAAATAACCTGCAAAGATCTGGACAAAAAATCTAGTCTGGCTACAGTTAGAAGCCAGGCCAGATGAATGGCACTAATTTGACGTTTTTTTGATTATAAATCTTTATTTTATATATTCTAATTTATTTATATTTATTATTATTAATATAATAAAAATTAATGCCTTGTAATAAAAAAAAAACATGTTTTAAACTTGAAAAACTTATTTCTTATTTTTTTCTCTTTAAACGGTAAAAAATTTGAATTTGCCGCCTTTTTATTCTACATTTTGTTTACATGAATTTGTTTTTTTATGAAAAAAAAAAAAAGGAACGTTGTTAAAGATGCTACTAGTTTATTATTAGTTAATCATGAAAACAATATAATATATTTGTACATTATATTTTATTTCATTAGTGACATTTTTTGTTAAAAAAATATATTTATCGTTTAATTTGTGAAAAGACATATCTTTAGAAATATAATTGACGCGTCAGAAGTCAAATTAATTTAAAACTATGTTAGATGAAATCTTTAAATTTAATTACATAATGAATGGAAATAACGTTTATAAAAATCAAAATTATAAAAAAGATTATACAAAAAGCTTAGATAAAAATGCTAATAATTTGTTTAATTTAAATTTTGAAGCCAAACCGCTTTGCCAAATTAATAATGAAAATTTTAGGCCTAAGTACAAACAGTGGGCAACTTCCCATTTAAATAAATCTTGTTTTAATCAAAACAGTCAATTTAATTCGTTTCGAATAGTTTCAAAAGAAGGTCACTTTTTAAATAATTTTAACCACATTTCTAACTTCAAGTATATAGCTAACAAGAGATACTACAGAAACAAGTGCGTTAAAACTAAAGAATCAGAAAAAATAACTCAATCAGGAATATTTAAAAAAGTGTACAATGTATCAAATCATAAAAAAGATGTCCAGAAAAAAGAAACAATACTCAGACAGTTAAGTAAAAAATCGGTTAAGACAAGCATTAATCGGCTAAGAAAGAAGGAAAAATTTAGACTCAAATCAAACAAAGTCTTATATTGCATGTTCTACTGTCGATTTGGTAAATGTCACCGTAAAAACACATGTCCATTTATTCACGATCCGGATAAAGTTGTAGTCTGCACACGGTATATTATGAGCATAATATTTTATAAATAACATTGAAAAACAGTTTTAATTTTTGTTTTGTTTTAGTTTTCTAAAAGGAAAGTGCAAAGTAAAAGATTGTCTATTTTCTCATAAAATTTCACCTGAAAAGATGCCAGTATGTTCTTTTTACCTGAAAGGAATTTGTTATTCCGATAGTTGTCCATACCGACATGTAAAGGTCAATTCGGACGCTGGAATTTGCAAGGACTTCGACAAAGGACACTGTTCTAAAGGAGATCAAGTAGGAATTTTTTTTTAAACAATTAAACTGCATTTTAATAATACCTTTTTGACTAGTGTAAACTTTTGCACAAATATACCTGTTCGAAGTGCTTGAATTCAAAAAAAACACTTAAGAAATGTTCAAAATGTATAGGACCAGATAAGAAAATTAACGACAGGCCTAGCTTACTTTTAAGCATGAAGAAAACAAAAAACAATAAAAAACTTTTTAATAGAAAGATCAAAACATCTAGAATTGAAAATTTTGAATCAAAAAAAAATATTTTAAATAGTGAACTAATTGATGAAAAAGTAAAAACATCAAACAATAATTATTTAGAAGAAATAAGTGACAACAGTTTAGATTCACATTTTCCGGAATTTATTCCAATCGTCAATGATGAATCTAATTCACAGCTAGAATCAAAAGAAAGTTCATCAATTCAAGAACTTACAAATTATAAACCTTCGAATGTTCATAATGAACGGCCCACGTTTGACTATGATAGCGATAATACTTGGTTTGATGGAGAAGAAGTGCAAAACTGTAAAACTGATAAATTTGATTATATGCCAAAATTTTTGCTGGACGTCGAATGAAACAAATTTTTGTAAAAAGTGTGTAAATTTTTATAAAAAAATTCCATCGGTAAGTATATAGTGTAAGATGTGTTATTTTTGTATATTTTTTACCAATTAAGAATGTATATAAAATATTTTTAAATAATAAATATTATTTGATTTGACGTTCTGCTATTTCTCTTTGAGTTCCAAAGTCATAAAAATGACTAGCTATCTCATAAAGCCATTCTTGATTAATTGCGGTTAGATCTCGCATAAAATGTTTGGAAGTTTGTAATACTTGTGTGAATAAAACAAATGCAGGTGGTCGTGATAATACAAACATCACGGAAGATGGATGAATATGCAAAATATGATCGCCTCTAATAGTCCTGTAAGATCCGTCAAAGTGCAATCTTGCTGCATTTGCAAAGAAACCAGCTACAATACATTTGCGAACTTTATCCACATCTCCTTCACAAGAAACAAGTTTGACATTCATTTTTTTAATTAAATTAGATAGACGTTCTCTTATTTCCATAACTCTTAATAAGCCATTATAATTAATATAATTTCGATCAGCCCAGCTTCGTACTTTTCCAGATTTGATAAATGCATTGTAAATATTTAAATAAGTTATTGTGTCTCCTTCTTCAACTGAAAATGAATATCGAGCGTTTCTGGCATCAATACTTCTCTGACCAGAACTCGGTTGAATAAAAATGTTTTCAATTTGAAGCATTGAGCAAACTGTTAAAATTTCTTCAGAACATCCATAATCTGCAGAAGATAACAACATTTTGGCGAATTGAGGTGGTAACGGAAATTCTGCCATTTGCAAACCCAAACTACCTTTTAAAAAACCTCCTTCATCTATGCATTTTAGTGCATAAAGAAGCTCAAGTGCAATAATAATATTATTTTCAGGAGGCTGAGATGGAAAACTAAATTTAAGTATATTATTTATTCCAAGAGCTTTTAATTGTAAAATTAATGGACATAAATCGGTTCGTTGTAACTCTGGTTGTGTAAATTTATTCAACTTTTTAAAATCACTTTCAGTATAAAGCCTAAAAGCTTTTCCAGGTAAAGTTCTTCCAGCTCGACCTGCTCGTTGTCTGGCTGATGCTTGTGAAACTGGTACGACTACTAAAGAATCGGTACAAGTTAAGTGATTAAAATAGCGCATTTTTACAAATCCACAATCCACAATATAAACAATACCATTGATAGTCAAAGAAGTTTCTGCTATGTTTGTTGCACAAATCACTTTTCTTACATTTTTAGGAAAATATTCAAAAACTTTTAATTGCTCATAGGCAGGTAAAGCTGCATACAATGGAAGAGCATATAATTTATATCTTGCGTTTTGTTCCTTTTGGCTCCTACCATAGTCTTTTAAAATTTCAACTGCTTTTTCAACTTCGTCTTGACTTGTCAAAAAAACAAGAATATCTCCTTTTCGTTCTGATTCATGTATTTTAATAACTGTATTAACACTAGCTTTTAAATAATCGGCAACAGGCTCATTCAAATAATAAATGTCAACCGGAAAAGTGCTTCCTTTAAGATGCAAAATTTCAGAAGTTAAATTGTCCACAGAAAAAAATTTTTTAAAAATGTCTGCTTCTAAAGTTGCCGATGATATGATGAGTCTAAGTTGACTGCGTTTTATAAGTATCTTTCTCATTAATCCCAATATGATGTCTGTGTAAATAGTTCGTTCATGAGTTTCATCTATCATAATGACAGAATATTTTGACAAAAGTGGATCACTCATCATCTCTCTAATTAAAATACCCTCAGTCATAAATTTGATTTTAGTTTGAGCTAAATTGATACAATCTTCAAAGCGAATGCTGTAACCAACTTTGGTGCCTAATTCACAATTCATTTCATCAGCTACCCTTTTAGCTACAGAAATTGTTGCTACTCTTCTAGGCTGAGTAACACCAATTAAATAATTTTGATCTTTTCCATCATTATATCCTGCTTCGTAAAGATATTGACAAATCTGAGTGCTTTTTCCACTTCCAGTTTCAGCTTCAATAATAGTTACATTAAACTTTTCTATGGCATATAAAATTTGATCTTTATACTAAAAAACCTAAAAGAATTGTGATCAAAAAATTTTTCAATTGAATACTTACATTATAAATAGGAAGTAATTTACGTTGTTGACTCAAAGCCAAATTTTTGTTGCAATTATAAACTACATTGCTTTTTTCGGTTGATACGTCTCTTTCTTCTTTCCAGCCGTTTTCAAACAAATCTTTGCATTTGAAATGAAATAATTTAAATAATTTTGAAACAATTATAAAAAAAATAATTTAAAATGCAAATTTACTTTTTAACTTACATTTATGTTCTGATTTAGATGCCATAATTTAAAAAACTTTTTGTCACTTTCAAACTAATGTTTACAATTTGTTTACAAATATGTAGACAGCGCATGCGTCAAAGCAAAAAAACTTAAAACTTTTATTTAAACGTTTAATAAATTAATGTCATTTTATTTAAGTTGTGAGTAAATCATAATTTAACTATTTGATAGTTTTTCAAAATGATTCTAAGATCATCATGCAAAAGATTTAAAAAAGACCATCAAAAAGAAAACTCAGTTTTAGAAAGTCACAATGCACAAAACTGTGGACAGAATTGTGCTTTGAAATCGTCTTTAAACGAGTCTAATTGCAAGAAAATATTAGGAAATTCGCAAATATCTAACAGGATTTCAGTTAATAATAGGTAAAAATAATAAAGGTAACCAAATAATGTAATCAAATTATTTATTTTAAAATTTTTAGCGCGAAAAAAAGTTTTTGTGAAAATAAAATAAGCACGAAAAACAAACCAAATACGAAGCAAGAATGTAGTAATGTGTCTAAATATTTTAATAAACAAAATCAAGATAAGATATCAGTAAACTCAGAAATTTCTGTTTACAAAAAAAAATTTAATGAAAATGAAATAACTGTGCCACTTAATATAAAACCAATTTATGATTATCTTTTAACCAGACCTAGTCAAAAATTTATTTTCAAATGTTTTATGTGCACTTATAGTACTACAATTAAAAATAATTTAATAATGCATTCATCATATCATAAAAGTTGCAAGTATTGTAATCAATTGTTTGATAGCTTTGCTTCTTGTATTGAACATATGAATCAAAAGCATGCTTTTAAATCTCAATGTATGGAAAAACTTTTATTTTGTTGTGAAAAATGTTTGCTCAATTTTAATAATTTAGAGCAATTATTATTACATCTGCTTAATAATCATTCAGATTCATATTCTTTGAAAGATAAAAAAATTTGTGGTATTTGCTTTTGGTCGTTTTTAAGTAATTTAACTTTATTGAAACATTTTTATGAAAAACATTTTGCGATGAAATGTTCTTTATGTGATAGTTTAGTCAAAAATTTTGATCATTTAGAAAGGTAATTATGTTTAAATACGTTTTTTTTATTAATTTGTTTTTTATATTTAAAAAGGCATGTAAAAATGGTACATATTAGTTTAGATATTTTGTTTAATTGTGCATATTGTGAGAAACAATTTTTTTTAAAAAGTTCATATTTGAATCATTTAAAAATAAATCACAGTATAATTTTGAATGAAAACAGAGAATATTGCTTTTTATGTAATTTACTTTTGTCTTTTGATTATAATGATAAATTAGAGCATCTTGCTAATCATACAAATCTTTATATTTATGGATGTAATTTTTGTGATTTTAAGTAAGTTTTAATTTTTGATAACTTCAATCTTAAATTAGTTATTTTTTCAGAACAAATTCTAATGAAGCTATTAAAAAACATTGTTTAAATTTTGAATTAAAAGAAAAAAAACATTATTTTATCGAAAGAATAAATTTAGATGAGCTTTGGTTTTATTTATCAAAAATAACAAACAAAAGTAATGAATGGACTTTTAATTGTTTTCCTGAGAATTTTTTTTTAGATGAAATAAATAAAGCAGTTTTATCTATATTGTAAAATTAACTTTGATTTGTAAATAAAGTTTTTAATTATTATTTTAATCTATTTCAAATAAATAAAAAATAACGTTTTAATTTGATTTCCTACTTTAAGTTTATCGTACAATATTAATTGTATTTTGATTATATAATAATTGTTGAAAATATTATCTAAATAATGTTGATTTACTTACTAATAATTTGATTTTTTTTTTAATTAAACTTGCAAGGCAAATTAAAAATTTGATATTTTTTATGCTTTTTTATCTTTTTTTTTTTGTTATCAGTTTATCTAGCTTTGTTATATATATATTCTAAAGATAATGTTATTGTATAATTAAAAATTTGAGTAAAGTTTAATATAAAAAAAAATTTAAAAAAAAAAGGTCAATACTTTTTTACAAACATATTTAAAACAAATGAAATTGTTTAAAATAATATAATTTAAAGTAACCTGCTTAGATAAATGCAGAAAAGTTGTTTAATTTTTAACTAGTTAAAGATGTTCACAAGGAATAAGATAATCATATAAATGATATTATTAAAGTTTGTAAATTATAAATGATTTGTTTTTACATACAAAAACATTTAGCAATATAATTGTGGGCAAATAATAAACTGACCAGTTATCAAATATAGACTTGGCTTTAAATTAAGTAAAAAATAAAGAATAGCAGAATAGGGCAAATCGTTTTAAGTTCATTTTCGATAGTTTTTTAGAACAAACAATACAACTTATTCTTCTGCTTCTTACATGATAAAGTGATTGTTAGTTTAAAAAAAAAAAAATAAATAAATAAATAAATAAAAAAATTTAAAAAATAAATGCAATAATAAAAAAAAGTAAAGAGAAAACATCAAAAAACAATCTTTTAAAAAGGTAAAAAGCAAATTTTCAACTAAAATTTTTTTTAAAAATTAGTAATCGTTTTGTTTAAAAAGCTCACACTTCATTTAAGTTGTCAAATATTAACTAAAGTTTTTGCATAAAAATAAACCTGATATAATATATGTCAAAACAAAAGCTAAATTGTTCCAAATCATCTACATTCAATTATTAGTTAAACTCAGCAAGTTTTGTTGCCTTAAAAAATTCTATTCAGTTTTAAAAATATTTATTTTTATCAATTTTATTAAAAATTGTTAAAAAAAAATAAATTGCTTTAAAAATTGTGAAAATTTCAAACAATATTAATTGAATTTATTAAATCTAAAGTAAATTTATGGAATAAAATTATTTTATATTTAATTATTTACATTTTTTACAATTAAATTTATTTTTGTTTTAATTGATTTAATTTATTATGTGGAAAATATATTTTTTAGTAATATTTTTATTAATTATAAAAAAATCTGATGAGTTTCCAAGTGGGGCACCTGCAGATGCATGTGATACTTTAACACCAAGACATGCGGGTAATTAAAAAGTTTATTATAATGTTTAAATTAATTTTCAATCTTATTAATTAAGGAACATATGCAATATTTGATAAAAGTCCATATTTTGTGCGGGCATCTTCCGATTCTTATGATAGTAAAGACATTTTTTCGCCCAATTATGCACCAATTAAAGTTGAAATCGGTGGAGCTTTGTTTAGAGGATTCATTGTAACTGCTGTGGATTCTCATACAGGACAAAGAATTGGTAAATTCAATAAAGTTAAAGGAACTTCTTTGCTTCCATGTTCGGCAATAACTCATACGGATAATAAATTGAAAAAATTTGCTTCTTTACTATGGACTGCACCAAAAAATAAAAGAGGGCATGTTACATTTATGTAAGAAACTTTGAATTTTTTAAGCTTTTTTATTTTTGATAAATTAGACATTTTTTTATTAAATTAGTGCTACGGTGGTTCAATCATACTCGGAATATTATCCGGGATTAATGGCAGAAGTAAGTCATAGTGCACATGATTATGAAGCAAACGAAAAAAACAACTATTTTGGTTCAGACCACTATACGAATAACATCGGCAATGATTACTCAGAAGATTTTCATTAGTTAAATTTTTCGAAGCTATTCTTTGAATGAAATTCTGAAAACAATGAAAAAAATGAATAAAGTATGTTATTATTTATAAAATGACAAAAATGTATAAATTTTTAAACAAATTGCCATTTTTCCATAACTTTTGCCATCACTTTTACTTGTAAATTGAGCGTAAATGATATTATAACTAATAAATATTAAATTTGAAGCCCATATTTTATAAATGAATGAATGTAAATGTTTTTAAACTGTTGATAAAATTTTTTGGTCCGTTTAAAGCGCTAGTTTTAATTGTAAGAAGCGTTTGATTGACTGAGGTTAATGTGGAATGATAGGATTGAGTGTGGATTTAGGTTAAGATGATTGAAATTAAGATGAAAGTTTAAGACTGCAAAAAGATCGAGATGAGGACTCAGTAAAGATTTGAGTAAGATTTGAATGAGAACCAAGATAAACAGCAAGATAAAGCCAGAGATAAAGTGTGAGATAAGACTAAGTTAAGGTGAACACGAAGGCCAAGCTGAAGGATAAGAAACATGCTTAAGAAACAAGCTTAAGAAGCAGACAGTGTCTGAAGACAGTTAGTGCGCTGTTGTGGACAGGTGCGCCGCCGACTGTCGGCGGCTTAACAGTGTGGTTCGCTTTTGCTGTTTGTCGCAGCGCGTATATAATAACTATGCTTGTTTAAACTGTTGGTCTCAACTGTGCTTGTTTGCAAACACAGCTAAAGTTTGGCGTGTAATGTGAAAGTAGCAAAATTGTAGCAGTTCGAGTCGAACTTGACCTTCTTAGACGATTGCAGGGACAAGTCGATGGACAGCTGATTGTGTACTTGGCCTGAATCCCAACACTGCAACTTGCATCACCGCGCCCTTTTCGTCTTCATTTGCTTTCACTGGCTTCTTTAGCAGGGTGGCTGTGCACCAGTTCCATCTGTCAAACAATAGGCCTGATTGTGAGATTATGAGCGAAAATGTAACTATCCAGGCCGATCCAACGCGGCTCGAAAGCGCAATTTGCCTCACTAACAACTCAACCAGCAATCTAATTAGTGATTCAGTTGATAATTTAGCTAGTAACACAGTTAATGGTTTAATTAAGAATTCAACGGTCAACTCGACAATTATTAATTCCACTAATTCAGCTACTAATTCAATCAGCAACATAAATAAGAAAATAATTAGCTCAACAAATCAAATTAGTAGTTTAAACAACATTTCAGCCAACGAGTCAGTCAAGATTCCAACTAACAACTCAATCGAAATCCTAACCAGCAACTCAATCAACAGTTCAAACAAAAGTTTAACTAATAACCAAACTAGAAACTCAATCAACAACTCAATCAACAACTCAATCAACAATCCAATCAACAATCCAACCAATAGTCCAACCGACGTCCCAACCGACATCCCAATCGACATCCCAACCGACAACCCAACCAACAACCCAACCAACAACCCAACCAACAACCCTACCAACAACTCAATCAATACTCATAAAAAATTACTCTCTTCTCACCAAAATCAATTTTGTGAACCAGATATTCAAACCAAATCTGATGTGCAATTCACTACAATTAACAAACAAACACTTGAATCCACTTCAAGCTTTTATGAATCAAAATCAGTTTCTTATAATCAAAATGAATCCTCCTTAAATTGTGATGTCCAAGACTGGGGTCAACATTGTCACAAACAATCTTGGTTATTGCGTTTATTTGAGTCCAAATTTTTTGACATGCCTATCGCTATAACTTACCTAAACAAATCTAAAGAACCTGGTGTGCTTTGTTACATTGGCAACAAAATGTTTACATTTACCGATTCAGACGTAGATTTTTACTTGGCTCAATTAGTTAATCTGTACATCAGCAATGCGGACGTTTCTGAGGCTATTCATCCTTATTTATTGCATCGTTGTAAACAAAGTGCCATGTTCAGTCTACAATTAGTTTGGTTATTAAATGCATTTTGCGAAGAATCATCTTCTCAATTAACTTTAAAGCGAAAATCATCTGTTTTAAAGCTTAAACATTTGATTCTTTCAGAACAACTTCGCTCTATTCCATCGAATTCAAAAGTCAGCACAAACAAATCCAATTTGAAAAGCCAACAAATTCTTCCCCAAGCAAGTTGTGATGAAGATAAGCTAAGTTATTCAAAAATTAACGCCCGCATTCTAGAAATTAAATCTTCAACTCATATTCAAGTTAAAAAAACTCATCATCGTTCATATTCCGAAAGTACCAATATTCCGCTTAAAGTGGATAACGGAGAGATCCACATGGAACATAATCTTAATTACAATAACATTGATTTATCCACAGGTACAGCGTTTGAAAATAATTGCACTTGTTTCTATACTTGTACAGCCATTTGCGATGAACTTCGGGGTAGGCAAGTTCAATGTCATTGTGGAGCTCCTCGACTTAAAGCTGGATATAAATTTGTTCAATGTTTAATAAATATTGGTAAAAAACTACAAACTGTTCCGTCCAAAGACGTTCGTACTCAGAAATTGATTGCAGAATTACAAATGTTAAATTTAAATTTGCCTGCTAGAGTTTGTGTTCCAATTTATGATAAGCTTAAGCATTTAATTGTAAGAATACCACCTGCTTCAGCAGTTCTATTAAACTCAAAAGATAAAACGCCTTATTTGATTTATATTGAAGTTATCAAAATTGATGGAGACATTAATTCTGCGCTTATTCCGGCCAAGTTAAGCAACTCACTTAGGTTAACTCGATCTGAAGAAAATTTGATCAATTATCATAATGAAAATCTTTCCAAAAATAACAATACAGATAATCACAAGTTTAGAAATAATTGTCGAACCACTGATAATAATGATGAAAACGAAAAACTTAGTTGTTTTATTTCAGCATCCCACGTAAATGATTCTAGAAAAAAAACCACTTTTATAGCGGCTAGTGAAATAAGAAGACGTCTGACCGAATCAATTAAAACACCGAAAAATAATTTTGCTAATGATCCTGAAGATCCTAGTGCAGCAGTTCTTAAAGAGCCTTGGCAAGAAAAAGTTAAAAGGATTCGTGAAAGTTCACCATATGGTCATTTACCAAGTTGGCATCTTTTAGCAGCTATCGTTAAATGCGGTGATGACCTTAGACAAGAGATGATGGCCTATCAATTATTATGTACATTGCAAAATATTTGGCAACAGGAATCTGTCCCTCTTTGGATAAGGCCATACAAAATCATGGTTGCCTCTGCTGAAAGTGGACTAATAGAGCCAATATTAAACACTGTTTCATTACATCAAATAAAAAAAAACTCAAAAATGTCATTATATCAGTATTTTATTCAAGAATTTGGAGAACCTACTACAGAAGATTTTCTTACAGCTCAAACTAATTTTGTTCAAAGTTGTGCTGCTTATAGTATTGTGTCTTATTTAATTCAAGTCAAAGATCGTCATAATGGAAATATTCTACTAGATTCTGAAGGTCATATTATTCACATCGATTTTGGTTTTATTCTATCGAATTCTCCTAAAAATTTAGGCTTTGAAAATAGTCCTTTTAAATTAACACAAGAATTCGTTGATGTAAGTTTTCTAATTAATAATTTTTTTATATTAATATTTTTTTTATTTAAAAGGTCATGGGTGATTCAAACGGAGATATGTTTAAATATTTCAAAATTTTAATTTTACGAGGGTTGGTTGCTGCCAGAAAGCATCAGGAAAGATTAATAACAATAATTGAAATACTTAGACTTAACTCTCAATTGCCATGTTTTAAGGCTGGTGCGAATGTCGTAAAATCTTTAAAAGATCGTTTTCACATGGGTTTAACAGAAGATCAATTACAAAATTTGGTAGATCAAATGGTAGAAACTAGTATTCATTCATTAACAACCAAACTTTACGACGGATTTCAATATTTAACTAATGGTATACTTTGAATTGTATTTACTAGTTTTGTTCTTGTTTCGGTTAAAAAGTATTTTTTTATTACAATTCTATCGAAATGATTTAAAATTTAGTCTTATTTCTAAAATAGCCTTAGGTTTGAAATGGTGAGAAGAATAAAAAAATTTTACCGTGTCAAATATTATTTTTATTAAAATGAGCGATTTAATTATTGAACATAAGAAATTTACGAAATTTTGAAAAATGAATATGCCAAAGCATGTTGTTTATAGTTATTTTTAGAAAAGTTGTAAATAAATGTATTTTTTGCTATCTGTTTAAAGTGATTCAACTTAAAGCTTGCTTTAATCTGAAAATTTTGGCTTTAAGAGCGTGGTCTTCTGTAATATCATTAAAAGTGATCACTTTTCTATTGCCGCAACCAATTTTAGGGCACTTAGGACGCTGTGTCTGGTTGATGTAATTGGTAATGCCGACTTTGTCGTAGATGTGGTTGCAAATTTTATTGCGGACAGGATCCTCTATTTCGGTTTGAGTGAATGGATCAATGGGAATCCTTTCGTTTAGTTCCTCGATGGAAGCTAATTCTTCATCATGTTTAGAAGCATCGTGTTGTTCTTGAAGAAGTTGCAAAATCTGCAAATGCCTTTCATCGTTTTTGTTGGTTTCCTTTAAAGCTTTGGCCAGAAGTTGTTTGTAAACTTTGAGAATGTTAAATTCGGTTGGCGAATCTTCTGCAGATTGATTAACTAGACTTTTTTTAAACTCCTGAAATGCTTGGTTTGAGCACTGAATGTTTAGATTTAGCAGGTGTTCAACATCAATCAGTTCAGATGTTACGGAATTAATATGATCACTGTAAGACTCAAGTAAACTTTGTTCGTACTCTAACTCGTCTTCTTTGATTTCCTTGATGAACTCAATGATCACATCCAGAGCCGAATTAATGTTTCTCTTCAAAGTCTGTCCCTCTGCCGAAGCAAACAACTGACAATCAAAGCTGGCCATTTGCAACAAGATGAAAAATAAGTAGATAATCTTCTAATGTTGCTTATTTGTTTTATTTAATTGATTGTCTGAAGAAACCACTTTTGTTTGTTTGGCGCTGTGAACCTACAACAAAAGCATGCTTTGACTGAGCAAAACAAATTAAATCAAGCCTTGACAATTACCGAGTGTCGCCGAGATGGAGGAGAACAAATTTATCAAAAATTACGGTCTTTTGCAATGTTTATTCTGGATTGAGAAGAATGGGTTCAAAAACATTGCTTTGCAGTTCTCTCTAGACAATCTAAGCCACAGTGTTGCGGTTGTGAAGTTCTTTCAACAGAGTTTGGGCACAAATGCAGATATTTATACAATTGTATCAAACAGTTGTTCCATTGATTACATTTCTCCAAGGCATTTGGGCAAAGACCACATTCAAGCTATTGTCAAATTCGGAAACGTCTGCATCTCACCAGTTCCTCAAGTAATTAAACAGTTGCCGGTACTTTTCGTTTTTACAGACGATCTGACACCAGAAGAAAAAAACTTTCTTAACAACGGCTTACTAGATTTCGCCTTAAATGTTCAGTACAATCATTCCAAGATTCTTATTCTTTGCGAGCCCAAGTACCTACTAGCCACTAAGGCCTACTTACAAAATCATATGGAAAGGTTCTCATTTGCCAAATTTATCAAACACTCGGAACAATGGCACTATACCGAAAACATTAAACCATTCTTTGTCGACAAACAAAATACTAGCCAACAATTCATTCTTGGCCAGTATTACATTGAAAAACCACTAGATCAGTTCGACCAGATCTTATATGTCGGCGACTCAATTCCTCTTTTTTACCGCATCATAAGCAGCCCTAATATTTGCGAAATTAATGTTAAAGAAAAAAGAGTCCATAATGTACAGGCGGCCAAAGAACTAAGGAAAAGAGTGGCTAAAATTGAAAAAGTGAAAAAACTCCAGAAGATCGGCATTGTATTCAGCCATTCCTACCCAGACGTTGACAAATACATTGTCGAAATACGAGACTTTATTAAAAAAACGAAAAAATACATAAACTTAATTACATTAGTACAGACGACAGATCAATTCAAACTTGGAAATTTTGGTGCATTAGATGCTTTAGTAATTGTTACTGAATGCTACTGCTCAAATATAATTGATAATGTTCTAATGCATATACCTATAATTAATTACCATGAATTTAAAATAGCTTGTGGAATTCACGTTAAATATGGAGCAATAGATTGGGATCAAGATAATATAGATAATGATAAAGAAACAAGTGACTTGGAAGATTTTGAACCAAATCATACTTTAATCGAATATAATGTAGGAAAATCTGGCTGGTATGGTCTTAAAGTGGATGCAGGCTTAAATGACATAAGTGAACTAAAAGATGGTCTTAAAGGCATTGCTTCTAGTTATCATGGAGAAGGCAAATAAATGTGTTTTAAAAATTATTCTTTTTAAATTAATTAGCTATAAATTCATCATTAGTTTCATTATCTAATGAATTTAAAACTTTATCAATGTCTTTTGAATTTTTATAAGAATTATTTTGCGTTCCAGTTTCTTCCTCTTTGTCGCAAAAAATCTCTTTTATGGCTTCTTTAAAACAATTAAAATTATAATCAATTAAGCCTTGTTTATCGAAGCTATCTTCACGCAAAATGCAAACCAACGCTAAGAAACTGTTCACTTGTCGCAAATATAATATTGTGTTATTGTTTAGTTTAATTATACTTTCAGAATTAGTGTCAAAAGTATTTGTGTTATCGTCCTCTTTAACCCTATTAATAAAAAAAATAAATTTAATATAAAAATAAATTATATTTTTTTATTTAAACAACAAATTTACCCATATATTCCGGAAATATCAATAACCACGTCAATCATGTCACAACATAATTCATAAGATTGCATATCCACAGGAGAGCCATCAGTAGCAATATAAATTTTACTAAGTACGTCAAACAAAAATGCTTTTTCAATACGTGAATTCTACCGAAAACAAAAATAAAATTTAATTAAAAATCGTAATAAAAATAAATACTTGAATTACCGAAATAAATACATTTAACAAATATTCTAAAGATCCTAATTGTGGAATAAGCTTTTGCACCACTTTTGAGAAGGCTTCAAAAATAGAATGATCATAAATTGATGTTAAATGATAACTAATTTTTGCGTAGTCTAATCCACCATCAATTAGATCATCGTTTAGTCTTTGATATATGTCTCGTTGAATTTCAATTTTATTTTCATCTGAAACGCAATCTACTTTATGAATAAATACTTCGAAAATAATTTCTGGGTTAAGCTTATATACTCTAGATACAGTATTGTAAAGCTTAATTAGTGCTTCATTATAATCATCTTGAGCATCAATTACAAAAACCAGAGCTCCAGTGAATCCTAGTTAAGAAATTGAAAAACTAAGCATTTTTACAATATAATCAAAATGATTTCTAACCTGAAAACATTTCATCACTAATGCTTTCATCAAAAAAGCCCATTTGACCTGGAAAATTCCAGATACTGAAAGAAACAAAAGAAGAAGTGGAAACTTCATCTTTGATAATTTTATTAGTTGATTCTAGAAACAGGGTTTCATTTGGAGACATTTTATTGAAAACCACTTTTTGAATAGATGATTTTCCAGATCTCCGTAAACCCATAATCAACACTCTAGGCTTAGTCGAGTTGTTATGAAGCCAATCGTTGCCAAAGTCTGATTTATCGCCTTCTTTTCCATCAGTCTGTTCATCGTAACCAAATGTGCTGGGAAATATCCCAGAACATAATTCTTCCTGTACAAATTAACGGAATGAGAAAGTGCATTAAGAAAAGATCACATTAAATGAATGGAAAACTAAAAAGGCACACATACTCACCATTTTGATGAAAAATCAATTGTGTCGAACTATTTTGTGCATTTATTGAGTGCTAAATAACGCTAAATAAGCAAGAGGCACGTTTTGTTTATGATTTTATTTTTTTTATTTTTTTTTTTTTTAAGAAACCTAAAAAAACTTTTTTTTTCAAACTTGAGGTTTAGCTTTAATCAAACTCGTTGTTGAGAATCCGCGTATATATTCACATGTATATTGAGCACACAAGTATGGCCATTTACTAAATTGAGTATCTGCGAGAACAACCGCAAATAAGCAATCAGATTAGATCAATAAATGCTAATGTTGCTTTTGAACAGAGACCTGTTTGTAGAGCAAGCAGTTCCAGTATAAATGCAAGTCCCAATGTTTACGAAGCACCATGAACTATGTGAAACAAAATGGTCAAATCAGGCACACATTTCCAATCTTGAACCGTAAATCTACTGGAACAAGGCTGGCTAACAGTTTGCAATTAATAGATGAGAAAAAAGTAAAGAATTGCTTTGATTGCAAATGAGTCGATAAGTATAAGATATCTAGTTTAAACAGTCGCAGTGGTTGGCAGATTGATTGAGCTAAGCTGGTCTGGCTAACAGCTGATCCGACTCACAGCTGATCCAACTTGGACACAGAGATGGGCGTCGGAATTGCGATTTACTTAATCAATTTTAGCTGGGTCATAAGTTTATACTAACCAGATTTAGCCACATTAACCACGTTATCCACATTTAACCACATTTAACCACATTTAACCACATTTAACCACATTTAACCACATTCACCACACACCTACACTCTAAGGCACTTGGAAATCCGACCTGACCACAAGTCTTATATCCGACTTTTATCTCTTCTTCTTATTTTTCGCCGACAGTCTAGATCTAACAATCTTACTCTAACAATCTTGCTTCAATAGTCTGGCTCCAACAATCTTACTCCGACAGTCTTGCTCCACAGTCTTTCTCCGACAGTCTTGCTCTGACAATATTACTCCGACAGTATTGCTTCGACGGTATTGCTCCGACAATCTTGCTCCGACAATCTTGCTCCGACAATCTTGCTTTGACAATTTCACTTTAACAATCTTGTCTCGACAATCTTATTCCGACAATCTTGTTCCGATAATTTTATTTTGGCAATTTTGTCCCACAGTCTTGTTGCGACTATTTTGTTTCGTACTCTTGTCTCGACACTCTTCTCTGAAACCCAGCTCCGGCAGGCTTTTTCAGCAACCTTTCCCAACAATCTTCCTCTATCAACTCTTATAGTTTTTCTCCATCCGTCATATATTCGACCAATGTCTTCAGTCTGCTTACGATTTCACGGCTATCAATGCCTATTTTCTAAACACTGGCTTTGTTTTTCTCGCCCTCTCTCTAACACATGCACCTGATGAATAAAACAAATGGCACACTTAAACTTCAAATCTTCTCATTTTACAACTCTTTTCCACCTCAAACTTGCAATTGACTTCTTACTAACAAACTTTCATATATAATATAAACGCTGTTGTAAAATTATAACTAACAATTGCAATTTATCTAAAAAAACGAAAATATTGTAACTGCGAAAACAAATAAAAGTTGAATAAAAAATAAATTTCACAATCAATATATATGCAGTTAAATGCAGCTCTTGGGGCGTTAATAATTCAAACAGCAATTATAATTTAATTAACCATTACAACAAAGGGTGTGGTTAGAAAACTAAATGGAAATATTGCATAACAGCCAATGCACTTTTGCTAATGCTAAAATTTTTGTTTCAATTTAGGTAGGCTTAGATCAATTATTTGCGACAAAACACATAAAAACTTTGTAATTATCAATAAACTTTATTGTATTACCAGAAAGTTTTATATTCATTTTTACAATAAGTTTAATTAAATTAATGTGCCAAATAATTAAAATATATTAGGAGCGCGTCATTTAAATCTACAAATATTTTCTTATATATTCTTAAAAAATTCCAGTTCAAAAATAAATAAAACTAGCCATCTCTATAGTTAACATTATTTTTAAATAATTAATCCTTTAATTGAATGTTTATTGATTTATTTAACACAGTAACTTTCAGAGTCTGATTTTGCCAATTCAATTTGAGTGCTGGGTGCAAAAAAAATTTTAGATATTGTCATTCATTAACATAAAAATTGATTAAAAATAACCAATTAACAAAAAGAAAATTACCTAAATGCTTTTTTATCTCGTTTGTTAATTTGCAATTTACTCCTACTTTTACCATTCTAAAATTGAAATTTCAATATAAAATTCTCACATCATTAGATTTATTAATTTACCTCACTAATACTGTCGGCAGATCCCCAAGTATTGATTCTTGATATTCCTGTCCAACTAGACATCACAGACCGTCGCATTTTCACATTAAAAGACCCAATTCGACTTAGTTTTGAAAAAGTACCATGTTCATTGCATCGATCTTTAAGTATAAAACAAAAATAAATTTTATTAAAAATAGTTATTTAAAATTTAATTAAAATTTAATCTACTTCTTATTTTGACATCTTCTTCTTCATAGACTGCGGTGTGTAGAAAGAATTTTTTTTTTAGTTAAAACAAAATTTCAAATAAAGTAAGCAAAAAGTAAAATAAAAAATATTTTTTATCTTGTGAAAATTTGAATAATTTTTAACAAAAATAATTTAAACAAATCAAAATTTGTTTTAAATTTCTTTGATTAAACTCAAAGTTTAATTTCTTTTTAAAATGCCATTTACAGTCAATTGATAAGAAGACAATTAACAAACGAGCTGTTTAATGTTATTTGACACTCTTATGGCAAATTACATGCAATAGTTTAAAGTTATATTGTTTCAACCATATATTTCTGTAAAACATTTTATGTTAGACTTTAAATAGATAATTTAAATTAGTTAGTTTTGAATTGCAATTATTCAAATACCTATTTAAATAAAATAAGCTATAATTTGGCTAATTCTACAATGTAAATGTTAAACTATAAATATAAAGTACGATAAGATATTATTATTGCTAATCCTGTAGTTATTTTTTATTCGGGTTTAATTTAGATAACTGAAATTCCGAAATGATAATATTGTGAAGTATGATTTTGAATAAAATGTTCAATTCATATTCATTTTAAGATTTGTATAATTTGTCTGTCTTTAGCAACTTAAGTTAGTATGCAATTAACAGATATTAACAAGCTCATTTCACTGTTCTATATTTAGATGGTAGCCTGTCTAATAATTGTCTGTGCGTTTGACGCAAACTAGCTGTTCTTGCAAGTAAAGACACTGGGCCTTTGCCTGAGTTGTTAGTGTCCGAATCATGGCCATTCTTACGAGTTGTTCCGTTTTCAATAGCTTTATTCCGAGCTCGCTTATTGTTTTGTCGATAAATGTCAAGTGGTAGTTTTCCAGAATAATCCCTTATTTTTTCATCAGCACCTATACATGCAAACACAAAAGTATATTAATATATATCAACATAAAAAAAATTAATAAAATAAATTATTAATTTAAAAAGTAATTAAAAAACTAAAATAAACCGATCATATTACCGTATCCTTTGATTAATAGTTCAATTATTTCTCTGTGATCAAACATTGCTGCCAAATGTAATGGTGTATATCCACTCTACATTTGATAAAGTTATAAAATAATCATTATGTCAGTACTTTTGAAAGATTATAACATTTTAAAAGCTCTAATTGCATAATTTGCAACTTACATACTGTTGAAAAAAAAAAAAATTATTGGTTTATGAAAACTTTTTAAATATAATCTACTTACAGTTCTAACGTTCGGAGAAACTCCGTGTGTTCCTGCTATCAATTTGATTATATCCGGTTTATTGAACTTAGCAGCCCAATGTAAAGCCGTGTATCCCGAAGTAATATCTTTAAATGGAGCTAATTTAGGATAATCACGTAACATTTGGACAAGTTCGTTGTAATCACAGCATGAGCTCTTCACCATCCATCTACGTTTAATATTATCATTCAAATCAGTATCATCTTTACAGTTTGTTTGAACATTGGTCGTATTAGAATTATTAGTTCCCAAAGGCATTGGCAATTTAAGTTCAGATTCAGAAACCATTTTATTTAATTTTTTTGCATGTTCTTTTACTCTACCTAAATAGTTACAAAAGCAAAACAAATTATTCAGTGTTTGTAAGAAAAAAAAAACTAAAAAATGTCACAAACTTTAATTTAAAATGTTAATAAAAACATCAAAACTAAAATTCTACATGCCACAGCAAATATAAAAGGCGTTTTGTTTGTTTTAAAAATTAAAACTAAAAATTAAATATTAAAAAAATTAAATATTTAGAAATAAAAATAGTTTAAATCTATCTGTTAGACATCCTACTTTTGATCTAAAAAATTAATACAATGAAAACAAATTGTTTTCAATAATATTTTGTACCTTCAATTAAAATTTTAATTTTCACTTACCAGGACTATTAAATTTAAGTTCATTAATTTCCTTTATTTTGTCTGTAAATTGTTTTGGTGTCGATTGTGGGAAATTTTCATTATCCTTTAGCAAAACAATATTTTAATTTAAAATTTAAGCATTAATTAGTTAATATTAAGTAAAAAGAAACAAAAAATTAAAAAAACATAAATTAATAAATCGAGATCAGATTGCGGTTAGCGAATGACATAAATCATTGCCATTTTTTAAATATAAAAAAAAACTAAATTTAAATGTGAAGACTGCAATACAATTATAAATGGTCATAAACTCAGCTTACGAATTTTGTTGATCGTAAAATATATGCGCATTAATTGCAATTAGCTTCACAATTAATTTTACCAATAAAGAAAAATGTACAATGAATACTAATTTTATCGCGTTTTCAAAGCAAGAAAACTTTTACACAAAAACCTCATAACTTAAATTTAATTGATTAAATGTAACCAATCACAGTAAAATATTAATAAATTTAATTGAAATCCAAAAAATAACAACAGCAATTAAGTTAGAATGTTTGCATTATGCTAGAACGGCCATTGGCCTGAACTAAGCGCATCATCTAGTTCAAATGTGGCCTACACACTGGACAATGGTCTGACATAAAACACGCATGAGCACTTTTACAAACTCAAACTGTTTTTAATCTAAACAGTGGATAAGCTTTAAGAACATTATGGCATTTAATAAGCAACATTCAAACTTGTTGTCACTAGAACAAAAAAAAACTCCCAAGTCTCAACTTTCAAATCATCAACGAATTCGTGCACAATACACTAGTCAAAATAAGCAAGTCTGTCAATTAATGTCATTAATTAAAGAATGATCTAATTAATTTGAAAAAACTATAAAAGTCATCTTGTAAATGTCTAACTCAAGTTCATCTCAGAAATTCAAAAATTAACTGCAAATTTATTAATTTGCAAATTTTTATAATTTAGCAGACTAGTTAATATTTAGAAAACATATTCGTACTAAATACGAGTTTAATTGTATAAAAATAAAAATCAACACATGACGCAAAATTAACTAGTTGAAAATAAACATTAGCTTTTATATAAAAAAGTTTTGGAAGTGTAATAAATTTATAAAACTCAGCTAAATAAAAAATAAATTTATCTTTTAATTATCAAATCATTTATCCAAAACATTGCAAAACTATTTGTATTTACAATTTTAAATTAGAACAGTAAACTTCTTTATCATTATTTAAATTAACATATACAAATAACCCAATTAGTGTCAATTAAATCAATTTAAAATTAAAAAATTTTTGGATATTTTATAATTAAAAAAATAAAACTTTATATAAAAACCCTAAATAAAATTTTTATTAAAATTCATTTTTAATAGTTTTTCAATTTTTTATTTTCGAGCACTTTTTTAATATTTTTTTTCAGTTATAAATCAAATATACCTTATAATTTATCATTTAACTTACCTTAACATGTCCAGGCACTCCTTTTTTATTTAAATAAGTATTACTAGAACTAGCAAAACTTTTGCGTCTTGGTGGTGGTTTTGGTGGCCTATCTTCTTCATCTAAATTACTCCACATTGATTGTATATTTTTGGCAATTAAAGCAGATGGTTGCTGCATTTGTTGAGAATTTGTAATAGAATTAATTTGATGTGTCATTTGAATTGGTGCAGGTCGAGACGGAATGTTTGCATTAATTATTGCCGTTCTATTAGATGGAGCATTTGATAATTGAATTTGTTGAGAAAGAGTTTGATTAAAATTATCTATATTTTGTGTAATACGCGAATTTAAATTTGTCTGATTAACTGGCATTCTTGCATTATTATAAGTATTTGGCGAACTATTTGTTGGTAAATTTGTATACATCGTAGAAGAATTAGAGTTAAAATTATTTGTATTTATTATTGGAAACTGCGTGTTTGGATGAATACGTTGTGATTGATAAGATGAATTTGGTGCCTGAGGCACTTGTGATCGGTATACTTGTTGTGGTTTATTAATTTTTTGATTTGGAGTTGAATAATTTTGTGTTTGACTATAAGGAATTGATGAATTTGTATTCTTAAGAATTTGTTGATTAGCTTGAAAATAAAAAGAAAAGAAATTTTAATTTAATAAAATAAAAACAAATAATTATTTACCATTAGATGTTCCGAAAACTATTCCTTGGTTAGAATTAATACTAGTTACGGTTTGAGTCTTATTTTGATCATTTGAATTTACGTTATTAATTATAGTATTATAATTTTTAGAATCATTGCAATTTACTTGAATATTAGTAATTAATTGAATATCTTTGGGTGGAAGTTTTGGAGCCTCTTCTACAAAATTAGATCTCAAGCTTAAAAATTTTTGATTACCTTCAGTATTTACTATGGCAACTTTATTTACTAAATCTTTGAATAATACTCTTGCTTCTATTAAAATTATACCAAACTTAAAAAAATAAATGATTTTAAAAACAAAAAAATTTACCTTGATTCCTTGGATCAGCTAAGGCGTCTTTGAAATGTTTTATAAGTTTATGATACTCAACTTTTCCACCTTCACTAATCAGATAATCTCTAATTATTTCTAAACTGAAACCTATTCCTTCTGCCATGATCCATATATTCAATTTTTATTTAGAATCCTAAAAAATATATATTTGACTTATCTTTTAAATCTTGATTACCTTAAACATAAACGATAAAGCAATTTTTAATAATTAAACACAAAAATAAAATGACCAGTATTTAAAATAAATTTTAAATTGGAAATACGTTTAAATAAAATAATTAAGTAATTTTAATAATAAAAATGTAAACAATTAAAACATACAACGATATCAACAGGTATTTTTATGACATGTAATTAATGAGATCATTGAATTATTTACACTAGTTAATTAAACTCAAAAAACACATTAATTAAAATAAATATATTTTATTTATGATAAAAATATATAAATATTTTTTTTTCTTGACTTATGCTTAATAAATATACAATTTAATAAATTTAGACAACCATTTGCAAGTAGTTTTTTTTATTTTGTTTTAAACGAAAAAAATTGAATGAAAACAAAATAGTGACGTCTGGTATTTCCACTTCAAAAAGCTATTTTGACGGCAAAATTTGAACATTTTGTTTTTATTTGTTTATTAAAATTAAATTTTAGTATAAACTTAAGAGATTTATTTTGACTGATAAAAATAAACTACACTACCATAATTTATTTTTGCAAGCAATAAACATTTTTTTATTATTAATTCAATAAAAATTATACAAATTATTAGTATTACATTAATAACTTTTAGTGAATAATTTTTATTAATTTAAAAAAATTAATTATAATTTAATTTTATAAAAAAAATCACTTGAATTTTGAATTTAAATTTGATTGACTGTCAAATTTAATAACTGTCAAAAGAATTCTTTTAAATCATTACTGCCATCTATTAAATATGTAAAATTTAATTGCAACTAGAGATGGCGCATAGTTAACCTTAAAACTATAAACTTTCAGCACTATAGTAATTTTAATTTTACATATTTTTATTTATAATATCTTGAATTATTGCTTACATAAAATTACATGCTAAATTGTTTATAAATGTGTTAAGTATTTGAAAATAAATTAATTTGAGATAAAAATAAAATATTTCTACAATGTTTCTGCAAGTTATCAATAAATTTTTAGAAAAAATAGATAAATAATGATTATTAAAATATTTTCACATTTGATAAAAAAAATATTTAATTAAATTAAGGCGGCAATTGCAACAACAAGTGTTAATATTAATATTTTTATTTGAAGCATTAATTTATTAATGCTTATTTGATCAATCCATTCAGCATTATTGAGTTGCATAATTATTAAATTGTAAAAAAAATTTTAAAATCATGGTAAACTTGAATTTAATTATCTAAACTATTCAATTTTAATAAAAGAAATTAAGTTAATTTTAAATGACCAACATAGAGAAAGCGAGATTTTACTTAATTTAAATGTTAGTTTACACTCCAATCAGTATTCAAAAGCACAAAAACAACTTTGGTTGAACAAAGTTTTAAAAACAGGATGAAAAAAAATGAATTCAAATGAATCACAGCTGTAAACTACTGTCTTCACCATTTGATAACTATGAGGAATTAAATTTCTAGGCGCCTACACATTAAGGTCTTTATTTCTTATTTAAAAAAGTTATAAATCTTTTCACCAACAGCATTAAGTACATCTGCTCAAATGAAATTTTAGTTTTGTCTAAAAACAATTTATATCGCTTGTAAAATGTTTGTTGGAAATCGTTTTTCAATGAACTTTCATCTACATACAATAAGACACAATTTTAAACACAATTTAAGACAAAATTAAAAACACAATTGAAACAATATTTAGGCAAATAAAATAGATGCGCTTTAGATATGACAGCGATTGTTTTGTGTGTACCCGACATTTGCAACAAATTTAAAAAAACACGCATACACTAGTGACATAAGTAAATAGATAGTTGGCACTGGTGAAAAACTAGTTTATTAAGAATGAAATTAAGACAAATAAAAAAATAAAACAAACATTTGAGCAATTAAGTAAGGAAAATAGCCTTAATATCAAGCCTGTAAATTGGTGCACAGTAACAAATAAGATGATGAATGAGCAGTTAAACAAATATTCAAATAAAGAGCGGCACAACAGAAAAGATGCAAACCGCAGGCATGAAACGTTCTAGCAAAATGAAGCAAGTTATTCGTGCAGATAATCTTGTGGCAATTAAGTAGCAAATGATTAATCACCACTTAAACTATAATGAACGGGGCTGGCTTTTACAAACTTGCATTGGCTACAGTTCAAGTGCAGTTTATGACTACAAAATGTGCACGTCAAAGTTCGCAAGCAAAGCATCACACCAATTTCACAGGATGATTTTGAAAATGATGATTTTGAAAATGATGACTTTTGGAAATGATGACTTAAGAAAAGATTGCCTTTGAGAAAAGAAGATATAAACGAGCTAAAAGATGTGCAAATAACCAACAGTCAAGCATATTAAAAATTTAGTTAGAAAGTTGAGTCCATGGTGAACAGGTCATAAAACTTGGCCAATGAAATTTAAACCATAGAAATGATGAAAGTGAAAAAACAAACAATAAAATAAAAATATGAAATTGTGAAAAAGCGGACTAAGCAAACTTTATGAAAATATGTATGTTTTGGCGTCTGGCGTTTGTGGCTCGTCAAGTCGGATTAACTTGGGCCAAGGCGCCTGCTGTTGATTCGGCTTAATGTTGAAGTTGAAATTGCGTAAAAGCGGCAAAAAAACACAAGAGAAACGGATGAAAAAACAAATGAAAATACAGATGAAAAAGATGAAAAGCCGAATTAAATGAAATAGGTCGTCATAAGCCATCAACGCGTTTAAGTCTAGACTCGAATTTAAACCCACACATGCCACTTGTCAATCATAGTCATTGTTTAAACTAACTTGTACAAACAGCAAAAAACATCTTGCAAGAAGTTAGTGATGAGCCAAAAAAATCACAGTAAATTTGAAAAAAACAAAGAGTTGCAAATTTTCAAAGGTGATTCTCAAACAATGTCCAGCCATCCGATAATATTGATCCGATAATATTTGACAAGTTTAATTTGAAATGTGTGTTTTGCATCAAATGCATAAATCTGCTTGATTTGATCTGAATGTGTTTGCAAAGTAAAATCAAATTTATTCAAAAAGGTTGATCTAAAGTTAAACAGAACTAATAATTGTTTTTAATATTGTTTTATTGTTTCACATCATCTTTGCCAACTTTTATTTTAGTTACGAAAAATTGCAAGCACAGTGAAAAACTAATTTTTTTTTGTTAACTGATTCGAAATTATGATAAAATTTTGCATAAATTATATTTTCATTTATCTAAAAAGTTTTTTCAGTTTGATAAATTTAGTTCAGGTATCATAAAAAAAGTAATAATAATAAAATAACATATTTTAGTTTTTTTATAATTGTTTTGCTGTCCGTTGAGCAAATTTAAATTAAATCAGTTTTAAATTTTATTTTAAATCAAATTTGAACAGATTAAATTTAAATTTCATGTTGGCTGACAAAAATGTCAATTATGTTTATAAATTGGATTAAAAAAAGATTATAAATATTGAATTTTTTTAAACATGATGTTTTGATAGTATTTTTTTTATTTAAATATTTTTTTTAATCTAAAATATAATTTTTTAATTAAAATAGTTTTAATATTTCTAATATAAAACTTATATAATTGATAGAGTTTAATTAATGCAAACACAAAAAATGATTAATACATAATTTAATAATTTGGCATTAAAATAACATTTTTTATAGATGAAATAGACGCGTGCATATTAATATTTGTAGTTCATCTTTTTAGCCTCTTCACAATTATGTCCTTTGTGATGACAACTAAAAATTTCAGATTAAAATTTAATTTAATCTTGAATAAATCAATTCTTATACCTAACACGTGTCATTAGTAATAATATATTGAATTTGATTAAACGACAGCCACAAAACATCAAGAAATAATTATATTTTTCAACTTATTTTTAGTTTTGTAAACAAAAGTTTTAATACTTTGACATGTTCAAAAATTAGCTAAAAGTGTAAATTTTTGAATAGACTTTTAAAAATGAAGCACGTGTTTTTAACTTTATTATTTTAATCCCGCTTAAATCAAAGCGCTTCTATTTATAATTATTTAACTTATTGCCTTATTGATAATTTAAGCAATACATAAAACATGATTAATTTTTTTTATTATAGTTTTAATTAAACGTTATTATAATGCGTGATATATTGATTGAAAGCAATTTCAATGAGAATTAAGCTATTAATTTGATTTGACTAATTTAATTTTAGCATACAAAATAAACAAAGGATAGAAATTAAAAAGCGAATTAAACAAATTTAAGCATAAAAAATAAATTGGTGAACACTGAATGTGCAACAATTTAACATAAGTCAGCTAAAAATACAATGTCCAAACAGGGCCAAACAAAAAAATTGAGTTTTTAAAATTTTAAAAAATTAAAATTAACCAATTAATAATTAGTAAATAACCTAAAATTATTCTGTTTAATTTTTGTTTTTCGCTTTCTATTACTCAATGTCCTCATTAGTGTTTCATCTCTTAGATAACTGTTTGAGTAACTGAAATGCGACAAAATTGAACGCCGTTACAATAAATTCTTGAGTACTTTGTCGTAAATTTATTCAAAGTCGAAATGCTAATCTGTTAATCTGTGAACATCAACTGCAAACCAGATGTGTTTTTAATTTTTTGGTTTTAAAAAGTTGATTTGGTTTATTTGTGTGTCAATGTATTGCTGCTGGTCGATGCTAGCTGTGTAATGGCCAGATCGTTAGATGGGTCAAAAGCAGTCCATCATTTACCATTATCTTGACTCGCGTTGGTCTGACATTGTTTGTTATAGTAGAGACAAGTCTCAAAAGCTAGGCCTGACCTAAACCAGACCTGAATCGCAGTCCAATGTCCAAAAAGCAGTATCTAAGGCCAGTTGTTTAGTAGTGAGTTTGCATGTGTCTATTTTGGTGCCATTCTTTTTCTCAATCGTCTTCCTTTCATTTGTTTCTCTTTGAATTTCCAATAGCCTAAATTACAAAGTCTAAGGGCCAAGCCTGATCATTTTAGATCAATTGCAAAAACAGATTAGATAACAACATAGGCTGGCCATGAGGCGCCACTGGCCCCATCGCACTGTTCATCTTAAGATTACAAAACGAACCACTATTTTGTTTGCTTGTTGCTTGTTTTATTTGTTTTGCAAGTCTTTTTCCCTTTTCTTGTTTATGATTTCTAATTTGTTACTTTATACTGGCTTTGTTTTATTTTCACTTGTAAGCTTGCTCACTTTTTCGCTGTTTTCATTTAATTTGCTGGTCAAGCAAATGTTTCATATTTATTGTATTTTTTACTTTTATAATTGTTATCTTTATTTGATTATTTAATTTTTCTTTTTTCATTAGTTTTTCACATTTTTTTCTTCACTATTTAAAAAAACTAATTTTGCATTATGTTTTGCTGCATGATTTAATTATATTTTATTTTTAGTTTTTACGATTTTCATCATGATGTTTCAGCTCAATCTTGTTTGCTAAATTTGCTTGTTTTTGGTTCTATTTTTTAATTAAATTTTTTATTTATATTTTTTGGTTCATTGATTTGTGCCATTGTTTACACAACTTGAAAATATTTAAAAATTTACCGATTAAAATACGCCAGTTATATCCAAAAGTACTACACTTGCTTCTATTGAACTTAATGATTCGATTTCTGTTGTTTGTGGTTCTCCACTCAATCGTCCACTTCAGTTTTAAGACTACATTGCTTACCCTGGTATTTTATCAGCCAGTATCACTTGCATAAGAGCATTAAGATGACATGACATAGACCAAACTGTGGGAACAAATGACAAAAAACTAAAATAGAAAATAGAAAAAGATAAATAAAACAACAGGTAAAAATATTAAAGTGATAAAATTAGATTAAAATTACAAGAAAAAATAAACCAAATAGAATAAAAATGCAAATCTTTTTAACATAAATGTAAATCACTGGAGTATAAACAATTTAGCCAAAGTAAAAATCATCAACAATTAAAAAACTTCCACTAAATAATGAATTACAAACAAAATAAAAAACATGAAGTAAGTAAACGGAAATAAAAAAATAATAAATAAATAAATAAAAAGCAAAACAAAAATATCTAAATAAAAATAAAATTAAAAAATAATAAAAACTAAATATAAATAAATTTTTAAAAATAAAGCTTGACTTGAGTCAATCTGGCTCCCACGGTCCCGCTTTTCAAAAGCTTCTGTATACAAACAATGTAAATTGTTGACGACCATGCTTAAAGATGAAAAGCAATCGATAAAACTAAAGACAATGTGACTCATATTCTCATCCAAATATGCGCATGCATTTACACCTTAACAAGTGTGGACACTTGGCTAGTCTAGCCACAATAATACACAAATATGTAATTAATAATTGAATACATTTGCAACTGTTCAAGTTCAAACAAAAATAATTTTAGGAAAATGATGAAAAATCTGCAAAGATGAATGGTAAAATAATTAATATTAAACAAGTCTCACGTGGTGAAACAAGCAAAATTAATTAATTTTAATTTAAGCTTTTGTTTGCAATGGAATGCTTTACAGACAAGTGGGGCTATTGGTGAAAATAAAGATCTAAATTAAAGATAAAAGACAGAATACAGAGATGTTTGTACTGGTTTTATTATGATTTGAAAACAAACATCAGTTTTTTCGTTTGCTTAGTTGCTTAAAGTATCTTGTTTTGTTAATTTTTGCTTTTTTAAAGTTTTTGGTTTATAAATTTTTTTTTAATTAAGCTACTTGATTGGTTTAGTTGGAATATGTTGGCACTTTTACAAATAAAGTTATATCTGTCCTAAACTCGAATTCAAGTTTGTTTCAACTACTGGCTTACATCCTGATATTGCCTTGACAAATGTACTTAAAAATAATGACTCTACAACGGTCACTTACCTGTAAACTAACACTGTTTTTTTTTCATAATTTAACCCTTGCTACATCTTTCTGCATATGGTTTGAGCAAAATTACGACGCATTTTGATTATTGTGTTTGAAATGCTTTTGTTCACCTAACAAGAAAGCATGGTTTTGATGAAAAATGAAAAGTAATATTAAAACAATAAAAAAGAGATGGTAAGTTAAGATAAATTGTTGAATTGTGTATTTTTCAATTAATTAGTTTGTTTTAATTTGTTTTGCGGTGTTTGTGCTTGTGAGAAGATTGCTGATGATTACAGCGCTCTACTGTATAGGACCCGCTTTGTCTGTGTTTTAATATAAATGTCTTAAGCTAGAAATGGTTTGTTAAAACAAGTGAACAGAATTAAAAAGATGAATAAAATGAATCTAATAAACAAACAAATAAATATATTGAATAAGATATAATGATTAAAAAATAATTCCACATTCTCACTTGGCTAGATTCTCATTAAAATTAAAATTGCATTACCTTATGGAAATGAGAATTAATTTGTGAATTAACTAACTTTAAAAGAAAATATTACAAGTTTAATCTAAATTAAAAGACAGTGGGAACTTAGATTTGATTGTCAATGTTGACTTTTATACAAACATATTGACAGATTTATTATTTTTTTGTTTTGCAATTTATAAAGCTGAAAATTCTAAATGGAGTTAAAATTTAAAATTTTTTTTTAAATATTATTTATATATATTTTTTTAAATAAATCATAAATATTTTAATTTTGCAATTATTATATTTCTGTTTAATTAAAATTAGTGCCTATTTGTTTTTTTATACATAGAAAATACAATGCTTATTATCATCAAAAAAATGTTCGTATAGGAGCTTGTATAGGTTAATAGTAAAATTCGGTTTTGCTCTTTGGAAAAATTTTAGATAATGTTTATTTTCGATTACAGCGTATTACTTAATTTTTTATTTTATTCAAAACAAGTTTAAAATATTGCAATCTAATTCATTAGAAACTAATGTTGACAATTTTTCAATCATCTTATAATAATATATTTTTTAGCACTTTTAGCCGATTTAATATTAGTGTTTATTGGTTTTAAATAAGATTGCGATATTGATGTAAATTTAATTTTTATTTTTTTGTTTTAAACACCCAGCCATCACATTAGTCAAAATAGCAACAAAGAATGTTTATAACAAAAAATTCTTCGATTGCATAAGTGTTTATGCATTTTTTCGCAAGTACATGTTAATGCATTTAAAAAGATTACTCCTATCTAGTATCAATTGCATCAGATGTTGATTGTTTGAATCAGTTGAAAAATTTTTTTTTACTAAACTTTGCCGGAACTACTAAATTGTGTCTATTTCACATACATAGGTCATACATCATCATTGAAAGCTTTTTTGTCTGTTTTATTTGTTTATTTTACTTCCATCTTTATTTATGGCAAGTTGTTGATGCTATTGCTACTGTTGCCGTATTTTTAACTATTTCAACATTGATTTTAGTAAGCCTTATTAAGCTGATGTCATTCAAGTCTAAAGTATTTGTATGCCGTCCCTAACTTTGCCGCTTTTGAATATTTAAAATAAACTTTTGAATTTTAATGAAACAAATTCACTTAACTTAAAGCAGATGATTAAAAGTGTTTGCCAAACTGATGATTCCGGCTGCCAACAGGTTGTTGAATCTTTATTTTATATAATAAAATATAAAATTATACCTGAACTAATTAAAAACAAATCTGAGTGATGAAAAGGAACTTAAATTTAAGTAACAAATTATAAATAAAAATGTTTTACATTGGCATTTAATTAACTAAAACTTAACTAAACTCAATCAACTTTCTATTTAATTTTAGTTTATTAGCAACTTTATTTTTTTTTAAAATAATTTAAATTTTTAATTAAATTAATTTTTATAATAACCTGAAAATCAATCTTAAGTGATATACTTGTGTATTAATCAAATTTTAATCAAAATATTAAGGAAGTAAACAAAAAATATTTGATTTTAATTTTTAGGATTCTTTAGTTTTTAGATTTAGACTCATTTTCTTAATTAAAATTTTTTTTTTTGTGATTATTAACACAATAATGCGGAAATTTACTTATTGTTTTATATTGTTTAAACAAGTTTGACAGAAAATTTTAAAATAAATTTATAACAAATTAATCAATTTTATCTGTTGCAATGATTTTTAAGATAATTTTTTACTACGGTGTCATTGAACATTTATTTTAATATTTTTTTGAAACTAAATGTACAATTTTGCTACAATGTTATCAATGAATTTTATTTTTTAACTTTATCTTGTCTATTATGCTTTAACTTGTAGTTAAATTTAATTTAACCATTTTAATTTAGTCATAAAAAAAATTATATAATAACTGTTATTTTAATTTAGTCGTTTATTAATTTTAAGTTATTATGTTTATTTTTATTTAAAAATTTTTAAATTTAAAAATCAAAAAATTTAAAAATTAATTAATAAAATGTGTTACCTTGTCATGATCAAGCAATGATAAAATAAAAAAAATTCCTATTTTTATTATCGATATCTAGTTTTAAAACTTGTTTATATTTTTATTATTTAAAGATTAAGAGAATTTTAGCGGGAAAAATAAAATCAAACTTAACCCTTAAAAATTTTTTAAAAGATATTTTTAAAGAAAACAACAGGAATTTTAATAGAATATTCACAATGACAAAGGCCGTAATGCTATGGCCACAATTTTGGCCACAACAGATATGCCACAAAGTAAAGACAAGACCAAATACAATAATGTTATTTTCAATTATTACTATTTCGTTTTTTCTATGTGTTTTTGTTACAATTTATGACAGGCAATAAAATGAGAAAAAAAGCATTTTTTAATAAAATAAAACAAGCTGCAAAAAAGAATATAGTAAGTAGATATATAAGCTAATAGGAAAACATGAAAAAAATAAAAAGAAAATCAAAATAAAATAAAAACACAGGTCAAAAAACAGGATTTAGAACAAAACACAAAAGATATAGTGAAACAAAAAAAATTTAAGTAAAACTTTAAAATGAAATCAGACAAAATTTATGAATTGTTGCAGTAACTACTTGAAAAGTTAAATGAACATTATAGAATTTAAACCTTTGTAAAACTAATAAATATCATGCAGGGTTTACAAATTTAAAATGAACTAATTCGAATCAAATTAGTTATAGTAAGTATCTATTAAGCATAGTAGAAATTCTGTTCAATATAAATAATTATAAAAGACCTGTGTGATTATTTTAAACCACAAATGGGTGATTTAAATATATTAATAATACTTTTTCTTTAAAATGTTTATATTATTAAATTGAATTAAAAATTGCTTAAATATTTCCTTTGGATAGAAGATAAAATTTTAAAACAAAGTAAAAAAAAAAGATTAAAGTGTTTTAAAATTAATCATTAATTAATTTAAAATTAAATATTAATAACTAGTTATAATAATATTAGTATAGATGTATTGTTAATTGCATAGCTAAATTCGTTTAGAAATTTTTGGGTTGCTATAGCATTTTTTGTTTTGATTGTTAAAATCAAGCTATTTTAAATTAATTGCAAATATTCATTAAAGTTCAAACAATGTTTTACTTTTTACTTTTCGTTTGATAGAATCATTAGATATTTTCTTAATAATTTAACAATATAAATAATATTGAGTTTTATGTATTTATTATATACTATTAATGAAAAAAAAATTATATCAATAAATAAATTAAATTAAATAATGATGAATAAATTACGTGAAAATTTAAAAATATTTGTTTTAACACAGTAAATATACAAATATAGTACGCTGAAATTTTGTTATTAATGTTAGAGCTTTTTTTATATGTTTATTTTTCGTGATGTTTAACTAATCAAATTATAATAATTTTTAAATGATAAATTTTTAAATAATTAATTAGGATTAATTTTTTTGAGCAAGTAATTTATAAATGAATCGATTTAATTTAGAATTTGAAAATTTTAATTTTTAATTAAATCTTATTTTATGTAAACTAATTTGTTTTTGTATAATTAGCGGTCAACTTTTTATTTTCAAGATTTGTTTAACTATTTATTTTTTTATTTTTATGGACTATTTTGACATTATGTCTACAAATATTTTTAACGAAAAAAAAACATTGAAGATAGGAAAAACTGAACAACTCAGAAAAAAAAAATTTGAAAATTTTATAAAAGCATGAACACATAATGTTTGACAAAAAAAAATGTTTACTTAATTTTAATATAGTTTGTTTTATGTTAAATATGGATATAAATATTTGACCTATATTGAATTTTTTTATTTAAATTAAATCAGTAAAACAATTTAACTCTTTAATTTTTTTTTTGTTTTAATTTATCTATTTTTTTCATATAACAAAAATAGATAAAAATAGGCGTTAAGGCTAAATATTTTAAATTCCATGTAAAAAATTTAAAATTGAAAACAAATCTAATAATATTATATCTTAATGTTTTTTAAAAAAAAAATTACCAATTACTATCGATAAAACGCATCCTAAATTTTTTTAACCTTAAGATTAACTATTGATCTCAGACCTAGATCCTTTCGTCTTACAAGATCGCCAGCTGACTATTTCTAAGTTTTCTTAGCTTATTGACAGAATTCGCGACCTTTTTGTCTTTCATCAATCACATTCACAGTGGTTTTGGATGCAATGAAGAAGTCAGTTTTTGAGCACATGGTGAGCCACACGCAAACACATGCTATTGACATGCACACAGGTTACAAGATTGATATATTAGGCCCATCTTGGGCCCTGAAAGTGTCCGTTCTGTACAAATTCTGTTCTCAGAAAACTCTGCAGGTGAACTTAAGTGCGGCAAAAGATCAGTTGCAAAACTATGAACTCTGTTTATTTTTTTAAAAGAACCACACACGTGACTTTGGTGCAAAGATATGAAATCTTAGTGTGAGGTACATACAGATATTTGGACCCTTTGACGCCTGAGTTTGACTGGTTGTTTGTGTCCATCTTGCAAGGTCAAGCTTGATACACCAGGTGAATAAAACTCTGTGCCGCGCTTTTTCAATATTTTGTGAAACTAAAATTGGTAATTTTATTTGGGTAAAATAAAAAAAACATTTTTGGTTGCCTATTTTGCTGCCCATTTTCTTCATTTATTTACACGCCCCGGAAAGCGTGTTGACCCTTTTACTCAGTTTTTTGCTTTTGTATCAATTTTTCTTTTAAAAAGTCAACATCAGTTGTGATTTGACCTTTACACACTAGCTCACTTGGACGCCAGTCTAGGGTGTATTATGCAGCAAGCAATTAACCAAACTTGAACCCATCACTTTGTTTATTATTAAAATCAACATATTTTAAGCAATTTATTGAAAAAAATTTAAATAAAATACATAGTATAAATTTACAACTTAATCTTGTTTCTAAAACCAACTTTTATTTTTAAGTCAATTTTAAAAAAAACAATTTTTATTTTTTTACCAAAAGTTAATCTCGACTAATCAATAAAGCTTTTCTTAAAATGTTGCTGAAAAAATTGCAAAAGTTTGTGAAAACAAATAATATCATTTTGACTTTGTACAAGTAGTTCACCAAAAAAAATTGTGTCACAATGAAAAAAGTCACATAGGATAAGCATACACAGCTGATTCAGACTGTTTCAATTATCTTGTTTAAAGTGAGTAAGAACAATTCACTCAACTAAAAGGTATATAAAAGCATGCTTAGGTGAGCTAAAACTTAAGCAGCAATTAAATCTTGTTTGTTTGGTAGAAACGATGCATCTTTTGTTTTGAGCTTGTCACAGACTGCAAAAAGCAGAAGATAAGAAACATAGAAAGCAAAATATAGTCCACAAAGAGTTAAAGTTGACGCCCATTTGCATTTGCCAATAGCGTGCAAATATGTTTCGGCTGATTATATCTTAATTTGTTAAAGGCAAAAATGTTTCCTTTTATTGGCCACAGGCTATTTTTGGCGCTAAGACTACGCATTGTCTTGTTGCAATCACTCTACAGAGACTCATTATCAGGTCATAATTATGTTTGAAATTTGGCCGAATCTGTCCCAATACAATCAGCTAATGTTATTTTTTTGACTAATGACTTAATAATAACCAATAATCGGTGGTTTTTCATCTTTTTTGTGTTGGCAACAACTTTTATTGTATTTTATATTTGATCATAAGTTTGGGATAATTAAAAGTTTGACAAATTTTGGCAAACAGATTATAAGTTTTTCACAAATTAGTCAAAATAGTTCAAATTGTTTTCTAATTCGTTTCTTTATTTTTTTTTATTTTTTTTATTTTTTTTATTTTGTTTATTTTTTTTATTTTGTTTATTTTTTTTATTTTTTTTATTTTTTTTATTTTTTTTATTTTTTTTATTTTTTTTATTTTTTTTATTTTTTTTATTTTTTTTATTTTTTTTATTTTTTTTATTTTTTTTATTTTTTTTATTTTTTTTATTTTTTTTATTTTTTTTAATTATTTTTAATTATTTTTCGAA
Organism: Pyemotes zhonghuajia; assembly: GCA_025170145.1. Lineage (NCBI taxonomy): Eukaryota > Metazoa > Arthropoda > Arachnida > Trombidiformes > Pyemotidae > Pyemotes > Pyemotes zhonghuajia. The sequence goes on from CM045845.1 coordinate 11,609,187, forward strand.
TATTTTAAAAAAGCAATAGTTACACATTTTGCAACTATTTTTAAATATAACACAGATTAAATTTTTTTAACCAACATTAATTTCTATAATCTTATAAATTAATAAATACATTTATTATAATAAATTATTATTTAAATTATTTTTCAGAAATTAACAATTAGCAGATATATTCAAGGACAATAATAGATTGACATAAAATAATGTATTTAAATAAAAAACAACAACTTTACAAGCAAAAATTAAATAAATATTTGGAAAAAAAGCAGGAAAATAGCAAAAAAAATAGTGCAAAATAAATATAAACTCGAAAAATAGCAGAAAAATGAGAAATGAAAAATAAGAAAATGAAAGTGAAAATTTAAAAAAGCAAGATAAAAGTGCATTAAAGGGTTGAAATTAAATTGCAATAAAATAAAAGCCAATTGGGCCGCCCGATGAGAGGTCTGTTTGCAAGTCTTACATGCAAGATTCATGTGGGGTTGATTCCTGGCGCGTCTTTAATATTACCATTTTGGCTCACACACCTTTAACCAAAAACCCAAAAAAAACTGCACATCTTAAGAAACCAATAGAGTTATTGTTGACCACCTTGAAAGTTAGTTACGTTGGGTCATTTATTGCCATGCTATTTTTTTATTGATTAATTTTAATTGTGCTTAATTAATTACTATTTAGTTTGGCATAATTGTTTAACACATAATTCTATTTGATTCAAAACAATTATCATTTTGCAGATTGATTTTTTTGCAAAATTATGTCTCAGCCGTTTATTATCTTTATTCATAACTTTATTTTAAATAAACAAAAAAATGCAAAATAATCTACACACGCAAGATTTGCGTTGTAATTTATTAAAGCAAATTTATCATTTTTAATTTTATTTGCATTTAGACTGGCTGCTCATTAATTTTGATTATGTTAGATTAACCATTTACACAATGACAATTAATTTTTTTAAAAATCATTGTCTAATAGCAAAAATTTACTTGTTAAGAATGCTTACTTGAATTTGTTTTTGTTTTCAACAAAAATTGGCATATTAAATAAACTTAAAAAAATTTTAAATCTTCAAGATTAGCGAGTCTTTTTGCCAATAAATTGGTTTTTCAGAAAAATATTTCTTGAGTTGTCAAGTTGGAAGCGTCTCTCAATTAATAAAAAGGCGTGTTTCAATGTAACAATTATAATGAACAACTAATATAAAGCAGCAGTTCAGCGTGCATAATTTGGAACCAATATAGAACTGTGAATGATTTAATCAGTTAAATAGCATTAAAACTGGTAAATTGTTAAAACAAACAAAACAGGCTTTAATTTTGTCGTGTTGCGATGCTTAATTCAGATAAGGTTGTCATGACAATTTTTAACACTAGGTTCTTCCCTTCATTTGTTTTCTTTCATTTTTTTGTCTTTTCATATTTTGTCACTAAAAACCCTGTTTTCACACACATGCACTGTGTTTGACAAAGCCAGAAGGCTGTCTTTTAGTTTGTCTTGTTAAAAGTGAATCATTGAATTTTATTCATTTGCTCATTTTCAGATTTCGCTTCAGTTGACACAAGCAAACAAAAAAGCAAAAAAGGGAGCCTTTAATTTTGATACAAGCCATTGATACATGGTGAACACACACATCACGAACACTGTAGTCAGACCTAGAGATAGGTGGACTGATAAGCATTGGCAAATATTATACTTGCTTGCAACTCTAACCTCTAATCCGCCACACCCCAAACCGACTATTCTACCTTTTTTGAGACTTGAGCAAAAATGAACCACATGGGTATATAGGTAAAACATTAACTATATGTGTATACAATAGCAAAGACCAACAAGCAAGATAATATGCTAACATATGCATTCTCAATCTAGCGGACAAAGTTGTGTCAATTGAAAAAATCAAAAAAAAAATCAAAAACAAAATCAATAACAGACTTAAAAACAATTCATATCAACCAGTTAAGCTAGTCTCATACGGAAGAAAAACACAAAAATAAAAATAACTGATCAAAAGAAAGATGAAAAATAAGGTTCATGCAATGTAATAATCATGCCATAAAAATTGTGATTGGCCAATAGACAAGAAATCAAATAAAAAGGCAAACATAAGTTAAATAGCAGCAAGACAAGATAGTAGATGATGGCCTGCTGTTGCTGATGCGAATAGTTAAAAAAAATTTAATGTTTTTGTAATTAATTATCTGTCTTTGTAGATGAATGCAGCTGGTCAAATGTTGGTCTAAAACTGGTCAACTAAAAGCGAGCTAAAAACATTGAAAGTTAAGTGACAAGATCGCAACAAACTATTGACCTATACCAAAATCCCTTTTTATATTTTTACTTTTCTTCTACTTTTTGTTTATACTTCTTTTTTTGTTTAATCGACTTTGATTAAAATTTGTAAAGCACATTTAATCTTAAATCAAATTGACTATCTTCAATAAAACAGTTTGGTTAATTGGCTGTTTAGTCGTGTTTTTAGTCTTTGCATTTATGAGTATGACATACATTAATTGTCACATTAATTTTGTTAAACTGTGATCGAAAAAAAATCTTTTTTGTTGGCATTTTTGATCCCAAGCCTTTTTGCTTTAAAAATTTCTATTTTGCATTGACATCATTGAATTTTTTTAAAAGTATCTCATTTGCTTACAATCTTATTTTCAGTAATATCTTAGAGGTCTTAATATCGTTATTTTACTGTAATCTAAATATTTTTTATTTCTATTTTATCTTAATTTATTTTTTATTTTATTTTAAAATTTAATTTTCCTAAAAATTTTATAAGTATTTTTTTATTTATATTTAAAAAATTTTTATATTTTATTTTTTTTTTAAACATTAACTTTTGTATGTGTATTGTAATTGTGAGCTTGTCATTTGTTATAAAATTTAGATTTTAAGACTATTTTTTTCATCATTCATATGCTGGTGGTTTTAAAATTGGCTTTTATATATAATTTATATATAATTATTTTTTTCAATTCTTTTCCCTTCATTTTACTTTTTTTTTTCTTTATACATCTTATTTGGATTCTTTTTTGCTACATTTTATGGTCAACTTGGACTAGCAAAAGCCGCGGGCATTTCTTCTTGTTGATCCAATCTATTTAAGATGATGGTTCAAGATGTGTAAACATTTGGCTTGTCAAGTAAAAAGCGTTTATGTGTATTAATAACATTAATACAACGCTTTAAGAAATTTTTCATTTTTGCCACTTTGTTTTAAATTTGCATTTTTTTCATCGGTTTAATGATATAAAATGACAAACAGGAAAAACACAGGACATTTTAGAATATTCATCAATTAAGATGCTTAAGATTTAAAATTTATATCGACTTGAATATGTTTATCTAAAATAACATTTTAAGTATACTTAAAAGGAAAAAATCAAAAAAATATTTATAAAAAACAATTTGATTCAATAATAAATCATGTGTTTGTAATAGATATCGAAAGGCGAGTACACTTGTTGCCATGTTTTTAATGTTAATAATAAAAAATTAAATTAAAATTAATAAAATTTTTATTTTTAAATAAATTATTTTTGTTTTTTTTGTTCCTTTATTAAGTGTTTTACGATTAATATAATTTAAAAAAAATATAAAATGCAAAACAAATTAAGAATTAGTCAAATTTAATAAACATACTAAGCTGATCATCTGGTAAATTGATAACTTTAAAATTTAAACCTTTTTTTTCACTTTTAAGATCAAGTGAAACATGGTCACTAACAAACTTGTTTTTTAAAGCAAGCTTATATACAAATTGTGCCATGTTCTAATGACAAACATCTTAAAAAAATAAAAACGTATTTGCACATTTTTAGTGCTTAGCTTGCATATTATTAACCAGTTTATAGTTATTCAACATTTGTACATTTAGAATTTGGAAATTAAATAAAAAAAAAAGATGCAAAATAAGATGAAAAGTTGAAAGATGTTTTCGGATGCATTATGCATTAAATAATGAACAGGATAGAAGATTATCTTTTACTTGTTTTTTGATGGCCCGATTCTTAAAAAAAAAAATTAAATAATATTTACTTGATTTCTTTAAAATCATTTGATCTTCTGTCTGATCTTTTTTCCCATTTTTCGTTTATCACTTTTCTTAGTTTATATTTTTTACTCGTTTTTTATCGTTAATTCAGCAGATGGCGTTTAAATAAATAGCTATCAATTGATTGGCCACACACGGCCTGATTTACCGGTTTCTTATTGTTACATTTACATACTAAATCAAGATAGATCTGTAAAATTACATAGATAAATATAACCAAAATAGTAAAGTTTGAAAAAAACAAACAAGCTTAATTAAAGCAAACAACAGGCAAAAATTAGGTAAAGCGTTATTTCATCAGATAAACTGGTGTTGCATTAAGACGCCGTTTGCCACAATCAACTGCCATTTAAGAAAAATGCTTACACTTTCAAATAAAGCCAAATTCAAATGGATAAACATTAAGCATGAAAAGTCTATTGTTTCAATTGTTTTCAATGAACAAATAGTTAAAACTCTGGTTTTCTAGTGTAAATTCAGGGATTCAAAGCTAGTGGCTTGATAATGGGTAGCAAAAATACTTTTAGTCCAGTAATGACCTGCAAAGGAGCACAAGCTGAGTGAAGATTAAGAAAGTTTAAAAAAAAATTTTAAAAGGTCAAATACACTGGTTTCACTTTTAAAAATAGGCGTAAAAAAAACGCGTGAAACGCTGTAATTAAATTCGTATTGAAACTTGTCAAAATATTGGCACAAGCATTAGATTCGCTTTTAGTATGTTTTATCTAGTATTCATATATATTTCTTAGTTTTGCAAATTTGTGAAATCAGGTGAATGGGTTGAATCTAATCGGTAATCGGACCTTTGTGTACATAATGAGCGTAACTACTTAAGCTTATTTCTTTTTTATATATTTGTAAAAAATTGTTTTCAAATGATTTTTGATTCACGTAAAATTTGAATACATTGCGTTCTATAAAAAAATGTTTTTTTTTTCAATTTTTCAAACTTTAAACGCAAACGTTTGCCTTTCGAATTTTTTAACTTTTAGATATGTCCTGTTCTAATTAATATTTTTTAATACATTTGAAAACAGAAAAATTTAACAGTATTCTATAAAACAAGTGATTAAACTTAATAATCAAATAAGTATAAAATAACAAAAGTATCAAACAATTTTTTCTAGCGGGCGTGGTTTAGTTATAATAGTCTAAAAAAGCATAAAATCAAGTTAGTCAAGAAGTTAACTTTGTTTCAAATTTATGTTCAACTTTTCTTTCTTAAGGTTTATTTAAGATAAAATGAATAAAAACAGCGAATTTCCACAATAAAAAGCAACACTTGTAATTAGAGCCGGATGAAAAGAGGCGGACTGGCGGTCAGTGTTTTTTTAAAGGTGAATAAACAGTTCTAATCATGATTATTACATTTGATCAAAGGGTATCTCCGTTGAAAATTATTATTCTCGCATTGCCTAAAGCTTGAATGCTCTAAAAGTGATCTGAAAACTTTGGTTATGTCTATCAGGCCACTGGTCACGGCACACGCAGTGTAATGCATCTGTTGCAAGATAAAAACTAAGTGGCAATCAGACCACAGGGATAAAAAAAGGGAAATAGTTGCCATTCACCAAAAACTTTATGTTTTTGAATATGCTTTTACTTTAAGTAAAATAGCTCAAACTTTATACTTTAATCTGGCCACAACAAGACAAACTTTTACTAACTAAAAGACAAGAATTGGTATAATACCAATGGCTTAGTTGTAGAAAAGAGCCCATTCACGCATTTGCAAGTAAAACAAGTGATTGCTTTTAAAAAACATTTTTAAACAAGGCTTCATTCACAGTTTTACACCTGAAATTACCTGAATAAACATTAGCATCTTTTAACATTAGAGCAATTAAAGCGGCTTTTTAACTATGCTTTGATTAAGTTAAAAATTCAAATCCTATTTTAATCATTGTATTTGCAAATAGGTGAAGTTTGGGGTTAGTAAGCTTGTCTAAATAAATGTAAAGGTAAACAACGTGTTAATAATCACAATATACACAATAGATGCAATAACAGCTTTTCTCTTTCTCATTATCTTGCTTTATTTTTAAATATAAATTAACCTTAACACAATCATTTCACGGATTTTTTGACTCTCTAGATATATTTTTATTTAAATAGGCCAATGCAGGTGTATACATAGAAATGTGTACTGAATTAAGATTAAATAAAAATATATATTCACTAATACATACACATAAATATACACACATAGCATAAATACAAATCACAATTTTAACTGATTTGACTTGACTTTGATACTTTTACTTATTTATTCACTTTTATGCTTATCTTGACCTTAATTTCATTGTAATATATTAACAATTTTCGATTAGTTTTAAATTTAATTAAGCTCATTTTAAGCCTTCTTGATGTTTTTAATAAATATTATTTGTCACTTTTTAAATCAGCTTAATTTGTTTTAATAAGAATGTGTAAATTGTTGTTTTAATTGTACAAAAATTTATGGAAAGCAAAGCTTGAATTATAAATTAAATAATAATTAATTATTTTTTAAAAATATTTAACATGCATTTTAAACATAATTAAATTCTTGTCAAATAAAATCTTTACAAACAAATAATTAATTTAAATAAGTTCCTTCTTTTTTTTTAAATTCGTTAAAACACTGTAAAAAATACTTAAAAGCTACAATATTGTACCGCAATGTGTTTTTTGATTAAATGTTAATTAATTTCAGCAAAACATAATGATTAAACTGTCTGAAATAAGTTTTTTTAAGTTTTCAAATATATAACTTTTTACTTAATTATTTGTTAATTGTTTTAATTTATTTAGATTAAAATTTAATATTTGATATGATAAAATACTTGAGTTTTAAACAAATTAATAAGTATTTTTGATGGTCATAAATAATAAAAAAATTAATTTAATATAAAAAAAATATATATAAATTTTAAAAGTAATATTAGAATAGACTATAAAAAATATAATATTTAAACTTAAATTTCATAAAATTTTAATTGTGAATCTAAATTTAGATCTATTAAGTTATATGATGACGCCATTTCAAAAACTTATGAAATTTAAGTTGCAAATGTGATTTCTTATATTTATCCATAAATTTGCATGTTTATTGATGACATTGCAAAGACAATTTTTTCAGCTGTCAATCACTAACTGTATCCAGCTTTAAGCTGATCAAGTCTTGTTTCAGACTGATAATTAGTTAATTAGTTTGCAGTTAATTTGTTAATTTTTTTTTCAATTTATGTTTCTTTAATTGTGATTGACTTATGTATGGAAAAGTGTAGAAAAGAGTAAAATTTCAAGTGAAAGCAGGTGTTTGCCTTATCTTAAACAGGTGATTGCAAACATCTTGTTGATTTAGAAAGATGTTGACTGTGGTTCCAGGTGTGTGGCAAGGTTTTAGATCAGTGAAATCAGTTTGTACTTTTGCAATATGTTAGTGATTTGCATCCAACAAGATTAGCTAGCTCTTGTCATCATGTTACACGTTTTCTTCTCATTTTTCTTTTTTGATTAAGCACTAGATTAAAGCTTTACACTTTTTATTTTAAATAAAACACACCTCTAATGAACCCTGACAACACATTATCAGACATATTATATACAATCTAGCAAAATTTTTTTTACACACGTGTCTTATAATTCGATTTGTTTTAAGCATTTATTACTGAATTGCTTCATACTTAAACTTGTAAACAAATAAAAAAGATGAAGATAAAAAAAATTGTACGTCTTTTTATTAAAAAAACAATAAACTAATCTTTAAATAATTTTTTTAATAAAATTATTATTTATTTAATTTTGATGCATTTTTATTGATTTTTATAAAGTTATAAAATAAATTTTGAGTATTTTTTTTTTTTATTTTATTTTTTCAAAAATTTATATTTTGACAATTTGAAAAATATTTTAAAATAAAATTAAATTAAAATTTTTTTCTTTTTAATATAAACTACACATTGTGATTATTTTTTTTTTTTAAATTTTAACATTTAAATATACAAACAGTCAACTAACATTATCTTTAACAAGTGACTTAAAACTGGCAAAGTAGCAACAAAGCCAAGCTGAACCTCTTAAAGAACAGCACGTGATAAGATTACAACAGGTATGTTGTTTGTTTAGTGAAGTTTAATTACTGTGAGAAAATATAATGTCTTTATAATTCCATGTCTTTATGTATTCTTTTTTTCATCATCTTCAATGTCCTCACTATTTTTTTTATTCCATCACTTTTTTTCTTTATTTTATTTAATATTGATATAACTATACGTAAATATTTGCTTAAACCTATTGAAAATTAAATTTTACTAATTACATTAAATTATGCTAAATTTAATTAAACATAGTGAAATACATGCTAAACACAAACTGAATACAAGAAAACATGCAAGTTTGACACATGTTAATATACGAGTTTCTTATTTATTTTTTATTTCGTTTTTTTTTTAATAGACAAATGTGCTTAAAAAAATGTTTTCGTAAATATAAACAGCAATTTAGTATGTTTAAGTTAAAAATTTAGTTTAAGATACAAATTGAATTTTTAAACTGTACAAAAGTCCTTATTATGCTAGCTGTTGATTAAACAAGTCAGAAAAAAACTAAATAAAATAAAAATGAAATAAAAACGAAAACAGCAATAGCTATATTTAATCAAAATGTATTGGACTTTAATTATTACTAAGTGTGTAATCTTAAATCTTTTTTTTTTTAAATTCAAATGTCAATTATTCTTTAAAATTAAGATTGGATCAAAAAAGTTTTTGTTGAAAAACTATTAAACTAATCAATTGCTGCAATCCTCTTAATTTATATTCTTGTTTGATCTTGAGAAAAATAAGTGTTTATTTTTCTTTTTCAGCCATTATATATAAATTATCCATGTTTTGCAAAATTGAAGCTATGAATTTAAAAATTAAACAGGTGAAAAAAGCGAAATGATGAAAGCAGAGTTTATTGTGAGCGACCCGCAGGTAAGTGTCAAATTTAATTATAATTTTCAATTTAACTGTTAATGTTAATTTTTTTGCATCTTTAAAGGATGTTTTCTAATAAAAATCAACCTAAGGTTATTTTTCGGCTTTTGAAAAATGATAACTCAAGAGAATTTTTCAAATGTCTTAAATTGTTTTGAGACTTTGTGGACCAGATCAAGTGGCACACGTTTTCAAAATTTAGTTTTGCTTTGGTTACTAGAGGTCAGCAGCAGTTGTTTTAGTAACCATATCAAATAAATAATCTAGCATCAAAGTAGGTGCACCTGTCGCTAGTTGTTTTTATAGATGGCGTTAATACTGAAATCTAAGAAAGATAGATACAAGCTACCAGAAAAGTTTCAGAATAGTCTTAAAATGCTTTTCTGTGCTTTTAAAATAACAGCCAATTAATTATTTTTATTGTTTATATTGAACAACAGTTTCCGTCTACAAACATAAAAAATATTAATTGTCAAACTTAAAACTGATTTTGTCTATGTTAAATTAGCCCGTGGGGCGCCATCATATCAACTCTAGTAATACAAAAAAAGCAGTTTTTGTGTGTTTTTTCACAAGCAAAAGTGATTTTTGCATGTGGTTAGGCATCTGGCCAGCGCTAATGAGATTAAAAGCAACATAGACAAAAGCAAGACTAATTAAGCTTGCAATTTAAGTGCTTACGATCACTGCTACTAGGCGCAGATGACACAGAATAAAGATGCTTGCATCAGATAATTTGGACACAATTTAAATGATTTGAAAAGACAAGACATGTCACTAAACATTAACTTACATATCTATCATAAACAAACCAAATTACCAACACATCTCAAATCTTGACCCTTCATCGTTTGTAAATGCGACTTTAGCGAATTTGATCTGCTTTTACATGTGCACAACTTTATGTTTTCAACTCAATTCAGCCAGCTTGTCTGCATTTGTAAATGAAGAAGTTTGAAATTTGAAATTTGAAATTTCAAATTTCAAATTTAACATTTTAAATCCATATTCTTAAACGGATTTGTGATTATCGTCGGGCTAGTTGTATAAAAAAATAATTTAAAGATAGCGTGCAGATAAAATAGGCACTTTACGAATAATTAGAGTTTTTTATTGGTGTAAAACCATGTGCGTAAGTGATGGGTGATGTTAAATACAAGGCAGTGATTATGCTTTAGAAAAACATTGTATGCTATAAATATTTAAACTAATATGATATTAAAGAACTTTAAATTTTAAAGTAAAGCATAAAAGTTGAAAAGTCAATAAAATGAAAAAGACATGAATAAAAATATTTACAACCACAGGTTTTTCGATAATTATGTATTTATGTATTATAAAAAATTGCATTTCAACTCCTATCTTAAATTTAAAATCACAGTATAAAAAAATGATTTTCTTCAAATTTTACTTGAGGATATACCTTATAATAGCAAATTTAATTTATGTATTTTTAACTTTATTTTATTTACTTTACTGTTGACATAGTTATTTTTAGACTAGAATTTTTTGAATTAAAATTTTTTAAGTATTTGTTTACTTTTGTAGTATTATGGAGCCATATTTCTAAAAATTTAAACATTAATTAATAATTAATTTTTATTGTTACTACTATTTAGCAGCATTTTTTTTTTTAAATTGAAGGTGTTGTTTTATTTATTATACATTTACAATTTAGGTACAAAAAATAGATGTTTTAACAACAAATCAACAGAAAATAAAAATATAAATATAAAAGAGTTAAAATTGCACTGTCATAAAATGACCAATAAAAAAAAGTTGTTCAGTCATTTGAGCACCTAAGAGTACAACCGCAGCGAGGTTTAGTGTGAACAAAAAACATAAAAAAAACTTTAAAAAAAGGATAAAAATTGAACAAGAAAAACATTGGCCACAGGACATGTTAGGTGCTAATAAAATTAAAAAAATAAAAATAAATAAAACATTTCTGGTATTTGCCGATAATAAAAGCTTCAAAATAGACAAAAAATGGAAACAATTGCAATTATAAATAAAGATGACCAGTGGCTAGCAATAAGGTGCGATGCTCTTGTTTCAAATGTAGACGAATAACGTTTTTAAGAAGAAGAAGGTGTGCATTGACTATATAACGTTTTCTTAAATAGTAAATCAGATAAAAGTTGCAAAAGTGTTTCTGTCAACACTTTTCACAAAGTTTTCTATATAGATTATATTATTCTGTTGTGTTGATTGAATACATATATTTTTTTGGCAAATTTGTTTGATTTTTTATTGCACTTTTATTGATTTCTAAGCAACAACAACACCGGACAATGTGCGACTAATGAGTATGACAAGTTGGAAGTGTATATGAATTGAACAGCTGTTTTTTATGTTTTTAAAGAGTTTACCTATTTTTTGTGTTGAGCACGTTTTTAACTAGTTAAAAATATTGAACAGTGCCGCCATTGTAGATGGTGTTTTTGGTAAAAAAGGAATTGAATTTTATATTAATTTTATAAAAATTGAAATTTCACCACCTAATGAAGTAAGATAAATAAGCAAATAAAGTTGAATAAATGTAAAATAATCTTAGTTGATGTAGAAATGCATGCATTGAATGCATGAGTAAAAGAAGCAAGATAAAGAACACATGTGAATTAATAAAGAGAATTGATGTTTATTTATATAAAAGCAAATAGTTAAAGATGTAAGTTGAATTGACCATTTATGAGAAGAGTTTGGACGAGTAATAGCTGAAATTAGTTTGATGAGAAAAATGTGAAATTTGTGAATGAATGTTGAAGCAGTTGACAAGTAGATGATGGAAGAGAGGTGGTGTGGTGATGGAAGAGAGGTAGTGGAAGAGAGGTAGTGGAAGAGAGGTAGTGGAAGAGAGGTAGTGGAAGAGAGGTAGTGGAAGAGAGGTAGTGGAAGAGAGGTAGTGGAAGAGAGGTAGTGGAAGAGAGGTAGTGGAAGAGAGGTAGTGGAAGAGAGGTAGTGGAAGAGAGGTAGTGGAAGAGAGGTAGTGGAAGAGAGGTAGTGGAAGAGAGGTAGTGGAAGAGAGGTAGTGGAAGAGATGTAGTGGAAGAGAGGTAGTGGAAGAGAGGTAGTGGAAGAGAAGCTGTGGAAGAGAGGTAGTGGAAGAGAGGTAGTGGAAGAGAAGCTGTGGAAGAGAAGCTGTGGAAGAGAGGTAGTGGAAGAGAGGTAGTGGAAGAGAAGCTGTGGAAGAGAAGCTGTGGAAGAGAGGTAGTGGAAGAGAAGCTGTAGAAGAGAAGTAGTGGAAGAGAAGCTGTGGAAGAGAAGCAGTGCAACAAAAGTAGTAGTAAAGTGTTTGTCTTTGTATTTGACAGCAAGATAACGGAGCTTAAGACGAGAAAGGTGAGCCATAGCGAGTCAAAGTGGATTTAGACATTTAAGTGCAGAAAAAGAATGCAGCCAGATAAACAGCATACAAGTTGAAAGCACATGGTGTCACCATTTAATGATGCAAGTAATGGATTTAACAAAATCAATTTATGAAACTGTTTCAGAAAATAGCAACAACGGCAACATGAGCAACAAAATGCAACAACCAACTTAACACGCAAGCCTAACATGCGCGAACATGCTGGACGCAGCAGGGCGGACCCCGACAGCGACACGCCCGGTTTGTGTTGAAGCCACGCCCCTGGCCCGGGATTGGTGCGTTGGACGCGCTTGTCTGTGTTTGTAAAGCCGCATGTAGAACACGGCTTGTAGAACATTTGTCTTACAAGTCTTGTACACATCACAAATAGCTTTTTGCGAATGGCTTTTTCATCTTCATTCTTTTTTGTGATCCCTTTCTTAATTTGCATTAGCTTCTTTATTTGCAACACACTTTCTTGCTGGTCTTGGCTCTTTTCACTCATCTTGTCTTAGTGATGTTCTGACGTTTGCATTTGCCAGTGATTTTTCTTATTTTTAAGATTGCCTTTTCCTATTAAGATTGCCTTTTCCTATTAAGATTGCCTTTTCTTACTAAGATTGCCTTTTCTTATTAAGATTGCTGTTTCTTATTCAGCCCGCTTTTGCTTGTTGTAGCATGTGTCTATATAAAACTCGTGTTGTGCATAATTACACTGGCTGCCCTGATCATAATAGTGCACGCAAGCTAGAACACACCTGCTCAACGAGTTGAATACCTGTGGTTGTGAAGTGCCGCCCATTCATACGTGCAAACGCTTGCACGTGTGCAAAACATTGTTACAAAGTAAAGCAGCGGGCGGGGCCTGAGGAAAAAACTGAATGGAGCGCAGGCCCGTGCCTGCAATGTTAACATTGTAAGACATAGCATTAGTATGACTGTGATTGGTATGTTTGATGCTTGTTTTCTAATAGAAACATATGTATATACAAATGAAGCCGTGCTATAGCATTGTTCAGCCTTTTATCCTTGATCTTGCTCATATAGCCAGGTTATGTGACAATTGTGATTTGACAAGCAATTCATATATTTTCAAATGGTCACATATAGCCACACAAACTGTATATATGTGTAGCCCAATACATATATACACGTGTATACATGTGTATGTACATGGCCGAGATGATGTGAGATATGGAAGGCAGAGAAATATTGGGGGACGAAACCGGGCAATGAAACATGACTGGCAAAACAGTCAGCATTGAGGATACTCGGTGAAAAGGCGAAATACTGAGGCAAAACACTGAGGCAAACAGGCAACAAATACTCAACAGACAAATATTGAGCCAACAGATATAGCGTGGGCAGGAGAACTGTGTTGTGGTCCTTTGTGCAAAACATGGGCGGGACCTGTTTAACAACACATACACAACACACACATTTGTCACTTGCGAACATAAGTGAGTACAAGTGGAGCAAGTTATGTTGCGACAAAAGTGGCCTTAAACAGGCCCTGTTTTTAGAACAAATTGCATGTGTTGGGGGCGGGCAAAGGGCGGCGTCTAATTTGCTCCAGCCACGTTCTACACGTCCGGCGGCGGCAGCTATTGCTAGTCACAGCTCGGCGCATTCAGCCAGTCGCACGCCACCATTGCTTCAGCCACCGGCAGCCGATCAGTTGAGTTTCTGCACTGCCAGTGTCCACATCTCTTCAGCCGCTGTTTTTTCTCTATTTGGCCACCTTCTTATCTGGCCACCTTCTTATCTGGCCACCTTCTTATCTGGCCACCTTCTTATCCGGCCAGCTTCTTATCCGGCCAAATCCGGCCTTCTTGTTTATAGCATCTTTCTTTGCATTAGTGGCTTTCTTAACCATCAATGTTCAATGGTCGCTTACCTAGTTGCCATTTCTAAACAAACCACTTTCTAACTGGCCACTGTCAAGTTGGCCACTTTGCAGAAGGCCTCATTTTAAAAGGACAACTTTTTCTCTCTAATTCATACTCTCAGTTTGGTTATCTTCCACTTAATTCATTTTTTTCACTCGGTCTCTTCTACTTGCTCTTCTTTTATTCATCTTTGGCTTGCTCTTTCTCTACCTTTCTTTACCTCTTCTTTGCCTTTCTTTACTTCACCTCTCTCTATCTCCTATTTTCTCTCTCCTATTTTCTCTCTCTCTTTCCATCTTCTCACCATCCTTCTCTTTTCTTCTTATTCGGACACTTTGTTGCAACTTGGCTCTACCAGCTCGCCTCCTTCACAACGTGTTTCTATAATGTGCTAAGAAACTTCACATATACAAAAGGCTTGGTCTTCGTTCACTATATGGCGGCATATGTTGCTTGCTCATTTGTGCTCATCAATACATATATAGATACACACTTACATGTTCATGTTTGTATTTATTTATATATTTGTGCACACATTTCGCCAAACACAAATTCAGTACTTTATCAACTCAATCAGAAACAAAATCTCATTTTTAACAAAGTGAACTTTATAGTTTTTCTTTTTATTAATCATTTCATCATTTCACTCGTTCACTTCAGTAACTATTCTCAACTTATTTTTTTAAAAAAACAGCTTAATTCAACTCTTCTTTATTTTGTTTTAACTCATTTATTTTCAGTGGCTACTGCTTCTGTATAAATGAAAAAAGTGATTAATAAACAAAAACAACACAACATATTTCAGCTTTCAGTTTGGTTAAGTGATTTTCATTGAAAATTTTCAATTAAATTCAAAGTTTGGAAATTTTGCAATGTATAAACGATAAATTTGTGAAAAATATCTTTTATTTGCATTTTTGCATTTAATTTAAGAATAAGAATAAGAATAAGAATAAGAATTATTTTTTTACTCGTCTCGTCCACTTTGAAAGCTAACTTTGCGATTATCCTGAAAATTTTGGCGCCTTTTCTACACACCTGATTTTGTGCACGCAAAGCCACAACTAGAAGCCAGTACATTTGTTTAAATGAAAAATATCTAAAAAAAATTTACTCATACACGAATAATAGGAGAAAATGAGCAAAAAAGACATTTGTCTAGTAGAATAAGCGAAAGTGAACATTCGCAAAATAAGACGACCGAAATAAGAAATCAAAACAGAAAAGTAAGAAAAGCTTAAGAAGCAGCTGGCGGAGTGGTGAATTACAAGGAACAGCCCACTTTGGTCCAGTGACTTGCCTTTCGCCGCCTTAAGCCCACTTCACACAAATCGCTTTTTACTGCACAGTCAGTTGCAATTCGGCGCTTGAGCAGTGAATACACACGCTCTTCCTGAAGGTCACACCTGAGCTTACCTGAGTAAAGAAGATTTATTTTCTTCTTTACTAAACCCGAAATTGTGTGTACACTGATCCCGTCCATACTTCCGGACTGAGTCGGATACTTAAGTTTCCAAATTGGATTTTCATCCTAAGTGATTTATTTTTTTAATTTGTTTGCACTTGGTTTGATCATCAGTTAGCTGTGTTTTCGCAATAATTAGTGTTATGATTGGCTTGTGTGAAGGTTTAATCTTAGAAATTATTCCAATCAAGCGCAGTTTCATCGATAATCAAGAAGAAAAAAATCAACAAATGACAACAAAAGACTAATTGTGTTTAAATTGTGAAAAGATTAATTAATGACGTGTTTCTTGTGCTACAATTAAAGAAAGCTTAGTTTGTTATTTTTTTAGTTTTACACTTTAATTTATTGTTTTGCAAGTTCAAGTTTTGTCAGTGTAAACAAGCATATTTCCGTTTAACCTAAACCTTGCACAGCGAACTTAAAATGGATCTTAAAGAAAACTATGAAGCATTGTACAATATGCATATTCCGCCTATGCCCGCATCCCTTTACTATCCATACGAAGGTGCTTTAAACCCTTACGCTCCATGTTATGCAATGGAATTGAACGGAGCGCGAAGAAAAAACGCCACACGCGAAACAACGTCCACATTGAAGCAATGGCTAAACGAGCATCGCAAGAACCCTTACCCGACTAAAGGAGAGAAGATCATGTTGGCTATTATCACTAAAATGACATTAACACAGGTGAGTGGGTTGGCAGCCTAAATAATTAGATAAGACGTTGATTAAGATAAACTTGGTCGTCTAGTAGTCTAGCAGTGTTGCAGTTTGTGAACAGGTGTCTTTAAGTGCATTTCTCCATTGTAAGAAGCTTGATAGCAACTTGCAATCCAACAGTCTACCAGTTAGAACAGTTCAGAGCTTGAAATACAAGTTTGCAATCGAAAGTCATTTGCAACCTGTGCTATCTAGTGTTTCGACCTGAATTTTCAATCGTTCAGTCTTTTTTTAAAAACTTCTTTCTTTCTATTATTTGTTTTATGAATTATGTATCTAATGTAAGCTTACAAATTAATTTTTTTTTTAGGTGTCTACGTGGTTTGCAAATGCTCGTCGTCGATTAAAAAAAGAAAATAAAATGACTTGGTCTCCTCGCAATCGTTGTGATGATGATGATGACTTGATGGATGATGAACCGTTAACTGGCTCGGCGGCTGACAAATGTAGTTCTCGTTCGGCTAGCGTCAGCTCTGTTCAACAGGCGGCTCATGCGGCGGCTAATCAATCAGCTGCTGTAGCGGCTGCAGCCGCTGCTCAACATCAAAATGCCGCCGCCGCCGCAGCCGCCGCTGCAGCTGCCTTTGGAATGCCCCCAGGAGCTTTAAATGCGGCACAACAGGCTCAGCTAGCCTCAAGTTTGCCCCCTCAATTGGCTGCTCAACTTACCGCACAACAACAGCAACTGTTGCTAGCTGGTGCAGATCCGTCGGCTATGGCAGCTATAATGCAACAACATCTGGCTGCTATGCAGCAACAACATGCTCAACACATGCAACAATTCGATATGGGCAAACGTTTAGATGAAGGTAAGCTTATATAAACGTCTTTCATTTACACTTTCTTAAACATTTCAATCATTATTTTAATTGTATTGGGTTTTTGTATTTTTGAATGTTTTTCAATTTTGGTTAGTTTTTTATATGCATTCAGCCTGTTTTAACTTTAAAATTTAGGTTAGTTCGAACTTAAAATTGAGTTAAACAGTCTTTTATTAAAACAGATCACTTTCTTAGCCAAATAAAACGCTTTCTTATTAAAATTGTTTACTTTTTTGACAAAACTTTTCTTTATAAAATCGCATCACCTTCCCGTTTAAACTCACTGTTCAAAAATAGACCCCTTTCGTCTACCACACTCAACTCTGATTTTATCTTTCTTTTCTTTGTTTTATCAAGCGTTAATTATCTTTGTTCATTTATCAAACATTTGGTTTAAACTTTTCAATCTATTTCCACCTCTTCTCAAAATGTCTATTTGTGAATTTTTTTTTTCATCTCTCAAATACTAGATTCTTTTTCGCTTGTTTTATTGTTCTAATAAATAGGCGTTCTTACATATATTTTATCACAATCACTCTAACAAACAATTTATATCCACCTGTGTCTTGTTCTAATTCAATCAAGTGCTCTATTTCATTTGCTTTTATTTTTGCTCATCTTTTTGTCGATTGTTTTCTCTCTATTCTCAATTCGCACTGGTCATTTACTAGAGAAAATTGCTTTCCTATACTTGTTCTTAACTAGGCTTGTAAAAAAGTCTTCTCAAACAATCGTTTTTTTTGCGCAGACGCAAAGTTAAATTTTCTAATTTTTTTACAAACTAGCTCTATAAACACACTTATGTTTAGTGCTTGCAGCCTGTAAGTAGGCTTTTTTCAGGTTTGCGAAATGGCTTTCAATTGCTCTTTTGGTCAAACACTTTGATTTCTTTTTATATTTCTATATAAATATGACTTCATTTACTTATTTCAAATTATTTTGCTAATAATTTAAAGGTTTAACAAACTTTTCTTCATTTTATTTTGCTTTTTTTAAAGTTGCTTTAAATTGTTTTCATTATCTTACATCATTTTATAGCTTTTTACTTGTTTCTTTACTGTTTTGCCACATTTTTTTAAAATATAAATTAATAGTGTTTCTTCAAATAAAATCCACTTTTATTTATACAAATGCATTCTTTAGCCTATATGTATTTGAATTGAAATTTGTGTTGAGAAACAAATAAAATTTGTATTAAAATTCAAGAAAATAGAGTGAATAAGTGTGGCAATGAGTTCTCACTCATTAGTTAATGTTGATGAAAGAATTTTTAAGTGTGTTTTACACTTTCTGTTTGTTAAAAACATTTAGGTTAAGTTTAAAAACCACACAATTTATTTTACACTTAAAACAATTTATTCATTTTTTGCTTAATCTTTATCATAGGTGCTTTTATTTCAAATTTAATTATACTTTTAGTTTTGGGCGTTTTAAAAGTTAAAATATTCATTTTCTAACTATTAATAATATAATTAGTTGCTAAAACAATTGCTACAATATCATTCTAGTTTAAATAAAAACTAGCCACAGATGATGTTCATCTAAATTTGTTATCTATTGTTTTTTTTTGTTTTTTTTGTTAACAGAAGATGTTTTTTTTTGTTCCTGTTTTTTACTGTGTCTTATTTTTTATTAAATTTTTTTCACTTTGGTTGTGATTTAATTGTAAGTTGAATGTGAGTTGATTGTGAGTTGATTGTCAAACATGTTTTTCATGTATTTATGTTAGTTTGTATTGCGTGCAAAATTATAAAAAATAAACAAAACAAAAACAATGGTAAACTAATGATGAAAATGTCTGAGCAAACAATAGCAATAGCAGTAAAGACAATGGCCTAGTGTACACCTTTTATTCCAATTACATCATTGCCCAACCCATAAGTTGTTCACCAAGGCTAAACGCCTTCTATTGTTTTTTATTAAATGATGTTTTTTACCAATATATATAAAAAGTTTTGGTATTTTTACAACTGACCTTTACCTGTTTAGTGATTAGATCAATTTGATTTTTTTTTAAATATTTTCTTTTAAATTATATTATTATCAGAAATTCATTTATTTTATTTATATATATTTTCAGAAACTAGTGACATTGTTGATATTGAAGAAGATTCCAATCCAGAAATAAATGAACAAAAACGACTTAGGCGATCACCTTGTGCATTAAGTGATTTGGGCAGTCTATCTGATTCAGATTCTATTAATCCAGCTTTACATCATCTCAATCCTTATCGCACTCAACATCATCTTCTTCAACAACAACAAGCTCATCATCCACAATCTCATCATCAAACACAAAATCATCAGCAACAAGCTCATCATCATCAAATGAATCAACAGTTGCTTCAACATCAAAATGCTTTAGCATCTTTCCATCCTCAATTGGCATCCATGCATCCAATGTTTAACGGTAGTGCTTGTGCTTCTTTATCTCCTTTAGCTAAAACAGCAAGTACAGCAAGTTTACAAGCTGCAAGCAAACCAAGAATTTGGTCTATTGTAGACACCGCCACAAATAGCGGAGCTGCTCTTGAACAAAGCAGGTAATTAATTATATGATATTTTATTATATTATATTATAATATATTAAAAATTACATTACATTGTTTTGCATTACCATGAAAATAAATCTATAGTTTTATTTTTATTCCCTTGTTTTAAATTTGGGTATTATACAACATAAATAGCATTGGTGCTTAATTTTTAAAGCATGTTTTAAAATATATCTTTATTTTAGACAAATCGTATTTATTTTTTTTAAAACATTAAAGTAATTTATTAAATAAATAATTAAGTTATTTTTTTTTCTAACTAATTGTGTATCATTTACTTATTTTAGTTTATATTTTTAAAAATGATGAATTTAAGATATTTAATGATTTCCGTATTTTTTTAAATTAGTAGTTTTTTTTAAATTTTGTTTTATATATTTAAAATTTTTTTTTTATCTCCAATCTTTTTATCTCTATAATTTTTTTTTTATCTTAGATAAATAAAAATGAATTTTTAAGTTGTTTTTTTTTTAAACTTTCTTTCACAATATTCCAAAACAAATCGATCAAATGTGCAACTATTTAAATTAGACTTTTTTAATAATTTTTATTTACTGATATAGGATATATTGTATGATCCAATGAGTTGCCACCTTTTTCATTGAAAAGGGCGTGACATTATCAAAGTTCAGAATAGTGATCGTTGCACCAACAATCTTGCATGAATTAAATTTCAATTTAATTTGATTTGGTTTTAAACATATATAATTTTTTTTCAGCTACCTTGAGCTGTCATGTCTTGTTTCCAAAAGAAAAGATAAGTGATAAAAAAAAACACAAGCGTTTTTATCTTATCCAATGTAATGACTTACAACTAATGTCTGAAATCAGCTGACTTGATGAATTTTGGTTGTGATTAAAACTTGTCATAAAAACCAACTTTAACAACTAAGTACAAGAGTTAACTTTAATTTCATCACTATAAACATTTCATTTGTCACTAATAGAGTTGTCTAGACAACCAGAAGATTGCTGTTTATTATTTGTATTTTACATTATAAACAAGTTATGTACAATGTTCATAAACAGAAATTGTGAACACTGTTTATAAATATTATTGAAATTTTTAAAAACTCAAGTTGTATATATATATGCATTTAATTTAATTACTTGGTAAATTGTTTACACTATCGATTTCATTAGCTTTTCTATCGAATTTTTTTAACCCTATTCATAAAAGCAAATGTTAATGAACTTTTAATTTTTTTTTTATTTTCTTGTCAATAATTGTAGTTTGCTTAATTCAATGAACAAATCAAAAACGGATTCAAAAGACAAGTGCATTTCTCCAGCTTCATCTTCGGCTGGCTCAAGTTGTTCCGTGTCTTCTGTCTTAGGTGTGTCAGGTTCGGCCACTGTCACCTCAGCAATGACTACTAATTCATTCACGAATTCCCCATCTTCAATCACAACTACTACAAGTACAATCCTTAGTAATCAGAATAGCGGTGGTGGCACCAATAACAGCAACAATAACAACAACGGCAACAATAATAATAATAATAATAATAATAATAATAATAATAGCCAAAACACAAATACTAATTCTAATCACAATTCGAATCAAAACTCAAATCACAATCATAATAGCAACGGCAGTACTAGCAATAGCAGTTCATCTCAAATACAGACTAATGGTGCTGGTCAATCTATGCTACTTAGCTCGCCATTGGGTGCAATGGCTCGTTTTAACGGTTCAGTTCCTCCTTTCGGTAAACAGCATTTGACTACTTCTGGAACGGCTCCATCTGGTCTATTGAATACACATTCAGTGTCAGCATCTTCATCTGCTTCCGGTCCATTAAATGGATCAGTGCCAACTTCAGCTTCAGCTGCTGCTGCTGCTGCTGCTGCTGCTGCAGTTGCTGTAGCATCAGGAAATCCAGCTTCTGGATGGTATGGATCAGGTTTTAGTGCAACTGCATTCAATCCACTTTATTCGTTATATAATCCACAAGCAATGCTAGCGGCATCTTCTCCATATGGTCCATTATCTGGTGCAACCACATCTTCAGTTCATGCAGCAGCTGCTGCTGCAGCAGCTGCTGCTGCATCTGCATCTGTGACTGCATCTTTAGCTAATGGTTGTACTGTCTTAAATTCGGCCACTACATCTAGTTGTGCTCCTTCATCTCTTAGTAATTCTCTTGCTGGTAGTAATAGTAACCACAGTTTAAGTAGTTCCAACAGTTGTTCAAGTATTTCCAATACAGGTGGTGCTATAAGTGGGCTAATGAATAGTACAACAACTACAACAAGTTCAACTGCGGTAACTACATCAGCTACAGCTATCGATTCAACAAGTCTTCATTCTCCATTGGCAAGGATCAGATCACCTGCTAATAGTTCACCGGCTGGATCTTCTTTAATTAGTCAACCTACAGAAATCAAGCCAGAACCATCGGATTAAGTTTATAAAATAATCAATGCTTGAGACTTCAAATTACCGCCTTCACTTATTCAGCGCACCTGGAAAGTGTGGCATTTTAGGATAAAAACAAAAAAAATGAGAAAAAGCGAAAAAAACAAAAAACTTTAAAAAGTGAAAAAAAATGAAAGAGAAACAAGGATTACTTGTTTTATTCAATTTAAACTACTCATTTTTTTTATATTTTTTATTTTTTTTTGTCTTTTCAATTATTTTTTTCTCTGTTTTTTTAATTTATTTTTTTTTCTATTTTGTCCTAATTTGTTACAAAGACTTAAGTTTGTTTGTTGTTTGTGCTAGTCTGCTTTTTAATTTTTTTTCAATTTGATAATTTTAACTTCATCTGCTCCTTATCATCTAAAAGCAGGTCATTGCAGTACGCATAAAGATTTAACCACACCAAATAAACAGCAATTATCATCAACGTTAAAAAAATAAAATCATTGCTTCATTAATATCGTTGGAATATAGTTTTTTCTTTTTTGTCAAAATAATCATCGTCATCTTTACACAACTATACAATCATTAAACATCTTCATCATCTACATCGTCCTCTTGTTTTATAGTACTTATTCATTTCTACTTCCGCTTTATTTTGTTGTTGTTGAAAATAAATAAATGAAAATAATCCCGAAGAATTAATTCAAACTTGTAAATAGTGTACACAGTTTTCGCGCTCTTTTCAATTTTCTTATCATTCTTGATACAATTGCAGAAGTTCATCCGTTACAGACATTTTTTATCCATTCTTAAAAGACATTCATTAGTTGATTCATTAACTGATTCATTAGTGCATTTTCGCTTCAATAAAAAAAAAAAACAAAAAACAATAAACACAAGCACACAATTCATCAACAACATTCATTTAATACAATGCTACATGAACAAATCATTTAGATCACGCCCATCTTTGTCTGTATTCAAGCTTTAAAACATTGTAATATCTTAATGTTAATTTTAATAAGAAAATTATGAAAAAATATAATAATATCTATATCTTTCTTTCTCTAATTTTCTTTTACTTTCTCTTTCTCTCTCTCTCTTTTTCTTTAATTTTCTTTTTCTTTCTTTCTCTCTCTTTCTCCCTTTTTTTCTATATATATATATATATATATATATATATAAATGTATATATATATATATATAAATATAAATATAAATATAAATATAAATTGTAATAGATATTTTACAAAATTTAAAAAAAATAAAATTACACTAATTTAATGCAACGTCATCACATCCAAGATTGACTTGATCTTGCCTTGTGGTTTAAGTATCAGTGATCTTAATAGTGAATAATATAATAATGACAATAATAAAAAATTTATAATAATTATTTTTACATATGTTTGTTTTTTTTTTTTTTATTTAAAATAAAAAGGCCCCTTGTATTATACTAGTTAAAATTTTTTTTAAGGCCTGTGATCATCAGTGGTCAAATAAAATAAATATCAAATTAAACCTGTGCTTTAAAAACTAACTAATTAGTGCAGAATTAAATTTTTTAATAAAAATTTTAATTAAATTAAATATTATTTAATTATTATTAAAAGAACCATTTTATTTAAACAATGATTATTGGAAAATTTTTTAAGTATATTTAAAAAATTTAATAAAGTATATTTTATTAAAAGTAAGTCATTTAAAAATTTCATTAAAATAATTTGTTTTTTTTTCATTATCATTTTTCTATACTTTAATATTTCATTGGTTGCTTTGCATAACCTTAGTTTGTCTTTTTCACCTTGTTTGTCTTTTCTAACAAAAACTATGTGTAATAGTAATTTGAACTTTAAATCGTTTTATACGTGTTTTTATAAAACATTAATCAACAGTTAAAAAATCAAGTAATTTTTCACTGGATAGTTTTTTTTTTATTTAAACTAGCTTGATTATACTTAGATTGTGTTTAAATTACAATTTAAATTGCAATTCATATTGTGGCTCAACAGCTAAGTTAGTAAAACATTTTACTAAATATGATTGTCTGTAATGAAAAGTTTTTCATAATACTAACATTAATTTAAAATAGGATTTTTTTTCCCTTTCTTCGTCTTCTTCTATTCATTATATTTGAATAACATTGACCAGTTCAATTGTGATGTTGCAATTAAATTAACAAATCAACACTCAACCTTTTGCTGAGTTAATTTTATTGTGTATCTAAACTTCAATTTTGGGCATGTTTTAAAGTTCGATTGTTTTGAACTGTTCAAAGTGTTTTTTAGACTAAATTTTAGCTGATTTGGATGTTCAACCTGTTTTATCATTTAAAACACCCACTCTTCTTGTCTTTTTTTTACATTTAAAGTTATATAAAAGAACAAGTAATAAATAATGATTAATTATGATATTCAAATTTTGTTGTATATTTGTAAAAATGATCAAAGCTAGTTTTAAAGTGCAAAATTTAAATTATTTAAATAAAAACTAATTACATTTTATTTTATATTGTTAATTATAATTAAAAAAAATACATTTTTTTAAAAAATAAAATTTTAAACAAATGTTTTTAAATTGATTTTAAAAATAAAATTTGTTTAATTATAAAACATTTTTATAACAAAACGGTTATCAAGAAGAAAAAAATTTAAAAAATTAAATTTTTAGTTTCCAATGAAAAAAATGAAAAATAATTAAAAGATAGGTTAGTGTGTCAAAATAAATCTTATATAGAATAAAATTTTGAATAAATTTAAATCACCTAAGAAAATGTTATCAGTAAAATGTTTTTTAGTTTTTGACTTATGCTTTAAATGCAATTAGGCCACAATTGGTTACAAATAATAATAAACTCACATTAAATAAGTTAAACTTCAAAAATCAGTCAATAATTATTTCAATTAGAATTTATTTTAGGAGAATAGTTTTAATTTATATTTTTAAACATTTATTTGTATTATAACAAACCAAGCACATATCATCATTGCTGGCCTGTTTTTATTAAATGGACAAAATATATTTTATTGAGTTTTATTGTACTTGTTTTTTGATTTTTATATAGATTTGTAAATAAATTTAACAGTGTATTAAAATAAATTGTCTTTTAATTTTAATTTTGTTAGATTAAATTTTTTAAACCTAAAATAACCGAATGTAAGTAATGATAAACGTTGTGTTCAATACCGTTTTGTAAGAGTAGTTTTGAGTTTTTTGACAGATTGCCGCTATTTTTTTAAACCTGTTTACTTTCACTTTTGTAATTCTGAAGGTTGTTTACTGTTATTGTATGATATTATATTTTTTTAAAAAAATCAAATACACAGAGTTTTATTTTTTAAATGAGCAGTTGTTAAAAAAATGTGTTTTTTTAAATAAAAATGTTTTGTTTAATTAAATTAAAAAAA
The DNA here is from genome assembly GCA_025170145.1 of Pyemotes zhonghuajia. Taxonomy (NCBI): domain Eukaryota; kingdom Metazoa; phylum Arthropoda; class Arachnida; order Trombidiformes; family Pyemotidae; genus Pyemotes; species Pyemotes zhonghuajia. Next base: position 11,634,785 of record CM045845.1, read on the forward strand.
AAAAATTTTAAATAAAGTTAGTAAAATGTCAATTAAAAATAAACAAATAAGTCATTTTAAGTTAATTTATTATAATAATTTGTATTTTTGCTTAAAGTTTAAATACATTAAAATTTTAATTTAGAATATACTTTTGTTTTTAATGTTTATAAAAAAATGATTAATATAAATTTAAACAATGTCTATTAGAATTAAATAAGCTTTTGATGATTTAAAGTGCAACTGCTTTATCTAATTTTATTTCAACAGGCTTTTTTTATATCATTAGCTGATTTTCATCTCCATAGGCTTGTCTCACCTGTCTATAAGTTAATTTCATGTTGAACGTATGTCAACACGCAACAAACTTGATGATTGTGGGGGCGTGTTCGTGATTGGCTGCGATTGACAAACTATTTAAATAAATAATTTAATCACATCCCGTGCGAGTTAAGCTAACCATAATTAATGATGAAAGCGCAACCATCACCAGTGACAATTCAAGTGTGGCGAGCGAACACACATTATAGACGTAGACAATTGGTCTAATATAAATTCAATCTAATGTTTACTTGATGTTTGTTACCACTACTACAATACAAAAAGTAAAATTAGTGGATTATAAATATTATTAATTATTAATATTAGAACCACAAAAAAATAATGGGTAAATAAATTCAAGAATAAGTTTAATTTAAATAAAGTTTATAACTTAAAATTTAAATTGTTTCCATTTAACTTTATATTTAAGATATAATCAATTAATTTTAAATTGATGTAATAAAACACAAATATATAAATCTATCTTTATTTGTTTTCATCAAGTTGTCATTTGTGCCAATGGAACTACTTGAAATATTTGCACTTAAAAAGCAACCGTTGAAGACTTGTTTTCACATGACTGAATATGTTTTTTAACATAAGTTTATGATTCTGTTTTTAGCTTTTGTTCTTGCTCAGTAGCCCGATACCAGGTGAACATTTAATAGGTGACCAAACGACAATTAATAGTATTCAAATGCCCACCCTGTTCTGGTGACTGGGCACCTGAATTTAAAACAATTTCGGGTATATTAAATATGAAATTTACGTACTCATAACAAGAAAGAAGAAAAAAAAATTTAAAACAAATATACAAAAAAAGAATTTAAATTGGGTAAAATAAAAATAATAATAAATGCAAAACACAAACAATTACTAATGAACAAGTGATCACGCAAAAAATAAATCTTTTGTTTTTCAATAAAATTTTTTTATTTTATTTTTAATTTATTTTTTTTAATTTATCTGTTTTATTTCATATATTTTTTTATTTTGTAGTTTTGATTTTGTCTTATCTATTTTATTTGATTTTTTTTTATAAAGTTAATACAACTATATTTTACGCTTATACTTATAAAAATATAATTTTTTTTTTTATTTTAGTAGATGTTTTACGTGTTTTATTAAATGAAAAAAACACCTAATATATTTAGTTTTAAAATTATATAAAAGACTATAATGAATAAATTTTCTATCATTTATTTACTACGAGTTAAAATGATATAAAAAATGTTTTAAAATTTATATACAAAATTTTTAAACTAGAACACGAAATGAAAAATAAATAAAAAAAATATTACGAAAAATAAAGACATTAAAAAATGAAAAATTAATAAAAATTGATGATTAGTTACAAAATAAACATCGCTTGATTTTGAAGAAAAAATAAATATTAATGATCATTCAATTTAGTTGCTGCTTTTATAAATAAAAGTTATCATTTAATTTTTTGTTTTTGTTTTGGATTTTTAAGTGTTCATATTCAATTTTTTATTTTCATTTTAAAACAAAAATAAATAAAAAAAAATGTGAAAAGAAACAGAAAAAAAAAATCAACGACAATGTATTGTTAACATAGTTTGAATTCTATAGTTTATTAATTAAATTGTAAAGCTTGTAATCATCACAAACAATCTGATGTGCTTCAATAGTTTTATACTCTTGTATGTTGATTAAGATGATAGTATTTACTGTAAACGGATTAAGGATAGCTTTTTGGATGCATGCAGCTGAAGATAAGTTTGGGACGCGTGTCAAGGCTTATTATCAAGTATTAAAATATATGGCCTAAAACATAATTTTTTTTTTAATTTTTTGATCAATATTTTTATTCTTATCTTTGTTATTAAAAATTTGAAAAAAATTAGCTATGTTAAATATATATATATTATAAAAATTAAAAAATTAAACAAAAAATTAAAATATTTTTTAAAATGATTGTATTTTAAATTATAATTTATTATTTTTTTATTTTTTGTAAAATTTTAGGATAATTTTAAATAAAACAAACAAAATAAAAATTTTAAGAAAATATTTTTTAAACAATGTATACGTATATATAATTTTCTTTTTTTTTAATAAATAAGTTTGTAATTTTATGCAAAAAATTTTTTTTTTTAACATCAGTTTAGTTTTTATTTTTTAAATATAATAAAATTTTTATACTTCATTTTAAAACACTGTAAATAAGTAAAATTGTGTGTAAAGTGTATAAATCGAATTTTTTTAAGAAAAATTTGTTCATTACCTTGACAACTTGTAAAAGTAAAAAACATTATTTAAAAATATATAACCTATAGAATAAAATATGTATAATAAATGTAAATGCCTGATCAAATCTGATTTGAGTATTTATTTTTTATTTTGAATTAAACAAATTAAAAATTAAAAATTTAAATTTATTGATTTTATTGATTTAAAAAATTTAACTTATAGAAAAAATATCAAGTTTGAGTTTAAATTGCAGATTTAATTGATAAATAATAGGTTATTATTATATTTTAAAAAACTTTAGGTTAAACAAAATTAGTGCAAAAATCTCCGTTTTACATTAAAAGAGTCATATTTATCAATAATAAAACTGTTAATTGATGTTAATTTGATTATGTACAATAATTTGTGTTAAAAATATTTGGCCCTTTTTTACATGCCCAAATAATCACAAAATCGGATATTTTAACAAAAGATTTTTAAAAAAATTCAGAAAAGTTCTAATTTTTTAGTCAAGTAAATTTTTAATGCTTGAAAAATTGCAATCGACATATTTAATTTATTTTGAGAAATAAAAATCAGTAAAAAATAATTGCATTCAACAAAATAATTACAATCAGTTTAAAATATAAAAATTATAGACAATTAAAGATGAAAAATTAAATAATCAATAGAATGCGTGAGAAATTAAGTAAACAAAATAGAATCACATAATAAAAAAATAAGGTAACGAATAAAATAAGGACAAAAATAAAATTAAAAAAATAGATCATAAAATATGTATAATTGCAAATAAAAAAAATGAAAAAAAAATCAAATTTAATGTGTAAATATTAAAAATAAATAATTAAGTTTTATTAATTTGGGTGCTAAGTAAAATCTTAAAAATTTGTTATATTTAAAAAATAATTTATTAAAAAAAACGACGTAATAGTAAGCAATGATTAGTGTAGGAAGACATGAAATGTTAATAGCCAATTCAAGCAATTTGATGATATAAAACACTGTTAAAAGAATAATGAGTTATTTATTTATTACTTTGCTGAAGAAGCAAAATAGTTGTGGAAATTGATGCAGAATAAATGAAATAAAAATGAAATTCTCTAAACAGCAATTATTCTAAACACAAGCAAATTATTAAAAGCAAAAGTGCTTTTTGCCACAAATAATGCAAAAAAAAAAAATGTAAACTGGTACTAAATTAATACACACCTGTTAATAGCATTGAACAATCTTATTGTGTTCAACAAAAAATAAAAAAAACTAATAAAATATTTTTGCTTATTAACTAAGAAAAATTAAATGATTTAGTTTAATATTATATGTCAAAAAAAAATTCAAATAGTTTTATTAATTTGTAAGATTATTATTTATGTTTTATATTTCAAATATTTGATTAATAAAATCTTTAAGGTAAATTAAAAAATTGTTATTTGTTTAAAACATAAAGAAAAAACAAAAGGCAAAAATAAATATCACAATAACTTTTGTATTTTTTATTTCATTCGTGTTTGTATCAATTTTTTTTTTTTATATTTATTTCATTGAAAAAATAAGTTACATTAAAATTAGCTAAAATTGAAGAAATATATATTTAAAACAACTAAAACTTATATATGTAGGTTAAAAAAAATTAAGTTTATTTTGCATATAATTTGCGTTTGTAATGTTTTTGTCGCACACATAGTTTGGCTATTTTAATTACATTGTAATCAATTAATCATTGATAAAATGAGAGCAAGACACGCATAAATAAACTTTATTAAAAATAGAGGCAAAATTTAACTTTTTAACAATCTTGATTTAATTTGAGCATATATAAATGGATAAAAATGATAAAAAGTGAAACTAGTAAAAGTATAATGAAACTGTTGTTTAATAAAATTTTTATTAAATTTTTTTTTTTGTTTAGTTTATCTATTTCATTATTGTTTTGGTTTATTGGTTTAAAAATTAGTGTTTATTGATTAAGTTTCAGCAAGCAAACAAATGAAAGAAGATTATTTTTTTAATACGGTTTATCTCCTTAACTAATTGCAATTAAAAAAAAACTGTTCGTTTTTAGAGACTAACCAGTCAAACAAAAATAAAATCATAAAAAACAAACAAATTTTACATAAAGCAAATAAAAAAATAAAATTTAAAATTACAGAGATACTAATGCAAATGAAAACATAAAACTTTTTTTAAAAAATAAAATCAGATATTAACTGATTTTCAGTTGTTTTTGCAACTAATCCTGAAACCAATTTGAAAATAAATGCTGACCAGACACTGAAAGAAACACTTTTGCCAATTCGAACAAGTCGCAGTAGATTAACTTTAATTGCATGCTAAAAAACGCAGTTGAAAATCAATGCAATTGTATTTATTGCCATTCCATCAACAAAAGCAGGCATAAGGCCATAAACTGTAATGATTAAGTTATTGAAAAAGTCTATTACTCGAAAGTTAATTTAATTTTTTGCGTCAAACATGTGCACTGTGTTTTACACCTTTAAATTAAAAAAGAAGAACAAAATTGTAATAAGTGTAAGACAAGTAAAGGCCAAGTTGTTTTGTCTGTAGACTGAAATCGGTGGCTAGGACGAAAATCAATGTGGACAAAGATATGACAGATGTGATGGCAGTTAATCCTAAAGTGTTATCTTATGCGGTTTGATTAAGTTTATTTATTTCAACAGTGGGCTATTGAATAAAGAAATTAATCCTCAAGTTTGATTGCAGCTTTGAGTCGTGTGAAAACAGAGCTGGCAAGCAATCCTTTACTTCCACAACATACTCAAATGTGGTAAGTATCATCTGGTGCTTATGGCATTTCCGCCCTTTTACCGGAAACACGTGCTACACGTGCTTAACGCATCTACACTCTATGCCCATTTGATCACATGATACGAATTTAATTAAACCCGTTCCTCTTTGCTTACACATATGCAATTGTGTCCAAATGTTATTACGTGATTTGAATTTGGCCAAGAATATTTCTTAATTTCAATTGCTTTTTCGTTTCTTTTGTGTCATCAGAACCTTTCATCATTTGTTTCGTCAGTTGTTTGATTTGCTTACAGCATATTTAGACAATCAAAAATGGCTTGTAACAGCCCGTTAGCTATGAAAAGGAAAAAGATTAAAAATTTCATTTCCGTGAGATGCAAAAGCTTTTGGTATTGTACGGGTTGAGAAAACACTTTGCATTTTTATGTTTTTCTTTTGTTATTTGCTTGTAGGTTTAAAACACTATTTATTTTACATCACTTATGCTAATACATAGGAATCAATATACAGGAAATAATAAAGCACTTACATTGACTAAAAATTTATACCCCTTAAACTAACTTTTGGCCTATGTACCAAGAATAAAAATTTAACTTCATCTATTTTCAATTTCGATTATCAATTGTTTTGTTTTCTTACCTATTTGTTTTAATCTACAAAACTCAGTTGTCAGCTTTATTCATTTCAAAAAGCATCTAGCTTGGCTAGCTTGCATTACAAATTTCGCTTATTAGACTCTTTTTTCAGAAAATATTAAAAAATATTAGCAAAATCTTATAATGTTCACATTTTTTAAACATGTCTGCTTCAGCTTATCTAAACTTGTCTTTTTAAAATAATTCACGTTTGTATTCTTGTGTGCAGGTCTAGAAGTGCAAATTAGTGGACAAACTGTAGATTTATTAACTAAAAGTAAAAAGATGAAGATATTTGCAGTGAAAATGATGATAAAAAACAACTTTGCCTTTTACAAGACAATTTCAAACAAGCCCATTTTTTCTTTTTATCATCTACTCTTATCATCTCAATTTTTTTCAACCGACAAATCTTAAATCTAAATTGAAACATAGGCTTGATGAGCAATGAAGTGCAAAGCAAACAGACAGGCCCGAAAACGTGCTGAAACCCAAAGATGAAAGAAATCTTATCAGCCAATAAATTAAAAAAGTCGAATAAGTGTTGCTTGTCTTCATCTGTTAAAAATGAAATATTTTTGCGCAAACTTAACTGAAATAAGGACAGACACTTAGTTGTTAAAATAAGTTGATACATGTAAAATTTAAAATTGAAATAGAAATTTGGTTAATTTTTTCTGCTTTAAAAAAAAGATGAAAGAAGCTTAAAAACCGAATCTAATAAAGCCATATGATCAATAAACACGACCTGTGAAATTGTTCAGTGTTGGAATCTTTTTTTCTTATCTGCAAGTAAGTCGAGTGCGAACCTTTTTGGCCACTAATTAATTGCTGCCATTAATTTGTTTATCTAATTGGGCAAAGCATCTTTTTTTGAATAAACAAAGATTGACTTAAATGATATTCATATGCTAGTATATCTTAAGACCATGTGACCTGCATGAGTGGGCAAACAATAAGGACGCTGACCGACCGGTTTCCATAGCCACTTTATACAACTATCATTGGCCTGCTCTTTGCTACATTCTAAACTATGGTTTGGCTTTAATTTATATGCCATTTATTTACTATTTATTTGCCATTTATTTGCCATTTATTTGTCATTTATTTGCTTTTTTATTTGTTTTTTATTTGCATCAATTTTTCTTTTAACCTAAGCTTTTTATTTTCATTTTTTCAGCACAGTTAAACCTATCTTATTCAAATTAATAATTATTTCTTATACACATTAAATATCAAAAACTCTTTTGTAACTCAAGCAAAATTATCTAATTATAATTCAGTTTTATCTAGTTCAACATTAAATCTTGAATCAGTCCCAAACATATCGATTATAAAATATATTGATTAAAATCATGCTAATAAATTTTATTATGAAATATTTATTAAGTATTAAATTGCATATTAAAATAATATATAAATTTTTGTTTTTTTTCATCATTCATTTTTCAAATATGATTTATTTTGCAGCAGGAGGTACAGTTAAAATCGCAGAAGGTTAATTTTAGTTTATTTTTAATTTTAACATCAATAATTGTAACTTTTTCCCATCTAAATCAACATAACAATATAACTATATAATAATAATAAAATGCATCTTGATCTAGTCAAATTAGAAATTTTTTTTCATCCATAAAGCCATTTACCTGCACAGCAGAGTGTCCATGTGCATTTAATTATTTTGCTTTTATCAAAATCTTAGTTCTTAGTTTTGCATTTGATTTATACAAAGAGTGACCGCCCTAATTTAAACAAATGTCACTGCAGCTGACACCTTCACATTTACTGCGTTTTTAGACTATTATTTTTACTATTATTAGAGCATAAATTTATCTTTTAACAGTATTTTGTTCATTAGTTTTGCTATTTACAAATCTGGCCAAAAAAAAAAACTTATATTTTACAAGGTAAACAACTTAACATCTAAAAATGATGTCTACATCTAAAAAGACACAATTATCAAACTATTTTAATAATATTATTTTTTAATAAATTTTTGATTTTTAATTTTTTTTTTAAGAAAAAAAAAAGCAAAAAAATTAAACACGATACCCGTTAAATTAAATATGATATATAAAATAATAACAAAATAAATGCAATATTTGAAATTAAATCATGAAAGTAATTTGGTACTTATTGAAAACGATTAGGTTACCTTATAAGCAAGATAAGATCTTGTATCGGAAATGTTTAAGCTTACATTTGTTTTGTTTTTGATTACTTGCTAAAATCATGCTAAGCAATAATAATGAGTGAATTAACTAACTAAACGACAAAATATATCTGACAAATGAAGGTATTAGATAAATAAAGTACAGAAATTTATATTAAACTTATCAAAAATATTTAAAAAATGAAACAAAAAAATTAACATAACTCCTTTTTTTAAGTTAAAAAAGTATAAAAAAAATAAATGATTAACATTTCAAAATAATAGTTGAAAAATATTGAACTTTATTGAAAAAAAAAATTCAAGTAAATTTTTAACTAAAAATTAACATTTGAAAAAGTAAATAAGTTTTTTTTAACTTTAATAACTGTTTTTAATTTTTTTTTTGCATCGATTATCAATAATTAAATCAATTTGAATGAGATGGTCATGTATATTAATCACAAATTGTGTTAGTTAAAAAAAAATAAATTCTAATTGCAAGTCAAATAATTGCATCAAAGTTTTTTGTAAAATACGACTATTATCGGTAAAATTATGATGCATCAATAGTTTTAACATTTTATCAAATAACAAAATGTTTGAAAAGTGAAAAAATATTAATAAATAAACAATATGAGTAAAAAAATGAAAAAAAAAGATGATGAAAGAAGATGGAAAAATGACATTAAATAATCCAGTTTACAATGAAACATAATGAACAGCGAAATTGATGCTGAGGTAGAAATCAGAAAACAAGATTGAAAATCTGATTGATTTGCTTTTAATCAAAGCGACGTTTCATCAATTATGTCCGGCGGCAGTTTGATTTCTATTTAATTCAGTTTAGTCGTTACAATTAAGAAAATGAAAAATGAGTCAAGTTTGCTGAGTAATCGTCTTTCAACATTGTTTTTGCCATTAGAACAATGTTTTGATCCAATTTTTCTTGATATCCACAGTCGAATACTAGCAAAATCAAATGCTTTGTACTGAGTAGCAATTAATCCGATTATTGCACCCCGAATTCACCTGGCTTTTATTTACTTCAATTTTATTTTTTTCATCTTCTTAACTATTTTCGTTTTATTTCACGCTTGTCCATTTTCATCATCTTTCACTACTTTTGACAATTATTGCATTGCACTCTTTCGTTTTTTATTTTTTGCTTTCAACTTACACAATGGCTTAAAAATGACGCCATTTTCTAATGCAAACATACCGTTTTTACCATTGATGTTTGTTTTTGCATTGTGTTTCCGGCATTTTTTCATCTATTGGGATCTTGCCTTTGCCATACTTGACCTTATTTTGGGCGTGACTTTCTTTTCACTTGCTCATCATTTTTGCTTTCTTTACATTTTTACTAGTGAAACACAATTTTCAGCAGATTTATTCACTAATTTCAAAAATGATTTTGGCGCCAAGTTTTTTCAACTCGTAAATGTTTGAAATAAAAAATAATTGAAATCTGAATTGTTTGCTTTATTTTTGAAAGCGGGTCTTGTTTTTACAAAAAAGTAAGAATAGAAAACACGCCTTTTATAAGAAAACCACAGCCCGGATGAGATGATGAAAAACAATTTCACACTTTGGTTGTTTTGCCGGAATTCTGAAGAGACACGCGAACTTGATTGTGAACTATTGCCAATAAAAAGTGACCTGTTCACACAATTCGCCTGACCACTGAACATCTGTCCATAGATCACAACCGCAAACAGAGTGTTACAGGCATGTTCAGGATTAAGTAAACGGATTAAGAAGTGATTGATGAGCATGAGAAATCTTTAGCCGACAAGATAGTTTGCTAAATGTACACTTTTAGTTTACAATAATTGTTTATTCATCCCAATAGAACAGACACACGTCAAAACAGTAATCATTATGCTGATGATCAGTTTACCATCAACACAATGGGCTTGATTCAAGCAATAAAGGCCATTTGTCTGTTTGTGGGCCACAGACATCCGCATGTTGTAATCGACGTCCGGTAGTGTTAATGGCGGACACGCGTGTTATGCTTATAAGTGACTGTAGGCTGAATATGTGGGCTGTAGCCTATTCATATACAAACCATTCCAATTATTTGATTTATTACTGTTGACACGCCTATTGTAAAGGGTTAACCTATGTTAAAAATGTGCTCATTGACCGCAAATATAAAGTCCATTCAATCAAGAAGTAGACTAAAATGAATAGAGTAAAAAATTGTTCAAAATTATTGGCCAACAATTTCTTTAAGTATTTCTAAATAAATTAGGATATTAAATTTGATTGGTTTAACCAAGCAAAAAGAGTTAAGCTTTAATTAAAATTTTTTTCCTTAGATTTGACGCTTTCATATTTTTTAAAACTATTCGAAAATAGTAATTCAGACCAAATAAAAAGTTTGGATGCTTAGCCGGCGTTTTGCGATGAAGGTGCCTAAGACAACATCTGCCAAATTTGGATCTCAATTGTCAGCAAAAAAAGTTAAGCAAATGGTTTGTTGTTTTATAAGGTTCACAGACCATTTCTAACAGGCCACATGACTCAACATACTAATGTGTTGTTTTAAGCTTTAACACCCATTCACCCAACATAGGCTGCTAAATCAGCAAAATGCACAAGACACGTTTACTTTCAACCTTGTTTGGTCATTTAGTTTCAATCATTTTTCTTTAGTCATCTCATTTTGACTTGGTTGCCTAATATCTAAAGTTTTTTTTTTCAACCTTCAACCTGCAATCTTTAGCTTTCGATTTTAAATGTTGAAACTGCAATCTTTAAACTGCAATCTTTAAACTGCACTATTCAATTCAATCTTTGACCATCTTGCCACTTGTATCATTTTTATTATCATTATTCTTAAAACTTTTAAACCACTTTTACTTTGCTTTGACCATATGTTGAAAAGAGCAAGTAAAAGGTAATTTAAAAGGTCGCAGCAGGCGTGTTGTTTTATTTTTCACCATTTTTTATTTTCATTTCGTTTTTCTCAATCGGCCCAAAACTTATGGCGCGAAAATCAAATCCAACGACACGTGTACAATACATTGCAAACTTGGCAAACGACAAAGACGATTGCAGAAAATGAATCTGCCAATGGCTGTTCTGATCATTCTTATCATCTTCTTGTGTTAATACATTTTAATTTTGTGAAAAAAACACTTTCATTTAAATTGCAAATTAGCTGAAAAGAAGTTGTTCATGCTTTAAAGCCTTCTTCTGTTTAAACATATGATGAAATGGAACGCAGGACTAAACGAAACTATTTGATGAATAAAATAGTAAATAAAAAACAAGATCAAAAAGACAATGATTTTCGGAATATTGAAAAGCCGCAAACTGAATGATGAAACCAGACAATGTGAAAAGCGCTATTCACCTTGCAATTAGGTAAATGATGGAAATTAATTAAAAAAGCGACAAATGTGGCTATTTTGATTTGGACGCAACACACAGGTTATAAGTGGTTAGGAAGTAGGTTTTGTGCAAGAAGTTCAAAAGATGCTTGAACCGTGATAAATGATGTATGCAATGTGTGCCTCAAAACAAACCATCCATAAACAAGTAATTAAAAGGAAAACAGCCGGCACTGGTTGTTGGCCATTGGCAAAGTCAGCTTTTATTAACTCGCCCAAGTGCCAAATCAATCATAAATACTTGATGTAATTCAATTTTGGCGCCATTTTTCATTCTGAACACGGCTGAGCGTGATTTGCGTCCAATGGCTTTTGTCTACAGGATCAGTTGGGTGTTTTCATCTATACTAAAACACTTATTGCCCGTCTATATTCTGGTCTATCGAGAAATTGTAAGAGTGTGCGCAAAACTGGCCTAATCCCAAGTACAAGAACATGTGACAGAAAGGATAATCTCGACATAATTACGATGTTTGAAAACTGGTGACAAAAAACGGCATTTAGTATAAAAGGTAGAGGAAAAAGTAACTTTGATGTACAATATGGACGCATTCAAGTCAGAACTCGGCAAGAGAATGCAATCAAATGTAACTTATTAGATCAAAAGACTCACAGCTGGTTAAGATGGAGCTTGTTTTTTCTCAAAATCTCATCTCTAAAGGTTCGGTTCAAATGGTCTCATTCAAATGGTTTCATCTCGAATGGTCACATTTCGAATGGCCTCATCTCGAATGGTCTCATCTTAGACTAGTGGTTGCTGGTGTGGCAGCTGATCTCCTCAAAACTGATCATGCGCCAACAGCTGTCTGTCACGCGTAAACAAAAGATTTCTGTTCACTGATGCACGGAGCAGTCGCTTTTCCACGCCATCGCCTGGCTATCTACTTCAAATAGGCTAAGTCGACGACGGCTTAATTTTGTCCAAATTAACAGCTTAAAACATCCGCATCAATCGGTCAGATTTTGCTACTTTTAATTATATTTGCCTTGGATACACCGCTTTTATTCGCTCATTGTAAGCACTTGTTTAAATCAAACATGTTTGGTCCATTTTTAATAAATATACACATAATTGTACAATTAAATAAATCTAAAAAGCGGTTTGTTTAGTTTAGCAAACCCACACATTAATTCACTCATATGTGCTAATAAGCTCAATTTATTAGTTTTCCCCTGAACTGCAATATTAACTGCTAATTATAACTTTCAAGCTAATTTAAGCTTAATTTATTTACAAATTTATCTTTTACCAAAACTCATCAATCCACTCAAGTTGCTCTTTCAAAGCTCCTATTATTGTCACTTAATCAATCAGCGTCTATTATTCCCAAAATGGTTAATTAAATTTTTTCAACTAATTTCATTTTCAAACTACTTGTTGTTTTGCGCCGTGTTTTTAAACTGTGGTTCAATGCCTTCTAATTAAAAAATATTCAAAAATTATTTTTTAAGGTTTATCCCACAAATGACCACATGCAGGGTCAATTTTGTCGGTTTACTAGTAGTTTTCACCGTTTACACTTTTTCAATTTCCACAGATAAATTAATAATAATAAAAATTGCCGTGTTTACGCACCTAATTTTCTTAATTTTATCATATTTTTTTTCATTAATATTTTTTTCCTAAATGTTTTTTTTAAATGTTTTTTTTTTATCAATTTTTTTTTTCTTCAATATTTTTTTTTCATTTCAAAAGTCGCAATTTAAATTCTGTTTTATTAAATAAAAGGTTTGAAAAAATAAATATAAATAGAATGTTGGCACATGCACTACAATTGAATTGATTACAATAAAAAACTGAAAACATGCTAGTTCTTGTAGTTGGGTACAAAGATTCGTCAGAGATGAATTTTTGGGAGTCTATACAAAAAAAACTGATAGAGTTAAAAAACAAAAGAACGATCAATATTAGTTAACAATTAAGTTAGAAAAAAACACTACATATCCAAGATGCACTTGAATTAATAGAAATGCGCCCTGTAGCGATTATAAATAGGTTTGGGTGCAATCGGCCATTAAAAAACATACAAACAAGTGCAAACCTGAACAAGCAAGCAAAACAAGAATGAAAATAGGATGAAACAAAACGATAATAGGATGAATTGAAATCAGTGAAAAACAGTTTATTAAGAATACTTTAAATATAAAGCCAATTGCCAACTTTACTTTGTATCACATTTAAACGAAAATACTTTCAGACTATTCAAAAGGTACTAAAAGCATTTGGCCTATTCAAAACCAATGAAAGCCTATTAAAATGATAAAACAGATCAACCAATTTTAGTGAGTGTTAAATTTGAAAAAAAATTGCCATTAAACAATTTAATTAATTCAATAACCATTAGTTTGTATAGCAGTTAGTTTGCAAATGTCAACACTAGTTGCAATCCTTTTAACTGATAAATTTAATGTTATAATCAAAAGCAAATTAATTGATTACGTTTATTTAAGAAATGATTACGCCATAGCAGGCTAATGTGATAGGTTTTGGTCTATTAGACAACCATATCTACAATAGCTGTTGACAGAGGCAAGCAAAAAACACATATTTGCAAACATATTGCTGTTTGCGGTGATTTTGTAATGGAACCATTATATATCGTAATAGAATAAGGCAATGATAGAAATTGCTGTCCAGGATCATCTGAGATGAACTAGGATGAGCCAGATCAAGTTTGATCAAACTGCAGGCCACACGCGTCAGTTCACGCATTCAATTATGGCAGAGCATGTGCCGCTGTCTAAGCCGATGATGGGCACACGTTTGCCATTGCCAAGGTGCTAAGCGTATGCACACGTGTATTCACATGCAAAATGGCTATTCTGCCCATCTTTATTGGCCACATCACTTAATCGTGGCCAAACTAGTCTCTTCCTCATTTTTAGAGTTTCATTGGCCTGTATTATAGGTCAATAACTAATGCTTGCCCATCACAATTGAAAGACGTAACAGCTAATGCAAGCAAGTCAAGTAGGTATTAAACTGATGGATTTAATTTCAAAATTATTCTTAAAGATTAAAGCTAAAGAATTAAATTGAATGGTTGTGGAGAAATGCACGTCATTTGTACAAACTCGCTTATTTAGCAAGTCATACATGCATTAATCACAGATTGGCCAGGTTTCTTTTTTTACACTTGTGGCCGTCAAATGAATGCTTTTTTGCATCTAAATCGTCACCTTGAGATTTGTTGGTAAAGTGTGCTGAAAAAATGTCCCGACCGGAAGTGGCTTTTGCCCAACCAAAAGTCAGTGGTCATACAACAGTCTAAACAAAACGGGCAACTTTTTATCGCAATCTCCTTGCTCATCCTTTTCATCAATTCTTTCGTTTGGTCGTTTAGTAGTTGAAAGCGAGTTCATAATTTTGGCCATTTACACTTGCGTATAAATATAAATTATTTTACTCTCTAGTTTTGGATCTAGTTCGAGTTTCAGTTTGAGTTCCAATTCTGTAGTTTGATTTTGTAGCCCTAGTTGGCCAAGTGGCCATTGGCCTATGTTTTTATCAAAACTGAACACGACGACAACGAGCTAGATGAGTTTGGCCTGTGGGTGAAAAAACGTAAAGTAAAAATGATAAAAAAAGATGCAAACACATAAAGCAATGGATACCGTTGTTTTCAAATAGCTCTCAATTGAGATGCTTTTGGCGCCAAATTCACTCCAAGGGACTGTCGGGCTTGCTTTTTCCCCAACCGCTATTGGTGTATTTGGATGTTTGCATCTGTGCAGAGGCTTAAACAGAGGCTGATAGAGATGAAATGCGGCTATTTAGAGCCACTACAATTACAGATGTGAAATAAAGTAAAAAAGCAAAAACCAGCATCCTAAAATGGGCAAATTGAAGCAAGTGATGGCCAGCTTCATTAATATTAAACCAATGTTTACTTGGTCTATTTACACTACGGCTATTTGCACTCTGGTGGTGCCAAAATCCAGTCAACATATTCATTATGGCAATAGCTAATGTAGACACATTGGCAGTTCAACACAATAGGTCAGATAAGCTGCTCAAACTAATGCAGCCAATACTGAGCTCTTTTATATAAGATGAAACTAAAAAGTGTGGCTTATTGACTGGCCAGACCACACACACTTACCAAGGCACCTCTCACACACATATACGATTATCGTATAGTCTGATGCTTTAAGGTTAAATAGCTTTTTGCCACATCTTTGGGGACACAAAGAGAAAGTAAAAAAAGGAATTGCAAGTCTATCGAATGTTTTTTTTCACCGTTGGCCACAATCCAAGTTTAGCTAAATGATGCTTTTATGTAAATATGTGTAGAAATAGCCATTTTAAGAGTCGGAATAGCTGCTGTAAGTGACTTTGCAACCGTTTTGGGCTGGCCAATGTTAACTGTTGTTTACGAGCTTGTTTGCCACTCTAAGATGCATCAGACATTCCCTGAAGAATTCATTTGTTCATTGGGCAAAATTTGTTCTGCCCTTTGTCTTCTAAAGCCGTTGCCACATCAGATGGCCTTGCTGTTTGCAAGCAATTAAAACAATAGTCGACTCGTTCTGACCAATATTCAATTCGATTTATTCAACTGAATCAATTCAACGCAAACATCTCAACGCAATCAACTCAATGCAATCAATTCAACACAATTAATTGGACACAATATTCAAGTCTATTTGCGGAACCAAAAGCGTCTATGCAACAAGCGCAATATCTAATTTATAAACTATAGTTAGCTACAAAACTCCCCTATAGAACGCTGTTTTTTAAATTGATTGCCAACTTTGATTAACAAAATTGAAATACAAAATGAAAATAAATGAAAAGATAAACGAACTAGTGAAACATGAAATTTTTACACATTTTCAAAGCGGTTTGCAAAATAAATTTGGCGCTAAATTGGTCGGCCACTAAAGCAAAACTTGCTGCAGACAATTGAGCTTTCAATTAATCATGTGGCCTACTGAAGACGACATCCATCTGCAAAAGATGTGGGTTGAAATAAAAGTTTAAAAAATGAATGAAAGTAAATATTTAGCCATATTCGCTCATTAATCGTAGTTTAGCTCGTGTTTCCATAACATAAAGGTTTTTATTTATTTTTTTTGATACTTTGATACTCTTCTGTGGATGATGGCCGCTTTTCAAGACATTGATGATGTATGGAAAAAGCCTGTGTCGGACGCATCATTAGAACACAGGCTTAAACTCGTGCTGCGCATGTAGTGTTCTCAATGGTCTTATGTATTGCAATGTGATGATGAATTGATGTGGCAAAGTAGGCAGGAAGATAGCATGTGATGATATTTAGTGGGCTGAATGGTCATTGCAGTCATCCTAGAAACTTTGCTTAAGCAAGATGCTACGCCTTTTTGCACATTGGTTACTATTCTCACACATTAGGATTTGTGTGCACATTATAAGCCATTCAAGTGGTTGCCATTGTGCAAAGTGAATGGTGTATAAAGCTAGTTAACGTTAGTGTGCAAACAAGCATCTAATTAATCCATATATCAACACACTAACAGACCAGAGGCCAGTCATCCGCACTCAATGATGGTCACGGTTAATATCAACAAAAAAATTCTGTCAAATTTCTTTCATCTATTTCAACGTCTTTTGTATCAAACTTGTCTGTATGCGGTAAGTCGGGATAAATTGCGGTATTAATCTATTTCAAAATGAAAACAATAAACATCATTCTTTAAGTTGTTTACCTTTCTATTTTTCCATTCAAGAGTTGATGATGTTAAAAGATTATAAGCCAAAGATTAGCTTGTCTCCTTTCACAAAACATCATGTTCCAATTGAATAGATAAAAAAATTGCAGTCAACTCAATCTAGTAACTCAATTTAGTTTTGCTCTAGTCTTTAAAAACTGAAAAATTCAGGCCAATATTGGTAAATTTAAAATTGTTTAACTGTTTTCTTAACCGTTTTCAATCAAACAAATTATTCAAATTACATATATTGGTAAAAATCTGGCATAAGGTCTGTATTTAATTTTTTCTCATTTAAATTTAGTGCGCAAATTAAGCCAATACAAATAATAAAACAGTTCCATCCTGTATCCGAATAAGTTTTGTGTAAACATTGCTTTGCAAAATGAATACAAGTTGGTCAATAGAAAAAAAATTAACATTCAAAAAGTAGCAAACTATTGTAATAGAAGTTACTTTGGTTTGAATATTTCAAACGTAGCAAATGTTCTGCAAGTGGGATCAAGTGGCTAAAGCATCAACTTGTAGAAAAAGTATTTGTCAAAAATCAACTCACAAATGATCAGTTGCGGTTTGACTCGTCTTTTGTATGGTCATTTTCAGCACAATCTGTGCAGCACAATTGCTTTTTGGTTGTTCATTTATTTTTCATCAAACCATGTTCACTATTTAATAATCATCAATATACAGCTTATGTGGGATGATAACATTTCAAGTTTGTCTTTTTTTTTTCTCAAACCACTCACCTTATTTCCACTATTATACTTTACAACACTAGTTGTTTGTCGGTACTTGATATTATATGTAAGTTGTTTCATGCTGTGAGACCGTTATTTGCTCAGCTACTCATGGTTAATCCACTAGGTGCAGGATTAAGTTTGCTTATAGCAAATTCAGGAGTACCTCTTTTTATTGACCATTGAAATGCAAAAGGAAGTGAAAAACAAACAAACATTGAGTTTATTTTATTCCATAGCACTTAGAATCAGATTGCTTTTAGAACAAGTTAAATAAACCACAAATGCAGCCACAACAAGCTAAAAAAGATGATAAAGAAAAAGACCAATTGCTTATAGGCAATTAAACAAAAGCAATCAAATCCTAGACCAAACATACTTGACCCATGAATTTGAACTGAGTGATGAGCTCAACTTGGCAAACTGACCGCAATTTTTTCACCATAATGATTAACTTGCGATGACCAAATCAATTATATCAGTAAACTAAAATAGTAAAATAGAAAAGATTAACACCGGCAACCAGTTGGTGCATTTTTTCATCATTTTTAGACTATTTTTATTAACTTCAAGCAAAGCTAGAAAGCCTTTTAAGTTGACCAATGTTTTAGTTGGCCGGAAATTCAAACAGCCTGTCATCATTGGCCAATGGCCAAAGCTTGCAAATTAATCTAGCACACCAACTGTTTTCTAGGATTCAAAGCAACATAAACCGATCACAAGCCAAAAGGCCAAATACTAAATGTTAAATACTAATCCATTAATCAAGCTGATTGTTGATGCCTAATTGTAGCACTGGTTTTGGGCGCGAAACCATCATTGGCAAAACCAATGTCAAAAATGGTCAAAGTCTTTTATATGTTGTTCATTCAGTTATTTTGGCTTTTTTACTAGTAAAAGTAAAAATAAAAAAAAGTAAAAAAATACAAAAAAGAAATAAACAAGAATAATTTTCTTGTCAGAAATAAGTAGATTCAAGTTGTAGGTCAAATTTAGAAAGCAAAAAAGGCCGATTGGGCAAAGGTTAAAAATCTGTTTATGTCGTCTTGTCGTTTTTCTTTTTATAAACATGTTCTGTCTGTTTTTTGTTACAAGCTCTTTGACCAAAGCATAAGGACAATTATCTCATCTGTATACACCTTTTTATAGACTGTTTTTCTGTGATTTTAATATTCTATTTGCAACGTTAATTTGTAAACAAGACATTAATTAAAAAATTAAATTTAGATTATAATTTCAATAAAAAAAAATTGTATAAAATAATACTTACGATTGAAACATAGGTAAATTATTTAAATTAAATATAAAAAGTAAGTTAAATAAAAATTAAATTAAATTGAAAGTTAAAAAAGCTAAACGTAAAAAGTTTGTTTAAAGTGAAATAAAACAGTTTACAATAGCCCATAACTCACGCCCGTTAATTTTGAGCACTTTTCGCCTTGTTTTTCATAGGAACTAAAACTTTATCAACATTTTCTACAATTGGATGCTTAATTTTTAATGAAGCTAACGTGTGTATCAAATAAAAGCCACAAGGCCACTTTAATTGAATTTCATGGTATAAAACAAGAAAATTAATAGATAAAAGAAAACGACAAATGAAAGGCCAACATGCTTTTACTATAGTTTACACCTGCGGCTAATTCCCAAAAAAATGATTCAGACAAAGTTTTGAAGACAAACAAATTAAATATTGCCATCAAAGAAACAACATATACATACAAAACAAACAAGCCAATCTAGAAAAACGGTGTTTAGGGATCTTATGTTTTTTTATCTGCATTTTGTTTTATGCTTGTTTAGGACAACTGTCTTACTAACTCTTCTTTTTGTTTTCATAATATAGGCTAAATAGCTGTTCTAAAAATTTAAGATATAAAAAATTGTTCATTCAGTTCAAAAGCTTTTATTTGCTTTTTGACTTGTGTAAATTATGGTGGTTATTGGCTGTTTGTGCTTAAATCACGAATAAACACATGTCAATGGATGAGGATCATATGAACATTGAACTAGATCCGATTGCTTGCAATAACAGGCCACAACAAAAACTTGCATCTATTCAACATGAACTGGATAGAAAACTGTGGACTATTTGGCTGATCCGCGAAGAAATGCTTAGACTATGCCTTTCAATATATTAGAGCACATACACACTGTATCCAAAAGCAAATCACGATAAAAATGCTCATTTAACAGTGTATTTAACATAGTATAATTA
Source organism: Pyemotes zhonghuajia (assembly GCA_025170145.1). Lineage (NCBI taxonomy): Eukaryota > Metazoa > Arthropoda > Arachnida > Trombidiformes > Pyemotidae > Pyemotes > Pyemotes zhonghuajia. The sequence goes on from CM045845.1 coordinate 11,654,905, forward strand.
AAGTTAAGCATAAAACATCACATAATGCAAGTGTCCCAGTGGCAAGCTACTGTTATGCAAATATTGTCTATATAAGTGTAGTCGAAAGATGATCTTTCTTTTCTTCTTTTTTTTTGTCATAACCAATCGTTCCAAGATGTTTTTCAATTGAACAGAATCCCGCAATCATTTTTTTTTTATTCTCTTTCAGCGCAGAATCCTGTTTGTTCAAGTTTGTTTTTTTCAATTTGCCTTTATTGTTTATAGGCTATAATTTGAATCCACTTTAACCACACTACATTGGTGTGGATAAATCTAGTGACAAAAAAATTTGATAATTTTTATTTATAATATTGGATGTTTATTGGGGACTGAGAATATTTTTCAAGTTTGGTCAAATCAAATTAAATAAAATTGATAAAAAATGATTTAATTCAAAATTTGATCACTTAAAACAATCGGACTAGAATATTATTTTTAATTTAAAACTTGTTAAATTCAAAATTTAATTTTATAAAAAAATAAACATTTTTAAACTTTTAAATTTGAACGCATTTATTTAAAACTTTGTTTTTTATTCTTTTTATTTACAAAGCATGTCAAAGTTGTTTTTTCATGTTGGTATTTAATGTTTATAGTGATGATGTTTACGTTTGCTTATCATAAATTTGCCAATGACATAAGTTTTGTTTGTGCTAATATTGCAAACAATTCTATTAACTAGTTTTGTGGCAAACAGCAAATATGAAAATGTGCGATTAGCTTAGAAGATGAAAATAAGAAATTAAAGATTAAAGGGATGACGATAAAAAAGTTGTTCAAGATGCAAAATTGAACAAAATTTAAGCAAAAATGTAGATGATGCAGAATTAACACAAGTTGTCAGTATATGTGTGTGACTTGTGACACTTGTGCAAACTGACTATGTGACAGGTTGATGTATATAAATTGTAATTAAAAGCCACCAGCGTTAATTAAACACATGCCGCCAACACAGAGTGACAATCTTCTAGCCAAAGCCATCTGGCCGATCAAGCGCTAATGTAATTAATAACAGGCGTTTCAAGCAGTCAATTTGTCATGAAATGTGAGCAACGCTAATGGAGACCAAATTTCATTGGTAAAGGGTTGTTTTAACTTTTTACAGACTTAACAATTTGAGTTACAAACTAGAGTGAATGGGTTGAATCGACGCTAGATAAATGAGCTTAGATCACAGGTCGTTTTCACATAAACCAATTGTAAGCTAACGAATCAGCCTTTTAAAATTAGCAAAAGTTTTCTGTGGTTTGATGCAATAGGATAAAGAACATTAATAGACGTTTCAGCTTGATGCAAATAAATAAACTAATAAATGTTAGCAACAGAGCTTTATTTGTCTATTCATTGTCCAAAGTCAGCTTTTTACAAACAGACTGATGGCTTGTTGATTGTGAATATAAGTTTGCAACTTACTAAAACACTGTTTGAATGTGAGTCTGTTTAATATTAAGTAAATTTTGCCCTACCCACATAACTGCGGGCTATTGCATTACAATTTTTTTCATTTTCCTTATTCTTTTTTTCTACATAAAACAGTTCATCTTCTTCAACAGGCTGTCTTAATGAGCCAACTGATGCTAATGTCGGCATGGACATCATTTTCACAGTAGTGCTAATTAATTGCTCTCCTGAAAACTTGGTAAAACTAAAAATAAACTTTCATTCATTGTAATCCTGTTGCATCCTATTATAATCAACATCAATATTTATGTTTCAAAGATCATTTTTAAACTTTTGACTAGATTTGGGCTTAGTTTAAGTTTGAACAATTGTAGTTAAAATTGTCATTAATTGAATAAATCAAATGCCTTTACTGTCTTGTGGCATCATGTTTAGTTTGCACTTACTGTTAGGTTTTCGATTAATTGACACTTGTACATACTGGAATTAGATCTTTTAAATAAGTAATGAAACTTGCCGTTAAACAAAAACTAAATTGACATTTCGTGAACTGAAAAAGTCTAGTGATCAACTTGAAAAAAACGCCAAAATTGAAAAAGACTTGTCAAGGTAATTGATTACACAAGTCCCTTTAGAATAACTGTTTTCACCACAATCCCCAATACTTTTGCTAGAGCTCGTCCAACTACTGACCACACTTTGTTATTTTCCGCCAATTTCTATTGATTCTTTGCCACTTGTCTTAAATGTAGTTTTTTTTTCATGCGTACAAATGTTTCTTTTTTATCTTTTTTTCTTCATTTTTCATCAAATTTTTTTTTCTTTGATTTTTTTAGTTTTTTTTTTTTGATAATGATTTTAGTAATTTTATGTTCAACTTATTCAAGAATATATATTTTGTTACAATTTGCACTATGTCTATAAACAAAGTTGATAAAAAATTACACATTAAAGTAAAAACAATTTAATTAAATACAACATGCTTTATTAGAAAGGTTTAGTAAAAAAATGCAAATGACTTTTTTCAAACATTTAAATAAGTCAAGTAAATCCAAAAAAAAAGATAATAATAAAATGTTAATCCAGTAGTGTTAAACGCAAACACTTGAGCAAGTTTCTGATTAAACTTTAGACACATTAACCTTGTATAAGTTTGTCTGATTGAGTTTAATTAATGAACCGAATTTACCACAGTTTATATTATAACGAAAAATAGTTTTGAATGTCGGTAACATGGAAATTATTTTACTAATGGTAGTGTAAAACAAAATCCAAGTTAAAATGAAATACAAGTTTAGTCCAGAGATTTCCTGTTAGTTAAAAAGTGAACAACTTTTTGTTTAATGATTAAGATGCTAAAATAATAGTTTACTTATGAGTGATGTATAACTGTACTTGCTTGACCTTTGTCAGCCCACTTACATTTTTTTTTTTGCATTTAAATTTTTAAGACACACCTCTAAATTGTGAACAATGTATATATTTTTGATTCAATATATTTCCTTGTTGATAATCAAGTTTAGCTTGAATCTATAAAACCACAATTAGTTTAACAAAACAACTTGTAAACATAGACTGATTTACTCGATTTGAGTCCATTTCATGATTTTTTTTTTCCTAGATTTATTTCTACAATATTTTATATTATGGTTGGACAAAAATTATATATTTTTTTATTTTCTATTTTTGCCCATTTTTCTAACTCATTTCTTTTATAGACTTACATGGGTAAGACCAATAATAAAAACAAGAGTTAAAAACATTAAATAGCACAAATTCCCTCGATTAAGTTAAATATTAGCATATAAATACCATTTATATGCTTGGCAACTTATTTATTCTGAAAAAACATAAGGTGGTAAAAAAAATCAACTTATTTAAATGTTTTTTTAGAAACTATTTAAGAAAAATCCAAGTAAAAATTTAAATAAAAGCGTTTGATAATAATAGAAATAATACAAAAAAAATGCAAACTAATTAATGGTAAAAAATATTAAACTAAAAGATTAAATTCTCAATAATGCGTTGTATTAATAATTATAAATTCATTAGTTTTATTTTGAATAAAATTATTTTGATACAGTATGAATGAATAAATTGTTAACTATGACCTGTCGAATTGACAACGATGATATGTCGACTGTCATTTGTGTTAGCTTGACTAAGCGGAAGTGATGTTTTGCATTACTCAGCCAAACACGTGTATAATGTGCAATTGTGTCAAATCAATTGAAAGATTTAACCTTGACTAAACAAAAAATGTGCTAAGTTTATTCAAAACAATCACAATATACGTTGACAGAATTTTTTTCAACTTATTTTAATAAGAAAAAAATAACTTGGATCAATTGCTTTTGAACAATCTTAACTTTAACATAGAGTTATATTAATTTAAACAATAATTTACATCAATTGTTTAATTTTACCGTATTTAACACGCATGGTAAAACTTGTTTATAAATATATTTACACATCAGTCAATTTACATCAAAATTTTTATAGGATATATATAAAAAATTTTATAAATTAAATTTTATTAATGTACTAAATAATTATATTATTTTTATTAAAAAATTAATATTAACAAAAAAATTGTTTAATATAATTATTTGTTTTAATAAATAATTTTATTATTGCAATTCTCCATTTATTAAATTTTTATTCATTTTGTTCTAAGACTTTATGTTTAACAAAGCCACAATCGAACATCGAACATAGTGAACGTTATGAATGTTTAGACAAGCTTGTAAAAGCTTGTTAGATTTTTGTCATAAGCGCTTGATCCACACTAGCAGATTGTAGACAGAAAAGACAGAACAGATTTTAACTTTAAGTATCTATAGAAGAGTGAATCTATGTCAATGCACAAATTGCTCGTATGTTAAGCTTATGTATTAGTATTAGTTTTAAATAACTTTAAAAAAATATGACACACTCCTTTAAAAAATACAGAACTGGCTTCTGATTACTTTGACACTTGCATCGATTTTAAAGTAAATGCAGCTTTCATTATTTTTCTTATTTAATATTTGGGCGTACAATATTGAACAGTAAATAGTAGATAAATGTAAGATGATGCTGCAAAGCTTTTGTTTCTTTTTTAACTTTTTTTTTACTAAACAAGCAAACAAAACAAACCATGCCTGTTTATATTAATATATGTTTTTATATATGCATCAACATTTATGTATACATTTGCAAATATTTAAAATATATATATATACATATATATTTATTTAAAGAAATACTTCAAACTTATATAGAAATTTAAACATGGAAAAAATTGATACTTTCTGAAATCCGCCTTTTTATGTAAAAAGGTTGTATTGAATTGAAGCCATTTTTAAGCTTATTGGCTTGATATTGTGTGGCGTCGTTTGTTTGTGTCTTTGTATGTCTATGTTGTTATTGTTATTATCTTTTGATATCAGGATTTGTCGCGGTTGCTTAGCAATACGTGCTTGCATCAAAACAAGGATTTATTTCAAGAATGTGGGCGGTCTTTTTGAATCTTATTTAGATGAAAAAAGTTATTTAGACCAAAACAAGCCAGAAGACCAGTGTCAAACGCATTTGCAATCAAGCGACAATCAGTGTGGTGTGTGGCCACATGACATTTTCATGCTAGTTGTAATGATGAACATATGTGAACAAGCAAGAGTTTGTAGCAATATATATTCACATATAGTAAACTAAAATGAATAAAAATGGGAAAAAAAGAATTTCAGTCATTATTTTGAAAGAGTGAATTAATTTTTCAAGCAAAAAAAAGCAAAAATAGAAAAACTGAATAGAAAATGTAGAAGATAAACTAAAAGAGGACGATTGGAAGACGGAAAAAGATGAAAAACGTTCAGTTTTATAGTTTGCTTTTTGTTAAAACGATAGAGAAGAACAGCGGCTGGTTCATAAAGCAATAACGAAACAAGTTTCCCGCCCAAACAATTTGGATTTAGTTGCGCCCACTTTGCGACAAACTGGCGCATCCGATGACCTGCAGCAAAACTTTAACATAAGATGAACAGATTGAACGAATTAAAAAATCGATAATCCATTAATCTTAACTGTTTATAGGCTGGCTTCTTATGGCTAGCAAATTTTCAAAACAAAATTAGCTAGTGTTGTAAAAAAAAGTGTCTCAATTATGAACCATAGCATAACTATTGAGCTCTTGTATTTGTAATCAAGCAGATGCTTCATATTCAAATCACAGGCTAGTTTTTTTCTGTGGTTTTAATGCCAACACATTCATTCGCAGCGATCTACACCATTAAAGTCTCTATCATCTATTTCATCTACATCATTTACATCATAGGAACCATTCAAACCACCTACTTAACTTAGAAGACTAATCTTTTTTCCAAACTTGGTCGAATTTATATTTCAGTATATAAATTATTGAATTAGCATTTTTTAGTGCCATTTTTTGCATTTTTACATTTATTTTTAATTTCTTCATATTACTTTTGTCATTTTTTGATTTTGTATTTAAGTTTAATTAATTTTGTCTTGTTTTAGATGGTCAATTTGCATGAGAATGGGTAAAACTTTTTTTGCACAAATTTGTATGATTAAAATTGTTTTTACACTTACGTTTTACACTTTGCTAAAAAAATCTTAAATTAATATTGATTGGCTCGTTTTATCTTTTATTCTTTATCTTGATTAAGTAATTTTTCTTTTTTTAAAATTTTATAAAACATCTGCAGTCATCAACACGTTTTCTTCTAAAACAATTTTTTGTGTGTTCAAGCTAGTGTTTTGTGCAGCAATCAAAGTTAACTCCAATAACCATTAGAACATTCTTGTTGACTTTAGGCCGGATTCAAGCTTTTCTACTTCTTGCAGACAGACGGAAGCCACTCTATTGTGAACCTTGTGAATAAGAGCTTAAACCAATGCAAACAAGGCGCGATCGCAAGTGTATCATTTAAGCAAATATTTACTCAATTAATTCTTTTCTAAAGCAAGTTATAAAAATAAAAAATCTTTTTAATCACAATAAGTTTGACTTGAGAATAGAAAAGAAAGGGCATTAATTTTCATTGCAACAGTCAATACAAAAACTGATTATCCAAAAGAAATTCAAGCTGAACTTAACCAATTTAAATTAATTCAATGCCATTTTAAAAATTGATCAAAATGATCATAAACGTCAATCGAATTTAGCAATTAGTTCTCTCAATTTGTGGATCTAGTAGGAACTCTAGCCAAATTTATTCTGAATAGTTAACTTCTAATAAAATACTATTTTTCAAATGATCTGTTTTTTTAATTCTTTAGATTTTGATTACATTGATTTAGACAATTTATTTTATTTTCTAATGTACTTGTATTTCACTACATGTGGCAGTCAACTTTAAGCACGTGTCTATTGACTTTTAAAATCATACCAGACATGTCATCACATTTGTGGCTTTATTCTACATCCATTTGTCTTTTTAATTTCAATAAAAATTATTATTGGTTTCCATTATCTTAAGTTTTCTTACAATTTAGTTTATTTTTTTGAATACCTAGTTTAAAGTCTAAGAACTAACATAAATCGATCCGGAAAAGCTGAAATAATAAGAACAAAGACAGACCGTCAATCATACAAACTGTGATTAAATCTAGACTGACTTAAAATAGTTAAAAGGAGCTATACCAACGACAAAATTGCGACTGGACTTGCTTGGTAAAATAGTTTAACTACAATAGTACCTATAAGATGAGCCAAGCAACGGAGAATCTACCACAAGTCGACTGAATACACAAACAGGCCATCACTTGTCAGAGTTTGTGCGTGATCTGTTTTCCTTTCTTCTTTTCATTATTTCATTGCTTTCTCTATTATTGCTCTCTTAAAATCCTCATTTTCATCATTGAAATTATCATCCTTTTTAGCATCATCTTTATCATCATTTGCATCACCATCAAAATCACTATCAAAATCATCAGTAAAAATATTCTTTGCTTTTTTCGTTTTTTCTTTGGTTTTTATTCTGTTTGTTTTTCTACTTCCCTTCTCCATTTCCCTTTTCTATTTCCCGTTTATTTTGGTTCAAATCATTTTTATTTAGTTTAAAACTATTTATATATTTAAGTTATTTTTTTATTTATTATTATTATATGTCTTTTCCAATTAGTTTTCTCATTTTGCAGTTTCTATTTAATTTAAATTTGAATTTTGAATTTAGTTAAAAAGTTAACTTTAATTTTTATTAGAATGAGTTAATTAAAATAAATTTTGAATAAAAATCAATATTGTTGTTTTTAGCTTGCATACAAGTTTCTACAATGTTTAAATTGCCTGAATTTTAATCATTTTTAAGATAAATATTTTTTCATTTTATTTCTATAATCAAAATATTTTTTCTCCATTAAGAGTTGTTTGTTTTATTTTGTTTCAACAGTAATAGACTTGAAAATAAAGCGCAAATCATCATCAAAAGTGGACAAAAGAATTTAATTAAACGAACTTTTTGATTAGTCATGGCTAAGTCAAAGCACGTTTGCGTATGATGATGAAAGTGATGCGAACATTAGTTGATTGATGTGACAGCGATGACAGAGACGTTTGGCTATATGATGGTGAAAATCTAAACATGATGTGGTTAATGAATGCAAAGGATAAATCACACAGAAAAGAAGTACATAGATGATTTGGATAAAAAAATGGTGCAAATGTGTTTTTACATGAAGATTTAAAAAAGATAGAAAAGATGAAAAAAAAAATGAAAAAAAAAAAAGGCAAAAAAATAAAAAAGATGGAAAAAAAAGATAAAAAAAGCAATGAAAACAAGTTTAATTGTGAGCATCATAAATGAATATCTAAGAAATGTTTTGACAAGCTTCTTTCGTATCAACAACTAAATATATAAGAAATCATTACCAGTGAAGTGTGCATCTGAAACGCATTGGCCAATTGATGGCTGGCTATACTTGATCCCACACAATTGGACCAGTCTGTAGATTGACTTAAACAGTGGCAAATTGTGCGAATAATAGGTCAAGTAAAGGTCTAACAAAAGTCAAAATAAGGAACTCAATATATAACTAAGCAAGACCAAACAGGCTAGTAGACCAATTCAAGTGACGCCCACTTAATTTGATGCTTAAACCACATTAACACAGTTGGTTTCACGCGATTAAATGCTTGTAAATAAGCTACTTTTGCGTTTCTTATTTGTGTTTGCTTAATGTTTAATTTTATTTGTTTACTATGTTGTTTTAGCATTTAGTTCTTCTATGCTTATTTCTAAACATTTATTTTTACATATTTGAACTTTTTTTAGTGCATATTTCAAATACTCGTCTGTAATTGATACGATTGCCAAAATACTGATAAAATGCAAACAATAGTCAATCAGTTGATACAAAATCCTTTCTTTTATTGGTTCAACAACATTTGAATCCGTTTTTGCGCTTACCTTAAGCAAAACTAATTAAGATGTTGGTAAAACAAATGCTTCTTGAACATTATTGTTTTGCAAGCTCAGCACAAGCAACAAGCACAAGATTGCGTAAGTGTGGTCAATCCAGCTAGTGATGATCATTAAATCTTCATCAGTGCAAATGATGCATTCTTCTGAAACTGATGATATTTCGAAATTAAAACAAGAATTTTCATCTATCTTGTCCGTACGACCAATTTAAAAGAAACTTTGTTCTTAATCTAAATTTAAGTAATTTTTACTATAACAATACTTAACAATATATAAGGCTATTTCTCAATGCTGGACGCATTTCGTTATAATTTCTTAAATATTTATTTTTTCATTTAAATTTTGCTTTTTTTCTTATACTTTTTCCCACTGTTGTCAGTCTAATGTTTAATGTACACATTTTAATGCGTTGATTCACTCATCAAATGTTTAATACATTGGCCGACACAATTATTTAAAAACACTCAAGTTCAAACGTGTAATCCAACACTTAATGGTTGTACAATTTAATGAATCTCATTTTAGGATAAATTTCTCAATGTGTTTCTTCATGCTAGCGATTGCAGACCAATTGGTCTTGTTTCTGGCAAACAAGGCCACTTTTTCTTATTATGATTTTGTGTCTTTTGCAAGACATTGTGTATTAAAAAAAGAGCATCTTCAGCTTGATCTTCAATTTGATCTTTAGTTGGATCTCAGTTTGAAACGCATGGCTTACCAACATTTAATATATCCTGAGCTCAGCGGTGGTAAGATTTGTTGCAAATTTGAACACAATTTTTTTATTTCTTTTTAACTGACTGAACACGTCCTAAAATTTGTTAAATTTCGATTTAAACCTAGCAACACAAAAAACTAATTTATAGTTAATAAATTGATTTTTAATTTTAGACAACTGGCGTTAATTCAATAAATTATGTTAATTAGATCAAAATGAATTATTTTTGAAGTTTGAAAAAAGATACACATTAGAAAAATTTATATTATTTATTTTTACACTATTATTAGATATAGCAAATATAATAGTTTTGTACTATATTTTTTAATATTAAATTTACTAAGCTACTTTTAGAGTTAATATTTATTTCAGGTAGAATTTTAATATTCATTTTTGCATATGAAAATAAAAACAATTGTGATTATACAAGTTGGTGATTTGTGCCATACCTTTATCTGTGTGACTTTAAATAAATTTTTTTTTTTATACAAACAATTGAATCTCAAAATTGAAGCACTATCAAACTGGTATCGAAGTGCTATCAAACTGTGTCATTTTAAAGCCGCTTGACTTGCCAAACTGACTTGTGATATATGGGCAAAATACGCAATTGTGAGCTTAAAAACAAATCAAACAGAGTAGTTGCAGAATAGGAAAATTGTGGAATAGGGGTTTCCACAAAGCAAAGTTAGTATTAGAAAAGAATATAGTTAAAAAAATACACAAAGAGTCCGGAGGCTTTTGTCGAATTTCCATAAGCGTCTAATGTGATTACAATTCGCTTAATTGTGCACAATTAGCTTAGTTAAGTAGCAAAGACCAGAAGCAAGCTGTTGCCTTCTTTCTATCCCCAAAACTTATGCCCAAACTTTTATTTAAACTAACCGTATGAATATTTTTCAAACCAAAGTAACTCTAACAGTATTATGCTGAATCTATCCGTTCGACTGGTGTTGAACACCATCTTGAACTTTGGCCTAGTATTTAATAGTGATGTGTAAAACGGATGGGCAAGCTGTTTCTTGTTCTAGAATTTTGTGATGCAGCAAAAACTACTTTAAAGGTGCACTCGTTGTAGAACCTATTCTAGTCCTGTTTCAACTACTGTTTCAATTTTATTTGCAAGTTTTGACCTAGCTTTCTCTAGGTCTGTGTGAAACAAGCGTGTATAATTCGATTGCATGGAAACGATGCGTGAGCCTTTTGTTGCCACTTTAAACCTATCAAAACACACTTCACACTAATCCAGATTTACGAGCCCAGTCTCACTTTTATTGGTCTTTTGTTAACTTGATTTTCACGCCGGCTCTCTCTCTCAATATTTTGATACGTTCGTTCTAAGTTTGCCTTTTTAAAACATTTGGATACACATTTTGATACGTTAATAAAAAATAATTTTTTATTATTGGCAACACCTTACACCTTACTCTATTTATTTAATTTGATTTTTTTTTTCTAGAAATTTTGGCCAAGAAGGATTGACGACCACACACAGTAGTAAGATAGGCCACACACAATTTATTTTTAGTTGGTTTTTCAACTCTCTTAATTCGTTCAGTTTTGGTATGTTTGCGTATGCAAATCTGTTTTTTGTTGCCTAGTGCTGAATGACTTTACACCATTAAGATGATGGCCAGTTGCTTCAGAAGTAAAGTACAGGTAGCTTGTCATTTGGACTCTATTGTAATAGTTACTAAGTGTGGCTAGTGCAAAACATTAAAGACTTATATGACCAACCAAGGACAGCAGAGTCGCGACTATATGACCACACACATGCAAATATTGAATAGGTTTGAAAATGATTGTTAAAATCAGTTTGATTTTGATTTAAAATTGGCGCAAATTCAAAACTTTTGAAGAAGAAGAAGAAGAATAATAATAATAAGAAGAAGAAGAAGAAGAAGAAGAAGAAGAAAAAAAAATGATGATAAAAAAAAAGAAGGGGAAGAAAAAAAAAAGTTAAATAAATATTATAAGAAAAAGTGAAAATGAAGCCACAACTGGCGCAATTTTGCAAAGATCTAAGTGAAAAATTGGTCTTAAATGGCGCTGATGGGTCTCCATGTGCTGAAAGGTAAATAAGAGCTAAAAGAGCTCACCTTTGCCCTTGGCTTGCCCTTGTTTTTATTCTTTGTTCTATCGACACTGTGATCCGCTTTTTCATTCTTTAGCTTTCTTCATTCACTTTGTCAACGTACAGTTTAGGTTTGTGCTAGTATATCGTAGCCAGTTTGTTATTTCTCACTCTTTGTTCTGGTTTTTATTTGTTCTCTTTTTGTGTTAGTGTTTGTCCTTGTTTGCCCTTCAATTGTCTTACCCAGTAAGTCACCGGACAACCGGGTGGTCTGAGAGAGCGAATCGAAAGACTAACTGGCCAGCGTGTCCAAATTTTGGCCATGCAAAATTAACTTCTGTCGTTTTTGCGCATGTCTGTGCCCTTGTTTGAACATTTCAATTACCTGCCCTGTAATCTTTTGCTTGTTCTGTCTTTCTTGTTTTGTTTCTTTCTGTTTCTTTCTGTTTCTTTCTGTTTCTTTCTGTTTCTTTCTGTTTCTTTCTGTTTCTTTCTGTTTCTTTCTGTTTCTTTCTGTTTCTTTCTGTTTCTTTCTGTTTCTTTCTGTTTCTTTCTCTCTTTCTCTTAATAGCAAAATTTTTTTCTGATATTGAATTATTTTAAATAACACCTACAATTTAACCTTTGCTATTTACAGATTTAAGCATTTGTAATAATTAGCTCAGCAACGCCATCTAAGAACGTGGCGTTTTTATTCGTATGCTAGGTTTACTGACCGCAGTACTTAAATAGCCGTATAACATGTCCGCATAGAAAACGCATCAATTGGTTGCAATGGCAACAACACGACTATCTTATTTTGACCCAAGACAAATAAAAACTTAAGTCTAACTTCTTAAAAAAGTGTTCATTCATTTTTTTGGTTCCGCGCAACTTTTTCAGTTTGAAAAGTTTGTGAAAAGCGAAACGTCTGTTAGGCAGAAAAAGAGAAAGCATACACACACACACATTAAAATAAAGTAACAAAATCAAATGATCAAGGTGTGCAAAAACACACTATTTAACCGATGCAGTTAAGGTTTATTAAGTCATAATTTGCTATTTGATCAAATAACGAAACAGCAAATGCAAGCGACGCCGATTGCAAATGAGTTGATCTGAATATAATTAAAAAGCTGTTGCGAAGCGTAGTTTGCTTTTCTTTCAATGTTTGTCTTACATCGACGTTTGGAACATACGTGGGCTAATTCAAAGTTAACGTAAGTGAAATTAAAGCAATAAAAGAAATTAAGTCGGCATGATAAAAAAGCGGAAAATTAGAAACAATCATTGAAACAACACATTTGAAAATATAGGGCCTCAGCAAATGAAACAAGCAGGCATAGCTTGATCAAAATTGACCACAGATAAACGCCCCTTAACCGCATGGTTAATACCAATGTTTGGACCGGAATCTTATTTTGGTTTTAAATTTTTGTTTGCCAATCCTCCTTCTTACTAGGCTTGAACATCACAAATATGTGCGAAACGAGTTTTGGACATGGTAAATGGCCTTTGCTTTAGCCGCCCTCGCAGTTAACTAGTGTGAGGCCACTATTAGGCCGCCTGGCTGCTATTAGTTGGCTGCTATTAGGTTATTTGGCCTTTATTAGGTTGTTTGGCCAATAATGAATGACCTGCAAGTGGCCGCAAGTGGCTAGCAGGCCTAATTGTTTGTCAGTTAGCCACTGGCAGCTGATCTTTGTTCAGTGATCAAGGTATCACTAGATGGTCAGTGGCAGCTTATTCGTGTGAATCAAGTGTTTAATTACTGGCCGCAACTGCGGGCGTGCGAACATTATCTAAACAAACATAATCGCGCAAATTATACCTCTATTAGCTTTGCTTAACTACAATCCCCAAGTCTAGATCAGCCTAGGCGCCGATTCTAACCTCCACTTTATCTAAACTTGCCAAATTTACTCTACTTTTGCCATGCCAACGTCACCTGTAGCCTTGTCATCATTAAGAAAAAGATTTCGAAATTTGCACTTAATTTGCAAAAAAAATCAGTCAGAGATTGTCAATTTTATCGTCATTATCGTCTTAAACACAAGTGCCTTGATTTTTTATACTAATAGCTAACTTCACTTTATTTACACTTTTTTCTTTTCATGTTTTCATCTTAAGCGGCCCGTTTGCACTCAATAATTGATCACAAATGATGATGGCAAAAAAAAAGGACAAACTTAAGATGCATGTATACACATGTATGCCAGATAAATTACAGACAAAAAAAAAGACTGACCAGGCGATCAGTTGATTCTTTACAATGCACCTGTTGTTGTGTTTTTTTAAGATATATTTCTATTGCATTCTTACAACCAAACTGTTTGTGTTAAACATGCAATTTTTATCTTTTTTTGCTTTATTATTACATTTGATACTTTAAACTGACCTTTTTGTCTTTGTATTGCTTACTTCGTACACCCTCAAGTATTAAGATAGCCATTGCACTGTTCTTAAAAAATGAAAATAATTTGTATTATTGTTATTGCAAACTTATTTATTCTATTTCGTTTCGTTTTACTTATTTTATTTTTTTTTGCTTATTTTAGTTTTTCAGTTGTTCAAATGCATTGTGCATTTAGAGTTGGGCTGTTTGCCACTATTAACTAACTGGACTGTCTGCATTGTGTGTATCAATAGGTATCCTATTTTCACACACAACAATACTAAATAAAACACTTAAATAGCAAGTAAGACAATTTTCAAAATGATCCGAACAAATACAGGTACACATGTAAAAAGAAATTGTCTGCACATTGGCTGAATGCAGGCCATGAAAAGGGCATTTAAGTCAAACTCAAAAAAATCTTAAAGTAATCTAGATGTCATTTAATAAATTTGAAATACTGTAAAACAAAGTCTAAAATAGAAGCGAAACAACATTAGAAATTAAGATTTACAAAAATAACACGTGCTAAGATGTGAAATACAAAATGAATTAAAAATGGTAAAAACTGGTGCGAAAACGGGTAATGTTGATGTTACTAAGATAAGAAAACGATAAAAAAAGGTTTTTGAGAAAAATAATTGAAAACATTTTTAGAAAGATAAAAATAATATGAATTAGTAGGAAAAACAGAGCAAACAAACAGAAAACAAACAGAAAACAAACAGAAAAAAGAAAAGAATAAAAGCAAAATAAACAAACGCAATCTAGTGTGATGAAAGGTCAAAACAGACAATTGGTCGAAAGTTGTGTGAGTGCGATGTATCATTAGCAAAACCACTAATTGTCGGGGCCAAGTAAACAGTACCCAAGCTCTGTTTTCTTACAACTTGCTTGTTTTTGCTATTTTCACTGTCCATTTCTTGCAATTTTCTTACCTGTTCTTACCTGACTTTACCTGACTTTACTTGTCTTTACTTGCTCTTACCTGTTTTAGTCTGCTCTTGTCTGTTCTTGTCCAATCTTGTCTGCCTTAGTATGCATTATGTTTAGTGCATGTTCTGTGTATGTTCTGTATATGTTCTGTATTAATTCTGTATTAGTTCTGTATTAGTTCTGTATATGTTCTGTATATGTCTTTTATATGTTCTTTATGTGTTTGCTTCTTATTTGCTTCCATTTGCCCCTTATTTATCTGTTATTTGCCTCAAATTTGCTTTTATTCACATTTTAATTTTCTTGTTTTGTGTCTTATTTTTTTATTTTGCTTGTTCATTTTTGTATATATTTTTAAACTTTTTTTTTTTACTTTTTTCAGGTTTTTGTCTAATTTACTTAAATTATATAATGATAAACTTTTATAATAGCCTTGATAATGATGCTCGCAAAGAGCAAATTATAATTGAGATGCTTCGACTTGTAGTCTTGTATGTTTAAGCTCTCTCAACGTTAACAAAAGTTTATATATATTGATTTGAAATTAGCTAAATCAATTTAATTTAATCAATCAATCATAGTATGCTTTCAGTTTGTAGAAAAATTTAATTAATTTACTTCTAATCAACAAATTTATTAAATTTGTTTTCTATAAGAAAATACTTTATATTCATATATTTATTATCGTAATTTAATTTTAATTCAAATTATTCTAAGCATTGCTAATCTTAACTATATTTACTTTATTTAGAAAAATTACAAAAAAAAAGCTAAAAATTTTTTAATAAAAACAAAATTTTTAAATTAAATATATTAAAAACGTAATTTAATCGATACTTGTTTAAAATGAATTATAAAAATGAAATATTGTTCAACCATGACACCACATTCTTATCATTATCATTTGATTTGTCTCTAAATTGGTAATAATTTTTAAAAATACTAAATAAACTTCTCAATTTCATTTTTTTTTACTATTTATTATTATCTAGTTTTTGTTTAGCTTTAAGTTTTTATTGTAAAATATTTAAAAAAAAATTCTTTTTTTTACTTCAATTATTAAATCTGTAAAATTGACAATCAAATCTAGTTTTTTACTTCAAACGTTTCATTATTTGTTATGCTTTTCAATTACTTGATTTAGTAAATTTTCTTAGTTTCAGATTTTTATCATTTCAAACTGGACTCTAGTAATAAGAGCAAAAATCTAAAACAAACTAAACAAATACAAATATGTCACTAATCATAATCCTAACAAGATTAATGATGCGTATGAAAAAGCGGGCAGATGATGAATGATGTAATGGATGCACAAACACAATGCTTTATTAAATATTAAATATGCCCACCTGACTGATTTGGTTTCTGTTTAACAAAATACAGCACTTTGCCGGTGTTTTTCTTTTTTTTAAAAAATATAAACTATGCAAGTAATTCGAAATTTAACACATAACAGAACATTGAAACAAAAGGGATAAGATAGAAATGATGAAAAACTGAGAAAATAGAAGCAAAATGAAAAATGGAAAAAATGTAAGCATGCTAAACAAACAGATGAGAGAGTTTTTAGTAAGTTTGATTCATGTCAAAATATTGTCTGACAAGTATGATTTTGACATTTGTAATAGAACTGATGCTTGTTTTTATCAATCGGAATAACTTCTGAAACAGCAGGCACTAGTGTATTTGAAAGCTTTTTGCTTCTGACCTGGCTACTAGCCACTAAAGATTTGATTTTGCTTAAACAGTTTAAATTGATCAAAAAATTAAAGATTTTTATATATTGAGAAAATGTCTGAAAAATTTAAGTATATCGAACACAATTGACAAGTTTAGCTTGCCTGTATCAAGTGCAAAGTCAGTGTTAAGATCAGATGAAACAAAGTGATGATGAAAGACGTCAAGCTGAGTGTAAAAAATCAAACAGTGTTAAGACTGGTAAAGGCAAAGCAAGTAAAGGGCAAAGCAATCAAAATTGGTATTAGAATAACAAAAAAAAGAAGCTAGATTTTGGCACCCGCTGACCACGTTAAGCTTAAGAGGTGCTTGATGACAGACAAACGGACCATAATCGTCTAAACACCGTTCAATAACTCAGATTTTTTGGAATGGGTCTAATACTTAATGAAAGGTGAAGAAAGATGAAGCAAACAAGATGCTGAGTTAAAATATGATGAGTTTGTGTTGATTTAATTATTACAATAGACAGGATAAATACAATAATGCCACACACGTGGTCTTTATGTTTTGTTTGCTAGGCACCTGTTCCGCAAAACTAATATTCTTTGTATTTAAACTGACTTGCTTTTAATCTATTGATCTGCATATGCTCTTGTCAGTGGTGTATGTCTTGCTGAGTTTTAAATTTGCACTTGATATTTGCCTTATTTGCAAGCCATAACGATTAATCACAATTCCCTATTGCTATGTCTTGTTTAATCCGCTAATCTTTATGTCGACTGCTGTGTTTGTCCATTTTTGTTTTATCTAGTCACCTGTACCACTGGTTAATATATAGCTAAATGATTTTGTTTGATTTTATTTTTCTAATTTTGTGCAAAATGGAGTGAAAAAGATTTGCAAGAAAAAAAAACTTTGTTTGCTTGAAATTAGTTACGCTTTAGGATGTTAGATTTAGTCAAACATTATAACAAACCCAGCAGGACATTGACAATCACATTAAGATTCAATTTTTCAAATTTTAAATAAAACAATATTTTCGATAAGTTTGTTATTTAATTTGATTTAAATGCATGCTTGTTACTGCCACTGATTCTTCATCACTTGTCACATTTATTTGCATGGCAAAAGATTAATTAATATTAGCTGATGTACCAAAGTATATTTTAGATTTTTAATTTGAGTCCTTTCTTAGATTTAATTAAGATAATATGAAATTAAAAAAATATAATATAAGTTTAAATATTTAGTTTACAGTTAATTTTGCATATGCATAAACCAATGTTTTGGTTAATTTTAACTTTTAGCAAGTGTTTTTTAATAATATTTCACACAATTTGTTTTAAATTTTTATATTTTAAAACATTTTAATTTTGCTTTTTTTATTTCTATTTTATTATTTAAAAAATGCAAATTGCGCAACCGGATTTCAAATATCAATTGACCAAATGATCTAATATATTTGAATAGTATTTGCATTGTAAAATAATATTGATTAATACAATAAATAGCTTAGTTGTATTGATGAAGCGTATTTGATCCGCTTTAGTATTAGTTGATATATTTAAAAAAACACAAACTTTAACTATTTATTGTTCAAGAAAATCTTGAATATATTATAAATTAATCTTTAGATTGACTAAATAAAAGATTTAAATAAATATGCTTTAATGCTGTACTATTTTCAAAATTTATATTAATCTTTGGTTTAAAAGCTATTTCGATCAATTCGATAATAAACATTGCATCTGACATGGGTGCCTTTCAGTTAATTAAACTTTTTGATATTACTTTTTTCTTGACATCATTTGTTTCTGATTTAAAATTTACAATACGATTTGTACTTTAACTTTTATCCATCTATTCAAAACACATTAACTTTAATATTTTTTAAATTTCATCATTTTTTAAACAATATTTGACCCTACTTGTTTTAAAAAACTATAGTTAAATTTTTTATTTCTAATAAAAAAAAAATTAATGACATATAATTTTCAAATTTTTTTTTTATAGTATTATAATATGAGTTATTCTTTATAAAATTAGCAAATAATTTAATTGTGACGAAATCAAATAAAACAAATTTTATTTTGAGTTATCCTATTTTTATTCATCAAATATATATTTACATAAATTAAGCTGATTAAATAGAATAAAATAAAACATTACCTATTTAAATAGTTAATCATTAAATTTTATTTATTTTATCAATTAATTTTTTAAAATTAATTTCTTATTTGATTTTGAGTTGATTTTAGATTTTGACATTTTTCAATAAAATTGACATTACAATTACTTTAATGTTTGTTTTTCTAAAAATTTATTCTTTAAATATTGGTTAAACAGTTTAGATTTTTTTTTTAATTTTTAAATCGCTCGATTGCCAATCCAAGACCATGAACATGTGATAGACACAATGAATGCAATCTTTTATGATAGCGTTCTTTAATGATCATCAGTCACAGTCCAATATGTCAAATAAAAATTTAGTTTTAGGGCATATGTAAAAGATCAAATAAGCACGTCAGTCATCATTAAATCGATCATTATTTTACGCACATTATCAAACCATTCAAACGGACTAAAATGATAAACAAACGTCTAAAGATAACCTTTTAGGGTTTTGAATTTTACTTTTGTAAGTCAATTGATTGTAATCAATAGACTGGATAATGGTTAAACATCATCAATTTACATATTGCTTGAAACTTGATGAAATAAATTTTATTTTCGAGCCAAAGAGGTTAAATATTTTGTATTTGCAAAGATAAACAAGTATGCGACAACTGTAATGATGATGTGTTAGCAAAAGAGATTTACACTTGAAAAATTTTGATTATTTTTTAAAGACTAGCTTTAAATAAAAGTTAGTTGGTGGCATTTTATTTTTAATGTTGTTTTTTCCCAAGTGAACCCATTCAATTTCAAGGTCAAGGTTTGATGGTCAATCAGCATTTGTTTCAACTAAAAATATGAACTGACAACAAACAATAAAAGAAAAATTAATAGCAGCAAATGCTGACCAACATTTGATATAAAGATTAACACAAAAGTAAAGAAAACTTATCATACAATTGAGTAAACAAATGGCTAGAACGAGTTAAGCTTGTTAAATCGGAACAGCATGGATTTTGATGCACTGATCCACTTGTTCCCACTGTGCAAGTAATATTAAGATTGTGAATTATATTTGCTTTTACCTGTATTAACCAGTAATAACTATAACAAGCAGAAAAAAACAGATGCTGTGCAATTTTCTGGCACTTAACATTGACCATGTGGTCAATAGAAAGAAGCTTAAATCATAGCAAGCTGTTGGACACCCACTTACACTTGTCCGCTACTAGTTTAAAAAATTTAAACCCGCTCTATTAGGATTAAATAAAAACTGCTCTTTCTGCTGACCTCTGCTCTGCCCAGATTACAAACAAATTCTATAGTAAAGCCAAATATACAAACGACAACATCTTAAATGTCATACAATTAAACAAGACAAGTTCGCAGTAGGTGGAGAGATTTAAACAAAAATTGAAAGAATAGAATACATAAAGAATAGCAAAAAATAAAATACAATTTATGAATGAAAATCAAGCTTGAAAAGAGCAAGAAAATTAAATTAAAAACAAGTCTGACTCAAAGTATCAAAATATTGTAAATATTTTGTCAAATAAAATCAAACATTAGCAATCAGTTTAAAAGTAAAAACCGAACACAAATCAAATACTGTTAAAGTATTTAAATGTGAAATAGAGCTCCTGTAGAGAAACGATTGTATGCAAGCCACGAAGCGTGAACAATTGGCTAGAATTTGGCAGATAATCACACTGAAGTGCAGTAATCCAACACATTAGAACTAGTTACAGGTCATGCAGAAAAGAGTTGCAAAATACATCTACAGTTAAAGATTATTTATTAAAAATGAAGAAACTATTTAAGACATCACAAGTGCTTTATCAAATGAAGTGTAAAGAGCAATCTGACTTAGGTCAACATTTTTAAGCAGTAAGCTAATTGCAATCACAAAAAGTCACATGGATCAAGGTGTGGTTTCTTGTTATAAATGTTTTTAGTTTACAGGTTACTTATAAATCTGTATGCAAATATATTCGAATGCTTGCAGATATAATAGCTTATAAATGCAAATTGAATAAATTTATTAGACAAAAAAAAACGGATTTAAATTTTCACCAAATATTTTGAATTCAACTTAGCATCCTGAATATTTTGTAAACTTATCTAATTTAAGCGTGTAAGAAGATGTGAAATAAATAAGAATTAGTTTTGCATTTTTCCATGTTTGAAATAATATTTCACTTTTTGGTCTGCTAAAAGCAACAGGTAAATAAGCAAGTGTGAAATCTTGTCAAGATAAAACTTTTAATACACGGATACAAACTGTGAACTACTGGCAGATTTAAAAAAATAAATTTTAAAGTACTTAAAAGAATAAGATTTGGAAAATTTATCTGCTGGTGGTCAGTGGTTTAAACTATGAGACAATTTAAGTGTTAGGCTAATTAACTAGTAGTTTAACATAAGTTCATTTAAATTCTGCTGATCAGTAGTCAACATAAACTATAATGAGCAAATACTAGTATTTAGCATTTGAATAATATAGGTGTTTTTTATATTTGACAAATAAAACATTTTAAAATTAATTTTAAAAAAAATCAAGTGACATTTGTTTGGTTGTAAAAAATTAAGCAATACTTAAATGTTTCTAAAATTATTTGCACAAACAAAATTTTTAACCTGGAAAAATGATAGAAAAAAACTTAGTAGTTTTTATATTAAAAAACAATCTGCATAACTTTTGTTAATTTAATAATTTGACTTCTGCATAAGAATGATGGTTCAAAGATTTAAATCACAGATTGCAATTGAAAAACCATTATGAAAATTACTGCTCGTTGTGTGTCCGGTCCATTGTATAAATTTTGTCCAATTTTAGAACCAATTTGAATATTACCTTTCTCAGGACGCCCTCACTTTCAACTACATAAAAAAGTAACATTTTATTATAAAAAACTACATATTTAAAATACTTGTTTTTAAACTATTTCTAGATATAAAATTCTAAATTTAAATAATTCTTAAATATTCAACTAGTTTTGTTATTGGTATTTATTTTTGTTAGTGTGCTTTACTTCAAAAATCAGTATTCTATTGATTTCAATAAAATTTTTTACATATTATGTCTTATTCTATTGTATTGGTCAACAATTGTGCTGTTCATTTTTAATTTTTTAGTTAGTATGAACGTTTTTTATGGTTTAATTTTTTTTTAATTTTAGTTTATTGTTTTTTAATAAGTATAATAAAAAAAAATTCAAGCTGTGTTAAATAATCTGCCTACTTTTTAACTGATGACTAAACTATTTGCTTACATCCTACGTTAAAGATGAACCCGCAGACACTTGATACTTACTAGTTTTCACCAAATTTCCTTTTTGCTGTTTTGTGACATTTTATCATTTTATTTGCCTTTTCTAAATTCTTATTTTTTTACATCTCAAATTGTAGTAAATTTAAAAATTTGTTGACTAGATAAATAGATTTTAGTTAGAGGACAACAGCCGTGACAAGATCAAACTATCATAAGGTAAAAGTTATCTAGTGCAGTACAGAAATTATTATTTTATTTTTATTTTTTTCAGATGAAGAATTTGTTATGAAGATAAAAAAGATAGTAAAATACTTGTGTGTGGCCTTCGTGACATTTTACCAAATATTTGCTAGCCTTTTTAAAATATGCAATTTTTTTGTTTTGATTAGCCAAAATAAGCTCTATCAGCGGCTACTGATCACGCGTTAACAAGCCTATTGGCTTTTTCTTAAACTTGTTTGTTACATTGGCTTAAAGAAATAGTTAAAAAAAATCAGGTGTAGACTGAAATGATTTTTATTCAAAGTTAACAAGTGACAAAAATTAAAAAAATAATACAAGCTCAACTGCACTTATATACTATAAATGAATTTTTTAGATTTTAATTTTTTTTTTTGATTTTTTAAAAGATAAAATAGCCTAGAATAAAAGGTGAGTGGGCAGAAAATAAAAGGCGCAACCTTTTCATTTTGATAATTATTTTTTAACTGCTCACTTAAGCGCGTTTTTTTTAAGACATCTAATTTATAATTAAATTTAAATTAGTTTCATTATCCAAAAAGGCTGGCAAAGCACGATTTTGTCAATTTGAAATGTCAATCTTATGAGTTGTTAGCAAACTAGTTTTATTTTTTTAAATTAATTTATTTTAAGTTCATAATCCGGAAACCATGAAAATTTATTTTTTGAATGTCAATACAAATGCTAATTAGATAGATTATCAAAATTTAAGAATAATCTATTTAAATTTAATTGAGTATTAATAAAACGCCTGTAAAACTAAATAAAAATTAAAATATACGACTATATTTATTTAATTAAAATGCCACAAGTGTTGTTTTCTTTTTTTTTTATTTCTATTTTACTATAAATTAGCTGTATAAACAAAAATAATCATTTTTTCAACAAATTTTTTCTCATCCTCCGTTTATTTTTTTTTATACTTTAAATTTAATTAATTCGAAATTTATAAAAAAGATTAACTTTAAAAAAAAACAAAGAATTAAATATTTTAAAACTTGCTAGAAATAACTAAAATTAAACAAGCTGTAAAGATGGGATTGTAATATTTGTAAAAAAACTATATTTACATAAAAGGTAATTTTTTTTTGCATTTACAATGTTTTACTGCAGGAAATGACATAAACTTTTATTTATTTATTTTTTTCACTTCTTAAATTCATTTCTTAAACAAATTGACATGTAATAAATTAATTGGATAATAGTATTTCAATTGCCTATATTTAAACAGAAAAAGTGCAATAAATGTTAAACATTGAATAAACTTGTAAGAGTAAATTTCTGAATGAATAAGTCAATGAATAAAAAAACAAGTAAAATTCATAGATGGAAAAAAACTGATTAAAGCAAAAAAGAGAGTTTTTTACTAAGTGCTATTCAAAAGTTTTAAGAAAAAAATTGAAAATAAAATTTTTAAAATTGATGTTTATGATTTTACCATATGTTTAATGCAAAACAACATTTACACAAATTGTAATTGTAAAATTGTGCTACTCACTTGTAAGCCAATTTCAAAAACTATATGTCTGTATTTGAGTTTGAGATTGTGTGGACATTGAGGTTATGGCTTTGAGTCTTATAATTTCAATATGTCTAAACAACTATTTTACTAGGTAAATAAATTTTATTTTAGTAACTTTTTTGTAAAGTGCTTTTTCTTATCAAGTCAATAAGACTAGTTTATCTAGTATTTGACCTTTTTGATAAAAGTTGGAAATATAGCTAAATGTTTAAATTATTTTTTTAATGATTTTCATTTTTATATTTAATAATTTTGAATAAAGAAAATGTCGCAAATAAGGTTTAATTTACAACAGGTATTTATAAGAAAAAATTGAAAAAATGGAAAGTTTAGTATTGGCCGCAGACCACAATTTCTAGTAAGTTTGTTTCTGTTGGTGTGGCCTTTTGACCTGATCAAAATAAAACTACACAATAGCGAAATTGACAGTAGTTGAATAGGTATGCCCATGAATAATGCAAATAATAGCCATTGGTGCACTTGGTCAACAAGGGCCACACACTCACAATCGCACCGGTGTCATTCAGTAAAGAAGAGGGTGACAAACAGCCACAGTTACTGAATTGAAATTGATTTCTCCAGTACTTGGCTGACTCCACTGACTTTACTGACCACGCTCAAGCTGGTCCGGTTTGGCTTTCACATTCATTGAACTTTTGATTAGCATCACAGTGACATGTATTGGAGAGTTTTAGATCAAAACAGTACCAAAATGGAACCAAAATAAGGAAACTCAATTTAGAATAGTCTTTAGAACGATCTAAATAGCCTGAAAATGGCTGAAAAATAGGCTGAAAAAGACTGAAAAGGTTACTGAAGCACAAGAAGACGAAAAAGCCAATATTGCTGTGATTATGCTAATGTGTTCTCGCATTAGCTGGGTGCGTTCGTATAGCTAACTAAACAACTGCACCCTTGGCCACTTTGGTACAGGTAAACTAGTAAACTAAAGCCAAAGTTTAGAAAACACTCGAATAGGCTCGAGTTTTTACTTGCAACAGTGGAAAACACCAAGAAATCAGAACTGACCTTTCTTTATTCACTGGTTTTGGCTTTGAAACAAGCGGCAAAAAGGGAAAGAAAAAGCTTACTAGCAAACACTGCTGTCATAATAGGTTTAACACTTGAATACAATCAGTTAAATATAATACATATTTGATTCGGTGATTGTTGTTGCATTTAATTTTATTTATTATGTTTAATTGCTTTAAAATCATTTGCAAAGTTTATTCTAAACTATTTTTCAATTAGTCGTCAGATTGGGTGAAAAACTGACGCTTACAAAGAATAAAACGCAGTATATAGTGGCAGAAATAACGGAAAGCTAAAACGCACATCGTAATGTCATTATTTATAATTGTATTAAACGACAAATAATCCAATAATCCAGTTCAGTTTTTGCTGATCCATAAAAGTAGAACAATTAATTCAATCATTTTTTCTTTAGACAAACACTTGAAATCAGGTTTTTGAGTACACTTGAGTATGAAAAGTCTAAAGCGGTGGCAGGATTAAATTCTTTATTTTACCGTCTGGTCATAAGCGCCCAATACATTTTATAATCAGGATCAATTGGGCACAGTCATAAGACCAAAATTATTATAAAAAAGCCATCAGCACCAGCAGCACTTTGTCATTTTCTATATGCGATTAATGTTCATTATTGAAATATTTTGAGCTTGATCTATATATAAAAAAGGTGCGGATTAAAATTCTTTAAGCCGACTATTAATCCTGGCCTTAAGTCTAATATGGTTTGTGTTGATAATTATTTTTTCGCTATTATAATTTGACATTTCACCGGCTGCTATTTCCCAATTAATAGATTTCAATGGGCACTTATTTAAAGTATTTTGCTTTTTGTAATTTCTTAAATTTTGAATTCAATTTTTGGAGAACTAATGTTATACCACAAAACTCGCTATCAACAAAAAAGTATTGGTTTGTTTTTACTGTTCGTAGTAATTCTGTTGTTATTAACTTGTTTTATTTATTTAAGTTTTATTTATTTTTTTGTGTGAGTTCAATTCATTTAGTTCAATTTTTAAGTGGAATAATATAAAAAAATAAAATTAAATTAAATACTTTATTAAAATAACTGCTAAACATATGTTTAAATTAAATAAAATTGCGTGATTATTTTAATTTATTTATTTTTTAAATTAGTTTTAAAAACTAAAAATAATCATAATTTTTTAATTATTATTTTATATAAAATTTTATTTTAATAAAAAAAGGATAACCTCAATGATTCATTTGAAAATGATAACTTGTTAAATTTTTTATTTTACTTTAATGGTTTTTAATTCTTATAGATATTTAAAAATTATAAATTTGGCCCAACATCAAATAACCATTATTTCTAAATATGGTACTTAAAATCAAAATACATAAATCATGCATTTGTTTGAATTAACTAATTATTATCTTTATTATTTCAACTTTTGCTCTTATTTAAGCAACAGTTGATTAATTAAAAAAGTACAACTAAATCGCATTGTTTAAAAAGGCAAATTTTTATTTTTTAATTTCACTCAAAACATGTTTAATTAAAACTTAATTACAATTTGATCAATTCGATTGAAACTGCACATTAAACAAACTGTTGAAAAATTATATTAATATAAAGTTCAAAAAATTAAATTAATTTAATCACGAAACACCTTAAATTTAAAAAAAAATACATAATCAGAAAAAAAATAAAACATAACTGGTGAAAATATAATATATTATTTTTGATACAGATGTACATTATAAAAGATAGATTTTACAAAACTAATAAAAATGTAAAGCTTAAGTTTATAGATATAAAAAAGATACATAGAAAAAACAAATAAAATTAAAAAAAAAATATTTGCTATATTGAAACATAATTAAAATAATGAAACCTATACCTGTTACGCACATTTTTTTAAAAAGAAATTTTTTGAGCAATTTGTTAACTAAATATAATAGTATTTTACATTGCTTGTTTTTGCAATTGGTTTACATTGTTTTAACTGTTGTACTAGTTTTTTTTTGCTTTTATTTTTTTCTTATGCTAAATTTTTTATTTTCTGAACATTGTTTAGATTTATAAATTGTCTTGTTCAAATAAGAAACAGACAATCATGTATGTGTAAATATATTTAAAAGCAAACAAATTTTCAAAATCCAATCTTGTTTTATATTCTAGATACCTAAATTAAAAAATGTTAAAGATCACGTATTAAACAGTAGATAATAAATATATACTCATTTTGTGCAAGTGTAAAATAAACTATACTATTTATAACAAATCAATATACAAATTACAAAGTTTTTTATGATTTAATTAATTTAAAATTGTTTAAAATTACTTTTATAGGTTTAGGCGCCATCTAGTTTTGATACAATAGTAAGCTTACATAATTTGCTTCGCCAATATTTTATATATATATTTTTTTATATTTTACAAGTTAAATCACGCTTTGATTGATGGCAACTGCTAAAAAGCAAATATTTTTTAAGCAAGTGGCCACAAGCCAAGGTCTAGGAGAGACCTTCATATGTAAACACGTTCAGAAATGAAACTTTTTACTGAATTTGAATCATCTACGTCTAAGGAACACATGTCTAGTAAATGTGTTGTTTTACTGTTTCTGTTGTAGCCAGTTGTAAATCCATTTGGTCGTAAAAACGGTTTAAATTTACAGTAGAAATTGGCTGAAAATGAGTGAAAAAAAATGAAAGCTAATGAAACGAGATGAGAGTAAAATTAGAGAAGTAAAAACAAAATAAATATTTTGTTTTTCAATACACTTATAAATTGAAAACTTTGTCAAGAAAATATATAACTTTATTATTATAAATGTTTTGTAATAATAAAAATTGCGTTGGCGTTGTTTCTTATGAGAAATATTCTAAGATTTTAAAATAATTTTAAGAGTTTAAAGTTATAATAGAATAATTCAATTTGCACTTAAATATAACTAGACCTAAACTTGAAATAAAAAAAAATTTTAAAAAACAAAATAAAAGTAAAAAAAAATATAAAAAAAGACATAAACCAATGGTTTTAAGCTTTAAAAGTTTTCAAACACCAAACTTAGTTTAAAAAGGTTAAAATAAATATGAAAAAAACTAAAAAAAATAATACAAAAATTTATGTTTAAATACATGAACGTGTTTTGCTCAAAACGGATCTTAAAAAAATCAACAATAAATGGACACACGTAGTTAGGACAAAATCACAATGAAAACAATTTTAGGCTGAATAAACATCAAATAAAAAAGATTAGTTTTAAACTAAAAGAACATGTTTTAAACTAAATAAAATTTAACAAACTAAATAAAATAATATATATAAATAAATTTATATGCATATGTGTCTTTTACATAAGATGTTCGAAAGTTGGCTTACTCAAAACTAAAACAAAAAACAAATAAAATTAAAAAAATAAAACTTAATGGAATTGCATTCAAGCATATTTCCGGTAACAGATTTAATACCCAAGCATTTAGAACAAACATTTCTTATTTTAGAACATTGTAATACAAACAAAAAAATATAGTTTACAGCAATCAATGAAAAATAAGTTTTATCTATTAAAAATAGACATTAAAAACAAATTAATCAATTGACTAAAAAAAAAAAAAAAACAAAAAACTTTTAAACTTAATTTAAATAAATAATACAAAAATCATTCAATTAATAATTTAAGTGTGAAAAACATCTTTAAATGTAAACTTTTTCAAAATGAAATAAATACACAAAACAAACATTTTTTTTATATATTTCAAAATGTGTTTACTTTATACTAATGTAACAAATTAGTACAACATTAACGTACCGGAAATTAAAAACATGCCTATCTAAAATTGAGACTTTTTTTCTTAAGGATTATCATGTTCGGATTATTTAAGTGCAAAATTTGGTTGGATATTCGCTTCAATAAACATAGAAAGCAAAAAAAAGGAGATTAAAATAAAAATTAAATGAAAAAAGTTCAACATTAGATTCCTTTAATCCAGTTCATCATTCGACTTTTTCATGTATATTTTAGTTTAAATAAACTTTCATTTAATAGACATTACATATAAGAAAAGAACAAATATCATACACCGGTTTTCATGCTTGCTTGATATTAAACATGTTTTATTATTTTATTTATATATAAATTTTTTTTGAGTATTTCCAATATTCGCTTTCGATTTTGATAGCTCTGTGACACTCTAAACTAGTTGAATAATAAAAAATAAACTCATTTTGAGACATAATACACGCAAATAACAATGAATTAGCTTTTTATTTTCAAACAAATGAATGTTAAACAACAAATGACAGAAAAAAAAACAGAAAAAACAAAGTCAAAACTGATTCACTTGGGATTAAAGATTGAATCACATTAATACTATGCACCGTTTTTTAATGTTCATCCGTTTTTTTTTTTTTTTTGTCTTCTTAAGCGAAAACTAAAGCTTAAGTAAACTAATTTAAGCAAACAGTCGGATGCCAAAAATTAAACACGAATAAGAACATGTAATTTTTTTGATTATATGCACACGAACAAAAGATACCTTAAAAAATTATTTATAAATAAAAAATTATGAAAAATACACAATTATTAAATTTTAATGCAAAATTTAAAATAAAAGTATTAAAAAAATTTAAAATTAATTCTAGTAAAAATTTATCAAATTAATTTTGTTAAAACTATTTATTAAAACTACTAAAAGTATATAATAAATGCCAAATTGATAAGAAAAATAAAAAATAATCAAATAATTATATGTAATGTATAACATGTGTAAAAAAAGTCATAAAAAATTGTAGCGATGAAAACAAAAGATAAATATAGAAAATATTTTTCATGAGTAATAAGTTAATTTCATTTTTGAACTTTCATTGGTATGGATTAAGCATATGAAGAAGTCAAAACAAGAAAATTAAGTATTAGCAAAAAGGACATTTTAAGCTGGGTTCAAGGACAAATTGCGACCCGTTTTATTTTGAAACGATGCAATTTCAAAAGTGTTCAAATACATAGTAAATCTTTTCTGAAAACTTAGTTTTGAAAACATCAAAATCCACTTGCATAAGCGAGCCGCAAAAACAAATGAGACTTGTATATTCCGGTTTGATATATTGTTTGCTAATGCGTTTTTGCTGTTTAAAAGCAAACGAATAGAAAAGTTGATAACAATTGCAATAGTCAAACAAAAAACAGAAGATGATGAAAACAGTTTGGATAGACAGATGATGAGAAATTTAATGAAAAACGAATAGCAAGCAAGAAAAAGTGATTAGAACAACATGAACTTGTAGAACCTAAATTTTCGATAGAACCTAAATTAATTCACATTTAAAAATTAGACGTGATTGAAAAATATGTTTGCTGTTATAGTAGTAAAAATTTAATAGCATTATTTTAATTAGCTTTCAATCACAGTTTTTAAGTGACAAATCACATTGGTAACAAATTTATAATCATATTGATTTCAAAAGTAAAATTACAATTAAAATAATAAACTGAGATGGTTTTAATGCTTGAAATGTTTTCTTCATTAAAAAGTAAAATAAAATTATTTATTCAGACCATGCTTTGGATAAATGGAAATTTGATTATGGTTTTCAAATAATCAGATTGCGGAAAATCAAGTGAAACAAGCAAAAATTTGTCATCTTAAGCTCTGTTTAAATAGTCAAAAAAGTTTGATCAAGTAAAAATGATATGCAAGAAATAAAAAATAAATGTGCAACAATTAAGTTATGCACGTAGCAATTAACTTGACAAGCGATTTGTATGTTTAACACAGCATAGATGAGCTAAAAAAAAAAATTGCATCTTTAATTATAAGTGTTTTGAATTTAAAATTTGACATTGGCAGATTTACTAGCCATAATTACTTTGGCTAAAAAATCATTATTATATTCATTTATAATCTGTAAATGGTGATAGATGCCGCGCTATGTCTAGTAAATTTGGGCGATTATATACTATTCTTAAAAATATCATAAATCACTATTCTTACTTAATTGTTTTGATTATCTTAAAATTGATGCAATTTAAAGCAACTGTACATTACTTTCTTGCTTATTTCATTTTGTAAGCCTCTATTTAAACTATTTTGTGAATATATTTTGCTCAAAAGAAAGTGATTACCTTTAGCTTTAATAATTATGCCAATACCATATCATTAAATCATTAATAGATAGCAAGAACAAGTCTCGTGTCATTGTAGGAATGTTTTATATATAAAGTTAAAAATTATTCTCATCTTTTTCAGTTTTTTTTTAATTGCAAACATTGAAACGGTTTAAAGTCAAGTTATGCATTTAAAAAAAGAAACAAAATTTAAGAAAAAACATTTTGTGACTTCACCTATTGGCTGCTGTACTTTTTAGTTTTAGTTTTTTCTTTTTAAATAAAACACTATGCAATAACTTTAGCTTCTATCATTTTTTTATCATTTTTTTTTTTTGATTGTATCAAATTATAGTATTTAAACACAACTGTGAACTTTTTTCATAATCATTTCAAATGTTGCTAAGCTACTTAAGATGAAAGCGCCTGGCCACCGGAGATGTAGAAGTGTGGCACAATACTGTGTTTTATATTCAAGTACTTATTTATTTGCAGTTTTTTATTTACATCTTAAATTTTTTAATATTTTTTACAAAACTTATAAGTTATATAGTTTAAAGTTTTATATATAATAAATATGTCAAAGTATTATTATTTTTTAAGTGTTTATATTTTGGTTTTTATGTGTTATATTTATATTGAATGTACTATTTTAATATTTTTTTTAATTGATCTAATTTAAAATTTTTTTATTTTAATTTTTTTAAAACTATTATGAAATATTTTATTTAAAATTTAGTTTTTTTATAAAAATTTGAAATTAAAAAATATATAAACTGATTTATTTAAGGATAAATTTTAAAGTCGTTTTAAATTATGTCATTTAGCAAACATTTTTTATTATATTTATAGTGATTTAAAAAAATATTTATTTTCAGGTTAACGAATTCATTTTTAGGTTTAATTACAATAAAAAAATGATTTATAAAAAAAATATTTATAAAAAAAGATAAGAAAATATATATAGTGTTGCCATCTTTGTTTTTGATGTTTGCTTTATAACTTGATCGAATATCAGCACTAGTTGAATGTTGAAATGTGACAATTAAATGCTTGTAATAAAGCAAATCACACAGTTACTAAAGGTAGGCTAAACAAACAGTCTAAGTGATTTGCTATGGTTTGAATAGTTTTAATTTCAAACGACAAACATGGCCGCATTTGTCAAAGGTGGGTAAGCGATGTTGGACTAAATTTGATCACTAATGTAAAATGCAAGTTTGTAGAATTTGCTCAGAACAACTGTTGCTACTGGCCATAGGTAAACAGTTGCTTTTTTAACAGCATGATTATGCCAGTAAGCATTGAATTGACTTTTCATCGTATATTTCTTATTCAAAATTTTCTCATTTAAAGTAAAAAAGGGAGAATAGTTTATTCATATTCAATAGCAAACATATTTCATTCTATCACAGGAAACGTCTGTGAATGTTGCAACTAATATTCAGTTGATTGGCTATATGCTTATGTGTGCATGATAAGTGTGTTTGTCTTCGGGTGCCTAATGTTTAGGCAAACTTGTCAAGGTGAAAATAGTAGGACTAAACAAATACATTCATAATGTATAATGGCTAACATTTAAATAGATCAGTATTTATTTGCAAACATTGTGTGGCTATTAAACGTTCACACTTAACTGCTTTTCACGGCAATCCCTCGTATTGGCTTGTGTAGCTACTATGAAGTGTTCATGTGTGAATGACAAACGATATTAAACTTAAAATATGTGAAGAAAAGAGGCAGAGCACTTGTCTAAAATTTAAGACATTCAGTGGCACACCACAACACTTGGCCTTTTAGTTCTTATGATCACAAATCAATTCATTGCACAAGTTCTAGGACAGCCACAGCCTTTTAAATTCGCTAGATTTAACTTACTCAATGCACACTAAAATACATTTTTATTAGGCTTGATTTGCATTTTATTCAATAAATTCTTTAATTTTTTTTTTTAAACATGTAAATCATTACCTTTAAATTTTTTTACTCGTTTTGTTTTCTTATCCAGTTTTTACATTTTTTTATTAAATTATATTTATCTTTTAAAGCTGTTATTTCCATCTAGTGTTTAAAAACGTAACTTTCTAGCGCTATAAATTAATTAAAAAAATATTTTTACATTATAATTTAGATTATTTAAAAAAAAATCTAATAATAAACAAAAATTCACATAATTGTCAAATTTTGTTTTTAAAACCTTTATTGAAAAAAACAATATAAAAATAAATTAATTAAAGGCATTAATTTAATTGTTTAAGAAATTTTTTATCATATTTACCAATCAAAATTTAAATATTATTTAAAAATTTTTATTATTTAATTAAATAAAATAAAAATTGAATAAATATTTTTTAATTTTAAAACAAAACTATTTATAAAAAAAAATGTGTTATTGCATTTTTTAGTAAAAGTTTAATATGAAATAAATTTATTTAACTTAAACTAAAAAGTAAAAATGATATTAATAAAATTTTATAAAATTAATTTAAAAAAAAAATTTATTAAAAAACATTTTAAATATTTTAAACATTTTAAATTATTTATTAAATTAAATTTTTTTTTTTTGTAATTAAATTATTTTAAAATCTTTTTACAATTATAGTTAGTATAATATTAGAATTTTTTATAAATAAAATTCGAGAATTTATTATTTCAAATTCTAGATAGCGTTAGTAAGATAGAAGATCACAATAAATTAAAATTTAGACTTAAATCTTAAATTATAAATATTTTATGTGAATTAATTTGACCAAATTTTAAACTAAAAAAAATGCTTTTATAATTTTTTTTATTTTATTAATAAATTTATAAATCATATAATTATAAATAATTATTAAATTTAATATTGAAAATTATAAATTTGAAAATTATAAATATTTTTTCTTTTTAAATTTTGATAAATTGAATTTGATTTTTAATTTAAGAATTTAATTTTAATATTATTTAAAAGTAACAAATTAAAAATAAAAAATGTGAAAAAAATTAGTTGAATTATTTTTTATAATAAATCAAATTTAAAAACTGGATTAAACCATAAAAAGTGATTGTTTATGGGTAAAATACATGTAATTAATAAGTTTTATTTTAAATCAATTTAATCATGTTTTTACAAAATTTACAAACGCAATGTAAATAGTGCAAAGTTTATTTAACTTGTTTAAATAGAATTAATGTATCTCAGTGAAGAAATAACATGACCTTAGCCGCTATGTGGTGCAAAAGACACAAATGTATATAAATGCAATACAAATGAATTTTTTTTGTATGAACGGATTCAAAAGAAACAAGCTATATTTTACAATCTAAGGAATGAGAATTAATATGATCTTTATATATGGTGATGATACTAAACCATACAACTAAACTTGTGAAATACCATTTAAACTATAGCAGCGTCTATTTTCATCCAATGAAAATTGAACAAAACAACTGCGCAATTGCTAATGCCTATTCCTGTAGGTTTGAACATGGTAAAGTTTACTTTTTCTACCAATCAGCTCAGGCCAAAACTAAACAAGTGCAATGTTGTCAGAACAAAATTTGGCTTGCTCAAATCTATGGAAAAATATCAAGCATCAAGTGCACGATGCTTTGATAGTTGAATACAGAAAAAGTTTTGAATTTCTCAAAAAAGACAAATCGTTTAAATTGTCCAGAACTCAAAATACAACATTCTTTGCTATTTGGGAACACTGTCTTTAATCAAATTTTTAATGGTGTTTTTATTTAAGTATTGTCCTGAAATTTTTGATTGTGATATAAAATAACTGTTATTTTTTCTGTTTATAAGTTATATTACGTTTTTTGTGAATCTTAAGTGTTTGAACTTTAAACTTTAAGGCGAAAAGCCTAATTGCAACTTCTTTTTTTGGATTATTAAAACTTCTAAATATTTAGTGAACAAAAACTTTGAAATTAAAATAATCAATATTTAATTTTTTGTGTTTTCAAGGCTAATAAAAATTAAAATCAAAATTGTAAATTTTAGTAAATTAAACATGCATAGTGAAACCGTTGTCAGTAATGCAAACAATGGAGCAGTTATACCTGGTTCTCTTACTTCAAATAAACCTGGTGCTCCTCCTGGCTATCTGACTGCCTTTGGTCCACCTGCGGCTCCAGGAAGTATTTACGCATTAGTAAGTTTTATTTTATATCAAAATATCATAGCTTAATTTTTTTTAAATTTTATTTTCTAACAGACTCATCAATATCAAGTTAGTGAATCTAATACAACTGCGAATTATACACATCATCAGTCAAGCCAATTATATTCTTATGGTAGTTTTAGCAATTATGATCAAAGTGCAGCTAATCGTCGAAAAAATGCAACAAGAGAAACCACAAACACACTTAAAGCATGGTTGTATGAACATCGCAAAAATCCTTATCCTACTAAAGGAGAAAAAATTATGTTGGCAATAATCACTAAAATGACATTAACTCAAGTAATTTAAAAATTGTTATTTTATTATTGAAAAATGAATTTAAAGTATTTTATTAATAACCTAAACTTAGGTATCCACATGGTTTGCTAACGCAAGACGTAGACTGAAAAAAGAAAATAAAATGACTTGGGAACCAAGAAACAAATGTCCAGAAACAGGAGATGATGAAGATGCAGAAAGTTGTTCTGGGTCTGAATATGGAGAAAATCAGTCTTCATCTAATAATCATGCACAAACTACTAATGGACAATTAAATAGTCAGCTTAATAATCAAAAAACTTATAATGATAAATGTAATGTAAACGAAACAAATAAATTAATTGAAGAAGAGTTAAATTTACCATCAGAACCCACTTTGCAATCTGTTGAAGATACAGCTAATAATGTTGTCAACGGATATACAAATCTACATTCTTCATTTGGTAAGTATAAGTTTTAATTTTTTTTTTTTTATTTATGTAAACTAGTTGAAAAGCTTAATAAGATTTCGCTAAATGCAGGCTGCTAGAATATTATAATACATACTATATAAACGTAATTAAATTGATTTATAAGTCATAACTAAAAAATTTATTTTCTTTTTTATAATTGTTTAAAATTTTTTACTATTTTCTTCAATCCAATATGATAAAAAAAAAAAAAGTAAAGCACTTATTAATATAACTTAATAAAAACAATCACAAGTGTGCAAGATTTTGTTGCTAATTAGAGTTATTTATTAAACATGAGCAAAGTATTTTCTTTGAATTGTCTTATTGCTTTCATAAGTTTTTTAAAAGAAACTGTGTAAAGGTAATTAAAAAAATTGGCTCAAATTCAAAATCATCCCTATCTATCAATGTCAACATGAATAACATTTGTAGACAAAATTTTAGCTACAATTAAGTTTATATTTGCTAATTTATAAACATCATTTGCAATTGATGTGTGAGCTTAGGTGAATGGCGAATTCCAGTGAGATTTTCTTAGTTTGAACTGATGAAAATGATTTTTTTATTTTATAGAACTTATACTAATACCAATGTATAAACAGTATTTTACTATTAAATGATTCATTATTCATAGTTAACCTAAAGCCTTGTCCGTATTTACACCATTAATGAACTGTATTTGAGTTTATGTAAGCTGATAAAGATCATGAAAGGTCATAAGCTAAATAAAAGATAAAAAATTTGATCAGAAATTAATTGATCATTGCACAATATGTTTTTTTTTATTTTTTGAAACAATCTTAATCTTTAAATTATTCTCTAAATAAACTTTTCTTGTAAGGCCTTGTATCTAAAGTTTCCGTAGTGTAGTGGTCATCACGTGTGCTTCACACGCACAAGGTCCCCGGTTCGATCCCGGGCGGGAACAAGATTTTCTCAAGTTTGTAGCTTGTTAATCCTTTTTTTTATTATTTTTTTGTTCACTTGAACTGAATGAAAAAATAAACAAGATTATGTGATTAAATAAATTTTTTTACTTTCTAAAATTTATTTTAGCTTTAAAAATTAGTAATTTTTTAAGATATAATTCCAAAAAATTTATAATAAAGAATAAAAATTTTATGATAAAATAAGATTAAAAACATAATTAAGTGATGAAAATTAGTCACTTTGCCTATGTTAGAGTTGTATAGACAATTTACCACAATGTTTTGATTTTTTATTTTTTTTTAATTCAATTAATTTTTTGTCAAATTTTTTGCTTATTTAATTAGACCATTTTAATCCAGCACCTAATCTTTTATTTGACGTAAACTTTGCACGCCTGTTTTCATCTAAATATGCCACATGTTTAATTAAAATAGGCTCAACAAAATTTGCCTTTTGTTCTATGTTGTTTTTTGTGAATTTTTTTTCTCTTTTCTTCATCTTCATTCTCCTCCTTGATTTTGTCCATCTTTTCTGTAGATTGAGCAAATAATTTATAGCAACACATGTTCACAGCTATTTAGGCGCCTGTAATTTGACATTAAGTTAAATTGTGAAAATTTTGTGAAATTTGTCGTTTCTTGAAATCAAGGCAGTAACTAAACTAAAGATGAAAGTCCATCATATGACAATCTGGTCTGTTTAAGTTTTATTTATTAAATTTGAGCCAATTTTATTTGTATTTAATTTACAATTAATTGTACTAAACAAAACTAGCCTGGTCAATATCTGTCAGAGTAGTTGTCAGCCAAAACTACTAAGCAAGATCTGGCAAGAAAACAATACAGACTAAAAAAATGTGCAAAAGTTTTTCATCTAGGAAAATTTTGTGTAGCCACCAATTGTTTTTCTTTTTACACTATTAGCGGTTGATTACTGCACCAATAACAGTCACTTGTAATAGTGTTTTTTCATTTGGTGACTTTTAAATCAAGCGCAGTTTTGCTCACATTAATTTCAATTAAGAATAATAAAGCCACACCCCAAACCACATCCGAACCGCGTGTTAATGGGCTAAGCCGGACCGGAAGTGTGCATCCACTTGAAAAGTTACCAGTTTGCAAGCATGGTAGTAAAGTGGCTTAGTTTGTTAGTTGGCTCGGCTGGATACCTTTTTCGTTGTTTTATGCTTTTTTCGTAAATTTAGCCTATCATCCTTTTATTTTTCATTTTGTCTCGCTATTCTGCTTATATTAAGAGCAAATAACTGTTTTATGCTGCAATCGTACCACAAGCAATCAACTCTAATGTGCCATTGTTTTGGAGTTGGACATAATACTGTTTCTGCTGGCCACATTTGCCTTGGCATCCAGTTTCAAAAATGTCCCCACATTTTCTGTTGCTTTGCCACATTTTTGTTATTTGAATAGTTTTTTACACTACATCTTTTAAGATGCATTTGTCGCCCTTGATATTCTTATTTCTGGTTAGTTTGCAACACCAGTTTATAAAACTGTTTTTGCAATTTCGTTAATCAAGTGATAAATTGTTTGTCTAATGGACTTTTCTACTACTTAAGCTTCGTCTCATTGCACAGCGTTTAAATTATAAACATTGCACTAATATGCACACTTTGTATGTATTGTGGCAAGATATTACATTTTCTTTGTGCAGGATGTCTAGGCGAAACAAGTTTGTAGTTTAAATGTGATAACTCGTTGTAAATTTTGCAAATATTTGTCTTTTTAAAAAAATTAGAGCCACTTTTCCAGCGCCATCTAGACCTTTCTATGTATCAAAAACTAGATATCATTAAATTTGAATGCTATCAAGCACTAATGACAGATAAAAAATTCATTCATTAAACTTTAATTGAATTTGTTTTTTTAATTCAATTTTCATAAATTAAATTAAATTAATTGTTCAGAACAGTATCAAAAAATAAAATAAACCATAATATTTATTTTGTGCCAAAATAAAAATTTTTTTTTTCATTAATTAGCTAAGTAAAAAAAAAAGTTGCATTTCAATTGTCAACTCTGACAATAGTGCTAGAGTGCCGTGACCAGGATTTGAACCTGGGTTATTGCGGCCACAACGCAATGTCCTAACCACTAGACGATCACGGCCCTACTACTAATGCACGGAGAAAAAATTATATAACTGTATAATTAATTTACTTTTTAATTATTTACCTTTAATTATTTACCTTTAATTATTTGTCTGCTAATGTAAAAAATAACAAAATCTTATAATCAACCAAATTATCACTTTTTCTTATTTAAAATTTTAACTGTAACTTTAACTATTTAGATGCAAAAACTGATTCATTTAATCCAAATAACGGAATTAATTATGGGCAAATCGATAAATTACCTGAATATAATGAAAAACAAAATGTAGATCAAATAATGCACTCAGCTCATTTTAACAGCTATCAGCAACGTATGTGTGTCAATAATCAGCAAGTAGTTGTCAGTTCTCCTTATTCTGTGCATCCTCACCATGCAGTTCATCAACATAATAATCATTCCCATCCTGTTCAACATCATGCTGGGCATCATCATCATGCTAGTCATCATTCGCAAACCGCTCATGCAGCAGCAGCAGCAGCAGCTGTAGCTGTAGCTAATCATCCTTATCATCATCAGTTGCCTACTCATCATTCACATCAGTTAAGTCATCATGCTCCACATTCTTTAAGTGGTAGCCATCTTCAAACTAATCCAATGCCGTATCCGCTTTTATCCAACTATCAAAATGATTTACTTTTTCACAATCCTCATCAAAATAGTACTGGAAATGTATCTCATATGACTCTAAGTGGATCAACTAATACACCTGCATCAAATTCCCATGGCAATTGTTCAGTAGATAGTGTGGTTTTATCAACTTCTAGCCAGCCACTAATCAATCCTTCAAGTTATGGCCAAATGCGTTCCGAACCTGATGGAACTCGATTTAATGGCTCATTTAGTTCAGTCACTCAAGCCGGTATTAGTTCTATGGCTGGTCAACAGTTTGCATTTACCGATCAACAGTTAAATAAAACAGTAGGACACAAGCTAGATTCAGTTGCTGTCCACTTACTCAACACAACTCCAAAATCTATGGATACTATGCCGATGAAGAACAACGAAGAAAGTGGCCGAATCGATTGTTCTAATAGTCAAGACAATAGCAATTTAAGCACTACTTTGCCTTTAGATAATGCAGTCGATCGAAATACGTGAGTTTAATCAACTGATTTTATTTTGTTTCAATCAATCTGCCCATTTTCTAATAAAAGTTATTTTATCATGAAAAATGAACAAATTGAACTGCCTATAAAAACCTTCCACTATTGATACACAAAACAAGTTTAGAGCAAGTAATTTTTTATGCGACTAATAAAAAGACAAGCCCATTTCTTTTTAGTTGATTGTTTATGCAAGAAAAAACAGTAAAAAGATTGAAGAAGTTGAAAAAGAAGAAAGAAAGGTGAAGATAAAAACGATATTTGGACAGTGTTTTTAAGATTGTGCATGACATCGCACTTAAATTTCGAGGCAACTTCTTTGAGTTTTTCAGTTTTGTTCAATTTTTGCCGATGACATGTGCTTATGGCGATGCCACATAAACTGGTATGTTCTAATTAGCAAATGCTAATCACCAGGCGGAGTTCTGCCAATGTTTGTGTCTTTAGCATCATAATTTAAATGTGCCTACTTGCCATCGTTTAAATTTTTCTGCTATAACCGTTCAGTATATGCTAATTGCAAATGTGTATCTTGAGAGAAAGCTTTTTCCGCTGCAATTGATAAGCATGGAACCTGAAAAAAATTTGATTTGTGGGCGCGATGATTGTACCAAAAGATGATAAAAAATAATAGAATAATAAGATAATAATGAAAAAATAAAATCATAAAATACTGAAATTAAATAAAATAAAAAATATCAATTATTTTTAATTTCTCACACAACTTTGTTTGCCTTTTTTACTCAGCCCAAAAATTTGGTCTTTGGCCCAAACTGCAATTGATCCGCATAATACGGCACTGATCTCTCCTCCATTATCTGTGGTAGGCATCAACGACTCACAGCCATCTAGTCAAACTGTTTACAGTGAGTACAATGAATGTAAAATGAAACTTTTGCAGTCTAATACAGATACTGGTATGAACATGGCTCCGCTATTGGCTACTGGTGGTCAACTTTCTTCATCTGCCTCGCATCACTATGCAGCGCATCCATCACATCACCCTTTATCTGCCGAATCTCATTTAAATGGTAGTAGTGGTTTGAACAACTCTGCCTATGTCAGTAATGCATCTGCCACCTCTTACGAAAATAGTCAATTAAATGGATCCAATACTTTCTTAGGCAAAGTGTTTTTTGACTATATTTCAACTGGGGCAGCCATTGATGTGCAACCTGAACGTAACTGGACCCGCATTGGATTAATTTGATACTAGATTAGTGCAAAAAGCTAACTAAACAAATTTAAATAAAAAACAAGAAAATAAATTAATTAAATTGTTAACAGTTATATGGAAACAATTTTGTTATGCCTACTCATCGTTCAGTTAAATTCATTGCACAATTAAATATGTATAGTGAAAATTATCATTACAAAAGCAAACGCTTAATTCATTTCACCATTGCAATATGCCTAAGTATGCATCAGATCAAAACACAAAACAAAGATAAGTCCCTCAATTATTTAGAAACAACAAGCTTACTTAAAATGTTACATTTAAATTCAATTAAGAAATAAACTGAAAATAGTTCAAACTTCTAACTAAACTTTCTTTTTTACTTTCAAAGCTACTTTACCCTTTTTAGCAGGTACACATTCCTAAACTAAATTTTTCAGTGTCTTGTTCTGGTAATGTTAAAAATATTATACAAATTGCGTTTTTGTTTTATTGAAAGGTCATTTAACAATGAAAGCTGAATTTGCTTTCTAACTGTCCAAAAACGCAATTCTGTTTTACTCATCAGTTCCGGTTTTTCAATGGACCGAACAAAAGTGCAAATGTTTTCATTTGGCAAAACTGGTCACAAAAAGCAAAAAATGTTTGAAAAATGTGAAAAAATTAGCAAAAAATGATCAAAATTTAGAAAAGAAAGTTGGTTACTTCCGTTTCCGTTTAAAGTTTGATGCTTATGTTTTGCAATGATTGTGCTGATGCACTGAGGCTTATACACCGGGTCTGCATCCGTATTGCACTTTTTTCTCTTCTGTTGTTTTTATTTCCTTTGTCCTTTTGATTTTTTTTTTTATTTTGCATACAATGTGTCCAGTGCAAGTGGTCGCTGTTTGTTCAGGCCTAATATCCGCTGCGTGTAATCACCGTGTTTCCGCCTTTCAATGGGATGGGTTTTGTATTTGCGCACTTTGTCACAAAAACCTAACTCGACTCAATGTTTGCTGTTTATCTTCTTTTTTGTCATTTTCAATATCTCCAACAAACTGGTCATCAGCAAGTCATCCTGTTTTTTTCTTCCAAAGATTTTCTCAATTGATATACCAAACTGAATTAAACGAATATAATCGTATGCAAAACTGGGCGGCATTTAGTATTCATTCAAAATAAGTACATAGCTTAGTTATACATTGCTAAAAGTAGTTTGACCAATTTTGCATATATTTAAATGTCTGGTAAAAAGTGTTTAATCTAAAGCGGTAAAAGAAGTAAAAGAAGATGTCCAGTCAAACAAAAACAAACACTGTAACAAACCCAATGGAGCAAATCTTATCTTAATAAATTAACCGACAGCAATAGGCACTCGAATTTTTTTTTTAATCTTTGCTTTCATCTTTTGTGTTTGCATCTTTTTCACTATCGGTATTTACAAGTGAAATGCATGCAAATAAAATGGTTTTGTGTTTGTTCGGGCCCTTTTCTTTTCACTTGAATACTTTTGTGAACTAAAGTAGACAGCCTGGCCGAAGTTGACAAAGTTGAATGCGTTAAAACAATTTATTTAGTAAAAAGGCATCACAGTGACTTTTAGAACTCTTGGTCTCAGTCCAAATCAAACATGCATATTGCACTTGTTTTGTCTTTTCAGCTGTTTTTACTAGACTATGCGTTTTTGCATCCTTTGCATCCTATTTTCTCCTTTGCTTACTGGCTGATTATTAAAAATGTGACCATCAATGGATAGCCATATCGAAACCATTTGATCGGGTGACAACGCAAGCCGCCTAGCTTTTCAACCATATATCCTCTCAAGCCGTTCCGGCCTGGACAACTGAATCTGGATCAGTTGGCAAACAAGTGCAGCCGGCTGTTGCCCAACCAGATCAGACCCAGTCATAGCTCACATCTGGCATTGCTTGTTTTTTCAATTGTAGCAAAGTTTCTTCCCATCCTTACTTTCAATGCCATCCTAAAGACTTTGGATGCAAAAGTATGATTATGAGCACGGTATGAGTTAGAAAACAAGTGGTCATTTTGAAGGGGCAGTACTAAAATGGTGCCAGATTTAAAATTGATGGAGGCCAATTTGAGGCCAGATGAACTTGTGGCACAAACTGACTAGAAAATGACTGCTTTGCTTTCCTCTATTGGCCTGCTCGATTAGCCTCAAACAGCAAGTTAGAGGCAGAAAATTTGTCCCAATGGACTAGAGCTGGCTCTTGTTTCGCTTTCAAGTTGTTCAATGTGACTTTTGACAGCCTGTTTGTTTCGCACGTCACACTCCTGATATTTGGCCTGTAATGCTATCAATTTGCACCAATCTGCGTTTCAACCGTTGTTTAACTAAGAACTACTCAATGGCTTAATCAATGTTTCCATCATAGTCTTCTATTGTATTCCTATCAAAATCTCCCTCAATGTCTTTATCAGTTTTTGCATCAAACATCGATATTGTAATCATTACCACTACTGTGGTCTACTTTTCTACTATTTCTTCTATTCAAGTAACTTACAGCTCTTAACGAACTTAAGTCATTTGATTGTTGCCGCATATAAGGCTAGTAATTTACTTCTAAATACAAATATATGGACGGCAAATATTTATTTGTTACAGTGAATAACTACAACATGTTCAACAAATATAGTATTTTATTTTTATGAAATAACTATTTTCTACTCATTTTTATATTAAGTGTAAAATAAATGAAACTAAAATAAAGTCAAAAACTTTTTATACAAGCCAAAAATAATATTTAAAAATTTCAAAAGTATCAAAATTTCAAATTGACGGCAAATACTCCTCAAACTAGTTTAGCTTATTAAATGAAATGTTGATAGAAAAAAGTCTATACGAAATATCGACAAGGCTACATAGGAAAGCAAAATTAGTAAAGGTGAAAAAAAATTTTACAAACAATTTTCTAGTAATAGCGTTAAACAATGAATAGTGCAACATATTGGGATCTTGAAAGCCAGATATAAATAAAAATAAAATAAGCAGATTATGATCATAATTATAATGCTATTAGCTCGGTTAATGCGATGTTTTTAAATGCCAATACGCTTAAGCTTCAAAGTCGATTTTTACAATATTTTTTTTTGTCTTTGTATTTTACCCAACCTATTCAAAAAAAAATCCACATAAACTAGGTTAAAGGTTTAAGTTAATAAATTTCTATTTTACATTTTATAGATATAATAGGTTAAAAATTAGTTTTTAAAGTTAAACATCAATATTCTAAAACTTTAAAAATTGTAATAAAATGATGTTTGATAGTATAAACAAAGTTTAATTAGTGATGTATATACATACAAATATTTATCAAACAAGCTAACTAACATTAAAGATACATTTTAAAAAATAATTTATATGTAAATCAAAACAATCCTTTGATTTTGAACGATTTCATTCGTGACACTTATGATAAGACAGTTTGACATTTTCTTGTCGTTTAAATCAAATCATGTACAAACAAAATACAATTTACTTAGTTAACACATTTGTTTGAACATGTTGATTGCTATTTCTTGTTCATGTTTGATTGCAATTTATCTGTTTACAGTGGTTTTTGTTAAATTTTTTAGATAATTGAAACAAGCATATTAAATGCTTGACTTTTTTGAAACCTAATTCCAAATTTTTTTTATTTTTTTTATTTTTATTTAAAAAAAAGGAATTTGCATATGGATTAAACAAAACAGATGGATAAACACCTGTGAGTTTATCAAAAAATAAAATGTGAAATCAA
Organism: Pyemotes zhonghuajia; assembly: GCA_025170145.1. NCBI lineage: Eukaryota > Metazoa > Arthropoda > Arachnida > Trombidiformes > Pyemotidae > Pyemotes > Pyemotes zhonghuajia. The sequence continues at coordinate 11,699,754 of CM045845.1, forward strand.
TATTAACAATTTGAATAAAGTAATGAATTAAAAGAATTTTTGTTAAATGATAAATTTGAAAAACAAGTGTATGTAAAAGAAACTGGATATTATAGTCGCAAAATAATAAGCTGAACTTGGTGTTTGGCTAGATGCAATTAAACATCTAGAAAGTATAATAAAAACTATTGGTAAAATAGTTTAATAGAAAAACGTATCTAAATTTGTGTTAAAGGTGACATTTGTCAACTTTTTTCTAGCACTTCATAATTTAATCTACGCACCATAAATTTTCAAGAGAAATTGAAACCAAGCTAGACTGAAACTCAATAGCTTTGCCAATATTTTTTCCAATGGCATCATAACAAGGTCGATATGAAAAGCTCAATCGGAATTGGATGTGTGGTTACGATAATAGGTAACATGCTGAGAGGTTGGTTTAATAAAGCAAACACGTGTTTAAAATTCGGAGTTTTAATGTAGCAAATGCCAAAAACAAAATTAAGTTTTAACTAAACAAGAAAAATTACAAAGTTAAAAAAGCCAAAACAAATTTAAAAAATGAACAAGTGACATAAAAATAAAGGCCAAATAATCAGCAAAACAATGTTTAAAGAAAATAATAGTTTAATGATAAATAAATAAACAAACAATAAACATTTAACAAGCACGTGTTTTTTTAATAGCTATTTACACACTGTTTCAACATTCCTAAACTTTAATCACTTGTCCAAAGATTAAAAAAATGTTAAGCAAACATTTACTTGATGTGCACCATCATCCTTTATTAAGATGATTAGTAAAAAATTGACAACTTTTTTATCATTTTTATATCTTAATTTAAAGCTATTATTTTTGAAACTTGTACTTTTTTATTTGATTTGAAAGTTGTAATATTAAGCTTTTTTTAATTGCCTTTAATTAATCAGAATATAAAAGGGTAAATAAAATATAAAAAATTATTTTCTAACAAATTATAGTCAAGCCAGGTCAAGTCTTGCAAAACATACAAGTTGCTTGAAACCACGAAGACAATAGTGATCGTCTCATAGTAAAGGCTGCCATAAACAGGAAACAATTACAAGTTTGTAAGTACATGGCCTTGATACACATGTAACCGGTGTGCGAACTAGCTTGCTGTTGTTTTACAACTTGTCGCCACCGGAAGTGAATATTAAACTTTTTCATCTCACTTTGCTTTGTTTACAAGTTTCTATTTCATCACGATTACATTCACAATTTAAGAATAACATCTGATAAAATTTAGCTGATAGATTTTAAATTGATTGTTATCAACTGTGTAAAAATAATAATTTTGTGTATTATTTATACTTTAAATACTCTGATAACTTTAGGCTTTGAAATAAACATTTAACATATTTAATTCAATCACTATTAGAAACATCAAACTAAAAAAAAATTTCCTATAAAGCAAACTAAAAGATCATGCGTACTATTTCTATTTAAACATAGGCCTAGTTTATGTTTTTGATAACTGATACTGTTTCAGCATATTGAGCATTTTGTTAAGTAAAAAAAATTGTTATATTAAAATATTCTAAATTCAGATTAGTCATCAGATGTATAAGTTATAATTAAAATGTTGAATTTATTAAAAAAAAAAAAATAAAACATTTTGTTTGTACTTAAACAAAAATAAATTGACGTTAAATATGTAAACAAATTTTGATTTAAAATTACTTTCAATTTATAAAAAAAAATAACTAAGATTAAGATAGAAAATTTTTTATGTTTTTTTACTATTAATATAATTTCAATATAATTTCAATTTAATAAATTTATAACACAAAATTTGTGATAATTTAAATTGTATTAATAAAAAATTACAGAAATAAATCAATTTTTTTTTTACTAAATAAAATTATTAAAATCTAAATCTTGTAAATGTTGTTAAAAAAACAGGTAAAATACTATAAATGTTAAAAATGAAATAATTAAGAAAAATTATGCCTAATATTGTCGAAAAAAAAAAAAATATTAAAAAAATAAAAAAGACGTTAACTTAGTTGCAAATAGTAGCAATAACTAAATTCAAATAATAAGAACATGAGTGTGATGTAAATGTCCATCATATGACAGTTTAATGTCACTTACAAGTCAAAGCATTTATTGTTCATTTGTCCGCCGCAAAGGCAAATTCAAGTCATCCAAAATTTAATGAAGAATATTTTATTCTAGACCGGAAGTGAAAAAAAAAGTTTATAGGCTTTATATCTGTAAAATTGAACAAAGCGAAGTTAAAGAAGATGAAAACTGACAAAATGCAGCCAATGAAAAACACCTGCAAGTAAATGGCAAATGAAAAAACGTATTTGCATTTGTCACTTTGTATGCAAAACACATGTTTTCACATTGTAATTTGATGTGGCCATGTTTGTGAATTAAGTTTCAAAACTAGAAACTAAATGTAAAAGATAAAGTAAAAATTAAAAAAAAAATAATTTTGCTAAAATGCTTTTATGAATAAGATTTGCAAAGTTATACTAATTGTGAATATCAAATTTGATAGGAGCTGAAAAATATATATATTAATTAATTTTATCTAGTTATTTGTAATCAGATTTTGAATTCAATTAAAACGCATATAATTTCACTACTTAATTAAGGATTAAAATTATTTTTTGCTTGTATTTTACATCTACAAGCAAAGAAGATATAAAAGTCATGATATTAAATGAGTATTTTAAACTTATTCTTAAGAAGTTGGTTCATACGCAAGCGTATATAAAAGTAAAATTGGTACTCAAATCAATAGATGGAAAATATATGAGTTCGACCAGTACGGGCTAAACTACACTCAGGCCAGGCTTTCAGGATTGGTGATGAACATGAAAAACACATTAGCCAGATCAGAACCAATTGAGCCGTTTGATGCAGAGAGGCTTTTAGTTCAGGCCTGACCAGTTTATTTCTATTTGCTAAAAATCTTCAATATGACTTTCAAACCTGCCAAATCAGATAGCAAACGATGCTTTGGTTTCATGCAGACTAGACTGCTAACTTAAAAAAAAACAAATAACAAAAAAGACAGTTTTACCTGATTCCGTTACTGTCAAAAATTGACCAGTTCATTTTTTCTGAAAAATCTCTAACTGACCTTTAATTATCTTTGAAGGGTATGTCACAACTAGATTTTTTGATGCGCCTCCAGAGTACGGTATCATAGATATACTTGTTAATAGAACACTGAACCAAATCAAGCCAATGTTAAAAAACTAAAAAATTTAAACACTAATTTTAATGTGCATTTTTACGGTAAGTTTGCTCATCAGTTTAATAAGTATTAAATTCAGTATTTTTCAAGTTTTTAACTAAATCTCTAGAGATAAAAATAGAGAAATTGTTAAAAAATAAAGTACTAAGATACATTTGTTCAACTAAATCAAACTGATTGTCATTTAAATCAGTTTGATTAATACAAAACTTGTGGCTCTTGATAGCATTCATCCATCAAGCATATTCAGCCAATGTTTTATCATCAAATTGAAACAGCCTTTTAATAATAAAAACAACAAATTGACCAATTTCTAGAAACCAAATTAGCTTGACCTTTTTGTTAATGGGCAGATTGTGCACCTTAATGTGATGATGTATTTAACAACCGTCGCCATTTAACCATAATCAAAAAATAAATAAATAAATCGGCATCTTATTTGCCTTTTTTTGTTAGTTAATATATGAAAATAAATAAAAAGAATTCATTAGTTAACTAATCTAAATTATTCAACTGGCTTTGAAAGAGCAAGACATGTAGATGTTTCCATCCTTTTTCAACTATATTCCACACACTATTCGATTAGTTTCTTTTCTATTGGCCATTTTGTGCACATGAATAATTAAACATTGTAAGTTTTGAATCAAAGCAGTTTGATCAAGCGAATTAACTATTGCTTGATCGGCTTTGATCGAACGGTTTACTTTACCAAATGGAAAGATACTTGTGGTGATGAAACAGTGAAATTGTGAATATATAAATATTAAGGTAACTACTGTCTTTTATCTAGCAATGTTATTTTTTCATTTAAAGTAGATTTAATTAACAAAAACAGTCTACAAAAATGAAACGGTGCAACGGTAAAATGATGGAATGGGCAGGAAATCACTTTTTACCTAGTAAAAGATGAAATCTTTTTCTTTAATTTTGCTTAAACAAAAAACAAAAACACAATTTTTAAATTTTATTTTATTTAAGGTTTTTTCCGATATTTCTTGTTCCCAATGGTCTACATCCATTTTCTATAGGGCGTTGATTTTTTTGGCGCCATAAATATTTCAAATACTGCACCTTTTTCACTTGTTTTCATTTTGATTTGTTTTTTGTTTTTGTGTTTTTTATTTGCTTTTTTTTATTTATTTTTTTTGTGTTTTTGTTGTGCGGAAAGCAAATTAGAAATGGCCAAATATATGACAAAAACTATTCAATATTTAATACATTGTCCAGTGGTATTGCACAGATCTAGAACTTTTCATTGAAATTTCAGTGCAGGTGTAAAGGCAATTAAATGCAAAAATTTTTTATTGCAAATTGAATGGACAAGCATCTGATAGTGAAACACCAGTGGACGTGTAACAGATGCTTCTTGTTCCGGCTTCAGTGGTTCATGTGAATTCAGTGCACTTGTTTTGTTAGCCACTATCGGCCCGTCTTCCGGTTACCAATTTTGATACTTTTCTACTTTTCTACTTATATTCCAAGCACCAGTCGGTCACATCTACTGTTATTAGATGATTCTACAGCTCTAATACAATCGCACAATTTGCCCATTTTTTAATATCAGAGCTTGTGCATTTGTAAATGTAAACACTGTACTAGAAGGCGGTTGCTATAAGCTCTTAATTAAATGCAACCAGATGCTGGACCCAAATTTTTGTCTTTACTTGTTTTTCGATTTCTTCTTTTTATGTTTTTTACACTTTTTTTCACTTTGTCCAGTAAACATTGATGATCAAATTTATATATAAACTTGCAAAGATAGTCCTATAGTGAACAGTTTTCATTATATTCGCGTTTTCAAATAGCCCAAAAAAAATAAGCAAATATAAGTCAACATGTGATTTAACAATTGGAAATATTTCAGAAATACATGCTGAGCAAGGTTGTAAAAGCTATTTTAAGACAAAAAGATGAAAAATGATAAAAAAACAAGCGCAAATTAAAATGTTAACAAAATTTATTTTCAAAAAGAACAAAAAACATTTTTAATAATAGTAAATTGATTGTGATTGTTAGTAATTTTATAAATTAGTTAATGCGATTAATTTAACTCATAAAAAAAGTTAATTGATTGTGATCCTGAAAAATCGTCAAAAAACATCAATAATGATTAAGTTTAAAAATGCTTAAGCTTTAGGATAATTATTCTTAAAAGTAAATAGACTTAAAATGATTAGACTTAAGAATTATTAATCTGAAGTAAAATGTAGAGAATAGTCAAAAAGTATTAAAAGTTTAATAAGAATAGCGGAAGTAAATGAAAAAAGAAAGTATTTTGTCTTCATTGACCGCCCAGTCTGCCTGTGTATCATCGGCTGACAATCAACATACAGACTATTATCATTTGCGGCTTGTGGTCGACCTGCCCCTGTTATCCTAGCCTGGCCAAGTCAGTTTTCATATGCAAATCGGGCCGACAATGGACCACTACCCACAAACAGGTCCAGCATGAAGGGTGCTGGCTATCTGGTGATGATTGGCCAAATGAAATTAAACGACAGATATTGTCTTTTTGCATTCTTATTTTTGGTTTCTTTTCAGTCCAATCTCTTTATTCCCTGTTTTTTCTTTTTTCTGAATTTAATTAGACTTTTTACGGTGGAATTAATTTCGCCCAAACCAGTAATAAAAATCTGTGCCATAGTAAAAGGGGCGTTTGATCTTCAAATGAATGTTGGCGAATCGGCACCAAGTTTCAACGTCTGTACAGATCAGCTTGCCATTGATTATATTTGCCAACAAATCTCAGCCCATTACAGTTGATGACGCCAACCTAAAGCCAACTTTTCTGATGGCGTCGACCTAAAGCCAACTTTGTTGGCGCTACATTGCCAATGTCCAGGTTCAATTTAGTCGTGTCCATGCGAACAAGATAAATGAGCAAAATTGTGTTTTGACCAAAACAAAAAAACTAGGGAATGCGTTCGAAATTGGCGCCAAACACTGATCACTTTCAATCAGAAGCCAAAACTCATTAATCTCAACTGATTGGTCCTTCTAACGCAACTCGGATAAATCCTAACTGTATGCAGATAAATCAAACGATATTGGCTACTAAATGGGCGTAAATGACCATTTAAAACTTACAATAAATGCTTTTCAAAAAGATACTTATGCATGATACAAAAAAGTTTACGTGGAGAATTGATAAAAAATCAAATTGAAAACAGCTGTTAAATATTAAATTAAACGTTATCATGCATTTTTAAAATCAAATCAAGAAAAATAAATACCTTAAAATCAAATTTTGAATTTGACAAAAACACTTGTTTGTATAACTAATTTTAGTTAAAATTAAGTAAAAAGGTAAAAAGTAAACTTAAAAACTTAAAAATAAAAACTGATGTCAAGTGTTATGGCTCGATTCACATGTTTATCATGTGTATTCACAATAAAGAAAATGCATTTTTAAAATAATTTTTATTTCTCAAAAAAGTATTTTCAGCTTTTAGCCGGAACTCAGTTATTCGCCAAAGCTCATTTTCAAACAAAAAAACATATTACTACAGAAAACCTTTCAAATTGTCATTGCCATATGTCATCTTTTTCCTGATGAAAAGAATTGTATAAATATCTGCAAAGCTATAAAGAAGTTCTTTTCAAACGTTAACACAACGTGTGAAAAATAATGGCCCAAGACAACTGTAGACAAAGTGGAATTTGTTATCAAATATAAATTTAATGTGTAAACATTTCTCTAAACTTTTAAATTCATGAGAAACTAATCAACTGTTCATCATAGTTCTACTTATATGATTTTATAGTTAAAGTCAAATTTCAATGGTTTATAATTCATTAAAATTAAATATGAAATTACACCTAAAAATGACATAAGCAAACATGAATCAACACACATTTTCATCTCTTGTTTCATAGTAGATGGAAATCATGTTTTGGTGCCAGTTTGCAATTAAATAATGCCTAATAAAAAAAAAGTTTAAGATGTTAATAAAAAGAATAAATGTGATATGAAAAGTTTTTTTAATTTGAACATTAATTTATTTAAAGTATTTTGTATAAATACTTGCAGTAATACCGAATTTTGATAAAAATACTAATGACAAAGACAAATCAATTTAACCCATAAGTAAAGTCCAAGCAAAAGTTTGACTAAAGTGGTAAAAAAATATATATATATATATTATGAATTTGACTCGAACAGGTCTAGTTACATTGTACGGATGCACAATGTACGCGTGTCGATTGTGGTTTGAAATAGTTTAAATAAGGATAAGTCAAGGGCATTTATAAAACCGCTCAAGGACATCTCAACATTGACTCGTGTATTTGACAAGCACAACTAAAATAAGCAAAACAGGTGGAAATTTATAAAATATGTGTAAAGAGTGCCAATAAAGTTGTTAAACTTTTATAAAATAGATAAAAACCTTAACTGATAAATAAAAGTATCATATAACAATTGAAAACAAATTATAAATAAAGTTTAATTAAATTTAACCTAGTTAAGTTTTAATTAAAATATTTGATAAAATTTTGATTTTTTGATTTTTATCTCGAACAATACAACCATTTCTTTAATTAAAATTTAAAATAATTATGTAAAATAGTCATAAAGTAACGTTGACCTAATAACTATTTTTTCCATAAAAAACGCTCTAGTATTTTATGCTTTGACAAATAGTTATAAAAAACATTTAATCTTATCCTGAATTTGATTTGATTAAAAGCCATCACTTATTTTGTGCTTAAGCATAAATTAACAAGTTAAATGTAAAGATCAATTGCTATTTTATTTTCTTACTGATTAAATTCTTTTTTTTATTATAAACTATTCTATCTTGTTTTATGTTCATTGTTCTAAATGATCCATCATTGTCAACTAATGCAGTGATTGTTCAATTTTAATCTTATGAATGTATTTTATTCCTTTTACACTTGCCCATCATTTTATAATACTGACCCGTTCAGTTATTCGAAATTGAAAGTTAAATTAAGCATTGAAAAGCATACATAATAACCATAGACAAGCATAGACAAGAACAAGTGACCGACGTGACAAATTGGTTGTTACATTAGACGCACATATTTATAATAGGCCTGTTTAAACAAACGGTTGTAGCAAAGAAAATAAAAAAAAATATTTCTATATTTCAAAATGTTTGACACATAGATGATGATCAGAAAGATTAACTGACGATGCAAATACTGTCTTTCCATTCTGAGAACATTATGTCATACAAGTATACAAGTGGCATTTGATTATTTGCTATGTGTTAAAGATAATAGTGAGCAATATGAAGACAAGAAACTCACTGAACAAAATATAGAACATCCAAATACCCGGAATAGTAAAGCGAAATAATGTTATTTTGACATGATTGAAAAAATTAAATGATGTTTATTTCGTAATCAAGTTGGCATGTATACTATTTGGCGTCCTCGTGTTTGCGTTGTGTATCAAAGTGTAAACCGTGTTTGCATCAGTATAAACTGGGAGACTATGTTTTGCATGTTGAACATCAATATGCCTGCAAGTAGCAAGGAGAAAATGTAAAATAGAACTTAAACACAGTTATTTGAGCTTAAATGATGTTCAAATTGATTTGTTTTAAATTTACAACTAAACAAAACTCTTTAACACAGTTAACTTAAAAAAGCATATTTTCATTTTTTACGTCTTTTTATTTAGTTTGGTATGTTATTTTAAAAATATCTTCACTTGAAACACAAATTTAATACAAATTTATTTCTTTTTATTTTTTATTTGTTTCATTGTCTTTTTTATTATCACCTACACTTTCTTTATTTGCATTTTCTGCTTTCAACTTTTCTAAATTTTCTTTTTTTTCTTTCAACTCTTTACTGCCTTCTTTTTTTTCTGCATCTCGGTTTGTAATTTTGTTGTTTATTAGATTATGTAAAGCAATAACAGAACGTACTAATGATGCCAAATAAACTGTTAGCATTTGATCGTTTGTTTGCACAAAAGTAGATTTTACAAATTCAGGTGTACTTGTATCTGGTAGCAAATTGAATATGTCTTGTAAAAGATATACAATATTGTGATTTATTGGAAGTTTTCCATTTACAACTAAATCTAGATATTTTTTTATTTCATTTATTTGCATATATAAGCCCTTTAAACCATTTAATTGGTTTGTTATTCTTTGAGACAACGTTCCTATTTTAAAAATAAAAAAATTAATAAAAAAGTACCAAAATTATAAAAAAATATTACCTAAAGTTGTGTCTTTAATATCTCGAAGTAAATGTTCAACACCAACTTCTTCAGCTTCTTCTGCGCCAATTTCACTAAGAACGTGTTCAAATGTTTTTGAAGTTGGAGTGCCATCATCATGAACTTCTTCAATTGAATAGTATGCTTCAGTTGGCAAGCCCATATCTTTTGGTTTAGCATCTATAATAACTAATACAGAATTCGCACAATATTTTCTAATTAAATCATTAATAGCAATGTCACTTTGATGTAATTTTGGTCCAGTATGGTACCAACCAACAATCCTTTCTTTTGAATTTACTTTTTTAAACATTGAATACATACTTTCTAAATAATCGTGATCTAAAAACCAAACGGATTTATCTCTGTCATCCTCATCAAAGGGCACTAAATATTAATAAGCTAAACATTAATGTTTATTAAATAATTAACTTTAGAAAAATTACCTGCAAAACTATTTGAAATATCCAATTCACCTTTAGCTTTAAAACTACCTAATAAAATGCCAACTACCCTTTTTTGATTACCTATCTTTCCCATTCTGTTAAAATGATCAACTACTGATAGCAGAACTAACGGATGGACAATCACTTTATTAACCGGCAATTCGGTAACAGCAAGTTTTCTTGGTAAAACATCTTTTTTCTCATCTGTTTTCACTTCTGTTTTAGTAGACATGTTGATTTAAAAATTTTAAACTTTAATTCAGTTTCCCTTAAATTAATTAAAAAATAAAAAAAATTAGTTTAAGAACAATCAAAGAGAAGAAACTAAATTAGTTAATTTAAATCCCAGCATCAAAATAATTACAAACTGCTTATTCACACTGTATTTGATGCTGCCATCTAATAAAAAACTACAAATAAACTATAAGCGGCAAATTTAAAAAAATTTTACTAAAATTTTTAAAATATTTTTAATGCTTAAGTTTTAAAAGTTTTTTTTTTTTAAATTTAACTAAAGCTGCGGCGGATATACCAATTAAATGTAAGATTAAAAGTTTGGCAAAAAATAATTTTAAATTTTAATTATATATATAATTTATTAAAGTAAATTATTTATTCATTTTTAATTTACAATATTTATATTTACAAAAATTTTTAATAAATATCCACTTTGTCCAAATTTTAAATATATAAATAATCTAAGTTATTAATTGGCAGTTTAATTCTAATATAGTTCTATAAACTATAACTTATATCATCATTAAAATTTATAAATTGATTAATATATAAACAATATAAAAAATCTTTAAACTTTTTAATATATTTTAACAATTTAAACTTAATATAATTAATTTAAAATAAATTTATATTAATAATTTTTAAATTAATAAACTATAACTTTTTAAACTAAATTAGAAATATAAGCATAATATATTTAAAATTTTATTATACATCACAAACTTGTTTACTTTTTAAAAGCAATTATATTATTGATATAAATATTTTCAATTATTTATATCCATTCATTCTTTAATTTTTGTTGATTTGTTTCCACTATCTGGTCTAAATCTGATTTATATGAAGGCGGTATTTCTGATGAATTTGAAGATAAAGTTTTGGACAATGAAGAAGACATTTCTTTTAAATTGCTATCTTCTCCTGTTTCAATACTAAATGGGTCATCTTTGAGTAAACTTGTAATTTTTCTTGCAAATAATGATCGTTTAACATTTGCATCCATTTCATAAGATTGTATTTCTTTTTTAATAACTTTATTTCCTTTAAAAATTTAAAAAATAATAAATAAATTTAAATAGCTATAAATACATACCATTGTTATGAGCATTAATATCACTATTAACACTTTCAGAACTTCTTGAAAATGGTTTAACTTTACTTCTAGTTGCTTCTATTAATTGTTTCCATTTATTATTGCCTTGATTTAATGCTGAATTACTCCCATTTATTAAACCTGAATTAATATTGCCTAAAAAACTACTATTCGCACGATTTCTTTTACTAGCTATACCTCTAGCTAAGCGTATAAAACGGTTTCTATTAGGAGATTTACCTTTTCCGTTTAAAACACCATTTAAAAGTAGATTGTTATTATTAATTAAACTTTGTTTTTCATTGGCATTAAGATTTTGCATAAGAAGAAGACAATCTTTATCAACACTGGCATTATTATCTAAATATAAACAATTAAAATCAAAACCTTTCATCAATCTTCGTTCTTTTTGTCGATCTCTTTTTCCTGTTGAAACTTGATTAGATAAACTTTGACTTAAATTATTATAGCTTCCACTAAGAGGTAAATTATTTTTAAGTACATTCGACAAATTCGAATGTAAAGAGGTGTGACAATTTCCTTCTTCTAATTCATCGGAACACTGACATTTTTTACAACAAAATTCTTTGCCACAATTATAACAAATATTATCATAAAAACCACATACAAGGGAATGATTATTACCATTGCAATGAGATGCACTAGGTTGGGAAGATAAAGTTTGATGCTTATTATTTCGTTTGCCCATTAATTCAATTAATTCAAATCTTAATGCTGATATATCTTGTTTAATTTCATTACAATCATCTTCTGTAACACCACGTTTCCTTTCAGCTATTCTTTGTTCATTAGTAATATATCTTCTAACTAATAATCGAATAACATTTTGATATCTATGATCTCTTTCTGTTGCTTGTTTTGCTTTTCTCTTTTTTTTGTATTATATTAATAATTAAAATTTTAATTAAAATTAAACTTAATAAACTTACTCTTATAGTTTTTAAAGCTTCATTTTTTGCAAATTTTGTTTGAGAACAGAATTTTCTTATTAACCATTTAGCTAAATAAAATAAAGATTTTGGTGTTGGTATGACATTAAAAGGAGGAGGAACAGTGGCCCCATCTTCAAAATAAGACATCCAAAGTTTGGTCCTAGCAAATTTCCATTCAGTATCAGCTTGTTCCTTTAAATATTAAAAATATTATATTATAAAAAAAGAATTAATAAATTAAATTTAATAAAGGAATATGAATATTTACACTTATGGATTGATAAGAATGATTCATCATTGCAATTAAAAGATTAAGTAGAACAACTACATTAATTACACAATATGAGCCAAACATTAATAAACCCCAAAATCGAGTATAGCTTTGTATTCCTGTCAATTCAAAATTTTCTAAATCAATCAAACCAAAACTTGCCCAAAATAAAGTTTGTGATGATTCAAATAAACTGAGTTTAAAAAAAATAAGTAAATTTAAAATATTATAATAATTATATAACTTACTTTGCAAATCTTCTCCATGTTAGACAAGCTTCATTTGCTGATTTAAGACTTTTAAATTTAAAACGACGATTATTATTATTATTAGGATTGTTTATAAAAGTTCCAGCGGTTGGTCTTAAATTAGTTAAATTTGTAATTATAGTAGTATTACCAATACAAACTTGTTTTTCCATATCAGCATAATACCATAAAAGTTGGTTCATACCTGTAAAATTTTAATAATTAAAATTTAAATATTATTTTTAAAAATAATAATTAATTAACATACCACAAGCAAAAGCAAATAAAACAAGTATATAAACTGAAAAAAATTTTAAAATATCAACAACCATTCTTCCTAAAGAAATTTGCAAAGGTCCTAAGTGAGGATTTACTGAAAATATATAAACTAGTTTAAGAGATGAAAATATATTTGCTGCCGCAAATAGTCCTTCAGCTAAAAGAATTGGATCAAATGCATCCCAATCTTCTCTCGGTAAAGATGCAGTTCCGGTGTGCATAGAAATTTCTTTTTGAACCTAAAAAATATAAAAATAATTCCTATAAATATAATTAAAACTTATTTTTTATTAATAATATTTACTTGTAAATAAGCAATTACACGTAATGTAATTGTAGCCACATAGAGAGAATTAGTAATAAAATCTAATATATTCCACATGTCACTCATATAATCAAATAAACCTAATTCCCAAAGTTGCTTTATTTCACTCCAAATTAAACCTGGAATTAAAATCTAATTAAAGAAAAATATTTTAATTAAACCTAGTTACCTATGACCCATGCTAAAACCATAAGCTCTATTAATGTAGGAGGTGCTCCTCGCTTCGTTATTGTTTTACTACTGGAACTAACGCCAAATATGTCAAAAGCATTTGTTTCAATGCGTTGTGAAGCTAATGCTAATAAAACTTTATATAAAATCAAAAATAACAATTATTAATAAAATAATAAATAGGTAAATCACGTATAAAATAAATTAAACTTACTTAAAAATGTCATATAACTTGCGGAATGGCAAATGAATTTGATAAAAGGTTTTTTTATAATTTGACCGAATTTTGAATAAGGGGCTACAATGTAAGCTAAAGCAAATATAGGAAATAAAAATCCTATGAATAAAATTTCTAAAATTTGAACTACAACATTTCTTCGTCGAAAACCAGGTAAACCCTCGTACCATATACTGGCTAATAATTGTTGCACATTAGCATGAGCACAAAATTTTTTTTGTTTGTATCTTTTAAAAATATTAAAATATTTAATTTTATTAAAAAAATGTTTTTTTTTTTTTAATTTAAATTAAACAAAAACTTACCTTATTGCCAGTTTGAGTCTAGCTAAATGCATTCTAGTTTGATCACATTCTCTAGCTACTACTGTACTTTGATTACTTTGTTCCGGTTCATAATTTAAAAGTACTTCAAGTTCATAATGAGTTCTGGTATGATCAAGTAAAGCAGTTGCAAAAGCTTGACATTGTTTACGTAATTCTACGTATTCAGATTTAAATTCTGGTTCTAAAAAACTTAAGCGTCTCAATTGCCAACTTAGTTCAAAAGCTGTATGTATTGGATCTCTTGAGCTTAAAGCTAAATAAAAAAAACAATTTTAAATTTTTAATAAAAATTACATTAAACAATATTAAGAAATTAGGTTACCAATCAACGATGGAGATGCAAGAGCTCGATAAGCATTAATTCTAGAACGAGAATATCGTAAACAATCAGATTGCAAAGCTACTGCACATTCTCGACATCCACAACGAGCATCATGAGGACAAGGAATAGGACTGATTCCACGATCAAGAAGTAATTTTATAATTTCGTAATTGTTTTTATGAGCAGCTAATATTAAAGGAGTTACATCAGAAGTAAAAGTTTCTCTCTCAAAACCTTCCCAAGAGTAAAGTGGTTGTGTAGGCAAACTAGTTACAGGTGCATTATTTATACCAGATGTAAATCCTGAATTTGAATTAATATTAAAAGAATTGTTTGCAGTATTGGCATCATCTGGACTTTCAGACGATGCACTAAAACCACTAGAATTTGCAGCTGTTAAATTAGTAGTTGATACAATACAATTTGAACTATTTATGCCATTGTAAGTTTCTTCATTTAAAATAGTGACTTTTGTATCTTCTGTACATTGAGACGTATCTTTATCCATACTAACTCGTTTTCTTAATTCAGAGGTTCCATCATTTCTAGCTGGTAAAAGAGTGGGTCTAGATTCAAAATTATAAGTTGAAGAAGAGGGAACTTCTGTAGTGGTGTTAATCACATGTCCTGATCCAGTATATAAAACATTATTATTATTATTGTTTTTACGATTTTTTTGTAATGCTTCTTCATAATCTAAAAGCAATTCTACAGCTTCGACAAATTCTTCGTTAATCGCATGTAACAAAGAATCTCTCATTTCTACACCACATTCAATTAATAATTCAATCATGTCTAAATTTTCATTATCAATTGCCATTAACAAAGCAGATCTACCAATCGGGTCGGTACAGTTAATGTTAAATTGAGATTGTCCTGCTAAAATAAAAATCATTTTTATTATTATTGATAAAAATCTATTTTTACCTTGAGTTGCATTAGATTTAAATGTGGCGTTATCTGAATTTAAATTTGTTTCTAAATTGGATGCCATTTCTATCATTCTTCTAACGCCAGCTAGATCACCACGTTCAACAGCTAACAAGTAACGTTTTTCGTACAAAGTTAATTGTTTACTCGGTCCGTTAGCCGAAGTGTTAATTCCAAACAACAAAGGCTTACTTGAATCACTAGCTAAATTGTCTAAATTTAGTTTAAATATGTTATTGTTTAACATATTTGTAGATGATTTATTGTGAGTTGAATTTTTAGTTAGATTAGAAGTTTGATTTAGATAAGCAGATTGAGATGCTAAAGGAGTGACTTGTTGATTATATTGATTTTGTAATAATGAAGAGGATGGCAACGACTGGGAATCATGAGTAGGATGTGTCGACTGTGATAAATTGGTAATATGAGTAGCATTGGTTTCTTGGTAATCATAGGTAGTTTGTAAACTACTGGCACCTCCAATAGATCCGCCTTGAGTGGCAAAAGTAAAATTATTGCTGCTGGTTGCACTAAAAGGAGGAGATTCATGAGTACTTTTTATGGCCAAGTTGTTTTGAGACATGCAATGACCAGTGTTAGAAGATTTTCCGGGTGAAGTTTTAGGTCTGTATAGGCCACATGTATGAGGCATGGAACTGCGACTACCCAATTGCTGAGGCATACTGGCCGTAGTAGATAAAGTGGATGCAGAAGACAATAACTGATTACTTAACATGGAATATTGTTTGATAAGAGGTGTGCGACTAGACACACTATCATTGTCGGCCATCAAAAATGCGTTTTCACTGGAATTTTTATTAAACAAAGGCTCAGATGGAGAGCAAAGGGCTGTTTCTAAGGAATTATTAACCTGCAAATAGTCCAAAAATAAATCTCTGGAATAGTTAGAATCGCAACCAATCCTTCTTAGCAAATTGTTGCGGTTTTCTGTAGAACCGTCGTTATCTGAACAAATATCCATTAACACCGACTCGTGTGCCATACTAATGGAAGGGCTTAGTGTTACATTTAAAGGAGTTTGCATAGATGCAATACTGCTAGTATAAGTGGTAGTGGCGGTGACTGCTGAAATTAGTGTGGTTGTTATTGACTGCCCATCTTCTTCTTCTTCATCATCGTTGTTAACTTGATCACAGTTTTCTTTACTTAAAGCACATTTATTGGAAAAATTTAACATTTTTACAAAAAGATTATTTTTTAAATTGAATTATTGTTTAAAATTTATATATCCTACTCAAAATGCCACTTTTGAATTCAATTTGGTGTTTTTTGATAATTTATGGTTAAACAAGCATTTTCATATTTAAATAGAACGAAATGATTATTGAATTGAATTTAACTAGAAATTGATTTTATATTTGAAGTATTTTCACCAAAAGTGAACTAGACTAAATGAATCGAAAACTGGCGCTAGTAAAAAGTATTCAATAGGATCGTCTGCCATGGCTGCAAATTTGTTCTATGAAAAAATTTATTTATATATAGACATGGAAACTTATGGATATTTTATAAATAGATCTGTATAAGGATTTGTGGAGGAATTTGTGGAGATATCTGTGGAGAAGTATATCAAACAAAGCCATATACAATTTGATCTAAATGTGTAAATGTTCTAATGTTTAGTTTACGAGACAATGGTTTTATATTTTATAATGTTTGGTTTCTAGTCAACATAATTGCCATATATTACCAGGCGTGCGGTTGGTGACATAAACAAGTCAGGTGTGCTTTGAACCTAAAGATCACTGTGTTAGGCGGGTTTTAAAAAGAAAAGTAATTTCAAAAATTATTTAGACGAATGTTGAAGAAAACAAATTAGTCAACTTATAAAAAAATGAAACTAACTTAATGATTGAAATATCTTGTGCAATTAGCAATACTAATAATGACCTATTTGTAATGCCCTTCAATAAACTAGGAGCTTAATTTAGTAATTAACTTTAATCATAATTGACATTGAATCAACAGTTTGACTAATCAGCAAATTCTCCATTAAATATTTAGTTGCAAAAAGAATTAAAAAATTAACTTTTTGATTAATTTTACTTTTTTGATAAAATTAAATTTTCTTCATGCATGCTTACGTAAGATAGGTTATTTATTTATTTTTATTATTTTTTTGCTTAAATCTAGTGAAGATCATAAGATATAATTAGGGCGGAAGTATTTTGAATTAAAAGTATTTATTATGACAACAGTAAATTTTTGTTATTTTCAGTTAAATTTAAGTGCCTTAAAAAATAAACAGTCAACTAAATATGGTAAAAACATTATAAATTAAAAGAATTTTTTTAATCTTACTTATGTAATTCATTTTTTTAGTCTTAAACAATAAAAATCATAATAATTTGAAGTAGACAACAGTTTAAGAAGGTGAATTTTTGAAACATGGGTGGAGAACTGAATTATATTATAAGTTTCAGGAAACTTTGACCAAGATTAACATGATACATAATGATTTAATATAGTGACTAATGAAATTTAAATTATACGGCTTAATATAGAAAAAAAATGTAAATAATGAACTGATTAAAGTATTTTGAAACAAGCAATTTATATTAAATATATAGAATAGATTATTTGTAGCTTAAATTTCAATTAAACCTGTAAATTATGAAAGCGCTTATTATTTTGAAAAAGTTTTTAGTTATATTTACATAACATAAAAATTCATTTTAATAAATCGAGTACATATAAATACAAGTAAAATATTGAATGTAAATCATTAAATTAAAATTAATCTTATCACATTTTGTCAGATTGCCTAATAAAATTAATTACATAAGTCGAATTTAATTAAGGTTATAATTGAAAAGTTATTGAGTGAAATGAATCAATAATAGCAAATTCAAGTTCGTTCTTGAGATTTGTGTAATCAAGTGTGTTATAAAAATTATGATGAAAAAACAGGCCATTATAGTGCTAATTAACGCTAGACAAAGATGGTTTGTGAACGAATTGAGTTTTGATAAAAAAGTTAAAAACAAAACTAAAAGCAAGTAAAATAAAAGTTGCGGTTAATTAAAGCAGTATTTCTGGGCCAACTGACCTCTCTACTGACTGGCTGAGTGTGTCAGACCCATCTGCAAAATGGTCCAAATCTGGCTAGTTGCACCTTTTTTGACTGTGATCGCTAGCTTTTGATACATGTATAAAAGGTGCGGGCCATGTAACGGCATTGCACACACTGTTTAGCCAGTTTGGCCGAATTTCAGACTTGGAGACAATTAAACTGCAGATTTAAACTTTAAAACAACCGACCAGATGGGAAACATGGTTGGGTCGATTCGAATCTTGATCTCGAATTTTGTCTTAAGAAAGTATGGCAAAAGATATTTTAAAAACTGCGCAACTCTGAAAACAGGCCATACTCCGCAGGTGCATGCAACTGGGCATACGTGCCTGGTCGGTTTGAACATTTGATGCTTTTAATTAATTAGTAGTTTGACCTAAGACCGGCTTTTCATTATCCTCACTTTTGCTCCGCTATTCAAACAAAAAAGATTAATCTTACTAATCTTAAAAATCTGATGATCAGATTGAATTTTTGCATTTATTTTAAATCAAAAACAAGTTTGGTACTAGTCAATATTCATGAAACAATAAATTGTCTTTTCAAAGGATTTGAGAGAAATAGATTTTTTTGAATTATTGATAAAACTAATTGGTCAAAATAGTCTTTAGCCAATGCCGACGGACTATTCTGAACTAGATATGGCCTGTTTTAAACGGCAAACATTAAACTATTGAATTCTAAACTGCCTATTCTGGTCTAAAATGGGCTACTAAATAGTATTTTACTATGACTATGTTTCTATCTGAATAGGTGGTGGCCGTGTTTGGTTCTGGTCTCTCCTGTCCGTTGTCCTGGGCAATGCGTTTGTAAATGAGGTTAATAACTATTTCGCTTCTTGTATACGCTTTTCAATTGAATCTTTGTTGGCCTTATACCGGATACAGACACAGGAGAACAAGTGCAAAGACAAAACACTTAACCAAAGTCTGTTTTAATAGTGAAAATTCTGTCAAATATTCTTCTAACCTCAATCACAATTTTAATTTAATAATTTTAGGTTTTATTTTAGATATTGATAATAATTTAAACCTAAATTCTTAAATATTTTTCTTATTTTTTATCTTTTTCTTAAACTTTTACTTACCTGCTTTTTTTCATTTTTGGTTTATCTTTTATTGAAAATTTTTTCTAACTAAATATTGTTTCAATTTTAAATACTTGCTCGCACCTTTCATAACCCAAAAACAGTGGCCTAAAGACCGGCTTTAACAAGGTTACACGAATATAATTTTTATTGATAAAAACAATTTTTTATTTATTTAATTACCATTTTTACAACCACAAAATTGTTTATATTTTAGCTACATTTTCTTGATTATAAAATTTTGATTTATTTAAATCATGTAAATCATATAAAATAAATTTTTGAAATTAAATTTTTAAATTTATTTTAACAAAACTTAAACATTAATTTTTCATTTTTTTTTTCTATTAATACAACTTAATTACTTTTACTTTAGAAACTTTGTTTTTTCTTAAAATAAACTTCTTTTTTAAACGTTTAAAAATATATTAATTAAAACTAATATATTATATACATTTATATAATTTATTTATAAAAAAAAATATATTTTACATATCATTTTTTAAAACAATTAATGTATTTTTTTTCAATCAAGTAAAAGTAATATTTGTTTGTTTTTTAGTATTTTTGTTTTGTTAAATTTTTTTATTATTCCCTAATTTAGTTAAGTACTATTTTGATCTATTTATCTATTATAAGTTTGATGAAAAATATGATAAGTATAAAAAGAAACGTTATTTTTAAAAATCTTATTTATAAAAATTTGGCCACGAAAAATTAGCAATTAGTTGCTTTAAAACTTTATTTTTTATATTGAATTGGCAATTTAAAATGATTTATAAGTGAAAATAGTTTAAATCAATTTTGGAAAAAATTTTAAAAATTAAAAAAATATTTAATATCATTGATGAAATTTTTTTTGTAATTTTTTAAATGGCTTCTGCAATTCAATAAATGTCCAATCAAAGGTTATTAAGCCAAACTTGATTGTTTCTATTTAACAGGTACATTAAAAGTTTAGCCAATTGAAGTAAATGAAATTTTAAAATCAACTGATGATATTATACATCAGCCTTGAACTAAAGTCAAATGAACAAATTTATCAAAAACGATTTTAAATCAAATTTAACAAGATTTGACAATGTTAAAGTGAATAAATTGTCTAAAATTTTTTCAAAACAAACAATCAAGTAAAATTTTTGATGCATGTCAATTCAATCAAATTAAAATAAAGACAAAATATTTGATTTTTTTTAATTTTGTTCTAGAAATGGTTGAATACAACAAAACAACTACAACATCAATTAAGGCTTAAATATTATCTAAAACCATTCGCTTGAATTAAATGTGTTATGTCTTTTGTCCTTTTTTTTATAAATCTTTTTAAATCACTTTTATCTGGCAACCGGTTATTCATCATTTTGATTGCTTTGTTAGAACTCTACTAAACTTGGCCTTTATCATAAGTTCAATTTTTAATTGACATTTTAGTTTTACTACACTGTTTCAGAGAATAAATCATCAAATTGAATTGTTAATAATCAACTTTAATAATTGTGAAAATAACTTGACCATTTAAATTTAATAGTTTTATGGTTAAAAATAATAAAAAAAAATAAATAAATAAATAAAACTACTCAAAATATTTATAAATTTAAAAAAATTTTAAATTTATCAAAATTAAATTCAATAAAATATTTAAAATATTTATTTTTAAACAATATGTATAAAAAATTTTATAATATAATTTTTTTTTACTTTTAGTTAAAAAAATTTAACCATTTTGCAGGTCAAAATGTAAGTTGTAATATAATTTCAAAAATATATAAATTATGTTAAAAAAAAATTGATTAAAGATGCTTTCTAAAATATAAAGTAATAAAAAAAATACATTTTTTTAAAATTTGTTTAATTTTTTTTTTTTTTGACAATTTTATTAAATAATCATTTTGGAACAATGCCATCAAAAAAAAAATCTTAGTAAACGTGGCAGAAATTTTTTATTTAAACTGATTTGCATGCAAAACTTGTATTAAACAATTTTTTATTTAAATCGAATTCTAAGGTAGATATAAATTGTGTTAAAGATACAAAAATTTAAAGGTACTAAACAGTCAAATATGCTCCATAATTTTAACTTAAAAAAAAAAAAACAAATTCAAAATAATAAAAAATTTTAAATTGACATTTTAAATGATTTTTTTATGTAATTATTCAATGTAAAAAATATGTGGAAAATGATTAAACTATAAATTAAAATTAGATTATTTGTTTAAATTAAAATATTAATTTTTCAAAAATTTAATAAAAAATTGTAAAATTTTATTTAAACTAAATTTAAAAAATAGAAATGTATAAATATAATTTTTTTAATGAAATAAAGTTAAATTTTTATTAAAATATTTTAATTTTAAATTTGAAAAAAAAAAATTTGTCAAATTATACAACTTAAAAAATTTATAAAAAAATTAATTATATAATAATAATTAAATAAAATTTGTTCTATATAAAATTTATATATATATAATTAAAAAAACAAATTTATATTTTTCAAAAATAATAGAGAAAATAAAAAATTAAAAAATAATTTGATTAGAGGTCACTTAAAAATTTGTTATTTTATAAATAGTTAACTTTTTAAAAATTGAAATTTAATTTTTATCAACAAACCAGTCTGATGGTAGTTCAATTTATCTTAAGTTTTATCTAACATTAGTTCAAAATAAATACTTGAGCAGTATCTTAATTGCAAACTGAACTAGTATTTCAAACAAATGTCATCTTGTTTTATTTAAAAAGATGAAAAGTAAAACTAAAAAACTACTTCATCTTTAAGCGTCCCGTTAAGTTGACCTTTAGTTGATATAAGATTAAAAAAAGATAATCTAAATATATTAAATAGTTAGTACATAGCCTACTAACTTACTTGTTTTCAATCAAATTTAATAAAAAACTTAATAATCAAGCATGTAGTTTTGTCAAATGCACTACTGTAGTGTGTTTGTTTTAAACTAGATTAATTTGACTTACAATTAATAAATGGAAAAAAGATGAGATTTGTTTCATAGCGAAAATTGTCACCTTGAAGCTTGTTAAAATGTTTCAAGAACAAATTTTTAAGTTAATTCAGTTTTTTGTTTTTATTTGCATCAGGTTAACCACTGATGAGTCTAAAGTAGTAATAAATTTTTTTTTAAATCCGATTCACCTGTTTTAATATATTATTTAAGCGCATTGCTATTATATAGTTAAATATGCATTTTTTACAAATAAAATGTATTCTAGACTTAGATGCAAAAAATATAAAAAAAATTTCTTTCAAGTTTGTTATTCCTTTTATTTTGATGGTTTTCATTTCATTTTCAAGTTTTTTCTTTAATAAACTTTTTTTATTTAATACACGCTTATGTTTTTTTTTATTTTTTCATTCTATTTTTTTATTCTTATTTTGTAGGTTAAGAAGCGAAATTTGCAAATTTTGTGCTCAAAACGAAACCGTCAAAAATCCCATGCCACAAGTGAAATTTGCAAATTGCATACACAAATTGTAGCTTTTTACATTGAAGCAATTATTATGCCACTTGATTCAAATAAAAAAAAAAGGAAAATAAAATGATGAAAAATTAAGTAATTTTATATGAATTCACCACAGTAACTGCTTAATTTTGAGTACAACCGAAGGCAACAAGTGATTAAAAAATTGAACTTTAAAAAAATCAACTTTATAACGACAAAGGTTGTTTTTTTATTTGATCAATTAAAAAACCATGTCTAGACCTTTAAAATTGCAACACAAATTATTTAAATGAAAAAATTAAATTAAAAAAATATTTAAAAATTAGATTTAAAATTATCAATTTATGTGAAAGCTTTTTAGTATAGCATTGATTATTTAAAAATCCAATGTCTGTGGACAGTATTTAATTAAAATAGTTGAATGAATAAAAAACAATTTTAATAATTTATAAAATTAATATCTTGTCTTTTGTTTATTTAGAAACATTGATAATTAAATTTTTCACAAAAAATCTTAAAACCTTTTTAATGTTAATTTGATTTAATACTTAAAAACCAAAACTTTATTTTTTTTAAATTTTACTTGTAGCGTTCAGCAAAAAAAATATTTTTTTTTAAAGCTCTTGTTAAAGGTGAACTGCTCTTTGAACAATTAGAGACAATGAAAGAATATTTAAAAAATTCAGAGTCTACTTATTCAATGAATGTTATTGTGAATAAAGTTTAATTTTGAAAATAAATATTTTTTTAATATTGTTGATTTCCTATTGCTTTCTTAAAAAAATAACGTAAGCATATGTTCAGTGTTTCTAGATTGAAGATGTAAAAAGCTAACAGGTGTGACTTTTAAAAGGCTTTTGTTTACTAAGTGTTAAAATTTTTTTATCAGATGTAGGCAACCAATAAATACAAATGAAAATGTGCTGAGGTATTATTACCAAAGATAAAAGGTTTTTGAATTAAGAAGGCGTTGAGTGGCAGATTTGTGCCAACATAGGTTATACTTATATGGTCCTTAAATTTTGGGTCTACACTAGCTAGCGCTACAATCTTGTTTGAAACAGCTAACTTACCTGTGTTGTCCAAAAGTGAAATCCTAATTCGGTCAAATGTTGGCCTGAACAAATGAAAAGTTAATTCAATCATTGGCCTCATCACGCATTCGACATTTGTAACCGAATGCAGATCAGTCAAATACCTGACTATTCGATCAGCCAATACGGTGACTTAGTGGGCTAATATAACTTGCTTTTGTGGCGCTAGTTATACACTTTCCAATAACCGACCCTTTTACAGTCCTTTATAAGTTCTAATCTGAACAGCCCTTTACTGCATTCATTCTTTAAAAGTCAAAACAGGTGCACACCTGGTCTATATAAAAGCCACTGTTCTGTTTAATGTGTCTGTCATTTAGAAATTCGCATCTCATTGGTAAACTAATTCTGATTTTTGATTTTGTGCTTTTCACTCATGTAAATGCACACATCCTTATTTGATTAAGTATATATTTCAATAAATTATTTTCATATATACACGTGTAATCATTCTTGTTTAGTTTGATTAAGTAGTTTGATGCAACAGATCACTTTAACTACATACTTCGGATAAATCTCAACTCAATTGCAAACTTTTACCAATCCTTCGTGTGTGTATTTTAAAAGGTTTTAAATCAACTGCTACACTTGTTATTATTTATTATTTATTATTTATTTATTTTTTCTTTTTAAAAACATTTTTTCTAATCATCTCAAATGGAGACTTGTGTATAGTTCAATTTATTAGTTTAGCTAAAATTAAATATATTTTTCAAGGAATATTTGTTTTTCAAAGTGCAATTTTTCAATTTTTAGTGTGTTAATTTATCCATCCATAATTCACAATGTTTAAGTAAGTTTTTTTTTATTAAAACAACAATTACAACTATCTTTGATATCATTCAAAATTTGTGTAAATATTAAATAAATTTTTATTTTACACAATAATTGACTATTTTTTTAAAATAAACTTAGGTTTTACAACAAATAAATACAACAAAAAAATTTTGATTAAAAAGTTGATTAAATTGACTTTTATATGTTTTTCATTAATATAAATAATATTTATTAATAATGAAAAAATCACTTAAATCTTCTTTGATTGAAAATGGTAAAATTTAAGTAAACGTTTAAAAGAAACACTTTTTAGTCAAATGCAGATCTAACTTGTTTTAATTTCGCTTATTTTCAGACCCTCAATTTTTTTTGTTA
Source organism: Pyemotes zhonghuajia (assembly GCA_025170145.1). NCBI lineage: Eukaryota > Metazoa > Arthropoda > Arachnida > Trombidiformes > Pyemotidae > Pyemotes > Pyemotes zhonghuajia. The sequence continues at coordinate 11,724,889 of CM045845.1, forward strand.
ATGCCAAGTTTTAACTGCTACACCTGTTTCAGGCCGGTTTGCCCGGCTTGTCAATAAGGCATGTACTGTAAAGTAGGCGTGTTACCATCGGAACATTTAAATGGCCTTAATTTGTAATTGTAAAAAAGTGGTCTTATTTTCTGTTTTTTATTTAAATTTTTAGTCATTTATATGACTTTTATATTAAAGATGTGTTTTTTGCTAGTTTCTTATTATATCACATCCTTGTCTATTTTAATTAAAAACAAAATAATTTTTTTTGGTTCTTTATTTTTGATCTGCTTTTTTCTGTCATCATTGAATAAAAGCTTTTTTTCAGTTAATACCAAGCCTAAAATCAGCTCACTTTCTACTAATTTGCCGCTTCTATTTAAAGCAATCAAATGGATAGCGTAAAGTAGTTGCATTATTGATGTATAATATTCAGCAACAGTTAAAAAATGTCTGAAACCTTAATAGCAATTCACTTAATTGTTTCAATTGCTGTTTATGTTTTTTTGATTTGGTTTGATTTTGTTTTTTTAAATTTTGCTTCAAACCATTTTAAATTCATATATATATTTATAACTGAAAAAAAATATATATTTATTTATATATATTATAAATGTTATGCTTTTTTTTTTTTACTTTTTTTTCTTCACATAATTAGCCGTTTTTTTTTCAAAATTTACACTTTTACTTCCGGTTGAGCCAATTTGATCTTTGTGGAATAACAATTAATTGAGTTTAAAATTAGTTTAAATTTACTTAAAATACCCGTTTTAAACGCCGGAAAATAACCATTGGCCTGAAAAATAATTAAACTATATATAGTTTGATTAGGATAAAAAGATATTTTAACAGCTGCTGGCGATGCTATTTTAAATTTTTATTTATTAAAATTATAATTAGTTCGCTTAATTTTAAGTTAAATTTTATTAAAAAAAAATTCAATTTAATCAATTAAGATTATATTAGTAAATTTTAAAATATTACTTAATTTTATTTTTTACAAAGTTTTTCTTATATAATTTTTTAACTTTGAATTTTTTTTTTTTTATTAACATATTAAAAAAATTTTATATTATTTTATTTAAAAATTTTTTAATTAATTTTAAGTTAAGTAATTTTAAGCGTAATTTCTTATTTTAAAAAATACAAATTAAAAAAATAATTTTATTAAATTATACATTTCTTTTGTTATATTTTTATTCAATTTTTAAAACAAATTAATTGTTTAAATTTTTTTCAAATATTTTTTAATCTATATGATATATAAATTCAAAAGAAAAAATATTTTTTAACAAAAAACGGCTTTTAACTTTAATATGAAAATTGTTCTTTAAATATGGGATTATTATATACTAAAATCAAAAAAGTGAGTAAAAACTTGTCTAAATATAAAAAAAAAATAGCTTAATGATGACATAATTTTACTTTTAAAAACATAATTTCACTAATGGTGACTATCCATGCTAAGTTTGTGACCATAATGGATCCACGCTGCAGTTTGACTAATGAATTTTTTTAATTCTATTTAAGTCAATCATATACTTAACTATTTTATTATTGAGTTTATTTAATTTTTTTAATACACTTAATCATTAAGCATTTTTATTTATTAACAAAAAAATTTGAAAAGTTCAATTTTAATTAAATCTAATCATTTTTGTTGTTTTTTTTTTTTTTGCAGGTTTTTTCTAAGCAGTATATTGTTGCTTTGTTTTTTATTAAATTTATCTTCCGGTCAAACCAATAAAAGCAATACTGAAAATGGGTTAGCATTTTCTACCTCAAATATACCTGATGAAACATTGACCGCAAAAGAATCACAACAGGTAGTTAGTCAATTATCACTTGAAAAAGAATCAAGAGAACATGTAGCACAAGCTTCAGATCGTTCAAATTCTCGTTTTGAATTATCTTCTTCACAATTAGAAGAGTTAAATGGGTATGCACCTGTTCGTAAATTGCCTCAATTTCCATCTGATTTAAATTCAGCTAACAGTGGTCAACTTGCACCAAATTTTCAACGTCAACCACAAATGATTTCTGTTATTTCTGGTGGTGCATCATTACATCAAAGTGTAAGTTGGAATCCACCAGCAACACAAAATCCACCACAGTCGAATTCAGCTTTTAATAGTGGTTCGTTTGCATCAGATTCTGTGCCATCTTCGCCCATACAAAATATACCTTCTGCTTATAATAGCTTTGGAAATAGTTTACAATCTGAACCTTCATTTGTACCTTCTTCAGCACCTAAAGTGCATTCTTCATCTGATTTTTCAAATCAACCATTCAATCGCAATTCACATGATAATATTAGCCCGCAGCCCCAATTTTTGTCTAATAAACCAAACGAATACATTAGAGCGTCAGAACCAACGTTAATCAATACTTCTTTATCTAGTTCGTCTAGTTCATCTAGCTCGTCTAGTTCATCTAGTTCTTCTAGTTCGTCTAGTTCATCTAATTTGCCTAATTCAAATGTAACACCGAAAATTCAAACCAGTTCTCAATCTGTTAAACCTAAAGCATCTCATACAGTGGTAAAAAATGGTGATGGAAAAAAAGATGACGTAGTTATATATTATTATTATTACTATGATGATGATAAAAATAAAACCAGTTTATCTAGTGCATCATCTGTTTCGGGCAACAATAATCAGGCAGATATTATTCCATCATTGGAACAATTTGATCCACCAAATATGGCTAAAAAAAGTTCAACTGATTTAAAAAATAATGTTCAACCTTTAATACCTACTTTGTCGTCTGTGCGAGCTCCACCTACACCAGCTAATAAAGTGGCTGAATTGAAATTTGATGGCAACACATTTAAATTTGATACAACTGGTTTTACGCCAATAACTACAACACCAGTTACAACTACCAATTCTAGACCGAATGATCGAGGAGTGCATGTCCACAATAACCCGTTATACAATGGTAAGCAACGAACAGAGTTTAACTTAATTTTGATAAAAAATAATTTGATCAATAACTTATGCTTGTTTTTTTTTTGCGCAGTTGATCATAATAAGCATCTTTTAGAAGATGGTTTAGCTCGAAAACCAAATAATCAGCAGGTGCCAGTATCTTCGGGTCCGGCAACTCAACCTGCTGTTATCAGTCGATCTACCGGTAGTCAATCAGTGAATCAGTTAAATGCTTTGCAATTAAATGCCATCAATAATGTATTCCGGTATCAAAACGGATTCAGTGGTTTAGGACCGGAAATGGATCCGGCCAGACAGGCAGCTCAAAACTTCGGCCTGCATCAGCCAAAAGGTAGTCAGAAATTTCCGCCTAAACTGCCCGGCACTGCATTTGCCAATTTTGGCTCAGAAGGACTGCCAGCTGAGTCATTTGAGGCCGGGTCCACAACGTTGAATCCGCCGGTCAGGAGTGAGTCTACCTTGACCTCTTTGCCCTTTAGCACTGAATCCGCTCCGGCTGGAATTAGTCAGGCAGTACATGTGCATGCTCATTCCGCTGAGCTAACCACAGTTGCATCTAGCCCATCACCTATCACTTTTAGCGCTTTCTTAACAAGCACTTCCGTTAATAATGACTTACCTGGTAAAAAAAACATTCATTTAAACTTAGCTTGTTTAGTTGTTGCTACTTTTCTTAATACTCAGTTTTCTGAATACTGTTCAGTACCCTTGTCGTTAGATTCTTTGCAGATTTTGCATTTTTATAGTTTTATTGCGCATCATCTACTCATGTGGATAAGTATTTCCATCAAACTTGATTGAGCAACAAACTTTTAAGTTTGAAACAAGCTAGCTAATTAAATTATATATAAACTTGCAATATAAATCATTTAAAAATTAGTGCTGTATATCTGCTTAACACAGAATTGGCAAACACTTATCCCTTGATTTTGATTGATTTTTTTTTTTAGATCAAATAGTTGGCAACAAGCAGCCAGCCAGTGTTGTGGTTATAAGTACTCCGGTTTCAATACCTGTGACAAGTGCTTCTACTACCACAAGTACCAGTGTTAGCACTAGCACCTCAATTCCAATCACAGTGAAATCGCCTGAGCCAGAAAGCGGAGAAACTGAACGCAAGCCATTTGGACGAAGAAGATTTGGAAACCGCGAACGAGGATCTAATGTTTTTAGTGCACCAAGTAGTCGAAGCTCTAGTTCTCCCGTTTTGTCCAGTAGATCCAGATCTAGGAACACTAATCCTGGTTTGTTGAATGGAGGATCGAGCACGACCAGTACCACAACTGCAAGACCACGTGTGAGGTCTACTACAACAGCGAATCCCAACGTACGATTAAATGCGCCGAGAAGAGGCTTTTTTTCCAGTCGACGAAATAAACAAGATCAAGGCGAACAGCCCGTCAACAAAGAAGAGAAAAAAACACAAAATGTATTTAATAATAGCAGCACGCAAACAGTTGCACCTGTAATCAATTCGAACACAGCATCTGCAACCACTAGGAAATTTGGTTCGGGTTCAGTTAGGCGTGGATTTGCACCTAGAAATAAGGCTAGTTCTGATCCGTCCGGAACAGTGACAGCTGCTAACGGGGCATCTGTAACTACCCCAGCTAGCTTTACACAAGCCACTCGTTCCACTACCAGCAACTTATCTGCCAATAATGCATCAATCACTGTAAATAGAGGTCCTTTAAGAAGACCTTCTTTTTCCCGGAACCGTCCAGTAAGAGGTCGCAATGGCTTGGTTAAAAAAGATGAAACAACTGCTTCCTCTTTAGACAAATCGGAAGAGCTTTCTTCACCAACTTCTGTTTCCACCAATGTCACACCCAATACAGTCAGTAATGGGGATAACATCGACAAAAGCAGTTCTGTTGCCGAAACAAGTGATGGCAGCACTTTGGTCACAGGCACTTCCGGTAGTGAAGGTACTTCTTCTACAGCTGAATCTACCACTTCCAGTAATGTGGCAAGTGCTAATCCACGTACCCGAAATAATCCACTTTTCCGTAATCGGCCCAGATCTAACTTGTTTGGTAACCGCAGCAGAACTGTGTCCGCTTAAAAGTTCACATCAATTCAGATCTATCCAGTTGTTGTAAAACATATTTACTATTAAACTTGCTTAAAACTCAAGGTAAAGTTTGAGTCTGTTTTTGTTGCAAAAATTCAATCACCATTTTTCACAATGCAGCTTAAAAAAATTGTTTGAAAAAAACCAAAATAATACGCGCAAATTATAATTAATAATTAATTAATTAATCATTTTTAATAATCAAACACGTTTATTATTTATAATATTTGTGTATTTTGACACCATGTGAAATTATGTAATACACTTATTATAGTGTTTTGTTTTAAATTTATTTCAACTTACAACTCATTTATTTCATTATGAAAGTTCGATTAATTTTTACTTTGCATTTTCTACTATCCAATCTTAATTCCAGATGCAAACAAAATTATAAGACCAACAGCAATCACCAATCACCAACATTTAACTAATAAACATTTTGTAAACAATTCAAATTAAAAATTATATAACATTAATTTAGACAATAAACTTTTATTGCTAATTAAAACACTACATAAAACAATTAAATATTTTTTACATATGAACACAATGTAACGTTGACTCAAATTGTAAATTAGTTTTTTCATAAATTACGAAAATCAAAAAAAAATATAAAATAAATATAAAAATTTTTAACAAAAAAATATTTGGTAAATAAAAACTAAAATTATTTTTAAGTTTGAACTTATTTATTTGTTTAAATAAAGTTTAAATTTATATAAATATATTTTTTTATTAGATACGTGTCATAATAAAAAGAAGTTAATTTTGTTTTATTTAAAAAATTTAACTATAAAAAGTAATTAAGAATATTTAAATTTATAAATAATTATAAACTGTTTTAATTTTAATTAAAAACACTAATAATTTAACTTTTAAATAATAATTTTTATTATATTTAACTTGTATTTTTTTTTTCAAATTATTTTTTAATTTAATTAAATGTTTATTTTAATAATTTATAAAAATATAATAAATTATTGAAACATTTAATTTTAAAAAAGAAAATAATAAAACTTATTGTTTTCCATAGTTTTATTGTTAAATTTAACCAAAATATTAATATTTGAAAAAAAGTATATTAGTTAACAATGTCTAAAAAGTTAAGAATTTTTTTTTTAAATAGAAAATTGAATGAACATAAAATACAAAATGAGTTGCATATTTGCTTTTAAATTAAATTGAAACATTTTATGAATTCAAAAGTTATTTGATTGGAAAAAATATTTCCATTATTAAATATTTTATCAATTTTTCATTTTAAAGTATTAAAATTTTGCTGCGTACATTTTTATTAGTCAAAACTTTTAAGAATCGTTTCTTAATGTCTTCATTAATCAGCAATGGGTCAAGCAAAAACATTTGATCTAAACTTATTTAAACTGTTCGCAAAAATAAGAAAGATATGATAAGAAAATTTACTTACAAAGTTGACCATGCGATAAAATGTGTCTAAAGGCCATTTAAAAAATGTTGAAATATTTTCAAAAATATTGAAATATTTTTTGAATAGTTTTAAAAACAACTAACAAAAAAATAGTAATCAGTGAGTAAATCATCTACTAATTCTCTGTTTGCTTAGGTGATCAATTGCTTTGAATAGCTATAAGCATTATGCATATAAAAATTGGCGACATGCTTAATAATTTGCAAAGTAGCAAACACTAAAAACTTAATGAAGAAATTATTTTATATTAATATTAAAAGAAATATTGACAAAATATTGTGTTTAAATTCGATGGCTTTGTTAAGTAGTTGAATTTAGTAATCTATTTGCAAAACAACTTTTCTCAAAAAAACAAAAAAAATTTTTGAATTTTATTTATCATATTTAGGTTACGCCTTTTGTAATCAAAAATTATCAAATATTTGTATTTTGGTAAAAATAAATGATCGCCATTAAATGATCATTTAAATATAAATAATTCGAAAACTTTATTCACTACGTTTATTATAATCAATAAAATTAGCTAAATATAATTAATTTTATAATTAAAGTTAAGTATTTAAATTGGAATATCATTTAAAATGTCAATTAATTAGTGATTTTTAAATGTTTTTTAGTAATTTTTAATTTCAATAGTGTTTTAATAAATACTTTAACCAAACATTAAAGCCCGATTTAAAGTGTATTACTTTTGTTAGTTAAACTTAACATCAATGCAAAACTAAATTCTACAATACTTGATGAGATTGGGCGTTGAATGGAAATTCATGATAAGCCACCAAGAAGATGTGTACTTTTACTGATATAAAATGCTTTTGTTTAATATTGATGCAATGGCTAAAGGTTAAAGTAGGGTGTGATCAGGTCAATAATGACGGCATCAAAAACATGATTGCCATTGGTGTTTTCATCTGTATATCATCATTTTATCATCCAATTTTCTTCAATAAACAGAGATGTTTTTTCTAAAAAAAATTGTATTTTTAATTTTTATTTTCATCTTACTCGTATAAATCAGTGAGCAGAAAAGTTTAAAATTGATACAGTATGTGAATTTATTTTCTGCAGTTTACAAGTTTCAATTCAAACAAATCACAAAATAACAGATGTAAATTTGTAACAAATTTAAATTTTTTTGAAAAATAGGCGTGTATTATTAGGTTTATAACAAATGATTTATAACAAAAAATGTGTAAAAATAAAAAAAAAAAATTTTTATTATAAATTTAAAAAGCAAAATAGGTAAATAAATTTTTGACCAAAACAATAACTTAATTGAGAATTAATATTTTTTTTAACTTAAATATATGCAAATTTATATTATTATATAAAAAATAAAGAATCAATAAATATATTTGAAAAAAAAATTAATCATAAACAATAAAGCAAAGTATTTTAAAAATTAGTTAAACAGATTAAAATAATTTATAAAATATTAAAAAATTTTGTTGTTTTTACTTTAATTAAGAAAAATAATAAAAAAAAATTTTATTTTAATTTTATGGTTCTATAAATAAACTATTAAAAAACTATGGTAGTACATAAATAATTTAAAATTAATAATATTAATTATTAATTTAATTTAATAATTTATTAAAATTATTATATTTAAAAAAAAAATTTAAATTTAAAAAAAAAATCAATAAAAAATAAGATTTTAATTATAAAAAAGGTATTTAAAAACTAAAAAAATATAAAAAATAATAAAATATCTTAATTAAATCAAATATAAAATTATTTTATTATTTAACAGAAAAATTTATAAAAATTAAATATTTTTTTAAATTCAAACATTTAAATAATAATTTTTGTTTTGGCCATATTATTTTACTGTTTAAATAATTATTTATTTGTATAATTATTATTAGTTACAGGCTATTTTCTACTTTTTGTCAACAGTGTAATTGCTTGTTTATCTATTGAAATATTTTCAATTAAGCCTATTTACGGAATGAAAATATATATAATTATTATAAACTATAAAGTATTCATGTTAACTTTTAATAAATTATTTGATTTAGGTTTTAGAATTATTTATATAAATTTATAATATAAAAGTCATATTCTTTTTCTATGATACTATATAAAATGTTTAAAATTATTTTTAACAGGATATTAATACATAACAAGTGTTATTATTATGACTTGAAAAAAAAAATTTCGGAAATTTATCTTGAAACAACGGAAGTTGAAAATGAGTAGGTTAAAAAAATATAAGCAAATTAAAAGATATGTAATAAACAATTGATTATGAGCTTAACTAAAAATGATACTACATATTAAAAAAAAATTAGAAGAAATTAGGGTATAATATATAATTTTATTTAAATATGTAAGTGTTTTAAATTACCTATTATAATTTAATTAATTATATTATTATAGTTTTATAAAATATTAAAAAAAAAAATAAATTATTTTGATATTACAAGTAAAATTTTTTTTTTATTTTATTAATATAAATTAAAAATTAATTAAGGTAATTTTAAATTTTACAAAAAATCAAATCAAAAGAAATAGTTTAAAGATATGAACAAATAAAAATTAATTAGATTTAATAAAATTCGATTGATTTAATTTTATATTTATTGTTTAAACTTAAATAAACGTATTGACATGATTTATGAAAACTTTTTATTTTATTTGCATAGCATTTCAAATAATTTCTTCAATAATCCTTTCATTTTCACTTTGATAAAGCGTTAATTCCATAGAAACAAGATGTTTAAATCAAAAATAATTGATGCAATCGTAATAAAATTGTAGTTTATTTTTTGAATTTATTTTTTGAAAATTTATAGTTTTTCTAAAAATTTATTACTCATTTATTTCTCATCGCTTTAAAAAAGTTTTTAAAACATTGATTTAATAACTTTTAATAAAATAAAAATTAATAATTTTTTAAATTTAAATCATTATTTAAAGTAATTAAATTTTTTAAAATAATTTTAAATTTTAGTAAAAAAATAATGCTTTCAAAATTTAAATTAAAAATTAATTTTGGAAAAAATGATTTATAAATTATAAAGATTTTTTAAAGATTTTATTTAATACAAGATTACAAAGATAATTTCTATTAGTCTTAAAGCATTTTACAATTAATTTTTTTCTAATAAGATTAGGAAGCTAAGATAAAATAGTAAATTAATAAAATTTAATTTTAATCATTTAATCCTAAAGTATTATTTGTATTTGAAAAATTTATACATTTTACTTTTTTTTATTTTCTTATTTTGGTTTCTACTAATAAACATTTGTTATGTATGAATAATTTTTATTTTGAATATTAATTTTATCTTAATATTTAAAAAAAAAAAACAACATTTTATTAATATTGACTTTATTGTTTTTTGTTATTTTTATAATAATTTAAATTCATTTAAAAATTTATTTTTCTGCTTAAATGCCTTTCATGCTTCATTGCTTTATTTATAATTTTATGGTCAGTTTTGACTATTGTTTTGTTTATATAAAAAAAAAATTATAAATATATTTTTTTTATTAAAACCGATAAAACTTCTTAAAATTCATATAAAATTTAAAAATTTAAATTATTACAAATTTTTAAAATTTGAACAAAAAAATGACAAAATTAAAAAATTGTGATTAAACCAAATGACAAATAAATATATTTTTTAAGATTAATTTTTCTATCATAAATATTTATTATTTTTTTATTTTTTTAATAAAATCCTAAAAAATTTCAAATTAAAAAAAATTTATTTAATATATAAAATTTATAAAGTAAAAAATAAAAAATTAAGTTTAAATTTAAAAAAAATTATTTAAATTTAATTATTTAATAAAACTTAATTAAAATGATTTATTTTTTTTTAATAATCATACTTTGATACTCAAACCTATACGCAACTTATTATCATATATATATACATATTCCTAATTATAAACTTAATTAATATAAATATAAATAAATATAAATGTTGATTTAAAAGATCTGAATTTAGATATCTAATTAAAAATAAATATGTTGACAGCTAAGATCATAATAACAAATTGAAAAAAAATATTAAAATTCTACTATTAACCGTATTATTAGTTATTGTTTAATTATAAATGATAGAAACACTTGTCGTTTCTTAATAAGTTGTCTTGCCTAAGGGTAACTGAAAAATAGATAATATATCATTTTGATTTGTCGTAAGAAAACTTTCACCATTGTCTAAAATTTATAAATTTATGTTTTATCATTTTTATTTTTGATAGCAGTATAAACCTAATATCCAAATAATTTGTTTTTGTATTTTTTATCTCTTCATTATAATCAAATTTTTTTTCTTTAAATTTTGTCAAAAACACTATCAAATCATAAATCAGATAATTAATCCAATAAATTTTTTTTATTTTTTAATAACTTAGTATTTGTCATCATTGCACATTTTGAAAAAATTTGGTTTTAAAATATATTTCTTTTTTTATATAAACATTTACATATATTTTGATATATTTAATAACACAATTTGTTTAAATAGTGTTTTTTAAAAAATTAAAATTTATTTTATCATTTTTTCAATAATCTCTATTTAAAAGTTAGCTCAAAATATCAAATATTTAATAAAATATTTGTTATTGTTTTTTTATTGAAAAAAAAATCATTAAAATTAAATCCACTTAATTCAATTTTTATAGACTTTAGTATTATGCAAATCAATTTTAAAAATAAAAAAAACTTAAAAGGTTTTAACACTTATTTTAAAAAATTTATAAATACTTCTGGTTTTAATTTTTGCATTAACTATTGGATTAATGTTTTCAAGTTTGTTACTTCAAAATACACAATTTATTTTAAGAAAAAAATTGATGTTTACTATTTTAATTATTACAAGTTTTATCATGTAAAACTTTTTTTATAAATTCAGTTGCACTTGATTTAAAACAAAAGTAAATCAATGTATCTATTAATAGTTAGTAATTGATAAATGATAAATAAAATTTTTCTAAAATTTTTTTTAAAATAGTCTTGTATTTTTTTTTCAGTTTTATTTTATAAATTAATATTTAATTTTACTATTAATGTATTGTTTTCTAATTATTCATTTAAAAATAAAAATTATATTTTATAATCTGTAATATTAAATATTGTTTTGTATACCTTAAGAGAAAAAATGTATTTAAGAAAAAAAAAAAATATTTAAAAAATTTTAAAAAATAATTATTGGTTAAAACATGATATAATTTTTATTTAAAAAAGAAATAAGTGCTAAAATTATATATTTTTTTATTTAGATAATAATTAATAAATTTTATTAAAAATATTAATAAATTGCAAATAATGTTTTTGTTTTAAAATATTTGTTAGATTTTTAAATATATTTTTATAAAAATATGAATTTAAATATAAATAATTTTTAACAAATTTAAGATTTTAGTTAATTCTTAATTTTTAGTTTATTAATTGCAAAAAATACAAAAACTTAATAAAATATATAAAGTACTTTGTAAATATGTTGATTTTAAACAAAATATATAATTTTTTCTTAGTCAAAATTAACATAATTGTTCAAAGTTATATTATTATTAAAAAGTTTAGCCTTATTTACAAGTTTAGTCATTATTAACAAAATTGTTAAATAAAAAGACATATTATAGCGTAGTTGTTAAAAAGATTGATGTTGTGAAAAATAAAACTGTTTATGTGGATTTGCAGCTATTAAATATTTAAGAATACTGTTATGACGTTGATAGTAAAGTATCAAGTATAATTCAACTCAAAATTTTTAATGTATTTAGATTTTGTTTTAAAATAGTTTAATTTACCGTTTGATGTTTTAAGACACTAGTAAGAGTTGTGGCCATATATTGTCCATTGTTAAATTTTTAAATTTAAAGATAATATATAATCAACATTTTATTTCATTATACTATATTTGGCATAATAGTAACGTTTTAGAAGCATTTTTTATTATAATATTGTAATAATTTTTTTATTTAATAAAACACTTTTTTATAATTTTAAGGTAACTTTTTAAATTTTAATTTTTTTTAAATAACACTTATATTAGTTGATTTAAACAAAAAATTTATTTTATAATATCATTATATACAAAAAAATACATTAAATAAATTTTCAGTTCTAATAAATTTAAAAAAAGTTTTTCAAAAAAATATTTTTTTAACTTTAATATTTATAAAATAAAAGATTAAAATATAAGAAATTTATATATTTATATAATAAAAAAAATATTTTAATTACTTAATAATTGAAAAGCATTTTATTTTTCTATTTAAAAAAATTAAATATAAAAAATATTATTTATTTATGTATTAAAATAAATCGATATACAACTTTATTTATATATATATTAAATGAATGTTATTTTGAAATATAAAATAACATTAAAATTAAATTATTTTATTATAAAAAATTAAAGTAAATATATTTCAAAAATTATTTAATAATTTTAAATTAAAAAAAAAAAAACTATCAATGTTGATAAAAAATATAAATTAAAACATCTACATTTTAAATTAACATTTTTTTTTTTTAATTATTTATATTCAAATTAATTTAAATAATAAAAAGTTTTAGGAATAGCATTCAATTTTTTTTTCTACGTTTAACATGTTAATATATGAATTAAATGTAATAAAAAAAAAAAATTGAAAAATTTACTAAAATTTAATTTTTTTAAGTTGATTTATTTAAGTGATTTTCTAGATCGTTTTATATTTATAAATTTGATAATTATAAGTTTTTTATGATATTGTTAACCTTAAATTAAGATTATTCTTATTTTAAAATATTAAAATATTAAAGATATAATTATATAAAAAAAGCATTTAGTAAATTATTAGAATTAGTTTTTTGGTAAATTTAGTGTTAAAACATTAATTTTACAAAATGTTTTCTGTTTAAAATTCATTAATTTTATAACTTAAATTTTTAAACCAGACTTTATAAAATTACGATGTAAATATTTTATTTTTATTTATTTGATAAATTTGATTTTTCATTATTTTAAATTAAAATTTAATAAATAACTTATAAATTATATTATGATTAAATCAATTAAACTAATGTATTTGATTTTTTTTTTATAATTTATAGTTAATTAATTTTTAAAAATATTTAAAATGTTAAATTAATTTGATACATATTTTAATTAAAATTAAAAAAAAACTTTTTTTAAAATTTTTTTTTTTATTGTAAATATTTTAAAATAGTTTATCATCCTGTCCATAAAATAATCTGCTTATTATAAGATTATATTTTATAACAAGAAATAACCAATTTTTAATAAAATTTAAATTTAAATTTTTTACAAAATTTAATTTAATATTATAAGTTTAAAAAGAAAAAAAGTAAATTAAAAAAAAAAAAAAATTTAAATAATAAAATGGAAAAAAAGAAGATCGGTTTAAAATGTGGTAATTGTGTTTGAAACGTTAATCAGTTGAAATGTATTCACAATGGAATTAATTATAAAAATCTTATTATTTTTTAAAACATTTAAAATATAAACATTTAAGATTTATAATCAATTGAAATATTAATCACTTTATTTTTTTAATTTTTAATATTAATTCTGAAAAAAAAATTTAAATTAAATTATTTTTGCTAATTAATTTAAATTTAGTAATTAAATTCGAATTGATTTAAATAAAAATAATAATAAATAAGTAATTTAAAAAAAAATTGAACATATTAATTTTTGATATTTATGTTAAATTAATAAATTTTCAACTTTAAATTATTGTTTTTTTTTTTTCATAAAATCTTAAATATTAAATTGTTTATTTTTTCTAATTTATCCTCAATATTTATTATACATTCTTTCATTTCCTATGTTTTTTTAATTACTACATTCATTCTTCATCTTCAAATCCTTAATTTTTAATTCTTTTATGAGTAACTAAAATATTTAAATTTTAAAAATTATTGTATTATTTTTATAAATTTAAATATTTTATAATAAATAATTTTATTTAAAAATAAAAAAATAAAGATACCATTATTTAAAAAATATTTCGAAAAACAATTTTTAAACTTTATCAGATATTACATATAATTAGAGTTTATTATATATATTTTTTTTTTATTTTTATAATCATACAAAATTTACTTAATTTTATAATTAATTTAATAGTTTTATAAAAAATTAAATTTAAATAATTTAGTTTTAACTTTTTTTTTATTTTTATTAGATGTTTAATTATATAAAATTGAAAACAGTTTTAGTTTGTCATATAATTTGATTTATATATTTTTTTTTTGTTTACTTTTAAAACAATTTATTTACAAAAATTTAACATTTTTTTTTTCTTAATTACAAATTTTATGATGATTAACAAATTAATTTTTAAACTGTAATATTTTATATATATATATTTTTCTTTTTTTATGTATAATTTCTAATACATATGTATTTAAATTAACTCCAAATTATTTTATTCTTTATCAATTTTAACTAAAAAAATTAATATAATGTTATTGGTTTATAAAAAAAAAGTTTTGCATTTTATGTTAAAAAATAAAAAAAAACTTTACAATAATTTTTTTAAATATTTAATATTCAATTTAATAGTTAAGCATTTCTTTTTAATGTTGAATCAATGATTTTTAGATATGCAATTCCAAAAATAAAATTAAAGGCCGCAGCAACTACAAAGTTTTATTTTTTAGTTGAAGATGAATTAATATTTAATATAAACAATATGTTATTATTTTATATCTAAATTTTAATTATTAAATAAATTATATAGCATTTGTATTCAATTATTTTTTGAAATTAAATTATTTTTTACTTTATTTAATTGCAAAAAAGTTTAAAATTTATTTAAACTTTAAATTATTTAATTATTATTAAAAAATTATTTTTTTTTAACTTTGAAAAAAAACATATTTACATTGTCAGTTACATAAGGATAGTTAATTTTAAATATTAACTTTAAAGTCTAACATATATGAAAAAGTATTTTTTTAGTATAGAATAGATAATGATAAATAAATAAAAATGAAAAAATTATCGGTTTTGTTATACCTTAAAGAGGCACTTTAAATTTAAAGTTAATTTTTTTTTAAATTAAAATTTTAAAATATTATAATTTAACCATTGTTTTTTATAATTAATATTTTAAAAAACATAATTTGATTTTCATATTTGAATGAAATCAATTTAAAAATTTTACATGTGATCAAACAAAAATTTAGCTTTTATTTGATTGGTTTAATTATGGCAAAGGGCTAGTTAAAACTTTATTTAATATTTAATTGAGATAGATCGCTATTTCTGAAAAAAATATTTTGAAAAAGCATAAATAGTTCAATTAAATCAAATTTTACTATTAAAACCAATTAATTCAAACACAAGTAGATCTGCACCAAGCAACTGAAGGTAAACGTTTGTCACATTCAGGTTTTCTAACTTTTTTTCGTCGACTATCATGATGTTTGCGTAACATTTGACATCGTTTGACCATGCCATTAGCAGCACATTTTAGTCCAGATGAATTTTGAGCCGTTAATCGAGACTGTGGACGGTTAGAACGGATAAGTGAAAAGTGAACGGTATCATTAGCACAGCTATCTGGAGTACATTTGATCAAAATATGTGCGGTACTAGTTCTAACTTGAAAAGCTTCAGTTTCTGTATCAATTGAAGGACAACTTTTCTTAGTTTCGTTCATCGTAACCAATTCTGCTTCATCGTCTTCCTCATCTACTGTCATTTCAATACATCCTTTTCTAGAGTCTTTTATTTTCAACAATTCTTCACTTGGCTTATTCAGCAATTTTTGTCTGCTTATTGCATTATCATGCTTAGTACGTTTATCTAAACTAGTGCGATTAAAACAAATGCAATTGCAAAAAAAAGTTTTCTTAAATGTTTGTCTAAATTGTCTTGACATGATGCAATATAGAATGAAATTCACTCCGTTATTGATCAATGCCATTAGATCCATTACTTCGCCTAAATTGTGATAAACGTTGATGAAAAACGATTCACCTGCGTGTATATGAAAACAAATTAAAACGAATAAAAACAAATTAAAACGAATAAAAACAAATCAAATAAACATTTTTTGCAATCAGTTACGATTAATAACAGTTATTTATTATTTATTAAATTTGTTTTTAAAATACTCAAATTATATGCTTACCCAGTATGCCGCTGAGTAAAGCTAAAAGACCAGATGGAAACTCGGTGATTAAGAATAAAATTAAAATGCAAAGTAGCATTTTAGTTGTTCTATCACAATTACTGTTTGATAATTTAACCATTGCTTTAGATTGCATGCTAGAAACAAAGTGAGCTGGATAAATACAACTGCCACTGCTATTGTGTCTTGAACGTTGGACTTCATCTTCATCATTAACTGTTCTATCGAAACTAGTCGTTCTTTTTAATATGTCTTCATTTGGATCCAATAAAAATCTTTCTGGCAATTTTGTATTACAATTAAATTTTAATCTAGCATCAGCACAAAATGAACTTGATTTTACTAACTTATACTGATCAGTGCTAGTTTTATTTGATCCCCATTTATCTGGTAAAAGCTTAAGTGCAACCCCTTCTGAATTAGATTTTGATTCATTTTGCAAACTAGGCTGATCAGATTTTAATCTAGTCATAGAAAACATAGTTTTAGCATCAGGTGAAGATTGCCTTCTTTTGTTTAAACTAAAAGTTGATGTATTTTCAATTTCACTGTTTCTGCTAATCAAGAACACATGACTTTTACCAGTTTTGCTTGTCAAAGTATTACTACTATATGCACCTGCAACTGATTCACTTTTTGTAATTAGATTTTCATTTGTTCTAACACCACCACCACCTGCTGACATTCCATTGGCACATGAACTTGATGAATAAATTGGATTTTGTTTTAACCGCGTTTTTCGTTCATTTGCTTTATAAAGCATTTTTACTAATGCTAAACTTAAAATAGTTAAAGCAAAGCACGGAATCAATTTAGTTAATACCGAGTATACCCAAAAATTAATTTTTTTAAGCAACTGATTATGGCTCATTGCAATATCACTAAATGTAACCTTTAAAAAAAATTAATTAAAATCATAATCTAAGATTTATTTAAATTAATAAATTTTTTTTTACAATTAAAATAATTGGAAAAAAAATAAGTATATTTTAAACATAAAATAAAATAAAATGTTTTAAAATAATCTAAAAAAAAAAAAAAAAATTTGACTTAAACATGAAAAAATTAGTTTTAAATTTTTTTTTTCTATTATATTTTTACTAATATAAAGCAAAAATCTATTGAATAGCTTTTTTTATTTATTTTTTTTGTGATTGATTTTTTTAACATGCAAAATTTAATGTTATTTGATGTTTTATAAATTTCTTATTTTTTATTTATTCTTAAATTTTATGCTTTTGATTTAACAAATTTTTTTTTATATAAATCTGATAATTATTTTTAAAAAAATAATTTCATTTGTTTATTAATAATTTTTAATTTTTCCAAAAATTATTACATTTTTAAAATCTATTTTGCTAAAATAATAAATTTAAATTAATTAAATATTAAAAAAATATAATATTAATTTAAATATTTTAAAAATTTTTAATTTTATTTTTAATTTTTATTAATTCAATAAAATTTTTTTTTTTAATTATACTTACTCTATAAGTAGGAACATAAGGTTCGTTATTGTATTGAGAAATATTTTGAAGAAGAGTAAAATTTATTGGAATATGTGACGTAAAATTACTAATGTTAGGGTCAAGATCTGTAAAGGTAACAGATTGATTATGTAAACGATCTAATAACAACTGTTGTTCATATTGTTTACTCAAACCGTAAGTGACCGAGTTTAAATGATTGACAGCCAAATATTCTAATTCTGCACTGATATTTTTCATATGCCAACTTTCCCTAGGTTTTACCGTGAATACAAAATACATCGGAATACAAAAACAAGGACAGGTTAAATATGTAAATAAAATAGCATATTTTGCTCTTTTGCGGTTAAACCAACTTTTGTTGCTAGTAATTATACATCTTAATTATAAAGAATATATTGATTAAATCCAATAATAAAAAAAAAAAAAGTTATAAAAATATAGAATTAAAAATGTGAATAAAGTTGTTTAAAAATTATATAATTATTATTAAAAAAAAAATTATTAATTTAATTTGATTTAATTTAAATGAAAAAAAAAAAATGAAAATAAAAACATTTTTATGTTAATTTAAATATATAAAAAGTTTTAATAAAATGTAAATAAATAATTTTGTTTATTTATATAATTTTATTAAATTAAATTTTTTCAAGGCTAATTTTTAGCAACTTAATCATAAATTTTTATTTTTAAATTATAATAAAAAATTTAATTAAAAAACAAATAAAACAAATAAATAATATTTTAATTTTTTATTTAAATGTTTAATTTATTTTCAATAACAATTTTTTTATCTAATTTAAATAACTCTTTATATATTTTTTTTATAAGCAAAATATTTACTTTTTAATAATTTTGATTAGTTATAAACAAAAAAGTTTAACATTTTTTAATTTATAATTTATTAAAAATAAATAAAACTAATATTATAATAAATCTAAAAATTATTTTTTAAAAAATATATTGCCTAATATATAAATTTTTACTTAATTTTAAACATAAAATTAAAATATATATATATATATATATATTATAAAAGGTCATAGATACAATTTTTTTTTTAAATAAATCATTATAAAATATCAAATTTACAAAATAAAAATATATCAAAATAAGTTTTTAAAAAAATATAAATTTTTATAAATTAAAAAATAAACTGCAAATACTATTTTTATACAAATTTGATATTAAATTTTAAAACTGAAGTTTATCATGTATAATCTTAACTTTTTTACTATTAAAATATAATATAATTTATTTTTTAATTTTAATAATACTAAAAATTTAATTTGTTTAAATTTTCCTAACAAAAAGAAAATAATCATAAATTTAATATTTTTATAAATTTAAAAATAAAAATTATAAAATTTCTTATAAATAATAATAATTTAATAAAAAACTTTAATAAAAAATAAATTTATATATTTTATTAAATAGGTAATAATGACATAATGTTTTAAATTTTTTTTTTTTGATAAAAAAATAAAATAAAAACAATTTTAATCTATTTAAATTAATTATTAAATAAAAAGAATTTTTAAAATTCAAAAATATTTTTAGTTTGAAATAATAAAAATTTAATTTTTTTTAAAATAATTAATACTTATTATATAATAAACTAAAATCTTTAAATAAATAAAAATAAATTATTTAAATATGCTTCAAATAAAGTTTAAAAAAAAGGTATGAATAGATTATTTAAAATTTTATATTCTATTTATATATTAATATACGTTTTTTTCAAAAAAAAATTTGATTAATAATTCTGAAATTTAAATAATTTTAAACTTTGACCTTTTACTTACGTAAAACTAAATCCATTTCTAAAATTATAGTTTAATTAAATATTCAAACTTATAAAAACACATTATAATATATGTAATTATTGATAATAAATTCTGAATTAAAATTAAATACTGAAAATTGTTATTTTCTATAATTTATTAAATTTTTTTTAATCAAAATAAAAATAATTTGAAAATAATTAAAATACATTTATATTTTAGACAAATCGTATTTTTTATAAAATAATTTTTTTTTATTTATATAAAAAAGACAAACTTTTAAGGCTTACAAATTTAAAATTCCTTCAAGTGCATAGATATATTTTGATTATTGTTTTGATTTATCATTGAATTTTAAATTTTTTTTTTCAAACTTATGCCTTATTACGATTTAATTCTAAATCTTTTAGAACAATCATCCAAACGATTTTTAACCAAATAATGGTTAATGTAAACATTTGCGAATGGATATCTTGTTTAAAATTATATTTTAAACTGTTATTTTAGTGCACATACAAAAAATCGTTACATTAAACACTTAGAACTACTTACCCGACAGCGATAAATCTCCAAATAGCTAAAATCACAGTGAGCCAGATAGAAATGGTATGAAATACCACAGTCACGTTTGCATGAAACATAGTGAATAATGTCCAATGATAAGAAAATTTGCTGGCTTCAGATTGATGCACTCGCAAAAAATTATGGTAAGAATAAAAGGCATAACTTAACATTACCATCATGTCAGCAGAGGCTAAGCCGGTAAGAATGTCATTTGTTGGAGTTTGCATTTCTTTCCTGTAACGTAAATAAATTTAGATTTAGGATTAGTTAGTTATGAATATACATTAACAAATAATGCTATTTAAAAATTTTCAAATATTATTTATTTTAAAAAAAATATATAATTTAATAAATATAATCTAATTTTCAATTTGTTAATTTTTATTATAAATAAATTTACACAGACAATGCATTTTTAGCAAATTAGTTTTTTAAGGTAATAAAAATCATGAATGGGTTGCTTATTAAAAAATCTGAATAAATTTTTGATACTAAAAAAAAAATAAGCTTATAATTGTGTGGTTATTACGTTTTTCATCGAAAATCATAAAAAAAATTTGATAAATAGTAAATAAAAATTTAATAGAAAATGAATCACAATTAAATTACTGAAATAACATTTTAGATTATTTTATTGTGTTCTGTTTAAAACTATTTTTATCAATTCAGAGTATCTATATTAAACATCTTTTATTATAGACAAGCTAACTTGATCAAAATTTAAAACTAATTTGAAATTGATGCTTTTTTGAATTTCATCCTTTTTAATTCACATGAAATAAGATAGGTATGATTTTAATACAATTTTTCTAGTATGACCAACTAAAAAATAAATTATAGTTATTTATACTGATTTTCTTAAGTATTTTAAATAAAATTGTAAATTAATATTTAAAAAATATATTTGGAAAACTAAAAAAAAAAAAGTATATTAAAATTTTAATTTAGTTACTAAATTTCTTTATAAAAAAAATATTTAATTTCAGTGTTAAAATTAATTTTAATAAATTAATTAAAATAAAAAAAGGTATCTTCTAACATTTAAATTAAGTCCATTTCTGTTTTTAAACAATATAAAATGAATTGAAAAAAATAAAAATAAATAAGATTAAAATCAGAAGTTGATTGTGATAGCAGCAAAAAATTATTATAAGTTTGATTAAGTAAATTTTTAAATTTTGAATTTTAAAAATTATTTTATAACTAGTTTAAAAATTTTAATTTTTTTTTTTTAAATATAAAATTTGTTTTTTAACATGAAAAATCGTCTTTTACTTAATAACAATTTTACTATTATACTGATTACATTTTGTGTCCTAATTAAAACAAGTCAATCTGTTGCACAGTATGCAACTAATTGTAGGTTTTAAAATTTAAACAAATAATTTGTAGCAAAATATTAATTAATAATTTTATTTTTATATTCATCAGTGGATGCATCTGATTCAAATGAATATCCAGCAAGTATTATATATTTAAAAAATATGAAACATCCGGTAAGTTTTTAAATTTTTTTTTGTAGTTATTAATATAGAATATATATTATATTTATAAAAGCTATTTACAAAAAAAAAATTTTGTGAAAAAAATATATTTTTATAAAAAATTGTATTTTACACTTTATTAAAAACCTAAAACAAATAAATGTTAAATAAACTAAGAATTAAAATAGTTTAAAAAAACATAAAATTTATTTTTTAAAAATATAACTAAGTTGTTTTATTTATAAAAATATTAAAAACAAAATTATAACTTTTTTTTAAGTATGTAATTATAAACATTTCAATCGGTTTTTTTAATTTTATTAAAATGTGGTAAATTAAATTAATAATATTTTATTTTTTAATTCTAAATTTATTGGTTAATTTTTCAAATTAATAACTAAGTTAAAAAATATATTTTTATTTTAATTTTTTTATAAAAATTAATTGTAAACCTATAAATTAAATTTATTAAAAATTAATTTAACTTATAAATTAGCATATATATTTAAATAAAAATTTTATATGCTATTATTTTTTTTTTTTTATAAGCTTTGCTTATAAGCTAAAAATTTTTAAATATTAGTCTTCTGAATAGTTATTATCCAAATATTTTTATTTGACTTTATTAAATATTCAAAGTAATTATAATTTAAAATTAATAATATTATTAATATTTTTTAGTTTAATTATTTTTTTTAAATTTTTTATTAATTAATTTACATTTTTAAAATAAATTTTTAATTATTTAAATATTTTTTTTTATTTATTACAGATCAATTTAGGCCAAAAGGTATACTTTAAAAGTTTCTTAAATTTATTTTAAAAATTTTTTATTTTTTTTTTTTATTGTTTAAATTATAAAGTTATCTATAATTAATATTTTTTATTAAATATTTATTTTTAAGTTTAATATTTGTATAAATTTTATTATTTTATAAGTTTTATAAGTTTGAATCAATTAAACTTTAGTTTTAAATAGTTTTAAATAATTTTAAATATTAATATTAAGAATAAAAATTTTTTAATTTATATTTTTTTATTATAATTTTTTTTTAATTTAATTAATATATATTTTTTATTTTTAAATTTATTATAACTTTTTGTTGATAAATAAAATTTTTTGTTTATATTTTTTTTAAATTATATAATTATAATTACGGGATACAATATTATTCAACTAATGTAACCATAAATAATATGATTTTTGTATAGATGGTAAGCTTTTTTTTTTAAATCTTAAATATTAATTAAATTATTTTTTTCTTTTACTTTATATTCATATTTATTAGATGTGTAAAGTAAGTATTTTTTTATGGTTTTTTTTTTATAAAACTTTATTATTTTTTTAAAAATTACTAAATTATTATAATTTAATTTTTAATCTGCAATCCTTAAATTTAAAAATATTTTAAATAAGATGGATTCAAGAGTAAGTTAATTAGAAAAATTTAAAAAAAACTGTATATTGCTAATTGTTATATTTAAATTTGTAATTATGATATTGTTCACAGAATTGTGCAAATGTAAGTAAACAAAAAACTTAAATTTTGTATAAAAAAATTATATTAAAAAAAAAAATATTTTTTTATTTTAAACCATTTTTGGTTGTGATAATGTAATTATCAAATTAAAACAGAAAAAACGCATTGAACTAGAAAGTTTTTCTGTACCTGAATTTGATTATTTACATCCTTTATTCAGAAATGGAGCTTCATTTAATACATTGTTTTCACGACTACAAAGATCTATGGCTGCATCTGATCCATTAATAAGTGAAGAACGAGCATCCGGCTTATACACAACATCCTAAGATGTTAGTAATCGCCTCGTTTGTTGTATAAACACAAATCAAATATTTTCATAGTTTTATTTTAAGATATACTCATCTTGCGAATTCACACCACCAATGTAAACAAAACGCTCGTTTTTTGTTAGATTAAAACTAAGGCAAAAATCAGTAATTGTTAATGGCAAAAAATGATTGGATATTAAAAATCCATTTTAATTTAAAAAAAAAATTCTTTATAGATTAACACAATAAATTTCATCATTCTCATCATTAAATATATATAAAAAATAAAATTTATTTATTAAGCATATAGAAAAATCGTAAAAATTCAAAATAAAATTATTAATTAAAATAAAATTACATTTTTTTTTTATCTTAAAAAATTTTATCTTATAAATTACAAATATTTACGTAAAAAACATAAAAAATTTTATTTTTACAAACTTTTCTGATCAATTTGACCAGTATTACATGCTTAAACATTAATTTTTTTGCATTAGTCAAGTAAGATTAAGATATTATTTTGATTTTTTTTCTTAACCTATCAACAATAAAATAAAAATAGCTTAATTTAATAAAAATAAGTTAAAACTTAAGAAATACTTTTTATCATTTTCTTCATTACTTTTCAATTTCACCATTTAAAATAAATCATTAAAAACAAAATAAAATAATTTTACATTTAATTGACATGCAAACTTGTATGATTTAATGAGTAAAATTTTTATTAATTATTTAATTATTAAATATAATTAATTAAAACAAATTATTATAATTTATTTTGTATTTTAAAAGTTGATTGATTTAATATTTATTAAATTTAATAAATTAAAATAAAAAATATAAATAATTTTTTAATTTATTAAAATTTAAATACTTTAATTGTCTTACAATTAAATAATTAATTATAAAGAAATATTTTGCTAGTTTTATTATTTAGGTATACAATTAGTTATTATTATTTAACATAAACGTCAAATAAAAAAAAATTTAGTTTTATCGTAAAATGACATTTAATAATTTTTTTTAAAAAATATAAATATTTGACTAAGTTTTAAATTAAACTATGACATTTGTCAACAGATCGGTATTTAAAAATATATTTATATGTTTTAATTATTTTTATAATAATAGAATCATTTAAAATTAACTAATTTTTGTATCCTTCTATTATTAATAGGTTTTTTTATACCTTTTATTTATTTTTATATTTTTTTAATGTAACGAATTTTATATAAAAATTAACGTAAAATATACTATATTTTTTATGTTTCATTTATCTTTTTTTTTGTTTGTTTAACCTGTTCATTAAATTAGTAATCTTAAAGTGTTAAATTTTTTATTTTATGCAAATCTAAAATAATTCATTCATAAAATTATAATTTTTTATAAAAAATTTAATTATCTAATATTTGAAACTATAAAATAAAAATTTTTAAATAATTATTTTGCAATTTTATTAATTATTTATAATTCTTCATCATTTTTAACTAAATACGGTTTAATTTTTTAAAATTTTTTCGAGAATTTTAATAGCTGATTTTGCAACAAATAATAGTTAAATAATTGTGTTCATAGGTATGATCTAAAAATATAACTAAAAATAATAAAAAAAAATGCCAATCAGCTTTTTGTTTAATTTTTTTATAAAAAAACCAATATGTTAAAACAAATATATTGACTATACAAAAAGTCTAACTAAAATTGAAATAGATATAAAAATAACAAACTATAAACAAAAAATCAAACATAAATAACTAAAAAATAAATACCCAAAAATAATAATTTTGAATAATAAATTACTGTACAAACGAAAAATAGATGAAATAGATAAATGATATATTAGTATTAACCAATAAAAAAAAAAAAAAAATAAATTTAAATATAATTGTAACTTGATAAAAATTTAGATATAATTAAGATTTTAACCGAATTGTGACTAAAGTGAATAAATTTGTTAAATATGTGCTAGTAATTTGTAAAAATTTAAATCAAAATTAACAAACGAATTAAAGGTGGTAGCAGACTGATATATAAATGGTAATAAAATAAAATTGACAGAAATTTAACACTTGAAAGCAGTATTTCACTTAATTATGAATGAAAAGTTGATGGAAACAAATAAAAACCTAGCTTACCTGAACTCTAGTTGATTTTGCTAGACAAAATGCAATTAATCGTATTTAAGCTTCTTGATAATACAACTGATGACACCTTCTACAGATGCAATTTTTTTTAAAACTAACATTACTTAAATAAAATTTTGAAAAACTGTTTTATAGTAAGTTTGATTCATATTTTAAGAAAAAAGTCCCTGGTGAAAAATGTAGTTTGACAAGAATGGGTGAAAAGAATGAATAAACATTTGTTTTTAAGATTTATTGTGCCACTGTTAAGTGACTTAAGACAATATTTTTACACCTCTTTGCTTTATCTTGTTTCAAGTCGTTTTATTAGTGAATTATTTTTTGCAAACAACTTGCCTTTAGGCTTTTAGACTTGCCATTTCGACAGTTAATGCCTTTGGCTATATAAAACAATTTTGTTTTTGTTCAAATTGCAAATTTTCTAATTAAATTTGTTACTTTTTTTGACTAATCAAGTTCTTCTGTTTAAGAAAATAAATAATTTTTTCAATTCATTAAAGCTAATAGTAAACATCGTTTGCAAGAAAAATTTTTTATTAGTTTATTATTTATATTTATTTTGACTTGACAATTTGATCTTATTTTAAAAGATATAAAATTTATAAATATAAAAATATTAATAATCTTGCATTTTAAAACTATTTTTAAATCTTTTTGTTATTAATTTTGTTTTTAAATTATTAAAACTATAAAAAAAATATTTAAATAATTATAAATGGATGAATTTATTATACAAAAATATAACTTATTATAAATAAATTTTTTTAAATTCATGCAACTTTTAATTAATCAAACTAATTTATAAAAATAATTTATATAAAAAATACATTATTATTTAAAAAAACAGTTAAACATTTAAATTTTTTAAGTAATCATTAATTGTAATAAATATAAATTTAGTTTTAATTAAAAAAAAACATACTGAAGAAGAAAATAATTCAAAATAAATGGTCTAACAAGCTACATCAGATCCAAACTGATCACTTAATCTTAATTGAATAAATTTTGTCTTTTAAATATGACAAACAATTGCTTATTGAATTATCCGTTGACTATTTGAACTAGAATTATATTACTATCAAAAGTAAATTAGAGTTTTATTTGCACCTCTATAATGATCGCCGTTTGTTACCATGACAAAATCAATAAATCAAATTTTAATTTTACTTTATTTTTTTACCTTTTGTTTTGAGAAATAAATTTTTTATTATTATTTTTTTTTTTGACAATTGCAAAACAAACAAATTTTCAATCAGTATCACACGTTAAAATTTTTTTTAATATTTTTAGCTTACTTCAAATGTAAAATAGCATTTATCTCTTAATACAAAAATTACGATTTGATAGATTTAATAAAAAAATACGTCTTTTATTTTAGTAATTTTTATAATTTTTATGCAAAATAAAAATATGCATTATATTATTAAAATAAGATATTTTTTTTAAAATTATTAAATTTAACTTTTATATTAAAATTAATTGTTTATTTTTAAATTATCAGTTATTTAAATTAAAATTATAACTTTTAATAAATTAATTTATTTATCAAATTATTATTAAATTTATTTATTGATATATTAAAAAAAAACTAAAAAAGATTTAAAAAGAATAAAAAAAATAAAAATATAAGCATGATGAATAATCTTTTTTAAGAATCTAAAAAGAATTAAAAAAAAAGTTTAACTAAAAAATAAAAATAAGCCAATTTAAATCAATCTTTAATAAAAAAATTAATATAATTAAATATATTAACACAAAGATTTGCCAATTTTTTAAAAAAAGTATTTATAATTTGTTATTGATTTTTTCTTAAATAAGGAATATTTATATATTAGATTGTAATATAATTTATTTTATTAAAAATAAAAAAAAATTATAATAAATAAAAAGCATAACAAAAAATTTTAATTAATAAAAATTTAATTTAAATTAAAATTTTAATATTTTATTATAATTTTATTAAATATGATTTAACAATTTCTAATATTAATTAAAAATGATATAAATTTATTGTTTGTATAAAAGATTATTTAGCAGTTAACTTTTGAATTAATTATTATTACTTTTTTATTTGTTTTTTTTTTTTTACTAAATAAGATTATAAAAAATATATAAAAAAAAATATTTTTTAAAACATTTAAAAATAAAAATAATATAATTTTTTTTTTAAATAGTTCTTAATTGCATATTAAAAAAATATGTAATAAACATAAAGACTAAAAAATTTTAATTTAAAAAATTTTATATTAGTTTAGCTTTGTATTAAGTATAACTTTTAAAAAATTAAAATTTTAAATATAAAATAGATTACATTTGTGATTATATGTTTTTCAAATTATGCTTAAATTAGACAAATTTTTTTAAATATTAAATTTATCTTTTATAATAATTTTTGTTAAATAACACAACAAATTGAAAATTTTAAAACAATTTATTTAAAAAAAATGATTTAAAAATGCAAATAAAAAAACAAATATTATTAGTAAATTAAAAATAATAAAATATTTTAAAATATAACAAGTTTTTTAAATTTTAATTATTCTTTGTTTAAAAATTAATCAAATAATTAAAGATTTTAATTGATTACTTTAAATTTTGAAAAAATAAAAATTTTTAATTATCTAGACGTTTAATTTACATGTTTTGTTTTAATTTTTTTTTTTTTTGAATTATAAAAAGTAAAATTGAATTAAGTAATTAATAAGAATTTTTTTTTTTAAATTAATTAAAATTTAAGATAAATTTAAATTTTTTTAAATTAATTTCTAATTAATTTTAAATAATTAATTATAAATTTAAATAAAAATTTGATCATTTTTAAATTTTTTTAATTAAAATAATAAAAAATAATTTAATTGTTTGATAAAATATAGTAAAATTACATAAATTATTTGGATAAGTTAGATTTCTTACGCAGATCAAAAACACGAAATCAAAATATGACCATACCTTATTATATTTACTGTTTTAATGTTGACCGATTTGCCACATAATGTAATCAATGATGTAATTTTATACATATTGAAACTGAAAGCTTTTAACCAGATGAATTAATCAACATCATTTTAATAAAATTATATTAAAAGTATTTTTTTTTATATTTATTTAATTTAAATTGATAATTTAACAAGTTTATTTTATTAGTTTTTTGTTTATTAAAATTATATTTATATTTATTATAGATTTTTTTTATTGATAATTTTAAGTCAGTATTTAAAATTAGTTAGTAAATGAAGATATATAAAAAAATAAAATAAATAAAATAGTGTAATTGTCTTTAATCATTAATAAATAGGAAAAACCTAAAATTTTCAGTTTTCATTTAATATTTAATAAATAACATTTTTATATTTATTCCAAAAAATTAAACTTGGTAAAAGAATATGATTCTTATGTTAATAATCATGAAAAAATTAACGGAAAAATGTCTTTTTCAGATTAATTAATAAATGTTCATTAAAGTAAGTAAAGTTTCAAATGCTAAAATCAGTAATATAAAAATGATTAAGAATTTATAGTTTAATTTGGTAAACGACAATTTTTATTTGAATTTATATATATATTAAATTATTGAAATTCAGATTTTTTTATATAGAATAAAATAAAAAACACAATCAAAAACTAAGTAACTATCTTAAATATTATTCAATTTTTGTATTTTATTATTTTTTTATTTTTATACATTAAATTATTTTTTTAAAAACAAAAAAATCAAGAAAATCATTTTAATAGCGTATTCTATATTATTTTTAAATTAAATTTTCTTTCTAATATATTGTTAAAACAAATTATGTTTAAAAAATTAGCAAACAAATTGCTAAATTAGAAAAAAAAGTATATTTAAAAAAAACCAAGAAAGTTTCAAACCATAAATCTTATTTATTTATGCATAAGTCTGCAGCTTTTGAAATTTCTGCTCAATTATCAATTAAATGTTATAGTTTATATTTAATTTATGACAAATAAATAAACGCTAATTTTATGATAATTTGCAAAAAAAAAAATATTAGATTTAAAAAAAAAGTTTAAGAAATAAAAAAAAGAAATTAAAAATAATTAAATTAGCAATTTAAATGTATTTACAATTAGATAGTAAATTAATTTTAAAAAAATTTACTAAATTAAAAAATTTTAATTTAAAAATATTTAAATTTAAATTCTTACCTGGTTAAAACAATGATATTTAAAATATTTGCTACGATTCCAAATAAGCAAACCATTACACTAACATATCCATGTATAGGCAGAAACTTTGCTCGAAATTTGTAAAACTGTTCACCGTAATAAGGAGCAGATGGACCATTATAAGATGGAGTTGTAAAAAACCAATTCTCATCTAAATTCATCGCATATAATGGACCAAAAGGACCTTCTAAAACATTATTATTAGAATTAGTTTGTAATGCAGCAGAACCACTTGCTGATTCAATGTCAACTATTTTATTATCGAAATTGAATAAATTAGGTCCAAGTAAACTTGCATTGGCCAGATTGGTCAAAAGATTAATTTTTTGATTGATGATCATTTTGTAGGTTTAGAATAAAAATTTGTAAAAACGGCAATTAACTAATAAAAAAATTTTTTTTTTTTACTATTCATGTCATTGTGAAAAATTAAAGTAATCAAAAAAAAAAAAACACAGGTAAAAATACTTTGAATGTATTAATAGTATAATATTCAAGTTTGTTATAAAAATCAGCAGCTTTTTAAACACTTTGACATATGTCTTAAATTACTTTCAAACTAATTAGCTATTATTGAAATAGAAATGAAAATAGATACAAAAGCAAAATTTGTGTAATTGTAAAAGCCGACAACTTGTATAACAAAATTGGTTTAAATTGTAAAAAATTAGAAAAATGAGATTAATTTAGATTAAATAAAAAGAACACAATCAACAAAAACATAAAGTAGACATGAAATTAGAAGAAATTGTAACTATTTGACGACACATTTGAAATAACTAAAAACTAACATGGACAAGAAACAAAATGATTAAAAATGAAAAATGATGCCTTTTAAAAGATGAGACTTGTTCTTAAGATTGTGGACAAGCACAATCAAGTGGGATAATTATTTGGACCCATGGACTTGAGGAAAAGAAAGCTCAATCAGACTAGAACCAAGTTCCAACACATTAGGCACACCTCGGCCTATGTGTTTCGACGTGATGTTCACGGTTAACTGAATCATTTACTTTATAAATTCATGTTCATACATCCAACACATGTTGATGTCATGCGCACCTATGTCCCAGCTTTGGATCCTCTCTCATCTTGTAAACTCTGTCATCTTTTAAACTCTGTCATCTTATAACCTCTGTCATCTTGTATACTTTGTCATCTTATAAACTCTGTCAATTCTGTATACTCTGTCATCTTGTAAGTATTGTCATCTTGTTAACTCTGTCAATTCTGCATACTTTGTTATCCTCTCTCTTCCTCTCATCCTCTCATTTTTTTTCTGCAAATAATCACATCTTATTCGAATGCCAGAATCAGCTTTAGCAATGTTCCACTAATGACGATCTGATAAAAACATGAAGAGAAGACAAAAGTTTTTAAATTTAATTAAACATCGTGTTTGAAAACTAGCTGAATCGCCAATAATTTTCTAACATGTCAACATTCTTAAGAAATCGGTTATTTTTTGTTAATTTACTGTTTGATTGGAAAATTTAATTGAAAATATGTGAGTAAATAAAATTTTAATATATTATTAATTTATTATAATTTATTAAATGCAACCAAGAAGCAATCTTAAAAGAAAAATTTGAGCAAAAATTCATATTTAAAAAAAACTAATTGACTTTTACATCTTTTTTTATTGATTGCAAATCTATTTATTTAATGTAATCTTATGAGTTATTTAATAATTTAACTAGAATAGTATAAATTAGGAGCAAAAACTGATTAAAAAATGAAAATAAAATGAAATTTTTTCATTTGTATGAAAATTTTCTGGTTTGAGTTAATCAAAAATTAAAATTAAAAACATATTTGTTCAACTGATTTCAAAGTGAAAATAGTGCGTTAAAGTGCATTGATAATTTTTTTAAAAATCCATATCTATTATAATTTTATATTAATAGAAAATTGATCCATAGTAACAAAAATTGCTTTTTTAAATTAAATTTGTGAAATTAAAATTTAATAGTATCTAATTTTAATTTAGTATGATGGTATAGCATGTTTGGCATTTCAAGCGGGACCAGAAAGATTTTGTGGGCAAAGGGCTTGCAACTTTAGGAAGATGGTTTTTTTAAGATAGGCTTTAAGAAAGTTTTTTTTAAATGAACTTTAAGAATGTTTTTTAAAATTTAAAGAAAGTTTGTTCGAGTTTGAAAGTTGCGCCGTTGGAGCAGAAGGCGGAGATAGAATAAAGCCAAGCCGAATATATAGTCAGCCAGCAAACAAACATGGCTTCCCGGCTAGCATTGTTTACAATCTCGGCCACGCATGCGCACAACCGAAAAGTGTGACTTAGCTGTTGGCAGAATGGGCGAGCAAGTCGTACAATGAAACAAAATAAGGTGAAAAACGAAAGATTGAAAAAGAGCAAAAAGCAAAAGAGCAACAACAAGTTGCAAAAATAAGTTACAAATAAATCAGGAATAGTGGCAAGTCAGTTGCGAATTGGTTGCAAACAGGTTGCGAGTAGCTTGCCAATAGATCCGTTGCGAAGATTAAACCCACAAGCCAGCAAAACCGCCAGTGAACAAGGATGCTTTTGCATCTTAGATAGCTTGATCAGTTTGTGTCCTTTGTGAACTCCATTCTTCATTTGGTTTCTTCATTTACTGTTTCCCCTTACTGCTTCATCTGCTATTTTCACTTAACGTCCACTTTCCATTCATTCTGAAGCCATGAATTAGTCTGCAACACAAGCCAATCGAGTTCGCCATTCCGCAAATCCCAGTCAAATTCCAGTCACGGACACTGGATCCATTATCACCACTATTCGGTAAACCATCTTCTTAACTTGCTCTGATGGCTTGAGTTGTGCAATTTGGCCAACAACTTTCGCTGTCAGTCCAAACTATCGATTTAACCGTATTAATATTTAATTACTTTTTCAGCTAGTGATACACCGCATTTTCTACGATCTGCAAGCAAATTTTATGAAATTTTTATTGATTTCACGTTTGGCTACATTTTCAAAGCTTTTCATTAAATTTTCACATTTAAACTGATTTTAAAAGAGTAAGTTTTGCAATTATTAATTTATCCATTTACTTATTTCTAGTGCTCAAAGCAAATTAAGTCGAGTTTGAACGTTTTGTAGTCGGGTTAAGCGAGATATTGAATCTGATTGTGAGTCATTTAGCGTGAATTGGCGAGAACAAGGTACAACAAACATGTAACAGAGATGCAAGAGTGAGAGTAAAGAACGAAAGAAAGCAATAAAAAGAAAGAAAGAGAGAAAGAAATAGATTAAATTAGATTAAATCTAAAGCTCATTGTTATTTTATTAATTTTAAGATTTTAATTTTAAGATTCTAATCTTAAGATTCAGAACAAAATAAAAAGCATTAGAATCATTGATTTTACATATTGGGCGATTATCTAGCTTGATGAGTTTGACTAGTGCAAATGTGCAAATATAAAGCTGGATGCGTTAACGTTATTTAATCAAATACCAATATGAAGGTTGGCAGAGAAATAAAAACACAGGTTGATTAGTCTGGCCGAGATTGGCAAGAATATTAATTATACTGATTCACTATTGTTTATTATCATCCAGCCTTGATGAAAGAGGAAGAAAGTAAAGTCGGAAGAATAGCAATTCAGCCGAATGCTGGCGCTGAAAATGTGGTACGCCAAGCTACGCTGGTTTGCTGTTTTTTCACCGATTTTCGTCTTGTTTTCTACGAAAGTAATCGACTGGTTGCAGAAGATGATAAATACTGAAGGTCAAATTAAATTCAATAATGATCAAAATATTTGAGAAGAAGACATGATTGGGTAGATGATCTACCAAATATAAGTTGCTACTGCGCTTGCCCGGCTTACCAGCATGGATGCTTTCGACTAATTCGCCAGAAGAGTTTAAGACAATGTTTGCCGATTCATTTAGGAATGGCTGTTTCAAATAAAAGCTTTTATTTCATTGCCTATTGGATTGTCTATTGAAATGCCTATTGAATTGCCTATTAAATTGTCTTATTTGATTGCTTATTTGGTCGCTTATTGATCGTTTTTCTTTCAAACACGACACTAGCTTTACTAATCCTTGCTAATTGTTACATTTCTTGCAGGTGTCTGCCGCTATTTGTACCAACTGCTTCAACTCTTTTCGCAATAATCTACACTAATCTTTCCTGAATTGGCTTTCGTTGCTAATCTATTTTAATTGGGACTGCACATTTCTGTTATACTGAGTATATACCTAAACTTGTCCTTTGTGCGAGTTTGATTATTCAATAATTTTATATTTTCAAGCAAACTTACTCTTAAATTTGACTTTATAAATTTAAAAATATTATGGAAAAAATGGTGACCACGAACAACGGATCGAGTGAAACTAGTTACCATGAAAATGGAAACTTAAGTAAATACGCTGAAGAAGAATCAGCCAACTCAAGTGATCAATCTGAAAGTTCTGATGACGATGATTACTCTGGTTCTGAATCGGATCAAAATGGTCATAATGATAGTGATTTTGAAAGAGATGTTAAGCCAGATGTTGCAAAACTAAATCAAATCAACATTTCCAACAATCATTCTTTAAATAATAATTCAGATTCCTTTAGTGAAATTAAAATTAAACAAGAAAAACGCAACATTAATTATAAAGAAGATAGTGATTCTGAGTCCGATCACAAGCCCAAAAAATCTTCTAAGAAGAAGAGGAAAGCTGATTCTTCTGATGATGAGTATGAAGCAAGAAAGAAGAAAAGTTCTTCAGCTTCTGTTTCGAAGAAGCGCAAAAAAGAGTGTTCAGATGAAGAGTCAGATTTTGAAGAAAAAAAACCTAAAAAGAAAAGTTTGAAAAAGTCTAAAGATACTAAACCTAGTAAAGTGAGCAAAAAAGTTAAGAAAGATGAACCGACCACACCGGTGAAAAGTAAAAAAAAAAAGGAAGAAAATACAGAACATATTTGGAAATGGTGGGAAGAGATAGGCAATCAAGACAATACAATCAAATGGAATACTTTATCACATAAAGGACCTGTTTTTGCTCCTCCATATGAACCATTGCCTTCTCATGTACGTTTTTATTACGATGGCAAACAGGTCAGATTACAGCCAAAAGCTGAAGAAATTGCCACATTTTATGGACGCATGATAGATCATGAATATACTAGTAAAAAAGTTTTTAACGACAATTTCTTTCATGATTGGAAAAAGTACATGAACTCAGAAGAAAAATCACTGATCACTGACTTAAAGAAATGCAATTTTACAGAAATTGATAAATATTTTAAGGAACAGTCTGAATTAAGAAAACAAAGGACTAAAGAGGAAAAATTAGAAGCAAGAAAAGCAGAAGAGGAATTAAAAAACAATTATGGATGGTGTCTTGTGGATGGACATAAGCAACAAATTGGTAATTTTAAAATTGAACCGCCAGGACTTTTTAGAGGTCGTGGTGAACATCCTAAGATGGGTAAAGTGAAAGCTAGAATTAATGCTGAAGATATTATAATTAATATTGGCAAAGAAGCTCAGGTGCCTGAGCCACCAAAAGGACACAAATGGAAGGAGGTGCGCCATGACAATACGGTCACATGGCTGGCCTCTTGGACCGAAAATATCATGGGCTCAGTGAAATACATTATGTTGAATCCGACTTCCAAACTGAAATCACAGAAAGATTGGCAAAAGTACGAAAAGGCCCGTGAACTAAAAAAGTGTGTAAAAAAGATTCGCAAAGATTATGAACAAGATTTTAAAGCCAGAGAAATGGTGAAAAGACAAAGAGCTGTTGCTCTTTATTTCATTGACAAACTGGCATTGAGAGCAGGTAATGAAAAGGAAGAAGGCGAAACTGCTGACACTGTGGGTTGTTGTTCTTTACGTTATGAGCATATTAAACTTCACGATGAAAAAGATGGCAACAAGTATGTAGTAGATTTTGATTTTCTAGGTAAAGACTCTATTAGATATCAAAATTCGGTCCCTGTTGAAAAACAGGTGTTTAAAAGTTTGAAAAAATTTATGGAAAACAAAAATGATGGAGACGATTTGTTTGACCGACTTAATACTGCTACAATGAACAAATACTTGAACTCACTGATGGACGGCTTGACTGCTAAAGTATTCCGTACTTATAATGCTTCTCAAACTTTGCAAGAACAACTTGATAAACTGACGGATGAAAATTATTCACTAGAAGAAAAAGTTTTGGCTTACAATCGTGCCAACAGAGCCGTGGCTATTCTTTGTAACCACCAACGTTCGGTTCCTAAAACGTTTGACAAATCGATGGAAAACTTGCAGACTAAAATAAACGATAAGAAGAAGCAAATAAAAGAGATAAAAAAGGAATTAAAAGAAGCTAAAAAATCAAAAGATACTAAGAATATGGAAAAATTTAGTAAAAAATTGAAAACTTTAGAACAACAGCTTAAGAAACTAGAGGTTTCAGCTGTAGACAAAGAAGAAAATAAACAAATAGCGCTAGGCACAAGTAAATTAAATTATTTGGACCCTCGAATCAGTGTAGCTTGGTAAGTGTTGCTAAGCTAATTGTCATACAGATAGTAGATAATCATAATTTTTTTTTCTCTTGAGCAGGTGTAAAAAATATGAGGTACCGATTGAACGAGTTTACAATAAAACGCAAAGAGAAAAGTTTAGATGGGCCATCGAAATGGTTGGACCTGAATACATATTTTAAATTAATTGATTTGCTACTTTTTCTTATTTAATTTACTCTGTGGGTAGTTTAATTTGACCGCGTTTCACTAGGTCTGGTTTACTTTTGTATCCCTGACATGTTGTGACATTTTAGCCAACATATAAACAACTTATCAATTTGTCATTCTATCTATTCCATGTTTAAATCAACTTTGCCAAAGTATACAGTTGTAGTATGAGCAAATTTATTTTGAATGACATTTCCTTAATATAAAGTTCAAACACATTTCTATCTAATATACACTTTACCCCCATTTGATCACAATTTACAAGAATGTACACTTTAATAATAGTGAATTAGTTTAAAGGAATGTTTTTTTTCCCTTATTAATTTGGTACACACTTGACTCACCAACTAATTTTGTTAATATAGTTACCTTAAACAATAATGTGTAAATTTCTATGTTTAGTTGCATTTGTTTTTTATTATTATTAGCTCACAAACACTTCATTCAATTTATGAAATTCAATCATTTATATTTAAGTTTCACCAAGCTTGCAAAAGTAATACACACATGCATTTTCTAGCTTGTGAAGCATGTATTTTACAATACCTTTAAAGAAAAAAGAAAAAAAAAGTTTTTAATTTATTCATTAGTACCACAAATTTTCGATGAACAAAACACACAAATAATATGTAATAAAGATTGATAATTAAATATTTTATTTTTTAATATAAAATTTTAAAATTGAGTTGGAGAGATTGAAATGGTTGTGTATAAATAGTTTATTTTTTACAAGGGCCTTAACTACTGATATAAAGTATGTTAATTTGATTAATTTAAAATTAATAAGAACATAAACCTAGAATGAGTTTAGATTTTGTTGAAAGCAGCAACATCCACACTTTGCACGTAATCTTCAAAGCTTTCGATCTTTTCGGTTAGTTCTTCAATGGAGACCTTGTCATCTTCAACAACGCACACAATTTGCATTTTCTTAATGTTGAAAGCCACAGGAACAAGTTTAGAAGCTCCCCAAACTAATCCATCCATTTGAATTGATCTAACTGAACTTTCCAATTTGTCCATTTCGGTTTCATCGTCCCAGGGCTTTACTTCGAGTACCACACTGGATTTGGCTACAAGAGCAGGCTTTTTGGCTTTTTTAGCGGCATATTCTTCCACCCGTTTTTGTTTTAAGGCTTCGGCTGCCCCATCATCGTCATCAGAACCAAAAAGATCGATGTCATCATCATCATCATTGGTTGCAGGAGCAGCAGAAGGCTTGGGCTTTACAGAAGTGGCAGAGGAGTTTTCTAGACTGGCAATCCTGACCTTAAGACCTGCAAGAAGTTCATTTAACTGGGAAACGGCTATGAGACAAGAATAAGAGAAGAGACAACGGTTAATGATGGAAACAAGTGGCAGAGAGACGACTTACTGTTGCTGAGTTGTTGGTTTTCGGCCTCTAAAGAGGACAACTTGGAAGAAATTTCTACCTCGCTCTGAAGAAAGAGATTAGTAAAGAAGAGACAGGAGCCACAGACAACTTACAAGATACATGGTGAGCTGGATAAGAAG
Organism: Pyemotes zhonghuajia; assembly: GCA_025170145.1. Taxonomy (NCBI): domain Eukaryota; kingdom Metazoa; phylum Arthropoda; class Arachnida; order Trombidiformes; family Pyemotidae; genus Pyemotes; species Pyemotes zhonghuajia. The sequence goes on from CM045845.1 coordinate 11,763,109, forward strand.
ACAAATTGAAGACGGAGGGGAGAACAGGCTAAGACTGGCAAAGAAGTGTTCACTGAGACTGCACCTCAGAAGAGCGACGCTTGCAAGCCCAGCTCACCGGAACCCGGTGCTGAGGGAAGGTGTTTTCATTGCATCGTAACCACAAACTAGCCACAATCTTGTCTGATCTAAGCTTCTTAATATAATAATTAATATGCGATCAAGCAGACCCGTTGGACTGTTCAGAACTAAAGTGGTCCTGTTGGGTGTTTTAGACCAAAGTTGGTCGCTGTGTGTTTCCGACTCGGAGACCGGCTCTCTGTTGGGCACCGTCTTGAAATTTTTGTACGTTCCCCGCCATCTTAGTTGCACGTTTATCTGTTAGGCTTGCATTCAAACGTGGAGTGTTGGCTTTCGTTACAGCTGGAGATCTCCGTTTTTGCATCTTGTCATCATTTGTGCTGAATTGTCTTCAAATCGTTTTCTCTTCAAATCGTTTTCTCTTCAAATCGTTTTCTCTTCAAATCATTTTCTCTTTAGCTCTTATTGTTCTCAACTTGCATTCTCCTCAACTCGTACCTAAACCTGCAACCTAAACCCCAAGTCACTTTGTCCAACTTTATATTACCCTTAGTTAATTGCTCAGTTACATCACTTAAACACTTAAACTCGTATCATCCTAGTGTCACAGTGCACCGTGTATCTGCACATTGTTCAAACTCATAAAACCTTGCCAATCACTTATCCTACCACTTAATTCTAGTCTGCATTATGGCTGAACAACTCAAGTTTGAAAATATTTGGTTCGACAAGTTGCGTTTTATGGACGCCGAACGAAACTTCTACGAAAGACTAAACGGATTCGTAAGTATTCCTCAACCCTTCTTTCTTCACATCTTCTCTCAATCCATCCATCTGTCCATTTTCTTTTTCCCATTTATCATATTGTCGTTGTTTTTGCTGTTGTTGTTGTGCTCACTTTGAATTCATTCTCCCAAATCCGCTTTATTCGCTTGATCGGTTAATTTAACTTAAATTTTATTGAACTTGAACTGTCGCGAAACAGAATTCAGACAACGCTCAACCTGAAGGAAGCAAAAAGGATTACCAAATTAAAAGTAAAGTTGCTATTGAAATAGGTAGAGTTTGCGATTACCTCAAGAAATCTCTACTTTCTGTGAGTATTTTTCCTAATAATACAAATTCACACATTCGGCAACTTTTCATTTCAGTATGCTTTTCATTTTTCATATTCTTTTTTCACTTTTTTGCTTTTAGTTTGGTTTTTGTTTGCTTTCATTTTCTTCTTTAGTTTTCATTTCCTTTCTCTCCTAACCTATTCTTTTAATGTTTCACTTTTTCTCTCATTTAACAGGGTTCTTGTGTGGAACAAAACAAGCGATACAACGCTCTAGTGGAAAAGAACAAAATCTTGTCTAAACGTAATTAACTCCATTTTTCAGCTACTACTTGATTGATTGCTAATTTTTTTTATCTTTCAGAAATCAATGACTTAAAAACTAGTATTTCAAAGCTTGAGCTTCAAGTTGTTTCTTTGGAGAAATCAGTTCAATCGCAAAATCCAACCACTCAAAATACTAAACCTGCCAAAAAAAACGATGATGATGATGACATCGATCTTTTTGGTTCTGATGACGATGATGGAGCAGCCGAAGCCTTAAAACAAAAACGGGTGGAAGAATATGCTGCCAAAAAAGCCAAAAAGCCTGCTCTTGTAGCCAAATCCAGTGTGGTACTCGAAGTAAAGCCCTGGGACGATGAAACCGAAATGGACAAATTGGAAAGTTCAGTCAGATCAATTCAAATGGATGGATTAGTTTGGGGAGCTTCTAAACTTGTTCCTGTGGCTTTCAACATTAAGAAAATGCAAATTGTGTGCGTTGTTGAAGATGACAAGGTCTCCATTGAAGAACTAACCGAAAAGATCGAAAGCTTTGAAGATTACGTGCAAAGTGTGGATGTTGCTGCTTTCAATAAAATTTAATTATTTATATTCAATTTTTTACCCACAATTTTAAAAATGATATTTATAAAGAATTAGCTATTATTATTAAAAATTTATTAAAAATTAATTTTTACATTTAGGGATAATAAAAATTATTTTTATGATTAACACATCTTTGATTTCATAGTTTCTCATCAAATTTAAGTTTTAAATTATTAATTTTAATAGAAAAATTAATTGACTAGTTTTAAGTTTATGGTTTTTTTTTTTTGATCTTGGCATATATTTAATATGGTTGATGATTTTACTAAGATCATAAAAAGAGAGTAAAGAACATTAGTTAATCCAGTTTAATACCATGTCAAATCATAGGAATGTTGCAAAAAGAAGATGAAAAAAATATAAAATATAATATAAAGGATAATTTGAGTACAATAAGCAAAACTAAATAAATCAAACAGCAAAATCTTTAAATAGGTGGTAAACAGTCATTCTACTACACGAAATAATTATGCACAAACTAAACTATATATTTGGCCCCTTTTTCCTTTTTAATTAAAAAATGCCTGAACACAAACATTGCTTTAGGAATACTTGTATTTCGAGCAAGCATTGCTAAAACTTTCTTCATTTGATTAAAGATTACAAATCATGTTCATCATCACTGCACCTGTCTTCATCACTCATATTTTCGTCGTCAGAATAAAAATTTCATTGCCCTTGTCTTAAAATTGAGGTTTCAATGCATCAATTATTGTTTATATGTATTTATATTTAGCTCAATAAGATCAGACAATCAGATTGGCTTATTTGGTTCTGCGTTCACATGTCTACTAGTTGTTTAAAAGTTTAAAATAAAAACATAATCATCCAAAAATAATCCATTTTTTTTTTTTTTGGTTAATACATTTTATACCTTAAATGTATTTGTTGTACTAGTTTTCATTATTAAACTTTTTAGAGGTTTTTGTTTGTTTTTTTTTTTAAACGACTTTAATTAAGTTAAACATACTTGAGCACTTAAATAAAACAAGTGAGTTTAATTGGAATTTGCAGGCAAGCAAATTCTTAATCTGTAATTTAAAAGAGGTCAAAAAGAGCTTAAGTTTTACAAGGTACAATGTATCGATACATGTCTTTTTTCAAGCATGTTTTTTTAATCTATCTATATATTGATATATATTTAAGTACATATGCTAATTAATATATGAATATCAATATACAGTAAAATTGCATATTTTTATTAAAGCTAAAAGCAGTATCACAAGTAAATTATTTTTACTAGTTTATCTAATAAAATGCGTACTGTATTAGGTTTGTCCATCAAACCAAAATTTTTTTATATGCTTAATTTCTTTACCTAAAATATAAATTTACATAAACATCATAGTCAATGATTAATTATGATTAATGAAATAAAAAATTTTGAATACATTTTTTAAGTTTGGTTTGACTTTTGAACTTGGTAAATTGTTAATTTAGAACTTATTTAGCGTACAGTGAGTTGACTGATTAATTAGTATTAATAATTAGTGTTTTTTTCCAAATAAAACTAGTTGCGTCCTGTAGTTGATTATGTTGACTGGCAGTTTTATGAGCAAAAATGAAAGAAAGTTAAAAAATGATTTTTAGTTGTTGAAATCATAAGTTCTTAGTATCAAAAGTTTGACCAAAGTTCACTTTCACTTGCATTTTATGCTCATTTGAGTAAACTGCGGAATAGACTGAAAAGGTGAAAATTGTACAGAAGAAAGTTAAATTCAAGTAAATAAATGTTTCAAATTGTTGATTTCAAGCTGTTTGATTTTGTGCCCATTTTCGACTCTCATCTGCCAACCACACTATTACAAGCCAGTGTTTATAAAAAAACAACCACACCAGAACAGTTGATTGCCCAGCAGATGATCAGCATTTGATTCACTTTTGCAAACTTGTTCATAAAGTGCACATCTCATACAGTTTGCATCCAACTGTTCCGCAATTGAATAAAAACAGTATCCAAATAACTGAACTAGCAAGTGCATCAGTATATCCCATCTATAGTTTAAAGTGTTGTTAGTGTATCCTAAAAAGAGCTCAAGTTTTGAAATGCGTTGTCTAATGCATTTGTCGATTTGTTTGATTCTGATTGTGCCATTGATAGTGGCACAAAACGCAGATGCAGAAGATGGCCTTAATGCAAACGGTAATATTGCACCGCACGCTGATTCCGATAAGACTGAAGAAACAGTTTCTAATGTGAATAGTGAAACAGGTGAACAGGGAGATGACAAAGAAAACAAGAACGAAAAACCGAGAAAAATAACTTTCAAAGAAGAACGTTTTGAGAAATTGTTTAACAACAAAAATCGCAAACCTCGTCTACCACCGCCAAAATTCAATTTAAAACCAAAACCCACTTTGCCATCTTACCTAAAAAATCCTCCAAGTGTGAAGCCAGTGCCGATAGAAGCGTCTGAAGAACCGGTGGCTAAACCTGTGCTTGTCAATAAAGCTAAAAGCCCGGCCAAAGCCGTTGTCAGCAAAGCTACTACAAGTGCCCCAGCCATCAGTCGGTCAAGGTCTAGGACAACTAATCTTTCTAAAACAGATGTGGCCAAAGCAGAATCAGCTGCCACATCCGGTGCTGGTTCATCATCTGAAAATTCCAGGAAAAGATTTTCGTCCAACAAATTCAGAAATTCATCAACTGGCAGAGTTCGAAATGTTGGCAACAACTAGGCCAACTTGATTTCATCGCTCTGTTTCTTAATAGCCTTTCTTATTGTTAAGCCAGTAGTTTAGCGATGCCGCTTTATCTTGCACAAGTACTGAATTCCCATTTATCATTTAAAATTAAATTCAATAGGTCTATTTATCATAAAAATATACTTTAAAGTCATCAATTTAGCGTGTTGTAAACTTGAAAATAAATTTATTTGTTTAATTTTATGTTTGTCTTAATTTTCACTTATTTCATTCATTTATTTCCTAAGTTGTTCAAATTTTTAGGCTATTTTTTCATAATAAAAAATTCGTTTTTTTTAATTGTACTCAACAATTTCTAATTTTTTTTATGCCATCATTTTTTTTCACAATTTTAACGCTTTATTAAGATTGTACCAATTTTTGAAAAGCTTGAAATTTGCAGAGACAGCAAATCAAAATTATCATGATTTATTTCATAAATTTATAATTAATATAAACTTTATCAACATTTAATTAACACACTAAGTTACTTTAACATTTCGAGAAACAACCAGATCGTTTCGATCATATTATTTGATGTGTAGTTTTATAAGTTTTAATTTGTATTTTAAACATGTCTGCAAATAAAGACAAGTTTTATTAGAAACTGGTAGTTTGTTTCTATTAATAAATTTTCATGCGATCTGTTTCTTTTTACTCAATTAAAATGATCGCATATTGGGCAGATGTAACCAATGTGGTTCATCAATAGCTTGGTTGATATATTTTTAAATTTATATTTTTTTTTCAAGCTTATTAACTTTTTCTAATAAAATTTTTTATTAAGTTCCATTAATAAAAAGGTAAACTTTTCATTATTAGTTTTCTAATTATTTTTTCACGTTTACTAATCAAAATTTTGGATTAATAATCTATGCGACAGGTTTACAAAAAAATTATGTAATTTTTCAAATATAAAAAACTGATTTGGACAAAAATTCAAATTAATTCTAAATAATATTTGCAATTTTAAACTTTTAAAGTTATTTTTTATTCAATGATGAAATTTTTTTTTTTTTAAATAATCTTTACTTACCTTTTTGTTTATTAATTTATGTCGAATTTTTTCAAAAAAATTATTAATGTTAAATTTATTGTGTAGTTCATTAAACAGCAACAGTTTATTTGACTTGCTTACTAAACAGAACAAAAAAAGATTAAATTGTTTAAATTTCTATAAAAAATTTCAATTTATTAAATTCAATCTGCATATGTATGTTATTATATGAGCTAATGATTAGTACTTTTTAAAATTAATCATTGAATCTTCATTTAAGTTTGTTAACAAATTAAGAAAAATAGTTAACTGCACTTAAGGTTAGCAGGTTAGTCATAAAAAGTAGTGGTTAATTTATTTAAAATGATTATTTTTGTTTTTCATTAATTTGAATGTACAATATGTGATAATAGTGGATTGAAACAAAATAGTAAGAAATTAGCAATTAATAATTACAATACTTGAATTTTCAATGAAATAATTTTTTTTTTTTTAAATTTAACAAATTATTTAATCAAAGCGCATTTTAAGTTTAAATTTTTTTAATTTATTTCAAACTAATTGGATAACCTTAACATCAAAATCGTCTGTAGATAAAAACTAAAAAAAAAAAAAAATAATAATTTCTTGGTTCGCAATTTTGTGCAATTAATTTAAATAGTTTCTTTTTTAATAGCAAATTCCCAATTTGTTAAAAAAATAATTTAACAACTATTTTTTCTTTCAAGTGTCAACTCGAATTGATTAAACAAAATAAAATTTTTTTTTCTTTATTTAGATAATCAACTTGTCGGCCTAAATTTGATTATGAATTTTTAAAAGCTATCAACAGTTTAGTTGCAAGCATCTTATAAACTTATAGTAATTTAAATAAATGTGAGATAAAATTTTCATAGAGACATATGCTTCATAGAAATTAACGACTGACTCATTAAATTTAAAAAAATTTCAAATAAAATTATCATTATTAGATTAATTTGACTAATATTATCACCGTTTATTTAAAGCGAATTCTGTTTTTCCATCTGATCAGAACGTTCATAATCGCAAATTTGTTCAAAATTATCGCTATTATCTTCTAAAACTTTTCCTTTTATTTTTACTGCAGCAAATTTAGCTTTGTGATATGCAGATAAGAAGTTTACACCAAGCATTTTTAGGCACAAATATTCAATTAAAGTAGATACTCCGGCTGAAATAATTCTTATATATGGAAAATCTAGTAATTGATTGGTAAAATAAGCAAAAAAAACTGTGACAGCCATTATTGACACTATAAGAGCACATTTTAAATTATGACTTAAATCCAATCCATTTAAAATCCAAACATCGCCTTTGGTTAATTGATATAATCCTTTGCAAATTTTGCATCGAATATTTTTAGTACTTATATTAGATTTCATGAGCCAAGTTTTGAGACAATCATGATGAACAACTGCCACATCTCCTTTGCAATTACATGGTTGTATAAGAACATCATTTTTTTCTCTATCATAACAAATCCAACACTCTCGACAATTTTTATCTAAATCAGATTTTTGAACCAAATCAGTTTCTTTATATATATTCTCATTGAGAAAATATTCAATTTCTTGAAAATTGTTACTTGTTGATTTAGTACATTGATTATCTTTTTTAGATTTATTAAAATCTTGATGTTTTTTTTTTAAAATTCGTCTTGGATTTAAAATCCATAATGTTTCAGGCTGAATGCAATTCCATAAACAACAAGGAAACCAAACAGCAACTGCAAGTTCAACGATTTGAAAAGCAATTTGAAAAGTATTTCTACTGATTACTGCCATTCTAATTTGAAATAGGTTAAATAGTAGATATAAAAAATAATGAAATTTGTTAAGAATTTAAGCAATTTTTCTTACTTAATATCCCAAAAGCATTTAAACACGTCTGAAAGTAGGAACAAAACTGTAAATATTAATAAAATAGCTTGCGAAATTAACCCAATTCTTGATTGATGCAGTTGTGAACGATCAGACACAAGTGGTTCATCACGAATAAAGGCTCCCCTAACCTTTTTGTTATTTAAATTTGAAAAAAAAAAAAATTATTAAACTATTATTAACTATTAAATTGTGCTTACTTTAAAATAAACTTCTACTCCATATATTAGAAAAAAAATGACAACAACCATTATTAAAGTTGCATAAATGCCATTAAATATGCCCAAAAAAGTGTTCTGCGTTTGAATTGCAAGTAATAATTAATTGAAAATTTGATTATTTCTATTAATTTTATACCTTTTCTATTTCATTTGTATCAACAAATTTAACAAATAATAGTTCCGCAAAAAATAATGAATATGTGATTACATTGAATAAAATGAAACTACAAAATGATTTGCTTAAAAAACCGGGTCTTTCCGAACTAAAGCTGTTCAGATGAAAAGCTTCAGCCCAAAAGCAGACAACAAGGGAAGAGCCAGAAAGAAGTAAAGGATAATAAGCTGATTTTAAATATAAAGCCCATTTGAATGATTTATTTAAAGTTGATTGAAAATAAAATCCTCTAATTGCTGTAGCAACACATATAAAAAAATATAGTGCTTTTTGAGTTGTAATTTTGAATGCCTTAAAAAATGACCTAGGCTTTTCGCGCTTGAACTCAGAGTTAATGCATAGAATCTAAACGTTTGTTTAAAAAATGATTATGGTAAATTTATTGTAAGAGTTTTGAAGAGAAAGATAAAGAAAGCGAGAGATTATTAAATTGTGAAAAAAGTGTGCATAATTACCAGTTGAACAAGAGAGATGAAACAAAGTAGAAAAAAGATACTAGAAAAAGATATAAAATAGCTAAAGTTTGGACCCTCACACATTTGTCCACTGAATTCAACCTGGTTCAAACAAAGATTGCAAAATAGGAGATTAATAAGAATAATTGATTAATGTGGTTAAGAAAAACCAATAATAAACTAATAAGCATTGCAATATTAATCTATCTGAGTACAATAAGCCAGAAGCTGATTACAAAACATAAAAAATTAGTTACCTCACATAGACAGGTGCCGGCATAGCATTCGCCGTGTCCAGAACAGTTGCTTGAACAAACTGGATTTTTTTCCATAGATATTAAAGCTATATTTAGCAAACTGCTCATCAATTGTTTTTAATTGTTTTGCAAAATCGCATTAAAAACTCAATTAGTTGAACTACAATTCAACACTTTACTCATTTCACTAATAAGAATATGTTTGTAACAAATTTAAAATTTCCCAATCATTTGCAAAACAATTTGTGATATTCAAAATATTTGTGTAATTTTTTTGTGGACAATATTTAAAAATCGTAATCATTAACAATTTAAATTTGCTAAATTAGATAAAGCTAATATTGATATTTTTAAAGGTGTGTCAAATACTTTAAAAAAATAATGCTTAATAAAGTTTGAGATAATAAATTGTTTAAGTCATTTTCATGCTTATTTTCCATGTAAACAAAATTCTTCCTTTAGTAAACACTTGCGCTTGATTCACTAAAAAATATTTGCAAAACAATTAAAATTTTTTTTTTTAATTATAGTTAAGAAACATTAGTCTTTCATCTGTTTGCCTAAAATGGTAGATTATTTTAATATTTTTGAATTCACAAGAATCAATTAATGGTTGATTTAAATTGCCAGTTTAAAGTTCAATTTGATCAAATCAACAGAAAAGTTTTTAATCTATTTCGACTTGGTTTTTGAAATGGATAAATTAAACTTAATTAGATCCTTTGAAGTGGATTAGTAAACGAACTAGTAGATTGGATTAAATTAGACCGAGTTATAAAATTATGCAAGTTTTTGTTGATAGAAGTTTATGACAAAAAAAAAGAAGAAAAATTGTAGATTATTAGTAAAGAAAATATGGTTTTGCAGGTTTAAAACGAAATCAAAAGTGAATGATAAAGACACAGAAATAAGCACAGTTGATTAGAACAGAGTTGCAATGATGCACAAAAGAGAGCAGGTAGACAAACAATGCAAACATGAATGGAAAGGCGAAAACAGATTAAGACGTAAATGTGTAAAATAGCAAATAAACAGATCTTGAGCAATTAACATCTATTAAATTAAGTGGGTTGAATCAATTGAGCGTGTGTACCATAATTAGCAGCATAGAAAACGATAGATGAAGGGCAAACGAGAGTGGTTTCTTATTGTGACCAGATGTACGTAAACAAATGCATAATCAAACAGTTATAAGTTACAACATTTTGTTATTACCACCACAAACTGCGCATATCAATGTTAGTGGTTTTCGATAATGTTCGATGGCATGATTTAAATGGTAAATTGAAAGAATTGACTTGGCAGCGGTGTTCGACAAAGTCGATACACCTGTTTCCATTGAGATTAGAAAAGAAATGGCGGCAAAATGAGAAGTCCTTTGGTTATAGATGGTTTTTGTAAGTTGGTTGTGGTGGTTGTGGTTGTGGTGGTTGTGGTTGTGGTTGTTGTGGTTGTGGTGGTTATGGTTGTGGTGGTTATGATTGTGGTGGCTATGGTTGTGGTGGCTATGGTTGTGGTGGTTATGATTGTGGTGGTTGTGGTTGTGGTATTGGTTCTCTATTAATTATTCTACCAATTATAAGTCAGTTGTATTAATAATTCATATTTAATCGTAATAATAATTTACTTGTAACTATAGTGGTATAGTTGAAGTGTCGATTTTAATATTAGCTATACTACTGTCTATATGTTACTGTCTATATGCCATTGTCTATATGCCATCGTCTAAATTAGGGTTCTAGCTGTGATTTTGACTGGCTGTATTAATTATTTAGATTGTTTTTTGTTAAAATGTTTGTTAAAATGTTTGTTAGGATGGTTTGTTGTCATCTTATTTCGACATGTTGTTTAAGCACACCAACAAAGCACAATGTGCTTTCACAATTTTTACACACCCACACTTACCTTTCCCCATCAGCTGTTGTCCGCTCTGAAGATGGATCACATGTGCGTGCGTTAATTTAATCTTAATTACAGTCAGATTGTGACTAGATTGGCTTGATGAGGTTTCAATTGAGGCAACAATTGTGACTGATTGTGAGCCATTTGTCAACTGACATTGATGGCATGTTGGCCAAAGGGAGGAACAGCCAATGTGTGAGATGATCGCGCAATGGACAAAAGTCACAAAAACTGTGGCAACAACTGTGGCAACAAAAGTCGCAATAAAGACGACTGGTTTGCGACGCCATCTAGGGAGCAAATATTCCGAAAGCGTGCAAATCATTAGATGGCTTTGTCTACGTTTTGTTTACAATCGGCCCACACTGTTCATTAAACTGTGACCGTCGTCAATTTAGCTTAATCAGCCACCATTTGCAAACAAAATGTGTTCTCCATCATCTTGATTGTGATTTGTCTACGTTCAGTCGATTTGCGTGCGATCTGTTTAGTGAACCAACAGAGTAGGTCAGTCCCAAGCCCAATCTTCAAACGTCTTAATTGTTTTAAGATAAATCGCAACTCACTTTCGCATGTGATACTGTGTTGTTTTTAGAGCTTGATGCGCACAAACAAGATGGCCAATCTTTTTTGTTCTTTTTTATCATTCATGGTTATCCTACGTGATAAATGAGTGACTTGTCAATGTCAAATCAATGGCAAGTCAATGGCAAGACAATGGCAAGTCAATGGCAAGACAATGGCAAGTCAATGGCAAGACAATGGCAAGTCAATGGCAAGACAATGGCAAGTCAATGGCAAGTCTAATGTAAACCAAAGCCAAGTCGATGCCAAGTTAATAACAAGTCAACGACAAGTCAATGGTGAACCAATGACAAATCAATGGCAAACCAATTTTAAGCCATATCTATGCCAATTTTATGCCAATTTTAAGCCAATTTATGCCAATTTATGCCAATTTTAAACAAATTTCAAACCAATTTCAAACCATTTCAAACCGATTTCAAACCAATACCTAACCTAAAACCAAACCACTACCAAACCAATTTCAAACCACTACCAAATCACTACCAAATCACTATCAAACCAACATCAAGTCAATATCAAATCAATCACAAGTCAACACCATTCTACTCTTCATTCAATTCTTTTCTCCATTTCTTTTTCCAATCATTTTTTTCACCCACACTCATCCTCCTCACTCATCTTTGTCATTCACCCATTTCTTATCTTTCATATTATCTCCAACCTTTAGTTAAGATTTGCCAGATCGTCCGATTCAGTCTTGAGCTAAAAGCTAACTTTTATCTCTACCTATGATTTGTAAATTTGTTTTTGTTTTTCCCAAACAATTAATGATTTTGACTTTTAATTAAACAATTTAACTTGCAAATGTTCAATTATTGAGCAAATACTCTCAACTACTGTCTTCTTATCTCTTTTTACGCTCTAGGTGAGCTTTGGTGGAGGTGTGACTCTAGCTTTCTAAATTATATTCTTTTACACACACCCACTATGATCCGATAGTGTTCAAAATAGTATTCATCGCTAATTGCTGACTAAACCACAATTTGCGAAAATATTCAATTTACTTAGTATTTGCTTAGTTCGACTTGCATATCAGTATATAAATAAGAGATGTTTTCACAGATTCAGAGATGTGAACTCTATTCAAACAGAAGATGCTTTTCTAGTGTAATTGAATAAATTAAGCTTTTAAAAGATTTTAATGAGTATGAAGCCAGCGAACCTAAAATGATTTAGAAATTTATAAAACAGGCTATTCCACTTTATATATTACTGTGTTTACAAATTCAAACTTTTCATAAACAAGTAAAAACTGTTTTTAATTTGGCTTTAAAGTCGTAAGTTTTCTGTACACTACAACAGTCTTGGGACGAAAGTATTTTTACTCAGTTCTTAATTTCCAAAATTTACAATTGTTTTGCTCATCAGCCACATTTAATGCGTTAAGAAATTGTTTCAAAATAGTTTTTCTGATTTGTCTGAACAATCTTCTTAGGTCATTATTTAAGTGAAAGTAAATATAAAAACTTTAACTATTTGTTTAATTTTGCTAAACTAACTTTGTTAAAATAAATTTTTAAGTTAAAGTTCAATATTTAAAACAAATTTTAAATATAAGAATTCAAATTTAAATTTAACATCATAGTTAATAATCTGAATTGAAAAATTTAAAGTTAAACATCAATTTAATCATCATCTGGTATAAAAGTTAATTTGTTTTATTAACTTAAAATCAGATTATTTTATTTCAAAATTAAATAAAAACGTTTCGTTTAGTTGTCAAATAATTAAAAATATTTAAATTTTTTGCTTGCTTTTATTTCATTTTTATATTTTAAGATTTTGATCAAAAACAACGCTTGCAAGTTGCAATTCAAAAAAATTATATTAATAAAATTTAATTTATTAGCCAATTTTTTAAAGCATTAGTTCCACAAAAGCGTTAATTAAGTTGATTCAATAATTTGTTTTAATACGTAATTTGAGTTGTTTTTTTTTTTTAATTTAAATTTAATTCATTGTTAAACATATTATAAAATAATCATTTTACCTTATTGATACATATATTGAATTCTGGGTTTTTTGTCGTTTATTTTGGCTTAAACTTGATTATTTGTGTAAATATTTAATTACAGTGTGTAATTAAAATTTCTATAATAATTGTTAGATTAGTATAAGAAGAGTTTTATTCTTTAAACATTTGAAAACGTTTGAAATAATTTTTTTTTTTTTTAAATATTAAATTGCATATTATTAATTATTATTAAAATTTGGTTTTAAAACTTTTATTTTTTTTTTTTTTTTTTTTACATCTTTTACGTCAACCTAGAAGAATCCAGTACAGGTAGTTAAAACATAAATAACAACTAAGTGATTTTTAACTAATTAACTTTTTTTGCTTTCATAATTTTTACTTGGTAATTATAGAGTTAAGATTTTCATTTGCACATTAATCCAAGCAATCAGGATGGAATGCACAGGATTAAACCTGTTCGCAAACATTTCAAATAGCAACTTTAACGATTCAAATCAGGGTTATTTTTCCGGAAACAATGTCATACACCATGACATTTTGACTATTTTCAAAGTGTCTGAAAATTCGGTTCAAATCTGGAAACAAAAATACCTGGACAGACCTGTTTCTTACAAACTATGCATTATCGATTTCAAACGCAAGGACTCGGATATAGAACTGAAACTGGACGATTATTCGAGCAACATTTCTGAGTATGTGAACAATAAATCCAAGGTGGAAACTGCTGCTTTGAATGAAAATGAATGTCAGTTTCAACCTCAAGCTCAATTCGGAAGAATATTTAATCCAAATGAATATGTGTTTTTGAAAGCCACCATAGATGACATCAGTAAATGGGTAAGTGACTGCAGTAAACGGATTTCAGTGCAAATGTCTGCGCTATGATCCAACAATTTTCATACTTAATCACTCTATCAATTTGCTACAAATGATTCATTCTGTCTCAAAATTTACCACTCTTAGTGGAATTTGCTCTTTCAATCTGTTTCTTTGCTTTCAGTTCTTTTTTCTTTTTGAGGGTGCTATTGTTTGTGAAAACGCATTGGCAGGCGAATAATGCCAAGACATTCTTCAGCTTGCATCATGCATCTTTTATGTTTAAATGTTAGCAAATAAAATGCTTTTATGACGTGTGCAGTTTCTTAAACACCAGACTTTAATGTCATTTGACATTATCATAAGAAGTTGTGGCGCATTTTTCATTTTGTTATTAATTGTTTAAATTTAGTCAAGATGCCAAGGACAATCAATGCATGTTTTGGTTTTAATTAATGTGTTCAATATGCAAATTTAATAAGCATCTTTAAAATCATTGCTTATTGAAATATCTTTTTCAACACAAACTCAAACACCAGTTTGCATTCAATCAAATAACTTTAATTAAAATACCACTTAAATATTGCACACTTATTTATCTTTGAAAATTTTTTATTTTTAGGCCTATATGATTGATTTCTATGTAAATGAAGCATTTAACAGTAATGCAAATGGATCTGCTAAACATATTGGATATGCATACGTTTTACCATTAAATTTACTTGAAAACAGTTCCACAATTAACACTGTAATTACTGGTAATAACCACAAACCCATTGGACACTTGACCATTGACTATACAATTGTGAAACCTTTGCAAGGTTATTCAAACACAATTGTTGGCTGCGGTAAATGGTCGGATATTAAACATGGTGTGGAAGTTGGACATCGTGGGGCAGGAAAATGGAGAAGGAGCGATAAAATTGAAAATGTTTTAGAAAACACAATTGCATCATTTAATTATGCAGCTAAACATGTAATTTTTTTTTTTTATTTACTTAGTTCTAGATTTAAATTTTTTATTTTCAATTAGGGTGCCGATATGGTAGAATTGGATGTTCATTTGTCTAAAGATAAAGTTCCAGTTATTTATCATGATTTTACTATTAGCATTTCAATTAAAAAAAAAATGACAAATTCAGATCCTGATTTATCTTCGGACGTGGTTCGAGTAACACACGCTGTTAAAGATCTTACCCTAAAAGAACTTCAAATGCTCAAGCTTAGCCCAGTTAATAATTGTATGTTTACTTATTTTTTTACTATTTTTTAAATATTTATTATTTTTTTTTTTTTTAGTAAATCACGATTTTAGTGATAATGATCCACTTGAAAATCAACCTTTTCCAACTCTTCAACAAGTTTTAGAATCTGTTCCTGAACATTGTGGTTTTAATATTGAGATTAAATATCCAATGAAAAAATTTGATGGTTCATGGGATGGTCCTGATAATAAAGAACTTCCAGATAATGAATTTGTCGACATTATTCTCAAAACTATTATGGAACATTCTGGTCAAAGAAACATTGTTTTATCTACTTTCCACCCAGACATTTGCATCTTACTTCGTTTAAAGCAAAACAAATATCCAGTTTTATTTTTAACCCAAGGTAAAACTATTCGATACACCTCTTATAAAGACACAAGAACTAATTCAACTGAAAATGCCACGTACATGGCTAAAATATTTGGTTTTTGGGGGGTTAATGTTCATGCTGAAGATTTGCTTAGAGACAGAAGCTTGGTACAATTTGTAAAAAAACATAATTTAGCTTTATTTACATGGGGTGAAGACATTAATTCAACAAGCGTCATTACTCAATTAAAAAATGATGGAGTAGATGGTATCATTTATGATAAGTAAGTTATGCAAATTAATTTAAAAAAAAAACAACTTTATTTATTTTTTTTTTTTACTTAGAATCGATGTCTATAATACTAAATTTGTTGCTTTAAATTCAAATATCGAGGAACTTGATCCTGAAATTATTAATAATGAAAAAATGCAAATGCAGCCACAAACAATTACTCAACAAAGTGCATTAGTTCAGTAATATCATTTTAAAAGATATTTTTGAAGTCTTCTCATATAATTTAATCAAATGTTAATTATAAAAACTAAAAAATTTATTTAAATTTATGTTTCAAATATGATATATACATGTTATAATCCTTCTGGAGACCATATTTTAAATGTTCTATCAAATGAAGATGATATAATGCTCTTATTATTACTCATTATGTCTGCGCACATCACTTTATTTTCATGACCATTTAAAGTTTGTATGGGTGTCCAACTTGGACTTGACCATAGTTTAATGCTATTGTCATACGAAGCTGTTAAAATATAATTTCCTATATTTTTGTCGAACATTGCTTTTGAAATTACATTTGAGTGAGCTGCAATTGTATATTCAAGCGATCGTTCTCTAAGATTCCAAATTTTTGCTGTATGATCTTCACTTCCCGTGATGATGTGATAACCGTCAGGCGAAAAATTTACACTTATAATTCCTTTAAGATGTCCTTCCATAAACATAATACATCTGCCTGTTCTAAGATCCCAAACCCTTCCAAAAGAATCTAAACCACCAGATACTGCTAAGGAACCATCAAAATTAAAATCTATATCGTAAACAGGTTTGGAATGTCCTTCCTGATACAAAACTTCTTCATCTGTACTATATTCTAAATCAAAAAGTTTCCATGATTTGTCAAAACAACATGTAGCTAAAAACTTTCCGGATGGATGAAATTTCAGTTTTGAAACGCGATAAGGAGAATGCCCTTTCAAACTGCCAATCGGTTCTTCATTATCTAGATTCCAAAGATTGACGCTACCATCAATTCCACAAGAAGCTAAATTGAGTGATTTTTCATCTTGGCTAATAGTGGATTGAGGATGAAATACTAAAGAACCAACATTTCCATTATGACCTCTTAAAATTTTGATGTTTTTTAATTCTTTTGACGTCCATATTTTACATAAACCCGACCACGAAGCAGTAGCAATTAAAGAATTATCGGGACTAAATTGACAGCTTGAAATTGGACGTGTATCTCCAATTTGACTGCAAACAATTTCACAACCTCTCAATTTCTTAAATAATTCTTGCCTAGCCGCGGTTGCTAGTGTTTTATTAGTTGTTTGCTTTTCGAGCTTCATTTTTTCAATTCTTTTTTTCGCTCTAGGAATGGAATAATCAGCAATCCGAAATCTGATATCTCGCAATCTAGCTGGACCTTCATGGTACCAGGTTTGATTAGTCTTTAAGAAAATTTTGCATTAAATTATTAGCTCATTAAATATAAATAAAATAAAATTACTTCTCTATTTTCTTCAGCATTTTTTTCTTCTTCTTTATCTTTTTTCAAAGCATCTTCTCCTAATTTAGATAAAAGTTGTCTTAACCGTTCTCTTCTGTCAGCCGGTCCTTCCCCAAATAAACCTATAGATTTTGATAATTTACAGTATTACATGGTCAGTCTGCTTTGCTGTTTCAAGCTTACAAATGGGCTGGTTCAAACTTCTTAATTGAGCTCTAATTTCCACATCGTCAACTGTTACTGCAATAGATCTTGCTTTTTTTCTTCTTTCAAATTCAGCTAAAACTACTTTTTTATCTTCATAATCGGTTGTTATGTAAGACATGATGCCAAAAAAGCATGAATAAAGTTATACAGAATGATTGAATAGTTAATAAGTATTGAAACATGTGTTTGTTTACATTTGTCCAATTGAATTGCATAGAAGTTTCTTTGAAAACAATTTTATGGTAACTTTGGACACAAGTTTGTGGCGGTTTATTCAAAAACAGTTTTTTAAACTTGTTTAATTCTATGTGTAAAAAATCATATTTAAATAAGAATTGTTTATTCAATTTAATATTGAAAATGTAAATGAATTGTTAAGCTTAATTGCTAAGCATCAATAGTATTCACTTATCAAGAAATCTTTTTGACAATTTTTGAAACATATTGTCTTTATAGAAATAATATTAGAAAACTACTAAAACAGTATACTGTGTAATCCGAAGCATCTTAAAACGCAAAAAATAATAAGACTCAATGACTAATCAAATGTGCAATAGCTTGTGCATCTTAAGGCAAGATTACAGGTTACAAAAAGTTTAAATTTTGTTTTTTCATTTGTTTCGTTTATTTTTGTTTAAGCTAGTCCGCGTTTGGTAAAGGTTTAAAATTGCAAAGTGACTGAATCCACTATTTTACTAAAAAGCAAAAATATTTCATGAAAAAAATCAATTTGAAACAGATTAGTAATTAAAATATTAAAGTTAGGTTTTAAATAGTTTTTAATGAATAGCAATTAATGAATTTACGTCACAATTGTTTAAGAAAATTTTTGCGACTCAAAAGAATTTGAATTATTGTTCGCATATGTTTATAAAAACCCTTAAAAAGCTTTTAAACAGCGATGCAAAATAATGGTATTTATTATTAACAGATTCATCATCGAATCGTTAGACGATTGAAAGACAAACGGGAGTGCTCTTTCGTCTCTTATAATCAAAGTGCAACAAACTTTCTCCTGGGTTGAAAAAACAGTTAAAGCAAACTTAAAAGTTCAAAAAATTGAACATTTTTTAATAAATCTTAGACTCGATAAGAAAGTCTAGACATAGAAATAGACGAACTCCTCTCTTGAACATCCGACCCAGGCTGAGGCCAAGTTGAACTAAATCTGACATTGCAATTAGAAAAAAATCCCCAAGTTTGTATTTTGGCGCTTGCAATTGTTTACATTTGTTACAGAGTCGAGCACTTCTTAATGTTTGAATGAGCAGCGTCTTAGTTGCGTTAATTATCCAACCATTTAAGACAGCTGAGAGTCGAGCCAAACAAACGCTTTCAACTACTTAATTGACATCAGTCATTGATTCTTCTTCACCACCAGATGATATAATAGAAAGAGTGCTACCGAGTTTAACACAATACTTGTTTTGTTTGAAGCAACGTTTGTGCTCTGTCAGGACCAGTTCTTAGTGTTTTAAGTCCGAACTCGACCAGCCAAAATGCCGGATTTAACTTTCAAGTTTCGCGAAGAAGATTGTATCAGAATGATACTAGAATTTCTAGAAAAAAGGGATCTCAACATTTCGCAACTTAGTATAGAACGAGAAACTGGTATGGTCAATTTTCTAATAAATGTTTATCTTTACTTTTCATCTCACGCTTTCTTTACTTCCAATATGTTCAAAACTTTGAACGCTTTTTAACTGGCTTTTATTTATGCAGGTGTCAGCAACGGAGTTTACTCTGATGATCTGCTTTTTTTAAGACAACTTATTTTAGATGGTCAATGGGACCACGTTTTTGAATTCATCTCACCTCTAGAAACTGTAGAATCTTTCAACAAAATTCAAGTACATTACATTATTAATAAATACAAGTATATTGAACTTCTTTGCATTAGAGCTGAAGTTGGTCCTTTTCAAAATGCAGAAGTCTATGTTAAAGAAATTGTTAATTGCTTAAATGAATTAGAAAAATATTGTCCTACCAAAGAAGATTATAATAATTTTTGTCTATTACTGACTTTGCAAAATTTAGATCAACATCCTGATTACAAAAATTGGAATCCAAGCAGTTCGCGAATACAATGTTTTAATCAAATTTTAATTCATTTAGAAAAATTTCTTCCTGTAAACAAAAAATCAGGTGTCAAACAACAAGTCTCAAAAGATGATAGACTTATGCAGATGATTATTAAAGGAATTCTTTATGAATCGTGTGTAGAATATTGCCAAAGAATAGCAACCTCAGAACGAACAGATAAAATTGATTTTAATTATTCAAATCTATTAGAAGGACCAGGTTTTACTAGAGCTGATCTTAGTCTACTATCTTGGTTACAAAGTATACCTCAAGATACTTTTGATTTTCAATTTGAAGACAAAAAACTAAATGTGAATATTGAAAAATTAGAAAAACCATCTTTAATGGCAACTTGGTCTGAAATGATTTTAATTTCTCCAATCAAACCTCGAGTATTTCCACATTCGGCTACTCCTTTTACTAGAGTTAAAGCATCTGAATTTATGTCTAAGTCACTCACTTCAGGTGCTGTGGATGGAATCTCAAAAAGTATTATGAGTTTTTCATTAAAAAATAATAATGACATGTCTCATTCTTCTATTGCTGGCACTGATTGTCCTTTAAATGAGCAAAGTATTCATAAGAATAATGATGAGAAAATTGTTGAGAAAATGTTTGAAGAAGGCAATGTATTTAATTCTAGTTTATTTGGCAAATTACCTACAATTTCCGAAAGTTCACCAATGGTAGATAATAAATCTTTTGAAAAACAAATTAAAACAAATTCTCTTAGTAAAGAAGAATATTATAGAAATTATAATGCTGAATCTAATCCAAATCAAGCAAATTTAACAAATAAGACAACAGCACTGTCAAGTAATAATGTAAATAATATACAAAAAGATTCAATTATTTATGATGAAACTCCAATTGAAATGATAAAACAACAAATTCAAAATTTTGCAGAAGATCAATGGAAACATTTTTTAAAAAAAAAAGATGAACTTATGACTCAAAGGATTAGTGAAAATAAAAATTTAAATAACAATTTAAATACAACAAAAAATCAATCTTTTTTAAACATACCTAATACAGGCCCAGTTACTCCAGTTTTGCAAACTGGACAACAAAATCATCCAAATTTACAGTCTTTATTAACAAGTACTCCTAAAGCATCAAGAGATTTGCATGTACAAACGTTAGATTCTAATGTGGAGTTTAATATAAATGGAAAACAATTGAATTTTAATGACATGAATTCCACTATTTCTAGCAGTACAAATCGCACATTAAACGGAAATCAAATAAGAAATAGCCAGAATTTAACATGTAATCCAAGTTTAGCTTCTACTGCTGGATCTTTCGAAATTCAAGCAATATCTCCTAGAAATATAATTAGCATTGGAAAAAATTTACAACCGATTAGTTTGGAATCAAGAGCCAGACAAATAAGTAATTTGTCTTATTCCCAAAATGGGTCAACTAATACTTTACAGGTAAGACTTAATTTTAATAATAATTTAAATTTATTTTATTATGAAATTCATATTTATATAAATAGATACTTATGATAAGTTTATTTAATTTAAAATTTGTTTTTTAATTTGCATATTAAGACAATTGAAATAAAAAACAATTAAGTCATTTTTTTGACAGAGCTTAGATTTGATAGATAAATTATTTTATTACTTTTGTTATGTTTAAATTTCCTTTAACAATATTTTTTTTTTTATATTCGGACTTGTTTATTTAGTAAAGCTTGCTTTAGATTTGTTGCGCACCAATTAATATAACCGACAACATTGCACATTTACCTGATTAATTAATTTTCAAGTTTTAAGAAGTGCAAAAAAGATTGTAACGGTATGTTGATGGCCGACTTTATTGTCACTTTAATTTTGTTTTTTCAATAAAAAAATTCTTTCAAGTAAGCATGTAAACGGCGGTAATTGAAATATTTAATTGAATGTAAACTGCAAATGATGATGAAAATTAAAATTTCTAACCATCTGTTTCTTTTTACAATCAGTTTGTTCTATTCTTTTAGTTAGCTTTTATTTATACTTATTCATATATCATAAAAGCTAATACTGTTGTGTTTTATCATTGTTTTAAAGTGAGAAACTATTGCTTTAAAAAAATCGTGCTTTTTTGTTTAAAGAATTACTTATTTTTAGCATTATTTACGCTTCATATTTAATTTTCAATAAGTTTTTTATTTAAATTATCAATGAAAACGATTCATTGATGCATTCAAAATCAAGTTTATAACAATAAACAATTTATTTTTCGAACAATCATTTCCGATTATATTAATTTTTTTTAAGATGTTGTTTTAATCTAACTTTACTAAATTTTTTTTGGGTGTTTGAGAACAATTTGTAAATACATTAAATAAACAGATATTAAAAATCAAACTATATTGTTTTTTAAATTCAAGATAATTCAAGGTTAAATTATCTGATTTTATTTATTTTTTTTTTTTATGGTGTGCAAATTAAATTAAGATGAAAATTATCTAGAAAAGTAGCAATATTTTTTTCATCTAACTATTGCTCTTAAAACGATTGAATAGTGAACATATTTAAAAGTTTAATAAATGAACAAATATTTAGCTAATTTTATAACTTTGTCAAATTTATTGTTCTAATAAAAACATTTGAAAATAGTTAATTATTGTTTTTTAGTTAAACATTTATAAAAATAATGATTTTATATGATGATTTTGTTCGTTTTCCAAACAATTGGAAGCATCAATTCCGATTGACACCATTGAAAGACACTTATAAAATGCGTGTATCACGCAAACTTCAACCCATTAATCGTGGTCTTTTACTTCGATCTAATGCTCATGCATGGCCACCAAAACTTTCTAAATGTAACTCAATGTGGACATTGCACTCTTATTGCATTGTAAGTTATTAATTTCCACCCAATATTTTTTTTATAAATTTTAATTTTATGATTTTTTATGCAAAGTCTTAGTTCACGCTTTTAATTATTCACAACTAAGAATTTTTATATTTTTATTTTTAATTAAGTTACATACATAAAATTATTTTTTTTTTATCAAATTAATAATAATTTAAAATTTTTTATTTAACATTTAGGTAGTTATATTTTAAGTAAAAATGTAGTTTTTTTTTAAAGCATTTATATAATGAAGTAGAAATAATTTAATATTTTTATCGTATTAGTTTAAAATTATCCTTAAAACTTATCCATTTTTTTTTACAATTATTATAAAACTTAAATTTAAAACACCTGTTTTTAATATAAAAATATAATACAGTTAATTTTTATTTAAATAAATTTAATTAAATTAAAACAAAAAAAAAATGTTTTATTGCAACAAATTATTCTAAGTACCATGTGTTAGCATTAGAAAATTATTATTTAACTAAAATATCAGAATTGTTATTTGAATTGAGAAAAAAAAATATAAAAATTATCAAATTGTTTATTGTATTTTAAAATTATTTTATTTGAAATTAATTAGCTTGACGCTAAATTTTTAATTACTTTTATTTATTATAGATTTGAATTATTTATATAGTATAACATGATTAAAATTTTAATTAAATCAAAATTGTTTTTATTAGATATATTTTTTGATAGAAAAGTAAACAATTTTAGGTGCAATGTACTTTAAAATGAACTTTTCATTTTAGATTGGGGTTTGAAAGAATTGAAAAATTTTTAAAATCAAAAAAACAATTGTTTAATTAAACTTGTGAATTAAAAGTTTGTCTTATTTTTTACAATGACTAATATTTAAAATTAGATTGAAAAATTGATTAGAAAGTAAAGTTTCAAGAAACAAATTCGGCCATAAACTTAGAGGTTTTTGAAATGTGCTTATAATGTTTGAAAATGTTAAAGTAAATAGTAGAGTCGATTAAACGTTACTTTTAATCCGACTTATCATTGCGAAAGTATTAAGTGATGTTTGAGTTTTTGTGAGATTAAGCTGGATGCCAAGTTTGATTGAGTTAATAGCGGCTTTTAACAGTTTGACAATAGACAAGCATTAGCCGGGATGAAAACAGTGGGCACATTGTCCTTGTGATTAAGCTTATTCAAATTGAGCATGTAGGTGTTTGTGACCGGCCAATGACACAATTGTCGGCGTCTTAAATGAGAAAACACTTTTGAAGAAATGCAAAAATTCGTTTTAACGCCAGAATGTGTTTAGCTGAGTGTGTTGGTGATTGGACTCATGTAAAGAACATTGTAGCAGTTAGAAATTAAAAGAAATATTGTGCATACATTATTAGAGAAAGAAGCTTACACAATTATTAAGAAAGCGTTTGAGCAGAAATAGTATATAACTAAGCCAACATAAGGTAACCATGGTGGCGGTTGATGTGGGAAGGAGAATTGACTTTGGTCTGGACATTTAGTGAAAAACAATGGCGTTAGTTTGCAGATTAACTTGCAAAAGTGATCACTTTAATTGCGAGCCACATTTAAACAAGCGGGCCGACAACTCGATGGAGATGTGCAGCTAAGCTTAGCCTTGTATCAGTTGCCCTCGACTGGCTGACTGACTAGTTTGGCCCATAAGTTTCGCTCTCAAGTTTGGCTCTTAAGTTGGCTCGCAAGCTTGGCTCACAAGATCGACTCACAAGTTTGACTCTCAAGTTTTCTTAAGAGTTTGGCTCATAAATTTTGCTTCTTAGATCTGCTCGGCCTGTTGGCTTGACGATGATAGTGCACTGGTATACTGCGCCTGGTATCCGCATTCAGGTTTCATCATTTGCAACAACTTGCTGCACTTGCTGTTGGATTGCAAGAGTTTAAACAGTTTGACCACCACAGTGATTGCGGTCGGAGCCATTCCTGTTTCTGCCTCTTTACTTCTGTCTTTGATCTTTTGTTTGTTTAAAGCTAAATCTGCAAGGTGTTAAAAGTCTGAAACTCTTGTGGCCAGGCCTCACTACCCTCACCCGTTTGCTTTGATCTTCATGCCCATTTCACTTCCAGCCATAGTCGTCTCGCCAATTGTGGTCTGCACTAGCCGGTTTTGGCACCGACATGCACTTGGACCCACATTCAAACGGCAAACTGGTGCCAATGTTGTGTGCTTTAATCGATTCAGAAACCAACTTAATTTAGTTTAGCTTTTAAATGTCTTTTTTCAAATCAATTTCGTCTGCTTTGCTCATATACAACTAAGCTTGACATTCGCAATCTTGTGCTTCTTTTCCGAGTTTGGCATCTTCAATGTTTGCACTTGAATTGTGCACTTGACAAGACAAACGCTTGTTTTACTTTATCAAATGCAAATTTATCTAAAATCAACCGAATCAGTGTACTGCCTTCAACTGTGTATTTATTAATATCTGCACAATTAATTTCTGCTTACATCCATTCAAACTTATATTTTCAATCACTGATTTCATTTGCCAGCGTTCACTCGATTCAAGTTTAATAATTATAAACTCATATTTTGTGGTTTGATGTGCTAAATGTTAATCAAACAGTGTTTTTTCTACTAATTTCTTGCTCTATTTGTTTATCATTATCCGTGATCACAACGTAAAGTCCATTGAAGTTAAATTAACAAAATCAGTTAATACTTCATCAATCAACTGCAAATTTCCCATTCATTCAGCTGTCTATTGAATTCTTTTTCAAATGTTTGTGAACTCAATCTAAGCACCTTAGTTTTTATTTAATTAATCTCTCTTTCTCTCTTTTTCTCTCTATCTCTTGTATCTTTCAAAATAGTTTCCGTTTTAAAATTATTATTCAAATAAAATAATGCAAAATTATCTAATTAGGTTTTCTTTTCGTCTGTTTGTTTTTTAAAATGCCATTGTGCATCAATTTAGGTGCTTAAATTTTTTGGTCTATATTAAATTTAAAATTAATAATTCTAATCATTATTGGCCTTACATTGTTTGCAAAATTGAATTTTTTTTATTTAAATAAATATTTTATTCAAAATACTAGGCCTGTCATTTTCACACTTTTTGTCTGCGAAATTTTATTTATTGTGATTAAATAATTATATATAATTTATTTTATCTATTTTGACATCAAAAAACGTATATGATAGATATAATTGTAATTTATACTTGTGTATAACAATTGAACGGTTTTATTAGTAAAATCACATAAAATAATTTTATTATTATTGTAACTGTGTTTAAATGCTTTTTTATTTCAATTTTTTATCGTTATTATACAACAAAATTATGAAGCAAAGTTGTGTTTACTAAAAAATTATAAATTTATTTCATCAAATTTGATTTCCTGTGCAAGTTTATCATTAATGTTGTGTGATTTTAATTGCATTCGTTATAAGCGATTTGATTAAAAAAGGTTACCCGGTTTGAACATCATTAAATTAATTAAATATTAATAAAAAATGAGTATTGCCAGTAAAAATTATGTACCTCAGGGTCAAAGAAATGTATTTAAAAAGCGTACTATGCCAAGTAGAACCGGAAGTATTTTGAGCAATACAGATAGTTTAATTAGCGAGCTTAGCACTAGTACTCAAGTGTTAAGCTCTGGCTTGACAAATGTCACCGGAACAGGTAACTCAACTAATGGCCGAACTGCGGCTGCCTTAAGTAATAAACGCTTAAATGGAAAGTTGCATTCATCTGATGCTTACCGAAATAACTTACATAATAGTGCTGGCAAATTAAATCAACATAGTTTATCAAGTTATAATGTAGCAACAGTGGGCAATATTAAGACAGGTACAGGTCGGTTGTCCAAGAATAGCAAACGACTTAGTTCTAGTGTAAGCAGTTTGTCTCGAAACTGGTGTAGTATGAGTTCTTTGGCTCAATCAGAACGTAGCAATGCCACGTTTCTTTTACGTAATGGTAGCACTTTACCGGTCCATTTAAATAAAGTAGACTTACTTAACGCTATTCCTCAAATGACTTCTGCTCGTTTTTATCTTAATTATAGCAGTGTTCGATCTGTACTTACTTCTGACAACCAACTTGTAGATTGTCCTGTTCATTTTTCTCATAGATGTAATCCATTTACTTGCTATTATCAGCAAATGTATGCCAACACATTGCAAGAAAGTTCTTCTGAATCAACCAATCTAAGCCCTGTTAACGGAACAAACAGTGGTCAAACCACGCCAGATCATGTATGCCAGAATGTTTTATGTCTTTAAATTGTTTTTATTTCATATTTTCATTTTTAATATTTTGCGCTAATTATTTTTCACAAGTTGCGAAACTTAATAGCCATTTAAATCACTCATTCTAAATTTTTTTAATTTTTTCTTAGCATGTTACAAATAACAAAAGTCCAAACACCAGTTTGGATTCTGGTGTTGTGGCCAAAAGTGCAAGTTCAGTTCAATTAAATAATCCAGTTGTATCCAGTACCAATACAGTTGTTCCTACTAATCCTATGAATGGAAAAAAAGGGCTTTTTATTGAAATGACCAAATTAGAAGATGCACAAGCTATAAGAGCCGTCGAATTTCATCCTAAAGGAAAATATTATGCTATTGGTTCCAATTCAAAAACTTTAAGAATATGTTCTTATCCGAATTCACAAGATTTTAAACCAAGCAGGTATTTTATTTTTTTTTATTTATTATTAACATATTAATTTATTATTATTAATTTTCAGTGATGATATACCTCCTGCTGAACCAATAGTAGCTTTAAAACGTTTAAAATATCATAAAGGGTCTATTTATTGTTTGGCTTGGAATCCTAGTGGAGATTTACTTGCGACTGGTTCTAATGATAAAACAATTAAATTAGTTAGATTTAATGAAGAAATTTGTCAATTAAGTAATGAATCTGAACAAGAAATTCAAATACATGACGGCACTATTAGAGATGTTTGTTTTATGCAAGATATGAGTAATAATTCTAACTTACTAATTTCTGGAGGAGCTGGTGATTGCAAAATATATATAACAGACTGTCAAACAGCCACTCCATTTCAAGCATACTCAGGTCATTCAGGTTAGTTTAAATAGTTAATAATTATTTTTTTTTTAAAACATTTTTTTTAGGCCATATTTTATCTCTTTATACATGGGGAGGAGCTGTTTTTGTTAGTGGATCTCAAGATAGAACTATTAGATTTTGGGATTTAAGAACTATGGGATGTGTTAATCTAATTACTGCACCATCAGTTACTGGTCAAGGAGCTGGTTAGTTAAAAAATAATTATAGTAATTTCAATTAAAGTAAATAATATTTTTAATTTAGGTGGGGCCGTGGGATCAGTATCAGTAGATCCTTCAGGCAGATTATTAGTGAGTGGACATGAGGATGCAAGTTGTATGTTATATGATATAAGAGGACAGAGAGTAATTCAAACTTTTAAACCTCATAATGGAGACATTAGAACAGTTAGATTTTCTCCAAAAGCCTATTATTTATTAAGTGGCGGATATGATCATAATGTTGTTTTAACAGATTTACAAGGTGATTTAACTCAACCTTTATCTTCACTTGTTATTGCTAGCCATCAAGACAAAGTTATTCAAGCTAAATGGCATCCAACTGAATTTAATTTTTTAACTACGAGTGCAGATAAATCTGCTATTTTATGGACATTGCCTAGTTAATCATTTTGACAATTAGATTATTTTAAAAATATTATCACAAAAATTTCATTCATTATTATTTTGTTATTAAATTCATTTTTTTTATATTAATGACTTAAATATTTAATTTTTATTTAATTTAATAAAAAAAAAATTGGTTTACTCTTATGTTAACCGTTATGAGCTTTTGATGTTTATTCAAAAAATTTAATTCAAAACATAAGAATATTTATAATCTTTAAGTTTAAATATAAAAGCAAATAAGATTTTTTTTTAATAAAAATTAAAATTGTATTTATATATTAAAATAATTTTTTTAAATAATTAGTTTTATAATTTTACTAGTCTTTAATTTTTAATAATATTTAAATTTACGTTTTAAACTACGACACTAATTTTTTTTAGTTTTTTTTCTAATAAAAATCTATTAAAATTTTATCGCTTTTAGTAAATTTCAAATAAATTTAAAGTAAAATTTAGAATGTTTTAAAAATGTTATAAGATTGTTGTAAGTATATGTAGCAAAGATTTGCTAATTATAAAGGTGTATTATATTATATGAAATTTAAAAATTTAAAGAATAGTGACTATGTGATAAATTATATTATTGAATATAAAAAAAATTATTAAGACGTCGCTAAACATTTATTATTTAATCTGAAAAATAATTTTTAGTTTGAAAAATTAATTTTGCAAAAAAACAATAAAATATTTTAAATCAAAGTATTAAAATTTTAAAAAATATATAAAATTTTTAATTTTAAATAAAAATTTAAAAAGACCAAAAATTATAAAATTTAATAACTTAAAATTTAAAATCCCGTTTATGTATTTTTTAAAAACTTCAATAAAATTGTTTAATAAAAATTTTCATAAATTTTTTATGCTTTTATTTTTATATATTTATAGTTTAATTATAATTTTTATTTTTTACAAATTATATGAATAATTAATTAAATTTTTTAATAATATAAATTATAATACAAAATATATATATAACATTAATCAAAACATTAAAAATATGAGAAATTATAAAGTTAATAATGTGGCATTTTAACACTCTGCAGTAAATTAGATATTATTTCAGATAATATGATCTGGGGTGAGAGTAGTCAAGTATAAATTTGGAGACTCAAATGTAATTTTGAAATTAGTATTTGTTAAGATTGTTAAACAAAATTTTCATTTATTTGCTTTATAAAAAGTATATTTTGTTTAACAAAGAAAATCTAAATACGTTATCGGCTTATTTAGTTTATTTTAGAATGGTAAGATATTTCTTAGTTCTAAACACGTATTTACGTTGTTTTATTTATTTACCTACGCAACAATTGCATTTTTATAACAAATTTTACAAATTTCAAGTGGATTTAAAATGATCAAAACAAATACTTTTTAGGTTTTCTGAATATGTTTTTAAAGATATTTATATTCTATATTATAATGTCAATACTAAGTTGTAAAAATATTTTGAATTTTTTTTATCATTTTATTCAACAAGTCTTTTTAATTATTTTTTTATTAAATAAATTTTATTTTTAATTTTTTTTTACTTTTTTTAATAATAAATATAATCGTGTGTATATAAAAATTATGTGTTGCCAGCAATGATCTAATCCATGTAATAATTCCATTATTCGTCTAATTTATCTTAATTAATTAATTGATTAATTAACATTTAAATTATTTTTTTTTTATTTTACTAACAATTATATTGCATATAAACAATTTTTGTTAATATAGAACTATTTTTATCAAAAATTATGTTTTTTTTAAACTATAATTATTACACTTTTTATTTTATTAAATTTTAATTTAAATAAATTATGCAAATTTTTATTAAAGCTTTTTATTTAAAATTAAGTTTATTATAATTACTTTAATTTTTTATTATAATTAATATTTTTTTAACTTATTAAAACAATAAAAATTATTTATTTTTTAGCGCACATTTATTTATTCTATTTTTTTTTTTTTTTCAATTAATGCCGTGTTTATTCTTAAAAAAAATAATAATATTGATAAAAAAAAATAACTTGAATCTTATTTTTAAAATATTAGATAAATACTAATTTCAATATAATTTATATATTTTTTTTTATTTTATCTAAAACATTATATAATTTATATTTAAAATGAAGTTAAAACCTAAACTTGTATTTAAGGTTAATTAGTAAAAATTAATGCAACATAAAGTTTTTAATTATTTTTTATTAAATACAAATTTTATTATTATTGATATAAAGTTTTTTTAAATTTTTCTTATCGACAAAAATTCAAATTATTTTGTTATAAAAAAAAAAATTTATAAATTTTTTATATTTAAAATATTTACGATCGACGTGTAAATATTTAAAAAATCTTAATCAATTGAAAATTTCAAACTTTTATTACTAATAATATATATATATATAAATTTCAATTTATAAATAAAATTTTAATTTGGTTTCATTACATTTAAAAAATTTATTATAGAAATATGACGATATATTTAAAGAAACATAATAAAAAAAAAAAATGTAGTAATTTCTTTATTTAGTTAGTAAAATTTTAAGAAAATACAATTTAACGTGTTCTCCGTCTAAGAGTAATTACACAACTACCCTTTTTAACTCGGACTTCTTGTCCTACTTTCTTTCTACTTTTCTTTTGGGCTTCCGCCATTTTGTTGTTTACAAGACCAACTCACTTTACATTTACCCCTTTATCTTTATCTTTCGACTTATTCGTTTGGGAACTTCACAGTTTTACTCATGATGTCTTTTATCTTGTGACTACTGGAGCCTTTACGGCCTTCAGGAGGGATATCAAGTCTCCTTTAACTCTACTACTCGTCTAAGACACGGGAGTCAACTGTGGTCCACCCAAACCTTACTTTTCAGAGATTAAGAGCATAACTACGTTCTTTACCTCAGCGCTAAGGGAACGTAGACTCTTGATCCATATTCTCCATATATTTCTAAAATATATGTACGTTAAACAAGAGATTCACTACAACTCTCCCCCTTGAAGAAACATACCTATTGTTTCTTCACCTTACATTTAGGAAGATAGTGAACATGACAAGGTAAATGTCTTAGGGTATAACATTTTTTTTTTTTTTTTTTTTTACATTTTACAATTTTTTTTTTTTTTTTTTTTTTTAAAAACAAATCGCGAAAAATCTTGTTACGTCTTACGTGGTCTTCCACGTCTCCTTCTGGGGTGAACAGGTTCTTGTGATGCTTTTTGGTCACATGTCTTGTATATAACCATATCACTAATATGGACTTTTCCAAGTGATCTGTCTGGCCTATTGGCTAAAGCTACATCAAAACTGACTGGTGAATGCTGGAAAATCAATTTGAAAGGGCCATCTCTTTTACTTGCCAGTTTTTGGGAATAGCCTTTCTTTGCACTACTAAGCTGTCTATTCTTTAATAGAACCAAATCTCCTACCCTAAAATTGTATTTTGGTTCAATGTCTCTCGGAGAAGCCGACATATCAAATTGGTTTGTCGCCAAATTGAGATTTCTTCTTAATTTCTCGAGGAGTGGTGTTATGCATTCCACGAAGACGTCTGGGTCTAATATGGGTCGAAAATCTCTCTTCACATCGTTCGGAGTTCGCAACTCTGTACAGAGGAGTAAACTTCCCGGCGAGTAGCCTGTAGATCTCACTACACTTGTATTCAAAGCGAATCTAATGCTGGGCAAATGATCACTCCAAGTCGATTGTTCTTCTTCGGACAAAATTGCTAGTTTTACTTTAATGTCCCTGTTTCGACGTTCCACCGGGTTTGCAGCGGGGTGATAATAAGCAGTAGTTGAATGATCAATACCAGTCTCTACGGCTAGGTACTGGAAAACATCTCCTACAAACTGAACACCATTGTCTGTGATTACTTGTCTCGGAAAGCCATATCTTAAGCACTGTTCGTTGAGGAAAATCTTTGCTACCTTGATGGCATTGGCTTCTCTTAGAGGAAACAATTCTGTCCACCGACTAGCCAAATCTTCTATCACTAAGACATGTCGGTAACCTTCTTCTGAAGGAGGAAAAGGACCTATCAAATCCATTGCTATAGTTTCAAATCGTTGCGAAGGTGGTCGGTTAATCAGTGCACGTGTAGGAGGTTGGTTGCTTGCTTTAAATTTTTGGCATGTATGACAATTCGTAACATAAGCAATGATCTCTTTCCTCATGCCTGGCCAATAAAATCTTCGAGCTATTTGTTGGAAAGTCTTCTCTCTTCCCGGATGAGCGGCTAATGGATCATCATGGCACTCTTTTAGGATGTTTTGTTTCAAAGTACGTGGCACCACTAGCTGGGGATCTTCTTCCTCATCTACCGCGTACTTGTAGAGTATTCCGTGTGACATAAAATATCCTTTGTTCACGTAAGAAACAGCGGACGTTGGACTGTCTACATTTTGCTCTAAGACCATAATAATTTTTGCTACATCGGGGTCTTCCATTTGAGCTGTTCTGATTTCCTTCTTCGAAAACGTGGTGAAAGTATATCCCACCCTTTCTATCTCCATGCTATTAATTAAGAGATTTGCTCTTGGTGGTCTAGAGAGCGTGTCTGCAACGCAATTCTGTTTTCCAGGTTGATAGTTGATTCTTAAATCGTACTCTTGAAGTTCCAAGGACCATCGTGCTAAACGACCAGATGTCGATCTCAAAGACATTAACCATTTCAGGGCTTGATGATCTGTGAAAAGGAATATAGTAGACCCCTCCACATAACCTCTGAATTTAGTTTTAAGTGACCATACTATGGCCAGAGCCTCTCTTTCGGTCGTGGTATAATTCTGTTCAGCAGAAGTTAAGAGTCTGCTAGCGAACTCAATCGGAAGGTTCTGTCCATCATGTTCTTGGGATAAAACAGCGCCTACAGCGTATGAGCTAGCATCAGTATGAAGAATAAAATCTTTCGAAAAATCGGCTTGTCTCAAAATTGGGGCTTGTGTAAGAAGCTCCTTTTATCCGATTAAAACTTTTTTGTTGATCATCTTTCCATTCCCAAGCTACGGTCGTTTTCATCAGCCTACTCATAGGTTGTACAATACTAGCAAAATTTGGGATAAATCTCCTATACCAGGTGCATGTTTGCAGAAACGTGTTTAACTCTTTCTGATTACCTGGGCTGGGCATTGCCAAAATGGCGTCTACCTTTTCCGGGTCAGTTTGGATGCCTTCTGGTGTTAAGAGGTGTCCTAGATATTTGATTTTTGTACACATGAACTGGCATTTCCTAATATTGAGTCGCAAATTATGCCTTTTAAAGATTTTAAATAATCCTCGCAGATCCTCGTAGTGCTTCTCCTCAGTTTCTGAGAGGACAATAATGTCATCCAAATATGCGTACATTGATACCTGTGGTAGCAACCGTCTGATTCTCTCCATCAGACGTTGGAAAGTTGCCGGAGCATTCTTTAAGCCGAATGGCATCCGGTTGAATCGAAATAGACCACTATGTGTCACAAAAGCGGTTTTGTCCTTGTCTTTCTCCGCTATAGGTACTTGCCAGTATCCATTTTGTAAGTCCAGAGTGGTCATTACCCGAGGAACTGTAGCATTCTGAAGTAGATCCTTTATCTGTGGGATTGGATATTTGTCATCCCTACAGACTGCATTTAATTTCCTATAATCCACACAAATTCGGATATTTTGATCTTTCTTTGGTACCAGTACCACTGGAAAAGCCCACGGACTGTCACAAGGTTCGATAATCTTATTCTCCACCATTTCTTGGAGTTTGTTCTTCAACGCTTCTCGTCTCCTGAAAGGTACATTATATGGTGCCAGGGAAATAGGAGTCTCATCGTCCAATATGATGTGATGCTCTATGAGATCCGTAGGAGGCCCATATTTCTCCTGAATTTCGGGGAACTCTCTTAGTAGTTCCTTCATTTTAGTTGGTAGATCCAAGGTAAGATGTTGTAGGATTGTGGTCTCCACTTTAAAATGAACTTCAGGATTCTCAAACATGTGTGGGGTGTTTAAATCCCCATTAAGATAGAAATGGTTTAACTGAGGGTCCAGGACAATTCCGTGCTTTACCATAAAGTCTAAACCTAATAAGGTAACCTCAGCTGGTTTACCCTCGATGGCAATCACTCCCAATGGGAAACTTTGATCTTTTATCTTCATTACCGTTTGGTATTCTATCGTGTTGTGGTAACTCGCAGGTTTTATTGCTTGTTTGAGTGACTTGACTTCTTCAACCCCAACATAGCTTAAGTTAATTAGATGTTCGTGGAGCTCTCCACTAGCCACACTTGTAGACGCACCGGTGTCCATAATGGCGTAAAAAGTTTTCCCTTCTACCTGGATGTTAACTCCTAATGATGATGTTCCATTAGGGGCTTCCATTTGGAATAGTTTTAGGTTGAAGGTTCGTTTTGATGGTGGTTCTCCTTCATCGGGTGTAGAAGCCTTTCTTTTGAGCGGGCATTTTACTGCAAAGTGGCCTGGTCTCTTGCAGATGAAACATGTATAATTGGGTGTGTCATTTTTTTGATGTTCAAGGTTTGCTCGGTTTTCGTTCTTCTTTTCTATCGCTTCCTCAGTCGTTTTGTACGTCTTACTAAATCTTGGTTTCCATCTGCAAAATTCTGAAGGGTGTGATCTTTTGGAGCAGAATCTGCACCTTGGTGGTAATACTCTCGTTTCTGGTGTTTTTTTAGAGTTAGATGTTGTTTCTTCGGTCTTAGCTTGTTTCCTCTGCTGTTTTCTTCTAAGGATCTCCTCGACATCCCTAGCAGCCTTACGTAGACCTTCGAAGGTGGTGATTTCGTCTGCTTTAAGTCGGTCAACAATCTTGGTGTTCATGCTGCACAAAATTAGGTCTACTTGAGTCTGTTCGGCTATTGTTTTCTTTAACTTGTTCAAGATGTTCTTGCAATTCGCGATGTGTTGTTCCACACTTTCAGTGGGTTTTTGAATTTTTGTAACTACCTCTTTTATGCCTTCATAGGTGCACCTTTTGCAACCAAAGGTGTCTCTGAGACGCTCTTCAAAATCGTTCCACGATGAAATAGATTTTTGAGTGCTCCTCCACCAGACAGCCGCTTGGTCTGTCAAAAAGATAGATAGTCCTACTATCGCATCACTGTCGTTCACCCTTGAGGTACTTTTGAAGAGATTAACGGCATCCAGGAAACTTTCAACATCTTCGTTCTCGGCTCCGGTAAATCTCGCTGAACATAATGCATAGTTTGGTGGGGGCTGCATGCTGGAAGTTGCGAGTGTCGAATCTCGCTGAGTAGAGGACGCTCTACTGAGGGCCTCTTCTACAGCCTTTCTAATTCCATCTTGGTATTCTTCTTCTGAATAAATACCTAGAACTGGGCTAGGTGAATTACCAGTTTGTTCCATTATTACAGCAATCTCGGCAGTGCCTCCAAAATGTAGTAATTTCTTTATTTAGTTAGTAAAATTTTAAGAAAATACAATTTAACGTGTTCTCCGTCTAAGAGTAATTACACAACTACTATTTTAACTCGGACTTCTTGTCCTACTTTCTTTCTACTTTTCTTTTGGGCTTCCGCCATTTTGTTGTTTACAAGACCAACTCACTTTACATTTACCCCTTTATCTTTATCTTTCGACTTATTCGTTTGGGAACTTCACAGTTTTACTCATGATGTCTTTTATCTTGTGACTACTGGAGCCTTTACGGCCTTCAGGAGGGATATCAAGTCTCCTTTAACTCTACTACTCGTCTAAGACACGGGAGTCAACTGTGGTCCACCCAAACCTTACTTTTCAGAGATTAAGAGCATAACTACGTTCTTTACCTCAGCGCTAAGGGAACGTAGACTCTTGATCCATATTCTCCATATATTTCTAAAATATATGTACGTTAAACAAGAGATTCACTACAAAAATTATTTTATAAATTATTATAAATATCGAAAAAAAAAGTTTAATAATTAAATAAACCATAACATTTAACCAAATTTATAAAAAAAAAAAAAAAAAAAAAATATCTTATACAAACATAAAATATATTTTACATAGAATCTAAATATCTTTATACAGAAAAAAAAAATTTGATTCGGATTTTGAAAATAACAATTTTGCTAAATAACAATAATTAAAAAATTTATATTAAATAAAAAATATAAATATTATATATTAAAATTATAAAAAATATTAAAAATTTAATTTTTAGTCATACGTAAACCTAACTATATTAATCTAAAAAAAAAAAATAGTTAAGTATTTTTTTTATTTTGATATTTTTTTAAAATAAAATTGATGAATTGATGAAAAGTTGAAAGTTAAATAATTTTTTAACTAATTTTTTTATTAAACTTTATTATTTTATTATTTATTAACTATTAAGTAATTTTTATAACTATATCAAATTTTATATTTACGCTAATTTTTTTTAGTCGTTAAATGTTTTTTTAATATTTTTAGCTTACTAAAAAATTATTATTTTAATGTTTAATTTAATTGAATCAATCATTAAATTTTTTATAAAAAAAATGAAATTTTTATAAATTTAATGTTATTAGAAAATTTAAAATAAATAAAACATTAAATAAATTACGACTTTTATCAATAAATTTAATAATTTAAAAAAATTATTATAAATATTTTTTTATATCATATTTTAGTTTATCATAATTTTTGGTAAAATTTTTAAAAAAAAAATATTGATTATAAATACAATTATTAAAAAAATGTATTTGATATTTATTTTTATGTTATAATTTAAAATATAATTTAAACATAAATACTTTAAAAAAACTAAATAGTTTTTCTTTATATTTTAACCAAATATTTAAATAAATTTAAATTGATTTAATACATTGAAATCCCTTTTCAAAAAAAAAAAATAAATTTTAATAAATTTTAATAAATTTTATTATTATATACTCAAATTTTTTTTTATTAGATAAAAAAAGGATTTACAATAAATTCTTTAAATTTAAATTAAAATTTTTTTTTAATAAAAATTTAAAAGATTTGTTGACTTAAAATGTAATTTAATACTTATTTATTTTTATATTTTAATAAAAATAGTCAATAATAAAATTGCATTAATTTAAATATAAATTTAATTCATGTACTTAATCATTAAATTTATTTAAAAATATAGTATTTGAAAAAATGATTAATTAGATTAACCGTAAATTTATTTATAATTTTAATTGATTAAATGTCTTAAAAATCTAATTTTAAAAACTAAATTTTAAACTAAATTTTAAAACTAAATTTACTAAAATATTTTTGGTAGAATAATCTTTTTAATCACACAGTCAATATAATTGTGGTTGTTATTTTTATAAAAAATTTTTAACTTATAATAAATAGATTACAATGTTAAAAAAAAATTAAATATCAACTTATTTGTAAAAAATATATAATTATTTTTTTTTTTACTAGAAATTAGAATTATAAAATAATCAATAATATCTTCAAAATTACCATTAAAAATTGAATTATTAAAAAAAAAAATTGAAAAAAAAATTTTTTTAAAAAAGGTGTAAATAATATATAGCAAAAATAATAAAAAATAACTAGAAAAATAATTTTTGAACTTATCATTTTATCAGAAATAAAATAATTTATACTTTTAATAAATTTAAACATTTGTAAAAATGTAATAAACTTAAGTTTTTGGTACATTTAAAAGTTTTTTTTTAAATTTTACACAACCTTTGCTTTAACAATTTAATATTCAAATTATTCGTACTTTGCAATTTTATCACTGTTATATATTTTTAAAATAAGTTCATTTTTCAAATTACTTAATTTTACCTGATTTAAATAAGCATATAAATTTAACATCAAATAAGTAAAACTGTTTTTCAAAAAACTAATTTAAACTTTTTCTTGCAAGGAAAAATTTAACATATTAATATAGTTGTCATTAAAATTTTATGTCAACTAAAGTTTTGTTTATTAGACAACTTTTCATGAAGTTATTATCAATTTTAAAACAACAGTTTTTTTTTAATTTTAAATTCAAAAACATTAGAAAACTTATGTACCTGTTTTTTACTGTTAAATCTTAATATTAATATTAATATTTTTTAAATTAGTCAGAAAGGTATATTTTATAAAATCTAAGCTTAAAAATAAAAAATAACAAGGATATCATTAATTAAAAATGATCAATTAGTCAATAATAATAATAATAATTTGTTTTTATTCTAAAAGAAAGAAATATACTTAAGGCATTGAAAGTGAAGTTCTCAAATCAGTCTCGATTTCAATTCCAAACTTCACCGTTCTTTTGATACACATTAGAAAGGTAAAGATTAATCATCTTTTATTCTTTTAAATACTTCATCTACAAATGTATAAACTTATCCAGTTAAGACAATAGGTCTAAAAAAAAAATCAAATATTCATACATAAATGTTGTTTGGTTATAAGACCTTAGGTTACATCTTTAAATAGTAATTTAACTAGTCAGAATTAACAGTCTAGTGCTAGCATAGGTTTACATGCCAGACGTTATATTACAACTTGGTTTTTACGCATTTACCTACAAGACTTTTCTTTACACCTTGTTCAATTAGAATTCTCAGTTAATTTCACTATCCAGTTATAAAACTTCTTTTAAGACTTTCTAAGTAAATGAGATATAGAGCCATATATGCTAATCATAATATAGTCACTATATATTTATTTATTTGATTATATGACCATATACTTTAACAAACATAAACAAAAATTAAATTTTTAATTCTAAAAATTTAAGTGTTGCTTGAAACTTATAGTAAATAAGTATCAATATTATAAATATTCATCAATCAATGGTTTAGATAGTTTTTTTGTTATTAAGTTTTAGTTCCTTTTTTATACTAGTCAAATCAGTTCAGAATTGTAGGAATCAAAATGATCATCTTTTTAATCTTTTTAATAATTGGTAGTCAGTGTAAAATAATATTAGTACGCTCAATGTAGCTTTTGAATTTCTTTTTTAGTGTCTAAACTATAACTAAGTCTTACTTAGCGTTCCATAATGTTGTAATTTTGTTTTAGCAGTATAAAAAATGATTAGTCTATTTCATAATACTTTCTTTGTTGCTTTGCACTTAGTGTATACTCATTAACATTTATATCAGTATATGGTTGGGTTAGATTTGCTTGATCTAAGATCAATATTAATTTTAGTAGGTTTTTAAATTTTTTAAACGCGTATATTTTAATTCATTTAAACTTTTATAAGTCTTTGAAAATTTTCTTATAAAATCTGAGATACTACAAACACGTTTTCAGAAATATCAGTACTTCTTTGCTGTTTTTTAAGATCTTTCAATTTAAGATTACTGCAATTTTATGTGGGTTTATTTATATGTCTTTTTGTGTGATAATTTGACCTAAGTACTTTACTTGCTCACATTGAGATTAACATTCCTACAAATTGATTATTAAGTTATGCTTTTTAAAAATTTTAAATATTGTTATTTGATTTTCTAAATTTTTTTCTATCAATGTTTATGTTATTTTATTTTCATTTAAATATAATAAAAAATTAAATTTTAGGTTGATTGTAACAGATTTCTTATTTGTTGTATAGAATATTGATTTATTTTTGTAATTGCGTTCAACTTCCTATAATTCAAAAATAATTTTAGTTTCTTTGATTTTTTAAAAATAACCACCAATGGGAAAGTCCATAGACTAGAATAAGTTTTAATTGTACCTTTATCAATCATCGATTCCAATTGTTTATTGATCTTTTTCCAATGTTTTAGTGCAATTTTGTTAATTTTTCATATTCTTGATAGATTGTTAGAAATCTTTATGATTGCCTATATGTTTTTTTGTTGACATTTGTTGATTTAGCCACAAATGTAACTACATTTATATTGTTATCTTTTGAAAGTACCAAATACTTTGTTTAATCGCGATAATACTATAACATTCATAAAATCCATATCAGCTAATCTTGAAAAATAGTTTATTAAGATGTTGGAATTATTGTCCCCCAAACAGGCTGTATTGACTTTAAATTTTCGCTTTTTTAATGTTATTTTAGGTAATTCTAGTTTTTTTTTTTTCTAAGATTAGTATGCATTGTATTGTGTTTTATTAAATTATTGAAAAATGGACTTGATATTGCAACTTAGTTGTACGTAGAGGCAACCCTATGCGTTCTTGATATTTACATCTTAAACACGATAACTTTTCTTTTTTAATTATTTTTGTGGTATCTCTGTTGTCTTGCTTTTTAAAAGATGTTTGAATCTACATTTTACATTTTAAAGATTGATTCCTCTTAAATAATCGGACTTGACTTTTGTTTCTAGTGCCTATACCAGTTTGTTCAACTTTTTTGTTCAATATACAAATTTAGCTTCTTTATTCTAATTTTATGGTCTCTATGTGTCAAATTTTTGCTGTCAATTCGGTTTGACATATAATTTTTAGATTCTTTATGTAAATAATTTACCTGCTTTTTCAATTTTTGTAAAGCAATTTGTAACTCTTTTTTTTTCTATTTAATATTTTGGTTAGTAAGTTTAAAATGTTATCAACAGCGTTCTTTGACTTCATCCTAGCAATTTATGTATATTTCAACTCCTCATCAGGAAAATACTTTTTCTTCTAGTAAAATTGATTTGCTGTTTAAAACTTCTTTATCATCTAAATTATATAATCTCTTTATATTATTAATATCAGTTATAAACATATTAAACCTATTTTTATTTTTTATTATAATTATATGTATTTGTTTAGCTTGAGTGCGAAATTTGGTGTTATTATTTATTATTTAGATTTATAAGAACTTTGTTGTTGGTTATTTTGTTGTTGTTGATTTATTAAATTTTGAGTTTGTTGTTTTAGCTCTAATAGTAGTTTGTTTAATGTAACATTCAAATGTTTGTATTTATTGTTTTCAATAAACTTAAGGATATCTTTTTTTTGAAGTTTAAAAAGCGGCTGCATCAATTTGACCGAATCTTAAATATCTAGAATAGAATTGAGTCATATTTTTTTTTTTATAATAAAGACGTTATCTTTATTTAAAATCAATGATCATATTTTTACAATATTTTTTGTATAAAAATTATTTTAAGTTTTTTTTTTTACCTTTTTGTTAAGCTTCTTTTCTTTGCTACAGATTCTTTTACTTTTGGCATTTTATCAGTCCTCTAAATCATATAAATCTAACTATATTATAATATTAACTAAAGTAAATATAACTAATATTATAATATTTTTTTTTTTAATTTATATGATTTTAAACTATTAAAAAAATTTTAGGTTTTAGGTTTTATGTAACTATTGTTTCTTACGTAAACTTAAGTTTTAGGTTTTCTTTAAATATTTTTTTTTTTAAATATGTTGCCATTACCATATGCTATCTTTAGTTCTTTTTTATTAAAAATAACAAAACATGCTTTAATTTACCTAATTCTAATTAAAATTATGTAAAATTTATGTAAAATAATATTTTAAAAATAAAATAATTATATATTATTTTTTTTATTTAGATAAATATTAAATTTAATATCTAAATTAAAAAAAAAAAAATTTAAATAAAAATCAAAAAAGTTATTTAAATTAAATTAAAAATAAATTTGTCAACCTTTAAAGTATATTATAACTGTTTATATTATATTATATATATTTATTATAAGTGTAAAAACAAATACAATTTAAATTAAACTGACTGATTATAGGTCAAATATATAAATTGAATCAAACAATTAGATTGTGA
The DNA here is from genome assembly GCA_025170145.1 of Pyemotes zhonghuajia. Lineage (NCBI taxonomy): Eukaryota > Metazoa > Arthropoda > Arachnida > Trombidiformes > Pyemotidae > Pyemotes > Pyemotes zhonghuajia. The sequence continues at coordinate 11,804,858 of CM045845.1, forward strand.
TTTTTTTATATTAAATTTTTAACTAGTAATTTATTCAAAATTTTAAAAATAAATAGCTTAAAATAATTACTAAATTTCTAAGTTTTTATATTTGATGTAATAAGAATGTAACAAAAGATTTTTGCACAAACATTATTTAAAGACATAAATTGTCAGATTTTATTTATTTTTTTATTATTGTTTTAAAACTCAATTTAAAACAATGCATTGTATAAAATCAAAGACATATATTATTTGTATTATTTTATTTATATAGTTATCTTTGTATTATATTTTTAGAATAAAACTTTATTCAATAGATCCTAATTATTAACTTATTTAGGTTAAATCTTTATTATCTTTAGGTTTACTAATTTACATTTTTTACTTGATATGAAATAGACTATGGTCCCATAATCTATTAATGTCATTTTTTACACTGTATCTTCAACAAATGTTATATTTTATTTTTGTGACATCTTCTTACAACATTAGAGTAAAGCATTCTATTAAAACAAAAATTCATAATAAAAAATAAAATCTAAATTATTCTAGTTAGAGAATCAAATTCAAATAAAAAATTTTATATTTTTTTATATACTACTTTTTTCAAGCAACACTAAAAAGTCATCTTTTTTTTTTACTAAAATTAAATAGAAAAAAGTTTTAATACTATTATTAAACTATCAGTTTTAAACAACTACTGTAAATTTTTTAAATGATTATATCTTTTCTTTAAACTAATTAAATTATAATAATTTTTAGGGAAAAAAATAATTCTGTAAATCTAAATTAAATTATTATAATCAATTAAAAAATAATAAATTAAAAAATTTACTAAGAACTTTAATAATTTTTTAAAAAAAAAAAAAATAAAAAATATTAATACAAAAATTAATTCAAAAAAAATAAAATATTAAATGAAAAATATAATATATAATTTTTTATAATAAAAATGACTGTTGAGATATGTAAAACTCTACTGCTTAGTTTTTTCATATCCTTTTAAGAACACTTTGTTATCTTGTTACATACACTAAATTAGTATATGATTATCAGCTGTGCTGTATGGCTACTAGTTATTACAACAGATTATGAAACATTGAACAATTATGAAATTTTTTAATACTATTAAAAAAAAATTAGTTTGATTAATAACAGTGTTAAGATTAAAAAGAAAACTCAACAAGAACAAATAAAGATGAATATTAAAATAAATAAAATCTAAAAACTTAAATACTCTAACTATAGAGAATAGTTAAGTGATGTTTATAAGCATTTAAATGTTCTCGGTTTAACAGATTACATAAGGGAGACCAAGCCAATCACTATTACTATTATTATTTAAACCTATTAAAAGAAATCTAAACGTTGGACACCAGTGCCATGTTGATGATCTAAAGACTCTTTATAAAGTATTGAATGCTATCGGTTCGATATTTGGTGACAATAATGTTACCTCGGTTTTATTAAAGTCTTTCTTGAACTACAAACCACTTAAACAATTTTCAAGTTATACTGAAATCATAGAAGATATAGACACAAAATACTATATAATAGCATAAAAATATGATGTACCATACTCTATTTTAATTTATTCAATAAAAAAACTTATTCCAAATAGTTTGATAAAAATTAGGAGCCTGTTAGAGGGAGCTTGTAATCAATTATTGTATAAAAATTATTAAGTTAATACAATTGACTATACTCCAAAATTCGACTATGTTAGATTTTTCAATCTAGTTACTAAGTCTGAGATATAGTAAGAAAAATATAAATGATGATTATTTTAATATAAAAGATCAAAAAAGTCTTAATTTAGTCTTAATCAAGAAAAATACTGTCTATTAATTGTAAAGATACATAAAGTTGTGAGCATTGTCATGCTTGTAGGGATACAGTCAAACCGTTTAAAGTGAATATAAAGACTATATAATGTTGAAATATGTAAAATATTCCTGCTTAGTGGTTGTGCATCCTTCTAGAAACAATTTGTTACCTTGTTTGATATATTAAGTTAGTTTATGATTATCAACTGTACTAGGCACTATTGGTTATTACAACAGTGACTGTAAAAAATTTTATTAGTTTTTATTAAAAGTATCAAATTTATTTTTCTTTGCAAATCTTTCATTACATCATATCTAATTTCATTCTATCTATTAAACAGGTTTAAAATCATATTTAGCTTCATCATTTTATTAAAAATAAAAAATTTGTTGATTTAATACAGAAAATCTCATAAAAAACTTAAAAGACATTTCTTTTGATATTGAAAAATGTGATAACATGACCACAATTAAAATTGTTATGGACAACCAGCTATTAAACAAAAAATTATTCAAGAAAATTAAAAAAATGTATTACTGAATAGATTTGAGTTATTAATTAAAGAGATTTATAAATTTATATCTTAAATATCCACCTTTAAAAAAAAAAGAATATTGAATCAATTAGGCAATTCCTAATATTTATTATTAAATTAAATTTTAATGGATTAAAAATTTATTTTTACGATAAATAATATATTATGTGTAATAAACAATTTTTATAATTTTTTTTTTTTATTATTAAAAATAATTTAGAAGATGAAATCATGAAAAACTAAAGTAGCAATAATTTAATTATTAAGTAAAAAGATTATTTTGTAAAAATGAATATTTTTTTAATATTAAAATAGTATATACTCAAATAACTAGTTTAGATATCTTATAAATTAATATAATAATTATAATTATAATTTAAAAAAATTATACGATAATATTGTTATAGCTTAGTCAAAAATAGTAAAAAATAGTATAAAAATAATTATAAACATTAGTAAAATAGTTTTTATTAAAAATTTATAACAATGTTTCAAAGCTTTAAAAAATGTTTTTTATATACTTTTAAAAAAAATTTAAATTGTGGTTTTTTGGTTATTAAATCTCTAAAGAATACAAAAATAAATTGCATTTGTTTTAATGCATCTTGTTCTACTATTTATTAATAAATTAAAAAAATAAAATTACATATATATTTATTATAATAATTAAATTTAATTTTATAGCAAATTAATTGGTCATAAATATAAAAATAAAATAATTTAAAATTTTTTTATAAAATAAAAGTTTTTGATTTTATGTAGAGTAAAAGGATAGTGTGCCAAAATTGTGTTACTGGAATTGGTTTTTAGAATATTTAATTTTTATATTTTAATATTAACTTTAAATGATTTTACGTTTGTAAAAACTAAATTATTGCAAGCATATTTATTTCTAAACTACAACAAAATTTAAAACTTAAACTATATAATATATTTGCCTATAATATTTGTATTTTATTTGATTTTTTGTATGAAAGAATAGAGATTGATGGGGGAAAGAACATATGAATTTTTTGAAAAAAAATAGCTCAAATATTGATATCTGTTTAAGTGTTTTTATTTTAAAAATGAATGTTGCTTTAAAAAAACAAATTTATTTAATTATTTTTATGATGTATCTATTAAGCTTAAATCCACATGCTAAAGAATTTGTTGGAAAAGTCTTCAATAGACGAATCACCTTAACATTTAAATTACTAAAAAGTATATTAAAAAATAACATTTTTAGCAATATACAAAACATGAAAAAAAAAAAAAAAAATACAACTTAAATATTTTTTAGGTAACATTTTTTCATCAAAATTTTTATTTGAATATACTTAAAACCATATATTTAAACATAAGATATGAAAATTGTAGGTAATTGTATGAAATTGTAGCTTTTTGTTAAACTATAACACATGATTTTATAAGGTATCTAAGTCTTAGTAATTTTTTCTAAATCAGAGTATATAAATTATCTTTTTATAATTAATTTAAATATTTAATTATTTGTATATTTACTTACATTTAAATTAATCAACTACAATATTTTATATAAATTTAAAAAAAATTTTGTTTGTAAAATCTAAACTAACACAATTATATTTATTTCTTTACTATAATTGAGTACTAAAAGTCAAACTTGTTATAATATACTCATTTATGACGATCGTTCTCTTTTTGAAGAAATTAAAAGGATACAAAAAAAATCTTAAATCTTTTTCTAGCTGAAAAAAGTTTTGGAATCATCCAGTGCGCAAAATACTATAGAATGACATAAAAGAGACTGCTTCTTGTAAAGAAAAAGATAGATGTAAACAATGCAAAAACAAGATAAATAAAAAGTGTGCTCTTTGTAAAAAGATAGGACATTGAGCTTTTTTTTTTTTTAAATTTTATTTAATCATTAAACAAATTTATATTATTTTTAAATAAACTTTATTTGTAATAAAAATATAAGATAGATAAAAAAACAAATACAAATAAATTTTTTCAAAATAAAAAAAAGTCGTACAGTCATGTAAAATTTAGTATTTTTTTATTTATGATCTAACTTGAACTATAATAAAAAAAAATGATAATTTAATTATATTTAATAAAAATTTAACAAATATATCTTAATTTTTATTATGTATTATCAGCTTAATTATGATTTTTTATAACTATTTATGCTTTATAAAAAAAAAAATAAAAGCAATCAATTTATATTCTTAACCTATTATTTGACATTAAAATTTCTACATAATTTTCGCATCCATTTCTTTATTAATCTAATTTAAGGTGACTACAGATAAAAATTTATATTATTACAGGATTCTTAACCGAGCAAGTGCTTTCTTTCAACTGCCGCTCGTATTCTCTTCACTTTAACACGAGGTGTTTCAGATATGAGATGTCACAAACACCACAATAATTCAGTATTTTAATATTATGTACATATAGATGCCTAAGGTTATGTATAATATTGTATTTTTAAATTTAATATAAACTATGATTTATAGGGTAATATAAACAATGAATTAAGATAAACAAGGATATAAAGTTTAACCTTTTTTTTTTTTTTTTTGATTTTATTAGTTTAGTATCATTTAAAGATTTATTTTTGCGTTTATATTGCAGTAGCAAATATTAATATTTTTTCAATATTTACAAAAAAATTTTATCTTCAAGTCTTATTTACAAGATACAATCTCATTATTTTTACTATATATAAATAAATGTCAACATGATTTTTGTGATTTTTTATAAAAATTAAGTCATCTAAAATAATAATAGTATTTTTTTAAAGTTATATAAGTTTATTGTATAATTAATAACTAATGTCAAAATTAATATTTATTCTAAAAAAAAATTTATTAAACGAATAAAAAAAAAATAAAGCTTTTATTAAAATTTTAAATTGGAGTAAATAAATTAAAATAATAAAAGTATGAAAAACTCCCATTTACTTTTTCTATGGATTTACTATAACAGTTTTTATTCAGAAAACTAAAGACACCAAATATTGACACTATTACCATTAATCAGGACATAGCTTGGTTGATTGTTTTATATTATAGAACAGACTGAAATGTATAAAAGCTCTAACAAAAAGGATATCAACTGAAATAAAACATCATGAAACGACAGATATAGTGTATTTGTCAACATGATAAATTACAATAAACAAATCTACCGGGTACAACATGTATCAAATATAGATGAATACCAAGACTCAACAACTTTACAACCATAAAAACCTTATCGACACGGATATCTAGACACTTAATAGCACATCCAATGTATATTACTAACTGTAATGATATCCTCAACGACTTCAATACATCTACAGCCGTCATAAACAACTTTTTCAAAACAAGCCAATAAATCTCAAGAAATAGATTCATTATTATTGAATTTTCCCAAAATAAAAAAATAAATGGCCTAACCTAACAGATATCATATCATTATCTAATCTTCAAAAATGTTGTATCAATAATTAAATTGCAAGAAGAAGAATATTTAGTACAGAAGCCAAGACGACTTATATAACATAACAAGATTTAAAAATTAAAAAAATCGCAATATGAATTCCTACATGCTGCCCATGAAAACAACAGCAATAACATTAAAGTACCATATATATAAAAATAAGACAATAATTTTTTTGAATGCACCCATCAAAGCCAGATTTTTATATTTGAATGGTGGTATGAAAAATCATTATTTTTTTTAAAACTAAAAAAAAACGTGAAATTAGATAAGGCCACTAACTTTAAAATTTGCAAATTCTTTGAGAAATCCACGTTAAGATATTCATACTTTATCTTGTTTAAAGATAAATTTTGAAGAACCGTAGATATTTATGCAGTGTATAACAAATGTAAGGAACGATAGATCTGAGTTCATTAAAGTAATCATAGATAATGGTCGAGAATACTTTAGAAGCATAAAACATCATATATCTACTCTTTACAACCAATAACATAATATATCAACCGAGAAGAATATTCAGACACTCTGTTTCAAAATCAAGACACTCTTACACATAAAACGTTTTTTTATAAAATTGGGGTATTGGTCTGTATTGGAAATCGCATTACTCTTTAAGGCTTAAGAATAGCACCCTACAAGATGTAATTTGACAAGAAAGCCAGAGGTTTTACATTTAGTTATTTTAATATCATGGTATATTCTCTCGCATCAAGAATTTAGAGACAAGTTATTGTCACATTACTAATGAATACAACAGTGTGATCGGAAAGTTGAAAATCTAGGTTGATTAAAGAATTACTGCCTGAAATGTTCTGGTACAGCTACTGACAATAAAGAAACAATCACATAAAAAAGAGATCCTGGCAGAACCAGAAAAAAAACATTTCTTTACAAGAAAACTTCACCATAATCTATCACTCACCTGAATCATCCAATTAAATTTCTTAAGCTATAACTCGAACCAGAGAGAATTTACTTGCATTTCTGAGTGGCAGTCTAATACTATGAGTGAAAACGTAAGTGATTAATTTTGTTGTGTGATCTAACAAAATGTCTACAAATACTAAGTAGCATTTTAGCCAATCATTTGAAAATTTTATTAGTATGCTTAATAACAAAATATATTATTTGTGAAATAATATATATAAGATTTTTATAAACACGTAATTTAATTTAATAAAATATCATCAAATTTGGATGCTTCACAATATGAGGTTTTTCAAAATACTATTTTTGATTTTTGAATTATAATACATAAGTTTATTTAACCAAAACCAACTTTTATGTAAACATTATTTAAAATTATAATCAAATTTTTTTTTTTATGTTTAATGCCTACTGTTAAAAATTAAGTCTTTATCTTTATTAAGTTTTTTTTTATTTAAATACTCAATATTTTTTCAAAGCTTTTTTTTCCCTATATTCTATATTCTTAATTTATTATATTCTAACAATATATAATTTGATTTATTTTTAAAGCCACAATATTTATATTTAGTGTTAGGATATTATTTTTAATTTAAATAAATAGAACCTTAAAGATGTATGTCCTAGTATTGCCAAATAAAGTATTTGTTTTAAATTTCAAAAATAATAAAATTAAATTTATATATAATTAAATTTTTTTCTTTCAGTTTTGTTAAAAATATTTTTTTTAAATTAATGTTTAATTTTATTTCTTCTTCTAAAAAATCACCTTTAAAAGTCAAGTTAAGATTTAAAAATTTTTTAAAAGATTTTTTATTTGCAATTTTTTTTCATTTTATTTTTTTGAATTAGATGTTAAATTTATATGAAATTTAAAGGTAAAGTATTACTCTGTAAAGATTTAGTCTAAGATTTATGTTAATGTTTTTTTTTAATTAAATTAAATTATTTATTATATGTAAAATTTTTGTAGAAAATCATCTTGTTCAAGTCCATTATCTGCTGGTATCTCTGCCATTGTTACACCTATTTAACTTTGCCACTCACGTGGTCTTATACAATTAACTAACACATTTTTCTTAACACTAAGCTCAGCATACTCTAACGCAGTCGCAGTTGATTTCACAACCCAACAATTTTAATTATTTATTTATTTATTTTTTTAATATATGAAATTTGAAATCAAATTTTTGTCTTAATATATTCTGAGAAATTTAATGTTATTCCTTTTTTTTTTTTTAGTTTTTTAAATTTTATAATAACTAATTTTTTTTTATTAAAATTATTAAAATTTACAATTCCGAATAAAAGGCAAATTTTTTAAAATGTTTCAAATCTTACTAAGATTTTGTGAATTTAGATCAGTATGAGCATTTATAATAACTGCTATATCATCTGCGTAAGCAGTAGTGGAGCAATTTAATTTTCTAATTTTCTATTTATTTATAAAATATATTCCCCGCCTATTTAATTAGTGATATGTTTATATTAAAGTTTGTTGATTTTTTAATTATAAAATTATAAAATATATACTATCGAAAAAACAAATAATATAAACTTTAACTACTAATAAGATATTAATAATTAATAATTGTTTTTTTTTTTTGTTTTATTAAAAAAAAAAAATCTACATTTGCAAACTTAAAAACTAAAAATATACATTTTTTAAAATCTTCATAAATTGTTTGCTTTAAAAATATTTAATAAAAAAAGAAAAAATTTTTAAAAAAAAAATTATTAATTACTAATTCTAGTCATCTTTACTAAAATTTTTGAAATTTTATAAAAATATTGTATCACAAAATAATGTAAGAGGTATTCTAAATATCATGGAAGGAAACTATTAAAAAAGATTAAAAATTAAAAAAAGTATCTTAATAGCTTAATTACAGATAAATTTTAAATTTAGTTTTACTTACAATACAAAATAATGTATTGTTAAGCCATGAAAGTTTTAATTATATAATATAGGAAAAAATATACACCCACTATTAATAGTATATCTAAAAACTGGTCTAAGCAAATAACTACAAGTTTTTGAATTATATCACATAATTGAGAAATTTAAAATAGACAGTCGTGGACCAAGTTCCATGTAAGCTTTTTAGATAATACAAGAACTGAATATTTAGATAAGATGATAGTTGCTAATACTGAAAATTTCATAATGTATTTCAATATTTTTTAAAAATCTATTATGAGAAGGTATTTTATTATTTTATTATTCTATTATTTTATTTATTATAAAAACACATCATAGTTTCTATCATCTAGTTATACTTTAAATAATTATAGAATTTAAAATAAAATAGTACAAATTCCGGCCAAATTGCTAACTATTTAAAAAAAAAAATATATTTGTCAAATATATTTTACATTAATCCTTTACGGACCAACGATTTTAAGCCTGTATCTTAGCCAGGACCAACACGTTTTTTTAAAAATTGCTTTTTAGAGTAGTGTTTAATTAAATTGCTCTTAAATCAAAAATACTAAATATATTGACATTAAATTTTGTATATAGCTAATTTAATGTTTGGGAAATCTGTTGTAAAGTATTGCGCTGTCAATAAAATAAAAAGGGTATGAAAGGGAACTAGACTTCGGAAAGTGAGACATCTTACTTTAGTAGGCGAAGAGAGCGCCTCAGTAAATATTTATCTCTCGTATGTATTTTAGGTCAATATGATCCGATAGATAACTATCGTAAATATGAGATATCTCATAGTTGAAAGGGGTATGACAGACTACCTGAGGAAGATATCTTCTGTACAATGTTTATGAACTTTGGGCTTATTAGCACCAAGGTGATAAAATGGAAATCTTGATTTAAGCAGATAAGCTCGCGGACATCTGCCAGGAAAAGATTCCAGTTACCACTTTCGCCGAGACAGCTCGGGAAAGAGATTTTGAAGGATAAATGATTATTATGATTCTGACAGCGGAGTCGAGTACAATAAAGTTTTTCTTAAGTTAAATAAAAACCTGTGTGCATTTCTTAACCTTAAACCTTAATAACTAATTCAGTAAGTAAAAAATCATCATCAAATCTCAAAATATTTTTTTTTTTTAAGCTTTCAGGCTTAGAACTTTAAGAATTCATTTTTGACACTTATTTATAAAATTTTACTTAAAAAAAAAGTTAACCTGGTCTTATATTATTGTTAATTTCTTTGTTGTTTCTCCATTAATTTACATTTTTTTTTTTTAAATTAATGAGAAAGGTTAATTTAATAATATTGCAAAAAATCTTATCTTAAAAATTAAAAATAACAAAGATATAGATATTTAAAAATGCTCGGCGGATATATCCGCCTATGGCCCTCAAAGGGTTAAACTTTATGCTTAATTTTTTATCACTTATATTTATTTTTTTATTTAAAAGTTAGTTTCATAAATAATATATTGTATTTTTTTTTTATCATCAGTATTTAAACTATAATTTAAAAAAAATAAATTTATAAGTTTAACAAATAACAATTTATCTTAAAACAAATAATAATCAAAAATTTTATTAAAAAACTATTAAATATAAAATAAATATTTTATTGATAAAAATAATATTAAAATTATTGCAACAAGTGTTAAAGTTTTAAAGTTTAATGAAAAAAAAAGCTAAAGATTATATTGAGATAAAAAAATGATAAATTAAATAATTATGTAGTAGAATTTAATTATTTGAGCTAATTGATTAAACTAAAACTTAAAGCAAACAGAGATGCTAAGAGACAGTAAAAGGAGGTGTAGGTTGAGTAATGCAGACTTCTCCTTGTAATAGCACTATGACTTTGTAAAATTGTCTAGAGGTGAAATCTCGTTAGTAATATGATCAATAAGAAGATAAAGGTAATATTCCCGTAATTATGTAAAACATCTATCAGTAATTGTAAATCTATTGTTGCATATATTAGTAAATGTAAATTTGCTGTTACATAAGGAATGGAACGGTAGAGGTGACTTATCGGCCGACATCTAAAATTGACGTACTAGATATAAATGCTTAGAATAGGCAACTTGTGGTATTAACGTTATTTAGGTAACGTTAGTGAGAAGCTCTTAAGAAGTTTTAGAGTTAGTGTGTGTTTTCTTAACCCAAAAACTAGATCTCGATTATTGTAATTTGTTCTTTTGTCTTTATTGTTTAACAAACACAGGGTTTAAAACCCTTCGTCTCTTCTTGTTTCTTTATTATTTCAAATTCAAAATAAAATCTTCATCAATTATTATTATTTTGATAATTTGGCGCTAAAAAATAAAAATTATAATTGAATATTTTTTTATATATTGAATAATTAACAAAGTACCAAATATTAATAAATTTTTAAATATTCTAATATTATTTATTTTTTTTTTAATTCATAGTGATTATTTACATGTTTTAATGTTTTATTTGAATTTTTAAATCTCTATAAGATAATTTATGAAACTAAAAAATTTTAAAAATAAACTTTAAACATGTTGAGATATTGTTGAGAAATAACATGCTAAGCCATAGTCTTACAGGGACAGTTCTGAATGGAAACTTATAAATCAAGACGCAATAGCTGAGATAAGAATGAATATGCAGGACTCCGTTGTAAGACAAAAGATCACCGACGTAAAAACCGCTGAAGAGGCCTGGAGCGAAATCTGTAACCATTTTGAAGGAAAGGGCTTGAGAAGAGTTCTAAATGCTTGGATGAATATATTGAGCTTGAGATAAAAGAACGAGACGGACACACATGTCATAGTTTCTACAGTTGTGAAAAACTGTAAGATAATAGAAAACGCGGGAGGATTTGGATCGGTGGATGAAATTAGGGTAGCAATGATATTGATGTTCCTACCGAGCAAATTTGGACAATTCGTTACAAATGTGTGTACCAGCCCGTCGATTTCACTCAGTGACTTAACAAATCAACTGATGCAGGTCGATAGGACTATGAGTTTTGCGACACCAGATGATAACATGTTAGTGGCCTCAATGAGAAAGAGAGATGATAGAAACAACGGAATTAAATACGAAAGACCGAAGATAAGATGTTTTGTGTGTGGTGGTTTGGGCCATAAGTCCATGCAGTGTCGAAAAAGAAAGGATAAGGTAGACAACAAAAATTTTTTGAACTGTGTAGGTACCAATGGAAAAGACATAGAGTTAAGTGGCTGGTATTTGGACAGTGGTGTACGGTGCACTGTTCAAATTCACGGAAAAGTTTATTGGCTCGGTGTCTAATACACCACAGACTTTAGTTGGCCCAGATGGTAATGAGCTGGAGGTGATAGGAGCAGGTCAATGCAAAATAAACAGTATAAGTGACAGAGTTTTAACCCTTACCAGTGTATTGTGTTCACCGGATTTAAAGGCAAGTTTCGTTTCAGCATCTAAATTAACCCAGGGTGGTTATGTGATAAAATTGCATGGTAAAGGTGGAGCAGTGTATAAGAACAGTATCATGGTTTTGAAGTTAAAAAGAGAAAACAATATGTTTAGGATAATCGAAGTTAATAGTGATGGGGTGATCAATAGTGTCAGTGCGGTGAACAATGGTGATCGGTGGATAAGGTGGCATAGAATACTGGGTCATTTGAATTTCAAAGACCTAAGTTTACTATCAAATAAACTAGGAATCAGTGATATAAAACCTAAAAACATTTTTTGTGAAATTTGTGGTTTAGCCAAGATCAACAGACCACCATTCCACAGATCAAACAGAAGATCAGAAGTACCTCTTGAAATTGTTCATACAGACTTGAGTGGAATCATCTAAATACCAAATGTACTAGGAGTGCAAGGCTTCCTGACATTTATTGATGATTACTCAAGATATGTTTGGATATATTTGTTGCAAAGTAGAAAGAAAGTATGATAGAAGAATTAAGTCCATAAGATCAGACAATGGTACGAAGTTCAAAAACCAAGAATTTAAAGATCTGACTGATGAAAAGGGAATTGTTAGACAATTTACAACACCAAACACCCCTCAACAGAATGGAGTTGCCGAGCGTATGAATAGGACGCTTGAAGAAATGGCGAGATCGTTAATGAAAGAGGCAGAGTTGGTGGACAAGTTTTGGCCATATGCGATCGAGATGGCTGGCTACATTAGAAATAGAGTGCCGAGTAGTGCCTTAAAGGGTAAAATACCCATAGAAATTTTAACATCAAAAAAAGTTAATATAAATAAAATCCACAAGTTTGGTGACATGGTAATGGCTAAGATTCCTGATCCAGCGAGAAGAACATTCGATTGTTCGGGAGTGAAAGGTATTTTTTTGGGATACCCAGAAGATCATAAAGCGTATAGCATTTACATCCCAAGTATGAAAAAGATGATAGTATCCCGAGATGTTATGTTTTCAGATGGAAAGAGGGTGATTGGTGAAAGTGAACAACAACTTGAAGAAAATTTGGAACACCCCGTGATCCTGGATGGATATGTGACACAGAAAGAGTTGGACCGAGATAACAGTGATCGTTGCATAGAACCTGATGAAACGTTAGATTTAGAGGGATCGAATCGGGATGGAGATCAACAGAATATAGAACCCGGTAACACAGAAAATTCTGAAAATCTGACTGAAGACGCCCACCCAACTGGACATGTTTACCTTAACAAGGGAGTGTTAAGGAAATTCAAAGAACAATATCCTAATGCCAATCTAAAGTCATTGTCATTTAAGCCAATACATGTGCCAGGTAGGAGGGAGAAGGTGAGACCATTTGTAATCTCATCAGTGGGCAATGTTTTAGGCCTCGAAACCGCACTTAAGTCCTCTGAGTCAGACCTTTGGAGAGAGGCTATTCAGAACGAAGTGAACTCGATTGAAAACCACAACACCTGGACATTAGTTGAAAGAAGACCAGATATGAGACTAATTAATACTCAATGGATACTCAGTAGTAAATGCAACGTAGATGGCATGAAAAAGTTTAAGGCGCGACTGGTTGCGAAGGGCTGTGCACAAAGGCCAGGAATTGACTTTAGTGAGACTTTCGCACCGGTGGCAAATATGCTCTCATTGCGAGTTTTGATGGCATACGTGGTTAAGAAAAGATGGTTTATTCATCATCTGGATATTGGAACAGCATATTTGCATGTAAATATTGAGGAGGATGTGTATCTCAGACCTCCTAAGTGTTTCGATATTCCGGATGGTATGGTGTGTAAACTTAACAAGGCAATTTATGGCTTAAGGCAATCCGCGCGACAATGGAACATCAGGATTACCGAGATATTGATGGAACACGGTATTAGACAGTCGATCAGCGAGAACTGTTTATTTATTAAAAGAGGAATGGCGATCGGGGTATATGTTGACGATTTGCTAGTTGTGAGCAGAAACGAAGATAAAGTAAGGGTCCTGGTTGAAGAATTAAGAAAGAAGGTCGACGTCAAACTATTAGGCCGGATTAAAAAGTTCCTTTGCATCGAGATGAAGTACGATAGAACTACCGGTGTTTTGGAAATGTCGAGTGAGAAATATATCAGTGAATTATTAACTAAGAACGGATTTGAGAGTATGAAGGGGGTAGCGACTTCCATGGTAACGGAGAAGACTGGTCAAGAAGATGACAGGACAACCGATTTAAAGTTCTACCAACAGATAGTTGGAACTTTGCTGTACTTAGCAAATGTGTCAAAACCTGACATTTGTTATGCGGTGGGAGTTTTGTGTAGAAAAATGGCAGCCCCCACAGAAGGAGATTTGATAAGGGCAAAGCGATTGGTGAGATATCTTAAATCGACTTTAAACTTAAAGATATTATACAATGGCAAAGGGTCTGAGATCAAGGCTTATGCGGATGCTGATCTTGCCGGAGACCTGAAAACATCTAGGTCCACGTCAGGAGCTGTGATATTTTATGGTGACAGCCTAGTGGGGTGGTTTAGTAGAAAACAGTCTACCGAGGCAGAAGTGACTGCAGTGCGCTTCGTGTTAATTGGCGCGAATTATGTTAGGGATATTGTGGGTGATCTGGAGGATGGAATAATGGTTAACACCATTATCTATAATGATAATCAAGCAGCGATCGAATCAATCCTAAACGGTAGTACACAGGTAAAAAGTAGGCACTACCGAATGAGACTGGCATACACACAGGAAGAAATAAGGATTAGAAAGATCACACTTAGCCATTTGTCCTCGAAGGAAATGATCGCGGACATATTGACTAAGTCACTTTCAATTGGATTATTTTTATTATTAAGAAAGATTCTATTGTATGAATAAGGCACGATTCTGGAGCAGAGTGTTGAGAAATAACATGCTAAGCCATGTGGTTAGAAACAGTTTTTTCTTGATACCCAGAATTGTGACAGATTAATTTATTCATTGTAATTGTTTGTAAAAATGTAAACTATAACTTGTAGCAAGAGCAGAGAGCAATCAGTGATACCTCGTATTAGCGTGTAGCGTGTTAAGTAATTTTTCTCAAGTTTTAAGCAATGTATGCAGAAAAGTAAATAAACGAACAGATATATATATATCATCCTTGATACTTTCCTTTATTTCTTCATCCATGTAACACACATACATTACAAATTATATCTTATACAGTGATTTAATACTTATATTTTGTAAAACGCTACTAACACTTCAACAAAATATATTTTTCAATATTAAAAAATAAAAAATACATATTGCTAAATAAATTAATTTAATAGATGACAAAATGAAAAAAAGAAGAGATACAAATTACACTTTAAAAGTTTTCATGAAATCTATCTATTCAGAAAAAGTTAAAGTAATTATTAAGTAATTAATAAATAATTATTAAGGTAGTTAGAAAATATAATTTAAAAAATATATTTTTAGTTTAGTTTAACTACCACAAATATTTGGAGTTTTCTTAGTGTTATAATAAATGATATTCCAATATATTTAATTGAAAAATTGCAAAGGTAAAAATTATTAAATATTTAATGAAAGAATTATAAAAAAAAAGTAAGAATTAGATTTTTTGATTGACAATTTTAAACAATATTGCAAAAATATTAAAAAAAGATAAAATAGCCTTTAAAGAAATAAATATGTATCAATAAAAAAAAAGTGTGTAAAGACATTTATTGGCGAAGTTGATGAGAAAAAGGAAAGATGACAAATTTTAAAAAAAGAAAAAATATATTGAGAAAAAATGCATTAAAAATAAAAAAAAAAAACCTTTAAAAAAACAATGAAAAATCAGAAAGTAAATTAACTATAAAAGATTTAATGTTTTTGAGCGAAAAAAGTGGTTTAGAACTTTGAACCATTTAATTACATATATAATGGAAAAAATAAAAATTTAAGAAAATTAACAATAATTAAAACAGAAAATTTTAGGATTTGAATAAATGACAAATTTAGAGATCTAAGAATGATAATTAATACTAATAAGTATTAATAATAAATGTAAAGTTTGTTTAAAGGGCAAAACGATAAGAATATTTTAAAGATTTTGAGAATAGATTGTGATACGGAGATTAAGGCTATTTTTATAAAAATAACAGTGGTTTGGACAACAGATAAGGTATTAAAAGGTCAAATAATAAATTATGAGTTAAGAAAAAAAGTAAATGTGGTGAAAATAATATTAATAATGATAGTGATTGACTAAGTGAATATGTATGTAAAAGTGAAGAAAATGTACATAACCAGATAAATACTATGTCTAGAAAAAGACTTAAAGATTTAAAAATAAACTAAAAATTTATTCTGATAAAGTAAAAAAAAGTCCAAAACTTTATAATACAGATAATTTATTAATTTTAAATTAAAATTTGTAGTAACAAATAGTAATGTTAGGATGTAAAAATACTCCATCTGAACAATGTTTTAACATGTTGAAACAACATGTTTTAATAAGTCGATTTTAAAGATAGTAGTGAAAGAGTGTGAAAATTTAAAAAAGAATATACGATTTAAAACAAACATCAAGCTTTAACTTAAAAAGATTGAAATAGAGTTGGAAAACATTGGTTTTGAGAGTAGAGAAATATGACTTTAAAAAAAAAAATGAATATGATAAATTTTAGATGAAAGATTAATATGTGTAAAGAATATCATAATCTATAATAAAATAACTAGTTTATAAATAATATGGTAATATAATTTTATAGCTAATAATAAAATATTATTTTAAGATTAGAAAGGATAGTTTGGAGAGATTTACAAAATTACAAGTTATAAATGGTTTTAAAAAGGAAACTTTAAAAATCTATCAAGATAATTATATAGATGATAAATAATTTTTGTAAAAAATTTTACGTGCCAAACGTAAAACCTGTTAGATATATTGATACTAAAAAGAAATTTGCAGATTTCTTGACAAAAAATTTAAATAGCGGTAAGATTAAATATTTATGTAAAGAGAATAATTTGAACTTTAAAAAGGATGTTGAAACATATATAATGAAATCACAGACTTTATTATTAATTTTTCTAAAAGGAAAGTTACATATCTGTTTTTTCTTGACAAAATTGTTGTTTTTTAAAATTATATATAGGCATTAATTTAAAATAAAAATAAAATAAAAAAAAATAATTAAAAAAGCTGAACATGAGATTAAATAAAAAATTATATGTCAAATATGTGAAAACAAAAATATTTTTAAAGATTAATAAGCAACAGGTATTGTCAGATATTAATATGTTAATTTAAACTAGTTATATGTTATATGTTAATAAATTTTTGTATAATAAAGTTTTTTTTGTAATGTTAAAAAAATTTAAGCTGCTTTTACAATAAAATTAATTAAAAAAAAATATAAGATTAATAAATATTATTAATGTACAATTTAATAAAGGTGTAGATAGAAATATATAAAAAAGAGAAAAAGAGAACTCAAAGAGAATAATATCTATTATAAGAAACTTTTATATAGCAAAAATAATACAAAATTGTTAAAAAAAAAATTTTTAAATTAGAAATAAAAATTTTATTTAATTACAAAAATTTTATTTATCATAATTAAGTAAAAAAATTTATAATAAATATTTAAAAATATATAAATGAAAAAGTTTAATATTATCCCATAAAAACTCAATTATTAATAAAAAAATCAACATATTAATTAACCAAAAGCCATAAATTATTTATCTAACTTATTTAAAATTGGTATTATACCCTAAATTTTTTTTTTGATTTATATATTATGTCATATCATATTTTTATTTAGTAAAATATTATTTATTTAAAACTTTTATTATTGACTTTAACCATTATTATTTTTTAAAAAAATTTTCAACTATTATTTTTTTATAACTGTAAATGTAACTAGTTGTACTTCTACAAAAATCTTCTATATCGTCTGTATACAGTCTAAGATTGCACCAGTTTTGTTACTTAATACCATACATGGAGTTTTTCTCCATTTGACCCAGCTATCTGGTCTTATGCTACAGTATTGGACAATTATATACATTCCAAGTAGTTTTTAGTAGCCATTACTGTCTCTTTAGATTACTGAGTTCTGAGAACACGGGTTTATGAATAAAAATTAAGACAAATGATCGTTTTACAACAATTTTTTTTTTCTAACAATATTATTATAATAAATCCTTATGACATAATAATTATATTATTTTATTATACCATTATTAGATAAATGTAATTTAAACTGCAAATTCGACCAATAAGAGCTATAAAATTATTATTAAAACTATAAATTAAAAAATAAAAATCAAAAAATATTAAAAAACTTTTATTTCAATAACATTGAAAATTAAATTAGATAATTTATAAGATCTTATATATTCAGGTAAAAATCATAAATTATTTTAATTCTTTGAATATAAATTAAAATAAATTAAACTAATAATTTATTCACACATTAATAAATTATTATTAAATAATAATTTAAATAGTTTAAATAATAAACTTTTTTATTAAAAATAAAAAAAACAATTATATAAATAACGCAAAATATACTTCTTTTATTTAATTTGTATTTTAATATAAGTATTTAATATATATTTAAAGTTCTATAAATCTATTTTAAGATTATATTTATTAAAAACTATAAACAATTTTTATAGTTTAAATTTTAATAATATTATCAAGATAGATATTAAAAATAGCTTGTGTTACTAGTTAGGTTATACCCAATAATAATTGAGACTTATTAAAAAACCTAAAAGACTTATCTTTTTAATAGTTTAACGTGTTTTCAATAAAAACGTTTAAAGGATTTTCATATTAATTAGTTATAATGTTATTTGTTTTAAAAAGTTTATTTACAAAAAAAATGTAGTGTGATTTGGTTTCTAACATTGTAATTAATCAAAAAATAATATTTGTTTATATTTAGGTTATATTTATTTTTAAACTTATTTAAATTATTCTATCTATCTTAATTTGACAATCATTTTTATTAAAATCCTAGGTAAAGATTACTTTCTATTACAATTGTCATTGCTATAGCTTTTTGATATAAAGTTTGTTTGTAGACCTTTAAAATCTAAATGTTTTAGACTGATTATTAAATTAAGTATAATATACTAACTTATTTTTAATTTTACTGAAAAGCATTTAACGATAACATGTAGAAGTATTTTAGAAAAAAAAAGTTTATTAAGAAAAATCAATAATAATTTAATTTTTTAGATTTCTAAAAATAACCTATTTCAAAATTATTTGATGTTTTAACTTGTTTTCTTTTGCACACATCAAAAAAGTAATTTTTTTAATACAATATTTGCATATTCTTTTTTTGCTATTAATTATTCTACTATCTAAATGTTCTTTAGATCCATTTATTTGATTATTGTTAAAGTAGTACCAGTAAAAATTAAATTAAGTTTAATTGATTTTATAATAGAAATAGTTGTTTCCTTGACATTGTACAAAAAAATTTAAAATAATGTTTTGCTTTAATAATATCTCAAAAACTAAAGATTGCATTTTTAAGATTTAATTAATTTTTCTATAAATAAAATAATTTTTTAAATTTTTATTAATTTCTTATTCATTAAAAATATTAAAATTTTACACTAAAATCAAGCATTTTTCTATATTTAAGATAATTTTAAATGTAAAAATTTAAATTCTTATAAAAAATTTAAAAATAAAAAAATATATAAATTAGTTTTTTTTTTTAATTTTTAGACAAAAATATATCAAAACTGTATTATTATCTACTAATTACTATTAATATTACTATATCTATTATTATTACTATATTAAAGCAAATTTAAAGAAGATATCTAATACAAAGATAATCACTTATTCTATTTACCGAATCTGATTCAAAGATAATGTGCTAAAAACATATGTATTTGTTGCAAAAACTAGCACAAAACACTCCAAGTGATTCACCACTAACTATTTCGAAACTTTTAACCTTGCCATAGTATACTTTGGCTATGATGAACCTTTTTGTACTTTAAAATTTTCTTCTGAGAAGAAATGCAATGTGTTTTATTTTTTTTCATTCGATTTCTAACATAAGAAAATATCAGACGTGTTCATTTTGTATTTTAAAATTATCTTTATTTTATAATAAAGAGCCGTTATCAACCGTCCGTTTTTGCTTTACTATTTTATTATTCAACATTAAATATCCCTTTCGATTCTTATTCTCATCATTATAGTATACATCTTTTTTTTAATTTTTTTTTTATATTTTTTAAATATATATTTTTAATATATTTTTAAATCGATTAGTTAAATTTATGTTATATAACAAAATATTTTTAATTTCTCAACATATCACTAATTAAATTTTATAAATATTTTAGAATATAATAAATTTCTTTAATAAAAACTTTATTTTATAATTAACTACATCAATAATATTTTTTACAAAATAAAATTTAAATAAATTTACTATATATTGAAATATTTTTTTATTAGTAAAAATTACTTCATCCTAAAATGTGTTACTTTTTTTTTATATTTTTCTTTTTTTATAATTTTTTTTTAAATTATTGTTTTTTAAGTTAATTTTTTTAAATATCTAAATAATAAAAAAAAAAAAATTAAGTAAATTTAATTTAATTTTAATAATTAAACTTTGTATTTAAATCCGATATTATTAATGTTTAAATTATATATTTTTTTCAATCAGAACATATTAGCTTAAATCATATTGCCGTTAGTTTAAATAATATACATTAAATTACGTTATTATACAAAATAGCATCACTTATTTTTCATTTTATTTATTTATTGAAATTTTAATAATCAAGTTAACAATAAATTTAGTTACATTTAAAAAAACATAAATAAAAAACTAAATTTCTTACAAAAATATTAAACAAAACATATAAGTTACATTTTTAAGAAAAAATAAAACAGATAGATAGCAATTAAATTTTTTTTTTATTTTCTTTTATAACGCAATCAAATTTTTTTATATAAAACAAGAACAAATTCAATGAATGTGATAAATTAAACTAAATTTACATATTTTTTATATCTTTTATATAGGTATTTATCAAATTGTATTTTATTGATTTTAACGTTTATGAATACTTAATAAGTTGAAAGTTATGAAATAAATGATAATGTCCACAAAAATCTGTATTAAAAAAAATTGAAATTACTACCAATTACTTTTATACTATTTTTTTAATAACTGTTGATATAATTTAATAATATTTAATAAAAGACGTATTTTATTTACTTTGTTTTTTTAAGAATAATTTAGCATTTTATAGAAAACTATATAATGATTGTGCCTTTTTAAATGTTTTAATTGAATTGAATTAAAATTTAAAATATGCTTTTTTTAAAATAGTAAAATTAAATGTTAATATAAAAATATAATTCATTATAAATATAAAACTTTAATGTTAATCAAAAAAAAATTAAATCAGGTTTTTATGATTTTGTAAATTTACATAACACTTATTTTTTTTAATTATATTAAATTATAATAAATTTTATAAATTATTTTTGTCAATCAATAAATTTTTTTTTTTAATGCTTATATTAAATATAAATTAAAAAGTATTGTATATGATTCGACAAATAAAAAATTGTAAAAATTTAAATTCAAAACATACATTACTAGAAAACAACTAAAATAACAAAAACAAAGGTGTTTTTTTAATAAATAAAATAATATCTTGGAACATTATATTTTGAACTTATTGTATATTTTAAAATTTTGTTATATATTTAAAAAATATTTTTGTTGAATTAAATAGAATATAAAATTAGAATTTTTAATGAATTACATTAGATATTCAGAGAACTTAAAACAGATTTTGCAGTTAAAACGGGTGTTCTGCATTTATTTATTTCTAAACAATTTTTACTAATATACTGTATTCCAAAAAAGTTTTTAATATATTTTGCCTAACTTCCTTGTCAGAGAATTGGAGAAGTCTACCCAACTCATTGCTTAATTGAATGTAATCATTGAATGTAACCAAAAATCACAGGTAATTTCTCAAAGTTAAACTTGTCTTGTTAGGCACAGTTTTTTGCTACAAATTTCGATATATTATTCTATGACTTAACGGAAAAAACCCAAACGGATGAAGTATTTACATAAAACTAAGTATTGTGACCCAAAATGAATATTTCTCACATTTGATGATACTTTTACCTTTATAAGTATATAAATAGTCCATGTGAACATGAACATTCAAACGATAAATTGTGGTGAATGTATTTTTATATTTATAAAAATAAATAAAAATCCAGTAAAAAATTATAGTAAGGCAAAAAATGGTTTAAGTAATTTCCTAGTTCTTAATGATTTTGGTAAAGGAAGTGGAGTATTAAATGGGTTAAAACTCTATTCAATTAAGACTCAGTTAAATTCTAAGGCCATACACATAAGTAAAAAGATTTAAATCAAAGATGGCTGAGAGATTAAAAGGGTTTAACAAAAAGGCTATAATTTAAAACATAGAATAATAAAAGATGTTTAAAAAAACATGACAGTAAATATATTGAAATAATTAATTTAAATAGAGATTGAAGCTATGGGTCAGAAACCAAAGAATATAATACATAGTAAAAAAGATTATAAATTTATTTTCATTTCTGTTTATTGTAAAAAATAAAAAAAATTTTCAAAAAATTTTATTTGCAATAATTGTAAGTCTAATAAAAATTCTGCATTTAATTATCAAATTATTTTTTTTAAATGAAACCTAAGAAAAAAAATTAATTAAAAATTCCTTTACTTACAATTTTTTTATCTCAAATGTGTCTTTTAAATTTTAAATGTGTATTATACTATTTAAATAACTATAACTTTAGACTCATATAGGAACATACTAAATAAAATAGTTAATCTCAGAAATTATAATATAATTGTATTTGTTTATTATAAATAAAAAATTAAAATTTTATTTTGCTATGTTTATATAGCATGGTTGCTTAATTAGTTTTTGTGTAAAAATTAATAACATATGTTCTGAATTCCTTTTTTAATTTTTTATTTAATATTTTTAGTATCATTTAAAAAAATTATAATTATAATAAAAAATTAAATATCTTAAATAAAAAATAATAAACAAAAATTTTTTAAATATTTATTTTGCATATATAATATAAATAATTGAGTTAAATAATAATTTTAAAACTAATAAATATATATTTTTTAAAATTTAAAATATTAATATTTTTAACATATTAATTGTTATGTTGTACCGAAGGATGCAGTTAGATTCATTGGTTAATCCGTGTTTTTGTCGAGCACAGACACTAGTGCAGTTAACTAATTTTCATTGATAGAAAATATATTGCATACTCAAGGATAACAGCCCGCTTACTTTCACTGCACAGTATATCAGAAATAGAACTTTTACGGAATAATTGCTTTTAAAGAATTAAAAATTAGTTAGTACAAGTACTCAATTCTTTTTCTTATGTGTCTGAAATTCCTTTTTGATCTCCTGTTTATACTTGGGTGAAATCATCATGACTGAGACATTTCCTTTAGATTTAATATTTTTCATGAACCAAAATAACTACACAGTGTTTCTGTTATTCTTATAAAAATATTGAACTTACTTATCCAGAAAGAACATAGAGTGTACATTTTGCACCTGCAAAACTCTGATCTAATTATTTACCATACAATAAAAATACAGACTAAATCTTAAGTATATGTGAAAACAAACCCAAATCAGAATAAAATGTAAGCTGTTCTTAAAAAAAAATAAGATCTGACTTTATGACCATAACTCTTTTAGATCCTTTAATAAAGTCAATACATACTTTGTTTTACAACACAACATTCTTTTAGTCTCTTTTATCACTCTAAGACTATTTTTGTTTTCCATACTTTCACATTAACATTAATATTTTAATTATAATGCTATTTTTTAAACTCATGATTAAGTTAAAAAATTGAAAATTAATATTAATTTTAAAATATGATTAATATTACTGAACAATATTATAAAGTTAGATTTTAATTTTATGATTTTAGATATTAAATAAGCATAAAATAATTAATCAAAAGTTTTAGCATATTAAATAAATATTTTAAAATAGATTAACATAATATTATTAAAAAATAATTTTTCATTTAAAAAGAAAACTAAAATATAATTTTTTTGATAAAACAATCAAAAAATTTCAAAAGTCATCTTTTGTGTAAAAATATTTAAAAAAAAATAATATAAATTTAAAAGATAAACTTTTTTACAAACAAGAAATATAAATTTATTTTTTATTAAATTTATAGTTTAAACATAAACATAAACATAATTTTTTTAAAAATGTTTTGTTTGAATTTAAATTTTTTTTTAATTTGTTCTATTTTTTACAAAAATTAATTTAATATTTTGTTTTTAATATAATTTTTTAATGTGTAAGTTAAATTGTTTATGTTTTAAATTGGTAATATAATAGTTTTTTTATGGTTTCTAAAATTATATTTTAATTTAAATAATTTCTAAAAATAAATATTGTGAAAAACTAAAGTTAAAAAAATTTAATTTATTATAGATAAAATGTTATCATTCATTTTAATTTTATTTATTAAATATAATGCAAAAATAGTTACAAGCATGTGCTAAAAGTAGGTAAAAACTAAAGACTATAAAAAGTTAAGAAAACAAGAAAAAAATTGGCAACTCTCTGATAAAGAAACTCTAGATAACACTGATAGAGGATCTCTTCTATGGAAAAAGATATAATTTTTGCTAATAAAAGTGATTTTAAATCATTTTGCTTGTATCAACTTCTTTTAAAAAAACCTTTATATCATTTTTTATACAATTTTATGTTGATTTTAGTTAGATTAATAAATATAGAAATAAATTATTCAAAATCTACTTCTACTTGAAAAAAAAAATCAAATTGCTAAATATTTAAAAAAAATTAACTATTTTGATTAAAAATTAAATTAAAAAATTATTTTAAAATAATTATTTTAAAGTTCTGCACATTATAAAAAATATTTATTTATTTTAAATTTAATTAATTAAAGGTCCAATAATGTTTTTTTACATACTTAATAAATTTTTAAACTTTGAAATTGTTTCATAATTATATTTTTCAAATGCAATTTTCGTCTAAATAGTATAAGAATTAATTTTGAAATATTAAAGCTTTTAATAAATTTTTATGTAGACAATTTTTATTAAAAATAGTTATTGAATATTTTTAATTAAAATATTTTTTATTTAATTAAATTTTAATTAAAAAAATTGTGATAAACCCAAAAAGAACAAATATGAAATATGTATTAAAATAATAAATATTGTGCGCACACCTTTTGATTAAATGGGTGTATCTAGGAGTAAATAGTGGCGCTGTAGTTAAAGCTGTTAAGGTTTACCAATTTTACTCTCGCCTGTTTCATTCTGTTTTTAAACTTTGTTGCAGATGGATGTTCTAACTTTTTGCATTTTTTAAATTTTATTTTACAAAAATAAATTTAAAGCTTTTAATGTGATCGTTGTGTTTTTAAAAAAAAAATCAATTTAACTTAATTTTTTTTTATAAAACATTTTTGTATTTCGTGTTAAACCAAGGGATTAAATATAATATATCAAAAAAAAAAAAATTGTGTTATTATTTTTGTTTTGTGAATATTTTTTTTTGTAACTAATAAATAATTATTTATTAACAAATTTTAGATATATTATAAATTTTTCATTATTTATAATTTAGATTAATTTAGTTTTGTGTTAATGTTTTTTTTTTACAATTATTTAATAATTATCAATTACTAAATGATATTAAGGTTAATTTTTGTTCGATAATATTAAAAATAAGTCATGTTTAACGTTTAAATAAATTATTATAACTTGAAACTTTTTTATATCTAAATATTTGAGTATACATTAAGGTGTTAGATTTTTAATATTTGTAAAAAGTGAGTTTAATTTTTTAATAGAATTCAATATTTTGATTATTCATTAATTTAGTTTAATTAATTAATAATAACAGATTATTTGCGATTATTACTAAATGATTATTATTATTTTTTTTAAATAAAGTAAAAACAAAATTTGAAAAGTTTAATTTTGTTTATAAAAATCTTTTAAATTATCTGTAAATAAATCTATAACAATTTAAATTAGCTTATATAATTTATATAGTTTATTAGTGTATTAAATTTAATATTAATTTTTTATAAAAATTAACGTCTACCTTGTTTTATTAAATGTTTTATTACATGAGAAAATGTAAGAGATTATATTAGCATGAATAAAATCATTTTATAAGTAAATTAATTTATAATTTTTTATAAGATTTAATATTTATTGTATTAGCAAAGAATTTTAAAAAAAAAATGACTTTTAATTAAACAATTTAAAGTTATGTGTAATAACTTATATATATTTATTGTTTTAAATTTTTTTAAACAATAATTTAAAAAAATTTATTTTATGTTATAAAATGTTTTTTTAAATAAATAATTTAAAATTAATAAAAATCTATTTAAATAATATTTAGTTAAGATGTCTGTAGGTTTATCCTTACCCGATACATAACTAATAACCATTTGTTCACGTTCGATTTTCCCGCGAATATATTTATGCTGTACATCTATATGACGATTTTGTAAATTTATAATTGATTCAGTTTAGAATGCTATTGTTGACTTATTATCTCAAAATATCGTCAACAACTTCGTTTTTGGATTAAAAGTTATTAGACTACGTTAAAAGTAGATAATTTATTCCATAAGGTGACATATTGCTACCAACTTCGTATCCATTGTAGACAGTGTGATAGAACGTTGTAGTGTTGATCACCAAGAGACAAGATTGGTATTGTAGTAGATCAAAAAGGATGAAGCCAATTCGACCTTGTCTTAATTCAGTGTCACCAAGATAATTAACATCATAGTAGCCTCTGATTTTTGATCTAGATTTATTGCTGTAAATCAGTTTGTGATTTCTGGTTTAAACCAAAAATTTGACTAGTGACAAGACAACATTCTTATGTATGAATAAAAATTTTTGATTTTTAAGCATATAATAGTTTTACAATTTTTATTTTTATAAATCTATCTTTAATTGAAATTAAACTGTCTATTATTAATTTTGCAATATTTCTTTGTTTTGTTTTATCAAATTTTCGAAATAATTAAAAACATTTTTTTATTGTTTAATGTATTCATTAAAATTTTATGATAACTCCAAATAAATACGATTAAATATTAAAATTATTTTTATTTAAATTCTATTATAATTTTTACAATAATTAGTTTTAATAACTAATTTTATATAAATATTTTATAAAATAACGATAGTTACATTTTAACTAAACCACATTTTTTAATATTTAACTTATTATTTTACTATATATTTGTAGATTTAAGTATTTTTAATTGCTTTTTACAAAAATCATATGACAAATTTAAAATTATAGTAATTAATTTACTATCTAGAGTTGAAATTAAAAACACAGAGATTAACGATCTCAAAAAAAATCACACTTTATTGAATCTTAAAATAAATTTAAATTTGTTACTAGAACGCAAAGTGAACACAGATAAATCTGATAAATACTAAACACCTAATTTAAAATTTACTATATCTGATAACTTTTGCCTAGCTGAAATAACATAATTGTTTTGACCTTTTGACCTTTTAGATTAAAAGATTCCTGGTTTTATCTTTTTAAAAGCCTTGTTATTGTGCTTTAGTATTATCATAGGCCTACAAGGCTTAGTTCCCTTTCATCTCAAGTCGAAGATTAAGTGCTGCTATGATATTTATATCACAAGCATTTAAATAACATAGCGCTTTACTGATTACTATGAGTCACTCAAATTTTAATTTTTAAATTTATTAAAATTCATAAGAATTTAATCTGAATCAAGTTATAAATTGAAATTAACTAGATTACTAATTAAAACTCATTATTTTTGTATATTAGCATGTCCATTATTAACTTTTTTAGGTTAAATACATTAGATTTTTTTGATATTTATTTAATTTTTCAATATTAAACAGCATCTTGATAGTAAAAAATTGTAATAAATTTATAATTTATCAAAATTTTATTAAAAATGAGTTTGTTAAATATTATTTATTAATGATATCATTTTTAAAAATATAAAAAAAAAAAATTGTCCTAATTCGTTATTTATAATTGTTTAAAAATATTATTAGATTTTATGTTGAAGTATCGAACTACCGACGGTTTTTTTTAGTGTGAGGACACTGAAACTGTTTGGCTATTTCTCACACTTATGTTATCTAGTCAGTTTGTTTTATTTATTACTTTCACTTAAAGAGTTTATTAGCAGGGTAGTGCAGCTGTACAAACAGCGGTATTTAGGATAAACATAGGAAAGGGTCATAAAGGACGATCATACAGAGACTGCCAGGTGAAACATTCTAGAGGAGTGGACTAACTGATGATGAAGAAAAAGAGAGATTTGAAAGAGAACTAAAAGGATTTCTTGATTATTTAACTCTCAACTCTTGAGTTATCAATTTATTGATTTGAAAAAGAATTTAACTAGCATTTCTGAGTGTGAAAATATATAATAAGTATTTTAAGCTATTATTTTAAATTAATAAAAATGCTTGTGTCAGAATCTGTACGTGAAATAGAGAATGGGACGACGTATAATATCTTCATCATATAAGCATTATCCTTAAATCTGTTGGAAGTTCCCTTAATTGTGGCAAAAAAAAAAACAATAAGAACTCTGGAGTATTTATATAACGCCTTAGATAATATATGATTTTGCTCAATGCATATTATGAGGTAAACAATCCAATATCTTTTCACACAAATCTTCTTGATTGAGATAGGCCTACTTAAGAAAAAAAAAACTTTAAGAAGTTTCAGAAAATCAATAAAAGGTCTTGAAGGATCACGTAATAAATTTCTAAGGCATTTTTAAAAACCTGATTTTCTCTGTTGGTTTGTAGTTATTTCTTGAATTTAAAAAATATATCCTTTAAATCAGAAAAGCCTGAATAAGATACAAGTTAATTTTTATTTAAACAAAGGAAGATAAGAAAGTGTATTGTCTGTTTCTGCTCATAATCTTCTGGCTTTGTTTCTAGATTATGTTTTTTAATGTAATTTTAAACTCTTAAAATATTACATACATATATATATACAAATCTATAACAAAAAAAAAAGGAAATAAAAAGAAAAACAATTGATAAAATTTTAATATCAAATCTAAGCAGGATTCAGCAAAAGAAAGGTGCGAGAGGTATTTACAACTGGTTTAGTGATATTTGTTTTCTTGTTTTGCGAATCTATTGCAGTAATTTTAGAGTAAAATAATTTTTGGTTGCTTTGAGAAAAAGAACATTAAAAGATTATAGATTTTTGCAAATCAAAATTTCTTCATTCTCACAATCTGTTGACTGTTTTATTCAGTATTGAAAAAAAAAGTAAACTAAAAAGAGTAGAGTTTTACAGCAATAAAGACAAAGATGAGAAGATAACATATATTATGATACACAACAAGTATGACACAACATGAGTTACATAGCTATAAACTTGAAAAATATTAACTTTTTCTCAATAATATATAATACAATTTTTATTTATAAGTTTTTAATATTAAATATTTAATAATACTAATAAAAAATGTATACTTTTAATTTACAATTTTAAACACTATAAATTTTTGCAATTTAAAAGCAAAGTTTTTCAGCTATTTTCTTTACTTTCTAAATATTAAAATATAATCGATTTAGAAAACTGATATTCAACATTAATAACAGCATAAGTTTTTTTCATTTATTGTTATTTGATCAACTAACCGTAAATAAATTATATTTAAATAAATCTTGAATACAATATGAAAATTGAAATAATTCTAATTTAGAAACAATGTCTAATAAATTGTTTTTAGTTTAAGATAAATATAATATTTATTAAAACATTTTTAAAAAAAAAAAATTTCTAAAAGAAATTAAATATCTAAGATAATTTCAATTATTTTCTATTAGTAAATGTTTTATATTAAAAAAAAGTAATATTACTATCTACTTCGAAAACAAATAAGTTAAGTTATTTATAGTAAAGTTAATTTTGGAATTTTAATTTTTGTGTTATTAAAATATATAATTTTCAAAGCATTTTTTAGTTGTTACAAATAATCAAAATTTAATTTATTAATCTTTTATTTACAAATCTTTAATTTATTAAAAATTGTAACATTCAATATGAAAAAACATGAATAAATAGATTAAAATTGTGATTCTTACTATTAATCTATCTTCACATTATATATGGCTAGAATAATAATTAGAAATTAAAAATCAACGGAATTATTAAAATTTCAAACTTAAAATTAACACAGTATGTTTTTAGTAATTAGTTCTCAAGTTAGCTATTGGATTTAGCTAATCAAATCTAAAGAAGAAGCAATCTTTTGTTTTATTAGATAAACAATAAAGTTGAAAACTTAGGAGGCAAAAATAAAGAAAATTAGAAGCGATAAAGAATTTTTTGATTAAAAATTTGAAAAATTCTGTTAGAATAATAATAGTAGCTAACTGTATATTATAGCTCGCTCTCTTTAATAGAAAAATGTTACAATAAAACTTTAAAGGAAATGTTAAAATATATGTTGTTAGAGCAAAACATCAAACTTTTATAGATTTTAAGACATCGTATGGGTAAAAAAAGTGCCAGATTAATTAAATATAAGGTTAATTGATATTAAGAATTTATAAAGAACGCAAACCTGCAACTTAATTTAAACCATACAAGACATCGGGATCTTGGTGCCCTGGACCCAAAAGACTTGGAGGCTTGCGCTTCCTTTTCTGGTTTTGCGAAGCGATCGTTGTCTCTCAGACTGACAGACGTATATCGACCCTGCGGTCACTTTTCTTTTTACATTTTATTTTTTATTTGATGTTTATGTTATTTATATTTTATAATTGTTAATACTGTATATAATTAAAGTCTATTCTTGTAATACTGTGGTGGTTAATACTGCTGTGTAGTTATGCTATGGCCCAAACTTGTGCCATTTATCGCCTTTGTTTAAATAAACGTGGGTCCAAAGCTCAATGAGCGGCCCACAGAAAACAACAAACAAAACAAACCATACAAGATAGGAGTATGAGATAGATATTCTTAGGATAGCCTTGTGGTTGAATACATCTTTATTAAATATTAGAAACTTTGTTTTATTTTATTGAACTAGCTGAACACAAATTCAAATTATTTTTTTATTTAATTATTCGTTGTTTTTTTTTTTATAAAAATTAAAGAAAATTCTTTATTATATACAACATTTTCTATCTTTTTAATCTTTAACACTACTATAAAAAAATAAAATACTAATTTTAATTTTAAAAAAATATAATTAAAATAAAGCGTTAACTTTTTATCAAATTTTATCTACCAATAAACTTTTTAATTTTGTTATTATTTGTTATCTATTTTATTTCAAATTTTTGACAATAATAATAAATTTGTTTTAGAACAAATATTTTAGTAAACAAAAATTAAATTTTTATCCTTTAATAATATAAATTTAAAACTTTTATATATTTATTAGCTATTTAAATGTTTAAAGTTATGTTTTTATTTAATATTTTTTAATTATAATTTTTTTAATTTTTCAATATGTATATTTTTAATTAATTATTAATTCTAAATAAAATTTTGATTAATATCAATCTTTTACAAATCATTATCCTAATAAAAAGTTGATAAATATATATTTAGTTTGAAAAATAATAAAATTAAGGTTTGTTGTGATGTTTCTTATATTCTAAAATATTCATAACTAAAACTCTTTGAATTAAGATATGATCAATTGAAAAAATAATTAATAACACAAAAAAGATAGATTTTGAACCCTTCTTTATATAAAATAACACACTTAAACGTTTGGCATTTACTTTAGTTGCAATCCTTTTTCACTAACTTGTTAGCCTAACTTTTTTTTTGTATTTTTAAATACTATTCTTACCGCAGAATATGTTATTTGGAATTCTTAAGTTTTATCTCATTTACTTCTCTATCTCTCATATATATTTTTTACTTTCCTTATATACTCTAGCTATGTTAATTTATTCGGCTTTACTTTTAGTATCAGACCAAATTAACCTAACAGCTTTATAATTTTTATAATTTTTTTTTTTTTTTTCAATTTTTTATTTTATTTATATTAATACGATTGAATAAATAGGAAATAAATAATATCATTTGACATTTTTTTTATAAATATTAATGGGATTTTCAAAATCCTACTATCTAATTATTAACACTCTTTAATTTATTGCATAATCATTATAAAAGTATTTCACTTATTAAAAAACAATAGTTACTATATTTTAATAGATTTAATTACCAAATTATAACAATTTTTAATTTTTTTTTTTTGTATTATCAATAAATTTTTTTATTTAAATATTTATTAAACATGTTACATAGATTTTTTTCAAATTTTTTTTATTTTTATCTTATATTTTGATTTAAAACACTTTTAAAATATCAATTTTCTATCTTCTTTTTTTTATATTTCAAAGCTATATTTTTTATTAAAAGTTTCACAAATTTTTTTATTGTTTAACATTGTTTGTATAAATAATTATCTTAGTATCTTTATTTATTTTTGTTTTATTATAAAAATCCTAATGATTAATAAATTTTCTAAAAGTTATTTTAACTATTTTTATTTAAATTAATCAAAAAATACTAATATTTTGTATTTTATAAAATTAAATTTAACATTTGAAGTAATAACAGATGATTTATGTCTAATAATGTTTATGTTTTATTTAATAAAAAATGATTTTTTTTATTTTATCGTTCAATTAAAAAATTTTTTTTATTCCATAAAAACTATATTTTTTTTTTTAGATTTACTTATTACTAATAATTATTTAATTTTGTTTCTTTAAAAGTTAATGTTGTGTTAATTTAATTGCTTACTTACCACAGATTTAATAAAAATCATAATAAATGTTAAAATAAAATAAAATGTTTTACAATAGGCATTTGTAGCAAATGTTAAATATTGAAAAACTATCTTTACTTTTATTTTATAATCAGTTTTATTCTTCTATTATTCTAAATTTTTACTTGGCTACAGTTTATATTGATCATTTTACTGAAACTGAATTTATTTCAACACATAGCTTTTTTTAAGTATCTCTATTTTGAATAATATTAAAAAAATTATAATAACTTTATTTTAATTACCTAATCTAATGTTTTAGTTTTTTTATAATAACGTTAAAATATTCTGTCGATTCTGTTAGCTTAAACTTTATTCATAGATAATAAAATAAAAATTTAACTTATTGCAATACATAAAAAAAACAAAATAAGATATTGTTTAGCACCCTTTTTTACTAAAAATTTACCCTTAACCAGTTTTATTAATTATGGATTGAACTTAAATCATTTCCGCTACCTAAGTTTATTCTAAATTTCAGTATTTATACTGAAATCTACTCTTTTTCAAGTTTTCGTTATCTAAGACTTTTGAGTAGTGCTTGATTTACTTGGCTATTTCTTGTCTTTGTTTTAATTCTCTTACCATTACTCAAACTATGTTAATCTAGTTGTCCAGTCTTGTTTGTAATTATTATTAGTAGCTATTTGGATTTCTACTAGAATCATCTGTTTACCTCTTGTAACTTAACAGTTTCGTAACATGAGGTTCCTTCTTCTTGCACTCTTATACATTTAATGTATTATACAGACAACTAAAACAACATCTTTAAATTATTGAACAATTAATTAGGAATTAAGCAACGTGTTGGAATACTACATTATTATTTTCTTAAATAAGTTTAAAATTAGTAAAAAAATATTAAAATTTAGTTTTGTTTAAATTTAAATAATTTAAATTTTAACACATGAAAAAATGTTTACATAAAATAAAAAACGTAATTAAATAATAAACTAAATAAAATATTAATTAAAAAAATATTTTTAACAATTAAAACATTTTTACTTACATCTTTTAAATTTTCAATTAAAATTATATTTATTTTGAAATATTATTAATAAGTTTGTATTTTGTTATTATGCTAATAAAAATTATTATTTTTTATTGTTTTAAATATTAGGCTTTTAGAAATATCTTATTTTTTAATTATAATCTTGTTTGCATATGTATTAATTTTATGTTTTTATTTATTTTATTTTTTAATTGAACTGTGTTGCAGAATACTTAACTTTAATAAAGAAATTTTAAGAAAACGAGGAGGAGTGCTTTATCCCTTTTATTTACTAGAATGAAAGTTGTTACACACTTTAATATTTTTGATAACTGAATATAAAATATACTGCCTCTCTGAAAACTCTGTTTTCCTTTCAAGGGCTTTCTTAGTGTTACATTTACTAACAGGCTGCTTAACCTTTTTAGAGTCTACAAAAGAGTATTAGAGAACTTGACTAGTTAATGACCGATAGTTACATTTTTATCGTTGCCCCCTTTTAATGTTGTAATAGGTTTACGGAGACTTTCGTTAGGTTTACACCAACTATTACTTCTAAATATATAAGGTGATGTCAACATGTCTCTCCTGATCTTTTCAGCGTGAACTTTTTTACTTTATAACAGGTTTACAAGGTTTTAGGATTACAGGATAAAGTCTGCAGTACCTGTACCCCTTCTATTCTTTACTGTCATCTTAGCATTTTGATACGTTA
Organism: Pyemotes zhonghuajia; assembly: GCA_025170145.1. Classification (NCBI taxonomy): domain Eukaryota; kingdom Metazoa; phylum Arthropoda; class Arachnida; order Trombidiformes; family Pyemotidae; genus Pyemotes; species Pyemotes zhonghuajia. The sequence continues at coordinate 11,839,576 of CM045845.1, forward strand.
GGGCTTTACTTAAGTCTTAGGGGCTAATGATAGTTTTCTGTTCTACATCAACTGTATCGTATAATAAACAAAACTCTCATAATAAACTTAATTTTGTTTTTATATATATTATTGTATTACAATTTTAAATTTTTCTTTAAGCACAAAAAATTATAACCCATTCTTATATTATTATCAATTTCTTTATTGTTTTTGCAACAATTTAGAAATTTTTTTTTTTTAAATTGATAACAAAGGTTTATTTAATAAATATATAAAAAATCTTAGCTTAAAAATCAAAAATAACAAGGATATCATTATTTAAAAATGTCGGGCAGATATATATGCCCGTGGGACTTCTTACAACTCTTCGTTTGGCGGATATATCTGCCTATTGTCTTTTAAGGATTAATTGAGTTAATACTAATTTTTTTTTAACTCATATTTTGTTTATTTATAATATATTTAAAGGATTTAGATTAACTGACTAGAATATTATGTATGTGTATTAAAAGGGATTAGAAAAGGTTAAGGAAGTGCTTAACATATCTCAGCAAAAGATATAACAAAAATTTACTAAAGTAATTAATAAAGTATTTTTTCTAAATCACTTAATATATTTTTAAAATTAAATTTTAATAAACATAGATTGATCTAAAATTTAAATACTTTTTTTTCTGACTTTTATAGATGATTAAACTTATTTTATCATATAAAAATTTAATCAAGGATTCAAAAAAAAAATAGCATTAAACAATAATGTAATAAAGTCTGTAAATTAAAAGTGTAATAAATTGTTTAAAAATTTGATTGATTTTAAAATGTTTGGGGAAAAAAAACACTAAAAAAATATTTATAAAATTATAAAAAGAATAATACATTTAATACTAGATAAAAGTGTATTATATAGTTTAAATATATTAATATTAACTATAATTTATTCAATATATTCAAAAATAGACTTTTGTTAATTTTAAAACCGATTTAAAATGTTTAAAAATCTAATTAAACATTTATAAAATTAAAAAAAAAAAAATATTATAATTTAAAAATAATAATCAGATTAATTTTTTTTTATATAAAAAAATGTATAAGAAAAATCTTAATTAAAAAATTTAAAAATATATTTTTTATAAATGACAAACCTATTTTATATTCAATAAAACAAAATTAAATTATAATTAGTAAATTTTTAATTACTTATATGAAAAAATAAAATAAAATTTTTTAACTAATTTTAATAAAATTTATTCAAATATTTTTTTTGAAAAAATGTTTATAAATATAATTTTATTTTTTTTATTTTAAATAATATTCAAATTTATTTATTTTTTTTCTAAGTATTACTGTTTAATATTAAAAAAAAAATTGTTATGCTAAATATTTTTGAAATAAAAATAAATTATATTTGTAATAGATAATTTATTCGCAAAACTTCAATTACAACTAACTCTCGTTTTGTTTGTCCGAGTCTTTTTTATACTCCCTAAACCTTTTTATATTCTGTCTTTAGGCCTTTTTCTCTTAGGTTTGTTACCAAAAGTTATTATTACAAACCTTAAACCTTTATGTCACAACTCATTTATTTGGGAACTTCACAGTTGCTCATGGTTTCATTATGTACTGACGTCTGGAACCTTTTATGATTATTTTACGGAAAGATATCAAGTCTCCTTTATCTAAAAGGTCGTCTAGAACACGAGAGTTTAACTGTAGTCCACCCAAATCTATCTTTCAGGGATTACGAGCATTGCCTCGTTCTTTACCTCAGCGCTAAGGGAAAGAGGACTCTTAACCATTTACATATTACTAATGTGTATTTTATTAAAAGATTTACTACATATTCTATTTAAATTTTTTGGTTAATTTAAAAAAAAAAAATTTTAAATTTAAGATCTAATAAACATGTTATTAAATTTGATTTTACATCTGTTTTATATATGTTTTACTTGAATAACTAATTATTTAGTATTGAAATAAACTTAAAATTTTTAAAAATTTGTTTGTCAAAATTTAATCAAAATTATTTAAAAAAATATAACATGATCTCTAGAGTATTTTAAATTTCTAATTTAAATTTGATTTTTGAAATAATGACAATTAAAAATAAATTCAAATTACTTTTTTAATTAATGCTTTTTATTAATTTTAAATTTTGTCGGGTTAATTATAAACTTTTCTATTTTAATTATTTATTTAAACATAATTTTATAAAAACCTAAACATTAGTAAAAATAAGACATTTATATAAAAGTAAAAAAATAAGTATGTTAAGAAAAATAATTGGTATTATTGTTCAAATTTTTTTAGATCAATCAAAAAAATTATATAAAATAATTAAACAACTAGAATTTTAGAAAAAAAAAAGTATAAATATTTTTGTTTTCTAATCAAAAAATCAAAATTAATTTGTCATAACTTGATTAAAACTAAAAATTTGTTTGAATAAAAAATGTATATTGTTTTAATATAAATTTCTAATAAATATTTCTCATTAAATCAAAGCGCAAAATCAGAATTGCAAAAATAGTAATTTAGCAATTATAGACAGTTATAATTATGTTATAAATCGTTTTTATTGATATTTAAAATTTAATTTTATTTAAATTATTAATTTCTAAATTGATACTTTTATTCTATCTTATCAAAAAACATTTTAATAATATTAATAAATAAATAATATTAACAAAATTTAATATTCAAAATTATTTTATTAAATTTTTTTGTTTTATTTCTTTATTTTTATTTAAAATTATTAATTAATTTATCACTTTCTTAATATTTAATAAATTTACTTTTTTAATAAATTATTAAAAATATAATTAAAATGTGCAATTATTAAATTTTACTATTTTTTTTATTTAATTTTGTTGAGATTGGTGATACTTTGTAACTTGTTTGGTAACGACTGCGTTTCAACAAAGCGTATACGCGAGTCTAAGTAGCAAAGTGTTAACAAAGGAAAGGGGATTGTCGCGCTGTAAGGTGATTAAGGGGTAATGCGAGTCATTGCGTGATCACTACAACATATCTAACTGTGCATTTAAAGTGAATCCGTCACTTGTCTTTGTTATAAACAACGGCATAAACACTTAGACAATAATAATTGTCTAACAAATTTATATTTATTTTTTTTTTAAATATCAAACTTGTATCTATATACATAAATAATTTTTTTAATACTATTTAGAATAAAATTTTTAATTAGTTAACAACAAGAATTTGACCCAGGTAATTAAATAAATAATTAATGTTTTATTTGTTATACAAATTTAATCAATAATAAAAATGGTTTTTAAACCACATTTTTTTGTGTTAGTGACGTGTATTTGAAAAATTAGTAGTTTTTATAAAAGTTACTATTTGAACATAAAGTATTTTAAGTAGAAATGTCGTAACTATAAAAAAAATTGTCTGTAATTGTTTTTATTTAAATATTAATTTAAACTTATAAACCAAAATTATTTTTATCATTTTATTTCTTATTTATATGATCCAGTTATTGCTTTTCTATTATTTTTTTAAGTAATATCTCATATTCTTCTTTTAATCATTTTTAGCTAAATAATTTCAAATATCAACACTAAAAATTTTTTAGGTATACAATTTAGTTTTTACTCAAATTTTTTAATAACATTTTTAATTTCTTACTAGTAAACTTATTTAATATCTTTGTCTATTAACCATTCATAATTTTTTTTAATTTAATGAATAATTTTAAACATTTTTCGTTTTTTTCTTTTAATATGACATTTTATTAAAAAAAAAAATTTAATTTTATAATACTGTTTTTTAAATTAATATCTTAATACTAAATTTTTTTTCTTTAATTTATTTATATATATAATACTTATAACCACAATTTATATACTTCTACATTTTATTTCTTTTTATTTCATATTTAACATTAAAAAAAAAAACTTATCAGTTAATATTACGGTAATTGTATTATTTAACTATAATCAAATATATGTATTTTTATAATTAATTTTAATAATTCTAATGCTATATAATTTTTGTTAATTGCAAACACTTAAATATTAACCATCTGTTATTCTTTAATAAAACTTCCATTTTGTTAACAAAATAAATTTTACATACGTGATTTCCGCCCAGTCTAAAACTTAAGCTTTAGAATATCCAAAAAATAACTACAAAATTAAGCTAAAATCTTTAGAATTTTATTTTTTTTTAGTTTTAATTTTAATTCAACCATATAAAATGCTATTGAAGAAAAAAAATGATATTAAAAGATTTTAGTCATTTAATAAAAAAAATATTTAAAAAAATAATATATTTTTATAAAAAAAAATATTGTATCGTATATTATATCATTGATATATATATTATCAAGGTATTATCGCAAAAAAAAAACATATTTTTTAAACTATTTTATATATTATAACTTAATTTATATATTTTAGATTTAATTTTTTTTTTATTTATATATAAATTATATTTATCAAATTTTTTTATAAAATTTAAATAATAAATAATAAAGAGTTACAAAATAACTAGTGCATGTATAACTAAGAGTCTCTCATGTTAGATATTGTAACAAGCGCAAATAAGTTAGCATATTAGTCTTCAAATCAGATTTGGTAGATAAAATTAGGGAGCAAATATTTTGGTAAAAGACATTTTCTTTCGAATTTACTACAAGAATTAAATTGAATCAATTTTAGGTAGAATTTTAGTGTTATTGAAATTAAAAAAATAATTTTTAAATATTTAAATATTTCTTTTAATTATTTTAATTTTTTAAGTTATTTTTTACAAACTTTTATTATTTATTATAATATAAAAATTATACAAAATTTAGAATATATATATAACAATGAAAACAATTTAAATATTAAGTTAAATCTAGCATTTTATTTTATTAATTTCTAGTATTTGAAAATAATTTTATTAGTATATCAGTAGCGTTTCAGTTTGTATTATTTATAAAAAAAATTCTGTTTGACCAATTATTCTACATATTGAAAATCTTTTTCCAATTGCTTATTACACTTTTTCAATAAACCAAATATAATATTCTTTTTATTAACAATCTATTGTCACAATATGATTTATATTTTTTAATACTAACACCTAAACTGCTTTAATATAAATTTTACATAAATATTCTATAATTTTAGGTGAATTAGCAATTTTTTAATGTAATTTTGATAACTATGTTACCAAATCTTCACCACAATTAATCATTTTTGCAAATGATATATCTGAAAATTCTATTTGAAAATTTCAATTTTTTAATTCTTCTGTAGTTTATACATGATCTTTAAACTCATTTGGTTTTGTAACTTTATTAAATTTACTCAAAATAATTTTATATTTATTTATTTTTATTAGGTCAACTTCATCATCTTTTTCTTAAATTTGTTAAATACGTCTAACAAATTTTCTTAGAATAACCGCAATCATGCATGACTATTCTCTATATTATAAAATTAAACTTTTAAACTTAAAAATTATATTTTATTTTACTAAATAAAATAAAAATATATCTGTGTAATTTACTTATAAAATTAAGTTAATTATTAAATTCAATATAATTATTAAACGAAAACGATTACCGAGTTATATTAATTAATTAAATAATATCATTTTTACTTTTTTATTTCTTTTAAAACGACATATATTTGCACTATATAAATAAAACTCATCACTTAACTATTAAAAAATAATAATTCTTATAATTATTTTATCTTAGAATTTAAAATATTAACTTTGTTACTAAAACTTTACAATCTTTTCAACATACGAGTTTATGTAGCCTAGTAAGTTAATAAAGCCAAAAGTTAATAAAATATAGAACATTATTTAACAATTAATTTAATTTACCATATAATTTTAATGAGGTTAGGATTGTTTTAATATAAAGACGGCTACAGCAGATTAATAAGGTTATGTTTAAGATTAAGAATTAGGCTTTTTTATTTTTAAGACAATAACTGGAACCACCGCCGTTTATTGGCAACCTAGCTAGGTTTACGCGATAAAAAGTAACCAGTCTGAAAACAAAATTTAACTGGTTGCAAAAGGTAAGACACAACTCCTTTTTAGTGTTTGTGTTCTTTTTGGTGTGAGTGTGGTAATAATAATATATTGTGGTATATAATATTTATTAATTTAAATAATGTTTGTAGAAGTGTTAAGGATGATTTAGGTTTAGGTTAACCACATTCAAGTTTCAAATTCATCCTTTTTTGTAACGCAGTTTATAGTAATAGTCTTAAGTATTTAATGTTTAATGTATATGTCCTCGTTAAGTTATAATCTAAATTTTTCTTTTAAGATTACAATTTTGCCAACAATCTGACCTTTTAAATTGGTATCTCAGTTTTTTTTTTCAAATAAAAAATTTATTTGGCATCAACAACTTTATTGTTTGATGGTATTCTTACTAGTTAAAATACTTAATTTTTGATCATTTTTTGAAATAAACCTATTATTAACTTTTTGTTCAACAAACTGGAATATAATATAACTGGAATGGCTCTTATATTATTTTAACAAAAGTTTACAATTTTTTTTAAAATTGGTCAGAAAGGTTTATTTAATAAATATACTAAAAATCTAAGCTTAAAAATCAAAAATAACAAAGATGTCGTTACTTGAATATAATGGGCATATATATTCGTTTGTGAGACTTATGGTCTTTTAAAGGTTAATAATTTTATTAATTTTGCACCACTATGTTTTTCAACGAGTTTTTCTTTGATTCATAAAATCTAACATTTTTGTAAATTTCTATTGCATTCTATATTTAGATAATCTTATTATTAACTTATGTCTCCCCTTAACTAACTTAGTAACTAATTTTTAAGTTTGTCATGTTTAATATTATGTTGATTAGATGAGCAGCTGTCAACAATTTTTTGCAAAATTATAATGAGCATTTAATCTCATCAAACAGAACAATTATTCTTTCCTAAAACAGTTTTTATTTTTTTCAATCATTTCATTCTGTTGTAGTGTATATGATGCTGATTTAATTTGCTGAATATAATTTCCTTACAAATACTTATTAATTTAAATGTTGCCATATTTTATTCTTTTCCCTTTTAAATAAATAATTTAATTTAATCTTTAAGAAATATAGTCTTTAAATAATACAAAGTATATATTACAAGTTAACAAGAAATTTATCACATTTAATCATAGTATTTTGATAACTTTAGTTTTTTCTTTATTAATTTTTTTTTAAGTTAATTTTTTATCTTTACTTAATTTTTATTCTTATAGTATTTTTTATTTTCTGATTATTCACTCTATATTTTTTGTCTTTTTAAAAAATTTTATTGATCTTTTAAAGGATGCTTTATTAATTGTTGAAAAACCAAACTTGCTAAATAAAATATATTTTTGAAAAGAAACTTATAAATAAAATAATTATTATATGCACCATTTTACAATAACACGGTATAACATTAAATTATTTTGGAATACAAGATATACAATTTTTTTTAAATTTTTTATTAATATTATAAATTTTGAAAAAGAGATTTAATTTTTTGCACTGGATCTGTATTTATATTTAATATAAAATTAAATTTTTATATATTAGTAATTAACAAAACAAGCTAAAATTATTTCTAGTAAAATATTAATTTTATTTAATAAAGTTTTTTTTATTAATTTTTTAATATTATTAAAATGATTTAATAATTATTTAGTTTTATATTCAAAACTTTTTTTTTTTAAAATTATTAAATTTTTACCAATTATATAATCTTGTAAATTAATCTTATAAATTTTTATTAATTGTCAGTTTTATACTTTTCTATACTTTTTACATAAATTTTCGTTTTTTACTGTATTTTAATATTTTTGATAGATTTGATGTGTCTGAAAAAAAAGTCAATTTTTTCATCTAAAATTTTTATTTTGCAAATAAAATAAATTTTTAAATTAAACCTAAACCTAAAACCTTAAACCTTAAACCTAACCTTAAACTTAAACCTTAAACCTAAACCTTTATATATATTAAAAAATTAATATTAATATTAATAATTAATTTAAAATCTTAAAAAAAAAATAATTTGAGATTTCAAAAACATTAAATTAGCTATATACAAAAGTTCATGTCAATATATTTAGTATTTTTGATTCAAGAGCAATTTAATTAAACACTACCCTAAAAAGCAATTTTTAAAAAAACGTGTTGGTTCTGGCTAAGGTACAAGCTTAAAATCGTTGGTCCGTAAAGGGTTAATGTAAAATATATTTGACAAATATATTTTTTTTTTAAATAGTTAGCAATTTGGCCGGAATTTATACTATTTTATTTTAAATTCTATTTAAATTAATATTTGAATATTAATATTTGAAACTTTTTTTGAGTTATATAAATTTTTTGATATTTTTATTTATTTTAACTCTTTTATATTTTACCATAAAGAAATACTATTTTATATTATTTATATATTTATATTATATTATATAACTTAAAATAATATGCTAATATTGCTCAACAATGTATAATATATTATATGTATTAAATTACATTGTATGCGGTTGGTATAAATTTAATTAACGTTTTTCACTAAAAAAAAAATTTTTATTAAAAATTATTGTCTTATTCATTATCTTTATTTTAACATATTAACAAATTTTAATCAGTAGTAAAAAATAATCATTATTTAAAATAAATAGTTAAATTTTAAAATAAAATATCAAATTTATGCAAAATTTTATTTAAAATCCTTAATTAATTTGGTAGAGAAAGTATAATATTTTTTTTTTTATTCATATTATATATGTAATTTTTTTATGAAATTGAATTAAAATAAAATACACGTTTTATGAAAAAAAAGTAAAAAAACAATTTCATCTTTATCTTTATATCATTTATTTTATTGTTTATGTAATGTTTAAACCTTATTATTTTTGTTGTATAATGATAATAATTTAAATATATCATAATCTAAATTATATAAATTAATTTTTAATACATATTTATCCCGTAAATGTAATTATGAACAAAATCAAATTTTAAAAAATAATATTTTGATATATTAAAAATATTGTGAGGTTTTTTAAAGAAAACAAACACAAACAAGACAAAGATTTTTAATCCTATGATTTTATTAAGTAACAAAATGAAAAGTATAATTCTTTTAACTATTGTTTTAACTATTGTATTAACTTAACATTATATAAAATAACATTTACCAACATGAGCTAACTATTACCTTAGGCATTCCAAATAATGTCAAAGTTAAATATCGGCCAATAGTTTACTTCTATTGTTATATTCCTTATGTACTTATAGGTTTACTATTGTATTTTTTACATAATTACGAAAATTTCACTTTAAGACAGGTTTATAAAGCTCTAGTGTTATTTTAAGTAGGAGTCTGCAGTGCTTCTTTTATATTCCTCTTTACTGTCTCTTTACATTTTGTGTTTTGTCCTAATATAAACATATTAATTTTTAATCCTATTTTAATTTGAACTTTGCAAATGTAACTAAAATAAAAAACAATAGTTGATTATTAAATATTAGAACCATAAAATGCCTTTTACATATTTTACATTAACTCAATATCCTACTTCAATTTTTGGCTTTTACCTCTAAAATAATTCATCCGTCTAAACTTAATAGATTTTTTAAATTTCTAAAACTAGTGGGCCTTAAAGCTTTAATAAAATATTCGCTATCAACTATTATGAATGCCTTTAAAATCTTATAAAACTTATTACAACATAGTAGCGTATCGTTCTACCAAACATCAGATTTATATAAAAGTTTTCTAAAAAAAAAATTTTTAAAAATAAACATGCAATTAAATTATAATTGCTTTTTAAACTAAAATTATTTTAAATGTATTAATTTTATGCTTTCATTATTTATAAATTAATTATAAAATTTAAAATTAGTTTTTGATTTGTCTTTAATAGACAAAACCTAAAAAAAAATTCTTACCAGTAATTGATTTAAATTTATATTTTTAAATTTTCTCTGATCTTCAATATAATCTTGAAATCCTAATATTATTGAAAAATTAGACTCAGTTACGTTTGTCAACTTAAATTTAACCAATAACACTTTAATATAAGATTTTTAAGAAATTGATGATTATTTTATCAATTTATTATACTTAATAATTATATTAGAATAAAACTCAATATCTCCTTTATTAATTAGCTTAAAAAATTTAGCTATATTCAAAATTAAATTATTTGCATCACTCTTCCTTTTGGATATAATTATCAAATTCTCAACATAGATTTCTAAAATAATATCTAATTTATTGTTTTTAAATAAACACGGTTCTAATGCTAATTTTTCAAAAAAGATTTGTTATTTTTAAGTCAAGATTTGCAAATAAACTAAAAGTTTTCATCATAATTATTTCATGTGTTAATCAAAATTAACTTATTTAAGGTTTTTTTAAATTTTTGGTTTATCTCTTGAGATAAAAAACAACTAAAAAGATTAGCCAAAAGCAGAAGTTTAGAGTAAAGCAAAAAAGCAAAGTGACATTTATGCCATGAAAAAATAAGAACAAATGTAATGTAAAATATGAAAAAAAGTTAAAAAAACTTATGAAAAAAAAATGTTTTCTGGACATTTAGTCATGAGCGCTAAAATGAGCATATCGTAAAAAATTAGTTATACAATATTAAAATTGCTAATAAAAATATATTATAATAAAAGTATATTATAATAAAAATATATTATAATAAAAGTATATTATAATAAAAATATATTATAATAATTATTTATTTATTTAATAGTGTTATATGGAAAGTTTTTTAAAACTATTTATTTAAAAGATAATAAAAATAATACAATTTTATTTCTATAAATTAATTTATTTTATTTAACTAATATTTAAAATTTAGTTATAGATTTGAATAAAATTTTATTTGGTAATAAAAAATATAAGTAAAATTTTATGTAAAATAACTATATAAAATTATTTAAAAAATAAAATTAAAAACTAAATTAAAAAAGTTTTAATTAAAAAATATATAAATAAGTAAAAAAAATAAGATTAACCTTTTTATTTTTTAATCTAAATAAATTTTTATATTATTATATTTTTTAAGCTTGATTTCCACAATATCACAAAATTTTTCTTTTTTAATTTTTGTAAAACTATGCAAATTTGAAGCTCAAAATTTAATTAAGTTTTAATAATAGCATAAAAACAAATTTTTATTCACATAAAATAATATTAAAAAAATATATATTTAAAATTAAATCGAAAATGTTGATTTAAGATTTAAAGCATATATAATGTTTTTACGTGCAAATAATAACTGTACAACTAAGTAATCGCTTTTATATTTGTGTGAAATAAATAAAAACGCTAAAATAAATTCATAAAAAATTTATTTAAAAACATAATGTAATTTTAAATTTGATTAAATAAAATAGTAACTATTAGTTGCTAATTATTTGTTGCATTTAAAAAAAATTTAAAAATAAACTCAATAATATTTAATTATTTTAATATCAATAACTTTTAATTAAAGTTTTTTTTTATTAGTAATCTGATAAACTTAATTCTATTTAGTTATACTATTATTTTTTAAGTTTATTAACCAATGAATTTAAATTAAAAAAAAATTAAAAAAATTTTAATAACTTTTTATTATTAGTGAAAAAAACCTACAATTAATAAATAAAAATTATATATTTATTTTAATTATGCAGATAATAAAAATTTTATTTGTCAAATATTAATTTATTTTTAGATATTATATCTTTTATATTTTAAATATTTTCTAATTAAATTTTTACTTTGATAAATTATATTTTTTCTGAATATTGTTATATTTAAATTCTTATTTTATTTATATCACATATCCAATTATTCTTTCAAATATGAGTAACTAACTAATGTATCTCAATATAAAAACTGAAAAAAGAGTAAATAAAAAAAATAAGTTATAGAAATTAATTATTGATTTCTTACATAAAAAATTATGAAAAAAAAAGTTTTACCTTTTTTTGATACAAGCTTTAAATAAGTTTAATTGTGCTTAAATCGCTTTTAATTCTATTAAAAATTTATTATATGTTAAGATCATATTTGATTATCTAGTTAAAATTGTATTTAAAAAAAATAATATTTGTTTAATTTTATTGTTTCCGCTTTATGTAAACCTAGTTTAAGCACTTTTAACACAAACAATATGATTTTGTTAGTACAATTAGTAAACAATAACAATAAATAAAAATATTATGATTAAATATTCAAAAAATAACAACCTGTTTAATTTTATGTATATCTAGTATTACTTTTATATTAATTACAAAAAATAAATTAATTAAGGAATATTCAAAAAAAAACTTATAGCTTAGTATTTTACAATCTTAAAAAACTTGTATATTTTTTCTTAAACAAATGTTTTCATACTTTAATAAATATAGTTAAAATTTTTTTTTTTAGATTTAAGATTTTCAATAAATCAAATTATTTACATAGTATTTTTGTCGACCCTGCTTTGTTAATTCGAATTGTGCTGGTTTTTTTTTAAAGACTTTTTTATAAATACCTTAATTTAAAATTTAATAAATTAAAAAAAAAATGAATTACAAATAAATAATTTAATAATTTAGATTTATTAATTAAACTTAAAATTTTGGTTTGTAAATTGTAAATTAAATTTTAAGAAAATTATTAAATACTGATAAAAATAAGAGTTGAAGGGCCTCCGGTGACTTGATTGACCCGTGTTGGTACGATCTTCGCTTGTTTGTTGATGGGTACTAAGCGGTTATACAGTGCTCTGGATACAATAGTTAACGTAGCTCCAAGATCTAATAATCCAAATTCAGCGTGTCCATTAACGCTAATCTGAATGAAACTCCTATTGGTTTCTTGCGTTACACCATCCAAATTATACATAAAAATAGATAGTAATATTATCTTAAGGCAATCGTTGGTATTGCTTTAGACTTTGAGTGCGTTGATACTCAGATTTCTTTTAGGGCAATTGGTAGAGACATGGCCCTTTTTGCTACAACTATGGCATGTTGTTATATGATGTCCAGTCGTAGTGTGCGTTTTCGAAGGTTTTGAAGGGGCTAATGTTACTGTATCCTGATTTTTAGCTTGGGTGTTGGAATGGTAACTATAGTGCTTCCTTCGCTTCCGACAATACTTCTCCATATGGACAGTTTTCTTACAGAACCCACATACTTCCATACTAGGTCTTTTGTTAACATGTTCTGAGGTGATTACTTTATAAAGATTGCCTTCGGTACAAAAACGTTATTGTTCAATAAGTTCTTGGTCTTTCAACTTTTGAAGAAGAGTGTCATAAGATTCGATGCTACGCCTAGGTATCCTTCCTGAATGAAAGACGGCAATTTTAATTAAGCTAGATCTAACTGAGCTGTAAGTGAGACAGTGCTTTCATGTTAATTATACTCGTTAAATTTTGTTCCCATTTCTCTCACCAGAGAAGATGGTGTTTTGTCTCTGATCTTGATGTCGATCAAATCATATAATATGATATGAGGCGGCTTAAATACTTTAAACTCTTGCCTCATCCCACAAAGAGATGTGGGCTTCTACCATGGTCCACCAGGTATAAGCCCTCTCTCTCAAGAGATTAGGTAAGATTTGGAGGGCATCCTCATCAGATATGTTATGCCCAGCTTTGAGATGCTTCTTGTATAAAGGGATCAACCTTCATTGAGTGGCCAAAAAATCAGCTTAAACCAGGACCTAGCAGATGGACATACGCTGCTCCTGTCGTTGTGATTTACAATGCGCTATCGGACGGTTGGAATGGTCCTGATAGACTTTGGCTAAAAGCTTTTCTGCTTTGTCTGATCTGCATTTCTTTCATCATTCTATAGAAGTAATCTCGATAGAGTGATGGAATAGGCTCGGGATCTGAGCTGTCTTGTGGAAAATTCGTTTCCTGAGATGTTAGATTTGGAAAAACAATTCCCGTACTGCTATTATCTAACGATGGATTTGCAGAATCGAATGCTACATTGAAATCTTTGGTGGTTTGATCGTTCATTTTTCAATCGAAATTAATTAGGCAAGATATAATAAAGCAAGATAGACAAGTCATTTTTCGGGCGCCAATGATGAAAATAAGAGTTGAAGGGGATACTTAACGTTAAAAATGGTACAACAAAACGGACGGTTAATAACCGCTCTTTATTATATTTTAGATAAAGATTTTACAAGGACTAAGAATAGACTATTACTTTTTGAGGCTAAAAATTAAGTAAGTAAAATAAAGCACATTGCATTTATCTTCAAGGAAAATATTTCAGAGTACAAAAGGTTCATCATAGCCAAAATATGCTATGGCAAAGTTAAGAGTTTCGAGTTAGTTAGTCGTGAATTACTTAGAGTCTCTCGTGCTAGTCTTTGCAACAAACCTAAAACAATTAATTTAAAAATTTTAATCATCAAATAAATTTTTGATAATTTAAACTAAATTTTGTATTAATGTTTACTATTTTGAAAAAATTCACAACGCAGACTATTATTTTAAGCTAAGATATTTCCTAAACGTTCAAAAAGATAATTAAATACAATGGACTCAACGGGTTTATAACTTTTCTTTATTGAAAATATACGCTTTTGGTCTTACTAGTTATTAATTTGACTTATAATGTAGTTTAATGTATTTTTATACTCAAATCCCAACCGTCTCTCATTTTTACCCTTATTCTCATACTATTACTCAAAATATGTTAATCTAGTTGGCCAGTCTTGTTTGTAATTGTTATCTAATTTTAGACCTTAAACCTAAGATAGCAATATGGCCTAAATAACAACTTATAACTGTTGTTAATGTTTATAAAGGAAAACAAACTTTCATTGTCAAGTGAAGAGACTTAGTAAAAGAGATATCTTTAAAAAAACTGTAAAATTAGCATCACTATTAATTATAATAAAAATTAAATTTAGACTATCCTTCAGAAAAATAAAAACTCGGATTAGCTGCAATAGATAATAAAATTTATTAATAGCATTTTAATTCGAATTAAAGAAATTATCCTTTTGATTAAGATATTGAAAACTTGAATATAAAAATTAGAAATGTTTAATTAATAAAAGTTAATTAAAAAAGTCCAATCAGCCGTAACCAAAAAAACTTTTAAGTGTTAAATTTTGTTTCTTTATTTATTTAAAAACCTTACATCAAATTTAAATATTTAAGTATTTATATTTGAAATTTTATTTTAGGTTAATTTCGTTAAACAGTAACTTCAAATTTTAGACTTTTACAAAACTTTTAGACATTTGAATTTATGTTTTAAATGCGATACTTCAAATAAAAAATAAATATCTTAAGTTGTATATATTTTTTCATTACTATTAAATTCTTTATTTAGCTAATTATAAAATTTGATATATTTTATTATAATTAAATTTACTGTATATTTCTACTTGTAGATTTATTTTACTAGTTTTTTAAATTTTATTATTTTTTATGAACTTAAATATTTTAAAAAATACTTATGAAATTATTTAATAAATATTAATATTGATAATAACTCAATTAAAATTTTTGTAGTTTAATTAAAATTAAAAAATTTGGTAGAATTTTTTTATTTACCGAAAACTTTTTACAAAATTAAGAAACGTACAATCTTAAAATTTCTATACTGTATTGTTACAATAACGTTTTTTAAGAACTTACAAAATTCAATACTAACTTTTTTTGTCTTAATTATTTTTATATTTATTTTTGTTATTTTATCTGATAAATTTGTTAATTTCAAAATATTTTAATAATGTTTTTTTTTTTTAATAAAACATATTAGATAAAATAAAAAAAAAAATTTTTTAACAAGATCATATTTTTTGATCAGTATAATTATGTTTAGTTTTTATTAAGTAGAGTATTAAATGTATATTAATTCTTTACATAAAATATTATCTTGGAGGCATATATCAGAAATCCAAAATTTTATTAAAATAATTGTATTAATAAACTCTGTTTTTATATTTTAATTTTTTATATTTTTGTCTTGATACTATGCTCAATTATTTGAGAATAAAAAAATAAATAATAACTTTATTATATATTTTTTGTTTAAATAATCAAATAACTAAATAAATTCTTTTGTTTTTTTAATATTACTAATTTATTTTTATTTAATTAGCATTTAATCATATTATAAAAAATATGTATTTTCAAAGTATTAAATTGAAATTCGATATCAGTTATTTTACTAAAAATCTTATATCATTAAATAAATAAATTAAGATTAACAAATAATTACTTTTTAAGTGATTCACTACCAAAATAAATTTGATTTATTTTCACCATTAACCATATGTTTATGCTTCTTAAATTATAATTTTTTATTGTTGAAGTTATATAGTCAAGGTAGCTTTGTCCATGTTACTGGAATCGATTGGTGCACTTAAGTTAGAAGCATATATTAGAAACATGATACTTGTCTCAATAGAGATAAACAACTTTACTTGAAAAATTAATTTATTTTAAGCAAATAAATTGCTTAGTAAATATCTTTAAAATTAAAAATTTAACTGTTTCACTTTTTGAATAAAAAAAAAATCAAACAAAGTATTTAACAAAACTTTCAGAAAGAGTGACTTCAAAAAATTGTTTACCATCTAAAAGTTACTCCTTGTAGGATTCTTAGTTGAAGATGGAAGTTCTCAACCATTTCCATTATATACCAAGCATTTATAAATCTGTTTTATATAATACAAGTTGATAATTTTGTATATTGATGTTATCATTTTACTGTTCATAATCAACTTCTTTCTTAAAAAGTCAACACAATATCCATTTCTATCAAAAATACCAACGGATAAAATGTTATTTGCCTTTAGTAGATAATACACATTTTTAATTGTTAAGCACTAATATTTTTATTAATAAATACATTATTCACTAATTTTTTTAGAGTGTGGTAATACACTTATTGACTATTCTTAGATCAATTACTTAAATAGTTAATCTATACAAGGTTTCAGAGTGCATTCAGAGATTCCAGAATATACATATCTAGTTCCAGAGAATATTAACATAAATGGAATAAACATAAATATAAAATATTAACAACATAAAATATAAAGGTAATAATTTGAACTTTACTAATGTAAAAGTCTTTTTAAATAAAATAAAAAATGCTCTAAATGCAAAAATCATAAAATATCTTTGACATTTGCTACTAAAAAACTGTTCAGAAATTCTTTGCGTTTGTGACTCAGAGTCGAACAATACATTCATAATTAAAAAGACTTTCACCTTAACAATATTTCTGACAAAACTGAAAGAAAACTTAAATAAAATAATTATTGAATAACATATCATATTATTTGAAACTATAATCTATCCTTACGCTATATATAAATAAAATTACGATTAAAAATTAAAAATCTGTCTTTACTTTTATAATAATTAGCCAATATAAATTACGATTGTCTTATTACGTCCAATAAGAATATATCTTCTTGTCTTAACTGTTTAATCTTATTTCAAAAATTAATTTATTTCAAAAATTTTATTTTTGAAGCATTAAACAATAATTAAGTATAATTATAATTAGTCTTGTATTTAATAAATAATTAAGATTAATTAAGTAAATGTTGGAGTCAAAGCATTGAAATTTAATGTAGTTAAACCTAAGTGAAATAAATAAGAGCCTACCGTTTTTAATTTAGACAAAACAATAAAGAAATAAGTTAACCTGTATTAGTGTATTTGTTAATCTATTATTTTACACTTAAAAACAATATGACTGTTTTATTTACGTTTAGTGCAAATCAAACATCTAATAATCTTTTAATTGAAAGTTCTATTCTATAAAAATACTTAGACTGTACAAATTTTACCAAATATACCTTTAACAATTTCTAAATTTTAATTCTTTTTGTAGTGAATCTTTTTTTAATAAAATACATAGTAACTATATGTAAATGGTTAAGAGTCCTCGTTCCCTTAGCGTTGAGGTAATGCTCTTAATCCCTGAAAGATAGATTTAGGTGGACCACAGTTTGACACCCGTGTTCTAGACGACCTTTGCATAAAGGAGACTTGATATACCAATTGTATAACAATTGTAAAAGGTTCCAGATAAAGAATGACACTACGAGCAACTGTGAAGTTCCCAAATAAATTAATTGTAACATAAAGGTTTAAGGTTTGTTACAAAGGGACATAATAACCTTTGGTAACAAATCTAAGAGAAAGGGGCCTAAAGTTAGAGTATAAAAAGACTCGGACATTTTATTCAACCCTAAAAAACTTAATCAAAGTCATTAAATTAGACTAAATTACATTTTTTAATCATATAGAAAATGTTATTACATTTAAGTATTACTTGATATTTAAGCTTACGTCTATTTAACTTTTAAAAATAAAAAAATTGTCTATATTAATATTAAAAAAAACATTATCACAATATATTTTTAATTTTTTTTTTTAAATTTTTAATTAAATCTCCTATTTTTAACTTTAAATTAATTTTTTTTTTTTGTTAATATTATTTATAAAATAAATTTAAAATAGTTTAGCTAAAAAAAAATTTAAAATGTATATAATATAATTTATTCGATTGCTTCATCTTAAATAATTTTTTTTTATTTAAACTTTTTATAGCTAATTTTATATATATGTTAATTATTTATTCTTTATTTTTTTAATAAATATCTTCAGATTTTTTGATAATTTAATAATTAATACGTTTTGCTATGCTTTAAAATTTTTTTTAAAATTTACAATATTTTATTAAAAAAAAAATGATTTACTTTAATGATTTACACAACACTGCCAATTTTTGTTATCCATTAATAATTTATTTTTTCAAAATTTTTAACATTATAGGTATACACATCTTTTTTATAAATTACACAAAAAATTTCAGTTTTAAACTCAGCAAGGGTTTATATTACAAAATTCAAATGTTCAATAATATAATTTATAATTACTGTTAATATTAAATTTTGAAATCTTTATCTTATAATTATATTAAAATTGCGAAATCAAGTTTTTTATTTAATTTATAAAACCAAAAATATATTTAATTACAATATTAAAAATTGAATTTTATTGCAAATAAATTTATTGTGCAACACTGTTTAAATTATACTCAAATATTTGATAATAGTAATATCTTGTTACTAGCAATAAAAGTTATTTATTTTAAAATTAATTCTATTAATATAAATAGATATTAAGTTATTTTTATCTCTGAAGTTTAATATTAATTTAATTATTTAATTCTGTATTAAATATATAACCTAAAAAAATTGTTTAAATGGTGTAAACGTTTAAATATAATATATGCAGAAATTTAATATGATCAAATCAAAAAATTTTTGTTTTTATTTAAATTTTATAGATCGTATTTTAAATTATCACTGGTGAGATTCTATTGTAAGTCTAGTATAAATTAGAGATGAATAAAAATAAAATAGATAAGCAAGAGTATGATCATGCTATATTAAAAACTAATTTACTAATGGTGGACTTAAAATTTACAAAGGTTTTTATACAAGAATATTTAAATTTAAAATAAAACAAATAAAAAAACGTAAATGTTTTGAGTTTACGTGCACAATTCTAAAATTTAACCTTCAAATCAGATAAAAGAACTAAAAATTGACAATGCCAATTAAAAATAATTCAGCCAACTGGTTTAGTTAAATCATTTTCAGTTAGATCAGCAACGTTATTCTCATCCTTGATATACCGTATATCTATAATTTTATGTTTTACACTATTCTCGATACCATAGAATTGAACATCGTTGTTTTTCGAGTGCTGATGCATGTTCTCCTTTAAAATTAGTTTAAACTCTGCTTGGTTTAATAAAGTAATAACATGTTCAAACAGTGCTCGTGATAATATGAATAAAAATGTTCTAACTTGATAGCATGTAATTGACTTCTTAAAAAACACATTGTTTTTCTTTGTCTCTTTTTCTTTGTATTGACAGGAAAGAATTAATCCCATGTTGATCCACTGTTGTTGAGATAGCCGGATTGTTGTCTACAAATTCAACAACAGTCATAATAGAGACATAATTTCAATAATTTTGATAAAATGTTTTTTAAATAACGCACAAATTATAACAAATTTACGCAAATAAGTTAATGATTAAAGACTTTATTGTAGTTTACGGTAGGTTTAACCAAGAAAAGTCTAAAAAAACTAAACTTTTATTTACATATTTGGGTTTATTTATACTTTTTTGCTTGTCCTTTAGAAACCTTAGACTTACTTATAAGATGGATCATAATATACCGTGATTTAGTCAATTAGTACTCTAACAATTATCACATAAACTATTTTTTTTAGGTTCTTTAGGCAAGGTATTGATTATTCGGCACCAAATCTTTTAAATTTTAAAATTAGAAATTGTATAAAAATTTCGCTTAAAAATAAATAATTGTTGTAAATGCTTATAATTAAATTTTTACTAAAATTGAGTAATTCACAGAGATTATGCACACCTACTTAATTGTACTTAATTATTTTGTATTAAATTATTTTAATTTAATTTATCAACTTAAATGCAAAATTATTTATAAAAAAATATGATTTAAGGTTTTAGGATTAATTATTAGTAGTTAGCAAAAATGAAAGTTAACAAAGCAAGTTTTTATGCAGCAATTAATTTAAATCATTAAATTGGGCTAGAACAAAATGTAAATAATATACCTTATAGTTTTTATAAAAATTTTAAAACAGAATAAGTTTATAATATTTTTTTTTTTTTAGTATAAACTATTTATTTTGTATTAAATATTTGTTTTAAATTTATTTTTAATATTCAACTTAAATTAAATAAAAATTTAATAATAAGAAGGTAGCATATTTAAATATTAGATATTTTTTATAATGCTAGCATTTTCCATTATATTTTTTTTTAATTTTTAAATCTTATTTATAATAGATGTTTTTTTAATTTTTATTATAATGTTGAAAAGTTATTAATATGACTAATAAAATTTAATAATCTATAAGTTTTTTTAAAGCTAATAACAAAATATTATAATTGAATTTTTATGAAATTTACTTAGGTTTAAATTTAACTTTTGAATTTAAAAACTTTTATTTGAAAATATTTTTCAACTTGAAAAAAAAAACTAGTAAAAATTAATATTGAAAAACAATTTAAAACTTCTAAATTTTTTATCTGAAGTTGTAAAATCTTGAAGTAAAATTTATTTTTATACCGTTTATAATCAAAAAATGATTAGATTAGCATTTATTTTGTGTATAAACCAAAAATTTTATTAAAATGTTATGCATAAAAAAAAATTTATAATAGAGAATACTAAGTTATTGAAATAAAAAATATGTTTGTTTTTTTAAATAAAAAAATAAATAATAAATAAAAAGAAAGAGAAAGAGAAAAAAAATTAAGAAAATTAAGATGGTTAAAAAAGTTTAATCAAATAATATTATAAAAATAAAATAAATATATTTTGAGATAATAAAATATTAGTTTTAAAAATATTTATTAAACAGATATTTTTAAACTAAAAATAAAGAACGCAAAAAATAGTTTGTTTACAAAAAGAGTTTTATTGATTAATTTTATTTTATTATATTATTTTAAATATTTTATCACTTAAAATTCTTTTTAATTGACCTTATTCATAAATCTTATACTCAAGTTTTTGTATAGGTACAATACTTTTCATAACTTATTCAGGCTTAATCCTGATTAAGATACTGTTAATAGATTTTTATCATTTTTTGCTAGCTGATCAAGACTTTTTGCTTCTGGACAATAGCCTACAATTAATTTTGACCATTATTTTATTTGGTTAATATTATTATTTACAGCATCTCCCCCCTTGAGTGACAATAAGTTCTTTACACAGCAAATGTAAATGGTGGTAGCTTTATCTTGGTGGTTGTCCTAATTTACATTACGAAACAAAGATATCCTTCTTGGTTCTTAATAGTAATTTTATTTTAGTGGCTCTTGTATTCTTCGCAAGGGTTGTTTCTACTAAAATAATTAGTTCTATTCTACATTTAATTTAATTGTTCTTGGTTGTTTTTATATCTAATGTTCTTAATCGCTTTAACATGTTTTTTTGGGATTTACATTCTTCTGCAGTCATCTTTTTAAAGAGAATCAACTCTGTCCTCCGAGTTGCTACATCATCCAGCACCAAATTGTTTCTATAACATTTACTGCTTGTAGGTAGTAGTCTTACTACAATGTTAAGAGTTGATTTGCATACCCGATGAATTGTTCCTATCACTAGGCATTTGCATTCAGCTAAAATCGTAAAATCGCAGTTTTTTTATTCGCTCAAAAATATGTGCCTGTGAAGCTTTTCAATGCCACATAGTTAAAATTTTCATCAATCGACTTAGGGGCCTAGTTATTTTCACAAACCAAGATATGAATCTCCTATATCAACTACAGGTTTTCAAAAATACTTAAACTTCTTTCGAATTTCAATGAATAGACCAATCCATAATCACTTCTACTTTCTTCAAGTTGATAGTAATTCCCTATGGCGTTACGATGTACTAGATAATGAACATTTTTACAATTAAATTGGCATTTATCCAATTTTAATTTTAGATTGTATTTAGTAAACAATTAAAACAATTCCTGCAAATCAATCATGCATTTCTCTAAATTATTGAACGGTACAATAATATCATCCAGGTATGTCAAGATGCTAATGTATGACATTATCCAATGGATCATTTCCATCATACGCTAAAAAGTAGCTAAAGCATTCTTTAATCTAAAAGACATTTTATTAAACCGGTATAAGCTTTAATGGTTGTAAAACGGTCTTTTCTTTATTGAAAGCTTTTACGAACCTTTACTAGTATCTTGTTGCCAAGTCCAATACACCGTAATTTGAGGTAACAAACAATTATTGTCTGTTGTGATGTCATTCAGACAAGAATAATCTACGTAAAATTTTAGTTTAACTTCTTCTGTGTGTACAATCACCAACAACAAGGCCCATGAATTTTGGCAAGATTCAATAATATCGTTTTCAAATATCTTATTAATCTATCTAATTTTAATCATCATCTTAATTTAGAATTCTTCACAATATTTTAAAGAAATTCGGTAAGGTGTTGGGGCTACCGATTTTTCTTTATAAACTGGATCATGTGCTCTATTAAGTCAGTTAATTAGCCATACTATTTTTTAAGTTAACTAATTGATCCTATCAGATAAACTTAATAGAGTTATACTATTATTTTTACCATTGCTTTTTAAAGCAAACTTTTTTCCAGCTTCTAAAATTCTAAGATAATTTCTAGTTGTTTAAGAATATCTGCTCTAAAAATATTAGTAAGTGTCCCAAGTACTTATATTATTGGATACTCCGATTCTTGGCTTGCTAATTTGATTACAGCAAGGGCTTTACATACCTTTACGTATTTTGGTTTTATTATGCCAATTTAACTTTTATTACATGTTAATTCATCCGGAATGATAATTCGCTTTAAGTCTAAATTATTTTTTTTTACAATTAGATTAGAGTAGTAAGGTAAAGGAGAGTTGTAAATGATGGCAACTTCATCTCTTTATTCTTAATTTTCAGTGAGGTTTGATCAGTTTGCTTAGTTTTTCTATACAGTAAGATGAGCTTTGCAGTTTCTAGCTTGAACTTTGCTTTCTAAACTTCATTTAAATTACTACTTAATTTGTGAGAAACAATGTAAATCCTGATTTTAAGCTTGTTCTATTTATGATTTGCTTGTGAATAAAATGGCTAATAACCTTAACATGTCGAATCTACTAACTAACGTTACTGATGAACGATCCGTAACCTCATCAATAGCATCACAACTAGTTGAACAGTTTTAAGTGTCTAAATTAATATTCTTTTATTACCTACACAGAGTTATTTTTATTCCATATTTTAAAGAGAGTAATCTCTATTTTAAATTCCTAATTTAAAACCTCAGGTATTAACTTTATGTGTGACTAATTATTATACCTGAAATTTATGTCATTCTTAAGATGATGAGAACGAGGGAGATAAATTATTTAAAATGTCAATAATTTATTTAAACTAAGTTTAAAATTTAAAATATTTATAATTTCTATACAATGTTCAAGAGCTTAAAAATTAATATTAGTCTTTATTTAGATTAAGTTAAAGTTAATTTTAAAAATTAAATAATTAAATAATTAAATAAATTGTTTTTTTGCTAATATATTTATAGATATAATGTATTATTAAATAAATAAAAAATTAGTATTTAAAATTAAATATTTATTTCATATTTTAATTTTAAAAAAAAAAAAATTAAAATAAAAATTTTTCTAAATTTATTTTTTAACTTTTTTTCGTAATATTAATAAAATATTTTTTTTAAAATAGGATAAACAAATATTTAATATTGTTGTATAGTTTACTAAATTTAGTAAACTAGTGTTATCTCAGCTTGTCAAAATAAAATAAACTGAAAATTGTGTTAGAATCCTTTTTTATTAAGAAATTAAACATAATTTTACAAAACGACAATTGGAAATCTCGTTAGATTTTGTGTAACAATTTTAACATATACTGATCTTAAAATTACATTTAAGTCTCTTATTTTACTTGAATTAATCTTACTCTAGGTCATGTTATGTGAGTCTTTAAAATAATATTTTAATTAATGACTGTCTCTTACTTTTGCCCTCACTTTTCTCTTATTACTCGACTTTATTAATTTAGTCAGCCAATTTCGCTTAACTCTTATACCTCTACTTGAATCTTCTGTTTTTTTTTTCTGTTTCTTCTACCTTTTTCTTCAAAACTCACTCTACTCTTCATCCTATGAACAAGATTGAACGTTTTTATACATTGAATAGTATTTAGATAACTACTAAGTAGTTATCTAATTCAGCAATGTGGTAGAATATTACAAATACAAAGTTTTCAAGTATTATTTAAACAAGAAAAAACTTTTTAGTTTGTTTGGGATCGTGATAATTTTAATTTTTTGGTTAGTATACAGAGATTACATGGATCATTACTAATATGAGTTAACTTAATCAAAAGTTGATTCTTGGGTTAATCTGTACATCACTTTGAGACGAATATTATTAGGGTGGCTTAATACAATATCTTTTTTGTTTTTGAAGTCCAAAACTTTTTGTTTGAAATAAAAATCCAAATAGTTCAAAAAAATCACAGCCCAAGATTAATTTAATAAGTGTATAAGCAATTCCAATTTGTACATTAATTATTTTATAAAAAAATTTGAAATTGACTAAAATATCTTTATCCAGAAAATAGGTGATTTTTTTTGGAAAAATCAAAACTTATTTTATTATACAAATGCTTCAAAATTATTGTGTTAGTAGCTTCATAGTAGATTAATGCTTTTAAAGTCAAACCTTTTTTACTAATAGAAACATTTTCAAATTTTTACGTAAGGCCTCTAGATTAAGGACATCTAAAAGAATAAAAAAGATGGAGATAGAAAATCCTCTTTAATTTCTTAAAATTCTTGAATGACGATAAGATCCAGTCTAATTTTCTTTTAGGACACTGGCTTACCATGTGTCCTTGATCATTAAAATTGTAACAGATTATGTAGTGCTTTTTTATATCTTGATTGATTGCAATTGTCTGAAAAGATTTGATTTTCTTGTCACTTGACACTTCTTTTTTATAAAATTCCTCTTCTGAATGACCTAAATGATGACATAAAACAAAAAAGACCATTTTTCTTTTCAGAACTTTTATACATTTCTCGCTGTTATTCAAGGCTTTCTAAACCTAATTTTTTTAAAAGGTATCTTTTTTTAAAAATATCTTGGGTGATCACAATTTTTGGGAAATAGTGTGGAAGTTTGAATACACTTAGTCCAAATGAATTGCTAAATTAAAGTAGTTTCTAAGATAAATGAGTTTGTCGATTTTAGCACGTAATTTCCATATTATTTGAGGAACACTTATCATTGTTGTTGAATTCAATAATTTCTTTAAGTATTCAGTGTGCTAAACAGTACAGTTAATATTCTAATCTAAGTTTACCTAATGGTTGTTTCCATGAGTGGATTTCTTTTTTGATTGTGTTTCACTTAATAAAAACTTTATCCTTTGAAGAACTCGATTAAAGTTTCAGCGTCAAAAACATAAAAAAAAATTTTAAGATTTTCCTCCTTACGAATAAATGTCTCACGTTTTTTTCGTTCACCGTTAAAACGATTACAGTTAAAATGACGCTATCGACATTATTAATTAAACAAAAATTACTTTTATTAAAAATAATGAACAAAAATTACAAATAAATTTTAATTTTAAAATTTTACACAAAAGTAATTAAGTTTGTTGTAGCGATTGATCTAATGTTAAAAACTCTACTATAAAAACATTATAAAACTATTTCTTCAAATACTAAACAAAGCATATAACAAATTGATATAAAAAATTAGAGAAATAGAAAAAAAGTTTAGAAGAAAGAAACAAGTGAATAATTTAAACTGAACAAGAAAAATATCTAGAAAAAGTTGATGGAAAAAAGAGGTAACAAATGAAAGTTTTCAACATTGCAAGAGACAAAACTTCGCAAACAAAAACTGTATAAATTAACAAATCAAAAACAATAAAAAGTGATAAGAGTTTGCAAATGAAATATAAAACATTAAATTAGAAAGATTACTGGATTTGCAGTAATTGTAGGAGTATTGCAGATCCAGTAATGAAATGATTTGCTATTATAATTAAAATAATTTTTATAAATAATTTAAAATACAAAAAATATAAAAATTTTTAATATAAAAAACTATCTTTGCTCTGACAATTAATCTGGTCTTAGAAATACAACTAGTACTCTTCTTGATCTTTCAGAAAGAAGCAATTAAAAACTTCTCTTTATTTAACAAGAAATAATTCTTGCTTTAATTTTTATTATCCCAAAATTACAAACAACTAGCATTAATTTATAATATTTACAAACCTTTAATACAATTCTTGCGTAGCTTAACTATACAAATATTATAAATTCTATTTTTCAAATACAGAATAGAAATTAATATACTTTAGGCGCAAAAAACACAGTCCTATTTTAAAATATTGTTTATTTATTAAAAAACTGAATAGAAAGCCTATTAAAGTAAATACAATTAAATGTTAAAAAAAAGTGGATGTATTTAAAAATGCATTAGGCTTAATCAAAGAAATAAAATTTTGCGAACAAAAAAAAACTTAAGTTTTTAACTCAAAGCTAAACTATGTCTTTAATTTTTTTTTTTAATTTTGGACCTAATTTGATTTAAATAAGTAATTTTCAAAAATAATGTTTTATCAAAAATAAAATAAGTAATAATTTAAACATATTTTTTAAAAATTTGAAATAATTTTTTTTTTTAATGTCATAAGTGTGTATTATTAATTATAACATATCAAAGTAAAATATTAATAAAATGCTAATTCAAAAGTAATATTAAATTTTTGTAAAAATATAAGATAAAAATACAGTTTAAAAAAATTAATAATTAAGCTTGATTAAGTTTTTTTTTTAAGTATTGCAAAAAATATTTTATTTAACATAAATAATATTTTAGCAAAATTTATTTTATACAATATACAATAAAATTTAGTTAATATTTTTTTTTTTTTTTTAGATTTAAAAACAGTTGGTAAATATCAAATATAATTCAATTTTATATAAAAATTTTTTCAAGAGTAAAAAATTTTTTTTTAAATTTTGAAAAAATGGAACCAAGTTTAATTGAACTTATAAATTATACTACATTTAATAAAAATTCAGGTATGTAAATTGTTTATTTAATTAAATCATAAAATTAATTTATTTATTTATAAAACTATTGTTAGTGATTAACTTTAACTTAACTTTTAATTAAATAAATAGAACACGAATAATGACGGTCTCAAAGAGATCTCACTTTATTATTAAAAGAATAAAGGTTAATAAAAATATAAGTTTAAGCAACACCTTGTTTTTTTTTTCTAGGGAAAAACTTTGTGCTCAAATGATTACATTATAGTCAAAATATGCTATGGCAAATTATTCCTCTAATTCATGGTTTTTAGCCGTACTTTAAATAATGCTTTCACTAAGTAAAGAGTTACAAAATAACTAGTGGATGAATCACTAAGAGTCTCTTATGTTAGTCTTTGTAACAAGCGCAAGTGATTTAACATATTAGTCTTCAAATCAAATTCGGCAGATAGAATTAGACAAATATCTTGGTAAAAGATATCCTATTTCGAATTTATTTATGTATATAAATTTTAAATAAATTAAGTTTTAAATTAAAAAATTTTAATTATTTGTTTAAAAAGTATTTTAATTTTTAACTAATTAATATTACAATACAATACAATTCAATTTACTAGTATTAAATTAATTAAATTTTTTTTTTGTTTTTGTTGAACCTTAAAATTGGCATAAAAAAATAATGAATTTAAAATCCATTATTATTATCATTTCATATTATAAGAATTTTTGAGACTATTTCTTTCAAGATTCAAAACTTTACTACTAATAAAAGTTTTTTTTTAAAAAATTTATTTTTTAAATCTTTTTTTTTACTCAACCATAACTTTTATTATTTTATTGTTTTTCTCTCTATTTAAATTTCTTCGGCCAGTTTTTTGTCAGATTGTTGTTAGTAGTCATCTTAACCTCCATGTTTAACAGACCAAGGCTCAAAAAACACGCTAGTATTAAATAACAATTACTTTAGATAATCAAGATTGAATTAAATTTAAGAGACTAAGCCTAAATCAGATTAATACAACATCACCTTATGATCTTCAAAAAATATTAAAACACAAAAACAAACTAATTTTATAATAATTATAATATAAAAATTTAACTGAATTACTAGTTGGTCTGTAATCAAATAAAATTGTTAAAGTTTAAAAATTTAATTAATTAATCTAAAATTACTCATATACTTTATTATACTATATTTAACATTAGCAAACTAAATTTATAAATTATTTTTGTTTTTTAAATTGTAATAATTGAATAATCATTTTAATCTACATTTTTTAATTTTTTACAAAAAAGTTATTGATGAATTAAAATTTTCAATGTCAATTTTTAGTTTTATTTACAAAAAATTAATTAATTTTACTAAGGTAACTATACGGCCAATATTTTTTTTTCAATTATTTAATTAAAAGTTTTTTTAGTTAATCTAAATTTAGGTCAATCTAAAATGTTATTTATTAGATTTTTATAATGAAATTTTATTAAACTTTTTAGGTTAATGTTTACTTTTTAAAAATTAAATAATTTTTATTTAAATTTATTTGGTTTTTTGGTTATTTCTAGAAACAATTATATATTAACAATTTTTTTTTTTTTTAATTGTGCTAAATTTTGTAAAAGTTTAAATTTAAGGAAAAAGTGCAGAAAGAAAAAAAATTGTAAAAGATGAAACAAGAACAATATTAGAAAGCTTAGATAAGCGACAGGTTTTGAACCCTTCTTTATTAGCAAGGTTTTATAATTTAATCAAAGATACAAAACAAAACTATACAATAATTTTTGTAAAAATGTTAATATCATTATTAATTACGTTGATCTATATATATACTTATAATAATAGTATTATATTATTTAACTTAATGTTATAAGAAAAAAGAGTGTTTTAAAAAAAATAATTTTTGATAAAAAAATTATA
This sequence comes from Pyemotes zhonghuajia, assembly GCA_025170145.1. NCBI lineage: Eukaryota > Metazoa > Arthropoda > Arachnida > Trombidiformes > Pyemotidae > Pyemotes > Pyemotes zhonghuajia. The sequence continues at coordinate 11,869,136 of CM045845.1, forward strand.
AATACATTAGTTTATTTTGTTACAATTTTTTTAATATTAATTTTTAAAATATTTTATTTATTACAAAAGGTACAAAAGTAAATATAATATTTTTAAAATATGTTTATTTCTAATATTAGTTATTTAATCATAATCTAAACACTTTGATAATTTTTTTTAAGTAGTACAAGATTTTCAAAATAAATTAAAAATTAAAAATTTTTAGTAATTTCAATTAATTTAAAAATATGTTTTTGTTTACAGTTATTTTTATTTTTATTTTTTACATATTTTTTGTTTATATAAAAAATTAAGAAATAAATAATAATGTTTAAAAATTAACTAAAAATAAGGTTTGCAAAATAAACTAAACAAATAAAATTAAATAGCGATTGAAAATAGAATATAAAAATTATCTAAATTTTTAAAATAAATCTTTAATTCTTTGTAATCATACAAATTTTATCTTTTAGATTTATGGAAACATTATTTAATATTTTATGATTGCTAATTTATAATTTTGCATTCATTTAACATAGTTGCTTCGTTCAGGTTTTTTATTGTAAATTTTATTATTATTTACTTAATAAATGTTAGAATAAGTATTTTAAAAAATAAATAAATAAAATGTAAATTGGAGTTTAACTGTTTATATTGTAATGTTCGACATAGAAACCTATATTAACACTAGATTAATAACTCTGATTTGGTGTAAATATGCTATGACTTCATTTTTTAATTTAAAATCTAAAATATAAAATAAAATTTTAAAATTGTAGTAATACATTATTATATTATTATATTATTATATTAACTCTATCACTTAATCTCTAACACAACACCTACAGTTGCGAGAGTTACACTACGAATGTATAAGATCGTCCGATCCTGTTACTTCCACAGACGGGCAGAAGATTCTAGTGGAGCTCCAACTGACGTGTTAACTACGATCAACTACGGCGTTAATCGTAGGAGACTAATAGCTACTTCGAGATCCAGATAACATGGCCTGGTGAGGAATATAAAAGAATATGTTAACTACGATCAACTACGGAGTTGATCGTAAGAGACTAATAGTTACTCCGAGAACCAGATAACATGGCCTGGTGAAGAATATAAAAAGAGAGTGTTAACTAAACGAGGAGAGATATCTTGTCGGTCTAACAACGTGAAGAATAATTTAATCTGTAAAATCAAAAGCTACTTGTGTTATCAATAAAGAAGGGTTTATCAACCCGTTCTCTTGACTGTGTCACTTTATTTTGTCTAAGAACGGTAGATTATTCTGCTGTTGTTGTTGTTGTAATAACGTTAAAAAAAACTTAACAACGAAGTTACAACAAAATCATTTTGTTTTTGCAGTTTAAAAATTTAATTTTTGTTTAGATTTAGGTTATTTATTTTATCTGATTGATTTTTTAACTAATTAGTCAAATTTACACAAATAAAATTACAAAAAATATGTAATAGAATAAGCAAAGAAAGTAAATAACTTACTTGAAATCTAAACATAGTTTGAGATAAATTATAGATAAATTTAAAATTTGAATTCAATCTTTTTTTTTATGATTTTAATTGTTTTTTTAAAAGAAACGAATCTCAAAGTCAATATTTTTTTGAGTTGTAAAATTGATCATCAATCCAAGACTTTATATATAGTATTATATTAATTTTAGTATATATAGTTATTTATGTTTTAAAAATACTTATTTTACGTTTTTAAATTGAAATTAGAATGGCACTATCAAATTTATAAATTTAATGCAAATTGAAAAAAATTTTTAATACTTAAACATTTATTGGCTTAATTAAAATATCAATTTAAGTCGATATATTAAGCTTTTTATATAAATATATGTTACTAAAACTTAACTTTTTAACAATTTAATAAAAAAACTTTTAAACATTAAAATATAAATTTTAGTTTACAAAAAAAATTATTTACTAAAAATTGTAGTTTAAATTTTTTAAATTATAACTTATATTTTAAATTAAAAATAAAAATATATAAATAGAGTTACGAAAAATGTTTTTAAATGAGTTCAAACATAATACAACATATGTAAAAACCTTACTTTATTTTTAAATTAATCGAAATTTGAAAATAGTGCTAGTTACTTAAACGTATAGAATCTTAATAAATCAAAATAGAAATTTGATTCTTTTATACAAAGCATATTATATACCATTTTTTATTTTATCTCAAAATGTTTCTGCTTTTTCTATTCCATCTTTTCTCTAGATCTTTAATTCTCTTAAATTTGAATCCAACTTAGTAATTCTAAAATTTTCTTTTGGTTGATACTCCTGCACCTCAATTTTTTAAGAACTTTTTTTAAATAAACTTTTAAATATTTTATAATGATTTTTTTTACAGATAAAAATAAAAAAAAAATTATTTATTAATTTTGATTTTAAACTTATCATAAAATTTTTATCATTATTTTTAAGTTGTATATTAAATTAATATTTTTTTATATAAATATTTTTAATATAAATAACGTTTCTATTATAAATTTTGTTCTATTTTATATTACTTGATAATATTAGAATTAAATTTTAAATTTCACATGTTAAACATTTTAAATTAATGTCATTTTAATTAAAATATGTAAAAGATATTTTATAGTTTTTATATTTAGATCCATTTAAAGACCAAATTAATGCGTTTATGTTTTATTTCTCTAATACAATAGAATGTTAAAGAAAAATAGATTTAATATAATTTGTCTATGACGATTGTTCATTGTTTGATCTTTTGTATTTAAGAACAGAGATAAACAATGAAAATTATTTTTTCATTAATTTAATTTATTATATTAAATTGTTTTAAATAGTTAGTCAAATTTTGAAATAGTTGTTTTTTTTTTTTTGATTAAAGCAAATTATTTTCTTTAAAATTCCATAATAAAAATATCAAACATTAACATTTAAAACAATGCTAGTATCTTTGGTGAAGTTTTTGAAAATTTAGACCTCAATAATTAATAATAATAATTACAATTAAATAATTTTTTAAATACATAACTTTTTAATTTGTAATAAAAGTTTGAAAATCTTATAATTTTTATAAAAAACCTTGCACAATTATTTTAAGAAATATGCATTAATAATAGTTTAAAATTGTTTTTAATTTACATTTAGTAGTTGGATTTAGGATACTTAGAAGCAATTAAATATGTATATTGAATTTTATTTAATTATAAAATCAAATAATTTTATGATAATATAAATAATACATGTAACCTAATTGTTACATCTTATATTCAAACCTATTAACGAAACAAGTTAAGTTTTTATATAGTTTTGAGTTTAGTATAATTTAATATATAAATATATAGTTTAATAAATCATAATTTTTTTTTTCATACTTATTTGAATAAGAAAGCTAATTAACTTGTAATATTATTTTTTTGTTAAGTTTAATAATATCAAACCTTAAATAAATGTTTAGGACCAGGATTTAAAGTAACTGATGGTAGAATTATTACTTCTAAACCGTCTTTGTGATTACCTGATAACTCATCAGATAAAAATTCTGATTCATTTTCCACATTCAAAATTAATAAAAAACAAAAATTTTATTACACACAAAATTTAAAAAATACGAAAATGATTTTAGATTTTTTACACTAAAGAAGCGTTCTTGTAACTTGACTGGTTTAAGACAAACTTTTCTATGCTTTTTACTACGTCTCTCAGAAAAAAAAAATTAAAAAACTCTATTTTGTTTCCCAAAAATTGCATCATCGAAAATCAATTGCCTGAATATTAATAGTGTAAACACAGGTTATCTCTTCTTCTTTCTTTTTGCTTTGACCTTAAGCTAAAATATATTCAAAGAGTTAATTAGATTAAAATAATACAACACTTGTTTAGCTTGACTTTATTAACATTACAAATGCTATATATTTAAACACCAAACATTCATTATAAATTTTATTTTAAAAATTACAGAAAAGAAGTTTTAATACAGTTTTGTGGTCTTTCCAACCTCATATTCTTGTTAGAATCTTTTTTGTATCATTTTATATTCAATGTTAATAGATTGGTTAGATTACTCAAGTCTAAACTACTTTTCTTTATGTTATTTTTGTATTTTATATAAATATTGTATTAATTATAGACATAAAAATTCTTGTGTTTATCTTTTTACCACAAGTGAGTGAAATTATTGAGCGTCTCATTTTAAATTATATTTTGTCAATATCTTATTTTTATTAGTTTTTATTTTTGTTCAACTGGCTGGGAAGCCACGGACGAAGTTTCCGATCTGTGATCTGGGAGACTGTTAGGCATCGGTAGATACTTTGTTGATGGTCTTAATCACAATTTTAAGGAAACACTAAAACTAAATTTTTAATTTTTTATTTTCAGAAACTGTTTCGAATACCTTCTTAAATGAGGTCTTTTACTCAAGTGAAGTCCTCAATTCAGTCTCTCTATCAATTCCAGACTTCTTTACTCTAATCTTATAAATTAGAAGAGTAAAGGTCTAAGTTCCTCTGTACTTATAAATAATCCGTATATAAATGTAAAAACTTATTTCAGTAACGATACTAAGTCTGAGCAAAATCAAATATTCATATATAGAAGTAATTTGGTTATATGACCTTTAGTTGACATCTTCAGATAGTAATATAACTAGTAGTCATAGCTATCTATCGACAAAGTCAGGATTAACCGTCTAATGCCGGTACAGGTTTACATGCCAGACTTTACAGTTGATGATTCAACTCAGTCTTTACGCATCTACCTACAAGACTATCCTTTACACCTTGTTCGAATTAGAATTCTCAGCTAATTTCACTACTCACTTATAAAACTTTTCTTTAGACTTATTAAGTAAATGAGACATAGATTCTTATATACCGAGCATAAAAGGAACTCTAAATAATTATCTATTTGGCTTTATAACCATATACTTTAACAATTTTTATTCTCATGATTTACGATTGAATTAACAAATCATAAATATGTTAATAGTTTACCCGTTTAATGATTTAATGATTAAATGTTTAATGCCTAGAGAGCCTTAAATGTATTTGAACTTATTTAAAAAATTTTTATTTTTTATTTTGTGTTAAGTTATTCCAATAATATTTAATTTTTTTTACGTAATATTTCTAATAGCAGATTACAAAATTGTAAAATCATAAGTATTATAAAGAGAAATTTTTTAAACAATTTAAAGAAATCTTTATTTTTAATACTAACTAGGCTATTTAATAAGATAAAGTTTAAAAAAAATTAGCATCTATATCTTTGCTTTTTTTTTCAACAAACCTATATATACTAATATTAAATAAAATAAATGAGTAAAAAATAATTCTTTAATATTAATATTCATATGCAAAGAAATTGAATTAAAATAAGAATAATAATTAAAATCTGTACAACTATTTAAAAGCTATTTAACTCTTTGAGGACCATAGGCGGATATATCCGCCCGATGAAGAGTTGTAAGAAGTCCCACAGGCGGATATATCTGCCGAGCATTTTTAAATATCTATATCTTTGTTATTTTTGATTTTTAAGACAAGATATTTTGCAATATTATTAAATCAACCTTTCTCATTAATTTAAAAAAAAAAAATGTAAATTGATGGAGAAACAACAAAGAAATTAACAATAATATAAGTCCGGGTTAACTTTTTTTTTGTGCTTAAATTTAATTTGCATTAAGCATGCGCAGAAAGGGTGTTTATATGAAAGCTCTAAAAAAAAAGTTTTCGAAAATAAACAAGCAATTAAATTATAATTGTTTTTAAACTAAAACTATTTTAAATATATTAATTTATTTTATTCTTATTGTAAATGTAATTTTTATCAATATACTGTATATAATCGAAGTTTTAAATAAATTTTTTTAAGTTTTAAATTATAAATTTAATTAAACTCAAATTCAAATAACTAAGATGATTTTATTTTGAGATTTCAAAACAACTGTGTTTAAACAACACCTCTGTTTTTATTAAGTAGTTGAAACTTTCCAAACTATCTTTTTCTTTAATTTTAAACATTATAAAATAAAAAATAATAAAAAAATCTATTTAATTTCTAAAATTAAAAATTTTAAGTAAAATTTTATAAATAGACATTAAAAATGAGTTCTTAAAGTTCTAAGCCTGAAATCTCAAAAAAAAAAAAAAAAAAAAAAAAAATATTTTGAGATTTTACAAACATTAAATTAGCTATATACAAAATTTCATGAAAATATATTTAGTATTTTTGATTTAAGAGCAATTTAATTAAACACTACTTTAAAAAGCAATTTTTAAAAAAACGTGTTGGTCCTGACTAAGGTACAGGCTTAAAATCGTTGGTCCGCAAAGGGTTAAATTTTATAGCAAATTTATAGAAACTTTATTTAGTAGACCTTCTGTTAGTAGAAAGACTGATATTTAAGGCACTTATTATTATCAGGATATGATGAACAATACCTTAAATAACATATTAAACTTATATGAACAGTATTTTATAACTATTTACTTAACATTAAGCAACGCTAAATAATATTGAATACTATTAAGATGTATGAAAGTTCATCGAAGAGATTAGGGTTTAAACGGTACCATTGATTGATATATTTACAATTTAGAAACAATATGAAAAAACATTTTTGAATTTAAGCTCAACTTTTATGCAATCAAGTAAAATAAATTAAAACTTAAAAGATCTTGTTTAAACCTTTGGGACTAGTTGATAAAGATCCTACGAGGTCAATGGCTAAAATTTCCAACTTTTGAGATGTAGATTGGGTCATCAAACTAGTAATTCGAGGTCTAGTTTTAGGTTGGGATTTTTAGCAATTGACGCAATTCTTGAAGTGAGTGGCCTCTTGGAAGATGTTTGGAGTACAGGGTTTTGTGATTGCCTAGTAGAATAGTTTCTTTCGGTAGATGTTAATAGTCAACTGGCGTATTCAATTACTCGTCCTTTATCGTTTTGAGTTTGTAATAAAACTGCTCCAATACCATATGTGCTAACATTGGCCTATAATTAAAATTAATTTTTAACAAATTAATGTCTTAAATTAAAAAATTAAATATAAAATTTAATCATTTTGTTTGAAATTTTAACTTAAAATTTCACATGATTTTAATAGTTTTTAGTTATTTAATTAACTATACAAAAATTTAAACAAAATTTATTTTTTTATTTTCTATGTTTTTTATATAACCTTTGTATCTACAATTCTACAATTTAATTTAGAATTAATACCAAAAAATCCTAAATAAAATTCTAAATTTATTTTTTTAAAATATCAAATATCATATTTTATTATAAAGTAAATAATCATGATTATTAAAATTTATTTGAGAAAATTTATTATAATTTTTTACTTAAAATTTTGACATTTTTTTTACCAAAAAATACAATAATGTATTAAATTATTTACTACCCAGGGTTTTTAAAACAAATACACCAAGATCGACAATTTTTAAAGAAAACGTACTTTATTAGGTTTTAAAGAATAATCACTTTTACTAGAACACTAATAATCATAAAGTCTACTGTGTGTAACAACTTTTACCTAGCCATTTAAATAGTATTATTGTGTTATGTTTTCAACTTTACAGTTTAGCAGACGCCTGATTATGTCCTTTTAGCAACTTTGTTATCGTGCCTTAGTACTATCATAGGTTTATAGGGCTTAAATCCGTTATTTTAACAATAATTTTAATTTATTAATATTTTTTTAATTTCTGGATTATAGTTGCACAAAAATAATTCTTAAATAATTTTTAAAAATAATCCTCAATTAAGTTATTTTATTATTGCGAAGTTCATAATAGTTTTTATAAATTTTTTTCAAATATAAAAGTATTGGAAATATAAAGTACAATATACGTTAAGTATATAAAAGAGCGTTGATCTTATAGTTAATCTTATTGACCACACTTAAGTCAGTGACTTAAATAGACAACTAAAGAGTGTACCTATAAATTTCCAGAATGAACACATCTGATTACAGAGAATAATATTATAAATAAATTATAAGTAATAAAATTTTTTTATTATTTTAATTAAAGCAAATAATATTTTCTAGCGTTATTTTGTTTATTCTTTAAATCTATTGTAGAAAAATCGATATCGAATGACATGATTTTTAGAAGAATCTTTAATTTTAAAAGAAAAGTCTCAACCATAATGATTTCACTGGGAAAAAAAATAGTTTGTAAAAAGCAAGAGATATACATAAAAATTAGTTTGACAAAATATAGTGTGGGCTTTCTAATTTTCAAAGGTTGTTATTTCTTGTGATACTTTACGAGTTTCACCTGAGGCTAAGTGAAAATAAACGGGTTGTCATCTTTAAGTACCCATTTTTATTCTACCTTAGATGTTAAATAATGTTTGTGCAATGTAACAACACCATGTCAACTTCTAACAGCAGCAGCTATATCAAAAAGTTAGTATTGTTTGGGATTTAAAAATTATAAAAGTTATCATCTTTTGATTTTGATTTTAAAATAATTATTTTAAAGATTCCTGTAAAATATTAAACTAGTGTTTTTTAACTAAATATTATGAAAAAAATTTAAAATTTCAAAAAACATTTATTTTGTAAAAATTTGTTTAAAATATAAAACTGCAAACCTGTGTTATTTAAGTAAAAATTCAAGATGGTAAATAAATTTATTGTACATCTTTAATTTAAAAAATATTTTTTTTTATTAAGAAAAAAAGAATAATTGCCTTAAGCTAATTTCTAAGTTAAAAATTTAGTTTTAAATTCAAATAAATTTTAGAAATCAAATAATGGAATTGTAATGTTTAACTTATAAATCTATTAGTTTGAGTTTTTTCTTTGAATCATTTTTTTAATAGAAATCAAACTGAACAATAATCATCATGTATTTCTCCCAATTTTAATTAAAAAATTAAAGGACTTACCATTAATTTAGTCTATAATTTGAACTAAAGATTAATTTATCTATCAATTGACATAATACTGAAGCTAATGGTATGATTTTTACTAATAATCTGTCTTTAATCAATATACAGCTAGGATTACGATTAAAAATTGAAAATCTGTCTACGCTTTTAAAGATCAGTCAATGTAGGGTACGATTGTTTTTTCTGATCTTGTACCTAGGCCATACAACTCGCGTCTGCATAAATAATAAAAGGGTTACTTAAGCGAGTTTGCACAAAAATTGTGGTTTCTGTTAGTAAGGTTTTTATTGTTAGTAAGATTGGCTTTCTAGACAATCTTCAGTTCAACATTATGACCATCCCAGCCATAATAAAAGGACGACAGCTTCTTTTTCTTGAGTGGATTGTGTCTATTTCTATGGTTGTCGGTATCCATTATTTCTAATCGTATTATTTCATTCAGAAGAGAATCCAGGAGAGAATAACTTTGAATAAACATAATCCAACTAAAAATCTAAGTTGATGCTTCTTCGTATTCTACTGATTTTGTTCATATCTGCCCTCACTTTTCTTATTAAGCTAAATAGATTTATCTTAAAGGGATCTAACTTTTTAAGTTCTCTTATGATTTCGTAAGACGACCAATACACTTGATATTCAATTTTTAGTTCTTTAAGAGCTTGGTCCCAGGTATGGATAGAGTATTCTACGCTCCTCCACCAATCATACGCCTTTTCCTTTAATAACGAAAATAAAGACTTTAAAGTCTCTTTCTCAGGGATACCGCTGGCTTCCTTTAAGTTGATTACCTCGTATAAGAAAAACTTTAACTATTTAGCGTTTTCATAAAAACGGCTGGTATTTTTATAAATCATTTTGGTAAAGTTTAATTTTGAAGATTTAGGATCCTTTTCTTGCTCAGATTGGTTACAAGATACTCTAAAGATACTCTAGATTATCCACAATTTCTCTTCACTGTCCACTCAGGATTAGAATATGATTTGCTTTGGCTTAAGTCTTAGTATTTTAAAATTATTAAAAATTCGTTTTACATCAAAGGGTAATTAAATTTTATATGGAGGTTTTAAAATATTGTTTTTTTTTTTAAATTAATTGATTTAAAATAAATTCTTTAAATTTTTAAAAAAATAAAAAAAGTAAATTTATTATAAACTAAGTGAAATTTAATGTGTAAAAAATTATAAAAACCTTAGTAAAAAAAACAAACAATTTTTATATTTTTTACTTTTTATTTTTGTAAATATTCTTATATATTATTTAAATGTTTCATAAGCTTTAGGATTTTTTTTAGTTTTAGTAAATCAGTTTTTATTTTCTTTACTATGATACTATTTATTTATATTTTAACACTTTAAATTATAGAGAATTTAAAAATTTTGAAAATTATTTTTAGTCTATATTTATATTTTCCTAAAATTTATATGAATAATTGTGAATTTATTCAATTAAAATTAAGTTTGTTTTATACTTTAAAAGGAGAAAATGTGAAAGCCTTAGAAATAAATTCAATTTTGTTTCTAAACATTTTTTTTCAATCCAAATAGATCTAAGTTAAAAATAATATTGTACGATTTGTTTGTTTAAATTTAACATATTTATCAAATTTTTCAAAAAAGATTTGTAGAAAATTGGTAAAATTATTTTTTTTTGTCTGTATTAATATTCGTATATTATAATTTATCATTGTAAAAAAAATATATTAAATCTTTTTTATTATATAAAAAAACTTATTTTAATTATTTTTTATTGTTGAAATAAAATAAAACAATATAATTTTTTACATTATAATTTTATGTAATTTTATGTTAAAAATAACTGTTATATTGTTTAAAAAATTTTCTTTAGAAATACACGAAAAAAAAGGATTATTTCTTAAAAGGAAATAAAGGATCTTTCTTTATTAATACTGAAATTTGTGCTGTTACAGTCATTAATATTTTTTTAATGACTCTCAAGGCAAACGATCTAAATTAGAGAGAAAAATGTTGATGTAAAAACTTTACTCTTGCTGCTCAAGAAGAACCTGCATAGATTTAGTAGATTTATTTGTTTTATTCTAGTATGCTTTATTGGGTATGCTCATTTTTTCAATAAACTGTACATACCACATTATTTGCAAGAAAATCAGAGTATTTTTTTTTAATAATATTGTTCAATTTGGCTATTACTTCGTGAGTTGTTGATTGAATCCATGATGTCTTGTTTGAAATCACTAAACACAAATAGGTTAACACTACACTAGAAAGTAGAGATATGAAGAGATAATTTTAGTTTTGTTACTTGGTAGGTACAAATCGTAAGAGAGTAAAAATAAGGTTTTTTCACCACTTAGTTCCTTATTGGACATGATATTCTGCTGGAATATTTGCATTTTGTAAGGCTTAGCTGTGTGGAGAAGTTGAACTGGAAACAGTGAAACATTTCTTTTTTTGTCCTACTCTAGTTTTGGAAAGGAATAGATATTTACTTTTTTCAGATATCTACTCCTTGGCCTCTCGGCATAATTTTTATGTCTAATCTGGCGTTTTTTACAACATTCGGCTACTACCATGGCCAATATTTCATAACTTTACTTCCGCAAACTTTAATATACTAATTTTAACTATTTTCTATTACTTTTTTTTTCTGCTAACATATAACTTACCATCTTAAATTCTTCTTTCTAATATAAATTACACAAACGATTTTTTACATTTTCAACATATTTCTTTATTATTTTCTAAATCCAAATTTTTTCATATACGTTATCCCAATTCTCAATTATGCACATTTTTAAATTGTCATCGCATCACTTTTTTTAAAAAAAAAGAAGTTATTTTAATTATTTATTTATAATTATCAAATTTGTTCTTTACGCTTTATTTCTCACCTTTCACCAACGTTCCCTGTCAACACACTTTTTCCATTTATAGCCATTTAAAAAAAAAAACCTGCTGTTGTCGATAATTGATGTCCTTTTATCACTTCGGGCACTATTGAAAACGGGATTATTAATTGAGCATCCTCTTCATCACTACAAGTCAAACTGATACAAAATAGCCTAACTCATAAAATAATTCAGTTATGTGTTCTGGGCAATTTCACTTTGCTTTATGATTTTTTTAAATTTTATAAATTTTATGCTTTTTTTGGCTTTTTTTTTTTTGAAGTAAATAGATGATGGCTAAATAATTTCAAGATAAAGAGAAGATAGTAAACACAAAAATTACAAAAGTTAGTTACAATTTTGACGTTTGCAACAACTTTTCAAGGTTAGTCTCAAAGTAAACAAAGAAAAATAATCTATAGTGAGGTATATGATGAATGATAAAAATGGTTGCACAATGGGATAATGATAAAAGGTGAAAAATAACAATGGGATATGCACTGAAACAGTAGAAATGGTGATAGGCTCAGATTATATAAACCCTTGGTCTATAAAGAACAAATTTATGAAAAATTTAAGCAGAGCTTCTTTTTCACTCATAAATAACAAAAAAAAAATGCAGTTAACTTGTCTGAATTCAAGAAATCAACTTGTTATTAAGTTAAGACCTTCTTTTTTTTTGGCTCACAAATTTTTTAAACATTTGTCCAAAAACTATCTTATTAATGAGAAACTAAATCGAAATTTGAATTTAGCTAACTTAGCCTTGTCGATGGAAGGTTTATATATTTTTTTAGTGACTACGTTTTCATGTCCAACCTTATATTCAGTCTTTAATAATAATATCTTTAACAACTAATAATATCAACATTTATTTTTGTTATTTTTACAAATTATCTGATACATGTTTGCATTAAATTTAACTTAATTGAATCTAAATCAAATTATAAAAATTATTCATTTATATAATTTAACTAATTTATTTTTTATTTTTTTAAATTAAAATGGGAATGCTGCCACTTAATTACATTGATTTTTATAATGGAAATTCTTATGGATTTAAAAAAAAATAATTTAATTTTAAAATTCGCTTAAATATTGAAATTAAAAATTTTTAAATTAATTTTTAAAATAAATATTTTAGAAAAAGAAATAGAACGAAATTTTTCTTTAACCATCAAACAACTTTTGAATAAGATAGAGTTTTTAAAAACAAATCGGACAATTGATGATCAATCATTAATTATTTTAATAGTTATATATGTTGTGCTAATTTTGTCTAGTGCAATAGGCAATGGGATGGTATGTTTGACACTTATACGAAGACCACAAATCCGTACAGAACGAAATCTTTTTATCGCTAATCTTGCTGTTTCTGATCTTCTTTTGTGTCTATTTACCATGCCTTTTTCTTTATTAGAAATCGTACTTAAATATTGGCCTTTAGGTAAGTTTAAATTTATTTTATAAATACAATTATTTAATTTTCATTTTTTTTAAAATAGAAAATTTTTCATTGAATTCTTATTCTTATCTAACTTTTTCATACAAATTGTTTATATTTTTTTATGACTAGATAAATTTTATTTTTAAAAACTATTTTTTCTATTTTCTAAAATTATTTCTTTACAAAGTTAAATAATCTTTTTATTTTTTTTTTTAATTTTTATAATTATTTTAACTTTAAAAGTTATTTAAAATTAGTGATTAAAATAAATACTCATAGTATTATTTAATTTTAATTTACTAAGAATAAAATTAAGAAACAAATTTCAACAAGTTTATAAATTTTAGTTATATTTCAAGTAGACACACAAAATAATAAAATAAGAATACAAATACTTTTGTTGAGAAATCTTTGTTGTCTGAAACTCAGAGCCGAATGCCACGTTCATACTAGTTTCACTTAACTTTTTTAAGAAAAACGTTAAAATATAAGAAATACAGATTTAGAATTTACTGTCTTTACAGTTCTTTAATTAAAATCAAACTGAAAAGTAATCATCATGTATTTCTCCTATATATTGAAACTAAGGATATGATTTTTACTAATAATCTGTCCTTAAGCAATATACAGCTAGGATTACAATCAAAAATTAAAAATCTATCTTTGCACTTACAATGGTCATTCAATGTAAGGTACGATTATCTTATTACTTCTAATAAGAATTTGTCTTCTATGTTTAACTATATTGTTAGGATTTGTGATTCCCACGCGCTCCCCCGTTTAATTTCTTAAAGGCTATAACTGTCTACTCCTTAAGTAGTAGGTTGCAGCCAACCTCATTATGTATATTGACTAGCGTAACCGTTAAGTTACACTTGTATATAAACTCCGTAGATTTCAATTGTCATTCACTAATTATTCCCCATTCACTGTATGAACATTGCCATTCACTAAAATTTTCATTTTAGTTTTTCATTAAAGTCCAACTTGCAATCATACCAGTATCTTGCGTTTTGCTCATCTAGATTCTTGTGATACTACACCATACAAGAACCGGACCAACGGTAACTCTTGTATCAGCGTACATTCACACTCGCTTTCCTCCCTTTCATTTATTCCAATATATATATACTTTATTTTAGAATTAGTCTTTATATTTAATATATTAAGCAATAATTAAGCATGATTATGATTAGTATCGCATTTAATAAATAATTAAAATTAGTTAAGAAAATGTTAGAGCTAAAGCTTTACGCTATTAGTAAAGCTATTAGTAAATAAATTACAGTCTATTATTTTTAGTTTGAACAATTATCATTGATAATAAACAGTTTGTATTATTGATTTTTTAAAGAAATTAAAAATTGTTAAATATTATAATAATTTATTCTTATAGATAAATAAAAACATTAACATATATAAAAGATTTTTAATAAATGTAAAAGAGTGGTGTTAAATTGGATATAATATAAAAATTTTATATTTAACGATATGGAAAAATCATTTTTTGAAGGTATAACATAAAATAAAAATTTGACCACGCAAAAAAAAATTTTGATTATTTTGACAAGTATAAAATAACCAATTTAATTAAAATATCAAAGTTTATAACTTTTTTTTTAAAGAAAAAATTAAAATAAGTATTTAAAAATTATTAAAAAAAATTATAAAAGTAATTTACTAAATAAAATTAAGTCAATCAAAATTAACCAGAAATAAATGAAATTGATTTTTCAAATTAGCAAACAGTATACGTAAAAAAAAAATTAAAAAAAATAATTTAAAGTAAATAAATTTAGAGTAAATATTTTATATATTGTTTAACAAGCTATATGTAGTTAAAACGATTTTCCTAAAAATATTTTAAAGTATTTAAAAACAAAAAAAATAGTTTAGGAAAATTAAAAGTAAAAACATTAAATTTAATAAATAATTTTATTAATAGAAAAATTTTAATTAAATTAAAAGTTTATACTAAAGTTTATTTTATAGTTTATTTATTCAAATTAATATACTTATGGTAAATTATTGAAAATAATACAGGGTTTAGTTCATAGTTGTTAACTGTACTCTATTTATTATGGGTTTAATTAGTATTGAGATTTAAAACTAAAGAATCAAATTAATTTTAAAATTTAATAAATAGAAATTTACTTGTAAGAAACTATAAAATAAAAATTAATTGTTTTTATATATAATTAGTGATAAAAAAACTGCAACAAACATAATCATTTTTAAATTCGTTTTGTTATTGATTTTGTTGATTTCTTTCTTTTTTGAGGCTCTGTCCTCTATTAAAAAAAATACGGTTTTGCCAATATACACTGTACATATATTTTGTCAGATTGGTCTACTGACTAATCATTTAACATTACCAAAATTCTATTTTTGTATTGTAGTGCCTCTTTATTAATTTTTACTACAAAAATATTTAAATACAAAAATTTTTTCTAAATTAAACAAACCAAATCATCTACACTCTACTAGTGTTAAATGAGAACTTACTTAGTGTTACATGAGCACTGTCTTTTATAAAACAAAGCACAATGTAACAAAGGGATTATAGGGGAAACCCCACAATCCAACAAGCAGACTTATGGCAAGTCACTGCCAGTCTGCAGTGCGCTTAAGTGTCAAACATAAGCGGGCACTACATGTATAAAAAGCTTGTATTTAAATTAATACATTTACTTAGAATCTTAACTCTTTTAAGCAGGTATACTTATTTCTGTTACTTAAATTGTATAAGTTGCTACATTGCTGAACTATAAAATAGGTAATCCACTAAGTTTTAAACACCTTTGCAATTATTCCAACTGATGAGAATAAGTTTTGAAAGGGATACTTAACGTTCAAGGGTAATAAAATGGAACAGTAAAACGGACGGCTGATAACCGCTCTTTATTATAAAACAAAGATAATTTTAAAAGATACAAAAGGACATGTTTGATACTTTCTTAAGTCAGAAATCAAGTGAAATCAAAAAGTAATACATTGTATATTCTCAAAAGAATATATGGGTACAAGAGATTATATCATAGTCTAAGTAAATCATTCCTCTAATTCATGGCTTCTTGCCGTGCTTTAAGCAATGCTTTCACTAAGTAAAGAGTTACAAAATAACTAATGCATGTATCATTAAGAGTCTCTCATGTTAGATATTGTAACAAGCGCAAGTGAGTTAGCATATTAGTCTTCGAATTAGATTCAGTAGGAAAAATTAGGGAGCAGATATCTTGGTAAAAGATATCTTTTTTCGAATTTACTACACAACAGATTTTCAATCCATTAATTTACATGAAAATAGATATAGATTTTTTAGTCTAATTAATATTAACTTAAAAATATTTATGGCGTCATTTATAATAATAAATTTAAATTGATTTTGCAAATAAACTACTTTTTATTTTATATTTGATTTTGAATTTTTAGAATTATTGTAAATATTTTTAATTATATTCATAAAATATTTTTAACTTTTTTACATGTGTTATTTAAAATTTATTTATCCTTATATGTCATTTGTTTTTTAAATTGTATGCCAATGGGACCAATATAATTATATTTAAATTATCATAATCTAAAATTGATTTATTATTGTTAATTTTTTTTAAGACAATGAAAATCCGTTGTAAACTTTTTCGGCCCATTATACACCTGTACGCCATATTTGACTATACGGTGCAGTCTCAACGGACTTTTCTTTTAGACTTAACGGGCAAGGTGTTCATCTTACCGTCTTTGGGTATAAATACCCAGACGTTTTTCTGTACCACCATCATTTTTCGTTTTAGCTTTTGAATAGAAGACTGTAAACCTAATCCAAACTTTAGCTCTTTGAGTCTGGTTCTCTAGCTTCTTTTCAAAGGACTTTACATCCTCAAACTTCCTTTTGTTCTTACCAATATTGAGCCCTACAAAAGGTAACTCAATACTTGTCTAACTTAAAGAACATCTGTAAGTGAGGATATCCATTAAAACAGCAGGCTAACCCAACAATTATGTGTTAATTATAAATAAAGATTTATTAATTTAGGAATTCAATTCACTTTAATCAAAACAAAAAAAACATGTTAAAACAATTATTTGAACATTATTTTAACAACTAAAAAAAATAATTGCCAAATGATATTTAAAAAAATTAATTTTTTATCTTAAATAATTTTTTTTCTACGTTCTAATAATATTCATAATATTATATTTATAAAACTAAAACAAAATGTGCATTTATATATCAAATATTTTTTTTAGCAATCTATTCAACTTTTAGAAAAATAATATAATAAAAAATAATTAGAGAATAAAAGTATTGGAGCCCAATAGTAAAAGTAATAAATATGCCAAAAGTGATACAAGTAATAAAAATGAAAATAAAAATAAACTGATATAAATGTATTTTGATATTTAATTTGTATCAAGATAATTATTTTTTTCTTAAAAAAATAAAGTTTTATATAATGATATTATGATATTGAAATAGTTATTAATACTATAATAAACTTGTTAGTAAAAAGTTTAAATAAATAAAAAGTTTTATGAATTGTTAATTATAAGAAAAGAATTCAGTCAAATAAGAAAAAATTAAATTTTTAGTATTTTTTGATTATTAATTCATATAATATTTATTATGCATTTACTTTATATTAAAAAAAATATGATTCTAAAATTATTAGTATTAAAATATTATTACATTTGTTATTTAAAATTTTTGTTGATTCATTTAAATTTTTATATATTTTTTTAAAATGTACGAAATAGTTAATAAAATTTAAAATTTTTTAATAATTTAATCTTTTTTATTTTGTTGGACTTAATTTGAATAGTAGTTTAGATATTGGTAATAAATAGCTATTATATACTTGTAATAATGATAACTATAAGAAACTAAAAAACCAAACGAAAAGCATTCACTCTTTAATACATGTCTATTAATTTCTTGTATATAAGCATGTATTATAATACTTTTTTGTGTTAATACCATCACTCAATCTAATACTCTCCCGTAATCCCAATTTTCTAAAAACAAATTCTTAAAACATAATTTAATTTGTTTTATATTGAGATTATTTATTAATATAAATTATAGAAGTTTGGCAAACTAGCCATATTTTAACGGTTTTGTAAGAATATGTACGAGTTAATCTATATTTTTATTTAATAAAATCTATATACTTGTGTTTATTAAATGGCTATAAAACTTGTGAAGGTCCAGTTGGATGATTGAAGTGAGTTTGATAGATCTTGACAAAGTTGTACCATAAAAAAATGTTATTTATTTTCCGTATGGGTTTGCCAGAAAGATGTTTTATTTTTCTGAGTAGTTATTTTTGATGTTAGTAGTCGGTGTCAAAGTCCTAATAAGTTGTATTGGGATCTTTAATAAACACTTTTTTCTAGTTGCTTGGTTTCTGTTATATTGATCAGAAATTTGACAAAAGGTGTCTTTTTTATCAAATCTAACGTCTTTTGCTTGCGTCAACTTTTCAGTTGATAGATTATATAATCTATAATTGTAGTTGGTTTGTAAAGTCAAGTTTCCAAAAATGTGATTATAATTTGTCTTTTTGAGTTTTTGGTACAAAAGTATATGTCGTGAATCTAAAGATTACAAAATGTGATACGTTTTTCTGTAAAACTATATCCCGTACGATATTATCCCAAATATTCCAGTATGAATCATTGTCTTAGTTTTTTTAGTTCATAAATTTGCAGGAAAACTCTTGAAATGCAAAGTGTCTTAAACTTGGAACAAATCGTTTAAATTTCCTTTACAGCTTAGCTTTTTTACTGTTAATTTTGAAGAGCGGATGTGTGATGTATGATGGTGTTGTTGATTAATATTTTCTAAAAGTTTTTTTTGGTGTACTTTTAACTATTTTCCGTAAACATTACTCTCATTCTAAATTAGTAATTGGCATTGTTCTTGTAAATGAGCTTTATTTTCTATATCGATATGTGCCTCAAACGCTTATGCCATAATTCATAGTTTATGACGAGCTTTAAGTCTAGATTTTTGAGCGTTTAGATGTTTTATGGCGATAAGACATTTAAAGTAGTAAAATTGTTGATCAGAAATTTGCACTTTTCAAATTCCGATCTCAGTTCAGAATAGATTTGTTTATTAAGATCTATCATGTTGGCGGATTTATTAAATTTTTTGTCCTCTGGCATCTTATTTGAATTGATGTTTTTTTTTTGTTATTGATCTTACTTTTCAATTTATTTCTAATTTAAAGCAATTTGCCAGATTACAGTCCACTATGTCCAGAGCGATGACAATAGGGAAAAAATTCCACATCTTTAGTTTTTTAAATGAATATTTTTATTGTAGTGCCTTTGGATTAATTGTTTTGTAAGTCTTTCATAAAGTAAAGAAGTAATTGACTTGGTTTAATTTTAGCGTTGACAAAATATCGTCTTAGTAATTTGATATTTTGTTCGATATCGTAACCATCTTTTGTTGTTTAAAGTTGTTGTAAGTCACCTATGTTGTCATAAGATTAAAGTTGTCTATTTGTCAAGTTGTTTGTTATTATGTAAATGAGGGTAGTTTCTTTTATCTTTTCCTGATCTTTAGATGTTAATTATAAGGTAATGAAGTAGTTTTCTAGTCCATGAATATGGCCAATTTTTATTCTATAAAATTTTTTTTTTTAGAATTTCGTGAGCTTCATTATCCCATGATTGATCTGTTAATTTTGAATCGTTTGGAGTTTCCAGATGAATACGTGTTTTACTTGTATTTTTCTTTTTTGTTGATTTTTTAATTTGTTGTAGTTATTTGAGTATTTATTCTGTTTCAGCAATAATTCTTTATAAAAAAAAAAAAAAATTAAAAATTTAATTTGTTTTTATTATTTTTGCTTTACTAATAAAGAGTTGTAAATAATTTTATAAAATAAATGGAAAAATTATAAGTTGTATCAATGTTAGTCTAATAATAAAAAAATTATTATATTAGTCTATGCTTTGTCAACAATTATTATGAATTTATTTTTTGTATTTTCACTTTAAAACTAGCAAGCAACTTTTATTAATTTAAATAAAAGTATTTTTATAATAAAAAAAAAAGTTTAAATATAATTTTTTTTAATGTATTTTGAATATAAACAGAAGGTAGAATTAATTTATGGTAATTAGATTCAATTACTGATTTAAAGTATAATTGTTGTAAAACCTTAGACATTAAATTTAAACTTAAACCTAACATTCGTCAAAATAAAAATTATTAAAAATAAATTAAAAATGTTTAAAAAAGGATTTCTTATTTTATGCAGTTATTGTGATAAATAAAATTTAAGCGTTGGGAATTTATTAACACCAAATCAAACATAGTATGTTAGCTTTACAAACTAATCTATTCAAAAACTAACCAACATTTTAATATTTTTCTTTTTTAAAAACACTCAAGTCAAACGTTCTTAAAAATGTATATCTTGAATAAAATAAAGATTTTGTCAATAGATCAGCCAATTGTATTTTTGTAAGACTATATTTAATTTTTAAAAAGTTTTATATATCTTAAGTTTACTTCCAACTGTTGATTACATCTAGTTAGTAAAGTTAAATCTTGAAGTTGAAAAAAATAATCTTGAATTTTTATAATTTCTTAATAACTGAACCGATGTAAAATATTCTTTTTTTTATTAATCTCACGATCTATTGTCGCAATTTAGAAGTCCAAATTGTTAGATCTCCTGCATAATAAATCAAACTCGCAATATTCATAGTTTTCTTCTGCAAAAAAAGCATTTGAAAAACAGTTAAAATATTCTTATCCGTTTCTCTTATGACCAAATATTGATTTTTTATGGTCAGAAGGTTATGATTAAATTACAAAATGAATTATATGAGCCACATAGGCTGACTATTTTGTTAAATCTACCACAGTGAATGCTATTTTTGATATTGTGCATTTCATTATATACATGACAGTGCACAAAATGCTCTTACATTTTAAAATCTTTTCAACACAAAAATTTTCTTTTTGATTTTTTACGCTACATTTCTCTGGTTTCATATACCAATATTTGCATTTTATAACTCTGTGACAATATTCACCTTGAAATTTTGTTATTATAACTCAATAAAAAAATTAATAAATAATCCAGAATTAAATGTTACCAATTTATCCAATTTTCTCTTAATGTTTCTTAAAATTTTCTTATACTTAAACAGATGCTAATAATCAATGCCGTCTTCTCATTTTTAGAAATAAAATTGTATTTATAGACCCATGTTTTAAAAAGTCAAAACAATCTACAAGTATTAACAATTTGATAATTGTAAAAAACCATATTCAGTTTTTTTTTCGAAGCTATTTGATATTGTAATTTTAGAAAGCTTCAATTTTGGACTCTAGAAAAAACTAACCTTACATCCAAAATTCTAACACTGAAACCATATCAATACGCTATTGAAATCAATAATCTAATTTTATCTAATATTAAACTTGAGTACTACTAGTATCATGTCTTAACAATCACTTGTATCACTTTTTAAGTAATTAACTGTTAACCTCTTTTTTCGTTTCTTTCTGTTTATTTTGATATAAGATAAAGTTTTTCTAATGTTACTTCCTTTACGTTAATATAAACTTCTTATTTTTTAAAACAGTATTGCTTTATGTTTATTTGATTGTATTTAAAATATGTGTGATGCATTTAAGTCAGAGAAATCTTGTTTAATAAAACCGTTTCTGACTTTTTTTTGCCTTTCGTTAACCTCATCTTTTTCACGATACGGCATACTCTCATTAAATCTAGTTCAACTTGCATTTTGGGAAGTAAATTCTAAAGTTAACATTAATTTCAGTGTATTCAAATAATTTTTCTATGGGTATATGGGTACCCAATTTATTTGCTTAACATGAATATCAATAGATACTTGTTGAATGTTTTATTACTTAATTCTTTTCTGTCATTCATCAACTTTTTTGAAAAAAATATATTGAGTGGTTAACAAAACATCAAAAACTTCTTCAAAGTATCAAAATAATCTGCTTTTGTTTTAAACAAATAGATTTTCTTAAACTTGCTCCTATAATCTTTAAATAGTGTAAAATACTTATTATTTTTAAACGTCAACGTTGAAACAAAATGCTCCACGCTTAAGTATTTTAATTTACCAACCTTGATGTCTTCTTTATTTTTTTCAATTTTAGCTGTATGTTTTTTCCAAAAAAGCACATAACAACGTTTCTCATTCTTTATGTAATAATTTTCTGTCAAAAAGTTTTTTGACAAATATTCTCAGTCTTATAATCTACTAAAAACAGAATGTACAATATTGTACTTTGAACTAGTTTATTCAAAATTGAAAACTTCTAACAAATTAATGAACTTTATCTGATTCTAATTGATTAAGTTGCTTTACAAATATATGATAATTTTAATTTTTTTAGTTTATTATTTTGAATTTAGTAATTTAAAATTTAAAAATATCAAAAAACAGTTTTAACATAATTTTGAATTAAATAAAACAATTGCAATTATTTATTTTACCAAATGAATTGTTTTAATGTTAAATGATTTTAAATTATCTACTAACATTAGTTAATTGAAATTTAATTTGTTTTTTGAATTTTTTGCTAAATATATATTTTTATATATTTTTTCTTTTTCTTAAGAGTTTATCATAAGTGAATTCTAAATTTTACCTAAATAAATTATTTTTACTATTCTTAAAAAAAAAAAAATTAGGCAGTTTGTCAATTATTTTTTTTTAAGCTATTAATTTTTGTTATACCATTATATTTGCATAAAAAAAAAATTTTGAATAAAAAAATTTTTTAAATATTTATACTTAATATTATTTTAGGTAATAAGCACGAATAAACACTACAACTTGAATTTAAACTAAAAAAATTTATTCGAAAAATAAAATGGTTTAATTTATAATACACGAAGAATAATCATAGAACAACTATAAAGAGAAAGCAGGTATATTCAGCAATTGCTTAAAAGAAAATTTACATTGATCCTTATTTATGTTGTAAAATATAGCCAAGATTTAGATAAATAAAGAAAATAATTGTAATAGAAAATGACCAATTATTAAAAAAAGAGTATTAATTGGTGGCTTAGTTAAAGTTTTATTTCATTTTTGTGAGATGTAATGATGTTATGCGATTTTAAAAAATCTCTACATCTAATAATGGTTAAAAAATTTCGATAAATGTTATATGGAATATGTAAATCCATGCAAAGAAATAATTTCCCGGGAGAGAAACCTGTGAATCTTACCACAGTTATATTAATGGCGAACCGGATATTTAATAGATAATTACTTCAAGATCTTTAATTTTTATTTGACAAAATTTCTAGTTTGGTTTTAATATCCCGATTTCTTTACCTGACTAAGTCTGTTGATAGGATGATAATTAGCCATGATAAAATGGTTAATATCAATCTTTAAGGTTAAATATAGGCCACACATTACCAACAAATTAATTCTATTATTACTTTACAAAGAAAATTATAATGCTAACACTGTTTATTCAAGAAAATTTAAGGCATTTTGCTAATATTTGTTTATTTTGATAAAAACAATTATGTTTTACGATTGGCAAAATTTTTAATAAACAAACAGTTAAGTCAAAACTTGAGTCAAAATTTGTTTGTTTAAATTTGATAATTCGTAACACATTTTTTTTCATACCTTAATAAAAAAATTTTACAATTTGCAAAAAAGCATTTTCGCGACCTGTATGTACGCCTAAGAAAACATCGTGACATTTTTTAAAATCTCTTGTTTTAAGGTTAGAACTATTACTAGTTGGAGAGGTTTTTCTTCATTAACGGCATATTTATTAGTAATCTATGTGACAAGAAATATCCTTTGTTTATAACTATACAGCTGCTATTAGTATTCTAGGACTTGAATAATTTTTGCTACCTTGAATCTTCCATTTGAGTAGTTCTCAGTTTTTTCTTTAAGTGCATGACAAAAATATAACCTACTTTTCTTTTTTTACATTATTTATTAAAAGATTGGTTCTTGGTAAACTCAAAAGAGTGCTCACTACACAATTATTTTCTAAACTAGTATTTAATTCGCAAATTGTATTCTTATAACTTAAAAGACCAGCGAGTTAACCGACCTGATGTGGATCTCAACGACATTCCACTTTTAGGCTTAATGATCAATATATAAATTTATAAAAACAATTTTCTTTTTAGCGACCATATTATTGCCAACGCCTTTCTTTCTGTTGTTAAGTAGTTTTGCTTTATGCTGGTCAAAAATCTATTCGCAAATTCAATTGAATTCTTTTGAAAGAATAATACGTATTGCATATTAATTAATCGGTATTCAAAATAAAATCGTTTGAAAAGTCTGCTTGTTTTAAGATATAAGTTTTAGTAAAAAGTTGTTTTAGTTTATTAAAACTTTTATGTTAATATTCTTTCCACCTTCATGCTGTGGTTGTTCTCTTCAGTTTACTTATTAAATGTACTACATTAATAAAATTATTATGTATCTTTTGTGTCAGATAAAAGATTTAAAAAAATGAGTTTAATTTCTTTTTATTATTTGGACAAGTCATAAGAAAAAATTTGAATACTTTCTAATGTTAACAAGTATCCTAAATATTTATCTTTGTACACATGAATCGACACTTTATGATAAATATTAAATTGTCTTTTTTTTAACAATAGTAAACAAAGCTGTTATAATTTTATAATGCTTTTTTTCATCTTCAGATAAGTCAATGATATCATCCAGGTATGCGTAAAGTACTATTTGAAAAGTTATTAGGATATTATTTAAGCAAAAGAGTATTTAGCTGAAATAATATAGCCCATTATAGATAGCAAATACCTCTGTCTTTTGGTACTATTGGTATCTGTTAGTACCTATTTTGTAAAAAAAACATAATTTGAGAAACATTTTTTTTATGTAATGAATCTCTTATTTGTGTATGCGGGTATGTATCACCTTTACAAGCCAAATTCAGTTTCCTATAATTTATGAAAATCCTGATGTCTTGATCTTTTTTTGGGATTATTACAACTAAAGACTGTGACACGTTTTAATCACCTTATTTGTAAGGCTTTTCGTATTTTAAAGGGTACATTTTAGAACGGTTTCATCTACATGTTGAATATGATATTTGACGATGTATGTAAGAGAGATTATGTGTTTGTTGGATTTCAGAAAATTTGTTTAACAAGTCATTAGTTTCAGGTGCTGCATTTTATATTCCTTGTTCGTACATCATTTTTACTTTTTTTTTAATTCGTTTTTCTACTTGTTTCTTAAAGAAATATATTGCGTTTAAGTCATTTCTGAAATAAAAACATCCAGTCTGCGGACCTAATATTATTACAAGGTTCATTATGCAATCTAAATTTAATAAAAAAACCTCAAAAAAATATCTTTGTTTTAACTCAATCTGATACTCAATAATGTTATAGTAACAAATTGTCTTTAATGCTTGTTTCACTGTTTTAACTTCTACAACAACATACTCCACGACTTTTTTTAGTGTGTACAATGACAAAGAAAACTTTGCCTTTAATGGTGATGTTAAAACCTAATGATTTTCTCTCATTTGCCTCAAGTAAGAACAAATTTAATTTCAAAATCATTACTTTAGTATTAGTAAATCTACTGTCGTCCCTATTTCAAATTAATTTTTAAGTGAGCCTACTTAACTCTTTAGTTGTTTACCTATGTTCTTCTATTTTTTGTCACTCCCAACCTTTCCTAGGTTAGTGTATAGTGTTTTATACATTTTATTAAATTGAAATTTCCATCTGTAAAATTCTATCAGGGATTTCTATCTGAGAATGTTTTGTATCTGCAATTTTGTTTTTATTTTTGTTTATGGCAAAACTTTTTTTTTACCTTCACAGCTCCAGATAATTAAAATAGATAGTAATTTAGTCAAAGATAGCGATTTCATCAAGTTTGAGTTTGTGTTGAGGTTCCTGGATATTAGAAGCTTTATTCAGATTATCCTAAGTAAACATTATATCTCCTGGATTCATGGCAAACATTTGTTTTTACAGTAGTCTCGGAAGAGATAACAATTGGTAAACAAAATTCGTGTGGAATATACACAAAGTCAATTTTCAACTATCCTCTTCCTTGTTAATCTTTGTCCTTATATACAGAAATAAAACAAAGAATAATCATCATAGACTACGTAACATCAGGCCATATTCTTCTCTAACACTTTGTTGTAAAAGAGAAGAAAATTATAATGGTTAATACGGTTATTACAAATGTAATAACCCCTCTTCTAATATAAAATATAAAATTTGACTTTATATAAAGGTAAAAAGGTCATAAAACTCCTTTTACATCTTCTACATTTACTCAACAGTTTATTTATAAGTTTAGTTGATATGTTGTCAACTATTGAATCTACATGAATCTTTAATATACTTTTATAATAAGCAATATGTTGCTTTATAATATCTTTTATTTTATGGTTTTTTAAAAACTACCTTTCTGATTTCTTCTTAAGTACATTTTTAATACTTGAAAGTGGTTTCAGGTAATCTTTGGCCATGTTTTAAGATTTAAACCTTGGATACTTTTCTACATAACTGTGACTTAATCTATTAAAAAGATAAATAGACCAGTAAGAGTATTCTTGTAACTTATACGGGAAGTTCTTAGAAATATGTCAATAGCATCCAGTAAGATTTTTATTTTCTCTTCTTTACGATCGCTAAATCTTGCTGGACATAATATATAAGGTTGATAGGATAAATTTAGATTTTTGGTTTTTATGTTTAAGTAAATATTTAAGTAAGTAGTGGCTAATTAAGTTGTTTGTAGTACTTTTTAACAGCTTTTCGGATACCTTTAACCCTGTCTTTATTGAATTTTAATAAAAATATCCTTTTTTACCTAAATCATTATTGTCTCATGTCAGTCTCTCTGCTGACCGTAGTTAGTACTTGCGGAAATTACTACTAGAATTTTCTGCTCCCCTGTACACAGTCCATGTTAGCATAACAGCTTCGTCACTTGAACATCTAACAAGGGATTTCTTGCTCCCTGTATCTTAAGCTCACTATTGCCTTATCAACTAAACTGATCTCCTGCTACAGGCTCGGACGCTCTTATACATTTGTAGTAACATCTAATCACTAGACTACTGAGTAGATGTTTAGGAATCAGTTAAAATGGCGTATTACTACAGCTTTCCCCCTTGTCCAAGGTTAGCTTTCTATCCTTGGACACGAAAGGGTAGCAATTGCGCATCTAAGATCATATAATGCATCTTACAATATTGATTAGGTTTTAGATTAAATAGATTTTTTGCATAACAAATTTATAATAATTTAAACAAAATGGTTAAATACATATGCATAGTACAATTACATAGAATATTAAGTTTTATTACAAAAGTAGTATTCAATTAATTATAAGTTTTTTTTCTCTTTGGACGACCTCTGCCACGTTTGGCCTCATTTTCTGCAGGTTGAAAGTCAAGTCGAGGTCTATTTCTCTTTCTTCTTGGGAAACGTGGGTTATCTTGTATTTCTTGTCCTGAATTGTGGTTGTATGGCAACAGTTGTGAAAAATGGACTTTGGAGATAACTTTGGTCTCCTCATTCGGTAAGGTTAGGTCGAATATTACCGGAAACACCTTCCTTACAATTTTATAAGACTCATCACGACCTAAAGCAAATTTTTTTTGTAAAATTTTTTAATTGATTACTAAGAAACTGTCCCTTTAGTAATACCAAGTCTCCCTAATTGAAATGCGGATTTTCTCCAATATCTTTAATTACCTTCGAATTATCGGATTAAGCCCTCGATAATTCTAATCATCACTCTAGTTACCTTAATATAGGTGTTATAGTAGGAACAAAAACATCTAGGTCTGATATCGGTTTAATGTCTAAATAGATATCCTCAGGAGTCCGCGTTTCATAGCTAAACATTAGTTTGTTTGAAGTAAAACCGGTCAACCTATTTTCGGCAGAATTCATTGATGATTGAAAAACTTCTAAATGTTCTGGCCAACCACTGTGATCATCTTGACTAGCAATACTAAGTCTCGTTCTAAGGTCCCTATTCTTTCTCTCCATCGGATTAGCTTGTGGATGATAGCTTGGAGTCAAAGACTAAGAGATGTTTAAAATTTCACAAAGCTGTGGCATTATGTGGTCCACAAACTGAGGGCCATTATCCGAGATGATCCACCTTGGTATTCCAAAAAAAAAAGAATATTTTCTTAATCAAAGTTTTTGCACATGATTCCGTGGTTGCCTTCTTTAGTGAAAAAAGAGAGACAAAAATCCACGAAGACCTAGATGTAGATGTTTAGGAATCAGTTAAAATGGTGTATTACTACAATATAAAATATTTCAATTAACTTTAATATAAATTTTAACATATGTATTAATTATATAAATATATTTTATAATATTTTTAAATGTTGAATAATTTTTACTAGTTTTGTTTTTATAAAAGATCGTTAGGTTTACAAAGTTTTAATTAAAAGTAATTTAAAGTATATAAAAAAAAAATTAATTTTATAGACGTTGATTTTAAATGTTTATTTTATTAAATTTAACATAATTTATCTAATAAGTGTAAAGGTAAGTTCTGTTTTTTTTTTTGTTTTTTTATTAAGACAAGAACTGAGGTTGATAAACTATGACTTTAATTTTTAATAAGGAACTATAATATAAATTAAGGTTTGTAGTCGTTTTGTAATTACGATATAAAAATGTAATTTTTTTTTTTTGTCATCTGTTTTTTCTGATTGGTTTCTTAACAAATTAAATAAATTTACATAATTAAAAAATTTGAAAAGCAAAAAAATTAGATTTTTAAAAAAGAAAATTTGAAGTTTAAATTTTATTTGATTTACGTTTTAAATATAATAAAAATTTGTTTTGTCCGTAAATTTTTAATTAAATGTAATGAATTTTTGTTTTTAATAAAGATGCCTCTGCTTAACTTTTTTTATGGCACATACCAATGAATTTTTTACTTTTTTTTTAATAAATCAGAAATAACTGAAATGTAAGATTATTTAACTAAAAATTAATTCTTTTGTTACTAATTAAATTGATTTGCTATCTGATTTAATTAATAAAATATTCTGATAGACCTTTTGCCGATCTTATAATTGATCGTTATAAGTAACTATTTGTGCCCTTACTTAAATATTCTGTTCTCTCATCTATACACGCTTTAGCATTGCTTAACGGCAATACTTTAATGCCATACAAGGAGTTCTCAATTTTTTGTACTTAAAGTTTACTGCTATACCAGTTATCTGGTCTACCGTAATAAGATCGTACGATATATTCACTCTAACTAAAGTTTGATAGTGCACATGATTAAGGATTTAAAGATAATAGTAATTTTACAACAATAATCTTTAAATTTTTTTTACACAAAAGTAGAAAAAATATGTTTTAGCGATTGATCAATCTCAGAAACACAACTCGTACTCCTCTTGAATTCTGAAAAAAAAGCAATCAAGAATTCTCCTTTGTTTAATCAGTCGCCTAAATAAGGATAGTTTACATCAAATCTTGACCTTTTTTCGTCTTATTTTGACCTTAAGCTAAAAAGGGTTAAAGATTTAATTAAATTAGATATTATTTTTTTATTTATTGTTTAATTCTTATGTCATTATTATCTCAAAGTTACTAACATTTCAGTTAAGTATTTAGTTTATAATCCTTAAGTCATACACCACTTTCAAATATGTTATTTTTAAAAACGGAGCTTGACTATACAAACATCATAAACGCTATATCTCCAAATATTGAGCATCTGCAAATATGTAGATTTTTATATATAGTTTTTTGTTATAAATTAAACAATTATTTATATGATTAAATTAACTTATCATAAATAAAAATTTATATATAAAGCTTTCTTTGATCTTGTATTATTTTATTTTATTCAAAAAATTTTAATAATTAGATCGTAATATTATTAGGTAATTAATTTAATTATTTAATCTAGATATTATAATAATTAGTATAATAAATATAATAATTTTAATGATACACATAATTTTACTAAATTTTCTAATAAATATATTTCCAGTTAATTATTAAATTAAAAAATATAATTATATGTCAGCTTTTACAAAATATTAATTTTTTTTTTTTAATATATAATGAGTTTAAAAGATAATCTAAGTTTTAATTTTTAAATTTAAATTATATAATTTTTATAAAATTTTCTTTGAAGAAAACTAACTTATATATTTATTAATATGTTTTTTAAGCACATGCAAAATTAAAACTGCTGTAGTAATTTATTATTATATTATTATATTAACTAATTAACTCTATCACTTAATCTCTAACACAACACCTACAGTTGCGAGAGTTACACTACGAATGTATAAGATCGTCCGATCCTGTTACTTCCACAGACGGGCAGAAGATTCTAGTGGAGCTCCAACTGACGTGTTAACTACGATCAACTACGGCGTTAATCGTAGGAGACTAATAGCTACTTCGAGATCCAGATAACATGGCCTGGTGAGGAATATAAAAGAATATGTTAACTACGATCAACTACGGAGTTGATCGTAAGAGACTAATAGTTACTCCGAGAACCAGATAACATGGCCTGGTGAAGAATATAAAAAGAGAGTGTTAACTAAACGAGGAGAGATATCTTGTCGGTCTAACAACGTGAAGAATAATTTAATCTGTAAAATCAAAAGCTACTTGTGTTATCAATAAAGAAGGGTTTATCAACCCGTTCTCTTGACTGTGTCACTTTATTTTGTCTAAGAACGGTAGATTATTCTGCTGTTGTTGTTGTTGTAATAACGTTAAAAAAAAAACTTAACAACGAAGTTACAACACTGCTTAAAAAACGTATAATTAAAATAATTATTATCAATGTTTGAAATGACTTCAAAAATCATTCATTTTAGATAAATAGATTTAGATTATAATTAAATAAAAAGTTAAATTTTTATTTTAATACAATTAAAACTCAATTAAAAATTAATAAAGATTTTAATTTGATTTTGAAGTAAAAGGACACGCAAAAGACGAAGGGTTTTAAACTCTGTGTTTATTAGTTAAGACAATAGGACAAAAACAAATTACAGTAAGTGGAACCTAATTTCTGGGTTGAGAAAACACACACTAACTCTAAAACTTCTTTAGAGCTTCTTACTAAGATTACCTAAATAACGTTACTATCACGAGTTGCCTATTTTAAGCATTTATATCTAGTACGTCAATATTAGATGTCGGCCGATAAGTCACTTCTACCGTTCCATTCCTTATGTAACAGCAAATTTACATTTACTATTGTATACAACAATAGATTTACAATTACTGATGGATGTTTTACATAATTACGGGAATATTACCTTTATCTT
The DNA here is from genome assembly GCA_025170145.1 of Pyemotes zhonghuajia. Taxonomy (NCBI): domain Eukaryota; kingdom Metazoa; phylum Arthropoda; class Arachnida; order Trombidiformes; family Pyemotidae; genus Pyemotes; species Pyemotes zhonghuajia. The sequence continues at coordinate 11,900,675 of CM045845.1, forward strand.
CTTACTGATCATATTACTAACGAGATTTCACCTTTAGATAGTTTTACAAGGTCATAGTGCCACATCTCTTTTTACTGTCTCTTAGCATCTCTGTTTGCCTTAAGTTTTAGTTTAATCAATTAGTTCAAATAATTAAATTCTACTACAAAATTTAAAATTATTGTTTTAAATTTATAATTATAATTTTTTGTTGTTTTATTTTTTTTGTATTTGATTCGAATAGAAGTTTGATAATGTTGATAAAGCCTATCTCTCAATTTCTTTAGATCAATTTTTTATTATTTTTTTTTATTTTTTAAATTAAATTTCAATTATACTAAATTTTTTTTTTTTAAATTAATTTAGTGTTAATGTATCACTTAAAATTTAATTTAAGAATATATTCAAAAACATTTTTTATTAATTACGATCATAAATTTTAAAAATTTTTCTTATACAAAATAGCTAAGAAATCACTTTTTACACTCAGATTTCTTATTTTTTAAATCTTTTTTTAAAATTCTTTTTTTTCAATTATAGTTTAATAACATGCCAGTATTATTTCAATTAGAGACCTTTATCTCTATCGCTAGCTAATCCAGATTTAGATTACTGGTTAGTATTACATTTATCTCCAGCTATGACTAGTCTTACAATTAAGAAAAAGGAGATATCTTTTTTGTTCGCTCCTTTAAACAATCACCAGCAAAAAATAGTCTAAGTCGTCACCTAGATTGAACTGCCGAGTACAACAATAGCGAATACCATCTTGGCCGCTAGTTCAGACTAAATACATTAAGAATTTATATCAATTCACATTTTCTATAAAAGGAAAAGAACTCTTCTTGTCAATTATTATGCATTCTTTTTGATCTTTTACTTGATTTTTATTTATTTTTATAAATATGAAAATTTATTCACCATAGTTTTAAATTGTTTGATTAAAGTATATATGTTAAAGCAGATATGTTTCCAAAGTAATTTTAATGTTGACTTTTTTTTGTCTAACTTTTTTTATTGTTTTAAAATGTGTTTTACACTTTTATTGTGTTGACATCTCGCATAGACTTAACTTATCCATTTTATTTTCCAACACTTTTTTTTCTTTCTGTATCTTTCTACTTTTATCCTCTATTTTTAGAACTTCGCAGTTTTTACTTTAAATCATAACCCATCCTTGGCGGCAGGAACCTTAATAAACATTAGAGAAATATCAAGTTTGCATTGTCCTTAACGTTGTCAAGAACCTTGAGTCTCATAACTATCTAAAATCTTTTCTTACTATCTTTTTTTTATTATGGCTTGAGTGACAATTTCTAACTATTGTTGTTGCTTGTAAAGCAACATTATTATTATCAGTTATTAGAAAGTGAAAAGACTCCTTTAAAAAACTGTGAAATCAGCACCACTATGATCATGTATTATTATAGTAGGATCTAAAACACTTTACGCGTTTGATTAACTTTTCCTAGTTTCACTTTTCTTTATTTACTAACGTTAACTTTAACTTTTGCTATATCTATCATTTCCACTCAACAAATTATTAACTTTTACTCTAATTTACTCTTAGTTGCCAAATATTCTACATTAATTCTTAATCAGCTTTTAAAAAAAAAAATCAACAATCATTTTTTTATCTATTTACATTTTATATTACACTTTATACATGATTATATTATACTATCTTTTTTTTCCAAATTTTCAGTTTTTTTAGTTATACTATCAATACACTCCATCCATCCTTGTCTTCTTATTACAATCTTACATTTCACTCATTTTTGTTTCTAAAATCAGAAAATAAAATAAAAAAATGAAAGGTTTAATTGTATTAAAACTTATCATTGCAATACCTCTCTTAAAAGAATAAAAAAAATAAAAAAATAGTTTTGTAATTATTTCAAAACTTTAACTTACTTATTGATACCTGTTCACTCTATCTATAATTACAATAATGAATAAAGTTAGATTCGCGGTTAAGGAAATAACAACGAAATAATTTATTTATTTTATTTAAGAAAATATAATTTTGATATATAAATACAACTATTATAAAAATATAAATTCAAAATTTATAAATTTTTGAGATTCTCATACAATTTTGGTACTATCACCTGAGTTAGGCGAAAGACAAGCCAGGCGATATTCTGTTATGGAAAGATGTTTTGTGCAAATAGCTGTAGCATTGCTACATCACTCTTAAAGAAAAAATGAAGATAAGAGAAAAGAAGTTTTAAGTTGATCACGTCTAATCTGGTGTCTTTTTCGGCACTCAGTCATAACTACGACTAATGCTTCATAATTTTATCTAATTTACTATTGTAAATATTTTAAAATTTATAATTGTTAAATATCTTATTACAAAACTTATTTTATTTTTATATTTTTTATTCATACAATACACACAATTTTTTTTACATTTTTACATTATTTACATATTTATTTATTCACAAATTCATTTACACAATTCACATTTACACATTTAATTTCTATTGTTCTAAATTTATCACACTGATATTCTTTTTCACCAATTTTTAAACTTCTATTTTCTTCTAAATTCAATCATACACGTCTTGTTTTCTAACCATCAATTAGACATTTAACCAATTACTCATCTAAAAAAAATAATTAATACTTTGTTTATTATTATATCACTTTTACTTACAATGTTTTTCTCACCATTCAATTTGTTAAAAAAAGCCTGCTTTGAATTTACACTACACTTACCTGATACTTACCTTTATATTTGACATAACTCCCAACAACTATACTTATCTTTTACACTGTACAAACATAATTATTATTAAATTATTGTCACCTATCTTGCACAAAAAAAGTACCTAAACAATAAAAAAGAATTATGTCTTATTTTTTGCCAGTCGAGTTTTGTTCTCAGACTGGCTCTGTTAACGGCATAAACTCTGCTGGAGCTGGGTTGTCAATAAACGACAATGGCCTAGTCACCGTCTTAAAAAAAAATACGAATCAGATGACATTTTACTTGTTGATTCGCGTTAAAGAATTCCTTACGATTTCTAGATTCGCCAGTGAAGTCACAAGAAATTATATTCGATTGCCCAAAACTACTGTATTTGTTAGTCATTCTCAATACCCAACAAACGTAGTTATCTTGTTAAGTAAAGGGATAGGATGTCTAACTGAACTTACATACTGATTTATCAAAAAAGTATAAACCAGTAATAGGATTTCTCTGATCGACTGGGTTAATAAAATTGCTTTCCACATTTTTATTAGAACTTGAAAAATTTGACCTGACAGTTGAATGACTTTATTTCGCAATTCTCAGATTTGCAGTCCTTCTGCATTGTCTGAAGTTTATAATTTGTTTAGTATAATTGTTACTGTTTGAGGTTGACATATTAGATTTATACTGATCACAAATCACTTAAGATTTTTTGACAAAAAAATAATGGACAATCAAACATAACAATTTGCTTATTTTTACCAAACTCAATAAAAAAACTCGCAAACAAAAATAATCACAAAATAACATAAGAAATATTATTTTTAGAAAATTAAAAGTAAAAATTCACAAATCATTCATTAAATCAAAATTCTTATGTATATCTGTCTTCCCATTTTACAAGCCCATCATACATTTTGATCTCTTAAGACCTAAAATACTCAAGATTGAAGTCAACTTAGATTAAAAATAATCCTAAGTCTGGTTAATTCTAATTTACCTTAAGATCTTTAAGAAACTAAAATAAGAAATGACAGTTTACAAAGACTAAATTTTTTAATATATATATTAAAATTTATTATAAAATAATAGTTATTTTTTTCTGCTTGTTTGCTTAATTTAAGGTTATACTACTATTATATTATATTTTATTTTTAATGAATAGTTTAGTTAATATTTTCATTATTATAACAATTTCGTAATACTTTTTTTTTATACTTTTTGCTAATGATGATATAGATAGAATTACAGTAACCTTTTTTAAGTCGATGTAAGATTTACTTATTAAAAAATGTATAAGATATTTTGTATTTTTAATACATAAATTGATATTTTTTTAAATTTAAATCAAATATAATATTTTTTGAATGTTTTAAATATATTTTTTAAAATTAAAAAAATTTTTTTTTTTTGTTCACAAATTAAAAATGATATCATTAAAAATAAACAAGAATTTTAACCTGTAAAAGCATTTTATTAAAAAAATACACTATCAAATTTGTATATAGATATTGAAAAACTGGTCAAAATTTTTAAAACAATATTTTTTAACACATTTATTTTTTTATATTTTTACTTTTAAAGTATAATAATTGCTGTTTTTAGTTTAATTTTTTTTTACAATTTTTAAATATTATTAAAATTTTAAAACTAAAGTTTATGATTTTAAAATTTCTATAATCATCATTTTTTTTATTAATACATTAATTAAATTTTTATTTTCTTTTAACAAAATAGTTAATTTTATTTTAAAATAATATTAATTTAATCTTAATATTTCAAAATTATTATTATTAAAAAAAAATGGTAAAAAAATATTACTTAAAAATTTTGAATTAATTATAAATTATTATTATAAATGTTTTTATTTTATTTTAATAATATTTTATAATATTTTAAATAGGTATCATTTTATGTAAATTAGTTGCGGGTTTAGAAGCTACGTCAATTTATGTATCTACATTTAGCATCATTGCCATAGCTTTGGATCGCTATAATGTAATTATCAAATCTAGATCGAAACGCTGTAAACCATTAAGATCTTTTGCATTAATTATTGGTATTTGGCTTCTAGCTATTTGGCTTGCAATTCCTCTTTTTTATTATCGAAATTTAACAAAAGAAAATGTTCGTGAACGATTAAAAAAAGAATTTCCTATCATAGGTATGTTTTGAATTTTTAATGATTTAACTAATTAAAAAACATTTATATTTTTTTTTTATTTATAAAAAATTTCAATTAATATTTTAATAGTTATTTAATTAATATATAATCAGATTTATATGTATACAATATAAATCATACTTATAAATCAAAATCTTAATTAATCAATAAATAATGCATAATTAATGATTAATTTAATTAAAAATGTATAATTTTTTTTACTTCCTTCTTTTTATTATTTAAGTATATTTGTAATTTGCTAACTAATTAATTATATGCAAAAATAATATTAAATTAATGTCAATGTTTATTTCAATAAAGTTTTAAATTTTCTTATTTTACAATATATTTTCTATTGTTTATTGGATCTTTATCTTTGTTAAGTTTTCAGTAATATAAAGTATCAAATAATTTGTTAAAATTTTTTTTCATTATCATTTAAATGTTTTTTATTTATTTTATTTTTTTGCATTCTAGATGTAAGACCTTGTTTTCAAAGCCACAGTCGGAATTTTTTTTTTAAATTACATAAATAAAATCTAAAAGGATAATGCTCATTATCCTCTATATTAATTATTTGTTTTTTATTTTTAATATTTCATCAAATTAAATTCTTCCTAAATAAATTGGTTTACTTCCAATTAATTTTTTTGTTTCAATTCATAATTTACTCAATTTATTATAATTATTTCTATTATTTTTTCAAAGATAATTAGGTGTGTAATTATTCTAAGATCACTAGGATTATTTAGTTTATTGTTAAGTTTTTTAAAAAATATCATTTTTACTTTTTTTATTTTTTGAGAAATAATTAATTTGTAGTGTTCAGCTACAATTATTTTTAATAAATAAAGACACAATGGAAAACAATCTCAAATAGATCGTATCTTTATTTAAATACTCAAGAATTTACAGTAATTTGAACAGTGATCTTTCGCTTTTGGTCAAAATCATACTCTGCCATTATTCTAACGCATTGCTCTTTTTAACCTGCTGTTCTCAGTTAGGTATTCATTATATCTAAAAACAGCTTGCTTTCGCTTTACTTGTTTACTAGAAATCACTTCAGCATCATAATTCACTTAAATTCAGATTTTCTTAGCCATTATTTCATGAATTTTAATACTGATATTAAGTTTAGACTGCCAATCTTTACTTTTAACTAACAGCAACCTAAACTTAAAACTAACCTTAAATCTAAACCTATAAACTACACGATTGCCAATTTAGAGTCCACTTCATCACCTAAAATTCCTATATAAAAAAAAAAAAAAAAAAATTTATTAATAGATTGATAATTAAGTCTTTAATCATCTACCTCAATAATCCCAGACTTTTTCACGTTTCTAAAGATAAAAAGGAAAATAAAACTTTTAGTTTTTGGTTCTTATATTGTACTTAACTCTTGTTTACACTCACCTAAATTACCTATATTGGATATAACACTTACCCACATAAACTTACTTTATGTACATTATGCAAACACTCAAAAAAAAAACTAATTAAAAAACCTACCTTTGCTTCTCTATGCAAATACTAAATACACTTACATAATATTCTACACGCAGATAAAAAAAAAATTATTATTATACCTACCTTTGTAACACTATCAAGAATAAAAACACTAAAAAGAAGTCATGTCTTTCCAGTGTATGGTTCTTGTAAAGCCAAAATGTAATAATTTTTTTATTATTTTTATTGTAATAGTTTCACTTTTTTCTATCTTTATTTTTAAATTTTTTAAATTTTAATTAGACATTACGATTCAAATCTTCTTATTAATTTAGCCCTATTTACCAAATATTTTCATATGAAATTTTTTGTTTAATTTTTATTAAAAGATCTTTTTATTAATAAAATATTCCAATTAAATTATTCTTAAAGTTTTTTTAATTAAATACAACATATATCCAATTTTAACTTTTTTATTCTACAGCTCTTTTTTTTTACCTTCTTCGTTTAAAGAAATAATGTTTTTATTTTTTTTTTTTAAATTCTGTTTTATTAATAAAAATTCTTATTTTAGTATATTTTTTTTTAAATTATTATTTATAATTAGATTTTTTTAGATATTAGTTTGTTGATATTTTTTATCAGTATATTTGGAATAATTTTAAACATTTATTTTTGTATTTTTTTTTATTTTTATTTTGATTTTATTTTTTCTATGTGGTCAACATTTTTTGTTTTTATAATTACTTGTTTTTGTTTACTAATTTTTGTTTTTGTTTTTTGAAATTTTTAAAATTTCATTTTTCATTATTTTTAAATATTTTCTATATTTTATTTATAATAATTAAGATATTTTTTTCTTTTTAATATGTTCTACTAATTTTTTTTTCAACATTTTTTATTTTTAAATTATTTAACTTAACTATGTCATTTCTCTTTGATTTTTTTATTGATAGAATATCTGTTTCATCTAAGTTATTGTTTAATTTAGCTCTTCTAGTCCAGTTTTTTATAATATCCCATATATTATTTATTTAATTTTTAATTCTACTGTAATCAAGCATAAGATATAGTTGTACAGCTTGATTATTTATTTAGTACTTTTAATAATCCATTTACATCTATGTTTACAAGCTCGCCGACAACCTTTGTAGGTGTTACACCACTTGTTAAAAACATTTACCTTCCTTTCGATAATCAAATTTTCAGCTGCCTTTATTATATTTGGTTCAATTTCAGCATCTTTTAATTCATTTATAATAGTTTTTATGATATACTATCAAAGTTTACTGAAATATCAACTGTTAAAATTATTAAATAATTGTATCTTTAAGACATTTTAATATGATTTATAAGATTGTTTAAGGCATGTAAAGTGCCATTTCCTATCTTTTACTGATTTGTTTTCAAATAAATTTTATCTAATAGAATTTTATTAATTCTGATTAGGAATAATTTGTTAAAGTATATGGTTATAAAGCCAAATAGATAATTATTTAGAGTTCCTTTTATGCTCGGTATATAAGAATCTATGTCTCATTTACTTAATAAGTCTAAAGAAAAGTTTTATAAGTGAGTAGTGAAATTAGCTGAGAATTCTAATTCGAACAAGGTGTAAAGGATAGTCTTGTAGGTAGATGCGTAAAGACTGAGTTGAATCATCAACTGTAAAGTCTGGCATGTAAACCTGTACCGGCATTAGACGGTTAATCCTGACTTTGTCGATAGATAGCTATGACTACTAGTTATATTACTATCTGAAGATGTCAACTAAAGGTCATATAACCAAATTACTTCTATATATGAATATTTGATTTTTCTCAGACTTAGTATTGTTACTGAAATAAGTTTACACATTTATATACGGATTATATAAAAGTACAAAGGAACTTAGACCTTTACTCTTCTAATTTATAAGATTAGAGTAAAGAAGTCTGGAATTGATAGAGAGACTGAATTGAGGACTTCACTTGAGTAAAAGACCTCATTTAAGAAGGTATTCGAAACAGTTTCTGAAAATAAAAAATAAAAAATTTAGTTTAAGTGTTTCCTTAAAATTGTGATTAAGACCATCAACAAAGTATCTACAGATGCCTAACAGTCTCCCAGATCACAGATCGTCCGTGGCATCCCAGCCAGTTGAACATAATTTTTTAGATATTTTACTATAAATGTTTATTAGAGTAATAGATCTAAGATCACTTGGATTGTTTAGTTTCTTATTAGATTTTTTAAAAAATATCATTTTACCTTTTTTCTATTTTTTGGAAATAGATCTTTAGGCAATAACTTTTTAAAAATTTCCATAAAATATTCTTTGTTTTTTTTGCATATTTTCTTTATTATTTCATTTTGAATTCCATCAGGTCCAGGTGCTTTTTTATTTAGTAAATTTAATATTATTTGATTTAATTTTTTCGTATTTGTTTCTTCTAATTGTTTATGATCTTTTTTATTTTTATGTATTTATCTAAGGTTTCCTTTATAAACATTACTTTGTGAGTATATCTTTCTTAAAACATTTGCATAATAATGGTAACATTCGCCAAAGATAATACTACATTATAATACTAATACCAAGTTTAGGTTGACATAAATAGCTACTGGCTAGTTGCACTCAAGTTATATGCATTATAATTTTTATACTTTTTACAACATCAACTTTAATCATATTCTTTCCCATCGTTATTTGTCTTTCTTTTTCTGTTAACTAACTCTAGTATTTAGATAGTATAACTTTACACTAGTTATATTTTTATTATTATAGATTGAAACTAAGTTTGACTTCAACATGAATAACAAAGGCATCATAACTATTTTTTATTCGTAATTAAGCATCCCTAAACATTTTTTTTTAATATCTGAAAAATATTTTATATTTTGTTTAAGTTACCTTTAACAATTAAATATAAATATTTATTTGCATAATTTTTTATACTAAAAAATATATAATTTTTAATATACTATTCATTTTTTTTTTTAATTAATTTATTTTTAGATACAATATTAAATGTTCCCAATGTTACAGTCGAACTATGTCATGAAGAATGGCCTATTCGAAATGGAAGAGCTATTTATTCAATATTTTCAATAATTGTGCAATATATTGTACCAATTATTTTATTATGTGTAGCTTATCTTCAAATATACCGAAAACTACAAATTCGTCTTAAACAAAAATCGGCACGTACACAATTGGCTGAAAATAAAGCAACTGAACGAAATCGAACTCATCGTGCCAATTTATTATTAATTAGCATTGCACTAATATTTGGTATTTCTTGGTTACCTTTAAACATTTTAAATATTGCTTGTGATCATTATGCACTATTTGAAAATCCTGCTAATTTTCGTATTGCATTTGCTTGTTGCCATATGATTGGAATGAGCAGTGCTTGTTTTAATCCTTTCCTTTATGGATGGTTAAATGATAATTTTAAAAAAGAATTTCTTGAAATTTTATCTTTTTGTCGTCAAAAAAATACATTGATCAATACAAATAACATAGGGCTTAAAAATAATCAAACTGGAGTTGTAAGACATTTTAAGAACAATTGCTTACCAATAAAAGATAAACAAACACAAATTTTATCATCTGTAAAAAGTTCAGATTACAATTTACAAACCAAAATATAAAAAGTGCCTAAAAATTACAATTTTTTAAAATTAACTATATTTTGTAGATATATTTATCTACAAAAATTAAATTAATTTTAAATTTTATATAATAATTTTATTAAAAAAAAATAACATAAATTATATATTAATTATTTAAATATAACTTAATATTTGTTACAAATAAAAAAAAATTTAATGATGTAAAAAATAACTAAAATAATATTAATAAATTGAAAATATTTGTTGTTTTTTTATAATTTTTTGCATTTTTTTAAAGAAATAAATTTATAAAATTAAAATAATTTAAAAAAAAAAAACAGTTTTTGTTAAATTAAATATTCATTATTATCAATAATTTTTTTTAAAACATTTAAGACTAAGTTATTAGTATTATTTATTTTTGACCATTTTTCAAAATTAGTTTTATCTAATTATTTTTCATATTATATCTTCTAAATATAGATTAGATTATTAAATTTTTTATTTAAAATTAATAATTTTGGTAAAAGTGTTATCAGTTATTAACATCAAAATTCTAAACTTATAATACAACGTATTAAATAATTAAATTATTAATTATTACTATATTCTCAAATTATCTTAAATTTTAATTTAATTTTTTTAATCATTTATTTTCTTAATTGTTGGAGTTGAGAGTTGGCGCATCTTGACCCGACACTTGAGCTTAGTGCGCTTATCCCTATTACGCTACAAAAAACTATGTTAAGTCATTGTGTGAGCTCTATTTGCAATTGTGGCGAGCCAATATGACATTCAGTTTTAACTTTAGCTTCTCACATGAATGAAACCGAATACTAACAAAAAAAAATCTTTATAGATTTTGTTTAAATTACAGTTTACGATTAAACTTAAAATTTTGACATTTATATTCAACTGTTTTCATAATAATGTTGTTATTATAATAACTAATTAAAAATTTAAATATTAATAAACGAATATAATTGTTTAATTCATGCAAAATCAATAATTTTTGTTCAAACTAACAGGATTTCCTGTATTTTATTTCATTTAGGACTAACCTTATTAATAGAGTAAAAGCCTTAGCTATTTTATTCATAACTTTGAAATAAGGTGTATTTAGTTAAACATAAAACTCATATAATTATTTGATGTAATAAGACAATCGTACTCTATTTTAATTGACTAATTTTTAAGCGCAAAGATAGATTTTTAATTTTTAATCGTAACCCTAACTATATATTGCTTAAGGATAGATTATTAGCAAAAATCGTACTCTTAGCTTTAATTTTTTAGGTCTTTTAATTGATAGATTAGTCTTTAGTCAATTCTTATGTTTGAAGTTTTTTGCTTAACTCTATTTTTTGTAAACATATTACTCATTATCATTTTGTGATATATGAATAATAGAGAATAATTTACATTTACACCTATTAGTTTATGAGTAAGAGTAATGTTGTAAAAAATCTGTATTTTTAAAGAAAGGATAAAAAAGGGTTTTCAACCCGTTGTGTTGTGTTTTTGTTTCTTAAGTTTAATTCATTTAAATTTAAGAGTATTTTAACTAAGATCCCAATTTAAACTACTTTAAATTGTATAATTCGTAAAATGGACGTCTCCTTTAGTTCTGAGTCGAATTAGGTACCAAGGACCTCTGAACAATTTTTATTATTATTATTAATAATTGGCGATGGCCATTGAATGTATTGATCTATTGCTATTACCCTTAAGAATGAATTTTTAGTAATTTCTGACAGTGATTGTAACAATCTATTGATATATGCATCCATGGTGTCCTTATAAAGTTTTCTTGATGTCAAGATTTGATTTGGAGACATTTTTGGTGTATCCAAGTGAATTGTTTGATGTAATATAGTACTGTGATGTTCATTTTTTAAAAAAATCTAATAAAAATTTTGAGTTTTTGAACTATTGTATGTGAACTTTTGATAAATATGAATTCAAATTTTGTGAACAAAATGCCCAGATGAATGGCATAATAAAAATTTCCATTTACTTTTGTTAGGGTCACCAGTACGTGTGGGATGAAACTTCTAACTAAAGAAAATAAAATACAAATAGATTAATCAAGTTAGTTTTATTATTAAAAAGACGTACAAAAGTTAAATTTCATAAATAAAACAGGAACGTATACAAAGGGTTTTATATCACTGGACATTTTCCCAGATGTTTAGAATGGATTACGTTTAAGCAGGGTAATTCTCAGATTCTATTATCCACGTTGGATATTTGTATCGTCATTAAATTTATTTCCATTTTAAAAAACGATATAGAAACAGATTATTATGAAGTTTGGTGATTAAAAGGTGATAATGCGTGTGTCCGGAATTCTGAAGTTTGCATTAAAAAAACCTTTTCATCGAAAAAACATTTTTTTGATAGTTTTAAAGCGCAATCACAATTAAAAAGCAAGTGAATCTGTCAATTATGGTTAGGACATATTCGTAACCATCAACAACTATGAAAATCTTTACAATATTGTGTGAATCTTTGTACGGAAACTGTAATGCCAAAAAGAACCAGCCATTTACACTTTTGCATTTTTGTTGTTTGACATTTAACATAATGTTTTACCATGTATTGTTATTGTAAGAATCTAATCTTAAAACTAAAGGCACTACAATCCTGCCATGCTGTCGTTTAGCAGATTACACAAACAAGGGGACAAAAGGGAGAAGACAAAGATATCTGATTTCTTGTACTTAAGTGTATAAGACGCGTTGGTCTTTATTTCCAATAGTTATATGTTTTTGTTAGGCTAGAAAAATTTTCACTTTATTAATCTGATAGTAACTTTTATGATCAAGATGAAACCGGAACTACATTTACGCATTGCTTCCGATACACACAGTTGCTTGACGATATCGTTGAGCTAAAGTTTAGTAATTCTTTAATAGTCGATAGTGGGGAAAAAAGATATTGAGTTGTTTTGAATAGAGCATCTGCTACAAAATTATGTTTACCGCTAATGTGCTTTACATCATTTGTATATAATAGGATAAACTGCAACTTTTTGAAGCATCAACAAGTGTTTTGTGGTGTGTAAATAGAGTAAATTTGCAACCTTTCTGTGTTTGTTAATTGAAATGTTTAATAGTTTTTTAAAGCTAGTAGTTTAGACCTAAACCTTAAACTTAAACCTTAATGCGCCCTAGTTTGCCTTAATTGATATCAGTTTACGACTGAAAAATCTTATAGGCTCTCAATAAAGTTGTTTGCTAACGCAAAGTAATTGCAGTAACAAGATACCTATACCAACGTTACTGGCATCTACAGTTAATGAAAAGTTAGTTTTAGAATTAAGATAAGATAGAGTGCAGTCTTAACTTAGTATCTTTTTGATCTTGTTGAAACCTGTTTTAACTTCATTAGTTCACTTTACTCTTAATAGTGTTTTCGCCGATATTGCTAGTTACAATCAATTTTTAAAGTAAGTGTTTCCATTTTTATTTTAATTTTCCAGAAAAACTCATTTAATTTAAATAAAATAATCAAGTATTTTGTGCGATATTATTTTCAATAGTTGACATTTTATACTCCAAAGTTATATAAGAAAACTCAATACAATTTGAACCTTACCAAGCGGGGCTGCTTTTGCTTTTTGTGTGTGTGTGTTATTTGCCCGCACTCAACTCTTATATGTGCTTTAAGACAAAGAAGTCACAAGACACCATTCTGGTAAATTGAGGATTAACTACCCTGTCTAACTAACCGTCTGTCTAGCGGTTCCCAACACTTTGTTACAGAATCGTGTTTCATTCATATAATAACGCTCTCCTTAGCAATAAAAATAAGTTTGAACTCAAAGACTTAGTTAATATATTGACAACCAACTCTCTCGTAGGCAGATAACATAATATGATCTTTCTGATTCTAATCTCTTCTTGTGTAAACGCTAACCTCATTCGATAATGTCGGCTCTTAACTTGAGTACTTCCACCTAAGATTGACTCGATAGCTGCCTGGTTATTATTGTAGATCTTTATTGTAGATCATTTTTTATATAATTCACATCTATCAATATGAATTGTATAGCCGTTATCTCTGCTTCACATGTAGATTGTGCGACAGTTGACTGTTTCCTACTAAACCATCCTACCAGGCAGTTTCCATAAAAAATCCATAAATCTCCTGCAAAGTCTGCATCGGCGTATGCCTTCATCTCTGACTTTCTATCAATTTAGATTATTTTGAGGTTAGGAGTTGATTTCAGATACCTCATCACTCTTTTAGCTCTTGTCAAATCCTCTTCATTAGGGGTGGACATTTTCTTACACAACACTCTTATTGCATAAGAAATATCAGGTCTAAGAACATTCGCCAAATACAATAAGGCTCCACTATCTACTGATAAAATTTTATATCTGTTGGGGTTTCTACGACAGGCTGATTTCTATCTATTAAGACAGGCATTGCTACACCTTTGACATTCTCAAAACCATTCGCGACCAAGAACTCAGTTATATATCTGTGACCATTCATTTCCAGTGTCGAATCTTTTCTGTTATAGTTAATTGTTATTCCAATAAATTTCCTGACCTCTCCCAATAACTTGATATCAATTCTTTTCCGTAATTCCAACACCAATGCGTCCACCTCATCCTGAGTCCGGCTTATCACGAGAAGATCGTTCACGTACACACCAATCGCTATTCCTTTCTTTATAAACAGACAACTTTCACTTACTGATTTTCTAAAGTGGTTTTCAACTAGTATGTCAGTAATCTTCACATTCCACTGTCTTGCTAATTGTTTCAATCCATAAATCGCTCTATTGAGCTTACATGCCATATTACTCGGGATGTCAGAAAATCTTGGAGGTTTGAGATAGATGTTCTCTTCTATATCAGCGTGTAGATAGGCCGTCCCGATGTCTAAATGCGTAATAAACCACTTTCTCTTGGTAGCATATGCCAGCATGATTCTTAGTGACATCATATTTGCCACAGGTGCAAATGTCTCACCAAAGTCGATTCCAGGTCTCTGTCCACACCCCTTTGCAACCAATCTTGCCTTAAATCTCTTTGTACCTTCTGGATCGAGTTTATCGTTCAGTATCCATTGGGTATTGATTAGTTTCATTTCTAATGTTCTCTCGACCAGGGTCCAGAAGTTATGACTTTAAATCGAGTCCTTTTCTTTCTGTATGGCCTCTCTCCAAGAATCAGACTTAGGTGATACCAACGCATATCCACATCTAAAATCGTATTTATTAATGATATTAAGAAAGATCTCATCTTTTCCCTCCTATCTGGCACATGTGAAGGTTTAAACGACAAGAACTTTATTTGAGCATTCAGGTGTTTTTCTCTAAATCTTTTCAATTCTCCCTTGTTGAGATACACATGTCTAGTCTATATATCTAATTCTCATGATCCATTAAATTTATTGGTTGATCTTATATCTGATTGTTATAAGTAACTAACTGTACCCCTAATTAAATATCTTGTCCAGCGTTTGTACGTAGTTTAGCATTGCATAACAGCTTTGTTACTTTAATGTTATACAAGAAGTTCTCGTCCTCTTTTACTTAAAAATTTCTATTATACAGCTATCGAATCATCTGCCATAAAATCACGGTAGCTTTTAGGCGACTAGTGTTTTACCTTTATTTTATAGCGCGCACATTTAGGAAAATCTACGGTTTTCAACAAAAATTATATTTTTTTCAGAAACAGACCATCAATTATTTCAAATAATTATTTTATTGACATCAATTTAAAATATTGATAATATAAATTTAGTTTTTAAAAATAAATAATCTGACTCTTAAATTTAATAGATTAGATCAAGTTTTTTGAAATTAAATTTGACATAGTTTTTAGATAAAATAAATTTTTCTTGATTAATAAATTATATATTAATAATATATTTTCAATATTATATATAATAAATTTTTATAACGTACTTTTAAAAACTATATTTTAAATAAATATACTCAAAAGACATTTTATAGCTTTTTACATTATCTTCTATATTTTATGTATTAAATTAAAAAGTTTTACAAAAGTAAAATCACAATTAGCACACTATCTATCAAACTATTATATTAAATTAGTAATTTTTTACAAATCATGTTTTTTAATTATTAAAACCAATTAAACAATATTTAAATTATTTTTTTGTTTGGTTTTCCAATTTTTTATATCTTTTGACTATACCGAATGAAAAACCACACTATTTATAATATAAAAAATTTAAAAAATAAATTGCGTGATTTTTTAATTAAACAGTTTCAAATATATTTAACACAAAATTAAATGATTTTGTAATGATGATTGTCATTAAAGCTTCCATAATCACATCATATTGCAATATTCAATTATTTAAGTTAAATAGATCAGACTAAAACATAATCATTTTTTACAATTGTTTTTTTTTATTCACGTATTTTTTATTTTTTCTTTTCTGTCCTATATTATTAACTAAAAAATTTCAAATTTTTATTTGTTTTTAACAAATATAATTTCATATTTAAAATTAATTGTTTGTCATTTTATAATATAAAAAAATAAAAATAAAATATTGTATATTTTGTATAAGAATGCAGTTTTTTTATTGTATTATGCATTTATGTATTATTTTAAAAATCTATAAATAAAATGAACAAGAGATTAAAATTTTGGTTTACTGCCTAACCTTTTATTTAAAACGTAAAAACCTTTTCATTTATAAATACTTTATGTATACTTGAATATATACAAAATAATGTATTTTTGATGTTTATTGAAATAAAAAAAATCTAAAGAAACATTTTTACTTTTTCTTTGGTTTTCTATTGACATAAAATTAAAAATTTTTTTGTAAGTTCAGATTTTGATGTTTTGACAACAATTTTTTTATTATAAAATTCTATAAAAAAAAAGTATAAATAATAAAAACTTAATATTTACAGGTTTAAACAATTACTAGCATTTAAAAATTTTTAAAAAATAAAAAATCTTACTATTATATTATTGTGCGCTGTGTTAAAATATGAATTTTATAAAAAAAAAAAAAAAGAATTTTTAAATCATGATTTATCATAGTTACTATAAATTTATTTTTAGTTGATGATCACAAATATTATATTAAACAAAATTAATATTAAATTTAACAAACTATTCAATAATTTATTTAAAATCAAAGAATAACAGTAATAGAGAAAAAATTTAATTACGCTGTAAAGCTTAATTGTTGCGAAGTTTACTAAGATTTTATTTCAGCTTCTTAAAATAAAAATGGCAAACCGAAAACGAGTTTAGAATTCTTCTTTGTTAAAAAATTAGACTATATTTTACTGAGCAACAGTTGAGAATCTTGTTAGAACAACTTACCATTACTGACCCCAAAAAATAATTTTAAATTATCCACAAAAAGATAATGTTCAAATGTCTTGACCGTGTCTTAATTATATTTTGATTTTTTTAATTTTACCACATCTACCCTCACTTTAGGATTTTTGAAGATTATTTTACTTTACTGTTTCTTACATTTTCACTAAATTTCTTACTATTACTCATTTTATTAATCTATCCGGCCAATCTTGCTTAACTTTTATTAGTCACAGTTTCAAAAATCTTTTTGGCCGGTCTTCTGTCGGACCATTGTTAATATTCAACTTTCCTTTCATCTTCCGCCCATCTCTAATTAATCCCATAATGACCTAAAAGATCAAGGTTCTAATAACATGCAAGTAATACTTCATTTATTACATTTAACAAACCTTATTATATTAGCTTCAGAACCTTTAAAAGATAAGATAATCAAAATCGAATTCAACTTAGATTAATAAGCCTAAGTCAAGTTAATGCTACGTCGATTTAAGATCTTCGAGAAATCTTTATAAATAACAAAGTAGCAGCTTTACAACAATTACATTTAAATGAGAAAAATATATTTAATGAAACTAAAAATCAATTGCAAAATATTATTCTAGGTATTTGAATAAAATTTATTATTTATTTAAATTTAATCTATATTTTTTACAATAAAAAAAAATTTAAAAAACAAAAATATAATAATTGCTTATTTTTTAATTACTGCTAATGTAGTTTGTACAATAAATAAATCACAAAAACTTTAACTAAAAAAAGATTGACACTCAAAAATGACAATTCGCTTACTTTTATTTTTTAGGTCAAGAAATAACTTGTAAAATAACGAAACAAGAATATCATAAGAAATTTTGACTTTTAAAAATTGAAAGCATGAACTCACTGATCAATCTTTAGATCAATTCTTTTTTGTATCTTTTTTTAAACATTAAAAGTTCTCCTAAAGTTCAATTCAACTAATTAATAACGTCGCAATGTCATTCTTTCTACAATAATGACTTATAAAATAGACGAAATTACTTTAAGTCTAACAAACTAACTCCTTTTGTTACTCATTTTTCAATGTTTAATTTTAAACATCTGCGCTATCTTTGCTTATCTATGTTTGGTATTTATCACCGAATTTAAACCCAAGCTTAATTAAATAGTACAGACTGAATTTAAGGAAATATTAAACGACTTGCAACACTACTTTAATTATTTTTGTCAGTCGCTATTTATTGACAACTTAGATACTTAGATACTTGGTTGCAAA
Organism: Pyemotes zhonghuajia; assembly: GCA_025170145.1. Taxonomy (NCBI): domain Eukaryota; kingdom Metazoa; phylum Arthropoda; class Arachnida; order Trombidiformes; family Pyemotidae; genus Pyemotes; species Pyemotes zhonghuajia. The sequence goes on from CM045845.1 coordinate 11,919,160, forward strand.
CGGTAAGACATACCTTCTTTTTAATGTTTGTGTTATTTTTGGAGTGAGTGTGGTAAATAATATTTTGATTTAAATATTGTTTGTGTAAGATGAGAGGTAAGTATAAGTATAGAAAAGCTATGTTGGTTACAAATGAAAGTGTCTAGTAAGTATAGCAGACATAAAAAATTAGGTTTTTTTATTTTATAATTAAAAAATAAGAAGATATGGTAAGTAATAATGGTATAATGATAAACAAATAATAATATTTTTTTTTTTTTTGTATGTGATAAATGGTGAAAAAATGGATCAACATGTAATGATGGTAGTGATAGCATTCATAGAAATTTGGAGTATGATGGCGAAGAAAATTGAAGTGAAAATTTAGATGTAAAGGTGTGAATGTGTTTGTGTAATAAAAATATGTAAGGTGTTATGTGAAATAAAGATATAATGTATATAGTGTAAATAAAAATAAAAATGTTGTATACACTATATAATTGTGTAGTTATTGTAAAATTATAAAACAATTGTAAAGGTGAATTAGATGGTTTAGGCTACTAAGAAATAGAAATAATAGTAAATAGTTAAAAGTAGTGTTATATAACTTAAGCTTATCATCTTATCTACAGTATTGTTTTCATCGGTGTTATTTTTGACTATTATTTTTATCCTATTGCGCCAAAATACCTTTCAAGGTCAAACCCCCAAAATTTTTATTTGTTTTTGTGCTTTTTGTGTTTTCTAATTATATTCTTCTCATTTTCAAATTACTCCAGCTTCAGATCTTTCATTATCTACTCAAAAAAAAAAAATAAAACAAAAAAAATTCATTATATATTAATCATCACTCTTTGAGTGCCTATGGCTTAGAAAATGTCTGCTATTTTAATTTCAAACAAGAAAGCTACATCTATCTGCTTTAAAAATTCGTCTGATTAAGACACAAGTTAAAATTTCTGCTATGACCTTCTCCTCTAAAGCCAAGTCGGGATCTGATCTAATCCAATTCTCCACCCTCCCTTTATAATCGTTCCTTAACCCGTTTCCTTTTCTTTTTGTCTATTTCTAAAAATTCTTTTCTCCAATGTTTTCGTGCTGGATATAGCAGTTGTTGTCGCTATGGATCAAATTAAGAACTTTGCTAGAACATCGTCGCTTCGTGATAACAAGCACAAGATCATCGTTTAACTTTCAGTTTTATATCATATATGTTTCTCATTGTATTTAATCTTATGTTCTAATAAACGGTCCAGATCCTAACACACACTTTCCCTTAGTTTCCATCTTAGCATCAAGACTAAAACAAAAACCTAAGTTCCATGCTGAAGCCAATGGACTTATTCCTCAAAAAATTAGATAGGCCAAACTTAAATTTCTACTTACTATCGCAACCGATAAAAGTCTTGGGTTGGCCAATTCTAATGACTTCATGCCAAAATTATTTTTTTTTTTATTAAAATTTTTAATTTTAATTTTAACTCATTTATTGTAGAACCGAAGCTAACATTGTGGGACTCTACTAAACATGAAATAGTAGACATAGGATGTAAAACCTTTTATTGAAGTTCATAAATATTTGATCTGCGACAATTTTAATCATTGCTCTAATAGTTTATCCTGTTCCAAATCCTTGGCCTGTTCATATTGTGTCGAAGCCTATGATTTCCTTAACCTGAGCAGGTCTTAATTCCAAAGACCATGCAGCATATTCAAGACCCTGTCTCCTTTACGCCAAGGAACTAGCCAGATTTAGAACTATTTTAAATGAGTAATTCCATTAAGGTAGTGTAAATTAATTTAGGTAGCTCTAAACAAACGGTATCCTCTTTTTATTCTCCCTTCCACCATTGACCTCGGTTTGAGCTTATTCAAAAACCTTATTGCCACAACCGTATTAGAAGAATTGATGGGACCAACATTCTATCCATTCTAAACTTTGAAGGCAAATGTCGAGCAACAGTAGCAGTTTTTGATAGGCCTCTTAAAGTCGAACTCTTCAGATTCTGATTTCACCTGTGTTCGTACAACTTAGAACTTAGAGGTAACTTAGAATCTATAATAGTTAGCTATTACATTCCCTGTATTTAGAAGACTCACTTCTTCTAAGACAGCTTGAATCTTGTTCGTACTTTGCTAGAGATCATTTGAACCATTATAGCTCTGTCTGAGGTGACATTTGTGAATTTCGTTTAAGCAATTGTCTTGGCGCTCAACTTTTGAAAATCTAGACAGTTTTCTGTCACTTTAAAAAAACTAATTTAATATGTGTGGTATATATAGCATGAAAAAGTTTTAAAAATTTTATTGCTTCGGTTATATGAAACGCAACTTTAATATAAAAAAATTTAAAATAAAAAAATAAGTTTACAATCGACAAGATTACATTATTCTGTAAATTCAAGTAAAAAAATAAAATCTTGATTCAACTTTAAATCAATACTAGGTATTTAAAAGCATATTTTTTAAATAAAAAATAGTTTCAATATTTCTGATAAGTTAAAATAAATCAAGTTGCATAAATTGTGTTTTGATAAATAAATCTTTAGTTTAAATTATTACATCAAAGTCAATTTGTTAAAAATCTTAAAAAAATAATTGATTAGTAGATTATTAATCAATTTTGACTAATTAATGGTTATTAAACTTTTAATTTTTTAATTTCAATTCTCAATAAAACGCAAAACATCAAATAAAGTGATAGTATATAAGAACTAAAGAAGATAAATCTAAACACAGTAAGCTATAATTTTCTTATAATCCCAAAAGAATAATTTTATCTTTATTACTTTTTAAGGAATATAAATCGTAACATAAATTGCTAATATATTTATAACATAATAAAATCTTTAAAAAAAAATTTATAAAAATCTATCGTTTTAAGTTTTAATTATTATTGCTACATTGCTTCATTTATCTTGAGAAAACAATTTTTTTATAGTTTGTTCATAACTAGGTTGCGATTAAAACAAATTAGTCATTAGATGTGAGTGAGTTTATTATAAATACGACAATGATATATATAAATACATTTATAAATATGACATGACGAAAAACAGACACTTTATAATAATAATAATTGCATGATATAAAGCATTTCTTGCATTTAATTACATAAAAAAATTTAAAAAAAATTTACATTATTTATAAATAAACAAATTTAATCAAAAAATTATAATATAAATCTTGAATAAATTTAATTGGTTATTAAATTAATTTTTAGAATCCTTTTACTTGATATTGATAGCTTTATTTATTGAAGTTTTAAAAGTAGCTGGACCGTTTTTAGCCTAATAAATATCTTAATTAACTTGTAAAACTAATAAAATATGAAAAACGCAATATTATCATTGTCAAATTAATTCAATTTTTAAGGTCAATTTTAATCTTTTCTTAAAAAAAATATCAGAAAAAAAAAACAATTTTTACTAATTTTTATTTTGTATATACAAAACATATAAGCAACTATTGTTATAAATATTATATAAAACATTCATAACTTTTAAATTTGTGTAAAAAAAAATTGTCAGTTGTATTTTTTTAATTTTACAAATGAAAAATTATTATTAAGAATTTTTTTTACCATTTATTTAATACTAATTTTTTTTATTTTTTTTTTAAAGTTTATAATAATACTAATTATTTTGCAAAATGATTTTGAAATAAGCCTACTTAAAAATTTAAGTATTAAAAAGTATATTTTAAGAATATTATTTTGATATGAATAATTTTATAATTTAGTTCATGTAAAATTGCTAAGTTTCTTTGATAATGATGAAGTAAACGAAGCTTTGATAATTTGTTCAAAGTCAATCTAACAGCATATACATAAAAGTTCATTTTGAAAGTAAAGTTTTAAAAAGTTTTAAAATGATGAGTTTTTACTATTTTTTTTTTTTTAAAAACAAAGATTTGCAATAAAAGGTATTAATATTAAAATAAATAATTTAAAAGTAATTTTTAAACTTGTAGCGTGATTATTTTACTTTACAAAAATTTATAAAAGTACCAATTTTATTAACTTATCACTATAGTTTTTTAAAGATTCAATAAAAATATTTTTTTTAAAAGTTAATGAGAAAGGTAATTTCGACATCAAACTAATATATCATCTAATCTCTATTTAAAAAACAATTAAAAGTGAATTTACAAAAATCATTAGGAAAATGCTAATTATTGAAAAAAAAATTGCTAAAGTTTGTAGTTTAGAATCATTTCAAATAAATTTTATTGGCATTTCAATTTATAAATTATTATTAAAATGATTTTTTTCTAATTTTTTGGAATTAAATTAATAATTTTTATTTGACTAAAAATTGATTCATTATTATTAAAGATATCAGTGCTTAATATGAACCTGTAGTTTAAGTAGATGATTTTTTTTTAAAGTTAGGTTTTTGTAATTGTAAGCAATAATTTTTTTTAAAATTACTAGTGTTTAAATTAAAAATAAAATTCTTAGTGGTAGAATCTTTATGTGTGTTTTTGATAAAAATAAAATTTTATAATCATTTGGAAACGTTTATAAAAAAAATTGAGCAAAATTTAGGAAATAAATTAAAAGTTTAAAATTATATGTATTTAAAAAACATTACTTATTTTGACAATGAATTTATTATAGTTAACGTTAATAGAGTTGTTTTTTGAAGCTAACATGGTGTTATAAAACCGTCATTTTAATCTTAGTTTATTCTAAAGGTGAATCAGACTTAGGATTATTATCGTTAATCTAAGTGGATCTAGATGTTGAATATCTTAGAACCTAAGGAAACATAGGCCTGTTATAACAGCAACTTTAAATGCGGTATTTGATGTAATATTTGCACATGGACTTAAGTAAGATAGACGGAAGAACTTTAGATCAGTCAAAGAGATGTAATGAAATAGTGAAAATGCAATAATGAAATGAGAGAAAAAGTTTTAAAATGAGAACAATTAGAAATTTAACTGAATAAAAAAAGATTTTATGTTTAAGATTTTAAGTAATAAAGAAGGTTTTTAAAGCCGTTGTCTTTTGTCGTTTCTTCTTTCAGATGTATTCTTAAATTGACATATAAATATTAAATCAGAACCCGCTTACTTTTACTTAACCTTGGGTGTACTTATAAAATGTAAAATAACACAGAAAATTAAAAAATAGACTAAAAAATATATTGATCAAATCAAAATTTACCAGTAAGGTTGTGAACAAGTAATTGGCTAAGCCAACGCAATGACTGAAAATTTAAAATATACATTGTAGGTACCAACAATCAGGTTAGTTTTTGAACTCTATTAGAAATACAAAATACGAACTTTGTAATCTAATTGATCCGAAAAATTCCATCACTGATTTAAAGTAACAAGTAAAATAAATTTAACTAGGCACTCTATTCCTTTACTTAAAGAAAATAACTATGTTTGTTGGTCATTGGTAATGACTAATAATATATACTAGTTTTTAGCAATTAAATATTATTTCTTGTAACTTCACAAGCAAATTAAAAAATTGCACAAAATTTTTTAATCAAAAACAAAGTTTAGCAGTAAATTTGAACAGTTTAATTTAGCTAAGGAAATCTGGATAAAAATAAATAAAAATTATAAACATATTAGCCTAGTTAGGTTATTTAATTTTTTAAAGCAGTTATAAAAATGATTCGTTTATTAAATTTAGTATTTTTGGCTGTAGAACTAAGACAGATTATGATCGGAATCAAAAATGTTCGTCCAAGTTCTAGTTCTTGTAGAAAAATTTTACTTTAGAATTTAAAATTTTAAAATTTTAAAGAAGAGTTAAAAAATTATAAATCGCACATTTATTTTCGAAACTGGAATCAGTAGAGATATACTTTGCTGATTTAGAAAGAAACGCAAAATTAAATTTTTTTAAATTCAATTACGGTGAATAAACAAAAAAATAGTACTTGTAAAGACAGTAAAGATCAGTAAAGAAAACAAAGTTTACTAACAGTAAGAAAGATATCTCAAAAGTAAAATGCTATGTTTGCAATAAACTTAAACATATTTGTCCAAAAAAGAAAAAAGGTTTAAATTTATATTTAGTAGGTTCAGCTCATTTGTGACCAAAATTAAATTTAAAGATTTTTGAATCCTCTCTACAAACACTAGACAGTCTAGATACTTGAAAATGATATCCAGATAGTAGTACTGTTATGCATATAACTAATAATAAAGTTTTTTTTATAAAGCTGAATAAAATATTTGGTATTAGTGTAGGAATTGCAAACAGAATCATTAATGAAAGTTATGGTATAGGCACTTGTAAATTAATGAATAAAGACCTAATTTTAAATGAAACTATATTATTTAGGAGTTTGCTTAAATGAAACAAATGAATGGACAAAGAACTAGACTATTTTTAGTATTAATAAAAAAGTTATTAAGTGTTTAGCTTTTGGGGTGTTTAGGTCTCTTAGTTGTGACACACCAACTAGACCTGGTTTATTCAGACTTATTACTTATATTAAGAAAAGAAATTAAAAGAGAACAAATCTGCAAAACCAGTAGTTTTAATTAATTAACCAGTAGTAAAATTAATTGAACAATGTTTTAGTCAAACTCTTGGGATTAATTTCTTTGAAATATTTGCATCAGTAATTAGAAATTGTTCAATTCAATTTCTATTATGATAAGTTACTAAAAGAAATTGATATATCAAAAATGTTGATGTTAAGACTGCTTATCTTGACGGCTCTTTGAAGAAGAATATTTATATCTATATTAATATATATCTATATTATATATATTACGTATTTAGTTGGTGTATTGTGTAGACATTTGAAAAATCCCATGCAGCATCATTATAATTTAACAGTGAGGGTTTTTAAATATCTTAAGAAAACAAAGTATTACACCTTAAAATGTTGTAATAATTTATTGCAATGCTAACTTTGCTAGAAAAGCAGGCAACAATAAATCTACAACTAGTTTATTAGTAATACTCCATGGAAATGTGGTTTTCCGGAAAAGTGCTCTCCAAAGTAATATATTTAAAGAATTTATTGCAAGAATTACATCTTAAATTGTAAGAAAATAATAAGATCATAATCTGGTCAGAGAGTCAATTGTCCGTTAAATCAATTTCAAAAAATTCTAAATTTGATAGAACTAAATATTACCGTGTAATTATTTGTTAGATTAATTATTCAAAATTATTTGTTAGCAGAATTTTCTTTTAAATTAATTCTAAATCTGCAGAAAATATGATTGCAATATCTTTATAAAAGCATTAGGCCCTAATTTGTTTAATCATCTTGTTGAATATTTAAAATTGATGTAATATTTATTTATAAAATATGTAAAGCTCTATTGTAATTAATGTCTTAGCAGAAATTTCTTTGCCTAGATTGAAGAGTCGATAGTATCAAGCATACAGCACCGACGTTTATCCGGTCCTTGCTAGACAACTCGACTTTACCTCAATTTAAGAGATTCTACTGCGTAGTGTTTTGGTACGTGACTCACTCACTGGTCGCTAAACTTAAGGACACCTAATAGTCTCGTGTTGACTAGAGTATGCTACCTCAAGAAATCACCTGATCTGCTATACCTTTACATCTAGTCACTGTCTGCAGCAGTCCTTGTAAAGAAGATGTAGATAGTGATTGATTGGCTAGAGACATGCTATCAGTTGTTTACTTAAAGTAGGACCAATGAGTCAGAATTCCGAGCAGACACAAGTCCAACACTACCAGACTTAAAGTGATTAATAATGAGTACTGAGTCTGCTAAATCGAGACCATAGATGTAAAGGTAAAGTTTACATCGATAAGTTTTTGGTAAACAAGTCCGGTTGTTTACGGAACAAAAAGAAAACGGTCATTAGAGATTTTGCTCTCAGACAGTCAAGAAAAGAAGATTTTCTTCCAAGTCTGTAACTTTAAAAATTTAAACGTTTAAATAAAGACAGGGTTATAAACCCTTTTTCTATCGTGTCCCAATTATTGAATGCTAATCAGATCCTACTGATTTACATTCTTCCTACAACCGACAACAAAATTAATTAAATGAAGTTAATATAAATGGATAAGTACATATGGTGTGCATCTAAATTAATAAGTAATATTTGTGAAAAATTTTTTATTAGTTATGGGATTTTTTTTATCTTATTGGAGTAACAAAATTTGAGATAGTGTTTAAATATATAGCATTTGTAATGTTAGCATATTTAAGCTGAACAAACATTGCAATAAAGGTTTATTAATGTTATTTAATAAATGTTAGTCAAAATTAAAGTCAGATGTTAACTTTGAGACAATAAAAATTAAACAACATAGACATTGTTTATTATATCATAGTTATTTTAACCTTATTAATCCTTTATATATATTTTAAATTAAAGTCGTAGAGGATGAATAGAGTGGTTATAAGATAACTTGAAATAAAAAAAATTCAGACAATTGATTGTTGATAGTGCAATTCTTAATAAACAAAGCAGAGATTTTTGATTTGCTTCTCTCTGAAAAATCAAGTTAAGAAAATTTGTATTCTTGTCTGAGACCAGTCAAGATACTTGAACTTTAACAAGGCAGTTAACAGCAAAATTATTTTACTATTATTTTATTTTGTATTTTTCTTTTTTTTTTGTCAAAATAAAGTTATTAAGTTAAAAATGACTAGTGGAAATATTTTATTGGAAATCATAATTATGATTCAAATGTAGTGAATTCTCCATCAGTCATTATAACCACGGGCACTGAATAGTTAATTTTTCTAAAACAGTTAAAATAATAATAACCTAATAATAAGAAACAAAACAAGACATTATATAAATTATAAAATTGTTTTTTTTTTAAATATTTGTAATAAAAAAATTTACAATAAATATGATTCAAATTTTATATCATAAAAAAGTTAAATAAAAATAATTGTTTTTTTAATTAAACTAAAAATGTTGAAAAAAATCTTTTATGCAATTTATCTAAATTAATAAAATATACAATGTAATCAAAAACTAAATAAAAATAATTAAAATAATTATAATCAATTAAAATATAATTTAATCAAATTTAATTAAATTAATGGTTCAACTACTTTTGAAATTGAGTTAAATCATAGAGGCAGAAAATGAATGAATTATTATCTCAGTAATAATTGTCAAATTGAGTGTAGAGGTAAGAAACTTAAATCCCACATTCTCTGTTATAAAGAATATTCTTCTCAATTATTATAATGATTTTATTTCCAGAAACCCAAACATCAATATAATTTTACTTAATTTGTCAAACTAAATTTATAATTACACCTAATTATATTTAATCATAAATAGTAGACCAGCATTTAAAACTATCCAATCTCTTGTAAAAAATATTTTGGCTTTGACCATTAATTCAAATATCCTATTTCACACAATTTATTTTAATTTTGATCAATTATCAAATATGATCCCCAATTGTGCACTTAAATTTTTCTTTTAGTTGTAAATAAACACATAAAGTTGTTATGACAAATATGTTTAGGATTGCAATTAATAAAGAGTTTTTTATTTATCTAAATAAAAGAAGTAATTCTTAGAAGCCTTTATACCCATCAAATAACGTCATGATAAGAAAACAGATACAAAAAGTAAAAAATTTTGTTAGTAGCTATCCTAATTATTATAAAAATAAACTGATTTAGACAAATTATGGTTCTTGTACAAAAACTGTTCAAGTGATTGGGAGGTCATGTTTTGGATCTCTAATCAAAAACACTGGTTAACACACTAGACATTTTTAGAGTAATCACAAAAGACTAACTTTATCATGAACAGTGCACAAATCACAAGGAATAGTTTTACAAAACTACGATCAAGAATTTCGGTTTCATAATTTAAGAAACGTCTTAGGTTTAAGACGTTTAAACCTAGTTTATTTAATATTTAACAATATTTAACAAGCAAATTTTTTTACTTCTCAGATAATTTACTTATTAAAGCAATTTATTTATATCTATTTTTATCAATGTAAATATTTTAAATTTAAAAACAAATTTAAAGTCACAAATATTATTTATTCACAACTAACCCTTTAAATCACTATTTAAATTATAAGTTATATTAAATTTAAAAAATTTAAATTTTTTACCATCCTACATGTATTATCAAATTAATGCACTAACTAGTAATTTAATTTTATACTTGGTAAATTTTCCGCATGAATACAATTATAAACATCATTATTAATTTTATTCATTTTAATAGTTGTACAATTTAGATTTTTCACTTGTTCAATAACTGATGATTTTGCAAATATTTAATCAACTTTTATTAGTATCTCATTTACCACACAATTAATTTTGCAAATTTACACTTTTAAGTTATTTTTTTTAATCTTAATAAAAAATTCTTTTTAAATTATTATATAAATTATTTTTACTAAAATAATAATGTTACTGTTTATAAAATCTTTAATACGAAAATTTGGCTTGAACACAAATAAAATCTTTTAAAATTTAAAAAAAAAATATATACTTGTACTTATATTCATTTTGTGTAAAAAATCTGAAGTTTTTACATCAATTTCAATACACATAAATCAAAAATAATGTAAAAAAAAAGAAACAAAAACAAAATGTTAGATTTAGGAGTTAAAGTGTAAAGCCGGTTAAAGTAAACTAACTAGGATATGTAAAGACCAGTTGAATAAGGTAACCTTGGATAATAAATTAGCTGATAAATATAGTTAGGTTAACTATTGTTGGAATTTATTAATGTATATGAAAAACAGCCCTTTATCAAAAGGAATAAAACAACACAAAAAAAAGGTTAAAAAAATTCAAAGAATTCAAATTGAATACATAAATGAAACCTATAAATAGAAGAAGTAAAAAAAATTAAATTATACCAAAAAAATCAATGAAAATCAATTTACTAAATGCAAAATTTTGTAAAATCAAAGATTTCAATTAGATGTGTAGATAATCTTCTTTTAGATGTACACTTAAATAAAACCTTTAAGAAAACATCAAAATTTATATTAATATAATTATTCTAAACTTAAGAACAATAAAACATCTTTTACATATCTTACAATTATTGAATATTAATTTCTAAATTATAATTATTTCATCTTTAATTATTGATATGTTTAAAATAAAATATTTTAAATCAATCTTATACTTTCTTAATAGGTACTTATAACACTATATACTTATATTTTCAATTAAATTAAATATAACTAAAAAAATAATAAATTTTAGTACAAAAATAAAATTAAATAAATAAATAATTAGATAAAGTACTATTTTTTTTTATAAAAAATGTTATTAATTTTAAGATAGCAATAAAAGTTATAAAATATTTTTTAAAAATAAATAGAGTGATAAAAAATAAAAATTATGTATTAATTTTAAGATTTTAAAAAAATAAAATAAATATTTAACTTTTTATAATTATTTAAACATAATACCATTTATATTCTAGGTTTATAAAAAAAACACAAAAAAATTTTAATATTATAGTTAAAATAAAATCTCTGTAAAAATTCGTTTTTATAAAATAAAAAAAATCACCATCTTCTTAATAATTTTAAAATTTTTGACTAATTTAGTAGTCATAATTGTAGATTTATATTTATTAAAAAAAAAAATTATTATAAAATCTTATTAATCTAAATTGAATTTGCCTAAAAAATATAAAAAGATTTATTAGACAATTTATTTCATTAAAACACATAATAATAAGTTTTCAATACAAAAATATGATTAAATATTAAAAATAAAACAAAAAGTTTTGATATAATTTATTAATTAAAAGCTAATCTAATTAATATGAAAATATATATAAAATAAAAAAATTTTATTTTAAAATCTTTATATTGTAGTGAACTCTTTTTTATAGCACATATACATAGTAGTTATATGTAAATGGTTAAAAGTCCTCGTTCCTCTAGCTCTGAGGTAAAGAACGAGGCAAAGCTCTTAATCTCTGAAAGATAGATTTGGGTGGACCACAGTTTTAACTCCCGTGTTCTAAACGACCTTTAGATAAAGGAGACTTGATATTCTTCCATAATTGACAGTAAAAGTTCCAGTCGTCAGTAAAGAATGACACCATGAGTAACTGTGAAGTTCCCAAAAAACGAATTGTAACATAAAGGTTAACATAAGAGAAAAGGCCTAAAAACAGAGTATAAAAAGACTCGGACAAATAACTTAAGAGTCAATTGTAATTGTAGTTTTTTAAATAAAATTATCTGTTACAATAATATTTTAAAGCTTTACTTATAGAAAAATAAATTTTTTTACTCTCCAAAAGTTTTCTTTTGAAACTTATATTAGAATTTTATTCATATAAATTAACCTAAATTTAAATCTTTTAAATGCGATCTATTTAATGATTAAAAACTATTATATATAATCATAATATTTAATATTTTTTTAATTTTTTAAAAATAATTGCAAATTTAATAAAATAGTAGATTATGACTTGAACTATCTAAAAACGCTTGTATTATTAAAAAAACTTTAAATTTTTTAAATAGTCTTTACATACTTTCCTTAAAATTTTAAGTTTTTATTTTTTTAACTATATTTGTTATTTTAAATTTCGAGTTTAACAAATTTATAGTTAAGTTTTTTTTTTTATTTAAAAAAATAAAATGAAAACTAAGCCAACTAAGTTCAAACATTGTTCATTATTTTTAGAAATTTTTTAAATTTCTTACTGGTTATAGTGCCGTAAAAGCATATCTCTACAACCTATGATAAAAAAAAAATTTGACAATTACTCATATTAAGGAAAAATTATACTTTTTAATTTTTTAGGTTTAATTTTTATATATAAGTTTTAATTCCATAAATAAGTCATTTAATAATTTAAAATAAAATTTTAGTCTAAAATAGTATGAAATTAATTAAATTATCAATAAATAGCATCAACAAAATGTTCTTTCAATAATAATTAAATAATTTATTTCTTTTTACAAACCTGTAAATGTTAAACAGTTTAATCAAATTACTTTTTTAAATAAAAAAAAAATAGCAATTGTAAAAAAGAGCAATTTAAAATAAATTAAAATAAAATTAACAAATTTATTTAATTATTTGTTTGACAATGATAACTAAAATTTTAAACAGTAAACTAAGAAAAAAATGCACATTTAAGTTTTAATGATAACGTTAAAAAACTCCAAAATTAAAAAACATGCTTGAAAAAAGAGTGAGTGAAATATCATTTTTTTTATTTTAATTGATTTTTTTATTTAACATTAACTGACAAAATTGGCTTTTAATTTTAATGATGAACAGTTCTAAAAACAATTATATTTTATTATCATAGTTTTTTGCAATTTTCTCTAAAATATTTCACTCACTAATTAAATTGATTGATTAGTATTTATTTTTTTCATAAATTTTTGCATGTCTTTTGAACTGTGCATTGCGGCTAATAGTTTGATGATGATGATTGCATTTAATTAAAATGTGTATTCATAGTTTTTTATTTACGGCTGATGTGTCCAATATGGTATGTTTTATTGTGATTGCTTGACATTTGAATGCAATTTATTATTGCATATTTTTTTTTTGTTTTTCCAAATTGTCAAAATAAACAAATACAATAATTGCGTGCAAGTGATTTAATTTAAATAATCAAGTTCAAAATTTGAATTAAAATTATAAAAAAAATTCAAAAATGCAATTTTATATGTATTTGCGGACTTGAAGGAGGTGCGCATTGGCGATCTTATACAATAAATTCTTTAAAAATGTTACAAAAAATAAATTAATTAAAACAAATTATAATTAAGTGTAAGTTGACGTCTAAGATGATTTACAATCAAAAAGACAACAGTTTTTTTTTGCAAAATTTTTAAAAACGATTATATTTACATTAAAAGAATAAATTACATTAATTGTAATGAATTCAATGAAATTAAACTATTCTTCTACGTTCACAGTTTGAATTTACAAACTTTACTACTGCACTTTTGCATATAATTTGATATACAACATTTTTAAATATATATTTAAATCTATTTATATTATAATCAGTAAAGTTAAAAAAATTGACTTTTTTAATTCAAGTTTTCCAAACTCAAAAATTGATCATTTTTATGTATTCCAATTTAATCCAGGTAATTAATTTTTGGTAGTTTAATTAACAATTTATTTATTAATTTATGATAAAAAATTATTTTCCATATATTTTTAACCAAAATATCTATGATCCGCTAACTGCAGAAATTAAAAAAGATAAATATAGTTAGCTTTTTTTAAAATACTAATAAATTAAAAACAGAAATTTCTTGCCTGAATTTGACCTTTCCCGTATATTAATTAAAATACTGGCTGACAATTGTGTTAATAAAGTTATTTCTAATTTTTTTTTTTTTTTACTTAATTTACTACATTGAATAGACCCACAGTTTTAGGCAAACAATTATTTAACTTTTTAAAGCAAATTTAAATTTAAACATTATCAAGCAAATTTCCGGTATATGTCCATCAGAACACATTTAATGGAAGCTAAATCTAATTTAAATTAAATATTTTAATTTTTATCAATTTCTTGGGCACATGCATTGATGAAATAGACTAAAATTTGTGCTATTACTTATAATTAATTACTGATGATTACTTGCAAAGTTTGCAATTTATTAATTTTCTTTTATGATGAATAAATTTCACTTAATCCATATACTTGCCAATTTAAGTGACTACAATCTAAAAATTGCTTAATTTTCCGTTGCATTTGTTTTGTTTATGCAAGTAATAATGTGTTTATTTAAATATTTACTTATGTGTTTTATTAATTTAGTTTTAAAAATTGAACGTGTTTATTAATGTTAGAAATTTAATGTATATATATTTAATTAATATATATAATTAAATATTCATAAAAAAAATCATTTGTCTCTTTTTTTTTATATAATTTAATTTTGATAAAATGAGAAAAAAAATTATTTTAATTGTTTGGTTCAATAGTTAAAAATAATTATATGTAATATATATATATATACATATATTTATATGCTACTATATAAAGTTAACATATATATATATATATTTTTATTTACTAAATTAAAAGATGTATTTACTTTTTTATTTTTATTCTGTGATGTGAATATATTCATATGCAATAATTATATGTTTTTTACTGTGTTTGTCTTTTATATATTTAATATACGTTGGTGTAATTTTTTTGTTTTGAAATGGTTTATTTTTGTACCTAAATAATTTACGTATCTTTTCTTTTTTTTTTTTTTGGTTTATTTGTCCTTCATTTGTCAACTATATATTTATATAAATATATAAATATATTTATACATATATATATTT
The DNA here is from genome assembly GCA_025170145.1 of Pyemotes zhonghuajia. Lineage (NCBI taxonomy): Eukaryota > Metazoa > Arthropoda > Arachnida > Trombidiformes > Pyemotidae > Pyemotes > Pyemotes zhonghuajia. The sequence continues at coordinate 11,934,400 of CM045845.1, forward strand.
AATGCATAAATGTATTAATATTTCTATATTAATATATATATATGCATAATGTTTAGAATTGAATAAAACATGTATAAAAAAAAATTTAAATGTTATTTTTTAATATCTTGTAGTCTTTAAGAACTATAATATGTGATGTTTAAAAAACCAAATATCTACAAAATGATTTGAAAGCTATTTCACAAAAATAAGAATTTATTTAAGATGTTTATATCAAATATATATATAAATCCGTTTAAATAATAAAAAAATTCGATTCTTTGTAAATTTATAAATAATAATTATGGTTTAAGCAGCTTGATTTCTTTTAGAAATGTCAGAATCTTTGAAACAAATATTTAGCTTAATTTTCCCAAGTCAGACTTAATTAAAATCAAACCATTTTCAAAGTGTATAAAGTTTTGCAGTTTTTGATAAAATATTCAAATCGTCATCCATCTTTAGTTATCTAATTAACTATTATTTTCTAACTAGTTCTACTTCAATGAATTATTCCAAAAGCACATATACACGATATACATTGTGGCATGTGAGTGTGCATGAATATTAATTATGACGAGTGGAAATGAATGCATTAATAAAATTTTTTGCCTAAATCGTAAATACTTGTTTTTGGGTGTTAAATGTAGCTGTTTGGATATATTTGTATTTATATTAAATAAAGAAAAGTGGTTTTCAAGCATTAGATGATGTTGGCTCATTTGCAATTTTGTTGACATTCTCTGTTATTGACGTTGAAGATGTGTTCAAATCCTGAGTACTTGTAATTGCAGCTGATCCTGATGCATTAGCAGCACTAGCAGTGCTACTGTTATTTAAATTTGAAGTGGAATTTCCTGCAGAACTAACCGAACCTGAAGATTGTGATGAAACAGTGGTACCTGAGGTTCGATTGGGAGTCGCATTGCGAACATGTAGGGGTATTAAAATTGAATTAAGCGTAGGTTGAATTTTTAACTCTTAGAAACAAAACAAAAAATTAACATTTAATTTAGACAAGATAAAAACTATTGTAATTACCATGTTCAGTAAAATTAAATAAAGGAGGCAATTCTCTTCCACTGGGCATTACGGTGCCTTCTTGTCTAAGCTCTTTGAAAAATGAATGAGCACATGCCTGTAATGGAGTGATTCTTGCAGAAGGATTGTATTCTAATAATCTACTAACTAAGTCGATTGCCTCGTCCGAGGCCCTGCCTTTAAACACTTTTTGCCAAGGGTGTGGTTTAATTTGCGGAAATTTAAACTCCGTATAATTGCGGTTCATCTCACGAATTTGATCTTTTGATGGAGTGCCTAAAACTTTGATGATTTCAACAAGTTGATCTACACCGGAATCTCCTGGAAAAATTGGTTGACACAAAATTAACTCAGCTAATACGCATCCGGCCGACCACACATCTACAATATTAAAAAAATATTTAATAAATAAAGAAACAAAATTAAAAAGAAAAGTCATACCAATATTAGTGGTGTAATCAGTTGAGCCAAAGATTAATTCAGGTGCTCGGTAATAACGAGAACAAATATAAGAAACATTTGGTTCGTTTTTAACAAGATTCTTTGCACTAGAAAGATAAAAAAAATCAACATTGAATTATGCTTAAATTAAAAAATTAAAACTAAGTTTGATTGTTATTTTTTCAAATAAATTTCTTGGTAATTTTTTTTTCATGTTATATTTTGTAATTTTTATTTTGTTTTAAATTTCTAATAACATACCTCCCAAAATCGCATAACTTTAATATTCCTGTTTCTGAATTGAGTAGCAAGTTTTGTGGCTTAATGTCTCGATGGCAAATTCCCAAGGAATGAATATAGGCTAAACTTCTAAATAATTGATACATATACAATTTAATATGAAGTGCTGCGATTGTTAGCTTGCTTCTGATTGCATGTTTAACAATTCTGTATACAGTCTCAGGTATGAACTCTAGTACCAGATTAAGAAAAACTTCATCTTTTTGCTGTTTAAAAAATAAATAAAGTAAATGTTAATTAAATTAATTTAAAACATCAATATTTTATAGCACTTTATACTAGCAAATGGATATTTATAAATAAAACTAAATCTCCAATTACCAACAAGTGTGAATGTAATTATCAACTAACTTACTCTTTCTCCACTATTGTAGAAATAATAAATCAATTTAACAATGTTGCAATGATCTAGTTTTCGCATAATTTGCAATTCACGATTTTTAAATCGTTTATCTTGCAATACCCGCTTAATAGCCACTATTTGATTGTTTTCCAATAATCTGGCTTGATAAACCACTCCAAAAGAACCATTTCCAATTACTTTTGTGTCTGTGTAACTAATTTCTTTCACCCTTTCTGGTTGAGAACCAAGATGAGCGAACAAACTGTACGTTTTTCCAGCTTGATGTTCTTTAAATGTTACTATAAATAAGAAAATACCGTTAGAAAATTAAACAAAAAAGATTAATGAAAAAATGAAATAGTAATTGGCTTATTTTTAATTAAAAAATATTTTATTAGAAAAATATATTAACAAGCGACAACTTAAATGCGACTGAATCATTAGATGAGTTAAAGAAAATATGATTATAATAATGCTACATAAATATATAAATGCATTATTAATTTTTTTTTGCAATGCATTTGCAAATTTAAAAAATATACTTAAAAAACATAGAAACAAATTTATAAATAAAAATCAGCATAAACAAGCTTTAATAATTAATCATTGATTGGCCAATTTATAAAAAAAATTTTTAATTAGCGCGTAAACACGCAAAACAAAGATCAAATTATATATTTACATTAGTTTAATAAATAATCATTTTGAACAACTATAAAATAAATTAGAAAAGCAATTAATACAATTCAAATTTATTTGTTTTTGAAAGAAGACTAGATTTCAAAATAAAGAAGTTGAATAAAGCGATTCACCATCAACCAAAAAATACATATATTAACAATCATATTTAAAGATGTGGTGTAAATTAATTTATTATTGCAAAAAAAAAAAAAAATGAAGAAATTGCTGATTTAAAATAGCAGTTGAGAAGTTATCAATTTGATAATGAGCAAATGAAATTAAATAATGGATTAGAAGAAAAATCGCTTTAAAATGGTGTATTAAAGTGCACAAAATCAGAACACTAATTTTTAAAGCACATTTGTATATTTATTATTGGCAAAAATATGAATTAGATCAAAAAAAGTCAACGACTTAAATTAAAACAATTATGAAATTTTTAAAATAATTAAAATTAATAATAGAAGGTAATTAAAGATGGGATCAAATGGTGATGAAATGATTCTAGATTGTATGAAACAAAAATATAAAGTGAAAGCTTATTTAAATAAGGCTGGCAATCAAATATGAATTTAGATTTAGCCTAAATGACCAATTCTTATAAAGAACAATATACAAAACTTGAGTGTGATGCATTTAATAAAGACAAGTAAAGGGTGTGTCAAATGAAAACATGGGCAAAATGCCAATGATAATACTAACGAATTGAATTATGTTTCCGGTCCAAGTCAAACTTAACCATTATAAAGCAGATTTATTTAAAAATTTGAATAATAATTATTAGATAAAATAATTTAGGATCATTAAAAAAATCATTTAAAGGACTTATTTTTTACATTAGTTTTTAAGTCATTTAGAAGACAAATTTTTGAAATGATTTTTAATATAATTTATTAAATTAAATTGCTTAAATTCATTTATAAATATTTGAAAAGAATTTTTGATAGAATAATTAATTAAACTATTCATAGACTTATTTATCTAAAATTCTTTATATAAGATTATCTATAAGTTTCTTATAAGATGCCCAAAAGATGCTAATGAGATCATTCTTATAATCATAGAGTTAGAATTATTGTTAAAATCGATCTCAAAATGAACGCATAAGATTATTATTGAGATTATTAATATAATTATAGAAAGATGATTGAAATAATGAATAAATAGTAATTAAGAAATGAATTGAAGATAAATGAAAAAATATTACACAAAGTGAGTAACAAAAACAGCATCAAAATTAGCTACAAGTTGCAATAAGCGAATTACACTAGATTAATCACAATTCATACGTACACATTTAATTGATGTTTGATTGGCTCAGGTGAACTAAATTTAATTTTGCAAAAATTAAATCAATGTTGCGCACTGAATTTCGCGAAGGTTGCACACTAAATTGCAAGTTGAAGAAAATTACAAGCTGTGTGTGGTATGCTCAATCGCTAATTCATTCGCAAACTAAATCACAAGTGCTTAATTGTGAATTTATAATTTTCACCCAAAATACAAATGAAAAAAAAAATTTAAAATATTTAAATTGAAAGCGCCAAACAAATTGGTTAAATTTGTAAACACTACAAATGAGCCTAAAAAGTTGCAAAAAATAGAAGTACATATAATTTTACAAAGATTAGACCAAGGTCGGATTAGCAGAAAATCAAGATTAATTAGATAGAGTAAGTTTACCTTTTTCCATGGTGATGCCTATAAGGCAGTGAGATGCTGGCCAGTTAATAATAGATAGATGATGGTGAATAGGGCCACACTCTTAACACTTATTGAAATCACACCTAGCCTAGTTCAAAGTTCAATAATCACAGGATTAACAGATCAGTTGCACTTCACGGTCACACACAAACTGAATTCAATTTGTTAATATGGTCGTCAAATGTTGGTTGGCTTTGAAAATATTCGTTTGATTGTGTTTTTCTAAATCCTTCATTTATTCGGCAGATCAGATTAAATCCCAAAGTGCAAAAGTGGCAATTTGCAATGAGTTGCTTTGGAAATAAGTGAAATAATATTGTATCAATGTGAAATATAATTTTAGCTTATTTTTTCCTAGACGGTCACATAAAATTGATGAGTTTTGCTTTACAGCCAGCAAGGTAACCTAAATGATAAGACGAGATCCGATTGCCAAAATGAATGCCACATAGTTTGTCTGTGGAAAGAAAAAAAACTATTAGAATTGTTTGGTAGATGATAGTGGAGAATGTGGCTGGACTGACCAGTCGGAACAAATACATTAGACAACACTGGCAGCCACACTGGCAACCATACTGGCAACCACACTGGCAACCACACTGGCAACCACATTGGCAACCACACTAACAACCGCACTAACAATTACTTTAACAAATTCTCCAACAAATTCTTTAAGAAATTTTGCACAACTTTTCTATCAAGCCTTTGAACAACTTCTCTAATGATTTCCTAAATACTTTTTTAAATAATTTCTTGAACGAATTTTCAAACAATTTTTTCTCACAGTTTCTTGAATGATTTCTTGAATAAATCCTCTAACAAGCTCTTTTACTAATAACCTTTATGTTTAGCAAGCCCTTTATTTAGCAAGCTTTTTTTATTAAGCTCTCTTTTCAACAATTTCTCTTAAACAGTTTCTCTAGAGTGCCAGATTTGTCCACAAGCCAAGTCTAAAGAATCCAATTCGACAGACCAACTACCATAGAAGTTGATCTAGTGGAAGGCAGGTTTAACAAGCAAAAAGAGTAAGGAAAAAGAGAAAGAAAGAGAGAGAAAAAATAAAGAAAGCAAAGGCAAGACAGTTAAAGAGAAGACAGTCGAAGATAAGACGGTTAAAGACAAGAAAACCAAAGACAAGAAAACCAAAGACAAGAAAACCAAAGACAAGAAAACCAAAGACAAGAAAACCAAAGACAAGAAAACCAAAGACAAGAAAACCAAAGACAAGAAAACCAAAGACAAGTAAACCAAAGACAAGTAAACCAAAGACAAGGCAATCTAGACAAAACGGGCCAAAGAGAAAGTAAAGCTCTATTACATTTGCTTAACTTTGGCAGGTACTTTTTCTGCTTCTTTTTTATTTCTTTTTTGTTTCTTTTTTGTTTCTTTTTTGCTTCTTTTTTGCTTCTTTTTTGCTTCTTTTTTGCTTCTTTTTTGCCTCAATTTAACCATTGGTGTTAACTTTAAAGCCGACTAAATATCTTCTCTTTCTTTCTTACCCTTTCTCTTTCACCCTTTCTCTTTCTTACTTTTTCTTTCTCACTTACTCTCTCTCAACCACTCTCTCACTCACTCTCTCTCTCTCACTCTCTCTCTTACTTCCCTTGCCCAAGCTTGGATTATTATAGCTATATAATGTCGTTCTACATAAACGCCACAAACAAACAAACTATATAATCAGCTATATACATACAACCATCAGTTTGTTCACGTTTTATATAGAGGTCAACAAGCTATATAAGCGCATACGCAAAAGCTGATGAAAGCCAGCTATAGACTGCGTGTGTGGGGATAGCAAGCCGATACACTATATAGCAATAGTTTACAACGTTGCAAATACATTTTTTGCAAGCTATAATATCAGCCGAATTGTGGATGTTGAGTAAGCCGATCTAACAGTTAATCATCCACTGTGATCAGCTGTCTATGATCAATTGTAACCAGTTATAACCAGTTATAACCAAATTTAATCAACTAAAATCAACTACAATCAGTTATAATTGGCTCTAATTAGCTACAATCACCTACGATTAGTTTTTACTTAATCAGTTGTTACAAGTTGTGACCAGTCATAGCAATTTATGATGAATTACAGCCAATTATGACCAAACATAGTTATAAATGATCACATAATTAATAATTAAGGTTTGCATTATTGTCCAAAATCAACTAAACGCTTTATATGTTGAACAGCTGATGAGCATTAAAATTAAGATGTACATTATCAATGTATACATTTGAAAATGAACATTTTCAAATATACACTTGTAAATACTTTTAAATGTACACTTTGAAAAAAATATAAACACAATCAGTCTCTTAAATGCTCACTTCAACTGCTAAATTTGATAAGCCAATGTATCACCAGCAAATAAACATACTTATCAAGATAACAAAAGCAAACACAAAGCTGGTCTTCATTTGTAAACAACTGCTAAAGATCAAATAACTTTGATTAAATTAAATTTAAAGCACTTGGCATTCACAAGAGTTGATTGCTTGTGTGGATCACTGATCATTATAAACCAGCCATCTTGAAGGACCAGTCAGCTGACTTAAACTAATCGAAAATAGTAAATTAACTGGAAACGGTGATCCAATAGAAAACAATAATCCGAATGAAAACAGTGATCCGACTGAGTAGTGATCCGGCTGAATAGAGTGATTAGGCTGAATAGAGTGATCGAGCTGAATAGAGTGATCAGGTTAAATATAGTGATCAAGTTAAATATAGTGATCAGGTTAAATATAGTGATCAAGCTGAGTACAGTGATCAGACTGAATACAGTGATCAGACTGAATACAGTGATCAGACTGAATGCAGTGATCAGACTGAATGCAGTGATCAGACTGAATACAGTGATCAGACTGAATACAGTGATCAGACTGAATGCAGTGATCAGACTGAATAAAGTGATCAAACTGAATGCAGTGATCAGACTGAATAAAGTGATCAAACTGAATACAGTGATCAGACTGAATGCAGTGATCAGACTGAATGCAGTGATCAGACTGAATGCAGTGATCAGACTAAACGTAGTAATCTAACTAAACGCAGTAATCCAACTAAACGCAATAATCCAACTAAACGTAGTAATCCAACTAAACGCAATAATCCAACTAAATACAATAATCGAACTAAATACAATAATCCAACTAAACGCAATAATCCAACTAAATACAATAATCCAACTGAAAGTAGTAGTCGTTTAGAAGAGAAATGCAAAAGTTAAGCCAGGCATTTGGAGCCAATGATTTTAAGCAAATAAGTTGTCTTAAGTAAACTGTTCTAAGTGGATCGTCTTGAGCCAAGCTTTTCTATCACAACTCACCATTTAAGGCGTGTTAAGAGGATGAAGCGCAGTCAGGTGTATTTGTAATGGAAAGGATGCGCCACCTGATGCAAAACAAACGTGTGTAAAGTGAAAATTATTGAGCAGTTAAATTGCACAGGTTGCATCTTTCATCAATACTCTAACAAAAGCCCTGAGTGCTCTGTTTCAATGCACACCAATACATCCTTGCAGGAGCATCTTTACAAGGGCACTCTGACAAACCTACTCTAGAAAATGTTGCTACGAAAAACCTGACAAACGCACCTTCACAAAAACACTGCGAATCACCTAAGGTCAAGGACAAGCAAGTGTGGCACCAGTCCACTTTACAGACTGGCGATTGCACATGAAACGTAAAGCACTAAAGTGTGTGTTCACACGATAACAACCTGTTTGTCTCTCAGTTGTGTTTCAGTTGTGTTTCAGTTGTGTGCTAGTTGTGTTTCAGTTGTATATTCAGTTATGTCTTAGTTGTATATTCAGTTGTGTCTTAGTGGTGTGTTAGTTGCATCTGAGTAAAGTTTCAGTCCAATCAAATGTCGGTTATTGCCATTAATTCTTAGTTAATTTTTGGTAAATCCTTAGTTAATTTTTGGTAAATTCTTAGTTAATTTTTGGTAAATTCTTAGTTAATTTTTGGTAAATTGTCAGTTAATTGTCAGTTAATTGCCAGTTGATTGTCAGTCATTATTCAACTAGTTTTCCGTTAATTGTCGGTTAATTGTGGGTTACTTGTCGATTAACTGTCAGTTGTATGTTTAATGTGTCTCAGTTATAAGTTGGTCGGTGATTTTCAGATTGTGTTTGTAAATTGTTTTTTGATTTGCCACAGCTGATCTGGATGCCAGTAGTAACTATTGAGTGGTAACTATTGAATGGTGACTATTGAGTGGTAACTACTGAATGGTAATTATCGAATGGTAATTATTGAATGATATTTATTGAATGGTAACTATTAATGATAACTATTGAATGATAACTATTGAATGGTAACTATTGAATGTAACTATTGAATGGTAACTATTGAATGGTAACTATTGAATGGTAACTAGAGAATCGTAACTAGAGAATGGTAACTAGAGAATGGTGAGCGTCGTCTGTTCTAGGCGCCGTCTCTTCTGAGCGCCGTCTTCAACAGCGTCAGAGCCGAACACACGTCACACTTGCGCTTTTGCTAGCTGCAACACATATAATGCATCGACTACCGGTTGCTAAGGTTACGGACAACACAGCAACCAAGACGGCGGCTGCCAGCTGATTGCGCGTTTGAAAACCTCTGAACGGCGCAGCGGAGAGTGGCGCGAACTAATCACCTGACACGCCCATTTTTATCACATAAGAAAACACTCTTATATGGCCAACATGTTAGCAAAAGTTTAAGAAGAGTTTGGCAAAAGTTTGGCAAAAGCTTGACCAAAGTTTGACAAAAGTGGTCAAAATTGAAAGCAACCCAAACAAATTAAAAACTAATTTTATAGAAAAATGAAAATAATTAACAAAATTAACAAAGCTGCCAAAAATTCACTTTGGTTCAGCCCAAATCAATCAAAAAATCTAGCAATATAGCTTCTAGCACAATAGAAATGCATACTAATGCAGTAGTAACCTAATGCTCCTTAATAATAAACCACAATCCGCACATGACAATGTTTAAAAATGATGACCAAGAGTAGTAACTCAAAGTGGTGATCAAAAAGTGGAGAACAGTGATTGAAAACAAAATCGACAAAAGCGCGATAATCGAACGCGAAAATCGATCTGTTCTTGTCAAGCACACAGTCAACACTATTAATAAGCACTAAGTTAAGATTTGCACACAGTAGTGGGCTAAGAGTTTTGAACATCTACAAGTTCGGACTAAGGCTCGCAGTGTTAAGACAGTGGTTAGTACTTAGTTAAGACACACAACAAACACTTGGCATTAGCTGAAGTGAATTACTCAGAACACACTAAGACTGAGGACACACTACGACCGTGGACACACTATGGTTTTCGGGCATACTATCGATTGTGGACATACTAGTTGTCTGCACATACTAAGTCTTATGAACATACTAGATCCTGCTCACATACTAGGTTTAAAACTAAAAAGAGATCACACCTGATAACAAGCATTTAGCAGTAAACAGTTGTTTACCATGATCAGCAGTGTTTGCGTCTTCAGTAGTCGTGGTTGGCTGCACTCTTTCGCTGTTTACCTTCTTTCTTAAACGTCAAGTGTTTCTTAACTGTAACATCTATTCTGTCACTTGTGTCACACAATTTTGCACTGTTCCATTTCTGACTCTGTGAATGTGGTGTTCGAGTGCCGATCATTAACATATTAGGCTCTTTTACCAGATGAAAACCTACCTCAATAGCTCGGTTGCCAGAGCCAGTCTCCGAACCCACTGCGCATGTCGGCCACCTTGCAACCAGTTTGAGAATGCGCGCCAACTTTGAATTGCTGCTCGTCACAAATCAGCTGATTTTCAGTTGCGATCTAAAGCAGCCTCCATATTGGGTCTGACCTGAGTTTGGCGCAGTTTAGGCCAAATAGACCAACCTCTGTTCAAGGACACTCTAGGTCAAACATCTATAATCTTTTTGCTCTCATCTTCATCTACCATTATGCATCTTACTTTCTTGATTTCTTCAGTAAGTCAAAACTGCATCCAATTCACAAAATCTCACTCATTCCATCTCTAGCTAACTTCAACCTTCATTGTAGCGTTTCTGCTCACCATAGGTAATCACTAGCCTTCTACCTTGAAAACCACAAAATAGTTCATCACATTTGCTCGCAAATACCACTTTGACCTAAATCTAACTTATCAAGCTAGTTTTTTACCGTCGATAAAAAAAAATCTTTATCTACACATTATAATCTACTAATTTGCTAGATTTAAACTTTCATTATTATCATCATTTACACGCAAAAGAAACATTGTTAATTCAATTAACAATATTTTATACTTTATTATGGCCCAACACATATCTTACACACTATTCATCTTAATTTATCACATTCACTTTTAAATCATTTTTATACTAGACTGTCTAAAAATTTTATTACACTGATTTTGTAAAAATCAAATCTACCTCAACCATAAACAAGTGCAATTGTAAAAATTCAAATGAAATAATAAACTAAATTAAATAAATTCTAAATAAATACAAAATAATCTACAAAATAGATATCATATGAAATCAATGCTTAATTTAATTATATTTTATTTGACATCCAATCACCATGACACTCTAGGTCAAAGAAAACAAGTAATCACGCAATAATTTTTTCATCATTCAAACCATTGCTAGACTGTTTATACATCTACATTCAATAAAGATAAAATGTTATATACAAATAGTGTCACTTTTTTTAAAATAACACGATAATTAGTCATGCACATAACAGTTATATTTGATCAATTTTATTAACTAATCAACATCAGTATGATTTAGTTGATTTGACAAAAAAATCTAAACATAAAATGTTACTAACGTTTAAAATTATTAAATAATATATTAGTGTCAAAACTAAAAAAAAAATGTATGTATATATTTTTTTATAGATTTTCACAAAAGCAACTGCAATATTCAATGTAAAAATAATTAATTATCCATTTTATCTTAATATTGAATATTAATTAAAATACATCTTGATAAATCTTTATTTTTATAACGTGTGATGTAACAAAGTTGCATTTACAATCTAATCCAGTTGCCATCGAAACTGTTTTTTAACTACTTAGCATTTAATCAATGAAAAATTAGTCAAAATTGACATAATTATTATTAAATCACATTTTTATTGGCATACATTTATACGCTTGTCCATTTAATAGTTTGATGTTCAAATCAATGTATTATTTCTCATTTTTTATATACATATATACACAGTTGCACATTTATATATTAATATGTATATATATTTTCTTAAATTAGATTAGTTATGAATTATTAACATAAAATAATTTGCTTTTACTATCTGAACAATGAAAAAATTTGAAAATAAAGCAAACTCAATAAAATTCTTTTGGTACTTGGATTTCGTCCATATAAAGTTTTCTGTTTGAAACTTGAGGCCTCAGTAAATAATGGTCATCTAATTGTTCTTTCAACTCTTCAGGATCAAAGCCAGGATCATGATCTTGAGCAGTAATAGCCCGCATCTGAATTCTTTCTAACCATTCTTTATGTTTTAGTTGTTGTTTGCCAACGACAAACTTGGCTTTGCCCTTGTTTTTTTGAAGCCGCCTGATTCTAATCATGTTTTCGTAAGCAACATCTAGCCAATACTCTTTAGTGTTAGGATCTAAAGAAGAAGAACCAGGATGTTTGTCTAAATTAAGTTTCCAAATCCAATCTGGATACTCTGAATCTGGTTTAAGTTGGACAGCAGGGGCATCCTGATTTGAAGAAAATTAGTATTTAGCAAAAAAAGCTAGAACATTCGACTAACTTTAAAATAGTTGAGTCCACAGACGAATTTAACAAGTTTGTGAGCATCTTTTTCTTCCAAAGGTAACCGAAAGCGTTTTTTACCGGTAGATTGAATTAATTTAGGAGCAGCGGAAGCTGGAGCTGAGGAAAGAGATGATCAGAATTAATATTAGCATGATTTACTTTTGCAAAAAGATGAGCAAGAAGATGAACAAGTTTGGAATCTTACCTGCATAATGAGCACAAGTCTGAAAAGCGATGGAGCTGCAATTAAGAAGATGAGACCTGTTCAAACAGAGCATTTTCACAGACACTAAGCTGTTCAAACCAAAACAATTTACAAACCATGTGTCTGCAGAAGAGGGAGCAGGCATAAATTTAGGCTCGCGGAAATTTACAATTAAACTGCAACAATCGCAACTCTGACAAACATTAATCAGAGACAAATAAATCGCATGGACAGTAGCAGACCAAGATGACAAGAAATGGTCTACCGAGATGGCTTTCTAAAACCACTTGGCCAAAATACACAGAGGCAAATGTCCACAAGCAGGTGTTGCTTTTTTAAGATTTTTAATCTGATCCCCTATGAAAGCCAGCAACCGGCCAATAAGATTGCGACAAATATATTTGCCGTTTGTTTATAAAAGCCACTAGCTGTGGTTACCTGGTCCTTTAAACAAAAGTCGCACGCCACCACGGATCAATTGCCACTTCAGCACCAGAAAGTTCTATGTTGTTTCGTATTCTCCTCTTCACTAATTAGCCACTGATTTGATCGATTCCTGTTCAAGCATGGTCAAGTGTGTGACATTTGCAGTCCTTTTGGCATGTCTTCTGCAACTAGGTAATCCAACTGACTATCTTGTCTAACTGTCTTGTCTTTGCTTGGCTCCTGTCTATTCTAAAACTATCCTTTGTTCTTTCAACCCTTTGCTCTTTCAGTTCTTCATCACTTTAACATACGTGTCACTCACTTATAACTTTCTCTAGCTTACTCTGCCACTTTGGCAGTCATGTCAGTTGACTTTGGTAATGAATACCTCAAAATCGGCGTGGTATCGCCCGGAAAAAACATGGAAACTGTTTTGAATACCGACTCCTCCAGAAAAACTCCTTTGATCATTGCCTTCAGAGACGGCGAACGTTACTTTACAGATGCTGCATTGTCTACTGTCAGTATCCAAAGCTACATTTACATCTGCCATCATCCACTTACTTACTCCTTCTTATCTTTCAGGCTGTCCGCTTTCCTCAAAATGTCTACACTCATTTATTGGACCTTCTTGGCAAGCCGTTGGATCACCCTCTTGTGAAATTGTACAGGCAAAGGTTTCCTTACCACAATATCACTCAAGATGAACAAAGTTCCAGCCTTATTCTTCACCATCCAGACGGTCTCAAGTTTACTCCAGAAGAACTTGTAGCCATGATACTAGAAAAGGCAAGGTTTTATGCCGAAACCTACGTTGGCAAAGGCACCTACATTACTGACGTGGTCATTACTGTTCCATCTTTTTTCACTCAATCTGAAAGAAAAGCCATGATTAGGAGTGCAAGATTAGCCGGTTTAAATGTACTCCAATTAACAAACACTAATGTAGCTGTCGCATTAAACTATGGACTTTATAGAATTAGTGATTTTTCAGAAAATACTCCCAAAAATATACTTTTTTATGACATGGGAGCATCTTCTACTGAGGCTGTTATTGTGAGTTATCGCATAAAAAGCAATAAAGGAACTGGAATGGCAAAAACACCAGAATTAACTGTTAAAGGAGTTGGCTTTGATCGCACTTTGGGAGGTTTTGAAATGCAACTTCGATTAAGAGACTTTTTAGCAAAATCATTCTCAGAACAATCTAAACAGCCGCTTGAAAAAGTTTTATCCAATAAAAGGGCCATGTCAAAATTACTTAAAGAAGCAGGTCGAGTAAAAACAATGTTAAGTGCAAATAACGAAATCTCAGCCAGAGTCGAAAACGTTATGAATGATATTGATCTTAAAGTTTTAGTTAAACGATCAGAATTTGAAGATATTTGTCAAGATTTATTAGGCGAAAAGGTTACTAAACCAGTGGTTGATGCATTTATGGCTTCACATTTAACCTTATCTGATATTGATCAAATTATTTTATTTGGAGGCAATACTAGAATGCCTAAAATACAACAAGAATTGATTAAATTTTTTGAAGGCAAAGAATTAGGCAAAAATGTCAATTCAGATGAAGCAGCATCTCTTGGCGCTGCATATTTAGCTGGAAAATTGAGCAAAGGTTTTCGTGCCAAACAATTTGACATTCAAGATATTAATCTTTATCCAATCACAATTGATTTTGTAAGGAAAATTATTCAAGAAAATGGTGCAATTAAAGAGAAAAATGTGCAGCGAACTTTATTCACTAGAGGTAATGCTTATCCAATGAAAAAAGTGCTAACATTTAGTAAACAATCATCCAATTTTGATTTTTATATTAATTATGGTGATTTATCGTTTTTATCTTTGCAAGAAAAAAAAAATGTTCATACAAAAAATATAACAAAAGTTAATCTAGAAAAATTAGATGAAATTACTTCAAAATATGAAAATAATGACAAATTTGAATTTAAAGGCATAAAAACTCACTTTTTCTTAAATGAGAATGGAATTTTAAATATACAAAAAATTGAATGTGTTTATGATGAAAAAGTAGAAGTTAAAGTTCCTGTTGCTGCATCTAATGTTACTAATACTGTAGGGGATACAATTTTAGATATTGGAAATAAAATTGGAAACTTATTTAATGTAAATCCTTTTGATAACAAAGAAGAAAAAGCAGAAACAAATGAAACAAATGTGAATGAAAACTTAAACGAAAATACAACTGCTGAAAAAACTAATGAGCAAACAAATGCCACTAAGATTGAAATTGTATTAAAACCAGTCAAAGAGGATGTAACGTTTTATTTAAAAAGCGTTGATTTTGTTCCTATTTCTCAAGAACAATTGCAAGAATCTAAAACCAAACTTGCAAATTTAAATGAAAAAGAATCAATTAAATTTGAAAGGGATCAATCAAAAAATACGCTTGAAGCTTTTATTGTAGAAAGTAAATTGAAATTATTTGATGAAGAATATGAAAAAGCATCAACTGAAGAAGAACGCAAACAGTTGAATAAAAAACTTTCAGAAGCATCGGACTGGTTAGAATATGAATCAGATGCAGTTGATTCAGATGAATTCAAAAAAAAATTAACTGAATTGGCAAGTAATTTTAAAGATCTTTATTTAAGAGTTAAAGAACAAAAAGATCGTCCAGAAGCATTTAAGTCAATGACAGAAATGCTAAATTTAACAAATAACTTTTTACATGGTGCAAAAAAATTAACAGGAGATGACCAAATTTTCACTGATGTAGAATTAACTAGTCTAGAAACATTAATTCAATCTACAGTAACGTGGAAAGAAGAAAAGGAAAATGAAATAAAAAAGGAAAAACTTTATGAAAATCCAACTATTTTAACAAGCCACATCACAGAGAAAATAGCTGCATTAGATCGGGAAGTTAAATATATGGTGAATAAAGCAAGAATTACACCTAAAAAAACAGCAGAAAAAAAAGATAAAACAGAAAATGCAAATAAAACTAATAAAACTAATGAATCAAATGAAAATAAAACATCTTCAGAACAAGCTCAGGAAGAATCGGAAGAAAAGTTGTCCGAAACAGAAAATCATAATGCAAAGGATGAAGAAACTAATTTTGATGAACAATTAAATCCTGAGCAAGACTCGCATACAGAACTTTAAAAAAGTTTATATTTTAAACTTTAATTAATTTATTATTAAAATTTGCACCTGTCGTTTGCATTAAGTCACCCAAGATATATAGCTTTATTTTTTAAAAGCTTAAGATTGCTAAAATTGTAAAATATTTTTATTTAAAACAATGATTCATTTAGGTTTTATAATAAATTTTTATTTACTTTTTAAGTATTAATATTTTTTATTAATAAGAAAATTGAAAAGTAATAAAGGTTTCTAAGAACAATTTCGAATTGTGTTTGCTGTGATTAAAGGTGTGCATTCACTTTTTAAAACATTTATTTTTTTTTGTTTATTTGTATTAAATGTATACGTTGCTATTTTAGATAAACAAAACTAAAATAAAATAGAAATATATATTTGTTAATTAAATTAAAAAGATTTAATTTTTCCGACAAAATGTTAAATACTTACTACAAATACTAAAAGAAGGGCAAGGCAATCACATGTATTTCGAAAGCCAATGGCTTCGTAAAGCTTGCCACATATAATTGAACCAGACATAATACTATAAAGAGTAAAATATAATATTAATTTTTAAATTAATATAACTACTAAATTATTATTTTTACCCTATTGAAATAGATGTGTAAGTTAATGAAAATGAAGTAACGTACACCATTATATTATTTTTGTCATAACCCAAATCGAGAATAATTGGTATAAAATAATAACTATTTGTAAGAAATTGAACACCAGCTCCAAACATAACTGAGAAGATAGCCAAAATTGATGTTGATAAATTGCTTTTTAAGAAAGTTAATTAATAAATTATTAAAATCTGTAATTTTCAAATATTTACGGTGATAAATTGAATATATGAGATGGACTTATAAATAATAAACCAATTGTAATAAGAATTAATCCAATATAGCTGATTGAATCAGGTTTGAACTTAAATTTTTTTATAAAAATAATTTTATTAAATTATATTTTAAATAAAAAAAAAATTAACATATACCTTTTTATCAATTAAAAATCCAACAAATCCATGAGAAATTGCATTAAAAATACCAGAACCAGCAAATATTAATCCGATTTCAAAAGAGTTCAAAGTAAAAGTATAGGTGAAAAATGCACTTATTAATGAATTAATAAAAGCACAAATAAATGCTAACATCATAATTTCAATCATATTCATTATGGTCACAAAGTTATCAAAAACTTTTTTTAGTTTAACTTGTTCGTTATATTCTCCTTAAAATAAAAGTGCATAAAATTTAAAAGTTAGAAATTTAAAAAAAATTAAGTTAATTACTTGTATAAATTTCATTTCGAAATGCAAAAGCACAAATAATAAATAATAAAAAATTTAATATTGAAACTGCAATAAAAGGTCCAGAATAACCAGCAATTTGGAAAAAAAAACCTCCAAAAGTTGGTCCAAAAATGATTCCTAGTGAAAAGGCCACCTCAAAATATCCCTAATGAAAAAGTTATAATATTAAAAAATTATAATGAAAATTGTCTACCTACCAATATAAGTGCAGCCTTATTTGATAATTTGGCAATTATTAATGAAAAACTAGTGATTGTCAAATTGGTTAAACTTAAACCTGTTAAAGCTCTAGAAACTGTGCAGCAAGCTATGAAGATTAAATTATTTTCAATATAATTTGTAAATCTGTAAAATTAATATAAATTTAAAAAAAAAAAATTAAAAAAATTTTAGTTAATTTAAACTTACCCCATAAGAAATACTGCTATTAATTGCACAATTGATGAAATATAAATAAATTTTTTTGGTGAAAATTTTTGATGCTAAAACATTAAATTAAAATTGATTAATTTAATTTATATTTAAGTTTATTAAACTTACAAAACTACTAAACAATAAACTAATCACATACATTCCATCTCCTAAACCAATAACTAAAGTGTATAAAGAGGCATGAATCTTTCGTTTTTCAGCATAAGGAGCAAAAAAAGGAGTAATAAATGAATAATTAATTGATGCTATCAAGTTAATTAACATGCCGGATGTAATAAGTAACCATTCATTGCCAATACTTGTCATATTTAATTATTTTTAAAAATTAAACTCGACAAAAGAAAAAATATAAATTTTAAATATGTTTTTCAACTGTCCAACTTGTTATTAAAGTAATTTACAAATTACTTGTGGCATTTACTTAAATCATAATTAGCCAATTAAAATCGTTTTTTTTTTTTTTATTTTCAAAAGTACAATTTATTTTTTACTTTTTGTTTGACAAAACATTGTTTAATTTCAGACTAGAAATTGTTTTAAGAACTATTTTTTTTTTTTGATGAAATGTAAAAAATTAAACTTTGTAATCTTGTTATAAATTTCGTGTTGGTAACCTGAACAAAACTTTATTTATTTAAAGTAATTTAATAATTTAAGTTGAGTTTAACTTAAACATCTTATTTGTTTAAGATAATTTATCGATATTGTTTTGAAAAAAATGACACTTAATTAGAAAGTTCATTGCTAAATAAAAGTAACAAATTAATTATGATGTTGTTTATGTAGTAATAAAATGTTTACTAAATAGTAAATTGACTTTGATTAAAAAGCTAAAAGTTACTAGGAGATTGAATTAGCAATGAATGCGGCAAAGCAAATAAATTAGTTTTAAAATAAATATTAGTGCTGGTCATTTAGAAAGTTTACTTTTTGTCAGACCATTTAATGTTTGGCTTTAATCTTGACAAAAATAGATTAAAAATATTTTGCTAAATAAATATGATTTATATTCGCAAACACAAAGATAAGGGGGTTATTAATTGATTAAGTTGCGATCCAAAAGAATTTTGTTTATATTGTGCTGATTGCAATTAAAGGTAGGCATGTTGGATTTATTGGCTTTAAATGTTTTTATTTGTCTACTTGCCGCGTGTTTTCTTAAAGAAAGTTGTCATTACAATGAAACCTGTTAGACATTCTTTCGACGAAAAGTAAACAAGAGCAAACACCTGATGGCTTCGCATGAATACATAAATTTATAAATACATAATTTCAACTGGTAGAAGGACATCTGTTTATTGATTGTGAGAAAGAGGTGCAATCGTGAAAAGTTTTAAGACATGTCATACAAGTCAGACAAATTCAAACATATTAATTATGGTAATAAATGAACAAAAAGCGAATCAAGCACATTTTTTAGCCAAGATTAATCATCTCAATTAAATGCGTTCACTTAGTAGGTTTGAATTTCAAAATCAGAAACAGATGACATATATGCACGTGAATTAATTGTTTAATTCGTTTATGTAATACTTAGATTAATTTAAATAGTTGCGCCAAGAAGCGACCTCAGATGGATAAAGCTGAAACATTGATGAAAATCTAGTGGTATTTGATTTTGCCATTTGAAACGCCTATTGATTGTTTGTTAGAAAACACAACTGTTGATTCATTTGTTAATTTACTCATTAATCCATTTTTTGATTCATTCACAAATTTTTTCACCTTTTCATTCAATGGTTTGTTTATAGTGGTTGCCGTCAACCATTGTCGGTCTCGGCGTTTGCATGTCATGATACTGTTCTAAACCACTTTTTACAAATCCCAACTTCATCTCTGACATACTTTAAGATTATCAGCTTTACAAAAAGAACAAACTAAGTAAGTCGAACTTAAAATAAATGCGCAAATAAAAACCAGTTTTAAATTATGATGTCGAAAACAGTTGAGTAAGTAAATAAGTTGTTGAAAAACTTTGTAAACAAAGGTAGAGAGATTAAGTTTAAGAACTAGATTAAAAACAGACAATTTAGGCTAATTTCTAAATATAAATGTAGGGACAAGGGTCTCAGAAACACACATTTGCTTAATATTGTTTAATGAGCTAAATGATTGACTGTAGGCGAATCAAACGAAGATTAAGACTGCTTTCAAACTTGAACAAATTGATCAAAATTAAACGCAATCAAGCACCCTTTCATTTTATTGACCCTTATCTTAAGCTGAACGCCATATCTGAAAAAGTTGTACCACAGGAAGTAAATAAGTGTTCAACTTGCAAATTTAGATTATTTAATTAAACAGAAATCCAACGACAAATTATGCTTGTTCTTTAATCAAACAACAAACAATGGATTAAATAAGCCACTTATGAATTAATCAAGAGCCTAACAAATGCTTCGGCAAAAAACGCATCGTAAGTTTTCAACTTTAAGAAATGGTTCTTAAGCGAAAGTCAAGCAGATGATGCTTTTTTCACATAATTTTCTAAGCCAAAATCTGGCATCATTATCTTCAATCCGTTATTTAACAAGCTACAAATGATTGCAACTTAATCAATTATAATCCAATCATTTCATTATTATTTTCTGATTGCTGTGTTTCCATTTCATATTGTCTTCTTGATATGATTTGCATTTTCCACTGATTTTTCAATTTTGTTTTTTCTGTTACGTATTAATAACTGAATTCTAATCACCGCTTAAATTATGTCTTCAAATGTTCAACTCCTTCTCGTTTTATCTATTTTAAAGTTTGAAATGCTTGTTTTTATTTATCTAGTTAACATTTCATTTGATGTTCTTTCTATATGCTAATTTTATTTAAATGGGCAAATCAAACGATTACCATACGTTAACTTATTCAATATAATTCAATATAAATTGCGTTACTAGTTTAAATTGTTTGAATTGTTTTCAAATTTTTGCTCACTTTGTTGGCTTGTTTTTTAATTATTTTCTTTTGTTCTTTATAGAAACATTTGTGGTTTGAATGAGTTGATTGAAATATTTTTTTCAAGTGATAATTTTAATTGACATACTCGAAGCAGTGGAAAGATTAGCGGATAAGATTTATATTGTAAACTTAACTGTAAAATGTTTTAATCTGAAATACGGAATTATACATATTTAAGGAAGAACTTGATTGAGAAGAACCTACTTAGACTAATTTTTTTTTTTAATTTAACGAGTTAAAATTTTATAATTTTATTTTTTGCAATTTCGACGGTTGTGCGACAGTTTAATTGATTTGTTTTCATTTTCATGTAATTTTTGTTAATTACTTAATTCACAAACTCACGCACACTTGAGTTTAAAAGTTAGTGCAATACTTTTCATTTAGTTTACACAACTAATTAGCAATTAGAAGTAGCATTATATTTGTATTTCATTTTACATTTTTTTACACTTTTTAATTTACACTTTGACCACAACGGATAAATTTATTTAGTTTTTAAAATGGGTATTTCGGACATATTTTTTCGTATGAAAAAAATGGATCGTTCTGTTGGGGAAACTGAGCTGAACAGGTGCCTGACTACATTTGATCTAACAGCATTAGGTATGATCTAAAATCGTTTTTGGGCAAATTAATTCTTTTGAAATTTTTAATAGGCATTGGAAGTACTTTGGGGTTAGGAATTTATGTATTAATTGGAGATGTGGCCATGACAGCTGGACCTGCTGTAATTCTATCTTTTTTAATTGCAGCCATTGCATCAGTTTTTGCAGCTTTGTGTTATGCAGAATTTGGTGCTAGAGTACCCAAAGCTGGATCAGCTTATGTATATAGTTATGTGACTGTGGGCGAATTTTTCGCCTTTATTATCGGTTGGAATTTAATCTTAGAATATGCTATAGGTAAGTTAATTGTCAAAGGTGATCACTTTAGAGTTTATTTTTCAATTTGATCACAGCTAAATTCCTTTTTTATTTATAGGAACTTCCTCAGTGGCCAAAGCTTATAGTGATTACTTAAACATTGCTTTAGATGGAGTACTCATAAATTTCCTGAAAAAATGGTTCCCTCTATCTTTAGGCGATAATTTTGCTGATTATTTTGACTTGTTTTCCTTTACACTTATCTTAATTGTAGCAATTCTAGTATCTATCGGAGTTAAAGAATCAACTAACTTTAACACTGTGTTTACTATTTTTAATATAATTATTGTGATATTTGTTATTATCGTTGGTTCATTCAAAGCTGACATTCACAATTGGCAAATAGTAATTACAGACAATATTCCCAAAAGTGCTGGTTCAGGTGGATTCTTTCCTCACGGTTTTGGAGGCGTACTTAAAGCAGCTGCTACCTGTTTTTATTTTTTTGTTGGATTTGATTGCATTGCAACTTCTGGTGAAGAAGCAAAAAATCCTTCTAAATCTATTCCTTTGGCTATTGTGGCTTGTTTGACTTGTGTTTTTCTAGCATATTTCGGTGTTGCGACTATTCAAACTCTTATTTGGCCATATTATTATAAAGAATCACTGCCTGACATATTTCGACGTATCGGTTATCCTTTAGCAAAATGGGTTATTAATATTGGAGGAACAGCAGGGTTATGCACAAGTTTGCTTGGTGCTATGTTTCCATTGCCTAGAATTTTGTATTCAATGGCTTCTGATGGTTTATTATTTAGATCATTATGCCGAATTAATAATTCTACTAAAACACCTTTATTTGCTACTTTATTATCTGGTTTTTTAGCTAGTTTATTATCTGCTTTATTTGATTTAACTGAATTAGTTAAAATGATGTCTATTGGTACATTATTAGCATATACATTAGTGGCTGTTTCTGTTTTAATTTTACGTTACAAAAAAGAACCATTTCCTGATGAAATTCCGAGATTACGCAATACAGTAATAAATGAAAATTTAATAGAAAACGATTGTTTTACTTTAACCACTTTATTTTCTTGGTCTAATTTATTTAATACATCAAAAAATACTCTTCCTACATATAAGACAAGTTACATTAGCAATTTTCTTATTATTATATTATGTAAGTTTTTATTATTTTTAAAATATTCATTTTTTAATCATTTTTTTTTTTTAGGTTTTTTAACTGTGTTATTAGATCTAGTACTTTTTGTATTTTATAGGCAACTATTAAAACTAGAAATTTATCCATGTATTATTTTAGGATCATTATTATTTTTTTTAATTTTTTTCTTGATTTGTTTAAGTTTGCAACCTAAAAATGCTAAAAGTTTATCATTTGAAGTATGTTTTTCTTATTTCATTTTTTTAATTTAATATAATTAATTATTACTTTATTTATAGGTTCCATTTGTACCGATTCTACCTCTTTTGAGTTTATTTTTCAATGTTGAACTTATGTTATTTTTACCTTTAAAAACATGGGTCAGATTTGTTATTTGGATGATATTAGGATTTGCAATTTATTTCTTTTATGGAATTTTTAATAGCACTGGATATATGAATAAAGAAGAAAAAATTAAATTTTTACTTAATAAAGATGACGATTATAGACAATCTGAAGAAAATAGAGGTGTTGAAAATCCGGCCATGACAAACAGTGATAAAGATGTATATTAATATTAACTTTAAATCATCTTTTGACGCTAACATTAAAAGATTTGAAAAATAATTTTATTTCAAGATCATTTTCACTTACACAAAAACTATTTTTAAACTCATCAGACTTTGAACAAACTAAAAAAATTGCTTATTAATTTTTATCTAAAAAGATCATTTTAAGTCATTATTTATTTATTACACTTTTATGTCTTTAGTTTTTTGTTTACAAAAAGTTCGACATTTTTTTTATACAATTATTATTTTATTTGGAATGATACAAAAGAATATGGCTATTATTAAATTGGACTTTATTTACCTTTCATCTAGTCTTATTCTGTGTTTTTTATTGCATTTAAACAATAGATTTAAATAAAGTAATAAAGTTATATTCACTTTTATATAGTTATTTATTATGTTTTAGTTGGTTTATAACAAATTATGATACTTAAATTTTTATTTTTAAATCAAATACACAGATATAAAATTAAATATTGTAAAAAAAGATTGAAAGGAATAATTTTTATTAATTTTATAATTGTTTTATACTTTAAATTATTATCACCTTTGTTAATTTTTATCCAGTGGTTTAATTAACCTAATAGAAAAATTTTACACAATAATTTATATTTTTTTATTCATTGAAAAATCTTAACAAAAAATTTGTTATTTAAAAAATATAGATATATATAATAAACGCAAGCGTTCTTATTTGTTGAAATTTTTATTACATTATTATACAATAAATTTCACAATTAGCAATTGGAAATCTATTTTTATATGAATGCCATTTATCTGATTTCAATGTTAATTTTAATAAATGCTTATTTATGTTGTGATAACGATTAAAGTGTTAAAATGAAAAAAGCAGTATGTCTATGTATGCAAGCATTGAATCAAATCTAAAATAAAAATAAATTGTTGAATAAATGATTAAAGTACTTTTATGCCGAATTAGTTTAAAATATTTTAAACCTGACCGTTTAAATTTAAACTATTAAGAAAAATGATGATTTACAATAAAAAATTAAAAAAAAGTGCTAAGATGCACTCATTTTGCAATAATTATAATACTGATTATATTCATTAATTTAATTAATCATTATTTTTTTTTTTGCAAAAAAAGTTTGCAATATAAATTTAAAAAACATATTTTTTTATCAATCACTGTCTGTATCGTTAATTTGATAATAATTCTTAGTTTTTTGTTTAGTTGAACCATAATGTTGCAATAACAATGCTTTTTTAAACTCCTGCTCTTTTTGTTCAAACACATCTATGTTAAATATGTTAGTTTGGGAAGATACCGGTGAGCTTAAAGGAGAGATTAAAGGTGATGTTGGCAAAACTACAATAGTAGGTATATTAACAAGGTCATTAGTACTTTTTTCTGTGCAAGAAACTAAACTTATTTCAGGAACATTAATATGAATTGAATTTGCGGTCGTGTAACTAGAAGCACTTTCTATTGAAGATTGAGCAGATGCACATTTCCAACCACTTAAATTTTGTCCTGAAGTTTCTGAACTAGATGAACTTGCGGCATAAAAAGCGTTTCTTCTTTTAATTGCATTTTCACAATTTTTATTTTTATCAAATTTTTCACTTGAATCAATTTGCATAGATAAAGTATCATCCTTAGAATCTTGTTTAGATGTACAACATTCACTTAATTGATTTTCAGAATTTGAATCTTCAACTAATTCTTGTATATTAGGTAAACTTTGATGGCGCAACCAGTAATCTTTTACGTTTAATAAAGATTCAAAATTCTGCACTTTATTATTATTATTTTCTTCATCATTGACTGATCCATACTGCATGGATTTACGTCTAATATCATTTTGGTTTGTTTTTTCACTTAAATTTTGATTTAAATAAGTATTCATGTTTTGTTTTTTATTAGTAGCGATTTGCACCAAAGATGCTAAAGATTTTCTTCTTTGTTTTATATTTTTGTTTAATTGTGTTTCTTTTTGAGATTCAAGTATTTTTTGATTAATGTTTGAAATACTTGGTATACTTAAATAAATTTGATTTTTAGAAACTTTTTGTTTTAATTCTTCTGAAATTATTGAAGAAGATAGACAATTGTTTAAACGTAATTTTAAATCTTGCATACTATCTCTGGTAGGTTTTGATGTAATTTTATTTTGTGATGATTTTTGATTTTTGCTATCTAATAACTTATTTAACTCTGAGCTTGATAAGTTTATTTCTTGTTTTTCATGGCAAATTAATTCATTAGTTTCATTCGTTTCTGAATCTTTTCTATTACTAGAAGTTTTGTTTCTATCAATTGATGTAGTCGATATATCATCACTAAATGTAACTTTTGATTTAAATGGTTTAATTTTCAAATTTCGATCTGCTTTTTTAAATAAAGCTGATTTATTTTTATTATTTGTTTCTTGTAATGAATTTATATTTTTATTATCAATTGAATTTTTGTTAAATGTAAAAGGTTCAAAAATTTTATTGGTAAATTTTTCTTGTTTACTTAGTTTAGAAGTAATATTTTCGTTAAGCTCTTTGCTGTTTTTTTTATTTCCTAAATTTATTGTTTGTAATATTGGCATTTCAATTACATTAGCTTTTATCTTTGAAAAAATATTTGAATTATTTATATTCGATTTTAATATAGAATTTATAGAGGATGAGGTATCCGATATTTTTCGTAAAAAATCTAAATTTTGTGATGATTCTTGAGATGATTGTTTAGATAATTGACTAAAAAAAAAAATTGATCAATATATTTTATAAAATATTTAAAAAAAAAATTTACTTTTTTACAGTTGTTATTTCATTTATTGGTAAATCAAGTTCTTCACATTCTTCATCCATAAATGTATCATCAATTTGAACAAAATTATGTTCATTTATAATTAAATCTTTATTATAAAATTTTGAAAAAATATTTTTATTATTTTCTAAATTGTAGTTATCACCTGAAAATAATTCTGGAATAGAACTTTCAGGTGAATCTTCCAATTTATTATAAAATCCTGATTGTTCAGAATCTAAACTTATTAAACTGGCACTACGTGGTTTGTTTTTACCGAAAATTGACCAAAGAGAATTTTGTCCTTTACTAGAATTTTGTAAATTATTATTTAAAAATTCATCTTCATTATAATCTTCATCAAATTCAGGAACAATTAATCCTTGTTGTTCACTAGGAACACTATGAAAAAATAATAAATTTAAATTTTATTGAATTAAAAAAATAAATTCATCTTACTGGTAAGCAGCCATAGATCCACGATATGTTTTTTTTTTATAGCTTACCGCAGCAGCTGTATATGGAAGCTTAATATCGCTATCATCAAAATAATTATCTTTAGTTAAAGGTGGTGGGCGCGCATTTAACGTATCTACTCCTAAAAAAGAAACTTTAATGTGTCTATCAATAATCCAATTTAATTCAAAATCTTCATCATCATCACCAAATGGATTTATTAATTGCTCTCCAAGCTAAATTAATTATAAAAAAATCATTATATTTACTGTATATTATTCTAAAAATAAAAGAAATAAATCTCACTTTTAATAATCCCATATAAAGCAAAAATTGAATTATTGAAAAAATTGGCACTAATCTTTCACCCTTATGAAGGTATTCGTTTTTAAATACTGGTGGATAAGGTTTATCTATATGCTGCCTTCCAAAAACAGATGCAATAAAAAATGAATATGTTGCAAGAGTAACAACCTAAAAAATTTTTTTTTTCAAATTAAAAATTTTTTAATTTTTTCTTTTACATCGAATACCTGAGTGTAAACTAATGGAATGCTAACCCAGTCATAGCTCCAAAGTAATCCGCATTTGTTTCTAAAATCATTTAATTCTTCCATAATTATTTTTAAACCTGATGAATCAGTGATTCGGCAATCTTGCCTAGCTTCTCTTAATAGACTAACAAACCATGTAAATGGTATCCAAAATGTATTAAATTCATTAGAAGGAACAGAAGAAAACATATCAAGTTCAGTTTTGTTCATAAAACCTTGATAAAAAAATATAATAATTGAATAAACAAAAAAAAAATGAAAAAATTTTACCAGCTTCAATTAAATGTTCTCTTGTAGGAAATCTTCGTTTTACAGCTATACTAATAGATCTTAAAACTAAGACCAATGAAAGATTTGCATATCTCATCAAAGTTCTTCTTAACATACGACTTTCTTCGTCATTTCCAGTTACATAAAGAGCCACATTATTCATTAATCTAATTTTAATTTAATTTTAAAATGAATTTAAATAAATTTAAAAAAAATTAGAGTAGTAATAAAATTTAAGTATAAACTTACTCACTTGTCAGGCCATGGAATGGCGGTATATTGATTCCACCAGCGGGATGCTGTAAATGATACATAAAAACCTAAAATAAAACTTAAAGGAATCATATCGACAAATCCAGAACAAAAAATAACGATCCATTTGAAAATTCTAATTATTAAAAAAAAAGTAAAAGTTTGTCTTAACTTATGAAAAAAAAAATTAATATTTATTTATATATTTAAATTAACCAATTTATAACTTGAATAAAAAATAATAATGAAAAAAATAAAAATGAAATTTAAAAAAAAAATTAATTTTGGATTCAAGCCATTTATAATAAAAAAAATCAGTTAGCTAATAAAATTAATAAAAACTTGTATAAAATTCTCACTCTTTATAAATTCCAAATAGCAAATATTCGTAAGATAATTGAAGTGTAACAAAAGCAATTATGAATATTAATAGTTCCTTAAACACAAGTTTCCAAACACTTCCCCGCCATCTCCATAATAAACGAATTAACCCACCGGAAGTAGCAGATGCTACATCCGACTGGTAACTGACTGTCATTCAGCGTTTAAATTTAATTTAAGTTAATTGACAAGGTTTAGCGTTGAAATTAAGAAAAGCAATTTTAAAACTTGAACATTTTGAACTTCAAACTAGGTTTAAAGATGAGTTTAGCCGAAATTCCGAATAGACAGAATGATACGAAAATTTGGACAAACTTTAGAAAAATATAAAAATTAAGAAATAAAAACAAAATAGAATTTAATCAAGTGAAATTAAGTAAAACAATTTACCAAGGCAGCTAATAGTGGAGCAAATTAAATAAAAGCAGACTGCTTGAATTAGCGTGCGTTTACAGGAGAATGATGAACGTGAAATGATGAACAGGGAATGATGAACATGGAATGCATTGCGCGCATCAGATTTAGTCGGATGTGTTTGGTTTTTAATTTAAGGCAATCTTAATTATCGTTAAAACGACACACTTTAAAAATTCAAACCCATGCCAAGAGTTAAAATGTAAACGAGCTTTTACTTTGCTTTCGAACAGAAGGCAAAGAAAACAAGACTAAATTTAACTATTTTTGCTTCAGTATCTTTTTCTGTGACTTGTTAATTCACATTGCGATTTAGGGCTTGAGAGGGTGCAAAACTTTTGTTTCAAATTAATTCAAACATCTAGAATTAGTTTGTTATTTACATTCATTCTCTTTCATGTGTTTCCAGTTTTGGCGCATAAATCACTTTCTTCGTAATTTAAGAACTTGAAAAAATCAAATTATTATCTTTGCAGATTACAAGATTTCCTTTCCTGTTTTTTTACAGAAATCAACCTTTTCCTCTTTCAAATAACCTTAACCAAATATGAGCTGTATTAATTTTAATGGCCACAAATGAATTCTAATTGATTTACTACTCAAACTTTGAAACTTTGCAACTCACAAACTTTTGTCTGGGCAATTAGACCAACAGTTATTTTCACGAATAAAAAACGCGTTTGTTTACGATGGTCATATGACTTAAAATTGTAAACAAACAAAACAGCGCAGTTAATCATTTAATTTATCTCTTTCTGATTATTGCTGACAGACTCGATAATTTCGTGTTAATAATAAAATGCATTTAACATTAGGAAAATCATATTAGCATTGTCTTTTCAAAAATGCCCTAGCTATTGTATTAATTCATGTTATTTAAGCGTACTCTCCTTAATTAACAACTTCTGCTGTAAACGATATTTTATTGTGTTTAGCCTTAATTACCTTTAAAATAATTATTATGACTTTAATTATATCCGGAAAAGGCAACAGGTTTTCAGATTAAAAATGACTTCATTTAAAGAAAAAACAAAAAATGCTCAATTAGAATCTATGCTAAATAGTGATGATCAACTTGCTGAAAACACTTATATTTCAGATTTTGAAACTCCTGAAGAATTTTTACTTTATTATGCTAGGACAGGAAATGTACAAAAATTAAGTACTTTATTTAAATTTATATTTGAGGAGGGAATCACCATAGATATTAACATTAAAGGTTATTAATTTTAAAAATCTTTTATGCATTTCAATTTAAAATAAATTTTTATTAGGTAAATCAAAAAGCAATAAAGGATGGTCTGCACTTCATTTAGCTTCTTATTTTGGACATTTTGATGTTGTTCAACTTCTAATTAATGTAAATAGTACAAATATTTAGAAAGAATTTAATTTTTTTTTTTTCATAAAATGTAGGAAAAAGCTGACGTTAATATTAGAAATGATTGTGGTGATACACCTTTACATAAAGCATCATTTGTTGGACGAGTTGATATCGTTACATTATTATTAGCAAATAATGCAGATGTTTTTATTAAAAACGAAGACTTTAGAACAGCAAAACAAGTTGCAAAATCAGAATCTGTTTTTACTATACTTTCAGACGTAGAAGAGACGGATATTAAACGTAAAGAGGCACTTTTTTTAAATAGTGCTAAAAATTGTGATATTACTAAAATGAAAATACTTTTAGATGAAAAACAAGTAAATATTAATTGCCAAGATGATTTTGGTAATACAGCTTTACACTTAGCTGCATTTAGAGGTCATAAACAAGTAATTATTTTTTTATTACAACAAAATAATATTGACACTTCAATTAAAAATAATAATGGTCAAATTGCTGCATCTTTAGCTCCAAATTATAAATTAAAACAACTTTTATTAGATGTAAAACCAAAATTAAAAAATAATACTTCTAAACTTTTGGTAAATAGATTTGAAGGTTTACTATTGAGACGTAACAAAATACGTGTTTGGAGACAAGTCTGGTGCATACTTGAAAGAGGGGTGTTAAGTTTTTTTAATTCAAGAGCAGATGCATCAACAGGAATTAACCGTAAAGGCTTTATATATTTAGAAAATGCTGTAGTTGAAGCCGACAAAAATCCAAACATGTTTACAATTTATTTTAGTACTAAATCTAAAATAATGCTTCAAATAATGACAATAACAAGCAATTCAAATTATCCAGTAGATAGACAAAAATGGATAAATGCAATTCAACAACATATACTTTACAGTAAAAATTTTATTTATCAAGGTTTTAAAATTGAAGAAGATAGCGATGATGAATTAAATGAGATAGTGCCTACAAATTATTTACAAAATTTAGTAAACACAGCTCAAGCTCATCAAAGTATTTTACTTAAACATATCAATAGTTTAACTAAGTTTATTGAAGAAGACATTATTACTATTCAAAATGAATTTCCTGACTCAATATCGATACAAAATAGTCAAATTCTAATTGAATGTTTGAAAAAGTTTTGGCCAACATTAAGATTTCACTTAAATTTTATTCA
Source organism: Pyemotes zhonghuajia (assembly GCA_025170145.1). NCBI lineage: Eukaryota > Metazoa > Arthropoda > Arachnida > Trombidiformes > Pyemotidae > Pyemotes > Pyemotes zhonghuajia. Next base: position 11,965,339 of record CM045845.1, read on the forward strand.
AGAAAGTTCAATTAATACTAATATGGCACTACAACAATCAATAAACTTATTGGATAAGCAAGATAAATTGAGGCAAATACAAATTAAACAATCGGTAGACAAAGTTCGCACTTTAGAAGAAATTATTCAGTTATTAGCTCAAGAACAACATGATTTTGAAAAATCAATTGTTTCCAATATTCCTTTCCATTCACCCCCAAGAACAGTGAGTCATTATGCATTAGAAAGTAATTCAGAAACAGATTGCGAAGAATACTTTGATGCATTTGGTGATGATGAATTTGAAAATAATAGCGAAAAACTTACTGCAGAAGACTTAGTTTTAAACGAAACAGAAATATTTCAACATATATACGATTTAAAAACATTGTCAAATAAGAGGTAAGCTATTTTCTGTTAATTAAGATTTATTTGTTACGAAATACTTTCTGTTTGACTTGTTGTAAAACTAATAAAACGGCAATTATTAATTGTAAAAATTTGATAAGCAATTATTAAATTGTCAAAAGAAGTGATAATATTGTGAAATTTGAAACACTTAATCATGAGTTAATGTGCCAAAATATTTTAATTATCGATTTCATATAAAATGCCATACGAAATACAAGAGACCCCTATCGGCTAGTATTTTGTACGATTAATGATCTGAAAATTTAAAGACCTACATTTTTATCTGAACTAAAACTCGTAACTTTTAATACTTGTTTATATTTCAGAAATATATTTAATTTTTTTTTGTGCAGAATTTTAATATTTTAGTTAATTATGGTTTACTTGCCAAAATTATTCGACTAATTCATCGAAAGTTTATTTATTTAGTAAAGTAAACAAGCCACAATAGCTGAACGTTGAACAATTTTTCGTCTTGCATTAAAATTGTCTTAATAGTTGTTTTAAAACAGTTATGTGTACATTTTATATTGAGAAATATCATTTAAAACCAAAAAACTTTTAAATATTAAGCTTGTAATCGTTTGATTCCTTTTAATTCCTTTTTTGTTTATTAAGTGATTTATTGTACGTTGCTAATATTTGCATTTTATCATAATTCAGATGATTTATAAATTTCATGATGAGGCAATTTGAATGTGCATAAATAAGTAAAGGCAAAACTACTTTATATTGCAAACAAGGAATCCATTACTAATTTTTAAAATACTTAAAGTATGAAAGCAATTTAAAACAGAAATTGCATTATTTTAAAGTAATTTGTGTTTTGATGGCTATTTTAGTAATTTTGCATCAACTTCATAAATCCAATCGTCTATCAAAAAACGGTTTAATGTCTTAATCTAGAGCCATTCTTTCTCAAATCAGACAGAAAAGTGTTCCCAAGGCACCGTAGTTTGTTTTGCTTATTTCTTCAGTTTTGCAATCGAACTTTGCTTTATTTATGAAAAATGGGTTTACTTTTTTCTGTTTTAATGTTTATATATTCATTTTAATTGTACATGCTTTTTACACACCTTGTTTCTTATATTACTTTATATAAGATTATACCAGATAAATTTTTTAATTCCGACTTTTAACTTAATTTTTTAGTGTTTGCGTGCTAACTTGATAATTTTAAATTTTTACAATTGCTTTTTAATAAATAAAAAATTATTCACGAACATTTAGTTTTATTTTTTTTAGTATTTGAATTTGTTTCATAAAATGAATAGTTTAAAATCAAATAAATTAAAAAGGTAATTTTTTTGAGCATAACTTAACTGCTATTATTGATGAAAATAAATTTTTTTAATCATTTTAAAATATAATATTATTTATTTGTTTTTAATTTCAGAACAAAATTACCCGCAAAAATGGTGGCTCGAGCTGATTGCAGTTTATGGTCAATCTTAAAAAACTGCATAGGAAAAGAATTGTCTAAAATTACAATGCCTGTTGTATTTAATGAACCTTTAAGTTTTTTGCAAAGGTTGACAGAAAATTTGGAATATGTCCATCTACTAGATTTAGCCAATGAAGCTGAAAGTCCAGAAGAAAGAATGCAGGTTAATATTAATTAAAAATAAAAAAAAAAAATTTATTTATACATTTTATTACTTAATTTTTAGTATGTCGCGGCATATGCGGTAGCTTGTTTATCAAATAATTGGATGAGAATGAACAAACCATTTAATCCACTTCTGGGTGAAACATATGAATATAAAGATGATGAACGTAATTTTGTGTCAATAACTGAACAGGTTAGTCATCATCCACCTGTATCAGCCTATTATGCAGATGGTAAAAGTTTTCAAAGATATGGATCAGTTTGTCCTAAATTAAAATTTTGGGGAAAATCTGTTGAAATTAAACCAGAAGGAATTGTAAATTTAAAACTTAAAAAGCCTAATGAACATTATACGTGGTCAAATGTAAATTGTTGTGTTCATAATGTAATTGTTGGAAAATTATGGTTTGAACAATATGGTACAATGGAAATTAATTGCCACTCTAATGATCTTAAAGCTATACTCAATTTTAAAGAAGCAGGCTGGTTTGGGAAAAATTTAAATCGTGTACAAGGTTTTATTATTGAAAAATCAACAAAAAAAAATATTTGTTTTTTATATGGTAAATGGACTGATTATTTTAAAAGTGCGACAATGGAAGATTATGAAAAATATTTGCTTTCAAATGATAATATTTTTAAAGTTCCTGAAAAACACGAGCTTAATAAGTCTAATAAATCTAATAGTTTAGATAAAAATATTTATTCAAATGAATCGACCCCAAAAAAATTATCAAACAGTTTACAAAAACTATCGCTTACTTCATCAAATGAATGTTTAAATTTTAATTCAGATAAAATAGTCAACAAACAATCATTTAGTGAAACATTAAATAAAACATGTAAAAATGATTCCTTAGATTCATTAGATATACCCAATTCTAAACTACTTTGGGTTGTTGAACCAAGACCAGAAAATAGTGCAGAATATTATAATTTTACTAAATTTACTTTTAGTTTAAATGAGTTGGTTGATGATTCTAAATTAAACTTACCTTTAACAGATAGTAGGTTCAGACCAGATATTAAATTACTAGAACTTGGTGATTTAGGTATGTTTAATTAAATTATATTTTTAATTTTATTTAAAAAATTGTTGATTTTTTTTTAGATGCCGCTGCAGAAGAAAAAAATAGACTTGAAGAAAAACAACGTGAAGTTAGAAAATTAATGAAAAAAAATAATAAAGTTTATAAACCATTGTAAGAATTATTTAATAATAATTTTTTTAAATTTTAAAATTATTTTTATTTGTTTTTATTTTTAAAGGTGGTTTAATTTGGAAAAAGTTCCTATTTTAAATAAAGAAGATTGGGTTTTTAACGGAAATTATTTAAAAAGGGATTTCAACAACTCTCCTGATATATTTTAATTAAGCTATATTAATAATTAAGCTATCTAAAATCATTTTTATTTTTTTATTAAACATTTGTAAATAGTTAGAATTGTTTTTTCAAAATATTTAGAAAACAAAATAGTCATTTGAAAATGTTTTGTACAAATTATTTCAAAAAACTTCAAAATTTATTTTATTTTTTAGAAATTTTAAAAAATTTGTGCACCTTACATTTTTATAAAAAAAAAAAATGCATTATTCCATTATAATATAAATATATATATAAATAAATATATATATTTGAATAAATAAATAAATATTTGAAATTAATTAATTTTATTAAACAGTTTAATTTCATACAATGTTTCAAAATTAAAAAATAATATATACATACATATATGATTATATAAATGCATTTACAAATATATGCATACATGCATATACAAATATATGTATATATATAAATATATTAGTTAATAGAATAATTAAACTTTTAATAACAAAAAAAGTATTTTTAAGCTTAAAACGGGGCGGTACGCTGATTAAATTTAATTGATATGCACAGCAAAAAGGTTAGGAGTGGATAATGAGTAATTAAAGTAAAAATGAATTAAAGATTATATAAACGTAATTTAATTGTTTATTTAAAATTAATCATTATTTACGACAAATATTATTTTTTTTTTTTAAATTAACATTGAAACATATCAAATAATATAGTTTCAATTGAATTATTTGCTGTTGCTTTTTGAAAATATATTTTTGTAATATCTGCTGGTGAAATTTGTTTCAATGATCCAAAAAGTAAAAGCAATTTTCCAAATCTATAAAAAATTAATTTATAATATTAAATAGTTTAATTAATTAAATTAATTAAATACTTTACCTTGTAGTGTTGTTTGCGTATTTAAGTTTTTCATGCTGTAAAAGCATTAATTGAGCTTGGTCTTGTAAATTTTCAATTTTAGTTATTTCTTTAATTGATTTTGCTTCTAAAATATTTAAAAAAAATAAGTAAAATATACATATAAACATTTGAAAATATAAAAATAAACAATTACCTGCTCTAAATAAAGCTAAAGCTTTTAAACAAGCAAATTCTGAAGGATCTACACCAAGTGATTTAAATTTAATAAGCGTTTCATTTAAGCATTTTAGCACTTGATTTTCTTTTAAACAAGTACTTGAATCTGTAGAAGATTCACTACCTTCTCTACAAATGACTTCTGATTTTGAACTGTTTCGTCGTTGTTTATCTTGATCATAATCTGCAATTAATGTAGATGAAGAAATAGTATTTCCACAATCATCGGTATCTGATTTAATATTAGGATCAGAAGTCCCATTGAACACAGAACCAAATACTGAATTTCTGTTAATAACTCGATTTTCTGGTTGATCATTATTATTTGGCTGGTTATTATTTTCGTCATTAAATCCTGTATTATCTGAGCTTCCATAAGCTTCATCACTAGTTCCACTAAATGTTACACTTGCTTCTTCTAAAGGACAAAGTAAAAATCCACTATCTAGTGGCAAGCACCATTGAATTGAACAAAGTAAAAATAAATCACACCAATTTTCTTCTATCAAAAGGATCTTTGATAAGAAAGTAAATTAATTATAAATTTAAAAAAAAAATTAAATAGTTTATTTCTTACTTGATCATTTGAATTTAAGTTTAAAAATGATGGCAAACTTTTGATCCATTTAACAGCCATGAATAAAAGACGTACAGAAGTTTCATATATTGAATCAGCTACTAATGGATGAAATATTTGGCCTCGAAATTTATTTAAATGTCTATCGTTGTTTTTCTTCCTAACATTTTTAATTGTTTTATAAGCTTTAATACTGTTATTAAAATAAGAACTGTTGCCTGATATAATAGATGAAGAAGAAGAAGATGCTGTTGATTGAGTTTTATGTTGTATGTGTAAACCGATTTCATTACAATTTTCTCCTGTATTTTGAACAGGTACAGATGGAAGAAATACACTGGTTGTAGGAGAAACACTTGTTTCTAGATTTGAACCGATCAAACTATTAGTAGACAAATTACTAACTACATTACTTCCGTTATTAGATTCATTCATAAATGCTCCAGAAGCTAATTCACTAGCCTTTTGTAAACGCATCAATTGCTTACATAAAGAATTTTCATCAAGGGTACTGGTAAAGGAATCGGTATCTAAATAATTGCTACATTTAGCTACAGAATGAGTATTGTTCAATGCTCCATTTAGTTTGCTTTGGATAGCATATTCTAAAGCCAATTGAGGATTGCGTTTATTGCTTTGTATTGCGTTTGCATTGAAAACTGCGGTCACAGTGGCGGCAACACCTTCCCTTAACATTCTTTCATTTTCTTCATTATTTACCAAACTTTCTGGTCTTATAGTGGCTGTATTCCGTGGTTGACGTTCATTTTGAACAGCTAATTTTTATTAATATTTTTATATTAAAAAATTTAATAAATTATTAATTTGATTTTTGTTTAATAACAAAATAACAAAAATATTTACCATCTTTATTCATCCCCATTTGTAAACACTTTTTTAATCTACATGCTTGACATTGATTGCGATGTTGTTTGTCTATTAAACAGCTTCCGGTCCCTGCTTGACACCTAATAAAAAATGAATTGATTTATTTATTTTATTATAAAAAATTTTAAAATTAATTGAAAAATTTTTAACATTAAAAAGATATTCAATAATTTTTTATATTTTATCAAAAATACTTAAATAAATTAATAAAAAAATATATATAATAATAAAATATAAATTTAAAATAAATTGTTTTCATTTAATTTATTAATTTAAAAAAACAATAAACATAATTTTTTTTTATTCAAACTTTTTTATTTATTTTTTTTTTTTTAATAATTTTGGAAAATAATTTTGGAAATTTACGTACAAAAGTACGTAAATTTAGTGATTTTATTTAATTTATAAATTGTGCTCATTAATAAAATTGACAACTTAATAAAACTTTTATTGTTTAGATCAAATTAAATTGTGAAAGTTTATTTAATTTGATTTTAATAATTTTTAAAAATAATAATTTTATCCAAAAAATAAATTAGCTATGATTTGCATCATAGTTTGACTTTATAATTTGGATTTTTCTAGGTACTAACTAAGTTAGTATAATAACAATCTTTTTATTTAATTATGATTGTTTATTAATTAGGCGCATTTGATTAGTATTAAATAAATTTAAAAAAACATGATATTTTTTTTTTATTTTTAAAAGTTTAAAAAATAATTTAAATTATTGACATATTTGTTTATAAAAGACAATATATTATTTTTAGTTTATCATTAAGCTTTATTTTAATTGAAACAAACGGTTTTTGAAATTACTCATCAAAACTAAATTTGTCAGTAAATTAATAAAATTGCACCATAACCAATGAATATAAAAGATTAAACACAAAACAATCAACTTGAATTAGAAAAACAAATTTGATCACGTTTCTTTGAATTCTTTTTATTTAATTGCAATTTGCTGATTTTTTGTGAATTATGTTTTTAGATAATTTTTTTTTTACTGACTTAAACCCATTTTTCTTTATTATACTTTTACGAAGTATTTTTTGTTTTGCTTTTTTATCTGTTCATTTGGTGCGTTTTTATTAAGTTTTCGTTTTGCGACTTTAAGTGTTTTTCTTAAACTTATTCATTTTTGTTTTTGTAGTGCATCTAATTTGATGATCATTGTGACTGCTAATTGTGTACCCTACAAATGCATACAATAGCATCTTATAGCTTGATTTGTGCACATTAAAAGTACTGATCACAAAGTACGCAGCCGTATTTAATTTAATTTGCTTTAATATTCTTTTCTAGTAACAACTCAATTGCATCAGAAAAACAACCTATAAACACATTTGTTCTATAAGCAAAGCATCAGAATCTATTGCTATATCATTGAAACGAAAGAGCACAAACGAAAAGTAAAAATCATTGCTTAAACCTATAAAGTTTTTTTGTTTTTGTTTTATTCACTTTTGTTTAAAATAATTTTATTATGATCATTTTAAAAAATTTTATTTAAATAAAAAAAAAAGATAATTTCTTAGAAAATAAAAATGATTATTTTTAAAAAAGTTGATAAAAAATTTACCTGTAAATTAGCTTACGTCGGACACTACGTTTAAAAAATCCGCTACATCCGTTGCATGCTTGAATGCCATAATGTTTTCCACTAGACACATCGCCACAGACAATACAACATAAACCAGGTGAACTGCACTGTTTGATTTGACTATTTGCTGTTACATTTGTTAATTCATTACGATTATTGCCTAATACACAATTTGAACTGATTACAATTTCTCCATCTTCATGCAGAATGTCATCTGTTCTTTTTTCATCATAACCATTGTAATTGATTTTACTTGATTTATTTAATTTGGTTCCATTAGATATCATAGTTTCACTTTGGTTTGATTTACAAGATTCTTGTTCATTACTTGATTCACTTAACCTTCGTTTTCTTTTCTGTGCTATTAAATTTAGCATTGAGTTATTATCAATGGGACTTATTGAATCAAAATATGTTTTTGTTTTATATTCTGGGTTGTTCATAGCAAGTTCCATGTTGTTATGTTCGTTATTACTTTCCATTGCCATAGTTTGGTCAGATAAATTTAATGAACTGGATTTTTCATTGATTTGATTACAAGTTGATTTTAAATTAAACGGAAAATCTGCGTTATCAACTTGTAATTGAATTAATTGATTGACTGGTTTGTGGTCTGGTTGTCTTTGATTTTGATTTAAATTATCGACTTCAGAAGTTCGCAGAGATAATCTAGGTAAATTTTGTAAATTATGTGCACCTTGAGTTATATTACAATGAACATTAAATTGTCCATTACAAAATAGGTTATTACTGTTGCCGCTACCTACTGAAGAATTACTGCTATTACCGCTATTATAATTACGCATTTGATTGTGTAAAGCAGCACTTAAACTGTGTGAGCCAAAAAATGAATCTGTATTAAAAAGTCGATCTGCGGCAACAGCAGCCGCGGCTGCATTAGCTTGACTGCTAGCCAACATTGCAGCTACAGCCGCTGCATTTATTTTGGCTTGTTTACCTATTAGACCACATTGTAGTAAATCCATTCCACCTGTATTTCTATTTGTTGATGTTTGATTATTGAACAATCCATTAGAATTATTTAGTTGGCCGCTTAAACTGTGAATATTTGTCAAATTATTTAAGCTTAAATTGTTCAAACTTGTTAAATTGTTTAAATTATTTAAATTGTTTAGATTGCTTAAGTTATTTAAATTATTTAAGTTATTCAAGCTATTTAAGTTATTTATACTACTTAAACTACTCAAATTGTTAAGTTGATTTATATTAGTTAAACTATTTAGGTTGGTCAAACATTCTTTTTGGTTGTTATGATTGGTAAATTGATTTTCACTTGCATATTTTTCATTCAAGTTCTTAACTGAAACTGATAATGTGTTACATTGACTTGGACTAGTTGAATTGCATCTAGATTTTTCATTGTCTACTTGATCTTCTTCTGAATATGAACAATCTGGATGGATAAAAAATAAAGAGATTTAGAAAAAAACTTGAGTTGATAAACTTAAAAAATAAACATTATTCGTATTGAAAACTAACAAAGTAAAAAAAAAAATTCGATTCATTCTTAATGCAGGTAAAAAAGATGTTTTAACAAATTTCACCTAAATCTGTTTGCTAAGTATCGAATATTAAAACATCACTGGACAGTAATCTAAACTAGATCTAGCTTTAAAATATTTAAAAAAAAAGCTAACTGTATTTTTATTTTATATTTTTTTTGACAGTTTTATACCTAAATTTTGTTTTGACAATTTTCAGTATTTTAACAAAAAATAAAAATTTTTGAATGTAAGATCAAACACGACCTATATGAAACTAACTTGCTTCTTGAATTTAAGTATCAGCTATAGGATAAGTAAGTTTTTGATTGAATTTGTTGTTTTTTCATTATGATTATTTTTCATATTGCTCTGTTAGCTAAATAACTTGACATCAGTTTATTTTTTAGTTTTATTATTTTTTTTAATGTTTCCTAAATAAAAAAATAAAAATCAAAAAAAAAAAAAATTTTTTTTAGCTATGAGAGAACTAAAATAAATAAAGACTTAGATAAGAAAAAGAAAAAATTGAAAAAGTAACAGACCCCACAAAATAAAAAGATGCAGAATTAGTTAAAGCAAAATAAAACAAAACATGTTCAAGTAATTTGGCAAAAAGTGAAAAGAGAAAATGAGCAAAGAAAAGATGAAATAGAAAGAATAGCAACTGCAATTTGTTTGACACAAGCTGTAAAGGCAGGAAAATCAATTTGTACAATAGGGCCAGGCTATTTGAATTCAAGTTGCGACCATTTACTGCAAAGTTTGACACTCACTATACAAACAAGCCATTACGTACATTAATGTAATGGCCGATGAACAAATGCAGTGTCTTTACATGTGTTTCAATAAATGATTTGTGTTTGCAATGTGGTTGAATTCATTGTGCTAGATACTGATACAAACAAAATCTGTTAATATGGGTTGTTATACATGTTGATTGAAATAATAATATAGAGTGGGCACGGGGGGGAATGGTATATTGAAATCGATTATTGTGAAGTGGGTTTTTGGTTATATTGGGTGAGTAGCTGTGTATGATTAAATATTTTTTTTTTGGTGTTTGTGTATTTGGTGTATATGATTTTTATTTTTTAATAGGGATAGTATTTTATTTTTGTGTATGTGGTTTATGTGTTTTGTTTTTTTGTGGGTTTTTTATAGTTTAAAGGTTTATGAGTTTTGATTTATTATGGGGCTTTATGTTAGGATCGTGTGTTTTAGGTGTAGTTAGTGTGGTTGGGTGGGTTTTTATAATTAGTGGTGGTTGATTTTTTGGTGGAGGATTTGAGATGGTATTGGTTATATTGGGTTTTATTAGGTTTATGGGATTTATGTTATTTTTAATTGTTTAGGTGGTTTTAAGGGAGTTTTGGAGTGTGGTATGGTAGTATAATTATTGTTTTATGTTTTGTGTTTAATGTTTTGAGTAGGGGTGGGGAGATGTTATGGAGTGGTTTGAGTTGGAAGTTTTGGATGAGGTTATGGGATTTGATATTGGGGATTTATTTGAGTGGGGGGGATAGGGGGGAGGGGGAAGGGGGTTAGGTTTGATTGGGTTATGATTGTTTTAGGGTTTGGTGTATGAGGGATAGGGGGGGAATTGTATTAGATGATATGATTTAGGTGTGTGGGTTGGGGTTGTTTGTGTGTTTTTGGGTTTTTAATTGTGGGTTGGGTGGATGGTGATGAATAATTATTGTTTAATGGTTTTATGGGTTGAGTGTTTTTTGGAGGTATTTTATGTGGTTTTATAGGTTTGTTTAAAAAATATCATACAAAATCATGCAAATTGAGCTATTGATTTCCGATAAGTTGTATTACAAATGAGAATATAAACAAAATATTGGTTTGAATAAAATTCAATGAAATTGATAAATTTGATTGTTGTAAAAATGTGTAAAATTAAAACTAAATCAGTTAGACAATATAATTGAAGCAAACGGTTTTCCCAAAATATATACTTTCAATTTAATTTTAGTACAAATAGCAAGAGTTAAAAAAAAATTCGGATTTTATTGCTTTGAATTAAAATTGCGATTTTTTATTATTTATTTTTTTCGCTCACTGAATCTATTTAAATGTAAAATATCTTGTATTTAACCTTAAATTCAATATTTACGTTTCCTACCGCAAACTAACAAATTTTCACAACAAAAATACTGCACCAAGTTTGTTGCAATCAAATTAGCCACTAATAGAAACACAATTAGTAATGAACCGTGAGCAAATTTAGCTTTGGGTTTTTGGATGTGGTATAAAGGCAAAAAGACAAAAGCAAAAATGTGCAGGACAATAGGTCAAATGAAAAGCAAAGTGAAAAGACACATCTGGCAAAGCAATGAATACAAACGACCGTGCACCCCTCTTTGAAAAGGGCACTAAGGTTCATTTGACAAACGAGTTTATTTTAATACAATTCTATAGAGTTGTATTTAATTTAATTGAAAAAATAAAAGTGACAATTTTTTGTCATCAAATTAGTCTAAAGTCAAATCAAGTCAGGCCACTTAAATCAACATTTTATTCAATTTCACCTTATAATTCAATCACTTTCAAGTATTTGTACAATACAAACAATGCACAAATATTTGTAAAACCAAAATATTTTTTTTTCAACAGTCACGTAAAAATTAATTAATGACTGGTTTAATTAAATCATAAAACATAATTGAATTATTGATTTTTAATAACATTAATATTTTTATAAATTATTTTTTTCAACAGCCGTTGTAATATTTTATTTAGAAAATAAATTTTTACTAGATAAAATAGTATTAAAGTAACAAAAAACTTTAAATCCCAGTTAAAAAAATAATATGCTTAGTAAAAAGTTTATCTTAGATTATATTTCAGTCATATTTAGCTTTTATTATTTCCCACATGATTTTCTCACTTTGTTTTATTTCAGAAACCCAACTATTTTTATAGCTTCAATTATAAAACATTTTCTATGTTTAGAACGTTTCACAAATATAGAAATAGTTAAGAAAGCTAAGCAAAACAAGAGTTTTGCTTAAATTCAAAAATAATTAAAAAAAATTTGATCATTTTATTTCTTTCATCTTTGTTAACATAAAATTGAAAAAATTAATTTAATGATAAATGAAAGTGATGCAGTTTAATGTAAAAAACAAAACCAAGTTTGATTTTTAAAAAGCTAAAATTTTCAAAATAAATTTTTAATCATTTCTTCATATTTTGAGTTGCAATCCATCAACAGTTTTTAAAAGCAAAGCCAAAATTTCTGTCAAATAAGAAAATGATAAACACAAATCAACTTGTATAAATGACAGTAAAAGAAGATAGTAAAATGAACACAAAAATGCAATAGAAACAGTTTGAAAAAAGATAAATTATTTGCAATGAAACAAATAGGCGTGTGTAAGTTAGCAAGTGCAGTTAAATTTGCGCATTTTCAATCTTTGGACAAAGATATGTGTGCGTGTTTGGTACAAGTTTGACGATCGGATTAATTTCAAATCAAAGCCCGTATACAAACAACACTTGGCTTATGGCCCGGTCACAGCGGGACAGGTTTGCAAATTCTTTTAATAGTAAATGAGAAATTGGTTTAACATCAGACTAGGAAACTTTAATGCAAAGCACAATCTCTGATCGCTTTTTGCCCGTTTGGCTTTTTTCATCCTTTTTGTATTTTTACACTATTTAAACTGATTGCAAAGCGTTTCACCACTAAACCTCGTTTTTTATTTTATTATTTTAGCTCAGACTTAATCCCGCTCGAAATCAATTGAAAAAGATAAAAATGAAGCAAGGAAACGTAAAACAAACTGATAGTTTTTTAATGATAACTTTAAATTGTGTGAGTTAAATAAAAAAGTCAGTTTATTAGATTAGTTAATTTAATAATAATTTGGTTTAACTAAGAGCTGAAACAAAAGAAGTTTTAAAGAAAAACTTTTTCATGCTTAATTTTTTAACTTGCCTATAGATGAATTTTGTTCATCCATCTCGATAGTTTTTTGATTTGAATCAAGGTTAGAACTCATATTGAAAATTTAGTAAAAAGTTGATGTGTTGAAACTGAACATGAAACTAGACACTTGAATAAGGATGTTTGAAATGAAATGTTTTTACTTAACATACATTTTTACAAGGTTTATTTAATTAAAAATCTTTACACAATATTTAATGTTGGTTGCATTTAAAAGTATTATTCAAAAGTTTGTTAACTAACAAAGTAATTAGGTATTTGCACAAAGACTAGACAATAGCAAAGACAAAGCTTTCTGAATAAAGTCACATTGATAGTGATGATTTGAGCAATGAGCTCAACAATAGATCGTAGAAGTATTTCTAGAAACTTTTTGTTAAGAAATAACTGGTTTACGAATGAAATGTTTTAACAGTATGGTAACAGGTGAAAGTTGCTTGTAAAGATCACGTTTGATGGAAAAAAGTTTTAAACTAGTTCTTAAATTGTAGGAAACAGTTAGCAAGGCATTGGATTGTCAAATACTGACTGCGTAACCCGATGCCTTGGTCATCACCGGCTTGCGCAGACCGCCGCGACTAGCTGATACTTATAAGGCCGGCACACGTTTGATTTGCTCAAGTTTAGTCCACAGTCAAGTCAGCACGTATCAACCGTCCAATCAGACTCCGTTCATAACCTATAGCAGGTCTTTGATCATAGAGCATCATATAGTATTGGGTTCGAGATCTACAGGCCAAGCAACTAGAACAAGTTCATATATGATCAATTGTTATATACAATGAAAAAACTTCTTATTACTCCAAACACTCGCATATATATCAATGAATTGCTAATTCTAGCTTCATAATTGCAGCGTATGGGAAACTATGATCCAGTATATATGCAAAAAGGTTGTCCACTTTTAAGAAAATTTTTAATTTGAAAACATATAACTTGGTTCAAAGCACACTTATATAGCTTGCTATTGTGTAAAAATTAAACTAAATAATAAATTGGCGCCTGATCAGTTTAAACATTAGTGCAAAAGTAAGTTTTATTTTGCTGGGCGGAGCAAAAAACCAAAATTCACAGATACATTGTGAAAAACGAAAGTGTATGAAAAACGGTAAATAATCAATATTTAAATTGAGTCACTTTTAAATGTTTTTTCGACTCTAACACATTTCCTAATATTTAACATCAAACTTTGGTATATGCTTTGCTAGTATTCTATACTTGCATTAAATTAACAAAAAACAGTTTAACCAATTGTATACTTAAAATTACATTAATCAAATCTAAATTGTTTGTGATGCAAATTTTGTTTATATTAAGATTCTGACGAGTATTTTTAAAACTCTTGATCAAATAATATAAATAATTTGTACCAATTTAAATTTTTGAACAGTTAGTTTTAACATTTTTTTTATACTTTAGCAGTTTAACCTTTTTAACTTAAAATTACTGCAAATGTCAGTTTCCTATATTTTTTTAATAGCCAAACCAAACGATGTGTGCAAAGATTTATTTTTAAGTCAGTTTCAGGTAGCCCATGAAGTGATTTGTTTGACAATAGAGCGTGAATTCGACATTAATCTTGAATTGAGATTCGACTTTGATTTAAATCTGTTGATCTGCACAGCATGATTTAAAAAATCAATTTGTTTTGATACAATGTTCTGTCAGGTGAATATAGTATAATAGCAACTAAAATATGATACTAAAGCAGCCAGCTGTGACTTGTGCGCTTGACAAGAGAAAGTGAAACCGTATATCCTGCGGTTAGTACTTATCACCAAACTGCCATTGCCATTTCATTGGTTCAAATTTTCTTCCATATACCATTTTAAATAATTCTATTTAACAGTAAATTAATGTTAATTTTAATAACTTAAATTATTAATTATAGAAATTTTATTTAGTTTTTTGTAATTAAATAATTAATTTTTTTTATTAAAATATATTATAAATATATTATAAATTAGTTTTTCTATTTTTTTCATTTTAATTCAATCATTTGAATCTAACTCAAAATTTGCATGCGTTTGATCGTCAATCGTATATAATATTTGGACTTTTGTCATTTGCACCCATTTTTTGCTCATGTGCAAACAAAAATAGCGAAAGATAACAAAAGATAAAAAAATTAAAAAAAAAGAAGATAGAGAAAGAGCAAAAGAGGAAAAATAGTTGAACTGCAAATTGCAAGTCAGCTTTTTTGCAAATGATACCCAACGGAATGGTTTGGATATAATGGGAAAATAAATCCGATGGATTAAGCAAAAAATCAGATAGGGACAGACTGCCATAGAATTAGCATTCATGAGCCGGATTAACGGTGTGTATGAGACGTCTAGTGTGTTTCTCAGATTGAGCATCAGACAATAGACAGCATAATCCAAAAACGAACCGGCAAACAGCATCATGCAAAGTGGCTGAACAAGGGCAAACAGGTCAAGCCACAATTGAGTTTGTGTGGCTTCAAACGCGTGGCATCAGTTCAAACAGTCAAATTTGCATTTCAAAAGAATCACCTTCCTAATAAAAATTTTACAATTTCGATTGGGACAAATAATGCAACTCTAGAAAAACCTGAAAATATTCACCTCCAAACACTAGTAAATTGGGTGCATCTCATTAAGACAATTTCACTCATTTTTTCTTTTCAATTTATGATTTTTTATTAGTTTTTTTTTAATTTTTTTTTGTTTATTTTGATAAAACCACACAAACATTTCAATTTTCAAAATTAAGCTCAAAACTTCATTTAATCAAATCAAATACGTCAATTGTGTTTAAGAAGATGTTTTTGTTGTTTTTATCTTCAAAAAGATTTTTTTACACAAATACAATAGTTCCAAAACATATTTGACAATTATAGGAAACATAAAATTTATTATTAGTTAGAATTTTACATATATATATAAAATAGTTTTTTTAATACTTTAAATTTAAATAAAAATAAACAAATCAAAAAAAAAAAAAATAATTTTTTATTGATTTGATATTTTAATTATGAAACGTTTGACCAGTATTTGATAAAATTTAAATTTCAATTAAATGTATTCATTTGATTAAATGATTAAGTTATTTTTTGACAATACAAAATAATAAAGAAAATGTAAAAATCTATATTTTTTCAATAGTTATGATTTTTTTTTACACAAAGAAATTTTTATTTACTTGGTTATATCTAAAAATAAAAATAGCACTCTTTGTATAAAATTTAAATGAACTAATCTGATTGTAATATTAAATTTTATATTATTATTAGTTATTATTATATTTTTATTTATAATTTTTTTTTAATAAAATTGTCATATTATTGTATCCAATAAAAAGATCAAAGCCTAAAATTTTAATTTGTTTAATAATTGGTAAAATACTTACTGAGAAAATTTAAAATCAAATTATAAATAAATTTTGTAAACATTTTTTAAAAATAAACTTGTTTACAGTTGTTTTTTTTTATTGTAAATCAATTTTTTTAAAAGAACTAAAAAAAAAATATGACAAATATAACTGATAAATACATAAGTATAGCTAATTATCAATCTAAAATTCTTATAGAAAAAGTGTAACTTTTCAAATAAATTAGATAAACTTATAATTAATATTTAATATCATTTAATGCTTATTTTAAAATTAAATTTTTAAACTTAATTATGATATAATTGTGTGTTCTTTATTTTATTTCTTATATCAAATTGATAAATTTTTTAGATACAATTTTTTTTTAGAATTAATATAAATTTATATAACTATTGAATAATAAAACTTAAGAAATTTATTGAAAAAACTTTTTTTAAATTTTTTGCAAATTAAAATGTTATTAAATAGTTTAATAAAAAAAAGTTCTATTTATAAAAATTAAATTATTTTAAATTTATTTAAATTAAAAAACAATTTTTGGTATTTATTATTTAATAAAGTATCATAATTATTAAATTATTTTTATATAAGTTAAATATTAATTAAAAAAATATTATAATGGTTTTGCAAGAAAGTATGATTTACAGGTGCATTAATTAGATACATTACATAAGGATGGCGCTGCTTGTTTATTAAACAAATATTTAAAAATTAAGTTCTTAGTTGAGACTATTATATTATACATAAATAAAAACTATTTTAATTACAATCCAAAATTCACAACTAATGTAAACATTTTATAGCAAAGATAAAAGTTGGCTTTGTTAATTTTTTTTTCTGTTTATAAATTTTTTACAAGCTTAACAAAAAGCTGTGGGCTAAAAATTTTGAATAAGGTCAAAGGAGACAATGGGGAAGTTAAAATAGGCTTGTTTAAACATAGGAACCTAACTAGTGTTTAGTAGGTTAGTTCACAAAAACAAATTTGTATACGCGTGTCTATTCATTTTTAACCTGAATTTAAAAATGTTTATTTAAAAAGGTGATTATTATTCATTTACTAACGCATTTAATTCTTTTTAAACGATGAAAACACTTTCATCTCTTCCTATAATTTAAATAATTTTTTTGTTTTTATTCAAGATAATGTGTAATTAACATTTTTTAACAAAAACTATTCGTAATTATTTTCCTTTCAAAAAATGACCTTCTTTGTTGAGAAAATAAATACTTACAATGGTTGCAAGCCCATTGCTTTATTCAGATATTTGTTTTAAATAAAAATTAATTTTAGCCATTGTGTCTACCTGTAAACAATGATCTTAAAAACACAGACATTCAAACTATAAACGAATTTAAGTGAATAATTTTAGTCATGATTATAAAAACTATTTAATATTTTTAATTTTCCTATACAATAATAAATTTTTTGATTTTTCCCGAATGAAATCAGTTTTCTTACTTGAATGTTTGTCCGACACGTACATAATAAAACAAACACGTGACAAAAATCAACGACTCACCGACTTGTGTCAAGCTTGTCATTTATTTGATTTGCATTTGGAAATTCAATTTGTATGCTTAAAATTTTGATACATGTATAAATATTTATTTAAACAATTGAGTTTTTTGAGCTTAATAGGCAATAGTGATACATTGAGCTTAGCATCTTGCACAGTATGCATTGGACAACAGGCCAATTACACGCTCTGTAGCGGATCATGGCTCTGATAGACTAAGCTGGATCAGGCCACGCGAACAAATTAAGCAAAAATCATGTTCGCGCCTTAAATTATTTGACGTGTTCATTTGTTCTAGCATGAGAGCAAAACTTGTCGACGCCTGGAATAGATTGCAGAATGCCTGTCAAACCTGTATCCACGTGTTCAGGACTAGTCTTTACTTCGAATGCCAAGCACACGTGCAATACAGCGATTAATCGTTTGTGAAAACATCTCTATCTATTTTTGAGCTAAAACTAAGATATCAAGCTAAAATTATTATTTGACAGATTTAAAAAATAACAAAGCAAAATATTTTTACACAAATTCATCAAACCATTTACGTTTAATTTATTTTTTTTAAGCGGCCACCATTGAAAACGTTAAATTTCATTCAGACCAAACTTTTTTAATAATTAAGATGTACTTCTGAAACAAAATTAATTAAAATTTAAATTCAATAAAAGTTGCTGTTTATTTTAAATACTATACAAAATTCAATCAAAATACAACAAAAATTCGTTTTTATGTAAAATCATGTTTTACAAAGTTTAAGTAATTCAAATTAAAATTGATTAATACAAATTGACTTGAAATAATTGTGAAATAATAATGAAAAGAAGCAATTAATATATACTTTAAATGGTAACATTTGTTATGTCAAGTACCTAAAAAAAGTTATTTTTTATAACTTATAATATTAAAAATTAATTAAGTTAAAAATAAAGCAAATTATTGTCAAAAATCAAACTGAAAAGTAACTTTTGCATAAATGACCACGATTCCGAGACTGTCTAAAAGTCAAAAATGTTTTTTGAATAAACAGTAACATAATAAATATTTTGATTTAATCGTTTTTTTATGTTGTTTTTTTAGCATTTCTTTTCAAATGCTAATTTTAATCAAACAAAAAAATTGTGAAAACGTTAAATAAATTCTGACCTTAATTGTGGTTCAACTGGTTTACTAATAATTATAATAAATTATTGATAATAAAATAGATAATAGTTAAAGTGTGATGACAATCTAATGGAAAAATAGTCATCAGTTAAACACATTAAGTGTATGAATTTACGTCTTAACAAAGTTAATTTTCAAGTGTGCAATTGATGAACTTTTAATGCAACTTTTTTTTATCTTTGACAGAAAAAACATTGATTTAAGAAATGAAATTATAACCGGAAGTTGAGCTTAATTTTTTTTTCCAAAAGGTGATTGAATGACAAAAGGCAAAGCATCATATTGAAAGCATGATAAATAACCAATCTCAAACTGAGCAATTACTCGCCAGAGAATTGCAAATCAAATCGATGCAAAAAAAAAACATTTTTCTGGCCTATCGTATTTGGTGTCAAATTTCTGTGAAAACCAGAAGAATTTAACTGCCCATTTCAAACAATTTTCAAAAGTCAATTTTCGCAATTAATGGTTAAACTGTTTTGATTATTTTCACATTGCTAATGAATGTTATTGACGCTGAATTTAATTGATACTGGTTTATGAGTGTTTTTATTAATTGTGAAAATATTAAATGATTATGTTAAACAGTTTCAATTGCGTGATCTATGATGAAAAATGAATTCATTTCTTTTCCTACTTTTTTTCAAAGTAATCAAGCGTTGAATGCTTGAATCAAATGAAATTGAAAGTTTATGGTTCAAGATTCAATCTGAATTGAATTGGTTTTAATGTAATAAAGTTGTTATTTAGTGTATAAAAAATTCCTTGAATTTTAAAAATGAAAATTAATATTTATTAAATAATTAATACATATATTTAAAAAGACAAGACTTTTTGGAATAAAATTCTAAAAAACAATAAGAAATAAGAAAATACAGATATAAATAATCAAACTTTTTTTTTAACGCCATCTATGCCTAATTTTTGTTCACAATATAAAGACACGTCCTCAAAAGTAAAATATTTATAAAGAAAATAGATTAAGCATCTTATTTCTGCTTTATTTTTATTTTTATATTTTTCTTTATTTATTTAAACAAATAGCATACAATTGTGTTTTAAATCAAAATTAATGTGAAACACTTATTGTGTGCTTCATTGGCCATTATTCATTTTATTTTATTTCTATTTATTTGTAAATTATTATTTTATTTTTGAATATTATTATTATTATTAAATTATTAGTATTTTTTTCTCACTTAACGCTAAACTACTGAAGCTTGCAATTAACAGTTGACTCATTTAGACTATGGACTGCAATCAAAATCTTAAAATAGACGCGTTTAACAATGGCAAAATTGTCAATGAAATATGCACTTAATTATTGATTAACATTTGAAATGAAATTTACAAATGAGGACAGTTAGTTTTACTTGCATAACTTCAGCTTTATAAGGCAATGATTAACTACATTCCAAACATTTCTAATGCATAGAAACTAAACTAATGCAAAAGACTAGTTTGACAATTAATATAATTTGATTTTTTATTTTATTAATAATTTTATTAATTTACTAACTTAACCTCTAAATGCAAATGCAAACTGTTACAATTTTTGCTTTAAAATAAATAGAAAAAATTTTAATAACTTCAATTATATCAATTGAAAAATAGATCAATATTCTAAATTGAAATTAAAGTGAAACTTATTTTGCTTTTAAATGAAAAAGGATAAAAAAGGAGAAAAATATTAAATATGCTTTTAAATAATACGCTAATTTTTAAATTATTAATCAATAAATTTTACAATTTATTAGTAATAATCGATTTGAAACGAAGGTGATTGAACACACACCAGACAAAAAATATCATATTTTGATTTGAAAACCACAATTAATTAGATATTGGAACAAATTAATTATCTAAAACACTAAATTAAATATAAAGTACTTGAGAATTGTAATAAGTATAAATATTTAAAAACAAATATTGACACTAATGATTGAATTTCGCTAAGGATTGTGAGACTAGATTTCTTGTGTAAACTTGTTACTATACTTGTAAATATTATCGTCCAAATAAATGAAACTATATTAAAATTTTAAAAAATCACTTGCTTAATTGCAGTAAAAAAAATTTATTTAAACTAATTTAAACTAATTTTTGAATTTAAATTGCATGTGTTTAGCAAGTGATTCTAAACAAATAATAGTTTAGCTAACTTTTTTTGGAAAAAAAACATTGAAATTACATTAACTATTTGTTTGAAATAAATAAAATGATTTTTTATTGCGGAAAATTGTGTAAATTGTCTATACTTTTGATAATCATGATTTTTCTGATAGCAAATAAAACAAAATGATTTTTTTTTTAATTTTTTTAAATATTGATTTTACAATGTTAGAAAATGTTTAATCCGATTTTGATTTACAATTAAAAATCAGCATTGAATCTTTTTATGCCAAAGAGATTTAAAAAAAATTTTAAACAAATTTTTCCTTTTTTATTTATTATTGTTTAGTTGTTCAAGTTTACTTAACATTTGATGCAGATTTATCGGTTGTTTAGAAAAATAAAAAAAAAATTGCTTAAAACTTAATTTAAGTCTATTTAAAAAACACCTGTTCAAGCACTTATGGGCCACTTATTTCAATTGTCTTTAGCTTTTTCTTTGCGTTTTGAACAAGTAAAACTTGAACAATGATTAGAAAATCAAATAAGTAAGAAAAATGAACAATTAAGAATGAAAACTAAGTTTGAATAAATAAAATTTATGTGGTAGCCAAATTTGATCTTTTTTAGAACTTTACTAAGCTAGAACCATTGAATAGATGCAAAAAAGGAAAAAACTACTCAAAGTAAATAAACAACTGCTCGTAGGACAAAGCTGTTTTAGACTGGCCACGCCACAGAAAAGTAGCCAAAACAGTCCGGCATTTATAAGGGTTGGTATCAGCCGCCCCTTAGCCTGCCTACAATTAGTGGCTAACTAATCGCTGGTTATCAACTGTAGGTGACTAACTGAACACTAAGTATGACGGGGGACTAGAATGGTTAATTAAGACGGGTGACCAAAACGGATGATTAGAACGGCTGACTAGGACGGAGGAATAGAACGGCCGACTAAATCGGAGGAATAGAACGGCCGACTAGGACGGAGGAATAGAACGGCCGACTAAGTCGGAGGAATAGAACGGCCGACTAGGACGGAGGAACAGAATGGCCAACTAAGACGGTGGATAAGAACGGCCGACTAGGACGGAGGAAAAGAACAGCCATTTAAGATGAAAGAATAGAACTACCAACTAATGGCCAACTGATGGCCAGATCAGCGTTTAGCTTAATAGTAGGTTCACTTGATGGCCACAATAAGTCGGAGGATAGCGATCGACATTTAGGCCGACACCATTGAAATGGTGGCGGTCAAAAGCAAAGGCAATTGATCGCCTGAGTCCAGGGTTTTTGTCTGAGGCTGAATATTTTCAGTATCTGGCCAAGAAGTCGGCCTTGCGCTGATAATCGCTGCCAGCCAATTGCTTTAAGTAAGCGTTGCCACAGCTCATCTTCTTCAAATAGATCTAGCGGCTGGCTTGTAACAGATGGAAAAACAATCCTTTCTCTGTCAAAAGGCTGAAAGTGGTTTGAACGTCGAATGTCTTGAAAGTGTGTAAAACTAATTTGAAAATAACCCGGCCAGTGTTACACAACGTGGACACGATTGAGAGAGAAAGAGAGAAAGAGGGAGAGCAACTGACTACACTTTGCATCAACTTCAAAGTAATTGAATACATCTTAATTCTGTACATATTCACAGCTTGCCATTACGCCAATGGTTTCTCTATCATTCAGCATCATTGTATTCCAATTAAAGCTTACTCAAATTTATCGTTGACCAAATAAATTAATAAATCTTAACGCTCAAAACTCGACAAGTTTGCCAGATTTTTACCTAAGATTTCAAGTCTAAACAAGTTAATCAAGTTAGTCAACTCAATTACGGTCAAAATCGCTTTATTTTCAACATTGATCATCATTAAATCAGCCCAAAGTTCAGCGCACCGTTAGCATCGACTAAGCAACATCAAATTCGTCTAACTCAAATATCAGGTTAATAGAATTGCTTAGTGAAAATTCATTTTGAATTACATTCAATGGCCAAAAACTAATCTTACTTAGCTTAGACTTTCGATGCTTGAATTCGTAGCTAAAGCATTCAGCCTTCTTTATATTATCAACACCATCTCAGCCGATTGCGAGTCAGTTTTGATCAGTTAAATTTGTTTTTCTTTTTGATTATATTTAAAAATTAAGCAACTAAAAAATTTAATGGCTTGCAAAATTGCTGATTTATCAAGTGTTGAAACTGCAATTAAAACAAAATAACTCTGGTTCGATTTATCGTCCAAGGGTGTTTTCATCATCTTTGCCTAAATCATCATCATTTTGAATTGTTTTTGTTTCAAGTTTTCAAAAGAATGATTAAAGTTAACTTAATTTAATTGTCTTCCTCACAATCTGAACGTCAATTTATTGAATAAATTTTCATTTGTCAAGAATTTGTTTTGATTGTGATTGAATCGGTTGACTGAAATGCCGGAAAATTAATTCCAATTTTTAGCAAACTAAGTAAGTTTTGTAAGTTTATCTTTTAAACTTATAGCTGGCTTTGTATTTAAACTTTTGTTACATTTGTTTTATTTTCCTTATTTTTATCATTTTATTTTAGTTTTTTGCATTTGGGTTATTTTTTTACTAGTTTTTCTTACAAAAAAACAAGATTTGTTGTTGTTTTTTTTATAAAGTTAAAAGCACTTATTTTTAACCGATTACGGCAAAAGTAAGAGAAAACGATAAAGTAGTTTATTTAATTTTTTTTATTTTATATTTGAGTAAGTTCAAAACTTTGGTCAATTGATTATGGTTTATTATTTGATCACATTCAAGCATGTCCGGTATTTAATTTAAAAGGGTTAGATTTTAAGCGCACAGTTTTATCGCAAATAATTGAATCACTCTAATAAAAACGCTTGTACAGCATATTTACCAATTTATTAAATTTATTAAACTTATTATATTCACTTGAAATATATTTAATATTGTTATATTGAAAAATATAGAATATTAAATATTAATAGCAAGTAATTTTCCATTGAATATTTATATATTTGTATGTATTGTTTGTGCACATATTTAGAACATCTAGTATTTTTGATCAAAATTTACATGCTCAAATTGAGCCAAAATAAGGCTAGGGCACGCCTAACTATGGCAGGTAGAAAATGTATCATGCTGATGCTGTTCATGCTGTCTACTGATGTAATCAATGCGGACGAAGAACCAGTATCAGGTGTGAACAAAACTCGACCTTTAACCCGCTCCCATCATTTGGTCACTAGAAGTGGAATCCGCTACTGTGGTCAGAATTTGGTAAAGGCCTTGCGACTGCTTTGTAATGGGGCTTATGCAGAGCCAGCTTTAAAACGATCAGCAGATTGGACATCTTCATCTCATTTAAATATAAAACATCTTATCTGGAACAAGATGTACAAAATGAAAGACAAAGACACAAGTAAGTAATTGAGTCTGTCTTTAATTTTTACAAATGTTATCTACCGTTTTTGGTAACTGCACTCTTCTGCAGCTTGATTGAGATATTAAAATTACTTTTAAATAGCTTTTTTATCATAAATTTCCATTTAAATATAACAGTAAACAAATATCCGACATCATTTGAATGTCAAGTTGTTGTTTGAGATTGTTGGATTTACATTTAGAATCATTCTAATTCTCAACTTTATTAAACTGATTTAAAAATTTTCATTTATTCCTTATTACATAATTTAGTCACATGGACAGAACTTGCGGCTCAATACGATGCATTGTTTGCCGGAGAATTACATCACAAACCTAAACTTGATAATATTCAATTTGATCGTCCGATGAAAATGATTGAAAAACAAAATTCAAAGAATAAACAATTTTTAAGAAGAAAAACTAGAGGAATTTATGATGAATGTTGCGCTAAACCATGCACTGTTTCTTACATGAAAACTTATTGTTTGAACAGTTTAATTAGTTAAATTAAATTCGAATTGATGATAAATATTAAATTTTAACAAATGATGTTCACTTTAATTAGTTAGCTTTTTGTTTTTCATTTTTTCTCTCACAAAAGCTGCTTTTTGCGGTCAAAAAATATGCAAACCAAATTTACTCGTTTCTTTTTCCACAATTCACACTGATTTAATTATTGTTATTTATACAAGATAAGTTTCTTGATTGAATCTTTAAGATATTTAATTATTATTTTTACAAATTTGAAGCATTTGTTTTTATTATTCATGATATTTTTATTAGTTAGTTCGGCAAACATTTTATGCTCAAGTGAAATGCAAATAACAAAATTTTATTTGATATTTTATTAATTTTATATATTTTTTTATTATTTTAAAAATTTTTAATATAATTAAATTATACAAATAATAGAGATAAATATTTAGTAAATACAATGCGTTAAAAAACATTTTTTAAAATTGATTTCTTTAATTACATCTTTAAATGCAAAAAAAAACTGCCAAATTGCAACATTATATCTAATGAAAATATCCACGCATTGCTATCAATTATAAATATGCAAAAATTTGTCTTAAGTACAAATTTGTATTTAAGATTTGTAATTTACCCAATGTACAAACGTTTAAACAAAGAAAATGATTTTAATTTTTACCAATTTTTCAATATTTAATAGCGTAAATTGCAAGCAAACATGCGCGTTTTGCTTAATTGTAATAATTAAATAGAAAAATAATAATAAACATTTATATTTAAATTTTAAATTGTGAAAAAAGTTGACCTTGCATTGCAATTGAATTCAGACATTAAATTCAGTTGAGAGTACTCTTAAATTAACCGAATTCGCATTGAATGTGATTCAAATGATTTTTCAATTAAAGTAATTGCAATTGCTTGTATTAGTAAACGAACGATGCGCATATTAAACTAAATTCTAATGAATATACATTTATATATTTATTAAAAATATAAGTGCATTTATGTATATCTGTGGGATCATATTTAAAAAATTTCAAGATGCAAAAATTTAGTTATAGTAGAGATCAAGTTTAAGTTCAAGGAAAAACATTAATAGGATTAATTGAAAAGAAAAACGGTTTAATTTCGTTTTTTGACATTTGCTAAAATTTAGCCCATATTTCCAATTGATTTACACACAGTATATAAAAACAAAGTGATCAAACTAATATTAAATTGCAATTAAGCCTTTTAAAAGTTTTAAAAAAAAAAAAAGAATCAAGTAAAATTTTTTGGGCACTGAATTTGAAAAAAAATTACTTTGCTGCTTTAATTTTTTCCGGAAACTGTCAAATGCAAACTTTTTTAGTAAATCAAGTTCAAATAGATTTTCTTAAAAATCCATTTAGCACAAGGCCAAGGCAAAGATTATTTGGATCATATATGACGTAAAATCTTAATTTAACTACTTGATCTCTCATAATCAAAGATTAACCTTGAGCGGCAGTAACCACAGATGTGTTCTTGTTTACATAAATCAACGGTCCGTTGTTGATTATTTAAAAAAATCATGAAAATAAGAAAGTAGGATTTAATTAATTTTACATTTTATCATGTATAAATTAAATGTACATCACCGGATGTTATCAGAAAGCTGATTTTTAAAATTTATTATTCAACAAACGTGCCCTAATATTGTTCAAGTTTAACATTGTTCTGTTTAATATTTACTTTAAATAGCCAAAAACAGAACTATTTTTTGATTCTAAATTTATATTAATTAATTTCTGGTTACATATATTCTTATATAAACATTTCAATTTAATCTGGCCGAATTATTTATATAGATCAAGCCAAAATTAATAATTGAAAGCCAAATTTTACGTAGTTTGTTTCCACTATTGGTTAAGTGATCATCCAATTGTGGTCTCAAATATTGATGCTTAAAAGAAGCTTAAATTTGGGTATATAAAATGTTCCTGTATTGGTTGCACTAAATTTAAAATCGAATAAAAAAAATTATTTAAATAGCCACGCTTTTGCCAAAAAGCTTTTCATTAAAGTTTTTTAATTTGGACTTGTTAAATAGTGTGACCAAAGTGAAAAATAATTTTTATAAAGTTTGAATTAACTTGACTATTGCTTATTTGGTAACATTTATCTTTATATCTAGTGATTAATAATTTAAGAACAATTAGTACCTTAAAATGACCATAATTAATATTTCGCCGCTCCTTAAATTTATTTGCATGGCAGTGTTATGTGCATCCTTCTATAGTATCCAAGCTTTAGATGCAGATCAAATTGACAATGAACCGTCAAATATTCCTACACGTAGTAGAGGTGGAACCCATTATTGTGGTCAAAATTTAATAAAAGCCATGGCTTTGTTATGCAATAACGAATACAATACTAAACTGTTGAAGCGATCTTATAATCCGATGGAACCTAAAACATTTAATTATAAAAATTTACTTTGGAAACATGTATTCAACATCAAAGATAGCGATTCAAGTAAGTTAAAATTTAAAAAATATAATTTAAACTCATCTTATTAATTACTAACTTTTACACATATTTATCATTAATTAATTGATATAAAAACGAAGTTTCATTGGAAAAACTGGGATTACAATACAACGTTCTTTTTGGGGATACTAATTCTAAATTGATTTCATTGAAAAAATTGGCCGATAGTTATAATGAAGAACTTAATGAAAACTGTGCTCAAGAAAGTAGTCAACAAAATGAATATTCTTCCGAATATATTCCATTGATCAGACAAACTAGACAAGCTTCAAGTGGTATTTATCATGAATGTTGTGCTCGACCATGTGGAGTTGATCATTTAAAAAAATATTGCCTTAGAAAATTATTATAAAAGTTTTTTTTATTTAATTTAATTAATCTCAACTATTTTAACTAACATTTTTAATCTTTATTTGTAATATGTATTTTAACATATAACAGTTAAAATATTTACTAAAATAAAGAATTCGCTTTTCAACATTCCCATTTCTTATTTTAAGTTTAATTATAATTCATTTATTATCAAAACATATTTATAATAGTATTAGTTAAATGTCATTGTGCATGTTAATTACTCTAATTTATTGCCAAATTCATTACATAAATTTAAAATAATACAATTAAAGCAAATAAAATGTAAATTGAAAGAAGATATTTAAATATATATTTTTGTCGGTTAATGACTTCATTCTTATAACACAATTTAAATTTAGATTAAATTTTGTCAAATTTTAAAACATTTAAAGACCTAAATAACCAGTAATTAATTAAAAATAATAAATAGTGAATTAAATTTTTTCAAATATAAAAAAAAACATTAAAAGTTATAAAGGAAAATATAGTTTAAATATAAATTAAATTAATTAAATTAATTTTTTTTAAATATATTTTATATTAAATAATAATGACATTTATTGATTATATATTATATTCGAATCATGAAAAATAATTAATTTTAAAAAAGATATATTACATTTTTAGATGGTATTTGAGATAAGTATTATAATTGAAAATTAAAAGAATTTATTAAAAAAATATTATAAAACACAAATTAATTAAAATTTTAATAAAATTTTAATAAAAATTATTAAAAACGTAAGAAATTATAAAATTATTTATATATATTTATTAATTTAAAAATTTAAATTAATTTAATTTAAAAATTTTATTTTAAAGTATAAATTAAGAAAAAAATTTATCAATACAATAAAATTATTAAAATTTAAAAATGAAGTTTTTTGAATCAACTTAAATTTTAAAAAATCACTTATAATTTTAATACGATTTTTTAAATTTACTGAGTTGGAAAAATAATTAAATTTATAATTTAAAAACAGTTTATTTAGTCCAAATAATTGGCATATGCATGGGTTCCTACAAAACTTATTTTCTGTTGCAAATTTTAATACTTTAACTAATTTATATTTAACTTTTATAATTTTTGATGTAACATGCAAAAATTTTTTTAAAATTTGTTTGTAAAATTATTAGACTGTAATAAACTGGTCTAATGTAAACATTTTTTGTCATAAAAATATGTGATCTTTAATCATTTAAAGGTATTTATAATAATGTTAGTTTTAAAATATTTTCTTTGGTTTAATATTATATATCTAAATTTTTATTTCTTAAGTAGCTTAAAAATATTTTTTTTTAAATACATAAAATTAATTTTTTTTGATTAATATAGTATAAAAAAATTATTAAAAAAAAAATTGATATTATAAAAATAATTTTAAATAAATAAAAATTAATTTCTTCACTTTGACCATGATTTTGAAAACCATAAAATCAAATTATTTTAGCTATTTAAAAATTATTTTATTATTTAATGTTTTATATATTTTTTTTTTTAGTTAAAAGTAATTTTATTTATTTTTATCAAAAATCTATTTTAAACGGTGTTTTTTTTCTTAAATGTTCTTTGTTTTTAAACTATTTTTTTGCTAAATCACTTTGTCGGTTTTAATAAAACTATTTTGAACTAATTTCAAACAAATTTAGGTATAAACAAAAATCTTCATTTTATTATACTGTATTTAATGCTTGGTTGCATACTTTTGTCATTAATTTTTGCTTAGTTTTTATTTTTTTAAAAAGTATCTTCATAAAATAATATTTAATGTGTAAAATTAAAAAAGGATAAGATGGCCTAATTTATTATTTCAAATATTGTTTTACAATTTTATATAATTAACTTACAGTTTTCTTACTTAATTTTTTTAAATATCTTTAGGTTTTATGTTATATATTATTGATAGTCAATTGAACTTTTACTTATTAAAATAAAATATTTAACAAAAGTTAATGATTTAAATTAAAAAAATAAACAATTTATACTTATTATGATTTGTTTTTGATCATATGAATCAGTTTGATAAATGTGAATGTTAATTGTCTATAATTACGTAATTTAAAAAAAATAAAATAAAAAACTTTTAGTGTTTAAAAGTTAAAATAACAATTTTTTTAGATTTTTTTACTCTATTTTTTAATTATTTACGTTATAACTGTTGGCTGTAATCAAAAGCTGATCTGAATAATTTAAACATTTTGTTAGGCTCAAGTGAACTTGATTATTACAATCATTTTCGAGTAATGTAAAATCATTCAAATAAAACCATGTTTAAGCAAAAAATCATTATATTATGTGATTTACATTTATCAAAATTTTAATTGAATTCAAGTAAATGAATAGTTTATAAAAATTTGTTTAAATTTTAATTAAAACAAATAAAATAATTTTAATGGAATTAACCTTTTTTACCGTTTAGTTTTTAAATTTAAGGTTAATATAATAAAATTAAAGTTAATTATTTAAAAAAAAAATACTTTGAAGCATTAATCATTATGGTCAACAAAAAAGATAATTAATCTAAATTTTAAAATTGTGGTTAATTTAAAAAAAAAAATGATTAAATAAAATATTAACAATAATTAAGTCCTAATTTGAAAGTGTATTTATTATTTTAAACTTATCCACGTGCTACCGTAAATTTTTTTTCTAAATTAAAATTTATTTTATTATTTTTCTTGTTAAATATTTATTAGCATTTTAAAATACAAATAAGTAAAGCTGCTGATATTTTTTATATAATGATATATTGATTCAAATAAATGATATGAATTAAATTTTTTCTTGAATTTACATGGCAATAATATCTATAATTTGTAGTCGTAAATGTTTAAAAAAAGTTTAAATAAATATATTAATATTTTAATGATTTTATTAAAAATATCATAAAATAAAAATTGTAATATTTTTTTTCAAGTATTCTATTAATAATTTGGTGCTCTTAAATGGTAGCCATGAGTAAAAAAATAAATTCATATAAATAAAATTTTTCTTGTTTTAAAAATTCATCTTTACACTATTAATACAAATAAAGTTTAACCAAAAAAGACGTGTTTATGATATATAAATAATCTAAGCAATTCATATATTGATTATCTTTGAATTATAAGGAGAAATTTACTTTCAAAAGATTTAAAAAACAACAAAATATAAAAAAAAGTATATTGAACAAAATAAAATGATTAATATTCATTTTCAAATAAGGCCATTTATGAATGCATATTAATTTATTACATGATATTACTAATATTAAATCTATTGCCACCAGTATTGCAAAGATTTTCTCTAATATAAAAGATATTTTTATTAATTTTTTTTTACTTTTTTATTTTGATTTTTTGATTATATTAAGATTTTATGATGTATATTGAATAAATTGTTGTCTATAAAGTGTTCTCAATTGATTCAGCTTCTTTAGAGCCAAACTTTAATTTATAAAATTCCATAATAAGTTCACAATAATTAAGTGAATCCAAATTTTTACAAAGCAAATCAATTACAAACCAATCGCCTGGTTTCATTGAAATGACTATTTTATCTAAAGCTTTAGTATTGACGATATTACATCTAGATTGAATAGCGTAAACTCTGATTTTCGGAGATAAGATAGTGGCTAGACGATAAATTAAGCCAATTACAGTGCAAATAAATAAAAAGCTAAACCAAAACCAAAGAAAAACATAAATTTTTTCATTGACAATATTGATTGGCAAAATACACATAGCGTCGTGTTTCTGCACATCACCTGAGGATCCGTATCGGTGGAATGTACATTTGGTAAGTCTGGGAAAAACTTTAATCATGGGATCAAATCTAACATTCCAATCCCATTCCGTGAATCGAATGACTTTCCAGCCATAATTTGAAAATTCACCACCCAAAAATCTGTTCATCATTACCATTTGGAATACAAGATTAACTAAATTGAGCACTTCGGTAAAGCAGTAAATCCAGAATTTGGCATTGTGATTATTTATATTTTTATACAAATATTCGGCCAGAAGCCTTTTATTTTTCTCTTTATTTTCCGAATCCATGATTGGATTGTTCAAACCAAGCAAAAGATTTTTCATTTTTCCTCCTTCAGCTGCTTTCCAAATGTATCTTGGCACATAGAAGAACAAAGCTTGGAAAAATAGCACAAAGCACACCCATTGGTAGTAAGCGTGGTAGATTTTTTTTGAACCTGAGTCGGTTTTGTCCACACCTGGATAAGGCACTTCGACGCCAACCTGCAGAGCAAGAAAAATGAAAACAATTAAAAATGAGTATTTTAAAATGAAAGCATACCTGTTTGAACCAGGCGTCTTCAAGTGAAAATGTGGTATGAATCCAACAGTAAGTGTCCAACAAATTGCTGGGAATATCGTCTCTGGAAATACAATCAATAGGGTCTCCAAAATATTGTCTAGCCGTGACCATCAAACTGAAGGCAGCCAATATGGCAACACTGAACTTGTAATGTAGCCTGTAAACATAGTTGTCAATGATGCAACTTTGTGGCTTGATGAATGACTTCAGATTTCCAAACAACTGATCCATTTTGGAAAGGAAACGCTGTGCGCGGTATCAGTTGCGTGAAATGAAATGTTTAAGGCAAATGGTTTATAACTCCTGATGGTTTACACAATCCTAAATTAAGAAACAAGATAAATTGAAAACCAGTGTAAGTGGAGAAGTGTGAAACAACTGATGGGTTAGTTGGCTGGTGAAAAGTGGACACATTCAGAACTTTCAGCATGATGGAGTCAGCTTTGTATCACTTTCACCGCTTGCTCTTACAGAAAAACATTGCGCAGACAAGCCGATACACTAAAAAACAATGCCGAATCCGATTTCTAGAAAACAATTGTTTTAGTGGCCGCCCATTTCCTGCTAGTTAGAACAAACACACACACACCTGACAAACGTGGATTAAAAGGGTTACAGAGGATCAGAAGTGGATTAAAGTTGAGTTAGTTAAGCACTAAGTAATCCTTTTGGGACTTAAGCCAACTTTTGCAGACAGCTTATCGTTAGGCCAGATGTGTGGGTCAAGTGAGGAACCAAAAAAGATCGAAAGCAAAGCTTATTAATTATTGAATAGCAATACCTAAATCAACAAGTGGCAGCCAAACACCAAACCATATATTGATAATAGCATGCAGCAACAAGTTGTTGCTGACAACAAGCGAAAATTAACATTGAAGCTGCGTGCTTGGAATCCAACACACACACGACTGCATCTGCTACCGACTCGCCTGCCCTGTTCTTCTTGTTTGGGCACGCCTGCTTTATGATCTTTCAGGATAAGTCCACAAGGCAGAAGACCATCCCTGCTGAAACCAGTTTGCATTTAAAAGGGGCGTAACTTGAAATTCCTTTAAGACGTTGTTGCCATCATTTGTCCACTGCCCAGTCTAGCCCAAGCCTGTTTATCTGTTGCATCAGAACCACCTTCTGTTTCACTATATACGTGTCCAGCACTGTGGTAACAGCCGTATAAGAGCGCGCCCAACTAATTGCTTTACAACTGCTGTGTCGAGCCCCTGACAGGCAACAGTCGAGAGATATGCTTAATAGTCGAAAACACAAATAGTTATAATAGATTAAGCATTTATGTGCCCAAAACAACTGCCGTGTTCAGCAGGTATATTCAACAGGCTTATTCAGCAGGTATATTGGCACACATATTTGCAAGCATATTTAGCGGCCATATTCAGCAGGCTCATTTAGCAGACACATTTAGCAGGCATGTTTACAGGCGAATTCGGCGGCCATATTCAATAATCATATTAAATAGCTGAATTCGATAGCCATATTCGATTTCCATATTTTATATTCATATTCAATAATCATATTCGATTGTCATATTCGATTGCCATATTCAATAGCCATATTCAATAGCCATATTCAATAGCCATATTCAATAGCCATATTCAATAGCCATATTCAATAGCCATATTCAATAGCCATATTCAATAGCCATATTCAATAGCCATATTCAATAGCCATATTCAATAGCCATATTCAATAGCCATATTCAATAACCATATTCAGAAACCATATTCAATAACCATATTCAACGACCACATCCAACAACCATATTCAACAACCACATCCAACAACCACATCCAACAACCACATCCAACAACCACATTCACCAACTTCTAGCAAAAACATCCAGCAAACTTATTCAAACCACATATTTGGTAATTGTGTGCCAACTTAGCCCACTCACGGTCCTTTAATCCTCTTCAGCTGCCCGTCTTTTTTGCTCTGCTTAAATTAATCTTATAAGCTCGACCGCCTACAGGGCCAACTGGACAAGTATTGCGAATCGCAACTCCAAAGGTCAACTAGTGGACAAACTCGCTTGTCTGATTTGTGCCATGAATACAAATTGTTTTTTTGATTAGCATCTCTGATAAGGGTGGGTCTACAAGCATTTGGTTGACCTTGCACATTTTGCACGGTTAAACTTGCCAATTTAGTGATGATAATGCTTATTCAATTGTAATTCGCATCAATTGATTATTATTGGACATGCACAATCAATGACGTTGTTTTAGAGTAGACTAACTTTATCATTAGTTGCTTCTATTTGTTTGAGCACAATGTGTGCTTCTGTTAAAGCATCTGATCATACTCTTCTTATTTATTTTTCATTGAATTTAATTGTCTAATTAATATGATTTAACTGCTCCAATTTATTCAATCAATGCATTCATTACATTTATCTTTCATTAATCACTTGTACTATTAGCATAGAATAATCACTTTAATAAAAATATAACTTTTATTGAGACGTATTAATTTTTTACAACTTTGCTTTGTTTTCATCTTAAATGTAAACAAAAAGTTGATTAATCAGCAAATTTTTTCATAATAAGCATCACTACATTGATACCCTTATTTTTATATTAATTTGCAAAACTTTTCTAACATTCAACTACTTCATATATAAATTTTTATTCAAATTATATGATGCAAAAATTATTTATAATTATCATTTATAGTTTTAATCAAGTCATAATTAAAATAATTATGTTCAATTAAATTAACTATGAAATGTCTATTGTTTTATTAATAAATCATTTTTTGGTTAACATGTCTTGCTTTATTATTTTAAGTTGATTAATTCAATGAACTTTAATTTAATATTAAATAATATTTTTGTTTTGTTTTTGAAGGTCATATTTTATTAATATTTGTATTTTTGGTTAATTTTTTTTTTTTACTGGTTTATTAATTTTTTTTTATTTAAATAATTAAAATTTAAATATTAACATTTTCCACATTATTTACTGTTTATTTATTTCATTTTTATTCTGTATATTAAAAATAATATTGTAATAAAATAAATGAACAATTGTTTTTAAACGATTTCTAAATTAAAAATTGAAAATAGCCAATGGACAATTGAAAAGGTCTAACTATAAAAAAATAATTTCAAGTATTAAAAAGTACTCAAATTTTAATTCAAACAGTTTCTAGTTTCTTAAGTCATAATTTCTATTTACAGATCATGTATTTAATTTGTTTAAATAGCTTTCAGTGTCGGATTATAATTTAATTTTGATTTCATACTCAAGATGTAAATACAAAATAAAGCTTGATTTACTATTTGACTAATTTATATCGTTTGTATACTTAGAATCTAATTTCAAATATCTTAAAGTTGTTTTATTTTCAATATATTTTGGTAATAGTTTACATTTAATTTAAATATGATACTTTTTTTTATATAGTTTTTAAATTAATAAATACTTATATTACAATACATCAGTTAAATAAGGTAAATTTTGATTGAATTTTGCCAACTCTTTATTATTAATTTATTAATTTAACATTATTATAAAAAATAAACAAAATAATAAAGAAATTTTGATTTTAAAAATGATAAAATTTATCTTATAAATTCTAAGCGAGAACTTTTGTCTTGATCATAAATTTGTAAAATAATTAAAAAGTTTTGAAAAACTATATTTTTTTATTATTTAAAAATTTCAAAGTCCATATTATATAAAAAAAAGTTTTAAAATACAGTTTACCATAAACGAAATAAATATTTTTTCTCATTTAACATTTAACACAAACACATTAAAGGTTAGACATAAAATGAACGATTAACTAACTCATTTGTTTGAATCAATTTTTTTTTTGTTTTTAAATTAATTTACTATATAAATAATTAATTGTTTAAAACTTACTTAAATATTAAAACAACATACTTTTATCATTAATCGTAGTTAATTAAAAAATTATGATATGCATGTTAGTAAATGTAAATATTTTTTTAAAAATCAATTAATAAATTTTTACCTGTTTATATGCATTTTAATCAAATTTTTTCTCTTTTAATTTTACTTAAATAATTAAATGTGAATAAATTGCAAATTTAATAATTTTTCAACATCTCACTAAATACAAATAAATTTTTACTTAGTACAAAACAATTAAAAATTAAATATATAAAATCTAAAAATATTTTCAATAAATATTTAAAAAACAAAAGTTACTGGATATTTTATTTAAAAAAAAATATATATATTTAAAATTTATGTAAATTTATTATTTTTTTTAAATTCATTTAAAAATTAAGTATTTAAACATTAAAATTAAAAACTAAATAAAGATTTAATAATAATTAAAAAAAAAAATTGTATCAGTTTTTAATTATTTTTTTATAATCTAGTTTATCAATTAAAGTTTCATGAAAAATTCTTAGCCAATTACATAATTATGATTTTTCATCAAATTTTCATAAGTGAAATCAAATGAATCATAAAATTAATTTTCTCTCTAACTTTTATATAATTAGTTGATTTTTAATAAAAATTTAATGATTAAAATAAATAATATTTGCTTTTTTTAAACTTTTCAACTAAATTAATAATAAAATCATCAAAAAACTATTTTAAAAATTTTTATTGAATTTATTATTATTATTCATCAAATATATATATAAATAATTATTTATTTCATTTAAAATACTAATTTAATTTTAATAATTTAAGAAAATGTGGCTATTTAAATTATTTTAAATATTTTAAAAATAAATTTTAATTGATAACAATAATAATTTTAAAAATATTTTTTAAATTTATTTTATTTAAAAATTATCACCTGTTTGAATTTGGGAATATTAACATTCTTATTATTTACAAATTTAGTGATAGATAAGATTTAAAAACTACTCTTTTTACATAATTTTTAATCATCAATTTTAATCACCAAAATTTTATCATAACATTAAATCATTCTTTTATAATCGTTGTTTTTAATTATTGCTTTTAAATCACTTTTTTATCATTTAACGATTATTTTAATTTTTTGTTGATTTATATAAAAAATTTTAAAATATATATATGCTTTCTTATATATTAAAAATGTCCGGAATTCACCTATTATTTAAATAATATTAATAATATATAAAATAATATTGATTGTGATTATTAAAAATAACAAATATGATAAAAATAAATTAATGATATTATGTTTTGGGTGAATCAATTGTTAATAAATTAAAGTTTAAAAATGCAGGTAATTTTTTTTTTCTTTTTTAATAAATTTATTATTTTTTATACATTTTATCTTAAATAATAAAAAAAAGTCACCTGTTTATCAAGATACTTTTTTTTTTTACTATAATTTTTTTTTTTTAATATATTTTATATTTTATTCTAATTAAATATAGCTGTTGTAAATTTTATTTATCTTTTATTTTTTTACAAAAATGATTAAATTTTATTTACTTAATTTTTTAAGTGAATAATTATAAAAAATAATCACTGTCTATTTTGATTTGTTTTATTTAAACTTTAACTAAATTGTTTTTTTTTATTGATTGTCTCAATTTACTTTACATTTATTTCAAAAAGATAATTCTAAATTATTTAGCCTAATTGTTTTATCTTAAGTTAATATTAATAATTTTTGAAATCAAGCAGGTGTTTTTTAAAAGTATTTGATTAGTTTAATCTTTTTTCTTAGGTAGAGAAAATAATTGACTTAATTAATGAATAAAAGTTGATAAAAAATTTCTATTAAAATTTAATGAACTTTGCAAGTGTCAGCAAAAATATAAATAAAAGATGAATTTTTTTGTTAAATTAAATATATAATTTAATTACCATAGCATTGATAAATTTCTACGTTTAATTAAACTAATCATCATAAAAATATATTTGTGATATCAAAGCTCATTTTTTCACAATAAATTAATGATTAAGTTTGATAATTTCCGTTTTTGCTTAATAATTTACGATTATTTATAAAATAAAAAATATTTATTCTATTGATTTTTATTTTAATGATTTTAAAATAATTTTTTATTAATTTCTATAGATGACTAATTTATATAAAATAAATTTACAAATAAATTTACGAGTAAAAATCTTGTTAACGTTTTATTTTTTTAATTACGCACATCAGATTAATAGCTTAATGTTTATTTAGCTAAAAATGCTCTGTTTTTTTTTAAGACTAAAGTGATTAAAATATTATCTAGTACAATAAATTTACATTGGACAATTTTTTTAAATAAACACTAATTAATGAACATATTTAGTATTAAAAAATTATTAATAAGTTGTTAAACTTAAATGTTTCAATGCAAATCTATTAATAATACATTATTAAAGAAACAAAATCATAACAGATCACTAAAGAATTTATGCAATAATAAATTGACAAATTGTGGCAATTTAAATTTTTTTGAAATTTACTCTGTTCTTTGATATTATAAATATTTTATTTATAATGAGGAAAACTTAATGTGTCAATTTTAAATGTAGCCCAATAAAATTTTAATAAAAATAAACAAAACTAAAGCAAAACATTTTTTAATTGAATATTTATGATTAAAGCAAATGATAAGATAATTAAGCGTGTGAATTAAATTTAACTGTATTAAATTTTTTATTTTAAATTTTAATTTTTATAATTTTTATTTAAAAAATGACAAGAGTTATTATTTTTAAAATTAAATTAAACTAAATATTTAACATTTTAAATGCATAATTTACATAGTTAGACAACAATCATCTTTTTTTTTTATTTTAATTAAAATGTTCATTTTTTTTTTATTCAAGGATATAAAAAAGGTAAAGTTTTAAATAAATAATATTTTTAAATTATAAAGTTTGAATTTTAAATTAATAACAATGCCATATCGTTTTTTCAAAAAATAAAAATTATATAAAAATTAAACTAAACGTAAAAACTTATAATATTTTTTTTTAAATTTTTTAATTCTTAAATTTTTTTTTTTTTGATTTCTTATCGGTAATTGCTTTTTTATTTACTTTATTTTAAATTCATCAGTTTGACATGTTTTTTACTTATCTTTTAATTCTTTAAACCGCGAGTTTAATAAAAACCTAAATTTAGTGGTTAACAGTAAAATTTTTTAAAACATGTTTAATAAGGGAAAACTAAACTTCATATTTTTCATAATTAATCTTACTTAAGTTTTTCAAATACAGGTAAAAATTTTAGTATTTAAACTTTTTTATATATAATGATTTTATTTTAAATCGATTTGAAAGATGTTTAAAAATTTTCATATCTTCACTATCACTAACCACAAAAGCAATATTATTATCTTTGGTTTTTTTATGTTTTTACACTCATGTGATCTTTAAAGCTTTTAATTAACTACTTGACTAGTTGTTAAAGTTCAAATACTTAGACAATAATTTAAAAAGACTTTGTTCTATTAATTTTCTAGAAAGATATATTAATTTTATTACATATGAAATACTGATTTAAAATAACATTTTTAAATATAAATATTTTAATTTGTGGTTAATAGTTTAATTAAAAATTATATCTAACTTTTGTAAAAAATTTATATTCAATAAAAGAAAATAAAAAAAAAAAAATATTTTAAATTTTGATTTTAACATTTAATCTTAATAAACTAAAATTTTAGTTTGATTAAAATGTGTGTAAAATTTTTTCTACAAAAGTCAAACGTGTTTTGATTTTGTGCCATTTCGTTCTATTTCATCGAGATTAATTGCATTTAAATTTACGTAATGATGTGGATGTGTTTTTAGTTACTAGGGTTACTAAAAATATTAAAAAAAAAATATATATATTTTTAAAACAAACTGTTTTTGACCTTATTTGCTTAAAATACACTTCACAAATTTGAAATAAATCTTTAATCAAACCTTTATTAACTTTTATTTTAAAGATTTGTAGTAATGACTGAAAAGATAGTAATTTTTAAATAATTTTAAATTGACATTTTTCAGATTGAAATTATCTGAATTTGATTTAAGTTTAATCACTTTTTATTATTTTGTTTGAATCTGTTATAAAGTTTGAACTTTAAATTTAAAAGGTTACAACTATAAAGTTTACAATTTATAAATTGAGATTAACATTTAAATAACTATTTAAAAACAAATTATAAATTCATGTGCGCATTGTTTTCAATTGAACAAATTTAAATAACTAGTTAGTAATTTAAACAAATATTAAATATGTAATTTAGATTTGTTTTCTTCTTATTTTGGATTAAATAGAAAAATTTTAAATTTTAACTATTTTGTTTGATTTTGACTTTGTTAATTCTACAAACTGTTGCTTTTAGTTTTAAAAAAAAAAAATTAATTTAAAAATTGAGACTTTTTTCTTTCAATTTTGCTTTCATATGTTGTTCAACTTTGGTTAACTATAATTGCCTAGTCTGCAAAATTGTCGGTTGACTTAAAACTGTCTAGCAGTTTCTTGTCTTAGATGTCAAGCATGACCAAAGATTTAATAAGCGTGTTCTATGTAAATGTTAAAGCGGAATACGTGATTTCCGCTCTATTTTCAAAATAAAAATTATTAAGTCCATAGGTCATCTTGCATCAAGATGAATTTTTAGACAATTATGTTTACCAACAAATTCATTCAAGAAAGTTCTCGGCCATTTTATATTTATAAATTTATTTTGTTTCTTAAGGAAAAATATAGTAATAAAAATAAATAAAAATTTAGTTTTCATTTATTTTTTTTCATGTTGTTTTTTTTTTATTTTAAACTTACAATTTAAATTATTTATTAAATATCATTCTAAAAAAACTAACATTGTAAAAATGATTTAAAGTTTTAAAACATTATACTTGATATATTGCCACGTTTTAGAATTTCTTATTTCAGAACAAATGTAATTTTTTTTTAAACTTACTTTTACCCCTTTTGTAAATAATTTCATGACTATTCAGCCATATTTTAAGCTGACAATGTTCGGTAACTTGAAAAAAAAATAAAAACTACAAAAAGAATTAAAGTAAAAAAATAGATATAAAAAAATATTTACTCATACTAACATTTCTATGAAATAGTTTTTGCTTGTTTAATAGGTAAAATTTAGTTTATTTAAGTTAATAATAAAAAAAATACAAGCCCAAACAAAAAAACTAAAATAATCCCAAACTTATAAAATTCTAAAGCAAAAAATTTTGACAGAATTTCAAATAAAAAACTTTAAAAAAAATCTTTTAATACATTTAAAAAAAATCACATTTTTCTTTGTTTTTTCTATATATATATATACTTTATTTATATAAATATATTAATATTCGTAATATAATATATATTTTTTAAGATAAACGTTTAAAGCTTTAGTTTCAGGTCAAGATTTTTTGAAAAAACTGGTAAAGAAGGCGAAAACTTTCAATAGGTCGAATAAAAGTTGACCAGGCTAAGCGAGTATAATAAAACATTGAGTTGTTTTTTTTTGTTTATTATTTGCACTTGATTTTTCCAAACCGGTTTTTTTACCTGAAAAAGGAAAGAACAGTATAATTCTCGGCTAAGAGAAAACTCAGGTTAAATCTCAGGTCATCTTCTTCGTGAATTTATCTTTTCAGGTTTAGTACATGTTTGTTAAAATTTTTTATTTTATCATTATTTTATGTTGAAAATCATTTTATCAAGCTAAAAACGATTTAAAAACAAATCAACGTTTACTTTTACAGGTCACACAATGTTGTATTCAATTAAATTAGGTTAAATCAAACATCCTTAAAACAATAAAGTTTGATTTTTAAACTCATTTAAAATTATAATTAAAAATAATTTGAATAAAATAAACTTTATTATTTAATTTTTGGTTCTTAAA
Organism: Pyemotes zhonghuajia; assembly: GCA_025170145.1. NCBI lineage: Eukaryota > Metazoa > Arthropoda > Arachnida > Trombidiformes > Pyemotidae > Pyemotes > Pyemotes zhonghuajia. The sequence goes on from CM045845.1 coordinate 12,007,279, forward strand.
AAATTAATTTCTAACCTTATTTATTGTTTTAAAGTTTAAGTAGTAAAATTAAAAAAAAAATAAATCAAATAAAATATTCATTTAGTTATTTATTTTATATTCATATTATTAATTGGATATTTTTGATATAAATTTATGAATAAAATTTTAAACTTCAGGAAAATGTTATGAAATAAAGATTTTTGTTTTGTTTACCGGTTGCAATTTTAATTTAAAAACTGGATTTAAAATAAATTTAATTGTTCACCATTTGTATGTATTAAATAAAGTTTATTTATTATTATTTTTTATTAAAATAAGATATTAACATTTTTTATTTAAACCTCACACTTTTCAACTTTGTTTGGGATCATTTTTACAATAGTTTCTGATTTTCAACAGTATTTATTCATTAATTATCATATTTTAGTTGAACCATACTTTTTATTCTATTTTAAACTAAATAAGAGTAAAAATGAATGTGTAAATTAAAAAAAAAAAATTTACACCTTGCAGCAAAAAAAAAGATGAAAAATTGCACATTTAATTAAATTGCGGTGAACATGTAAAATTGTATGAACAATGACCTATTTCCAACTTATTTTAGGATATTACTTTGAAAGATAAATAATTGTTAAATCAGTTTGATTATCAGCTTGTGGCCTGTTTCCATATTGAACTTAAAGTTTGTTTTAATAAATTTACAAAACATATTGAAGCAAAAATAAAATTGAAATTGGAGTTGCCTAAACGTGTATAATGGACAAAGTTTGAAAGTCCATCAAAGTTAAATAGATGCAACTAGTTTAGGTGTGGGATGTAAAAATGTTTTTTTTACAACTGCTTTATACTTAAGGAAATAAAAAAGTTAATTACTCAAAATTTTCTACTTTTATTAATTGATTACTTTTTGATTGGTTCACAATTGTTAAATTGATTAATTGTTGCTTTTTCTGAACATCACTCTTACTAACTCAATTTCAATGAGCACGCTTAAACGTAAAAATATGAAAATATTTGAATTTAGCGCCAAATTTATATATTTCAAAACCGGCAATAATGATGCAATTCTTCGACCAACTCTATTTCATTTGAACTGTTTACATTTGCAAAATTTTTCACATGCTTCATTTTCTAGGTCATCATTAAAACTCTTCCTGATGCTGCTGTTTGTTGCCTTTAAGTTTTGATTATAATGTCAAAACAACGGCGCAATCAATTGCAATTAAACTCTTTGATTTTAACTAAACGTAAAATCTAACGAATAATAAATACTCAATGTCAAGTATTTTCGTTATTTGCTAAACAATTTTTGTTGTATTTATTAATTATTTTTTTATGCAACCATGATTATCAGTTTTATCTTTTATACATGTGTATTTTTTGTACCTGCCAATTCAAGGTTAATATTATTAAGTTATAAACTTTCTTGATGTCAGACTTTGAAAAAACAAATTTATTACTAGTTGAACTGTCAATTCGTCCAAATTAAAGTTTTAAGTCATTTTCAATAAACATTTTTTGTAAATAAGTTTCATAATTTTATTTTTATTTAGAAATTGCTTTATTTTCAACATTTCATATTAGGCAAAAGATAAAAATAATATACAGATAATCAATGAAAATAGTTATTACTAATAGTTAAAATGGCTTCTTTTAAGTTCAATACTTAAAATTTCTGCATTTTTAATTTTTATAAATTAATTAAAAAAATTAATTTGCATTACATAATAATTTCAGTTTCGCTCAACGTAAGCACACTTGTTGCACGAACACAAGCTGACTAGATCGATGTTTAGTTTTTGAAACAAATTTAAAATGTCTTTCTAATGGTAACAAATAAATGTGGTTTGTTACTTGGCCTTCAACTTGACCCTTATAATTCACCATTATTTATTTAATAAAATCAAAATTTGATCATTAAATCAATATTTGATTTGATTGAATGAATGGCCTTGACTAGTAAACTACAAACGCAGCGTAGTTTCAGAGCAAAACCAAAACTCCCACACAAATATAAATAAGCTAGACATTGTCGAAAAACGCATTAAATCTTAAATATTTGATTTAATATAAAAATGTCTGACCATTGTTTTGTTAATGTTCTGTTCTCATTAACATAAAATTTATCAATATAATCAAGACAATTTAATTAAATCTAAAATTAATTTAATTCTAGGAAAATTAATTAAATTTGTCACTCACGTCTGTTCTAAATTTACTTGGTTGTCGCACTTGTTGCTATTCATTTAAAATATATATTGCTTATTCGATTTTTAAATTGCATTAATTACAAATTAAATGATTGACTGATTTAAATACAAATTCATTTGATTCTCGCCAAACTAATTTTCTTTTAAATTTGTCTCTTGCTATGATTTGCGTATTTAGTCAAATACGACGGATCATTTTCAGCCAGAATTAATTTGTCTAGTTAATAAACCATTACTTAACTTGGCGTTCACCTAGATCAGGTTACATTATTTAATTTTTTACTGATACATAATTAAAACATTTTTTGAATTATTTTTTAAATAATTTGAAAATGAACCTATTTTGAATTTATTTTTAACATTAGTGATTTACGCAAAAAAAAAAAAAATAATTAATTTCTCGCTTTTAAAATTAAATTTTAAAATTCAAGGTTTAAACATTTATTTTTCTTTATTGTTTTTTATTTATGTCACTTTGAATTTTTTTTTCTTCTTTTTAAAATCTAAATTAATAAATTTTTTATTTTGCACCAATTATTTGATTAATCCATCAAAAATTGAATTGTACAGTTGAAAAGCGTTTAATATATTTTAATTGCATTTCTAATTTCATCTTTCTTAACACTATTATTTTTACTTTAATAATTAATAAAAAAACAATTAATAATTTTGTTAACAATTTGCTGAATTTAAAATTAATTTATTTTTGCTTGGTTCTATGCACTGATTTATTAAGATGTGATTTATAAATAAAATTTAATTAATTAATTCACTTGAATATTAATAAAAATAATTCTAAATACTAAATATGTTTACAATTGTTGTACATTGAATAAGATAATCAACTATGATATGTGTTTGTGTGCATTTCTATTTAAATGTGTATTTTTAACAATAAATCCAAGTTGGATAGTTAAAAAAAAACAAAAAAAAAAGAACAAAAAACAAACTACCTCTTAACAAATATTTAAGGATGAAAATTGAATTTTTAAGTTTTTTTCTATTTAAAATGTCTATTGTCCTTGCATTCTTTTTACTATTTATTTATTAAATATGTATGCACTTATCTTTAATAAGAATTAGCTATTAGATTAAACAGCAATTTTAATTGACATTATATTATTGATAAGTTTTGTTAAAGCTAATAACATTTTGATTTTGAGTTTGTTTCAAGTAAAAAAGTATTAAACAAAAATTTATCAATATAATATATATATAATATCTATATTCTATGTTTAATAATAAAATCATTATATACAATTAATTATATATAATTAATTATATATTAATATCAATGCAATAGCTTATTGACTGTATAAATATGCATGCAAAAATGAATTCAAATTGAATGCAGATTGTTTTAAAACTGCAACAAAGAATGCATTTGTTTTTACAAACATAAATTTTATAAAAAATATATTAATTACAAAATAATTTTATCTTTTCTAAATTAATAGATAACTTATAGATTAAAGATGGACTGAAATGAGAAATATAATAGGTATTCAATTAAGGCACATAAACTGAATTGAATGAATTCAAAATATCATTTAAAAAATTAATTATAGAAAAAAAATTAAATAAACATATTAAATTAAAAGATGATGTTGAATTGAAAAATAATTGATATAAAAACATAAAAAAAAATATATATATATATATATAATAATAAATTTTTCTGAATGTTTTGTTAAAAAACTAGAAATTGATTTGAGTTTGTGTATGCCCAAGTGAATTATTTATAAAAGTTATGCCAAATTTGATTGAATGATCGTGTTAATTATTTAAGAAGCTAATTGAGTTCATCATTGATTAATGGCTGTTTTTCTTTATTAATGGAAGTGCATAGACCATCAAAAATAGTTTTAAAGTGAAGCGAGTCAATGTTTTTAGCTAGTTGGTACATGATGAACCAGTCACCAATGTCAACAGTTTGCAAGTAGGCTTGAATATCTTCTTTGCTTACAAGATTGACCTTGGACTTGAAAAGTTTGGCCCTGAAGCCTGGACAGAAGATGGTGAAGAAGCGGTAGATCAGAATGCCGGTGCTGATGATGCCGAGAATGAGCAGCCAGAACCAGAGAAAAACGTAGATCTTTTCATTGATGATGTTGAGAGGAAGGATGCAAAGGGCATCGTGTCGTTGAACATCGCCAGAAGAACCGAACCGATGGAAGGTGCATTTGGCCATGCGAGGGAAGATGCGGATCATGGGATCAAGACGGTTTTCTTGGTCCATTTCAGTGTACTTGAGAACGTCAATGCCATAGGAGGTGAAGGTGCCGCCCAGAAAAGAGTCAATCAGGTAGACTTGTAAGAAAACATTTAAGAAGTTGAACACTTCGCACAGAGTAAAGTAGTAGAAGTACTGGTTGTGGTTCCTGCGGTTGAGCTTGAAGTAGGCGATCAAACTGTCGGTCTGTTCCTTCTGTTTCCCTTCTTCGAGCACGGGGTTCTTAAGCTCACAGACTAGGGTGCACATGCGACCACCTTCCCACAACTTCCACAAATAGCGTGGAGCGTAGAACAGAATGGCCTGCAAGAACAGAACGAAACACACCCACTGGTAGTACTTTTGATACACTTTCACTTGACCAGGATGGGTCTTGTCCACACCTGGATGAGGCACTTGGACGCCGACCTTTTTGTTGAAGGCTTCGGGCAGGGTAAACGTGGCGTGGATCCAACAGTAGGTGTCTATCACCTTGTTGGGAATGTCGTCGTTTTGAATGCATTCTATCGGGTCGCCGAAATACTGTCTTGAAGTGACCAGAAGAGAGCAGGCCACCAAAAATAAGACGGTCACCTTGTAGTGAAGACGGAACACATTATTATCGATGCAAACTGATTCAAGCTTGGCAATGCTTTTCAGCGAGCCAAACACGTCAAACACCATTTTCAGGTATGAAGATTAGTTTTTGTTTACGTTTTCCAGTGTTAATGCATACATAAATGCCGCATATGCATGTACACGTACATGTGCATAAGAATGAACAGGGTGCAAATTAATGTTGTCACAGATGTTGGACAGATTAAAAACACTTGCACACCTGTTCTTTCTCTGTCAGTCGAACACAAACACTTAGGCTTTCACTTTGGCTGGCTTCTCTCACTAGTTTCCACTTTTCACTTTAACTCCAACTGGACCTCACTCTGGTAATCGGCAAGTGATCAGTGTTTCAGCACATGTTCACAAGTCGAGTGGTTAGGTTAAAAATTCAATTAAACATTTGATTAAAGGTTTGAATAAAAAAATAGTTACAAGCGAAAATGGTTAAGACAGATAAAGTAGGCGAATCAAACTCTAGTTGGCCGCTTTCTATTATTCACCGCTTGCCTGATTCAACAAGCATTGCCAATAACAATAATAGTAAGAAAATAAACTAGTAATAAACTAGTAGTAAACTAGTAGTAAACTAGTAGTAAACTAGTAGTAAACTAGTAGTAAACTAGTAGTAAACTAGTAGTAAACTAGTAGTAAAGTAGTAATAGTAATAAATTTAACAGAGGAGCACGACCAGAAACAAAAATGCTAGCTTACCTGTAAGTCTACGAATGGATGAATGAAGCCAAAGTTGGGCAACAAAGGTTTGACTAAGTGCAATCTGACTAATTAGAAAAGCTGACTAACTGGCTCGTAAACTATCACCAACTAAACTATCACCAACTAAACTATCACCAACTAAACTATCACCAACTAAACTATCACCAACTAAACTATCATCAGAGTTACAGATTAACCTGAAATTACTTGCAATTAGTCTCACCTACAAGAATTAAAGCAACCACATACCAACAAATCTCAAAGGACTAGTACTGAACGCACTCTAAGACGATACCTTAAACTTAAGACCTACTTGCACCGACCTAAGACTATTCAGACCAATTGCTTAATCTGGATGAGCAAGACCTCAATCGACAAACACAAGCAAACTAGAATGCGGCAACTTGTTGCGCTTGCCTGCTTTTCAATACTGGACTCTTGTCTGCTTCTACTGCTTGAGCGTCTCTCTCAAGTGGGCCGGCGCTTACTTAGTGTCTAACCTAAACTTACCGCCCCACTCCACAACTGCACTTTATTTTGCGTGCTTTTTTTTTGCCATACACACGCCTTTTTGCCCTTAGCCACCCCTTTCCGGTCATGGGTACGCCTACCAAATGTGATGGCCGCCGCGTTATCAGACTCGCATGCCATCAGACGTGTGCACGCTTGGCTGCTTTGGTTCTACTAAGAAACAGCTGAACTTGGTCAAACTTGTTTACTAGTTAGTTGTCCGGGATACCAGCAGCCACGCCTAGCTTACAGATGTTGTCAGTTTAAGAAAGTTGTTTAAGTAAACTTTGTTTATCAAGCTGTTTAAGAAACAACACAATTCATACAGAATGGCTGCGGCATTTTTGCTTCTTACCACCTTGTCGCGCTCATTATCTTTCTACTGCTGGTCCACTTTGAACTACTCATTCGCCAGTTATTAATTATTGCCCTCAAATACTCTATACACCTTGTTCACTTTCTCTTCTAAAACGCAAATTAATCAACAACTGCATCTGAAATAGTATTTTTCGAATGCTTCTTTTCAAACACACCTTATTGGCTTCAAACACTAGTTTTCAAACACTAGTTTCAAACACTAGTTTTCAAACACTAGTTTCAAACGCTAGTTTCAAACGCTAGTTTCAAACACTACTTCCAAACACTACTTCCAAACACTACTTCCAAACACTACTTCCAAACACTACTTCCAAACACCACTTCCAAACACTACTTCCAAACACCACTTCCAAACACCACTTTCAAACATCACTTCCAAACACCACTTTCAAACATCACTTCCAGAAACCGCTTCCAAACACCATTTCCAAACACTACTTTCAAGCTCTACTTTTAAACATCACTTCCAGAAACCGCTTTAACACTACTAACGGCATTTTAAAACCAAGAACTCATTGCCTAAACAATTTGCAAGCCAAATTTTTCACATTTCTCTTCAAACTTATTTAATTGCTTCTGACAATTGTTCTTAGATTAACAAAATAACTTCAAATTGCAAATCATTGTCAATTTTAGTCTCTTCTTCCTTAATTTCTTCCTACTAAAATTAATCAACAGCCTTATTCATTGTCCAAAAATGTCTTGTGTCTATTTACAAATTAAACATTCGTTTAAAAATTTTTTTCAATTCAATCAATAACTAATCATATTACTAGCTTTTTATATCGTATGGCAAATTATATCATTTTTTCATATAATTTATTCGCATATTAAAAAAAGCCTTTTTAATTTACTTTTCTTTTTAACATTTTTTTTTCTCATATCAATTATCTACAATGTTTAAAATTATAAATTACAGTTTATAAACAACTTGTTTATTTATTTTCTTTTATATTTAATCTAAATTGACATTAATTTTACCTTTGAATATTTGGCACATATGTAAATAAATTTTATATGTAAAATAAAACATTTTTACTAACGTAAAACAATTTTTATTTTTTACTTAATTTTATTGACCTATGTATTTTTAAAACAAAAATCATCTGTATGTTTTACACATGAATTTTCAAACCTGATACTGAAAAAGCAAATTTAGTAAAATTAGCAAGCAATAAAACTTTGTAAAAAACATAATAATTAAACTGCGACTGTTAACATAATTAATTTTTAATTAATAAAAAAGTCAAATCATAATTATTTGACTATATTTATGAGTAAAATGAACGATTGACATTAATTTTATCACAATATTTTTTTTTAAATGTTAAACAGTTAAAAATCTAGTTATCGCAATTAAAAGCGTTTAAATCATTTTTATATCGCAATAAATTGCAATAAAGCATCATGACCAATTTTGTTGAATAAATTGAGAAATTAATGCTTTTTTTTTAAAATTATTTTCTTAACAAATGATCTTAAATAACTTCACTGATTATAGTAATTAGAGTGCATTTGTTAGCTTGTTTTTATTATTTATTTATTTTTTTTTTTTTTTGTTAACTCACCATTAAAACAAGTAACACATTTAATAACAATTTATCAATAAGAACATCTCTAATAAAAAGTTATATTCAACGCAAATGGAGTTGATTTTTTCATGAATCCCAATTACATCAATTATGCGTCACATGTTGAAAAACACTTGTTATATTTGATGCTGTTTGCATTAATTAATCTTGAAAAATAATTTCTCAATGATAAATCCTTTGTCAATTAAAATACTGTTAATAAATCTGTGTTTTTCATTTTGATTCTTTAGTCTTTCACTGATATTCAAATAAAAATTCAATGCAATTTCTTTTATATAATATTTTTTTTAATTAATCAATTTTTTTTTAATTATTTTAAATTTAATTTTTAACTGACCTAAAAGAATTATTTTAACTATAAATTTAGTTAATAAACATAATTATTAATTTTTCTTATGCATGAATATTATTTATTATTTCTTATATAAATTTTTTCTTTTTTTTCAAAAAGTTTATACTAGTTGAACTTTTTTTAATCAATTGCATCATTATTTTATATTGTATTAGCTATTAATTTAATATTTTAATGATAAATTATTATAGTGTAATTAAAACGTTTATTAGTAAAAATATCAATAATAAAAAAGTTTTATATTTTTTCATAGAAATATTTTTTTATTTAAATAACTTAATTATATGTATATGCATTATTTTTTTTTATATTTAATTATTTTATTGAATTTGTTTGTATTTAATTAATTTTATTTTAATATTCAATGAGATTAAATTTTGCTTTTATTTTAATATTGTCAAATTAAATAAAAATTTACTTTAAATTTATATTTGAATAAAAAAGGTACTATTATAGTAAAAAAAAAATTTTTTTTTTTACTTTTATAAATTTTGTTTTAAAATATTTAATTATATTTTAATTTAAAATTTAATTAATTATTTTAAGACAAGAATATAATTATATATAAAAAAGAATTAACAAAAAGAAATCATTTATTATTTAGATTAACGATTTAAAAAAAAATTTTGAAATATACTTTTTTGCAAATTCAATAAAGTTTATTGTAAACATTTAATAACATTTTGCATTTTATTTTAAAATAGTTCATTTTAAAAACGGATATTGCATTTTTAAATGTAAAATAGAATTTCAATAAAAAAACAATATCTGCTTAATATTTGATCTGATATAGTTATAACTAAATAAAGGCGTTTATTCATTATTAATTTCTTTTTTAATATAGATTTTTAAAATTATTTTAAAATAATTTTAATCAATATTTGTATAATTTTTTTACTTTTACAAATTTATAAATAAATAATTTAAATTTATTTGGTTAATTTATATTTGGTTTAATTTTCAAAAACATTAACCATAATATATTTAATTTTAAATTAAAATAAATTAATATTATATTAATATAAAATAAATTTTAACTATTCTCTATTTTGAGTACAAATTTATAATTATATTGCAATTAAATTTTTTTATGATTTTTTATTAATTTATTTAAAAAAATACACAATTACCTAAATAAAAAGAAAAACTTTTGAATATATGAAATATTAGAAAAAAAATATTAATTATTTTTTTTTATAAGATTTAATTAATTATGTAAATTTAATGAGTATTAACTTAAAATAATAAAATTTATATTTTAAAACAAATTTATTCAATAATTTTTTTAAAAACAATAATTGAAAATTTAGTAGTTGAATTTTAAATAATGAATTTTTAATTGATTCAAATTATATATTAAGATTAAAAAATGTTTTAACATTAATATTAAATATAAATCAAATTTTAATTATTTTACATATTGTGATCATTATTTTAAATAATTTATTTATATTAAAGTTATAATTTTTTTATTTATATTTAAATTATTTAAAATAACAGTAAAGCTGGTTCCAGCAGGATTTGTTAATTAATTATCTTTATTAAACTGTAATTAAAATTTATCTATTTGTTTTTTGATGAACTATTACTTTGGTAATTTTTTTTAGGCATTTATTTTTTATTACAAACGTAATTTATTTATTATTTTAAATTTTATTGTTTGTTTTATGACTAATTGCTATTTTATTTCACCTTGTTTTAAACATTACTTTTTGAAATGAAATTTTTTTTACCTTTGAACTTGAAATTATTCTATATTATATTATATTATATTATATTATATTATATTATATTATATTATATTATATTATATTATATTATATTATATTATATTATATTATATTATATTATATTATATTATATTATATTATATTATATTATATTATATTATATTATATTATATTATATTATATTATATTATATTATATTATATTATATTATATTATATTATATTATATTATATTATATTATATTATATTATATTATATTATATTATACGTTTTTTTTCATTATTAGACTTGCTTTAAATTTTAAAATATATATTGTATGTTAAAAAAATCTTACAATATTTTAGTTCATATATTTAATATTTATTTAGTATTAATACAAAATTTAATTTTTATTTCAACAAATTATTCATTGTTAATTGTTTTTTACAACAGGTGTTTTTAGTTTTAAAATATTTTGATATTTGACAAAATCATTTTTTAAAAAATTATTTTTAAAATAAAATTTATCAGATAAAATGATACAATATTTTAAAATTAAAACAGAAAATACAAAATAAAATAATTTTTAACTTTATTAAGGTTTATGCTAACATTACATTTAAATTAAATAAATGCTATATATTAAGTATTAAGAAGAAAGTTTGATTAAGCTAGCTTTTTTAAAATTAATGTGATTGACTGTTAATAAAATTCAAGTGTTAAAAGCTACTTTTAAATTAAATCTAAATGTGTGGTCTCTAACATTAAAAGATTTCTTTTCTACACCTATTGCAATTGGAAGCGTTGTTCCCAACATTTGATCATTATGCGTATCATCATAAACTTGCTATTATTATCGCTTACCCGCTACTAGAAGAATGGCATATACATGCTACTAGAAGAATTGTACATTCACATGTGCGTTTCTCAATGAAAACTTAAGCAATAAAAATTAATTGATGAAGAAACAGAAAAAAAATTTAATGGTAAAAATAAAGCATTAGAAGACACCTGTTCAGAACAATGTTTAATTGGGCTGAACTAGTATGGGCTGTTCGATAATCATAATGATGTGTTTGTGAGCTCAAAATGATATGAATTGATGGTGTCTACGGCTCCATCTGCGATAGAGCACTAAAAAGATGAACAGGCATACGGACTAGCAAGTTTGATCACTCGAGTTAGATGTATTGTTTTGAGAATAAAATCAAAAAATATAAATTAATGCTATTTTAATTTAGTTGATTTGATAAACCTAAAGTCTAAAGCAAATAATAAAAAGGCAAAGTGAATAAACTTTATTTTTATTCAAAATTTCACTCACCTTTGTTTTGTTATCATGTGCTTATTCTTCTAAATTCTGCTAGTCTGATTATTAAGTATTTTTATTAAAAATTCTATATTTCTCATTATTTTTAATGTTTGCTTTTTTCTTTTGTTAAATTGCACCTGATATCTAGTTTGATCAAATGTTTTAAAACTCTCATTTTTGTCGTATATCTTTTTTAGTGAATATTCAACCGCTTTTTCTTTATTTCTGTCGTTATTTTATTTTACTATATTGAATTTATTTTTTGGATGGTTTTATTTTTGTCATTTTTTTTTGTGTTTTGTCTGCTTTTATATGATTTCCGTTCATATTAATGTTTGTTCAACTGTAATAGCTTAAGTATTATTAAAAATCAGGTCAACTAATATAATATGGGCTTGGCAGATGTTTTGTTATGGCCCAATGCAAAGAATTCAATTTTTTAACTAATATTTTCATTAACGCTGCTTTATCAAATTTAAAAGTTTCAGGCATTGAAATTTTAAAAATTAAATTAATCTATCTTTATACATTAGAGATAATTTTTTTAAATTCAATATAAATTACATTTTTTTACTTTTAATCATTTCTAATATTTTTATTATAGCTAATTTTCAATATTGAAGGCGTAATACATTAAAAGCATATTTTTCATCATTCACTTGTGAAATTTCAATTAAGCAATTTAAATCAAGTGTTTTTTTATAAGATAAATGTAAAACAAGTTTCCCAAGATTATCATTAAATAAATTTTAATAAAATTTTACTTTTTTTAAAATTATTTCACTTTTTTTTTAATTTTTTTTAGAAAAATTTAATTTCAATTTTTAAAATCATTTTTTTGTTATTTTTTTATTATTTTATTTTTTAGTTTAATTTTTTCAAAAATAAATCTCAATTTTCATTAATTAATAAAGCTTAGGTAAATTTTTTTTTTTTTAATTTTACATAAGAAAATACAAGTTTTTTATGGCATAACAAATAAATTAAAAAAAATATTTATTATTTCATTATACATTATTCAAATATTTAAAATAAACAAATTAAAAAAATATAAAAAAATATAAAAAGAATTAGATTAATTAAAAAGTTATTGGATTAATTTTTTTTTTTGATAAATTAATTAAAATTAAAAAAGTTTGCTAAATTACGATATATTATATTTATAAATATTATTAGATATTATAAATCAAATTTTTTGATTAAATTAAACTTTTAATTGTAAAAATAAACATAATTTTAAAAAAAAATTTTTAGTAAAAAAAAGATTAATTTTTTTAATTTAGTGGCGCCCACTATTGATTATAATCTTTAGCTAATATAAGATTAACATCGTGATTTATAAGCTTAATAGTAAGATATTATAAAGGTAAATAAATGTTACAAATGGTTTGAATTTACCTTGAAATTTAAAATCAACGGTGTGTTTATATTTAAATTTTTAATATATAAAAAATAATTTTCCAAAAAATTTGTCATATTTGCAATTTGTAATTATTTTTTTTTTTAAATTTAAGTTTGCATTTTGCTACTTTTTTTTGCATATTTTTATCTTTTTTTACTGTCTATAAAAATATAAATTGCAATCAGTAATACTTACATCATAACACGCTTTTAGACATGGTCATTTTTATTTTTATCGTTTTAAGTATTAATTTTATTTCATTTTTTTAAGTATAAAATATAATTTCTTTTTTTTTTTTAATAATTAAATTATTTTTTTAAACAATCTATAATTTTTATTTTTTTAAATTTAAATAAAATTCTTAGATTATTTAATTAAATATAAGTAAATTTTTTAATCAGTTTAAAAATTATTTAATTATCAATATTTATTCTTTTATGCAATCTTGACTTATTTATTTTTTTAATTATCTTTGCCCTGTAAAGTGTTACTAATATTTATAATGATTAGTTTATTCACACATTATCATCTGATTTTTTTTTTTACATAAGATTAAAACCAAATAAAATTATTTACACCTTTAATTTAACAGGGTATTCTAAAAAATCTTGTGATATGAAGAAAATATAAATTAAAATTTATAAAAATTTCTAATTTTCATATTATACTATTTTTTTTATTAAATCATACATAGATCTTACCTAGTGATTCAATAAGTCTAGACAAAATATTTTTATTTACAAAATAGAAGTGTGCAAATGTTGATTGTATTAAAAATTAGATTTTTAAAATAATATTTTTAAAACGTATTTAATTATGCTCTACAGGCACATAAATAAATGGCATTGATCAATTTTAGTTGGTAATTAACGCGCAAAAAAATTTTAATTGTATTTTATTTAAAAAATAATAATTATAATTTATAGTATTTAAACATTTTTAAAAATTTTTATAATTTATTTTAATATTTAATTTTAATATATATTTGTTTAAAATTAAAATTTTTTTTTAACATTCTTATTCGTAATTTTATTAAAAATTTATTTAAAAACAAAGTAAATATTATATAAATAATTTGAGACTTTGCGCTAATTAATTTCTATTAAAAAATAAAACTGTTTAAATTTAATATTTAAAATTTATGACTTAAAATAAAAATATTAATTTTTAAAAGATGAATTTTCAAATGAGCATTATAATAAAACTTACTCAATTAATTTTATTACAACTTTTAAATTAAATATTTTCATAATTTTTTTTTTTTTAATTTAATTGCTATTGATTTTTCAATTTCTAAATGATTGATTAAATCGATAAAAATAGATATATTACAATGTTATTATAATAAATTTATATATTTCTCAAAATAGATGGCGTTTTAAATAAAAAAAAATTTTAAATATATTTAAATATATATTTATATATATATTTTTTTATAAAAAATTTTAATTTGATTATGGTCTCATTTTAAGAGTAGATTGATTCGACAAATCAACTTCTAATTTTTTTTTTAATGGCCTTTTAAAAGCCTCAATATATTTCGGCAAATTGACTCTAAATCTTCTCGCTAATTCTTCTACAAGTTCATTATAATAAATATTATTTAAATTTTGACTTAATAATGAAAGTAAGAACCAATCTCCATATGAACAATGAGATAAAATTGTTTGAAAATTTTTTTCGTCAATGTCTTTATTATAAATTTTTAATAAATAATATCTAAAATATAAAATATAATTATATTAGTTATAATTAAAAAAATCAATTTATAATTACCTTGCATTTGGCATAATAATTACACAAAGTCTAAATAATGCAGCAAAAAATGAAATTATTGCTAAAAAAATGAATAAAAACCATATTGCAATATAAATTTTTTCATTTAAAATATTAATTGGAAGAAGACAAAAATTATCATAAATTTGGACATCTCCAGAAGAACCAAATCGTCTAAATGTACATTTAGCCATTTTTGGAAAAACTAAGCTTGCCATATCAAATTCATTACTGGATTGAAAGACCATTTTATATCCATAACTATAAAATCTTCCTCCTAAAAATATGTCGGTTATTTTAAATTGAAGTAAAACATGGAAAAAATTTAAAACTTCTAAAATAAAAAATTTAAAAGCATATCCATTAAAACATCCCATTCTTTCATAAAGAAATTCAACACTATTTTTTAAACTCTTTGTTTTTTTATCTTCAGTAAGTATGCATTTGTTTAAATCTTGAATGACATTAACCAGGTGACCTTTTTCCCAATTCTATTTTTAAAATATAATATGTTTAATTAATAAAATAATATTTTTTAACTTACTTTCCAAAGTAATCTAGTAATAAAAAAACAGCATCCTTGAAAAAATAAAACAACACAAACCCAATAATAATATCCTTGACTTATGACTTCATCATTTTTAGTGTATTTATCAATACCTAAAAAATAAAATAATTAAATATATTAATTTATTAATAATAAGTAAAATTACCTGGATATGGTACTACCTCTGATTCACCATACTCATCATTATGAATTGCATAAAGTAAAGCTTTAGGCAAAATAAATGTGCCTTCAACCCAACAATATGAGTTAATTATTTTTATACTAATATCACTTGATTTAATACAAGAAATAGGATCACCAAAAAATTGATTGCACGTAACAAATACACTAAGTAGTAATAAAATAATAGCTGCAAATCTAAATAAATTTCACATTTAAATTCAAACCAATAACTTTCTAATAAAAACAATTTATTTATGCATACCTATAGTGAAAAGCGAACGCCCAATTATCAATTGAAACAAATTTAATTTTCCCCAAATATTTAAGCCTACTACTGGCCAATGCAAATAAGGCACTACTTGCAACCATAGTGCTTGATTATGCAAAACTTTATTATTCTGCTTTGTAATATTGGATAAATTGTAAGTTTGAAGAAAAATAGAAAAAAAAAAAAATATATTTTTTAATTCAATTGACTTGAGTAGTATGAATTGCTTCAGTTTACTAATTGAACTTGAGTAAAGAAATCAAATTCAAACACAAATCTGATTCTATAATAAAAAAGTAATTATATATCATTTATATATAAAATTTAAATATATATTTTGCAAAAAAACAGATATGAATAAAACAGCCAAAACAAACCTAGACTATTATGAAGTTGAAATCAGTTAGTTTATGTGCCTAAAGTTTATGACAAACGCGGATAAACTAAATTGCAATTTAAACGTGTTTGTATATAAAATTTAATAGATTTGTGCTATTTCTCAAACAAAAATTAACTACACATTGGTGTTCACTTAAAATATAGTTATTTAAAACGCAATTCGTTTTTCATAATTTAATTGCCTTACATGTGTTAATTTTGCATTTATATAAAAATTGTAAAAAAAAAAATAATGATTAAACAATTGAGAATATGATTGTGATAGACAACCGCAAACAATTTCCTTTCCTCTTTCTTTTTTGCTATTCTGTTTTTGCTTCTATTTGAGAAACAAGTCAATCTTTGAAATAATGATACAATTTTTTTATATATTAATTATAATAGATATTAAAATAAAACGTTGAAATTAATAATATATTGTAAATATTTGAAGAGTATGCGCGTAACTGATAAAAAGTAAAGGCAATTTTAATTGAAAATAAATAACTAAACTTTTTGTATGAGCATCAATTAATTTTAAAGATAATATTATGAAACTATGAACTTGTTATCTCAATTTTATAATTGTGAGCATATATTATTGTAAATATAATATATATATCTTTATATATTTTAAAAATTTATAATAAGTTAAATTATTTTATTATTTTATATTTATTAATATTTAATTTGCTTTAGGTCTAATACCATTTTTAAATAACTTATTTTTTTTTATTATTTTTTACTTTGTAAACAATAGTTTAAAATTTTCGATTGTTTATTTTAGTTTAAAGTATTTTTTTAACATGAAAAATTATTATAAATTTAAAATATTATTTTATAAAATAATTTATGTATTTTTTATTTAATCATTTTTTAACAAAGTTATAAAAATTTATTTGTGACTTGATTAGACAATTTTTAAATTTCATAATTTTTAATGTTATTTTTGTTTTATGAATCAGCAAAGTAAAATTTTAAAATAGTATATAATAATTTTTAAGTTTTTTAAATAAAATTTCAGATATTAAGTAATATTGAAAAACATTGTTATTTTTTATTATTATTATTATTATATTTATTACTATGATTTTTATTTTTATTTTAATATCTTAATTTATGTCATAAATTTCAAATCTAATAATTTATTATTTTATCTAAATTCTTATCAAATATAATTTTTTAGGTAATATTAGTAAATTAAATATATTTTTATTTTTAATTTTTTTATTTTTATTAACACTTCAAAAATTTTAATAATTAATTTTGGTTTGTTAATTTATATTTACATTAAATTTTTTTTTAAATTGGAATTATTTTTTATTTTAAAAAAATATTATTAATAAAGTTTAAAAAAATATTTAGATATAAATAGTTAGAACTGTATGTAAGTATCTCTATCATCACTTTTGCTGGTTTTTGTTTAATGAAAAATTTTAAATGTTTGCAAAGCAAATACATGGTTAATACTAGTTAAACAAATAAATAATTATTTATTTTAAGATTATTTTTCAGTAAACATTAAACAGAAAAAATGAGTTTAATTAATTTTTAAAAATATGATTATTATAAATTTTTATCACAAGATGGCAATAGTTTTTAAAAACAACAAAATTTATTAATTTTTGCTTAATATTTATTAATAATAAAGTTATTTATTTAATAAAAATATTATTTTTCAAAAGTATATTTAAAAAATGTTTGAAAGTTATTTTGTTATATTGTTTAAGATATATTTTATAAAATAAGTTTTTAATCAAATATTTTAATTAATTAATGTATTATTTGGATAAAGTAAAAATTAAAACTTTGCAATTCATGTTAGTAAGTTAATTTAATGATTGATCTAACATCAAATAAATCTAGCATTATGATTAATTAGAATATGTAGAGAAATTTCTCAGATTTAAGTTTAAGCTTTAAAATTAGTTAATATAGTGAAAAATCTAAATATTGAGAACATAAAAAACAAGCGTAAAAAAACAAGTTAGAATAAAATTATTATTAATTTAATGACTATTATTTTATAATTAATAATTAGTAAAATATTTAAATTTTTTTTATTTTTTTCATTTATTTTCAAACAATGTAATTATTTTTTAACACTATTATTTTTATTGTTTATTAAAGCAAATAAAAAATCAAATAATTATTTTTTTTAAAATAAAAAAATTAATTTTTATTTTTGTCTTTTACAGATTGATTAATTAAAAAATATATCCTAAAAAATTAAATTAAATTATAAATAAATTTTAATTTTAAAAATATTTATTAAATCTTAGTTTTAGGTTATTAAAATTATTTATAATATTAAAATAAATTTTTTTTTTTGTTAATTTTTTTTTTTGTTTTATATTTTCGACTATCTAAAATATTAAAACTATATAGAATATCATTTATATTTTATTCTTGCTAAATTTAATGAGTCAAATCATTCACTAAATAATGTTTTATCATCTATTAACTTTTGCTTTTAATAACTGTTTAATAATTGGTACTTAAATTTGTGATTAGTAGAGTCTTAGTAAAAAAGTTAGTATTTAGAGTATAAAGTGTAAGGGATAAAAATTTTATGCCAAAATAATTATAAGTGTGATTCATTAATATTAAATTTTATTCAAAAAGTGTAAATAAAAAATTTAAGTAAAGATTATGTAAAAGGATAACCTAATTTAGTAGTTGTTTTTGTTTAATATTTTTATTAAATTTAATAAATAATTTAACTGTAAATGTAAAAAGCCTCTATTTTAGAGATGTTTATTATGATTTTAAAGTCTGGAATTTGTATGTATTAATAAATACTTTTTTAAGATCTTTACTCAAAATAAATGTAAAAATTTTCTTAAGGTTAATTTTTTATTGATTAAAATGTAAAAGAAAATGTTTAGAATGATTTTTTTTATCTTAAAACGATTTTGATTCTTTTTTCGAGTGAAAAAATTCTTAAAACTTATTTTTTATATTTTAAACTTTATAAACAATGATCAAAATCAAATAATCTCAAAAAAATATTTTTAAATTTTATGATCCATACGCTACAATAAAAAAAAATTATATTATGATATTTAAAAATTTATTTAAAAATAAATTTATATTTTAATTGCAATAACTTAATATAATTAAAAAAGTAATAGTTATATATTCTTTAATTTTGTTTTTATTTGTTAAAATTATTATTTAATTTTTGTTATTTTGTGTAATGCTAAGTTGTTTTTATAAGTATAATTTTTTTTTTAAACTTTTAAAAAAATAAATTTTTACCACTGTTGAAAATAATATAAATTTTTTTTTATTTAAGATAAATTATAGTTTAAAAAAGTGATTTTTGTTATTTGCATTCTAAATTTAAATATTAATTATTTTCTTAATTTAGTTTTTTATTATTATTTACATTTTTAATTTTTGTTAAAAATATTTATTTTAAAGTTACGTTCCTTTGAAACTTGTAACATAGTAAAAAACAATTATTATTTTTTTATTTAATTTTATTTTAAACTAACTTTAATTAAATGACAAATAAATTATTGAACTATTAAGTCAAATTTTTTAAATAATTCTCACTATAAATCTTTTTATTTAGTTCAAAATAATTATTTTATGTTTGTATCTAATTTGAAATTCATCTTTTTTTCAAATTCATAATTATATTTTTTGTTAATAATAAAAATTAAATGACGAAAAAATTAATTTTAAACAAAGAATAATTAAAAATAAAATTTTGTAAATTATTTTTTACATTTTTTTTAATTAATGCTATTTAGTTTTTTTTTTTTTTTTTTGAAATTTAAAATGTCTTTATTAAATAGTTTATTTTAATATTTTTTAACTTAATAAATGAGAAAAAATATAAATATATATGATTTTGACATTTGTATTATATTCGTTTAAAAAAAATTAATTCAAGTAGTTTGTTATTGCATTTTTTGAATTAAACATTTCTCATTAATTTAATGTTAGTTTATATTTTTGTTTTAGATCTGTATCAACTAAATTACAGGTCAATAATAATAAAGATATAAAAAAAATACATTTAAATTTAAAGTTTTATATAATTCATTTTTTATTAAAAAAAAATAATAATTTTAATAATTATTGTTTTTAAAGTAATGTTTTTTTTTTTATCTTATTTTTCTTTAAATTTAGGTTATAATTGACTAAACACTAATGATAAATTTTTTTTGTGAATCGGCACTTGAATCAATATGTATTTTAATTTTAGTTTTTACTATAAATATTATAAAATTTCAAGGTCATAAAAGTTAATAAAAATTTATTTTATTTTTTTTTATGAATTAAGTTAAATATTTAAATATTTTTGATGGCTTACATCAAATTTAATGTTAAATAATTTAAGTAGGTTTAAAAATCGACTATAAGTTATTGTAATATTTTAAAAATAGTTAAAAAAAATAGAAAACTAATAACATATAAAATAAATGTTAAAAATTATTTTTAGCAACAAAATTAAAATTTATTTAAATTAAATTTGAAATCACAAAAAAAAAAATAAATATCTTAGTTTAATCAGTAAAATTTTTAACATTTAAAATATTATTAAATATATTAAATTAAACAAATAATTAAGCAAAGAGTAGAATGTAAGTAGAAAAGAGTTATACATAAGAACTAGTTTATTTTATATAACTAAGTATGCACAATGCAATAATTTATATATAAAATTTAAATATTTATTTAGAATATTTATGTATATTTTTCTTAAAAATACAAGTTAAATAATGTTTAATTTTATAAAAATGTTTTGTAATTCTTGTTAATCTAACGTTTAATAAAAATACAATTTTATTAAAAATATCTAATTATCATCAATATTTTTTTATAATTTTTTAAATTATTTTTTTAAGTAATCAATACTGATTACCAGTAAAAGATTGTCAAAAAATATTGATTTAGAATCAAGTTAATCCGCTTACTTTTTCAAAAACTGGTGAAAATCAAAATGTCAAACAATTTTTTAAATTAAAAAAAAATAATTAATATTTATAAATAATTTGTACTATTTCTATTTTTACATTTTTCATGATATATATTATAGATTTTTAGATTTTTTCAATTAAATATTTTTTTTTATATTTTTTTATACATATTTATAAAAAAATAATTTTTAATTAAAAATTTTTAGATTTATATTTATTTTTTTTGTGCAATTTACCTTCAAAATTAGATATTATTTTGTTTATCAAAAAAGTAAAAAATATAGTTTAAGAAAAAATTTAATGAAAAAAACATTTTGAAATTAAAAGATTTGAAATCTAGTAAATAACTTTAATCCAATATTAATTCTTTAAATATCTATATTGATTATATATTCTTTAATCAACTTATTTTAGAAATTTATATTTTTATAAAATTTAATGTCGAAATAAGCTGAACCAGGTAAAAATTTAAATTGATTTTTTTTTAAAGTTATATTTTATATTTTTATTTTTGATTAAAATGAAATTTTATTTTATATTAAAAAATTCAATTAATTTATTTTTCTTTATAAAATTTTTTATTATTTAAAAATATAAAAATAAAACAAATTAGTCACAATTGAAGTTGTTAATAGTTGTTTATTTAAATCTTGCATAAATAACATAATTTTTTTTTCAAAAATATATTATAAATTTTAGTATAACATCTAAAAAAACAATAATTTTATAATAAATATATAATAGTTGTAATTAATTAATTGTAATAATTAGATTAAATTTAAAAATTTTATTTCCTTATTCGTTACTTATTTGTTATTTATTGTTTAGATTTTACTTCAGTTGAGTTTAACCTTAAAAAGGTCTCTTCTTTAGAATACATAATTTATATACAAATTTTATTAAAGCTATATTAAAAAGCTCCTTTTTCTGTTTAAAGGGATACTTTTTACAAAAGGAAAAACGTCATGCAGAAACCGCCAAAATTAATCTAGAATTTGCTAACAAAATGATGGCAAATCACTTCGTCAAAGTTTGGCCAGGAGAAAATTTTCTTTCCTTACAATAAAATAAACCTAAAATTTAAATAAACAAAATATCATTCTTATAATTTTTTTTTTAAGAACTAGATTATTTAATTTAAAATAAATATCAAATGTTATTGTTTAATAAAAAAAAAATTTAATGAATAAAAAAAAAACTATAAAAAGTAAATTAATTAAAATTTTTAAAAACTAAAATGTGAATAAAAGATGTTTAAGATATTTAAAAATTATTAATAGTTGATGTAAAATTTTGATTAAATTTTATTAAAAATTTTATTAAGATCTATATTTTCTAGATTCCAATTGTAATAATATAAACATAATTATAATAAGAGATAATACATAATAAGTAGTATGACTTATAGTTTGGCGGATTTTGAGTTTAATAATAATAATATAAGTTAGTTGGCTTAGTAAAAAGATAAACAGGTTAAAATAAATATGGTCGAAAAAAATGTCGCATCTAAGTGAGATATAGAAATTAAAAAAAAAATTATAATGGCAATTTTTAGGTGTGAGAATATTTCTAAAATCAATGTCTATATAACAATTAGTTTAAGGAGACGAATAACAAAAAAAATTGGTTGTTTTTATAACTTGAAAGTAGTGATTTTAACATTGTTTTAAAACTAACAACAAGATTTAAAAGTCATCATTTAAAAGATAAATTTTAAACTTTTTGTGATTTTTATGTTCCTTTTCTTTTTAGATATTTTGATATATTTGTAAATTAACCTAAGTAACGGGTTGTTTCGTTTGGTTCTAAAAGATATTTTTAACTGTTTTAATTTGCATACTTATTTAAAGTGCCCATGCACACTGTAGTCATGTATGGTTATATAAACCAGCTTTGCTGTAAAGTTACTTACTTTTATAATTAATTGTATTTGATAATTTCTTATTAATAAAACTTTTTTTAATTTAAGTGTCTCAGCCTTTAAAAAAAAATTTTATTTTAATTTTAGTCTCTACTTTTAACTTAAGGAAACCTACTAAGAAAATTTTAAGTTAAAAAAGGATCTTTTTTAAAAGATCACTCATTCTTGAAGGCTAAAATCTTAACAGGTTATAAACCTACATTACTCTTTTTATTTCGTATGAACTTTCCTTTGTAGAACATTATTCTTTTTCGGATTTTCTTTTAGCCTTTTTTTTCTCCATTGATTCTTTTAGAATATTAATTTTTGACAATTTTTCTTATTTGCCTATTTTATTTTTAGAACTTCTTTTGGTTGCATTTTTGCTTTTTTTATTTCTTATCTTTTATAAGGTTTTGGTTTTGATAATTTTTCTTTTATTTCTTTACGATTATTATTTTTTTTTTTTTATTTTAGGTTAGCTAGGTTTTGCTTTTCCGCATAATTTTTTTTTTTTTTATTCAAATAGAGATAACTACTTTGTATTAGACTTAAATTCTAATTTCTCGTTGTGAAAATCCAACTGGACTCCTATTTCAGAAGAAAGGATTTGTATGATATTGTCTATTGTGCTGCTGGCATTTATTCAAAAGAACATCTCAAATAAGATTCAATGGAGATTTCTATCATCTTGAAAGCTTTGTCTTTAAAAGATGCTAAAGTTATCGTTAAATGTCCAAATTCTAGTCAAATAATGATGTCAATCTAAAGAATGAAGTCTGAAATCCCATCAGCTTCACTTTACTAATAGACCTGTTAATTTATGGACTTGACATGTCCGTCTTTGATTCTTTTTAAAGACTACACATTATTTTAAACCAACAAATCAAATTTGATATTACGTTCCCTGATTCCTTAATAGTTAAGAAAATATTAATTATCTGTCCAGATTTTTTTTAATTTCGAGAAAAAACTCTAAACTTTATGTTAATAACATTCAACTCGCCAACTTTAAGTAATTTACTATTCCTACGGAAATTATACCCTTTCTGTAATTTCTGTTTTCTTTTACGAGGCAAAAAAATCAAAATTCACAAAGTTCTTCCGCAGGTACTCTAAGAAATTTGGTGGCAAAATTAAAAATTGCAAAAAATTTAAAAAGAAGATTAGTAATAATAAGAGGACTTCCTCAAATAAAAATGAGTTAGTAGAAAGAAAGACTATCAATTCCGTTTTCTCCATTCCAACAATTCCAACTCAAGTTAGATCTTAAATTTTAGTGCTTCTCACCACTCTTGCTTTGATAGGTCCCTTTTTTTTTTCTTTTAATAAATTAGCAAGTTCCATCCGTTTATTTCTTGCTCATAAGGAATCCGTTTTTAATAAATATTCAGATTCTTAAATCTTAAGAAATAAGGCTATATGATTAAATAAAATGCTATATAGTGACCTTTATTAAGACTCTTATTGATAGCTTTGTGTCTACTTTACTTAGGAAATCTTAGGATAAGCATTTCAACTGCATTAGTAAAATTAGCCGACAATTCTAATCTAAAAGTAAAAATTTATAAAGTACTAAATTATAAAGATGAGTCTTGTAGGTTTATGCGGAAAGACCGAGCTGTACTAATAGTTATAACATATGGCATAAAAACCTAGCATAAGACTGTTAATTCTGAGTTTGTGGTTAGATAGTTATGATTATTGGTTAATTTGCAACTTGAGATGTAATCTAAGGTCTTATAGCCAATTTTTTTATAGTATTAATATTTGTTTTTGCTTAGACAAATCGACCAAAATGATCAAGTTTACACAATTGCATAGACAATAAAAAATGAAATAAAAAAAAAGTGTTGTTTTTCTTTCTAAAAAAGATAAGCAGAATAAATAGGCTTGGAATTGAAAACCAGATTAATTAGAGAAGCTTACATGAACCAAAAACTTCATTTAAAATATTTCTTAAATTGTGAATTAGAATTTCTTAAAAATCAAATTTTATAATCGTAATTAAATTTTCCTTTGAGTTCTAGTTATACAAAATTGATTTTGTGGTTAAAACTAAAAGATGTCTAATCTATTAAGCAATATTGATGAATGTTAAAATACTACCTCCATGGCATCTCATCCAGTTGAACATATCAAAATTTAAGTCTTTGATAGTTCCACTTGAACTGAAGTCAATTTTTTGAACGCCTTATACAACCTAGGTTTCAAAAATATAGATTCCAACTTGATTTTATCTGCAGTTCTACGAAAAAAGAGTTTTGATCTCTCTATCTCAAAAGACTATTAATGTTTTTCTTATTAAGAGTTTTTATAAAATCAACACTTTTTTTTGGAAAAATTATACCCATTTCAAGTTCACATTTTTTTTTATCTTAGCGCATCTAAGTTGACTAGGATTTAAGGAGAATGATACCTAGTTTTGATAATATTTTGAATGAAAAGATTCAAAACATCTTCTGTTATTAGTAACTTATTCAAAAGCATTGCCTTAAAGCAATGTCCTTTCTGCATTTTAGGCAAGATGATATGGCCATCTTTTTTATTCTCCCTTTCTAATCATTCCTTTCAGGCGAGATTATATTTACGTTGATAATACAGGTCCTATTTTTTTTTCCTTCTTTAAGCGGAAGCACCCATATGGTCTTTTTTAAAGATCAATTCTTAACTACAGAAAGGTATTTTTTACTAATTCTATCGTTGAATTGCCAGTCATTTTTATGGATTTTATCTCTAAACAAAGTTTTAAAAAAGGTAATGTTTTTAAGTATTTAAGATCTGATTGTGTAACTGAGTTTTTGAACCCAAAAGTAAAGAATATTTTGTGAGATAACTACTCTGTTATAAGAAACTAGTCCTCTTATAATGACGAGTAAAATAATTGATTGAAAGGAATATCAGGGCATTGACTGAGGGTGTTAAAAGGATGCTAAATCATTTTTGTTTATTCAAATATTTTTGGTTTGAGGCTGTCACAATTTTTGTCTATTTTATAAACTACTTCTCCAAAAATTTTTTTTGAGTTTTAGTTCGAGAACAAACCAAATGTTTCACACTTTGTCATTTTTGGAGAGAAAGTTTATAACTATGTTCCTTCCACCAATAGATTAAAACTGGATAAAATGGATTAAAATTTTTTTTAGACACGGTAATTCTAGCTGATTTTTAAGACTGGCTAATTTGGTTAACTTTAAGATAACAGTTCACATTGATCTCATTAGATCAAAGTTTTTATTTTTTATAATAATAGTTTTTTTAGTGAAACTTATCCAGTAACTAAGGTTGATGACTTTGAGACTATTACTACTAATGAAGAGCAGTTTTGTTTGAAGAGTGATGTTCAATGTTTTTCAAATTTCTTTACAGTCATATCCTTTCATTGTTGTTTCCTTTTTTTCACTACCTGCTAAAAATAGTAGACACTTTGTTGACTCCCCAAAGAAGCAGAAAAAATATAATTCTTAGGCTAAGAAAATTTTTCTTTTTTGATATTCCTTTTAATTATAGTTAAGCGGTTTCATCGCCTGATTCTAACCCATAAAAAAGGTTTAGGTAAAATATAATTTTCTTCTTAAAAATGACACCTAGATTTTGGTAGATCTGCCTAGAAATAAAAAGACAATTAGATGTAAATGGGTTTATAAATTAAAACCACAATCTATCAATAGATGTCTGGTTTTTAAGGCATCGTTTTTTAAAGACTATGTTAATGACAATCCACTTTGCACCTCTTTTACATCATTGAACTATAAAATAACTTTATTTTAGAAATCGCATTATGAGATAAGTTTTCTGAGCCATCACGTTTCATTGGTGGAAAGATATTTGTAATAATTTTTTTTTAATATTACATCAAATAAAATATATTAAAACTTGTATTTTTATCGTTTACATGTTAAATGCTAAAACTAAGGACGTCTCAATGCACTTGAACTTGCTTCTGCAAAAATAGTTTCCACATTTGCTAACTTTCTCTTTAAAAACGCCATAAGTTCACTGTTACACGCATCAAAGCTTACGAGTCCGGAGGTATTTTTTAGTAAACAAATTATCATGGTTTAATACTACTTTTACAGGCACTCATGTTACTGCCACGAAACATCTTTCAAATATTTTGTTGAGGATGTTGATTACCAGTATCCTCTTCTGATAGTGGTGTGCAGATTGTAGGGTTCACAGAATTCATCTTGCAAAAGGGATTATCACACAATTCACGTCAAGAAAACACAAAGGAGTAAATCCGGAACAAGTTTCAGATCAGAATATGAATTTTTCTAGTTGTTACTAGTAATTCAGCAGAACTTCAACTGTCCTTTTCTTAATCATCCTCAACTCTTCCTTTTCTTCTTCTCTGCTTTTCTTACTTACTATAACATAAGTGGGACAACACTCTTCTCACCCTAAAACCAATGTTAATGTAAACATCATGTCAATTAAACCGAATGGTCAATTGTGATAACACACATCTGTTAAAAAACAAATATACATACTTCAAAAGTCATTGGGCTAATTATTTTCTTAGATTACCTCTCAGTCCGTATTACCACATGCAAAGTCATAGCATATTATCCTAAAGTCAGAAATCTCAGTCAAGTTTTAAGATTTGTATGCCAGACTTTACAGCTGAAAACCTCAGCTTGGTCTTTTCGCATAAAACCTTTATACTATTCTTTACACTTTATTAGGTCAATAATATCAGCTAATTACACTTTAGTGTTGGCAATACTTTTTGAGAGTACTCATAAGAAATGTGTCTCATAGAACTAATAGCTAGAACCTCTAAAGGAGTCGCTATATAACATTCTATGTTTATATATAGCCATGTGCTTTAACACTCTGCTTATGAATATTTTGATTTTTAATAGTTTTACAAAAATATAAGGTAACATGATATAGTTTAGATACATTGTACTTCGTTTAGTTTTAGTAGATTGACTAGTCTGTGGAAGGATGTTGGGCCAAGTGGTTTTGTTAGTAAGTCCGCTAACATCAGATCTGACTCTTTGTAGGAGAGGACTACTGGTAGTTTCTGTAGATTCTCTTTTATAAAACTTATCAGGATATTGTAGTGTCGCGTCCTTCCAAAATTGTTATTTTTAATCAATTTTGCGATGCCAGATTGGCTATCACTCCAGATCACTATTGGATTGTTAGGTGATGGTGATAAGTCAAGTTCTTCTAAAAGATGGTAAAGATAGATGCCATCACATAGACCATCGTTTATTGCGTTAATTTCAGCTTCAGAGGTTGAAGTAGTAACTTTCTTCTGAAGTTTACTTGACCAGCAGATTAAGCATGAATTAAGAAAAATTATGATACCTGATGTTGACTTATTGGTATTGCCGTCGCCACCTAAGTCTGCATCACAGTATATCTCAAGAAATCTGCTAGGATTTCTGGTATACTTGATAGAAAAATCAATGGTCGTTTTCAAGTATTTGAACACTTTGATTGCTAGATGAAAAAGTGGTAGAGTAGGACTTGCCATACCTCTACTAAGCACTCCAACCGTAAAGGCAATGTCTGGTCTGGTTGTGTTAGCTAGATAAAGAAGGCTACCTACTAAGGATTGGTATAGTCCTACATCTTGAAAAGGTTGGTCTTGGGAAGCAGATTTGTGAAAACCCAATTGCATTGGTGTAGTACTGGATTTGACATCCATCAAATCATGTTTGATTAGTACTTGACGAATAAATTCAGATTGAGAGATTTTTAGTACTCCTGAAGATCTATTATAATTGATCTCCATGTTGAGACAGTTTGCAATGTCTCCTTTATCTGAGAGTTCGAAATGTCCTGAAAGCTGAGAGATAATCTGATCCAAGCAATCATTATTTTCAGCTATCATAATAATATCATCAACATATACACCTAGTATAATTTTTTCATCTAGGTTAGTGAAAACACAGGGC
This sequence comes from Pyemotes zhonghuajia, assembly GCA_025170145.1. Classification (NCBI taxonomy): domain Eukaryota; kingdom Metazoa; phylum Arthropoda; class Arachnida; order Trombidiformes; family Pyemotidae; genus Pyemotes; species Pyemotes zhonghuajia. Next base: position 12,036,171 of record CM045845.1, read on the forward strand.
TCTGATTTAAGTTGTTTGAACTTCAGCTTTTTTAAGGTGTTTGTGAGTAAGTTGTTCCACTCGGTTGCTGCTTGTTTCAGACCGTAAATTGCTCGGTTTAATTTTAAGATTTTATTAGAAGATACTTCAACAAATGGTGGAGTATTGATGAAGATCTCTTCAGACAAAGGACTATTTAAATAGGCAGTTTTAATGTCTATATGTCTTATAAACCAAGACCATTGGGTAGCTAAGGCTAGTAGAACTCTGATGGAAGAATTCCGAATCACTGGTGCAAAGGTCTCAGAAAAATCAATACCAGGAATTTGATTACAGCCTTTAGCTACTAATCGGGCTTTGAATCTTTTGGGTTGATTCTCACCTAAGTTTTTTAAAGAGAAAACCCACATCGTGTTAATTGGTCGATGGTATGGAGCTCTGTCCACTATAGACCAGGTAGAATGTGATTCTAGTGATTTTAATTCTTCTAGAATCGCCTCTTTCCATTGTTTACAATTCGGAGAAGAGTAAATTTCTTTTAAATTTTTTGGAACTGTAATATTGGAAATAATGTATGTTCGTAATTTGCCTTGTCCAATACTATTTCCTTTTGCTTTCGAGTAGTATTGAACATTAGCATAAGGAAATTCATTCTTAAAGTCTTCCAATTGTTTTTTATTAAAAATTACCTTGCCTGTAGTGTAAGGTCTAAGGCCTTCAGGATTTTGTTTTTCATTGGAAATATCATCAAGGTTAGGATTTTCAAAGTTATCACTAACTTCTACCTGTGTGTCATTCATAGAAGTATTATCTGATTCTTCTAAAGTTTGACTATTGTTAGTATTAAAGTCAATTTCTGGTATATCGTCATCCATGTCAACTTCGGCCTGAGTGGTATTTCCCGAAGTAAAGTGTGGAAGATCTTGATGATTTATAGTACCATTGGAAAGTGTGTTAGAATTAGAAATATTTGGTGGATTAAATAGAGAGAAGTTTCTATGAAATTCGCTCTCTGTAAGAACATTCTCAGGGTCAAGTGTACAACTATCTGATGTTAAGATTAGTTTACCCTCTGAGAAATGAACATCTCTACTCACTATCACTTTCTTAGAAGAAGGTATAAAAATTTTGAAACCTTTCTGATTGTTTGGATATCCTACAAATATTCCAAACTTCCCTCTGTTATTTAGTTTGAGTAGATGAGGATTAGTGTCTTTAAAATAAACTTTAGATCCAAAAAGATGAACATCTGAATAAGAGGGATTTTTACCAAACCATTTGTAAAATGGAGTCAGAAAATCAATTGATGAGTTCGGACAAATGTTTCTAATGTCCGAAGCGGTTAGTATGGCAAAAGGCCAAAATTTTAAAGACAAATTTTGATCTAAAAGAAGACATCTTGCTGATTCTTCTAATGATCTATTTAGTCTTTCGGCAACTCCATTCTGTTGAGGACTATGTACCGTAGTGAATTGACGGGCAATGCCTTCGCTGTTACAGAATGAATTGAATTGATTGTTGACATATTCTTTGCCATTGTCACTCCTCAAGGCTTTGATTCTGTGACCACAAAGATTCTCAATCAGGTTTTTAAAATTGACAAAGACAGGAAATGCTTCATTCTTGTTTTTAAGTAAGTAAACCCATGAAAACTTGGAAAAATCATCTATAAAGGTTATAAAATATGAAACATTTAAGAGATTCGGTTCTCTAATTGGACCACTTATATCTGAGTGTATAAGTTCCAATTTATGAGATGTTTTAGAGGTCGACGAATTGAAAGGCTTGCGGGTTATTTTTGCGATTTTGCAAGTCTCACAAATTATATTATTTTCCAATTTTGGTGAGAGTTTTAATATATTAGTTAACCTAGCAAGATCTTTGAAGTTAATGTGGCCTAAAATCTTATGCCATTTTGACCAAATAGATAAAGTTTTACTTGTGTTGATGTTATTTAAGGTGGGTTTTGTTACAAGTTTAAAAATACCATTGTTTAGAATGGCCGTAGCCACAATTTCGTTGTTTTTTATCAAGAGACAGTTTTGATCAGAAAAAATAACTTTAAAGTTTTGTTTCGTCAACATGGCAACAGATAAGAAACTTGCCGAAACAGTCTCGCATAAGATTGTGGAATCGAGCTTAAGGTTTGTACCAGGAATTGAACAGATACCAATTCCTTGAGCAGTCTCCCGCGAACTGTTGGCAGTTTCGATTAAAATAGAGTGATCTTCTTTGAATCTAAAGAAATTATCCTTTTTGTTGGTTATATGCATGGCAGCTCCGCTGTCTATATACCACCCGTTCGGATCTAAAGAGGATTCTTTATTCCGGGTACATTGATTTAGCGAAACTCTGAACTTAGGTACAAGTAAGTTCAAGCCTACATGGTGCAATTGTAAAGTGTTTTTAACCTTACAGTTTTTGCGTAAGTGTCCTTTTAGGTTACACTTTGAACAAGTAATGTTAGACGGGAATTTTTTGTTAGCATTGATTGGTCTTGATTTTTTAATCGGAACCTTGTCTACTTTTTTGACAGTTAAATGTGGAGAGACTAACGAGTTAAGTAAAGGGGTTTGTATTGATTTTGATACTTCTATATTTGAGATGTAAGTTACTGTTTTATTAAAATCCAGCTTTTCCCAAGAATAAATCATTCTCTTTTCAATATCAAATTCTGGATTAATATTCCTAATAAATTGTAGAGTTAAGAATTCTTCTAGCCCCCCAGAAACAGAATTTAAACCTGATCTTATACGATTTAACTCATTTTTAAGGAGATAAGCAGATGGAAATTTTGCATGAGAAATAGACATGAAGTCTTCGAACAAACGGGATATTTTCGTTATAGCTCTACCCTCAAAATTATTCTGAATAGCAATCCAGGCTTCGCGGCCTGTATTGCAATTTTCAATCAGAGTAAACAGTTCATATTCCATATATGATCTAAGGTCTGTCAGAACATATTTATTCGCTATGTTCCACTGAGGATTTAAAGTGGAACTCAATTCAAAATCATATAACACAATGTCCAATAGATTAAGAGAATTTAATCTATTGGTCATATATTTAGACCACTGTTTATAGTTCGAATCATTTAAGCGGTCAAAATTCACTCTCGCAACCGTAATTGGGTTAATTCTTAACTCATTTGGAACAAAAGACCTGAGATTATTAGATTCCTGTGATCCTCTAGAAGAGCATGTGGAAGGTGGTGGTCCCATAACCTGTTGAGGATGTTGATTACCAGTATCCTCTTCTGATAGTGGTGTGCAGATTGTAGGGTTCACAGAATTCATCTTGCAAAAGGGATTATCACACAATTCACGTCAAGAAAACACAAAGGAGTAAATCCGGAACAAGTTTCAGATCAGAATATGAATTTTTCTAGTTGTTACTAGTAATTCAGCAGAACTTCAACTGTCCTTTTCTTAATCATCCTCAACTCTTCCTTTTCTTCTTCTCTGCTTTTCTTACTTACTATAACATAAGTGGGACAACACTCTTCTCACCCTAAAACCAATGTTAATGTAAACATCATGTCAATTAAACCGAATGGTCAATTGTGATAACACACATCTGTTAAAAAACAAATATACATACTTCAAAAGTCATTGGGCTAATTATTTTCTTAGATTACCTCTCAGTCCGTATTACCACATGCAAAGTCATAGCATATTATCCTAAAGTCAGAAATCTCAGTCAAGTTTTAAGATTTGTATGCCAGACTTTACAGCTGAAAACCTCAGCTTGGTCTTTTCGCATAAAACCTTTATACTATTCTTTACACTTTATTAGGTCAATAATATCAGCTAATTACACTTTAGTGTTGGCAATACTTTTTGAGAGTACTCATAAGAAATGTGTCTCATAGAACTAATAGCTAGAACCTCTAAAGGAGTCGCTATATAACATTCTATGTTTATATATAGCCATGTGCTTTAACATATTTAAATAAGTATCCCGGTTTAGGAATTGTTTAGGCTACTTTTATTACTTTTACAAAGCCTGAACAAAAACATGTAAGTAGGATTAAACACTAGAAGAAATTTCACGTTGAGAAAAATGGGAAATAGAAATTACTAATCACTCTTTAGGTCAAAATTCTTTTGTATATCTGTCATCCCATTTTACAAACTCTTTTATATCCAGTAAAATCACCATAATTGAGACTTTTCTTTTAAGATTTAAAATTCTTCTAGAAGTTAGATCATCTGATTAGTAACTTCCTAATGTCAACAAATAACAAATCCTTGCGCCAGCAAATATTATTTGTTTATTATTAATACTACTTTAAGCACTTTGCCACCAAAAACCAGTTCGTTTAATTAGAAATATCGATAGGCGCATAAGAGCGTCCTTGTCGTTAATACAAGAGATATTCCTGAATATGTTAATTTCTGAATATGTTTTTTGTGATAGTTGATGCAGCATTGAGTTTAAGTTTTAGTTTGAGATCTCTGTAATACTTCCTCTATAGCTATAGGAACGCCGTTTTAGTACTCTTCTTTAAAGTAAATACCTACAATTGGGTTAGGAGAAGTTTTACCTAATTCTATTTCGGCAGTGCCCCCAGAATGTAGTGAATATATTTTCTTTCATCACCAAAAAATTATAAAGAGGGTTGCAGAAACAGAGAGTACAAAACCAAGACAGTTTTTAATTGCTTTTGGAACGCAGCCCAAAATTAATCTGTTCACACTTCTAAATTTTTGCTTAATATATTTTGATCTTGTTTTCATCACATCTACTATCTCATTCTGTATTTTTACTATTATTTTTTGTTAAGGAACTTTACAGTTTCTCAACGTCAGATTAACAACTGGAACCTTTGTGGTCACTGAAGTGATATCAAGTTTCCACTACTTTATGTCGTCCGGAACTTCAATCTCTTTCATTGTAATCATCCCAAACCTTTAATTTTGCATACTAAGAACATAACTTTGTTTCGTACCTTACTCTAAGGTAAACGGAGACTCTCAATAATCTTTAATTTTAACCTTTTACTACTTGGCTCATGCTTTAAAATTTTTTACTTCAATTAATTATTGAAAAATAAAATATAAAAATATAAAAAATGTGGTGGTACATATAACTTTATAAATTAATAAATTAAATTTTGATGTAAATTATTTTAAAATACATTAAGAATAGCATGTTCCGCAACATGAAAAGCAAAGCTAGCGCGATTGGCTTAAGTAATTGCAAGTAGAAAGAAGTAAGTGTCTTAAACAGAATCAGACCAATTGTGATCATGCTTGTGCAACCAATGTCTGAGCTCTAACAACCTTGAGACGAATAAAAGTAAGACACAAAAAACTTCACAATCTAATCAGAATCAGTTAAGAAAGATACAAAAAACATAAAAGAGTGAGACTAAGCTGAGAGAGGAATCTATAAAGAAGAAACAAGACAAAGTCTCTGACAGTTAGGTTTTAGCCACAACTTAGTAACAATAGAGTGACATTGTCCGGACATGACCGGAGAAAAGGGAATTTTTTGACTAGATACTAAAATTTTTGGATCTAGACTGTATTTTGAAGCAAATAGACTTCATTTAACTTTTTGTCTTTAACCGAATAAGATTCACTTAAATTTGAATTTTTATCTGAATAATTTAACCTACAACAATTTTTTTTATTTAAATCGTATTTTTTTTAATATCAATGCATTATTTTAAAATATAAGAATTAATTTAACTTTTAACTAATGTTAATTATTTTAAATTACGTATATTAATTTATTTAAAATTTTGTTTAAATTTAATTTAAAATATTTTTTGTGGTGTTCGCTTTGTCAGCGGCTTTGTGCTTATTGTGAACAAAGCTTCCTTGAACGCCTGATTCCTAGAAACACATTGTAACAAAAGCGTTCCTCAAGTTAAGGCAGAAAGAAAAGAGTCTTTAACTCAAAGTATAACCTGAAAAATATTATTTTTAAATGAAAATGATCTGTTATTTGTTCTACTTTCTAATGCTCAAATAAAATGAGCACGACATTTTTTTGTTTGATAATTTAATTTTAATTGAAAGTATTTTTTTTTTAAACAAAAATTAAAATTTATCTTAATTTTTTTTTTACTATTTTATTATAAATATATACTAAATACTACTACTAAATAGAATTGGAATTTCTAAAAAATATTTTCTGATGCTGAAATCGTTTAATTTTTTTTAATAGTAATTTTTCTAAAATAAATTTTTAGTAGGCAAAATTTTATAAAATTTGTCAAATATTTTTATTTCTAGTTTAGAACAGTAGTTTAGTTTATTTTTGCATTATAATCTTAAACTATAGTTCTTAAAAATTACGTTTTGTCTTATCAATATTATCTGTCATTAATATCAATAACTGATATTAAAAAAAATTTACTTAAGTCTAAAAAAATGTGATCTTTCATTTTAATAATATTTTTATCAATGTTTCTAGAAAACAATGTATTATTAAGATTGAGAACTAAACAACTTCCAAATTCTTTCTTTTGTTCATTTAATTAATAATTGTAATTTGGTATTTTCAATTTATTTAGGTAGTTCAATAATGAATTTGATTTAAATAGTTTGCATGCTTTAAAATAATTTAATGTCCAAACTCTTTATTATTTTTTTTAACGTTTTTAAGTTAAAATTATATTTTTAATTATTAATTTTGTAAAATCATTACATTTATTAACATTTTTTAATATTAATTATTAATAATTGATTATAAATTAAATTTATTTTTCTGTTTATAATTTTTTAAAGACATTTAATTTTTTAATATCTAAATATTAAAAAATTTTATATGAAAATTTAAATCCAATAAAATCATTTTTTTTTTTTAGAAAAAATATTATCTATCTTGTAAAAAAAATAGAAATAAAATTGAATAATGAATTAAAGTTAATACAATGACACACACTTTTAAACATAAAAAAAAGAAGTAAAAAGTTAAGATATAAAAATAGATTTTTCCGATAAAGTGAAAGTTGAGGTCAGTATGAAAAAGTTGAAGAAAGACAAAAAATTTAAAGGATTTTTTTGAATAGCAAAACCAGCTTGTTTAAGTTATTTAAAAGAATTACTATAAAATATTTAACAATGGTTAAAATTTTTATAATTAGAAAAAAACTACAGTTTTCAATCCTTAACAAGTTTTTAGTTTTGTAAACAAAGATTTTTAAAAAAGTTAATTTAAAGATCCTAAAATACTTTTAAATTATTTCATTTTGGTTTTTTAAATTTATTAAAATTTTTTAATTATTAAATTTATTTTTGTATTTAAAATAAATATTAAATTTACTTTTAAAAAATTGTAATTGATATTAAAAAATCATTAATTTACAATTTTAAATGTAAAAAATTAGAATTATATTTATTAGAACTTTATTATTAATAATTTGAAATATTTATTTAAAATAAAGACTAACAAAACAAAATAATTATAAATGAAAAGTTTTATATTCTTATATCTATTTAATATTATAACTATATCATTAGAAGAAATATAATGCAATGTAATAAAATGTATTATTTTTTAATTTTGCTTAACTTAAAACTATTCTTAAGCAAACATTGATCTCAACAAGTTAAGACTTAATTTGAATATTTTTACTATACTTATTATACTTAAAATTAAACTTTAAATATTAAAGTAAATTTTTAAAAAGTGGTTATTGTGCACTAGTTGAATATGGCAATTCATATTTTGCTATTTGATAAGTTATTTTTTTTTTCACAATCATTTTTAAAATTTAAAATGTTATTTATATTACTAAATAAATACTTATATATCTAAAATGTTATTTATAAAAAAAAAATTTAATTAAAAAATTTATAATAATTATTAAAGAATCTAATATTGAAATTTATTGATGATTTCTATTAAAAATTATACTAGAAAATCAATTATTTTTTTTTGCACAAATAAATAAATATAGCTTATTAATATAAACGCACAAAATATATAAAAAACTGTTATTTGTTTTAGATAAAATTTATAATTAAAAAAAATTTTATTTTTTTTATACTTTTAAAATTAAAACTTGTTAAATTTCCCTGATTTTTTTATTATAAATAACTTAACTTTTATAATTTTTTAAATTTTTTGTGTACATATTTTTTTAATAATTTAATGTATAATTGTTAAAGAAAACAAGAGAAGACCGTTTGGTAAAAGCAGACAAAATTCTTCATCTTTAAAATTTATTGTTGTAATATATTGTTTCTTAAGAGTTTAGCTCCTTAACCTTTTAAGAAATTATTTAATATCCAGACAGAAAATAAAATAAATATTGAAACAATAAGAAAAAATTTATTTGCTATAACGAATAGCAAAGAAATTTGGGGTTTGAATAAAATTCTAATTTTACTTCTTTTTAAGTTTTTGTCGAAAAGTTTATCTCAGTTACTATCAAATCTCTGTGACAGAGAAAAATTGACATTTAATGAAACACTTTCGTGCACGAAAGAGACTCAAGATAAATTGGGGTTATAAAAAAGTAAAAAGAAGTTTAAGTGCCTTATGGCAAAGTAAACCATAAGACCAGGTAGTGAATACAAAAAAGACAGAGCAAAACATACAAGTGCATATTTAAGTACACCTGTGACAGCAAAAATTGAATTTAAATTATTTTCATGGTATTAAGACAGTAGAGCTACCACACATCGAGCGAATTGGCAAAGTCATTTGATTGAGTACCAACTGTTTCTTCAGCAAGCTTAAGGACTGCTAACAACATTTTTATCGATGTATGCGGATCTGGTTAAGGGCGTGTTGTAGCGTCATCAGACATGCAATTCATCTGACAGATACATTATATTGCCTTTTTTTGTCAACCAACTTTTCGTTTGTACGTAACCTTTTTGATAGAGATTTTGACGTAAAATTAGGCAAAAATGTAGTTGAAGTGAAAAAGAATGAGAAAGTTGTGTTAAAAACAGTTAGAGTAAAGGGCATGTATAAGATTTGTGATTCTTAACTAAGTATTGCAGTATTAGATAGTTTAGATAAGATGTGCTAGCCTGATTAAGAGAAGTAGCACAAAATGTTAGGTTTAGAGGATATGATTAATTTAAAAACAGTGTTATGGATAAAGGTAAAAATTCCATATAAAATATTTTGTGGTACTTTTAAAATTGGAAAAGTATTGAAAAATTTATTTTATAAGAGTATGACTAGAACAACAAAAAAAACTAGAGACAGTATATTTAGACATGGGTAGAACTATAAGATTTAAACTATAAGAATTCCTAATAATTAAAAAGTTAGGTTATTTTTAACATCAATGGATGATTGTACTCTCTACATTTGGGTTTATTTAACCAAACTCAAAGATAAGGTATTTTAGTGTTTTTAAGCTTTTTAAGGCCTTAGTTGAAAACAATCAGAGTGTAAAATTAAAATGTTAAGATAAAATGGAGTACATAGAAAATTTAGTAAATTTTTAGATGAATTCGTAATTTACAGACAATTGAGAATGGTCAATATTTTGTAACAGAATGACATCTCTGATAGGTTTAATCTGATTATTGAAGAGACTCAAAATTCTTGTTAATTAAAACAGGTCTGGCCGATAAGTTATAGCCGATGGCAATTGAGACTGCGGTTTTTATTAAAAATGGGATGCCAAATTTATATTTAAAGGGTAAATTCCTATATATTAGATAATTGAATCAGTCACCAAACTATAATAATGTGAGAAATTACTGTTGTTATAGTAGATATTACGGGCGGATTAAAAATATTTGGCAAAAAAGGCATTTCAGGATTATTTGTAGGTTATCCTACACAGCAGAAAGAGTACAAGATTTATGTTCTACCTCTAAGAAAATTGTATTAAGTATGGATGTGTCTTTTAGAGACCTAGATTCGGAAAAATTGGTTAACCTAGCGGAGTACAAAACTAAAATTTCAAGTTTTCAGTTTATCTGACTACCAATGGTATAGGATGGGAATGGCATTTAGATTTTTAAAGATCTAAAAAAGTACCATCTCCGATATAACTTTTGTTTGATGAATAGAAAGAGGCAATTGAGAATAAAAATTCATCTTTTTTAAATCATTTTATCTGGGTTTTAGTATACACAAGGCTCAATATGAGATTAATAAAAACAAAGTGGGTGTTTGCTATCAAGAATAAAAGTGTTATAATTAGGTTCAATATTCACCTGGTAGTTAAGGATTATGACCAGAAAGCTGGTGTTAAATTTTTTGAGATTTTTTCACTTGTCATTAGTAATATTTAAATTAAAATTATATTTAATGTTACTATTCAACATAATTTTTAATACATCATCATATTTAATTCTGATCTAAAGGAAGAGGTATATATCAAGCCTCTTGTAATCTTCAATATTATAGAAACAAAGTGTGTAGATTTAATAAGTCAACTTATAGTTTAAGACAGAGCACGAGACATCGGCGCTCTTGAAGAATTGGGTTTTACAAAATCAGACGCTGAGGATTGTATATTTTATTAAAAAAATATAATTATTGGTTTATACATGGACGATCTAATAGTGTTAAGCAGAGATAAGTCTGTGATTAAGAATTTGAGTAGGAGTTTGATAGAGAATTTTGATTTGGTTAATATCTGATTTTGTAAGTATAGGAATTGTGTTAAGAAGGGAGAGATGCTGATAAACTAAAAGCAGTACATACGAAATGCACTAGGGAGATTTGGTATGAGTTACGTCAAGGCCTATTGAAAGCGGCTACATAGATTAGACTTCACAGCAAAATCATTTTAAAAACCTTAATTTATTTCAACAGATAGTTAAAAGCCTTTTATATTTAGCTAACACCTTTCAACCAAGTAATTTGTTTGTAGTGAATGTTTTGTCGGGGAATATGGCTTGTCCTAAGAGCCATCATTTTTTTCTAGAAAAACGTATCCTTTTGTTCCTTAAAGGTACTGAAGATTATGTACTAATATTTAGAAAATTATTACATACAGGTCGACATCTGATATTTTAGTTTATTACAATGAAAACTTGGTTTTTTGAATCATTAAGAGGAAAGCTACAGTTACAACATCTACCTGCAAGTCTGAAATAAATACTATTAAAGAAGCTGTAATGGATATTATTTATATTTAAAACTTGCTATTAAAATTGCCATTATAGCATGGATACTAGTATCCTAAATGATAATCAGTCATGCATAAAAATGCTAAAAAATTAAATGAACGTTTGAAAGAACAAGGTATTATAATATACATATTAATTTCATCAGAGAATTGATAAATAGTAGAAAATTGAAACTAGAGTATGAGTACACAGAAAAAATTCTAGTTGATGTATTAACAAAGCCACATGAATTAGCTAGTTTCTTTAAATTAACTGACCATATCTTACAACAAACGTTTGTTTCTAAGGCAGAGTGTTAAAGAAAACATGAGAAGATTGTTTGGTAAAAATAGATGGAATTTTTTGTTTTTTGAATTCATTGACTGTCTTATATTATTCCTTAGAAGTTTAGACACTATACGTGTTTTGCTTTTTGGCAGTAATATTAGTATTGATCCTTAAGAAGTATTTTTTCTGTATCTTTCGTAAAAGATTAAATTAATGCTCTCTAGTAAATATTGTTTCCACTTTGTTTTTAAATAATTATTTTAAATTAAAAGTTTGTTTTTCATTCAGCGATCAGTATATTTATGTTACACTTTAATCAATCATACCTTGTGCTAAAGTTATTTAAAACTTAAAAATAATTAAATTAATTTAATAAAAAATTTGTTTAAAATTTAATGATCATTTCAAGTATATTGCTAATTTTTTTTAATTTTTAAAGTAATAATCTTATTTAATTATATGTGTCGAAATTATATTTAGATTAAAACAACAATGATGATTGAAATAATAAAGATTTGATATTTCTTCAATGGTCGTAAAAGCTTTAATCGTCAATAAAGGTTATCATTGAATAAATCGTAAAATTTATTCAAAACAAAAAGTAATAATAAAGATGCAAAAGAAAATAAAAGACGTGTAGAAAATAAGACAGAAAACGTTTTGAAAAAATTGAATTTAAATGAGGATTGAGTTTTAGACCTGTGGCCAGTTTGGTTGAGTAATTGAGGATTGAATAATTGTTTTGTTATGGCAATTTTATAAAGTTTAAAGTAAATAAAGAAATTCTACGACAAATTATAATGATTTAATTATACAATTAAATTAATTAAAAATTATACATGTCTTTATATGCATAATAATTATAAATTATTGATGTTTTTTAAATTAAATTAAAATTTTAAAATTAACGATACTAAATAAAATCTTAATATAATTATATATTTTTATTATAAGACCTATTAATTTATTACAATTATTTTCAATATATTAATATCGCCTAAGTAGATTAGTTACTCAACATTGAAATAAAAAAACTTAACATTGTAGTTTTTAAAAAAATATTATTTGTTCTCAACTACTATAATTATAAAAACTTTTAATGATAATTTTTTTTATATATGTATAAATAAATAATATTATAATAAATAATTATAAAATTAAAACAAATTAACAATAATTAATAAAAATGTTATTAAATTTTATAATACTAAAATTAAATATGGATATATATATTTTACATAAATTTTTATTTAATTTTATAATTAAATTAAAAAAAAATATATTATTTTTTAAAAAAATTATCAATTTTTAATTTAATTTAATAGAAAAATTAATATAATTTTTATAATCCTTAATAAAATTTTGATTTTTAAGTTTTTAAAATGATTTATTAAGTATTTTGTAAATTTTTGAATTATTTAAGAGTATACTAATCTTAAGATTAAAAATGAAAAATCTTAATGAATAATAATAAAATAATAAGAAAACTTTTAATTCAAATAGATGTGAGTTATGTTTATATAGCCTTAGAATAATGTTTTGTTGTTATGAAAAATTTTTTATATTAATTATATAAGACTTTAAACCCATTAATAAAGGTATAATTAGAAACCAAAATAAAGAAATACCTAGAAGATTTAAATTAAAATATAAATTTGCCTATAAAAAAATAAGAATAAAAAATATAAGTAAAGAAGTGAAGAAAATTAAAGTTGAAAGATTTTTTTTACAATTAAGAGAGCGGCTATTATTAATTTGTTTTTTGACTATTTTATATCTGAAAAAAGTAATAATAAAATAAGAACTATAAGTTTGTTGTATCAATATTTTATATTTCACATTTAAAAAATTCAGAATATATACGTGTATTATGGGTTATCAATAAATTTAATAAAACATTATATTTTATTTTTTTAATTAAATTAGATAAATTTTACTTATATTTCATTTTTACTTTACAATTGCAATTAAATTTTTTAAAAAATAAATAATCTAAACAAAAATTTTTTAAAAGCTAAGGAAAATATTTATTTATTTATTTATTTAAAAATAATAGGTGTTTGAATACATTTTGTATAGAGAATTAGTGTTCATATAAAAGTAGATAATTAACTGGCATGGTAGCATAAAAACTATATAAAAAATATGCAGTCTCAAACCTATTTGGTGGTTTTGCCTTTATCAAAACGTCCACTAGTTGTTTAGTAGATTTGACATATGTAATTTTGATCAAATCATCACAACCTATCGTCCAATATAAGACATATTTGTATCTAGGTATTTTCTAATTTTGGCTAAAAACTTGATGTTTAGGGCGGTTTTAATGGTTGTCATTCTGTCACAGACATAGTAATTGGTCTTTGTATATTAAACAAGATGTCTTCAAATGATGATACAAAGAGGAATATTTCTCGGGTATTTTTAGCAAGTGCCACGTATTTGGCTAAAGCAGTAGATATTGTAATATTGTTTTATAAATGAGAATGCCAGTACACCAAATTAAATCTTATAAATATCAATGTAACCGATCTGATCTTCTTATGCATTTTTGTATCTGTAAAGGATTCATCTAAAAATAAAAAAAAAATTTTATTTTTCATTCAATGTTTTATAATCTGTTAGCGTCTATACTCAAAAAGTTCAGAATACATATACTTGGTATATTAGTCAATTTATATAATTATATAATCAGTTCAACAATATGTATAAAAGATAAAATATTTTTTTATTTTAAAAAAAAATTATAGATCATTAGGCTAACTTGTTTAATGTAATTTATGTAATTTATTTAATATATTAAGAATAAATACTGAAAATTTAGGTAAACTACTAATATAATTTGTTAAAATATAATAATATATTTGTTTATAATAATATTTAATCAAGATTAAAGAATAATATGTTAAATCAGAGTATAGTCTTAGTTTTAAGTTAATCATATAAGCACTAATTATTCTCATGACTACAGAAAAATGTATAATTACAAATAAATTGAGTATTTTTCTAAAATAAATTTCTTTTATTATATTTTGGTATCAACTTGTTTAATGGTGATTTTAATAGAATAATTTAAAATATTTTAAAAGTTTTTTAAATTTATATTTAAAACATTTTTTAAATAAAATTTTATTAAATATTTTATTAAATAAAACTAACTACAAAGCAGATTTAGTTTTGATTACAAGATATAAAAAGAATGCTTAAAAAAAATTTGAAAAATGATTTAAAAAAAAATGTACTTAAATATTTTATAAAAAAAAATTAATAATAATTTTATTTTAATAATATTAAAATAATTTAATACCTTTAACTAATTATAATTAGTAAATAAGTAAAATTTTTTTTTTAAATATATGTAAATATAAACTCATAATTTTAGACTGAAAAAATATTTTTTTAATGAGTTTATTTCAATCCTTTAATAAAACTATATCGTTAAAATTTTAATATGATAGAGTTTTATCGTCCAAATTGAGTTTACAAACTTTTTTTAATTTTCAACTTTTTTAAATTATTAGAGTAAATTAAAAAATATTTTAACCATTTTTTTTCTATAAAAAAAGACTAACTTTATGCTAGTTTCTTAATAACTCTTTTAAAATATTTATTTTGTTTCACGTTTGCGTACTGACACCTTTTGTATTATTTTTTAAAAAATAAAATAAATATTATATTTTTTATTTCTTAATTTTTAGACTTGTCGAAAAAATTGATTTTTTTATAATGTTTTATTGGTAATACTTTATTAGTGTTTTAGATCATATTAAAAAAAATTGTCTAATTAGATAATTTTCATTTGTTTTTGCATATATGGATTTTTCATCATATTGCCAATTTTATTTAAAAGTATTAATTTTGCAAAGTTATTTTAAGTATACCAACTATAAATAGTTTTTTTATTATTAAAATATATTAAGCAATGTTTTAAAGTACATCTTTTACAAGATCGAATTTTTATCATTTAATTTGATAATTAATTCGATTAAATCATAATTGAAGTAGTTTAAACTCAAAATTATCTTTTTTTTAAATTTTAAAATAAAAAAAAACTTAAATAAGATTAAGTAGCATAATAATAAAATTTAATTTTATTATAAATTTTAGTATAAAAAAAAATTTACATTACTAATATTTTTACATAAAAATATAAATACATAAAAATTCTTTTTTGAATTAATAAAATAATAAAAATATTAGTCTATTTCAATATTAAATATTGTATTTTTAAATTTCTATGTAATTTTAAAAAACAGTAGTGTTATTTTTTAATCATTAAGGTAATTAATATATCTATATATATTAATACCTATATATATATATATATATATATATATAGTTTAAATATTGTTTTAAATTAAAATTTTTTTTTAAAAAGGTATTGCTTAATTTGATATTATTTTTTAGGCTTAGATGTATTTTGCATCTGAACTCAGATCTGAACTTTTTTTAATATTTTTTACTTTACTTCATTAAAACTAATTATTCTCAAAATAGTAGTTTTTTCAGTAACTATTAAAATTCAAAAAATTATTGTTTAATAAAACATCTTACATATATTATTATATTTACTATTATTAACAAAATCATAAAGATTTAAGCAAAAAATTTATTAAAGTTAATATTCGTTGGAAATTATTTATATATTGGTAAATAGTAAGGTCAAACTTATATTTTTTAGTATGTTTGTGATAATAAAACAATGTATTTACAAGCAATAGCAAGAGTTGTAAAATATTGTTTGATAAGGTAAAAAGATTAATATATAAATGATAATAAAAAAGAAATAATTGATTATAATAATTATAATATTAAACATAAATTTGTACTTAATATTGTATTTTTATGTTTAAAAATAAAAATTTTTGTCTTTTAACATGCTTGTGCATAAACTTTTAATTTTTTGAAAGTTAATATTATTCAATTTATTGTAATTATTTAAGTTATTTTTTCAAAAATTTATTTAAATTTACTGATGCCAAAAATTAAAAGTAAAATTTTTTAGTTTTAAAATTATTTAAAATTTTAAAAACAAATAATTAATAGTAAAAAATTTATATACGAAAAAAATTTTAAAATTATATAAGTATTATATTTATTTTTAATTTATCCATTATCCAAAATTTAGTTTTAAAATTTAATCTAGAATTTATAATAGGTTTACTAATAGAAAAAAAAATTATTTTCATTTATAAATATAAATTAAGGTAGTAACAATATGAATTAAACGTTTATATTAATTTGTTATTTTTTTTTTTTTTTTTTGTAGCAACTTTAATAAAATCTTTCACTTATTAGTAAGAATACTATTTACATTAATAGATGTGAAGCAATTCATATATAAAATTGTTAATGCACCAAAAAAATAGTTAAATAACTATAAAATAATGTAAATAAAGTGTCTTATGATCCATGCTAAGCATTGTAATTGGATATGTAATGCTGTTTTTAACTTTTAATTTCATAAAAAATAAATCAAAAATAAGATATACTTAAAGATTAAAAAATTTACTGATTAAATTTTTACTTTAGTTGAGCTTTACTGATGGTTTTTATTTTACATTTATTAAAAAACAAAAATTAATTTTTACATTTTATTTTTTTAGGTTTTAGTATTAATTTTTATAATTAATAGTTTTTAAGTAATAAAATTTAAAAATAATTTTTAATTTTATAGAAATGTATTATTAATTTTTGTAAATATAAATTTAATTTAATTAAATATATTTAATACAACTTTATTAAAATGTTTAGTTTTAATTATTAATTTATTTTAAAATACATAATTAATTGTTGTTTAATAAATTATTTATTAAAAATTAACAAACAAAAAAAAACAATACAAAAAAAATATTTTTAAAAAAAAAAGAATAAAAAATTATAACTTAAATTTAAATAATTTTAATTTTAGAGTATGCAAAAAATGACATCAAAAAGTTAAATTAATAAAAACTTATATTAATTAAAAAAAAAACATTGATTTATTAAAGGCATAAAACAAAAATAGTCAATTTTAACATTTTATCATTTTTAAAATATAAGTAAAGCAAAAAAAAGAAAAATTAATTTAAAATTAAATTAAACTTTAAATAATAGAAACTTTCTTAAATATTAATTAAAAAAAAATTTTATTTTAATTCAAAGTATAACATGTTCAATTGGCTGGGATGCCATAGATGAAGTCTCAGATCTCTGATCTGTAATGCTGTTTAGCATACTTAAATTGTTTAAGAACTTTAAACGCAAACTTTAACACAAAAGCAAAATTCTAATTTTGATTTTTTAAATTTATTTTGAGTTACTTCTTAGATGGATTTTTACTTCAAGTGAAGTTCTCAATTGTGTCTCAATTTCAATTCCAGACTTCTCTACTCTTCTATTACAAATTAGAAAGGAATCTCTTATACTTTTATATAAGCCATATACAAATGTGTAAGCTTATTTATTAGAATATTAATTCTAGGCAAAATCAAATATTCATATATAAAAGTAATTTGTCTATATGACCTTAGGTTACATCTTTAAATAGTGATTTAACTAGTAGTCATAGCTATCTACCGTCAAAATCAGCGTTTAGCGTAGGTAGACGTTACAGTTGAAAGTACAACTCAGTCTTTACGCATCTACCTACAAGACTATCATTTACACCTTGTTCGGATTAGAATTCTCAGCTAATTTTACTACTCAATTATAAAACTTTTCTTAAGACTTACTAAGTAAATGAGACATAGATCCTTATATGATGACCATAAAAGGATCGCTATATAATTTTCTATTTGATTTTATAATCATATACTTTAACATAAAATAATTTGTGTATTTATAATATTTAATATAAATTTATTTTTGTTTTAATTTTTTAAATTTGTATTAAAAGCTAAAATAATAATAGAAACTTAATATATTATCAATTATTCATATAACTTTAAAAATTTTTAAATACAAATTTTTTTTTAAATAATTTTTTTTAATAATGTTTTTTTTATATTAAATTTTTATTTTAATTTCAGATTTTCTAGAAATTTTGATTATCTAAAATATTTGGACATTTAAAAAAAAAGTCATAAAAAATTCTAAATAAAATATACAATTAATAATTTTAAATATTTTCAATTTTTAGATGTATTTTATAATAAAAGAATTAAAATTATTATTTTTTTCTAAATTATATGACTTGAATATATTATATTAAATAAGTTTTTTCTTAAACTAATTTTTTTTTTTTAAGTTTTTTTCTAGTAGTATATGTTTCTAAAACTTTATTTTTATTATTTTTATAAACAGTTTCATCTCACTTATCTTTTAATCTTTTATTTTAAAAACTTCTTGCAATTTTTTTAGGTTGGTTTTTTACTATACCGTTAGTATTAGTATGTAAAAAATCTGTCCATCTTGTATGATTTATATAAGAAACTATTAAGATATTATTTCAATAGAACTTACATCAATTTGTATTTGAGGTTTTAGGTTTATCAACTATAAAATTTTTTTTTAATTTTAAGCTTGGCTTTGATTTAGCAACCTTCTAAGGACTTTCAACTTCATTCTTTATTACTTATACAACAATATTTAGGATGACAAACCAATATAACACTCAAAAACTCAACAATAAGACAAACACATCAAAAAATACAAACACAATAAAACAACACCAAAAACAGCCCATCAGCCAAAAAACAATCAAAAAACCTCAAGACACCAATCAAAACCATATGACAAAACCCCACACTACCAACCCAACAAAACACCACACAAATCACGAAAAACCAATTCACAAGCAAAAGACAAAAATAACCCAACACTACAAAATCACCCACAATCCCAAATCCCATACCCCCCAAACTCAAAAAACCAACCAACAAAACACACATCACCCAGATACCTCACAGACCGCCTCAATAACACATTTTCAACTTACATCCACCCTTAGTGTATACTAAAACCACCCATCAAACCTCCAACCCAACAACTGCTACAAACAACGACCCCAAAACTCTCAACCCTCACCCCCACTCAAACACCACCCAATCAACACACCCCTACACACTTTACTCTCACACTCACACACAAACCACAACCCTACACACATCATAAAAATAACAAATCAACAAAACACCCAACAACAAAACAACAATACATCAAAAACCCCAACACCCCACACCCCAACCACCAAACAAAATCCCAAAAAACCACAAAAAAACAACCCCCCACCAAACAAAATCACTTCCCCTACCCCCTCCCTTCACCACCCCACCTCTCCCCCCTTATCATAGAGACCAATTATAAATCTCTACTCGCCCACTTTATATCGATATACCCACTCACACAACCACTCTCTCGCGACGACCACTCCATCCTCCTCGTTCTCCTCCCTCCTCCTTTCACACCCTCATCACTCTCTCTCCCTCATGTATCACTCACTCTCCATGGAGTGGAGGAACATCCCCTTCTCCTCCCTTTAAACTATAGAGAGAAGATATTATATGCTTAGATTATATATGTGAGAGATTTCAGTCTCGCTGCAGAGATCTGTTGTGTGTGTCTTTAAATTTAACTTATTTGATATAAAAATAAAATATTTTTTAAGATTAAAAATTTTAATATCAATGTATACTAAAAACTAGTAATTTTTTTTATTTTATTAACTAACACCTTCAAATCTCATATTGCAATTCCTATTAAAGTTTAAAACCATCATATGACAAAATATACTAATACGGATTACTATCTAACATTACTAGTTTTAAAAATTCAAAAGATTATCAATTTTTTATTCAAACAGAGTTGCAGTTTTAAAGCATTTTTTAAATTGTATTGTTATGCAGACTTAGTTCAAAATAATAAGACTAATAAATCTACATCATACTTATTCATAATGTTCAATTCAAACTTATTATGTTAGTCTAGTAATTTTCAAAAAAAATTATTATATTAATATTTAAAGAAAAGTTAAATATAATAAAATACAATGTATATAGTACTATTTATTCATTTAACTATAATTTAATTATTATTTGGACTTGCAGTTTATCATAAATTTCTAAATTGATAAAAACAATACTTGATTGGGATTTATTTTGAAGCTGCTTTAGGCTTAAGCCTAAAGAATACAATTCAACTTTATAGCAAAAAGTATTGAGTAAAAGAAATCGAATGATAAAAAATGAAGAATAATTATGAGTGAATATCGTTAAGGTGTGTTTAGGGAATAAAAACTTAATTAAAATTAAACTTTATATTTTAACTAAGTTTTTTAATTTATTATTTTTTTTTATTATAAATTTTAAGAAATATAATAAACATTTTTATTAATTTTTTTATTCTATTTAACTTAATTAATTTTTGAATATTTTTTTATCAAATTTATTTATAATAGAACAATTTTTTAATTTATATTTCAATTTAAAACACAAACAAATATGTATATATGTTTTCAATTTATTATTTTATCTTTAAGTTTAATTGCAAATTTTGATCAAGATATTTACTAATTAAAAAAAAAAATTTTATATATATAAATTTATAAAAAAACTTATATGTTTTTATAAAGGTTAGTTAAACTAAAGTTAATTAACTGGATTTTTAAATTTTATAATGTTAATTTTATTAATAATCAACAATCATTCAAAAGATTAAATTTATTTTACTGAAATTAATTTTGAAGTATAATGACTAATTTTAAAAATTGTTTAATTATATAGTAAATTATACAGGTTTTTTTTATTAAGATGATACTTCTTAATAAAAGATAGCATTTAAAATAAACAATTATATGTTAAAAAAATCAATATTTTTTTTTTGAATTAACATTTAACTAGTCAATTAAATTAACTAATTATAATTTAAAATGTTTTAAATTTAATTAATAATTAGTTTAAAGATATTTTTTATAAAATAAAAATATAAGAATATGAATAATGTTATAAATTGATAGAAACTCAATTTAATTTATTTTTAAAAAAATTTTTTGAATCTACAAGCTAAAATATTTTAAGTAAAATAAGAATTAAACTTAAATTTATAAAAAAAAATAATAAATTTTTTTTATTGATTTTCACATTTTTTTAGAATTAGTTTTAATAAAAAAAGTTAAAATTGTTTAAATCATAAAAAAAATCATTTTGTTTTTATTTTACTTTTTTAAATTTAATTTTAATTTCATTCTAGCTAATGTTCTTTAAGATCTTCACACTTGAACAAATTGTGTGAAATCAATTGATAAAAATCGTATTTGATACAAAAAACAATTGAAAATTGAATAGTATTAGTAATCAATTGATTTTAAAAATAGAAAAAGAGTTTTGATTTACTTATTTAAAATTTGAACCCTATAAATTTAAAAGTCAATTTAAAAGTTTATATAATTAAATATTGTGGTAAACTTTTTATTCAAACTAACAAGACAATTTAACTGTTCTATTTAAACACTCATGTCAAAATAAAACTTTCCAAAATATTTTTTTTAAATTTTATTATTACAGTTTTGTTACTCTAAAACGATAAATTTTATTTATATTTATTTTCCTTGTAATATTTTAATGAATATTAATTTTTTTTTTCTTAACAATCATTTGAAACTTTGGAGTTAATCTATGGTTTATTCAGTTTTTTTCAAGCAATTAAAAGTTTATCTTCATTTTTTACCTAAGCGCAAATATTAAATAATTTTTTGATAGTTAAATTTAGATAAATTTTTAACTGTTTATGTAATTTAATGCATAAATTTATTATAAAAAAATATTTTTTAAAATATTAATTAAATTTAATTTAAATATAAATAATTTTAAATAATAAAATAAAATCTGTTATTATTTTGCTAAATGTTGTTTAATAATATTAATTATTTTTATTCAATATAAATATTAATAATAATAATTTTATTTTTTTTTTTATATTTTGTTAACTATTAAATTTTTAAAAAAATTATATAAATATAAAAACATTTGCAAGCATATGTATGCAATAAATTTTATTTACAGATAAAATTAGATTTGATTATTTAGGTTTAAGATATTATATATTAACTATATAAAAAACTATGTAAATAAAAAAAATATTAATAAACTTAAAATAAAAATTATAATTATAAGTATAAAATAAATTTTACGATAAAAATATGCAAAAACTTATTATATGTTAAAAATCTAAATTAAAAATGTATATTGTAGGTTTATACATAAATAATTTTAAAGATATATTTTTAATTAAGAATAATTTTATTTTTTGTTAAAACATGATCAATTGTCATTAGTTATTTTATATTATAGCTATTAAATTAAACACGCATTAGTTCTATTTAAATTAGTTCTCAAAGATAATAATTAAATCATAATTAAGTTTCCTTACTAAAATTAAATATAACTAAAGCAATCAATTTGTACTCATAGGATTTATTTATACTTTCGTTTGTACTATTTTATTAAATTTAAGTACCTTGATTTTTAATATTTTTTTTTTACAACAAATGAATTTAGTTTTAAAACAAAACCTTTATTTTTATTAAAATTTTTACAATTAAAAACCTTTTATAGTAATTTAAAAACCGCTTTTAAACGGGACTTTAAAAATTTTATACAAGTATTTAATTTTTTGAATTAGCAAAAACATAAAATATAGTCAATATTGTTGGTTCAAACCAATGTATTCACATTTGATGTAGTTGACATTTGAATCTAGTAATTTGCAAATTTTTGACCCTTTTTCAACTTTGTTTTGTTCAAATTTATTCATTTGAACATAAATGTCTGCTTATACAGCTTTTTAAACTTGTTTAATGAGAGCATTCAAAATCATTTGCATCCAAACCACGCTTAAAAATATTCATTAAAATGACTTTTGTCCATTGGCAATAGTGTTCACTTGTTTGAATTGAAAAATTATAATGGTTAATAAAGAATAGTAAAAAAAATATCAGGTTTAAAATTAAAATTTAAAAATATCAAATATTTTCATTAAAAACAAATAAAAAAGTGTTCAATGCTTAAATTGAATTCAAATATGTTTGAAATTTAACAAATTGTCTATTTAAAAAAAAAATGTTTAAATATGTTTAAACTAATTGATTAAACTATTTTTAATTGACTATTTTGATTGTTAATTATTTTATATGTCATGATTATGATAACAAGAATAACATTTAGGAAGTTTGATGGCTCGATTGATAATAAAAAAAAAAACTGATTTAAATAGATGGATTGAATTGATAAATTTTTTTAAAAATCATTACCATTTAATATCAATTCTTGTCAAAAAAATAAGAAGTTAAATAAGTTTTCTTGATAAAAGACTTGTCTTTAGAAATTTTATGCATTAATAAACAAGACAATTTTTTAACTAAACATAATTAATCAATTTTTTTTATATTTTTTTTTTTGGCAAATAATAATTTAAACTAGATATAATCAGCCATTGTATAGTAAAAATTCAAGCTGAGTGCAGGTCAAGAGTATCTTCTTCCAAAATTAGTTTTAATTCTTGTGATTTTATTAGTCACTTTTTTTGTTCGTTTTGCTTTTATTTTTTAAGTTTATTTTTTTTTTTTTTTGTATTTATTTTTTTTTTTTAATTTAATTTTTTTTTCTATAAAAACAATTGACACAGTTTTTGACCTTTAAATTTAATTTTTACCCTTCAGACCACAGCTATTGAGTTGTACAAGCAGTGCACTCAAACTATTGTTCATAAATCATCAGCTTGTCAAATTGTATGATCAAAAGCAATACTTAAAACAAAATTTTGTAAATTTTGGCAAGAAAGCATCGTTGAAAATATAGCAAAAACATTCTAAAACATTTTAAAACATTATCTTGTTATAAAAATCCTTTTATAATTTTGATAACAAACATGTTTAAAAAAATTGTATATTGTCCAACCTGAATTTGAATAAAAACATATATTATAATTTTATTATTTTTGTTTTAAAATTTAACCATTATATTATAAAATATTAAAATTTAAGAAAAATCTTTTAATTATTTGAAAATATTATTAATTAGCTTTATATCTAATTATAAATTTATATTTTATAATATTTATATATTACATATTATAAAATAATATTTAATTAATATTAAATATATTTTATTAAATTTAATTCATAATTGCGTATTTAAATGTTTTATTGATTTGTTAATAAACAAATAAAAAATGATTTATTTAAATTAAAATGTAAAAATTATTTTTATACCTGTTTTATGTTACAAAATTTTTAAAATAATTATTCTGAGTAAATAAAAAATATAGTGTGAAAATATATTTATTATATATTTTAAATTTTTGGACATTTGTCAAAAACACTTCAGTTTCAACTAGGATTTTTTAAACAAAGCTTAGTTCATTAAAATAGGTTTTAAAAAATTTCAAATAAAATTTACAACGTTTGCGTTTATGATAAAAACAATGGGCGTTTATGAATTTAGTGTGAGTTGAATTTTTAAAGTGGGTTAAAGTTGCACTGTCATCGGAAGTTGATGCATCAACTTCCTCCCATTTACTGCTTATCTTCATCTGGTCATTTAATTTTATTTTTAATTTTTATATATAATTAATATAAAATTTATCCCTTTGTCATTTAACTTAATTCTTTGATTGAGTCAATGTTTTGAGAAAATTATTATTTTTTTTTTATTTTTTTTTATTTAAATAATAAAAAACTCTTTAGTTATTTTTTTTTTCTTTGGAAATAATTTTTTTAAATAAATTTAATTAGACTATTATTTATAAATAATCAAATGCAAACTTTAAAAAAAAAAATTACTAATTAAATTAATAAATTTAATTTATTAAATTTTATTAAAATTTTTAAATAAATCATGGTTTAAAGTCTTGCATATTAATTTAATAAAAGTTTAAAAAAAGTTAACTTTTATGATTTTTGAAGGCTTGACAAATAGATACCAACATGTATACCTTCTAACATAAACTATATAAATTATATTTTAGTTATTGTAATATTGTCTTGATAAGTTGCTTGTTCAGCATTAATTGTTTATTTTATATTACAGATAAGAAAAAAAAACAACTAAAACGTGCATCTATGGTCACTTTACTGATTGCACTTTTTGAAATATAAGTATTATTTTTCTTATAATCAATGATTAGTTTCTTTCACTCCCAATCTAAAAGTAATAACTTTTTTATTTTGTTATTTGTTTTTGCTTTTATTTCAAGTATTTTTAATTTTGAATTAGTTTAATGTTTTTGCATGAGTTTTCATTTTTTAAATTGAATTTAATATATTTATTTTCTAAATTGCTTTATTATTAAAAAATATAATCAATTGATTTAAAAAATTTCAAATTTTATTATTTTTTATTTAATAAATTTTAATTAATAATTAATTTAAAATATAGTTCTAAAATTTTAATTTAAAATTAATTTTTTTTTTAAGAAAAAATAATTTTATTAAAATGACCAAAATTTTAAATTATTTTTTATTTTACTATGAATTTTCATTGATTTGAGTTTAGGTCTAAAAAATGTACTTTTTGAATATAAAATAAAAAATTGACTAAACATAAAATTATTTAATAAAAAATAATTATTATAATTATAATTTAAAATCCTATATTTTTTTAGATGTATATGTAAAAAATTTTAATTAGTCTATTTTTATTGTAACTTCTAATCAATACTTTATTTTATAAAAACATAAAAAATTAAAATTTAAATATTTATAAAAAATTAAAATTTAAATATTTATAAAAAATTTTATTTTTAAAAATAAAAATAGTAAGTACAAAATTTTTTTTTGATATATTTTATTATTATATAATAAATTTTTACTTAACAAAATATAGCTTATCAGTTCTTTACATCAGTTAGTTATAATTATTTAATTTTTTTTTAAATTTATTTTAAAACTAATATTTTTTATTTTTATATTATTTATTCTATAAATTTTTATTTAAATTTAATATTATATAATTCAAGTTGAATAGTTCAATTTATTTTTATTTTATTTATATTTTTATTATAATTTTTCTATAATTCTTGTTTTGTTTATGAAAAATTAAATATTAAAAAATAAATTTATATAAATTTATTTCTATTACAATAAATATTTAGGTTATTTTAAAAAAAAATCAAGACAATTTATAAATTTTTATTAAAATTAGATAATAAAAAATTTAACTAAATTAATTAAACAAAAACACTGGTTATCTATTATTTTTTTCTCATTGATTGATTTTGTAAATAGATAAAAATAATATTAATGAAAATGAAATAGAAAGATATTTTTTTGATATTTGCTTATATAATATTATAACTAATGAAAATATTTATTGATAAATAACTAATAAAAAATGACGAAAAAAATAAAGACAAGTAAATCAAAAAAACTAAGAAAAATAGATATATAAAAGATGGTTAGTGACAATTGGAAAATTTTCAAGTCATATTAATTATATAATTATTTTTTGGTATTTTCTTTGCATGATTTAATTGGTTTAAGGTCAAAAAATAGTAAGCCAAAGTTAAAAAAAAAATGAGAACAAAAAAAAAATGAAAAAAAATGATGAAGTCATAAAGGCCACACGCTAACAAAAGGTAACTTGATATACTAAGCAAAATTTTATTATTGTCTAATGTGATTAATGCAAACTAAGCATTTTTGATTATATTATATAGTTTTGCGTTAATATTGCCATACATTCATACTAAGACAATGGGTGTAACAATTTGACATAATGACAATAGAAGTCAATCTAAGCTTAAATTTATGATATTATATTAAAAATGCAAAAATTTATACAAAAAAAAAGAGACAAATATATTTTAACAAAAATTAATTTTATTTTTTAAAATTAATTTTATTTTTTATTCATTTTTTTTTTTTTTTGATTTTAACAAAATATTAATACTACAAATAAAAAAAAATAATTGTAGAAACATATAAAAATTTAAATAATTTAATTAATAATTTAAATAAAATAAATTTTAGATTAATTTTTGTTTCTATCAAATAAATCATTTATATTACTCAATTTGTTTTTCACAAACTACTTTCTATTTAAATAACTACTTTTTAAAACTTAAATTTTTCGACCTATTCTATATTTTGTTCTCATTTATAATTTGTCCAATTTTTTTTAAAAAATTTTCTTTAATATAAATATATCTTATTTAAGTTTTAATAAAATATATATTTAGAAAAAAACGACATGCCATATTTATTTTGAAAATCTTATATTTCTAAAACTTGTTTGCATAAATAAATATATATTTTTTTATATTATTTTTTTTATGTATATGATCAATGTTTGCTTGTCAATTATATTAATGTCAGATAATGTGACTCACCTGAAACTCAAAGATGATTAAGTTAAATAAAAAGATAAAAAATTATTGTTTATTATACTACTGCATGTCAAGTTTACCGATTTTGATCATTTAGCTGATAAACATTAAAAAAGTTAAATTAAAAAATCAAAAAATGTTTATTTTTTTAAAAACAAGATAATGAATGAATTTTAGATTGTCATTTGTTTTAAATGTTTAAATTTATCTTTTTTTCTTTATTTAGAATTTTAATAGTTAAGAAAAAATTTATTTTTTGAGTTTAATTTAAAAAAAAATATCAAAAGTTATCTTTAAATAAAACTATTTTCACTTTGTTTGTAACTGTCATCTTGTTTGACACGTGTTAGCGGTTTTATTCTAGATGTCTTGTTTTTTTTATCCATTTAACAAAACGTTTATATTATGTGTAAAAATTTTTTTTTTTAAATATTTAGTAAAGTGAGTTTTTTTACCTTAGAATCATTTTTTCAAACAATTCAATACATTAAAACTAGTATTTGATAAAGGATAACAAAATATTAGTACTGATTTATGCTCAAAAATTGATTTCTTAATGTGGACAAACACGTGTTTTTAAATGAGTCAAATTGACTGTGACAGATTTAAAAAAGGAAACCTGTTTAAATATAATAAACTTTTTTTTATTTGGCTTAATAATGAGTTGAAGTTAAAAAAACGTTTGGTTATCAAAGTTTAAGAATAATGATTATTCATTTCCGATTAACTATTAGTTGTCAATGCTGACCTTGCCAATTTTTTTTATAAGTCCTTTGGGTTTTTTTTATAAAATCAAAAGTGTTTTTGCTTTATTTGGTTGATACATTTTTTGTTCACAAATAATAATTGCTTTTTTTTTTTTGTATTTACAAACTTAAATAATTTATTTTTGCTTAAACGTATTGCGTGTATTTTGATATGCTAGACTTTAAATATTGATTATTTGTTTTACAATACCTTTTTAAAATTAACGATTTGATTAACAAAATATATTTTTTTAATGTAAAACAAAACTTGTTAAGCAAAAATATTTTATTCAGAATTAGTTTTAAAAACATGACTCAAAAAAACATAGTGTTAATTTAAAAGAAAATTAGTTATCAAATTCTAACACATTAATATTTTTATTTGATTTAAGTAAAATCGGCCCAAAATTTAAAAGACGGCTTGTTTACATGCACGCACATATGATATTGGAATATGAGTATAGATCACTGATTGCAAACGTTAAAGATGAGTTAAAATGAAAAAAACTTGAAATACAACGTTACGTGATCACAAGAATTCGATTCTGATCTGAAGTGGCCTCAAGCTTAAGACTAAAATTTTCTAAATTAAAGCCAAAACTTTGATTTGCGGGTGTCTGTGTGAAAATGGTGATGTTTGCAAATGTGCATCACTTGATTGCTTAGTTTGTAGAAATCTTTTTTATAGTTAATTTCTTTCTCCATCTGATCATAAAACAATTGAACTGGCCATACTTTTTCAAACACATTTCGTGCGTACAGATCGTCAATTTTTTTAAACGATTTATTCATTTTTCTAGTGCTCTACTTTTTCTCGATTTATTTATCTCAATAATCATAATTGTTTTTTTGTCTAAAAAAGTTAAGTTTTGCATTGATCGTTTGCAAATTAAGATGGCAGTTTCAAATGACCAAACAACAAAAAAATAACTTAAAAAACATCTAACAACTTAACAATAAGTTTGGCTGACAAACGGTGTTAAAAATTGCTGTTTAATTTAATTTCTTTTTTTAGATCATCTCAGAGTATTTTTTAAAGATGATCTTTGAGGTCATTTTAAATTTGAGTTTTATATCTTCTAGTGCAATTTAGATGGACTATACATTAGTTAAACAATTATATGGTGTAAACTTGATTATTGTTTTGTCAATTAACCAGTCATCATCATCAGTTTATTTCATCAAGCTGTATGTATTGAAGACTGTTTTTATAATGCATTGTATTATTTCGCTGTTTTCGCTTGTTTCAGGTTTTTTTTCTAGCATTTATATTATTATTTTATCACTATTTTTTGCTTTCTTCATAACGTTTTTTTATGTATTTGTGTTTTTGCTCATCAGCATTCTGGAGAATTTCCTGTTCCGTTTTTAATATACACAATTGCTGAAACAAAGAGGAAAGAAAAGTGAAGAATAGATGGTAGAATAGATGGAGAAATAGATGGTGAAGTAGATGGCAGAATAGATGATGGAATAGATGGTGGAATAGATGGCGGAATAGGAGAGAAAGGAAAAGGAAAACGATGGAAACGATGAGAATAGTAATAAGCAGAACTCAAACCATGCGAATAAGCACAAATGTTGTACAATGAGAATAGGCCGTGCATAATTGCCCAGCACAATTAACAAAGTAATAAGGCCAAAACAGGCCACAACCAGACTAGGCTGGTTGAATGGCGGTCACAGACGGGCTTAGTCTAGCTTGTTCTTGCGGCCAGTTGAATATCATCAACTAACAAACATCGCGCCAATTTCTGGCTCTGGCACCAGAACTGTTTTTTTATCATATCATTTCATTTCTTGTTGCCCATCTTTTGTCAGCTTTTATGAATTTCTATTTGGTCGGCTTTGTAAATTAATGTGGTTAGTTAAAAATTTCAACTTTTAAATAATTACATTTATTCTTAAAAGGTATTTTGGGCACGAGTCGAAAATGTCTTGAATTTAATTTCTTTGTCTGATTTGCATCTTGATGATCAATAGTCTCACTTGTCATCTCCGTTTGCTTAGAATCATTTGTCCTTTTTTTAATCCTGTTTGTTTTTTCAATTATACCGATTCCGTAATCATTTGTTTGTGCCAATCGTTGCAGAATTTATTGATGGTTTACACAAAAATTCACTATTCAAACCAAATGAACAAAAAAATTGGCAAAAAAATATTTTAAAGATATTTAAGAAATTTAGTAATTTTTAATTTGGTTTTCATTGGTTTGTTTGAGCATCGCACTATCAAGTTCGGCTTCACTGCATTTTCTCTCTCCACGGTTCAATATTCTTTTTGAGGTTTGTCTTTTCAAAATAAGACAATCAAACTAAAAGAGTGAAAAATAAAAAAAAATAAAAATGTTGTAAAAATTCATTTATATTGCAAAAGCAATGTAGTTATTTTTTTCATTTATTTACTCTGTTTTTCTCTGTTTTTTCTTATTTTTCTGTTTTAATTTTTACCATCGTTTCCCACATCATGCTTGTCCAATTGTTCCAAGCCTTCCTTTTCAATACGAAAAATGATTGTCTCGCTTTGCAACATTGATCGTGCTTTGTTCATATCTTATCTAATGATTTTCTTAATTGAATGCAAACATTACATAATGGGTTGTTTATTTTCATCTTTAACTGCTCATCTGTCTCTTCATGTTATTCAACATCAGTTTAAACAATGGCCAGTGTGAAATTACTAAGTTCAACACAGAATAAACCAAAATTACAAGCTAATACTTTTGATACAAATGCATTTATTATACATAAAAGGCAACCCATTTTTTATCATTAAAATATTTTTAAATTTTATTCTTATAATTTTTTTATTGGTTTAAAAACATTTTATTTTTTTTAACAAGTTTTGGTAAATTGACTAAAATTTAAATGCATCAATGAATTTCAAGATTATTTTTTCTTTCTTTTTATTTTTTTTTTCTGTACAAATATTGTTTCAATGCGGTTAGAATATTTAAACATTAGATACAAATCGCTTATTTTACGAATTTTTCACACACATTCCTCTGTATTACTATATTTTCTTTTTCATTATTTATTTAAAACAAACTTCTTCAAATATTAACTTAAAAATCTTTTAAACAATTTTCTATTTGTTCATTTTTTTTTTTTAATTAAAAATATAGTTATTCTCAAAAACAACTGAGTGGCTATTAACGTTTATGATAAAAGACATGGATCAGGCTTTTTAATAGCCTGTTTTTAATCAATTTAATTTTTTTTCTAACTAAATGATGAACATTAGTTAACTGTTTTTTGTATGAATTTTCAAATTTTTTTAAAAGTATCAAATAAAAAAAAAATTATATATTTATAATTTTGAAAATTTTTTATTCAGAAATGCCATTTCTACCACAATCTTATTGTTTCAAAATTTAGTTTCTTACTTCATTTGATTTTCTAGTTTCATTGATTCATGCTTTTGATTAAATGAATGGATGAACAAACTTGCACTTTTTATTATTTAGATAAAAATTATTTTTAATTTGGTAGAAACCTTTTTTAAAGCAAACAAATTTAACTACTATTTGATTAAATTACGGAATAGTATAATTGTTAAATGCAAATTGCAATTAGCAAAAATGTTTTAAAATTAGACATTTTTTTAATTTCGTTTTTAAATAATCTTAAAACATTTTTACAAATTATTTCATTCTTTTTATTTTTATTTATTTTAGTTGTTTTTTTTTTTATTTAGTTATATTTCCCGTTCATTTTTTTTAGACTTTGTGCGTTTAGATTAATTTGCTTGCTTTGTAAACACATCATTTGCTTTGTGATATGTTTTGCTTTACCCATTGTTTGTCTTATCTTATTGTGGCAAATGATCTTGGAATAAACCGAATTGTCCAGTTTTGCTCATGTTTTACCGAGCATCTTTTTCATCTTATGCTCGTGTTCAACTTAGAAAGCATCTTCTTGATTTGACCATTTCTTGATTTGATCATCGTTAAACACTTTGCTAGTCTGTCAACTACGATCATTTTGGTAATGGTGTGGCGAGCATTTATTTAACTTTACTTAAATGTATTCTAACTAATAACTGACTTGTGTTTATTTTGGATGGTGTGACTTTTAATTGGAATTTTTTTTTTATATATGAATTGTAAAGTTTAACAGATACTTGTATTCAATCGTTTAGTGTTATTATGATTTGAGCTGTTTATCATTGTTTAGCCAACGGTACCAGCAGCATGTGATCTGCTTAATTTATGCCACATGATTAAAAAATTTATAACTTTACTAGTTTTGGTTGTTGGGCTTTTTTTAAAGTTTTATTAATTTGGACTAATTTTGGTCTAGTTTAAATTACTTTTGATTAATAAGTTAAGATTTTTAATTTAGTTGGACAATTGGAATTGTGATCAATAAAAGTGCCCGCATGGGTGTATACTTGAAAAGATTATAAAAAGAATTATATTTGCACAACTTTAATCGTGTTGTTAATGTTTGTTTTAATTTTTATTTTGATTTTAAAAGCAAATTTGATTAAAAAATTGTTTGAATTTTTTCAGTTAAATCAGTGTGTTCATCACCGTATAGTTTGTTTGAGATATATGGACAGTTTGATTGAAGCATGTAGAAGAATCGGTTAAAGTATATGAACAGCTTGGTCGAGTTTAAAGTTATATGAAGAGTGAATGTGAGGTAAATAAAGAGTTTGTCTTGTAGTTCATAATTATTAATGTGAACTGTTAGCAGGTTTGTGAATAAGACGGTGCAAATTTTGCAAAGTAAAATTGTATGACAATTAAATTAAAAAATTTGACTTCGACACATATGTAAATAATTTTCACAGCGTCAAACCTGCTGGAAAACAGTATATACCATATGTTAATTGCAATGGATGCAAAAAATGGAGTAATAAATTAAAGTGAAAAAATTGAAATCAGTGATGAAAAAAGCTAATAATGTATCAAATTAGCTAAACATTTAATAGATTTTTTATGCCTGGTTTTTTATTTAAGTAATTTTTCAAGACACTAGTGGATTTTCTCACAACTTATCAATGGGTTGCCAACAGCCTGGTGGGCCGGGTCAGGCCGGTTAGAACACGCTGCTTTGTTTACAAACAGGTCAACGGTGGCGCTGTGTGCGGTAGACGGGCTAGGACTGTCGATAGGCTTTTAACATTCAGTCGATCGCAAGAGTCCGGACAGATCGCATGTTAGGACTTGACAAGTTTTTCTTTAGATTTGTTTAGGTTAATTGTTTCGTTAAGCCGGAACAAAGTAAGAATTGGGCGATTTCAAATTTGTTACAAGTTCAAGTTTAATATCCTCTAGGTTTTAAATCCTAGTCTTGTGAGAAGTTTATTCAAATACCAACCACCTTAATCTTGTCACAAGTTTATTAACAGACCAGCCATCTTAATTTCGCCACAAGTTTGTTAACGAACCGACCACCTTAATTTCGTCAAAGGTTTAATTGTCGTTCAGCAGTCTTTTTCAACCTTCTTACACTACTTGACTGGTTGCGTTTAAGTCACTTGCAATCAGGCGTGTCCTAGTGCGTGTTTAGGTTACACCAGATCTCTTTATTGTCAGCTTGCTTTACTGTCCGCTTGCTCTACTGTCACTTTGTCTACAGCGTCTTATCTTCTATCCAATTTATCTTATATCTAATATGCTCCGTAGTCGCGTTTTCGAATGCAATTTAATTAACGCTTATAAAGGTTCAATCAAAACTCATTGCCACCGCAGCTCAAAAACCATTTCTAGTAGGCCGACTTGCAGTCTAACACTTCTCTTCATCGTCAAAATGCTTTATCAGAATAAGTCTGGCGGATTACTGTGATTTCTCGCATAAACACTCCATTTGATTATTTACTTCTTGCAAATTAAGCTGCCTGCAAATTAAGCTTTTCATAATTTAAACATCTTGTAAGTTAACGCACGTCTCACACCTTCTGATTTTCAATACCAAGTGCCCAGTCAGTGTTTGCCTTCTGTTTCAGTTAAGGTACGTCTTTCAGCTGTAAACCATTCTTTTTCAAACAGGTCACTTCTCTTTTGCAAACCACTTTCCTTCTTACAAACCTTTCATTCAAAAAAATCATTTCTTTCAAACAAATCACTTCTACCGCTTTAATCCAACTGAATTTCATTATTTATTCATCTGTTGATGATTGCTTCATTTAAACATTCAAACACAATCATTACCGTTCTCATTACTTTTTTAATCTTATAACTGTGCTCATTGTTTCACCGATATCTGACTATTCAAATATCCAGCTTTGTACATCTAATGATGCAAAATTAATAAAAATATTTTATTTTTTCTCCAATTCACTTTTTCATCAGTTCAAATTCTCAATGTTTGGCTCATGTTTTTGCATCAAGTGATCCACTTGATTAATGAATGTAAAAACAGCTTGTTGAATAATGTAAACAGATCACTGTACAGTAATCATTATTGTCTAGTTCTGTACAAACTATATTCTTTGAAATTTTTGTTCAATAACAGCTGTGTCCAATTGTGTATGCAAACCTGTTGTGGCTTTGCATTGCAAACTTTTCCCAATAATTAATCAATTAAAGTCTCAATCGTATGACAAACTTTTTCAATAACTTTTCTAGTCCGGTTTTTAATTTAAATAAACGCATTTTCAGGCATAAATCAAAAGATGAATTTGCAAATCTAAAAAAAGTTGCATACTTTTCTAGATTTAATGTAATTTTACTTTGAAAAATTACTTCATTGGCTATTGCAATATTGATATTTCTATTCATATCAATTGCTATTGCAACAAATTTAAATTTTGTATCAATTATGCGTTTTTCTTCTTTTGTTATTTATTGTTATTTATGCAGTTCGAATTAAACTCATTTTTGCTTTAACATATTTCTAGTATTTATTTTCATTCTAAATTTACATTGACCAAATGGCCAATTGTTTTTTGCTAACAATTTTTATTTGTTGCATTTTCAATGTCGTTATTTTCAAACTAGCAATTGGGTAAGCTTGTTTTCTCAACCATAATCATTGCTATCGAACTAGCTCTTTTCAATGTTAGTTATTCATTGGTTAAGTTTTCCTAGTCAAATGCCGGTCAACGGTCAATGGACTGTATCGGTAAATCGAATCATAATATGAAAAGTATAAAAAGTTTTTAAACCTACTTTCACCTTTAAAAATAAACGTAACTTAAACAAAAATTGTTTAAATTTGCTAACTTAGCTATTCTACTGGCTAATTTTTTTTTTTAAATAAATTTTAAAATGATACTTTTTCACTAGTTTTTTTATTTTTTTTTTTTTATAAACGAAAACATTAAAAACTATGCACAAATAAAATTAAAAATCTTTTTTTTTGTGATCGAATTTCGACAAAATTACTCATATTACAAGTCCAATATTATTGACTAATGTATTTGAACTAGAAAATATATTTAGTGCGGTTTAAATCTAGCAGGTTAAAGTTTTACATATCTATTCTTAATTTATGTTTTTATTTACTTATTTAATTTTTTTTTTTTACATACATAATTATTAAAGAACAAATAATCAAATAAGTCTTATAGTTTAAACTTGTAAATTTTCAAAAAATACTAATAAACTTTATTCAATTTTTAAATAAAATTTTATTTTTTTATAAATAATATACTTTACTTCTATTTTTACTTAATATTTTTACATTTATATTAAAAAAGTATTTTTTTCAAAACGCACGACTTAGGTGGTTCTTTTTTTATTTTTTTTTTATTTTAGACTTAAGTTATTTCTATTTTTTAGTTATTTAAACTAATGACATAACATAAATAAAATGAATTTTAAATGAAAACAAGTGATTTGTGTTTTTAGTCGGTCAGATTAGTAAAATCCGTATTAAATAAACTTAGTTTTCACTGGTTAAAAGATGAGCGCGAATTGCTTAGCTTTTATACTAAAATGATCAACAAATAGATACAAAATTGTTTTGGATAAAACTTTGAAATAAAGAAAAAGTTCAATTGTTACTTATAGTAGATAAATGAATTTTATTTTTGGATGGATTATTATAAAAAAAAAATCAAAAATAGATATAATAAAATATTAAGTAATGTATATAACTTCTGTGTTTCTGCAACAGTTTGAATTACTTGGCTATGGCCATTTTAACAAAACAAAAGATTTAATCTTTATCAAATCGGTTTATTAAATTAGTTTCTGTTTTTTATTTTCTATTTATATCATTTTTTATATTTTTATATATAAATATTTGTAATTCATTTTTATTTGCTTTAAAATAGTTTAACTTTTATTTACAAATTTAACCTGTTAGATACTAAATAATACTTAAAATAATTTATTTATTATTTAGGTTTACTATTTTTATTATGATGCACTACATTAACTTAATTTGTTTTATTGTATTAAAATACATATTTGTAAATTTTAAATAATAATAAGCAAAATATGCTTTAAATCATTGTTTAAAATTGAATTTATTATATATTTTTTGAAAATTATAAATTTTGATAATTTTTTTTTTTAAATTAAATTTTTAATGAGATAATTTTTGTAAATAAGATATATTATTTTTGAAAAATTGTTTCCTGTTTTTACTTTGTAGTTAATATATATATATATACATTTAATGTTCATTTACTAAATCAAGTTTTTAAAATTTTTTATTTATTTTTTCTGATTTTTAATTTAAACTTTATTTTTTTTAACTTATTTTTATTCTTTATCTTAATGTTTATATATATATTTTTTTTTTATTAAACTTTTTACAAAACAATTGAACCATATATTTTAGTTTTTAAACTTTTATTTTTAGATAATTTTTTACATATGATACCATTTAAAATATTTTTTTTTAACCAATATTCAATTTAAATTAATTATTTTAAATTAAAATTTTATACAAATTTTGCTAACAAATTATTATTATTTTTTTTTCTTAGTGCTAAATATTTAAAAAATTTTAAAAATGATTTACATCTTATAATAAAATTTAAATTTAATAACAATTGGATTATTTTGGATTTTATAAAATTAAAAAATTTCATTGATTATATATTTTGTGTTTTTTTTAGTAATAATTTAAAATTTTATATAAATACTTTAGCGATAAACCATTGATAAACAAAACTTTCCTAAAAAACATTTTTTTTTAATGTTTTAAAAAGTGCATAAACAATTTTAAAAAATTAATGAGAATTATGATTTTATAATTATAATTTTTGTTCTTAACATTGTTCATTTAATAAAATGTGTTTAACACTTTTATAATTGTTCATCAATACTAAAAAAATTTTTATATTACATTTTTTAAAAAATATTTTATATTTTAGCTTCTTTATTAATATTTTTTTACATTCTTGAAAAGTGTATTATTTTTTTTGCTTTAAATACTTTTAACTTTTTTTGCAACATTTTACAGTTAATTAACAACTAATTTGGCGATTTAATAATTTTTTGAAATTTAAATGTTTTAGCAATTTAGATTAATAATTACTTTAGTGAACATGTGTTTTATTTTTTTCTATAGGATTGTTTTGATGAAAAAAAAACATCAACAAGCTTAAATTTAAATAAAAGATTAAAAAGCTTAATTTGGTTGATTTTAATCTGCAAGTGATATTTAGTTAAATTTATAATATTTTATTTTACTGATGTGATCAACATTTTTTTCTTTTTTAAAAAACAACAAACCTACTATTATGTGCTCACAATGAGATTATCTTCTAGTGATTATTTTCATCAACATCTTTATATGCCTTGGCTACTTTTCACCTGCACCTTCATTTGTAAGTAAAATTTTTTAAGTATTTTTATTGCATTAAAAATTCTTTATTTAGTAGTTTATTTTTAAATAAATTTTTTTTTTTAAATTTAATTGTTAACTTTATCTATAAATCTGTAACTGATTTATTTAGTTTTTTTTTTAATCTATTGTTTTAAAATATATTTTAAATCTTTTTTCAATTACACTTTAAAATTATTTAAATCAAAATTAAACATTTATCAATTATTAAATAAAAAATCTATATAAAATTAAGAACAAATTATATTTGAAAAACATTTTTTATTTTTAAAACTTTTAGGTTAGTCTTTTTATTTATTAAAGTTATTATATTAAATGTTTAATTTATATAAAAAATAAATAAACGTAAAAAATTATATTAGATAATATTTAATAAAATTGTTTACACTATCTTATTACAAATCAGTTTTTACTAAAAATTTTTGTGTATTATTTTCAATAGACTATTTTAACTCAAATGTTAAATATAATAATTTAAATATAAAATTAAATCTATATTTGTTTAACATGATCTTTGTGTTTTTAATAAAACGTGAGGTCAAATAATTTAAAATTATTACAATATAAATTTTAATTCACTAACTTATATTTTTATCTCATTAAATAAAATTAATTTTTATTTACGTTTTTTTTTAAGTTTATTTTTAAAATATATTGTTTAAAAAAATTGATTAAATCAAAAAAAAATATTTAAAATTTTTTTTTTAAAATTTATAAAATATAAAATAAAATGAAAGTTAAATAAATAAATATTAAAAATTAAACTTAAAATTATCAATTAAATAATAAAATTTAAAAAAAAAACTTATGATTATTATTTAATAGTTATTATATTAATTTTTATTAATAGTTTATCCAATTTTAAATTGTAAATAAAAAAATAAATATATAAAATAAAAAAAGTTTTAATTCTAATTTTTTATACTTGAATATAAGCTAGATTACCTATGCAATTTTATAATTAATATTTTTTATTTATTTTTTTTTAATTTATTTAATTGACATATTTTAGAATTTAGATTGATAAATTATATTATAAATATTTTAATTAAAAAAATTAAAATTTTTACAATTTAAAAAACGTAATTATAAATTTATGTATAATTAATATCGATAATAAATTAAATTTTATTAAAAATTTTAATTCTATATAAATTTATATTATTTTTTTTTTAAACTAATATTCAAAATGTGTAAAAAAAAATTTTTTTTGTTAAATATTAGTAAACTTTAATTAAATACAAATTTTGCTAAAAAATAATCAATAATTCAGTAAAAAATATATGATTTTAAAGAGCAGGTAAAAAATGAATAAAGTAACATAAGTATTAAAATTTATTTGATATTTGAAGAAAATAATAAAAAAATAAAATTAATATCATTTGTGCACATTTACATGAAATTAAGGCTATTATTTATATTGAAATTGAAGCCAAGAGTGCAAAAGACACAAAGCTGGCATATGGAAGCGAATTGATGGCAAAAGAAGCGATTTAAAGTGAAAAATATAAAGATGCATGATATTAGAAGATGTTAAATTTTATTTATTTGCCTTTCAAATTTTTTGCAGGTTAGTTTGATCTCTAGCAATTGTGCCCATGTCAGTCTTATGTCTACATATTTTTACCAGTAAACTATCACGATTTGTGCCAGTTCTTCTGTTGTTTATTTTTTTCACAGTTTCACTCTTCATCTTATTTCCATCTGCGCTTATGCATGACCACATTTACTTGCTACTTACATTACATTTATGGCCAAGTTTGCTTTTACTAAATAGGCTTACTGGACTTTTTGTACTTATACTGGATTTGATACAATTACTTTTTCATATAAATACCGTTTATTTATTTTACAGACTATTTGTCTGAGACTGTTTTTGTTTAGAAAACGTTTCCACAAAAATTTGTGATTCATGTGAACATAGATCACCTTGCTTTCTTTATTGTTTCTTAAGTAATGTTTGCAATTTATACGCTTGCTTTAAAAAAGCTTTTTTATAATAAAGTTTCAGCTAATATAATGTTTTTTTAATAAATGATTTACTTTTATCTAAAAATAAAATTTTTAACTTTATTGTTACAACATAATTATAAATTGCCAATAAAAAAAAATTAATTAATTTTTATTTATTTTTTTTTTTAACTGTGTTATTTAAAAAATAATTTAATAAATATGTTGATTGATATAAAGACAGTTGATTAAGATATTATTAAATTTACAAAAGTTATTTTACATTTTAATGATGTTCAAATTTTAATTTTTATTAATATTTTATCATTGTTTTGTCATTTAATCATTGATTTAATTATCAATTTTATCATAAATTCATATCAAATTTTGTTTTAACATTTTTATTTTGTAACTAATATTGCTTTATTACTAGCTTAAAATTAGCTTTGCTTAAACTTATTACGATTAACTTGTGATGTTTAATGTAACGATAAATTAAAATGGTTTCTTTTCTAATTACTTTTGTGAGCTTAAATTTCAATTCTCTTAGTAAGTTAATTGTTTTTATTTCAATTTGGTCATAGGTTTTTGAAAACTTGATACTTTTGATTTTTTTTCATATTAATTAATACATGAAAACCATGAAAAAAACATCATAAGTAATATTAATTGTGAAATCAATTTGACAAAAATTTGATTAAATTTCTAAATCAAATTAAAGCAGATGGAAACTGTTTTAATTTATAAATAAATTAAATTTACTAATTTTACTAATAGAACTTTTTTTTCATTATTAAAAAATTAGTAAAAAAAGTGTTAAAAATTTGTTTTAAATTTTATTTTTTAATTTAATTGTTTTTCATTTTGGAAAGAGCCTTTAAAATTGTATTTGTGTACAATGGTATGAAATTAAATTTATCTATTGTACTTTACTTTTTCAAGGATTAAGAAAAAGAAAAAAAGCTTTTAGTATGACATTTGACTGTTTTTTATTTTTTTTTTTATTTTCACATTAGTTTAGAACTGACACCTGAAGCTTTCATTATTTGATTTAACTTAAAGCTTTCCTTTTTCAATTGTTTTAAACTATTTGTTAAAACTAGTAAGAAAAGTTCAAAAAAAGTTCACCTGTATATCTTTTTTCTTATGAATCTTATACTTCAATTTCCTTTAGTTAGTTAAATTTACCTACTTTTCATATCTGCCTATTATAAATTTTTTGTTACAAGTTAAACCTATTTTAAAAGAACTATTTGCTTGTCAAAATCAAGTCTGATTATGATGATGTTGTGTTTAAATGTGACACTAAATGTTTCATTTGTGTTTTCTGATTTTTTAATTATCACATTTTTTGTGTTTTTTATTTCTTGTTCATCTTTATTTTATTACATGATTTTTCATTTTTTCCTTATTTTTTTTTAACTAATTTTACTTTTGTATTTTGGCGCAATTCAGTTCATCTGTTTTTGTGAAAATGAAAAATGACTGAGAATAACACAGCTGTAGTTTTTATCAGGTTTAGAGTATTTTCTATGGGCGTGAGTATTAAACATTTGGATCAAGTTTGTTCTCACTGACTTTTCTAAATATGGTTCTGAAATACATTTTGAATTGTTCCAATTGAATGCTGTGCAAAATATATTGTTTTGCTATATTTAAAATGCATTCTTCATCTTAAATATATTTAAATATCAAAATTTGTTTTGTTTAAATTTTGCTAAAAACAGTAGTTTTATGAATTATATTCTGATTTTTATTCTTCAGTAATTTTTTAAATAGATTTAATCAAATTTGATATTAAATTTTTTTTTTAACTAAATTATAATCTTTACATTGACACCAAATTAATATTTTATAAAAATTTATTCTAGAATAAATCATTTTATTTTAAAGTTATAAGTTTTCGTTTATTCTAAAATTCTATTGTTTAAATTGTATCAAAAAATTTGCTAATATTTGCTTAG
Organism: Pyemotes zhonghuajia; assembly: GCA_025170145.1. NCBI lineage: Eukaryota > Metazoa > Arthropoda > Arachnida > Trombidiformes > Pyemotidae > Pyemotes > Pyemotes zhonghuajia. The sequence goes on from CM045845.1 coordinate 12,078,191, forward strand.
AATGCCATTTACTAAAGCTTAAAAAAATGGTACTTTTTTAAAACGGATTTTGTAAATAAACCAATAAGAAAACAACTCTTTAACAATACAAAAAAAATGAAACAATTTTAAACAGAAAAAATTTGAAAAAATGTATAGAATATATTACAATATATATTTTAAACAATTATATATTTGAATGTACATATGATAAAATGAACAACACTTTATGATACAATAGAAAAAATCATTTTTTTATCCTTTTTGAACAAGTAAAGGTGCCATTGTATTTTTATTTGACTGCTTTATTCTTGCCGCGTTTAACCTGTGCATTAAAATTTTAATGTTTACTAGTATGTTTTTCATTATTCTTGTCTTATTATATGTATTTCTGTTACCTTAATCATTGAGAATACTTTAGTCATTTCTATCAGTCCCTTATAAAGTAAAAAGTATTATAAAATTGAATGAGTTTTTGAATTATCCTTTTAAATTTTTTTTAAATTGTTTACTTTCTTAAAATCATTTTTTTTTTAACATTTTAATTTTTCATAATTTTTTTTTTAAATACATTTATTTAGTTTTTAAAATATTATTTTTATATATCTTCTTTTTTTTTTGTGTTGCTAGTTATTCGTTTGATTTTAATTTTTTTTTATTAGTTCAATGTTATTTTTTATTTTGCAATATCTATTTTGTTTTATTTTTTTTTTTTTTTAAATACTTTTAATCTTTTTTCCAACTTGTTAACTATCATCATATCAGTTTAAAGTTGAATTATACAATGAATTCAATACAAAATGATAGGGTAAAACGGCGACGCTAAATGATGGAGTGAAATAGATGCAGATGTCAGATCTTTTTGTATAAAAATATGTTTACTCAATGTGGTTGGCTTTGATTTTTTGTATGAATTTTTCTTCAATTTCTTTAAATGGCTAATCATTATCTTCAAAAAAAAAATGATGATTTTTTTTATCATCATAGTTTACGACTTATAAAATGGAAAATGATTTAATGTTTGCTTATTGTATGTTCGAGCAATGTTTATTTAGTTATTTTTCTATTAAGAGGATCAAATGTGGTTTCAAATAAGCAAAAAAAAAAAATTTATAAAAATGAATGCTATTAAAAAACTGATAAATGGCAATTTTAGTTTGATATAACAACTATTTAATTCATGGTCAATTCGTAGCAATTAGCTTGTTTTATTTGTCTTCACATGCAACCCATTTATAGATGCATTTATTTTAGATATTATTTTTTTAAACATTTTTTTTTATTAAAACATCATTTTTTATGTTAATCTTTGCATATTATGGTTGATAATAAATAAGAAAATGTATCATAATCACAATAAATTGCCTGATGCTTCTGTTTGGCTTTTTTTAAGTCGTTTTTAAGATGTATATCTTTTTCTCTGGTGATCTTTTAACATTTAAAGATTAGATTTCGTCTATTTGTGATGATGGGTCAACAGACTTTTTAAAAGACATTTTGATCAAAGCATTGAGTATAAAAAAAAAAATCTGCTTTTTTAGTTTTTTTTTCACTTATTTTTTTTTATCATTTTAGTTCAACGGAAACTGATCATTAAAATGCATCACTTGTTAAAGCGCAATTTCACCTGTTTGCAGTTATTTTATTTTATTTTTTTTTTTTTTAACTGACCATTTTGACTATTTTAAAGAAACAATCAAAATCTTTTAATGAATTTTATTCTAATAAAATTTTTTTTTTTTTATTTTAATGAAAATTTTTACTTAATCATCAATGATTGAATTTTTATTGAATAAATATTAAATTTTTTAATAAATAAAATTAATAATATTAAATAAATTTAGGTATTTTTTAAATTATTAATAAAAATTAAATTTATTATTCAAATAATTGAATTTAATATATTAGAATAATTAAAAACGCTAAAATTTAAAAATAAATAAATAATTAAAAACAATTAATATTACAATTGTTGTTAAATATGAAAATAAATATATATGATTAATATATTTTATTATATTTTTTTTTTTAATATAATAATTTATATTTTTTAAACTTATATTAAAAATTAATTTAATTTATATAATTATAATCAAAAAAATTTAAAAATAAAAAAGAAGTTTGTTTTTTAAAAAGACATTTTTTATAATAAAAAATATTTAATCTTAAATTTAAAAGTTTTAAATTGGATTTTTTAATTAAAATGTTTTAATTCGATACAAATTTTGAAGTGTTTTTGTTTTTACCTTAATAATTAATGTTGATTTTTAATATTGCATTTATAACATTTTATATAAACTAGTAAAAAAAATAGCTTGTAGGCAAAAATTTACAAAATATGTTTAATTAAAGATCTAAACAATTAGTCTAAGATTTTCGTGATTAAATTTATTATATTTTATACCATAAATTTTAATCTTAATTTATTTTATTATAATATACATATATATATAAATTATATTTAGATTTTAAGTTTATTTTTATGTTATAAAATTTTGTTTTATTAGTTTTATATTATTTATACTTTTTAATTATTTTAATAGCGTAATTTTGATTACAATATTTAAATATATTTAAAAAACTATATTATATTTTTTTTAATATTTTTAATTAAAATTTTCATTTTTTAAAATTACTTAAGATAAAATAAGAAATAAAAAATAGACCTAAATTAATTCAAACAATAAACATTCTTGGTGAAATATTTTTTAATATTAAAGTATAAATAAATATTAAAAAAAAAAATTTAAACTATGTCCAGGTGTTTAGTTTTTTTTTAATCACTTACACCCACTCATAAGCACTGATTGTAGTTGGTTCAGTTGGTTAACGTTTTGATAGGAAGTTGCTGATAGAATAAATTACATGTTTTCACAAGAGAAAAATAGCTGAGATCACAAGAAACATTGATGATGATTATAAAGCTTTGACTGTTTAGTGTGTAACTTTTACACACTTTATACTAGTTTTTAAGTTTTTTATTTTCTTTGTATTATTTTATTTTAAAATTAGTTCATTTCTTTTGTTTTTTTTTTTTGTTTTTTTATTATTTATATTTTTCAATTTTTAATTTTTATTTTTGCTTACAACCCGTTTTCTAAAAAAGTTGATTTTTTAGTAAGTTTATTATTTCAAAAAAATTATTTCTGAACTAAAAAATGTGTTATATTCAGTTTTTTACCCTTTTATTAGTAAATAGCACTGCATTCATCTTTTACTAAATTTGTTTGTTTTTTGATAATTTTTTATTATATGTTTTTTTTCAATTCGATTTTATAAATCTTTTCATCACTTCACTCATTTCTTCAATTTTTTATAAAATTTGCATCATTTATGTATGGTTTTGAATTTGATTTCTTTTAATACTCTTTGTGATTGACTGCAGTTTCCTTTTTTTGCTTGTCTCAGCTCATTTCACTTGCGAATTTTAAATCCAAAGATAATCTAGTCTTAAGCTATACCTGAATTTAATGTTTAAGTGTTTTTCTTTTTTATGTATACCTTCTAAATTTTTCCATTATTTTTTTATTTTATTTTTTATTTGTACTTGTTTTATTAATTTTTATCTAACATCAATTTTATGTTCAAAAACTTTTTTTCCCTAAAGAATTTATTGTTTTACTTTCAAAATAAAAATAAGGTGATTAACATTCAGACACTTGCAAAAAAACCTAAATTGTACTAATAATTGAATCAATTTTTTTGAACCAGATCAGCTTGTTTTTTATTGATTTGACTTGACAAACCTAGTTTAAGCTTAGCAAATCGGCACCTGCCATTGTTTTAACAGTAACGAAGTAAAGTTATTATAATAAACCAAAATTTGATACGATTGTTTTTGCGTAAATAAAAAATATGATTTCGATTTAAACCACGAATATTAGTTTTAATTAGTTTAAAAATTTATAAATTAAAAAATATAAATATCAAATATATAAATAGTAAAAAAAAATAAATAAATAAACTTCTAATTTAAAAAACATTAATTTAAAGTTGGATAAAAATAAAATAATTATTACTAAAATTATTTTTTAAATTAGATTTAAAACTGAAACTTATAGTGAATAAAATAATTTATGATACCATTATTTTTTATATCAATTTAATTTTTTTATTATTAATAAATTAATTATTTTTTATTTTAAACTATATTTACACAATAATTTAAATTATTTAATAAAATTAGAAATTTATTAATTAACTTAACAAAATTTATTTTTTTCATATTTTCTAATGCTGATTAATATTTTTATAATTTTGAAACTTTAAAAAGCGATTATATATTGTTTTTGTCTAATAGAAAATAAAACTATTGTTTTTTCTTATTTTATTTTATAAACAAATTTTTTTTCTTATTAGTCACTTGTAAATTAAATAAATAATTAAATTATTATTATTTTCTTAGCATAGGAACTTTGAACTATGTTTTTAGAAAAGACAAAAACTTTGATATTTTTAAATATATAAAAATAGGTCTGTTTGAGTTATAACAATATAAATAAGTTATATCGTTTCAGAAGCTACCACCTGCTTTTAACAATTTTTTATTGAATAAATGTAGAAATTGAGAATTTAAAATGAAAAATTTTTTCAGAAAGTTTTTTATTTTGTGTGTATTTAGTTATTTAAATCGTTTTTCTTCATACATAATTTTTAGACCGTAATAATGTTAATTTAATTTTATATTAGTACAATTTTAAACAGTCTACAATTTTTTTTTTTTTTAATATTTTAATTTTTGCTATTTTATTATGCATATCTTAAATAAAATTTTAAAAAGCGATATTATTTGATAAAATCAATTTTAAAAAAAAATAAATAAATATTCTAATTAGATTGCATCATTTTGTAATTTTGTGTTTAAATAAATTATAAATTATATGTTATTATTAAAAAACTTATTTATGCTTAAATTTTTTTTTTTAATTTTTATTTTTACATAAAATTTTATTTCATTACAATTTAATGCTATTTTTTAGGTTTAAATATTAATACATATTTTTTACTAAATATATTTTTATGTGAAATATTATTTTTTTTATTTGTTTTTATAATTGACATTTCATTCTATTTTTTGATGATTTTTGTCTTTGATTTCACTCAATTTTAAATTTATTTTAATAGATTTTGTTTACCTGCTTAAAGTAAAATTGTAAGTGTCAAAAGTAGTCAATATTACTAAACAAAAAACTTTTAAAATAAACTTTTTTTCAGAATTTAATGAGTACCTTTTTTTGCTTGCGTGCACAATAGCATCGATTTCCATTGTGTGTTTCCATTTTATAACTTATGTTTTAATTCAATTTTTTCAAATAACTTGTGTTTTTCTGGTTGGGGTGTGTCAAAGAGCTTGATACGGGGCACGCGTTTTAGTGCGTGTAAATGAGCTAGTTCTTAGATTCTCAGACTTGGTTCAAACCTAGATTCGCGCCCATTTAAAATATTGTTCGAACCCATTCATAATGTAAATGTGGAATTGTTCAATCGAATCTAGTTAGAATTTTAGTTCAGCAAGTGAAAAAAAGTAAAAAATTTATTCGGCTTAACTAAACGGCACAATATGGTGCTGGCCTTGGGCAATGGGCTTAAAAAGCTCTTTTAGCCAATGCCTAACGGGTCTATTTCTTGTCATTGTAACTAAATCTGCAATTCCAGCATTCTTATTGAACAATATAAAACTGTTAAACGCACCATTTTAAATTATGCGGTTTTTTGTTACTATTTTTGTTATTATTTTTATTTTTTATTTTCATCTTTATTTTATCTTTATTTATTTTTCATCTTCTATGCTTGTCTGAATTTACAGTTACTTTTATTCCGGACAACTTTTTTTTCATAATTATTACTCGCACGTTTTTATTATATTGGTTTGCTCATTTTTTTTTTAAGTTTTATTATTTGCTAAAACGCATTTTCTTTTTATTTAGTTTCATGTTTGTAGTTTTATTTTTCCTTATATTACCAAAAATTGCTCAATTTTCTAATGCATATTTTGTTGTACTGTTAACTTTATTTGATACTATTATGTATCAATTTATGAAAAATATTTTTTATTTAGCTGTATTTTTTTTTAAGTGAAACTTAATAATTTTTAATAATTAATAATTTTGATCACTTTAATTTTTTTAAAATTTGTTTTTATTTACTCATGTATTTATACTTATTCTTATTTGTTTAATTTTTTTAACTGAACAGATATTAATTTTTTATCAAATTTAACACCTTAAACAGGGTTTTTTTTATTATGGACAATCTCGATTATTATAATTGCTATTAAAATCAAATTATTCTATTTTTTTATAACATTTTACTTTATTGTTTTATAATCATTAAAATTATTATTTACTAGTATTGATAGTATTCTTTTTAGTAAATGTTTATAGTTAAGTTTTTTAAATTTATTGTTCTTGTTTTGATTGACAAGCTAATTTTTTTTTTACAAATAATTTAAAACTCAATTATCTGTTTATATTGAAAAATTACAAAACTTGAAAAGTAAAAAAAATTTAATTTGAACAAGTTTAATGCAATTAGTTAATGTATTTCTAGACTATTTTAAGCAATGATGACAATTGAGTTGGTGCATCAGTCATGCACACAAAGTATGCGCACAAATTGAATGCTGGACATCATCGGCTACCAATTTAATCATGTTTGCCAATAGATGGTTTTTTTTTTGCAATGAAATAAACCTCCGCCTACTTATTGGACACAACATGTTTTAAGTAAATTGATTTTAGGCCCCTAACAAAAAACAGAATTATTTTTACATAGTAATCTTGGATCTGGTCCTATTTGGGTGAAAAATGCCGTCTTAAAAGATGTTTTCCAATAGACGCCTTTTAAAGTCCATGACGAACGATTCTAATAGAAACTACTGCTGGTAAACGGTTTAGAAAAATTAGTATGAAATTCAATCTAGTTTAAGCTAAGTTTGTTAACTATGCTGCAATTGGCGTTTTTTTTTTATTCTTTGGCTAATTTAAACACTAGTCTAAATATTTTAATGTAGCCTTACTCAAAGCTGCACTTGACAAACAGTCTGCTGATGCCCTGCCTTACTCATAGGCAACAAAATACAGAACTGACAAGTAATAAACTAAACTTATGAATTTTAGTGCTTTGTTACAAACTTACTAGAACAAGTTTATTGAGGGGTAGTAACATTATGTAAGTATTTAAAAGGGCATGGTTACCTAGGTGTCCAAAAATGGCGGACTTTTTTCCAAGTTTTTTTTATAGCTTCATATTTAAATACTAAAATAATAATTTAGTTAAATTCTTCATTAAAAGTTTAACTCTTTTAATCTGAATAATTTTAAATTAAAACTTTAGGTTTCAAGCTACTTTTGAATACAATAAAAATATATATTTATTAATTAATTAATTTAATATCAATTTTAAGACATCACAAAAAATAATTATTTAATTAATTGTTAACTAATTGGTTAAACTTACACAAGCTAAGATGTCTAAAAGATGTGTGTGCTTACGTATTGTTTATTACAATTGATCCCTGGAAAACGGCCAATAGGCGTACAAAACATGTTCTGATGAGTCGCCAAATTCAACTGATTTACAATATATATGTCTGTTCAATGTATAAATCTTTCACCATATATATATATATACTATGTATTAGGTTAATGTGCCAGATTTTGTTGGACAAATTTTCCATCTATTTCTAGGACGTTTCAGATTTTGTTTGAAAAAGATTTTTGCTTTTGCAAATGGCCTTTTTTCAATAAGTCTAAAAAGCATTAATTTCTGTTCAAATTCGTTCTTCTATGTTTTCATAAGTACTATGAGTTGACGTTGGTTCAATGTTAAAGTTCTAATAGCTTTACATTGACAAGCCATGTATTCAATTTTACTATTTTACGTTACAATTGAACAAACACACGCACACACACATGCTTTTTTTGTCCTTAGTGTCCAGCGTGCGGTCTAAGTTTTTTGATACATTGTCTTGTAAGGGAAATGTGATTCAACTTTTTTCACCAATCAAAGCCACTACATGTAAATTTAACATTTGCGATGGGCGTAAATTTTGCTTATTTTACAACATATTTTAACATCTTGACAATTTTTCCTACAACTTTTTTTTATTTAACACCTTTTTTTTTATAAATTTTGATTAAATACCAATTGACAAATTTATTTTTAAAAATTAAAAACATTAATTTAATATCTTATTTATATTTATTGTTTTTCATTTAAATTTATGTAAATAATTTTAAAATATATTCTAGTTAATTTTAATTATTAAAATAAATATTGCTTTATATTAAACTTTTTTTAACTAATAATTAAATTGTACACTTTTTTTAAATTTTTCTAATCATTTTTGTAGTTTGTTTTTGTATAAATTAGTTATAATACATATTAATAGATTTTTTAACTTTTTTTAATGATTTATTTTTAAAATTTTATATAACTTTTGGTAGAGTACTTGTCAATTTATTCATATTTTGGTTACTTTGTTGTTTTCACTTTTTAAATATTTTTCATTATATTTATAATCTGTTTTTATCGCACTATTTTTGAACTGTCAAGTGGTAAATAGTCTCAACAGATACTTTTAATACTAAAAGCTTTTTTTTTTATTTGGTCAAGTACTTGGCAATTATTATTTTTTATATTTTTCCATAGTTTAATTTAAATTTTTTTACTGCAATTAAATTTTCTAATTTTTCAATTAATTTCACCAGTTTTTTATTTAAGCTTTTTAAATTAGTTTTTTTGTTGTTAATTACGCTGAAAATTCAATTTTTCTATCATTTTAAATTTTTTTTTATTTTTTATGCTTGAATTAAATGTTTTTACCATTTTTTTTCATATTTGATTTAAAATGTGTTTATTTTTGTTTAATATTTTGCCATTTCTATTAAAAGATTAAAAAATATATCAAATAGTTTATTTATAAAAATAAATGAGAATTTTATTTTCTATTAAAACGTTACAAAGTATAAAAATAAGTTTTGATTCTTAATTTAACCAAATTTAAAAAATATATATTTTTTTAAATTTTTGTCTTAATCTTTTTTAAATTTCCAAAATTAATATCTTAGAAAAAGTAGGATTTTTAATATTTAATAATAATTTTACTTAATTGCTTTTTTAAATATTATAACAATAGATTTAAGTTACTATGTTTTTATCACATTGTTAAAATATATACATATTACATGTAAGTTAAAAGAATTTTTTTTAAATTTTTATTTTCTATTAAGTTTAAATTTTTTAGGTTTAATTATAATTTTTAATATTTTATTAGTAATTCAAATAAAAATACATAAAAAAATTTTATAAATTTATTATAATTATTTTTTTTTTTAATTTGAAATTTATTCTTTTTTTATTTTTGTAAATTATTTTTTTTATTAAATTTAAAAATTAAAAAAAAATAATAATTTTTTTTTCTTAAATTAAATTGAAAATCTGATTGTTTCCGGTCATTTTGTGGTATAAATTTTTTTTACTTTAATATAAAATTCAACATTTCCATCATTTTTTATATTTTATTTTTATATGTTTATTATTAAGCTAACAATATTTTTTTCATTTTTATCTTTTTAAACATCTTTCTTAAGGCTATTTCAACAATCAAAAATATAATAAGTTTGATATTGGTCTTTTTTCTTTAATATCCATTGCCAATCAAAAACGAGCAAAAAAACTTAAACAAAAAAACAAACACGCGTATCCTGTAAAGTTAATAGAACTTTGTAATCCGGTAATAGTAGTAATCGGTAATGATTAATAGGCGTAAACTAAAAAGCGAGGGTTTAGTAAGCTTCGCCTGATTAGCCATGGGGCTTTGTCATTGTATGACGTTGCATTTGCACACATGTGTCACTTTTTTTAGATCATAAATCACGGTCTAACTTGAGGCCAGTGGCCATGGGCCAAGCAAAGTTCAACTTCAATACATCTTGAACTTGAAAACTAAGGACTTGCATTAATTTGGACAATAAAATTGGCAATTGTTAAATTGATAGCAAAATTTTAAATAAAATTATTCATTTAGAATCTGATCAAAAATATTAAATTTAATTTGATTTCACCTTTTTTTATTTAGCTATTTTTCAGATTAGTTTTAAATAATTATGGTTAAAATTGTATAAATAAGCTAATATTTTAATCATAGATTAAATTGTCAGCACATTGACCATTTTGTTTTATTTTAATGTTTAATTTCATTGTTGTATTATAAAAAATTTTGTTTTGTTATATAACTTTTATTATTTATTGAAATTTGTTAATACTATTAATTTTTTATTTTTATTTTTTTTTATTGATCGTGATTTTAATGTTAATTTATGAATATATAGTTGCTATTATAAATAGTTTATTTTATATAATGTTGTGCAAAATCACACGTGTTTAATTTATATACGTGTCTATGATGATATGTGAATGTAAAATGCATTTAGTAAAAGACAGCACGTGTGCAACTAAACTAAATATAAACTTGCGTTCTTCACATCATCTTCGGATTCATCTGGTTCTTTAAAAATAATAATCAACATTATTTGCATCATCACTATCATTAAGCTAAATGGTTAGAAAATGCAGATTTAAAAAAAATAATTTTTTTTTATTTTTTGTTCTTTAAAAATCAATTTTATTAAAATTCACTATTTGATTTGATTTTCAACCATTTTGATAAATTGTGCTTACTATGTATAAATTATTTTATTTCCTGTAAAATTTTTTATTAAGAAATTTGATTTTTGTTTTTTTATTTTGACATTTCTTTATTTTGATTTGGCATACGTTTAATGTTTTAAAATCAATTGTCAATGTCAATTGAAATTTTATATTTAAACATTGATTATTAAACTTTGAATAAATTTTTTATATTTAAATTTTTATTTAATAATTTTTTTTTTAAACTTTTAATATTTAAAAATTGCTAATTAATTATAATTATTTATTTATTATCTTAAATTTTTTATTAATTATATTTTTTTTTTAAATAATTTTAAATTAATTTACATTAATATTAAATATAAAATTATTTTTTAAAATATATTTTTATATTTTTAATATATTAAATATAGTAACTGCTTTATTTTTTCTATTGAATTTAATTATAAAATAGTTAAAATTTATAATTATAAATAAATATTTGAAAATAAAAGTTTTTTTTTCTGTAGAAATAGATGATCAATTTTGAATTTGATTTTATTTGAACATTATGTCAATATAAGTTTCACTACTAAGCATCAATTGATTGATGAATTGTGAAAATTTTTTTTATTTATCTTTGAATTGTATTTTTTTTTTCTATTTTATTTCTATATTATTTGAATTTTCCCACTTCAATTTGCTTTTGTCTTTCATTTTATTCTTTATTTTACACAATTTCTAGCATTACTTGATTAAAAATTTTATATTCAAATTGCGTGCACATTGTGATTTTACTATACCAAAATGATCAAAAAGTTGCTAGATTTTCTAGTCAAAATTTATTAAAATTATACTTGATATTATTAAAAAAATAAAGAAATTAAAAAAAAAAATTATTACTATTATTGTATAAATGTGGTTTGAAATTTTGTTTACATTGACTAAAAATGAAAATTTTAATCTAATCCGATTCTGTTTGCTTCTTTTCATTTATATTAAATTTTTATCTGAGATTATGTTTACACAATTATCGTACATATATAAATTTATTTTTTATTAATCCATTAAATAAACAATTACTTTTATAAGCTGATATATTTTTTTTTAATTATTTTTTTTTTATTTATGTTTTTGATTGCTTAAAAATCATTGGTTTAAATTTAAACTAGTTTAAGTAATTAAAATTTAATTTGATTTGTGATCAAGGTGATTTTCGCTATTATATGATGAGTCAAATGTCAAGTAGTGTTTATTTTTTAATATTTTTATGCATCTTTAAAACCAAATTGAACTTGAATTAAAATTATTTACACAAATACGGTCGCTTGAGAAAAGAAAACAAATTTAATTTACTTTGACTAATTTATCTTCTTTTGTTTTTTAAACGTTTATTTTTTTTTTATTTTATAAATTTTAATTTTTGCTTAATCAAGACAATTTATTTAGTATTTGATTTGTCCCAGTTGGATATTTAAATTTTATTTAAATAATTATTTAATTATTTTATCAGTTGTAATTAAAAATAATTTGGTGCAGATTTGTTTAAAAAAAAAAAAAAAAAAAAAAAAAAATTTGTATTTCAAATTTTTTGATACTTTTAAATTACGTTTAAATTTATATTAATCTCAAGAGAGATATATTTAATTTTTTATTTTAAATTGCTATATGTAGGTTTTATTATCTCTTAATCTTTTTTTTTTATTGTAATATTTAAAAAAAAAATGAATTTATTAAAAATTATAATTATTGATTACTTTGAAGTTGTTTTTTATCTAGCTTCTTTTAACTAAATATAACAACATTACAATAAATTTAAACTTTGTATTTACATTATTATTTGTTTAAAGAAAAAAGAAAATAAATAAATTTGATGCAAATGTAATGTATAATGTTAGATTGCAGCGATAAATATATTAAAATTCTTTAATCTTTTTTTTTTTTTTTTTTGAAAAATTGGTCAAACCGATGTTCAACACTATTTTTATATAAAAACAGAAAGTTTAATAGGCATAATTGCTCTCTGGGGAGTGCCGTGTGGTCTTTGCTTAATTCAATACATGTCTATTCATTCATCTTGAAAAAGCAAAAAAAAATTGACCACAATAAGTATAGATTGTTGCGAAGGATAAATCTGCACAGCTGGTTTGATTGTTATTATACATAAAGTATACTCTAATTCAATGATTATTCTAAGCATTAAACGATCATCTAACATTGAACCAGTTATTTGATATTTAACGTTTTATTTACAAACTGCTATTAAAAACTATCTGCAACTAAATTTGTACTTATTTATTCTCTGTCTGATAATGTCTGTAAATTCGATTATAAAAATTTAGGTATTTAAAATTGTTTCTTAATCTACTTTCATTTGACTAAGTCTATTTATATTGATCTATTAATATTGATATAAAACAATTTTTTTTTTATTTAATTTACTAGATTTGTTCACTTTAACTGATTAGATTTTATCAAATTTGAAATAGGTAAATAATGTGCTAAATCAGATTTGAAAACTAAATTCTAATAACAAGTCCATTTTAACCAAACTTTAATTTATTTGGAAAAAAATTGATAAAACATGTTACTTTTTTAATTTAAAATTATATTTCTTGCAATAATTTATCTTTTAATTAGAATTAAAATTTTTTTTTTAAATAATTTTAATCATTAGATTATTAGTTTAGCCTTTTTCTAATTTTTTTTTTTTTTTTTTCAATATATTTCTTAACAAATACAATTATAAGTTAATCAAATATATTATTTTTATATATTTTTTTAAATAATTTTATCAATTACTTTTACAACAATTTAATTATTCATTAATTTCTCTTTTACGATTTTGTTCTAATTTTGTTCTAATTTTTTTTGTTAATTATTATAAACATTGAGTATCAATTTTATATTAATCAAAATTAAAAATAAGCTAATTTGATTTTTTAAAAACTTACACATATTAAAATACACTTAAAATAAACAAAATGTTTGTGATTACATAAGTTTTATTTATAAAAACATGAATGTTTAAATAGTTTATATGATTTTTTAAAAATAAATCAATAAATATTTAAAATTATTTTATTATTTTTTTAACTATAAAATTATTATTTTTTTTTTTTTAGCTTATTAAAGTTTATTCTATCTAATGTATTGTTATAAATTTGATTTTAAAATTAAAATTATATCGAATTATCAAATTTATTTTTTATTTGAATTCTTTTATTGGTTTATATAAATTTTTAGTTCAATTTAGTTTAATTTTTTTTTAAATTAATTAAATTTTATATTTAAAAAAAAAAAAATTATATTTTAATTTTATTTTGATTCTGAGAATCGCAACTTTATAAATTTTTTAATTTTTTATTAAAATATTTTACATAAGATAATTTTATTGATTTAGTAAATCAACTTTAATTTTAGCTAATTTGTAAAAAATTATTTTGATTTATTTAAAAAATCGTTTTAGAGTTTTAAAAAAATTTAAAAACAAAAAAGCATGTGTTATGATGAAAATGATTTTGTATCTTTTGCAAAACTAGCTATTTTTACGCTTAAAATTTAAATTGTATTTTTGCAATAAAATGCGCATTTAAATTTTGTATAAAATTAGCATACAAAAAAAGGGTTTCAAATTTTAACTTTATTTTTTACTTGTCAAATCTTATTTTTTTTCTTGTAAATAAATATATATACTTTTTATTGTTTTTGCTTATTTGTTAAAATGTTTTTTTACAAAATATTTTTATCTTTAATTTTTCAGTAAATATTCAAAAACAGATTAGAAAATTGTTTTATTTTTTTTTTTTAGTTAAGGTGAATGCAAATTATTATTACGAAAAAAAACACAAAAAATACATTCCAATCGAACTGATTTTGAACCACAATTTTTGTTCATCTTTTTTGTTATTTGTAAACTAAATTGAACATTTTCTAGTTTTTGCATCTGTCATTTAATCAAATCAAAAAAAAAAATTATAGAATATCAAATAAGATAAAACTCATTATTTAACAATCAAAAACTAAAAATGTACAAGGCCTAAACTATTAACTTACAAACTATGTTTAGCAAAAGTTAAGTGCATGAAAATACAAATAAACATGTCATTGAGTTATCCAAATATTGTGATAAATATAAACTGTCATTTTTTATAGTTTGTTTACAAAATAAAGATTAATTTTTTATCGAACTAGTTTATAGTTGTTTTATTTTATAGTAATGAATTAAGGCAATCTGTTGAATTAATTTAAAATTTTCGTACAATTTCAATTAATTTTAACTACTTCTTTTAAGGCATTTTAAATCAACTACAAGCAGTAGAACATGGCCACAAACCTCCTCAGTTTATTCGAGAACCATCTTCGCACGTCTACTTCACTCATAATAGTAGTGTAACTGTTCATTGCATGGCATCAGGACATCCGGCGCCTAGCATCAGTTGGATGCGTAAAGGGGTCAACGGTGGTGTTCCGGTTGCTCGACTTGGTTCATTCATGTTAGATTCTGCAACATCCGGTTCAATAGGGTCTATTGCAAGTTTAGTGGAACAAAGACCTGATGGGTCGTTACTGTTGAACGCATTTCCGGTAGAACGTTTTCGCCAAGATGTGCATTCAAGCGTTTACTATTGTGAAGCAAGCAACAGTGTGGGTACAATCCGGTCTAGAGATGTTCACGTTAAAGCCTGTAAGTAACCAATACTGTTTCTTATCATTTTTTTTTAACCCTGACTTATTTTTTTTATTTCAATTCATTTGAATTTTTTTTCTTAAAATACATTGTTTTCTAGCTTGACCTTTTGTTTAAATCAAATAATTGTTTTGTTAGTTTTTGTTAAAAAAGAAATGAATTCTGTTAGTCATCAATGACAAAACAACATTTAAACAAGATCATCATCATTATGATCTTTATTATAATCTTTTCTATTTAAAAAGTAATTTTTTTTTTATTTTTTTTTATATTGTTCACTTGCTTCCGTATTTTTTTCTTAGTTTTATAGTTTAAGATGTTTTTTTTTGTTTTTTTTTTATAGTAATAGTTAATTATTTGCTTATTAAATGAACTAGTTTTTAAATAAATAATATTGCAGATTGATTTAAGGTTGCTTTGCTCTTAACTTTTCTATGTTTTTCTTATTTATGGGAGGTTTTTTAGTTATTTTTATCAATGCAAAAAAAAAAATTTTAAACAATTTTTTAATCAATGCATCAAAATTGACCTTTGACTTTTTTATTGTATGCAAACACTGGGAAAATATTAAAGTTTTTTTAAGTTTGATTTGAAATTCCAAAAAAAAAATAAGCATGATGCAAAAAGACAAAAAAAATGAAAAAATATGTTTAGGAATTTTCTGATTGAATACAAATAATACTTGAGTTTAATTAAGATGATGAACATTTGGTCAAAAGCAAATACTAATGATGTTGCTGCATCATAAGTGGCAAATGTTTTTATTATATTTTTTTTTTTTCTATTTGTTTTTTTTTTCTTATTTTTTTCAAAGCAATTGTTTGCTCAGCCTTGAAATGAACACTTGAACATGTGCTGATTATACGCCTATTTTTACTGTCCACTTGTACTTCCGATTTTAGTAGTTAAAATACAAATTTTTTTCAGTTTTTTTTTGCATTTTTATTCTTATCTTATTTTATTTTTATCTATTTATTTATTTTCAATCAAATTTAGAAGCTTTATTTTTTTATATTTTTTTTTATAGACGTATATCATTTTTATTTTATTTTAGTAATTTATTTTTTGTTAATACATAATCTATTAGAGACATTTAAAATTATTTATATATACAACTTTAAATTTATAAAAAAATCAAAATAATCAAAATTTTTTATTTTAAAAAAAAATTTATTCCAAATCTTAAAAAAATGAGTAAATATTATACTTATTAAAAAATTAAAATTTTTATAATTTATAATTAATTTATTTAAACTTTTATAATTATTTTATTAATTGTAGATGAAATAAAGAAAAAATTTAATACAATCAAATTTTTTATTTATGAAAAATATTTTTTATATGTTATTTTATGCTAAAATTTAAACTATATATTTTATTCAAAATTTATTCTATAATTTTTACCTAAATTAAAATATTTTAAATTAATAAAAAACTTTTTTTAATATTTTTAAACATTTTAAAATGTTTTTTGTTTTTTTGAATTTATGTTTATTTTATTATAATTAGGTTTATAAAACCATAAATTTTTCATTATGTTTATTAACTTAATTTTTGTAATACTCAAAAATTTAAATAATTTTTAAATTATTATTAAAAAATTTTCTTACATATTACAAACATGTAATTAATTAATAAATTAAATAAAAACATTGATAAAATATATTAAAAATTAATTTAAAATATCTATAAATTAATGAAGTAAAAATTTTTTTTTAAAATAATAATTAAATAATTATTTTAAAATTATTTCTAGTTTAAGAAGACAATATAAAGATAATACATTTTTTTATTTTGGTTAATTAACTTTTACTAGCTCTCATTAAAAATTTATCAACATTAGTTTAAAAATTAACAATTAAATAATGTTTAATGATTTGTACTAATTTTAAATTAAAAAATTAATATTTGATTAAAAAAATTTACTGATTGAAGTAATTTTTATTAACTTACTCTAATCTATCAAAAATTTGTGTTGATGCTCAATCCATAAATGCATCATTAAATTTTATGCTTAAATAATTTTAAATTTTTTGTTTTTATAATTAAATAGTATTGGATTAAATTGCTTTTATAAAGCATTTTAATTAATTTTAATTAATAAAAATTTAATAAAATAAAAAAGAAATTTAATTATATTATTTTTGATTAATAAGTAAAATTTAAATAAAAATACCTTTAAGATTATTATTAAAGAATCAAATATTATATAAAATTAAATTTTTTTTTTAATTTATGATATTATAAAAAATTATTTTAATTTTACATTAATATTATTTGTAAATTATAAAGTAGATTTTTTTATTAAGATATATATTCACATTAAAAAAGATATTAAAAAGTTAAAATTAAAAACTCAGAAATAGTTTTTTTTTTTAACTTTATTAAGATTGTAAGTCCTTAAAATTAGTTGTGAAGTGATTAAAATTGATTTGATTTTATGTTATGAATAGTAAATAAAATGATTTTTTAACTTTTATATTATAAGTGATCAGTAATGTAACTTGAGGTTTATAGTTTGCTATCTAGCACTATATTTCATTGTTTGATAAAAGATGTTAGTTCTTTTTGTTTATTAAACAATGATATATTTATATTAAGTTAATCAGTGCTGAACTTTTACACATATAAAAATATTATATTTATATAATATAGATTAAAAAAAACATAGAGTATTTTAATCATATTAAAAGTATATTTAAAGTATAGTAAAATTATTTAAAAATAAATTATTTGTTTTTAAATTAAATTGTCATTTTATCACTTTTACTGTTAAGTTTAAATTTATTGGTCGTTTTTATTTCAGTTACAGCTTTATAAAATATTTATTACACAGAATTTTTATTATATAGTATAGTTAACTATTATATTATTTATTCAATTTTAGTTTGATTTTATTAACTCTATGTTTATTATTATTTACAAATGATTAAACATAAAAGATAATTCAATATTTAATGTATGTTAAATAAGGATATTTATTTTTTTTGGAAATAATTAAAATTTAATAAATTAAAAAGTCAAATTTTTTTTTAAATTAAACTTAATAAATTTTGTAATGTGGAATTTTTTATTTTTATATTTAACTATTTAGGCAAAATAAACTACCTTAAACATGTTCAAATTAAAATAATGGTGATTTAAAATTCTTAACTGATTACTGTTTAATCTGTGGGAAGGTCAAACAAATTTAAATTTACCAAAAATTAATCACCATTTGTAACATTGAAATAAAATTTTTTTTGAAAATAATTTAAAGAACAGATGGATTAAGAAGATATTTTAAGTGAATGGTATAAATTTGTTTTAACTCAAATAAACAATTGAACAGATTATCAAATTTTTTTTGCCACGAGTTAGTATTTCCTTAAAGTAATTTTGATTTAAAAAAATGGGCGTTTTAAACGGCCGTGATTTAAATGTTTAATGTGAAAATTGGACAAAGTGAATAAGATGCGTTTGTTAAGAAAAGATGTGGCCACCCTTTAAGGCATTGAGTCATCAATGATTGGCTCGCTAGTTAAAGCTAGTTTAAGTTGGGTTTTGCTTATGTTGCCGCCTACAAGTTTCATTTTTAATTTTGTTTTTACCTTTTTGCTCATTTTCCTGCATGTATTTATTTTCAATTTTTTTATTCAAGTTTTCATTTATATGCATTCATTTTGATTTCAATAGTATTTTTATCTTATTTTTTTTTTTTAATTTTTTTTCTTTATTTTTTCTCTATATTTTATTTTTGTCATTTTAATGTAAAACGTGCTTTCATTTTACTTAGTCTTATTTTTTGCATTTGTTTTCACTTTTTCATTTTAACTTTAGGATTTAGAGGGCCAAATTTTTTATTTTATTATTTTTTTTTGATAATTTTATTTGCGGTTTTTCTGTTAAATTTTTTTTTTTCTGTTTTTTATTTCACCTTTAAATAAAAAATATATTTTTTAACACATTTTTTTGCGTTTATTTTGTCGTTTTATAGTATTTTATATTATTTTTTAATATTTTATTTTTAATTTTTTTTTAAAAATTATTATTTTAATTCACTTTTAAAAGTTTTTGTTTTATTCATTTTTTAAATTTTTGTAACATTAGTTAAATGTCTATATAAAAAATTATTTTATTTTTGATTTTAAAAAACATTTTAAATTTTATTTACTATTTTAATCTAGTTATTTAGTTTTTATGGCAATTATTTTATATATAAAAAAAAAAATTGTAAAATACAATGAGAATTTAAATTTTTTAAAAAAAAATTTTTTTATATTTAGAAATATTTTAGTTTTATATAAACGATTCTTAAAATTAATTTTAAATTTAATTTTTTATTAAACACTTTTGTAAAATTAGTTAAATTATTTATTTAAATATTTTTAATAATTTAGTATATATAAATGTCACTTTGCAATGTATAAACGTTTTTATAAAAACTAGCAAATATTTTGTACTGTTGATTAGGTTATTCATTAACTTTAGATACTAAATAAAACTTAAGATACGTGACTTAGTTTATAATTTAGTAAAAAAAAAATTGAATTGGAATTTTAGTTATATTTTGCTATATTTTACCCACCTATTAAAAAAAAAATAATTTAAATAATTTTTTTTATGTGATGAATGCATATAGGTAATTCAAAATTTTGCTCATTTCTTTTCAAAATTCAAAATTTAAAATCCTATTTTTTTTATTCAATAAACTTGCGTTTTTGAAAAAAATAGCTGATATAGAAATATTTTTATTTAATTTGTAATTTATTTTAAATAAAGAATTCAAAATTTAGATTGATTTAGAATTGGAATAAAATTGCGCATCAAAAATAAAACTAAAAAATTACTGATAAATGGAAAATATTTACTATAAAAAATAAGTAAATGATAAAAAATCATGAATAAAACTGTTCATCTTAATAATGAAAAAATAAGAAGACAAAAGGCTCTATTTAATCTAATATATGCGATAGACATTGTAAATGACTTTTTCAAACGCGAATCACTTTGTATACTAGCATTGCTAACATTTGTTTGCATAGCTATTAATATATATTCATATATGCCATTGCATTGCTTTAAATATTTTGCATATATACAATTAATCTTAGATTTTATATATGTTTTTTTGTGTGAATAAAGTTAAATAATATAAAAGGTCTTTGTTTGCAAAAAAGTTCAGGCTATCCTGAACTTGGTGCTTGGTGTTCTCATTTCTCATTAGAAAGGCGTATACAGAGCAATTATAATTAATATTCAACGCACATTTGCAAAAAACATCCATTTGTGCTTCTAGTTTTTGTACCGTGATTTTACATGATTTTTGTGTCTATTACGTACCCTTGCACTTTAACCATTTAATTCATTTCCACTTGTCCCCACTTGTTCCCTTTATTTCTACTCATCTTCACTCATCATTTTAAGTTTTTTTAAAAACAATCCAATCAAAAAATAAATAAATATTCAAAAGAAACTTAGAAAATGACAAAATTTTTTGAAATAAAAGATATAAAATTTTTTTCTTATTTTTCATTAAGTTGATTTTTAAAAACGATTTTTCATCGGTTTTAAATCTAAGTTTGATGTTTAGTGATTTTACCGTTATTCCGCCCTATTTTCTTTTTTTATTATTATCACTGTTATATTACTAGTCAAACACTTTAGCCTAGTTATGCATCTAATGTGCCATTTATGCTAATTTAATACAACTAAATCTCCGACCTTTCTCATATTTTATACTAATTTAAAATTTTTAAAATTGTGTTGATTTGTTTTGTCACATGTCTTTTACACTTGATTTGAATTTAATCATCTTATTAGTTTCGATATTTTATTAAAATAATTATAATTTTTTTTTAATAATAAATAAATTAAAATTTAATTAAATTTGTTTAATTTTTTATTTTTTTTAAATTAAAAATCAATTACTTTTAATTAAAAAAAAATTATTTGGTAATTAAAATAGTTTTATTAGTTTTATATATTTAAAAATTATCAAACATCACTAGGAAACCATTTAAATTTTACCTGCTTATAGAAAATTTATTAACAATTTAGGAATTTATAATTACTTTTAAACTTAAATTAAATTTAAATTGTTTCTTTATAGGTGTTAACATTATTTTGTTTTTTCTTTATTAAATGAACATTTATTTTAAATAATAATTTTTTTTGTACATTTAATGTTAAAATATCAAATTGGTTAAACTAAAACATGTCAAACAGATGTAATTTAATGTTATTTAGTAAAGCCATTTTAAAAATAAAAATTCATATCCATCAATTGATGACAGTTTAAGGTGTTTAAAACTAGATGTTAAAATTTGATTTAACTATTTCTAAATTTTTTGATCCATAAATTTTTGACCCTTAACAGTGCTAAATTAAACAAGCTGAAACACTTATTTTACATGTCAAGTTAATCATATATTTTAAAGAATAGTTTTATTTATTAATTTTTTTTTTTATTTGTATATAAATTTTCAATTAAAAATAAAATTTTATATTGGGTTATTTTTTAATTTGTAGTTAAAAATTGTAGTTTTTTTTTCAAACGTTTACTTTTAATATTAAATAATTTTTGTTAAAGTTTTTGTTTTTCTTATTTAAATAACATCAAATATTTTTTTCATTTGGGTAAAATGTATCAAATAGTTTACATGTCAAAATATTCTTTGATCTTTTTTTTTATAAGTGAACATTATAACATTTTAATTTTTTCTATTTATACTTATTTTTTTTTAAATATAAATAAACTATTATAATAATAATTTATTTAAAGTACGATGATTTGTTAATTTTAAAATATATTATTCAATCAATAAGAAGTATTTTTTAAAAAAAAAATAATTTTTTTAATTTTTTTTTTTTATGTGCTAAAGTATATGGTATAATGCCAAATAGATAACTATTTATCGACCCTTTTATAGTCGGTATATAAGGATCTATGTCTCATTTACTTAGTAAGTTTTAAAAAAAGTTTTATAAGTGAGTAGTGAAATTAGCTGAGAATTCTAATTCGAACAAGGTGTAAAGGATAGTCTTGTAGGTAGATGCGTAAAGACTGAGTTGTATTTTCAACTGTAAAGTCTGGCATGTAAACCTGTACTAGCACTAGACTATTAATCTTGACTTTGACGATAGATAGCTATGACTACTAGTTATATAACTATCTGAAGATGTAACCTAAAGGTCATATAACCAAATTACTTTTATATATGAATATTTGATTTTGTCTAGACTTAGTATCCTAACTGAAATAAACTTACACATTTGTATATGGATTATATAAAAGTATAAGAAAACTTCGACCTTTACCCTTCTAATTTATATTAGAAGAGTAGACAAGTTTGGAATTGATATTGAGACAGAATTGAGGACTTCACTTGAGCAAAAAACCTTATTTAAGAAGGGATCCAATATAATTTCAAAAAAAATTAAAAATCAAAATTTGATTACTTGTAGTGTCTAAGTTCGTGGTTAATTCTATGACTAATAGTATCACAGATCAGAGATCCGAGACTTCGTCTGTGGCATCCCAACCAATTGAACATTTTGAAATTAAATATTTATTTTTGTAGTTTCATTTAAAAAATAAAAAATAAATATTTAAAAAATTAAAGAAATTAATTATTTTTTTTTAACTTCTAATTTATTTTATTAAATTTAAACTTAAATAAAAAGAATGTGAATATTTTGTAAAAAAAAAAAATATTTTTAGGTTATAAGTATAGGTTTATAATTTTGATGTTTAGATTTTTTTTTAATTTTATAAATTAGTGCAAAAATATAATTTTAAATTATATTTCTGAGTGAATACAATATATACTTACTAGTAATTTATAAAATAGAATAAAGTAAACATAAATTGTTTAATTTAGTATTCTTAATTTAGTAGAGAAAAATATTTTATCAATAACTTATCGATATTATAATTTTATAATAATTCATAAAATTTAATGTCTTAAAAATCAAAAATTTTATTCTAATAAAAGTAAAAATAAAATATTTTTTAAATCATTTATAATTATGTAGCAAATTATTGTTTTAAATTATTAAAAGTCCTCTCAATACGATCAAATCGTACTGCAAGATTTAAGTATCCCTTAGTACGATTACATAGTATCGCAAAGCTAGCTCTAGTAGATAAAAAAGCGTCTTAACAATACAGATACGTTTCCTTAGGCATTTTAGATTGGTATTGCAGTAAAAAAATGTAAAAGGCTTATAACAGTTCTTAAGACATACATAGATATATTATATTGGGGTTTTGAAGAATAGCGCAAAAAAAAATTTAGTTATAAAAGTCCACCTAAGTGTAAATAAATAAAAAGATATCATAAAATTAAGAGTTAAGTGACACAAATAAGACGTTTGGCAAGTAAATGTGAATTTTTTGGGTTAAGAGTTATGGTCATCCATTCAGCAGATGGGTTTGCGAACATCTGATGATTTGAGAACAGCGTTACTCGACTACAATTAGTAAAAAAGGTTTATCATTTTTTTTTGTTTGTTAAAGTTTGACAGGAAAACAAGAAACTTGCTCAGGGTTTTTAAAAAAACTGAATTGAAAATTGTAAAAAATACGACATTCTAGATTTGTAATATTTCAATTATAATTAAAAAATATTTTGTTTCGATTAAAACAAAAATTATTTATTATTTTATTTTTTAAGAAATTTAAATAATTTAAATTTTGTGTTGTTTTATATTCCAAAAAATTTTTTATATTTTAAATTATTTAATGACTAAATAAAAATATTGAACTTTTATAATTAAAATTCAATAAAATGGTTTTTATTTTAATAATAATTTAATGTTAAATTATTTTAATATTTTTTACTTTATAAAAATTTCACAATATATTTAATATTTAATTTTAATTTAAATTGTACAGAAAAATAATTTTATGTTATCTGAAAGTTAAAAAAATTTAAAACTATTGATTATAAAGTGTTAAAAAGGATTGACCTTGTCAAATAGCTGTTAAGTATTAAGCATTGTTATTGTGTTAATTTGTTAATCAAATTTTTTTTTTAATTAAATTAATTTGAATAAGATTTAGTTTGGCTTAATATATCAACAATTTAATCTATCAAATCAATAGGATGCGGTCAACTGGATTATTTTATAATTTTATTTAAGAAAAAACGTTATAACTGAATAAAACTAAGATCATTTAAAACCTGGTCTTGGCATCTGGTTATAATTTTTACTAATGTTTTTTTTTTTATTTTTCCATCTTTTGTTCCTCACATTTTTTTTTATTTTGCTTTTCACACTTTAATATTAACAATTCCTCTTATATGCACTTCTAACTTTTTTTGCAAAAAAATAGAATTAATGAAAAAATTCCTAAATAAACATATAAAAAAAAAGAAATACACTTTTACAAAAATTTATGAAACTTTTTATTTTGGAATCTAAACCAGCAATATATAATTTTTTTCAATTTGTATGTATACATCTTATAGGGAACATCGAATAGTGTAAGTAGCAAAAATAAAATAAAAAAAAAAAGGATAAGAGTTGTATTTAAGTTGCTGCACGAATGAAAGAGATATTGCCAGTAAATGTGATTCGGATGAAGAGTCAAAACTGTCCCAATTCTAAACAACTTCAAGTCAATCACGCTTAAATGTACAAGCAAATGATTGTATGTTGTTTACTTAATATTTCTATTTTTAAGTTTTTTACATTGCAAGATTTACCATATGTTTACTTTTTATTTAACACTTGTTTCACTATCTTAGACATTGGTAAATTTGTGGTTCAAAATTACTTTTTATTATATTTATTGAAAATTGTAGTATTTTTTTAAAACTCGACAAGTTAATAAAAAATATTATTAATAAACTTAATTCTTATCATTTAATTGCAAATTCCTTATCATTTTTTCACACTTAATTAAAATGATGATCAATGTGTTTTTTCCTATTATACCTTTCTATACTTTTTTATACAATATTTTATCATTATTTTATCTATATCATTCTTCTGTCTTTCAGTTCTCTATTATTTTTTTGTTTTAACTAAGTCATTTTTGTTAGTTTATTTTCTTGATTTTAAATAAATTTTTTTTTAAATTATTTAAAAAATTATTTTTTTAATTTTTTTACTTTTAGAGTTAATTTTGTTTTAAAAAGTTAATTTTTTTTTTGTTTTTTCAATTAGTCTAAAATTTATTAGATTGTTAGATTTTATTAGTTTTTAACTTATTTTTTATTTAATTAAAACAATAAAATTAAATTTAAAGTTATCTTAATAAATTAATCAAATATTTTTTTAAACTTTAAATTTTTATTTGATATAACAAAAACACGAATAAACTTTTATTTTTTTATTATTTAATAATTTATAAATATAAATTATTATTTAATCTTGTTATGACTAATTGCGTAGATTATATAAAATTGAATCATTAACAAAGATCAATTTTATATATTTTGTCTTTAATGAAAAAAAATAAAAAAAATTAAACAATAGTTACAAAATTTTCTTAAAGTTAATTTTCAAATTAGTCTTGTTCATTTAATAAATTTAATTATATAATTGAATTTATCATTGCTAAGTATTACTACGTGAGTTAAAATTTAAATTACTTTTTACTAACTATTAAATAAAGTTAAAATTAATTACAATTTATGGTATAAAAATTTTTTAAATTTTATTTTACATTTTAATAGTTCATTACTTTTTTATTTTGGTGATGAACAAATATTAATTTGTAGTCAATATTTATTATTTTTTTTTAAATATAAAATTAATAGTTTTATTTAATTACATTTTATTTTAAAAAAAGTATTTAAATCTTTTTTTAATTATAAATTTATTTTTTAATAATTTTAAAGCTATTTATAAGTGGTAAAATCATTAAAAATCAAATTACCTGACTAAATATAAAATAAACCACGAAACATAAAGTTTTAGCTTGTTTACATAAGAAATAAGTGCAAATTAGTTGAAGTTTGAAGTTTATTTATTTTAACAATCGATTGAAACCAATATTGTTTGTCCAATAATTTTTTTTTTTGCTTGAACTAATATATTTATAGAATAGTAAATAATAATGCTATTTGCATCAATTTTATTGTTGCTAGATCAGCATTACTTGTTTTTAATCACTTCAGTTATTGACATATAAAGTCTTAAAAAAAGCTTATTAATGTTTATGCATCTGTTTTTAAATATTATATTAATCAAATTTAAAGTAGTAATCAATAAACCTACAAAGTTATTAAATTTAGATAAAAATTAAGTTTATATTTTTCAATTAATAAATTTTGAAAATTTTTTTTTTTACAAAGAATAGTTTAATATAAGCCTTTACTCAATTGGTAAAATTGGTGATTAATAAATGTTGATTTAATGTTTACTATAAAAGAAATCTGTTAAAGCATCTACAAAACAAATAATAAGTTAAACATTGTTCATAAAAATCTGTCTTATTTTGCTTTTTACTTTTTAATAGTATCTTTAATAATGATAGCAGACTATATTTGACTTTACTCATATCAAAATAATCATATTTATTTTTTTTTATTTTATTTATTTTTCTGTCTTTTATTTATGATGTATGTTTGATCAAGTATCTTTGCTTTTTTATTTGCAAACTTTTTCTAACGCCTTAAATTTGTTTTGATGATTTCATCGATTGTGTAAAAACTACTCTTTTACTATTTACATTAATTTTACTTTATCCATATCAAAATCATTTTTTTTTACTGATCGAATTTCACACTTATATAATAAAAAAAATATATGTATTTATTTCAAATTATTTTTTTGAATCTTTTTTTTTGTTAAACTATATATATTTAGTTTAACATTGTATTTTTTGTTCATATTTTTTTTTATGTCTGTATATTTGAAATTAATTAACATAAAAATTAAAATTTTGTTATTACATCATTAAAATTTAATCAAAAAAAAAAAAATAATATATTTAACTATTTTTTTTTATTTTATTTATTAATTTTATTTAATAAT
Source organism: Pyemotes zhonghuajia (assembly GCA_025170145.1). NCBI lineage: Eukaryota > Metazoa > Arthropoda > Arachnida > Trombidiformes > Pyemotidae > Pyemotes > Pyemotes zhonghuajia. Next base: position 12,105,462 of record CM045845.1, read on the forward strand.
TTATTATATAATTTAACTTATTATAATTACTTAAAAATTAGAATTAAATGAAATAATGAAAACTTATTTATAATGAATTTAAAACGAATAGATCATTAATATTTTTAATATAAAATTTCTTTAATTTGCAAATAAATTTTTTTTTTTTGATTTTATATATTTTATTTATTTTTATTTGATTACGTAACATAAATTATTTTTAAATTTATAAATTATTTGTGTGTTAAGACTGTCTAAATTTGATAATAAAAGTTATTATAAAAATATTTTTTATACAAAATTAAGAATTTTTATAAATGCAAGAAACCTTGAACCTTAAATAAAACAATCGTCTCATTATGTAATTAATAAATTTACATTTTTTATGTGATATCAGATATTAAATATTAACTAAAAAATGTTCATAGTAAATAAATTTAGAATTTATTTTATATATTCTAATTGAAATGAAAAAAAATTTAATATCTTTATAAAATTAAATTTATATTTATTATTATTTTTAAATAAATAGTGATATATATATATATTCATTTAATAAGTTAGAATAAAAAAATAAATTTGTTGGTTTTAGATTAAATTTTTAAATTATAAAATAAAAAAATGTTTAAATATTTTATATAACGTTTTATATTTGTTTAACAGTTTGTGATTCATTTTAATTTGTTATTTCTTATAAATAACATTAATTTATATTATTCTATTGAATTTTTTTTTTTTGTTTATTATAATAATTGTAAAGATTTATATAAATTTAACAAAATATTAAAACATTAATAAAAAATGTAAATGCTTTTTTTTAATTATAACTTTTTAACAATTAAGAAAATAAAGCACTCAATTAAGATGATTTTGATGTTGTTTTTATATAATGATGTTTAGTGTTATTAAACTTAACGTTTTGAAATATAAACTTGTAATTATTATCTTATTTTTAGCAATATTCAATGAATGGATAAATAATTTTCAAAACTCAGAAATTTTTTTTTTTTTTTTTTGACTATTATATTAAAAAAAAACATTTTATAATTGAATTCATTTATTATAATTGAATTAAAGTTCAAATTTAGAATAAACAAATTAAATACAATTTATCATTGATAAACTAAAATTTTCTCTAAATTTTTTATAAAACCTAGTTTAATTTAACATTTAATCAAAATGATATTTTCAAGATTTACTAAAATAGTGCTTAAAAATAAATTTAAATTATTATTTATATATATTTTTTAAACAAAAAATAGATTATTTAGATTAACTTTTTTTTTTATTCGGAAATAATTACTTTTAAAACTTAAATAAATAAAAGGATACTAAAAAAATTATTTGTTTTAATGTTTTTTTAAAAGAAAAAAAAATCAAATAAAAATATTAATAATAATTAGCTAAAATTAAATAAAATTACATTTAAATAAAAATCAATTTTCAAAATAATATTTGCTAAAAAATAATTTTTTTCTTTTAAAAAAAAAATAATTGAAGCAAGTAATGATTATCTAAAAATGAATGAGCTATGAACACATAAATACTTTATTAGTATTAATAATAATATTGCTTTTATACATAGAAGGAATAAATGATTTTAATAGATGAAAATTATAAAAAAAGTGTAAATAGTCAAAAATTTAGTCAAAATTTGCTATTTAAAAAAATTGTCTAAAAATTTATATTACATAAAATTTTTACAATAATAATTCTAACGTTTTATTTTGTACCAATATTTTTCAAAATTATAATTGTTGTAAATGGATTTTTACAATAATTGAAATCACGGTGACCTTCACGTTAGAGAGAAAAGAGTATCAAGTGAGAGAGAGAGATAGCTGAGTATTAGAGTTAGGTAACAGATTTAAAGGAGCACAGCGATGCAGAGCGTATCGACTTGATGACTGTAAGAGTATCGGAGTCTGGATAGCGCGTTCCCGTGTGCTAGCCTGTCGGAGGAATGTTAGCCTAAGCTTAATATCAGTCTCTGAACACTGAGAAAATTCCGCTAAGAGAAGTTGTCTGTGACAATTATGATATCCCTTTGTAGTAAAGCGCGTAAATACTGAGAAAGTTGTCTGTGACAATTATGATATCCCTTTGTAGTATAGCGCATAAATACTGAGAAAGCGAAGCGAGCATCATGAAGCAAGCTATGCTGCGTGCTAAGCTATGCTAAGCGAGTTCAAGCTATGCGAGTGCTATAATATTAATGCGAGCAATTGAAACATTAATATATTAGTATCAATCCTAAGGAAAAGCAAATGAACAGAGAGTATAAGAAGCGAGACGCGCAAGATAATAAAAAGATAGTGAATTTGTTATGGTAGTGATACGAGACTATCGAAATCTGTATAACCATTTTTGATTTTTAAAATAAAGAGTACGATCTCACTGAGACCGTCATTCACAGGTGTCCTTCTTTATTCCCGAACTCTGAGTAGTAAATTTATATTTGCTACATTTTTGGCGCCCGAACAGGGACATTTAGAGTGACAACTGTGACCGACGGTCAAATTTGAGTAGTACTAGTCTTTGTCCCTTCTTAAAACGAATCCATTCTTGTCAACTTCACATGGACAATTTAAGAACAAATACCACCATGGGAGAGGAAAATCCCAACTCTGAGAGAGCAACCATCACTCCTGAGTTGGATTCAGTAAGATTTCATCACCCATTAACTAACTCTCTTACTTCCGAGATGAAGGATTATATGAGGTCTATTGTCCGAAGTTACTTACGGAGACAACAGACTTTCAACCAAACTGGAGCTGATCAAACGTCTATCTTTGATGTTCCCATAGAAGAAAATCTTTTTCCTCCCATTCCATCACCTTTTGTACAGATGATGAATCCAAGTATCACCAGGTTTCACGGAGACAAAAAGGAATTAGACTCGTTCATAAGAGAGGTAGCAAGGGTGAAGGAAGGATATCAAATCAGCGACCATGACGCTCTTCTGACCTTACCCTCGCTATTAAAAGGACCAGCGGCTGTTTGGTGGAAGTCAATCGAACCAACAATCCACACTTGGCAAGACGCTCTGCGTATGCTAAAAAGACAGTATTGTCTGTTTCGCCCCGCTTATAGAATTGCCTACGAAATCACAAACTATGAGCCGGTGGGTAAGAGTGCTTGTGAAATTGTGTTAGAACTACAAACCAAGTTCAACGAATATGAACGAGAAGGAGTCAGGTTACCGCTTCCATTTCAACTTGATCACATCTTTAACCTCTTTAATTCCCCGACTCAAAGAGACGTTCCTAGGAACAGTTTCCGCAGTTATGACCAACTTCTCAGTAAGATCGAGACATTGGAAGAGATTTTGAAACAAAAGGAATGGAAAGAGCGAAGTTCGGCCCGAACCCAACATCGTAGGTGGGATCGAGACTCTGAATACCCGAGAAGGGACCGACGAAGTTATGACCATCGTCAACGTCCATCTAGGAAACCAACATCTTCTCACCAAACGCAGTGTTACAAGAACGCGCTACCGTCCCCAGCATCTCCTACTCCAAAAGCAACTGTGCGAAAAGATGCTACAACCGATTCCCTAGCAACCTACATCAGATGCTTCCATTGTAAAGAAAAAGGACACAAGTCCAATGCCTGTCCTAAGAAGACTGTCGAGGTAAAAGCCGTGGAAGTCCAAGAGTCCACTGGAGACCCATACGAGGGTATTACCTCAATTTTCTCCGCACAACTGTCATACGCAGAGGACCTGGAAGCTGCTAATAGATTTTTTGTAAAAATTAAAGTAAATAACGTCGAGACCTTAGCTTTGGTAGATTCAGGAGCTACTAACACCTTTCTAACCAAATCTTTTTATAACACCATCAAAAAGGCAAAAGATCAGCCAGAATCGAGATTGCTAACCTTAACACAAGTTAAAACAACAGAACACATCTTCGAAGCGCAGGTGGACACACTCGAGATCGTAATTGGAGGACGCAAGTTCAAAACATTAGTTGGGATCATCCAGACTCCTATCAACATCCTTGGAATGGATTTGATTACAACTATGAACGTAGACTTCGATTTCTGCAAACAAAGTTGGAAGTTTCGGGATTCCAACCTAAGGTACCCACTAACACCGGAGCGTACCTATCGAGTACAAACCTTGGCACTAGATTCAAAACCAAAGGATATGGACAACAACATCTGGTCCATCCTAAACAAGTTTAGTCAAGTCAGTGCTAAAAGTGGTCCACCAACTTTCCTTATCGAGCACAAGATCGTACTGAGTAAGGATAGTTTTCCAATTTCTCTAACACCATATCGTATCCCCTTCAAGTACCGGGAGGATGTAAGGAAGCAGATCGACGAAATGTTAGAAGAAGGAGTTATTGAAGAAAGCCAAAGTCCTTGGGCCTTTCCGTTAGTAATTATTCCTAAAGACAGTGGAAAGTTACGGTTGTGTGTCGACTATCGTCAACTTAACAACATTACGGTCGCCGACTCTTTTCCACTACCACACTTAGACGAATTACTTCAGCTAGCGACTCCTTCTACCTTCATCTCTGTCCTTGATTTAACTAGTGGTTACTAGCAGGTTCCTATGGACAAGGAAGATCGTGCAAAGACGGCATTTATTACTCCATGGGGGTTATACCAGTACAACCGAATGCCCTTTGGCCTTAAGAACGCACCTGCTACGTTTCAACGTATGATGAATCATGTACAACAGGAGTTAATGAAGGAAACCGACGGAAATACACCTGTAAAGATCTTAGTGTATCTAGATGACATTATCGTATTATCTGGAAATTACGAACAACACCTTTCAGACCTAACTCGCGTTTTTCAAATTCTAATCAAATATCATCTAAGGATTAAGTTAGAAAAATGTCAGTTTATGTGCCGAGAAGTTAAGTATTTGGGACACTACATTACTCCTCTAGGAATTAAGACTGACCCAAACAAGATTGCAGCCATTGTCAACTGGAAGGTTCCTGGAAACCCCAAACAGGTACAACAATTTCTGCAGACCTGCTCTTGGTACAGGAAATTTGTGCCTCGTTTTTCCGCAATTGCGCGTCCTCTTAGTAACTTAACCAAAAAGGACACCAATTGGCGATGGACTTCTGAAGAGCAGAAGGCATTTGATCGTTTGAAGACCCAATTGACAACCGCCCCAATTCTTGCACAAGCGAACCTTCAAGATAAATTTCTAGTATATGCGGATGCCAGCGCTTATGCTATTGGAGCTGTCTTGTGCCAGGAACAAGGCAACATCGAACGCACCATCGAGTACGCAAGTAGACTTCTAACACCTGCTGAACGAAATTACTCAACCACCGAGAGAGAGGCCCTTGCTGTCATCTGGGCTCTCAATGAAAAGTTCCGTCATTACGTGGAAAGTTCCGAAGTGGTCGTATACACGGATCATCAGGCTTTGACGTGGTTGATGAGTTTAAAATCACCAACAGGACGTTTAGCCCGCTGGACGTTGAAACTGCAACATTTCAATCTCGCGATCAAATACAAGAAAGGAGCCGAGAACGTTGTAGCTGATGGACTATCAAGACCACCTATCGCCGAAACCTTCATTGCCACTTTAATTACCAATGGAATGGTATTTGGCCGAGTCCACATCAAGGTATTACGTGAATCTCAACTCGAAGATCCTGACTTGAGAAAAATCATCGAGGTATTAGAACACCCGAAGGCCCACGACATAGAAGTAAGCTCCTACGCCAACCTAGGCTACTTCATGTGTAATCGAATCTTGTATCGGTACTATCTTAACGAAGAGGATGATTCTGGTCAGATTGTCGTACCCCGAGCTATGGTTAATGACATTATCAAAGAGTTCCATTCGTCCGCTTGGGCAGGACATTTTGGAATTGAGAAAACTATACATCGAATCTCACTAAGATTTTTCTGGCATCATCTACGAAGAGATGTTATTGCGTTTATCAAGCAATGCCCTGAATGTCAACGTTTCAAATCAAAGAATTTACCACCAATACATGCTTTGATGACGCGTGGACCGCAACAAAAATTTGAAAGTATAGCTGTTGACCTAATTGGACCCTTACCATCTGGACCAAAAGGTCAGACAAACATCTTAGTGATCGAGGATTTGGCAACCCGATACACTATTTTGACCGCATTAAAAGAGGCCTCCGCCGTAAAAATCGCTTCAATTATTATTAAAAATATCTGCTTAGTATTCGGGATTCCAAGACGGATAATTTCAGACAACGGACCACAATTCGTAAGTCAAATTATGGAATACCTGGCTAAACAATTGAGGATTAAGCAAAGCTTCACACCTGCTTACCATCCGCAAGCTAATCCTGTTGAGCGAAAAAACCGAGACATCAAAGTAAGGTTAAGCATCTTATGTCACGAAGACCATACGAGTTGGCCTAACTTCCTTGCTTTAACGCAATTCTCGCTTAACACTTCCGAAAATAGAAGCTTAGGATTCAGCGCGTGTCGACTAATGTTTGGTTTTGAACCTCGAACATTGCTAGACATTACCTACGATCATCGACCGATCTCTGATCCGGAAGTATTCATTCCGCACATTACACCAATGTTGGAAGGAATGGAACGTCTTCTCAAGGAAGCCGTACAACATGCTCAACCTAACGAGGTTACAAACTGCCAAAAGGTACCCACGTATGAACCCGGAGATTTAGTTTTGGTAAAAAACCATCTTTTGAGCGATGCCACTAAGGCTTACACCCGTAAGTTTGGTACGAGGCAGGATGGACCATACAAGATTGTCCGTAAGCTATCCCCAGTATCTTATGAAGTTGCATTAGCCCACGATCCAACTTCAGTTATTCCAAAACTCCATGTAAGTGAGCTTGTGACATATCATCCCCATGGCGAATCTGGTGATCAACCTTACTATGCTCGACGAAAGAGAGGTAGGCCAAAGAAGGTCGAAAGTCTCCCAGAACCGTCCGCCAAACGACAACGAGGTCGCCCCCGAAGAATTAACTCTTAAAAATCCGTATACGAGCAAAACGCAAGCGCATAACTCTTAATGTTTCGCGAAAATTAATAAATTCTGAGCAAGTAGAACTGCTAAATGCATTTGTAAGCTTTTAACCCACAACTTTGTATTATGGCCCACTTTCTTGTGACTTTGGCTGGTCAGGAGACCAAGCGAAGTCAAGGGAGGGACTGTTGTAAATGGATTTTTACAATAATTGAAATCACGGTGACCTTCACGTTAGAGAGAAAAGAGTATCAAGTGAGAGAGAGAGATAGCTGAGTATTAGAGTTAGGTAACAGATTTAAAGGAGCACAGCGATGCAGAGCGTATCGACTTGATGACTGTAAGAGTATCGGAGTCTGGATAGCGCGTTCCCGTGTGCTAGCCTGTCGGAGGAATGTTAGCCTAAGCTTAATATCAGTCTCTGAACACTGAGAAAATTCCGCTAAGAGAAGTTGTCTGTGACAATTATGATATCCCTTTGTAGTAAAGCGCGTAAATACTGAGAAAGTTGTCTGTGACAATTATGATATCCCTTTGTAGTATAGCGCATAAATACTGAGAAAGCGAAGCGAGCATCATGAAGCAAGCTATGCTGCGTGCTAAGCTATGCTAAGCGAGTTCAAGCTATGCGAGTGCTATAATATTAATGCGAGCAATTGAAACATTAATATATTAGTATCAATCCTAAGGAAAAGCAAATGAACAGAGAGTATAAGAAGCGAGACGCGCAAGATAATAAAAAGATAGTGAATTTGTTATGGTAGTGATACGAGACTATCGAAATCTGTATAACCATTTTTGATTTTTAAAATAAAGAGTACGATCTCACTGAGACCGTCATTCACAGGTGTCCTTCTTTATTCCCGAACTCTGAGTAGTAAATTTATATTTGCTACATAATTTACAATATAAGTTATTTTTTTTTTTAGGTTTTTATTTGTTTTTTAATTTTCTAAAGTTAGCAGTTTATAGACTTTTATTTACAATTAATTTTCATGTTTTTTTTATATTTTAATTTTATTTTATCAATATACTTATTAGATTCTTTTATAATTTTTTACATATTTTATATATTGCTTTTTTTTATTTATATTAATTGTTATCATATATTTATATAAGAAAAAAAGTATATTTTTTTTGTTGCTGAATTTTATATACTAATTCTTTACACTAAAGTAAAAACAAAAAAATTTTATATTTGATATTTTTTTTTTACTTTATTAATTCTATTATTGTTTATTTAACTTGGTTTCAATTTTGATCAAATTAACTTTTTTATTTTATTTTTTTATTAAACAATAAATTTTATTTAAAAACAAAATTTATTTTTTTTATAACTATAATTATAAGTGATTATACAAACAAATATAAATTTAAATATTCTTAAAATTAAATTTATAAATTTTAAATAATTTTAATGGAATATTTATTTTTGATATTACAAAATTTTATTTTTAAAATTTTTAAATAAAGATCCGTGTTGTATAATTATAATTTTTCAAAAAATATTTAATTAGTAATTTAATTATAAACTGTTGTAATCTTTGCTAAAATTCTAAATATTTTAAGCAAATATTTTTTCAAAATATGGTATGGTAGGTAAAATAAAGAATTATAATGTAAAATCAATTATAATAAAAGAAAAACTTAATAGTTGTTATAACAAAAAAAAAGCTTAAAATACTAATCTATTTGTATTGAATTAAGATGATGCCTTGTTAGATTATGTAATTTTTTTCATATTAATTATATAGCATGAACAAAATTATTTACCTACTATTAATGAAAGATTAATTAAAGGCTGGCTTAAAGAATTTGTTTGAAGTTTTTAAAACAGAAGATTAACGGATAAAAACACAATAGCAAAAACAAAATAGTGATAAAATTGAAGATTAGTTGCAGAACAGTTGTTATACTTTGATTTTTTATTATTAAGTTATCTTAATAATTAATAAAAAATCTTATTATAAAATCTTTTTTTCTAATAACTTAAATTAAATTAAAATTATTTAAGAAGTATTTTAAGCAAAAATATTTGATTAAACATTTGGTTATAAAAAAAAATTGTATAGGTATTGAACCAACAATTCAGCTAATTGATTATTAATTGATTTCTATAATTATGTTATAATTATAAGTTTTTTAAATCTTTTTAATTAATTTTAATTTTTAAAATTAAAATTGTTAATTTATTAATTTATAAATAATTTTTTTTTTTCAAATAATTAAAATCTAATTCTCAAATAGCAAAATGATCTTATTTTTTGTGTCATTCATATATTAGTTATTAAACTAATATTGACTTTAACACTAAATTTTAGTATATTAATTTCATGAGTTTTATTTATTTATAACTTTTTTTTAAATTAAATATTATATTTTTAAACTTAAATTTTTTATTTTTATTTATATTAACTAAATCAATGTAAATCTTTTTTTTAAAGTTATCTTAGATAATAATAAGTATAAAAAAAAATTATAATTTTTTAATAAAAATTATATGGATATAATTTTAAATTAAAATTTTTTTTTATGTTATATTTAAGTTATATTGGTTTATTGAATTAAATATTGATTTTTTATTTGTTAAATTTTTAAGATATATTTTATTTATTTTGTATAAAATTATTTATAATATTTTTTTTGTTAAAAAAATTTTTAATTTTTAAATGCATTATACTATAATTATTTACTATAAATTCATTTTTAATTAAAACTTTTTTTCAGTGGTTGCCCAAAATTATCATGTTGAAGTATATGATGAATATGTTATACCTGGAAATACAGCAGTATTTAAATGTAACGTACCAAGTTTCATTAAAGAATTTGTTCATGTATCACAATGGATTCAAGATTCTACTGATTTAATACCAAAAAATTCTTTTAATTATGGTAAGCAAAAATGGTCAAAAAAATTATTTGATTTTAAATAGTTTAATTTTTTTTTAATGAAAAATCGATAAATGACAAAATAATATAAAATTTAAAATTAAAATTTTTTATCTTTATTCAAATTTAAAAAATATCTAATAAATCATAAATTTAATTTAAAAAAATTATAAAATCAACGAAAAACTATATTTAAAAAAAAAAACGTAAAAAATTTATATTTTTTTATAATAAAATGTTAAAATAATAGTTTTAACTTTAAACCGGATCTATCATACATTAATTTGATTTAATTACTTTAGTTAATTTAAATTCACTTGAACTTTTTATTTGAAAAAAAATCATAGTTTCAAAAAAAAATAAATAATATTTTAACACATTTTTTTAATATAAAGAACATTAATCCTTTTATTTTGTTTTTTCTATTGCATTAACAATTTTTATTTGTATATTTATGTTTTAATATTTTTAACGGTTTATCATTTTTTTCAATCTTTTTAAATAATTTTATCATTTTTGTTTAACTTCTTTATCTTTTTTAATTTTTTAACTAAAATCTTTTAACTTCAAGTGAATATAAATTTTATTTAATTATTTAGAATTAAATAATGTTTTTTACTACAATTATTTTTTTATAATATTATTTGTGTTTATAGTTTTATGTTTTTAATTTTAATAATATTTTTTTATGATTAAAATAAAAATGAACAAAGTTAAACGTTTTTTAAAGTACTAAAATTTTTTAAGAAATTTTATTTTTAAAATAATTTTATAATAAGTTAATAGAATTTATTTAATTAAACTAAAATAAAAATTATAGAATTAAAAACATAAAGGAATTTAACAAAATAATATTAAAATGAAAATTATAACTACAATAAACTATATATTAAAATTAAATCATTTAAAATTTATTTTTTAAATTTAAATATTATCTATAAAAAAATTAAAATTTTAAAATATTATAAAAAATATTATTAAACTTAAATTACATTATTTAAAATGTTATTTAATATAAAAAGTTTAGTAAATTTTATCAAACTTTTTTTTCATATTTATAATCAATCGTAAAATCTTTAAACCTGGTTTTGACATTCAAAATTTAAAAACAAATGATAAGCAGTATGATAAGTTTGTAAAACTGAGTTTTGAGGCAAAAATTTCAAAAATAAAAAACGATAATAAAAAAATTGAATAAAAAAAAAATTAAAATTATGTCAAAATTAATAATAAAGTATAAATTCAATATACAAATTATGTTAAATGCTATATTTGTCGTAATTTTATTTAATAATTTATCTTGCAAACAAATTTCTTAATTATGATATTATGAATTTTGATTCACATTCCTTACTGCAAATTTTTAATTAAAATATTTATCTTATGATTAATGAATGCAAATTATTGATTTTTTTTGTGCTTATTATTAATTTTTAAAGTTAATTTACTAATTTAAATTTTATTAATTATTTATAAAAATTTATTTGTAAAAAATATTTTCACTTGATTAGTTAAATTTATTTTTTATTTAATAAATTGTGGTATACTTTAAGAAATTTTTTATAAATAAAATATGGACAAAATATTAATTTATTTACAAAAAATAAATGGACAAAATGTTTTTCTAATTTAATTATTTTTTTAATATAATACTAGAAAATTTACACAAAATTATAAAAAAATATTTTTTTTTAATAAATTTAATAATTAATTAAATTACTTTTTAATTTAGCATAATTATTAATATAAATTTTATTTTTATACATTAATAATATTTTTTTGCATTTGTTTAGTTAAAAATGCTAAATAATAAATTTTTATTTTAATTTTAATTTATACTAGAAGACATATTAAAAGTTAATTTTACACGTGTTAATTGTAACTAAAGAAAGTATCATATTTTTTTAAAGAGTTCACCTTAAATTGAGCGCAAAATACTTTAAATGTATTATTATTAGGATGTTATTTAATATTACACCCTTTTCTTTATAAATATTAACTGAAAAAATAAAATTAAATAATATTTTTATATATAATGCTAAAAAAGTATTAAACTTGATCTGTTTCAACTTCCGGCTAAATCTTTGAATTGTTTGTGGTAAAAATATCAGTCAAACTCCACCCAAATTTGAACATTAGTAGCAAATTGAGCGCTTCTCATAATTGCGACCACATTCGACCATTTGTCTGTTTTGACGCAGCTGTTCTGATCATCATTTTCTGGTCTGTACACAATCACCATATACTGGACTTTGATTAGAACTTGGCCAGTTTTTATTTTGGTATATTTTTTTTGTGGTTTTTACACTTGAAATATTTGGCTAAAGTCCGAATTTGCTGAACAAACCATTCATGCCAGAAGCAAAATAAAAAATTCAAAAAAATAAAATAAAAAATAATAAAAATATGATGAAAATATAAAAAATATAAAGAAAATATGATAAAAAAATATATAATCATATAGTCATTTTTTGATTTGAAATGATCATATTTTTTATTATATATTTATTTAAAATATAGTTAGTTAAAAACACAATTTGATACATACGATAGATTATAGATTAAAAATAAATGTACATATAAAGAAAGTAAAAGATTGTAAATTTTTAAATTTTTAGAATGAAAAAAAAAACGGCCATAAAAATAGTTAACAAAATCAAATAAAAATAATAGTAGAATTTGAAATTGAAAATGCTTTTTGCAATTATGAATTTTAACCGGAAACAAAAAGCAAAAGGGTGACCAAAACAGATGAAACTAAATCAGATTTGTCATAAACAGGTCTATTTAGACAGCTAAAAGAACATTAGGGTATACTTTCAGGTACAAATCAAGTGGGTATAAAATAACCTTTAGGCTAAATACATTCGTCAGACTTTTCATATTTTATTTTTATGATTTTTATTCTTTGCTTTAGCCAAAAGCGTTTTGAGACAAATTTATATTGACCTGTTCACATAAACGGAAATACAATTGAAATATTTGTAAAAAAAATTTTGGGTTTTATCGTTAACTAAAGAATCGAATTGTAATTATCAATCTAATTTTTTTAGCCCTATTTTATAAAAATTTACTTATTTACAATTATAAATAAATAATATTTTTAACATTAAAATTATTTGCTTAAAAAGACTTACTCTATTTACTTGTTTCAAAATTAGCGATGAAATATGATCAAACCACAACTGTTTTAAGTGTCAATTTTAAGTATTGATCTTGATGGATTAGTTAACATGTATAACTAAAATTTTTTTGTAAAACATCTTTTTTTTTTAAAAAAACTTAAAATTTAGTAAAAGGTCATCTAGTTTAAATAAAATGATTAAATTTTTATAAATTTTATTTTATTATTTATTTTTTATTAAAATAAAATTTATTCTAATTAATTTTATTATCAACTTTTAATTAAATATATTTAAGTTTTTTTTTATTTATAATAATTTATAAAATTATTAAAATAAAATTTTTTATATCATTTACATAAATACTTAATGAACCGACCAATTGTTAAAAAAAAAATGTTTTATTGATTTTTAATAATATATTGATTAAATATGAAAGTGATTTATAAATATTATTAGAATGTAATTAAGTTTAATATATGTGTTGTGAATATTTAATTAAAATAAAAATAAAAGCAGAATACTTTCTAAATGTTTATTATTTAAAAAAATTAATTATTTTTATAAAAAAACTAAATAAACTTTAAAATTTTTGAAAAAATTAAATAAATTAAAATTATTTTTTGATAAATTTTTTCTTAATTTTTTAATAAATCAGTTGTATTTTGTAGTATTTTAATTATTTGTTGAACTTTATTTTATTTTATTTTTTTTTTTTTTTAGGTGATCGTTATACAATATTCCCAAATGGAGAATTGCATATTAGGCAAGTAAACGAAAAAGATGCTTCAAAAGTATTTAGCTGCGAAACGCGTAATAAACTTACTGGCGAAAGTGTTTTAAGTGCAACTAAAGGACGGCTTTATATTTCACGTAAGTTTAGAATAAAAATAATTAAAAATTTTTTATAATGTTTAAAATAAAGTATATAAAGATCATTGATACAAATAATTTTTAAATAAAAAATATTTTTTTATTTTTAATAGCATCCCAAAGCAAGATGCCTCCACGAATTACTCATAGTGTTCAAGTAATTAAAGTAGCTGAAGGTGAGCGGGGCTTATTGCCTTGTGCAGCTCAAAGTTATCCTCCGCCAAATTATGCTTGGTATAGTTTAATTAGTAAAACAAGTGCAAATCATCAGTGGGCTTCCGTTTCCGGTACATCTGTTGTAAATAGTGCATCTAGTACTGAAGCCAATTTAATCAAACATTCGCATCGCATTTTTCAGTTAGACGGAACTTTGGTATTTCGACAAGCTCATTTTAGTGACAGTGGTCGTTACCGATGTGTGGTAAACAATTCGGCCGGTGTAGAAACAGTTGAAACTGAATTAATTGTAAATTGTAAGTTATTTACCATAACTTTTGTAATAATAATTGTTTTAGATTTCCATATCATCAAAAAAAAAAAAATTATGAACTTTATTAAAATCATTCTTAATTTAAAAAAAAAATTAAATACATTATCAAAGAGATAATGTTAAAAACAATTGAAAAATTAATATTAACTTAATATAATCTTAATTTTTTCCAAATCTTGATTTACAATTGAAAATCATTTATTGAATAGCACCATTATATGTGGAAATAAAACCAAACGAAATCACAGTAGATGCTGGTTCTAGTGTTCAGATCAATTGCAGCCACAGCGGACATCCGGTTCTTAACGTCGAATGGTTTCACAATGGCAAACAAATTCGTTTTCTCGATACAAGAATACAATTGATCAATCGGCAAACCTTATTTATTAGTAAAGTACAAAGAGCTGATAAAGGCATGTATCAATGCATGGTGTCCAATGATCGAGAAAGTATACAAGCTTCTATTTTGCTCAATTTAGGCGGTAAGTCTAACTTTTAATGATAAATTTTATATCATTTTTAGTAATATATTTTTTTTAAAAATTTTAATTTAAAAAAAAAAAATTTGAAAATTATAGTAAAAAGTTTATAAATAATAATTATTAAATTTTGTTTTTACATTTAAAAAAAAAATTAATTATTAAAACAAAACAATAGAAAAAAATACTTAAATACAAGCATAAAATAATTAATGTGTTATATTCATAAAAGTTAAAAAATCATGTTTGTACTCTCAATGCAGATTCAATTATTGATCTTAAGAAGTATACTAAGTTTTGTTTAAATTATTTATTTTTTTAGCAAAAAAGAAAATTGCATTAATGTTGACTTTGTTATTTTTTTTTTGAATCTAAATATTTTAATAAGATTTACTGATTTTATGTCACTTGTACAAACTAAATTAACCGTAAATTAATTTAATAAAAAACAAGTGCTTATTTCTAATTTTTTGCAATTAATAAATTAATCAAATAAAAAAAAAGTTTAATAAATTTGAATAAAAGGAAACTTTTTTCCAAAATTATTTAAAATTATATTCTAACTAATTCTTTATATATAATAAATATTTTTGTGACAAATATAAAAATAAGTTTTATTAAAAGATATAAAATTTAATAAATATAATTTAATTTTTTATATTTAAATTTATTTATAAAGTTATTAGAAACAAACTTGGTTTTTATTAATTTTACTTTTTATATATAATAAATATATGCATGATAAGTATTAAAAAAAAAAAAATATAATTTTTTGCAAAATAAATAAAAATTTACTAAAATAAATGTAATAGATTTTGATTATAGTTTGCATATTTGCATATATTGCCATTGATTTATAAACATTTAACTATAAAAAATTTGTTTTTACAAATTACCATTAAAACAAATAAAATTATTGCTTATATTTGAAATAGTAAATTTTATTTAGAAACGTGTAATTGATAGGTGTGAACATTAATTTTTAGAAAATGGTCAATTATTAAATAGTAAAACAACAATCAATAGAATTAATCTTATTTAAAATTGCAAATTAAAAAAAATTATAAATATATAAATGTTTAGTCAGATTAATTAGAATTTATGCTGCATTTGCTAATTTAACTTATGTTAAAATCTTAATTTTATATTGTTAGTAATTAATTATAATTTATTTTTTATTTCAGTTTTTACTAAATTTTAAAAATTATTTTAATCTTTGATTATTTATATCTAAACGATTCGTATTATTTTAAAAAAAAAATTATTTAATTTAAAAATCCTATTATTATATTTTAAATTAAACTTTGAATAATAAAAAATAATTTTTTTGTTAAATTTTATATTAAACAAATTTTTATAAATAAAATATTTTTTTATATTTATATAAATAATAATTTTTATTTTAAATTGATTCAATTAAAATATAGTCAAATATTAACAAAAAAAATAAATATAAAAACGTGAGTTAATTTATTTATTTGTTATTTAAATATTAATTCTCACACATTTTAATTTGAATTAAAAACAAATTTGTATCAGTTTTAGATTTTGACTAAAATTTAAAATAATAAAATAAGTTAGATAAAAAAAATATAAGTTTAGACTATATAGTTAAAAAATGGTTAAAACACTTTACAATCATTTTAAAATGTGATGAGTTGATTTTTGTTTTTTTTTTTCTAAATCTGCTTTTTCTTCAAATTTTATTTAAGCTTTTTTTTTTTTTAATTTTTGTTTCTTATTAAGACTTAATTTAATAGAAAAACTGTTTTGTCATATTGTGGATAAAAAAAACTGAAATACTAGAATGAAAAAGTATTAAAATAATATTACAAAATTTTTCATTATAAGTAGAAACTAGTTCATTTGATGATAGATTTTAAATTTTTGAGTTTTTATCAACTTCAAAGTAATCAGTTGATAAATAATATTTTGCTCCTAAATTTAGTTTAAGCCTTTTAAGATACTATGTAAATAATGGTATATATCTTTTTCAGTTTATTTGAGTAAAAATCTCAATAAACTAAAAATTTAGATGATTTGTTACCATGGGAATAAATAAAGACATTTTTTCTCAGTCATTTGCTATTTTTAGATTCAAAATTTGTTTTTAGCTATTTTCTATTTTATTGTTTTATTTTGTTGATATTTTACCAATGTTAAAAATTGTAGCTGTTTCATTTATCATCTTCTATTTCATTACGCATTTTGTCTTAATCTAGTTACTTGATGCTTTTGCTAGTTAAATACAATGTTGCCGCTTCAAATGTTTATATTGTTTAGATCAAACCAAAACTAGCTTTATGACTTAAATAGGTTTCTTTTTACATTAACTGCACTTGGTCGATTTCTTTGTTTTAACACATTAAAGTTAATTTTTAAAAATAATATTCAAATAAAAAGCTGAATAATTAAAGCTATTTAATAGTTAAAAAAAAATAATCGATTTTTTTAGTTATAAAATAATATCCATTTACACTATTTTAATCGCAAAAAATAAGTTTTCTTAATTATAATAGATATAATTTTAATATATAAATTATTTAAAATAATTTTTTTATTAATATTTTGAATATATATATATATTCAAAAAATTCAATGATTTTTTTGAAATAATTACTAGCAATAAATTACGAATCTAGCCAACAAATGACTAAAAGCTAATTGTAAACTGGAAATCGAAAAATGAATAGACAATTAGAGCACTTTAAAACAAAAATTATTTTAAATAATATCAATTTCCCAATTTTTTATTTATATATTAATTTAATTATAAAAATAAAACTATTTTTTTATTATTAAATTTATAAGTAAAATTTTTTTTAAAAAATTGAATGTTTGCAAAATATTTTTTAAAAACGTTTATTAAATATTTAGTTATTTAAATATGTATTAACATTTTTAATTTCTTAAATATATATTTATATATATAAAATTTGAAACTAATCTTTAAAATTATTTTTTAATTATTTTTTAAAATAAATAAAATAATATTTAAAACAAATAAGTTAAAAAAAATTAAAAAAAAAATTTTGAATTGATTTATTTTAACAAATAATTTATTAAAAAGTTTTTAATCTTCAATCTATTAGTGATTTAATTTATATTATTTACCTGTTTGCATAAAATGGAAATTTTGTAAATTCACTTAATATTATGTTGATTTTGTTTTTTACATTTTTGATTTTTTTTTTTTGATATAGTCCATTTACAACTATCATTAAATATTTTTTTATATTGTATTTTTTGCAAATTTTTTGCTATTTAAAATTTTTTTTTGATTATGTCATTTTTATTCAAACTGGTTTAATTTTGTTTATTGAACATAATTAAGACCAAATTTTAAAAATTCGAAAATTGAAGCATTTAATTAAAATCTTAAATAAAAATGTTATTCCATCGAGAATTTATTTATTATATTTCTTATGAATTTTTTTATATTTTATAAAAATATATTTTTATTTTTTCTAAGAAATTAAATATAAAGTTATAATAAAAATTAATCAAACAAATTTATAATTTTTTTTTATACATATATTTTTTATATTTTTTTATCATTTTACTTTAAATTAAATATAGTTTTTTTTTAAGATAAAAAACTTAATAAGAAATAAAATAGATATTTAAAAAAAATAAATTTTATATCACAATATTTTTTATTAAAATATTTTTAAATTATTTTACCCTTTAAAATTAACTGGCCATGATTAAATAAAAGTTTTTTAGTTTTTACTAATTTTAACAAATGTTTAAAAATTATAATTTTAAAATTAAAAGTAAGAGTTGAAAATTTATTTAGAAAATTTGTTTAAAAAAAAAAATTAATTCATAAATTTAAATATATTGATAATTTATTATATTTATAATTTATTTTTTAAATTTAGTTGTTAAATTTACTTAAAATTTATATAACTTTTTATTTTTTTTTTCAAAGACGATGCACCAACATTATTAGAAACTTTTATTTCAAATCAGAACATTGATCCAGGTAAACTAAATTTTTAATTGTTAAAAAAATAATTTAACATTATTTTTTTGATATATAGGAAATTCTGTATCTTTAAAATGTATTGCAACTGGAAACCCTTTACCTCAGGTAACTTGGACCTTAGATGGATACCAAATTCCTGATGATTCAAGATATCGTGTTGGAGATTATGTAACTAGTGCAGGTCTTTTAGTTTCATATGTGAATATTAGTTCAGCTCGTGTGGAAAACGGTGGCAAATATGAATGCACTGCAACAAATGAAATTGCAAGTGTGCGGCACTCAGGCGAATTACATGTGTTTGGGTCTCCAATAGTTCGAAATATGGCTAATATATCTGTAGTAGGAGGTGAAAAATTGGTACTTAATTGTCCAGTTGGTGGCTATCCAATTCAATCTATTCACTGGGAAAAAGGTAAGAAATATTTTTACAAAAAATTGAAAATAATTTAAATTTAAATTTTATTTTATTTTAACAAACTCTTTTATATATATCAAATAAATTTTAATTCGTAAATTAAAAATTAAAAAATAAATAATGATTTAATTATAATTTTACATTTTAAAAATCTGAAACTTTTTATACTATAAGTTAATTGATATTTATAAAATTAAATTAATAAAATATTTAATTTAGCGTTAAAAAGCAATATTTTGTTCAATAATTTTTTAATTTTGTTTTTAAATTTATTTAAATTTTAAATTTTAATATCAAAAATTTAAATCTTGGCATTAAACTATACTTTTACTAGGTTTAGGTTTAGGTTACACTTTAAAAAATAATTAATTTGTGTATAATTTAATAATTAATAATAATCTGTATATTTAATCACTATAGCTGATATAGTCTCAAATACTATATTTAAACATATAATCACTATTAATAATTTACTTTATTATATAAATTGATTGACTGTTACTTTTGTTTTGTATAATGAATATATTTTTTTTTTTAATATGCACTATATTATATAATTATTTGATTGTTTTATTATTAAAAATATTTTATTTTTAAATAATTTATTTTTATAATTTTTGTTTATTTTTAATTTTTTTTATTGTAAACTTTATGCTTATAAGTTTTTTAATGTTACTTTTTTTATTTTTTATATTGGATCAATTTTAAAAAAACTAAGGTTTAGGTTTTAAGTATGTTACTGATTAAAGTTTAATAAATTCAAAGTCCTATATTATAAAAATATTGATAATAAAATAGTTATTGAAAATGCGGTTTATTTTTAAATATTGAAATATAAAAAAAAGTTTAATATAATATTTATAGAAAATTTAAAATGCTAAAATAAATTAAATAGAATTATTAAATACTTTAAAAAAAATAAATTAAGTAAAAATTAAAAGTTTTTATTTTCAAATTAAAATTATGTGTATGTTATTTTATAAAATAATCTAAGTTTATAATTAATATAACAAAACTAATTTTAAAATTAATCTTTATTTTACTTTAGAGAAAAATTTAAAACAAATAATATTTACTATTGATTATTTAAATAATTATTAAATGATATCAATAAATTAAATTAATTTTTACTTAGTAATTCAAAATGTTTTAGATTTATTTTTTTAAAAGAAAATTAAAATAAATTAAAAAATTAAGCATTTTTAAGTTTAAATTAAACCAAATTAAAAAAAAATTAATTTTTTTTAGTATAAGTTTATTTAATATAATTTTTAATTAAAAAAAAAAATTAGTTTGTAGACTTATTTTAAAATTTAAAATAAACTTTATTTAAATCTTACACTGAAATTGCATATTTTATTAGCTCAATATTTAGAAAAAGTTTAAATTGAGATTTAAAATTACGAATAAAGAGTTAATTTAAAAAAAATTATAAAATGTAAAAAATGAATAAGTAAATTATAACTAATTAGAATGAGTAAAGGTAGAGTGTTTAAAAAAAAACTATAAAGAATAATAAAAATAATTCAGATTCTTGACTAAAAAAACATTAAATTTAAAATAAAAAAATAAGTAAAAATTTTAATTAATATTTAAAAAAAAAAAAATTTAAGGCTATCAATAGAATATGTGTTTTTCAGTTTTAAAAATTTTAATAAAATTTAAAAAATGGAATAAGAATGTAAAATATATAAAAAGAAAATGAAATCATTTTGGCAAAAATGGATTTAAAAAACTATTAAAAAAGTGACAACGTTTAATTTTAGATTGTTTCAACTTAGTTTCGAAAACTAAAAAAACAGTAAACGATTTCTATCAATTTAATTATATAATAGATAATTTGGTTTTAAAATTAAATATTATATTTATTATTAACCTGATCTTTTTTAAATTGAAGCAATAGACTTATTCACGTAATCATCTTTTTTTTAATTTTAAAAAAATGGTGACTTGAGCACTTTTCTCATAGATTTTGAACTATTTGCATTTTGCCCAATATAAAGTATTATAGTTTTCCTAGACTTTGTAAAAAATTTATTGAATATAGGTTCTTTAAATAGATAGAATCTAAAAAAAAAGGTGATAAAATTTTTAATAAAATTAAAATTTATAATTTTTTAGTTCCAAATAAAATTTTTTTTATTTTAGTTAGACTTTTAATAGTTTAAAATTATTTTAAAGAATTATAGGAAAATTATAATGTTTTGATAATTTAGAACAGACAACTTTTTAAAATAAACAAAATTTTTTTTATTATGGGATCAAGGTAAAAATAAAGAAAATTGAAAATAGTGACTTTAGATTAATTTAATATTGAGTTGTTATAAGAAGAACAGACTAATTAGATTTTGAAAAAAAAACAATTGAATTTAAAAAAAAAAAAATATATATATATTACAAAAGCATAAGAATAATTTAAACAGCTCTAGTTTAGTAATAGAACCAAATTTTGTTAACTAAACAATTACAAAAAAATATATTTTTTCAATTGTTTATTAATAAAAATTAATTTTTTAAAATAAATTTTTAATTTTAATAAGCAAATTTATTAAAAATATTTTTTTTATTAGCAAACAAATAAAATTAATAAACTTATTCGTAAAAATTTTAATAATTTTTAATTTATATTTTATTTAAAAATATTAAAAATAATTATTGTTGTGTAGGATTTTGATTAATCTAAACTCGCTTTTAACTTGCAAACCTTTAACGCTTAGATACGTTTCAATCTCGCTTTTTTTGGGAACTCCTCGCTTTCGCTGCTAAGAACTGAATGTCCTCTGTCTCTTTTTTGGGTTTCTCACCCTTTGCACTTTTCACACTTACTCGCATTGTGTCTTTTATGATATTTGATCAGCCGGCGGTAATTCTCTATGTCTCGCTTGCTTGTTTTATTGCATCTTCTCTCAATTTCTCTGATCAAGCTGTAAAATCTCCATGTGTCTTACACGTCTTCAGTCTTACCCTAAACACCTGCTTTTGGCCAACTTTCTTAGTTGTTCTTCACCTCAAGGTTGCCGGAGCTGAGACTACGGATGCACAGGCACCATTACAGCTGATCAGATTGGTTATAAACACATTCTATCGCTATATTACTCTTACCCCGCTGCGCTTGTATGCTAGTTTATTTCGCCTTTAAACCTTAAAATACCATTCACAACATTATTTAATTTTTTATTATTTTTTAATTTTTATAATATAATTAAAAAATGTATATTATAAAAAAAAAAATTATTTTTATTAAAAAAAAAATAACTTAAATAATATAAAGTTAATAAAAACTACTTACATAAATAGCAAAAATAATAATTATTTATTACTTATTAGTTAATAAGCTTTTTTTTTAATAATTATTTTTAGATATTTGACGGGCTTTGCTTAAGTTGCTTAGATATTATTAGCAGCCTAATAAAATTTCTTATTTATTTGAACTTTATTTATTGTTCAACTGGCTGGGATGCCACGGACGAGGTTTCGGATCTCTGATCTGTGACACTGTTAGGCATCAGTAGAAATTTTCTTTGATCGACTTAATCACAATTTTTAATTTTATTTAATTCTGAGAAACTGTTTCGAATTACTCCTTAAATGAGGTCTTTAGCTCAAGTGAAGTCCTCAATTCAGTCTCTCTATCAATTCCAGACTTCTTTACTCTAATCTTATAAATTAGAAGAGTAAAGGTCTAAATTCCTTTGAACTTATATATAATCCGTATATAAATGTGTAAACTTATTTTAGTAACGATACTAAGTCTGTGCAAAATCAAATATTCATATATAAAAGTAATTTGGTTATATGACCTTTAGTTGACATCTTCAGATAGTGATATAACTAGTAGCCATAGCTATCTATCGACAAAGTCAGGATTAACAGTCTAATGCCGGTACAGGTTTACATGCCAGACTTTACAGTTGAAGATACAACTCAGTCTTTACGCATCTACCTACAAGACTATCCTTTACACCTTGTTCGAATTAGAATTCTCAGCTAATTTCACTACTCACTTATAAAACTTTTCTTAAGACTTATTAAGTAAATGAGACATAGATTCTTATATACCGACCATAAAGGAACGCTAAATAATTATCTATTTGGCTTTATAACCATATACTTTAACATTTATAATAAAATTTACTTTAACTTTTTAAGTTTGCTTTTAAAAAATTATATCTTAAATTAATTTTTGTAAATTAAAACATTTAAATATTTATTTTAAATTTAAAAAATATAAATTTATTTTTTAAATAAAGAAAATTAAATTAAAAAATAATTTATAAATTGTTTAGTGTCAATTAAAATTTAACATTTTTTTAAATTTTTATTTGATTTTTTTACTAACCTGGAAATTATATAAAAAATTATAAATAATAAAAAAGTAATTTATAAAAACATGATAGTTTTATAATGTTTGCATAATAAATGAAATATATTGAGATTTTTAACGGTTAATAGCTTTTAAAACAAATCCTTAAATTATACAAACAAAAAAACAAACTACATAACTTTAAATTTTGTATCCAAAAGTTTTAAAAGTTTATATATATTCTCATGATTTTTTTTTTAAAAAAATAGATATGGTAATTTAATATTAATATGAAAAATATGTGAAAACACAGTTGTTAATGTTGAAATTTTAAAAATTTTTTTAACTAATAAAGTTGAAATTTCAGTTTCATAATGTTTTATAATGTTTAATAAGTTAGGATAATAAATAAATAGAGTTTAAATGAAAAAAGTTACCAAAATATTGCATTAAACTAAAAAAAAAAAATTAGAAATAAATTAATTATAAAAAAAAAACAATGTTTTTTATAAGAATTTTAAATCTATTAGGTTCAATATATATATAAATATTTAAAAGTAAATTCTGTGATTTAAAAAAAAAAACTTAGCTTTGCAAAGATGGAGCTAAAGAAATCTGAAAAATAAACAGTGAAAGATCTAAAAAATGAATTTTAATGATGAAAGTTAAAACCGAGTAATAGATTAAAAAGATAAATTAAGTATAGTTAAAAGTAATATAATAAGTTATCTTTTTATATTTAATTTACAGTTTAATCTTAGTTTTTTTTTGTTTTTATAATAAATTTAGATTTTTTAGCTCTAAGGTCATAATAGGCCATACATAGTTGAAACTATTTGACATAGACGTAGATTGAATTTTATAAAACAGTAAATATTGAATTTTACTTTAAGAGGACTTTATACTTTAAATAGTCAATAAGAATTGTTTACTTGTAACATTTCCTATTTATAACTATGTATCTTAAAATTTAATGTATCATTTTTTAATTTTATAAATTTTTTGAACAAATTATTAAAATATAAAGTTTTTAAACAAATATATTTTAAAAGATTAAGAATATTAAATTTAAATTTTTTCAAAATGTTACAATGTTTAAAAATACTAAGGTGTTTACCGCTAAATTTTAATTAATAAAAATTTAAAAATTTTTGATAATTCAGTAGGAACATTTTTGTCTAAAAAAGAATCTTTTTAATAAAAATGTATCTTTAAATTTTAAATGTTCTTGTTATCAAAAATAATTATTTTAGTTTATATTGTTATTTTTTTAAAAAAAAAATAATTACAAAAAGAATAACCTAAGCAGAATAATTTTTATCAAAAAAAAAAAAATAAAATTTCAATTTTTATATTGAATTTTTTTTTAATTTTTATATAAAAAAGTTTAAATAAAGCAAACGTTTACGAATCATCTCAAAAAGATTCACTTTATTACAAAATATTTACCTAATAAAATATTAAAATTAAACTTGTTACTTGCTACATTATAAAGCAAACCAGAAATTTTAATTAAATTGATTAGACTCTAATTTTTTTATTAATTAACCATATTTACAAAGATTTGTTTTAACTTTTTTAACAAATAGATTATTATACTATCATATTATCAGAAACTTAACCTTATTTCTTGCAAGGCAAATAATTTTATATCATCACAACATTCATATTTTCGACAATCATCATAACTAATTTTAATTAACTATCATGAGTTTCTCTGTCAAATCTGGACAAAAGCATTTAATTTCTTATGCGATATTCCGACTTTTATACATAATCTAAATATTATTAAAAATTGGATTTACAACATTTTGCTATTTTAATATTAAATTTTAAATAGTTTTTACCATAATTTAATCCGAATGAAAATGTTTAAAAATAGTTATTTAAACTTTAGGTTAATAATGAATACTTTATTATATTTAAAAAAAAATTATTATTTAAAAATTAAATTTATAAATACTAAAAAAAATATAAAAATTATTTAATATATATATTAACAAAAAAAAAATTTATTGACTTCTATTTTGACTTTATACAGTTAATTATACAGATGTAAAAAGTTTAGCCCATAAAATTTATTGATACAATTTTTATTATAAAAAAATTATTAATCTCGCCCACTTAATTTAAGTTTAGCAATGGTGAAATAAACATGATTAAAAGATTATTAACCTGATTATATTAACTTAATTTAGATAAAAAAATTATTTTTAAAATTATTTTTATTAAAACCTATATTTAAAATTAAAAATCAAAAATTTAATATTCGTTACACCCAAATTTTAATTTGAAATTAAAATTTAAAATTTATTAATTTTAAAAAATTACTTTTTTTTATTAAAATATATAAATAATTTAATAATTAAATTTTAGTAAAATATTTTTTATAACATTTTAATTTTTATATTTTAAAGGATAAAATTTAAAATTACAAATTTTGTTATTACTATTTTACTAAGGTATTAACTCTTAAAAATAACTTCAATTAGCAATACCTGAATCACCTATTGTAAAGTTTTGAAAAGCATTACTAAAAACAAAATTGGAGACACGAAAGAGAAAAACAACTAGATATCTAGAGTTTGAAAGTTTAGTCTTTAATGATGTTATTGATATATAAAAAAATTATTACAAAAAAAAAAGTATTACAAATACGAATAACAATGGAAACACTAAGGTGATTTAAATTGACCTATCATAAGAGCAATAATTGGAATAATCTTTTCTAACCAGCTGCACAAAATAGTAGACATATGGCTTATGTCTAATCAATTCCAACAATTACATAACTTGAGATATTTAATTTTTTTTAATTTATTTTGCTCACAAAATTTTTTTTTTTTTTTTTTAAATAATAAGTTTGAAACAGTTAAATTATAATAAATTTTAAAAGTTAAGTAATTTTTTTATTTAACTTATTATATTAATTTATATATTTAATTTAAATTTAATAAATTAATAAATAAATATAATAAATATTAAAATTTAATAAAAAATTTTTTTTTATTATTTTAATTAAAATGTTTAAATTACATAAATTTTAATTCATTTCATTTTATTGATTTTATATTTATTTTAAGATCCAATCAATTTATATTATTATTAATTATTAATTATAATAAAAAATATATAAAATTAATATTTACAAAATAATTCACTTTTATATCAATTTTATTAAAAGATAAATATTTTTTTATTTTGATAATAAAATTGATTCTCACGTAATTAAAAATAAATGTTTAAAATTTTTATATTATATTTATTTAATATTGACTAATTTTTAATTTTTTTTAATAAATGTCTGTTTTTAAATAAATATTTTAATTTTATATTTTTGCTTAAAATTTTAAATTGATTTTATCAAAAAATTACGTAAAAAAAATTGTAATCATTTTTAAAAGATATTTATTTTTGACTTATATTTAGTTTTTTATAAATTTTTGTAAATTATTTTTATTATTTTTTTGATATTACTTTCATCTTATTCTTAACACGTATAAAGAAGACACTTTAGAAAAACATTTATTAAATTTATTTGATCTTTTGATATAAATGTCGTTTATAATCTAACGATTTTCAATACTTACATATTAGAACTATTTATGTTAAAATTATTTTAACGTGTCTATGTTGATTTGGATATAATATCCTAATTTAATTTTTATTGTTATTATTTTTTTTTGATTCTTAAAAAACATTTTTATATTTATTTTGATAATAAAAAAAAATTGAATGGTTAAGTTTGAAATATTTTATATAAATTTAAAAAAAAATATTAAATAGTTATTTTATCAACTAAAAATTATTAAGTATTTATTTAATATATAATAAATTAAATTAATTTATTTTTATTAGTTTTATTTTTAAGTTATTTCATTTATTTTATACTATGTAAGTATTAATTAAATTTTTGTTTTATAAAATTGTATTTATTTTACTCAATTTTCACATTTTTTATAAATAAATTTAATTAACTTTTATTGATATTAATTCAAAATTTATTGTTACATGCATTTAAAATTTAAATTAAAAAAAAAAAAATTAAAAAAATTAGTAAGGATAATTAAATAAAATACTTTTTATAAGATATTGTATAACACATTTAAACAAAAAATAACTAATAATATAGTGTGGTCAAATTAAACATGTAAAGTAATAAGTTGTTTTTTTTATTTACATAGTTAAAAGATTGATTAAATCTTATTCAATTTTTTTGTATTTAAAATTAGTTATAAAAAATTATTGCTTTAAATTTTTTTTTTATAAAGTAATTTTATGGTAGATTTAATAAAATGTATGTGCATATAAAAACTAATCATTCATGATTTTAAAATTTATTTACAACTAATTTTTAGAAATTGATTATACACTAAAGATAAAAAAAATAAATTAAAAATTATACAACATCAATGTAAATAAATTTTTATACATTATTGTTACAATTCGCAAATAATAATATTCATAAATTACTAATTTTCTCATTTTTGATATCATAATATTTTATGTATATATAACTTTCAAAATTTAAATTCAAATTTTTTAATTTATTTTTTATATAAATTTGTTATAATTTTATGTAAAAAATATTTAATTTTTTAATAATTAAAAAAAAAAATTTTTTGATATATATAAATTAATTGAATTTACATACTTGATATTTTTTTTATTATACATATATTTTAAATTTTAAATTTATAAAAAAAACAAACTAACAGTTAATTAACACAATTGGTACAATAAATTTAACATTTGTTTTGGAAATAATATTATGATTTAATTTTTTGTTTTGAATTTTAATTAAATTAATTTAAATCTTTTTAACATAATAGATAATATGAAGATGCCGTTTAACCATAGACAAAAAGTTTATCCCAACGGTACATTAATAATTATTCAAGTAGAACGAGCTCATGACGAGGGCTATTACAAATGTTTTGCTCGTGGCAAACAAGGGAAACTAGCATCTAATGGTTTACATGTAAGCGTATTTGGTAAGTTTTCTGTTTCATTAATTTTTGCTTAATTTGCATTTAAATATTTAATTATATTATTTAATTTAGTTATAATTTAAATTTAATTCATTTTAATAACTTGATTTTTAATTTTTAAAAAATAAAAATTCGAATTGGTAAAAAACAATTTAAATTTTTTTAAATTTAAATAAATAAATTAAATATTTATAATAAAAATAAACTTGGATTAAAAAAAAAAGAATAATTTTTACCATTTATTTTATCAATTATTATTAAAATATTAATTAAAATTTATATTTGAAAGTTATTTTTAAATCATAATTAATTAAAATTAATTATCAATAAAAAAAATACCTGTTAAATTTTATATGCAATTCACGAAATTTTAAAAAAAAAATTTGAAATTAAGTTAATTAATTAAAATTAAATTTAATTCAAATTGTTAATATTAAAAATAAATTAAATTTTTTTTTTTATTTTTATAATTTAGTTTTATTATTCATATATTAATTTTTTATTTTAATTTAATTTAATTTTTTTTCACATTTTATTGCAGTATTAATCTTTAGTTTTTAATATGAATTATTGATTTTAACTATATTGATGTTAATATTTTTTTGAAAACCTTATTATAAAAAATAATTTTTTAAAATTGACAAAATTTTCATACAACTTTAGAAACGTGTTTTTGCTAAACCTATCAAAACTTTATTTTTAAGTTTTGTTTGACATTAATTTATATAATTTTTTTTCTTATTTTTGCTTCATTTCTCATTTTCATTTTTTTGTCATTTTATTAATGATACTGATATAATGATTACAATTGAATAGTATTTTTCTATCTAATTTGAATGAATACAAAATATTTCATAGTTATTTTTAATTTTTCAAAAAATTATGTTTTTTTTATAAAATTTAATTACTTTTTTTGTTAACACCTTTGCCCAAAACTAAGAAAAAGGTTTTTTTCATTAATGGTCATTAATCCATTTTTGAGTATGCATTTTATCTTAATAATCTTTTTTTATGTCCAGCCAAAAAAGGTAAAAAAAAATACAATGAAGTAAACAAAATAAAAAATTGTTAAAAAATAAAATATAAAATTAGACAAAATAAAAATGTAGTAAAGCAGAATAAAATGTAAAAAATAAAAAATTAAAAAAATAAGTAAAAAAAAATACAATGAGATTAATTGTGTGACCATCGTTAAGTCGCAAATCGATTAGTGCAAAAAGTGAACTCATAATGGCCACATATTGTATGTTTTCACTTTTGCTTCTAATGTGAACAATTGTGTTAAGACGGCAAACATCGATTATTTATCACATTATTTGTTTACATTTGGCTCTTGTTTTGACGCTTTTGTTTCAAAATTTTTTTTTACATGTCTCTTTGTTTTTTTTTTCCTGCATTTCTTAAACCTGTACACATTTTTTAGTTCAAATTTCTTATTGAATTTCTATTTGTTTTTTAAATTTTTACAACTTGTTTTTGTCTGTTTAATGTTGATAATTTTTATACTTTTTTTCTTATTTTTTTTAACTTTTATTTGCTTTTGAAGCGTTTATTTATTTTACTATAAACAATTTTTGGCCGATGATTGCAGTGGTCAGCTTTCTTACATAATCTTGATTTAACTTGTTTTTATTTTGCATTCAGATTTCTAATTTTTTTAGTTTTTTTTACTTTATTTTTTTTTTCTAAAATCAGTATGTCACAGATGTGCAATAGTCACTGTGCATTAAGTATCCAATACCAGTTTATAGCTTTGATCTTCAAATTTTTTTTATTATTTTTTTATAACAAAATCGATTGTGTTGACATCGTTTAAATGTTCACTTTTGTATTTTTGATATTGAGCTTAATTTTATCAGTTCTAATTTTATTTTTTTTTATCTTAATAAAAATTTATTTCAATAGATATTATTATATAGCTTTAAAATTATATATTTTTTTATTTTATTCAAAAAATTTAATCAGCTCATTAAAAAAAAATTGTTTATATATTATTTATATTGATTACAATTTAAATAACCTTTAAACAAAAACATTTTTTTATTAATTTTAAATTTTATATTTTTTTATATAATTTAAATTAAATAAAAAAATTATTTTTATTATTTTTATAATTTTGATTTTTGCAATATTTTTACAAAAATCAAAATTAAATTTAAACTCATAAATTTTTTTTATATAAATTTCTAAACAAATGCATTTGCTTACAATTAAATTTTTCAGTCATTGAAAAATGTTTTTTAGTTAAATTTAATTTAGAAATTGAATTTAATATTTTTCAAGGTTCTGTTACTTAAATTTTATTAAACATCGTTATCTTGTAAAATTTAAAGCACTTAATTTTTTAAGTGCTTTTCACAATAAGAATGTATTCTTATTAAATCAAATTTTAGATTTTAAAAATTTACTAAATTTTTTTTTTTCGAAATAGCAAGGCATGTGCATTTCAAATAAAAATTAAATTATATACAATTTATCATTTTCTTATATACATTTTTCATTGAAATAAAAATAAAAAAAAAATATTAAATTTAATAAACTTATTTTCTTTAAATTGATTGAAAAATTTAAAAGTCTAATAAAACTATTTTAAAAATGTTTAATTACATTATCATAAAAATATTTATTAATTAAATTAAATATTGTTCATAATGTAATTATAATTTTAATTTTCTAAAACTAATAAAATTTTAAATATAGTTAAATAAATTAAATTATTTAAAATATTTTTACAATGATAGTTATTTTAAAATAAACTTAAAAATGAGATTGCTAATAATTATAATTTAATTTAAATTTTAAAAACAATAAATTTGACATTTATTTTACAATTTTAATTAAAATATTTTTTAAATAAATAAAAAATTTTTATTTTTTATTAGTTCGGCCTGTAATAGATGAATTTAATTTCCCGCGTTCATTACATGAAGGACAGCGCTATAATGTTTTATGTACAGTAATTAAAGGAGATGCTCCTGTTGAAATTGAATGGTTGAAAGATGGAGTACCTGTAAATAGTTTAAGTAATACAAATCAAAATTTAGCAATAACAGTAAGCCAGGTTACGGAATTTTCATCAATGCTCAATTTTGCTTTTCTTAAACCTGAACATCGTGGAAACTATACTTGTCGTGCAAATAATATAGCAGGATCATTTAATCATACATCTACAATGGTCATTCACGGTAAGTTTAGTAGTAAATAATAATTTTTATACTTTTAAATATAGAATTATAATTAAAATTATAATAATTTTTTAAAAAATTATTGCATATATATTAAACATTTTAAAAATAAAAAAATATTTATTATTTTTATTAATAAAAAAGTGTAAATATATTTAATTAAACAAAAAGCATCATTTTTTTTTTATTAAAAAATTAACTAAAATTTATATAAAGTATCATAAATTTTTTTATAAATTTTCTAATTAAATGAAAACCACATTTTTTTTTCAATATAAAGTTTAAAAATGTTATGATTATTTTTTAAAATTTAAGTAAATTTTTATAATGTAAAAACATATATATTAAATTATTAAAAAAAAATATATAACTTTAAAAAAGTATATTAAAGTAAATAATTATTAAAAAATATATTTACAAAAATATTTTCTAACAAATAGCTAAATTAATTAAATTTTTTTATCATTAAATTTATTTTTAATTAAAATGTTTTAAATTAATATTTAGATATTATAATATAAAAACTTTACGAATTTGTTTTAGTTTATTTAATCTATATATTTTTTAAAGATTATTTATAATAAATAGTTGTTTTAAATGTTTAAAATGTGTTTTGCCTTATTAAAAAATAAATTCTAAATATTTCATTTTATTGGTTTAATTTACTAAAAAAATTAAAGGTAAATTAATAACATATTTGATATAAACAATAGTTATATTTAAAATATTATAATAATATAAAATATATAATGATCTAATAAGAATAAAAAGGCGTTAATTGTTTTGTACATTGTTTCAAGATGATAACTTTAAAAACATTTCAACCGTTAAATAACAATAATTTCATATGCATAGAATTATGATATTAAAAATTAAAATTAATTCATAGATTTTAAAATTTTTATAAAGACTTTTAAACCTAAATATTAAGTTTTACTTCAAATCATTATTTTACATTAAATTTTTTTTTTTAATATATATTATTTTTAACATAAAACAAATGAAATTGATTTTTTTAATGTCAAAAAATTATCTTTCGATGGGGTTAAATGTTATTGGCTAAAAAAAAAAAAACAATAAAAATAGATTTACTAAAACCTATATAATCTTAAGTGCTATCAAATTTATCAAGTTGAAAAAATTTAATGATTTCTTTATATAGATATTTTTTGCGAAATTTGTTTTAAAATTAGTATCTTAACTAACAAAAATAATTTTATAAAATTTTTTTTTACTAACATTATAAAAAAATAAGTTTTTAAATATTTTAAGCTAATGCTAAAATGTATCACTGATTATAAAAATTTTTGAGTCAAATATTATTTCATAATAAAGACCTTGTAATATTTATTAATTTTTAAAAAATTCATATTATCATAGTATTATTTAGACTAATTTTTTTTTTTTGAATAAATTTTATAATTTTATTGATAAAAAATAATTTTTTAATATTTATTTTAAATTTTTTAATATTGATGATTCAACTAAAATTTAAATAATATTTAGTTAATTTTTGGTTTTTTTATTTTATTAAATTTTTTTTTTTTATTTTTTTAAAGTTTTAAAAATGAAAGTATAACAAATAATAAATAAACAACATTAAATAGAAATAAAATGCATATAAATGAAAAAAATATATTAATATTTTGCGAATTTCGCCAAATTATTGCTTACCTGATTTTATTTTTAATTTTTTTAGTTCCTCCCAGCTGGTGCATAGAACCAACAGATATTTCTGTAGTTAAAGGTCGTACAGCTTTAATTGATTGTCAAGCAGAAGGATTTCCACCACCAAGAATCCGTTGGTCTAAAGCTGAAGGTAAGAATAAAAAATTTAGAATTTTCATCACGTTAATTAAATTAAAATAAAAATTTTTTTTTTTTTAAATTTTATTAATATTTTTTACTATATTATTTTTTATCACTAAACAAGTAACTAAATAAATTTATAAAAATAATTTTTTTTTTATTTAATTAAACTTAATTTAAATATTATTGAGCTAATATATTGTAGGTATTTTTTATAAGAAAAAAAATATTCTGAAAAAAATGAAAAATTTAAAATAAAAAGAAAAAATATTTATAAAGTGCAAAATGAACAAATCGATGATCGATAAATAGAATCTGTTTTTTACGATTGAGATGATTATAGTTCAATGTGGCCTATTGATCTTTTTAAGTTAAAAAATTTAATCCAAATTTACAATAAAAATTGAAAAAGCCGTTGGCTATGATTTAAGTTTGTTGTACTTGAAATATAAACTAGGAAAAAAAATATAAAACTTAAACCTATTTGATTTTTATCTTTATTCAGTGTAAATCTTGTAATTCAAGCCGCAGGTCAAACATTGACAATCGGTTTGTATATTAACTTTTTGAATTTAGAGGTAAATTTTGCCACAATTTCAAATTTAACTGCACAAAAAAAAAGTGAAAAATTAGTTTTGATTTTGGTATTTTTATAACATTTTAAGAAAAAAAAATGGATAAAACTTAAACTTAAGAAAATAATAAAAACTAAACTAAAATAAGATAAAAAATTATATAAAATGAAAAAATTAAAGAAAAATTGTTCATGTCAAATGTGCGCGCAACTAAACAGAAAAACCCAAATACATTTGCAAGATATATTTAATTTTTTATTGGATCATCGTAAACGAAACAAATAGCGGTTTAAAAAATAATCAAGTTAAAAAGCTGAGCAACTTCTTATTGCGTGATTTTTGGTCTTCCTTATTGAGTCAGGTTTTTGGAGCATCAATCTGTTCTATGGTCACGTTTGTTTGTTTTCTCTATTTGATCTCTTTTTACTAATGGGTCAGCTATTGTTTTTACTATTTTTTGGCTAAAAAAGCATCTTTTTTTTTTCTAACAAATTCAACCTCTTTTTTGACATCATTTTCACTGCGCTTAAAATATACATAACTTAAACTTACTTGATCAATATTTTACTTATAAATTTGCACTTATCTTCCGGCCTATGTCTGAATTAATGGCCAAAAGCAGTCATCAAATAGAGCCAGAGGTAAATTGTTTTGCTATCAATAATTTG
This sequence comes from Pyemotes zhonghuajia, assembly GCA_025170145.1. Lineage (NCBI taxonomy): Eukaryota > Metazoa > Arthropoda > Arachnida > Trombidiformes > Pyemotidae > Pyemotes > Pyemotes zhonghuajia. The sequence goes on from CM045845.1 coordinate 12,140,192, forward strand.
TTTTTTTGTGTTTGATGATTGTAGTTTATAAAGCAAATGATTACATCACGGATCAAATAAAGCTTGCAAGATCTTAAGTCAAAAAGCAACCACAATTTTGACAGTTTAAGATCAACAAACTTTAATAATCAAAATATAAATCTTAAGCAGTTTATTTTTTTATAATTGTAATAAATTATGTCAATAAATTGACATTTTTATTTTATAAAAAAATTAAATTTTAATATTTATTATTTTTTTTTACATAGATAAAATATAAAAAAAAATTCATTTTAATTTGTTAATCAATTTGATCTATTAAACTTTTTTGTCATTTTTAGTTATTTAAAAATAAAAATATAAAAAAAGATTTGTTTTAAAAATTGATCTATTTTTTTATTGATTTTTATTCATGGAAATTAGTTTGAATTAAATAAAAAACTTGTTTTTAACCATTGAATAATTCATTTCTATATTCCTATAGGATTTACCTTTAAAAAAAATTTTACTCTTTTGATTTTAAAAAGCTTAAAACTCTTTTGCTATTTGTAGATGACGTTATCAGTATAAAATATAAAATTTTATTTAAATTATCTGATGAAATTGGATTCAGTTAAAAAGATTATGATTAAAGATATAAAAATAACATAATTTAAACAAAATTGTTTAAGATGTTTTGTTTGAAAAAAATCAGATCAAATAAAGCGTGAGGAAATAATTTTTTTATTTTAAATACTTAAAAAATTAAAAAAAAGTGTCTTAAGTTTTTAAATTGTTTTTTTAGTAAATAGCTTTTTTTTGTAAAGGTCGTTTATCGAATATTTAAGAATTATGTGAACTTGTTGTTTAAACTTCTTGCACCGGATGTGTTGGCGCCAATTTTAAAATTATATGTACTGGCACGCATCAATTTGCAAGACATGCACATTTTTCAAATATAAATGGTTTGAATTGACAGCAAAATATTGACAGTAACTTCATCTTTAATGATGTGCAAACATTTTGCACCAATTTTTCCTTTTTTTAAATAAGTTCTAAAAAATTTAATTTGTTGCTAACAATATTTCTCATTTAACTCTTTTTTACGTTTGATGCTTACTTTGATTTAATTAAAAATTTTTTAAACTTAATTTAATTATATAAAAATATAAAAACAAAATATATAATTTACTTATATTTTTTTATTTACTTTTTATTTATTAATTAAATATTATACTTAGGTAATTTAATAAAATGGATTTAAGAAATTAATAATAACATAATATATTATAATTAATAAAAATATTATTTTTTTCATTCAAAATTTATATAAAAAATAAATTTTTTTAAATAAATTGCTATTTTGAATGATGAGAAATTTCAATGTTAAAAATTTAAAATGAATAATTAAATGAGAATTAATTGTTTAATAAAATTAATTAAAAACAAAGTTTTAAATTTTTGAATTATTGTAATTTAGATTTAAGAAGTCTAATTAATTAAGTTAATGGTTAAGATACTTAATAAGTTAAGAATGAGACATAAAATGATAAAAAATTAAAACAGTAAGTAAAAAAACGATTTTAATATTTAAAAAAAAGTAAATTTTAAAGTATGGCCATTCTTAGATACAAAGATTAACTAACCAAGTTTTGGTCAAAAATAAAAGAAAAAACTAACCCTATAGTCATCTAATGTTTACATTTAAATAAACTAATAATAGCAATGTGTCTCAAAAGAAGCAAAATTAAGATATTTATTACTTGCTATAAATACAATAAATAAAATAAAATAAAAATATAGTTGCTAAAAAAATAAAACATTTTTAAATAAAATAATATTAAAGCTATTTTAATAAAATAAATTTGATAATTTTATAATGGTATTATTTTAATAATAATGAATAAAATTAATTATTTAAATTTTATTTTTTCAATTATTTTTTAACAATACAATTTTTAACTTAATTTAAAAATTTATTTAAATTGTTTAATTACAAATCTAATTATTTTAAATAAATATTTTAAATAAAAATTCTATGATTTTGAATTGTTAGTTAACTTAATTTTTTTAAGATTAATGAAGTAAAATTTTTATAATTATTAGTTTTCTATTTTTGTTGCGATTTTACTATAATTAAATATAGTTCCATTTTTTTTTTTATTTAGACGTTTAAGTTTACTACATTCATAAGTCATATGTTTATTTAGATATAATAAAATATATGCTTATGAATACAAATACCAAACATCATATTATATAACTTATTTTTGTAGTTTTATAGTTTTTAATTTTGGTTGATTTTAGCGTTTTATTATGCAATTTAATTGCTACAAATTGTAACAATTAAAAATTATTTATATTTATATTTTACAATTTTTTACTTTTAATTAAAAAATATATATATTATAATGCATCAAAAAAAAATTTAATAAAATAAAATTAATATAAAAATATAAAAATTGATTTTAATTAATTAAAATATATTAGATTTTATTAAATTTAAACCATATATAATATTAACCTATGTTAAAATAGCAATATTATAAACTCATTTATTACTAAAAATAAAATTTAAAATAAAAATAAACTTTTATAAAAATAAACTTATCTTTAAAGTATTTTTTTAAGACAACAGTTAATTACACTTAAATTTAAACAAACGCAACTATAATATATTCATATAAAAATTTATCTTATAAATAATTATTTTTATTTAAAACTATATAATGTAAAAATTATTATAAATAATAAATTAATTTTAATTATTTGATTAATTAAAAACCACTAATATTTTAAATAAAGAAAAATTCATTTTTAAAATTTTATGATTTTTTATTTTATAAACTTTTTAAAACAAGCATCAAATTATTGTCTTAGTTTATTAATTAATAAGTTTTATTAAATAAATATAATTCTTATAATGATTAATTTTTTTTTTAAATAAATTTTTATAAATAAGACATTTTCAAGAAAAAAAATATTAGTTTTATTAGTATTTTTTAATAATTAAAACTTTAAAATTAATTTTTAAAATATAAACTATTTTGTGCTTATATATAAAAAATTATATAAATTAGTAAAAGATTAATTTTATTTATTACAATTATCTAAAAAAATAATATTTTTAATTATTATAATAATATTTATTATAACTTTGATTGTTTTTAAATTAAATTGCTAAATCATTTATAAATATTTTCTAATATTTAAGTTATGTGAGATTTATTTATTAATGTGTTTAAATTGTTTTTGTTAGTTATTAAATTTTAATTTTAGAAAAAAATTTTAAATAAAATAAATTTCTTGTACTATATTGTTTATAATTTTTCTGTTTCTAATTCAAATATTTTTTCTCGGGTGGTCTACTTAAAGCAAGATACTATGCGGTTTTATTTTATACTTTAGCAATTAGAATAATATAACGTTTTTATATTTGCATCAATCTCACTTTAGATACACTAACTATTAAACATAAAATAACAATATTAAAGTATTATAAATTTTAATCTAATAAAATTGAACTTTTTAAAATAATTTCTTTTTTAAATTGCAATAATTTTTATCAAATTAGTTTTAATTAAAAATATTAAAATAATTGATTTATAATTCATATTTTTTGTAATTTTAAACAAGTTTATCATTTTTTTTTTAAATTTTTTATAATAAACGTATATTATATATACATATGTATAAAATTAAATTTTAATTTTTAGTATTATTGAAACAAACATGTTTTAATTTTGTATTTAAAATAGTTATTAAATTATGAATTTGAAAATTTTTTTTTACATTAAGAATTTAAATTTTTTACAGAAGAATAAATTTGTTATGCACTTTTAAATCATGTTTTAAAACTACTAACTAATATATTTTAGTTGATAGGAAAATAGCATTGAATTAATAAGAAAAAAATAAAAAGTTAAAATAGCTCATCAGTCTCTTTAAAATCTTCTGTTTATTTATGCATGGTTGGTTCAATTCAAACAATGCACAACATCCTCTTTGGCTAATACATCAATATTATTTCTACCATTATCATAGCACAATGTTTATACAATTTTGTTTCTTTAACAAATGTATTTTATTTATTTACTTTTTTCTAACCTTTTTCCAACTAAATTTTAAAATTTTGAATATAAAAAACAAATTAAAAAAAAAATTTTAACCTTTCATCAGCTTATATGGATGACAAAACATGATAATTTTGTTTCCACTTTCTAACTAGATTTAATAAGTAATCAAAATAAAATAAAATTAGTTTTTTAACCATTTTTTTATTTTTATTGCTTTCTATGCAAACTGATCACAGATATTTTACAAGATTCGCCATCTGATTTTAAGCCAATCAGTTCTAACCCTCATTTACGTGTGTTTGAAAATGGTTCTCTTGCTGTACATGGAGCTCAAAAACCGGACGCTGGATTTTACCTTTGTCAAGCATCTAATTCTATTGGACCTGGTTTAAGTAAAGTGATACGATTGGGCGTTCATGTTGCTGCACATTTTAATTTGAAATTCCGAGCACAAACAGTGCATCGCTCTGCTGAAGCCCGTCTTCGTTGTGAAGCCATTGGAGATGGACCAGTTTCAGTATCATGGACAAAAGACAAACAACCATTTAATACTAAAGATGATGTTAGATACGAATTAATTGAAAGTTTAAGTCCAGTTGGCCTTGTTTCTGAACTTATTATACGTAATGCAGATCGCCGAGATTCAGCTTTATTTACTTGTATTGCATCTAATGCTTTTGGAGAAGATGATACTAACATTCAACTTATAATGCAAGGTCAGTTAATTACTATTTATAGTTAAAATGCTACATTTTTTTTTTTTAAATTTCAGAGCCACCAGATGCTCCACATGACTTAAAAGTATTAGAATTTGATGGAAGATCAGTAAAAATTAACTGGCAAACTCCTTATTCAGGTAATTCAGCTATTTTGCAATACATGTTTGAATATCAAAAAGCCAGTGATGCATGGAATAGTAGACAATTGAATAATATCACCGTACCAGGAACCGAAAACAGTGTTGTAATACGTGGTCTAAAGCCAATTACTCAGTATCAATTAAGAGCTTATGCAATAAACAATTTAGGTATTAGTGATTCAAGTGAACGTTTACTTTGGAAAACAGACGAAGAAGCTCCAAGTAGCCCTCCTAGTCATGTCAGAGCTTGGCCAATTAGTTCTAGTTCATTGAAATTAAGTTGGAAAGCACCCAGAAAGGATTCTTTGAATGGTCAAATTACTGGTTATTATATTGGCTACAAAATAAAACATGATGAACAATCAAATAATAAACCAACATCAGCAATAGAATATCAATATAAAACAATTACAGCTAAAGATTCAGAGGGAAATGTTGAATTCCAATTGAAAAAACTTAAAAAATCTACACAATATGGAATTATTGTACAAGCAATGAACTCTAAAGGAGCAGGACCTGCTTCTGATGAAATTGTCATCAAAACTCATGAAAATGGTGATTTATACAATTTTAACAAAATTAATTTATAAAAATTAATTATAAATTTATTTATTTAGATCCACCAGCTGCTCCTACATTAAAAGTTATCTCAAGTTCTAGTAGCACAATTCAAGTAACTTGGTTTATTGGATCATTATTAAATTCATTAAATAATGGAGTTATTGAAACAAACTCATCTGTTAATATTTTAGAAGAAAGCAAAATTTCATCCTTACCAAATTTATTAAATAATGAACAAGAAAATAATCTACCTATATTATCATATGTTTTGCATTTTAAACTTCAAAATTCTGAAACAAATCAATGGCAAGAATTACGGTTACCAGGTGATCGTAATTCTTATTTATTTGAACAATTACGTTGTGGATCAAGATATCAGTTTTACATTTATGCCATTAATGCAATTGATAAAGGTGATTCAAGTGAAGTTAGCACGGGTAAAACTGAAGGAATGGGTAAATTTATTCAAATTATATTTAAACATATAAAAATAAAAGTATACTTATTTTTTTTTATTATTTAGCTCCTGTCGCTCCTGACAAACAATCTTTACTTAATGTGAATTTGACAGCTGTTTCGATTCATTTAGATAGTTGGCATGATGGAGGATGTCCAATTAGTAGATTTGAAATTATGTATAAATCACAAAGGATGAAAAAATGGATTAATTTGCCAATGACGGAAAATGATTTAGATTTCAGACGTGTATTTGTGACTAATTTAAAACCCTCAACTAATTATGATATTACAATTACCGCTTTTAATGATGCTGGACCTACACAAGCTCAATATATGTTCACTACATTTTCAATCATCAAAGAAAATCCAATTACTCAGTTTATTGCCGGAAATGAAGCATCATCTGCATCTGCTTCTGAAGATCTATATTTAAATGTAGGCCTTATTTTACCTACCTGCATTTCAATGTTAATTATTTTGTTGGTTATATTATTATTATGTGTAATTGTAGCTAAGAAAAAAAGTACATCTGCTTCTATTTATGGTTAGTTTTGACATTTTTTTTTTTTGCTTATTTAATATTTTTATATTTTATTTATAAATTTAGGATCAGGCGTATATGATACAAATAAATGTCAATCTAATGTTGACACTTTACGTTTATCAGATTTAGATACAGGCAATTTGAAAAAAATTGCGGGAGATAATGGTTCAGGGCTTGATTCAGGTTATTATCCTTCTCCTTATGCCATGACTAAATTAAATAATAAAAATTTAAGTGCTGGAAATTTGACTAATACAAATTCAACATCAGTAGTTAATAATCAAACTTTAAGTGAAACACAAATTAACACAAAATTAATTGAACGAATGATTTCAGATGGAACTGTTGTAACTTATGGACATAACTCACCTAAAAAAGTATAATTTAACTTACATACCTATTTATTAAATTAATTTTTAAATTTTTTTTATTTATTTTTTTTTTTTTAAGTCTAAAGATGTAGAACCTTTATATGCAACAGTTAAACGTACTCCTCGTCCACCAAGATCTGATTTGCATGTTTATCATTATCCTGGTAAATTTATAATTTATTATATATTTAATAAAATATTTATTTGTTTTTTTTTTAAGCTGGGAATCTTAAATCTATAATGATTGACAATCAAAATCAAATTTGTGAAAATACTAATGTTACTTCAACAGCAAATCAATTAGTAACAAATAATACTGTTAATATGATAAATAATTTAAATAACTTAAATAGTGTTAATAATTTAAATAACACATTTACATCAAATGCATTATCAACAAACAATTTGAACAATTCTGTTCATTGTTTACAAAATGGATTGTCAATTAATAACGTTGATACAAGTAATAATATGCAAATAATAAATCATGCAATTACATCTAGTTTTATAAATTCTGAAGAGCAATCAACTGAGCAATCCTTAGCAGGTTAGGCATATTTTTTTGTAAATAATTACAAAATATACAACTATCTAACAAAACTAAATTTAAAATATTTAATTTATTTGTATTTTATTATTTTTATTTGCATTATTTTTATATATAATTTCTGCATGAAACTTTAAAATTTATTTTTTTTTTATTTTTATTTTAATAATTAAAAGTAATTAAGTATTTTATATTTAATTTTGAAAGCACGATATTAATAAATAAAATTAAACGTTTTCAATACAAATTATTTTTAGTTTTTAAAAGTTAGTTAATTTATATTTTTTTATAAAAAAAATAAATAAATTGATAAAATTTAAATTAAATAATTAAAAATAATTATTTAGCCATTCAACCGGTCACTTTACAAAGTTTAATTGATGAGCAACATCAGTTGCAGCAACAAATGCAACAACAGCGTTATAATGCAATGTCTTCTAATCAAAGATTTAGTCAACATTATAGTAGATGATAATATTGGTACATTTTTAAATTTTAATAAGATTAAACTTGATTTATTGTAAATAAAGCGAATATTTTTCTAAGTCAAAGTAAAAATTGTTAAATAAAATTACAAAATAAATACATTATTTTATAAAAATTATGTAAAGTTAAATTTTTTTATTGCATTAATGAGAAAATATAATGTAAAATTAAATTGACAAATTTAATTTTTTTTTTTTTTCAAAAATTAAATTTTTTTACATTAAGTAATTATGATTTTTTTTTCAAAAATAAGTTTTATTTAAAGTTTTCTTAAAAACAGCTGTATTATTTTTTTTTTATATTTAGAACTTTTATTAAATTATGGATTTTTTTAAGTTATAAAATTTTTTGCATAAAATTCATATTTTATAATAATATTGTATTAAATTTTAAATAATAAAATTTTAAATGTATATATTTTATTTAATTTAAAAAATATACAAAAATATAAATATATAGATACATATATATTGAATTGTAATAGCTTAATAAAATTTGTTTACACACGTGTATTTACAATAGCAAATGTTTGCAAAATATTAACGTCTTTTACTAAATTAACCTGACGCATTAATCTGCCTATATTTTTATATAAAAATAAAAAAATTTGTAAAAAAATATATAATTAAAATTAAAGTATTAAAATTTAATACCTTTTAAATTAATTACTGTGATTTATATTTTCATTATTCAACTCAAGTAATTTCAGGATAAATATAATTGTAAACACTTATTTTAATGTAAAAATTTATATAAAATTTTTGAATATAATAATTAAACATAATTTAATCTATTAACATTTTTTATTATTTTTAAAATGATTTTTAAATTTAGATAGTTATTATAAAATTAATATAAAAGGTGTTAGTATTTAATAAAATATTAAAAATAGTTTATTTAAATAAATTAAAAAATTTTTAATAAAAAATTATTTAAAATTAAAATAAAAAAATATAAATAACTTTAATTGTAATTTAATGAGTCAATTGTCAATTGATAATCAAATGTAAAAAAAGTAAAAAATTAATGTTTTTTAAATTTTAAAATAATAAAAAGTAATAAAAAAATTAAAAAATATTTTTATTTAACGTTAAAGTAAATTTGTTTATAAAACAATTTAAAAATAATTTTAGTCATAAAGTTAAATAAAATATTTAGTTTGTAATAAAAAATTAATTATTTTATTTAAAAAAAAAAGTTTAAAAGATATATGATAATATGTGTTAATACTTATTCCTTTTTGATACAAAGTATAATTTTGATTATTAAAACTTTATTTGAATAACAAATTTAAAAATAAAAAAAAAATAAACACAAGTAGTACACTATATTAATTTTATTAACAGCAAAAAAATTTTTTTTGAATGTTATTAATTAATTTAAGTTTAACTAATTCTAATATATATTACTTATTTAAATATTTATTTTTTCTTATTATTTCTATTAAATTTTTAGGTTACATATGTTTTTGTATATAATAGTAAAATTCATACTTTAATTATTTTAACTAAATGTCATTCAATTTAGAAGACTTGATTTAAAAATTTAAATATTTAAAAATTGTATTTAATAAATTTTAATTCAAATTATAATTTATAAATTATAATGAATATATAAATTTTTCTTTTAAGCACTTACTTCGCCAGTTATTTAAAAAAGTTTGTTTCTTTAGTTTATTTAATTTTAATATAATTTGTCCTAGAAACTAAATTTATTATATATGAATTACATAATATAAAAAAATACAATTTGTTTCAAGTGTAAACAATAAACATGGTTTTTACATGTGATATAAATATGTGAAATTAGATAATTATTATTATAATTTCAAAATGAGTTTAAACTAATCATAGTGTCATTGGATGGTCTTAAATCAGAATAAATGTAAGAAAACATGTTGTAAAACTGAGCTAAAAACAAATATGTGAAGATCAAGAATAATGGTAAAAGACTTGTGCAGGATAAAAATGATATTAAAAAAATGTTGGAAAAAAAGAAAAATAGCAATTTAAAAATAATTTTGATATTAAATAAAGCTGCCGTAAAAAAAAATTTTATCAAAAAAAAAAACATTTTGATTTAACAACTAAGGTCACAGTATAAATTAAACAGATTAAGTAAATTGATCACAAATTAACACAATAATTTTATTCAACTTAATTTATTAACAATGTTACAAATTGAAAGTTTTTTTAGTGAATTCAAAATTTTAAAATGACTAAAACCTAATTTTACCATAGGCGTTTTACACATTTGTTTCATTTTTTTTTTAAACTGTACTTGAAAAAATAAAATAATAAATGTGATTAATACGATTAAATTGTTATTAGCGCCATAATTTAAAATTATATTATAATAATTATTCCCTTATTTAAATCTATTGTCCATATTTGCTTAAAATTACTTTAGATTAATGATTAGAATTATGTTCGCAAAATTAGCATTATATTTGATTCAGCTTTCATTTTTTAAACTAAAGCCAATGTAAATTTAAATAAAAAAAAAAATATAAATCAATCATTGCAGTGAATAAGTTATAAGTAAATAAGAAAGAAATAAATCTTGAATTTTTCCTTTTTAAGATAAAAAGTTATTTACACAGGCTTGAATTATCAGATTTAATTGTGATAAAATGTTTATATATTAAATTTAGTATTCTATTTATTTAGAAACATTAAAATATATAATGTTTTAATAAATTAAAAAAAAAAATTTTTAAGTAAATTAAAAACCTTAATAAATTAAAAATAATAATTTATACGTTATTATTTAATTAAAAAATTTAAATGTTACCAAAAAAAGAATAAATTAAAAAAATATTTTCTAATTTTAATTAATGCGTAGAAATCAAAAAGAATATTTAAATTCATTTGTGCAAATAATTAAATTATATATAAAATGATCAACACTTTTTAATGATGATAAAATCAGAAATTTAATGTTGCAGAATAATCTTTTGCAAATATTTTTATTTATTTTGTCCCTTACAGTTATTATACCCTTACAACTAACTATAATTGAAAATAGCCACTGATAAAGATGCTGTAAAGACTGCAGTTAAATCAATTTCAATTGCTATGAAACCAACGTTTTAATAAAGGTTAGGCGTTTTTTAGTTATCTATTAATGTTTGTAATGTTACGATTCTAAGTTATTTGTAAAAATGCAATATAATTTAAAAAAAAAATTCTTGCTGTGTTTGAGTGTTTTAAAAATTTTATAAGATCCAAATTTTTATTTATGTTTTTTATATTTTTCTGAAAATTTTTCCTTATAACTTTTTTTTAAAAAATAACAAAATATTCGACTTATTTAAAAATCTGTTTTAATTGTTTCTTTATCATTATACTAATTTTTATTAGATAAAGTTTTGCAGCAAAAATTTATAAAATTTTTTTTATCAACTATTGTTTTATAATTTTATACTATTAAAATTTTGTCAATTGAATTTATTATTTTATTTTTAGTTATAAATTTACTTTCAACTAATATTTATGTAAATTTATATATAAATATATATGTATATAATATATTAATGTGTTATTTTCTTTGTTTTTAAAAGCAGTGTAATACAATTAATTAATGAAATTATATGTAAATAAAGTAGTTGTGCCTTTAAAAAAAAAGAAAAAAAAAACAAATAAAAAAGACAAAAGCTTTAAATCTAGCTAGTGCTAATTATATTTTGTAATTTTTTCTTTTAAATATCTAAAAAGTTAGAATAAATTTAACGATTGTTTTATAACTTTAAAACATTTGTAAAATTTTTTTAATTTTGATTAAAAATCTCATTCAACATGACTCATCATAAAGACTACAGATTAAGGCCTAAGATTTTTAAAAATCGTGATTCTCCGTTAACGTAAGTTATAATATTTATATTATTATTTTCAAATTTATTTTAAAAATAATTTTTATTGCTATTTAATTTAATATTTTATAGAACTTTATTTACATTTAAAACAATGAAATCTAGTTTTAACTTGTTAATTTCTTTAATTATTTATGCAATATTAGTAAATATTTCATATTACATTGCGAATTATCACATGTTTGTAGATGATTTGACTTATATAAAAAACTTATTTGGCCATTGGGAAATATTTGTCATATTTGAATTAGTTATGCATTTTTTTATTTTTGGTTTTATTTATCCATTGACACGCTATCATGCTTATAAATTAAATAAGTTAAATAAAGAGCGATTTCTATCCAATTTGATATTTTCGGCACCTATAGTTTTATTTTATTTGTTCATTTATGCTTTTATGATTCACATTTTTTTAACAACGGATATTAATCCTGCAATGGCATTTGCTATTTGCGGAGAAAAAGTTTGTAAAATGAAATTTTTTTTTTTCAATTAAAAAAAATTAATTTATTTCTTTTAGTTACGTCTTACAATGAAACCAATTGCTTTTATTATAGAAACTTTAGAACATCAAGTGGTAAGAAACTTAAAAGGTGAATATTTTTACTTTGCTTTTATTTAAGGGGATTATTATTATCTTTTTTTTTTTTTTAAGATGAAGAAAAAAAAAAATTTAGTTTTCCATCTATTAAAAAATTGGCCTACTTTTTATTTGCACCAACTATGGTTTATCGAGATTTTTATCCTCGAACAAAGAAAGTTAATTGGCGATTGGTTTTCTCATATCTGTCTCAGTTTTTATTTGGCATCTATTGTTTAGTAGTCATAATGAAAAGACAATTAATTCCAACTTTTGAAAAAGTTGGATTAAAAGAAATTCCACTAAACGCTTTAATCGGATCAACTTTAACTTGTATTTACATTGGAACTGTTTTTATGCTATTTCTTTTTTACTTGTTACTTCATTGTTGGTTTAATATGTGGGCTGAAATGCTTAGATTTGGAGATAGACAATTTTATTCAGATTGGTGGAATTCAACAAATTTCGATCAATATTATCGCAGATGGAATATTGTTGTCCATGATTGGATTTATGCTTATATATATGTTCCTCTTGTGAAGGTAAAGTATTAAAATTTTTTAAAAATAATAGCTAAAAATTTATATTTAATTTTCTGTTTCAATTAGTCAACTAAAGGAAATAAAGTTGTTGCCGTGCTTTCAATACTTGTGATTTCTGCAATATTTCATGAATATGCTATAGCCTTATCATTTAATCATTTTTGCCCACTTTTGCTTGTTATGTATGGTGGCATTGGAAGTAAGTTTATTTTTTTAGATTTTTTTTTTTAATTAATAATTTTTTTTTTTCAGCTTTTATGCATCTACTTGGCGTAATAGTAAAACAAGTTACAAAAACTTTTTCTAAGGATAATTTTGATTCAAAAACTAACAGTGAAAAAAAAGATAATCATTACTTACTTAACTTTTTTTTTATGTCGTGTATGAATTTAGGATGGGGAATTATGGCATTTGTTTATTCTTTAGAGTATTTTTCAAGAATGAATTGTCCAAACACACCTGTAAGTTAAAATAGTTTTTTTTTTTTTATTAATTATTCATTATTTTATATAGATAAAATTTGCATATATTCTAAAGTTATATTCACCTAATTGTTTAAAAATTAGTTATCATTAAAATATAAATAATATTTATAAAAATTTTAATTATATTTAAATTTATTAAATTTTAAGAAATAATTGTTAATCTTAAAGATTTATTTTTTTATCATGATGTTTTTTTATTTATGTTTAAATAAAAAAATATTTTTAAATTTAAAATTAATTTAAAAAGAATTATTTGCTAAAATTTGAAATAAATAACGGTTAAAGTTTTATTTAAAAAAAAAAATTTCAAATCATTTGTTACTAATTATATTCATAAACTTATTTATATTTATTGTTAATTCATTTACTTAAATATGTTAATCATTGCAATGAGTGAAACTTGGAATTTATTTTTCTTATTAATTATATAAAAATTGTAAATTTGTTAATTTATTAAAAAAATTTTTTTATTAACTTAAATTATTTTTATTTATTATTTAAACTTAACAAAAAAAGTAACATTTTGATGGTAATTAAAAAGAAGTAATATATACAAGTCAATGTGAATTATCAATGAAAAATTGTTTGTATCTTATTATATAAATAATAATGTTTTAGATTGTAAAAATAAGCATTTACAAGCTATTTGAATTTACATAAATTAAGTTGGTTTGATTTAATAAAAAAGCGTTTAGTAAAAAAAATAAATTAAATAAGAAATAGTGTACAAAATATAAGGACTAAAGCTCTGTAGCGAAATTTCGCTCTTCTGAATTTTGTGAACTCCAACTTGTTCCACTATAACCACTTTTAGCAGATCTTCCTGAAGCTCGAGATTGTCTAGACATTCTAAAAAGAAAATATTTAATAATAAAATTAAAATAATTAATTATTATGTAATTAAATATTACATTGATGGTGCTGGTTCTTTTTGGTCAAACCAATCGTTATTTTGGTTAGCAACGACTTGTCCAGAAAACCTGTGTTTATATCTATCAGAAAATCGTGGACTACGGCTTTGATTTAAAGAAGATGCTCCATCGGGAGGAACTTGTCTTGGTTTTGATAAAATGTCTCCGTTTCGTTTAAAACCGGATAAATTATTGAAATATTCACTTCTGAAAAAGATGAAAAATGAAATAAAATAATTTTATTAAATTATCTTTCACTAACCCTGCGCCATCTTCTGTGGAGTAAGTGCAATTGGAGTTGCCATTAAGTATTTCCCGATTTCCGTATAGATTTGCAGGAGGTTTTTCCATCAAAGCATTTTTAATTGAATACAAACGTTGATGTTCCCAAGACATTTGCTGTTTTTTAAGTTTTCTAATAAAGTTTAATAATAAACAAATTAAAAATTCAAATAGTTGAATTTAACTAAAAAACTTGTTGCATACCTTTCTTTACAAGAAGAACATAATAACAAAATGGCAATTATTGTCCCTAAAAAGATAACAGTAGATAATCCTATGATTGCAATTTCAGTTGTTCCCATTTGCGATATTTTCTCGTGAACCGTGACACCTTGTATTCGGCGGATCCGATAATCTTTTAATTGGTCCAATATTTGGTGAGAATTTTCCCGAAAGATATTCAGTAATTGATCAATGTCAACAATGTCATTTTTGAATGGATTTACTGCATATAAATACATATCTGTTGAATGAAACTGTTGAACTCCTTGTTCTAAGTGTGGTGAAATTTTAGCTAATTTCACTTCAAATTTACACAATTGACTTAAATAATGCAATATTTCTTCCCTCTTTCTTTCAATTTTAACAGGTTCTGAATCTGTAACAAATAGAACCATCTTGGTTTCTGGTAAAACATGAACAAAAACGCCAATAGAAGCGTAATTTCCATTTATATCTCCATTGCGATCTGTGGCCTTAACTTCAAAATTATAATATTTGTTTGCATCCAATGCAAAATTCACTATAGATTTAATGTAACCTGTTGATGATTCTACATAAAATTTTGAACTAGAATCATCCCCTTTACTTAACATCTCATATTTAATCTGTCCGTTTAAACCAACATCTTTATCAATAGCATTTACTTTACAAACTACATATCCAAACGAAGCTTCTAAAGGAACAGCAGCTACAATCGGATTATTTCCATGAACAAATTGAGGTGCATTATCGTTTTCATCCTCTACTTCTACAATTACTAAAGCTTCATCAAAAGCAAGATGTTCAGAAGGAACGTTAGTTTCATCGTATTTACTTGCTGAACTTCGTTTATGGCGAATATTAGATTCTGCTTTCACTTTAAGCTTGTAAATAGGTTTATGTTCACGGTCTAAACTACGCATAACCATTAACCTTCCTGTATCATGTTCAATTTTGAATAAATTGTCATAATTAGTTCCAATTAAACTATAATAAACAGAACGATGAATAATCTCATTGGTACAATTTAAATCAATTAATAATGAAGGTGCCAATTGATTTTCCAAAATAGATACTCGATATAAACGGCTTGAAAATAGTCGAACTCCTTGACCAGTGCCAACAAATATATTCAATTCAGCTGTATCTGATTTAGGAGGATCTGAATCATCTTCCGCTTTAATAATCAACTTGTAGTGATTTTTTTGAGTCGAATCTAAAGGTTTTTTTAATCTTACTTCTCCTGTATTTTTTTCAACAATAAATGTTAAATCTTCCATATTTTCTCGTCCTTTTTCTACCATTTTACCTTCTTCAGCAATTAAAACATACTTCTTGGCGCCAAGACCTGCATTCATTGTATAAATAGTTTGTTCTTTTTGAGCTGATTCTGCTACTTCAATAGTATAAACAGCTTTTGGAAAATCCGGTACTTCATCATTTACATCTGAAACTGTCACCCAAAGTTTTGCAGTAGAACTTAAGCTAGGATTACCCTTATCATATGCGACAACAGTAATATTATAAAATGATTTTTGTTCAAAATCTAATGGGGCCAATGTCCAAACAATACCATCTTTTCCGTCAATGTAAAATTTGTTGTCATGACCTTCTCCTAATTTATAAAATACTTGTCCATTTTCCCCTAAATCTGGATCAAAAGCAGCAATTTGAGTGACTTTAAAGCCTGCTTCTAAGTTTTCTGGTACATGAGCTAGATAAGGATCAGTGTAAAATCTAGGCTTTTCGTCATTAACATCTTTAATTCTAACTAAAACGTCTGCTGTACTATTTAAGGGAGGTTCTCCATTATCTATTGCTGTAACTTTAAACTTATAAACTTCTTTTTGTTCTCTATCAATGTGACCTGTTGCAAATAATTCACCTGTATGCACATCAATTGTAAACGGAAATTCAACTGGAACTGAAGATGCAACAGTATATTCAACTAATCCATTTCGACCATAATCTTCATCTCTGGCTCTTAAAACACCTAATTTGTGTTTGTGAGTTGTGTATTCTCCTTCAAAAACTTCAAATTGATAAAAGTTTTGGTCAAAAACAGGCTTGTGATCATTAACATCTACAACGGTTACATTCACATTAGTTCTAGATGCTAAACCAGCTCCATCCACTGCGCTAATATTTAGTAGATAAGTGGTTGTAGGTATCAAATTACCAACAACAAACAGCTCACCCGAAATACGATCTATTTTAATATCTCCATTTCCACCTGATGTGATGTAATACTGAATTTTGCTATTTAGCCCAACATCATCTGCATCTGTGGCAAAAACAGCCCCAATTTTTGAACCTGGTTTGGCTATTTCCGGCGTCAAAATAAACAGAGGGCCATGCTGAAATACAGGAGCGTTATCATTTTCATCTTCTATTTCAATTGTCAAACTTGTTGATGAACTTAAATTTCCATTATCTTGAGCTTTTACTGTCAAATCATACTTTGCGCGTTGTTCTCGATCTAAAACTTGCTTTTCATTTTTTGGCGTAAATAAAATCAATCCTGAATCGAGTACACTAAATATTTCTGAACCTTCACCTGTTAAAAAATAGTGGACAATTGAATTATTTCCTGCATCATTATCTATAGCCTGTACTCGAGAATGAGGTTTTAATTGTACTTGAGTTCCTGGCGGTGAATTTTCTTTTACACTACCGCGATAATTTGCTGTAAACATTGGAGTTTCATCATTCACATCTAACACATCTACAATAACTTCTGAAATGGTAATTTTAGTTGAAGGTCTTTTTTCTTCCAACATTACTGTGAAAGCATACTGATTACGTTTTTCACGATCTAAAGCTTTTTTAGTAAATAATTCACCGTTTGCATTAATTGAAAATAGATTTCTCATTTCAACGTTAACAATTACATATTGCATTAAAGAATTAACACGTGATTTGCGTGGTTTAAGTTCTACTTTGCCTACGAATGCATTTTGTTCATTTTCCAACACATTAAAATGATAATAAGTTTGACCAAACCTTGGATTACGATCTTCAGCTTCGTTAATAAATATTTTTAAACTTGTTGCTGATTTCCAAAGACCATCAAATGCTTCTACAATTAAATTATATTGTTCAGCTTCTGATATATCTAAAGGTCTGCTAACATTGACTAAACCGGTTGTAGGTTCTATTTTAAATGGAATATTCCCTGTGTTTTTACCAAAAGCATAGCTTAATTGTGTTTTTTCGCTTGAATCTAAATCAGTTGCACTGATTTCACAAACTTTGCTACCTGGTTTAGCATCTTCAGGTAAAAATTCAATATAACTTTCTTTTTCAAATTTAGGTGGAGTATCGTTAATATCATTTATTATAACTTGAACTTGTGTTTTTCCGATTCGAGGTGGACTTCCCTTATCTTTAGCTGCAATATATACATAATGTATAGCAAAAGTATTCTGGTAAAGATTTGATTTATTACTGGCATATTTTTCTCTATCTAATTCAGCAATTATTGTTAATAATGGGCCACCTTCATCCACATCTAAACGGAATTCGCCATTAGAATTTCCATCAACAATATAGACTTCCATTTGGCGATTAACACCATCATCTAAATCATAAACTGGTAGTCTTAATCTCGTTCCTATTGAACTTGGGCCTTCTGTGACATTCATTGTAAATGAATTATTTAAAAAAGTTGGTGAATTGTCATTTTCATCCAGTATTTCAATATTCACTGTGGCAAAACCGGTATTATTAGCACTATCTACTGCAACTAATCTTAATTGGTAAAAATTAATTTTTTCTCTATCGGGTATACCCATCAAACTAATTGCTCCAGATTGCGCATCTGTCGTAAACATTTTATCTTGATTTCCATTAACAATATGATATTTTAACATATTACGATCAAGTTCATCTTGATCTGTTGCATTTACTTTACTTATCAATGTGCCTATTCCAGTATTTTCACGAACTTGTACATGATATTCAGGTTGATTAAATATAGGACTATTATCATTCACATCTAAAACCAATACTTTTATTGTAGTTCTAGCAGAACATCTTATATTTGATGTACTAATTACTAAAGTGTAAATACCATGTAAAAATCTGGACATAGTATCACGATCAATCGGTTTTTTTATTTTTAAACTAACACTCATTTTATGATTTGCTGCATTAATTAGATTAGCATATGATGAAGCACTAGAATTTTGAGCTGATTTTTCATTATATATATCAATATAAAAATTATCGTTTGAATTATCTTCAGTTATTTGATAAGTTAATTGTTGGCGTTCAAATTTGCTATAATCTTCAATTAATAAATCAGGTAAAACTAATGTATTTGCTGGTGAATTTTCAGGTATTGTGGCATAATATTGACTAAAAGGAAATTTAGGACATTTAGTTCCAGTATCTTGTAATTTAATTACTACACTTGATTCGGCACTATAAAACGGGTCATCACGATTGTAAGCATTTACAATAAAACTAAAAAACTGGCTGGGTTTTTGATTTAACTGCCCTGCACTATATGAAGACTTTGAAAAAGGATTTAATGGGTTAACAGATAGCGATTGTATATTATCAGGATCTAATTTAGAAAGAACTGTTATTGATCCACTAGATGGATCTACAGTAAATTGTCCAGTGGGATCAGATGAAATATTATAGTATACTGGACTTCCATTTGGAATTTTGGCACGTATTTTCAAGATAGTGTTACCTGGTTCAATAACTTTATCTAATTCATGGTTGTATTGAGATGAACTAAATATTGGTGTAGGCTGTTCAATTGAATCGCGATAAACAATTAATTTTATTTCCTTTATTGTAGCTAATGGAGGATTCCCATTATCTGAAGCAATAATTATTAAATTTTCATTCAATGGAGTTAAACTTTGGTTTGCAAATATTTGGCCTGTAAGTTTGTGAATTACAAAAAATGCTGAAGGAGATTGAAATTCATAATTTATTAAATTATTATTATTTTCGTTTGAATCAAGATCTACTGCTGTTACTTGATAAATTACTTCATTCATTGGTAATGTAGATTCGGGTATGCGTAATATACTTGGCATAGCTAAAATTTCAGGTGCGTTATCATTAACATCTTTTACTTTAATTTGAACAACACAAGTAGTAAATTGAGAATCCACTCCTTCATCACTAGCTTCTACAACCAATTCTAAAAATTTTTGTTGCTCAAAATCTAAAGGTTTACCTAAAGTAATTACTCCTGTAAATTTATCAACAGTGAAAAATCCAGGTATTGAAGATTTAATAATTTTATATTGTATTTTTCCCGCTGATCCAGAATCAGGATCAAAAGCATGAACTTGAACAATTGGTACATTACTTAGGTTTTCATCAACTTCTACCGAATATGAAAATCGATCAAATTTTGGTGGGTGATTTTTTAAATTACTAGCTTTAATTGTTAAAATTGCTTTTCCTGTATTTGGAACTATACCATGATCTTGGGCAAAAACTTCCATTTCATATGTGAAATTATTATGTTTACCTAAATTAAAAATAAAAATTTTAAATTTTATGTTTACTTTTTAGTTTTAAACTTACTATTTGCTTGAGGTAGATTAGAAACTAATCTAACCAATCCTGTTTTGGCATCTATTTCAAATAATCCATGTGTATTTTTAATCCAAAAAGTAACATCTCCGTTGTTTGCTAAATCTGCATCAGTTGCAACAAGTTGAATTAATTCAGTACCTGGTTGAGTATCAAGAGGTAACGTCACATGATATTTTGATTGTTCAAATTTTGGAGGATTATCATTTTCATCTAAAATTTCAACATTTAATGCAGCAACAGTACGGAAACGACCGTCATCAGCAGTTATTAATAATTCATATGAGGATTTCAGTTCACGATCTAAAGGCATTTTAGTACATACAACACCAGTTTTTGAATCTATACTAAATGCATTATTAAGATATTTACGTTTTTTACCATTTGGTCCACTATAAATTACTTCACCACCAGCATTTAAATTATGATTTTGTAAATTTTGATTATTAAAAGCAGAATTTAATAAATTTTGATTACTTGCTAAAAAGTAAGTAACTTGATCTACAGAATCTCCAGAATTTGCTTGAGCAGTTAAAAAACAATGTCCTGCTGGTAAATTTTCAAGAATTGAAGCAGAATAAGCTTTTCTAGTAAAAACAGGTGGATGATCATTTATATCTTTAACTAAAATTTTTACCATAGCTAATGAATATAAAGGAGTTGCGGATGAATCAGTTGCTTTTACTAACAAAACATACTGATTTTTTCTGTCATAATCAATATTTTTGCCAGCATGTGGTACAATTTTAATTTGGCCATTTTGCTCATTAATAGTAAATAAATTTTCTTCATTTCCAGAAATTATTGCATAAGAAATTACATTATCTTGTAAATCTTGATCTACTGCATTTACAGTAACAATTACATTATCAGTTTCTTGTTTTTCCAAAATTTCAGCTTCATAACTTGGAGCAGTAAATAATGGTGCAAAATCATTTTGATCAACAACTTTAACAGTTACTTGAACTCCTAAACTAAAGTTTTGTGGTAAACCATCATCTGTAGCTTTTACAATAAAAATAAATTCTGTTTTTTCAGGTAATTGTTCTTTTACAAAAATTTTCCCATTTGTAGAATCAATTTTAAAAAAATCGACATCATCTATAAAAAAAATTATTAATAAAAGATATTTTTTTTTATTTAAGTTTAACAAACCTATGGATGTTTGCTTCTTATTATTTGCACTTGATATACTAAAATAAATATTATTAAAATCATCATCATTAGCAGTAATTTGTCCTATTTCTGTGCCAATTTTTGCTCTTTCTTGTACACTAAATATATATGGAAGATTTAAAAATTTTGGAGGATATTCATTGACATTAGTTACATGGATAGTAACTTTTGCTTTCCCTACATTTGCAGGATTACCACCATCAAAAGCAAGTAACATTAATTTATGCGTATTTTGCTGTTCATAATCAAGCGTACCAATTAGTGTAATACTTCCAGTTATGTTATTTATACGAAAAATATCATTGGGTTTTATAGTTTCAGGTAATGAATCAAATTCATTATCAATTTTGCCCGTATTCATATCCAAATAGTGAAGCAAATATTTTGTAATTTTACCATTATTATTGGCATCAAGATCGCTTACTTTGAAAAAAGCTGGAAACATTGTTCCAGGGGGTAAACTTTCAGGGAGCTCTAAAGTATAATGATCATTATTAAACACAGGCGCATTATCATTTACATCTTCTACAAAAATTTCAACTATAACACTTGTATTAAAAACATTTATTGACATTAAATCTCTTGAAAATACCCTTAATTTAAAATACTGTTCATTAGCTGGATAATCTCTATCTAAACTACCTATTAAATATATTTCACCCGTTTGTCTATTAATCTTAAATTTACGTTTTTCATCATTTGTAATTGTGTTTTTGAAATTATACTCATGTAATTTATCTATATGTTTATGATTACTAGCACTATCTTCTAACCAATAAATTACATCTTGTTCATCAATACTTCTTTTTGGATTAGTTGCATTAGTTTGTCCAACTAACGTATTTGCAGCTGTATTTTCTAATACTTTAAATCGATAACTTTGTTGATCAAATATAACTAATTCATCATTTATATCTATAACTTTAATAATTAATTGTACTGCGGGATTTATTATATTTTCTGCAGCTTTTCCTTCAAACGGCCTTAAATTTCTAGCTGCAATATGCATAACATATTCTTGCTTTTGCTCATAATTTAATTTCTTTTTAGTTCTAATTAATCCAGTATTTTCATCAATTGTAAATAAATCTTCTTCATTTCCAGCTAAAATTAAATATTTTATTTGAGCATTATCACCATAATCTTGATCGCTAGCTGTTAGTTTTATCACATCTAAAGGAGCTGGTTTTTCTTCATCTATGTCTACTGTGTAAATATTTTGTGAAAAAGTAGGAGCATTGTCATTTATATCTTTTATAATAACACGAACTTCACAAGTAGAAGATAATTGTGGAGTTCCGGAATCTGTAGCCATTATTTTAAAATGAATTTCACTTTCTTGCTCTCTATCAAATGCTTTTCTTGGTTTAATGGCTCCAGTTTGATGATTGATTGTAAATGCTTCATTTGCATATCCACCAATAATTGTATATTTAATCTGAGCATTCCTACCAGAATCTAAATCTTGAGCTTGTACTTGACCAATTGTTTGATTTAAATCATGATCTTCTTCATTTATAGTAAAATTATAATAAGATTTTAAAAATGTTGGAATTTGATCATTAATATCAATTACATTGATTAAAAGAGGAGTAACAGCTGTATTAATTCCATCACTAACTTGAACAAGCAAATCATAACTTTGTTTTTTTTCATAATCAAGTACAGCAGAAGTAAATATTTTACCACTTAATGAATCAATTACAAACAATTTTTCATCGTTTCCGGCTACAATTGAAAATGTAAGCACATCATCAGTTGCATCAGCATCAGTTGCTTGTATTTGCATAACAAATGCACCTTCTGGTAAAGATTCTCCAACAAATGATTGATATGGAGCTCCTACGAATTCGGGAACTGAATTATTAATATCGGTAACATTAATTTTAACTACAGCAACGGCAGAACGTCGTTCATGTACTTGTTTAGCTTGATCTTCAGCTACAATAAACAATGTATATTGATTAGCTTTTTTAGAAAGAGCAGCAAATTCTGGTTTAACATAAATTGAACCGTTTTCATGATGTACATCAAACGGAATTTGTTCATCTTCTTTATTAGATATTTGCTTATGATATCTAACTTGTCCATTTTCACCTAAATCTAAATCATGTGCATAAACATTTCCTACTAAAGTCTTGGCTTCAGCTGTTTCTAATACATTTAATGTATAATGATTAGATGGGAAAAATTGAGGATTATTGTCGTTTGCATCAAGTAAATTGATTTCCACCGTACATTGCGTGTTCCTTTTAACTTTAGAACTGTCTGTTGTATCTCCAAACACAACATTTGGATTCCGTTCTAATGCACTAACATGAACAATAAATTTGGATTGAGATTCTCGATCTAATTTTTGACTATTTTTTACACTAATCCAGCCATTAGATTCTGATATTTGAAAGGTATCTGTTTCATCATGTAATACATATTTAAATTCAGCATTTTCACCTCTATCACGATCTACAGCGAATACTTGTAATACTGTAAAACCAATCGGTAAATTTTCCATTACTGTTATATTATACATATCATATTCAAACTCAGGGGTATTATCATTAATATCAATCACAGTTACATCTACTCTGCTTAATGCTTGCCTTAAAGGATTATCGATTTGTGTGGCCTGTAAAAAATAATAAAAATAATTTTATGATTTTAAAAATTAATAATTTAATAAAATAAATAATTAAAATTAATTTTTTTATTAGTAAAAAATATTTGTTTATTAAAATATATTAAAATATTTTATTGTAATTTGTTCATTTAATAAAAAGTTAATTTATAATTTTAATAAACTGTTTATAATTAAAAAATTTAATCAAATAAAAATTATATTTTTTTATAAATAATTTTTAAACAAAAAAATTAAAAAGTAATAATTCCAATATAAAGTATTATAAAATAATTAAAATTAATAAAAAAAAATTAAATAATTTGACATGACTAAAAGGTTGCTAATAGACGGATTTAATTTTAGTAAAACAATTGTTTTGTTAATTCATTGTTTTATATCTTTACTAAACTTGTCGCCTGAAAAAAAGTTTACATTTAATCAATAATAAAGAATTGGTTTTTAATTAACGAATTTTTTCCGAATGAATTCGTTTAGTAGTAATATTAAACTAAAACCAAAAATCTGAGCAAAAAAATATTTTTTACAATTAAAAAGATGTTTCTTACCTGTATTTGGAGGTTTATAACCGCATTGTTCAATGATTCTAAATCAATCTCTTTTACTAGATACAGTTCACCTGTTTGTTCATGCATTTCAAAAAAGCCTCCTTCATTACCTGTTGAATCGATAAAAAATGAATAAAAAGGAAGAAAATCAATTAATGGAATTGTTTTTTTTTATTTTTTAAAAAATATTTAGAAAAGAATTAGACAAACAAATATTAAACAATTAATAAAAATATTTTATTTTAAATTTAAAAAAATGATTTTTTTTAAAAATAAGCATATTTTTATTAAAGAAATTCAATAATCTAAGCTTAAAAAAATTATTTTAAATAAACTAAAAATTAAATCAAATTAATGTTGAAAATTATAATAAAAATATTTTGTTAAAAAATTAAAAGTTACATAATAAATTAATTTTTTAATTTATATTAAAAAAAAAATATTTAATATAATTTGTTTTTAAACTTTTATTTTACTTAATTAGTTTATTTTTTTTTTAACTAATAAAAATTATTAAAATTTATAAAAAATTATTAACAATAATATTAATTAATTTATTAAAAAATTCAAATTAATTCAAGTATTTAAATATAAAATTATTAAGTTATAATCAACTTTTTTATTAATAACAGTGTTTTTAATTAAAAAAAAAATCTTTTTTTGAAAATAGACAAATAACTCATTTTAAAATAAACGCATGTAAAACTCAAAATTGAAAAATTATAAAAAATTAAGATAAAAATAGTAAAAAAAAAATTAGTATACAGTAGTGCATGACTTGATTCACATATTAACAACTAATTTCCCTGTTCAAAACGAATTAAATTTAGACAAACGTAATAATGATCATATTTTAAAAAAAAAATCACGAATTTTTACTCTAGTCAGGTCAAATGCAAAAAAGGTTTTGACCGTGTGTATAAATTGAAAAATCTTAAAAAGATGAGAATTTTAAATAGTATTTGCAACTGTTAAAAAATAATACTAAATAAAAAATATAAGCTATCTATTAGTTAAAAGTTAATAAAAAAAATTTGTAACTTAATTTAATTTTAAATAATAATAAGTGCAACATTGAATTTTAATCTAATAGCTTTATCTTCTTCATTTATTAAATAAAATTTTTTCTAAATAATGTATTGATTATTTTTGTTCTTAAATTAAAAAAAAATTAAAAACTACTTACCTAAAATAATATTATAGCGTAAACGAGCATTGATACCACTATCTTGATCATATGCATGGACAGGTGGTTGAACAAAAACTTTTTCGCGTATTCTCAAACCCTAAAATAAATTATATTTTTTAGATAAATTTATATAAAATAAATTATTTAACTTTTTTAATTAAATAATAGGTTAATATTATAATTAATAAATTCCTTATATATTAAAATATCAATATATGTAAACTTTAAAAAATTTAATAATTTATTAACAACTAATTTACATTATATTTATTTATTTAAAATATTTTACCGTAATTATTGGAGATTCAGATACACTAGCTTTATAAACTTCACGTGTAAACACTGGATTTTGATCATCAGCATCTTTAACTTTGATAGTAATTGTAGTAACTGAACTTAAACTTGGAGACCCATGATCCTTTATTTAAAAAAAAAAAATAATTTAAATTTACAATAAAATAAAAAAAAAATAAACTTGAAAATTTGCAGTAATTTGTTTGTATATATATTTTTTATATGATTAATTTTTAAAGACAATAATTATATTAATTTTCAAAATTTTTACTTTAAGTATAATTTATAAAATTGATAAGAAAATTGATTCTTAATTTTTTTTTTGTAATTAACGTAGATAACTATAATAATTGAATTTTGTTAAATGATTGCTAATTTATGATTTGATTTAACAGCCTTTCTTATTAGTATTTACAATTGTAAAAGACACAAAAGTTACGCTTGTCTAATTTTTTCAAAACTACATTATTAACTATTTTTTTTTTTTAAAAAGAATAGACAATATAAGTTGTATTGACCTTTGTTCTGCATCAATTGAGCTTTTAGTTTGTCAATTATAAATGAAATGATTGGATCATCATTAAAATAGTTTTTAAAATTAGTTAGTGTTTTCCACTTTTATTTAAAACTTAAAATTTTTAAATATTAATTTAAGTTATCATCATTTTGAATAAAAAAATTTAATTTTTAACTATATTTAAGATAAAAAATAGTTATTTAAAACCTTTTTAAAAATAAATTTAAAGTTTCAAAAACTATTACACCAAAAATTTAAATTTGAAAAAAAAAAAAAATTAAAAAGGTAAATTTGCTTACCGATGCTTGAATTTGTATTTTGAATTCTCTTATTCCATGATCATAATCCAATGCTTTATTAACTACCAAAATTCCTTCAATCGGATCAGACAAAATAAAAGAATTATTTTCATTACCACCCTGATAATAATTAAAAATTTATTTATTAATAATAAATTAAAAAAATGTAGCGAATATAAATAAAAACTTACAACAATTGAATATGTAATATCTGAATTAGCTGTATTTGGTTTATCTCTATCAATTGCATGTATTCCTCTAAAAATTGTTAATCCAACAGGTGTTAACTATTATAAATAAAACAATTTATAAAAATTAATTAAAAACTAAAATTCTAAATTATCAAACTTACTTCATCTACTTCTAATGAATAAGGAACATTTTGAAATTCAGGAACATGATCATTTACATCTTGAATATAAATCGTTATGGGTAAAAAAGCATCTTCCTATTAAAAGAATAAAAAATTTGTTTATTTTATTTTAAATAAATAGAATTTATTTAATTTAAAAAAAAAATTAAATTATATTTTAAACTAAAATAATGTAATAAATTTTTCATCAGTTTCATTTTATTTGTGAAACATAGATAATAACTTTTTATCAAAAACAATTAAAACATAATTTAGATAATGTAAAATTTTTTTTGTATTTACAAAAACAAAAAAAAAAATTAAAATAAAACAAATGAACTATATTTTTAACTAAAAAATATTAAATAAAAAAAACAAGTTTATTATATTTGATAAGAATAAAAAAAAATATTTAAGTCTAAATACACAGTTAAAATAAATAAAACGTGAACAATAACTTTTATATAATTTAGATAAAATAGATAAAATTAAAAAATAATGCTAAAATAATAAAGTTAGAATAAAAAAAATTAATTTAATACTACTAGATTACCAAATATTAAAAAAAAATTGATTGTTTTAAACTATTTAATAAATTTTATTTTAAAAAAATAATTAATTAATAAAAATCAAGCTAGTTTATTATAAAAAGTTTAAATATTCAAAAAAATAAAAATACTAATTTAAATATTAGAATAAACTTAAAAAATTTAAACAAAAGTCAACGTGACTTTTATTTTTTTTTAAATAAATAAAAATTAAACTTTATTTTTAATTATTAAAAAAATGATTAATTTATATTTTAAAATTAAATTCTTTGTGTTAAAAATTTTAGTAGTCAAAAGAAATAATTTAACACTTTTATTAACTTGTATTTTCAAAATAATATTTATTTTATTTACTAAAAATTTAAATAGAATTTTAAATTATTTTAAAATAACAAAATTAAAAATCAATTTATTGCTTTTTAATAATAATAAATTGATGAGTAATAAAAAAACAATTAAATTTATCAAAATAATTAAAATTTTTGATCTTTATAATTAAAAAATATTGATATAAAAAAATTAAAATGCTTACTATATTTATGTTAAAAAACAATAAAAGTATTTAAGTTTTTAAAATTTTTATATATATTTATTAATATTAATTTAATAAAATTTTTCTTAAAATTAATTAAAAAAAAAAATAATTTAAAAATGATAATTTTTTTAATTTTTATAACAAAATTGGAATTAATAATAAATATTGATTTTATTTATGTAATTAATAATTAATAATCATTAAAAAAAAAAATCTGAATACTTACAGTTCCGGCTGGTCCTCGGCATGTTAGCTTAAACTTTAATACACTTTGTGGATCTCGCTTAATGAAATAATAAATGCCATAATGAATGATAAATTAAATCATTTGTTTTTTTCATTTTCAATTAATATTTGCACGATGCAGTAAAATAAATAATTATATTAAAAATAAAAATAATTAAATTTTTAAAATTTACTTAGTTTCTAAGTTTATATTTTTTAAATTTAGTTTAATTTAAAAATTTTAAATTTTTTTTCTTAGAAATTAATACTATATAGTTTTAGTTATCATATTTAAAAAAAATAAATATTATATTTTCTTTTTAAATTAAATATAACTAATTTTAATAATTTAAATATAAAAATCTTACCCGATCTACAAGATCTTCTAAAGATTGAGCAAGTTTAATGGCAACCGTATTATTATCTATTTCTTCATATCTAAAATAGTTTATATCACTCAA
This sequence comes from Pyemotes zhonghuajia, assembly GCA_025170145.1. Classification (NCBI taxonomy): domain Eukaryota; kingdom Metazoa; phylum Arthropoda; class Arachnida; order Trombidiformes; family Pyemotidae; genus Pyemotes; species Pyemotes zhonghuajia. The sequence continues at coordinate 12,169,269 of CM045845.1, forward strand.
ACTATTGTCAACAGCTTCCAGTTTGAACTCTTTACGTGGATGTACTTCTACTCGAAATACTTCATGACCTATAAAAAAAAAATTATTAATTAATAATAAAATAGAATTTTTTAAATTAAAATTAAGTAAATGTATAAATATTAATTGCAATTAAAAAAATATGCTTACCAATCGGTAAATTTTCTTCAACTCTTTCAAACCTTCGATTTTCTCCAATTGGATAAAATTTACAACCTTTTTAAAAAAAAAATGATATTTAAAAAATTAATTTAAAATTCTAATATTAAAATTATATAAGTTAAAATTTGACAAAATTTTTTTAAATAAATATGTATAAAAAATGTATTTTAATTAAATTTTTTATAATTTAATTTTACTCAAAATTTTAATAAATATTTAAAATTATAAATATAAATTTTAAAATAATTTAAATTAAAAAAAAAACACAAATCAAGTATATATATATATTAGTCTAAAATAATTATAATTTATTTTAGTAATTTGTCAAAAAAATAATATATTTTTGTTGTATTCTTAACAAACTTATCAAATTTGTGTCAAATGTGATATGTAAAAGATAAAATAGAAAAAAAAAAATGTTAAATAAAAATGACAATAAATCTATTTTTATTCAAAACAAAACCAAATTCAATTACCAGTAATCTGATTAGATTTAAAACTGACCAGGCTGATGAATAAAGCAGCTGTTTTTAATAAGTTATCAAATAGATTAAATTATTTCAGCATACAAACTACATTTACTGTATCATCAACTTAAAAACTGAAAAATAATGAAAAGAAAACCTTAAAATCAAACTTTTATATTGTATTTTCTTAAAAAAAAAATTTAGTTTTATTATCTTCATCTTACTTTTCAATGTGTGAGTGTTTTTATCAACTTTTAATTAAAACAAATATTACTAAAAATAGGAACACAATATGCGGAGCTGGAACTCATGATGTTTGTGTTTAAATAGTAATTTGAGCAAAAAAAATGAAATCACATATAATATAAAAACAAAAAAATTGAATACAGAAAATGTATCAAATAAGAAAAAAGTAACACTTAAAAAAAAAATATAAATATAAATTGAACAGGTGTAAAAAAGAATAAAAAATTGATGATGATAAAAAAAAATTATTACTCATCTTTGTGTGTTAACAAATGGTCAATTTCATATTATTCAGAATGAATGAAATAATAAAGTAGATTAGGCTAGTTGGCCATCTCTTTATTACTGCCTATCATTGAAATTCTTTGTCTAACTTGTTACAATATTACTATTTTTTATAAGATTGATTGTTTATTTGCCTGAAATATTTTTTAAGTATTTTTGTTCAAATGTTAGCAATCATTTTTATTTTAAAAAATTGTGTTTGATTTTTTAAAAATAAATATTTTTAATAAAAAATTTATTGTAATATTTACAATTATTTTGAATCATAAATTATAGTTGTGGTTTAACTTATATAAATAAATATTTTAAATTATATTTAATTAATAATAAATTTTTAAAAATTTTATCTTTGTTGAAATTTATATTAAAATAATAGACTTTAAAACTATTAAAAAAAAAATTTCTTATATATTTTTAAATAATTAAAATTATTATAACTTAATATAAAATATAAATTTAAAAATATTTTTAACTTAAATAAACGTTTAAAACTTAATTAACACCATAATTATGCAATTGTTTGTTGCTATTGTTAGATTAATTTAAACCAAACCCAGTAATAGATATAAACGTAACCGTAAATAAAAATTTAAAGATGAAAGTTTAAAACTAAATTTATTCTTTTAAAATTAAAGTAAGTATTACCATAATCAAAATATATTTATAATTTTCTAAAATAACTAAAGTAAAGAGTCAATTACACATATTTATTGTATATTTTGTTTTAATAAACATTTAAAATTAAATATACTTAAAAATATTTTGAATTTAAAAAAAATAGATAATGTATTTATGTAATAAATAAGTATGTATATATTCAATGTGATTTACAAGAAGCATTTGAATTACAATAGGTGATCAAAATAAAATAGATTCAAAATAATTTAAATTATTAAAAAAAAAAATGATTAGTTGCAAATCAAATAAATATAACGAAAATATCAAAATCAAACTGTAAATCAGCAGTAAACCATTCTTAAATTGTTGATTGGTTAATTTTTTTTTCAAAAACTATTTATAAACTAAAAACAATTAAATAACCAGCTTAAAAGTGAATAAAACGCTTGTATGAACATCATTAAAATAAACGCGCAAATCAAGTTGCAATTGAACACGATTAGAAAAAAATATTTAACCAAGTTTAATATTAGTTAATTATTGCAAGTGATCAGCTTGATTAATTCTCATATTAACCACATATTTTTTTAAATTCAGAGTTGAAAAAAAGCAATAAAAAAATTTAACTTGTTTTAAGACATAGGAAACAGGTCAAATCGGTTAATTAAAGTATGTTGTTAATTGTATTTTCCATTTATAAAACAATACTTTTTTGTTTATCACGATTAATTTAAATGAATAAAAACAGCATATTCTCATGAAAATCATCTTAAAATGTTTGACATTTTTGATTTTTTATTTGTATATTGTTTTTTTAATGAATCTTAATTATTTTTATTTAAACTAATATAAAAAAATTTAATAAATAACAAATTAAAAAAATTTGTAATATTATTAATATTTAATTTTATTAAATTATTAATTTTGTTATAAAAAAAATATCATAATTTTTAAATTAATTATTATTTTATATATTTTCAATGTTAAACAATTTTTTAATTATTATTAATTTAATAAAAATTCAACAATAATAAATATTTTTTGTGATAAAAATTAATTTTAATTAATATTTAAAAACAAAATAAGGAAATATAAAAATTATTTTGAGAAAATAAAAATCAATTTAATTTAATAAAAATAAAAAAATGACTAAATTTAAAGAGAACATTTTTAAAAATATTTTTAATTTTTTAATTGAACCACACCTTTTTTGTCTCAAGTAAGCATTCAAAAAATTTCATCATTATAATTTTTTTATTTAAAATTTATTAAAAAACTTTAGTTACAAAAATAGTACCATTATTTTATTTTGAAATAGCATCAAATTTCAATTCATTTATAATAAATAATTTTAATTTCTGATATAAAAATCAACTTCATTTTTTAAATAATTTATTTGTTTATTTTAGTAAAAACCTTTTTTATAAAAAAAATTACTTAATTTATAAAAACTTATTTAAAAATATAGCATAAATGTTATTATCATATTATTGTTTTTTTCTATTATTTTATTTAAATTATTTTATTGTCAATAAACCATATAAATTTATTATTAAATTATAAACACAAGAATTATCATTATTTACTAAAATAAATTAAATTTGTTATTTTAAGATAACTATTAAATATTTTTTTTTTAAATATTTAATTGTTTTGAATTTTGTTTCATTTCAATAAATTATTAAGTCATTTAAGAAAACATTTAAAATTAACTTTTTAAAAATTTAAAACACACTAATATTTTTAAAAAAAATTTTAACTATATTTAAATAAAAATTGACCAGAAGTAAATTATAATAATTTGTTACAATTAAGATAAGTTTAAATAAAAGATATTTAAAAAAAAGCTTTTTTATAATAAATAATAATATAAGTTGCCACACTTTACTGAATTTAAAATTTAAAAAATTAAACTTTTAATTTAATCTTTAAACTTAACACGGTTAAAGGTAAATAGTGGACGGGTTAAAATTTGACAATTTATTCAAGTAGTATGTTTTCAAAAAAGAGTTGTTCAAGTGTAAAAGAACAAGTTTCTTAGTAATTGTCTCATTACCAATTGTCCACTACTAAAACTTTCAATACTACTTTCAATTTATTTAAGAATTATTTAAAAGAATATTATATAAGAATGTATTTATTTTTTAAATATTAATTTAATACCGTGAATTTTCACAATTAAATTAAATTTATTAATTAAAACTACGTTTTGAATAATATAACAAAGCAATCAAAATTTTTAAATAAATAGTTGTTAAAAACAAACTTTATAAAAAAAATAATAAATTAAGGAAAAAATATTTTATATTTATTAAATAATTTATAAAATAAACTAGTTTAGTTTACCAAAAGTGTTAATCTTAATAATTAACAGAAAAAAAAAAATTTATATTTTACAAAATAAAGAAATATTTAAATAAATTTTAGATTGATTTTGATAATTTAATAATTATTTTTTATATTTAATTATATTATAAAAAAAAAAATAAATAAAAAAAATAATTAAAATTTGTTATTTAATAAACAATCATTTAATTAAATATCCATAAAAAAATTAAAATAGTTTTTGAATATTTATTTACAAATCATTAAAAAAAAAATAACTTAAAAATACAAAAAAACATTTTTTAAGTTTTTATAATTTATAAAATATATTAATTTTAAGATATTAAAAAAAATTAATAAATATAATGAAATAATATTTAAAAAAATAAAATATATTTTAGCATTAAGTTATTAAATTTAATTTAATATAAATTAAATTAATCTATATTAATTAATTAATTTTTATGGTAAAAAATTTTAAATAAATTTATAATAATTAATTTAAAAAATATTTAATTTAAAATTTAAATAATGATATGTTTTTATAAAATTTATTTTATTTTTAAAAATGTGAATAATTTAAATTGTAATTAATAAATCTTAGGTTTCTTGACTGCATTATTAAAAGAATTTATAAAAATAATTAAATTAAAATTAATTTAAATATATTTTTTTTTAATATTTGTTTAAACTATATAATTTAAAATATTTAATTAATTATATTAATTTAAAAAAATATCTATGTGCTAAAAAGTAGCATTAAAATAAACGGAAATACTATTACTATATTAGTTTTGAACTTTTTAGAAGGTTTTTTATATCTTTTATTATCAAATATTTTTATAAAATATTGTTTTTATGCTTCAGGCAATGAATGAACAAATGGCAGCTGATAAAGTATTGTGCGTTCTTTGTGTCTTCTTATCGCTAATTCAGTTTAAACTGACCGTCATAATCTTTTTGCAATTTAAACCTTACGAACTAGCAAATGAAAACATATAAAAAATTTAATAATTATAATAATATAAGCAACAGCAGTTTGGACAAACAAGTGTTTATGAATGAAGAACAAACGGATGATGCAAAAAACAAGTTAAAGAGTAAAAGTCAAGTGAAACAAACGATTAAAGGTGAATCGACAGAATAAATGAAGGTGAAAGCTGCATATTATAACAAGCCATCATCTTCCGCATTATCAAATTGTGGCACTATTATTTTGTTTATTAAAAACAAGATATAATTGCATTTACCTTAAAGTTTAAATAGTTTAATTTATATAAAACTAACTTAGCCATTCTTGTAAGCATCTAGACCACATTGAGTGACAAACTGGTTTGTTCAGGTTATCTATTCATTTAAATGTATCAATTTGGTGAAATTCAAATGTTTATTTGATAACAGATTAAAAATTAGTTCAAAATAAAAAAAAAACTATTCCATTAGTTTGACTTTGAAATGCGTAAAATGAAAATAAATTTTATAAAATTTGACCTGATTTAAATAAACTTAAAAAAAAAATTGATTTATATTATTTATACTTATTTGAATTAATCAATTAAACAAGAAAAAAAAAATTTATTTATAATTAATTTTTTGTTGTAACGGAAATCGCTATTTAAATAAGCACTTCGATTAAAATTTTTTAATTTTTAGATGAGATTAATTTAAGTCAAATTAAAAAATATTTTTTTTTGTTAAATTTTAAGCTTTTTAAGATAAATTCATAAAACTTGATTTAAACGCCAATTCAAAAAAAGCATGTTTAATTCTTATTTAAAAATCAAGCAAGCACGAAACATTTGAAAAACATGTTTAATCAATTTAATTTTATTTGGATAAATAAAAAATGTACACAATTTAGTCCTTAAATATCTAATATTAAAAGATGCAAAAGTTGCGTGTCCTGTTGCGGTGAAAATTTCACAAATGACAAGCAAATTTTTTTTAAATATTGTCTCCATTAAAATTTATTTTAATAAAAAAATGAAAGCAAATCAACCTATTTTTAAAATAGTTGCAAAGTGACTTTTTCTAGAAGACAATGAAGATAATCAAATTAAAAAAATTAAAACATGAATAAACTGTTAATTAAATTTTTAAAAAACTTTTATATAAAATAAATATTATTTGTAATTTAAATTGTAATTAATAAATTAAAAGAATTTATGGTTTAAAAAATGATAAAAAAATAAAAATTATTATTAAAAATATTTAAAAAAAATTATTATTGGATTAAATTAAAATATATAAAAATTTATATTTTTTTTTAATTTTAAAAAATTAAAACAATGTAACCATTTAGCTAATTAAATATGCAAAAAATAATATTTTTTTGTAATATAAATAGGAAACAAAAATATTTTTATTTTAAATTTAAAAGAACAAAAGATGCACGTTTGAAATACAATTATTTTTAAATTTTAAATTAAACAAATAATAAAAAAAATTCTATTAATGTTTATCTAAAATAATTTTTAATTTTAAATATATTTAAAAATTTAAAATATACAATATTATGAAAATTAAAATTTTGACAAGTGTATTTACTAAATTATTTAAATTGTATATTAAACTATTAATATATTAAATTTTAAAAATTATAAAAATATTAAATTTTAAAAATTATAAAAATATTGAAATATATTTTAATAAAAAAAAAAATTTAAAAACTTAAAAAAAAAATACTAAAAATGATAAAGTACATTTTACTAGCAAGCAAAAATAATGATGCTAATAAAAAAAAGGTAATTAGAAAAATGAAATCAGCTAAAAAAAGTAAACTAAAACTTATAAATTTTATTTAAGATTTATGGAAAATTTTTTTATTTATATATTTTTAATATTTTTACAAATAAAAAAATATATTTAAATATTGATGTGATTTTCAACATTTAATTAATTATAACGTAAAAAATAAAATAAAATTTTTAATAATCTTTTATTACTTTTTAAAAAATTATATATTTTAAAAATTAAATTGTTTTTAATTTAACAAAATAGTTTTTAAATTATTTAAACATCAATTGGTGTATTTAACTTTTTATATTTATAATTTTCAAATTCTACTTTTAAGTTTTCAAACAATAGTAAAATTTAATCACAAAAAAGTAGTGAAAACAAAATTTTTTTTTTTTTTTCAGTTCTGTTTTTTCTTAATTAAACTTAAAACAGATTAAGTTATTTGAAATAATTGATGAAAAAATATAAAAAATATATATAGTTTAAAATAAATAGCTAAAAATTTAAAAAAAAAATTTAGTTAACAATAAAAAAATTATTTTTGATATACAAATGATGACAGCAATTTAGTTATGCACAATAAAAAAAAAAATTGTTTTTTTTATCACTATTTAAAAATGAGAAATTATTATGATATAATAAATAAAAAATAGATAAAAACTTGAATTAAACAAATAATTAAAAATATTTTATTATAAAGTTTTATTAAAAAAATAAAGCCATGTAATTTATTTTTATTAAATAAAATTTAAAATTTTTGCATTATAAAATACATCAATCAATAATAAAAATTTTAAATATTTTTTTAAACTTAAAAATAATTAAAAATAATAGTGATAAATTGAGTTATTTAGAAAGTTAATAACAATTTAGTTTAATATTTTTTATTAAAAAACAATCGTTAAAAACAAAGTTTATTTTGAAAATATGTGAATAGACAAAACATCTACTAAATGATCTTGAACTTCAACTAATTTGTATAAAGGGAAAAAATTGCAAAATAATTTAAACAATTGAGATATAAAAATATTAAAAAAATAAAATTATGAATCACTAAGTAAAATTATTAAAAATCTATTTTAACCTTAAAAGTAGTTCAGAGTGGAACAAATGAATTTAATTTGAATTTGCGCAGATTGCACTTAACTATTTGCTACAATAATAAAGTGCCATGTAATGTAATTTCAATCAAATTTATTGTGGTTGTAATAGTTGTGCTAGTAAATTAAACAAATCCGTAACAAATCAAAATATTTTTAAAAACAAACATTTATTTAGTGATGCGTGTTTGTTTTAACTCTTGTTCTTTACTTTTTTAGATAGATTTAAAAATTTTTAACAAAACTAAAATGACTCAAACTAAAAAATTTTAAGTATTTTTAATTCCAATATCAATAAATTTCTAGTACAATTAATTTAAAAAATTATTTTTATAATTTTTCAAACCTATTTTTAAACAAAAATTACTCAATTTTATTACTTTTCGAGTAGTTATAAAATTCAATTAAATATAAATAATTAAATACGTTTATATTAAAAAATAAATTAGTTACTAGCACTTATAAATCAATAAATGGATTTAATTTTAAAATCTTAAATTTGATAATTGTATTTATTTAGTATTTTAAAGCCTAATTTATAAATTTAAGTAATTAATAAAAAATTTCAATTTATTTAAATTATAAAAATTATTTAATTAAAATAATTATTTTAACTAAAATTTATTAAATTTTTTTTTATAAATTTAAAAATTATTTCTTTTATTAAATTTTAATTAAAATATTAAAACTAAATTTTTAAAATTTGGATATATGAAAATGAAATTAAATATATAAATATATAAATTTTAAAAAATTTAGCACATAAATGGTGGATTTAGCATATATTTGTAAATTTATATTCAAGTTATAAACTTAGACAACGTACATTGGCAGTTTAATAAAAAAAAGATTTTGGGTTTTAAAGGTGACCTAAAAAATATTTTTTTTTCATTATTTGCATCAACAAGCGAATTGCCAGATCTTAACTGGAAAGTGATGACCAATATTTACAGAAACTGACGAACATCAAAACAATTATTAACTAGTATTAATCCAGTTAGATTTTTTTATTGTAATTTGATTTTTCAATCAGCACTTAGAACACGTTTATTTAAATGTAATCATGATAAAATTTATTTGATTTAAACAAATTTTAAGTAAATGAACAACGAATTAGGTTTCAAAATAAAAATTCTTAAACATTTATAATTTTGTATTTATTGATTAAATCGTACTTGGTTGTTTTTTAGTGCAAATCTAAAAAATGTTTTAAATCAAAATTTCGAATTCTAATCATTTTTACCGTAAACCACACTTACATTTTAAAATTTTTGAATAACGTGCATTAAAAATAAATTAATGAAACTTTTAATAGGTTTAAATCAAAACTAAAATAAAATAAAAATTGATGAAAAAAATGCATACAAAATACAGTATTGATTCACAGTCAAGCGTACACATTAGTATCAGGTGACCAGTTGTGCAAAACAACAACTAATAAAAACAGAAAAAAGCTCAATACACAAAAGAATTAAAAAAAAAAAACATATAAAAAACTGAAATTAAGCCGATTAATTATGCCTTCAGGTATATTTTTAAACTGATGAAAAAAGTAAAAATATATATAATTATACTAGTGCAGACACCTTAGTAAAAAGCATCAATAATGCATGAAAATACATTACATCTTTTTTGCTAAACTTATATACAATTTTGCAAATGATTTCTTCCTTTAAAATTTTAGTTAAAATCATTTAATATATATGATATAGATATTTTTTAAATAAAATTCAATGCCAGACTTTATTACTTCATTCATTTAAATTAAAAAAAAAAAAAAAAAAACAAAAACGATACAAGACAGTAATTATTAGTTAAAATTGCAACAAGTTTCACTTGTTAAAAAATTTAAAAAAAATGTGTAAAAAAATTATTTTTTATATATTAAAAAACTAGCTATGCTTTAAAATTAAACCTAGCAGACAGAGATTAATCTTTTATTTGCTTTTTGAAAAATGTTTTTTTTTTTTAAATACATTTAAGGAAAAAACTAAATGAAAAATAAAAGAGGATTAAATGAATATTAGATGGAAATGACTGAAGATGGATATTGAAAACTAATGGATGAAAGTAGAATGAAAACGAGATGAAAATTAGTCCACAGTTTGAGCAATAAGTTGTCTGTGACCTAATTTATGTTTTTTTTTTTTTTTTGTAAATTTTAAAGATGCAAAAAGCTCTTGACCAAACGGTCTACTGACCACCTTGAGCACATTCAGCTAAGTCAATTAGACTTCAATACTTAATATTTTTCACTTTTATTAAAACAATAATAGATTGAATTTAAGTATCAAATTGTTTAAGAATTACTTTATATTGCTACATAAAACAAAATGATTTATTTTTTTTAATATCTATTATTTTAATTTTTATCATGTAAATAATCAACAGTAGAGTTTAAAATTAAATTAATTAAAAAAAAATAAATAAAACAGGTTACATAATTTTTATAAAAATCAAATTTAATTATTTTAAATAAATAATTTTATTTTTATTTAAATTTGGTTTAAAGTCTAGTAAAATTTATAAAAAAAAATTTAAATAAATTTAAATAAACTTTAATTTAAGATTTAATAAAATTAGTTTTAAGAAAACAATAAATTCAAATAAATAATTTTTATAATTTAAAAAATTTATAATATTAAAATAACATATTTTTAAAACAATAAATTTAAAAAATATTTGCATTTTAATAAAATTTAATTAAAATTATGAAATAAAATATAAAATTTATTCAATTTTTTGTGAAATATTATTTAATAGTTTTAAGATCAATAATTTTTGAAAAATATTATAAACACATTACTAAAATGTTATTTAATATTTAAATTTAAACTTGAAATTTTTATAAAACAAATCAAATATTTAAAATATTATATTCTAATCTATATACGAATTAAAATTATAATTATTTGAATAAAAAAAAAATAAAAAAAATTTTAAACAAAGTTACAGATAATCATGAAATAATATAAAATATTGATTCAAATTGAATAACAGTAAAATTAACATTCAAAAAAACAACAAAAACAATTTAATACTTTGATAATTTAAACACAGGTAAATGCAATTGTTATATTGAATTTAAAAAAAAAATTATTTTTTTAAAAAAATAATCAAAAATATAATAAAAAAGAAAACAAGATAAAAATTAAATATACAAACAAAGTCATAATAATTTATTAAAAAAATTGATCGACTTATTCAATTTAGCCTTTTTCTATTCTGAATCTTTAAATAAGCCTAATCTTGATCTAAGTTTTTTTTTTTAATTTTCAGTTTAAATCATCTTTTTTTGACACATATTTTTTATACAATACTAAACAAATAAGAAGATATATATTTGCAATATTTGGCTCGTTTTTTTCTATTGTCATTGAAACAAATATAAAATTTAAATAAACTAAAAAACCTGGTTTAAATGTTGGAAATAATATAAACAAAAAAGTAAATTTATTGGTACAATCCGACAAAAATTTTAATCATAATAAACTTTACGAATTAAACTTGAATTGTTTTTATTATTAAATATCTTTAAATTAAAAAAAAAAAAACTTCTTAAAATATAAAATTACCTGTTTTGTTTTTTAATGAAAAAAAAAAATCTTTGTTTAATAACCTTAATCTTTAAAAAGTTGTGTTATAACGTTTATTACCATCATATTTTTTTTTAAATTTACGCACCAAATGTCACCAAGGTTATTTAACTCTTTACACATAATAAATTTTAATTTAACAACACAAATTAAATATAATTATGCGAAATTCAAATTTTTTAAATATTCACATCTAAGGTTTAATCTAAATATATTATTATATATTTTTAAAAATAAATAAAACTTAGATAAAAAAAATAAAATATATAAATTTAAAAATTAATATTTAGTATTATAAAATGTTTTTGATAAAAAAAATAATTATACCAAATAAATTTATTATATAAATTTAATATTTAATAAAAACAATTAAGTGACTTTTTCGAATAGGAAGCATTTATATAAAATTAAAAAAAAATAAAATTTTTTTAAGTATTCTGTAGTGATAGGTAAAAAAATAGTTCAAGCTAATTTTTAGTTGGTCAAGCAATAAATAACTAAAAGTAATTAAAAATAATTAATTTTAGAAAAAAGTTATTTAAAAAAAAATGATAAGTTATAAACCATGTAAAAAACAAAAAAAAAAAATAATAATAATAATTTAATAGATTAAATTAAACTTCCGAACAAATAAAATTGATAAAAATAAATTTAATAGGAAGAGTGCGTTACACTAAGGAACATGTGACATATTCAAACAATCATTTATTTGTTATCTAAATATTTTTCATCTAACACTATTTAATCGGATAATATTAAAAGTATTTAAAATATATAAACTTTATTCAAAAAAACTATTTTAATAATTCAACTAAAAATTAATTTAAACAAATCAAATTTTATTTTAAATAATCAATTGACTTATGAATGATCAATTCAAAATAAATCAATTCTGAATTATTAATTTTTTTTTTAATTTTTATTAATTTATTCAATAAATAAATTAGGTTAAATTTAAGCAATGTCTTATTGTTATATAAAAAATAACAAAAAATAATTTTATTAAAAGATAAAAAAATGATTTTCAAAATTTTTATTTATTTGCATAATTTTTATTAAATTTATTTGTATAATTATGTCAATCTAGATTGGAGACATTACTTTATTTAAATAATTTTAATAAACATTAAATAATATATATTATGTAAAAATATTAAAAATATCAATATTTAAAATGACTTACCTTGATTGGGTTGTGCTTCAAATACAGGTACAAAAAGAATCGCACATGATAATAATGTGAACAGCACGTTTGTAAAAAATCGTTTCCTCATCATCATGCTTACTAATTTACTTGAAAAATTCATTTTTTATTTAAAATTGGCATACACTGGCACTAAAGATAATGGGCTAGTTAAAACTAGGCCAATCAATATAAAAACTTAACAAAAATTTTACTTATAAAAAAATTATTTTTTAATTTATATACCATAAACCACTAAATCAAAATTAAATATATATAAATATTTAATTGTAGTACTAAATTAATTTTATATTTTAAAAATTATTGATAATTTGAAAAAAATATTAAAATTAAAAAATTTATTTAAATAATTTTAATAACTATATTTTATTAACTTTTAAAACTTAAACAAGTATGGCAAATCCAATAAATGCATAAAATGCTTAAAACAAAAATATTCCTTTTGTTCATTCTTGAAGATATTAGTAAAAATGAAAAAAAAAAAAAAAAAAAAACAATAATTAAAGTTAATCCTGGTTTGTCTAACATAAAATAAAAAAAATTTAATTTAAAATTTAAAAAATTAAACTATTTTTTATTCTAATAAATTATAGCGCAATTAAAAAAATACGTGATGTATAATTTAAACTTTTGTAGATAGTTGATTGTTAAACAATTACACCTTGACCATAAAGCGAAAATTCTTTAAGTAAATAAATGACAAAATTTGAGTTTTAAAAATCAATAATACTTTAATAATCCAAGTTGCAATCAACTTAAGAATATTCATTTGAATAAAAACAAAACTAATTAAAAAAAAAAACACTGAACATAAAACAAATCCGAATTTGGAAAATAAATAATAAAATCACATTAACAAGTCTATTTTTACATAAATATTATTAATAATTATAATAATCAATAAATTAGCAATACTGAAACAATATTATTAATATAAATAAAAAATTTACAAAAGCAATCAGATAGACAAAAATGAATTTATTCTGATGACCAAATTTGTTAATTAAATAGTTTTCAATTTGTACATAGCAATAACCTTATTTTAATTTTTAATAAAAGCTATAAATAAAATAAAAAAACAAAATAAAAAAAAAATAATAAAAATTTTAAGAATTTTTTAGTTTGGTAAATCAAACTAAATTAAACATGTACTGTTTCAGCCACATGTTGCTCTTTTGCTGACAAACTGCATACTACAAACTTAAATACGGCACAAAAAACAGCCGCCGTTTCTTCAAATAGATAGGCTGGCCTTCTTAGTTGCGACTGCACTTGTCGAACCGGCTTTAACTGGCCCCGTTCAACTGGCCCCGTTGCAAACGGGCCACATTATTATACAAACTTACTGAAATTCTCACGCATTCAAAGACAACACCAAATACAGCAGCTAACCAATCGGCTAAGCAATTGCCACCAAAGCCACTGTCCAAATGTAGCCTGTCAAAAAATAACTCGATCAATTTGTCTAACTAAACGTGGTTAAAAAGGTGTCTTAAAAAGGCAGGTTCAATCAATCACATTTAAATATTAAAATTGAGTAAATCGATGTACAACGCTAAAACTCTATTAGCTTTTATTTAACATAATACTTATTTAACTTTTTTTACCAATTTAAAATATTATATTAAAATGATACCATTAATAAATAGTCACAAATATTTATTAATTTAAAAAAAAAATTTTTGGTTTCTTAATGGTCAAATCAATGATTTACACTTTTAGTATTATTAAAAACATGCATATTTATGCATGTTCAGCATTGATAAATCAATTGCTCTCCTTGTCATTTGATTGTAAAAAATATGTTCAAAGTTTGGTTTTTTATTTTACATTTCATTAACCAGACCTTGTTTTGATTCAAAATCAAAGCCGAATTCTAATTTTTTTAATGCAAATTGAACAAATCTTATCAAATGTTAACGTTGATTTTAAGTGAGAAAATGTTTTTTGGAAGTGGGCCAATTCACAAAACAAATTGAAACTTGCATACTTAATTTGTCACAAATTTACCTCAAATTTAGCCCAATTTACCAACAAACCTAAAAAAAAAAAAATAAAAATAAATATTATAGTAACAATAAATGCAGAACAAAATATTTATTTGCTTATATTTATGTTTTTATTTGAATAAAAAATTGATTTCATTTTAAAAAATAATGTTTGATGTTTAAATAAAAATACAATAGATATAGTTATATTAATTTTATTTAATTTATTATTGATTTTGATTTTAGATTACAATTTTAAAATAAATTTTTAACTTAAAAATAGATATATCATTTTTATAGAATATTTTTTAAATAATTTTAAAATTAAATTTACACCAAAGCAAATATAAATAAAATAACTTCAATAACTTTATTTAAATGATTTTAAATAAAGGTATTTTTTAATTTACGTTTGATCTTGAAATAACTTTAAAAAATAAAAAAAAAATTAAAAAATCATATCATTGTACTTGATCTTCATTATAAATTTTTAATTTATTTTTTTAAATTTATTTAAACTTTTTTAAGTTATTTATATTTTATTATTTTTTAAAAACAAAATGAATTTTTAATTTCTAAATTAATATATTAAATTTACACAAAAATAATATATAAAAAATATAAATTTATTTAAAATTATTTAAAACTATTAATTAATATTAAGAAAATATATAAAATAAATAAAAAAACATAACTTACATGAATATAAATAAAATTACTTTATTTAAATCTATATTTAAAAATTTTAAGCAATTTAAATTCAAAAAAATTCAAGTATAATATAAATTATTTATATAATATAATTTTAATATTATTATATAAATTAATTTGAAGAGGTGTAAAAAAAATCAATAAAAATTAAAATAATTTATTTAATATTTATTAATAATTTAATTTTACATGGTCAATATCCAAATAGAATAAAAAATTTAATAAAAAAAACTTTAAATAAATCATTTATAAATAAATATTAACACTAATTTAATGATTATGCCCTTATATAAACAAAACAGATGTCAAAAAATAAAAAGTATCTACACAAATTAAAGATGCTAATTGCTAACTCAAAATTTTTGAATTAATTTTTAATTAAAATGTTGCACATTTATGTTAGTTAAGATTAAAAATAAAATTTATTGTGTTCAAAAAAAAATTTTGGACAATAACCTGAGTCATTTATTTTGGACAGTTTGTCGCCTAATTTGTGTGGTAAAAAAATTCATTTAAATTAGTTAATTTAGTTTCAAATTAAAACTAGTGCTTTATAAATGATTAGTTAAATTGTTTTCGCTATTTATTATTTTTTTTTTTTATATTTAATACTACCACTTATACAATTTGCCAATATAATAATAGTATTCACGCAATCTAATACATCGTAACAGCATAAATGTTTCAAACAAGGTATTCTTCAGAATAATTTAATTTTTTTTGATTTTAATCAAGCATTTGATTGTGGTTTAAAAAAAAAAAAAGGTTAGTAAGAAAAACAACTTTTTAAACAGCATGATGATGAAAATTTGAAATAAAAAGAAAGTGCAAACTACAATGAAGAAGATTGGCGGCCTTCTTAAACGACGTTTAATTGTGATCAAGTTACCCTTTTTGTAAATTCAGAATTTTTTTTTTTCAAATATAAATACACTTATTTGCAAATGTGTATAATCATATATAAAAAAAAATCAACATACTTGTATATACATTTAACGTTCCTAAACAGTGTCTGTTTTAATAGTATTTTTTTTTTCATCTTATTTTCTTTTTTTTTACTAGCCTAACAATTCATAAACCCTATCAAGTTTGATTACTCAAATTGAAGAAAAAATTTCGTATTTTCTTATTTATTACTTTTACAAACTTTTTACTTTCACTTTAGGCCACGTTTTAGAACAAAGTTTTTAAACTATTATTAAAATATACAAAAAACTTAATACTTATTATTTTCTATGATAATAATAATTTAAAAAAAAATTATATCTGTTTTTTAATGCTTTATTTCAATTAAATAATTATTTAAATTATTTTTAATCATTCTAAGTTAAAAAAATGTAGATAAGTGTTAAATATTAATTTTAAATTGTTTAATCCTTGGTATAATTCAATAAAAAAATATAATAATTTATAAATTCAAAATTATTTTTAAAATTAAAATTCGATTTTTGTTAATGTAATACAAAATGTATATTAATAAAAAAAAACTATTAATTAAAACATTATTTTATTTAAGTAATATGAAAATAATTTATTTAAAATTAAAAAAAAAAAATTTTAAACTAAAATAAACATGATAATTTTTTATATTAATATATATTAAAAAAATAATATTTGTTTTAAAAAAATATATATATATTAATAATTTAAATTACTTAAAAAAAAATTATTTACATATTTATTTATATTTTACTTTAAAAGTTAAGCACTAAAATAAATATTATAAATTATTACTATTATTACAAATCTTTTACTTTTTTTTGTAAATATTATTTTTTCAAATTACGTACAAATTTTTAAACTCGATTAATCGCCGCTTTTACCATATTTATATATCAATAAATATTTTTACTAAAAATTTAATTTTTTTTATAATTTTTGTATTTAGACATATTTTTTTTAATATATAAAGACGGTTGCAGCGAATTAGCCGCCGCTTAAGCCGTCGGTTGTAATATTGTATTTAGGTACATATTAAGTAGTCGAAATTGTAGTTTTATTTTTTTTATTAAGCCTAATTTTAATTAATTATTTTAAAATATTAAACTAAAACTTAAAAAAAAAAAATAAGTATATAAATTTAAATTTTTTTTTATCTCATAAAATTAAAAAAAAAAATATATATATTTTTTTTAAGAGATTTAAATAAATCTAATTTTGAAATAAATTTGAATTCGATTTATTTGTCTATTTTTAAGTGTATTCATAAATTTGAAATTCAAACTCATTAGTTTAGTTAGCTAAAATAAAATAGCAAATAAAACAATAAGATTTGAACAAAAATAAAAAAATGTAAAAGTAAAAAAAAAACACGGTAAATAGACAATTGTAAAATTTTAAATAGGGAATAGAATGAACCAAAGTAGAAACAATTGGAATCATCATTTAACTGCAATAGTAGTTTTTTTTTTTCTAATAAAATGTAAAACTATTTACATGAATTATAGTGACAAAAGTATATTTCACAATTTTTGACACTTGTTTTTAAAACAATAATTAATCAGAATTTGCTTGTTTTATAATGTAAATAATATCACCTTCTTCTAAAGAAAGATTTGGCTCAGGATTAATAATCACGTAAGATAATTTGTCACAAGTATTAGCTGAATTATTTCCATTTTCATCCGTTATAACAGGTATACCAAAATGTTTCATTCGGTTACGAACTAAATTTTGCATTTCTTGTCTTTCAATTTCAACAGTTACTTGTTGATATTGAGAAACATAATCGGCATCCATTTGAATTCCTGTATTTTTAGGTAACAACTTAATTGGACAAGCTTGAGTTCGATAAATACCTAAATGAATAAAAAAAAATTATCTTTTTATATAATTTATTAACTATTGTTTTATTTTATTGTTTTAATTTTATTTGCTGATTTTCTTTTATATACCACTAATTGTTTAAAGTTAATTAGTTTTAAATACAGTTAGTTAACCTATTAAAACAATTTAAATGAATTTTTTAACACTTGTTTTATAAAAACTAATAAATTATCTTTACATATAGTTTAAATGAAAAATTTACAAGGTAAAATAAAATAATAAAGTATGATTTGTTTTTGCAAAAACTATTTTTTACAAAATTAAATTAAAAAAATATATTTAAAATGATGAAAATTTAAAAAAAAAATTTTAAGAAAAATATTAATTGTGATTTTTTTTTGTTTAATTTGATAAAAATTAAAAATTTAACATATATATTATTTTATATATAACTAATATATACATATATAATAAATTTAAAAAAAAAATAAGTTTATTACTATTAAAAATTTAATAAAAAATTTGTAAAATATAAAATTTTTATTAAAATAAGAATTTTAAATTTTTAAATATTTTTTTTAATATAAATTAAAAAAAATTGTTTTGAAAATTATTTAAAAATCTAAAAATTATTTAAATTAGATAAATTTTATAAATTAATTTTTTTAAAAACAAAAACAATATTTTTTAATTTTGTAGTTCTTTTGTTAAATAAACAATAAAATATATCAATTAAAATATATTAACTATGTATTAAAATATATTTTTTTAAAATACGAAATTAGTTAAATTTTATTAAAAAAATAAATTAATTTTTTTTATTTATAAAATTAAATTAATCATTATTTTTTAAAAATTATATTAAAATTAATTTTTGTCAATAATTATTTTTATTGGTTTTCTTACCAATAGGAATATCATAAGTAGTAGACGCTAATTTTTGGAAAAGTCTGCCATATGTGCGAATCCAAAGATCTTCTTTATTAATAATTTTATGTGAAAGATGTCCTGTGTTTACTGTTTGATCAATTCCTATGTTTTTAAAAGATAATTTTATTAATATTATATATTTAAAAATTAAAAAAAAAAAAATTGAAATTAATTACCAACCTAATAAAAGACGAATAATGCTAATCATATAATTTTTAACAAAACTTTGATATAAAAGTGTATCTAACATAGATGCAGAAAATACACTTCCGGCAGCAAAAGATAATCTGAACATATAGGCTATATGAGAACCTCTTTCTTCTTCTAATTTTTCTCGCTTTGAACAAGATAGTGCGTATATATCGTGGGCTCGAAATTGCATAAATCGCATATTAGAACTTTGTGATAGTTCACTCATAATGCGAACTCCAGGGAACATTTTAAACATGCTCTGAATGGCTACTATGGTATTACAATCCGCTAAATAGATAGAAAACAATGAGTGGGTAGATTCGCTGTTTACAACAACAACGCATTCAGCTTTATGAATGCCAGCCACCAGCAGGTCATCTAATCTAGTAAAGAATAAAATTATTTTTAATTAATAGCTGAATTTCACATTAAAACGTGTAAATTTGTTCAATATTGAATTTATAAAAAAATATTAAAATAAATTGTGTAAAAATAATAATAAATAATTAAATTAACTTTTTAACAAATTTGTTAACTTAATACATAGTTCAATTATTTTTTTTTTTTTAGAGGTCTGTATTTTTAATTAAAACATAAGAAAATTAAACTTTTAAAATTATATTTATAATCCATAAATTAATTATGAATTAATTTTAAAAATAAAAAAAATTTTAATTATTAAATATTAACTAATTTGTTTTTTGATTTTAATCAATATGATTTTCAGTATAAAAGTATTAAAAATTTATTTTTTGTCTAATTTATAGTAATAAATAAACTTGAAGTCACTTAAAATTTTATTAATTGTTAATTTGTTAATTTAAGTATTGTTAACTTTTTGAAAAAAAAAAATTTTAAATTATTCAAAATTTTCATAGTATAAATACATAAAATTTTTTTGTTCTGAATATATTTAAGTGTTTTAATAAAATAAAAAAATAAATAAAATTATATTTATATTAATTCATACTTTTATTAATAATTGACTTTTAAATAAAAAATTTAACTTTTAATTTTAATTATGGGAATATTTTTATAAATAATATTTTTTTACTAATCTTAGTCAATAAAAAAATATTAATTTATTTAAGCCTTGTAAAACAGGTTTAAATTAAAAAAAATAAATAAATAAATAGTCAAATACAATATTTCACAATTTAGGACAAGTGATTTAAACGTGTTCACTATTTGCAATTAAAATAAAAAAAATAAGTTTAATCAAAAAACATTAATTGTATTTACTTTTAACATTAATTAATTTATCGAAAATTGAAATAATATTATTTAATCAAAAATAAAAAATTATTAAGCAAAGAAAAATCATATAAAAGAAAAAGTTAAATTATATTTTTTTTTTTAATTTAACATTTAACATTATTTAAAATTATTATAATTAAAAAAAAAATTAGTTCAAATTTTTAATTTTAATTGATAAAATAAATTTATTTTTAAATTTAATTTTTAAACTAACTTACTTATCAATAGATCCTTTCATCCAATATACTAATGGAAACCAGGAAATCGCATCAAGAAAAGTTGAAGATGGACACATTTCCAATAAAAGAACTATTGGCATAAGTTGTGAAGGTTCATGAAAATGAGCTCTAAGTCTTTGAATAAAATTATAAATTCCGTTTGAAGCAAAATGAGCCCCTAAAATAATGCATTTATTTAACCATTGATAATGCTCAGCTTGTTTACTTTTACAATGTTTACAGGCCTGTAATTGAAATAAAGCTCAATTAGAGGTCCAAAGTATTCAACCTTAAGATTAGCTCAAAATGCAATCAAATTAATATAAAAACATGGAAATAAAAAATTAAATTTGGCAATACAATTTTTAAAAAGATTTAAGTTTAAAAAACTTAATAATATAAAAACTTGCATTAAATGAAGAAAAAATAGATATTTTTAAAAGTAAAAATTTTTTTCTAAAGCAGAAGATAAAACATAGTTAAGTTTTAATTACATTTGTATAATAATCAGGAAACCAAATTTTTTATTAAAATATTAAAACATAATAATACTGTTTAACAATATTTAAAGTTTAGAAGGTGAAAGTAAATTTAATTATTTTTAATTTTTCTTATTTATCCATTTTAAAACATTAGTTTAAGTATGAAAATTAGTTAAAATTATTAAATTTAAATTAAATTGAATTCAAAGATAAACAATAAAGTTAACAATAAAAATATTTTATACCACATTTAATTGTAGACAGCAAAGGTTACGCTTTTGTTTGGTTATGTAACTGATTACAGGACTAACGCCTACATAAGGTATTTCCGGTTGATATCCTTTTACTATTCTATTAAATAAAATTAAAAAAATTAATTAATTGTAATTTTAAATTAGTTTTAATTATTTACTTGATTATCATTATATATATATTTATATACGTTATCAATATGTTTTTTTATAAACTTACTCATTCATTTCTCCTTGTATAAAAATTTTTGGAGGTTCAGTGTCATCACTTTCAAATTTTAATTCTTTCAAATTTTTTTCATTTAAAATTTCAGGTACTCTTTCTATGCTTTGATTACGTGTTTTTTTGTGATATAAAAAAGAAGGTATTTCCAAATACAAAGAACGTTTGTCATTTTTAATACGTTCTTCACTATCTGAACTAGATCTAAAATTAAATAAAACAATAAATATATTTATTTTTATAAAAACAATTATTTTAATGTATTTAACAGTTTTTAAAATTTATAATTCTTTTTAAAATAAACACTTATTTTTTAATTGATTAATAATAAATATAAGTTAATTTTAAAATTAATAAAATTTAAATATTAAAAAAAAAATAAATTTTTTTATATAAAAAATTACTTAGATTGTTCTTCCATTGATAAATTAGTAACTCCCTCAGAAAAAGTAAATACTTTATTTCTTAAATTTTTAGTCAATATTGATCTACTATTTCTAAGTAAATCAAATTTACTTGATTTTCTTCTTTCTTTTCCGTAAATACTCTTACGATTAGGTTTTTTATCACCATTTTTAAGTTCAACAGTTGTGAAAAATTCAGCGTTTTGTTCTTCTGTCACACTAACATAAAAACAAATATCCATTTCTTTCAATAAATAAGTAGGTCCAGGATTAAGTAGTATTTGTAATAACCCTTTAACATTAGTTTGAACACCAATCAAAGTAATCCCATATCTAAAAAATAAAAATAATTGATTTTAATGTATAAATGTTTTAAAATATTAAGTTTGAATGTAATTTTAAATAAAAAATATTGTTGATAAAATGATACAATTAAGTATTTTAACATATAGATAATTATTTTTTTAAAAAAGGAAAAAAAAAATTTAAATCATAATAATAAGCATGATAAACTGTTTGTAGATCACCTTTAAATCATTGAACATTACACTTTTACTAAAGACAAGCCCTTATAATTATAATTACTTTTTTACTAAACACTTGGACAGTTTATCTTATTGGAATACGATGATGCCTTTTATACATTTAAGTTTTTTTTTATGCTAATCAATTAAATAAATATATAATCATATACACATGGTATAAGTTTGGTTAAAAAAAAAAATTTAAATATATTTTAATATTTTCATTCAAAATTTATTTAAATAAGGTTTAATTTTATAATTAAGCCGGTTGCAAATTTAAAAACATAATAAACTTATTTATTTTTCTTAATAATATTTTTTTTATGATTAAATCACTAAACCAATGAATTGTATTCAACTTTAAACTTTATTATCAGTCATAAACTTATTATATAACTTTGATATGATTAAGTATTTGGTTAATTTTTCACCTTTTATAAACTAAGATTATTCAAGCACACCTAAACTTGATTTGTAATTGTTTTAAATACAAATATAAAAATTATTTAATTAACTGTAAACATTAACATTTTTAACTTTATTTTAAATTAAAAATTTATCGAATAAAAGTTATTTCTATTTATTTAAAAAAAAAAAACTTACTTTTTATGTGAATGAAAAGATGCGTAAGTAAAGCTTTTTCCTTCATATTCACCAAAAAATCGACTATCTTTTAATTTAATATGATAAATTTCATTTCCGGAACATTTGCCATACAATTTATGCCAATCTTCTTCTGATGTTTTACCCTCTCTATAAAAAAAATAAATTATCAAGATTTTACAGATTTAACAGATTTTACATGATATAAACAATTTGATAATTCTTATAAAATATTAAAATTAAATAAATAAAAAATATTCAATATTTATTTGGTAAAAATGTAAATTTAAATAAACAATTTTTTTTATAATAAAACTTGGTAATTTTTAATAATTAGAAAGGTGTTCAATATATAAAAAATATTTTTTTTATTAAAAATATGCCTAAAATTTAAATCAAATTATAAATAAATAAATGAATTAGTATATTTAATAATATTTGAATAAACATTTTTTTTAATAATTATTAAATAATCAACTTTATTAATTTAAAAAATATTCATTTTTTAATCTTAAAATTAAAAATTAAAAGTTTAAAAAAATTAATATTTAATAAAGTAAAAAGTTTGCTATAATAATATAATTCAAATATATTTTATTGATAAATTAAATTTTTTATATATATTTTAACCAAATAAATTAAGTCTCACTAAAAAAAACTTTATTAATATAATAAAAAACCTAATTCTTTAAATCATTATCCTGATTATACTAATCATTATTTTTAGAAAAAGCTAATTTTTTATTTTTATTATTAATTAGTTGTAATTTGTTATAAAAATTGTTTGTATAAATAAATTTATTTTTTGATGTATTTAATATTAAATTTAAATAAAATGTGCATATATATATTTAATTTATTTAGTGTATATATATTAAAAAAAATTGTTTATTATGTAAAAACAATTTACTTTGAAATTAAAAATAGCATAAAATAATTTTATAGACATTTTTTAAATTTTAAAAAACTTTAAATAATTGACAAGTTATGTTTTTAAGTCAATCATTATCTAGTCAAACTAGTTTCACTTAGTATATCACAAAAAAATAACCCAAGAGCAAAATAATTAAAGATGAGAAATTAGTAGAATTATAAAAACTAAATTTAAAAAAAATAAAATTTAGATCTTAAATAGAAAGTGATAAATCAAAATAAAAAGAAACAAATGATTTAGTAAAAAAAAATAAAAAAAATAAAAATAAAAAAAAAAAAATGAAAAACTAAAAATATGAAAAACTGAAATTACTTCATTGTTTTGTGTCTGAGTTGAAATTATCATTAATTGAGTTATTGATGAGCTCAACTGTAGAGTTTCAAAAGTTCAACACTTTGTTCTTAAATAAATTCGTGTGTAAATGGCTTTAGCTTGTGAAAATGCTTTTAAATATATCCAAATGCAACAGCAGCAAAGTTGATTAAATTCTTTGTCTTTTTAACTCTTTCATTTGTTTCTAGCTTTTTATTTTTTTTTTTCTTTTCTTTAATTCTAATATATTTTGTTTCGTGCCTAACTAATCTTATATTTGCTTAAGACTTTATACCTTAGTAAAAACACCACCACCGCAACAAATTGTTTAGTCGATTTTACAATGTTATGTTTTTATTCTTACATAATTGATCTAATGTATTAAAGCTAAACAGATACAACTTTAAAAAAAAAAAAAACAATTCTTTTACAATGTTTTAACAATTAGACTAACTAAATTTTTACTGATTTCAATGGTAAAAATAATAGTTTATCAAAAAGCATTAATTAAAAAAAAACCTTGATCTTTACACGACTTGTTTGTAAATATATTCAATTTTTTTAAAAAAAATATTTAATTATTGTTATTTAAACTATTTGGTTTATTTAAATATTTAATATTGTTCTTAATATTTTAATATTGATTTTAGCAATGCTTTTTTTTACATTTAATTTGTTCATCATAAATAGAAAGAAAAAAAAAATGACATTAAATCTGAACTTAAACAAATTAACATTTTTTTAATGATAAACGACATTAAACATGAATTATTTTTTGTTTGATCACACACTTTGAGCTTTTCCCATCGCTTAACCTGAAAAATAATGTCCCGTCAATTTAAGTCCATCTTCACAAATTGCAATTATAATGATTATAAAATTATCACAGGGTGTTAAGCAATTGATAAACAATGAGATTTAGGGCAAATATATAGTTTTTTAAATAATGTACTATAAAAAGTAAACTGATAAATTAAAACGGATACAAATTTAGTTAAACTTGATAATCCGTTAAAAATGAAGACCTCAAATAAGTTTAAAAAATTTAAAACAAAGTATTTTAGAAAGAAAAAGTTTATTTGTTAACTATTTTACTTAATAAAATATGCAATTATTTTTAAACTTGAGAAAAGGTTTGCCTACAGTTTGTTTTAAATCAAGATCATTAAGAGTGAAAATGACGGGAAAAATAATCTTTTCTGTTTTTAAAATTAATAAATGTCAAATTATTTTTTTTATTTTAACTACTTTAAAAGTCACAATTTATTTAATCAAATTTGACCATACGTTTTAAAAAAAGTTTTGGAATCAGTGTATAATTTCACATAAAACTTAGTATTTTTATTCAAGTGATCAATGTGCTCTGTTTCTCACGAATAAAAATTTCATCTAAGATGCTTGTAAACCGAACCGTGAACCTTTTTTCTTTCCTAAGATATTGGTTTTTTTATTTAAATTTTAAATATTTTTTTTTTAATTATTACTTTTTAAGACTGACAAAATACTTATTTAAAATATAAAATTTTAATAATAATTTAAAAATTAATTTAAAAAAAAAAATAAATTATACTTTAATTAAATAAAAATTTTAAAATTATATATACTTATATGTTAAAATAAAAAATATAATTTTGTAATAATTTTTTTTGTATGGTGTAATAAAACAAATTAATTTAATTTGGTTTAATACACAAAAAAAAATAAAAATTATAAAACTTAAGTTTCATGAAAAACACTTTTGTCAAAAATATTTTTGTTTTGATTATAAGTGCCATATAAAAATTTTGCAATATAAAAAAAAATATTAAAAAATTTAGATAATCTAATATTGACTATTGAATATAAATGCTGAATATAAATTTTACAAATAATTTACTGTAATACATCATTCATCTATGTATCTAAAAAAAAGATAATTTGACAAAATTTAAAAATAATTTTATAAAACATTAATTATAAAAAAATTATTTTTTGTTGGTTATACTTTCAATAATAATTTATCTAAATTTTTAACATTCAATACTTAATTTTTTAGCTAAAAATTTTTTCAAATTTTACAATTACTTTCTAAAATTTTATTATAAATTTTGAATAATTTTGTAATTATATTTTTTATTATAATGTTAAAAAAATTAAGTAGTTTACAAACGTAATTTTGATATAATAAATAATTCAAAATAAATTTCAAAAAATTTTTGTAAAAAATCTAATCCATTTACTTAATTTTAAAAAAGCAAAATTATGTATAACAAGTTATTGTTAAATTAATCTTATTCATTTTTATATAAAATTTTGATTAATTTAAAAATTTGAACAAATTTAATAGATAATAATTTTTAATAGAATAAATTTTTTTTTTAATTACAAAAATAAAAACAAGATAAGTAATAATGAAAATAAAGTAATCTAAAATTTAAAAAAAAAAATAATTAATAATCGGAAAAATTAAACAAAAATTTATTTTCATAATTGATACGAATAATAATTAAACTAATTTTTAAAGGTTTTGTTTTATGTAACTTTATATTAAATTAATAAAAAACATAGAATGATAAAAATATCAAAGTTTTTTATACAAAATAAAAAATTATTAAATAATTATCAATATTAACTATTATTAATTTATAATAATTTGTATTTCTTAATGTTGTAGTAGTTAATAACCACTTTTGTTTAAAATCATTTATTATTTTTATAAAACACATATTTATTTAAATAAACTCAAAAGTTTTAATAAAAATTTTTCATATCATAGAGGTAATTTTATTTTAAAAATAATATTTAGCTTTTTCAGATATAAAAAACAAATTCTATATACTAATAAAATTTGATTGACAATTTCAGTAAATTTAAAATATATTATAAATATATTAAAATAATAATTAATTTGTCATACTTGTAAAAACAGTAGTAAATTAAAGTAAAAAATATAATTTTATTTTTTTTTTATATATTTATATTAATTTAAAATAAAATAATTATAATTATTTCTGTTTAATTCATTCAAGATTTATTTTTTATCTTAAAAATTATTGTTAAAAAACAAAAATATATTAAAAAATTTTTTAGTTTAATTTTATACATTTCAAATTAAAAGTTATAACAAATATTCTAAAAAAAATTCAGATTTTATTTAAATTCATATGAATAAATTCAAATAATTTCAATGAGTATAAGCTGCTTAAATTTTTAAATAAAAGGAAATATAAATTTAATATTACAACAATAAATTAATTTTATTTTTTTTTATTTTTTTAGTATTAAAAAAAAATTCAAATTAGATTATACAATAATTAATCAAAATTAAAAATTGAACTATTGGTTTTAAAAAAAAAAAATTATATAAAATAGTATTTTAGTTTGAATTGTTTTTTTTTTTAAATAAAATGTAAATAAAATGAAGCAAGAATATAAATATAAAGATGAAAAATTATGATTAGGTCAACAATCTAAAGTACTTATGTATTTAAACAATTTGAAATTTTATATTTTTATTTTTTTTTTAATATATATATTAAAATGAATATTCTAAATCAAATAAGTCAACACACATCACAAATAAACTAATAAAAAAGTAAGTGTTAAAGTTAAAATTTCAAATATTTAAAAATATAGTAAAAAAATTAAAATTAGAAAAAAAATTGTAAAAATTAAATATGAGTTAAATCATTGTTTTAAATAAAATTTATTTATAAGTATTTTTTTATTTCGTTTTTAAATATATATAAATATAAAATAATTTTGGATACCAAAATTATTTTTTGAAATATTTTGTTTTCGTCACATAATAAAAATATTTAATTAATAATTAAGAGTTCATTTAAAATGAAGTAAATTAAATAAAAAAAGTAGGTTAAGTTTATCAAAATTACAATTTTTTAAAGTAGTAATTTTTTTTTATAAAATTTTGGAAATAAAAATATTTTCCTGATTACCGATTCTTGCCAAAGGTACTCTTTAAGTGGCACTTTTAAAGTTTTTTAATTTGTCCGAATGCTTGCAAAAAATCTAGTTGTTTCTTTTTATATATTAATATAAAATAAGATCAATATTTTATTAAACTATTAAGTCCGTTTTTTTTTTAAATTTTAGAATAAATTTAGTTTTTATAATTAAATATAATAAAATTTTATTAAAATTAAATAATATTAAATACAAATTTTCTTTTATTAATTATTTGAAGCATATAATATAATAATTAATGAATTATTCATATTCTACATGTTATTCTTTAGTTATAATTTTATATCATTTTACTATGTAATGGTTATTGTAATACTTATTGTAATACTAATAAGAATCCAATTTGCAACCAGTTGCTGCTATTATACCTAAATTATAAAATTAAATTTTTTTCTCTACATCAATTTTTTTTATTCTTGTAAAAATAAAATTTAAAAAATTTAATATCATCATCAAAATCTTTTTAATAATATGACAAAGAAAAATAAGTAAATTTTATAAATTTTAAATATTTAAAAAAAAAATTTAAAACAAAAAAAAAATTATAATTTATAATAGTTTTATCAAAATCAATAAAAACTAATTTATATTTTTAAAAATGGATTATTTATAAATGTTGGGTTAACCTGATGTTCCAAAGGATGTCCTCACTTACAGTTGTTCTTTAAGTAAGATAAGTATTGAGTTACTTTTTGTAGGGCTCAATATTGGCAAGAACAAAAAGAAGGTCAGAGGATGCAGAGTCCCTTGAAAACAAGCTAGAGAACTAGACTCAAAGAACTAAAGATTGGGTTAGGTTTACAGTCTTAGGTTTTTATTTAAAACTAAAACGAAAATGATAATGAATACAGAAAACGTTTGGGTATTTATACCCAAAGACGGTAAGATGGATACCATATCCGTTAGGTCTAAAAGGGAAAAGTCCGTTGAGACTGCACCGTACAGTCAAATATGGCGTACAGGTGTATAATGGGCCGAAAGAGTTTACAACGGATTTTCTTTGTTATAAAGGTTTAAACAACAATTTAGGTTTACCAACAATAAACTATAAAAATTAAAATATAAACTCGGAATTCTATTTGATGTTTTATTTTAACTTATTTAAACTCTTGATATTATAATATCAAAAATTAATTATAAAAAACATAGAAATTTTTATATTTAAAAAATTTAACCTATATTCATCAATAAGTTTTTAAATAATAAATTTTTAAAATCAATGTTAAAATAAGTCATTTTTAAATTAAAATACTTATTATATCAATTCGAAATTTTTCAAAAATTTAATATTATTCTAGTTATAAATACACATAGTTCAATATAAATCTTTCATTTTAATATTTTATGCATTTTGATAAAATACTAAAAAACAATTTTTTTTTTCTTTCTGCAAATTATTTACAAAACTATTAAAAAAATGACTTTAGTCTAAACAAATTTTTGAATTAAAACTAAAAACTTTTTTCTATTTATTACTCTTAACACTAATAAATAACTAGTCAGTTTGTCAGAGATGTCAGGTTGCAAACCTATTGTGCAGCTGTACCCAAACATCTGCATGTTTTTCACCTGTTTTATTTAGAATTAAAATATTTCTGTGTTAAAACCTGTGCATTGTTTAAGATTAGTAAATCAGTTTTTATTAGTACAACCAATACTTTTATTTGTCTATTTCATTTTTGTTTGCCTCTAGCTCATACTAGACTTACAATAGAACTCAAACAGTGGTAGTTTAATTCACAACAATAGTTAATATCGAAATCGCAAAATAAATTATAAAATTAATAAATGTTAGGGCAATCACTCCTAAAAATTCTTATATTTCTTTAAACTTTTTGTTTTTTAAATTAAATTATTTATCTTAAGTATTCCTTTATTTATATAAAAATCCTATTTTTTTATAAATTATATTTAATATTTTGAACACTAATATGTTAAATTAAATATATGTTTAGTACTCGTTAATACTTAAATGCATTTTTCTCGTGTTAATTTTATATTTTAAATTATTAATTATTAAAACTCATAAAATTTTAATTTTTTTTTTTTTTGGAAAATGTGCAAAAATAATTAAAATCAAATAATCAAATAATCAAATAAAAGATAAAAATAAATTTATTTTTTGAATCAAAAAAATAACGAATTGTTGCTCTATCAAAACTTAAAAATCCATTCAAAAAAAAACAATAAGTCAATAACAATAAAAAAAATTAAAAAAAAAGCTTATTTTAAATTGATAATTAATATTTTTAAAAATTTATTGATAATTATTAAACAAAATAATTTTTTATGTGCTCAATAATCTTAGTACTTTAAAAATGTGGAATTTAAAAAAAATATTAATAAATTTAAATTAAAATAAATAAAAGATTAACAGTTAAGAAAAATAAAATGATCAATAAATCAAAAATAAAATTATAAATACAATGGAACGACAAATGTCAATAATAAATCTAAAATTAAAAAAATTTTATTTTTAAAAAATAAAATTTTTTACCTTTTTTTTAATTTTTATATCAAGATCAATTTTTGTAGATAAACCAAAACCAAAATTTTCTAAATATTTAAAACCATTAATAACAATCAATAACAATTTATTTATAAAAATAATGGGGTTTTGAAATTTAAATTATAATTAAAAAAAAAATTAATTTTTAATATAACTTATTTAAATTAATAAATTATTTAAAATAAAATTTAAAAAAAAAAAAAATTTTATTTAAACTTTTTTTTTGTGAATTTAATAAGATAGCAATAAATTGACAAATAAAATAAAAAAACACACATAAATTTTTAATAAATACATTATATTAATTAAATCTGTTTAATAATCATTTCAAATTAAAAATCAAGTATTAATTTCAAACTACAAATTGAAAAAAAAAAACTAAAATAAAAATTAAATAATGAACAAATAAATATATTTTTTTATGGCATATATATATATTTTAAAAATATACTTATTTTTAAATTTTTTAAAAAACACTTGTTTTTTAAATGAAATAATTTTTTTTAATAAATTGTAGTAATTATTTTATTTAACTTAATTTATTTTAACTTTGTTTAAAAATTTTTTTGATTTATTTTAATTTTGTTTATTACTTATTTTAATCTACTCTTTTATTTTAATGTATGAGTTGTTATAAACTAAAAAAAAAATTTACTTACTCGCCTCTAGAAGTATGAATTAATAATGTAATCAAACTTGAGGTACCAGGATTAATACAATTATTTGCTAACAATGCGTATTTAAGCTCATCTTCACAAACAACTTGTTCTAAAAAAAAAAAATTGATTAATAGTTATTATAATTTAATATTTTTTATTTATTATATTTAAAAATTGAATAATTACACAATATTTAATTAATATAAAAAAAAATTTAAAACTGGAATTTACTTTATAATAATTTTTTTATTTTATAAGTTTAAATCAACTTTTTTTTTGATTATTTATAATACTATGGTAATACTCAAAATATAAAAAAAACATGTGAATTATCACACAAAGCACATAAAGTTGCATTAAAACTTTTATTTTTCATTTGATTGAAACAAAAACTTTTCAACAAAATATTTCTAAAATAAAATTTAAGTTCTTTAACTCTAGTTTGATACAACATATATTTTAAAAAAATTAAATTTATAAAAAAAATAATACAAAACTTAGAGTAATATAATATATATTATATAATTTTTTTTTTTTATTATTTATCATTATTTTCCTCTTTTTTAACTACTTTATTTATTTAAGTTATTTACATTATTTACTATAATATATTATTAAATTTTATTTTGACTATTTTTAATCATTTTTTATTTTTGTTTTTTAAATCTATTTAAGTTTAATTAAAAAAATGACTCAATTGAAAAAAAATTATAAAAATTATATTAACGCATTTTTTTTTTGAAACAAATTGTTTATAAAAAAATTAAGTTTAAAAAAAAAAATAATTCAATTATTATTTGTAAAAAAAAAAAAAAAAATTTAAAAAAATTATTAGGAAAAAAATTAAAATAAAATATAAATTAAGAGAAACAGCTAAAACTTAAATGTTAATCACAATACTAAAAAATACTCAATTTTTTTTTTGTTCAATCAAAAATTGTTAAAAATTAAAAATATATCACATTGAAAAAATGTCATATTTTTACATAATATTAATAAATATATAATTTTTAAAAATATTAAAAAAAATTTAAACCTTTACTTAAAATTTAAAAACATAAAATGTTAAAAAAATTAATTAAAAATTTAAGAAATTAAACTTTAGATAAAATATTTTATTCATAAAAAACTACAATATTAATAACCTAAACCTTAAATATACCTTAAACTTAAACTATAATCAAAACTAATTAAATTTAAATTATTTTTTGTTAATAAAAATAATAGTCTTACCTGCAAATGCTACATGCATTTTATTTTTTGCTCTAAATATTTGTACATATTGAGGAACATCTGGTGCAAAATCTCGAATAGCCCATGATCTTAATATATTATGTTCATCCTTAAATTATAATAGTATTAAAAAAAAAAAAACAATACATTAATGTTGTTCATGATATAAACTCGGTTGTGCTGTCAATAAACAACGGTAGCTTTATTCACCTTAAAATAATATTCAATTTAAAAACTATTTTTAATAAACATTTTACAATTTTTTTTTTTATTAATATTTTGTTAAAAATTATTCATTTAAATAAATTAAATATTTTATTCATTTTAATAAAAATCTTACAATTATATTTTATTATTATTTTATAATGCTAAAGTATTAATAGTAGTTAAAAATTAAAACTCTAAAACTAGAAAACATCTAGAAGAATAATAATATATTAATCATAATAATATATTATAAATAAAAACATTTAAAAAATTTTTTTTAAAATTTCTTTATTTATAATAAAATAATAATAAATCTATTCTTAAACAAAGAATTTTAAAATTACAAAATATTTGTAGTCTCATAGAAAAAAAAATTTTAAAAGTTTTGATTAAAAATTGCTGAAATATATGATTTATATATAATTATATAAAACTTAAGTTATTTGCATTATTTAGATTTTTTAATATTAGTTCAATTTTTATTTATTTAAAAATTTTTTAAATAAAAATTTTAATTATCTTAATATAATATAACCTATATTTTAACCTAAAGATGAGTCGTAACTATTTATGCGCAATGACTGAGTTGTTATATAAGCCTGTAATATCAAACATAGCAAATAGTATTAATACTAGAGAGTTAATCTTAAATTTAGAGTCAATAAACTATGACTTTATTTGTTAATTTAAAATCTAAGGTAAAAAATTTAAATTTTATAAACTTTTTGTTTTACAGTATAAAAATTTGATTTTTATTTTAGCATTTGTTTTAACTGTTTAATCTTTTAACATATTGGTCAACTTTACACAGAATAAGAAAATGACAAAGCAAAGAAGTAAGAAATTAGAATTAAGATTATTTCAAACAATAATATTTGAAGTTTAAGCTCAGTTTAAGCCAAATTTCAAATAAAATTTTAATGTGAATTTAACTTTTTACTTTTTTATTTTGCTTATAATTTTAAATAATATAATAGCTTTTAAGATGAATAACTTTTTGTAGTATAAGTGATCGTCAATCCAAAATCTATGGCATGACAAACCGCAGAACAAAATAAATTATTTAAAATATGAATTTAAACTAAATAAATTCATTTTTTAATATATATCCAATTAAGACCTTTAACTCTCTGACTATAAAAAAAAAATTAAATTAAAATTGCAGAATTAAGCTATTTTTGATTTTACAAAATAAAAATATATTGATGTCTATCATTAATATGTTGTAAACTACATTAAAACTTATTTTTAGAAACAAAAATGTTAATTTTTAAATTTTAATTGATTCTTTAATGTAAATTTAAAAAATAACTATTTTTACATTCAACTTAATATTAATATATAAAGTTGAAATATGTGTTAAAAAAATTATTTAACTAAATTTATTTTTAAAAAAATATTTTTATTATAAAAAATTATTTGTTATAATATTGCACTAAAATAATAAAAAAAATTTAAAAATTTAAAAATTTAAATTTAAGATGTTATTTGTATTTTATTTGTTTGAAATAATTGAAAATTAATGAAAAATGATATATACATAAAATTATGACATACAAAAAACAATGCTATAAAGAAATTGTTAATTTTAAAATAATTATAAAAAATATACATTTTTTTTAATATTTTGAAATACTTAAAATTAAAAAAATTCTTTAAATTATCACTTTATGAAAGCCAATAATATATTTTATATTATTTTTTTAACTATGTTAAATTTAAAATATATGATTAATAAACAATTCACCAAAAATAAAAAATTTAGTCACATGCTGTTTTATTTTTTTTTTAAATGTATAAATTTTAAATAAAATAAAAAAATAAATAAATATTTAGTCAATATAAAAAAATTAACTTATTTAATTTTTACTTTTATCTATAAATAAATTTAATATTATTTAAATATACGAATAACTAAATAAAAGCTTAAACATTATTTATTGCATCAGCAACAAGTACTTTAAATTAAAAAAAAAACATTTAAATATTTAAAAAAAATATATTTGGTTAACGGTTCAAATTTTTCAAACGTAATAAATGAAATAAATAAAACTAAAAAATTAAATATAAATTAGCATCAATAAATAAATAAAAATATGATTGAATAAAATTTAAAAAATAAATAAAAAATAATTATTTTTTTAATTATTTTTTAATAGTTTATAATTTTTTTTAGTTAAATACTTTGTTAGCTTAATCTTATGCATTATTTTGAAAATTTACTTACCGCGTTATCATAATTGTCACAGTTTCTAACAGCTAAAATAAAACAAGCTTCAGCTTCTTGAACACTAAATAAATAAATAAAAAATTATATATATATATGCTAATTAAAAAATAACAATAAAAATTATTAAATAAATAATAAAGAAAACAAATTTTAATTTATTTAAAAAAATTTTAATTTATTTAAAAAAGTTTTTTTTAATTAATTTATATTACGTGGTTAATTTCAGTTAAAAAAAAATTTAATTACTAATTTGTAAATGGTGTAAAATACTTTTTTTTTAATTATTGAAGTTATAAAAAATATTAATTTATTCCGTTTAAAAAAATAAACATAGTTAAAATCAATTTATTGAGACTAATGATAGTTAATAACCGATTAGAATAAAATAAAACAATGTTAAAAAAATGTAGTTGTAAAAAAAAACGGTTAGTAACTAGATCAATTGTTTAAAAAAATTGCTTTTCATTTTTAAACAATGATTTGTGTAAAATTCAACATTATATGTACTAATTGTAGATAATTTAAATTTAAATTATTTTTTTATTTTTTTAATCTGGTTTATGATTTAACATTAAAATCAATGAAAATGATTATATATTGAAAATGTACAACTAAACAAAGCAAATTTTTTTAGTATTTTAAATTATAGCAATCATTTTGACCAAGAAAACACTAAAAATTATTATAAATGTTATTTTGAAATTTAAAAAAAAAAAAATCGACATAATTTAGATAAATTTATTTTATATATTTATTTGATCTGATTTTAAAATTGCCATAATTTACAATTCAAATAATTTTTTTTAATAACTATTAAAACCTAATATAAAAAAAAAATAAAAACAAATGTAAAAAAATAAAATAAGAAATGATAAATATGCTTTAAAAAGAAAACTACTTTTGAAACTAATTTATTGTAATAGATATTAATTTTTTATTTTTATAATAAATTCAATTTTTTTTTTTGTTTAATAAATAATTATTTTATATACTTTTCTTAAGTTTACTTATTAAATAAATAAAATTTTAAAATTATTTTGTTAATTAGTTCCAATGATTAAAATATTAGTTAAAAACAAATTTTACTAACTACTTGTAAATATATATAATTAAAATAAAATATTTTTTTTTGACAAATTAAATTTTTTTAAAGAAATTATTTATATTATTTTTTAAAAATTAATAATATATATATTGTTACAATTAATAAATTTAAATTAAAATATATTTAAATAAGATAGTATATATTTACTATTTTTCAAACCTTGCCCTTGCCATATCAGCGTCTTTCAAAACTGATCCTTTGATATAAATTACTCTTTGTGACCACATCGGAGATTGTAAAATCATTTTCATTGTAGTTCCCAATTCACAAGGAGATAATAAAACAGTGTAAAAATCCTAAATTAAAAATATTTTGTTAAATATATTTTGTAAAAATATAATTCAATAAATAATTTTTTTTTTTATTAAAAGAATAGGTCAAACGATGCGTTAAAAAATATTTAAGTTAAAATCATTATTATATATAAAAATATTAATAGTATTATTATTCAATTTTAATATACAGAATAAAAGTAAACATTTACCGTAACAATTCCGAAAATCATGAATGCACATATTTTTAATTTATTTTATTTACTTTTTATTTAGATAAAATCATTGAATTAAAAGTATATAATAACAAAATAGACAAATAAAATAACTTGGAATTTTATTGACATAACTAGAGCAAAGTTTATTTTAATATTTGTTACAAACTTAAATAAAATTTTTTTAATAAATTGAAAATAAAAATTACTAAATTATTAATAGTATCTAAATTAAATTGGCATTTATCAATAAAATCAATCCAAGTTACATTCATATTGGTCATGGTTAAGATAACGTTTTAAAAAAGAACAAAATACTATTTAGTTTATGAATATACGTATGTTTATTTGAAATAAAAATACAACTTGAATTATCTTTTTAAAAATATTATAACTAAATTATTTAAAAAATATAGTTATTTAATATAATAAAACATTTTTTTAAACTAAAATATTTTAATAACTTATTTAAAAAAATTATTTATTAAATTAAGTATAATTTATAATATATTCTAAATTATTATAAAAAATCATATGCTAAAGATTTTAAAACAATTTTTTTTTTATTACAAAATAATTTTTTAATTATTTTTATTATTTAAAAAGGTTTAATTAATTTTATAATTTTTAAAAATTTTAAATAAATAATTTTTTTTTTAATTCAATAAATTTGATAAATAATTATTAAGTCAAGTTAAACTAAAACAC
Source organism: Pyemotes zhonghuajia (assembly GCA_025170145.1). Classification (NCBI taxonomy): domain Eukaryota; kingdom Metazoa; phylum Arthropoda; class Arachnida; order Trombidiformes; family Pyemotidae; genus Pyemotes; species Pyemotes zhonghuajia. The sequence continues at coordinate 12,206,925 of CM045845.1, forward strand.
AAAAAATATTTTAAAATAAAAATTTTTAAACATTGACTTTTAAGGTTATATTAAAAATCTAATCAAATTTAATCTTAATCTTTATTTTTTTCAAAATTTATATTTATTAAATTGAAGAATAATATAAATAAAATAATGATGTAAATTAAATTGATTTGTATTTTTATACAATCTTGATGCAATATAATGCAATAAAATAATAAATTAAAAAAAAAAACGACAATTCTACGTGATTAAAATTGAAATTAAACAAAAATTTAAAATTTTATCTTTTTATAAATAGCAAAAATAAAAGTATAATATACAATGTAGGTGGTTTTTTTTAAACAAATTAAAAAATTTAAAATTATTTTTTAAATTAAAAATTAAATAAAATTTTTTAAAAAAAGATATTTTTGTAAAAATATAAATATAAATTTTAAAAAAATTATTTTTAATTTATTAATAATTATTTAATTTTTATAAATATATTTAAATTTATTTAAAATTACTAATTGTTTCAGAAACATGTTCTAATATTAATTTCTTTAAATTTTATCAACTGCCATTTAATACAACCACGCAGCATTTAAAAAATTTGACTATTTTGTTACAACATTTATATTTTAGATTTTTAAATTGATTTTATTTTGCCTTGGTTATTATAAACAAACAGATATTAATTTAGTTTAATTTAAACATTCAATAAAATATATTAAATAAATATTTTATAAAAAAAAAATAATTTTTTGTCTTTTAATATATTTTTTATAAATTTATTTTTTTTATAAAAAAGTCAAAATTAAATGAAAAAAAATAAAACATTTATAAATATTTAAAATACATTTTTTACCAATTTCTCATTCAAATTTAAATTCTTTTTTAAATTTAAATATTTTTAACAATTTTTAGATTTAAGTTTTTTTTAAGAATGACCTAATACAAAAAAAACAATAATAAAAAAAAACTTTTTTTTAAATTAATTGTTTTTGACAATAATTAAAAAAATTAAATAAAAAAAATCTATTATAAAAAAACATAAAAAATATGAAACACACATATCGCAATCAAAGTAGGAAATTAAGATAATATACTTATATATTTTAATTAAATAATATTAAACATTTATTGGGCTAAAAGAAATTTACTTTAAGTTATAAAAAAATAAAAACAATGTAAGCAAAAATAAAAATTAATCATTTTTTATGAATATATAAAATAATAAATAGATAAACTGAAATCATACTTTAAGTAACAAAAAATAAAAAAAATACATATAAATAAAATACTAAAACAACAAATATAATAGTATTAAATTACATAAATAAATAAACAATTAAAATAATTAAAGTTAAATATAATATAATACAATTAAAATATAAAAAAATTTAAGTATCAACTAGTAGTTTTTTTTGTTTATTAACTTATATTATATTTTTACCAATACTTTAAAAAAAAATTATAATAAATTATTAATTTTATTTGTAAAATTATTTCATAACAATAATAATAACAATTCATATTTTTTAATAAATAGATTTTTTTGTAAGTTTTAATTTTTATAACTCAAATTTTTAAAAAATGAAAAAAAAAAATTTTATATATAAATGTTAAACATAAAAACTTATTTATATAATATAAGATATATATATATATTAAATGTTATTTTCTTAAGAGGATATAAAAAATATAAAAAAATTAATTTATATTAAGCTTAAAAAAAAGTTAAAAAAAAAATTTAACACTTTGTTAATTATTTTATTATTAAAATAATTTCTAAAGCAAATAAATAATAACTAAATTAAAGTTTAAGGAATAAAGTTAATTTTTTAAAGAAGTATTTAAAATAAAAATAAACAAACATAAATAATTAAGTAAATAAAAAAAAAATATTTATAATCCGAATTGTTGATAAAAATAACTTAAAAAAAACTAAATTGTAGCTTATTTTTTTTGTTTTTAATTTAAATAAAAGGTTAAGTTTAATTAAAAATTAATTAAAATATTATATTATATAATATTTTTTTAAAAAATTTTTTGATTTCACTTACTTGAAGTAAAGGATGAGCGTAAAATTCATTAAGAAAATCTAATATCATATCTGCGTCTAATGTGGTAGAACATACAACCACATGTTTTTCTTGTTTAGATAAATTTATATGAAAGTTTTGACCCATTTTTTTACGTTCTTTATAGGTAGCCATTAATTGCTCAAATTGTGATGGCAATACAATAATAGACACACATATCATAAGAACTACAAACATTTGTGATACTAAATTATCTGGCCGATAATCACCATAGCCAACAGTGGAAAACGTAACAATTACAAAATAAAGGCTTTCCAACAAATTTACTTTATTTCCACCAGCTCGTTGAAAATGCTGAAAACCGCAAACACTGAAAACAATATTTAGAAAAGATTAGCATAAAAAATTTAAAAAAAATAACAATTTAATTTTAAATCAATTAATTATTTTATAAAGGGTAACATAAAAGTTTAAACTATTCAAATTAATTTTTTTAAAAAAAATCATAAAATATTCAAAAACAATCACCTGTTATAATTTTGTTACTTTTTAATAATTTATGTAATAAATCAAAAATATATGAATAAATATTTAAAAATTTTTTTCTTATTTTGGCAAGTTAAATAAGCTTAAATTTGAATTACTTCAACTATTCACACTTTAATATAAATTTAATCCTTATTAAATTCTTAATCAATATTTTAAAAAAAATTAAATTTATTTATAATCTTGTTTTTTTTTAATTCTAATATAATAAAAAAAAAACTTAAAATTAAAATTTTTTAGTTAAATAATAAACCATTTACAAATTTTTAAATTACAATACAAAATGATGAATTTGTTGATTATGTATGCAAATAATTTTTTAATCAATAAAATCATAAAAATTTTAAATCATTATAGTAAAATTTTAAATTCATCGATTTTATTTGTTAATTAAAAAAAATATATATTTTTTTAATTTTAGTTTAAAAAAAAAAAATTATTTGTAAGCCTAAAATTCTAAAATTTTGATTAAAATATTTTTTAATAAATTTTATATTTTAAAAAACAAATTAGTCAGATACATAACCTAAATCTAATTTTATTATTAGTTAAGTATATTAATTCCTAAAAAACATAAATATTTTTTTTTTAGAAATTAATAATTATTGTTTATATATTGTCTGCCTTTTTGTCATATTTTACAACATAAATAAAGATCTAAACTTAAAACAGAAAAGTTTTAGTTTTTTAAGCATCGGAAGCAACTGCTGAATATATCTTTTTTTTCTTTGTATTCGTTCTGTAATTATTTATTACTATTATTATAGATTGATGGCTAAGAGTTTTCAGTAAAAGAAAACTAGAGATTTAAACGAAATTTGTTTTATCTTTCGTAACAATTAACGATTTTAAAATTAGACATGTCAACATAAATCTGCTTTTTTGAATTGTCTGGTTGAATAAAAAATTTTTGTTAAAATCCTAAAAAAGCATCCTAAAGTCAAGATGTTCAAATTAAGAAAGGCTTTATATGGAAATACAGAAACTAATATCAATATATCAGAACGTAATTAAAGAATATTGAAATTAATGAAATCGGAAATAATAAAAATGTGCTTAAGAGCATGTACGCAAATCTAGTTATAGCAATTTATAATTTGTCAGTGATATACAAACACATTAAAATTTTCAGAGAATATAAAATAATTTGAGAAAAATAGTAATTTTCAAAATATCTAAACTAAAATTTTTTTAAGAATTGTGTTTAAGGTTTTAAATTGAAATCTAATGATGTCTCAGACTACAAAGATAGTAAAGTTGCATGGAACTTTGAAAGGTTTGAAAAAGTCTAATTTAAAAATTAAGTCTGAAAACAGTAACATTAACAACAAAAAATTATATGTAAATATCTTTTGACTGTTGAGCTACATAGTAAAAGGAACAAGACCTGATTTAACATTTTTATATAGAACAAGCAAATTCAAGTGGTAAAAAATAATAAAAGCTGTTGGACGCTATTGAATTTCTCTATGAAATTAAAGAAAGGTTAGTCAGGATATCGATTAACAACATCAACAGATTTTTCGGGTTTAGCTATCTTTCTTCTAACAACTTTAGGGAAGAAGCCATGATATGAATATAATTTAGTAGTGCTCACAAATACAGAGAAGATAGTGACGTTTAATGCATTACTTAAATATGTTTTTCTATTAGACTCGGTCCAGAAATGAAACTATTTTTCAATGATATCAAATTAATTAAATTGGCAAGTTAACCATTTGGCTGTGATATTGTATGACAGCAAAATCCCATTGAGGAGGAATAAAAAAAATGAATAAATACACGGATATAAACTATTATCTTCTGGATAAGTGTCTAACCTGAAAATATCATTGGCATATATTATTAGACATATATTAACATCTTCGATCAACTGACATGCCTGGTGACTAAACAACAAAGTTTATATTTATTTAATCAAAAGAATATTATAATCAATATTGCTGCATTAAAAATTGGAAAGTATTAGAAATAGAAGGATGGTCCTATTTTATATTTGTATATCTTTATCTCTTTAATATGTATAAGTGGAGCATAAATTTATCATAGACGTTCTAGCTAATGTAATATAACTTATAACATTATATAATTAAAGATAAATTAAAAAAATTTCAATTAAACCTTAAAAATTATTTAAAAAATATTTATGTAAAATCCACAACAAAAAAACAAAAAGGAATTTATTTAATTTTTAAATCAATTTTTTTTATGTAATTTTAAATTATTATAAATTTTTTTATTTTTATATATATTGTTTTTTATTTTTTAAAATAAAATTAGAGCATTTGTATTTGTATTAGATATTATTTTTACATGATCTTAACATTTTAATTAATACTAGACATTAACCACCTTGTACATTCAGAAAAAAAATGAGTATTCAAAGAATGCCATCTGGATAGCTTTTAATAATAAATTGATTTAAGTAATATATAAATATATTACTTAAAGTTAAAAAAAAACATGATAAATTTTTAAAGTCATAATTTACTTATATTTGTTGTAAACTATTGCGCTGTAAATAAAAATAAAGAGAGTATGAAAGGGAGCTAGACTTTGGAAAGTGAGACATCTTACTTTAGTAGGTGAAGAGAGCACCTCAGTAAATATTTACCTCTCGTATGTATGTTAGACCAAACAAGATCTGATAGATAACTATTGTAAATATGAGATATCTCATATGAAAAAGGGTATGACAGACTACCCGAGGAAGGTGTCTCCTCGTAAAATGTTTATGACCTTTGGGCTTATTAGCACCAAGGTGAAAACATGAAAAACTGGACTTAGGCAGATGGGCTCGCGGACATCTGCCAATAAAAGATTTCAGTTACTACTTTCGCCGAGACAGCTCGGGAGAGAGATTAAAAGAATAGATTCAGTATGATTCTGACAGCGGAATCGATTACAATAAAGTTTCCTTAAGTTAAAACAAAACCTGTGTGTGCATTTCTTAATCTTAAAACCCTTAATATTAATCCAGTAAGTAAGAAAATCTCATCATATTTTAATTTTCTCTTATTTAAGCTCTTTTATCTTGCCCTTTTACCTTAAAAGTGTTTAAAATTTAATATTTTAAGTTTTTTTTTTAGAACAGTAACAAAAGTGCTTAAGATTTAAAATTCTTTTAAAGATTAGATTGCTCTTGTTATGTCAAAATACTGTTTAATATTATTTAAACCGATCTGTTTAATCAATAATAAAAATTAACATAGGGAAAAAATAGCACATCATTGCGTTAGCAAATACTATTTGTTTACTTTGAAGTATAGTTTAAATAGCTTAAAGTTGAATAGTTATTCTAAAAATTAATTCTATTTTTTAAAAAATGTAAATATTTTAATAAATAATTTATTTAAACTTGTTAATGTTGTAATTTTAATTTGAAATAAATTTATACTTAGAAATAAAGTTTAGACACACAGAAAACGAATTTATATCGATTATAACTAAAATAGTTTAAGCCTATTTTCGGTTAATAATATTTAAAGCCTAAATTTTCAAAAACCATCTACAATAAAATAAAATCAAAAATAAAATCATTTTATATTAAAACTCAAAAAAATTTTAATAAAAATTATGTAATAAACTTTTTTAAATAATAAATTAACCTTTTGCACTTTCTTTAGTATTTTTTTTTTTGCAACTTTTTAACTAGAAGTTAAATAAATTATTATTAAAATTAAACTTTTAAATAATTAAATTAAAAATTTAATATTTTTTTTTAATTAAAAATGATTCAAAATTCAATTTAAATATTTTTAAATTTGTTAAACCAGTAATTTTTTTGTGTAGCTTTTTAGTATCTTTACTAAAAATGGAAAGGAATATTTAAGCAAAAAGTTTTAGGGTGAACTTTTTAAAAATATGGCTGCTCACCATCTATCTGCCCATACAATCAACGACAAAATAGATCTGCAAAGAGATAAATTTAAACAATATGATTTAAGTTGAAAACATTGCTACATTCTTAAAAGTTACTCTTTAAATTTTTGATTGAGATATTTAAATTTTAATACACAGAGGTATACCATCACTGTCATAATCATTGGCTTACGCTTAAAAGACTAAAAGCTCAGAACTCTTAAAACTAAGTTTGATACACATTGCAAGAAGTTAATTTTTGTCGTTTATATATAAATTATATGATCCAATAACAAAAACCATTATATAGACAAAGAATGTAAAATTTGATACCCGAATGCAAGAAGATGAGCCTACCACTATAATATTTCAGCCAAATACAGTACAAAGAGACGTCAAACAAATTATTAAGCAAGGCGAAAAGATAGGATATGGTAGACTCAATAAAAACCTAGTTATGCCTCACGATCAATACTCATTTAAATCCATCTAATCCTAAATAACCAGAACGATATATTTGACAAACTTAAGAGCAATTTCAAAATATAAAGAATTTAAAAATTCAATTGATGTTACGAGTCAAGGAGATAGTGGTACAACTTCGATATACAAAATAAGTTTTCTAGTAAAAGATTATAAATGACAAATGAATCTTTTTTATTTCAATCAAAAAATATTCACCCACGTTACCTATCAACATTTTTCGTTTTTTTCTTTCCTTATGTTTCAAACAAAATTACACCATCTTACATTTTCACATCAAGACCATTTTCTGTTCTTTCCAATAAATAAAAATATATTTATCAATATATTCATCAATATATTTCATCAAATTTATTCTACAAGAAAAACAACAGTATAATTCTAAAATTTCGACACATAACACGATCACTTGACTTATTCTAGAAATGTGTTTTCTACAACAAAAATCATAATCATAATTTTCTCTTAGCATATAAGGATTAAATGACCTGTCTAAACATTTATAATAAAAGTTATGAAAGTAAAAAAATATATTAGCATTCAAATAATCACTAAAATATAACGTAATGACATTTAACCAAACTAACTCGATAAAACAACTAGAAATAGTATTTTGAGAACCACTGCCTGTTACCACATCTAAGAAGTTATTTGTGTATACAATGATTTTTGAGAAAACAAAGTACAATTATTCATGGTAGCATTAGGAAAAATTCTAAAAATATGTAAAGATGGCATAAAATCAAAAATCACTTATATCTCCAATAACCTACATAAATTGACACTGTTATCATCAATGAACTATCTGATTAAAAAAAACAACTTTAAACGTACAACTTATACTTTAACACTAAGATTAGGTTAACCCTAAAACAATAAAACCAAAAGAAGTAAAACCGGATATTTTCTATATATTTATAGAAAAAAATTTGATTTTTTAGATTTTATTTTTACAATACTCAGTTACAAAACACGAATTAACAGCGTTGTGTCAACTTAAGAAATAAATAGTCTACTTTAAGCGACTACAACAAGAATTTGACACAAACAGAACTGTATCCATAATTTATTGGGGAAATATAAACTCAACATTTGTTAAAAATATGAATCAAAACTTACAAAAAAAAATACATAGATGCTAAATATCAATTTTTAAAGAAAAAAATAGAGAAAGAACAAATTTTAATTAGACTAAACAGTTAAAATATAAAAAATTCATTATTCTACTCAAATACATCTTATATTCTGGTTCATCGTTAGATGCTTTATATTCATTAATGAATTAATTATAAATAATTCTTAAAAAATTATTATAAAATATTTTTTACCTCAAAAGCAATAATTTTACTAAATAATGTAACTAGGAAATTAAAATACATAGAATTTCTTAATTTTAAAGTTACGACATAGTAATGTTTTTAGTTAAATGAGATAAAATTTTTTAATCAATTTATAAATTTGACAACTTAATTTAAGATTAATATTATTTTAACATTTATAATATTTTGAAATTCCAAACTAAACTTTTAAAACTAAAATTTAATCTTAATTAATTATAAAATAAATTTTTTTTTATTTATTAAATAATGATGTTAACAAAAATAAATTTTATTAATTAAAAATTCAACTTGTTAAAATATTTGGAATCTAAATAAAAATTATAAATTAATTCAAAATAGAATTAAAAAAAAAAATTAATTTAACAAATTTACTATTTTTATCAACTGTAAAAATATAAATTAAAATCAATATCAAAATCAATCAATGAAACAAATCAAATGATATTAATCAAAAAAATTTTATATTAAAATCAAAAAGTGATAAAAACAAAAGTGAATCGATTAAAAGCAACATGATAAGCAAACAAAATTAAAATTTATAAATTTAAAAAAATTAGGACAAATAAAATTAAGTTGAACCTCAAATTTCACTATCAAAAAATTGTTAAAAATAAAGTAATAACAAAACAACATTACCTAGTAAAGAGAAGACATAGTAAAGTTGCTGATAATGTCATCAATCGATGAGAAAGAGCTGATTGAGATTGTTTCACTCTATTAAGTTCACACTGGTTGCAGTATATTATCAGATATTAAAGATTTTTAAGTTAAAGTTGCGGTTAAATTGCAAATAAATGAAAAAAAAAGATATTAAATAATTTATTAAAAAAAGTTGTAACGTTAAAAAAATTAAAAAAAATAATTTTGTTATTTAATAGAATAATACTTGTTTTTATTATTTATAAAATAATTAATTTTTTAGTAATTTTTTAATTAAGTATTATAATTTTAATTAATTAACTATAATTTTTGGTCAAATTTCGTTTTAATAGTTATAAAAATATATAAACTATGAAAGTTTAATTTTTTTAAAACTTAAACAAAAAATATTAACTTCAATTATTAATTTAAAGTTTTAATTAAAGCCAAATGAAAAAGATCTTGAATTCTAATAATAATTATTTACTTACATACATATCATCCAGTGTTTGTTTGGCTAGCCAACAGTTTAAAAAACTTGGTATAAATAATGAGTTTAAACTTGGATAAATGAGCTTAAGGAAAAAAAAATTAATAAATAGCAATTAAAATATGTTAAAGTAATTTAAACAAATTTAAACTAAATAAATCAAATTTACCGTTATTATAAATGGTAAATTACAAGCCATTTCCATTAAGAAAGATACGCTACATAAAGCACGTACCATATTGCCTTTGTATTTCAAGTATACAAATATTGTGGCTTCTATCTGACAAACAACGGCTGTTGTTACCTATTTTCAATACATAAATAATTAATCCAAAATGATTAAAAAAGACAAATTTTGACAAAAAATATATATATAAATACTTAAAATATAATATTATTATTTTTTTGCCTTTTTACAAAACCATTTTAATAAAGCAAAATTTATTTTACAGGTTTATTCATTTTATTTATTATTGTTGAAATTAACTAAATAAATATAAAATACAAGTTATAATTTTAAATAATTATTTAAAAAATAAATTTAATCTACTTTATATATATAATTAATTTTTTTAATTAGGTGTAAAATTATTTCTATGTTTTAATTTTTAAAAAAATTATAAATTGAATTAATAACTTTTTATTTATTTTTAAACATATTTTTGTTTAGTAAAAAAAAAAAATAAAATGAATTAAATTTAAAACAATAAATATTATGAACCTCAAATTATATTTAATAAACTAAAAAAAAAAAAAAAAATTCTTAACTAACCTGTAATAACCAAACAGCTAAACTACGATTTACCCAAAATATTGCATCCCTAATTAAATAAATAAAAATATATAAACATTAAATCAAATAATTATAATTTTAAAAAATTTATTTTTATATGTATAAGTTTTTATTTAAATATTTTTGTTATACAAACATTTATGTATTTCTTTTTATTACATAATATTAGCAAAAAAAAAAGAACAATTTAATTTTTATTTTTAAATTTAAAAAAAATATATATATAAAGTAAATTTATAACTTTATCAATTGTAATTACAAAAATTTAGTTAAATTAAATATTAAATTATTTTATACTAATTTTTTTTTTATAATAACTTATTCTTAAATAAAAAATAATTTTATCTTACCAATTCAAGCCAAATAAATTATTAGTAACACGTTCAGGTGATCTATAAAAATTTTAAAATAAAATTATAAGTTAATCTATTTTTTAAAATCAATTCACAATTTGTAAATTTATTACAAACAAATAAATAGAACTAAATATGATTTAAAATACATACACAGGAAGTTCTGGCCCCGGATCATAATATGTGCAAATTACATAAAGTAAACATGCAATTAATTTAATTGTTAACTTAAATTTTATAATTTTTAAACCTAAAATAATTTTAAATAAATCAAATATATTTATGAAAAAATATTGATAATCTGTAATTTTTAAATTTTAGTTTTAGATAAAATAATTAAAATAGATAAAATAAATTAAATTTAAAAAAAAAAATAAAAAATCTTTTTAATTTCTTTTTATTATCAATCTTATCTTTAATTAAAAAAAATTTTTTATTTATTTATATATTTATCAAATGCATATAAAGCACAAATTTTTGTATCTTAAAAGTGTTTTTATAATTTTAATATAAGTTTATCTAGGTTTATAAGTGTTTGCATCTAAATAATTTTTATTATTAATACAGTTTCTAGATCTTGAAAACAATTTAAAGTAAATTATGAAAAATTTTACAAAAAAACAAAAAAGAATTAATTATGTTAAAAAATTATTAATTTTTGCATTTTAAAAAATAACAAAAGATAAAACTTAATTTGTTTAGAACTTACTTGATTTTTGATTTTTAATAAAATATCTTTGCATTACTTCTTTAAATTTGGTTTCATTCACATAGTATTCCACTTTAATACTTTTAATTAAAAAGTATTTTATATAAAAAATAAAAATATTAAATTTATAAAAAATTTTTTACTTATAATTTAAAAATTAAGACGTTTTTATAAAAAAATATCAAATCAGTTTAGATAATTGAAAAATAAATAGATTAAAATTAAGTAGACTAAAAAAATACAAAAATAATTTTATTACGTTTTATTAAATTAAGCATTAAGTGCACGCATTTCATTAGTATTAGTAATTGAAGATTATTGTTTAAAATAATATTTATTAAGCAAGCTTAAATATACGATTTGTGATGAATGTAATCACACGTTTCAATCATTTTTTATTTATTTTTTAAATATGGAAAATGATTCCAACCGTGCAAACACGATGGCAACATTGGAACTAGTCACAATAAAAAGCATAATTTAAGATTTTTTTCAAATAATTTTAATACCATAACTTGCTAAAATGAAAATAATTATTAAGACAAAATAAAGATGGTCATCGACATTGAACTTATATAAATATTATATTAAAAGTTAATAATTGTGATCAATTATTCAGTATTTGATTAGTTCAATTAGTAAAAAGAAAACAATAAAATTTAACTAAAAGTAAAAATAAAATTTAAAAAATAAAAACTAATTGTAATATTTGAAATATAATAATTATATAATATAATAATAATCATAAAATTTAATGAAAAATGCATTAAAAATTTTAAACTTAAAACTTACGATTCTTCAAAAGCACTTTTACGCCTAAAGTACCAATTTGTATTCTGATTTATTGTGCTGGTGATAGTATCATAATTTATATCCATATTTAAATTTTTTGTTAAAAATAAACAATTAAGAACTAGATAATATTTTAAACACTTTTCACTTAAAAAAATAATTACAAATTTTTATAAAGTAAAATTAAATTTCTGGAACTTTGTTTAAATATTTACTATCTTCATCTGAAGATTGAAATTAAACTTTAAATTTATAAATATTTTAGAATATTTAATTATTTAATAAACAATAAGCCACTTTTTTTAATTAAGCACATTTATAAAAAAGTTCAATAAAGTTATATAAATTCATTTTAATAATAAAATTTTTACATTTATAATAAATAAAAAATACATTTTTATAAAAAAAATATACTATATTATATTATTAATCTAAACAAAAACATAATCATTTATAATTGTAATGTTTTTATTTTTAAATTTAGTAAATTTTTTTTTTAAACTAATAAATATATTAGAAAATATAAATTTATATATATTTAGAAATATAAAATACTGTTAAATTATAAATCAATTAAAAAAAATAATTATTAAAACGCTTTATATAATTAATTTAATTATACTAAATTATATACTGAAAAAATTGATTAAGTAAACAAATTATTAAAAATATATTTAAAATAATAAATATTTAAAATTAATACATGTTCAGATTTTAAAATAAATAGTTTATATATAGATATAAATAAAAGAAATATACACGTGATATTTAAATCAAAAAAAAAAAAATAAAAATCTAAATTAAATTATTTCTAATGAATTCACAAAATAAAGTAAGTTGAAAAAAATCACAAATTAACTTTTTTAATTAAGTTTATTTGTTTAAACTAAAATAAACACACTTTGTTTAAAAATACATTACTTTTAAAATTAAATATAAATGCTATTTAAGTTAAAAGATTTAGTAAATAAATACATGGATAAATTGCCGATTGCAATTAACACTTGTTGATTCAGAATGCCATGTAAAATTGATTTTGAACACCAATGTTAAAATGAATTATAAACTGCTGAATTAATTTATATATAAGAATGTCAATTTAAATATATATACTAAAAATTAAAATATAAAAATATTATGTTATTAAATATTAATACACATGTATATATATTAAAGTGTGTGTATTTAATCTATATAATTAGAATAAATGTAAATATATGAAACGCAAATTTACATAATTAAATCCATGAGAAAGCACATGTACATATAATATAAAAAATAGATATTTAATATTCACTTTGAAATATATATATTGATGAAAATATAAGGAGTGTTTATTTAACTTTACTGAAACAAATATATAAATTAATAATTGAGACATTAGTGTAATTTAGTTTTTTTATATTTTAAGTTAATTTAATTGTTGAACCTACTTTTTTTTATAATGAATTTTTTTTTTAAAACTTACTTATAAATTAGTTCTATTACTAATTAAAACTATTTTATTATAAAAGATATTATCATTCAAATAAAAAAAATTTTTATCATTGTTTTATTTATCACACACCTTGAAAGATCACAAGAAAATGGGCGTTATTTATTTTTTTTTTTATTAAAGAGTAAACATTTATTTAAATATATTTTTTTATATTTTTAAACAGTTATTTTTAATTTATTTATGTAAAAACTAACTTTTTAATAAAAATAATTTAAAATATTAATCAATTAAATTTTTGATTGATCAAATAAAAATATAATTTAAATTTTAAAACATTTTATTTTAATCTCAAACAAAACAAAAAAAAAATTTATACAAAATTTTCTTAATTCCTATTTTTATTTTATTTAAATACTTTTAAAATATTGTAACATTTTATTAAGAATTTAATAATTTTCTTAAATTATTGTGTTAAGTACAATATTGTAAATGACAAACATTTAAAAAAAAATATTAATTCTAAACATGTAACGTTTAGAATTTATAATTTAATCTAAATTTTAATTTGGCAATCAATTTCCATAACTCTAGATAATTTTCCATGATTTTGTTTACATTAAAATCTATTGAATTTGTAGTATAAAGAAAAAATTTACTTGTTCATTGACCATTTATCTTCTTTTTTTTTATTTATATAATGACTATTATTTTTCAAGATTATCATACATCAATACAATCAATCCCGATTTCAACACAATCAAATTGAATTGTAATAAAAGAAAATACTTGAAATGGTCAGTAAGTTTATGTATATCACGGCGATTATATAAAAAAAATTATAAAAAAAAATAATAATAGACTAATTATTAATTGATTGAATAAAAACATGCGGGTCCCACTCAAATTTAATGATAAAGAATAATTGATGAAAATATTTAAATTTAAAACTATTATAAATTAACACAGGGTTAAATAAGGGCAAATTACATATTAACATAAAAGCATATTAAATTTGTTTAAAATTATTTAAATAATTAATTTTTGATTATTAAAATTTAATTTACAATTAATTTTTTTTAACATATTTATTATTCAATTTTTATTATAATGAACTAATTTTAATAAAGTAGATTAAAAAAAAACTAAACTTATTATTTTTATTTTGCAGATTGTATAAAAAAAAAATTGATGGTATTAGATAAATTAAAAAATATTAAATTTAGCGTATGCAATTTAAAATTTAGAAATATAATTTAAAATTTATATTTGTTTATTGCAAGGTTATTAATTTTATTAAATAAAGATTATAAAAACTAATTATAATGTTTTAAATTTAAATGAGCAAACATTTTAAATCAATACAAAATCTTAAACTATTACACTTTCACAAAATTCATATAAATGTAACATTATAAAATATTTACATCTTAAATCGTTTTAGTTAAGATATATTTTAAAAGCATTTTAATAGAATAGCTAATGAAACTGTAACTAACTTTTGTTTTAAAAAAGTGGCTTGTTAAATGATTTTATAATGCTAAAGCGCCCTGTACAAAACTAATGCAATTCAGTAGCAAGAAAATTAATGAAAAAAAAAAAAATAAAATATATTTTGAATTACTAAAAAAATACAGAAAACGAGTAGGGGGCACCCGGGATCGAACCGGGGACCTCTCGATCTGCAGTCGAATGCTCATACCACTGAGCTATACCCCCAACACATACTAGATAGTGTATGCAAATTTGATCCATAGCTTTGAAATACTCAAATAAAAAAATTTAATACATTAATCATAATTAATACAACTTTATATCGAACTAATTTTAAATTACTAAATTATTTTTTTATTATATTGAATAAATTTAAAAAGTTTATTTAATTTAAAATAAAAAAATACATATTTTTATTTTTTTTTTAAATATTTTACCAAGATATTTAAACAAAAATATTTAGACTACCTGTATGTTTGTTAATTTAGAATTCAATTAGCTCTAAATAAATAAACCAAAATAAAATAGCTTAATAATTAAAAAACTAATTTAATGACAAATAATAAATTAAACTAAAAATACTAACCAATTTTAATATTTAAAATTAATTTTAATTTAATTTAATAAAGTAATAAAAATAAACAATTTTTTTCAACAACATTAAAGTTAATTTTACTAAAAAATTAATTTTAAAAATATATTTATAAAAATAATTATCCTAGTTGATTTAGTTTAGTTTAGTTTAGTAAAGTTAAAAAAAAATTGATTTTATATTAAGTAAAAATTAAGTAAAAATTAAGTAAAAATTAAGTAAAAATTAAGTAAAAATTAAGTATATATAAAAAATATGTTTGTAAACAAGTTGAAAAAAAAACCATTTAAATTTTAACAAAACAAGATTTTTTATTGTATTATGTTTAAAAAAGTATAAATTAGAATAACAATTTTTATCTAAATCAATTATGTATCTAATTTAATGAATATATTAAAAAAAAATTTAACTTAAGAAAATTATTCTTTTATATCTTCAATTTTGAATAATGCACTAAGATATTCTTTGTTTAAACGTTCAGAAAAAAATGGCAAAGTAGGTACAGATCCTTCCATAAATCCAATATGTCCTCCTTTTTGAGTAATTATCACAGCAATATAAGGGGAATTTTCAAATTGTTTTAAAGGTATGGCCTCAAATGGTTGAAATATATCATCAGCAGCATTTACACATAAAGTGGGTTTTTTTATTAAATGTAATTTTGTAGCCAATGTTGCATCTTCATAATATTCATTTACATCTTTATAACCCATTATTTTTGTAGTAAACCTATCATCAAATTCTCTTAAAGTTGAAGAATGACAAACTGCATCTAGATTGACAACATTGCATTTTTCGAAAACATCTCTTTGGCTTTCAATAACTTTGACAAGTGATTTAGCTAAGTAATTATTGAATGCTCGATTAATACAATTTCTTTCTAGTGAATCACATCCGGCAAAAAAGTCATAACAAATTGAGACTAGCATAGCTGCATCAACAACAGCATTTTCACCTTTTTTAGCTAAATATCTTCCAAGTAAAATTCCACCTAAACTTACTCCTGTTGCAATAATTTTTGCATTAGGATATAAACTCTTAATATAACTTAGTACATGCCCTATGTCTTCAGAAGTTGTTGCACAATACAATCTTGGCGTCTTGAGTTTAACACCTCCTCTACTTCTATTATTAAAAGCTACAACTCTTAAAAATAAATAAACAAAATTTAATTAAAAAAAAAAACTAAAAAACTAAAATAATTTTTAACTTACCTGTAACCTAAAGAATGCGCAGTAGGAATAAAAGCTTTAATATATTCAGTTTGAGAATCACCAATTAATCCTGGCATATAAACAGCTATGGGCCTTAAATCTTCTTTTTCACAAAATTCATCTTGTTCACGAGGCTGTTCATACCAATCAAGTGATACTTCTCCCGTATCTGGCATTATTAAAATCTCTCTACAAATGAAATTTTATTAAGTTTAAAAATTTAAATATTAAATACTTACCTTCTGTATTCAAGTTTAGGTAAAGTACCTCGAATAAAATTGGCTAATGCAGTTTGTCCATGAGTATTAAAACACCAAAAAGTAGGCCAATATTTCTCATGAATAAGATTACAGTTTTCAATTAAAAATTTTTTAAATTTTCCTTCTTTACAATATAAGTCTGGTTTCTATTGAATTATTTTTTTTTTTAAGTTATAAAATTAAAAAAGAATTTGATTATTTTTACCTTTACAACTTCTTTAAGATAATAAAAAAAAAAAACAAATCCAAACATACATAAATATGTTGCTTTTGGACTATTTGAATAAAATGTAGATGCATTATCAACAGTTTGATAAAACAAAGAATATAAATGTTCCAAAGATTCTTGACTATTTATAACGTCCATTTTAAAATTAATAAAGTTATTTTGGTAAAATTATTAAATAATAAAAATAAATTTGATTTTTCAATACCAAAACTATTTAAAAATTATTTTTATAAAAAATGATTTTCCATAAATGAAAAAATTTAAAATATCTAGAGAAAAGAAAAGAAATTTAATTGATAATTTGAAAAAATTTTGGAAAAAATAAAACAAAAATGGTAAAATTAAATTTAGATATGTAAACTAAATTACAAAACATAAGTTGAAATTGATCTAATGAAAAAACGTTTATTAAAAAAATGATTTATTTGATATTGAAAAACAAATTGCACGCAAGCGAGTAGTTTAAATTTAATATTTCTAAATTAACAATATTACTACAAATAAAATTTGAATAACAAATGAGTTGAAGGGCACTTTGATAAACACTTAAATTAGTATAATTAGTTATGACTAAATTTAAAAATCAAACTAAGAAAATGTGCGCTCAATATGGATGAAGGTAGACATGTGAACTGTAATTATATGTAAAATTATCTAAAAAATAAAAGATGAAACTTAAACTTTGTTTTGGAAATTAAATAATTATCTTTTTACGAGTGGAAACAGAACATTGCAGCAATATATTGTATGCTTGAGTCCCATAGAAACCGAACTGTTCCATAACTGCGTTTTAAAACAAGTTCATATTTGATTAAAGTACTCGAGTGAAACTAATGAAAATTAAGAAAGAATCAAGTTATTAACAAAAAAGTATCCCATAAAGCAATGTGATGCCGTTTTCAGGACAAATAATTTGTTAAGCATTTGCTAATTTATAAATAAATAAAACAATCTGCTTTCAAACGGCTTACCGGGCGTTAACACATCCGTAATCAATAAAAATGACTATTAGTCTAAAATTAATCAAAGGATGAAAGTACGACTTTCCATAATTAATAAATGTATGGAAAATTCACACTACAATGATCTAAGTTGTTTTTTGATTGCAACGTTTGTGGACAGCTTTCTCGTGTGTAAACATTGGCGCATCCTCTGTAGTCATTGGTAACAGTTCAAAATAGTTTTTTTTAAGAAACTTGATCACAGATATTAATAGATTTGACAATCAAAACTGCCACAATGACTTGTTTCATAATATATAATTAGTGAAAAAGCCGGCACCAAAATATGATTTAGACTTTTGTCAAAAATCCAACATAGCAAGTTATTGTCCACAATGAATCCGATTTTTATACAAAAACAACTTCGCCTTTTTATCTCTGCATTTATTAATTAATTTCAAATCTAGATTATTATTTGTTTCTAATAACGTTTTCACTTTTTCATATTTTCATCGAAATTAACGCTTCGAATCTAGCTCAAAAGATGGCAGCAAACCGCCTTAAAAAAAACATGTTCCACTTTGCTGATTTCTTGAATTTGAATAATTTTCACTTTAAAGTCAAAATTAATATGTTTAAAAATATTATCACAAGTTTGGGCACGTTTTGGTTAAAGCTTATACGAAACCAAAATAAGTCATTTAGAGTCTAACGAGTAGAACTCAACTAGTACAAAATAACACTAGACAACCCTGTAAAAAATTTTAACTGTTTCAATAAATGTAAATATTCAATTATAAAAAATCAAATAGTTTTCGTCCTTTGTTTAATATGAACTTTTTAACCAACTCTACATTTAAGTAGATCATGTAATAATCTCAATTAAATCTTATTCAGGCATTTCAAATACTTTTTTAAAAATATCAAAATCGGTTAATTTTACTTAATTAAAAAAACCCAGCTAAATAATTATAAATTATTGATCTGTGTGTAAGCCATTTAAAACAATCTCTAGATTGTAAACAAAAAAGTTTCGATTATTTACTTTTAAAAAAATATTTTTAACTTGTTAGTCAAATTATGTAAAAATAAATTTTCAAAATTTTATATTAATTCTTATAAATTTAATAATTAAATTAAAAAAAAATATATATTAACAACTATTTTAGATTAAAATCTTTTAAAATAAATTAAGTCTTTTTTTTTATATAGAATAAAAATTTACAATAATAATTTTTAAAATTATATTTTTTTAATTTTGATAAATTATAAGTCATTCAAAATTAAATTAATTCATTTTAAATTTATCAGAATATTTTAATAAAAAGGCTTGTTTAGGTTTTAAATAAATAATATTAAATCACTAAGTAATTACAAACTCAGTTTATCACTTTATTGAAACTTTATTCTTTCTAAATTTAACCTAAATCAGCTTTTAATTAGTAGTTGAATAAAAATTAAAAGAAAAAAAATTTAATACGTTTTAAAGTCATATTTTTATATTAAGATATTAAATTTAAATGATCAGTCATTGTCCTTCAACCTAAATAAAATCTTAATTTCACAAAAAAAAAAAAATATTTGACTCTTGGTAATTTTAATTATTATAACTATTTAATTGTATATCTGTAACAAAAAAAAAAAAAAATTAAAATTTTATTAATTTTTCTAGTTTTAGCCACATTTGCAAATTTAAAAAAAAAAAATGAATAAATGTGAGGTTATCAAAAAAATTTTAGTGAAGGTTAAATTCATTTTTGACAATTAAACTATTAAATTGATCTAAGCAAAATAACTTTAAAAAAAAAAAATTAATTTTTAGAAAAAAATAATAAAAATTTCAAATTTTTTAATTATATAAATTTTAATTTTTGAAATTATAATGCAATTTATAAATTTATTCATATCATTTTTTTTTTTTATTTATAGAATTAAATAATATAAAATGACCATTAATAATCTTTAAATTAGATAAATAATCAACTGAAAATAGAAAAATTAAATATAATAAAAATTTATTAATAACTTAATAAACGACTTTACCAACTTTAATTTTAATATTTGTATTTTGCGAATAAAACTGGTCACCTTCTATGTATCATTACCTGAAGCCGGTTATGATGTCTGTTTCCGGTTAAAGCAATTTTTTTGCTCATTAAAAAAAACAGCTGCAAATTATTACATTATTTTAGATTGAAACAGCTGTTTCAAAAATATTTGTTACAAACGTAGTTAAGAAATCCGTGATTATTATAAAAACTAACTAGGTTGGCCAATAATTCGAACAATTACAGCTTAATCATCTTAATGTCTAATATGTAATTTATTTGTAATTCAATGAAAAAATTTAATTTTGAAATTTAATAAAAAAAAGATAAAACATTTATCCAATTATTGCAATATCTTTTAATATATAATGGTGTTATAATTTCTTAAAAATCAATACTTTTTAAAGCCAAAGATTAAAATCTGTTTGAAAATCCAAAATTATTGTTTTTTATAAAATTATTTAAATATTTAAAAAAAAAAATTTAAAACATATTAAATGTTTATTGATTTTTAGTATGAACAAAAATTGTAATACTTTATTTTAAAAAAGAATATAATAAAAATTTGTTATTATTTTGATTTAAATAAATTTTTTTTAGTTGAACCAAAATTAAATATTAATAAAAAAAGTTTTTTTTTTTTATTTTTTTAAATATATTTAGTAAAATATATTTTATTAAGTAAACTACAGTTTATATTTTTTTTATACTTTATAATTAATTTTTTTTTAATTGTTTTGAAATTTTTTTTTTAATTATTTTTCATTTATGATTTTATTTTTTTTTCACATATAAATTTATCTAAAATTTTTATAAATTTAATAACAAATTTAAATATTTAATTAATAATATATACAATTTATTATTATTTTTGTTCTATTTTTTGTTATATTTTAATTTCCGTTTCAAAATTATAAAAAAATATTTATTAAAATTAAGAATATAATTTAAGTATTACAAAATTATTATTTTTTTTTTATTTTCAATTGTTTAAAATTTTAAAATTATTTTTTTTTATCAATTTCAAATAATAATTCATTTTTAATTTAATTTTTTTTTATTTTTTGTTTTTACACTTAAACTAAGAGGCTTGTTTACTTGTTTTAATAATTTTGATTGAATCATATTGCCAAAAGCATCTTTATTACCACTTTGTAGCTATTTCTATTTGTTCACGTTTGATGACGTGTGAAAAAAATCTGAGTCCAAAAGTAACTTTACTTTGATGTTTGTTCAGGTGAGAAAAATTCAAAATTATGAAGTTATGAAAAATTTTTTGTAATTATTGTATTTGGTTACCTGAGCAAATCAAGGTTACAAACATGCGCATTTAATGATGTAAATAATCAAGTCAAAATATCAGGTGAAAAGCCACAAAACCGCAACTCATCATCAAACCAAATTTGTTAGGTTTATGTTCAAAATGAAAAATAGTTTCATTTTTACAATTGAAAAAGTTACACAAACAACATATTTGAACTAGTTTTTAAATTTTTATTAACTTCTACTTTAGTTAAAACTTTATAAAAAAATACTTTAAGTTAAAATAAATGTTTACAAAAAAAATTTATCTTGTTAGCAGTCATTTAAGAAATTGTTTTTTACTCTTTTGCGGTTTCCTTATTACATTTAATTTGTTTAACCAAGTCAGCCTATAATTTATATTTCTTTTTAAATGTGAATACGTAAACTTTAAAAATCAAGTGTTCAAAAGTTTTAAAATAAAAATATTTATTAAAATTAATGTGAGCTAAAGTTTATTATAAAAATATAACTATAAATTTAAAAATTTAGTAAAAGAATTATTATAAATTGTAAATGATTAAATCATTTCTTAGATCATATGTTTAAAATAAAATTAACTTTTGAAAAAAAAATTTAAAAATGTTTTCTTCTTTGGTATCCTTTTTTTTTATATTTTTAAAAATTTCAGTTTTAATTAAAGCTGAATTTTTTAAACAATCTTATACTGAAACTGTCTCAAAAACGTTAAATGATATTTTTCAAAATTACGATTCACAAATCAGACCTAATTATGGAAGTAAGTAATATATATATTTGAATAGAATAACATTGTTTATCTTAATTAAGGTGATCCTGTAAATGTAGAAGTATCTTATTATATTATTAAAGTTTTTGAACGTATTGATAAAAATAATGTAAGAAAATTTACACTTTATAAATTTTAGTTAATTATATTTTTTTTAGGAATTTAATGTAGATATGTATTTTAGACAAACTTGGAATGATTCAAGATTAAGTTTTGCCAATTATTCTATTTCTAATATATTTGATCGATTATCTTTAAGTCATAAAATGATAGAAAAAATCTGGATTCCAGATACTTTTTTTCTTGAAAATAGAAATGGCTATATGTCAAAATTAACAACTCCTAATGCAATGATTAGAATTTCTAAATATGGCACTGTTTTTTTGAGCATTAGGTAAAAATTATTAATATTATTTTTTTTTTATAACTAAAAATGATTTTTTTTAATAGGATTACAACAACTATGTTATGTGATAAAGAGATGACATGGTTTCCTTTTGATAATCATAAATGCAATTTAACAATAGAAAGCTGTAAGTATTTTGTTTAAATATCTATTTAACTTTTATTTATATTATAAATTAAATCAAAAATAAAAAATAATTTTTAAATAATTTTATATAAAAACTAAAACTAAACTAATTTAATTTTTAGATGGGTTTGATATAAAAGACATTGTATACAAATTTCAAAATAAAAAAGAAATGGTTGTTGGAAGAAATCTTTTACCATTTGATATTTCTAAAGGAAAAATGTTTACAGATTTAATTAATTTATCAACTGGATCTTATTCAAGAATAGGAATATCTTATCAAATATTTCGGCTATATTTCAGTTATTTGCTTAAATATTTTTTACCATCTTTTTTATGTGTTATTGCGGCTTTTTTTTCTGTTAATTTATCACTTGATTGGCCTACTAGTACAGCTATTAATATAAATACTGGACTAACTCTTTTTCATTTTATTTTTACTATTATAATATCTTTAAAAATAAACGATCATGTAAACGGTTCTTTTACGGCATTAGAATTTTATTTTGCTGTCTCAAATTTAATTTTGTTCCTTTTTATTTTAATACATCTAAAATCAGATTATAATTCACCTAAACAATTAAAATCAGATGCAAAAATAATACTTGATGAACATCCATTTGTTAATTCTCAATTAAATAATAAATATTGTACTTTAAAATATTGTTTATTTATTAGCTATATATTATTTGTCATAATATTTATGTTTGTTTGCATCATATTCCCAATTTTATTTTCATACAATTAATCTAGCAAGAATAATTACTTATTTTCTTAAATAAATAATTATGTTAAATTTGGTATTTGAAAAAAACATAAAAATTTAGGTAATAAATATATAAACATTTTGTTTTGTTTTAAACATTGAATTATTTTTTTGTAATTTAAAAAATAAATTTAAAAAAAAAATATGGATTCTTATATAATTATTTTATTTTTAATTTTAGCATTCAATAAAAATTTTGTTAATAAATGTTCTTTAAGATATTTAAAAAGATATTAAAATTAAATTTAGTTAATAATTATTAAAATTTGTTAATTTTCAGTAAAATTAAATTTTAAGTTTAATTAAAAAAAAAATTTATTTTATTAAACTTGTAGTAAATTCGAAAGAAGATCTCTTTTACAGAGATATTTGATCTCTAATTTTTCCTACCGAATCTGATTCGAAAACTAAAATGCTAACTCGCTTAGATGAATTAGAGGAATAACTTATCATAACATATTTAGACTATGAAATAATCCTTTGTACTTATATATTCTTGCGAGAATATACAATGTATTACTTTTAACTTTATTTGACTTCTAGCTAAAAGAAGATTCAAACGTGTCCCTTGTACTCTTAAAATTATCTTTGTTATTATAATAAAAAGTAGTTACCAACCTCGAAACTTATTCACATCATTTTGGCGCCCGAACATTACCTGAGTTTTCCTCAGGTTTAGAAATTAGGGGATAAGATGTGAGGGTATCCCAATATTTCCAATTTCTATTTTCGTGATTTATATCCAGATTTAAAATTTTAAGGATATCATGTTCAATGATGGATGATATAATATCAGCTTGATGGTGAACAAATTTAAGACTAAAGATTAAAGAAAATTGGCCGAGTTGAAGATCAGGGATCTTAAACTTGATTAACCCGTGTCGGTACGATCTTCGCTTGTTTGTTGATAGATACTAAGCGGTTATACAGGGCTTTGGATACAATAGTTAATGTGGCTCTTAAATCCAATAACTCTAATTCAGCGTGACCATTAACGCTAATCTGTGTGAAACTCCTGTTGACTTCTCTCGTAATATCATCCAAACTGGACATAAAAATGGATGGTACTATTAAGTCAGGGCGGTCGTTGGTATGACTCTGGACTTCCAGAACGCTAATATTCAAGTTTTGTTTAGGACTGTTAGTGAAAACATGACCCTTTTCGTTACAACTGTAGCATGTTGGAACATAATGTCCAGTTATGGTCTGCGTTTTTGATGGATTCGAAGGGGCTGGTATTGTCATAGCCTGATTTTTGGCTTGGGTGTAAGAAGGATTATGATATGAGGGCTTCTTTCGTTTACGACAGGACCTCTCCAGATGGCCAGATTTCTTACAGAAACCACAAACTTCCACACTAAATCTTTTATGACCATGATCTAAGGTAGCCACTTTCAAAAGATGGCTTTCGATCCAAGAACGTGCTGTTCGGTAAGTTCTTGGTCTTTTAATTTTTCCAGAAGAGTGTCATATGACTTGATGGTACGTCTGGGTATCTTTTCTTGAATGAAAGACGTTAATTTTAAATATGCTAGATCTAACTGAGCGGATAAAGATATGATGAGTTCTTGTTGAGTATATTCATTGAATTTAGTCCTCATTTCTCTCATCAGAGAAGATGGTGTTTTGTCTTTGATTTTGATGTTAATTAAATCGTATAGCATGATATGAAAAAGTTTAAATACTTTAAATTCCTGTCTCATGAGTTCGAGAGCCTCATCCCACCAAAAAATGTGGACTTCTACCGTGATCCAGCAGGTGCAAACTCTCTCTTTCAAGAGATTAGGTAGAGTTTGAAGGGCATCCTCATTAGATATGTTGTGTCCTGCTTTGAGGTGTTTAACTTTTCTTATAAAGGGATCAATCTTCATTGAGTCGTCGAAAATCGGCTTACGCCAGGACCTAGCAGATGGACGTAAGCTGCTTCTGACGTCGCGGTTTGTGGTGTGCTATCGGATGATTGGAATGATCCTGATAGTCTCTGGCTAAACGCTTGTTTGCTTTGTTTAATCTGCATTTCTCTCGGGATCCGAGCTGTCTTGCGGGAGATGTGTTTCTTGAAATGTTAAGTTTGGAAAGACAAATCCTGTACTGCTATCATCCATCGGTGGGTTTGCAGAATTAAATGCTACATGATAATCGTTTGTTTGATCGTCCATTTTAGTTATAATTAATTAGGCAAAATGTAATCAAGCAAGAAAGATCAATCTCTGTTCAGGCGCCAAAATGATGAGGATAAGTTTTGAAAGGGATACTTAGGTTGAGGGGTAATAAAAAAAGACCTTCTTAACCTTTATTCTTGATAATAAAGTATACCATTTTATTTAATTAAAGGTTAAGTTAAAGTTAATCAATCATCAACAATTTGGGGAAATTCTAAAAGTCAATCATCCCAATGTGTTTAGTTGGAATTCGATTTTGCAATTCTAATGAAATTACAAATTTAAATCTTTCGTGGTCTACCACTAGCTCGCTTCTCTGGAATGTTGTCATCAGAAGTAACCTTACGTTGTCTTTCTCTTTTTCTACGAGGGTTAATAGGTTTATCATCTAAAGATCCAGCTTTAGGTACAAATTTATACATTTCAGAAATGTGTACCTTTGATATAACCTGAATTGGGTTATGCGCGAGGTACACTTCATAAACTTACTGGCGAAATTTTTTTACTAATTTTCTTATATAATATTCAGGTACTTTCGTCAAATCTCTTAAATGATTTGGCATTTGTTGTTGTTTAGATTCCTTAAAATTTTGAGATAGACGTGTCCCTGTTTGGGCACCAAATGATGAGAATTATTTATCCCTCAACGTTAAGTATCCTTTTCAAAACTTATTCTCATCAAACTTTAATTTCATTATTTTTAATAATATAAATATACCTTGCATTAATTTACAGAATCAATCTGCAATTTTTACAACATTCAAAAATTATTATTTTGTAATAAATCTAAATAAAAATAATCTTTAAGCCTAACCTTACTATACCCTTTAACGGCTTAAGCTGATAATCTAAATCCCCAACCACACTGTACTATCCCCATTTACAAAGCCAGATTGGTGGCCAAAGGCTTTCAACAAAAATTTGGTTCTGACTATGAGGAGACCTTTCCCCAACACTATCCATGATCTCTGTTCGCGCGCTTTTGTCCATCTCCATCCATCTCGAACTCACTGTCTGTCACTTTGATATAAAAACGGCATTTCTCAATTCTAAAATTGATAAGGAGATTTATATGTCATAACCGGATGGCTATGCTGACGGCTCCACCAGAGTTTGTCGCTTGTTGAGAGGAATATATGGTCTTAAGCTTTCAATCTCTGGAACAAAGAAATCACATCGAAACTCCACACTGAACTCCAATTTGAGCCCACCGCATTTAATCAATGCGTTTTCAGCCCAGACCGCTCCATCAATCGCAGTATTTTTAATCTTTGATTAGTGAACTTAGGTTCTCTGACGCTAAAGGAAAAGACATCCCCATGGCCAAAGACCCTACTCTCACAAGACAGCCAAACACAACAATTGTTTTTTCTTTTAGAAATGCACTCGGTACTCTTCTCTATGTCAATTGATTCTCTAGGCCGGACATCACCTTTCATAAAATTTTATTTCAGATTTAATTTTTAGAAATTGAAGGTGTTAATTTTTACAATATTAATTGATTTTAAATTTTGCGTATAATTATTTTCAACTTTTAATATTAAAAAAAATATTAAATCTCAAATTTAATATCAAAAGTTTAGGTTTAAACTACGCAACAAAAAAAAACAAAAATATAAAAAATAATATATAATAATGTATAAAAAATATATAATTAAGATTAAATGAATATAATTTGTATAAAGTTATATGTAAACACAAAGAAAGATAAAAAGGATTAAATCTGAAAATATGTGATTTTTAATGATCCAAGGTAAAACGAATAATTAAAAAAGATTTATGATAAAAGTGTATGAGTTATAGAAAATTAAACAGGAAAACTAAATAAAATAAAAAAAAAATGACAAAATATGAATTGTTGTTAGTGTAAAAATGCTCAATAAAAAAAAAAAAAATTTAAGATCTTTATAAAAAAAAGTTAATCATTTAAAGTTTGCTAAAAAATGTCTAAAAAATAAAATTTAGCTAAATAATTGCTAATTTTTACGATTATAGAAAAAAGAAAAATAAAGATACAATAAATTTTTTTCTATAAACAAATTTTTCTGTTTTCGTATAATATTGAGTAAATGTATAAGATGTGAAAGATGTTTTATGACTTTTAACATTTATAATAGTCAAATTTTATCTTAAGTAAAGAGACTGTTACATTTTTAAATTATATATTAATACTTTTATATCTAGTTTATTTCACTATAATAGAATATTAAGGGATAATATGATTCGATATTCTTTGATTGATATTCCGTATTTAAAGACGAAGATCAACAAAGAAGAAGGACAGTTAAATTCTAGTTTAAGATAGTATTATCTATTTTAAAAATTATCTATTATTAGAATACTATTTCAAAATTTATTTTGTGTCTAAACAACTTATTAAACTGATCTAATATACTGAGACAAGAATGTGTTTGCGATAAACCCTTTCAATGAAAATGTTCTTAACGGAAGTATGGATAAAGTTTTCATGAACTAGAAACCTCAACATATAAAATTAAACATTTTAATAACTTTTATAATCCAATGTATTACTATAAAATTTAACTTTGTAAAATATTAATGTTTTCACTTAAATCAAAATTAGTTTTGATTTTTCACTCTTCACTCTATTATTTAAACTTATTTCAACTTAATACAAATGAATCCTTTAATCTAAATAAACTAAGACATCATTTAGAATAATAAGATTATTTAATCTTAAATTATTTAAATTATTTTTTACTAGATATATTAAAGTTTGATATTATTAAAACATATGGTTATATATTATATAGAATGCTATATATATATATATATTTTTTTTTTTTTTTTTTTTAAATTTTAGGCTTAGAACTTTAAGAACTCATTTTTGATGCTTATTTATAAAATTTTACTTAAAATTTTTAATTTTAGAAATTAAATAGATTTTTTTATTATTTTTTATTTTATAATGTTTAAAATTAAAAAAAAAACATAATTTGGAAAGTTTCAACTACTAAAAACAGTTTTGTTTAAACACAGTTGATTTGAAATCTCAAAAAAAAATCATCTTAGTTATTTGAATTTGAACTTAAATTATATTTATAATTTAAAACCTAAAAAAATTTATTTAAAACTTCAATTATATATATGTAGTATATAACTCTCAACATTCCAACCATGTCACTTCGGTTGTGAGCGCTTAGTTGTGACTAAGTGACCACAAAAATAGCTAAATGCTATTGTCAAAATGAGCACAAATGAGGCACAGGCAGTTGAATCCTAACCTTTGTTTAGTGAAGAACTGCATCTAAACTATTGTAACTTTTGTAATATAACTTTTAAAATAAATTAAGTCGATACTACAATACAGTATATTGATAAAAAATTACATTTACAAAAAAAAAAACATATTTATAATTTTTTAAGGTGTGATATTTTCTGTGTGTGGCATATTTTTACATGTAGAGCAATAGTATTTTGTTTCTGATTTTTTAAAATTTCGGTTAGAACAAATCATACAATTTTTAGATGTTAATCCATTTTATATTAAATGAAATTTGTTGTTTAATCGATCGTCAATAAAAGATTTATAAAACGGTCTCTACCTGAATCTTGTATAAAATTATTTACTAATTGTACAACCAATTTTCAGCGAAATTTTAAATGTGACATCAAGTTTTTTTTTTTGTATAAAATATATGCATTAACAATGCAAGTTCAAAACACAAAAAAAAAATTTTTTCCACCATTAAAGAGATTTTCTTAAAAAACAATAAAAAGTGGTATATAAAGTGGTCAGTAATATCAACACCTCCAATGTTTTTATTATAATCTAAGACTATCAATGGTTTTTTAATAGTATAATTTTGATTTTTATACTTTTTTTTCAATGATTTGAAAAATTGTTGTTCCACAGGTAGAAAGCATTGTTATGGCTCTTTTATCCTTCCATGTCAATAAAAAAATTTTATTGTTTTTAAATGCTAAAAATTCATTGTTGAAATATATCTGGACTGGAAGTAAAGACAAAGCAGATGTGTTTGGGCTATCAGGACCACACTAAGGATGAAAGAGAATTTAAGAACATTGTGTTGTTCCAATCTCTAGTTGGTAGTTTATTATATTTAGCAAATACGTCCAGGCCGGATATTGCGTATTCAGTAGGAGTATTGTGCAGAAATATGATAAAACCAATGTATCATCATGTGAGATTAGCTGTAAGAGTGTTTCGTTACTTGAAGAAAACAGCCTCGTATTCTTTAAAGTATGGAGAATGTGCAGAATCTTTGGAATTGTACTGTGATGCGAATTTTGCAGGTAAATTTGGCACTGTAAATTCAACCACAGGTGTAATTGTTGTTTATGGCACGAGTATTATCTCTTGGACAAGTAAACTTCAGAAAAAGGTTACTTTATACTCGAATGAAGCTGAAACAAATGCAATCAGATCAGGGGTGACAGAGGCCACGTACCTGATTAATTTGTTCTCTGAGTTGAATATTAGATTTAATGGAGAGAATAGTGTAAAAATTTGGTCTGATAACCAATCATCAGTTAAAAGTTTGACTGGAAACTTTAATTTTGGTAGAACAAGATATTATTATGTCCGAATTAGTTTTATAAGAAGAAAACTAAGAGATCTACATATTGAATTAAAGTTTAAGTCTTCTTTATGGATGGTGGCAGACATACTAACGAAGGCTTTAGGTCCAACTAAGTTTGATAATATTGTAGAACAACTAGAACTTGATGGATGAATAACTATTGAGTAGTTTTAAATATTATTAATTAATTTAATTTTTAGATTAAATGTGAGTAATTAGTTTCTTGTGCAATTTATTGTTTGAATATTTTTTTATTAAAGTCAGTAATAAGCAAATTCTGAGGTAGGGTGTTGAAATATATCTGGACTGGAAGTAAAGACAAAGCAGATGTGTTTGCTCAGTTGTCTTACTTAGGACAGTTCAAGTTTTTCAACATAGACTTAAGTCAGAATAATTGCTTATTTGAGTAATAAAATGGTCAAACATATTGTTGTACTGAAGGAAGAGAAACTAAAGTAAACAATGTACTAATATAATTTTTATTATTTATTTAATTAGTAGCTTAGATGGAAGTAAACGAGATGTGGACACACATTGGTTGAGAAATTAACTCAATAATGTGAAGTTATATTGTTTGAATTTGATGAGGCTCAGCTGCAACTATGTGTTGTAGTGGGGAGCGAGATTTTATTTCTAAATCTGATTTTTAGAATAAAATCAATAATTCTGATATATTCACAATTTGACTTTCACTGAGTGAACTCTCTAAAAAGTTAAAAGTTAGAAAAACGAATAGATTATTTAAAAATTTTTATAATTGTAATTTAATAATTTTTGTATTATTATTTTTGAATAATAAACTTTAAATAATGTCAATTATTAACGATTCCGGAGTGATAATTTCTACAGAAGGTGAACTTTCTGGTAATCATGGTAGTGAAGGTATTTTACCATCCGGTACGCAACCTCAACATTCATCTTTTTAAATTTTGGGATTTTTTAATTTATAAGGTATATTTTTTCTATTTGTTTTAATTGTTCCAGTAATATGACATCGGAGTTTTATAAGTTCTTGAGCTAACTCGACACTGGTGAAATATCTATCAGTAAAAAGATAATATCCTTCTGAATTTGTTACTTTTTCAAGGAGGTTTTTTAATAAAAATTTTTAAATTAAACTTTTAATCTAAACAGTTGAAAATAAAAGTTTGATTTTTCTTAGTACAAAATTAAAGACAAATTAAAAACTGATTTTAAATTTTATAATTAATTTATAAATAATAAAAGCATAAAATAAATTAATACATTTAAAATAGTTTTAGTTTAAAAAACAATTATAATTTAATTGCATGTTTATTTTCAAAACTTTTTTTTTTAGAAAACTTTCATATAAACACCCTTTCTGCGCATACTTAACGCAACTTAAATTTAAGCACAAAAAAAAAGTTAACCCGGTCTTATATTATTGTTAATTTCTTTGTTGTTTCTCCTTTAATTTACAATTTTTTTTTTTAAATTAATGAGAAAGTTTGATTTAATAATATTGCAAAAAATCTTATCTTAAAAATCAAACATAACAAAGATATGGATATATCCGCCTGTGAGACTTCTTACAACTCTTCGTCGGGCGGATATATCCGCCTATGGTCCTCAAAGGGTTAATAAAATATATATGCGCAATATGTATACTTTTCTGTTATATAAATCGTTTGATAGCGTAGTTAAAATACAACGCTTTTTGCTTAAGTTGTATTGAATACTTAAATGCTATTTGATATTTTTAATAATTTATTTTTTTATTCTAGCTTAAGATATTTTACATTTTATTAGAACTTTCAAACATGAAGTAACTCTGAGTTGTTGAGCAATTTTTTAAGATCAATCTTCATTATAAAATCATAAAATTCCAACAGTATCTTTAATAAATAATTTTATTCTCATATCTTTTAAAAATGACAATTTTTACAAATGCAATTTACTAGAATTTAAGATTAAAGTTTTAATCAAATAACAAACATCTTGACATTTTCTTTAAAGTCATGTTGAAAACAGTAAACTGTTTTAAATCGGTGATTGATATCATTGTTACCATAAGACCTATCTCTTATTCATTGACATATTTTAATTTCATGTTAACTTTCTATTTTATTTTTTAATCTAGTAATAAATTTAAGAAAATATTGTTTCTTAACTAAGTTTGAAATTTTAATTATGTCGCTTAAATTAGTGTGAACTAACTAATAATAATTGATTTAATTTACTTGTACTTATTATCAATTTAGGCTTGATCATTTCACTAATTTTGCAAGTCTCATAAATAATATTATATATGTGGCATTTGGTTTTTTTAAATCTTTATGTGTTAGAATATCACTGAAATAATATAATAAATCACAAATAACATACTGATTTGCATTAAAAAGATTCTTATTATTCTTAGATTTAAAACTAAAATTACGTATTATGATGTCTAATTATTTAAACACATTCTATCTGTTAATCATATCAAGAAC
This sequence comes from Pyemotes zhonghuajia, assembly GCA_025170145.1. Taxonomy (NCBI): domain Eukaryota; kingdom Metazoa; phylum Arthropoda; class Arachnida; order Trombidiformes; family Pyemotidae; genus Pyemotes; species Pyemotes zhonghuajia. The sequence goes on from CM045845.1 coordinate 12,239,681, forward strand.
TCAAAAAACATAATTATTTTTGTTAAGTAAAAGTAAGGAGTAACCTAATTTTAATTTATCCTGCTCATTGTTCTGTCAAAAATGTATAAACTAGTAACAGGATCAAAAAAGTGGTAGAGCCATAATAAGTAAAGACAATTCGTGGGGTCTAGAAGACCTACTATTGATGCTTTTTCTGATAGCACTCCCAAAAAGATTGTACAGTGTTGTCAATATGTTGGGTGATAGGCAAAATAATACAACAAAAATTATATATAATTTTATTTAAAAATTTAAGTTAATATTCTATAATGTCAAATTTATTAACTTGGCATGCTTTACGTTAAAAAAAAAATTAATTTTTTATTTAAGTTATTTTAAAAATAAACTATGCGACAAAAAATTTGATTTATTTTTTATTGACTTTATTTGATTAAATTAATTAATAAATAAACGATACTTTGTAGCGAATCGGAATACTCAACTTTTTTGAAATAATTTTAACACACGATGGAGGGTTTTAACCCTATCTTTATTAATTTTAGAATCGTTATCAACGTACACTCGCTATCAAAGCCAAGATTCTAACTGAGCTTAAAAATCTATTGCGTCTCAGGAAAACTACGTCTTCCTTTTTTGGACTTTCTTTGTGTTACCTTTACTAACATGCTGCCTAACCTATTTTACCTCTACCCAAAGAGTATCAGGGAACTTGACTAGTTGATTTCCGATAGTGCATTTCTATCGTTGTCTCTTTATCGTTTTAATAGGTTTATGGAGACTTTCATCAGTTTTACACCTACTATTACTTTAGATATCTTAAGTGACGTCAACATGTCTTTCCTGATCTCCTCAGCGAGTATTCTATTTGCTTTATAACAGGTTTACAAGGTATTAGGATTACGGGGTAAGGTCTGCAGTACCTGTACCCCTTCTATTCTTTACTGTCATCTCGGCACTTAGATACGTTAGGGCTTTACTTAGGTCTTAGGAGTTAATGATATATTTTATGTTCTACATCAACTTTTAAAAAATAAAATTTACTAGTTTATTTAATTTTGTACAATACATTTAACTTTAAAGAAAAAAATTACTTCAATTTTTTCAAACTTCATCAATCTTTTTAATTATACTTACAAAAAAAAAAACTTAACAAGTTTTAATTTTTTATGTTATTTAAAATATTTTTAATTTAATTTTATCAATAAAAAATATTTTTGTAAATTTTAAAATTACTATTGAAATTTTATAATAAAATATAATTTAAATTTTACTGTAACCGAATTTTTTTTTTAACTATTTTGTTTTTGTGAGTAGCATCTTGCTTTAATAAAAATAGTTAAAATAATTTAATTAAATTATTATTAAACTTTTTAAATAATTGTTCAGTATAAATGTTATTGCTTGATATAAACATAGTAATGTTTGTTAAACACAAATCACTTTGAATCAATTTTTGACAGAAATAAAATAAGTACTCAAAGAATTTGTTAAGACAAAAATCAAAAAAAAAAAACTTAAAAAAAAATTTTAGTAAAATCATTATGGTTGTGATTTCTCCTCAAAGATTTAAAATTTTTAGAGATTAGGCCACTTAAGTAGTGATATTCTTAATAATAAAAACTAATCTTATACCAACAAATATTATTTATTTACATTAAAAAATTTATTGAAGTTGTGAATTAGGCCCGACATAATAAATCTTGCTTTAGTTTATTCATTATTTTATCCTGTATAATTCAGCACTAATATCTTATATAAAACAGCCATGTTATTTCCGCTTTTTATTACTTCGTACCTATGAACGAATTAAATTTAAATTTAATTAAAAATACAAACTAAAGTTAAGATTTATTAAATGACTAATTTTAGACTTATGTCTTAAAATACCTTATTTTTTCTATATTAATAATCCTTTGATATTTATATTACTCTAATAGCACATATGTCGTCTTTATATTTTCTAAAATTTTGTTTTTTTATTTTTAATTAATATCTTAAGTTTTCATTTAGAGTTAATATTAATCTAATTTTAAATTAGACATTAACAGTTTGGTGAATAAATCAACGTGCATTTTATTTGTATAACCTATTTTTAAATTCTTCTCTGATTTTATTAATTAATACATTATGATGTTTCGTCCTTCAAATTCAGCATAATCAGTTAGTCTAATCATAATTAATATTAGTAATTTAATTGCTGATTAGCTACCACTCCAAAGTTTAAAAGTTAACATCTATAAATACTTCAAAAGATTCATTTTTATTGCTATGCTTTAGCAAATTTTTATTTTATTCTACTGTTTACGGTTCATAACATATGCTTACAAAGATATCAACAGAAAAATTTATTTCAGGCCTAGTTATGTTAGTTAGATATTAAAGACTGTCTACTATTGATAGAAATCTTTGGGAATCTTAAAACTGATTCTCAATTTCAAATTTATCGCAGAAACTGAATCCAATCACAGTCTAAAACTCTTTTACTTTATTTAAATTATATTTGACTAGAAGTTGTTGAATAAAATTTTTTTAAGATATGATCATTAATTTTTTATATAAAGATAGAATTTAATATTTCCTTTATGAGATATTTAAAAAAATTGGTTGATTTTACATACCATATAATTGAATACACTTAAGTTCTAAGAAATTAAAATAAAATCATTTATATAAACCCTTAAAAATGCACCTAATTTTTTTTTTTTAATAATACAGGTATCTTAATTTTATAAATTTAAATTTTTTTAAAGTTTTTTTTTCAGTTTTGATACTAGAACATTAGTCTATTAATAAACCTCCTGTTTTAGTTCATATATTGTACTGTTTAGTTTAAAAAATTTATTTTTTTGAATCTCTGCAATTTTAAGTGAAAAAATATAGATATTTTTTTTAAAATCATTTTAAATAGATTGCCTACGAATAAGAAACTTTTTACTTTAAACCAGAATCTTTAAATTGTCAATTAAAATATCGTTACTACTTAGACTAGTATTGTATTTTACTAATGACTTTCTTATTTTTATTCAGAATAGCGAGAGAGTGGTTCCCCGCAATATCTTTAACCATTCTAAACGTTATTATATGTTGAAATATATCTGGACTGAAAGTAAAGACAAAGCAGATGTGTTTGCTCAGTTGTCTTACTTAGGACAGTTCAAGTTTTTCAACATAGACTTAAGTCAGAATAATTGCTTATTTGAGTAATAAAATGGTCAAACATATTGTTGTACTGAAGGAAGAGAAACTAAAGTAAACAATGTACTAATATAATTTTATTATTTATTTAATTAGTAGCTTAGATGGAAGTAAAGGGGTTGAGAAATTAACTCAATAATGTGAAGTTATATTGTTTGAATTTGATGAGGCTCAGCTGCAACTATGTGTTGTAGTGGGGAGCGAGATTTTATTTCTAAATCTGATTTTTAGAATAAAATCAATAAATCTGAATATTCACAATTTGATTTTCACTGAGTGAACTCTCTAAAAAGTTAAAAGCTAGAAAAACGAATAGTTTATTTCAAAATTTTTATAATTGTAATTTAATAATTTTTGTATTATTATTTTTGAATAATAAACTTTAAATAATGTCAATTATTAACGATTCCGGTATCATAATTTCTACAGAAGGTGAACTTTCTGGTAATCATGGTAGTGAAGGTGTTTTACCATCCGGTACACAACCTCAACATTATATAACGGAATAGAATCTTAATTCCAAAATTAAAATAATTTTAAATAAAACTATCCAGTTATATTGGCGGTCTTAGCTAGATGACTTAAAACTAAAAACTAGTATTTTAATCCATTTAATTAATTAACCTCTAACGTTAAGATCAGAGTGTTGATAAATAAAGAAGGATTCAAGAATAACAGATGCATAATCTCCTTAAATGAAGAAGATACTAAAAAGATATTAGAAATAAAAAAGGTTAAAATTGGATACATGATATGTCCTATTGAAAAAACCTTTAGAATTCTACAATGTGCAAGATGTTGCGGTTTGAGACACTTTGCAAACAACAGAAAAAATACCAACCCGTGTAAAGAAATTGAAAGATGCAAATTCTGCGCAGGAGATCATGATAGCAGAAAATGTACGGATAAAACTAATAAAAAATGTATTTTTTGTAAAAAAACAGGACATAGTGCAAATGAAAATTGCTGCCCAGAAAGAGAAAAATTAATTAACAAATTAGAAAGTAAATCGCAATTCTAATGTTAAAAATTCTACAAATAAATACTGGCAGAGGTGAAATCGCTATGCAAGAAAGTATCAACTGGGCAATACAAAAAAACTATGACTTAATAGCTATACAGGAGCCTTATACAAATAAACAAGGAAAAACCACTACTTACAATAAAAATTATATAACTTTACAAGAATCAAATGGACAGAGAAATAAAGCCATTTTAATAGTTAAAAAAAACATAGGCATTATTATCGGTGAAGAAAATTTTACTGATAACAACATGTCTACAGCAATAATCAAAATGAATAATAAAGAATAAATTTTCTCGTCGATATATTGCAACTTAAAAGAAAAAGATGGATCAGATAGAGATATAAACCTAGATTTAGATATTTTAAAGAAATTAATAAAAAAACATAAAGAAAAAGAAATCTGGTTTTTCATGGACTCGAACGCGAGAGATAAGTTGTGGGGAGATAGAGTTGAAAATGCAAGGGGTTCTGCTATGCAGGAGTTAATAAACAAATTTAATTTAAACATACATAATGAAAAAAGACAGAGACCTACCTTTAAAAAACAGGTAGTTGAACAAAATCAAAATAATTTAACCTTAAGAACGAGTTACATTGACTTAACATTAAGTAATGAAAAAACTTTAAATAACGAAGTGAGCTGGAAAATTAAAAAAAAATTTTCAATCACTGAACATAATTTAATAAAAATCAAAATTAACTTAAATAGACCAAAACTTATGACTACAAGGAAAATTCTGGACTATAAAAACACTGACTGGAATATTTTCCAAATTTTCTTTGAAAACTACCGACCAGATATAAACATAAATAATATCTCAAAATCAAAAGACATTGAAATTTTCATAAAAAAATTAGAAAAACATATAAAAGAAAACATCAAAAAGAATGTTGCAAATAGATCAATAACAGAAAACAAAGGCTTGCCGTGGTATGATGAAGAATTAAATACTAGAAGAAACTCCATTATGAAATTTAAAAGAAGAATTAGTAATCAGAGAAACAACATAAATGTCGAAGACCAAAAACAAAAACTAAAGAAATTAAACAAAGATTATAAAAAATTAATAAATTTAAAGAAAAACAACTTCTTAAAAAAAATAATGGAAATAAACTCTGACGAAGATTATTGGAAACTCTGGAATAGAACATCCATTAAAGAAGACGGCACAGGTAAGTTATTCAAAGAAAATACAAAAAATACCATAGAAGAAAATGAGAATATGATAAGAGAACATTTCATAACAAGACCAAACTCAAAATATATACCCGTAAACAGTTCAGAAAAAGAAATTAAAGAAACCGATTTAAAAGAGTTAGATGAAATAATCTTAAATTTGCCAAATAATAAAGCTCCAGGACCAGATGGAATTCAAAATGAAATAATCAAAAAACTTTATAAAAATAATAGAGAATACTTCAAAACAATTTTCAATATATTTGTTGTGGAACTGAGTTTGATGTTGGTTGTGGGGAACTGTGATGATTGGCAGAGAACATACTAAAGGGGTTTTACAATAAACTTTAAGGAAATAAGAATAATTAACAGAAAACTATGAACCAAAGATGAACTCAAGCTAACAGCGTCCTGTTACTCCTGAATCCGGATTAAAGCACTCCAAAACCAATCCACAATATATACCCCATAACAACAAAAGGACTGTCTGGTTAGGTTGGCGCGAGCTTGCTTACCAGCTCCAGACATGGAAATACGCGTATGCCGTTTTAAATATAAAAACAGTTTTCTCAACAATATTCTTATCAAAAAACTATTTTCCAATAAGATGGAAGATTGGAAAAATGATATTTTTTAAAAAACCAAATAAAAAATTAACAAATCCTAAGGATTTAAGACCAATAACATTAATTAACGGTTTTTGCAAAATTTTAGGAAAACTCTTTATAACTAGGATAAATAACGCACTAGAAGAAAAGAGTTATATGGAAACAAATCAATTCGGATTTAAAAAAGGCTACAGCACAATACACGCTATAAAATATTTAATAAAAAATATCAAAAAATCATACAGATATGATTACACAATAATTCTGGCTGTAGATATTTCGGGAGCTTTTGATGGAATAAACTGGAACATTATCATTAAAGAATTAAAAAATTCTGAGATTGACCAGTCTCTAATTAAGGCGGCTGAAAATTTATTGGTAAACAGAGAGATAAACATATTAAATAAATGGAAAAAAACTTTAAAAGGATGCCCACAGGGGGGGAAGGCAAGTCCTTATCTGTGGAACATAGGTGTAAATGGTTTAATTAAAAAATTAAACAATCAAGATTTCTGCAAAACAGTTGCTTATGCAGATGATATAGCCATTATAATAAATGCACATAGAATACAAGATCTACAAAAAAATCTAAATATTATTTGGAATATCTTAAAAAATTGGACTTTAGACGCTGAACTAAAAATAAATTTAGAAAAAACAGAAATAATCCAAATTAAAAAAACGAATAAAAAGAAATTAAATAAAATAGATCATTTATTCATAGACAATGTAGAAAAAAAATTTATCAAAAATATAAAATTTCTAGGGTTATATATTGACGAAAGTCAAAATTTTAAATTTCATTTAGAAAAAATAAAAGAAAAAATAAATAAAACCTTATTTAGATTTAATAAACTAATATGGATGAAGAATGATTTAAACATAAAACAAAAGTTAAAATTATATTATACTATATTTTATCCACAAATTACGTATGGAGCCGAGATTTGGTTTGATTTTATTAAAAATAAAAAAAAAAAATGAAATGTCTTAGAACAATACATCATAAAATTCTGACAAACTTGACGCTTATAAGACAACAAATTATTTAAAACTATTGGGATTGCTTAAATTAATACCAATAAAAAATGAAATAAGCATTAAAAATAATTTAATGAAAAATTTTTCTGACAAAAATGAAAAAAAGAAAAACTACATTACAGAAAAAAATAAAGTTTTGGAAAATATTCCAAGTTATTATTTTGGACTTGATGTTTATAAATTAAAAAACAAACAAGCAATTTGGACTATTACTGGACACGGTCCTTTTGGATCATTCTTATTTAAAATTAAAAAAATTACAGATCCCAGTTGTAGATACTGTGGATATGAATTAGAAAACTCTCAACATATATTACTAAGTTGCAGAGAGATTAATTTAAATACAAAATCTTTGTGTAACAGTGAAAAAGATTTCGATAACATAACAAAAATATTAATAAAAAAACTCAACAAAGAAGATAGAAATTAAATTAATACACATTTATAAAATTTCAAAATAATTTACTTAAAATTTAAAAATTGATTAATAGTATAATATATTATATGCATATGTCCTTAAAAAGATAGCAATATAAAAATATACTAGAATAATGAGAGGAAGGAGGTGGGAAAAAAAAAAAAAAAAACCTCTAACGTTAGTTATGAAGTAAGGCTAAAACTGACAACTGATGTTTTAATCTAGTAACAAACATCTTCACATTTCCTTTAAAATATGTTGTACTTTTCAGTAGCTTCATTCTTCTAGGGAAAGTAATACCTCAGGGAACTAACACCATATTATTATTCCTACATTACTTTTTAAATTTTTAATTTAAAAATTCGTTACTGTTATTATTCCTAGTTTAAATTATTCTAGCTTTATATAAGTTTTAGACTTTATTCTTAAATCTATTACTCCATCTTTAGATTTGTAGACTAAAAACCTTAGGATGTACTACGTTTATATTAAGTTTGGAATGATTTTGCTTAAATTGGTATGAACTTGTTGGAATGTACCAGAGTTAGGCCATCTAGTTAATTTCTGTCTTTATGATGGAGAAAGGTCAAACTTAGCTCGATAACTTTAAATTTTTTGTTTTTGCAATTACTCTTATATTATTTCTTGATCTGTATTTTTATGTTTTTTTATTACCCTTTAATTTTTACTTTGTTTTTTTTTGTAGAATATAGCCAGTTACTGTTTGTATGTCAAACCAATAGAACTAGTTCTAATACTTCATTTGCTCTATTTGTATTGGAATTTAAGCATTATCATTTTCCTCAATTTACAAGTCTCACAAATATTTTATAATAATGAACTTTTCAACTTTAACGTAGCCTTGATTTTATTCAAGTTAATAAAATTCAAAAGTCTTATTCAATGATGACTCATTTGCCATTTACTAACTTTTCTAATTAATTTCATGATTTTAACATTTCTCATGAATAAGTCTAAATTAATCAACTCATACATTTTAGATTTTAATTTAGCTTATTGTAAATAACTTTTTTTTAAATTTTAGGCTATCTTATTTAAAAACAAAACATCAAATCTTATTTTATATAGTTTAGAAATTAAAACAAAGCTATTAGCCAAATTTTTACGTAAGATGATTCTTTAAAATTATAAATCTTGCCCATTTTGCAATTTTACATTCTTGTTTTAGTTTTTTACAATGTGTTAATACTTAATATTATTTATCTACATTTTAAGTTCCAATGCATTTTTTTTTTTAATTTTTATAAAATAATAATTTTTTATATTTTAAGTTATTTGTAAAATTTTTTTAATAATTTTATTTTTAATTTTTATACAAGTTATTAATTTTTTATTTATAAAACGAAAATATCTATTTTATAAAATCATTTAATTATAAACTTGATATATTAATTTTTTATTATAAATATAACTAAAATATATTAATCATATATTTTATAAGTTTTTTTTTATTCAATTATTTTGATAAATTTATATATTTCAAAAAATTTTCTTAGTATAAATATAATTATTTATAGCAAATTTTTCTTAAAACTTAATATTTTTTTTTTAGTTTTATGGCTTAATAATGCTTGGTATTACAGCATTCATATTTTCCAGTAAAAAAAATAATTAGGTATGTAAAAGATAACGATTTGCATTTTTATAAAACAAAACTTAGGTTTAATACTACTTAGGCAATAAAGGATAAAAATATTTTATTTTTCATAATTTTAGTAAATTGATATTACCATTTAAATTAAATATTTTATAAATACAATGTTTTATATTGTAAATTATTAGGTTTACTATTAATCTTAATATTTGATAATCTATACAGGTTTGAAAGTTTATTTAACTTTTATATAGCAAAGTCAAAATATAAGTTTTAAATAGATTTAAAAATTGAGTATATAAATGGTTTATATATAATGTTGAAATTATTATATTGAATTTAGCAAATTTTTTTTTACTACAATTTTTAACTATGACTTAACTAATACTTAAATACATGATTAAAATCTGGATTTTTGTATTTTAATATTTCAAAAACAATTATTATTATCTTATTTTTATCATAAATGACTTACATTTCTTCATCTTTTAATCATAAATTTTTTTCCATGATTTTAAATCATAAATTTATTAAGTTTAGATTTTAGTTTTATTACTAATTCAAATTCTTTGCAATTGATTTTATTAAAATCAATTAAAAAATATATATATTTTTTTATTTAAATTTTAACTAATCCGATAATTAATTCTTCTGACTTCGCATGCAACAGAATATCGCAGTATACTTATATATAAGCTTTTTTTAAACTTATCACAACCTTTTAACTCTTCTGCAAATTATATAGAAAAAAAATCATATCAACAAAAATACTTTAGTTTATTTATTATTTCAAATATTTCTTTTTAAGACGGTGATAAGCCACCGTTGTTTATTAGTAACCCAGCAGGGTTTATACTATTGTAAGTTCAAGAACTAGCGACTTACTGCAAGAAATATAATGTAACACTTTCATTGTGTTTGTATTTTTTTTTGGTGCATAACAATAATGATATACTTTGAATTGGTTGATGTTTGTGTAGATAAGAATTTTTAGATGTGTGAAGAAGTTATATCTATTTAACTGTTATTTTTGCATTAAAAAAACAATGCTTACATTCTTCATTCAATATCTACTGTTGCATATTAAATTTCTATCTTTATTAAGTTTTTTTTATAAAAAAAATTATCATCGCTATGTTTTAAATGTTTTCAGTTAATTTTTAATTATTTACATTCTAATAATATATTTTGTTTTAAAAACCATAGTATCTACAATTTGAGTTGGAATATTTTTTTAAATATTGTTCAGTTTAAGTTTGACTAATTGAGTAATACGAACGTTTGACAACGTGCTTTTAAAACTTATTGGTCGTTGGTAACTAACCCGTTACCCAACACAGATAAGTAACGGTCTTGCAACTTCTTATAGGTTTTATAGTTCAACTTTAACAGTCTGCTTCTTCAAAGTTACTGGTCAACATTTTTTATGCATCAGTCTATTAAAAAACACGGAACTAAAAAGCTTCGTAAATGCATCCGCCAACATTCTTTGAATTTTTAAATATATTATTCTAATATTAAATATTTCAATAAAGTCCACAATAAATTTGATTTTGATATAATTTCTTGGTAGTTCAAACAAGCCACTTAAAGTTATAGTTAAATATAGTTGATTACTGCAAATGATTGGCACGGTGTTATAGTCAGGTACCAGTTCTTTTAGTATTGTTATCGAGTTTGCTATATTCGCTGCGACTTTTTTTGTGGCATTAATATCTGCTTCTTCGGTTAATACAGCTATCATTGTCTGTCTCCTGCTTCATGATACTAGAATTCTTTTGAAGAAAATCAGAAAACCTGTAATAGATATAGAATTTTTGAAGCCATCACCAAAATCAGTGTCTTCGTATGCAACGACGTCCACATCGTCTCTAACATAAATAATATTTCTGTTCTGAATCTTCTTAATATATCCCATTACCCTTTTTGCTTGTAGGTAATGGTTGTTTTTACTATGGCATAAAACTCCGACTGCAAATGCTATGCCTGTTTTTGAAAAGTTAGCTAAATAATATCCAAATAATAAGTCACAATTGAATAAAAATTGCGTTGAATGACACTTAACGTCTTGCATTCTAAATCGTTCAACAAGCTTTTCACATAGTCGTATTGAAGAATTTTTTAAGTTCCTTTTTCTAAATCATCATTTATATTCATGCTCAAAAATTCAAAAAATAGTTCCCTTATCCTTTATATAAAGGATTTTGCTAAAATTTTTACTAAATAAGTTGCAAAAATCTCTCCATTTCTTTACCACAATCAAATTGTCCACATACATACCAATGATTATGCTTATACTAATGAAAACACATTTTTTGGTTTATGACCTATTAAAACCAAGATCACGAAGTGCTTAAACAGTTTTAAAATACTGTTGATTCGCTACTTTTTTTACACTATAAATTGACTTATTTAATCTGCACAGTTTCTCCTCTAAATTATGATTCTTTTTAAAAACTTAATTTAAATTTCTACATAAAAATCAGCATTTAGGTAGGCTGCTTTTACACTTATTTGTTCTACAAACTAAAATTTATTTATCGCAAATGCCAGTAACAATGCATACGAACTCTTGACAACATGTTTTTAAAATATATTTGCCATTAATAATCTAATCGTTGTTCAAGGCAGGTTTAAGAAACGATCTTTCATCTTCCAGTGTCTTATTTGAGCTTAATTGTTTTTGTAATTAATATGATCTAAAAGAATTATGTCTAGTTATTGTTCATATTAAATATTTACTTTTTATCTTTAATATATCCAAATCAAATTTATATTTAATTGAGTTTTTTCTTATTATATTTTTATTTAACTCAATTTTGAAATTTTTTTCGCAATTTTGTCAAAAATAGTTCTTAAATTAAAAATAATTTTATCTTTATTTTTTTTTTATATTTGTTTCTGTTTTTTCAAGATTTAAATGTAATTTAGCTTGTAGTGTTAAATTAATTGCAATATCATCAGCATAAACTATAGTGTAGTAATTTAATTGTGAGTTTAAGTTTCTAAATTTGATTAAAGAAATATCTATGTTAAAATTTTTCAGTTTGCTAATTATTGATTTTCATTAAATACTGTCAAATGTGTCAAATATTTTAACAGCAAAAACTATATAAAAGTAGAATTTTTTTTTAACGGGTGTTCAATGGTCATGTACAGTGCCAACATTTTTTTAAAAATCAAATTGGTTTAACTCTAAATGGTTTTTATAATTTTAATTTGTTTTAATTTTTGATTTATTCTATTTATTATAATTTTTTCTAATATTTTATCAAAGCTATTTAGTAATGTAATTAGTATAAAATTACAAAGGCTATTTAGTTTTTTGTTTGGTTTTAAAAAGAAAATCTTTTTTTTTATTTTCCAATTTTTTGAGAAATCAATTTGTAATGTTATGAAATGTTAAGATGTAATTTTTGTTAATGTTATATATTTTCTTTATGATTTTGTTTTGGATGCTATCTGGACCTAGTGTTTTTTTGTTAGGTAAATTTAAAGTTATATTGTCTAGTTTTTTTCAATCTTTTATAAAAAAAAAATTTCATCATATTTTTTTTCTTTAATGGAGTTTTTAGCATTGTTTTTAAATAATTTAGTAATTTCTTCTTTTTTAATTTTAGTTTTTAAATTTTAATTTTTACTTTTTTTATTTTTGAATTTTTGATTAGTTTTCTTAAATACAAGTTAATTTGTATTTCTAAAGACAAATTTAATCTTATTTTGTATACTATTAAGTTTATTAAGTTAATTTTTATTTTTAAAATTTTATGGTTCGTGATTGAAAACATTTTGTTGATTTCCTATATCATTTCATGTTCTATTATTTTGTTATTTATCAAAGAAAATTAAATGGAACTTATTGTCAATATATTGTTATTTTATTTTTACTGCCTGTTTTTTAAAAAAAAACTGTTGAGGTTCCTGGTTGATGGGAGCTTCGTTCAAGTTGTCCTGAGAAAACGCAAAATCTTCTGCATTCATAGCAAACATTTGATTATACTATAATCAATAATGATAATGATAATGATTATGCTAATCTGATTTCACGTATAATTTACACAAAACTGATTTTTCAACTGTCTCCATCTTTGTCGATCACTGTCTTTAAATACAGAAATCAATGTCAGAAAACTCCTTTTACATCTTCTACATTTACTCAACAAAAACCCTAATTCTTTTAAATTAAGTAGTTTTGATTTATTCTTTAAAATAAATTCTAGCATAGTAATGTTTATATTATTTTTAATTCTATTTCCCCATAAACTACTTCTTTAGTTTAAGTTCCTTAACCCTTTGCGGACCATAGGCGCTTTAAAGCGCCCACCATTTTTAAAAATATATATTTTTTTTAATATTTTGTTTAGAAATATGATTTTTTTTTTTAAATTGTAAAGTGTACATTCTAAAATAATTAAAAAAAAAAAATTTTACAATAGACACAAAATTGACCAAAATATCTTTAAAAATGCAGACTAAGGTTAAAAATTTTTTAGAAAAATAAATTTTAAATTTTTACTCTTAAGTTTTTTATACCTTTAGTGCCAATTTTTTTATTCTAAACTTCTTTTTTTTTAATCTTTTTAATTTAAATGTAATGAATATTAGAATAACCTTAAACAGGACCTATTTGAGTAATATATTTTGTGCAAATAAAAGCAAAAATATATGTTGTTTTTAGATAGATAGTTCATTGGCTATTTTTCTTAAACAGGACCTTAGATATCTGAGTAATATCTTAGACAAATAAAAGCAAAAATATGTATTATTTTCTTGAAAATAAACTTATTTTTGTCTTAAAATAAAAGATTTTATATATTTAAATAAAATACTTAAAATTTTGGTATAAAAGGATTTCTTTAGTAAAATTTTTTATTATTTTCTGTTTTTTGTTAATCATTGACACATCAACAAATTTATTTTACAATGAGTTTTCAAAATAATCCATCAACTTCTTTTGAAGAAGAAGATAATTTTAGTTATTTAAATATTTTTTCAAATTCTTCAAGTGAATTTGATAGTGAAAGTAATTCTGAGGAAGAAGTTGAAACTGAATCATTATTTAACTCTTCTTTTAATGATGGTTGGGAAGACATAACAAATCAGCAGTTTCAATCAAATATTTTTCCATTCAAGACTGGATCAAAAACCACAGGTCCTCAAATTTTTAGTCATTTATTTGAACCAATAGACTATTTTAAGTCATTTTTTACCGATGAATTAATATATAATATTGTTGAAGAAACAAATAATTATGCTGCGGTAAAAATAAATAGTTTAAATTTAACTGAAAATTCTATCTGGAATAGCTGGATTGATATAACTTTTAATGAATTTTTAACATTCATTGGAATCATAATTAATATGGGCATTATTCAAATGCCAAATATTAAAAGTTATTGGTCAACAAAACCAAATTTAAATAATAATTTTTTTTCATCTATTTTTTCAAGAAAGAGATTTGAGCAAATTTTTTGTATGCTCCATCTTAAAAATTCAACTTCAACTGAACAATATAATCAAAGTTTAAGAACAAGAACAGAAAAAGTTTCAAATTTTATAAATTATATTAATGAAAAATTTTCTGAAAATTTTGTTTTAAATAAAAATATTGTCGTTGATGAAAGTGTTATAAAATTTAAAGGTAACTGTTGTTTTAAAACATATAATCCGAAAAAACCAACAAAGTGGGGTTTAAGGGCATATGTGTTAGCTGATTTAGAGTGTGGCTATATTTATCAAGTATTGCCTTATTTTGGTAAATTAACTACATGAAATTTCCCTGAATCAGAATTTTCAGTAAGTACGCAAATTCCACTAGAATTAATTAAAAAATTATTGTCAAATATACCAAGATCACAAGGATATCATCTTTATACTGATAAATATTTTACTAGTGTAGCATTAGCAAAAGAGTTATTAAAACTAAAGTGCCATTTAACAGGCACAATAAAAGTTAATAGAAAAGAAATACCTAATAATCTTAAAAAATTAAAGTTAAAAAAAAACGAATATAAAGTTTACAAAAAAGATGATATTCTTGTGATTGGCTGGATGGACAAAAGACTTGTAACAACTCTTTCTACCTCTGAAACAACATCTTTTAAAACATATGAAAAATATTATAATAAAAATTTATTACGATTCAAAAACCTTCAGTCGTAATAAATTATAATAAAAATATGTGCGGTGTAGATATTGCTGACCAGTATGCTTCATCTTACTGTTTTTTAAGGAAATCATTAAAATGGTGGAGAAAATTGTTTTTTTGGAGTCAAGAAATATGCATAGTAAATGCATATATTTTATATAAATTAGACCAAGAAAAAAAAAATTTAAAACCAATGAGCCACCTTGATTTCAGAAATTTATTAGTTTTGCAATTAATAAATAATTTCAAGCATTCATCTGACAGAACACGAATCTCATTATCTTCAAATGAAGATAATTTAAATAATAAGATTCATTTTATAGAAAAAGGTTTCAAAAGAGATTGTGTTGTTTGTTCCAATAGAAAAATACCAGGAGGTAGAAAAGAAACATCTATTTTTTGTGATACATGTCCAACAAAACCCCACTTACACCCTGGTCAATGTTTTAAAAAATACCACACATTAACAGATTTCAAATTAAATTAATGTTAATCAAATTTTATATTTTCTAATTTTTTATTTTATCTAAGTAAAAGGATTGTTACATTCGTAACGTTTATGTTAACTTTTATATTAGAAGTTAGATACTAGTTCTCTTTTATAATAGAATGTTAAGGAATAATAAGACGTGATATTTTGACTTGTCTATGACGATTGTTCTTTGTTTGATTTTCTGTATTTAAGAACAGATATCAACAGAAAAGGGTAACAGTTGAAAAATCAATTTATGTACTAGCGGCATAGATTTTAAATTAGAAGACTGTATTCTCTACCAAGACAAGTACAAAATTAAAGGATGTTTATAATGAACCTCGACAATTAAAACATAAAATCAATTATTTTCAATAAATTTTTTTTTTTTTGTATTATTATATAAATTTGCAATATTCTATCAATAATTTATTTTTATTAATTAAATTTAAATATAATTTAATTTGATTTTAAACAAAATAAATTTTTTTTTTTTTTAATTTTTAGACTTTAAAGTTTACATTGTTGTTATTCAGTCTAATGAAATAATAATTGTTATTTTTTGTAATATTATTATTTTATAAACATTGTTAAATAAAAAAATAAAAAAATCTAGCATCTAATCAAAAGTTTTATTATTTTTTTTTTATTTTTAAAAATTCAAGTTCAAAATTTGAACTAAAAGTTTGAGCTGTAAAATTTTTATGAAAAAATTTAAAAAAAAAAAAAAAAAAAAACCAAATGATTTCTCAATCATTTAATTAAAAGCAAAAAAAAAATTCAATTTTTATTCTTAGTTTATTTAAATCAATTTCTAAATCTCTACGGTCGACATTTTCTCCTTTAAAATTACAATAAATAAAAATAGATATTTCTTATTATTAATTTTAATTAGAACAGTTGCTATATTGTTAACAGTAAATTCATTTTTGCTTATCTTTTCCTTCCATTAATATAGATTTGTTTTTTTTTTATTATTATTTATTATTACGTAGTTGATAAATTGGAAGGTTTTTCTCAATCGGCTTGTGTAGGCTTTTATATAATCAAGATGTCCTAATATTTTTATGAAGCCTAATTTATAAATTCTTAAGTTATGCTTTTATCTTTTCCCGTATTCAATTATAAAATTTTTAGTATTAAATTTGACATTTTAAATTTAATTTTCTTATTAGTTTGATTCTTTAAAGACAAATATTTTTATAAGCACTGTGTCTAGATTTGTTATACAAAGCACATTTTTTGTTTGATTTTGTTGAACAGGTGCAACTGTCATATTCACCTGCACAAAATTTGCATTTTTTTTTATTGCAGGGTTACATATTTTCTTTGTTATTCGCAAAGTGTCCCAATCTGCAACATTTAACGCATTGAATAATCCTAAAAGTTTTTTTAACTGAATACGGTGTTTTCAATTTAAACTTTTTTCGTGTCTTTTTCATTTAAAGAAATGATGCATCTGTTATTTTTAAATTCATTTTTATTTATAAGAACTTTTATTTTAATTTCTTTTTTGTTTAGATTGATTTTTTTATAAGATCTTCCAGGATTTACTTTTTTTTGATTTCTTATTAATATATTTGAAACAATTTTTTTTTGTTTTTTTAAATTTTCGTTTATTTATATATTTAGTCAGCATTCTTAGTTTTTCATTTAACTTTTATATTTCTCAATTTTATCTATTTATCTATCAATTGTCTTTTATCTATTCTAAGTCGTTATGAATTTCGTTAAAATATTTGTTAGTGTTAGTTGAAATTTTACTTTATTATATAAAATTGTTTTTTTTTTATTTTTGGTTACTTCAGCGTACAAAAGAGCTTTTCTAATTTTTATTTCTATGGTAAAATTAGTGTTTTTAATTTGTTCTAATTTTTCACTTACTTTTTCTACTAATTCCTCCATATATCTTAGTATTTATTTCAAGATCTTGGTTTTTATTTTATAAAAAGTGTTTTGATTCTTAACAAACTCATCACAATATTTAAAAATAGTCATTTTTTAATCATGTCTTATGTTTAACATACACGTGTTTTTTGTTTTTACTTCTAAACATAAACTATTAGAATCTTTAGTATTTTTTTATTAAATCTTTGACAGACATAATTTTTCCAATTGCTCTTTAATTCAGTTATAACTTGTATTCAGATGGTTAATAATAAGCAATTAACAACTGAATAAAACAATTTATCATTTTAATAATTTTATAAATTTTAGTTGTTTGGATTTTGAATATAAAACTCTATTTGCAATACGTTTAATATATAAATTAGACATTTATTATAGAATTTTTTTATTTAGTATAAATTTTATAAAACCATCCAAAAAAACAATCTTTAAATCCCTTTTGACTTGTGTATTATACGATCATGGCTTTTTAATTTTTCTATTTAAATTCAATTCTTTCAAAATGTTTTCTCTCTTGTTTTCTTAAGTTGTTTTTTTTTGTACCTTTATTATTATTTTCAGTTCAAAAACTTTAGTTTATTTTGTTTACGCATTTAAAGGAATAGTAAATCTTCATTATTTTTAATATCTTCAAAAACAAAAACTCTTTATTTTTGATCTTAATCTTTTTACATTTATTTATAATCCGAAAAATCAACATAGTCGCTCATTGAATCATAACATACTTGATGTTGTATTTTTATTACAAAAACCATTGGAACTAGAAAGTTCACTGTTGTCTACCCAAACACCCTTTCAAACTAAACACTTATCTTTGTTCTTTACCTCCACATCAAAGAAACAAAGTTTTTTTACGTTTTTTTCCTTCAATTTCAGTATCAAAAGATACTGGTATAATTGCAAGTTGGACTTTAATGAAAAACTAAAATGAAAATTTTAGTGAATAACAATATTCATACAGTGAATGGGGAATAATAATTAGTGAATGACAATTGAAAACTACGGAGTTTATATACAAGTGTAACTCAACGGTTACACTAGTCAGTATGCATAAAGAGGTTAAGAAACCAAACGGGGAAGCGTGTGGGAATCACAAATCCCAACAGAAATATATTCTTAATTTATAATTTTTAAATAATACTTAAGTAATTTTTTAGTTGTTTTCATTTGCAAAGCAATTATATCTTTACTTAAATTTTGAAAATATTGAACTTTTTTGTCAGATTTTTGTCTCACGTTTTCTTATGAAAAAATTGTTTACATAGATCTTCACAAATACAATTTCATATTATACCTTTAATTTACCATTTTTTTACATTATAAACATTATAAAAAGTTTAGAACAGTAATTGTTATACAAATTTTATTTATCTTTTCTGGTATGTTTTATGACTAAGAATAAATTAGCAAAAATTTTGGTCGAAAGGCTAAAATTTAAAAAACGAAATTTCATATTAGTAAAATAAATTAACACTGAACTTTAAGTTATTTGATAAAACCAGCATAACTTTCAAAATTTTATTAATCTCAAATTTTGTAGTAAAAAAAATTTATTTTTTTTTATATAGAATAACAAATACATTATTTACAAAAATCGTAGTTCTTACTTATAGGTTTAGCTTATAGGAGATTAAGATATAAGTTTAACTTATCTTTAGTGATTTTTTTTCTAAAAATGTTACTTTAAATTTGTATTAATAACAAATTTTAATTATAATTTTATAACAAGAATTTAGCTTGAATAAATAAATTTTTGTTACGATAAAAGCTAAGTTGTCTTAAGATTGTGAGAATCGGAATACCGTTGTTTAATCATTTTGGACCAAAAGATGGTTTCTAACGACCAATAAATTTTAAAAGTGTTGTTTATCAACGCTGGTTATACATTAGGTAATGGGCTTGCCTTAAGACATTGACTATTTAAATCGCTTTGGTTGTAGAGAGTCCGTATTCGTTTGTAATTAAACAGCTTGTGCCGCTTGTTTTAGAGTTAATATTACTGTATTATGTCATTGTGTTATTGGTTAAACCATATTATTGAATAAACTTAAAATTATTTTTGAATAATTTTCGAAATAATTTCAAATAATCTTTTTGTCATCTTTTCTTTTAATTACAAAACTATTTTAATTTTTATAATCATTACGAATTTCTTGACTTTTAAATAAGTTTTTTTGTTAAATTTTAATTAATTTAACACATATACATAAAGCACATAAAGTTTGTTAATTTTCAAAGCATTTAATTTTTTTAAAAAATAAATTTAATTTTCAAATTTTTAAGTTTTGATGAAATGTCTCTCAATCCAAATCTAAAGTAAAGTATACATGTTGGATTTTGTAATGTTAACATGTCTTTATATTGAATGCTGCAATGTTTACAGTTAGCCTTCTGGTCAGTCCAGCTGCACGCCGCTCTGCTGCTATTGGAGCTGACCACCTTTACTTTTGAGCTAAGACCCAAAAGATCATATTAAGTTTGAACATATAAAAAACCCATGTAAAAGTGTTTTCAAACACAGTCAAAAAAAATCAATAAATGTGTACTTTTTAGTTCCTTAATTTGTTAATACTTTCTGATCTGTCAATTCTTTAATCGAGTAATAGATTTGATAGAGACCCGACCAACGGTAATCTCTGCTGGTCTTTATTTGGTTCGTTAGCATAGTAAAATTAAATATTACTTCAACAATACAAAATTTGTTTTTATTTTTACTTATTTTCAAGTTGTTAAATATTTTAATCCTGATTTTTGCAGCTTTAAATATATCTATTTAATCATATTTAAGTTTGAATCTTCATTAACTTGTTATAAAATTTTTATTAATATTTTTTATAAAATTATAAAACAAGAACTTTCAAACAGTTTTTCAGAAATTATATTAATTATAATATTTATAAATTTTCGACCTAATAAATTAACTTGAAAAAATTAAAAGAAAATAATATGTAATTTTTAATAAATTGCAAATCATCGCTGTAAAAAAAACTTCTTTTTAAATAAAAAAAAAAAATTTAATTTTCTGAATAATCTTATTAGGACTAGTTTTGCCAATTACAGTTAGACAGTTGAAATACTTCCGATAATAAAAGACATATTTAATATTTATAATAATATCTCATTTTCAAAGAATTACAGAAAAGAATGATTTAATTAATCACTCAATTTTTATTATATTATTTATTAATTACAAATCCTTTATTATATTTGACATTTATATTTTTTAAATTGGTATAAAGTTAATTTTAAATTTTTGATAATAAACATAATAATATACATATCAATTACATAACAAAAATTTGAAATGGTTACTTTATATACGTTGATTGCCTAGCAAATTTAAGAAAAAAACATTTGCAATATAGTTTTTAAATTTTTTTAATATACTTTAAAAATCTAATAATAAGCATAAATTTATAAATCATTTGTGCGTTTCAAATTAAAATTGGCAAAAAAATAAAAACTTGCCGATCATCCTCATTAAACTCTTATTTTAAACTCCAAAAATTTAATCAAGTAAACTTGAATTAAAATATAGCTACATGATTAGGTTTAAGGTTTAAGTTTGCTTCTTCTTATAAGGTTCTTCTTCTTTTTAAAATTTTATTTAAATTTTAAATTATCATTGACTAATAGCTAATAAATTAAATAAAAGCAAAAACTTGACTAAAATCAATTTTATTTAATTATTTTAGTAATTCAATAATATTTTTAAAGAACGTTGAGTTATTACTAATTTTAAAAATTAAGATAATTTGATTTTCACCTTCTTATCTTATTTATGTTCATTTTTTCAATTTTATCATTTTACTAATTTATATTAAAAAAAATTAAAAAAACTCATCAAAATTTGAATCAATTAACAAAAATGATATACGAATTTTTTTAAAATTTAAACCTAGATTGAACATAAATTGAAAAAATTAATATTAAGTCAAATATTCAACAAAATTTTGTTTCTTACATTTTGGTTAATTAGTAGTCATTTAATCTTGTATTATAAAAGTACTATCTATGTAGAAATTTTCTTCAAATTTTGTTCATTTTATTAAAATGTTAAATAAAATAATTTTTTAATTTAAATTCTTGTCCCATTTATTCATTTTTAAATAATATATTTAAAATAATATAAACAACTATTTCAAAAAACGGATTTACTATATATTCAGAAAATAAATATAAGTGTTTTAAGTAGAGTAAATAAAATAGTAAGTATGTAAGTAATATAATAATAAAAAGTAGTATGTAATATTTATTAGTAACTAACAATTAGTAAATAATGTCTATTAGTAAATAATAATTAGTAAGTAATATTTATTATTAATATGTTACTTATAAAAAATATATGATATTTTATAAACAAAAATGACAATAGAAATAAAAGTAAATTTAAAAATAAATAGATTATTAAAACAATTTTAATATCGTAAAAAATTTATTTTGTTTAATTTTTATTGCTTTGGTAGCCATTTATTTTTTTAACATTTAAAATCAAAAATTGTTTTTTTATTAAAAAAATAAATATTATATAAATTTAAAATGTTATTAAAGTAAACAAACTAATTTTGTACACATATTTTTTAATGATTTTATTTAAATTTATTTAAATTTTAGTTGTTTCGGGAAAATTCAAAATTTATGTGATATCATTTTTTTAAAGTTAAAATATTTGAATCAAAAAAAAATTAATTTTGATTTTAATAAATATAAACCAATTTTTTTGTATAAAAAATTAAAAAAAAAAATGTTAAAAATAAAAAATAATATAAACTATTTAAACTACAATGTAAAACTAAAATTTAAACCTTAATAAATTTTTTGAAAAAATATTTTTATTACTATGGAATCTTGATTTAAAATCTTTTTAAAAAAATATTTTTTAAAAAATGACCGAAATTCCTTTAATAGATTTAAAATTAATTTTTTTGAAATGTTTATTAAAAATAATTTTCCAAAACTATTTAACAATAAAAAAAAATAAAATAATCATAAACTTTTTAAAAAATAACAGTTTTAATAAAATAAAATAATTTATAGTTTAGCAAAAAAATAAATTTACATTTTTTAAATTTTAATAATAAATTAGAATATGTATATGATGAATGTGAAATGATTTAAAATAAAATTTAAAAATGTTTTATTTAAAATTAAATGGAAATAATTGTAATTACTATTTCAACTAAAAACTGATAAATCATCGTATTTTTTTAAACTTAAATTAGTTGTTTGTGCTAGTTAAATTACAATACAAATTTAGTTTATATTATAATTTAAAATTATAATATTCTATAAAGATCTAAATAATTACAAAAAAAAAAAATAAAATTAAAACAAATATTAATCATTTAGGAAAAAAAATAAAATTCTTTATTATTAGGCAAGCTACAGTAAATAATATAAAAAATACCAAAACATTCTAATTTTAACTAAAATAATTTTTTAATTTTTTAAAGTCAAAATAAAAAACAAAAGAATTGATTAAAAGTGTTTAATCAGATATAACAATATTAATGTAAATTAAAGATATTATCATTATGATTAACCAAAAAATTATTTGTTATTAATCTTAATAAAAATTGTGAAAAATTGTCTTATTTTGAAAAAAAAGCGTTATGGCTTTTTAGTAAATATGGCTTTAATAGTTCTAAAAAACAATTTTTTTTTAAAAATAATTTATTGATTCCAAGCAATAACTCCATAAAACACACTCATCGCATTTTTCAAGTCTCGTAAAAACATTTTGTAAAATAATTTTGAGAAATGTCGAAAATAATAAATTAAGGTCTATTAAATCAAATTACAAAAAGTTTAAAAAAGTTGAATTGTAAATTTATATATAATTGACAAATTTACAGGTTTTTGGGAATCAAATTTATTTGGCAAAAAAAGTTTGAACAAAAAAAAAATTCTAACATAATCAATAAGATTTTAAATTAAAAAATAAGCGTCTTAACTCTTATTTTTGAACTAAAATATTATTATGAAAACAAAAACAAAAATTATTGTGTTTATTACATCAAATTAGTTTGAAGTTTTAAACATATAATTAATTTATTTCCTTCTTTATAAAAATAATTATATTCTATTAAAAAAATTAAAAAAATTTAAATATGTTTTTAATTATTAGTTTAAATTTATTTTAGTAGAAAACATAATATTTTGTAACCTAACAAATTAATATAATAAAGCAACAAATTTTGTTTTTAAATAAAATAATTAGTTAAAACAATAAAATATAAAAAACAAAGCATAAGAAAATTAAATTATTTAAAAATAAAAAATAATCAAATTTTTACTAATAATCCCAAAATCTATTAGCTATTAATTAAAATTTTTATATCATAAAATCTTATATAATTAATCATTTTTTGAAAAAATAAAGCTAATATTAAACTTTAAAGGAGACATGTCCCTAGTTCATTTCCAGCTGGGTTTTGTTCCCAGACTGGATGATTATGGCATAAACCCGGCTGGGTTGCCAAAGAATAAAAAAAAAAAAATATTAAACTTAAAAATCTAAAATCTAAAATATGTTTCTTTAAAAGATTAAAAAAATAATAAATAATTTAAAATATTTAAATAATTTCACGCTGACTCAAGAATTCAATAAAAATAATTATTATATCAAATTTTATCATTATCTATTCAATCATAATATTGCTATTTTACAATATAATACAATATAATATAAAAAAAAATATTTAATAAACTTAAATTAATATAAAAACATACAAAAATATTTGTTATAAATTTCTTTTAATTTTTTTTTAATAATTTTTTATTCAATAAATACTTAAAATTTTTTAAAAAACATACCTTAAATTTAAATATTAAAAATGTACAATTTTAGCGAGTTTTTTGTTCTTTTTTAAATTTTTTAATATCACAATAAAACTAATAAAAATTAATTAAAAATCAAAATAATTTTTTATATTTAGAATAATCACATTAAACAAAGATTAATTTTAAATTAATAGTTTAATTTAAAAATTAATTTCTTTTATACAAAAAAAATTATTTAAAATCATGAAATAAAGCTATACAACAAAATTTAAAATTTTTAAATAAAATCAAAAGGTTTTTTTGGCAAAATTTTATGACATAACTTTTGCCAACTAATTATAAATTTTAGAAATTTAAAAAAAAAAATTTATTAAATAAAACAATTAAATTATATAATATTTTTTTGCTTGGCTATTGTTTAAAAAATATATAGATAATTTTCTAACAAAAAAATTTATAAACATATTTATAATTTAAAAAAATTTGAAGGCATTATGCTTTTTTTTTATTATAAATTATTTTAATAACTAATTTTTATGACTAATTTTAAATTACTAACAAATGAAATCATTTTTTTTTTTTTAACTTATTCAAATATAATTAATAATATTTTAATTTTAGGTTTATATAATTGTTTATTTAAGCTACCCATTAGATATCTCATTATTCTCATTATTATTAACTAACCAATAATGGTGATTCATGATAATGTTTATATTTTTTTAAATAGAATACCTACTGCAAATGCAATATTTGATTTAAATATATTTGTTATATATAGCAAACTTCCAACTATCCGCTAAAAAAACTTAATATTCTGAAAAAAACTTTGACTTCAACTCTTGTCTTCAACTTACTTATACTATAGTTTTCTAACATTTTAATCACAAAATCTTTCTAACTTAACAATATTCTAGCTTCACTTTTATCATATTAAATTTTCGTGTCAAAAAATCTAGCAATCTCTCCTTTGTAACTAATTTCAAACAACTAATAATTAAGTTTTCAATCGCTTTAACATTTCTACCTAAAACAATTAAATTATTAACATATAAACCAACCATTACCTTTTTTATGATAAACACACAACTCTCTGAATTGTTTTATTTACTGTCGTGTAATCTTCCTCAAACCATAAATTGACTTGTTAAATTTACAAATCTTGCCAATCCAGAGGTGTAAAATATATTTACTCCACCATAATTCGTACTCACTTATTTTATAAAATTCCCATATTAAAGCTATAATCTACTAAACTCCAAGTGAAGTGATTTATCAAAGAAATCTTTATCACTTTTTATTGCCTTTTTTTATTAATCTGTCTAAGATGATGCCAAAACACATTTTGCAATTCCACAATTTCGGAATAAATATCTATATTTGGAGGCATGAAACCTATGTTCAGTTGGAATTTCTAATTTTTCACGTCAATTGTTAAGCTATTATCTTTAAAAGACACATTTTTATTAATTACTAATTTTTTGGAGGATAGAACATAAATTCTATACATTTTCTGATCATATGGATAGCATACAAAAATACTTGATATACTTCTATCTTCAAACTTCTTAACATTATTTTTTGCATCTTTTAAAACCACGCCATCTTCACATTTTTTCGTAATTTGGTAATCAGATGTTTTACCTAAGAATTTGTAAAAAATGGTAAAATCCTTCAAGAATAAATTTGGAATCCAGTTTTTAACAAATATTGAGATTTAAATTTCACATGACTAGAACTTTTCTGCCAAAACCGAGCCTATCAACGTGCATTTGTACTCAATTGTCTTAATATTAGTTATCCTTTCATTTTAAATTTAAATAATCTTTTTAAAATTTTTTTGAGCCTTTTTCATCCCTTTACTTTCGAAATGCTCAGATAAGCCTAACTAAGCTTGTCTTGCCGTCTTTACTTTCTTTGTAAAATTTCTAAACAATTATCTTTACTATAAACCTGTTTTATACGTTTAATGTAAATAGCATTTTTACTATCATATCAATATTACAGTTCAATCACTTAACACTATCTGTAGTTAAAACAGAGTCAAAGTTAATTTTTATCAAATTATCTATCTCAACACTGCCAATCTGGCCTGCATAAAGTCTTGTTAATTTGACCAGTTGATTGCAGTCAAGATTGATTCTCACATTGTCACCATTAAACATATTAGTAATTAGTCTATAAAAAACTTAATATTTTATTATATTAAGTTTAAATTTTTTACAATATTATATTAATATAAAATTAATAAAAGTTCAAAGAGAAACAATACAATGATTAGTGAAATTTTATATAATAAGCATAATTTTTTATAAAAATAATGATTTATGATCTTTTCAAAAAATAAATATTAATAAAAATTATTTAGTATCCATTTTTTCTATATGTCCGTTTGTACTTTGTTGAGGTGGTATTAATTCTTTTTGTAAAACGATTTCAGGCTCTGTTTTCGCATCATGTTTAACAATATAATAATCGTCATCATCTAATAAAGATTGTATTTCACTTAATAATTCATGAGATTTTTCATCACTTAAACTTGATTGTATGTTATAAACGTTATTAATTAGTGATTCAAACATATTTTTTTTAGTTTCATAACTTTCGTCTAATAAATCCTTAATTTGATTAAGTTGATCAATTTCTTTTTTTATTTTTTTTAAAGAATTTAATGTCGTTTTTCTATCTGGATGTAAAATGACTGTCTTTGCGATTTCATCATATTTTAATTTATTTTGACGAATAACTTTAGAATCTTTTAATTCTGACTTTAAAACATCAATTTTTAATTGAGTATTTTCAACTCTTTGCTGAATTTCAAGAGCTAATTTTTCATAATTGCTTAATTCTTTTTGATTCATTTTTTGTATTTGATGTGATTTGTCCATTGCATGTTCACATTGACTCATCATAGCTATTAGTTTTTGAAAATTAAGATGATCTTCTTCCAAATGTAATTGATTATCTTTTTCTAATCCATTGGAATTTATTACTTTAGTGTCGCACCATTTCAAAAAAGATTTTAGAAGAATATTGATTCTTCTATCATCACCAATGCCATCCCCATCAATAAGAAGTTTTCTTTTAATTATTTCATCATCCATCTTAATATAATGAATTTTAATAATAAAAATAATAATATTGTAACATATATTTAAAAAATTTTAAATCTTTTAGAAACTATACTGCCACCTAGTGCTCTTAACATATTGATAGCGCTACTTTTAAAACTTTTAAAACTTATTGAGAAAATTTTTTTTTTTATTAACGAAATGTCTCATACCACTCTCATAATATTAATACTCAGATTTTATTATTTCATACCAAAAATTAAATTTTAGATTGGATATTTTTATAAATATGAAATTTTATTAAAAAATTAATATTAATATACAAAATTTTATTAAAAAATTATTCTGACCATTTGTCAAGGCTAGATTATATTATTGTAAGTGGAAAATGCTCACTTCCACGTATTAATCTGTAGTATATTTAAATTTTAATGTTCGTAATAGTTTTCACCTATACCCTTCAGTATAATGGTTTCTTTGATTAAAATTTCTTTGGTTTTTTTTTCTACTTATCTTTTGGCAAGATCACTTTCGCTGTTATAGTCTTCTCTAGTAATTTAATAAAAATTTTCTGCATTTTTCAATTTTTGACGATAATCAATGCTTAAATATTAAAAATAAAATCTAATTTAACATTTTTCTCTTGATAAACTTTTGTTCTTTTTAACAAAATTTTGTAATAATCAGACATCTTAATATTAACATAACGCTTTTTATTTTTTAAAATCTTAAATTTCCATAGCCAAAAAATATTCTTTTAATTTGATGAAATTAACATTTTTTTATTTTTAATTTTGATTGTTATTAGGTCTGATCACGTTGTTTTGAAATCTTAAAACTTATCGATCTAATTGTTTTGTTCAAAGACGATTTAAAGATAAAAATATTGAGTAGTAGTCTTACTTTGATAATTGGAAAATAAAGCTTTTTGCACTAGCAAAACTTAGATTAAGGGATTAAAACTAATTATATTTGAAACACACAACTATTAATTATTTCATAAATTTTTTAAAATACATTTTTAAATTAATGAGTAATTTCACCTAGTTCTAAATTTATGATTTAAAAACATGAAAATTAAAACAATTTTAAAAAAATATAAGAAAAAAAAAGTTTTAATACCTGTTGATTTTGCAAGGCATAAAGTAACAATTTTTAAATTTTGTTTTGTTTTTGTTACAAATAGTTTGTAAAATACAAGTCTATTTTATCAAATTTTTAATCAACTATTTAAACAGAACTTAATAATGTAAGCAAAACATAATAAATTATTGCACATTCTATGCTACACAAATTAAACAAATAACATAGGATTAACAAAAAAGCATTGTCCAAAAAATATTATTATCAGTTTGTAATAGTATCAACAATTATTAAAGTATTAATTTAAAACTAAAAACAATTGATATAAAAATTAATAACTCACTGATTTATAGCACCTAGATTAATGACAAAAAATTCAATAACATAGAATTTTCTCAAATTCATAGTTACAAAAAGTTACTATAAAACATTCATAACTATCACAATTTACTGATTATAAATTTGTTAAAAATTACTATAATATATTATAATTATTAAAGTATACCTAACTAATAATTTTTAGTCAGATTAATCTTACTATATCTCAAATTAAGCTTTTTATTATTATACTTCTATTTATTGATTAAATCAAACTAAATTAAATTAATTTTGCTTTATTTTAAAATTTTTTATAACATTTAAAAAATATTTAAATAATTTTTAAATAATAAATATTTTGTTACGTTAATTTTACGTTTTTTATAATTAATGAGAATTTTATTTTTTCAATTTCATATAAAAAAATTTGTTTTAAGAATTGTTCTAAAGTTTGTCTAAAAGTTTTTAAGGTCATTACAATATTTATTAAATTTTAAACAATTTTGTTTAGCTAAAACATTATAAAATTATATTAACTTTTTTATTAGTTATTATTAGTTAAATTTTTTCAAATTTAATTACTGGCCCACAATATCAAATTTAACTTAATATTTTATGTTATATAAAAAGAAATTTTTTTTTATTCTTAAAATCTATGTTCAATTATATTATTTTTTGTTCGGTTTTCGAATTTACACTCAATTCTTTATTTGAAAACATTACTTTAAATTAAGAAAGTTAAAATACTTTTAAAACAACAAACGAGTAAATAAAGTAATCACACTACTGTATACGGTATCATGAAACAGGATGGTTGCGGTTCACATAGAGCACCCACTTATACCCTAACAAACAAAGAGTTACAAAAAATGAATGTGGGTATTTTCCGTCTAACAACAACATACATATTTTAACATTTTTAACAAATTTTTAAGAATATATTATTATTTTAGGTATTTTTTAGAGCAGGAGATTTACTAAAAATCAATTTGTAATACAAGGAAAATTGTGGAACATGCTAATCAGTAGTTTAATAACCATGTTCTCTTTTTTTATAAAACTATTGACTAGAAGTTATTATATAAACATTAATATATAACCTTATTTAACTAAATAATAGATATTTTCTTTATATATGTAGTTTGTTTTAAATATTAAAAAAAAAATTACTTAAATTTATTACTTATATATTAATATTTTTTAATTCTTTATATTAATCCTAAAATAGATTATTTTTTTATTATTTGAGAATAAAATAAGAATATTTGTGATTTAAGTGATTAAACCTAGTGTTTTGTGAAATAATCGTGTATAACATATCCAAACAATTATAATAATATTTGTTTATTTTAATAAAAATAGTTTTAGTAAAACTTTTATTAGTTAAAACCTCAATTAAGCATAACAAATACAATTAACATATATTAACAATTTTGAGCAAAAAATTTAAAATACTTAAAAAAAAAATATATAAATTTGATCTTTAAAATTTGTTAAGAACTTGAATATAGCACCAATAAAAAAGTTTTTAAAAAGTTTTTTTTAACTATAATCACAACAGTAAATATTATCGATATTTTAAAATATCGTATAAAAATAATACAAGTAATATTAAAATTGCTATTTCTATACAATGACAACTAAAAACAAAAGAAAACACAATAGTATACAGCAATACAACTTATTCTTTATTAAACATATGTAATTTTTTTTTGTTTTGTAACTTTTATTTAAATTTTAAATTCTTGATTATTAATTAAACTAAAATTAATAAATATAATAGTAATAAAATGAAAAAAAAAATAAATTATCAAAAATAAAATGATATTATTTTTATTAAGATAACAAGAAACTTTAATTTTAAAACTTTAATTATTATAATCGACTATACAATAAAAAAAACAATCGATACATATTGAGTTATTTTTATTGTATTTCCCATTTATCTAAAATATGTTTATTTTATCTATACTCAAATTCGAATCAAACATTTTAAATTATGATAATTATATAAACAAATTTAAGTTAAATCAGGTAAAAACCTAAATTGAATTTAAAAAATAATTAATTGTAACTAAAAATTATATAAAAATTATTTTATAACTTGCAATCAAAAAAAAAAAATTTAAAAAAAAAATAAAACTCTTTCCTTAAACTTATCAAATAAATAAAACAAACTTATGATTGACTTTTAATTTTTTATTAAATTGATTTTAAATTTACTAGATTAAAAATTGATTTAAATACTTTTAATTAATTTATATAAAAATTAATTTCAATTTATTTTTACATCACAAAATAAATTGTAATGTCTATCTATAATAATTTATTAAAATATTTAAAAAAACATTTTAAATTTTAAAATTAAAAAATTATGTCAATTTATGATATTTATAGTGTAAATAAATAAAAATAAATATATTAATAAAAAAATTGAATCAATAATAAAAAGTTAAAATTGGTTCAATATTAACAAATTTAAAATTTTCATCAGTAAAATATTAAAATAAATAAAAATGATAAAATATTTCTTAAACAATTATAAAAATTTTTCTCGTTTGAAAAATTTATTAAATTACATAATTAATAAATTTCAACAATGTATATAGTTATTTATTTGTTATATTTTATAAATAAAAAATAATACTTAGATATTTGCTTTTTTTTATTTTAAATTTATTAAATATAGAAATAATGTTTATTGAAAATATAACATTTTCTTAATAAAATTGAAAAATAAGAAACACTGTAAATAACATAAAAATTTATAAATTAAAAACTACAATTTCGATAATTTTTTTAATAAATTCTTACGACTATATTATAAACATTTTCAAAAAACATCTAATATTATCGATTTTAAAATGTATAATTTAAAACGTTGTTAAAATTATATGTGAAAATTAAATTCATTATTTAAAATGTCTTTAGTAGCTTACAAAAATTCATAAATGTTTTATAAAACAAATAATATATTAAAATAAACAAACAAATATGTTATTAAATTTGAAATAGGATTTGAAAATGATATTTTAAGTTTTTCAATATAAAAAAAAAAATAGTTTTAATTTTTTTTTTTTTTATAAAATTATATATTCAAAAAAAAAAAACATTGTAAAATTATAAAAAATTAATTTTAGTCATACTAAAATTTGGTTTTATTTTGAATTTACAAAAATCAATGAAACAAACAATTTCCTATGATTTGCAAATATTCGTAGTATTTAAATTTATAAATTTTACATTTTATGTTGAAAAGAATACTTTATTATTTAATATTTTAATAATTCATATTTAAAATTTAAATAATAATTTAATAATAAATTTAATTCTAAAAAGTTTGTTATATTTTGAAATTTTAAATATTAAAAGATAAAAAACTTAAAGATTTGTACCTAATTAAATATACTAAAAATTAAATATTTTTAAATAAATAAAGATTTTTTAATAGTTATATTTTATCTTTACAAATTAATTAGCATTGATTTTTTTACAACGGTTGACAAGTTCTTAAATAAACTTTAACAAAATAAATAAAAAATTTTAAATAAAATAATAGAGTATTGATTAATTAACAAAATATTTATATTTTTCAAATAGCTAATATTAGGCAAAACGGGATACTATTTACATTTTGATAAAAAACTTGATTTTATACTAATAATTCAATTATAAAAAATATTTTTTCTTTAAAGTTAAAAATTTATATAACTTTTGGAAAGTAATTTTATGCTCCAAATCGTTGCTCAATCTTGTTGTAAATACAAAGAGAATGAAAATAGGAATCAATACTGACATTTTTAATATTTGGATATTGGGCGATTTCAGTGTATCTAACTTGCCATGGAGGATAACCATATAAATTATAACTTGATGAACAAATCAAAGCAAAATCTGGATCTGGAAAATCCCAATCTTGTTTTAATATTTTGGTTAATTCAGAGGGATGAGTCTCTGTAGATGGAGTTTCATTATTATTGCAAGCCTTAATTTTAGAAGCTACGATTTGCTTAATTACATTAACTAATTTTTCTTTACCATCTAAAGCATCAAGAAATCGTATTTTGATTTGAGTGCAATTCAATTGAATTGTAAACTCATTTTTGCAGTTGTTGGAATCTTGAATAATAAAATCTCCAACATAATTC
Source organism: Pyemotes zhonghuajia (assembly GCA_025170145.1). Classification (NCBI taxonomy): domain Eukaryota; kingdom Metazoa; phylum Arthropoda; class Arachnida; order Trombidiformes; family Pyemotidae; genus Pyemotes; species Pyemotes zhonghuajia. The sequence continues at coordinate 12,272,675 of CM045845.1, forward strand.
TTATGTTTTAATAGTTGTTGTTTAATTTGGTTTTTAAAATTTTGCTTTTTATTTATTAGAATGCCTAAAGAAGATAAAAAAAATAAGTTGTGAGAAAAAGTTTGAGTAGCAATCGAGTTTACCATTGTGGTCATAAAGTGAAAGGTATTGAATGTTCATCAAAATACTCCAAACAATTAAATTGCACAAACCATCGTCACTAATGAACTCATCGTCCCCATAGTTGACAAGAAAAGTTAAATGTTTAGGAAATTTTTTTAATTTGTTGTTTTTTTTGACAGACATTAAATCTTGGATAGTCATCACATTTCTTGAATCTCTGTACCATTTTTTGAAACTCACGTAAAACACGTATAAAAAGTGTATTAACTTATAGATGATTTTAAACACAATATTGGGCACGTAGTCTATCATATTAGACGAATTAGAAAATGAATTGAGAGAAATGCTTTTAAAGAGTAAGATTTTAAGAAGTAAGCCTTTGAAGAGTATGATTTTGAGAAGTAAGATTTTTAGAAGTATGATTTTGAATATGATTTGGATGTTTATGATTTAGTGAGAAGTAAGACAGTAGGGAGTAGAACAATATAAAGTAACAATAAGAAAGTGGAGCTGGTTTAAGTAGAACACATTTAGTTCGAACACAATTGTCAGGCAAATGGTAAAGTCGCAGTCAAGTTTGCAAATAAGAAGTAGCTGCCTGTTGTTGAATCATTAATGTCTAATAAGGTGGGCATCAGGTAATAAGAAATTAATAACTATTAATAAATCAAGATTGTGGCTGTACTCCGGCACTTATACTGTTTAAGCCGCGTGTTTAATGATGGTCAAGCTCTAAGAATGGTAAACAAGCGCAGTCGCGCACTCTGTCGCTTTTTTTTTCCATTAATGCGTCAAGCGTACATATTTAATAAGCAACACTAGATTAAATGTTTGATAGCGTTTATGCATTATGACGGCCCCTCTTTTTCTGCTTTTCTTTGTAAATCACGCAAATTATTAACAAGCCAGTTTGAGACTTGGTTTAAGATACTGTCAAATTATTAAGAAAAGCTACTTATCCTTGATAAAGACTTAATTTGCAACCAATCGTTAAATTTGCATCTGATTATGCTTGCGTTAGATTAAGGAAAACATCGTCAAATTTCGCGAGTTATGAATTGCAAAACCTGCAAGTGACTATTTTAAAGCTTCACTTCCTTATTTCAAGTGATCAGCTTTTAGGTTGAGTGTGACAATCAGTGTGAGTGAAACTGCTTTGAATGATATTTCCAAGAGTAGGCAACGGCAAGTTGAGCAGGAAAATCAAGTAAATAACCTATGCGTAAATACAGTAGACACCTTCACTCAGATGAAGTGGCCATTAATAATTTAGAAAAATAGTTTATTAATAATGCAAAATTCATTTATAATGTAAAATTTTATGCCGTTTAAGAGCTATCATTGCACTTTGGCCACCTTTTAACAACATTCTTCAACACAATTCCGAACGGTTTTCGTCTCACCTCTATCAACCTGTTTGCTTGAAAGCATCTTAGGCAATCGCGTTGAGCAAGGATCTCATTATCGCCAGCTTGGAGCGGAACTTTATTTTGACATTTTTGGATCTATCGTCAAGTTTCATTAAGTTTTTCGTTTTTTAATGTAAGCATGTGAAAAAATTTGTAAAGCAAATTATATCTCTGCAAATCAATTAATATATGCTTTTAAAGGTCGGTTTGATCAAACTTTTTGCAAAATTAATTAATATTAAAAACCTTATATTAATCTGATTGTTAAAGTAAAAAACAAATCAGAGTAAAAATATCCGGATAAATCACAAAAAATCCAAAATAATTCCGACTAAATTAAGTACTAAACCTTTACATGAATAGCTTATCGTTTTTTTTCTTCACAAATTTGTAAAATTGTACACAAAACTAATAGAAATGGCTTAATAAAATGCGATTAAGGATTAAACAGCAAAAAAATTCATAAATGAAACTAAAGAAGATAAAAAGTATATTCTTGTTCTTTAACCTTGTCATTTATCATCTGTAAAGTAAATCCATGCCATTCCTATAAAAAAATAAAAGCTAAATCTTACATATTGAGCAAAAAAGTAAATAAGTTAAAAAGTAGTTCCTATAAAAGTAAGCCTACATTTTACATATTGTTTTACATTAGCAATCAAATATATTCAACTGCATATATGTCGGTTTATTTGCATATGTCAGAGCACTTGTAAATCCTTGGCATAGGTGCAGAGGAATAAAAATCACTTGGGCATACAAGCTTTAGATACATGACACGTATCAAAAGTCCATTGGGAAAGAATTTATAGAATCACTTGAAACCCGTCATTGAAGACTAAAATCACATTAGCTATCCTGTTGCATGATCTTTGTGATTAGTTTACATTTCTTTATTATGAGTTATACCGTTTGGCTAAAGTATCATAATGTAAAGTTTTTGTTGCCTTAGGTCAATTTTATTTTTAATTTATTTTTTGCTAATTTTTAAATTCGTTTTCCTTGTTTTGGTGGTCATTTGACAATTTTTTGCATTACATTTTCCTTTTAGTTAAATTTTTAAATAAATTTTTTTGTAAATTTTTGTTTGCCTACAAAATTATCAAATTATTTATCATTGAAATTTAGTTTTATATAAACTTCAATGTAAACAATAATTTAATTTTAATAATTTAATTTAAAAAATTGCCATTACAATTTTAATTAAAATCAATAAATTTAATAAATCATATACTTATTATGTTTATTTTATAATTATAATTTTTAATTAATATTTTTTTACACTTATTATAAAATTAATTTGTTTTAAAACTTTAAAATATTTAAATTATGATAATTTTATAACTTAGAAAAAAAAAAACATTAAAAAATTAAAATAAATTAATATTTTTAAAAATATCTTAATATTTCAAGGATTAATGGTTATAAAAAAAAATTGTTAAAAATAAATTCGCAAATGCGTTTGAAAAAATTAATCAAAAATGGAAAAAAATATTTTTTATATTAGAGACAAAATAAATGATAAAATAAAAGCTAAAATATAAAATTTTTAAATAAATCAAAAAAAAATTAATATTAATAATCCTTTAGATTTGTAAATTTGTAAAAATGTAGAAACAACTTTTGAATTTTCGATACAAACTATTTATGTTAAGTAAAAGTGACAAAAAAAATGAAACAAAATTTCAAATAAGGTTTAATAAAATATTTTACGAGTAACAGCTGATTCAGAAAAAGGTATTCAGAATTTTGATGGGCCTGGTACTAATAGGTGTGGTTCGATTGAAGTCCAATCATCAGATTCAAAACTAAATATAAAAACTCACCTGGTTTGTTTTTTACATTAAACTGTCGATTCGACTCATTTAATAAAATGCAATTTTTTTTATTTTTTTTTTTTATAAAAAAATAATATGCTTAAATAAATTTAACTCATTAAGACATGAAAAAATCAATTGTGACAAAAAAATTTATGAAATCATTTACTATGAAACAAAATTTTAAATTTTAACTATATAAATAGAAATTCTTTTTTTAAACATTTTAATCGTAAGCATAATAAAAATTTTTATTTTTTCAATAATGCTATTTTTAAAACTTTATAATAAAAACATATATGTTTTTATTAATTAACATTATTAATTATATATTGTTTCATAATAAATATAAATAAAATTATTTTTTTTAATATTTTATTTTTTATCTTAAAGTTGAATTTTTTATAATTTTTTATTTAATATTTCCTTTAAAATAATAATTACATTAACAAGTTATTGTTATTAAAACGGAACTGTAAAATTCACGACAAAAAAAGCAAAAATTTAATTAAAATTTATTTTTTACAAGCCATTACATAAAGAGATAAAATTTTAGAAATAAATAACATTTTTCAAAATTCAATTTAAATTTATTTGAAAAGTTTAAATAAAGAACGACTATCTTAATTTTTTATGGAAATTGTTTATATAATTTCTTTCTCAAGTGTTGTGAAATTTCTTTGTTAAATAATCTAAATAATTTAAGTAGTTTTTAAAAATAATATTAAACTTTTTTAGTTTATAAAAAAAAATGATAATCAAAACTAATCAGAATCTTTGTGCTCAACTTTAAATAAAGCTAATTTTAAATATTTATAAATAATTAATTAAAAAATATTATGTAATTTTATTCAAACAGTTTAACTAAAATTTAATTATTGTTTAATTTTTGAAGATAAATTCAAACGTTTTTTTAACATAAATTTTTTTTTTGTTAATTGAACTGCATGATTCTTACACCATTAACCCTAATAAATTAGCTGCTCAATTTATTTTATAATTAATTTTTAAATTGAGTTACTAATTTTTTGTGAAAACATTATTATAGCAAAATGAAAATAGAAAATTGAGATTTAGGACTAAAAAAAAATATCTATTATAAACTCATCCTAGTTATGAAAGATTTGCAAAAAAGTTAAAAAAATACTCTTTTTTTTTTTGATTTACTTAGTCATTAATATGAATGTATTTAATGAATATTTTAATAGGCCTAGCAATCGGCTGACTTTTTCCAATAAATCTGCTTGCTTCAAATAAACAAGTGCAACTGTTGAATTATTGATTAAATCAAACACCAATGTTGCATATATTTGGATGCTTGCACAATTTCAACTTTAATATAGAATAATCAAGAACTAACAATCTTAACCCGATCAATCAGTTATATTTTTTTTTGTGCTTACTTAATGCTTAAAACTTAATCCAAAAGATTATCTTGGAAGTTTGAAAAACAAAACATTGCTACTTTTCATTTTTAAAACACTTTCATTTTTAATTTCCCCAAACTTTCATCGGCTTTTTTTCATCTTTGTTCACGTTTGTTGCACTACTAAAACCATTTTCTTACCAAACTTTATACTGACAGTGTTGAACATTTGTCCCTATATCGGAAACTAAACAAAAAATTATAAACCAAATGCACTTCTAAACTAATGGATTGAATTGTGATCCAGTTTTTCGTTCTTCTTCAAGGTTTTTTTATTTGGTTCTAGTCGCATTAGCGGATTTCCAGCTTTGTATCAAAAATTTGAAACTGAAAAATAATAAAAATAAATTAATATATTGCATACATTGCACCATGAATCTGCGCTCAACTGTGGCCTTTTTTGTTCATCGTCAGACTTAGACTTAGATTCGATTATATCATTGGTAAAACACCTTAGTTAAATATGCTCTTAAGCTCAATGAAGCGTTTTCTTTTGCCCTTCTTGATCTTATCTTTACATCAAAATTTTGATTAATCTACTGCACTTGCGGACAGAACTAAAAAATTAATGAAATAATTTTAATAATTATAATATATTATAAGCTTTACTACACAAGCACTAGATTTAATTTTTGCCAAAAGAAAAGCTATTGAATAAAAAACTTGAACATTTATACTAGCAGATATATATATTGATATTTTATAAATTGATAAGAAACAGCCCAGACCAAGCCCAGAAAATCGACAAATACATTACATTCACGTAAAAGTAAGTAAAAAGGTCAAATTGTAAGTCAGCGTTGTTTTTATTTATTTCTATTAAATACAATTTTCCAATCAATAGTAAGCCGAATATTAAAAAATTGTTTGCTGAATAGTTTTAAGATAAAGTTAACGAGAAACTGCGCTAAAAATGTTTTTTCATTTTTGTCCGAATCGTAACAACGCAACGCAATAAAGTTTAGCAAAGTTGGATGTAACGAAAAAATTAAGAAAATATTAAGTAATTAAACTTTAATTATTGCTACTTCAAACATTGTGTAATTATCACTTATTGGCTTAAGTGTGTTTGCGGTGAAAATTGAAAAGTTGTTCAACACAGAAATAAAGGCCGGAAAAGAATTGAAAGCTCGAAACAGCGAAATTGCATTGAAATAATTTGCTAGTGCATAGGCACCAATACAAGCGAGCCAAAGCACGCAAAGGGCGTTTAAAACGTTTATCAAAACTAGGACCAACTGGTCTGTTGTGTTTGGCCTTGTTTAAAGGGCCAATGGTTGGGACTCTGTGTTTAGCCACTCATCACGCCATGTATTGTATTTGAACTTTGTTCTAAGACCAACACTTACTATTGCTCATGTTAGGCTGAACATGGTCAGATAGTTTTGAATATGTTTAAATATTTCAGTTTTACTAGCATAGCCGTTCCTCGCATCACCTTGCCTATCTTTGCTTTGATCTGATCCACTTGTGGTTAAATGAGTAAGTTGGCAAACTGCGCGATTTCAGCCCGACGTTGATTAGGCAAACAAAAACTCAATTGACCAGTTCACTAAGGCACACACTTAGTTTTTAATACTGTTCATCTGTTTTAATCGTTCTAATCATTTGACAAGTTTACCGATTTGCATTTTAAAACAATGTTTTGTGTTGCACTGTTTTGGCTAACCAAAATTACAGTCCAAATCAGTTTTAATTTACTTGAAAAGAGAAAATAACGTTCAATCAATAAATGTTTACCGTTCAAGTATTATTGAGAACCTAAGTGTTATTAAAAAACCAAACAGCGGCATCGTGACATTTTCATTAGATTTAGGTTTATACATGTATAATTATGGTCGACTTTTTTAAACTAAATACTGAATAATTGGCCTAATTGAAACAAATAAACTTGAAACGGTGGCGAAACTTTACATGGTTGTTTAAGATTTGAAGTACAAACAAAACGGATAGCACATTAAAACACATTTAGCACACGAAAAGGCGTATTTTTGCACGTGTTTAAATGGCCACAATTAGGGAACACGTGGACACCATTAGAAAATATGATGAAGATGGGCAAGAAGGATGAGAATTAAAGCGAAAATACTGGACACGCGACACTTGCTTTTTTTGACTAGCTTTTCTCGCCATCGAGCGGCTTACAAGTAACATGTTTTGCGCGTATTTTGACTCTTGAAAGGATAATCTAACAAGGATAATAGTTAATAAATGAACACCGCCAGGATTTTAAAACTAAAATATGAAAAAAATAAAGTTGCAGATGCGAAGCGTTCGATTTGAATATGATAGAAAACGAAAAATCAGGTCTAAAACAAAAACACATCTAATTAAAATGTAAAACTGCCGGTATAATAACATGTTTAATAATAAATACGATGACATGTAAAAAATTTAATGGTTAAGTAGAAAATAAAACAAGATGTAAAAGATAATGTTGAATCAGTGCAATTTGCTGTGTGTAAACAATGCGCATTAAAGATTTGGTTTATTAAAACAAACAAATGCGACATTGAACAAATCAAACTGAAATTGAACCACTGCCATTTTTTCTAAGCGACTTAAGGTGGTTTTGGCAAAAGATAAATGCAAACAAAGCTACAAATCGCTGCAAGCTAAGTGAAATCCAAGATTTTATATTCATCCATATACAACTACAGCAAGAACAGGTTCCGACGTAAGTATAATAGGGTCTTAGTTGCAGCCAGTCCAGAACAAGGCGAGAAAACTGTTTACATCTCGTAAATAAGCTAAACACGTGTTTGCAAAAGCGTTCCGCAAAACACTCGTGGCCTGATCCCACAATGGAACTGCTTTTATACACTAAAAGCTTTGTTTCGACTTTAGTATACAAAGAGGTGCTTGTTTGGATTCCATCGGTGGTTTTATATTTGTTCTTTTTGACCTTTGAAAGGTTGACAAAAGATAATGGCTGACAAAAGGTTGAAATTTTCATGTATTGCGACTGATTCAGTTGACACGTGTTTTTCAACCAATTGGTTGGACAGTACAGGCTCGTGTAACTTGGCTGCGTTTTCAAATAAAAACAAAGGTAAAAAGACCAAAAACAAACAAACTTTCCCAAAATGGTTATGGCTTAAATCTAATAATTTGTTTGCTTTTAACTAACCAAAGAGTATGCTTAAATTTCGACATCTAAAGCAAGAAAACAATTCCAGTTGATGCATTTGGACCGGAAGCAAGAAATTCAATTAAAAAACAATTACTTTATTTGAATTGATTTTCTATTTGTATTTTCAGACACAAACGGGTTTGTTTGGCATTAAAAGAACACCAGAAATTGATTTCCTTCTTCCATTTTGAACCAGCAATATCTAACAAAGAAAAATAAATTTATTTTTACAGTTTTCAAACTGTTTTACCTTTTTCTGATGTATAAGTATATTGATCGAATTTTGTATAATGAACTTCGGCTAGTGTTTAGCATCTGGCCTAACTGTTCATTTGACTCTTGTTTTAGTTCTTAACCTGATCTGTTTGAAAAACGCCTACTTTCACTTGATTGAAATCTTGTTTAAAATTCAATTTTTGATTTAATGTAAAAGAGGCGAACTTGGAAAAATTGCGGTAATTTACCTTTGAAATTCGTTTGAAAATGATATGGCAAACTTTGTTGTTATTTATTTTTCATCTAAACACAAATAAAAGTCGTAATAATAATGTACAATTAATCATCATAATCTTTACGCTTATTATGACAGGTAAAATTAGAAATATTTTTAATTTTTTTAGTTTATTTTATTTTTTGGTTTTGTTAGGTTTCTTTTTTCAATGCTTTAATTTACAATTCAAGCTGTTTCAAAACCAACATCTTTTTCAGTGTTTTATGGTTGTCTCTATTTACTTAATTATTATCAATGATTTTTGTTATTTTTTTTTTTAGTTATACACATAAATATATGTATTAAATTATGTAAGTTTGTGGGTTTTTTAGCAAGTTAATTTAACTATTTTTTTTTCTAAAAATGCTTATTTTTTTCTTAGATGGAAAACTTTTTATGTTTTTATTATATTTTGATGTTTATCGTAAATTCGGAAAAAGAAATTTTTTTTTGTTCAACAAACGTAAAATTATTTGTAATTTAAACTAATTTTGACATTAAAATTAAATTTAATTGACAGGTTTGTAAAATTAAATTGTTACTGTTTGTGTTTAAAAAATAATTAACAGTTTTATTTATAATTAATTTTTTTTTTTCATATTTTATAATTATTATATTTTTTATTACATTGATTTTTTAGATTTAATATAAATAAAACTTTTAAAAAAATTAGTATTTATAAATTTGGTTGAAAAAATTATAATAATTTTACTAATTTAGTTTAAACAAACTATTAAATTTATGATTTAACATATTTTTCTTTTATCTGATTTACTTTTTTTATTCATGAATATTAAAAAAAAAACAATAATTGCAATGATTTTTCCTTAAAGCCAATTAAATTAAAAATAATCAAACTAAACTTAATTTATTAATATTAAGTTTTTAAAAACATGTATATTTTTATGAAATAATAAAGAATAGTACAAGTAAATATTTCAATAATTAATTGAAATATAATTAAATGACAATCAAGTGCTAAATATTATTTATATTTAATATTCCGTTTTTTTTAATCAATATTTTTGATAAGTTTTTTTTAAGTTTTTAAATATTATTAATTAACAAGAAAATTAAAAAAAAAAAAAAAACCCAAAATTTTAAAAGTGATAAACTAAAATTTTAAAATTTGTAACTAATTACAAGCAATTTAAAATTGCAAATGAGTATTTGATAAGTACACAATAATAATGATACCAATTATAATGAAGAAATGAAAGATTCGGATTCGAGTAGACTAGACTAGACTAGACTAGAATTTCTTGCGTTGAGCTAAATATTTTACTATTAATTTTAAAATAAAGTTCAATTTATTTAAACAATGTCAAAATGATGTTTAAAATATATATATTTATAAGATGTGCATGATATATTAATATGTGTATTCTAAAATTTAAATTTCCCTTTTGTTTTCAAATCATGCTTAATTGTAATCAACATAATTACGTTTATATATTTTTTATGTAGACGTGTAATTAAATATTTGTCACACTTCACAATGTTGTCCAAATTGCTCATTCTAATAAGGATATCCATAAAGAAGAAGAAAAGGAAGTTAAAATGAAAAATAAATTAACAAAAAAAAAATGGAAAATAGGATTATAATACAAAAAAAAAAGAGAGCATCTTATACTTGTAAAACAGTTTAAATGAATTAGCATTGAAAAAACAAAATTTACTCCAATTTAATCCACACATTTCTTTAATTACCTAAAGGCTGTCCATTTACTGCCGAATATTTCATTCGTTTTTGCTTTTGACGTTGATTGCAAAACCAAACACGCACCACATTTTTTTTCAATTCTAGTTTATCTGCGATGGCCGCAATTTTTTCTCCACTGATATTGAAAAAATATTAAAAATTGTATTAATAAATCATAGAGACTTGGTTTTTGAAACTAACAATATGAATAAGGACAATTTTCAAATGCAAATGAATACGAGCGTAAAAAAACCATGCAAAGAAAGTTGTTTGCCAAAAAAAAGAAGTAAGCTTAAAAAAACTAAACCAGTTAAAACAAATAATGAGCAATAAAATAATGAGAAATTAAATAATGAGAAATAGAATAATAAAGGAAAAGATAATAAGGAATAAGATAATGAATTATAAGAAGAATGAACACTTTACCTGGGCCTTGGCTGAACAGTGAAAAATGCTTCCAAAGATCGTTTTTCAGGTGCAGCAATACTAGTACGTTTTCGTTTCTTGTCACCATTGCAGAGCAACCCACCCATCATACCTAGAAAATAAAAAGAACTTTAGAAAAGACTCTTACCAAGGTAATCCTAATCCAAATCGATTAAATCAAATTAATCCAATTTAGATAGCTTACCTAGTCCGGTTAAACTGGCATTACAATTAATCACAGATAGGCTGCCAGAATCAACCGAGTCCCGAACTGCTCTGGCCTTGCGAGCCGCACTTTCAGCTGCATCAAGCCAAGCACAAAGTATAGGTTTAAGGGCAACCATATTGTTGTGAGAGAGAGTTAAAGATTCAAAACGACAAATTGTGCTTTGACTTAAACATCCAACTCCAGGTAGCTTAAGATTTGCCAGGGCCCGTCCCACATCGGCCTGAGTGACGCCCAACTTAATTCGACGTTGTTTGAAACGTTCGGCAAAAGCCTCTAACTCACGAAGATCAGTTTCCACTAAAGCTCCGTCTTGAGGCAGATGTTGCAGAGTGTGTAACATTTGCTGTTGTAAACTACAATGTTGTTGTTGTAACTGTTGCTGAATAGAGTTAGCTAGAGACTGTTGTTGTTGTTGTTGTTGTGCGGCCGCAGCAGCCGCCGCAGCAGCGGCAGCTGCCTGTTGCTGTTGCTGAGTATGAGCCGCATGGTTTTGTAGTTGATGGTGCAATTGATGTTGTTGCTGCTGAGCTTGTTGTTGCTGTTGCTGTTGCTGTTGGGCTTGTTGTTGAGCTTGTTGCTGAGCTTGTTGTTGTGCTGCTTGTTGTTGGTGCTGCTGTTGCTGAACTGCCGCAGCTTGCTGTTGCTGTTGATGTTGAACTACGACTCCAGAGGCTTGTTGTTGCTGAGCCTGTTGCTGTTGCTGGGTCTGTTGTTGCGAATGGACGTTATGCAGTTGACTCTGGTGACTGAGATGTTGCTGCTGTTGTTGCTGGGGCAAAGGAGGGGAGTTGGCAAACGACGTATTCTGTTGATGGTGATATTGGAAACCTGTAATCATACCGTTAACTAAATCAAATAAGTTGCATTAGACACTTTTAAGAAATATTTTTAAGAAATAATAAGAAGTAGTAGAAAAGAATTGCAGTTCTTTATTACCGTTATGGTGTGGTGTATATAGGACACTGTTGTTGGCGGCGCTAGATGAGCTGGCATCAGCACTGTCGGACCCGTCCACTGAGTTAGCATTGGCTGCACTGGTGACACTTGCCTGACTTAATAGAGACCCGTTGGTATCCGCCTGTGTAGGAGACCCCAACTTGCTGTGTTCAGTGGGCAAACTGCTGCCAGTCACCACTGAAGAACTGTTAGAGCTTGTCTGACTAAGGTTGGCTACAGCTGCAGCAGCCACTGCTACCACACCTGAACTAAGAAAATCGTCTAGTTGGGCGTGGTTGGCAAATTGGTGGTTTGCCAGAGGGTGCTGGTTAATCAAGTGAGGACCAGTTAAGTGATTGGTTAAATTAGTGTGATTAATCAAATGCGGACTTGTCAAATGATGGTTGGACAATGGACTGTGATTCAAATGGTGATGATGATGATGGCGTTGGATTTGCTGAATTTGTTGATGATAAATATTGCTCATGTCTGGCTTGATGTTGTTGTTCAACTGTTGTGATCGACTTGTTAAATCATGCAGCTCCACTGCTGCTTCTAGATTTGCAAACAAATTGCTGGTCGAACTCTATATTAAAAAGTCAAATTTACAATCGGTTAATCATTGTGGATATTCGATGTTTAACTTTGTCGAATGCGAATTTTGACTCGACAAATGTATCAATTTTATTAAGGCTTATTCGCAAAAGTGTTTGAATTAAAATGCATTCTATAACATTAAATCATACGTCTATTTTAGCTTGTTTTAATAATAGTTAAATAACTTAAGGAAAACAAAAAAACTGTTTGATTGCCCTGAATCACGACATGGCCAAATGTGCGCATTAATTACCTGCCCATTCAATGCTTTTTATTCCAAATTTACTAGTTTTGATTTTGTTTTGTTTTCATTAATTTTCTTGTTTTTGTTTGATTCTGATTTATTTTATATTTTCTTTGCCTTTTAGCCTATTTATCTTTTATTTGTAAACCCAATCTACAAACAAAATTTTCAACTAATTGTGCACAATTTACGTAATAATTAACTATTCGTTTTTGCATAGACTAGCTCGCAAACGCAAATTATAATGCATAATTCTAATTTGTTGAAATAATTAAGTGAACTAAAATTCAGTTGCGTAATGAAAGTCAAAAATATTATAACTAACAATTTTTAATAAAAATACAATTAATTCTTAAAAATGTATTAAAATACGAATTATCGTTTTTGCTAACTTAACATGGTTTGTCAGAAAAAAGACTTAGAAACATTTAGAACAAGATGGTGAATTTAAATGAAGGGTAACAGATCAATGATCTTGCACAGTATTTGATTATGTCCGCAATCAGGACAATTCTCGGATAATTAATAATATCTGGCATGGCATTTTAATTAGCTCAAGTTTAGAAGTAAACGAATTCGAGCTGAGATTTGATTTTGTTTGAGTAAACCTCTAGATAGTGAGCGGACTCACCTGGGCAACCTTGCCATTGCTTGTGTCACGTATAATCAGCCGGGATAATCAGAAACTTCTCAACTGTTCAAAACTGTCGAGCCAAATTTGAAACGGGAATAGTTTTAGATCTAGTTTTTGATCAGCAATCATAAGCTTAACTCAAACCCGTGGCCAGCTGATCAATTAAGCGACAAACGCATAACGGACATATGGGAAAACTTATAAATGACCAGATAATTTGTGAGTTTAATTGTGATTTTTAATTTTTTTTTTTTTAATATGCTTTTGTTTTTATTTTTTGCATTTTTACTTATTTTTTTTACCTTTGTGTCTATTGTTTTTGTTTTACACAATTTCAGTTTACAATTTTACTCATTTTTTTCATTAATAATTTTTTTATTTTTTGTTGTTTTTTATTTATCCTGTTTGATTTTACTATTTTTTAACTTTGTCTGATTTGATTATAGACAAAAATATCACGTTTAATTGCAAATATTTATTATTTGTTTTTTATTTGTTGTTAAATTTATTATATTAAAATAATTGTTTATGATAAAAATATATATATATTAATATAAAAACTTTTTTTAAATTTAATTTTTTTTATTTAACATTAAAGATGATAATAATCAATTTAATATATGTTTTATAATCATAGATAAAAAATTGGTTAAAATTAATAATTGATTAACGATGCAAATAAAAGTTAAATATTTTTTTTAATTTTAAGCTTAAACAATATATTAATAATTTGAATAAAGTATTAAACAAAAAAATTGATTAAAAAAAAATAATTAAAATTTGTTTTTTAAACTATTTTTAATAAAACTAAATTAGCCTATTTAATTACTAAAACATTTAATTAAAAAAAAAATATCAATTTTACGATTGAACTAATTAATAGGTTTAAAGACAATTTCTATTATTAGATAAATCTAAAAAAATAAAATAAGTGTTGTAGTTAAAATTGAAAATTCACAGGTAAACTAGTTAAAAATTAATTAAGAAACATCAAGTTTATTTATACTAAGTAAATGTCAATAGAACTTCCGGTTAACGTATTCATTCAAATTGTAAAGATAATCAAATTAGAATCTGAAAACACCTTCTACTTAATTCCACCCTTTTTTAGACAGACAAACTGAAAACAAGCGGATAACAAGCAATGACTTTCATCTGATGACAAGTTGTTGTTAGTGGGCTTTACATTTTTTTTTCAATACAACTCGGTAACAAGCCTTAAATTCTCCACACCTGTGCACACCCAATAAACTGACGAGTTTATATAGAATTTGAAAAAAAAACTTGCTAATTTTTATGAATGGCAAAATCGTGAATTAAATCTTGTTTGTTTAATTAATAATTCATCAAAACAGCTGTAACCAGCCACCATACATGAAAGCATTGGCGCCAAAAAAAAAAATTCAAATGCAACTCTTCTTTGCTTATTAATAAAACAATAGAAACCACACATTTTTGCAATTAAATATAAGCAGCTAAAATCAGCAGCTTTTTGTAATAATTTAATAAACTTGTTTTATTTCTCACAAAATTTCGTCAGTTTTTCAATTCTTTAGTTTTAAATTATCTTAAACAATAATTTTTAACTAAATTTTTCATCAGTTTTATTTACAATATATTCAATTGAAAGGTTTAAAAGTTGCCAAAAATAAATTTAACTTTATTAATTTTAATTAAATGATTAATTCTAAGAAAATTTTGATCTTTATTTTGAATTTCAATATAAAAACACTTTAATTTAGTATAAATTGAACTACAAAAAAGACTTTTTTTTTTTAAATAAATCAAAGTAATCTAATTTATTTAAATTCATTTAATTTTGTAATCAACTATTATCAATAAAAAGTAGAAGACAATCAAAATACTAATCAATTTTATTTAGATTTATGCATAGGCTTGTATATATGGCTTGGGAAAGAAAATGTTTCCAGTGTAAATAAAATTTTACTCTTTTATAGGTTCTTATTTCCGGTTTTATGTTGTCGTTCGTAAAAATTTTACTTTATTTTGTTCTTTTTTTTGTAGTTTTTTGTAGTTTTTACTAGTTTCTTCATTTTCACTATGGTCTTATAGTGTTGGAAAATTAGTTTTGCTCAGATAAAAGGCTGAACATGTAAATACAAGTAAAAATAAAGTTGATGATGTTAGCAAAATAATCCAGTAGCAATGCTTTAAACCATTGTAAGACGTTATTTGCTATCAGTCCTGCTATTTACTTGGTCCCTTGGTTTTGCTTGATGATCGTAAATTCAGATCATCTCAAGAACAAGACAGGATATTAAATAAATAGAAAATATCTAGTTTATACAAGCAAGTCAAAACAGTGGCAACTATCTTCACTCTAATTTTATTTGAAAAACAGAGCTTACTTTGTCTCATTAAGATTTTTATGCTTATATATATTTGTTTTTATCTAAAATTTGACCACTTCACATAATTTTTCTGTTTGAAAAAATCTAAACAAGCATCTTAAATACCTGTAAAATCATGATTTATCTTGAAATGTAATAAATTGCCTAGTATTTTTATATCTCTTTCATTATGGTTTTATTTGTTTTTGTTTAACTAGACATTTTAGTTTCAAAAATGTTTTTTTTTATTCTTTTGTCTTTAATTTTATACAATTTAACTTAAACAATTTTCAGATCTTATTTCTATTACAAAAAAATTGGTTTCAATCAAAAAGCTTAAATTTGTTTTGTTTTCTATATTATTTATTATTTATTATTTATTTATATTTTTCAAAGTTTTTCAATTCAAATAAATGAAACAATGTTTCATTAATGTTTTTCTTTATTATTTCAAAATAAAATAAACAAAATTAAAAAGCATTAATTTTAATCTAAGACTTTCGATTGTAAAGCGTTGGCATCGACTAATAAATAAATTAAAAAATAAGCAAATCAATGATGATTTATTATTTTAAAAAATAATATTTTAACTTTTAAACAAAACCAATTATCAAACATGTCAACTGTCTAATAATTTTTTAGGTAGAAAAAAATTTGAAAAAAAAATTCTATTTTGTAATTAATTACCTTTTACTATAAAATAAATTGTTTAAATATACTCATTTTTTGAGTTATGTCAAAATTTTAATAAATTAACAATGACAAAAATAAGTGTTTAATTATATTAAATTTTTTAAGTGTATTTACATTAGCTGCCAATCAGCGAAAAAATATTTTTTAAAGATGTATTTTCTTTATATTTTGTTAAATTAAATTAAATCTAATTTTTAAATATAGCTAAAATATTATACTCTAAAAAACGGTTTATTTTTTAACTACATAATATAAAATTATTTCAAACTAATTTAACGAAGTGATTACAACAAAATAATATTCAAGTGGCTTGAAATTTTACTAATTCAAAAAGGTTCTAATAAAATAAAAAGCACTTTTATTTCTCTATTAACAATGTGCAAGGTCATTTTGAAAGTGAAAACTATCAAAGCATTTAGTTTTTGTTCGTCTGACCAATAACCAGTTTTGATACTTTGATTTTTTTCTTTTTAATTTTGTCAGATCATTTGTGTATTAGCTTGATATCGCATTATTATGGTTAAATTTGCAAATGGTCATGAAAAAAAAATATTATACAGTTATTTAAACGTAAAAGTATCCCAAACTGACCAGTGCTAATTGTCATTAATTTTGCATTTAATTGACATTTTACAAGCAGAGAAAATGGGCTCATAACGTATCTTGAATAGAATAGTAAAAACGATCATACTAGGATAGAATCAGTTTCAAGTCAGTTTGAATTGTTTTGATATAAATAAAAGTTCAATATATTCTCCTTTATTTTCTAATAGTGTATTTAGATAAACATCAATGGCTATTGTGAAGTTTGACTTCATTAGTGGCCACATTCAAACTGACCAACAATTCTCAAGCCCCGTTAAATGATCAAACATTATAAACATTTCAGTTTTTTTTTTCATTTATTTCTTTGTTAGTTCTGAATTAGCCTTAAACATGAAAGAAACGGTATTTTACTTGAATTTTTCTCACTGCCTAACAAATGTTCAAATATTGATTCAAAGATGCAAACAGTTAAAAACAGGTCGAAAAAAAATTAACATTGATGCAAAGATAAAATATAAAAATTACAAATTTAATGAAATTAAATGAAAATTCCATCATAGAAACTAATTTTCTGCATCCTTAATGGATAATTGACAATTGAACTTGACAAATGAACAAAAAAAAAGAAGAAAAAAAAGAAGAAAAAAAAGAAGAAAAAAAAGAAGAAAATAAAATAAAACTAATCAACATAATAAACCTTTTTTACTTTTTTTATTCTATTTACTGTATTAAACCATTACTGTTTTCTATAGATCATCATAGAATATCAGTTGTTTATAGTTTTTAGTTTAAAATTTAATTTAATTATTGAAGTTTTATTTAAAATTAAAAATATCAAATTAATTAGTATTTTGTACAATTAAAAGTGATCCTTACAGTTTGTGGCGTTATTGAAGGACAATGTCTTCGAACTGTTTCACGGTAATGTAATGAGTTTGAGTATGATGTTGGTGAATAAGAATTGGATCTTGGTGGACTGCTACTGCCAAAACATGGACTTGAGCTTTTTACAATACATGTGTTCATCATTTTGATATAATAATTGAAAATAATTAAATTTTATATTATAAAAAAGCAAATTCACTGATTCACAGATTAGTTATGCAGTAAATGAATAGTTTAAATAAATATATTTTACAAATTGATTTAAATGAGAACTGGGTAGTTAACTAAAAGTGATAAAAAAAATATTGAACAAATGAATGAATGCCCATTTTAGAGGTACAAATGTAAAATTGGAAAAATGACTAGAATGTTTTACTTAATAAACAATTTTATTAAACGTTAATCAAAGGTGATGAGCAAGTGATAATTTTTAGAAGGAGCGCAGCCACAATTAAGACAAGAAATCAATTTTTTTGAGAATAGATGTCATTGTTATATTGTAGTAGAAAAGGAAATGATCAAAAGTTGAAGATTGTTTCACTAGATGTTTCACACATTTGCTTAAGCAAATATATTATTTAGTATGAATTATTTTGAAAAATAAATGCGACTCGTCAAATGATTAATTATTTGAGCAAAAGCGCTAAAAAGTATAAAAACTGCAAACTAGACAACAAAGCAACGGGAGCATGTGAATGTAGAAAGGTTATCTTAAGTCACAGAAGAAGGAAAAACGGAGACTGACATAATCCATGGCAAACTCGGAGGAGTGGACCTGAGACGGCCGAAAAGTGACACAAAAACCACACTTAGTGGACACAGTTAAGATGAGTTGGTTTAAGAGTGTGTTAAGTTGTGAATTTACCTGTGCCGTGTCTAGAAGCCAGGACCGGGTGAAGTTGGACAGAGCCTGTTCTTGCAATCAACACTTGTGATCAGCTGTTTGCGTTTAAAACGTCTTCTGAATAAAATATAAACTGAAGTGACGAAGCGAAAACGCGAGAGAGTTGGATGTTTTCGCTTTTTTTAGCAGGGCTTTTTTTTCTGACTTATTTTTTTTCTCTGCCGCTTCTCTGCCATTGGTCCGTCAACTGGTCCCGCACTGTAATGAACTAGAACGGAACAAGAGCAAAATAAATAAATAATCATAATTTCTCGTTTGGCCAGCCTCCAGCATGCAGACTTGCACTATATATGGCTGGGAAACGCCTATATATAGATGCTATTCTTCAAGGCAGCGCAATTGCATCCAACAGACCCAACATTATGGGTGGTCTAGCTGTTACCGCCCAGTCTGTCGCTCACCCGCAAAAAGTGGGCGGTTCATGCATAAACTTACCACTTGTCGCTGCGCAAAAGCAAGTGCTTCGTGGGCGTTGTTCTAACAACAACTCACACTGGTACGCTTCCTTTCACTTTCCTGGTCACTCCTAGCCCAATTTTCGGCTTCACCCAATCGATAGTGCTTCCATTTAGAACGCCTACATTGCTCCGACACGCCTTCTACTGGACACACCCGAGTAATTTCAGAGTTGCGCCGCAGTCTTTAAGTGATTTGCGCGCAAAAAGTAAAAGCGCAAAATAAGGGAAAACAAACAAATTCGGCTATGAAAATAAAAACAAAAGAAATAAGAATAGGAAAAAATAAACAACATATTTAGATAAAAAACTCACATATTGGACGATCTGCTACTGCAGATCAAATACGCTCCTCTTTATAGGTTGTGAAAATCATCTTGCTATTCTTTTCATGTTTTGTCGTTTTTGTCTTGTTTGTTTTCTTTCAACTTGTTTTTTTGCTTCTTTTTATTTCACTTGTTTCCTCTCTTTTTTTTCCACTCTTTTTCTTCCACTCTTTCTACTCTTTTTCTTAAAACATTTTTAACTTTAAAAAACTTATTTCACACATCATCTGCTAAGTTAAATTCACATAAGTCAAAAATGCATTCAAATCTAAAAATCTTCTCTTTAATTACTTTAAATTTTCTCCCACAAATTTGATTTGAAAATGTTGTAAACTTGTGGCAAAATCGATGTCTAAAACATTAATTTATAATTAATTTGAAAATTTTGTTTTTATAAAAACAAATTAATTTAATATTTAAACAATTAATTTCAATCGGAAACAAAAAGAAAACATATTAAAATTGATAAAAAACTAAACTTGCTTTTTTTAAATACTATCAGTTATTATTTATTTTTACTGTTTTTTTTCTTGTTTTTTTTTAGATAATAGATGATTTTTATTTGATACAAAAATAAAAAAATAATTTTTATTTCGTGTTTAACTTCAATTGACTAATTCAATTTACTTATCTAAAATGAAAATTAATTGTATTTTATCATTTTCAGATTTCAGAATAATTCTTTAAGAATAAAATCTGAACTTATTTTACCCTTAAAAATATATATTTATTTACATTATTTTAAACACATGTTTCTAATTAACTATAAATAACAGTAAAATTTTAAATTTTTTTCTATAAATAACAATAATCAATGTCTGTTTTAAAATGTTTAAGATTAAACGACTCAACTTATTTTAACGAAAGAAATTGATCAAATTTGTAGTAATTATAATGTAACAAGCAAAAAACAACAAAATTGAAATAAAAAACTAATGTGTGAATTTTTTTTAAAAAATAAACATTTCTTAACAAGACAAAAACACTTAAAATCATTAAATTTATAGTTTTTTAAATTTTCATGAATTTTTTATAAATCAAAAATCGTTACAACAAAAAAAAATATGGTCATTTATTTTTTTTTTACCTTAAGACAAAAAAAACAGTCAATTTATAAAATGGATAAAAATGATGAATAATTATTGATTAAAAATATAACTGTTTATTTTGTAAAAACAAATTTTTTTTTTAATTTATAAATTAAATATTAAAATGTACTTAAATTTGATTTTTCATCTATTTTTAATTCGAAAAAATTATTTTGAATATTTTTTTTTATTTATGTAAATTAATTGGTTGATCAATTTAAACTTAAATTTAAACTAAAAGCAAAATCAACTAACAATGAAAAAAATAATTTAAAAAAATAATTGCATGATATAATAATATCATTTTATTTGCAAAACAATTTAAATTTTTTTTTATTTTTTTTTACATTATAAACTTAACTATAAAATGACAGGTGCAAATAACTATCTAAACTAGCTCAGTACAATTAAGAATCAAAACTAAAAAAATAGACCAATGGATATTCAAGATCTTTCTGAGTACATTATAAACAAGAACGCTATTTCTACAGCGTTTCAGTCAAACTACTTTCTTAATAAATATTTAATGAAGACTTTTGGGAAACAAACTCTTCGCGCTTGAACTGAAAAATGCATTATGGAACAATATCCAAATAGTGAAAGTGGTTGGAACATCAAATTTCTTTGAAACAGTCGAACTTCAAGAAAATAACAGATAGCAGATAAAGAAAAATTAAAAAAATAAAAAAGAAATTCAAAGAACTTTTAACATTAACATCATTGAAAGAATATATAAACAAACATTTTATTCAAAATGTTATTTTTAAATCAATACCATAGACTTTTTCAAAGTTTATTTCACAAAGCCATCTTTTAATCTATAACAAAAGATTTTATCTCTTTTCAATAAGATTTCAAATAATTTTAAAATAATTTTTTTGTTTACTTTAAATTATTTTAGTTAATTGACAATACTCTAATATCTTATCTCAACTCTACTTAATTTAATCTTATTCTAATTAAAAATAAATCTACTTTAGTTCAATCAATTAATAATTAATTGTTAAATTTGGTTATTGCATGATAAAATTTGTTTTTTGAACATTTTAGTTAATTAACAGGCGTTTATTTCAGCGCTAAAATTATTTTATTTTTTATCTCAACAATTTTTTAATTTTTAAAAATTGTTTAAAATTAAAAATAAACAAAAGCATTTTAATATTTTTAAAAACAAACCTATAATTTACTAATATAGTTAAAAAAAAATCAATGATATTGATTTATACTAATTTATTTTTAGTATCAAATTACATGAACTACAAGATGATTTTTTAATAAATTAAACAGATTTTATTATTTATAATATTAAGTAAAAAATTAAAAAATAAATAAAATAAAGATATAATCTTTGTCCATTTTGTTTTACTATTTTAATTTTAACTAATGTTAAATATATATTTATTAATTTTTTTTATATTTTATTTGATATTTATTAGGTTAAAAATATATAAATAAATTGCTAAAGTCTTATTAAAAACTTTGCTTTAAACTATAGGCTAGTTTCGATAAATAGTATAGAATAATAAATTTACAATATATATATTAAATTACTTTAAAAAATCGAATGACTCATTGATAAAAACGTTTAAATCAAAAATAAAATATATTGATTAAAATTAATAAAAATTAATGATAAAAAAATATAAGCTATCAAAAAACACGTGTCTTTAACTAAAAAACACGTGTTTATTGTAAATTAAGCATGTTAGTAAAAGTCACGTGTATTCAAAGTGTGAACAAATTTAATTTTAGCCCTTTTATGTCTGTAATAGTAAAAAAATTAAAAAAATTTTTAATAAATAATAATCAAGTTCAATTATATAATAAATTTTTAAATTTGCCTTTAGAAAGACTATAAATGCATTTAGAATGCATTAAAAAAAAAAAAAAAAAAAATTTAACTATAAAAAAATTATTTATTGATTGACATCATTATTACTAATTTGTCTTATTTAAATATACTATATTTATTTGCATCAATCTAAGTTAAAAAATATTGAATAAAAAAAGATAAAGATATAAAAATTAAAATACAATGCTGCCACCTGCTCAATTGCTATGGAAAACATTAAATGAAGATAAGAGAAAGAAAAGAACGGGTAATGTTAAATTGCGTTTTAAATGCTTTAAAATAAATAATAAATTAAGTTGAATAAAAGTTTTATATAAATTATTAAATTATTAACTACTTCAAAATACAAGTGCAAAGATCGTGAAAAATAGATGTATTGGTGTGATACAAAAACTAGCCATCATTTTTGTAACAATCAGACTGACCCTTATTATCAGTTTAACAAGGTTATTTTTTTTTTACTTGATTAAATGCATAAAAACAGATAAAAAACATAAAATTCAAAAAGATAAAATAAGACAAATGGAGTGAATAAGAATAAAATTAAGAATTAAAAGAAAAAACGAACAAATCAAAAAATAATATATTGTACACGTTATAAAAAGCATTTTATTAGAATAAATCAAGTAAAATAAAATAGTAAAACCAAAAGAAATTATAGCATTTGTTTTTAGAAATTAAATATAAATAAATTAAACTTAATAAATTTAATAAATTCTTAAATCTTGAATTATATAAGAAAATAAATAATGTTTTTTTATGTTTAATAAGTTTTTATTTGCTTTTTAAGCAAACTTTTTTCATCTAATTTAGTTTTTTACCAAACAAAGCAAATAGAAAAATCAAAAATTAAATTAATAATTAAGATAATTTTTTATAGCATATTAAAAAATAAATTCATATTTAATATTGAAAACATAAGCCAAAATTAAAAAAAATGATTTAAAGAAAAAGAAACAATTTCAAAATTAATAATTAAATTATTTATAAATTGAAATTCAAGTGTTAAGCTTAGGTGTGTGAATTAATCAAAAAGTATACACCTTCCAATTAATAATGAATACAAAATGCACAGTTAAATTGTTAGATGTGTTGACTTGATACATTTTCAATTGAACTGATTGCGTTCAATTTAGAATTAAACTGTTTGAAGCAAATTTTCAAAAAATAGTTTGTTGAATAGATTAGAACTACTTTAAGAACAATTAAGTAAATGCATATTTTTTTAGCTACTTGTTTGAGCAACTGGAATTAAATTTAAACATTTAAAAATAAAAGCATAGTTTACGAAACAGTAACTAATTACTATGAAGTCGGCAGGTACGCTAAAAATTTGCCTAAACTGCAAGCGTAAAATCTAGATGAAAGAAAGAAGCAGATGTGAGGTGGACTATTATAGGAAAAAACTCAAAAGATTTATTGTTCCAACAAAGCCAAATAACATCAAACTAGATCAAACAAGAAAAGTAGGCGTACAACAGTCATTGAAACAGATGGGCAGAGACAGTGAGAAATGAAATAAAAAATATGAAATAAATAAAATGATAGAAAGAATAACTGACTAGAAAGAAGATAGTTAGTGTCAGTTGGTTTATGGCCAGCAACAGATCAAGACTTTTTCACTTTGGCTAAATCAACTAGATCAAACCATCAGTTTCAAAATCGATCTAGAACCTACCACATCGATGCCCATCCAACAACTGCCACGTGTTAGCACGCATAGCATTTTTCTTGGGTGCAATTTATTCTAGTGGGGCCAGTTAGACGCGTGTTTACGAGTGTGATTAGCCACAGACAAACGTTGCATAGACACACAAGTGCATCCAATGCTGAAAAACATACCTTTGTTATTTTTCAGATCATTTTGATACAATTGAACATTGGACCGACCAACTGCGAACACAATTGCTGGCACAAGTGCAACGGGGAAAATGGTCGAACTAGAACAGGGCTGTTTGACTTTAATCTGACGAACAACTCTGTCTGCAGGCAAAATCGACTAGGCAAAGGGCTTTCATTCACCTGACTCTATACGTCCTAACAAACTAGTTTGTATATGGTCTCTAAATAATTGATGTTACACCAGGGCCACACAAATTCTAATTAACCAGTTTTTATCCAGTCAAATTTTGTATACAGTTCATTTGGACCTACTGTGACCAAGAGCTCACTTGTTTCCAATATTTTCCAATATGGCAAAGTTCAGCTGAAATTCGCTACCTCAAGCCATCTTGATTCAATTAAAAAACGTTCAAAATTAATGATTAGGTTTTCCTTGAGCAACACTAAAAAATTGCAAAAATAAGATAAAAATATGAATCATTTTTTGAATCATTAAATGATCGGTTTTTACATTTTTTGCATCAAAAATGGTTGTTTTAACAAAAATAAAAAACCAACTTAAAAATTCTAATTCCATCTTTAAAAAATTAACTTGCAATTACAAAATAATAATCTTTTTTTAAATTTTGCTTTTACCTAACATAAAAACAACATTAAATCGCAAATAAAACTAAAGTTGCTTTTACATAGAACAAAAGCAAATATAGAAGACAATAAAAAAAAAACACAAAGAACGTCCAAACAAGTAAATAAAGTAAATTTGATGCTTGTGCATATTTTTGCAATATGTTTATGACATCAAAAATGATTTTTAGCAGTGGCAAAAATAAATTATAGTTACTAAAATTAAGTTTAGAAAGAGTTATTTAACATGTTTGTAATGTATATTTTTACAAATGCGTTATCAATGTTCTAATGTTCGAAGTTGATTTGAATGGATAAAAAATGACAAGTGAATGATAGATGTTTTTGAACACAAGTAATATAATTAGCCGCTTATTGAACACGTACGGTTACATGTCCTGCTTTAGTGATTTGCTCACAAAATAAAGGGACACTTGAGAAACGTTTATTTAAAACGTTTTTGTTAAAACTTTTACATTCTAAAGCGACAAGATACTTTTGCGGTAACAGATCGTAAAATATGCATCATTGTCTAATGTTTTTTTCAACCACAAACACCAACTAGTTTGCTTTAATTGCCTATTCAATAGAACTCACTGTCATCTGACAGTATTTGAAAAAGGGTGATTACTAACAGTAATGAACAATAGAACCTAACTTGTTTAAAGCAATCGGAGGAGGATAGAAACAGCATAAACTAGCCTGAAAAAAAAAATAAAAGTTAAAAAGGTGATAATAAATAAATTTAAGACAGTTTAGATCGATTGATATGATGCGCCATGCAAACATTAGCATTGAAATTCAGTTTATGATTTTATTTAATTGTTAATTTTCATTAGTTTTGCATTATTCAGAAATGAGCAAAACATAAAGTTGATTTTTAAACGATCAATGTTTTTGCTATTCCACTGATTTATCAATAAAATTAAAGCAATAAAATCACCCATCAAGTGTACTTTTTTGTTCAAGCATTAAACTAAACAAAACGACATAATAAATGTAAGATTAACTGAAAATTTTTTTTCACCATGTTCAACTTACACATAGTGATTTTGTTCAAATTCAGTACAGCATTTGATTTTTTAAAACTAAAATCAACAAATAGGATTAGTTTTTATCAAATTTATTTGTGAAATTTTTCTGTAATTTGGAAATCGTCGATGGATCAAATTTGGGCGTAAAATTTAGTTAAAAAAATAATTTTTAATACAAACATATATCGAATGTAATGCATCAAATGCTAAAAATATGAATCTGTCCACAAACGAATAGCACGAATATTTGATTTAACCTGCATCATTAGTGAACATAGAACGGCTTTGGCAAATGTGATTTTTACCTTTAGCAGATGAAAAAGCGATTCAAATCTAGACCAAACTTTTATTTCATGCAAGTTGCGAAACCGTCAGAGGCCTCTGAATCTAAACAATTAAACAGCTCTATTAGTTGTCTATTGCACACCTTGACTTGATCTTGAACAGTTTGCACAGGTGAACTATTCAAATCTGTTTTGAACATGCAAACATAGTCTAATGATAACTGAAGCGAACAACGTGTTGGTGTCTTAAGTGAGCACAATTAAAATTTGCACTGAAAGTCTTTAAATTATTCAGCAAACTGTTCGCATTCAGGCCAATTGTATTGCACGCACTTTTCTTCCACTGTCAGCTGTTCAAAGCTTTTCAATTTGAAAATGTAAGTAAGCTTTAATTTGACCTTTTGCTATTTTTGCACAAATATTTAAATTGTGCAAAAACGCCCATCGGATGGTATCAGCTTATTTCATTTTTGGATTAAACATTTTGAAAAATTTATTTGCCTAAATGATGGTTATAGTTTGTAAACATTAGCAGTGGTTGACTACAAACCGCAAGTCGAATAATTGTATTTGTATAAGCAGTCTTGTGTCAGAGCTTGTGTCAGAGCTTGTGTCAGAGCTTGTGCTAGATCTTTTGTTAGATCTTGTGTTAGATCTTGTGTTAGAGCTTTTCTTAGAACTTTTCTTAAAGCTTCTCTCAGAGCTTTTCTTAGAGCCTTTCTTAGAGCTTGTCTTAAAGCTTGTATCAAAGCTTGTCCTAAAACTTATCTGTGAACTTACATATAGGAGTTTTTGTGTTTTGTTTAGAGTCAACAATGGTAGATAGGTTAAAAGGTTTAGAAATGATTAACCGGCGTAAATAACGCTATTCTAATAGGACAATGAATTGACAGTCATGTATTTTGTAATCAATGTTGGTTAAGCAACGTTTTGTAAATGAACCGCGTTAAATAATTAAAAAATGCACCAAAATAAGTATGAATAGCTGCGAATTTGAATAGTAGTAAACAAAATGGTAACAAGTGATATTACATTGCATTATTTGTTAATGATGATTAGCTTATTATGTGCTTATCACATTTTTGTATTTGCAC
This sequence comes from Pyemotes zhonghuajia, assembly GCA_025170145.1. Lineage (NCBI taxonomy): Eukaryota > Metazoa > Arthropoda > Arachnida > Trombidiformes > Pyemotidae > Pyemotes > Pyemotes zhonghuajia. The sequence goes on from CM045845.1 coordinate 12,299,798, forward strand.
GTTTAATTGCAAATGAATTCGCCTTCATTAAGTTGTTGTTTCTTATTTTCTAGTTGTAACTATTGACTGGCAGGGACCTGTTTGCAGATCGAGAAAAAGTGGATCCGACTGGATCGGCCTCGGACTGAACTAATTTGCGTAAGAACAAATGAGAAAAATATTAACCTTGAAAATAATTCACCTGTTCACCTGGCTAAGATGCGCAACACAGTGCAGGCCATTAACACACTTAATTCATCGCACTTGCCACCGGTTATTCTTGTTCAATAATGCATGCGGAATATTCCACCTGAGCCAAGTGAGAGAAACAGGCGTGCAGGACCGACTGGTTTGGTAGGCATTAGTCGTATACACGCAGGTAAATAATTAATTAAATTCACGTTCGACCAGACATCCGTTTTAAGTTGAAATTATCTCATTAATGGACAGCATTGCCTCTAACCAAATCATTACTTCAATATTTAGCTGACAATCGTTGCTTTTAATCTTTGAATTTGCTGGTTAATCAACTTAAGTACTAACCTTAAACTAGACCGGATTGTGGACCAGTCATTAACCAGATTGTGAACCAATTAAGAAGTTTTTGGATAAAGATACAGCTTTATGACAGTGTCTTTGCGCTTATAGAGGTGCTTACAGACTAGTCGACTCTGTTGCATACGGAAAGTCCGACGCAGGAACAAATATAGAAAATGTGGAAAATGATTTTTAAGAATGTCTGAATTGATGTTATTTCGGAACTATTCGGCCTATAGCAAATAATGTGATAAAAATGCAGGATCAGCGAACTGAGCGAGTAGACTGACATGCAAGTTGACATTTGCTTTTGTGTGCAGCTTTTCAAGTTTCATAGTAGATCATAGTGTTTATTTCTTATTTTATATTTTATTTATTTTCCTCAGCCATTTGCACACTATTTCTTGCATTGAGCATTATGGATTTAAGCATTGCAATTAAAATTGATGTCTTGTTGAGTTTTTGCTATTATCGTAAGTGTGACAGTTATCGAATCTAGTCGAACCAAGCACAACACATGTCACGACAGTAGCAATATGTGCCCTCTTGATTGGTTGTTCAGCCGATGTCGGAAATATTTTGTTTGCACCATTTCTATCATCGTCTCGGTTACCATCTTCTTTTGGTTGCGCCTTCTTCATTATCATCTTTTGCTTGTTCAAACAGTTTGCGGCGCTTCTTCAGGTCTGTCTTTGACGCTTTACTGTTTTTCTGCATTATATGCTGGCAAAGTATACTTGCAGCCATAAGCCGGCCAGTAAAATCGTAAATTGCAATGTGAACTTATAAAATATTTAAAATTCAATCTTGTGCCGCTCAAAATGCGTTCGAGACTGTTCATTTTGCTGGGCTTCCATTTGAACAACGCGTCTAAACAAGCCACAGCTACTTTGCTTCGACCACATCCTAGCTGGCCATGTCTTTCTCCATCATTTCTATCTTTGCTAGTTGGATCTTTGCTGGTCTGAATCTTTGCAGCTTTAAATGTTTACTAGTTTAGATCTTTGTTACTTTAGATCATTGCTGCTTTAATATTTTTCTAGTTTAGATCATTGCTGCTTTAGATATTTTCCAGTTTAGTTTATATCTTTACTAGTTTATTTCTCTTCTTGTTTAGTTTAGTTTTCCGCTTCTCCAAACTCTATATGACCTTTTTTCCATCTTAAGTCATATTAGGTTTGCTTGGCTGATCTTACGGCCAAACACGTAGTTCAGTAGCTCCTGATTTCCCCGGTGAGTCGCCTGGTGTGCGGCCATTTGGCCGCTTCAGTCTTTCAATGACCAACTGCCGAATGCCAGACTAGATGATGATTGGTGCTTAGTTTGCCATGAACATGATGTTCTCTCAAAAAGAAGAAAACAACGAGATGATTAGCCAAATAACCAAAGATAAATGAAACCGTCTCGCCGCGAAAAACTTTAATAAAAAAATTTGCTGAATAAGATGTTTGTTTTTTGTCCAAACATTCGCAAAATTAAGAACTATAAACAATGTTCCTTAAAAAACAATATTTTAATTAAATTCTTTTGCAGCATTGCCATTAAAGAAATCGATTATTAGCTTCGAATAAACTGCAGTAAAGGATTTTCATTTAGAAATCTAAACACAGCTTTGCTGCCATCACATATGGGCCAAACTTGATTCAAAGATTTCATTTTAAATGATATCTGCTACTATTATTAACAACATGTACAATTAACTAGGCTTAAAGTTTTTAAGTAGCTTTAATGCGATTACAAACATTTTAATTTTTTTCTTTGATCAAAAATCTAAAAACTACAAAGGTTTTAACTAAATTAGTTTTATTTGTTAAGCACAAGATTAGATTGTAATATGCTTGTTTGTTTACACTTTATTTCAAATAATAAAATTGTTGTATTTTGATTTTATACATAAACATTTTTTACACTAGAATTTAATTAATAATTAATTAATTATTTCATTTGTTTTTGTTTTAAAAGTTAATTTAAAATTTAAAAAATTATTATCAAATATGAATAAATTCAAATTTCGTGTTAGGTCAAACTAATAGACTAACAAATTATACAATTCAAAATGGAAATTTCATTATTTATTATGACTGGTGTCAAACCAGGTTAAACTCTAATTATTCAAAGAAATATGAAAAAAAAAAATTTTTGTAAAATGATCTGTACTAGTCCGAATGTTTGTCCATTTCTTACCAAAAGTAATAAACATAGTTTGACATTGACACGCTTGGCAGCCAAACAAAAGTTAAAATAAAAACAGATGTTTGTTAATTGACAAACCTACATAACAAAAACTACATCAACTAATAAAAGTCTTAATTGTAAAAACAATAGTGACCTGTTAGTTTTATTGTTTTACAACACATTAAAGATATAGCATTTTTGATTATTTGACTTAAATTATTATTTTTCACATCATCAACTTAATTTTACAAATACATTTTTTATAATTTAATATTTACTCGGTGTTCTGACAAAGATCACCAATAGTTTCTTTTGTGACTAACACAAATTCACTATTGATGAATTTATAGCAGCTAAAGTTTGAAATAGTTAAAATAATGTGGGCGGAAACATCAAAGCAAAATTGAATATTATCAACTAAAAACAAAGATCATACTCACGTTTACAATCACACAGGTGTTTCATATTACAGAACTTAGAAACCTAATTTTTGCTAAATAAAAAATAGTAAAAATATTTTATATTAATAAAATAAACATAATAAAAAAACATTTCCAATAAATTTCTTATTAGATAAAATTAATAAAAAATATTTTGAATACGAATTTTTTCCATATTAAATTTTCAATAAAAGTATAAAACTGACATAATATTTGGTTGATGATCTGCCAACAGTTAAAAATAAATGTCATTAGTCTAATAACGTTTACACTTCACGCTATGTGCTAAATTAAACATTCATCATCAATTTTGCAAATATTAGCTTGCATATTTTGGTATCATATTTATTTAGATTTTAATCTTACAAAAAATATACTATAAATTAAATTAATCTTTATATTATCATTACATTTGCTTTTATAGTTTTATTTTTTTTTTTATATATATATATATAATTTTAGTTATTTGCAGATTCTGGTAGTTAAACTAGCAAGTGGCCAGTTAAAGGATTATAAACAAATAAATCAAACTCAATCAACACCTGTGTCGAATTTTTCAACCTATGAAAATAGAAAACTTTAAATATTATAAGTTTGGATAAAAGAGTTAGAGAAAATGTGAAAAAAGATTGTTTTTGCATCTGTTTTGAAAAAGTGAATAAAGAACCGTTACTAATTTTTTTAGCCAAAATTTTTTGACAAAAGTGTATTACAAAACTGTATTAATCCAGAAAAAAAAATTATTTCAAACTAATATAAACAATAATCTGAAACAATTTTTAATACTAAAAAAGTGTTAATTTATAATTAATCATCTTATTTGACAGAAGATGAACTTGAAATTAAAAAAAAAAGTTGGAACAAATACACATCAAATTTACACTCTAATCAAGTAGCTTTTTATTTTACTATTTTTTTTTTTTTGTAATTTTAGTTTACAATCAAGTACAATTAAGTTTAACTAAATTCTATTTAAACACATGATATATTTAATATATTTTACTATTGTTTTCATTTAAAGCAGTTTATTAGATTTTACCAACATAATTTATAAATTGTGATGTTTTATTTAAAGGTATACAATGCGTGTAAGCATGATGAAACAATTCGTGCGCAAAAATTAGAGTCTTCATAATAAACAGTGAGTAAATGCAGTATGGTCATAATAAATACAAAACCTTTAAACAAGTAAATAAAAGTCATAGCCAGTTGATACATAGCAAAATAAACGGATAAAATGTACTTAATTTTTCATAAGGTAAAAACCATTCAATTAACACACATTCAAAATAATTTTTAGTATATTCAACTTATTTTAAAACTCTTTAATTTTTTCGAGAATTAACACGAAAACAAACCTAAAAATTTAATAAAGTTAGCATCTAGTGGATAAATGTTAGCAAAAAAAAAAACTAATTGTAAAGTGTAAATGATTTGATTATATTGCATCAAGTTAATAACTAATTTAATAAACTTAATTTAACTTCAAATATTTATGAAACACTGTTAAAAATGACAAATATAAAAGTTAAAATGTCAAAATAAGAAAAAAAAATGTAACCAAATTTAAGCAAAATTACTTAAACTTTATTTTCAAAAAAAATAACTCTTTAGTATCTTATTTGTCCATTTTTATTTCTATTAAAAGTTTAATTTTTTTGAAAAAATTTGCAAAAAAAAAAAATTATTTTTTTTTAAAAAAAAGATGTTTTTTTTAAATAAATTATTTAAAGCTATATTAAAAAATAATTTCGTCTATTTATTCTTACTATTTTAATAGTAGTATGCAAATTAAGGCGTTTTATTGTCTAATTGAAATTTGATTATATTTATGCTTATTTAATAATTCAAACCAAAATTGATACAGTAATTTAATAGCAAAAATTTAACTGTTCATCAACTGTATTTAAATACAACTAGTGATAATTGTTAAAGAATCTAGTCAATTTTTTTTATTCTATTTTAATTAAATAAAATAATTTATTATAATGTTTAAAAATTAACAAATCAATGTATAAGTTTTCACTCATTTATTTTTAAAATTAAAATATTCATTACTATTTTTTTTTTTTTAATAACTTTATTATAATTTTTGGTTATGCAAAAAAAGAAAACAATGGTATTTTTTTATTTTACAAAAATAAATAAATAATTTTCACTACTGTAGTAAAAACAACACTATTTTGAATAAACTATTTTATTTTATATAAATTATTTTCATGATGACATGACATGATTCTGTTCACTTAAAAATCAAATTCAAAAATAAAAAAAATTGTTTTAAACAAGATTGAATTTAAAGCACTTTATTTCTGTATAGTAAATTTTAATAACTTTATTTTAATAAATTGTTAATAATTATTTTAATAAGAAAATTGCAAAAATTTATTATTTGTTTTCTATAGGTGATTCTATAGGTATTAAATTGTTTAATTTTTCGATTGTCTTAAATATTAAAAAATAATAAACTAAAATTAATTGTTTCTTTTTTTTATTATAATATCTCAGCTTTAACAATTTAATAAAACATAATATTAATTCACAAGTGATTTTACAATTTTATGAAATAATTAAAAAATAAATGTTTATAATTTTTTGATTTAAAAATGAATTTAAATAAAAAAAAAATATAAGTATAAAATTAAAATCAATTTTTAAAAAAGAGGTAATCTTTTGTTTATATATTTATAAATCTTTTTATTAATTTCTAAAATGTATGAATTTATTGAATATAATATTTAAAAAACTATTTTTTTTTCTCTTTATCTTTTAAATAAAATGGAAATTTTTAAAAACTAATAAAATGATATTTTTATGTTTAAAAATTTAACAAACTCAAAGTGTAATTTATATTTACACAAAAAAATATATCAATAAATTTGTTTTAAACATTGTATATCTTTTTCATTTTAATTTCTTTAAAATATAATCTTTATTTTATATAAATATATTTAAAATTAATGTAATCTAAATGATATTATAACAATGAGCTAATTTTTGTAATAGTTCATATAATTTCTTGAAAAAATGCTTGTTGCCCACGACCAATACTTCTTGCAGGCCGGAAAATGCAAATTTAATCTTGAAAATAGATTTGATAATTTAATTTGAAAATTACAGATTAAATATCAATAATGGGAAAACAAGAAAATACTTTGCACAAAAAAACCAAAAAGGTTTAATATGTTGAAAGGCAATTACATAAAAATTAAAAAGGTTGTTTTTGTTTTATGTCAAGCCTAAATGTCACTTATGTTATGAAAGTCATCTATTCATTTTGCTAAACAGAAAACAATAATTAAAAACTAAATATGAATTTAATAACTTATAAAATATGCTAAAATGTTGTGAAAAGCTATTTATGTACATTAGTTATACTGCACTATTAACTATTAAATTGGTCTCTGCTAGGATAGTCTTTGAATCTTTTTTAACTTCTAAGTCAAGAACGCGTATTTTTTTACTTAATACATTCAAAGTATTACGGATTTCATATTTTTCTTTTTCAGTTTTGACTGTTTTTAGTTTCATTAAAAGAATTTTTTGTTGTTGCATTGATAAACCTAAGATTTCCTGTCTTTTCTTTTGCAATTCAATTTTTTGCATTAATTTTTCCTTACTAGGCTGCATACTAGGTTTTGATACAATTGCTGGTGGACTAGTTACTGAACCGCTGTTATTTGGGGTAGTTATATTATTTGTGATTGATGTAGAAGACGTCCCATATTGTTTTTTCAATAAAGCAGGATTAAAAACTGGCTTAGGAGATACCACACCAAGCGATGCTAATTGATTAGGACCATTAGCAATTAAACTATTATTTAACAAATTATACACAATGTTGTCTTTAGGTGCGGCATTAATAGATTCATCAGTTTCAGATTTGCATAAACGTTTTTTAGCAGAATTTGTCTTTTCTGTACCTGTTAACTCGTTTAACTCTTCGTTCTTATCTTTATTTTGCAAGTTCGATTGACTATTATTATTAGTGCTACTATTTATATTTGTACTGTGCCAAAAAACTTTAATAAAACGATTATTTAATATTGCTTCTGTCGAGCGATATGCAGCTAAAGCTTCATTATTGCTTGAAAACTGTACAAGTGCCGCTTCTGCATCACCATCATAGCCCACATGTAAATTAGTTATTGTACCAAATTTGCTAAAATGTTCATTTAAATGAGATATAGTGTTTAAATTGGAAGGTATCTTTCTAACTTCTAAAGTAGTTTTTTCCTCTCCATTATTTGTAAAAGCTTGAACTGATCTGCGATTTTTAGCATTACTTAGCCTAAAGCCACCTCGGCCACGTCGACTAATATTTGCAATGCCTCTTTTAACATTTTTTGTCATTTCATTATTATTAATTGAATTATTTGTAGGGAAGACGTTTGTTTTACTTGAATCATGAGCTCTTAGATCTACAAGTTCTCTAGAACGTTTAGATGGAAAGTTGCTTGCCTGAACAGGTACATTATTAGATTTCATCTGGTCTTTTCCAGTAGGCCAGAATTTTTGAGAAGGTTGCGCCGTCAATTTATTAGTATATTTTGGCATTATTGAAATGTTAAAATTTCTTTTAGACTGAGCATCCATGGCTGGAGCTTCAGGATTATAAGGTTCGGCAATAGTTGAAGCAGTATTACAGAAATTATTTGGAGTAGGAAGTAGAGCGTTATTGACATTGCTTGCAGACAGACCTAAAGAAGCCGTATTCATTTGGTCAACTACAACTGGATCTTCTCCATGGTCGAATTGGCACAAAAGACCGCGCATACACAAGCCCTTTTCATCATAATCACGACATCTTTTGCGCGTTATATTTTGATTATTTTCTTTTAAATCAGTATTATTAGGAGATCTGAGGGCTGACTTTAATTTTTTGTTATCTCTGGGTTGGCTTTTGGATCTGGACCTCCTGGTTCGGCTTTTGTTAGGAGTCCTGCTTCTAGAAGAACTAGAACTTTGCTCGTTTTGAGAATCTCTGTATTCGTTTTTAAAACTTCCATGTTTTCTAGTGTTGTCTTTCAAAACTGAGCTTTTTTTTCTGTTGCGATCTTCGCTGCCTGAGTTTCTTGAAGAATCATTGACTTGATGGTTTGTGTCCAGGTTAGAACCGCTTCTACGTGGCTCGAATTCGCGAGGAGATCTTGACCTTGAGCGACTTTTTTTGTGATCGTGAATCTTGTCGCTCAAATCAAGACTGTTTTTTTGGCAATTTTCATTGTTTTTTAAGTAAGACTTGTTCGCAAGTACATTGAATAAAACATCAACAAATGGTTTTGTCTCTTTGGTTAAAAAAACTTCTAGACGATCAAGACATATGGTTTTGAGTTCGTCTTCTGGCATTTCCTTTTTGATCAGAGCCATGATGTACTTAGCCAGGGCCTGAGGGGCCGCGTCGCACCTGCAAACGAGAGCGGGATTAAAGAAAAGAAAGAGAACATAGAATTCTTACAATGGCTCGATGTAGTTAATCAGCCAGATGACCAAGGCGTCGGGATTTTCAATATACATGTCTGCAAAGGAGTAGAGACTTAGTGGACTCAAGTGCGACTGAGAAAAGAAACTAAGGAGCGAGCGGATCTTTATAGCGAGTAGGTGGCCTGCAAAGATATTTGGACTGTAGAAGATGGCAGAACAAGACAAGTATGACTCTAGCTGTTCTTAGGTGCTTAATGCAACTGTTCGATTGGTGTTCGCTAGAAATGGCTGGCCTGACTGGTGGAGGTCGTGTTGAATCCACAATCGGACTGGGACAGTCTGTGGTTAGCGAATGCAGTTTGCACAATTGCGAAATGTAAATAATGCAGAATATGCTGCTATTTCAACCAAACTTCGTGTGAATAGCTTTCAAATACAAGCTGCACGTTGACTAGCGCGGTTCAGCAGGCGTTTGTAGCTGTAGAGGTGCACCACAGAATTTCGACCACTTTCAGTCCTGTCACATCTTCTACTCAGTTTTGGCCATGGATTAGGGTAGGAAGTTAAGTCAGTGGCAAAGTATCAGCTTGCCTTAGACAGACCCAAAATTGGGTGGCATAACATTCATTCAGAACAATATTAATAAACCACGAAATTAGACTATAGTATTGAGAGGTAATATTAAGCCAAAACCATCAGCCACAATATCGAAGTACGAAATCGAAGTACGACATCGAGCTTTGATATCGAAACACACAGCATCGAGTTGTGCCATTGGATTACAAAATTGAACTACAACACTAAAACATATCATCTAGTTAGATGGTTAAACATAACATCCAATCATTACACAACATTGAATTATATTAGACCACAACAGTAGACCACACAGTAGACCACAACAGTAGATTACAACGGTAGATTACAACGGTAGACTACAACACTAGACTTCAACACTAGACTACAACACTAGACCACAACACTAGACCACAACACTAGACCACAACACTAGACCACAACACTAGACCACAACACTAGACCACAACACTAGACCACAACACTAGACCACAACACTAGACCACAACACTAGACCACAACACTAGACCACAACACTAGACCACAACACTAGACCACAACACTAGACCACAACACTAGACCACAATACTAGACCACAACACTAGACCACATTATTCAATTACATTTCAAACTTCAAAACCTAACAACATCGATTAATCCCTGAGCCACAATCGAAACCGAAATCGAACACATAGAACTAAAAGTGCAAAATCGAAAATACAAATGCGATCTGAGTGAATTGCCTCACACTTGAACTAGTTAAACTAGGTTCAAACTGCCGCATATATGTCTTTGTGTTGGTTTTTTGCATTTATAATCATTTATAATAGTTTAATATTGAAGGTAACCCAATCAAAGTGACCAAACAATTTCTAATATGTTAATTAATCCACTTTTTGCACATTCACATTTTGCCACTTTTGAACTCTACCGTTTCTAAATCTCAACATTTTATATTGATCACTTTCAACTTAAACAACCTTTACATCAAACAACCTTTAAATGAAAACATCTTTACATTAAACCGCCTTCAAATTAGACCACACTCAAATCAAACTACCTCAAATGTGATTCCCTGCAACTTGTACCACCTTTAAATTTAAACACTTTAAGATTGTGCATTTAACTTAACTATCTACGTATCAATGGCAGTAATAGTCACAACTGTTCGCTAACTTCATAGCTATTACTATTAACTTGCCTAAGATTTGCCCAAGATTTGCCCAAGATTTGCCCAATATTTGCTCAAGATTTACTTAAGATTTGCTCAAGATCACTTAAAATTGCATTTAAGATTCTTGTCAGTGGGCCTGTTTTGTTTGGGCTGTGAAACTGTTCTGCTTAATTGTGGCCTAAATTTGCGTCTAAGCAACGCGCCATTCAATTTTTAACGGTAAACCTGCTCTGTTCATAGATGGCGTGTTCGACAGAAAAACAAACGCGACGTTTGTAAACAAACTCACGTTCATTAAATTATGCGATCAGTTTAAAAAATGAATTTGTGATTTAAATTTACGAGAGTCAGTTTTAAGATCGTGTCCTTAAGACAATTAGTAGAAAAGTGAAAAGTGACCTGTGTCAAATATCGCTGTCCTTGTCCACAGATCTTACTGTGGCAAATCAAGCTGGTCGGCCACCTTCGCCGCATTAGGACAGGTATGCTGCCATTCTTTGTACACTGCTATTGATTTGTGCCCAACTCGTAAATCAAGTTTTGCATTTGTTTCAATGTTGTGCACTTGTTTTAACGCTTTGCACTTTTTTCAACGCTTTGCACTCTCTCTTCGTTTGCTACCTTCGTCTGTCTTTAAGTCGAGCCTCTATTTGTCAAAAGCTCACTCCACAAAGCAAGACATCACCTGCATTGTAATTAAGTCGCTAATTGACATTCAACATTTGGTCCACATGTTGCACTGTGTATCGTCAGGGTGAAAATTTAGGAAGAGCAAAAAGCAAAAATCTGCTCCGATAAGTTAAAGGCCAAGCTCAGTTCATTCGCAAAAGTGTGCAGGCTGATTTTAATATCGAACACAAGCGCAAATTGTGTCAAAACTAAGGTCGACCACTTGTTATTCAAACTGCGGTCAAACAAGCTTGCTGACATCACTGACGATTCACATTCATTATAAATGAAATTGCCTAATGCTTCTGAGAATAGCTTGAGAGTTACAAGTAGTTTGTATTTAAAATTTATCCGGAAATCGCTTAGGAAATCATTGAGAAAGCCACTGAGAAAGTTATTGAAAAAGTCGCTGAGAAAGTTATTGAAAAAATCATTGAAAAACAGCCTACATCTTTATTACTATTGGTACTATTCTATATGACCCTTTGCACGTTACTTTAAAGTACATTGAGCAAGCCTTATTAATGTTGTCGTTTTCCTGCTTTCCTACTTGCTTGCGTTCCTGCTCACTCATCAGCAGGACGTGTTTTCTTAAAGACTACATTTCAAAACATTGATTTTTAAAACTGTGACGTAAACACCTAATTTAAAGCTTAGTCAAAGCCTAGCTTAAGATAAATTTAAACTAAAGGCATGTTTCAAACTTGGTTTAAATGAATCCTTTGCAGGTCTGTTTTAAGAAAACCTTCAGATTAAGTTTTATATAAAAGTTTTGGCCAATTTATACTTGCTGCGCAATGTGTGGCTAAAACTAATGATCGACATTCAAAACAAACGCGAAAAAAAAACAACGCTTTTAAGCTAGTTTTGTTTAGACATTTGCTCAATCAGACAGGTTCAACCAGGTTTGATAGTGTGTTAGATTTTTTGACTATGACAGAATATAAATTTAATTATTGATTTTATTGATGTGAAGCTTTTATAATTAAAATGACCAGTGTTGTGCTGAGAAGTGCTGAAAGTGGTAGCGTCTAATTGGATAGTGTTAAAAAGGGCAATGTTAAGATGAATAGCGTTGAAAAGAGCAATGTTAATATGGGCACTGTTTTGATGGGCAGTGTTAAGGTTTTGTAAATTTAGGATCATGGGCAGTGCTAAGGTTTTGTAAAGTTAAGATGGGCAGAATTAAGTAAGAAGCGAGTTGAGTGAAAAGCGAATTGAATAAGTGTAAAATTGGGCAAGAGCAAAGTTGAAATTCCATTGAAATCGGCTTGCATTGAGAACGGCTTGCATTGAGGTCGGCTTGTTTTAAGATTGGCTTATTTTCAGACTGGCTCACTTTAAGACTGGCTCGCTTTAAAACTGACTCATTTTGAGATTGGCTCACTTAAAGATTGACTTTATTTAAGATCGGCTAACTTAAGATCGGCGGGCGTTTCGACTTTTAGTTATTTCGAACGCACATCAAGCTTTGGCCGATGAAAGCGCGCAAGTACGGCTGACAAGTGCAACCTTTAGCCGTCTGACCAGCTCTTAAGTGAAGCGAAGATGGTGGTGCTTTTTTTTGTGGATCATTTACCAATCATTTTTGCACTTTTGTTAATCCGATAATTTGTAGGTTTACCAAAAGCAAAGAATTTGACTAATCCATTGTATAATCTGTAGAATTGTCTGATTTTAGAAAGTTATCTACTGCTTAGAATCATCTACTGTAAGAATTATTTGCTGCTTAGGGTTATCTTTTGCTGAAGTTGTTTACTGATCACAAATGTCCTCTGTCTAATCTGTCAATTTAAGTTAATTGGTCTAATTAGCAGGTTGTTCAATTAACAGAGTTGTCCAAAAGAGCAGAACTGCCCATAAGAGCAGAACTGCCCATAAGAGCAGAACTGTTCATATGAACAGAGATGTCCATATGAGCAGAACTGTTCATAAAAATAGAGCTGTTCATAAGAGTAAAGTCGTTCATAAGAATAGAGTTGTTCATAAGAGTAGAGTTGTCCACAAGAGTTGATTAGTCTACAAGAATAGATTAGTTTACAAGAATACATTAGTATACAAGAGTAAACTTGTTCACAAAAGTAAACTTGTGCACAAGAATAGACTTGTCCACAAGAGTAGACTTGTCCACAAGAGTAGACTTGTCCACAAAAGTAGACTTGTCCACAAGAGTAGACTTGTCTACGAAAGCAGATCTGTCATGAGGGCAGAGTTGTTGAATAGTGGATCACTTTATTTGGTGCATTTCTTCTTGGCTTTTCAAACGGAAGTATAGATGTAGTGTGCTTGCATCTGAAGACAGTGCTTAGTTTAAGAAAGTGTTTAAGGAGACGCCAATGGCGGCTTTTGCTTGAAATTGTGTGGCTCCTGCTTATTTATGTTTTGTCTACTATAATTAATGATTTTCAATTTCTAATTCATTCCCACTTGGACCAGGCTCTGACATCGATGTTCTTGTTTTGTGTCCCCTGTTGTCGCGTCAATATTGGAACTATGCCCATGCTGTAACTGGTACAAACTGAACCTTGAAAGTGGCTGTAGGAAGTGGCAGCCAAACCTGACAAGTGAGCTCCAGAACAGTTCAAACTGAGAACGGTTAAACCTGAGAACAGTTCAAGTGTTGGAGCCGCAATAATCGGGCCAAAATGTTGGAGAAAAGTGTGTGCAAATACTGGGTGAACTACCAGCAAAGGGCAGAAATCCAGTATCCTCTCAGCACCATAGGCCATCGCGATTTGCTGTATCGAAACTTGTTTGATGCGATTAAACTTCGAAGAGAGTTCACCTATGACTATGAAGAACAACAGCAACGAAGATTAAATAACGGAAGTGGTCCTTACCACGGTCCCATTTACAATCTGGCCTTCAGTAACGACGGCTCGCTGTTGTTTGCCGCCACCGAAAACAAGTCTTTGCTCATGTTCGACTCGCTCAACCACAAACTCATCAAGCAACTGAGTTACGTGCATGAAGACAGTATTACCAATATCAAGTTTCTTGACGCCAGAACTTTTGCCACCTGTTCTGACGATCGGAACGTGGCCCTGTGGGATTTACGCAACTTAAAGAACAAGTTACGCATCTTACGTGGGCACACCCATTGGGTGAAAAACATCGAGTATGACCCCACTTTGGGCTATCTGGTTACGGCCAGTTTTGACGGATATGTGAATATGTGGGACATAAATAAGTACGACTCCGAAAGCATGAGCTCTTCATCCAGTTTGGTGGATTCCAGCTATCAGTTAGAAGGCGGATTCGTTCGGCGAAGGTTGGTCTTGTGTTTTGATTTGCGACAGCTTTCTTATTCTTACTCTTTCTTCTCATTTCACCTCCAATGCTTCTCTTTCTTAAGCATGAACGACTGTCCCTACAAGAAAATTTTGTCTCTGTCTTGCTTGCTCAGAATGAGATTGACAAATGACTACTCTAAAATGATTGTCTGCACATCTGAAGGATACATGCTGGTTATACACGACCTCAATTTATTGACTCTAGCTGATGATCTTAAAGAGTTTCAATCCGACTTATATCGTCTCATGCAAAAAGGCCACAGTTCTGGTTTTGACTTTGGCTCTTGGCTTAATCCCTTGTTTTGTGCCCAACGCAATAGGGTGGAACTTATTTCTGATTTTCCGGTGGAAAATGAAGCTCATTCCATCAACAGTCTAGAAGTGCATCCTTACAACTGGTCTGTGTTGAGTCGCAATTTATCTCGGGATGAAAATTCAGAATGGACCTGTGTACATAACATACAAAGTTATGAAAGATGCCATGAAATGATGAGCATCGAAACTCCTAAAGAGAACATTTTCTTGCCACATGCCATGTTTCGAAGAGAGCTAGCTCAACATCCAGAAGAGAATGTAAACCACATTGAAGGTAAACTTTTTTATCTTGAAACTTTTTCTTTCTAATTAAAATTGTTTTGCTTATCTACTTTTTCTAGTGGAAAGTGATGAAGATTCCTCTATTCAGCGAAATTTGCAACATTCCAGTTCTTACGTTATGGACGGTAATCATAATGAGTTGTCTAATTTAAATCATATGCAAAGTTCTTCTGATGTTCATGTCAGTCCTCTGATTATAATTAGCGCAAGAACTCTGAACAGACGGGCTCATGCTACTCTTTTAAATCCAAACACTTCGTACAGACCGATTAAACCGGGCAGTGTACCTCCTAAAATTTATCGCAATTTACCTCGAATGACCAATTATTTAGAAGAATTGAATGTGTGTCGAAGATATATAAAAGATCAGTGTTTTTCTTCTTGTGGCCGAGTAATCTGTTCTCCGTACGAGTTTGGCTTTAGATTGTTGAGTTTTAACGAAAACTGTTCTGAAATGTTTGACTTGATGTATGATAACCAGAAAAAACCTCCACAAAAACTTTTTGAATTTAAAAGAATTTTGTGCCATCCTAATTTTGTAATCACAACCAAATTTTCGCCCACCCATTGTCTCATCGCATCTGGTTGTCTTTCTGGAAGAGTTAATTTTTACCAACCCGTATTATAAAAACGACGAATTTGTAAATAATTAGGTGTATAAATATATTAGGTTTATCGTAAAATGGACGGTGATTAGCAGCGTTTTAGCTGATTGGTCGTCATTGGCTCATGTTTAGGATTTAAAGTGATTTATTTAGTAAAACAATCTGACTTATTGACAAAATTCTCATTTGTACATTTGGATTAAATTGAATTGCGTTAATTAGATTATATTTTAACTGGCCATTTGATTGGTCATTTTTTGTGGCATTAGGCATTTGCGTTAAAAGAAGGCATTCTGATGTTTTATATATTAGTTTATTGATTTAGGTTTACATTAGAGCTGGATTTTGACGCATTTTTATTTAACATTAATAGGTTATTATTGAATGAAACAAACAAACATATTTTGCGTTAATTTAATTGATAATTTTCTTAATAAATGTATTTTAAAATTTGAAATTTGAAAATTTAGAATGAGAAAATGATGTAAGAGTTTGCGGTTTTGTTAGATTGTTTAGGTTTGAGGTTTAGGGTTTTGGGTTTGGGTTAAATTTGGCGCGTACGGAAGGTTTAAGTTTGGAAAGTGGAGGAGGCAAAAGTCGGAGAAAAGTTAAAGGAAAGGTAAAGAGAAGTTGAAAAGTTAAAGGGAAGTTAAAGGGAAGTTAAAGGGAAGTTAAAGGGAAGTTAAAAAAAGTTGAAGAAAATTTGAGAAAAATTGAAGAAACCTAAGAGAAAAGCGAAGAAAAACAAAGATGGAGTAAGAAGAGATGTAAGATGAAGAAAAGGATGAGCGGGCAGCCGAATAACAGCGCGGAATTCGTGCAAATAGTCTTAGTTTAATTTGTCGAGCAGGACAGCTTTGCTAGTGCGAAAACCAGCGCCGTTTCACATAAGCGAAAAAGCCGCTTTTTCAAAGAGGGCGCCCATTCGATATTATTTTTAAAAAAAATTTTCTTTGTCTAAAATTCTCAAGGCTAAAATTTCTACCTTTTTTTGGATTTATATATGGATTTAAGGTAAAGACTTTTGCGATCTTAATTTGAACTCGATTTGGTCGAAATTAGCGCATCAGACGAGTGACCAGCCAAGGTCGGAGTGGTGACCAAGTGCAACGTGTGTATCAAGTGGACATGTGCTTGCAAGTGATTGCACGCACTTCTTATACGTGTATGTGAATTGCGACTGCATTTTAGTGTTCAGGTGTGGATCGTGAGAAAACCACAGGTGAACCAGCAGGATTAGATCTTAGAAGCGTTAAGAAACCGAACAAGTGGACAGATGGAATCCTGATTGCTGTTTATAGTCAGAAAAAAGCTTGTGTCCGGAACAAAGCTGGCGTACGAAGGATACGCAGATTGACCGAACTTGCAAGACTGGATCACGCAGACTGAGTTGCCGGCACCGATTTATTAATTGAGTCACTTGAATTAGCCAGCCAGATTAGCGAGCAAGATTGGTGAGCCAGATCGGTGAGCCAGTTTGGTTAGCTAGACTGTTAAGCAGTTAGATTAGCCAGTTAGGCTAGCCTGCTAGATTAACCAGCTTGGTTAACTAGCTCGGTTAACCAGCTAGCTTTAACCCGCTAGATGTTTGCAAGACATGAGCTAGATGTTTGCAAGACATGAGCTACATGTTTGCAAGACATAAGCTACATGTTTGCAAGACATGAGCTACATGTTTGCAAGACATGAGCTACATGTTTGTAAGACATGAGCTACATGTTTGTAAAACATGAGCTACATATTTGCTAGACAATGGCTACATATTTGCTAGACAATGGCTACATATTGTTAGACACCAGCTATATTTTTTGGATACCTGCTACATCTCTAGCCAGATTACCATTAGATCACCAACCAGATAAGCCAACTGAATTAACAGTTAACGAGCAGGGTGGCTGAACTCGGTGCCAAGCTAAAGTTGCCGAGTGCTGCTTGCAAAGGTACTGCTAACTGGTAGAAACTTAGCTGCCAGTTAAGGTGTTTGGGCTGCTAATAAGGTGCTGCCTAAGATGTTGGCTAAGGTGCTCATTATGAATAGGCTGCCAATGTGGTGGGCGCAATTGAGTCAGCTGATCCTCCGGCGGCTGGTCAAGGCTTGTTGCGCCAGAGCCGCATCCTTTCCGCCTGGTCCGTGTTCATGCGTGTTGTGATGTGCAATCTGAAGATAATACAATATCTCTTCAATCTTGAATGCGAGCTATGTGTGGAGAGCATTTCGCCAACCGCCATTTGTATCCACATTTTTGCACACATTCGCCACTTTCATGTTTGCACTTGAACATGCATCGCTTCTGCCCAACTGTTCGTATTGCCAGTTCCAGTCCTGCTTTCTTTGTGCTTGTGTCTGTCTGTTTGTCTGTGTATGTGTGTGTATGTGCCTATCAGTGTCTGCTATCTTGTCTATTTTGACACCATCACCTTTGTCTGGTCCAAAACCAGTCTAGAGCCGGTCTAAGGCGAGCACATGTACACACGGCTTTACTCACTCTCATATTCATTCCACATACGCACGGACACACTTCTAACTTTGTCCACTTTATCAGCTCCGTCTTTTTAAAACTACTTTCCAGACCACTTTCAGGTCACTAGCTAGGCCACTAGCTAGGCACTAGCAGGTTCCCAAACATTTTCCTACTCCGATTATTGCTTGAGTCACTTTCTCAATCAACACTTCCTAAGTCGCTTTCTAGATCCCTTTCTAGCTCATTCTTTAAATCAATTTCCGCACCACTCTTTACATCAACTCTCCATCAATTATTTACATAATTAATATTAAACCACTTTCAAAACCATTGTTTAAGCTAATATTTCTTCCGATTCTTTTTCAATAATTATCATTCCAATCATCTTTTCTCCTTTATTTTTTGCTTCTATTAATTCTTCTACTTTCCACAGGTTTCGCCGCTCTTGTAAATAGTCCTCTCACCTCTTTCTGGATATTCAAATCTACATTGTATATACATATATATAATACCATTTAGTACTTTCCTAGCATTGATTGGTTGTATTTGGCCACGTTTTTCGCTTTCTTAATCGCGTCGTGGTTGCATCTGAATTCGCTAATCAGCCAGGCCACACTGTTTTCTTGGTGAACTGCATCTTGCCAGCGAATCCATCAAATAGTAACACAATATTTATTCAACATTTTCTTCCACATTGGTGAGCAACAGCATATTCAGCCATCAATATGACAAAGAATCTTGCTGTTAAATCAGGCTCTGGCGGTTCTAAACCGACCGCCACCAAGTCTTCTAACAAAAAGGCCAATTCAGTTGCAAATTCAAATACTAACCCCACACACAATGAACCTGCTACTTCAGTTGTTCAAAAAGCACATCTTGATTCAAAAATGGTGAGTTTTTTCACTTTTATTTTTTTGCTTTTATTAATAATTTAATTATACATTTGTATTTATTTATTTATTATTCACAGCTGACACCAGAACAGAAAAGGGTGGCCAGTTTAATGAACGACAAGTTCGATGTGAGTGACGTTGAGAAAAAAATAAATAAAATTATGGAATTAACTGGAGCTTCAAAGGATAAAGCGATTGTGGCACTTCATGACTGTGCAAATGAGCTTGACAAAGCCATAGATATGATTCTAGAAGGTGATTCTATCAACGAATCAGAATGGAAAAGCCAAGCTAGAAAGAAAAAATCCAAATCAACAACAGCCAATAATGAAAGTTCAGATGGTCGTGTAAATAACAGTGATCAACGACGTTCACAATTGTCCAAAAGTAGAAGTGGAACACAATCAGAAAAGCGAAGCAGATTGTCCGGAGAGAAAGGTAGCAAAGAGAAAAATGCGCCTAGAGAAAGATCTGGCAGACGAGATACGTGGAAAGCTAAAGAAAACGAGGATTCAAATGTGACTGAAGATACCAGTGCTCATCAAATCAGTCTAGACTCGGATAAAAGCAACCAGAGAAGGGCAAACGATGGCAAAAGACAGAGAGCAAATGACTCACAAAACAGACCAAGAACAGAGCGACCAAGAGGGGAGTACAGGAGCAGAAACACAGAAAGATTTGGCCAAGGTGGAGATCGCAATACAAACAGTTCACGTGGCCCACGTACTTATCAGAACAAAAACTTTAAGAATTCAGGCTTTCCAAATTCAATAGACACATGGACCAATGTAACAGCAGACGCAAATAACGCAAACACGACTAGCAGCGATTTTGCACCAATGACTGTAGGTAACTGGTCGGACATTGTAGCCAATGAAGAGATCAGTGATGACGATTGGTCTAACAAGAAAATGGACAAGAATGTATTCTCGGCTGTTAAGCAAGATAGTGATGATGATTGGGCATCGTGCAAACCTGATAAGAAACTGTTTTCCGCCACTAATGAGGAACTGAGTGAAAGCGAAGACTGGGCATTAACTCGCATGCAAACTAAAGTGTTTACCGCATCTAAAAAGACAAAGTCGAATGAAGAGCCCAAACTTCCTAACCTGGCCAGCATTGTGAGCGGAGTAAAACCTGCCCAGGCCACTGTTCTACCTCAGAACCCATCCAAGACCGGCCAGGTGAAAAAAGGCTCGGCTAGTGCCCTGTCTGACATTGGTCAAATCGCCAATCCCAGCTCTACAACTCACAATGCGGACAGCCAGAAGACTTCCCCTGCGACCAGCTTGCAGGACAAGCAGCCTGCCGGCAACAGAATCGACATCAACAAACTGTTGAGTTCTTTCCAAAACGTAAACATGATGGACCAAAGAATCGCCAAACTGATTCTAGATAATATCAATTTAGACACCATTCCCAAGCGAGGCACCTTGGCCTGCATTGTGTTCATGAACTTGCACGACCGAATCAAGGAGTTGGAACAACAAGACGCCACTCCCGAACAAATTGTCGAATACATAAACCAGTATTTTGCCAAAATCGACATTTCAGAATGTAACAACATCAAAGTTAATGACAGAGATTTTGCACTGTCCAGCCAAAAACCACCAGCACCGCAATCACAACAACAGCAACATGCTCAGCCGGTGTTTTTGCGAATGCCTCCTCAACACATGAAGTATCTGCAATATCAAAGACAAGTGGTACGTCGACAGACCAAAATACCGGAAATTGCGGTGGAAATGCCTAGATCGGACCCCATTTCGTCGCTGAACGTGCAATTCGGTGCACTGGACTTTGCCAACACCGATGCTTATCTTAATTCCGACAACAATTCTAGCAATTTTCATAACCAAATCATCAACTCGAAACAGGGCAAGTCACTTGTACAGAATCAAACGGCCAGCAGCTTGAATAGCACCTCACTATTGAACACGATCACCGAAGACAGTTATCGTAGTCAGGCCAGTGTGGACCAATCAAGTGACAAACAGTCCAACCCAAGCACTTCTGCCAAGGAAATGGTTTTGCAAAATATTAATCAGCAAATTACCAGCAACGTGTTGGAACGAGGCAAGACCAATTCGGCCAGTGGTTATAACAAGTCCGCTCTTTACAACCAGCAGCATTCGGAAAGCATGAACACTTATAAGAACAGCTATTCTGGCTCTAATCATGGACATATTGCTTATCCATCCAATTATGGAGCAGAGAGCAGCAGCAACTATGGCTATAGTTCTTCTTCAAATCAACCTGACTATTCGGTGGGCAATTATGCTGGTTACGGATCCAATTCTAGCACACAGAATAACCATACCAATCAAACAGGCAGTTCGGTCACCAATCAGACCACTAATTCAAGCACCAACGTCACCCAAACTTCTGCCTCTGGACAGAAGATCAATCTTAAAGATTTAGAAGCGTCTTCAAATGCGGCCAGTAACAACGCCAATATAAGTACTACGTCTTCTGCTTTAGGACTTGTGTCCAATTCAACAGTGACCACAAACGTGTTGAAGAATTCACTAACTGCCACAGGCAAGAACAATGTTCAGCAACCTGCTGGAGTGGCAGCCCCGAATGTGGCTCCTTTGCTGGGCACACCTCAATACATTATGTCCCAGCCAAGTTTGTCCAGTTTCTATCCAATTTACGATGTGTCGATGGGAGCCGGAAGAGAGCATAATTTCGCATTTAATCCAAATACTGCGGACGTGAAATACAGTAGAGCAGATGCAAACGATGCAATTAGCGTGCAATCCACTCAGGCAGCTGTCACACAGACGCCCAATCACCAGATATTTAGCCAGTTTCCCCCACATTATGGCTTTTTTTATACAGGAGTCAATATGATGACACAAGGTCTTTATCAGACGGCACCTCCGTTTTTACCTGTGCCGCCCAACCCAGGCCCACCATCGGCCAATAACCATGCCGGTTCTAATTCATCTGGTTTTCCTAAAGGGCAGTCTCAGGCTGGTTACAGTTCACATTCTGGATATTCTTCTGGCTATGATCAGTTGTCTGCAGCTGCTGCACAGATGCCCAGTCAACAAGATTACAGTAAGCAAAGCTATTCTGGAGCATCAAGTTCGGCTGGCCAGCAACAACAGCAGCAGCAACAACAGCAGCAACAAGGAAAACCGATTTCCAGTGGCGGAGCAAGTGATTTAGGTAGCGGCAACATGTATGCAAAAAGCCATGCTCAGTTAGCTAAGGTAAGTGTTTAGACAATGTCTCAAGTTTATATAACAATATTTATATAATCGAATCATTCTGCTTTTTTTCAGAACTATGACAAGCCCAGTTTTCAGACTGGTACTCCGCCACCGTTTAATATTGTGAATGCAGTTGCTCAAGCTGCAGCTTTAGGCTATAATCCGAATCAGTATATACCGATGTTGCAGTCACAGCCGAATCCATCGATGTTGCATCATTCGCTTCAAAATGATGCTGCACAGTCTGTAGGCAATTCAGGGGCAAGCGGCTCTCAAAGAACTTTATCACAATCTCAAAAAAATTCTGCTCCTAAACCTAATACCTATTACAACTGGTCATGAGCAATTCGTATTGGGATTTCAACTGGTTTTAAGCTGACCGATGCGTTTGACTTGAAACTCATGTAAAATACAAACCACACACACATATTATATAAAATTAAAAAACATAGGACAACATAAGATTTGCACATTCAATTTAAAATACACACAACCACACATAGATACACATAGATACACGTAAATAAATAATTAAATAATTATACACATGCAAATACACACATAGAGATGCACATGAACAAATCAAATCACTAAGACAAGTCACATACGCTCATATTTTCTATTTTGGATCACTTTTGCAAGTGATTGGCTAAATTTAAAACTGTGTTTTATGGCTTTAGAAATTTTCACCTACATGTATGTGGTTTACAATGATCAGAGAATCGAATCAATGCGAGTTACATATATGTATATGTGTATTTTATATTTATATATTTTAATTGCACATAATTAACGCATGTAAATTTGGGACGTATGTGTGTGTTGTGTCTGGAGAGCTAAATATTTTCTTGTATTAATATTTCAATAATATTTAAGCTATTAGTTTGTGATTTAAGAAAATAAATTTTGTTTTGTAAAAAAAGAAAAGTAAAAATTATTAATAATTATTATTTCAAAATTTAATGCCGTCAAGCTAATTATGAGTTATTTAAGCAGGTACAAAATAAAAACAAGACAAAATGAGATATGTATGAACAAACTGAAACATGACCGGAATGGATGTTAATTCTACAAAGAAATAAATTGAACTGTCAATTTGTGAAATTTTACAAATTATGAATTTGTGTTTTGAATAGTGAATTTAAATTTGCATAGAGATAAGCAATTCGCGTGAGCAAAGAGTGATCCAGCTTGAAAACGCGTTCACAATAAAAATCGTCAATAATGGCTTCTCAATGCTGGAATAACGTCTTAATTTTTTTGTAAGAAAATTAAATTATTGCATTTGTGAATTCATATTTGTTGTAGCCATTAAGCGCGCAATTGGGTCGACAAATTCGCCGAACAAAGCAAGTGACTTGGCATTGATATGCATTAACTGTGAATTGGTTTTGTCACAGTTATTTGAATAAATATGAAACTGCGGCTTGTCTATATTGATTTGTACAAAGTTTAATGTTCAAAACTAAAATAACTGACCTTGGAAAATTAAGTTTCATTTTAATCTTATCTTCAAATAAAACGCTTTATTGTTTTTATCTTAAACTTGAAATCCACTTTAATTTAACTTGTCACCGCTAGCCAAAACCACCGATCAGATTCACGCACAAAGTTGATCAGTTTTGGAGTTCAGAGTAGTTAAATGATTGATTTTCAATTAACTTAATTGATCAACAGTGCGAAGGAAGATTGCAGTGTTAAATGAACTTAGAATGCATTTGACAGGTTAGAAGAAGTTTTTTTCCAGTGGAAACAAAGTTTGAATTGTGCGGTATGATATTAAGGAAGAGAGAAACTAGGGGAAGCAATGTGCTAAAGTTGGAAATATGTTACAGTTGGCGTACTCGTGACTGAAAGCGTCTTGTAGAGAGTTTAAGAAAAGAAGGCAGCATGTGGAGAGTAAGATGGAATGGGCACAGTATTGATACATAAGAAATAAGATCCGCAACCAGCAAAAGACAAAGACAATTGCACACGTATGCAGTACAAGGTAAGCTGGCAGCTGATGTTTTGTATGTGGCAGGTGTGCAAGTGTAAACGTGTTTTCCATCAGATCAGTGGATTGAGTTTTAAGCCAATCCCGCCAAGATCCTACTCTACATTAGCTTATTTAAACACACAACCCCGTCGCTAGCCAGATTGCGGTAGCAGGAGGATCCAAACTTAGCTTCAGAGCTTACTACCGATTGCAAACTCAGTTTGCCATTAGGTTTTCTTCAGTTAACATCTTTGCTCTTTCTCTTTGCTTGTGGTGTAAAACTTGTGTTACTCAGTTTGTAAGTTACCCATCTAAACCATATTTTCATGTATAACGATTTCATTTTTAAGTCAGTTCAAAATTTCATTTTTAAGCCAGTTCAAAATTTCATTTTTAAGTCAGTTCAAATACTCACACTTACGAAGTTTATGTGTTTTGTGTAGTTTGTTCATTTAGTTCATCTTGTTTTGTCTTGTTAAGACAAAACTATGTCTTAGTACTATGTTGGTACATTTTTTTAAATTTTCTTCATTTCTTTTTGCTTCTTCCACTCTTATTCTGGCATCTGTTTCACTATTTGTCTCGGTTTTACCCTTCCACTGGCAGCCAACTCACGTAAAACTGCTTTTATTCTTTACTTACTTTTCCTTATATTGGTAAAAACAATTTTCCGTCCATATTTCCTCTTTTCAATTGCTATTTGTTCAATGTCACCTCTATCTACCAAGTTGAGCTTATTTTCTTACCCAAATGCAAACTCATCGTTTAGGCTTTTCAAAAATATTAAAAAAACAATTTTAAAATAGTAGCTTATCGCTTGTACATAAACAATATTCTTGCGTTTGTTTAATTGATTAAATCATTGTCTACACTTGTTTATCTTAAATTTAGTCAAGTCGGCTTTTTTCTTGTTAAGTATACAGTTTTACTTTGATGATAATTATTATTTTACCTGTTTGAAATCAAAGATCGGTTGCAATGCTTATTTTAAAAAAGTTGCTTTTTAAAGGAAAACTTTAAGCAACACAATTTAACTAGTTGATTTACAGGTTGCCAACTTAGATAAGAAATTTTATTTGACAAATTTTGATTCAACAAATTTTGATTCAACAAATTTTGATTCAACAAAATTTGATTCAACAAATTTTGACTCAACAAATTTTGACTCAACAAATTTTGATTCAACAAATTTGGATTCAACAAATCGTCATTGCAAACGTTTGGCTTGTGTAAATTGATTTAAATTTAATTTAAGCTAATTTAGATTGAACTGAAATTTGTGCAACTAAATTTAGAAAGATTTAAACACATCAACAACTTTAGATTCAATTTCAGATTTTAATTGTGTAGAGAACTTTTGAAAATCCAGTTTTTTTGAATCTAGTTTAAATCTGGTACTTTGAAAAAGTAGTTTAATTTAAACAAAGTCTAGCTTTTGAGTTTATATTTAAGTTTGCATTTTAGGTTTACAATTTGAGAGTGCGTATTTAGCTTGTCTGTTTTTAACCTGTTCAAGTCAATGTTTTAGGTCAATCTGATGAATAGTTTGCACGGTTTGATGATTGTATCAAAGCGGACCGAAATTGGGCCGACAACCTGTCGTTGGTTAAACTCAAACAGTGTGTTTGGTTAAAGTATGTACAAATATCGGGTTTTTAGATAATGGCAAATACCAGATTAGAGATTATCAGAGAAAGATCAGAGAGATTGAAGAAAAGTTAGAAATTAGGATTTGTTAAAGACAAAAAAAATTACAATTGTATCAACACTTGTTTTGTTAGTTTATGTTAGATAATCAGCTATTCAAAAAAGTTTGTTACAAATTGATACTTTGTGTAAACGTGAAACGAAAGAAGGCGCACTTGGTTCTACTGCAGTTAGTCCATTTGGTGCTAGTTGCTTGGTAACCAAAACTGAAATTCGAGGTCGAACAGCTTTTGACGCACATTTTGATCTGTTGGTATACTTGTGGCCTGGTCTGATTCAACCATGACTGGGTTTGGTTTTATAAAAGAACCGTTAGAACAGAAAAACTAACTTAAACTAATTTGAATTTACTTAGATTAGCTTAGATTAGCTTAGATTAGCTTATTTTAGCTTAGATTAGCTTAGGTTAGCTTAGATTAGCTTAGATTAGCTTAGATTGGTTTAGACTAACTTAGATTAGTTTAGACTAACTTAGATTAGTTCAGACTAACTTAAACTAACTGAAAATAAGCAAAACAATTAAACCGAAACAATAAAACGATTATAACCAATGGTGCAACCATTGACATAAAGTTTCGATTGACCAATTTTGTGCACTGGCATTTGGCCTCAGATTAATCTATTGGTACATTGTTGTTTGAATGGGACGATTTCATTAGCTTATTAATAGTTTGTTGCCTGGCGATGATCATTTATTTAAATGGATTAATAAAAAATTAATTTTATTGAAAAACTTTAAAACTGCAGTGAAGTTATGCTTGAATCGGCCACTTGCCGTTTTCTTTTTTTCCTTTTCAAACTTGTGTCAAAAAGATCAAGTTTAGTATTTGATTACCGATTTGCAGTGGAATATAGTTTGGCTACAGTGGTTAGTCAATCGAGTTTAATTGCGTTGTCAAATTATTTGCAAAATTAATAAGCCTTTTTGACCAATGACCACTGTATTATTGGTATGTTTATTACGCATTTAAAGCTGTAATAAATATTAAGTATATTTCATCATTGTCGTTGTTTTGCCTTTTCTTCGTGTGTATGCGAGTCCAAAATGACTGATGCAGTCTTTTTCTTAGCCAATGACTCATATCTTAGTTGATTAATATATATGTTCGTCAACGGTGTTAACCAATTTGCATTTTGTGCAACGTTACACGGGTAAACTGTGCAAGTTTGCTATACAGCCCGGCCTGGCTTTTAGGCTGTGCGACGTGCATTATGGAGACTGGGCCATGCATATTTAAGATATGTAAATGAACAATTAAAGTGAAGAAGGCATGCTACTAAGTAGCAAATAGCTTAGATGA
The DNA here is from genome assembly GCA_025170145.1 of Pyemotes zhonghuajia. NCBI lineage: Eukaryota > Metazoa > Arthropoda > Arachnida > Trombidiformes > Pyemotidae > Pyemotes > Pyemotes zhonghuajia. The sequence goes on from CM045845.1 coordinate 12,326,829, forward strand.
GCGTTGTGAATTTGTTTTCTACTTAAACGAGTAAGAAAAAGTGATTCACGTTTGTATCATTTTTGCAAGCCTTTATTTAAGCACATGTTTTCGAACTTGAGCCAGCAATATGGGCGAAATTTGAAAAGGCATGAGTAAAGCGCAATTTTAAGATGATGATGCAAGCATGTGTAGAGAAAATGACTGTTAGGACTGTTAGATGTAAAAAACAGGATGGGTGGTATAGTGTGGTTTAAGTTTAAGATAGATGGTTTTGGAATGTTGGGGTTTGGATTTAAGATTTGGGCTTAGGGTTCGGATGTCACTTAGGGTTCGGATGTCACTTAGGGTTCGGATGTCAGCTTCGGGCTTAAGGTTCGGGCTTAAGGTCTAGGCCGGAGATAAGATGTTGCACTTAAGTGTTGAGACAATGACTGAGCAGCTGAACAGTGGCCATGCAGCCAGCCCGATTCAACTGACCTGGCCCGACTGCGCAAGTTCAACTCTGACGCGCACTCATGTTTGCGCAGCGCGTTTTACTTCGCTATTCATTGTGTGAGCTGTGGCTTGCAAACAACCTGTTCAAACTGAAAGTATATAGTCTGAAAGTATATAGTCTGAAAGTATATAGCCTCAAATATATAGCCGTAATGTGTATTGCGTTTGGCTCTATATACTCGTGTCTGGCTCAACGTGCTTCTATAATAGCTGCCTGTGCGTGGGTCTATATAGTTCAGTTTCCGAACTGTGGTTTGAACTGCTTGTTCCTGCTATATAGCGAAAACGAATCGCGCACTAGGCTACAGTCGCGAATAATAGAAGCGAAAAGTACACACAAAATTTGCAAATCATAAACAGTTTGTTTTGATTGTGATTATTTACTCTGGCTTTGTGTTCCAGCTCTAACCAGCTTTAATTATTTCCACTAGTTTCAACCAGTCGCAACCAGCAACAACCAGTTCCAACAGTTCTAACTGCAGCATCACGCACTGTGCAAACTCATCCAAGTCAGTCCAACATCTTAACCACACACTCATACAATGGAGGATTTCAAGGAAGAAGCCCAAACCACCACTGTAATATGATTTAATCAGCTTTAATTAGTTAATCCAACTCGATCAGTAAAGCAGCTCTTTCACCAGTTCCCACTAACCCGTCTTTTCTCTATGACCTAACTGGATCAACTTGCTTTGGCCATTCTGTTCCTTTGGCCATTGCAGCCATCTTTGCAGCCATTTTTCCTTGCCATTGTTTCACCCACTTTTTCAACCACTCTTTTTTCCTACCTTTTCTCTCTACTATCTATTCCTCTTTTGGCCGTTTCTTTGTTTTACCTTCTTCTCATTCTCTCCGAGCTGCTGCTAATTTCAATTCATTTCACTTACCAAACTGATTGTAACTTATTTTTCCATTTTTTCCTTTCTCATTTCTTAAATCAACTGCTTCCATTGCCAAATCTGTTCCTCTTCACGCCCCGTCCGTTATATTTTCGCACGCACTCCACTGGCTTTCAAACAGGAGGTGGTCAACCCATGGAGAGTAAAACTACAACCATACAAGTATCTCATTCCCAACTTGGATGCATTCTTGACCTGGTCCAAGCCTTATTATCCAATTTTGATTGTCAGCTATGTCTTGGCAGTTCACTTGTAAGCATTTATCTTTGTTTATTTCTCTTTCCACTATCTATTATTTATTACTGTTTACATCCATTTAACACTATTCTTCACTGTCAACCTCCTCTTTTTAATGTTTACCACCACTTACCACTAACTAATTCTAACCACTGCATAAACTCTCCCTCAACACACATTTGTCACATTTTACAAGTTAAAATTATCGCTTATTGCCCTAATTACTGGAAATGATTTTCATATTTTGTTTTTTCTAGTTTGATTTGGCTGTTTGACGCTTCCGTTTTGACCACAATTTCATACGTGGGCATCATTGTTACTCTTTTAGACTTCCTATTGCCGATTCTGATCTCCAGTCTGGTAGAAACTTCCAATTGGTAAGAAATCTTTTTTCATTTCATTCGATTCCTTACCCATTTTAATTGTTTTGTTTTACAGGGGTGAAAAAGAAGAAAGTCAATATAATGAGTTCTGCGATGAGTTGTCTGTCTATTGTCAAAAGGCAAAATACTATTTTGCTTTTTTGATGGAGCTCAGAAAAAATCGTTCCATTTGCTTCTACACCATTGCAATCATTAGTTTCTTGGTGTTGGCTTATGTAGGTAGACAGTTCAATTTGCTTTTCTTGTCTACCGTCATCACGTTGTCATTCAGCTTGTATCCAGGCTTAAAACATCATGGATACATTAGCAAAGGTGTGGAGTTCACTGTGAATCACGTGAAAAAATACATTGTCAAAGAGAAAAAAAACTAATCATTTCAATTCAAGATTAAAACAAAATCCAATAAACAACACTCATGTTACACTTATTTAACAAATATATATGCAAATATATATTTTTATCCACAAAGTAAATGATGTAAAATTAAGCTTTTTCTTTATAATTTACTTGATTTTTATAAATTTCTAATTTAAAAAATACGTACAATTGCATTTGATTTGGCATTCTATTTTTAAGGGGTGTCCTTGTCTAAAATTAACATAAACACAAAATTATTAACCATTTTCTTGTAAATCACGCATGAGATTCACAAATTAGAACAAATCGACTTAAAATGGACAACATCTTTCCAATCAAAAGTCATAAATTAAATCTACATGCACAGTTATTTAAAAAAAAAAATTATTTTTCTTTTAAATTCACTTCAAAAGATTCAACCGAGATTGGCGACTCAAATTCATCTTCGCCTCACTTAACAGAATCGCAAAATTTGTTCATTCATGTAAATACAATTAAGTTGCTTGTTTATTAATATGTTGGTTTTACAAGTGCATGCCAATCGTGTATCGATTTAAATATTCATTTCATTATCACATTTGGCTCATTTGATTGCTTTTAATACAGATGTAAGAGAGGGCTTAACAAAGTGACCACATCTGAAATTATATAATCAAGAATTCGCGCTTAAAAACATGCTACATAATTCATTACATTCAATCCACACACTACCTAAAAAACCAACAGGTCTTATATTTACAAAGCTATTTTCGTAACACGTTTATTAAAGTGTCTCTTGAAACTTCAATGTTGCCAATCATTCTCATTCTCTTCTTGCCTTCGGCTTGTCTAGCCAACAGTTTGTTACGTCTATTAATGTCGCCTCCATATAATTTAGCAGTTACATCCTTTCTGTAGGCGGACACGTCTTCTCTAGCAATGATTTTCTTGCCTACTGCTCCCTGAATGGCAATCTTATACTGTTGTCTTTGTAGATTTTCTTTCAATTTCAAACAGTACTTTTTAGCTAAAAATCTAGCTTTTGTTCTGGGAATCATTGTGCTTAGTTCTTCTAGTGGCTTGCCATTTAAAAGAAAGTCCACTCGAACAGCATCCACTTGTTCATAGCCGTCGTCTTCATAATCAAAACTTGCATATCCCGAAGTTAAGCTCTTCAGTTCATCATAATAATCAACAATAACTTCGCTAAGTGGATATCGTACAACTAGCATTAAAGTGTTTTGATCTATGTAGGTTGATTCAAGAAGAGAACCTCTTCTTTCTCTTGATTGAGTATTGATTAAGCTAAGGAATTTATCCGGAGTAATTATGGTAGCTTTTACCATCGGTTCTTCAAAGTACTCAACTAAATGAGGTTCAGGCATTTTGAGTGGATTATTAATGGTGATGATTTCAGAACCGTACTGTTTGGCCAACTTTTCACTTTTAAGCTTTACTTTGTACGGTACACTTGGTGCTGTTATTACTGTTGGTGCATCAAACTCTTGTTCCAACCTCTGACAAAACACTTCCATATGTAACAATCCAAGAAAACCAAGTCTGAAACCAGATCCTAAGGCTGGACTTGAATCCGGAACGGCTACTACGCTATTATCTGTAAGTAAAATACGGTTGAGAGCTTGTTTTAAATTATGTACCTGATTCGGATCACAAGCATAGATGCCTGCATAAACCATTTGCTTGACTTTTGGAATCTGAGGCAGACAAGATAAATCTGTTGAAAAGTCTTTTCCATCAACCAAAACGTCGCCAAGAGTAAGTTCTTTACAGTCTTGAATGTCAGCACTAAAGAAGCCCACTTGTCCTGCATATAAACTGTGGGTGGATTGTTCAGTTGGATGAAAATATCCCAGTGACTTGATTTCATATTTTTTGTCGGGTTTGCTGACTGATTTGACTAAATCACCTACATTAAGTTGTCCATCCAGAATGCTGACTAAATTAGTGACACCCTTGTACGGCACATGCCAAGAATCAAAAATCATGGCCTTAAGTTTGTGTTCCGAGTGGCCTGGGGCGGACGGAATGCGTTGGACAATGGCTTCAAATAAGTGTTCAATTCCAAAGCCAGTTTTGGCCGAAACTTGGATTACCTCATCGGGGTGAATAGAGAATAATTTTTGCATTTGCTCGATTACAAGTTGTGGATTTGCGTTTTTCATGTCAACCTTGTTTACCACCGGTATAATGGTTAAATCGGATAAAAGTGCCTGATTGAAATGTGCAATTGTTTGAGCCTGAACCCCGCTAGTTGCGTCCACTAAAAGCAGAGCTCCTTGACATACTGGAATACATCTCCACACTTCATAAGAAAAGTCCACATGTCCAGGGGTGTCAATCAAATTGAGCAAGTAATCTTGGTTGGCAAAGTGATGCACCAAAGAAACACTTTGGGCTTTTACTGTAATGCCTCGTTCTTTTTCCACCTGCAGCTTGTCCAAATACTGGTTCACCTGGTCTTCTTTGTTGATAAGGTTGCATTGTTCCAACAGTCGATCTGATAAGGTACTTTTGCCATGATCAATGTGGGCAATAATACAAAAGTTTCTTATCTTGTCAGGAACAAATTTGTCCAATTGTAATTTGTTGTTATGCAACTTTTTCGTAAATGATTTGTTAGGATGAATCAGAGTGTCCACAGTTTGAGGAGGCTGATTTTTGTAAAGCCTAATCTGAAACCGAAAAGTATCATTAAGTCTGGCCAAGTGCGAGGTCAGACTTATGCTAGTAAACACAATTCTCATTGTTTACAAAATCGGCTAACACTTATTAAAAAACATGCTTGCCAGACTGGCTGAGACGAATTTGAATTTAGAAAAGGCGCTAAACAACTTTTCGGCTGATATTTGCTTAATGCAAATGCAAGGTGTGGACCTGGCAGGTAGGCTATTATAGCAAAAATAACTAAAATGCCTGCTATTATTTTATTAGAGAGTTTTAGTAATTGACAAAATAATAAAAAATAAATCAAAATAGAGCCACATGCAAATAGACATTTTATAGGAATAAATATCATTTTAGAATAAGGCATCGCTTTAGATACGACAACATCTTACGAAGAACATCATCTTACACACAGGACATTACTTTACACAGGACATCACCTTACACAGGACATCACCTTACACAGGACATCACCTTACACAGGACATCACCTTACACAGGACATCACCTTACACAGAACATCACCTTACACAGAACATCATCTTACATAGAGCATCACCTTACACAGAACATCATCTTACATAGAGCATCACCTTACACAGGACATTACTTTACAAAGCCTTTTTAAAACTCAATTCACAAAATGACTGTACTACAAGACGATTGTCTCTCTACTAATGAACAACAATCTCAAAGTTTTTGGTCTCGTTTGGTTAAAATAAATATTTTAAACAGAAGCGTAAAAAGCTGGGTGCAACTAATATTATTCTACCTTACTTTTTACATGGTGCTCAGTATTATCTGGGCCACCATGTTCTTAATTTACTACCAGATGATTGATCAAAGAGCACCTGAATTACGTAACGGACAAAGTTCATTGGGCAATACTCCTGGCTTATCTATTAGACCCAGACCTGACCCAAAAGATATCTATTCCACTTTGATCAGTTTTAAAAGTACCGAAGGAAGCACGTATCAACATTATGTGAACGATTTGCAAGCCTTTCTCGACAGTTATATCGACGTAAAACATGGATCAGATATAGCAGGTTTGCATAGTTGTTTCGGCAGATTGGAAGCTCCAGAAGGTCAATACTGTCCGTTTGATATTAATACCGAAATACAACAAACTTCGGTTTGTTTTAACGCCAGCAGAGAATTCGGCTATGCGGATGGCAAGCCGTGTATTCTGATCAAATTGAACAACATGTTCGACTGGGTGTCCCACCCTTATATTCGAGATGATGAGATGCCGATGGAATTAAGAAACCAGCTTCAAAGCAGAGTGACTGAGCCCTTAGTCTACTTTACCTGCGAAGGCGAACAACATGCGGATATTGAAAACATTGGCAAGATCGAATACATTCCTAAGCAAGGTGTGGCACCTTATTACTTTCCATTCCAAAACCCGGATGGATACAGGTCTCCATTTGTGTTTATCAGGTTTGCCAGTCCTGCAGCTGGAACCTTGATTAATGTACAATGCAAGGCTTGGGCTCGCAACATTCAGCATTCGAAAGACAACAGCATTGGTCGACTGCACTTTGAACTGCTAATCAATTAAAAGTTGTCCAATTACATATTAAATCAATAAATTCATTTTTTTAAAGTAGTTTATTGTCTCATTTTTCTAACATTGTCTGCTTGTTTATTTGTCTGACTTGTAGTGTCGGTACTCGGCCTTCAGCTCCCACATATTCTTGTGCGGGTTTTTCAGGTTGTAGTTGGCGATCTCCCTGAGAATCTCCTTCAAGTAGGTGATGGGCTGTTTGGTGATTTTCTCCAAGTCCTTCAAGTAATAATACTGGTGTTTTTCAAAGGCAGCAAACAGCATTTCGGTCACCTTGTCCTTGTCTTCGCGCGACTTTTTCTGGTCATTTTTGCGTTTGGGCTCGGTCTCAACTCTGATAGTGGTCAGTGGTTTACATGTGACCACCGCCTTGTCCAGTTGTTTGACCAGTCTGGTTGGTTGACGAGCTTCCACAATCCTCTGCTTTTTAAGGTCCATATAAAGGGAGTCTCCAATGGGCCTGCACTCGCCCTTTTGCACTACGTTACCTTCCAGAATGATTCTTTTGGATCCTCGCTCATCTTCATACTGGGAGAAAACAGCCAACTGTTGGTGGGATATGTCGCTGATGGCGAACTTGTGTTCTTTGGGAATTTCCAGATCTTTAAGATCGTCTTTTGGATTCATAAGAATGCTTTCTTTTTTCACCCCAATTAGGCTGTTCTTCTGAGGAGTGTTTTTGCTGCCCAACACCATCATCGGCGTGTCCGGCTTGTTGAGCATGGCAGATTTGGCCAGTTTCACGCTTTTGTTTAGACCGTTGTTGGTCACCAGTTTGCCCTTACTCTTGGCCGTGTCCTTTGTTTCTGTGTTTGGCTTTTCTATCGGAATCTTGATCAATTCCTCTGACAAGTTGAATTTGATTTCGGGGTTGCCACCGGCCCCTTTGGAGATGAGCAATTTGCCCACTTCAGTTTTGGCAGGGGCTCTTTCCCATCTTGTGGCAATATATTTAGGCACCTTCACCAGCCAAACTCCTCTGCTGGCATTTGTCAAGTCCAGATCAGTGCTGGGGTTCACGTGTTTGCTGTCACTATTGGCGGCACTCATTGTGATTGATGGATTTTCTTAAATTTCGCAGTTTCGCCACGAGTTGCTCAATTAGCGGCACAGAAGGAATATGAAACAAAACAGACTGGCAACAAGGATGCTATGGGTTAGAAAGGTTTCATGGTGCCTTCTAGTTTGCTATCTTTAAATCTGCTATCTTCTAGTCTGCTATCTTGTCCTTTGCAGTCCTGTCTTTAACCAAAATAACCAACAAGAACAAGCCAGCTGCCAAGAACTGCAATGTAAACACGATTGTGAACAACTTGAAACAGTTTGTAATTTGTTCGCCGTCCCTGACATTGTGGTGTGTTTTCGTTTTCAAGCCACTTTCAAGCTTGTTTATTCTTCGTTTCGGTAAGTTTGTCCTCTTCTTCTTACTCTTCTTTAATCTGTTGTTTCCTGTTGTTTAAGACTCTGATTCATCGTTCTAACTTGTCTCCTTGCTTTTGTATCCGTCTCGCAACATGATTGCCACTAAAGTCGCTCCTCTGGTCAAAACCGCTCTGGTCAAGGGCAAGCCCAAGCTCAACACTTTCTTACACTATGCAAAGGTAGAATTAGTTCCTCCTACTCCTGCAGAACTTCCTCAAGCTTTCAGAGGATTTAAAGACCTCATTTCTTCTGCCAAAAACGGAAACTATAAGAATGTCACTGTTCGTGAAGCCTGGCTCAACACTCTTGTCACTGTGGAGGTTCTTTGCTGGTTCTTTGTCGGCGAGTGCATCGGCAAACGTGGTCTTATTGGTTATGATGTCTAAATTCACCTTCTATTGTAAAAATGTCTTATTGCTGTTAGTTAATAATTAGTAAATAATAAATAAACTCTATTTTAAACTCAATAATTCCGCTTGCAGTTCATTTAGTTATCACCATTTCATCCCACTCTTTTCTCTTACTATTCACCGATCCTGAAAACGTTGCTGCAACTTCTTTTCAAACATTGTCAAACTTCATTCGTTTCAGATTCACATTTTAAAAAACAAAATCTTCCCGACTTTTTGTCCGTAAGCTTTTGCAAATCAAAACTATTTTCGTCGTATATCTGTCTAGTTCATACTTTTTGCTAAATATTTAGTTTTAAACATTATGATTGCCATCTTAAAAACTATACTTTTATACAACTAATTAATATTTGGCTAGAAAAGCTATCAAAAATTCCATTAAAAAACACATGATCGATGTCCTGAAAATACATTTATTTTAAATTTTATTAATAAATTAATTCAAGTCAATCATAATGCAATTTATAAATATTTTTAAAATATGTTTTAATTATATATAAAACAATTATTTAAACCATTTAATTATCAGTTTATGTTTTAAATTAATAATATATATTCTAAAAATGAATAAACCTTTTACTTAATTCTATTTAATGAATAAAATGATAAAATTTTTTTTTATTTTTACTTAGGTATATCAATTATATTTAACTTAATTTAAATAATTTTATTTTTAAAACTTTATTATAAAAATTTTGACACATTAGTTTAAAATTACTCAAATATCTATCATATTTTTTTTTGTAAATAAGTTTTTTTTTAAATTATAAGATTTTTTTTAAAAATAAAAAAAAAAATACTTACTTTTGATAATGAATAAATTATATTTTTATTTAGTTTATTGATATTTATTAAAAATAGTTAACAGTAAATTTAATTAAAAATATATTTATACATCTATTTTTTATGCAAACATTGGTATTATAAAAAAAAAAAAAAATTGTTTATTTTTTAGTTTAATAAAGGTCAAACTTTTACTAATTCATTTAAAATTGATTATGCATAAAATTACTAAGATCATTTCATGATCAAGTTTTACTTAAAATATTATATTTTAAAAAAAAAAATTTTATTATCTTATAAAAATTTAAATTTTTTTATAATAAAATCTAATTAAATAAAATAATTGAAAATATGAGCTAGTTATTAAAATCATAAAAAAAAAATAAAATAATTTAAAAATAATGATAATTGGTCAAATACTAAAAATTATTTTTTTTTTATAAATTTAACATTTATTATTTCTAAGTTAATTTTGTACTATATTTTTGTTTTTATATTAAATTTATGTAGGTTTAAAATTTTAAATTGTTTTTTTTAATTTATTTATTTTTTTTTTAACTGAATATGATAAAACTGTTTTTCATCCATAGAATTATTATATTAAATTTGATCAAGTTTATAAAAATAAATTTTGAATTTTATCATCTAAATATATTTAATAGATTATAAAAATTTTAAATAATCTTTTTCAATTAATTTATAGTTAAAAGTTGAATTTTCAAATATTTTATTTAGTTAACAAAATAAGCATTTTTAGCTATAATTTTTTTTATTTTATATTTTAACCATAAAAAAAGTTTTGAAAATAAAAAATTGATTTAATAAAAATTTGAATTCTTAAACAACCAATTAAATATAAACAATTCAAATATAATAATGAATTTTTTAAATGCTTACTATATTTAAACATTTTAGGATTAAAATTGATGTTTTTTTTTTATTTAGTTATAATGTACATTCGACATTAAGCTTCAAGTTGTATCAAATATTTTTCTAGGTTTTACTATCCGGAACAAATAAGATTGCTTATTGATGTCATAATAATCAAATAAAATTTTTCATATATTATTGTAGTTTTTCTTTTATTTGTGATTCAAACTTATTTTATGTATTTAATAACCAAGAATCTGTTGTAACATTTTATTTTGCATTTTTAAATTCGAATTTTTCATAAAAATTAAATATGAAAAAATTTTATTAAAAATAAAAAATTATTTTTGTTTATTAAATTGTGCTTTAATTTAACTAAATTTATGTTTGTTATTTTATAATTAAATTGTTTACGTTTTTAAATAATTTTTAACAAATTTAATAATCTTCTCATGTTTGATGCTTTTTTTTTTTTTTGATTGATCTGATTTTACAATCTCTAGTTAAATATTGGTATTAAGCTTATTTGAACTTAATACATGTATTTTTATAAGAAATTTGAGATTTTTTCAAAAACCGTATCGGCATAAAGTAAAACAATATAGAAAGCATAATACAATCATTTTTGCTTAAAATGTTAAGCATATTTTTTATACTCATTGTCAAGTGTTCTATTTCTAAAAAAGTAGCCTGATTGGTGCTAATTACAAAGTAACAAAAATATTGTTGACAATTTTTGTACAACTATCAAATTGCTATTGATGCAAAACTCTTAAAGAAAATAAAAAAGTTTAACAAAGAAAATGAAAGAAAATTCAAAAAAATTTTAATTAAAGCTTGATTCAAATGTACACAATTCAGTTCAATCATTTAACTAGATAAAAACACCTAAAAAAATAGTTTTTATAATAAAAAATTAAAATAACAAGTTATAATATTTTTTAAATGACAGTTTAAAAATATTTTTTTTATTACTTTTAAAGTTATAGTTTTTTTTTTTTTTTAAATTAGTAAAAGTAAACTTTTCAAAAACAATTAAAAATACATTTAATTCTTAACATTAATATTCAAATATTTTTTATTAGAAAATATATGTGTTTCAAGTTAATTTAATTCACTTTTATTTGAAAAAACAACATATTATAATTTGAAAAAAAGTTAAATTAGATATTTACATATATCATGTTAATATTCAAGTTTGATGCTAATATTTTATTTTTATTTAAAAATTTAAGTAAAAAGTTTCTATTGTTTTTTGATTGATTTATTTTATAAATGTTAGTTTTTCAAATAATTTTACATGTATTTTATATGTAAAAATAAATTATATCTACTATTTTATAAATAAAACGTTTTTTTTGTAACACGGGTTAATAATTTATATGTGTTTTATTTAATTTAAGGTTTAGTAATTTAATATAATTTATGAAACATTTTTTTATTTATTATTCATGTATCTTTTTTTTTATTATATTATTTAACTAATATGAATCATTAAAATATTAAGTTTTTAGTTGTCGAATTTATTTTAAAGATTTTTTTTAATAAATTATTGATATACCTGATTTTTTAAATAAATATAAATAAAGATTTTATTAATTTTTTTTTGAATTAGTTATCAATTGTCAATTTTTATTTTATCATCTACGGCATCAATGCTCTTCACAAAGTCATCATAAGTTTATTATCATATTACAATGTAAAGTCATTTATTATAGCATAAAACGCATTTATTAAATTACGTAAATTCCGGTATGTGATCATTCTAATTCTTAATATTTAATCATGATTATTAAGGCTTTTCATTACAATTGTTTAATTATATAATATTTTATTTTAAAAAACTATTTTGATCATTTTTTTACATTTTTTTATAAAATTTGATTATTTAATAATATATGCATTTTTTAATTATTAAAAATTTATTTTTTACTTTAGTAAGTTATATTTATAAAAATAATACAAAAAAATTATCCTATAGTTTTAAATTTAAATTTTTTATTTAAAAACATTTTCTATATATATATTTTTATTTAATTTATAATTTTTTTGTCTGCGCTATAAATAAATATTTAGTATTTTTTTTTTATATAATAAATTAGTTAATAGGTTTGTTTTAAATTATTAATGTATATAGTTTTTAAAATTTAGATATGCATAATACTTAACTATTGACGTGAAAATTATAATAACTTTTAATTGTTTATCAGTTACATTAAATCAAATTCAATATGTTACTAATAAATTACAAAACTAAATTACAAATTAGATGTCAAGGTTGATTTGATAAAAAACCAATTTGATCCGATCAGATATGAATTTTTAGTAATAAGTGTTTAGCTAAAGTAAAATTATTTTATTTTTTTAATATTTTTTATTTGCATATAAAATTATTTATTTTTATTTATTTTGATCATAAAAATATATATAAAAAAAATTAAATATGAATTTCAACAATTTTTTATATTAAATAATATTTTACAATAGACATTTCCTAAAAAATTATTCTATGTTTGTCAATATTTGCAAAAAATTTCTTAATATTTTGAACACAAAATAGATGTATTAATATTATTATAAAAAAATTAATTTAACTATAATAAGAAATATTAATGTTTTTGTTAATATGTATATACTAACACGGTCATATGTAAATATAATTTTCAAATTGAATTTTTTTTTTGCATAAATAGATGAATATTTTTTTTAAATTAAAAAAATACAATTTCAATTATATTCAGGTTATTAAACATGATTAAATTTATTTTGAATAAATTGTTTTATTATTTAAGTTGTATTATTTTAATTATTAACATTAAGATTAAATTGTTATGTTTTTTTTTAAATTTAAATTAGTAACTTTATAATGTTTAAAATTACAATATTAACAAATAAAATATATTTTATATTTAAAATTTTTCTATATGATTTTACGATATTTTATAATTATTTTAATTATTTAAAATTTAATTAAATAATTTAATTTTGTTTTTTTTTATCTTTAAATAAAAATATTTTTGGTTTTTAATTATAAATTTATTTTTTGATGTTTTTGATTATTAAATTTTAAATCATTTAACAAAACTTTAAATTAAATTTAATTAGAATTTTTTTTTATTATTTTGAAAAAACTTTTCATCAAAAAATTTGTTAATATCTTTTTAAATTAAATTTATTTTTACGTTATAATAATACCTTTAACTATTTTTTAAACCAATATATCATAAATAATATTTAAAACATTGTTGTCAAATTATTTGTTTTTCTATAATAATAAATTTAATTAAATATTTAAACAAAAGTAGTTAAACAAAATTTATTACTTATAAATTATCTGTTGAAACTATTTTTTATGCTTTTTTGTTATTAAATTTTAAAATTTTGTTTTTTGATTTTTTTTATTAAATAAATAATTAATTAAAAAAAACAAAATCAAAAATAATATCTAGTTTTTAATTTAAAATATTATAATTTAGTTTTTCTTTATTTTCACCATATAATAAGTTGATTTGTAATTTTTTAATTATTTAAATGATTTTTATTTTTATCAGTTTTATAATTTGTTTAAATAAAACAATTACGAGAATTTTTTTTTATTAAGTTAATTATATTTGTAAATAAATTTAATTGGTTTCTTTTTATTACAAGTATATAAAAGTTTAAAAATAATTTAATCAGATATTGTTAAACATTAAATATCTTATAATAAAAACTAATTAAAAAAATTAAGATTTTTTTTTTAAATATTTTTTTAAACCTTAACTTTATATTTTAAATAAATGTTATATATATAATAGTTTTAAAATTTAAAAAAATATTATAAAAACTTACAATTATCTTATTTATATTATTAAACTTAATTTAAATTATTTTTTTAATTATTTTATTTTTTTAATATTAATTTTTTTTTTTTTACAAAAATGCTATTAAAATTTATTTTTTCTAATTTTTTTTTATTTTACATACAATGTATCTATTTTGTTTTTATGTTTTCTATATTTACAAATTACATTATTTTGAACCTTATTTCATTTATATATTTTTAAACCATATTTGTTTCTCTTGGCAACTTCCAAATTTTTTATTTTTAAATTTTGATTCAAACTAGGACATATTTATTAGTTTTTCAATTTCTAAGCAAAGTTTATTTATGAATTAGAATATAAAATTTTGAAAAATTTGATGACAAATTTGAGAACAAGACAAGATAATTAAAAAACAACTTAAACTACAAAACTGTTAACAAATTTTATTTTTTTTTTAATGTTTTTTAAATAAAAAATTTAATATATCTAAATTTTGCAAAAGGCAATTATTTCTACATTTTATATTTAAAATTGATCATTAATCAATTTTTTTTACCTAAATTAAGTTTTTTTTAATTTATTTTATTTTATTATTATTTTTTTTTAATTTTATTAACTTGACATTACTTTTTACTAATTTACTAATTAATGCTTAGATTAAGATTTAATATTTTATTATTATTTTTTTTTTTCATAAAAATATTTCTTAATCTTAATTATTTTAGATTTATTATTTTTACCTTATCTAAATTTTTGTGTTATTTAATTTTTTTTACAAAATTATTTTTTTTAGATTTACAAAAAAGAAATTAAAAAAATTTAAATAATTCATAATCCTAAATATAGCATTAGATGCAGGTCAAAATATTTTATGCAAAAATATAATAACTATTGACTATGTTTTAATCAGACACGCTAAATGCCAGTAGGGCCAATAATTTCATTTTTTGATTGCATCAAATTTTTACCATAAAATTGTAAAAAGATAGTTAAAGCGAAAATTGATCTAAAAAATAATCAACTGATATAGTCAAAAAACAGTAAAAAATATTATTTTTACATAATTTTTATCTGATCATTTTCCAAATTGAACAAATCATTTTTCCAGATGAATCCATTTTAATGATTCATTTATTAGAAAGTTTTTGCCAACAAATTTTTTGACTCATTTTAATTCAAATTCAAGTAAGTATTAATGTTTGCAGTTGGTTTAATTTTACACATGATTTGCTTCTTTTAACAAGTTTTTTTTTCATTCTTGTTTGAATCCAATTTAATTAGCAAACTTTACATTATAAAGAAATTATTTTGTTTATGAAAAACACATATTTTAATCTGGTTTAACAATTAAATTTTTTTACTATTGTCAAACTTTGAACTGTAAAAAAATTAAAAAATGCCAAAACAAAATAACTATTTGTATAAACAAATCTGTAATTTAAATAAAATTAAGTCAGGTGAACTTTTAACGTGATAGACTTTATTCAAAAATAACGTGTGTTGTTTTTTAAATGGCTATTTTAAGATTAAGATAATTATTTTTAATTCAATGACCAAATTGTTTTAAAGCTTATTTTTTTATATTTTTTGTTTATTTTACTATTTTTTTTTGCTACATTTTTATAATTTGTAGTGCAAAATTTGTATCTTTCTTAAAAGAACCTATTTTATTGTTTTTACTTGTGATACAAGATTAAATAAATGGCTTTTAAAAAAGGCTTGTTTTATTAAAAAAATTACATTTGTTAGTAAAATCCATTTAGATTATTCAATTTGCAAATTATTTAAATAATAATTTAACCTAAAACTTGATTAAATTAAAAAAAAATATATATTTAATATTGATTTTTTTTAAATTTTGAACATATATTATATTAAAATTTAGTGCTATTTTTCAATTTTAATCTTTAATTAATAAATTTCAAATTAATTTCAATTTTTTAATAAAATAGTTTTAAATTTTTGTTTTTAATTTTTACCTATTTTATATTTTTAATTTTTGGATATTGTTTTTTTTTTGCTGTAAGTTACTTACAATAAAAAAGAATAAATTTTGCTTCTAACGGCTTATTTCCAAATGAAATCACATTAATGATTAAACAGTAACAAAGCTTCAATTCTTTAATAGTTGATCCTTTTTGACAGTTTCCACACAATACATGTAAATTCATAACCGCTATTTCTATCAAGCTCATTAAATTATGTTATTTTTCATTTTTATTTCTAATCTTTTTTTTTTAGTGTTTTTAATGCTCTAAATTTTTTATCTTTATATTTAATTTTCTATAATAGATTTTTTTTTTCTAAAACGTATTTTATCCAACCTTTATTCAATCTAATTTTCAAATTGTTCAATTTCATTAAAAAAATGTAACTTATTTTATTAAAGATTAACAATTTTAAATCTGCATTAAAGTATTTGTTAGTTAAAGTTATAAAAAAATGCCAGAAGGTATTAATGATCAATTTTTAGTTAGACATAATTACAATGATTTCATTTATACATTATATATCATTTTTCAATTGTTTAGAACCTAAATTTTAAATTTAATTAAAAAATTTAACATTACCTTAAAGCCATAGTTTACATAAATGATTTTTAATTAAATTTGCTTAAATTATAAATTAAAATCAATCGTTTAAATAAAATAAAAGAAACAAATATTGATAAAAAATTCAAAATAAGTTTAAAAAAACTTAATGATTAATAAGCGCAATTCAAAATTAAAAAATTTTAATCAAAAAAAAATTGTAATAAAATAAAAAAAAATAAAAATTTTACCGGAAGCCAATAGGCAAATTTGGTAGCAAAATCAATAAAAATGAAACCAGGTTTGCAAATATTGAAAGCCAATTTTCTAATATATTTGACTTAAATTCTAAATATGATCAAAAAATAAAATAAAACTAACAAAAAAATTTAAAGGTGAAAAATATGAAAAATATGAAAAATATAAAAAATATAAAAAAATATGTAAAAAATATGGAAAACATTAAAAAAATTGAAAAAAATGAAAAAGGAAATTATGAAAAAAAGTTTTTAAAAAACAAATCATAAAAATGTACAATCTTGCGGTTAGTCATATATGCTTACATTAAAAATTTTATAAAATGATTTATACTAAATTTGGTCTTCATCTAATATATTTTGATTTAAACTTTGAAACACAACTTGAACATCACTGTTTAAAATCTGAACATGAAAGGTCTAAAACATCAAGTGTAAATCAAACGTTAATTTGAAATATGAAAAGCTTTTTTGAATAAACAAACAGGAAAAAGATGATTTTTACATTTGCTGACAATGGCAGTTTTGCTGGACACATCTGGCTCATATGAGTTGCAGGTCAATGCAAAAATGAAAGATAAGTTGATGGAGATGAAACTTGATGTTGTGAAGAAAAATAAGTTAAGACAAATTTGTCAAATAAATTATTTGATGTAAATATAAAACTGAAACAAGTTAGTTGATTCAAGTAAGTCAAATGAAACTAGATAAATTTAAAAAAACTAAACATGTAACTCAAACAAAATAATGATAATGATGTTGTAAACAGTCGCAGCAGGCGATCATCACTCCAAAAATTGATAAAAAAAATATTTTTTTAATATACTAGTGTTAAATATATTAAAAAATTTATTTATCCATACCACTAATCTTGTTTGTTATCTTTCTAGAATGTTTATTACTCTTCAAACTGTTGTATAACTAAAAAATTGCTAATAGTTTAAAATAAAATAGCTTTTTTTTTATTCATCATAAGAATAAATCAGTAAAAAAAAATAGATGAGTAGAAAAACATTCAAATAATTTATAAATATATACAACTAAGTCAAACCTATACTAAATGCACCTGTTTACTCTAAATGCACGCTATTCGCTCATATATGTCAGATTTAACCAATAAGTGATGAATTTACCAGGCTAGTTTAGATTATTTCAAAATTTTTATTTAAATTAAAATCCTTACTAATAAAAATCTGGCTTAGATCAAGTGTGATGTAAAAGCAGGTGATTATTTTCCGATTGCCTCACTTTTTTATCTTGATCAAATTTGATTCCTTTTATTAACTTCACAAACTAATCGTGCCTAATAGTACATTAAAAAAGCTGGCGGCTAATTTGAGTTATTCCGTCTGGTTATGTTTTAGTACTTTGATTCAAATTTCAATAAAACTAGTTTTTTTGCATATGGTTTTTTCTGCCTTTTTCACCTGAAAATTTTTCTGTAACAAAGGTCAACAGTTGATTGGTGCTACAGATGAATAAAATATGTAATTATTAAATATTTTTTTATATCCCTTTCAGTACGGCATGTTTTACTATTATATATTTTACTTCTAATAAAATCCATTTTCCTATTTGATTTCCTCACCCTAAATCTGCTCAAATAAGAATTTTTAAAAATAATTATGGTTTAATAAATTTGGTAGATTTTATATAATAAATTATTTAAAAATTTATTAATCAAAAAAAAAAATTATAGCTTTTAGCAAACGTTTCAAATTTTTTTAAATTTTGAACTTTTATCATTGTCTTAATTATTAATTTTTTGCCCATATAAAAATAAGTTTTATTAAATTTTTAGTGCGTAGAAAGCACAAATTTTAATCAACCTGTAAAAGTAGCATGTTTACTTTCGACTTTAATCCTACTTTTTTTTTATTAAACTAGTTGTTACACTTGTTTATTAAATAAAAAGGCGTATTTTTATGAACAAACAGGTGTACTAAGTTGAATGTCAGTTTGGTCACTGCTTCCGGTATTATTAAGAAAATCAATAGGAAACCAACATATACTTTGTATGCATTTTGATTATGGTTTGTTTCTATTTTGTTGATTTAATTTCCGTTTGTAATGTTCATCATCAAAAATGTCATCAACTATCATAAAAGAGACTTCAAAATGAAACAAAAATAAATAATAATAATAAATCACTTTAATCAGCAATTACGTGAAGGCAAGATGATGTAAAATTTAATATTTTCTTTTTTATATAAATTTTTTTTCTATTGGTATTGTCTCTTTGATTTTTATATTTTACTTTTTTAATTTTGTAGGCAATCGGTTAAGCAGGTAAACACAAAAATAATAAAAATACCGCAAACGTTACATTTATTCTAACTAATCAACTCTTTTGCAGTCATTTGCATATTTAAATTGACACGTTTAAAAATTGTTAAGAAATTGTTTTAAACATTTTTTTCACATAGATTCAATTTTCCATTAAAATGTGTTTATATTTAAACTTGATAAATTGCTTGATTTTCAATTAATTTTTGACTTTGATTTGCATCCAATGCAAGACAATAAAATAAAAGAACTCAATTATATTAAAATAAATGGATGCAATGTAGCAACTGTGTCGCTTGCGAATTGATAACCTTTTAAATGCGTTTGTTATATTTAATTTTTCCAGTTTATTTCTTTTGATAAAGTCAAAATTTTTTTATTAGCTGACAATATAAAAAGCAAAAGAAATCAATAGATTAAAAAATATAAAGTAATAATAAAGAAATAGCTAAAAATAAAGATTTAAATATTAATAAATTAAAATAAATAGCTTGTTTTAAGTGTAATAAATTGAAAATATAAAACATAATTATGGATTGAAAAAGTTGAAATCAATTCAAGTAGCAATTAGAAAAAATTGTCTAAAAAATATTTGAAATCAGGTTTAATCCTTGAAAATCAAATCGTGCAAATCAAATTTATTTCAACATTAGGCGTCTATTAAATCACTCAAAATGATGTAAAAGTATTCGAACAGCTTAGATTAGGTGAAACTAAATCTAATGGCACAGTGTGTGCAAGTTTAGATTGCTAGCTTTGTTCAATAGAGCAGATCCGAACACGTTCAGGTATGTTCGTTATTTTATACTTTTTTAAAAATTTCAATCTTGTTCGTTGGGCGTGTTTGAAATTTCTATGTTTATTTTCACATTTTAAACACTTGTATTATGGTGCAAATAAATTATTTTGCAAATCTGCTCAAGTTTAATGCACAAAAATAAGCCTAAATGATCAAATTGTGAACAATCTGCGACAACATAAACTTCAAATTAGCAA
Organism: Pyemotes zhonghuajia; assembly: GCA_025170145.1. NCBI lineage: Eukaryota > Metazoa > Arthropoda > Arachnida > Trombidiformes > Pyemotidae > Pyemotes > Pyemotes zhonghuajia. Next base: position 12,346,777 of record CM045845.1, read on the forward strand.
TTAAAACAAGATGTAAGTCTTCTTTATTTTTAATCAAATTTTTAACGAATTAATTTTATTACAATTTTTGTTTTTATTGGAAACGGTTTTAGCAAATAATTTCTTTATATTTGACAGATTATCTTGAAATTTAAGCCTTGAAATTTTATGAATTGTCAGATTTATTTGATTGATTTGATTATATCTAAATAAGTACAAATTACGTGATTTTCGCTTATTAACGCAAATGTTTTACCTACAAAAAGCTTTGTTTTATAGTTTAATTTTTTTTTTTACATTTCAAATATATAATATTTAAGAAATAAAAAAGTATTTCTTTAATCAATTATTCGTGTTTGTTAACTTTTTTAAAATTAATCATGAAAATGTAATTTATTTGTTTAATCTGTTTAACTGTAATAAAATTTCTTTTGAATTTAGTTTAATTTACTTAATTAGTTTTTGCTGAAATCTAAAATATTTCCTATATTTTTTTTTATCATAGTAAGAAACGAGTTATATATTATTTTTCACAGTTAAACCAATTACATTTTAATTAAATTGTTTAAGTTTATAATTTTTGTGTCTACTTTTTCATTTTAAATATGAATTAGTTAGTTTTACATGCTCACGTTAATTTTACTAAAGCTAAATAATATATATAAAATTTTTTTAAATTAGCTTGCAATTTTGGTAAAATTTAAAATTAGAGCAATAGTTTTAAAATAAATAAAAATAATTTAAAATAAGTTGTGTTTTTTTAAAAATAACTAAAACCTATAATTTTTTTTATCTTTATTAATTAAAAGTTTATAATTTAAAACATTTATTAATCTTTAAAGTGAAAGAATTAGATGATTCAATTAATTTATCATAAATTACTTTTTAGTAAACACTATTTAACTGTCAATTTTTTTTTAATTTTTTTTTAATTTTTTTTTCAGATAAAAAATAAGTAGGCCTAAATAATAAAATATATAAATTATATTGAAAATTAAAAAAACAAATTAAAATAATAAAAATTAAATAAATAAATGAATATTAATTTAAATAAGTTAAAATTTAATTTTAAATATAATTGTTCTGAAAAAGGTTTTTGTTGTTATTATATTAATAATATAACATCCCCATTAAACTTTAAATGAATTCAAACTAATGTTACGTAAATTTAAAAATGATAAACTAATTTAAATACTGATGAAAATAATTTTATTTTAAAAATATAAAAAAAAGTAAAAATAGAGTTTTTTATAAAAATAATAAAGTGCTTAAAATCAAACGCCATTCAGAATTTTGCATGTGAACGTCAAAGTTATCAAAGATTAATGGTGTTCAACTGCAGAAAAGCCAATTTTAAACCTAATTGTGTTGATGGTCAGCATTTGGCCTTTATTTGGCTTTTGTTTTACCTTGGTAAAAAGCAGCAATGTTTTGCAAATGGATCTGATCTTTACCTACAAGTCATTGTCTGTTTTTGCTAGTCATGCTAACACTAAGACTATAAATATATTTACATTACTGTTTTTGACAATAATGTTTTACTTTTTTAAATTTTATTAAAAATATTTTTACTATATTAATTTAAAAATTTAATCCTTAACTAGATTTGAAATAAAATTTGTTTACAATAGACAGGTATAATGTTCATTAATCATATTTATTAATTCTGAATTTATTCGCTAAATTAAATTAAGTTTGAATTAATAATTATTCAAAATTTATTTAATTGTTTTTGTTGATATATTAAGTTTTGAAATAATTTTTTTTGACATTTTTTAAGTTTTACTTTAATGTAATATTTAATTATTTTTATTAAAATAAAACTTGTTACTATTAATTTGAATCAATGTTAATACTGATAAATTTTAATTTATCTAATTAAAAATATAATTAAATAATGCTTAAAATTAAATATTAACAATATTATCATAATCTAATTAGAGCTGAAATAAGATTTTTAATGTTAATTGACCGTTTTTAAAATCATTAAAATCTATTGAAAGTTATCAGTTTTTCTTACATCATTTTTAAAGTTTTTAATCGATAAATTGTGTTCGAATAAATTTGAAAAACATTTTGAAACATTTTGAAAGTCTGATTTTAATAATAAAGTTTGTGTTGCAATTTGAAAAGAATTTTACAAAAACGATAAATTTTTTTTTTAAAATATAAATGTTTTTTAAATTTTTAAAAACTTGAGCAAACTTACTACCACGTATTTAATTTTTGACCTTGATTTTTTTTTAACCTAGCATTAATATTATTTTGCTCTTTTTGAAAATTATTCATTTTTTTCACTTTATAAGCTATTTCAAAACTATATTAAGAAGTAATGTTTCAAAACTTTTATTTTACTAACTTGTTTAATTATAATCATATATGTTTCTATTTTTAATAAATTAATTTGAATTAAAGAAATTTGTAATGGACATAAAAATTTAACCTATCACAATTTTAAGTATTAGAAAATAATGATGTTAATTAAATAAAATCATTAAATATTTGATAAATTGATTTAACTTTTTTTTTTTATTTATGTTAAATTATTGTGTGATTATTATAAGTGATTATTTTTTAATTTAACTTATACTTGTATAAATTTATATCTAAAGTAATTTATTTTACCGTTTTTTATTTTATTCGCAACTAAAAATTACACGTGTATTTAAAAAAGTATCTTAAATTCACTAAGGGAATTAACGATTGATAAAAAATGAATAAAAAAAAAATATTAAAATTTTCCAATTATTTTTAATTGAAAACTCAATTACTATTTTAAGCATTATTTGAAAATACTATAAAAGTAAAATTGAATGATAAGTTAAATTTGTTAAACAATTCAAGCACAAGCTGTTTGACTAGAAAAAATTTTCATTATAATTTTAATAGTAAAATGTTTTTTTAATAATATCAATAAGATCAACTTGTTTTTTGATAATGAAACTAACTCAAACTAAAACCAATAAGGATATTTTTACTTAAATTGATCAGTTAAAGTTCATTGAAACAAATTTATCAAAATAATAAACAGCTAAACCATTGAATTATTTTTAAACTTCAGATTATCCAGCTAATAATCCTTTGATTTAGTTTTAGTTTGATTGTGTCAAGTTATTGTGAGGACAAGATAGTTTTAGCAAATTTATTAAAACACAGCGCATAAGTCGATGCGTCGTCTTTTAACTGAGTCGGCGTATACACACCTACTTTACCAAATTTTGCCTTGCTCTATGTATAATTTTTGGCCTGGAAAATCGGACCAACTATTCAGATCTGTTTTGGCGTTTGACCGGCCGCACACGCCCACTATTCCTGTTTGAGAAACAGGTGTAAGAGTTCCGGCCACACAAAAGCAAAGTGCGATTGTGTGGCAAATTTAAGCTCTTTGTTTTTTGTCTTTTCATCAGATTCATTTACTTTTAGTGCCGGTATCTAAATGGTTCTATGTTGAAATTCTTTAAAAACTTTAAAACACTTTAACCAACTTTTTGGATTTTTTTTAATTATTATATCCACTAATTCTAAATTTTATTTTTTTAATAAAATTTTTAGTCAAAACTATTTAAAAAATGTTTTGTAAATTTAATTTCAAAATGGTAAAGTTTAAATTTTATAGCGTGGTTTCTAACTAAAAACTTTTTAAAACAACTTAAAAAACTTTATTCAAAATTTATTAAACTTGATCTGTTTGGTAAAGTTTTCCCTAATGATTGTAGATATATTGTGCAAATAGAAAATATTTTATTTTTTACAATAATGTGCTTAGTAAATTAGTATCATTTAGAAATCGTTTTTTTAAAATAAAAAATTTAATAACTGATTTAAATTCATATTTTTCTATAAAATATTTATACCTTTAAACACCAAGTATCAAACAAAAAGTTTATTTTTTAGTTTAAGTTTAAATAATACAAGTTTAAATTATAAAACTGGATCTATTTCTAAAAAAAAAGTGTTAAATATATACTAATATAACTTTAAGATGTAAATTGATTAAGCTAAAGAAATGAGTTTAATAAATTACATTCAATCATGCTTTTGTCATGGATAAGAAAAGCCCAAAACAGACAATTAGCCGAATTATCATCATTGGCAATTTCAAATTCCGAATTTCGTGTAAGCAAATCATTTTTGAAAAATTCAGCGGATTTAGATAATAATGATTATAGCGAAGAGCAATCTTCATCCAATAAGATAGAACCAGTGTTTAGTTCAAATTCAATGCAATCTTCATTGAGCAAACAAATTAATCAGCCTCAATCATCCAAGCAGTTTCATTTATCTAACCATCCTATACAAATTAGTTCACCATTAAAAATTGCCTTAGTATCATTGAATAATGAACCATCAAATTTGCCTATGGCCAATTCGTTTCAACCTAATAACTATCACTTTTCAAGCAAAAGTGTTTCAATTCAAAATCAATCTAAAAACTCACAAACAAACTTCAATAGTGGCTTACCTGTAAGTCAGTTAGTATCAATTGCCAGTGACTTTGTTCCACTGGCTACAGATGGATCAACTTTAGCCATTGCAAACGATAGCGCCCGTTTAGCAGATCAAATAAATAATAACAATTCCAATCAGCAAAACCGTGCCACAAATTTTGCAATTAATTTGCTACTTATAATTTATGTAACTATTTCATTATCAGTTTTGTTACTGTTGCTGCGCATTGGATACATTGCAATTGTTCGCAAATTGCGCCGTCCACATGCCCAAACTCACAACTATTCACAACATTCGGCTCGTCATTCTTCCCAACTTTGTGCCGGTACCCATAACGCTGGAGGAGGAATGGTTTCATGCACAGGAAATACAGGTAATACCGGAAATACCGGAAATACCGGTAACAACAGCAACGCTAGTACAGTGCAACCGGACAAAAGCAGTAGTGTCCTAGGTAATGGCTATTCACCTGCTGTTGCCAATTTTGTATCAGGTCCAGTTACTGCTGGAACAAGTGCATCACTTGTCTATAATCAAACAACGGAAATGAAGGAATCTTTTATTGATGTAAACAACAATCAAAACGAATTTGGCAAACGCAATAAAAACAACATTAGTGTATTAAACTTGGATAATGGTGCAGAATCAAAATGCAAAATTAAATACAATGCACTAAACACTATTACAGAGTTTACAATGAAAGAATGTCAGTCAATCAATTGTTTTGATAAAACCTAACATCCATCTAACCACTTTTCATCAATAGCACCAAAATAGTACTTGACCTTAAGTCAAAAAGCAATAAGTTAATTTAAACCAAACTAAAAATAAATTTTTCTTGGTTTGGTTGTCTTGCAACACACCCGTTTTGTTTCCGGTACTTACTTGTCCAATCATTGTCTAAAAAGGCGGATTTCTTGTAAAATACGTAATTATACCTACAAAAAATTATATTTTTCAATTTAGATTCAATCAAAAAACATTATAATAAATTGCTTGGATTAAATGCATATTTTTTATAAAAAAAATATATATAGTTAATAAGACAATAAAATCACCCACATATTGACATTTTTAATAGTTTTTTAGTTTAGTTAAAAAATTATTTTCCCACTTAGTAAAATTGATCAATTGTTAATTTTTATCAATTTTAATCATTTGTAAATATTCATTTTTTTTTCAACTTTCGCTAAAAATTTTGTAAACTGTAAAGCCTTAACCACGATTTCAATCCTCATGGTTAGTTAATCAGAGCTTTAAAAAAATTTTATTTTAAAGAACATAAGCTATTTTGCCAAAAAAAAAAAATTTAATTAATTTAAAAATTAAATTAAAAAAATCTAAATTAGCACAATTGATTTACTTCAATCTAAAACAATGCACATTACAAAAATTTAATTGCCTTATTTTTAGGCTGGTATTAAATGATAAATTATTTTCAATGTTTAAATTCTTTATAATATTTTTTTTTTTCAATTTGTTTTTCATGTGACATTAGAATAAAAATTAAATAAATTTATAAATATATATTAGTTAAAAGCAAATAATTAAACGTTAACAATTGAATTTTTCTTTTAATTAAATTTAACGTTTATAATTTAATATTAACAAATTATTAAAAAAATATTTTGTAAACAAATATTTATTGTATAATATTGTTTTTGATATTATAAAAATTAATTAAGATAATAAATTTAATCTAAAAAATATATTTTTGTATTTTAAATTTTAGATTTTTTAAATGGTCTAAATTGTCATAATTTAATATAAAAATAAATAGTTTAATTGAGATAAAACTCAAAAGATTTCTGTCTAAATTTTTCTTTATATATGAAACCACAATGAATAAAGGTAGACGACTAAAATAAGTAAAATAATAACTGAATCTTCAAAATCTTAACCACTGTTAGTTTTGGTTGAGTAAATGTTTAATTAAAATTAATTGTCATTGTGTAAATACTCAACCATTTATGGCTTCGGATAGTCATATGTAGTGATCAACATAGGCACACAGATGGGTTGCATCAAATTTCGTTACAGCTGCTGTTTTACTAAAGCTTTTTATTTTAATTTTACTTAACTCTTTCATTTGCTTAACTGATTTGCATCAAATTTTTCAAATTTTTTTTTTACTTATTTTAGTTTTTAGATTTTACGCTATCTTTGTCTTCCCACAACTTTTACATATTAAAATATATTATAATATATCTACACATTTTGTTGCTTTTCTATCATTTATTAAAAAATAATAATAATAAGTAACACAAATTTGTTTAAATTCTTAAAAATATTTTAAAAATAAGTCATTAAAAATTTGTACTTTTTTTAATTTATTTTAAAAAACACAATTATTTTTACCATAAATATTTTTAACATATATTTTTTTTTATTTAAATAATTATTATTTTTTAACGCTTATTTCCAATAAAAATAATCCCGACTTTTTTTAAATTATCTTGATTTCAAAATAGGTTTTTGCCTTGATACTTTTTTTCTGTCCAATAGTTTAAAAAAACATATGATCTTTTTAGAAAACATTATTTTCATGGTTTAACTTTAGTAGTTTGGTTTAAAGTTAAAAACTAAACATTGTGTTCATTACTTTATGCTTATTATCAATTAAGTTATTGTACTTGTTTTTTAAGGTTATTTTAACTTTATTCATCTATCTTGAATTTAAAATATTTCAAAAAATTTATCATTCATGCTTTATAAAATCTATATTAATTTAACGCAAATTTTACACTTTTTATATTTTAACTTAACTTTCAAATTGAGTTAAATGATCTTTGTTAAGATGTTTTTTAAAAATAAACTTTTAGGAACAATAAATTTATTTTTAGTGTTTATAAAACCTAATTAAATAAATTATCAATAAAAAAATAAAACAAATTTTAAAAAATTTGATTGCTACATTAAGTTAAAAAATTTAATTATCAAAAGTTATATTTTTTTTAATAATTTAAAAAACGTTTAATTATGATTTTTACACATTTTCCGAACTTTTTATTTCAATATTTGTTCCAAATTTGAAAAATTAAATATAATAAAAAAAAATAATATTTAAAAAAAAAAAAATTTTATTTTTAATTGAAATCAATATGGCCAAATAGTTTCACTTTTGTCCTTTTTAAAGTTAATTTAATTTTGCCCATTATTTACAATTTTATCTTTTTAGATAGATAATAAGCATAGTCAATAATTGTAAACAGTTCATCATATACTAAAAAAATCGCATTTTTCTCATCATCTAGTTTAGTGTCTAATTTCATCTAATTTTAAAAATAAATTTAAACACAAATTCAGAGACTGTATTTGATAATCTGTTTTTTTTTTTCAGTAAATTTCTTGATTTAAAATAAAATAAGAAATAAGTCAAATAAAATTTATTCCTTCTTCTAATCCAACTTTGAACTAATTTCCTGTTTTAAATTAAAATTTCAAATAAATTTGGTCGCGATTTAGTTACATTTACTATAATAAAATACAAGAAAAAAAAAATTATATGAGATGGATAACAAAAAAAAAAAAAAAAAAAAAAAAAAATAAATTTACAATGAAAAATATTTATTAAAGTTCATGTAAAACATATTATTAAATTAAATATAAAATTTTGATTAAATTTATTAAAAATTTTACACTTTAAAGCAATCATTTATGCACTATTTAAACTAAATAGAATTTTTTTAAATGAGTTTAAACGAAAAATTAAATTCATATTTAGAAATCAATAATTGTTTAAAAAGGATTATTGGTGTTGTCATTCAAACAAGTGCACAAGTGATTTAAAAGTTAATTCAAGTAAATTGGTCAAACTGCTTTCAATGTTGTGTTAGTTCTACATATAAAATTGTTGTAACTAGGCTTTGTTGCCAAGTGCATTATTTCAATAAAAATTGCATCATCTTATCTGTTTGAAAATCAAGTAATTATATTAAGATGTCCGTATAATCATGGTCAATAACTAAACTAAATATTTCACCATTGACTCAGATTTGAAAAATTCGTTTTTAGTTTTTGATTGTATTTGTTTCAAGTGGTTGTTTGATTAAAAAAAAATTACTACTATCCACCTGTTAAAGGTCTAGCAAAAAATGCAGGCCTTTCAAGTTTGATTTATTTTTTGTTTTCTATTAAATCTATTGATGCAGACTTTTGAGCTCGTTTCAGTTGATATAAGCTGGCTTTTTGAAAAACGGAATGTCTTGCAATGGTTTAAGCCAGCTTGAAAATTTCAAGCAACATTGTGTAACAAGCTTTAGCATTAATAATGAAACAAAACTGAATATGATTTACATATTTTATATTAGCACTCACTCACGTTTTAGGCGCTTTATTGTTTCTACTAAATTTCAAGTTTTTCATTTTGCTTTTTCTCACTTCTATTTCGATTTATTATTATACTAAACATTAATAAAATTGACTCCATCTTTGTCATGCTTTTTAGTCCAATACTAATTTTTATATTATTTCCAGTTGTTATCTTTTACACATCGGTCTCAGCAACAAAGAATAATTGAATTTGACAAATCAACTAACGATCAGTAAGTTGAATTGCATTTAATTGCTCATAAATCAACTACAAAATTAGTTTGATTGCAGTTAGGAAACATTGAAATTAAAAATTTGACTTTTTCCAATTTAGCTCTTGCGTTATATGGGTGAAGCTTTTAAGCTTTAAAGCATTTTGACGTTTAAGCAGCTAAACAGTTAAATAGTTAAGCAGTTAAGCAGCTAAATGGTTTAATAGTTAAAAAGATGCGTAAAAGCATCTTAAAAATTGTGAAAAATGGTCATTTATTTTGTGATTACTAGCATTCTTTTGCTGACCTGCTATTCAATGCAAATCAAAGGCCAGTATGTTACATTTTATAAAACATTATTTAAAAAATATCATAAAAGAGCATTTAAAAAACAATTTATTTAATTGTACAACATGCTGCAATCAGGCATTTTAATGGGTAAAAAAACTAATTAAAAATAAAATTGCAAAATAATAAGTTAAAATTTAAATAAATTAAGAAAAGATATTGCATTAAACATTAATAAAAGCGCTAAAATTAATTGAAAAATAAATGTTTTAAAAAATAAGGCATCAATAAAAAAATTAAAAATAGTTTCGCACCAAAAAAATATGACCAGTGAGAATGAATGTTTGTATTATTAAATAATGTGATCACTTATTACGTACAATTGAGCTGATTTGTGATTTAATTAATTGCCAAGTAGTAAAATATAATTATTGATGCATTATATGCTCTTTAAGTATATTGATGAGCTTAATCAGCGGAAACCAAACAAAGTCTATAATCAATGTTAAGCACATTTGCACACTGATTATTTGAGCTCTTGAATAGTTTATTTAACTCTTCAATTGACATGATTTACAATTAGATAGCAAATGTGCTGGCAAACAATATTAAGGTGCTTATTACTATTATATTTAGAAGTTTTTGACCACAATATAAAAAGTTATGAATAAAAAATTATGGATAAAAAATTATGGATAAAAAGTTATGGATAAAAAGTAATAAAAAAAATGTTTTGTGTTGACTTTAATTGATCGAAAATCCATTTTTCTATTAACCACACATTACTGATGATCAATAGCAAAAACTTTCTAAAATCTTACCAAAAATCAAATTCAATTTGATTAGTGATTTTAATGTAGTCTTGTTAACTTAGTCAGCTTTCTGTTTGGTGGCATGGATTAATAGAATATAATTATTTTGCTATTTTTTAAACTTTTTCTGGTATAAATCAGAATAATTGCTTATTTAATGTCACTATTTTTATTTTTTCGATTTTATCCATTTTTAAAAGACTCTTATTGGTCATTTTTTTCCTATATTTATAAAAACCTGTTTTTTTTTTTTTTTTTATTAAGTTTTGCATTTTTTTTATTATATTAATTTTTTTTTATTTGCTTATTGTGAATAATTTTTTCCATTGGATTATTGATAATTTTTTTGTTAACCTTTTTTACCTTTAAATTCACTGTTTCGTGTTGCAGTTTTTTTATACTCCTTGTTTAATTTTGTTTCATTATCTTGTTTCTAAAAACTTTCTATTTGACACAAACTTTGTATATACAATAACAAAAATAATAGTTTTTTTTAACTTTTTTTATTGAAACCATTTAAATTCTTTGTTTAAATCTGTTAAAAACAAATATAGGATGTGAATTTTCTTATGTTTCAATGAACAAACAAAATTTAACTTTAATTGTTAAATATTGAACAGTAAACTGCAACTAAATTAACTTAGTTTTTTACCATTAATTTTTTTAATTATTTTGAGTTAGTTTTACGTTTTATTTTACAAAACTCGCACAGAATAAAAATTTACCTTGAAAGATGAAATTAATATATTGGTGTTTTTAATTATCAATTAACCATTTATTAAATTATTTAATGTACAAATTAATGGATTAACAAAGAAAATGCAAAAAAAAATTATAAAATGAAGTATCAATTTCTGTACAATTTTATATTTAGCGCCTAGATGGAATATCAGAATATGCTTTGAGAATCCTTCTTTTCATATCATCATCTCCATCCTTATACATTTTTTTCATAAGTTTCATCAGACTTTGCATAGGATCCTTTTCCTCGTCGAGCTCAGCATCAAATGAATCATCATAAACAGGCTTTTTACCTTGCAGACCAGTCCAGTGAGTTTCGACCTTTTTCTTAAGATAAATTATAATGTTGGACTTGGTAATTTTGGCATAAGTGTCATCTAAAGTGATATCTTCGCACAAGTCGCCAATGGAAAGTTTATAATCGTCAATTACTACCTCTACATGATTAGGAGAAGGAATGGTAATTTTCACGTCTTCTGGTTTTTTGCTGAAATTTTGGAAATCTGATAAGGTCAGATAAATTTTAATGTGAGTGTCGAGCTGATCCCAGGCATAGTTGACAATGGTTTTGAACTTTTTGGTAGCCTCAGACTCTCTGATCTGGGCTTTTTGTTTGTTTAGACGTTCAATGCTAAGTTGAATGTTGTCGATTTCCCTGGAAATTAGTTGTTGGGTGTTTTTACGCAACTGCTGTTGACTTAAACTCCTAAGCTCTTCCAGATCGTGAGTGAACTTAGAAAAACAAAATCAGCAAAAGTCTTAAAGAAGATTAAGAACTGGATGAACTTGCATGGACAAGAACAGCCAGAACAAGTACCTACCTCAACTAGTTGTTCATCAATATTCATGATACAAAATTAAAAAGAATTGATCGTCACAAATTGAACACAAATAAGGAATAGAGGAGAATGAATGAAGAGTGTTTTTGACAAACACATTTATAGTGATAATAATATTTTTCCAAGCTTCTAGAATCTGCAAGCACATTCCCGATAAAAGAGCTGAGCGCCTTGGACGGCCGTTGGAATGACTAAAGCCTGAATAAAATTGCAGACTAGTGGCATCTCTTATTACTTGTGACTACCACAATTGCACTTTGCAAGAACTTCTTAATTTATAAGAAATGCGACAATTTCTTGAGAACTCGAAAATTGTCCAAAAGCTAGTTAGCATCAAATCTCAGCGAAGGCATAGACGAAGGCTGACTCTTTCTTAACTTTTTCTCCGTGCTAACTATTGGCAACAAACTGAACCTCTCTTCTGACGACCAGATCCTCATCACCTTTTGATCCTTTTCCATCTTCACGTCTTCTGAGTAAATATTCTTACCCAGGAACACAAACAAAAACATCGACATACTGTTCTTGTTGCTTTCAATGTTTTCCTTCAGTTTTGGCATCAACACATGCAAATCGAACGGGTCTATAAGTGCTTCAAACAAAGCAATTTCTTCCTGCAGACTTTTCTCCGTCTCAGACACCGCTTCTGATATGATTAAGATGTTCCTGATAAACAGCAAATCAAAGTAAATTTGCAATGATTCTTTGGTCAGAAGAGCTATATCAATGTTGCTTGTTAACTTTTTATGCAGGTTTCGATATACCATCTTCAATTCCGCCGTCAACTTGTTTAACAGCTCCTGACCAACTTTGGAAGGCAACGTATGATTGGTCACGTTGCAGATCTTATAAGACAAGTTATTAAATAAACTTTGCAATGGCAGCGAAATTTGCATCGGCACCCGTAGTTTTGTGCTTACTTCTCTTCCTTCTTCCAAAGCATCTGAAATCTCAAACTCATGCCATTCGTTGCTGATATTGAAAATGTTGGCCAAAGACTCATTCATAAGCTCGCTTTTAAAAATTTTCACTTCGTCATCAATTATTTTACTGAAATATGCTAAATATCCCAAGTGGGCTATATTCAAAATTTTACTCTTCAATTTTGGCCAGTCGTCCAAATTATCGGCATTCAAAAATTGTTCAAACTTTTTGTTCATTATTATCAACATACGTATAAAATGTCCAGTGCTTAATTTTGCTTCGTTAGATTCAGTTGTTAGTATAAGTTGCTCCATTTCCTCCATAAAATGGTTAATGTTTTTATAAAATGATTGAAAAAAATAATTTTTCAAACTTTTCTCATTATCTTTCGAAACCAAAAAGTCGCTGCTAATTGATTTCTGTATAGAAAAATCATTCAGGATTGAAGTAAGCAAATTATAAATATAATTCAAATGTGTTGAAACTCTTTCTGCACATGCTACTGATTTATTATTAGTATCATTCAGTTCTAATGATTCAATATCCCAAGAAAATTCTGATATATATAAAATGTTAGATGATTCATGAATCATTATGTTTATTCGTTCTTTAATTGCGGAAAATAAATCGGCCAATTCTAGATTAACGAATTGTTTCCATGAATTTTCAACCGGATTTTGTAAGAAATGATGCCAAATATTTATTTTAAATCCAATAACTTTTTCGCAATAATTATTAAATAAAATAATTCTGTTTTCTTCATTAAAATATTTTATTATGCAATCGAGAACAAAAAATAACTCTTTTACACTTTTATTAATCAAGGATTGTTGTATTGGATTGTTTGTGGCATCTTTTACTTCAAAAATCCACTTTTTTGTCAAATTTTTTATATGTTCATCATTTCTATTTTCATCTATGCAATAAATATTATAATTATTAAAAAGCTTTTCAGCTAGTTCACTTTCTTTGCTGTTTAAAAATTTAAAATCTATTTTCTCTTCTACTAAACTTTTATAGTAATCAGTCGAATAAATGTTTTCTTTTAAATCTCCTAAAAATATTTCATCAACAATTTTCAAAGTTAAAAATATTGTCTGAAAATAATCTGAAAACCATTGATTTGAATATTTCTGTAATGTTAAACTATTAATGCATCTTTTTTTAGAGCTTTGGAGATATTTTTCTAATAATTCACTCGGCGTAATTTGTTCAAGAAAGATTATGGTACAAAAAATTTTTAAAAAATCATGACTAATTGTTGATTGTTCATTAATGTTTTCCATTAAACTCCAACAATAATTCAGTATTTTGGGATAAAAACTGTGTATGGTTATGCAATATTGATTTATTAAATTAAAAGAGGACAACTCTACTTTTGTGAAGCTATTACAAAGATAAAGAGCTTTAGAATATATGATGGCAGCCCTGAGAACTTGTTGAGATTCTAAAGCATCCCATACCTAAATCAAGAAAATAAGAAAGAAAATAAGAGAAAACAAGTGAAAGTGAACGAAATTACCATGGAAGGAGTTCTTAGAATGATTTTAAGTTTAATTCCCAATAAGACCAGATTGCTGCAAGAAGGGGCACAGTCACCTTTGGACGATTCACTTACGTTGCTAATTTTGAATGCGTTAGAACTTTTGTAAAAAGTATTGAGTTCGTTAATCGAGTTCAAAACTTCGACACAATTGGACCTCATGCTGTCGACCATATCAGAAGCAGCAATTAAATGGCGATAGTTTTCGCTGCAAATAGACGATATGAGAAAGTGACATTTAATATTAAGTAGACTTGTTACCCGACAATTTGCTTTAATTCGTCTTTTTTTTTCTCCACATCCTGCTTAATCTTCAGCTGGATGGCCTCGATTTCTTCGATCGAGTGGTTTTCAAAAAGTGTTTCAAAGTTGTCGCTCATGTTGTTGACATGAAAGAATGGCTAGAAATGAAGAAGATTGGTAAGTGATCGAAAGCCAGACAATCATCAGAGCAACATGGCTAGTGTTGGTGTTTACAAACAAAGCTAGCATCTAAATAGTTTTTCTAGAGGGAGTTGTATAGCACACTCTAAGGCGCCACATTTAAACAGCCATACAGTTAGCGGTCAAGTGACAATTGCTTGACCTTCATATTCAAGGTCACCCGAATGGCCAAACAAATGCAAATTAGGGACAAAAAGGACTTGTTGGGCGGCCAAGCGTGGTTACCGTAAACAACCAAACTAATAAAAAGTTGGTCTTAAAGACGCGGCTCTTTTCACCCCAGCTTGGCTTACCTTGTGCACTATGTTCGAACACACCCTCTCTTAAGTCCAGGACAAGATAGTAAAGCAAACACATGCTTTTCTTTAGGCACAAAGAAAATGTTTGAAAAAGGCGCAAAAATGCCGGACCATAAAACATGACTCTGGCTTGCGCTCTCTGGCGTTTGGAAACATAAGTCGACGAATAAACAACAACAATAATAAATAATAATTGATAATAATATTAAGAATAATAACAAGTTTGGCATTCACTTTACTAACCTTCTTCTGATAGTGGATTCTCTTCCAAAGTGTTAAGGACATACGTTTGCTAATACGCCGCTCATCCAACTCTTCACAATGAACACCAACTAAGGCTTTAGCTTCTGGTTTGTTCTCATCTTAAACTTACAATTTCTCAGAACACATCTAACCGACTTTTTTATTTTACAGCCTACTTACAACCCAGCCTCACTTCTCCTACTCTTTGTTCTTTCGCATGTTTCATACATTTTAGTCTGCACCTTTCAGCTGGTATTTGTTTGTGCAAACCGCAACCAAGTTATTTTGTAAATAACTCGCCTAAATCACAAACACCTCAATCAACATGTCTTCAGAACTTATCGGCAAAAATGTCAAGTCTTTCATTATCAAAAGCATTCAGACTATTGTCGAATCGCGTCTGGGCTCTAAAAAGGTCTGCACTAAAGGTAAACCAACTGGAAACGAATGGTTTTACATTGCCCTTAATGATTTTCAAGACGTGAATGAAATGACCAAAAGATGTCTTAATGTGTTGATTGAAGATGCAAATCATGTTCCCATAACAATCTATCTGATTGAAAATAACTGGAAAATTTGCTGCGAAATTTCTTTAAAGACCAACGATGATGAAACCATTAATTTAGAATATTGGTTCATTGAAAATAAAGTTAATTCAAGCTCAATCAGCAACATTCAAACCCAAAGAACTGCTTCTGAAAACTTGGCCAATTCCTACAACCAAATGAGCGTACTTATGAAGTCCATCCTTTGTCTAGCCAGAGCAACCCCTGCATACAAAATTAGTAAGTGTGGTCAAAGTGCAGATTCATATGTAATTTGCTATCGGGTTTATAAATGTGATACTAATGCAAAGGAACTGATTCAGAAAAATAACTTAAAACAGGACGCTTATAAAAGTTATACTGATGAAGAAGAGGTTGGTTCGGTAAAAACAAATTACAATACTTTAAAAGTTTCTCTTGCTTACCGCACTAATTTAAGAAATTGTCATAAACCGGCTCCGATTGAAGAAAGTGTCGAAATATTGGAAGTAAAAAACGATCACTTCACACCGGAAAAAAAAAGTGAAAAAAAAAAAACTAAAATAATGGTTCCGGCTTTTGCAAATACACCTACATGTTAGTATACAATATTTAATTGTTCTTAATTAATAAGACTTTTTATTTAGGTTCGATTTCATTTGCCGATTTGCCGGCTAACGCTTTTACTAGCCTTTTACCGACAAATCTTAGTGATGATTTCGACTTTATATCTGAAACGAAAAATACCAACGAAAATTTCAGTTTATGTAAAACTAATTCCGAACCTGTAGAAATACCCATTTATAAAAGTAATGATAATCTTGAAAAAAATAACATAACCAGACAAAATGCATCTTCACCTGGTTGCTCTTCACTTGACTCTTTTGTTTTTGTTGATGTTAAACCTCCATTTGCCTCAGATGATCAAAATGATTTTGGCTCTTTTTTCAACGGACCTTCACCCTCTTTTTGCGGTCCTACTCTAGCAGATGAAATCGAAGATATAAGTACTCAACTTGCTATGATGGAAAACAACCTTAAGCAATGGGATGACTTTGTTGCTACAATTACATCGAAAGAAGACGAAGAAAATTGATTTTAGCTTGCTTTAATCAACAAATAAATCTAGATTAAAATTTATATATATATATATATATTTAAAATACATTTGATTGCACTACATTGTTTAAAACATTATATTTTCACATCATAAAATAAAAAACTAAAAATAATAATTTTGAATATTTTTTAAAATTTTACATTGAATAGACGATTGCATTAACTTTTTCAAATTGATTTTTGGCCTCTTTTTCGAACGCACCAAAATTATTCCAATGGAACAAGTAGTAAAAGAGTTTATAAAGGTCAAATCTAAGTTCGTGATTAACTTTCTTGTTTATTACCGTATAATATCCATTGAAAAACGATTCATGGAACGAACCTGTCATCTTAGCAATAGCTAGATCAAACTCATTATGACCATAGAAAGACGAAGGATTAAAAACAATTTTCTGATCTGAACTTTGACCAAAGTTTTTAATGTTCAAATCTCCATGTAATAGACACGGAACAATTTCAATTTCTTTGGGGAAAAATTTATCGATTTTAATTTGCAATTTACTCCATTCTTCAATTATTTTTCTATCATTTTTGTCTTTGATGATACTTTCTACTTGATCTTCTATCCGATTTCGTGAAAAAAATTCAAGCCAACTATCGTGTCTTTCATTGTTAATAGGAATATTATTTATGTAGCCAGTGAAGTCAAATCCATAATCGGTATAATATCCTTCGTAATCTTTTTCTCTTCCTATCCAATTTTCATCTTTTTTAAGTCTTTTGCCTAAACTATAATTGTATGCATGCATTTGTGCGATAAGTTTTCCTATTTCAGTTTGACTATCGGTCATATTACGAAGATTATCAATATATTGATAAATTAAAGCAACATGATCTGTTTCAAAATCACTTCTTATGGTAACAGCAACAGGAACTTGAATCGTTTTAGTAGATCTGATCTCATGTAAAGCTGCGACTTCACTTTCCAATCTTTTCAACGCACAACAAGTGGAAAGTGACTTGACTAAAATTTTCTTTTCATTTTTAAGCTTATAAATCTTATAGTTTTTAACACAGTCAATATTGCTTGTTTCATCGGGCATTAGAACTACCGTTGTGTCAGTAATATAATCTATAATATCTTCTTCTAAGGTCAGCATTTTTAATGATTTTTTAAAATTAATACTTTAATAAAACTTTTTACTATTTTAATAATTAAATGGGCTTAAAATTAACTACAACTGCACCAGTTATATACAGTTTGCTAGTAAATAATTAGTAGTTTTAAGCATGTTAAACAATTAGTTTGCAATTGCGCAGATGTATCTTTATTGACAATCATCAAACTTTTAAGACGTTACTAATATTTATATGAATGTCGTTAATTGAAAAAATTTTAAAGTTGAACTAACCACTAAAATTTGGTGAACAAGCAATTACGCAAAATTTAAATGTAAATCATTTTTTTTTTTTCAAATGTGTTTTTCGTAATTTTAATTTTTTTATTTTATTTTAAAAAAATGATTTATTCACAAAATAGACTCAAACTATTTAATAAAGATGACAATTTATTTCCGCATTAAATGCTTGATTCACATCTTAAATATAGCATAATTAAATATAAGCTATTTAGTTTGAATAAAATACTATGTTATAAACTTAAATTATTAATCAAAGTAATTGCACATTTTAGATCTAATTGCAAACTTATATTTTATATTGGTATGCAAACAATGCATTTTAAGCATGCATAAATTAATTAAAATAATTAAATTAATGTCAATATCTTTATGAATTATTGTGAAAAAGCAATTTTAATATATACTGTATGCCATTTTTTAAAAATTTAATTTTAAAAATATTGTTTAAATAAATCACAATTAGGAAATGGCTATGTATGATTAATTTAAAGGATTAGAGATAATGATTGATGCTCAAAATAATTTTTAAAATTAGATTTAAACAAAAAATAAAGAAAACTTATCAAAATTAAACCAAAAAAATTTTTTTTTTTTAATTACATATAATGTAAATTAATCTTAAAAATTGTAGCACTTTTTCAATGTTTTTAAATCAAAAAAAGTAATTGGAAAACAAGATAAATTTAATAAAAAAAAAAACGATTAAATTAAAATGAATAAAAAATTCACCATTTGTTTTCCAAGTAAGTCAAAATATCCAGTTTTGCCAATAAAAAAAAATTAGTGAAAATTTGAATTAAAAGCAAAGGATCACATATACTTGGTCAACTGACAAAGGCAAATTAACATGATAGTAAATTATCATGTCTTAATTAATTAATGATCTAATAAACTCAAACACACAAATCACTAATTTAATTTTCATCTTAATTGTATTTAATTTGTATTGTGTATGAATAATTGTGAAAATCGGAAACAAACGAATATTTACAAATAATTAGTAAATTGGCTTATTCTTTAAGTAAGTTTTGGTTTGCAAAAAGCCAAACTAATAAAATTGAAAAGGAAATAAAAATAATAACAAATCATATTAATGTGATCTAATAAAAGAATAAGCCAACAAACAAAAAAGAAAAATAATACAAAAAAAAATATATTTATATAGAATAATTTCTTTAGGTTTTCAAATTGCCTTCTTTTGTGAACAAATTAGTTTGATTTGATGATTTAAAGCTCAGAATTCCCTCATACAAAAGTAATAATCAAAACAAAAACTTTCTATATATTAAAATGTATTTGTGCAATACTGAATCATTTTTAATTTCTATTGATTTTGCAAAGTGAAAATAATAAAAAATACATTGGCCTAGTGTACATAATTTAAATTTCAAGCCTTAGAGAAATCATCCGAGCGTTTAATTCTAGAACATACAACAACATAATTCATAACATTTCTTAACGAAAAAAAATTATAATAGTAATATTTGTAATAAATTCATATGTATAAATAATATATACTTGTGGGCGTTAAATTTAATGATATTAAATCAAAAGAACAGTATTATTGTCCGCTAATCCAGACAAAGAAAACAAGGACAAATACTAAAGCCACCCCGACCATCACTGCGATCATCTTCATGTTTTCCCACCAGTACTTGCTTTTCAAAGCTCCTGCTTGTTTCTCAAACATTTCGGCACCTTCTTTCAAGGCATCGGCTCGTTCATCCAACTGGCTTATCATTGTATCTCTTTCAAGCACTTTTTCCACATTCATTCGCATGATTTCAGTTACTTCGTCCACTTGAGCCTGGGTCTGTTGCATTCTTTTTTGGCCCCTGACCACAGCTTGTGATGGAGTCTGAAATGAATTTAAATTAAATAGATTAGATCCTGTTTACTAAATAAGTTTCTCTGATTTAACTCAAAAATATGTAATTCAAAATTATAACTTATTGCTGATCCGGCTTAAATAATATTTCATTAAAAAGTGCAATTTATTTTTTAACACATTTTTTATTCAAAATAATAAGCTAAAGTATAGCCATTTGTGGTGAGTTAGAGATGAAATAATACAAATATAATTTAATAGGTAAATTAAAATTTATAAACTTGATCTTTTTTGAAAATTCCAATTTTAAATCATACGTACCGGTCCATCAGTTGCCGGAGAAGCTTCTGTGGATGCTCCTTTTTCAAGATCTGTGTTTGCTGCTTTAGACCTAGAGAAATAATTTTTAAATATTCAATATAACATTTAACTAAAAATCTGAATGATTTAAACCTACATTTTATCTAAGTTTTAGCAGTAGGTAGCTTGGTTCAATCTAAATAATTTTTCAAATATATATAGACAACGTGTAAATATACGCAGTGGTTTAGTCTAATTAAAATTTAGTATAATTTAGTTAGTCTATGTAGAATGCAGAATAAAATATATGTAGAAATCGACTGGTTCATTGAAAGTTGGATAAATCAAAATTTAAACTAATCGAAACTCACAATTAACAACGATTAGTAGCAAAAATTATCTTCAACATTCACAATAGTTATAATTTTAGACTAACGAATAAACAGTGGACTAGACAAGGATAAACTATTTTCCAGTTTATTAGGCCAATTCACATCCGATTGGTGTTGGCAAACAAATTGGGTTTAACTGAATTTAACTCAGTTCTTGGCTAGAAATCACAATTAAATAAGTTGTAGATAAGTCTCGATCGGACCAAAGTCAGGGATTTGTTTATATTTGCAATAGAATTGGATGGCTCGTTTTCTTATGGATATTTATTCACTCAAGACAATTTGCGTTACAATTTTGGTGCTGATTGTTAGGTGCTGGCTTGAAAGCAGGATTCAGCCATAGACCTACTATGCTTTGACGTTCAACGTTTTGACTATTGAACAAGTCAACTAGAAGCAAGCTTAATTTATATATATCACAGGGAAGGGTATATATGGCCTGCAAAGACAGACCTACCTGAATTAACTTTATGTGCTCTTTGCATGGCCCATATATTGAAATAGGCGTGTTTTTGGCGGGAAAATATAACCGGAAGTGAGCGGCATCCCAAGTAACGCAAGTACTTCACCGAGCAGGCCGGATCCCCATTGGCTTTGCTAACTTGCTATGTGCTGAGCAGAAAACTGCGCATTGATCAATTGCCACAATCAATGCGTCTTGCCTTCAGTGAACACTAATTGCATCAAAATGGTGACAAAACTTGAAACTGTTTGCAATTGTGCTTCAGTCGAATCGAAGCCTAAGACGAATGCGTTCTTTTGCTTATGGCGTGTGCTAAAGGTAAAAAATGGCCAACTTAAGTCATGATGATTTCATGATCACACATATTAAGCCAACTTTTTTGGTTTAGTCAACTTTCAGGGCTAGCCAGCTCCTCATAGCTAGTCTTCATGGCTAGGCAGCTTCTTAAAGCCAATTTCAAGGAATAACCAGCTTCTTTGGAATAGCCAACTTTTTAGGAAAACCCATCTTTTGACAGCTAACCAACTTTTTACTGCATACCAGCTCCTTAGGGATAACCAGCTTCCTAGAACTAGGCAACTTCTTAAGCTAGCCAAGTTTCCAAAACTAGCCAACTTCTTAATACTAGCTTGATTTTCAAACATAACTGTAAAGTTAGCTTATTAAAATTATTTGTGGCCAGGTCGGTCGAGTTAATTATTCGTTAAAGGCTGCAGATTTTTTTTAACACAGTTACAGTCGTTTGGCAACATCTATCCTTTAGCTCAATGGTCGTTGCTCATTTGCCTAGATGCGTTTCAAAGTTTGATTTCAAGTTAAATCAGTAAATCAAAAGTTATTTTGATCTAGTTTAAAGTGAACACTTTCGAAAATGCCGCAACTGTATTGGTAATATGCGCAGACGCAAAGCTTTATTGCTATATTTGTTATTAATTATTTGTAAACAGTGCATGTAACGACTTTAAGAAATCTATTTACCGGTCCTTTGATTTTCAATTTTTTCTTCTAATTCTTGTCACCTCCTGGTTACTCCACTCAGTCTCGTCTTCATTCTAACAAGTGGTTTCAAGTCAAATATGGTAAAGCTATTTTATATTGCAATCTGTTTCAAACACGACAACCAAGTTGTAGTTCTTAAGTCAGCGTCTGACTTATATTCGTTCGGCTTTTTCCAAAGGAACAGGTAAAAACACTTTTTTCACACTTTTTTGTTCATGCGACATTTCTTTTAGCATCAATGAATTTATGGAGTTTACAAGCAAAATGCTGATTGAAAGGAGTTCGCTAGCTTCCAGATATTCAGTAAAGGAACAAGGTATATTTTCTATGCTTTGTCTCAATCTATTAACCCTTTCTTTGCTAAGAATACATGTGCCATGCTTATATTAAAGCCAACAGACTTAGTTCTGTCCTCATCTCGGATCTTGAATATCCTCGAAGAGTGGCACACGCTTTATTAACCAAAATTTTGGATGAGTTCACTACAGCTATTCCTGAATCTTTGTGGGCCACCAGTTCTAAAAAGTAATTTAGTTAATTCTTTGATTTGCTAACTTAGTTATTCTCTTTTCTTGCAGTCAAATTCAATTTACTTCCTTGGACGCTACTTTGAAAAAATATCAAAATCCAAGGGAAGCCGATGCTTTGACCAAACTTGAATATGAACTTGACGAGACGAAAATTATTCTTCATAATACAATTAATTCTTTATTACAAAGAGAAGAAAAAATTGAAGATCTGGTTGCCAAATCTAACGATCTTTCTGTGCAATCAAAAATTTTTTTTAAAACTGCTAGAAAAACAAATCAATGTTGCACTTATGTTTAAATTGACTAAACCACTTTCAATATTTATTTATTTTATTAAAATTTTATTTTATTTACATTAATATAAATAATTATTTTGATTTTATGTGCAATTTGTACGTTTAAAATTATTTGAAATTATTATTTTTTACTATTCCATCGGTGCTATGTTATAAAAATCAGAGTTTTTAATCAATTATTTATTATTAAGAATTGAAACAATTATTTATAAAAATTAGGTTGTGTAATTTCATTATATTAATAACAACAATAATGATTTGAACTGTTAGAATAATTTTGTTCCTATTAGTTTATATTTATATGTTTTTTTATAAAATATATAATATATTAAAAAATGTTAAAAAGTATTAAGCATTTCGTTTTAAAGCTCATTTTAATAAGTAAAAAAAAACCAAAAATTATCATGTAATTTAAGAAACAAATATTTTATGTATTTTTAAATAAAATTTACATAATAGTTTTCTTATGTTTGAAATATATTAATTACTTTGTAAAGAATTAATGATTTTTTATTAGCATTGTTATTTAAAAATAATCCATAAATAAAAATAAATTGTTTTCTAAATTTTTCAAAATTTACTTTAAATTATTAAATAATATTTATAAAATATTTTTTAAAAATTTAAAATAAAAATTTGACAATTTTAGTTAAGACCTATATTTAGATTGGAAATGAAATCAAATTAAAACTATAAATTTAAATATTTAAAATCTACTTTAAATATTTTTAGCTTGGGTTTTAGTTTTGGTTAGTTTAAAAAATGATAGATACCTGTAGCTGCTTTTTTCAACATTAATACTTTTTTCCTAAATTTAATGAATAATATTTTTGAAATATAAAAAATAAGCAATTAAATATATAACTTATCTAAATTCATAAAAAAAGTTAACAAAAAATTTTTTTTTAATTATGTTAACATTTATCTACACACGTGGCTATTTTAAACAGGTGTGCAAATGGCAAGGACACGTTTGCACCTTTGGAATTTGACTTTGAAAAACAAATCAACACAAAAACCGTTTTTACCAAACCAAGTATTCTAATTTAACTCACGAGTTTACAGCTTTTGAATCAGTAAAAATCAAAAGCACTTAAAATTTTTACTCTTTTAACTTTTGCCGTTTTTTTTACTTTCTTATTTTGTTTTAATTTAAACCAAAAAAATAAATTAACTATGGTAAATTTGAGTCTTTATAATATAGTTGCGTATTTGTTTATTATTTAATTTTGAAAATTAAGATAAAAAGATTGATAATAATTTTTTTTTTCAAAAATAATAAAATGCTTGATACGCTTCCGTAATTTTATTTTAAACCAATTATATAAATTTTCTTATTCAATTTTAATTTTGTTTTGTTTAAGATTTTTGTCTAACTCTTTATTACAAATGTGAAACAAAATGAATAGCAAAACAAAACAGAAGTGTAAGAGTAGAAGATCAAAACAATACAAACAATTAGTTTGATTACTATTGGTTAAGAAAGGACCTAAAGTCGTGCTAAATGTCTATGTTCGTGCGCCATGAGCACCTAAGTAGCAAATACAATTGTTTCATTACTTTGACTTGGTTTAGTTTTTTTTTGTTTTCTACTAATTACAGGGGGTTAACATTTGATTTTTAAGTTTATCCAAGCTAGTACAAGTGAATAGCCAAACTCAAGGGTTGAAAATAACTAAACAAGTTGGCCAAAATTTTTTTTTTTTTTACTTTAACAAAACAAACATAACAAAGTCTGATTGATTATCTATCTAAAAGTTTTTTGCTTGAACATAAAAAATTTTCAAAAAAATTTTCTAAGACAATGTGTTTACTATCATGCTTTTTTTTAGTGATGGAAATTGTTTGTAAAAATAACAATTGTTCTTTATAGCTAATATTTCTTGTTTTTTACTCATCTTACCTTAATCAAACCGTAAACTAAATTTCTTAAATATCAAAACTGTTTTTGCAGTATATTTAATTTCTTTTACTTACATGCCGACTAAGAGCTTGTTTTGATCGGTAAAATGACAGGTTTCCATGTTTAGTTTTTACTAAATTTTGACTGCATCTATTACTTTTTTTTATTGAAAAAAATTATACTTTAATTTTGGCACTTATTTAATAAATCTCATCAAATATTTTTAATAAAATAAAATTTATTTTTTAAATAAATATTTTTTGTTTATATTTGAATTTATATATTTTTTAATAATTAAATAAGTAATTATATATATATTTTTTAAAATTATTAATTGGATATTTACAATTTATTTTTTTTTTTTTAATTTTTAATTTTTATATATTTATTTATTTTAATAAAAAAATTTAATTTTTTTATTTTTGTTAATTATCATATTTATAATCAAATTTATAACTTTAACATTTTTTTTAACTTTTTAACATTATTCTATAAATAAATCTACTGATTTAATTTGTTTTTTATTTTATTTTTTATATATTTGAACCGTTTAAATAATTTATAGGATTTTAAAAATAAAAAAAATATTTTGTTAAAATTCAAAAATCTTTAAAAAAAAATTGGGTAAAAATAGAATATTGTTATTTGAAAACAAAATAGATAATCATTATTTTAAAAAAAAAACTTTTTTATTATTGAAAACCTACAAAAACCTACAAAAAAGTGAATAGCAAACTTGATTATTTTTGTCTAAAACTGTTTCATTTATTTATTATTAATTAATTGCTAATTTAGACTCATACTACTTATTAATTTTTTCATATTTAATAATTCTTTTTCTTTTAAGACAGTGACTAGAGCCACCGCCGTTTATTGGCATATTTAATAATTAATAATTAGATGGTTAAAAGCGTTGAAAAATTTTAAAAAATATATTTGAAACTTTGTATCAAAAGGGTAAAACTTTTTTTAAGAGTTACCTTAAATAAAAAAAATAATTATAAAAACTTATATTATAATTTTTAAGTTTATGATGCTTTGGTTTTTACTAATAAAAAAAAATGTTATTTTTCATGTTATTATTGTTAAAATATTTTTTATTGTTCATAATTAATAACTTAAAGTTAAAAAGTTAAAATAAAAAACAAAATGATTAATTTTTAATTAAGAATTTAAGATTTTTATTCAAAAGATTTATTTTTTTTTTCTTATCATATCTATGAAATATTTATGTTTTAAAACGAAAATTATTTGAAGTTTTTAATTTAGTACATTTTAAATTTTTTTAAAAGAAAAGTGTTAAAAAAAAATTACTTAAAATATAGACGAAAATATTTAATTGCAAAAGATTCGACTTTATAGATAAAAAACAATAAAAACATTAAAAATCTAATTTAAAAAAAAAACAACTTAAAAAAGTATATTATAATTTTTTTTTAAATTATCATGAAATTAAAAAATAGGCTTGTCGTATTATCAAAATTTTATTAAATTATAACTATATCAATTTTATTTTAGACTAAGGTATAATTTTTCTTATATTTTTTTTTTATTTTTTCTGTAAATTGTGACATTGATAAAATTTATTTTAACGTTTTTTTTTTCAAAATTAACAAAGCCACACTTATTGCTCTTTTAAAACAGTTAATTTGCTAAAATAAATTTAGTGAAAATAAAGATTAAGGTAATAGACATTTTTAACCAATTACTTTTATCATATCTTTTTAGATTCATGCTAGAAGTATAAAACTAAATCAAAATAAAATACTGTTGAAAGCAAAGGTTAAAACTATAAGTAAATTTGCTACAAATTTGTAAAAGTTTTTTTTTTGCAAATTGGTTATTTTACTATAAAAGACTTAAAAGCTAATAAACCAAACAAACGTAATGATAAAACTTTTTAAACATCTAATTTTTTTATCTGTATGACAATAGTTTTATATTTTATTTTTTTATTTTTTTTACTCATTTACTTATTTACTTATTTACTTATTTACTTATTTACTTATTTACTTATTTACTTATTTACTTATTTACTTATATACTTATATACTTATATACTTATATACTTATATACTTATATACTTATATACTTATTTACTATTTACTTATTTACTTATTTATTGTTTAAACAGTTTTAAAAGAAAACAAAAAATTACTACTATTTTGAAATACATTAAATTTTTTTTTTCTTAAATTTATTGCTTTTATATTTTGAATTAAATTAAACATTTATAAATTAATATCTATTGATAGAATTTTATTTTAAAACTAAAAAAAATATTTGTATATTAAAAAAAAAAAGATAAATTTACTTTATTAACTTTAACATCTTAATTATATTTTAAATTAAACTAAAAGTCAATTAATTAGTTGCTTATTAATGATACACATCTTAATTAAATTGTTTGTATAAGTAGCAATTGTACGTAGAACATGTTTTTTATTAGTTTAGAAAAATTCAATTTAAATTCAAAAATTATTTTGATTAATATTAATTATTTTTTTTTTATTATATTAAGGAAATTTCGATTTAAATAAATAAGCTAAAAAAAATTTAGAAGACGTGATACATAAAAAATAAATTGAAATAATAAGGTTATAAAATTAAAATAAAATACTAAGATTTACAAAAATAAAATTATTAAAGATATTTAGATATTTTCTTATTTACTTGAACATAACTTTTTTCATGGTTAAGATATCAATTTTTATTTATTTTATATAATATTTATCTATCATATTTTTGAAAAAATTTAAAATCTTTAAGATCAGAGAATAGAATGCCGCAACCACAAGACAGTTTTTCTTTTAATTAAGATTTTTCTATAATGATTTACTTTCTTTAAACGAAAAATCAAAGTCGTGTAAGTATAAAACAAGACAAAAAATAAATTGTTTTTAAATAATAAAATAAGTCTATTTTTTGAAAAAGGTTTCGTCCCATTTCATTAGCGGTTAAATTTAAGAAAATAAAAGGCAAAATTTGCACTTACCCGTATGGTGCAATTTTTATATAATTTTTAGGTTATTTATTAAATGATATTGATTTAATACGTAAAATTTTTTTTAAATGATTAGTTTAAACTATAATTTCTACAGTTAAAATAAAAACAAGGTCATGTTTTATAATCAATTTTTAATTTTTTAATAATTGATTGATTTTTGGTTATTTTTTGTTAGCAAGTGTTTATATTTGTGCACTATATTTGTTTTAAACACCCATTTAAGCTTATTATAAATCACGATTTGCATTAGTTTTAGTAAACAAATTGAACAATATTAAACAATTAAGGTAGTCTTAATATAGGTTCATACAATAGTAATTAGTAGTAATATACAATTGATTTAAATTACCTTTAAGTTGTAATCAAAAATTAATTTTTTTATAAAAAAAAATATTTCATTCTTAAATTTCTTTTTTACCTTTTATATAATAATACAATTTTTATCTAATGCATTTGATAATACTCTTAAAGTAAAAGTTGTTTCTTATTTGCTTTAAAATAAAAATTTATAATGAACATAAGCTAAGTAATTTAGTAAATATTTTAACAAAATTGTCTGATCACACGAAAAACACGAATTTAATGATACACACGCTTTTTATGTTAAAAGACAATTGCTATAACTAAATAAAAAAAAAACTGTCCAATTCATTAACTAAAGAATGGTAAATTTAAACACACTAAGTCATTGATGATTATTGCTATTTAGTTATAAACACTGGGTGGCTTTTCATTTTATATTAACAATATAAGAATTTTAACTAATTTTTTTTTTTAATTTTATTAAATTAATTATTTTTCAATATATTATTTAAAGTAATATTTTTAATAATTTTTATCATTTAAAAATTTTTTTTATAAAAATAATTGATATAGAAATTTTTATTTAAATTTAAAAATATTCCACCTTTTTATTTTTAAAAAATATTTCTATTTTCTAGCTGATTATTACAAAATTTTTTTTTTTTACATAATTAAGGTTCATTAAAGTAACCTAAACCTACACCCGAAAACAAACAGTTAAGGTAAGTGAAAACAAAAAAAATACCAAAAATACTATAATAGCATGTTAAAACTTAGCTATTATGAAATTCTAAATTTAAGAATGGATTCAACTTCAAATTATTTTTTTTTTTATCTGATTATTTTGTTTGATTTTACAATATATTTGCATTTTTCTTTTTCAATGAATTTAGGCGTTTGTTTGGGTGCCTTAAAATTGCCTATTTTTTTTATTTTTAAGTTTAAGTAGCCTATTTACTAAATCCGTTAAATAACTGACTTTTTACCACACAAGAGTTTAATCTTATTTGAATCTTTAAGTTTTTTTAGACTAATAGATAAATATATAATATATGTTTATTTGCATTTTTTTTTTTATTTAACTTGTTTTTGCTTAGTCAATGAATATTACTAAAACAAAGAAAAAATGAATAAGTATTTGTATAAATATTACAATTCAATAAATAATGCTTTTATTTATTTTTATGTATTCTAAATTGCTCAAAATAAAATCTGAAGCAAACGAAATAAGTATTAAAGAAAAGGGTGTCGGTAAAAATCAGTTGAATGGTTTTTGAACCCAATTACAGACCCATTGCAGATGCTAATATAGCCGCAAACTTAATTATGCATACTCAGTAGGTGCTTTTTTCTTCTAAATCTAATTTTATATTGATAATTTTTTATGTCTAATTAAGTTTATTTTAATAACCCTATATTTTTTTAACTTATACACTTAAACTATATACTAAATTATTTAAAAAAAAATTTAACATAAAAATCTAACATAAGCTATTTAAGCTTAAATTTTGTCTTTTGTCTTTTTAAAATTTAGGAGCAGTTTAAGGTAGGGTGCCCAAAAATATTGAGATAACTTAACCAAATTTAAATTTAACTCAAATTTTAGGTAAATTATGAATATAAAATTTACAAATTATTTTTTATTTCAATATTTATGACATGCCTATTTTTATTCTAAATCATTTAAATTAAAAAGATGTGTAAATAGGTTTGGCAACTTAATTTTTTTAAACTAACCTAAATCTAAATTTTGTAATTACAAATTAGAATTGAATCGTAAAATGCTTTTTTCTTTGTTTTATTTATTAACAAATTATGCATTTTTTAAGTATTTCAATTTAAAAAGCCTTAAATTTGAAATAACAATTGTCTCAATTAGGATATAATAGGTAAACAAAAAGAATTAAAATAAATTTAATTAGTAAAATTGAGCAAGTTATTTAATATTTTTTTTTATTGTTTTAACCCTATTACATTTAAAGTTAGACAAATTTGTAATTATTGAGTTACAACAGTAGGTTTTTTATATATGAAATTTCATTGGAAATTAAATTAATCTGTAAATTCAATCAAAAGGATTTTAAAATATAGTTGTTAATTTAAAAATATGGGTTACAACATTAAAGATAAAAGATAAACATCTGTTGAAAACAAATTTTGGCGTTTATGCCAAGTTTTTAAAAATATTAAATTATATTAAATTACATTTAAATTTTGATAATTTTCGCTTATAAAAATTAAAAGCCCCTTTACTGCTGGTATACATTATACTGGAAAAGTTGAAATATACAATTAACGCAAGTTATTAGACTATTAATTGATTTGAGAACGCCCATCACGTTTTAATTTCAATCATTGGCACGTGATTTAGTTCATAATGTTCAAAGAAACAATTCAATTCAATCAGTAAATATATTCTAGTCAATGTTTACTGGATCACATTTGGTCAAGACCCACATCTTCACGAACTATGTTTGTTTTTAACTTGCAAGTTCAATTTACCTGTTTACGGATTTTATTTTAAAATTCAACTTGATCCATTAACTAGGCTTTTTCAATGCGGATTTTGACTGGCCTTAGATCTTTTGTTTGAACACGTGTAGACAAAGTTCTAGCCGGCTGCTAACTTTCGAAGTGTTCGATTTATCAATATTCTGGTTTTTTTGAGCGTGTACACTTGAATAATATGGTTGGCCTTGATCCAAGACTAAGTATTCAAAGCTTAACACCTGGCACAGGTATGCACGTGTTCTAAATCAACTAAGACTTGCTTTGTTCTTTTCTTTTTAAAGTTTTAAATCTTTTCAACA
Source organism: Pyemotes zhonghuajia (assembly GCA_025170145.1). NCBI lineage: Eukaryota > Metazoa > Arthropoda > Arachnida > Trombidiformes > Pyemotidae > Pyemotes > Pyemotes zhonghuajia. The sequence goes on from CM045845.1 coordinate 12,377,697, forward strand.
AACTTTTATTATTTAGATATCTTTGCAGTCACTGCGTTTCAAATTAATTTTATTTGAATTTGTCAAATTTACGCAAAATAGAGTTAGGTCAAATAAAATTTGCTTTTGGCTTGCTATAAATTGTAATTAAATTTAATTCTGAATGATGCATGAGCACTTTTATTAATTATTATAATCACAAAAGGAAAATTTACTTACTATTTTGAAAAATAATTTTTCAAACCACAATAACTTATTAATTTCTCAAGTTAGTAAATATAGGTTGAGTTTAAGGTAAACTTTTGCAAATTTAAAAAATGTTTACCTAAAATTTAAATTATAAAAAATTGAAAAACATCAGCATTAAAAAGAGTTCATAAATTATTCAAATATTTTATTATTTAAGAATTATGACCAACTAAAAAATTAAAGTTTTGCTCAATTGTTAGTAAAATACTTACACGCTTTTTTATCATATAGTAACGGCATGGAGTCCAATATTAAATACCTTTTACTATAAAAAATCAGTTAAAATCTAAGACAAATCAGTGTTCAATTGACGAATTATACAAAATGTATCTTTTTAACAAAATTTTAGTTAAATATTTAATTATTATATTGCAAAGACAATTTTTGGCTTTTCAAAATATTTGTTTTGATTTTAATTGAATACAACAAAATGATCTAAATTTTGACAGCATGAACTTCATTGAATCGAACATTTTTAAAGGTCAAAAAAGACAAAAGGGTCGAAACTGTGCACAGTAGGTAACTCACTATTTTTATATAAATATACAGATATGTGAAAAACAGAAGCATTTTCAAGACACAAAAAATGGTGTTAAATTTAATTAGTTAAGTTACTTATTTTTTTTAGTCAAAATTTACTTTTTGATTTGTGAAGTAAATATTTTTAGAAAGATGTTTTAAAAATATTTTATATTACAGAGACCAAAGCATAAAGTTGACTTTTTCACATAAGTTTAAATTTTTAAAACAAGTTGAAACGCATTGTGGATATTCAGACAAGGACCGTTTCATAAAAAAAATAAACCAAACTTACACTTAAGTCAAATAACTCTAATTAGGTGCGATTCAACTAGTGTGTCAAGGTGAAAATGGCAAATGGTTTTGTTCAAGAAAGTTTATTCTACAACTGGAATAAGAAACTTTCTTTAAGATGGAACTTATAGCCTATGACCCATTGAAGCCCAGTAGGCGCGCTTAATTCACAATCAAGCAACCGGGATTCAATCAGGCATTCTATTGTCAAGTGTTTGAGATCAAATATAAAATGAAAACAACAAATGGGTTAAAGTTAAAATTGGAAACATTGACACAATATGTAAGCAAGTCAATTACAATGGGTGAACATTAGCTAGAAGCTTGTTAATGTTTTCACCAAACAAGTCTGCGGATGAGTTTGATATTTGTAAGTTTGTCTTAAAATTTTATTGCGTTTTTGACCAGATTTGTTAAAAATTGATGTTTTCTTTTATTCAATTTTTTTACAAAATTTATTTTCTTCAAAAAAAATTTACAATTGAGCTTTTATTAGAAAAAAAAAATTCATTGAAACATTTTAAATTTAATGTTTTTTATTTTGACATTTTAAATTCACTTTTTATAGTTCTATTCAACAAATGCAACTAAAGATGAAATTATATTTAGTTTTTTTTACATCCTGAAAATTGTTTTTTCAAAGATCCATTTTTAATTCAACTATTGAAAGAGCTAAGAAAAATAACAATTGTTTTTTTCTATACTGTCACATTGTATTTTAAACAATATCTGTTTAACAAACCCTAAATCGCGCCTACATATTTGCTTTAATTTTTTTTTTTTGATAACTTTAATTTTTTAAATTATTCTTGTTGCACACGACAAATACAAAATATATAGATTTTTTTTACATAAATATAGCTAAACATTATTTTAAATTTAACAATTTATAAGAAATAAATTAAAAAAATAAATTTTATATATATAGTAATTGAATAAGCTTTTTTAGCACATCAACTACTTTATTTAAATATTTTAAGAAATATTGTTAAGTTTTTTTAAATTTGAATTTAAATCAACTTTAACTGATTCATTGATTTAATCGCATAAAATGTGTTCATAGAGCAAATTTTATAATGTAAATGTTAAAAAAACATATTACACATGTAAAATTCGTGTATTACCTATGTTTTACACATGTAAACAAATGTATTATTCAGATATTTTGTATTTTTTTATTTCAAGATAAAAACAGGCGCTTTTGTGAGTGGGTGCTGATCCGGTTTTGCATAACTATAGTTTTGATATTGGCTATTGGTGTTTGATTAATCTTAACTGAGAACACACCTAGCTAAATTTCAGATTTTTTTATTCAAGATTATTAAAATTTAACTACCAAATATTGTAAATAAATTTAAAGCCATTGATGTGATGATTTCTTTTTCTATTGATATTTTGGATCTATTTGGCTTTTTAACAAAGTTTTAGTTGGATAGAAACTCGATTAAACATCTATTTAAATTGAATTGAAAAATGTATGTTTGTATATATTGAATATGCAAAATAGTATTTAAGACGATCTCAAAAATATTAGTTCAATGATATTGAGCGGATTATTGTAAATTTGTAACTTTTTTTAAAATAAACATTATTCTAATATATTTTTTTTTGCCTATTTAATATTCAATTTTTGATCAAATTATTCAATTGTAATTTTAACGTATGTAAACATGCACACATGGTAAAAAATACTTTTCTTAATATTTTGCTTTCTTAAATTGAGAATCATTGTCACAACCAATATTTTTTTTAATCATAATTTGCATAAATTTATCTTGTTTTTAATAAATATTTTTTTTTATAATGATTTTATTCAAAATTTTACACACAGACACAAACAGTAGAACGTCAAAGTGTGACAAGTGGGCGTGAATGTAGAACAAACAGGAAATACAAAATTTGTCAAAGCAACAATGACCACCAACAGGTAAAAAAATCTTTTATACTTTGACTTAAACTTTAAAAAAAAAAATCTTGTAGTAAAGGTTTTAGTTTATTTATACTCATGGATAAATATATAACATAAAATAATCAAATTTATGAATATAATTTCCACTTTGCATTTTAAATTCAAATTCAACTTACTTTTACTCGTTTGCATCCACTTATTTTTTTTTTTTCAAGAATATCATGTCCAACTGCTATTAATAGAGTAGTACATTGAAAAATTAATAATGCTAATAATAATACCAATGTGGTTTTATTTTATTATATTTTTATTTAAAATATTTTCTGTGTGGTATCATTTATGTTTCATATTTTATGTATTTTTATATGACATAAACAGTAGGCAATTGTCGGGTTATTGATTTTATTCTCAGTTGTGGCTAAAATTTGTCAACATGTAAAAAATAAGTTTTGCATAAATTAACGCCGATAAAATCAAGGTCGAAAGTTGAAGCAAACGGTACAAATTCAGCTTTACTTAGTTTCATCTGCAAACAGGATGAAATGGGTCGATGGTCAAAATAACATGGTCTAACAAATCTTATTATTCCCATGCTATTAGCATCGGAATTGTTATTCAAAATAACGTTTCCACTCATGCTGCCAGGTTAAGCTTTAAACTAAGTTTTAGGCTTTTTAATTGTAATTTTATTTTTTAAATGAAACCTTTTTAAAATAATTTAATAAAAAAAAATTTTAGATATAATTTTTACTATAAAAAAAACCGCATGTTAATTTAAATTATTTTTTATAAATCTTAATTCTTAAACTTATTAATGCATTAAAAATGATAAATCAGATGCTAGTAAATAATAATTGCATTGTATAAATTATATTTTATAAAGCTTTTCAAATATTATTAAATATGTAAAAAAAATCACGCCTTTTAAATATTAAGTGAAAGTATAAGTGTTAATAATCGATCAAAAATCTTTGATAATTTTATTTTTTACCGTATTTTAATTGATCGATATTTTTAAATAAACTTTGATCGGAAGTAAAATCAACAAGTTGAAAATATTTTAGCATTAAACATCAAGAAAATCAATTGAGAACTTTATGGTTTTGTAAATTTCTCTTACGGTAAAATAGTGTGTAATTTAATTTGAATACAATCTAAAAATATTTTTCACGTTTTTGGGTCTAAATTTTGCATTTATTATTGTAAATTTGACAGTGAAAATAGAATAAAATAGCAAATGTTGGCAAAGGTCAAAAGGTGACCATCAAATAAAATTCTTAGCAATAAGAAATAATTGTGAAAATTGTGCATAACGTAAATGATCTTGCGTGGGAAGTTCGGACAACATATGGTTTCGATAAAAGAAAAAACAAAACTAAATAAAATGAAATAAAAATAAAACGAACAAATCATTTTGAAAATTTTAGTTTTTCATTAAATTTTAGTTGACCTTTACTTATTGTTTGACCTTGTCTAAATTTGTCTATAAAGCAATGCAGGAAGCATCTTATTAAGCTTAAATAAAAATCTGCTAATAAAAACAAAACTCATTGAAAATAAACTTTTATTTCAAACAATTGTTTGCATCTTTAGCACTTTGATCACAAAAGAATTTTTTGTATGAAAAATACGTTTTTTTTTTTTTTTAGATTAAATCAAACAGGTAAAATATAAATTTAAATTATTTAAAAACTTGAAAAGTTCAATTATAGTTTACATAAAAAAGATTGATGATAAGAAAATTATTTAAAAACTGCTGCGACTATCAATGGAAAATTTTTAAAATTTTGACAAAATCGAGATTAGATTTTACCTTATTTTTTAAATGATACATTTGAATGAATATTTAAAATATATATATATTTATTTATTTATTTTGATTTTTGATTAACTTGATTAACTTAATAAATAATCATGCACAATTAATTTTACAATTTTTAAAAAAGAAATATTATATACAATGAATTCTTTTTACTTTTTTAAACTATTATCTCTAAAAGGGTTTGGTTATTATTTTATTATATTTGTTCTTTTTTTTGCCATACTTAAAAGAAGAACAAATCAACACACTTGAAATCTATGTAACCAATCCTTATTTAGATTTTCTTAAATGTTTCTTGTGTAATTGTTTCTCTTGATGTAATAGGCTTGCTCGGGCTACTGTAGAAATCAAAGTTAAGTTTGAATTCAAAAGGCCAACGAACGCGACAATTAAGGTGTGTTTGGCTTAAACTTCTGGGCTTGGTAAATAATTTAATTTTTACAATCTACTTTTAAAAATGTTTGCAAACAATTGTATAAAACTTAGCTTTTCATCCTACATTTTATTTGCAAAACTAAAAACACAGATTTAATCAAGCTTAACGGCTTAAACAAATTTAAAGATTATAGTAATAAAGCTAAACATAATCATTTATTGTACTATTTTTTGATGACAACTAAATTTAAGCAGAAACTTTCAATTTCATTAATAAAAAAAAACACCATTTAAAGAATTAGTGCAATGGTAATAAAGCTAATACTTAAATTGATAAACTTAAGCCAAAAATTTAAGCAAGATTTTTTTATACATATTAAACATTTAATTAATCTGGTTGATACAAATAAGATCAATTTAATTCACTACTTTTTAAGATTAAATATTTGAAAAAGAAAAATTTATAACTAAAATACATTTTAAAGTTTATTTTGTAAAAGCAATAAATTCGTTTGAAACTTTTTTTATTGAAAACAATTGTGACCAATGTAGCAAGGTGTAGGAAAATAAAGCGGGTCTTTTGGCAAAAATCCGCGGCCTATTTAAAATTTGAAATTTCAAGTATATTTTTAGATATTTGTAAATCGGGTTATAGATATAATTTTACCTGCAAGTTAAAACACGTGCATTTGAATGCTATAATTTACTGTTTTATTTCACAAGTTTTTGTAAGTTATATTTTACCATTTTTAATTGCGTAAGAAGTTCACAAACAATCAAACTTTTTGCTAAAATATTTTTATTTTTGATTAAAAATTTTAGTTTAATTCTTGTAATGTTTGTTCTTAAACGCAAATCTAAAATAACTAAAATAACTGAATTTTTGATCAATTGTTTTTCAGTCAGAAACAGGTTGGCTTTTTGAGCCCTCCTTCGCTTCGCAATCTGTTGTTTTGAACTACTTGGCCATATGGAAAGAAAACATATTTATCTTGCTTGATTGCATTTGAACAAGAGAAAATGCTTGTCAAACTTTGAAAAACCTTTGAAATGAAAAACTAGAGAAGAACTATGGAGAAGAGCAAAATATTAAAGTTTATGATTTTATTATTTCTTATCAAAATGGTTTTTAACCTCAACAAAAAAACAAAATTAGTCAAATAAATAATCAAGGTTTACAAAGTTTAAAATTTACAAAACAATATTTTTATTTCGCAATGACAATATTTAACAAAATAATTGAATGAAGGTGAAAATGAGAACTGTACAGATTAGGATGAAATTGCAAGAAGGCCAAAATGAGTTGAAATAAAAAACTAGATTTGGCATTTTTCAAACAGGGGGCAAACAGTGAAGATGGAGACGAGAACTCAGACGAGAATGTCAGTCAAGTCAAAATAGTCTTCGGCTTGATTGCTCTGACTGTCGTTGCTATCGGAAAACTGATTGACATTGAAAAGATCGAACACAAAGTCTGAAGTGGCGGAAGAGCTTTGATTGAGAATGTCTTGTAGCTGACGAATGTAGTTAACAGCAGACCTAAGAGTCTCCACCTTAGACATCTTTTTTGCACTGTTGGGAATGTGGTTTCTCAATTTTTGAAAACCAAGATTTACATTCTTGACTCGTTTGCGTTCCCGCTCATTGCGTTTAGCCACAGAGTTGCTGGATTTGCTGCCGACCACAGACATGGAAGTGGATGAACCCAGAGCATAAGGTTTGTTGATTTGACCCTTGCGAGGGCCTTTGCATTTCAATTTCAGCTCCTGTTTCACGTTCACATCATAGAAGGATTCTTGCGAGACATTGCTGTAGTCGTTAGACACTGATGAACATCGGACAAGAGAATCGAAAGGCTCGCATTTCACCTGAACCACTTGCGGTGGACTGGGAGGAGTGGGAGGCAGCTGAGGAGAAATATTGCCACAATAAGAGTTGTGGAAAGTGGCCTGAGGCAGTTGAAATGCAAAGTGCGATACATTGCCGGGAGCTGGTGTTACAGGAGATGCACAGCTGTTGCTGTAGATTGGTTCACGTTTCACAATGCTTAAATCCACTTGATTAACTGAACTGGCTTGAGTGGTGATGGTAGAATAGCAGTCCACTTGGTTGCCACTGCTGTAGCTGATTAAGTTGGGCTCGTATCCGACTGTACCCATAGCTAGCGATTGAAGGTGCCTGCTTTAAAGACAAAAGTCCAGATTCTGGATGTTTAAGATTCTTAGGGGTTTGAGTTCACAAAACGTCTTGCAACGAGATCTTGCACACCGGTCAAGTCTCCAACCACGATTTGCAAGAGTCGAAATGAGGCTAAGCAGCCACCAAACTCTGCTTTTATATGCTGTGTCCGTGGTGTGAAAGGCACTCAAATATGGGCGTCTGTTTCTTAGGATTCGCTTTTACCTGCAACTTCTATTCTGGGCGCAATACAAGAAGGTGTGGCAGTCCGACTCAACGCCATTGACCGTCACGCCCATTTGAGCCAATGGTTTGTCAGTTTGCCGAAATGTTTGCCAAACCATTCAAGGACCTATGCTGTGGCCTGAACTTAGATCTTGAGGCAGGACTTTAAACAAGTTGCTTCGTTTCATTTTACACATATGGTCTAAAGCCAAACCTAACAGCCAGCCTAAGACTCTACTTGCACTCATGCCTTCAAAAACAATCTCCATATGCATTTACGCCTTCGTATATATTAGAGTCACAGGTATGACTTACTTGCACTTTACCATACCAAAACGTTTGCTAACCAAAAATTTTACCTACAATTTCACTGTTAAAGAATCAGTGGATAAGAAAGCCGTCTTTTCTTGCCAAAACTAGATGCCGCTTTCTTGATAATCATGACCCTTGCACGCTTATGGCAATTAGCCACTTTCTTGCAGTATAGAAAATTGTCTTTTTTAAAAGACATTCAGCTTTTCTCAACCCATCGCATCCCTCTTATTTTATTTACCGCTCAAATAAATACTCTTCTACGCTTTTATTCACAATTTAAGTTAAACATCACTTTTTATTATTGCTTAATTACTGCTTAATTACTTTTCAGTTTTAACTCTATATTAATACTCCATGTTATTACTCCATGTTATTACTCCATGTTATTACTCCATGTTAATACGCCGTGCTAATACTCTGTTAAGGCATTCTTTTTACTTCTCTTTTTAATACTTTCTTTAATACTCTTTTTTATACTCTCTTTAATACTAGCTACAAACATATTCACAAGTCCATAAGACATAGCAAGTAACTGACAAGTTATTCGAGCAAATGTTTTACTATTAGGTGTTAAATTTAAAGTTAATAAACTAATAATGTTTCTTTATTACAGACTGAAGCCGTTTAAAAAGCAAAACCACATTTTCAAAACTTTTTAATAAAAATGCTCAAATTTATAAACTTAAACAATCATAACTAAATTTATCTGATTTCCTCTTGTTATTTTCGCGATCATTTTTTATAGAAATAAATATTATTAAAGTTCTTTTTATCGGATACTTTGTTTAAATTTCAGACGCACATTAATTGCTTCTAAATTTTACTTTCGATTATTTAATTCAAAAAATTATGCATTTCACTTATTGAAAAATCATATTTAGAGTCATAATTGAATTTTTAAAACAAAAAATTGATGGATTACAAAATAAACAAATAATTATGTGATGATTGCAATTAGTATTGTATATATATATAATAATAAAGCAATTGAATTGTTTATGTAAAAAAATTTTGATTTATTTGTAATTGGTCAAAAAAAGAAAATAAAATAAAAAAATAAATTTTGAAGTAAATTTTTAAAAGAATAAACTAAACTATAAAAAAGTGTGATATTTTTATTTTTTTTTAAATAAGTTTAAATAATAAATACGTAAAAAATTACCTGTGTGGTCTAAGAAGATGGTTTAAGATGAATGAAAAAAATAAAGAAATTATTCAAATATGTTGTTCATATTGATAAATTTAAGTCATTCAATTTTAAATAGAATTAACAAAAAAATAATAACATTTTTGATGCAATTGTGAGAAAAAAGTTTAGACAAAAAATAAATAAGATTAAAAGTCACACTTATATTTGACATATTAGTTAAATGTTTAAGCCAATCAATATAAGTTGTTGAAAGACTATAAAAAATATAAAGGGTTGATTGTGCACTTAATTTTATTATTTGTTTTGAAAAATTGTAAACAAAAAAAAATCAGTTTTTTCTACAACTAAGTAGAAATTATTGATCTTTATTCTCAAAATATTCTTGCACTTTTTTATATTTGTGTGTGGTATAATTTGACCTTTGTAATTAGTTTTTCAAAGTCATTTGAAACGACCACCAACACATTTTTTGTATAAATTTGAATGATAGTTAAAAGTATTTTACTTAATCAGTTAAATTTAGGTTTGTTATTCTAGTAAATTTTTGCAAATTGCTCAAATCAGACTAGTCGCTGCATTTTGTAGGTGAAAAATTATTGGTCATTTCTATGATAAACATCAATTAATAACAGTGTAAATTTGCATTGTAGCGACTAATAGTCAAATTAATTGTTCAAATAATCACTATTGATTTAAATATATATAGTTAAAAGTTTATTTCGAATAGTTAAAATCAAAATTATAGAAAAAATAAACAATGATTTGATGAGATTTGTGTTTAAAGGCGTAAAGTAAACAGTTGTTTAAAAACTTGCAAAAAAAAACTATTTTTTACCTCTTGTTTTTTTACACAAGCTGTTTAAGATTGCTTATCTTACATTTGGTCAAATGGTCGGGCTTGGTCAAGCTTTGGCAAATTAGTCCGATTGCTTTAAAAACTAATTGCAAATATTTACAAATTTAGATTGTAAATTGTGAAGATAAGTAAAAAATTTTCTTCATTTTAGTTTTAAAAAAAAGCTCAAATTGACATTGTTCTGTGAAAAATGATAATTGTAACTGGACAAATTATTATTTAAATTTAGCAATTACACAAAATAATTTTAAATAAATTAGAGCACACCTTTTAATCAGGCTATCTATTATATATTTATTGTATTGGAAGTAAAATATTAAAATTACTAGATTTGCAATTGAATTTAAACAAAAATTTTATTATTTTATTTATTTTTTTAAATATTTTTTATATTATTCATAATTATTCAAGTGTTTTAAATTTCTATACACGAACATTGAACTTTGAAGGCGAAGTCATTTTAGTTTTGGTTAGACGATTAAAATTAATAAAAAATTTGACTACGTTCAATTTTGCATAGATGAAAAGTTCAGATTTGTGATTACCAAAATTATTTACTAGTTTCTCACATGCCCATCATTATTTTTTATAAGCATCTAAAGGTGATTAGAAAATAGCGGAAACAACTTTAAAAGTCATACAAGCCAAAGCAGATGCCAAATTTTGTGGTAGTAAAAACTGACCAATTGCTTAATTTACAAATGCAGTTGAATTTAATGTTAAAGTATCAGTAAAACGGTAAATTGTAAACGTTTATTTAAAAAATATAAAAAATTATTGTTTTTTTTACAAATCTTGTAAAGTGGTAAATATTAAAAATAAATAATAAATTGAATATTTTTGTAATTTAAATCACAAAGGTATAAAAGCACGTTGAAAATGATTAAAATTTTGTACAGGCCACAATTTCGACCCAAAATAATTTGAGATTCCGGTAGAAAAACAGAATTTGGGTGCCATAAAATGAAACAAAAATGAAACAAGTAAATGAAACAAATAAATTCAAACTGAAAAAGTAGACCTAACTGTGAGTATGTCTACCTGTTATTGGACTACCTGTTCACAGTAGGCGCAAGCCAGCGCGTCCGTTTTAATCCACTGCCATTGTTTGGGAAAACAAGTTTAAACTTGTATAGCTACAGAAAACACGTTCAAACGAATGATTAAATAGATTCGACTGATTGGGTCCTTGTGTCCAAATGGACAACTGTTGCGTTTCTGTGGGTTTTTTTCTTCTGACCTCCCTTGGTCTGACCCTTCTTCCTCTGTATTCGTTTTCCACTTGTAAAACTTTTTCATTTTTTGTTCCTCTCTGTTTTTATAGTATTTATCAATATTTCAGTTTTTTACTTAACCTCCAATATTCCATCTTCTATCACCTACATTTGGTACAACCGGTACAGTTGGGTGCTTATAAGTATCAGACCGTTGCTAGTTCATTTTTAACGCTCATCTCAGTTTCCATCATGAAGGCCAAACTTGTCTAGACTGAATTTTTTTCACTTTAAGTAAATTTGCTTTTTTCTTAGCTAGCAGCCATGATTATATATATCTCTAATACTTGTAACTTATATTTTAGCTTAGACTATTTTTTCAGCAAAGATCTTTTTAAAAGTTTTTTTTTTGACTTGGCCTTTTCCTTGCACTAATAATAAATTTTTGCAATTGTTTATATCTAATATCCTGTTTGCTAAAAAAAAGTTGTGGCAAATTAGTTCACATGCAACAGGTTATTTTACGATTGATCTACAATTGAAAAAATTCATTCTTAAAATTTTACTACTTGATATCATCAGCACTTATTAGTCTTTCAATGCATTTATACTATTCAGTTTCACTCGTTTAGTTTATTATAATATTACATAGAAAATTTTGCAGCTTTCTTATCATAAATTCAAATCTAATTTTTATTTATTTGTTTTTAAAATAGCTTAATTCATTTTTTTTTCTCATTTTCTATTAATTACTTTTGAATTAAGAATAAATATATTTTTTTGTTTGAATATATATTGTTCTAAGGTTAAAATATGTATTATAAATAGAATCGATTTGTTTTGAGCTTTTTAAAATTATATTTTTTATTTATATTCATGTTTGCACATATATGTTTACCAACATTATATTTGCAATAAAAAATAAGATTAATTATTTTTTATTTTTTTTGTGATAACAGTTGGGTTGTTTGAAAATAATTACATGTTAACTTGTATGCTAATTTTGGACAAAACCAAAAACAAAACAATTAACAAATGATACTTAACAGGTAAATGTTTCAGTAGGTTTGTTTTTGATGTTTAACGATTTCATTTTTATATTATTTGTATATCTATTTAGAATTAAATGTTTATTTGCAATTTTTGATGATGTTTAAAAATAAAAAAAAAATAATAATTTAGCCATCGCTTGAACGACAAACATTGCAACAATTAAATTTTTATTCATCCTTGTCATTTAAATCAGTAAAATAGTTTTAAATCATTTTTTATTTATTTTTTACTTATTTTATTTTTTTAGTAATAGCAAAATTTATTTTTAATATAGAATAAAAAAAATTCGTGGTTCATTTAAATTAAATGGTTACAATATTAATACTTATATTTTACTAAATTTAATAACAGTAGTAATTGAACTTGACATTTATGAATAAAAATAGAAAATAGAGCTTATTTAAGCTTTTTTTTTATACTGACTTTAATACAATGTAGTACTGTTTTTTTCTAAACAGTTTTTTTTCACTCACTTAAATTTCAACTATCAAGCCTGCATTCGAACCTATTTATCTTTTTTTTGTTTAAGCTAGCGTTTTCTTAATCTCTATGAATATTAGAAATTTTAGAATAAAACTAAAAATTTGGATACAATAACATGTCACGTGTTTGTGGCATAACACGCAAAAACAGTGTTGAAAGCAGGTGGCCTTTTATGGCCAATAAGCATATTGTTTATATGCTATAGTTTGATATATGAGCAATTTTTGAATTTAGTAAATTTAATTCAAATTTTTACTTTAAAACTTTTTTAAAATAATTTTTTATTGTAATTTTTTATAGGCAAAAAAATAAATAAATATAATGAATAAGTATTTTAAAAGAGTTAAATAAAAGTTTAAAAAAAAAATTTTAATTTTTCAATTTTTCAAATTTATTTTTAAAGTTTTTTTAAAATTATAATACTTATAAATATTTTTTTTTTTTTAAATAAAAATATTTATTAATTGATTAAAATTTATTATTATTAAAAAAATCTATAAAAAATAAAATAAAATAAATATTAATTTTTTAATAAATTATATCAAAATATTAATTTAAAATGTTTCCTATAACAAAAAATAAAAAACAAAATAAATTTAAAAAACAAAAAAATATATTTGTATTAGATCAAATTTCACTAAATCAAATTTCGAATTTAATCTTAAATTTACTTCTTATTTAAAAAGTTGTTTTTAAAATAACTACAATATTCAAATTAAAATGATAGAATGGTGTATTAAAAAAAAAAAAAAAAGTTTAAATTGAAACAAACTAAAAATGTTAAACTATATTTTTAAAGTAAAATATAAATTATCTAAATATATAAGCAAATACAGGTTATTTTTCTGACAGAACAAGATAATAAAAACTTATTCAAAAGTAAATATTTAAACATATTTTAAATATGTATTAGTATAAATATTCATATTTTTTTTTGTTCAACATTAAATAATAGTTATTTAAATAGGTTTAAATCTAACCACAGACTAATTGAGTCCAGTTGAACCGATTTTAAGCTTTAAACAATCGGGTGGTATCTAAAATTTTTTTTAAAACTTTATACTTAAACTTTTATGCCTCTTTATTTTCATCTTGTGTTGAGAACCGATTAAAAATTTGATTGTGCATCAGGTTCCGATCAGCTTACGGTGTAAGAATTTATAAGTGCTTTGAGAAGTAAACTACTTTTATTTTTTTAAAGATCAGTGACTAAATTTGAGATATTGGTATTGAATAGAAAATACTAATTAAAATGACTGTGACGGAAACTTGAGTAAAAAAACTGTAGTTTTAAATTTGATATTATTTTAAATACAATGAAAAGGTAAAATGTTTGTTTTGGATATATTTTTACTTTTTCATTTATGATAAACTTTAGACTACTCAAAAAATAAAATTTTGATGGACTTAAAAAACTTTTTTCAGTTTAAATTTTGTTGTTAAAAAAAACATTTTATTTAAAAAGTTTAAACTTTTAATCACTTGTCGACCGCCTATTTAACATATCTTGTTAAAAATATGGACTAAATCTTTTTCAAATATGTACTTTATATATTTGCACAGTTTAAATTTAATAACTAATTAAGAATAATCTTACTAATATATAAATTCTTCATATATAATAAAAAATAATTTTAAATATTAATTTCATATATTTTTTATAAATTACATATATTTAAATTAAAGTTCAATTTGCCAATTATTACATTTAAAATTTTATTTATTAAAAAAATACCAAATTTATATTTAACTTTTTTTTTACCATTTATTAAAAGTTAAAACTTGTTCTAGCATTCGTGACATTTATAATTAAGCAAAAAAATCAAAAAACTTTTGTTTTTAGCTTCTTGGATTGCCAAACTGATTTTGTTACGCAAGGTTGATTATTATTAACGATAAAACAATAAAAGTTTACTTATAAAATAAACTTTTTTTTTATTAAAATATAGAATTATTTTATATCATCAATTTTTAAAATATTGAATTTTAAATTTTAGTTTTTCTTAATATATATTTATTTTTAAATTTTAATTAAAATTATAATTTTTTTATATATAAATTAATAATGAAAATATATAAAATAAATATTTAATAAACTAATTTTAATAAACTTAGATTTTTTTAATTTTTTTAAAAAGTATGCCACAATTATTTATATTCGTATTCAACTAATATTTTCATATATAATAATAGCGGATGTTTCATTAGGTGACTTTATTTTTTTCTTTGAAAATATAAAAAAAAATTGTTTGTAGTAAAATAATAATGTCCAGTATTTGGTACAAACAAAAAGTCTAGAAGCTGAAATCTTCAATAACGACTAAAGAAATAAAAAAAGAAGAAATTTTTTAAAATAAAAAATAATAATCAAAAATTGTCCAGTTTTAAAGCATTAGAAATAGTCATTTTAAAAAAAAAAAAACAATATTGTGTCACTAAGCAAAGACTGAAATAAGAAGCGCAAAATCCGGATGCAAGTTGTTTTCCATTCGTTTCGTCCGATTACTTGTTACTTTGGCAGGCCTTTACACCTTGTAAAAAAAAACTTATTCTATTGAAAATAATTTTACAATATTTATTATTTTATTTTCTTAGGTCCTGTCAAAAGAAGAGTTCGTGGCTTGTTGGATAGATTATGCAGTTTAGATTTATACACCTTAGTTTTTTTTTTATAAAAATTGTCAAGATTTATTCTAAAATTTCGAAAATACCTGCCCCTAAAAATTGCTTAAAATAAGTTTAGACCTGATCTTGAATCCGACTTGCACTGACTTGAGCAAATTTAAAAAAAAAATTTCAATTAAAAAACTAAATAAATAAATAATAAAAAATTTCAAGTTGTGTTCAAAATTAAATATATTTAATTTTTTTTTTCAATTGTGAATATTTTTTGAATAACAAGCTAATAAAGTAGCAAAACAACATGCTTTAATACAAATCAAAAGGAAATTTTTCTTTTTTAATTGGAATTTAGGCACATTAAGAAGAACAACTTTTGCTTTACAACAGGTAGTTGTTTTGTTTTTTTTATACAGATATTCTTTGAGAAACAAACTTTTTTTCAGTAATAGACAATGAAAGCAAACACTAAGTTAGTTGAAATTGGCTAGGATCAGATTAAAAGGCCACACTAAACTTAAAGTGGATTTGGGTGTTGACACCAGGTAATTTTGAATTTTTGTCAATATTGTAGTAAGATATAGGCCAATTTAGTTTGCACAAGCCTACTTCGATCGACACTATTCGAATTTTGTATGAACTAAACTTTACTTTTCTTAATAGGTTCGTTTGTGTCACAAATCGACGCACCTTTATTCTGTCAGTTTATTATAATATGATTACCTGTGATTATTTTACTTGTGTTTTGTTTATTACCGCTCTGTTTTGGCTTTTGCTGTCCTTGTTTTTTGTTCATTTCGTTTGATTTTATTTATAATTTTAACCATTTTTATTTAATATTGCCACAATTGTTTCCAAATAATTTCCTTTGAAATTAAATTTTTCAAATTTTTAGGGCAATTCAATTATTTTTAAGCTTTTTATATTTATCAAATTAATTTAATTATTTATTTTTTTCAAATTAATTCATTGTATCTTAATTAAATTTTCTTTAAAATCGAAAAATAAAAGGCTTTAGAAATGCACATAAACAATATTTAAAAAAAAATTATAATTGCCAAAGTAATTAGTTTAAAAACTATTTAAACTTTATCAACATAGTTCGAAACTGAACCTGATTTATAAAAAAAATAAATGTATTTATTTACATTGATAAAACGTAAAAAATCAATCTGTCAAGCGTGGCAAATGCAATTGTTCTTGATCAAATACTAAATGAAGATTGGTTTGCATGCAACGTAAAAACTCGTGGAAGATGACAATGTAAAGGAAGCACAATTCACTGAACATTTATTATTTGTTTTGTATTTATTATTTTTTTAGTTATTTTTTATTTTATATTTCTTGTTATTTTAAATTCATTATTAATTATAAACTATTTGCCGTTTTTTAAAACTATATTAAAGAAACGGTTAGATAAAGATTGCTTAAGGAAACAAATTTAAAAGATGTTTTAAAAAGCTTGTTTGATGTTCAAAGTTTAAATTTTCCACAATGTTCAAAAATAATTAATTTTTAAATACTTTATATAATTTTACATTAATTTTTTTGCAGGTTTAATTTTTAATTTTTTTTTTTTCATATTTGTGTTTACACGTGTTGATGTAGTTGTTGATTTTTATTTTCATATTTTTTTAAACGCATTACATATTTTTTTTTTTAAACTTTAATTTAAATGAAATCCTAAGCTTATTCAAGCAAATTACAGTTACTCTCTATAAGTAATGGTTGATTTGTTTTTATTGAAAGGTTTTTATTTTGTTCATAAAAGTTTAAAATTTTAACAAAAAAAAAAATTATCTTATAAAATTTCTTTTATTACTTTAAACTAAATAATAATGGAAACAGTGTGAGAAAAAAATTAGAAAAAATAGATTAAACATAGAAAAACTAAAAAACATAGAAACGAAGAAAATCTAGTAAATAAAAAACCACATAAATTTTATGATGTATTAAGTTTTACAATTAAGTTTTCAATAAATTACTAAAACAAATTGTTTTAATTACTAAATGAGCAAATAATTATAATTTAAATTATAATCGTTTAACATGTAAAAAAAAATATACTTTTTTTTATTCGGATTTAATTTTTTTATATAGTTAAATTAAAAACAATCGTTCCAAAATTTTTTAACATTTAAATGTTCGCACATCATTATTAGTTAATCCTATTCAAATGAAATACAAAAATCAACATTCTTATACTAAAGTAATTATTATTCAAACTAGGTAGGTCAAAATATTAACTTTTACTTTTTAAAATTCTAGTAAAAAAATCACTTGCTTTGAATAAAAAAAAAAATCCATTAGTATTTTGAATTTTTTTAATCATAAACCAAATATCTTTAAACTTAGCCCTTAATGACATTCTTTTTTATCTAAAATATTTCTACTTTATTTTAAACAACCTACTTCATTTAAAACTTCATAAAATATAAATATATATTTATTTTAATTTTTAAAATATGTATCTTTAATTGATATACTAAATTTCAATTTTTCTATAATATTTTTTTTTTAACGATACTTTTTAGTCATGTTTTAAAACATAAATTTTATATACATAAATAATATGTAAAAAAATACAAAAATATTAATAACATGATTTTTATAGTATATAACAAATATAATAAAAAACACCATTAAGATCAGTTGTGATTTACAAGTACTAATTTAAATAATAAAGAATTCATCAATACAAAAAATTCATTAAATATAAAAATCAATAACTTAAACTATGATAAAATGTTACATGTTTTCAAAATATTTATAACAGATAATGATTAAATAAAAAAAAAATTGTATTAAATAAAATTACATGGGGTAACATTTACACTTAGTTCAACACGTCGTTAGCAACAACTCAATTATAAGGCGTAAAAATTAAAGGCAAACAGTGGCAAAAAGTAGCAAAAATTTGATTTGAAAATCATTATTAAATATTATACATATCTCAAATTATTTGATTTTTTAAAAAAATTAAATTTAAATGTTTTTTGAAAATTATTTTTAAAAGTTTATAATGGATCAATATCTAGTTTATAATTAACTAGATATTTAGTGGTCTATTTTAGAACAGCTGATTATTCACACATTAGAAGTGCCATTTTTTTCTTATTTTGCAAACGTGATACTAATTTTTAAATATTGTTAATAGTTAATAAGTGGTTAATTTAGTATCTGGGTAAAAAAACAAAAATTTCAAAAATCAATTGTAGTTTTTGTTAAAAACTCAGTTAAGTTGCATCCTAATTTATCTGTTAACAACTTAGTTTAAATTTTTTTGACCAAAGTTTTTTAATCCATTTGATTTTTGCCACTTTAGCTGTTAAAATTCACAGTTTCCAAACCAATGGATAATAAAGCAAATTATTGGTAAAAAAGGCTAAATAAGTAAAATATTTGAGAAATGAAAAAAAGTGCCGACAGCAAGTTAAGTGTAAAGATCAGCCAAGTATGTAAACTGAAAAATTGAAATCCTAGGTCAAAATGAACAGCTAAATGAATTTTTTTTTGACAGCTTAAATTTTTACTAATCATTTATTAAGATCAGTTAAATAGCTAGAATAAAAGCACCCTTTTATCGCCTATTCAGCAATTACAAAATATTAGAAAAAAAATGTGGTCATTGAATTTTACTAAATAATTTTTTTTTTAAAAGGTGTTTAAGTTTATAAGTTTATAATTTAAAAATTTTTGTAAAATTTTTATTATATTTATAAGAGATTTATTTTAATTACAGTCTAACAAACATATTTTGTACATCATGTTTGTAGTTATTTATTATCTATTTTTTTATGCTTAGAATATAAAAGTGTAAATGATATATTAGTTAACTGTCAAACTGTTAACTAATACAAATAATTTGATTAATATATAAAAATTAAAACTAGTATACCGACTATTAAATATAAAGGTTTTTTAAAAAGGTTAGCTAATTGTACTTGAAACACTTAAAATTTATGAACTAGTTTCATATTTCATATTTTATTTATATGCTTTTGCTATTAAGTTATATTTATTTAAAAATTTTAATTTTTACAATTTTATATAATAAAATTAAAAAAAAATGGTAAAAAAACATTAGATTAATCAAACATAAAATTTTACTAATAAAGTGTGTAAAACGCCTTAAACAAACTGATAAACCTTCGTATCAAATTTCCATTAATAATTAGTTGTAAGCAATATTAATTTTATTTATCTAAATGTAAAGAAAAAAATCATCTTGTCCAAATCGAATTTATTATTGAACTACTATAACTGATTAGCAAATAAAAAAAATTATTTTTAGTTGGGTTATAAATTTAAATATAAAGCATGGTAAAAACATGAATAAACGGGTTGAAAAATTAAGATTATTAAAGAACTCAAAAGATATATCCAACAGTTTCATAATAGAATCATAGACTCATGATAGGATTAAACACTAGATTCTTTAGTTTAAACAAAATTTTGCCAAAACTAAATGTGGCGTAAATAAATTCGAACTGCTAACAAACTAATAAGTTCATTGGGTCAGGTTAGACTTGATTTTACAGTCCGAAATAATCGAAGATTTATGTACACTGACTGACCAAGGTAATAGTGTAAATCCTGAAACCAGCTGAATTTTGTTCTAGCTTTATTTGATACTTATGAAGAAATTCATATAACGTCGATTATTTTTCAAATTTGGCTTTTTATTTTGAATACTTGTTGTTTAAATACGTTTGAATAAAAGAAAAACTTGTATCAAATTGAACTAATGCATGAAAAAATCAGAAAAAAAAGTTCACTTTTGGGTCTAAAGTTGACAAAACAAAAATTTTAAGATGTTTACTAGTTAAAAATTCACTTTAAAATTGATTGCTTATGGTAAATTTGAATGGTTTAAATTTAAGAAAATCGATAAACTAATCTCGCTATGTTAACTGATCATTGATACATATATTTTTTAACTTTTATGTTTTAACTAAAAGTGTGTGGGTGCAATCTGATTCAATTTTAGTACAGTTTTAATCGATCAAGGTGAAAAATTGGCGAATCTTTTAATTATCTTGATCTAAAAAAGGGATAAGTTTTACCAAGGTAACTCAATACATTAAATTACATATTGAAAAAAGCACTAATATAAGCTGTTTTTTTATTTACTATTTTATTTTATGATGGTGAACCAATTGATTTTTCTTTTTTTAGTCTTTGATTTGAAACTGATATATTTGACTGAAAACTGATATATATAAATTTGTTTAGGCAAAGTTTTTATATAATAAACATTAAACTTATTTTTCCGAACAAAAAAATAATTTTTTCTAGATTAGTTTTTTTATTCAATTAAATATATAAAAATTATCAAATAAATTATTATATTTTATTGATAATATTAATAAGATTAGTATTGATTTAATCAATTTAAATTTTATAATTATTTTTATCACTTTAAGATTAAAAATTTTAAAATAATTAAACTTTTTTAATTTTTTATAATATACATCAATTTAAGATTTAATATTGTAATATAAATCTTTTAAGTTTACAAATAATAGCTTTAAAATGGATACATAAGATTGGGAAGAAATGTTTTAAGAAGTTGAAAATTTTTGTTAGATTTTAAAGCTAAATACTTTTGTTTATAATGTAAAATATATATATATAGAAAAACTTGAAAAGATAAAAGTATAATTGAGCAAATAGAAATCCCAGCTAAAATGCATATGCAAAATGAACATACTAAATCTAAAAAATAACATGGAAATCTTGCTTTTGTTATTCTAGACACTCTCCATATATAATCAGATTTGAAAGGGATTAATATCATGTCATGAGAAAACCTTGCTTGTCTTTCTAACTGAAAGCAAATAGTTAATATTATTGAACTTAAATAAATTAAAGTTGAAAAAAAAATAAATGTTTGGTTACAATGGTGATCACTTAAAAAACTTCCGTAAGTTACAATATTATAAGTGAATGGTAAAAAACCAAAAATTATAATTTGTAATAAATTTATATTTTGTTTTGATCTTAAAAAAATTAATTTAACTGTGATATAAAGTAATCGTAATGTACATGCTATAATTACAGAGTTGTAGTTTGGAATGCGAATAGATGAATTCAAATGCATTTTGTACCATAAAGGATAAATAAGGGATATTTGTTCTTTATTTATTTGATCAGTAAGTTCAATTGATCGACTAATTGCAGTTCTAAGAAGACAATAATCAAGTAAAATACAAGTTATATAAGAAATTTGTTGATTTAAATGTATTAATTTGTATTTTAAAATTGGTGAAAAAAACAAAAAAGACAAAATTGATGGCAATAGATAAAATAATAAATAAATAGTAAACAGTTGAAAATAATTGTTAATTACTGTAGCTGGTACATTTAAATAAATTACATTCAAATAAGAACTAATATCTAAAATAACTAAAAAAATCATAATTAAAAGAAGAAAAAAAATTCCAAAATAATTTAGATCTGTTTTCAAATTACATTGGCCTTTAAATAGCTGGACTATTATATGATTAATTGGAATTTTAGTTTTGTTAATTGAATCAAGCTGCAAATGTAATCCCGAAGACCATTTTATATTTTCATGCACTGGCTGATGAAATATTTGACAATAATTTTTTGCATTAATATTTAAGTTGGATTGTTTAAATCGAGCCATTTTTGAATACTTAGCTATTATTTGTTTAATATTTAAATCATAAGAGACATAATAGTTACTAGTTTTAAAATTACTTAAATTTTTGAAATTATTTTCAATTTGTTTTGAAACACATTTAGATTGACTATTGCAATCAGATTTGCTCTTTGGTTTGCAATTTTTGTCAGTCAAATCAGCATTAGATTCGGGGCACATGGTTTTCAATCGTTTTTAATAAACATATTGAATTTTCAGCTGTTTAAAAAAGGTACAATTCAAAATTAAATGAAATACATAAAACAAATAGAAAACATGTAAAAATTTTTTAAAAACAGAATCCCTAAATTATAAGTAAAAAATGTACAAATTGTAAACACAATACTAAACAATATTTTGATTGAATCAGAAATCAAAATATTTTTTTTCAATAAGCGACTAGATAGCGGTAAAAATGTAAAAGAAGTAATTTTTGATACAAACTTTATAATTGCTGGTGCGCATCTATTTATTAGAAAAGGTTTTTTATGAAAGTTACTTCTTCACACCAATCACAATCTATATAATTTACTTTAACTTTTTTAGTTAATTTTAAGAAAGTAAAACCTTAAATCTAAATTTTTGGGTTTGATTAGGTTAGTTTGCTTTAGTTGGCTGATTCAGTCAAGATGATCCACAGCCATTTGACGTGGCTTACAAATTTAAATGCATGGTTTGCGTTTACAATCCTGTTTTGATGCAGTTGTCTTGACTTCCAGTGTTTATGTTTTATGTTTTAAAATATGCAAATAAAGCCACTAACAGTTATTAGGATTTGGGTTAAAAAAATTCTAACTCAATTTAAGCATATCTTTTTCTTGCTTCTACTATCAAGCAATCAATATAAACAAACATGACTAGCTTGCCAATAATTTACTTTAAATTTTAAGTAAAAACGGATTTAGTGAAGTTTCTGCATCACTCAAAAACAAATACCATGAGCAAATTAAAAGAAAACATTAGTTTTTATTTTTTATAATTTTATATCAAATAACTTTTGTTTTATGTTAAAAAAAAAAAGTGCTGACCGGCAAAGATGTCTTGTACAAGTTCCCCTTTAAGTAGATTGAAACGTACAAAGAAAATAATACCAAACGAGTTGAAAATTGCAGTTCGGGGATCCTTTGCAGTTGGTAAATCAGGTACGTTTTAAATTTATTTTAAAATCCTTTATTTTAGTTACCTAACCTTTTGTTTCTTTTATTTAAATCCATCATTTTGTGCTTAATTTAATATCTAATTTGCTTTTGCTAATATGCCTTGTTACTTAGCTATTGCAGTTCGAATATTGACCAAACGATTTATTTACCAGTATTGTAACGGATTCGACCTAAAATATAAACAAGAAGTTCGACTAGATAACGAAACAATTGTGTTGGAACTGATTGATTGTAGTTGTAGTCAATTATCTGATCCAAATATTCCGCAACATTTACTTAGCAATTGTGATGTAATTTTATTAGTTTATTCAATTACCGATCGGAACAGCTTTGAATATGTCAAACAAACTTTACATATAATGAAATTGCGAAAAGGCAAGTAAATTCTAACTACTTAGATTAGTGTATTTTTCTTTTTATTCTAACTTGTAGATTTTTTTTCATCCTAAATCAGGTGTGAAATAATTGCTTTATTTGTATACATCATGTTTGCAACAGTTTAGCTTTTCTTCATTGTCCAATATTAAAACGCTTCATAGTTGAAGGTTAAATTTTTGATCTATTCAAGTCTGAATAGTATGCATTATATGCTTTTTATATATTTTTTTTTTTTTTTAATTGTCCTAATATTCCAATGTCAAGGTTAAAGTAGTCAAGTGAAACCGACAATTCAAAAACACTTTAAAAACCAATGATTCAAGAGGTTCTTGTCAAATTTTGATAGGTAAACGTCATTCAAATTGCATTTCTTTATATCATTGGTAACAATGTCTCCGCTTGTCTTATTCAAAAAGCTACTTTGTATCCAATTGAAAAATTATTCATTCATTTTCACCTATGTTTTATGTTTTGTTTGGCATTTTTCAATTTAATGCTCATCGTCTTGTTTTTCTTTGTTATTTATCCAATTTATGCTAATTGAATTTGCAAATGATTTCAAATTATTGAAACTTAGGATTCATATTTTTTTAATTTAACAACCAACTAGCTAATTTCGTTTAAAATATTCATTTAACTATAAGATTAATTTTTAAGTGTTCATTTATGTATAAAAAATTTAAGTAATTTTAAAAGGCTTAAAAACTCATTTAAGTGTGAAAAAATATAGATATTAGACCTTTTAAATATTGATTTTTAAAATAATATTTAAGACAATTTTCAAAAATTGATTTTTAAAAAAGAGCATTTCATTTTTAAGTGGGTTCTTCATTTAAGCACATTAAATGTATATTTAAAGCCAGATGATCATCTTTAAGCTGAGATTATTGTTGTTCATTTCATTTGAATTGGTTAATTTATGTTTGATTATGCTTTAAATGATATAAAATTTTACTAGATTTTAATACCAAAATATAAGTTAGCTTTATTAAAAGAAGCGTAGATATATTATTTAAATGTCACCAAAAGTAGACAAAAAAACTTACATCCGAATTGAAAATTTAATTCAAATTTTTTGAGACATACTTAAGTAAATTTTTTTCTAAATTTAAATATAAGTGAAAAGGAATGACTAGCAAAGGATTTAATAATTTTTTTTTTATTTTGTTTTTTCAATCTTTTTAGCTAAAATTTGATGTTGAATCACTAGTAAAGTTGTCACTAATAAAGCTGACAACGTAACAAATGAAATCCGGATTAAGCTTTAGTATGTATTAGCCTTTTATTTACTTTATGAACGTGCATTGTAGTTTAAAAAAAAAAAGAAAAATGTTGAAATAAGATTTAAAATTTGAGGCCATTTTGCTGTTTTTTACTAAACTTGGCTGAAAAAGATTTTTTCTTTTGGACTTAGAAAGCAGAAAGTATTTCTTTAATATTTTAGAAAAGTAACTTTTTTTGTTCAGTAATTTTTGTTTAAGTTTAGTTCAATGATATATAATCAGGAGCAACAAGTAAAGGAGCAAATATTTTGTCTGTAAATCTAATGCAACTTTCCCGTATTTTTAACTTTGTATTAATTTCTTAGACTAAAACGTTTGCTTAACAATTACTATGTGTCCAGCAGCATTGGGATCTTTAGTTGGGAGATTGCCATTTAGCCAAGCTTGGCACCTATTGCTATTTTGAAACAAAATTTCTATTTCTTAAAAGTCCACTTTGGCTTGTTCTAGTTCTCTTTAATTGACCATCAAGTTTACAGAATAAAAATAAATATTTGATACATAGAAATTTTAAGCTATAAAACGGCAGCTATTCTAAATATTGGATTACTTACGCGCCTAATCCCAAAGCTTTGGCTAAATTTTATTTTTTCTTTATAATACTTGGAGTGGAAGTGCTTAATTCAATTACAATAGCCAGATTTGTATGATTTGTGCTTATTGCTAATGTTAAGCTAATACATTTTTTTTATATATAAATCGTTTTTGATACGCGGTTTAGATCAAATGTGGTGGAATTTTTGTTTTCTTTAGTTAAATGAACAAAATTTGTATAGAATTTTATGAATAAAATTGAAATAATAGCTAAGTAAAAAATAAAATAAGATTTTTTTTTGATTACTTTTTAAAGCTGAACGGAAAGGGCTCGTTATTAAATAGTTTTTAAATTATTATTTATTTTTTGCCACACTAAATGATCTTATTTAGATTTATAAAATTTCGATTTTTCTATTAAATCAAAAATTTTTAGTTTTTTGCAACAACTTTCTTTTTCTAACCATTTTTATTCATCTTATACACTTGGTTTAAAACGTATATTTAACAAAATTAATCCGCCAAAAAACGAATTTATAATCTTTGTTCAAATATTAAGAAATAAAAAAAGGCTTAATTTCCGCAAATGATTTTTATTAAAATGTGGAAAAAATTATTTTAAAATATAACTTTATTTAAGTTATTTTTTAATTTTAAATAACTAAATGATTTATGATATAATTTAAGAATTAACAAATTTAATTTTGAAAAATTAAAATAATTTGTTTTTTTTTTTTTAAATTTATATTTAAATTTAAAAAATTAATTATTCAATAATTTAATTAAAAACAAATATCATAAAAATAACCAAATTTTAAATTTTCTGTTTTTTAAATTTTTTTTTTTAATTTTGATATTTGCCAAATTTCTTTATTTTAAAATTTTTTTTCTTAAAAAACACATGGAAAATTTTTTTAAAAAATTCTATTACTATCAACGATTGACAGACAACAACCCTCTATGTTTGAACCCAATGATTGCAGTTTTGGGTAATAAAAACGATCTAGAACATTTAAGGTAAGTTTTCAGCAAGTGTTTTTTAGTAATTTATTTAAAAAAAAAACATTAAGAATTGGTACTTGAATATTTTTGAGTGTTATCAAAACAAAAGGCAGTTTACCTATTAGCTTTAAATTATATATAAGGTAAAACGCAAATAAAAACCATTTGTAAAGGCTATTTAATATAAATTTTAACTTTAAATTTTAAAATTTTTGTTATAAGGAAACCGCCAAAATGTTCATTCAAAAATTTATTTGGATTATAACTTTTTTAAGAAAAATTTGTGTAGACAAAAGGAAGTTAAAATTTAATGTTGATGTAGATATTTACTATTACCGTTAATGGAGAAAAGGGTGTGTATAGAATTTTTTTTTTTTTAGTTATAGTTTTAGTCTGGTTCAAGCACTTAAGATCAAGTTTTAGTTTGTTTTTTTTGTTACTAGCATTTTTATTTTATAAGTTGACCATAATCGAACTAGTTATTTTGTTTACACAGGAAACTAATGTCAAGTGGTCATTGGTATGTTTATATTTAATAGTTCAAGATTTACAAAAAAAACCTCCAAATTTGTGTTTTTTTTTTTTAATTTTATTAGCGGTGAATTTGAAGTAGCTAAAAAGCATTAATTATGGTATTATAATTATACTATTACATGATGCATTTCTTATGTGTGAACAAAGGGCGTTTAAATTAATGTAAAATTCAAAATACCTAAAATTTTAAAAATCTTAGTTTGTTTACTCTTTTTATTTTCGTAACAGGATGATAACTGTTGAGGAAGTAGAACAAATGTGTTCAACTTATTCGTTTGCAATCAAATTGGGTGAAAAATCTGCAGCAGAAGATCAAATGACTAGTTGTTTGATGGACATCTTAAAGGCGTTTCGACATTTACAAAATAGACATCATGAAAGATCTTTTTCAAACTAGGTTTTTGAAAATTTATAATTTTGAAAATTTATCTCATTCAATTGTTTTATTTTCATTAATTTGTAATAATTTTTAATTATTTTTTTATTAAATTTTATTTTACACCTTTAATATAGGTTTGATTATTTAAATAAAGATAGTTGAATTTAAAATTAAGTAACAAACGTGCACATTCAAAAAAAAAAACATTAAAATTAAAGTGCCAAAAGCTAAATAATTTAAAATAATTTTCACTTTTAATCATCTATAACATGTTTTTTTAAAGCTTTTCCTTGTTTAAATAGAATCAAAACAACTTTAGTTTATATTAGTTAATTGTGTCAAATTATTCATTTTACCAAAGTGTAATGTTGCCAAATTTAATTCACACTTAGTTTTTTTTTATTACTTTTAGATAAAACATAAATTTATTAAATTAAAGCGTTAAAATATTTAACTTTTTAAATCTATGACCATTTGAAAAAATTAATTATAATTTTAAGTGAATAAATTTAAAAATAGTAAATTTATCCACACTTAAAATGATTGTTAAAAACAAATTAGATCACGATTTAAAAAATTATATAAGTAAATATAATTTCGTGCATATTTTAAATTTTTGTTTTTAAATAAAAAAATTATAATTTAAACAATTGATCACTTTAAAAATTAATTAAAGTAAATAATAAAAAATTTAAATAAGTTATATTAAAAACGTTTTAATATCTTTGTTTTTACTATAACTGAACAAATTAAATTTGAAATTTTAGTTTAAAAATATTATCTAAGTTAAGATCAAAAGTAATTTAATGATAAAAAGTCCGTTGACAAAAAGAAATTTTCAGTTAGCTTATCTTTAGCTTTATAATGGTGGTAAATGTCATCAAATAATTATTTTGTAGTTTTATTTAAAAGGTTACTTAAAACTTTATTGATTTTTCGACCACACATAAGGCGTTATCTCTTGGTGGGCCCTGTTGGGTGGTGGATAATAAGAAAAAGGCGCAAATTAAAGTGAAATTCGTGTCACAAGTGGAACACACGCAAGCCATCCATTAGCCCACAATTCCAGTGGTATCATGAAAACAGATAAATAAATTTGTTATTATTGCCTTAAGGGGTATTGTTCACATGTCTTAAAAATACACTTATTGGTAAAAACATTCATGACAAAACGGCGGTCTTGTGGCGTGATTAGAGTGATAATTGTTGCTTAAACACAAACTAATATTTATGTCTTTTGTCTTCTAGTTAAAAGTGCATATGGTTTTTTAATAAAACTAAGTATGCTAAATAAAGCCAAATATATTATATAATATATGAATTCACATGAATCTTAAATTCAATAATTTTCTTCTGATATGTATAATTTAAATTAAAAATAAATTTAAATTTTTAGTAAATTATTATTTTTTTTGTTAGCACTAAAAAATTTTGCTTAAAGCTTTTTTTTTATTTTATAAATGAACATAACACGAATTGTTCGAACGTGTTTATCATTTCTGAATTAAAATAAAAACATACTGTGTTGATTTTACAATTTATTATATTCAAATATTACACTTTTTTATATATTATAAAAAAAATCATGTTTGGAAAGTAAAAAATAAAATAACTATGAAAGTTCTTTACTAAAAATTAAAAACAAAAACATGAAAAATAGTAAAATAGTTTGTAATATTTAGAAAACAAAATAAATATTTGTAATAAAAAAATTGCCAAGAGCCAAGTGTGAAAAAACAAAATTTAAGAAAAAAATTTAAAATTTAAAAAATAGCGGCATCTTATAACAAGTTTTAGCTAATCAGCGGTAATTTTGTCGGCTTTGTATAACAAGATCACTTTTGTTTAATTTATTGTGAAATTGCATCGGCTTTTCACCTTCACATTCATCTTTTATCTTGATCAAAATTGGCACCTAGTATTCTTACATTAAGGTGCTTAATTTAAGCAAAATTGAAGCACACGACGTAATATTTGTAATTCAATTAGATACGTTTTTATTTTTAAGTAAAAATTCTTAGTAAAAAATTTTTTTCAATAAGAAAAAAATTATTTTTTTAATGTTTTATCAATTTTTTTTTTATTTAAAAAAATCAAAGAATAATAGAAGAAAATTAACTTAATATTTTTGTCTATTTAGTGAAGATGTTTTCTTTCATGTCAAAATGCGTGCAGATTGATTTGACTTATTTACACATTCACACTTTGTCCTACAAATAAGAAATATTTTTTTTATATATTATTGCACGATATTTCCCTTCAAATAAAATACCTACATTACCTACAAAATACAATTTGTTAAATTAAAAAATCGATTTTTTATTTTAGTTAATAAGTAGAATAAACACTTTAAAAAATCTTTTATTTTAATTTAAAATTGTTCGTGTTTTTTTTAAACGCTTCTTGTTTCATTAATTTTTTTTATTATTTTACTTATTTTTTGGAGTCAAATTATGTGTAAAAGTGTGAGCACCCATCTCACAATTATATTGCTATTATCACGTAAATGTGATTTTTGATTAGACAATATTTTTAAGTTTTTTTTTTTCAAATAAGTTGTACCTAAATTCGATAAATTAAAAAATAAAAATTTCAAATAATTTAAAACAATTTACTTTTAGATATATAAACAATAATAATTTAAGTTTATTTTAAAAACAAAATAAAACAATTATAATTTAAACGGTAAATATTTTTGCCATAGATCATGGTGCAAATTAATAAAAATTAGTACAAAAATGGTTTTGAACCTTTTAAAATAAAAACAGTATTTAACGCATTTAATCATCAAAATAATTAAATAAGTATTTGATTATCAATTTTAAGGCGTAAAAAAATAAATTGTATTGGTGATAATAAGACTACCATAGATAATGTATTGGTTATTATCTATTGATCCATCTGGATATGTATGATCGTGATCGCCTTCAAGCTATGTTTTTTTTTCAACAAAGTCAGTTGGTTATTTACTGTAAGTTTATTAAAATGCTCAACTTATGAATTATATTCTAAAACTATATTTTTTAATATTTATGATTATTATAAAAAATTAATAAAAAAAAAATTTAAATTAATATTTTTTTATTTAATTTTATTTTCATTAAAAAATAAACGATTAAATTAACACTTTTATGAAATAAAAAATTTTAAAATATTATTGATAAATGAGTTTTTTTTTTGTTTTCTAGTTTATTTTTTCATTCAAGTAGCAAATAATTTGTTTTGATAAAATATATTAAATAATAGAAAATAATTTATTAATAAAAAATATTTAAAAAATAAAAATAAATGTTTAAGATTATTTGATGATTTGTTATTTACAAACACTATTGTTCTATTAATCATTAGTTGATTAATCATTATACAAAAGTGTACTAGCTATTTGTAAATGGTTTAAGATAAAGATCTTTATCATTCAAAAAAAAATGTAGTTTTACATTAGTTAAAGATCATAAAAAATAATTAATTTTTTTTTGAAGTATATTTATTTTTTTAAAAAAATATTTAACATTTTTAAAAGAAAAACAAATAAAAATTTTATAAGTTTTTGGTGTAAAAAGTGAATCTTTGACAGTTTAGACCTGGATAAAATTAAAAGCGTGATTTATATTACTTTTAAAAAATTAACACCTTTTTTTAATATTTTATGTTTTTAATTTTATCTATTTTTTTCTTTTAAAATAGATTTTTCAATTAAGTTAATTAAATTATTGTTACAATTTTTATAAATTACAGCACAAGTCCATAAAATATGTTCAAAATTATTTTGAAAAAAAAATGATATTAGTTTTTATTTTTCAACATAATATTTTATAATTAAAAATGAATTAATTAAAATTTTCAATCAATTTTTTTTAACTATTTTTAATTTAAATAACTTCATAAATATTCATAAAAATCAATTATTATTTTTTATATATGTTTATATTATTTCAAATTGTAACTTAATTTTACAAAACAATTCTTAAATTATATTCATTAGATAAAAACTTTGGAAAAGAAAAATTTAATTTTTGAACAGTTTAACTTTATCATTTTTGATTATTTAAATAAGCCTTTGAGTTTGTATTGTAAAATAAGAAAAAATAAATAATTAGTTGTTAGGGCTCATTTTTTTAAATAGTGAACTAAAGTTTACCTATAAAAATTGTTTGAATTATAAGGGGGAGGTTATATGGTAGTAATAAGAAAACTTTATACTTAACTCTTATTTGATCACGAAATTTGAATTAACTAGAACTTAATTTTTCATGATACGTGAGCGGGCAATTTGAAAATAAATTAAACGAAATTTGAATGCTTGCGCACTATAGGTATTGACAAAATGTGGTTGGTTGATTCATTCAGCAAAACAAGTGCAACCTGTTGCATGATAGTTAAGTCAAATTACTTTTTTTTTTAAATGTTATGTTTAATCATACGGTAACAATCAAGTAAAAAGATGAAAAAATAAAAAAAAGGCTAAGCTATAAAAAACAGCTGCTTTTATTTTTTATATAAAAACTTTTAATAAATTCTTAAATTGTTTTTAGAAGATTTAGAAATTGTTTCACTTGGTCTAAAATAAAATTTCATGTTTTTTAAACAATCAATAAGACCTCGATTACTTGGTTATTTTTTATCAACAATGTTTTTCATACAAGTTAAATTAATTAAATTAACACTTAAACAAAGTTTTTTTTTCTAAATTGTAATTATATATACATTTTTTGTTTTTGTAAAAGTCTTTGTTTTAAAACTAAATTTTTTAAATTTATTAAAATTTTATTGAAAATTTGATTTACATATCAAAATATTATAACAAACGTATATCTTTAAACATTGTTTATGATTTAAACACCTATTGTTAGGAATAATTTTAAATTATTTTTTTTAAATGGTAATCAAATTGAAAAAGAAAAAATTGATTAAATAACTTTTTTTTGATCAAATATTATCTCTTAAAATAAATAAATTTAAATCATTTTTTATTAAAAAATAAAAGCACGATTGTTTTTTATTAAATTATTATTTAATTCTTTTTATATTTTAATTTTTAAGTTTTAACTAATGAACTAGTTCAGTTAAATCATTCTAGAAAATTCATTTAATAAAAACTTAAAAATTTTAATTAATTTCTATATTATATTTTTATTTTATCAAACTTTGTTAACTGATAATTTATAATTTTAAAATTTAATCAATAAATAAAAAACCTTTTATTAAATTTAAAATTATTAATATTAAAAAATAAAAATAAACAATTTAATAAAAAAAACTTGTAAAAGTTTTATTTTTCAATTTAGGTATAACTAGATTTAAGTTTACTAGCTTATTGTAACTAATGATTAAAAATAAGTTCTTCATTTATAAAATATCATCTAAATAAAAAAAAAAAAATTATTTGAAATTCAAGAAGTATCGCTATTTTAAAATAGAAACTAAAAAAGATATGGATTCAACATAAGATTAGTCACATGTAGAAAGAAAACTAAAAATATATAAAAAAAAATTTTAAAAGCCAAATAAATCTTGTAACATAAAACCACTATTGGCTGTTGAAGTTTAAAATCAATAGGTAAACAGAAATTGCACCTTTATCATTTGCACCTAAGAAGCATCTTTTGACTTGCCAATGTCACCTAGAAAAAATAGATTGATTTTTTATTTAAAGATAAGAATAGGCGTGCGTTGCTATTATAAAAACTACTAAGTATTAAAAGGTATAGATTTCAAAAGCTGCAACAAAGTTAAAACAACTAGTTAAAAAAGGCAAAATTTACCAGTTATATGAAATTTTTTTAAAGTAACTTAAGACAAGTGATCAATGGTAGTTAAATCACTAGTTTTGATTACAAATCTAAATTGAAGTTTTGAAATTCTATTTGATTTTTATTTTCAATAGTGTTGGTTTTCTTGGTAGTTTGTAGATTAAAAATTAGAAATGTAATTTGAAGTACCTACTTTTTAGATGACAGTTTTTTTCACGTGTGCCAACACTATTGTCACCAAAAAGAAATAGTAGAATGATCAAAAACATTAAACTGATCTTAATCTTTAATTTAAAACATTCAAAACTAGTAAAAAAACTTATACGATGTATATTCGTTTTAGTAGTATAATTTATATTTGTACAAAACATTTTTTTTTGTTAAAATTTTTTTATTAAATATATATTAAAGAATGGGTTAAAAAATCAAAAAATACTACTAATAACTTTTCAAAAACTTGTTTGCTGTGGTTTTTAGCTTTCTTTTGTAGTTTTTTATTTTTATAATTTTTTTTATATTTGTTTAAAACAGTGTCGCTTATATTTGGTTAGTAATTTAAAGTTTTTTTTTGCTTTAACTAACTATATACGACAAAGCCAGATTAAAATTGAAATACACTAGGGTCAACAAGGTGAAAGTGAGTATACAATTTGTTAAAAAGGCAAACGACAATTTTTGTTCAATTTAAAAAAAAAATTAAATCTTATAGTTATTTATAATTTTTTTAAAACTCAACTTTTACATAAATTCTGCATATTTAATAATAAGAAACTAAAATTAAAAATTGATTATGGAGAATTACATTTTGGATTATGATTTACATATGTATTTGACTCAATGTTATTTTGTAATTTGTCTTTTATTTATTATTTAAATTTTGTATCGAATAAAAAGTATAGATGTAATAGTAACCTTAAAATACTTTTAATTCATATATTTTTATTTTTAGTTAAATTAGATAGAATATAGGATTAAAATTTGTATGATTTACATAAAAATATTTTAAAATAAGTATTAACTAATTGTAATAAAATAACTAATTGTTATTAGGCATATTGCAAATTATATTCTAAATGACAGATTTATTTTTTTCTAAATACAATTTAACATAAACTTATTTTAATTAAAAATGTAATTTTAAAATATGTTTTTTTTTTTGATGTAATATAAGTTGTTATATTATTCATTATAAATATTATTTATAATTTTTATAATATATATGTTTTAAAAAAATATATATAAAATATAATCTAGTGTAAGTTTTAGTACAGGTGGTGATTAAGTGTTAAATAAGATGTTCAAATCTTAAAAAAAAAATTTAACTTTATTTTTTACTGTTCAATTAACTCAGAAAATTATATTTTTGTTTATAAAATAAAGAGCAAAGGTTTGAATTTTATTTTGAATTGTGATAATTACTGTTCGTGTTTTTGGTCAAATTTTCGGATTAACATCTTTGTTTAAAATAAGTTAAGTCAAGTATATCATTGACCCAAAAGTTGATTATTCTTTTTTTAAGTAAGTTAAAGCCGTTATTTTATATTTAAAGAAATATAAGTTTTAAAAATATTATAAATGATGCGTACAAAAAGTAAAATTAAGGTGCAAAAAAAAAAGTTTACTTAAATTTATAGATATTGAATTTTAAATAAACGCCCATGTCTGATATTTGTATGATATTGAACAGCTGAGTTTAGTTAAAAATTAATTGAGTCAAGACTTTAAAAAATACTAATTATTATATAACAAAAAAAAATTCACTTTTAACTTTTTACAAAAACCGGATGTTTTTAAAAGTTTAATTTAAATATTTTTTTTAAATTTCAATTTTTTATACAATACAAAACTTAAAACTCCAATTACCTTATTCTAAAAATATATAAATTGGGTATTTGTTTATAATTTAATTAATATTGTTTATAAAAAAATAATTATGATTTAATGCCAAATCAATATTTATTAAAATTATTTTAAATTAAAAATTTATATTTTTAAAAGTTTGAATGATATTAAATATAAATCATCCTATTTTATAATCATAAATATATTTAATAAGAGAAATTAAAAATATTTTTAAAAAAGATTAAAAATTTTGATAAAGAAAACATTCCCATAGTCTAACATAAAATTTTTAATGCAATAGACTATTGTTTTTATTTTTTTTAAATTTTATAAATATGTTTTTTTTAATTTATCACAAAGTCAAATTTCATTCTCAAATTTTTAAATTTTTTTATCATTTCATAAAAAAATCAGTGACTAGGAACGATCGTTCATTGAATTTAAAGTTTAAAAAAATAAATCTCAGATTTTAAGATCAAATTTAGATTTATTAAAAAAAAATGTCACAAACAAAAAAAGATAAAAATCAAAACTGACCAGTGTTATTATAGACAAAAATCTCAAATTAGTGACAGTTTTAAGGTCAGTTTAAAAAAAAACAAATGTTTAACAATAATTGTATCAAGATGTTTGTATAAAAATGTTTCATTATAGATATATTTTTTGTTTCTTTAATTTAAAATTAGAATGACCTTTAAAATATAACAAAGGTCATAGTTTGTCATATTTTATCTTAATTGTAGTATTAAAATTAATGAATTAAACAATTGCATCTTTTTTTTTGTCATCGCTTTTTCGCCACTTCCATAAACATAAAATTTTACTATTTTACAAATGGTTCAACAAGCAATAAGATGCCATTGGATTTTTTTAAAACTTTTGATCTTTTCGCTTAAGTTCAATTTGCTTTCACTTCCATCAGCTGTTTTTGTATTTAAATAGTTGAATAACAAAAACAAGGCTCAGCATCGTTATCTTGTTTTGTCATTTTAAGACTTATTTTATTTTAATTATTTTTTTTAAACAACATATTAGAATTTTTTTTATTGTTTTTTTTTTTAACTAAAACTATAAATGAATCTTAACTGACTATCAAAATCATACTTTTGCAAAACACATATAAATTTAACAAAAAATGCCATTTTTTTTTTAATATTTGTTAAACAGTATTTAAACACAATAAATATTGTTGTTTTTATTGTAATATAAACTAAATAAACATAGATCACTAGGAATTTATTTGTACAATTTACTAACACATCTTATGTTTCAAACAGAACAATAATATGTAAATAAGAATATTGATAAAAAATTGGCTTTAATGTTGACCAAATTGATTAAATTAAAATTAAAATTGTTTTTTTAAACAATCAGTAAACAAAAATTGATTTAATTTATTGTTTACATTAAATTTAAAAAAAAAAATAATTTACACAAACACCCTAGCATTTATTGGACCACACATGGTGGACAAAATTACTTAAAAATTAATTTTATTTAAATTGAAAAAAATATTTTTTATAACTTATATACATTTGCATAAATTTTCAGTGTAAACTGAATCTAGATGAAATTAATTGCAGCTTAAACAAATCACTAAACCATTTGAAAAAAGGTGATACTTTCTTAAGATCCATTTTTGACTTTATGTCTGTTTTATATGTTAGAGTAATAAAAATCACAATACACAAGTCTAGGCACTTAGAACAATGTTTGAATTTCTTAGACTGGTTAGAAATTTTTTTTTTAGCAAAAATAAACAAAATATAATGGTTTATTTATTTGTTATATAACTGTATGGTCATATATTAAGGTGCTTTATATTTTCACAATATTTAAATTTTTGGTTATTTTGTTTATTTGAGATGACACCAAATTATTTAAGGTGTATTAAATATTACCAACTGGGTCAACAAAATCATTAAAATTTACATAATTTTACCAAAAGTAAAGCAAACATATTAATTTCTAACAGGTTATTTTATTTTAAAAAATATTTATCTTTAAAGCAAATTTATTAGAAGCAACAGGGTTTTCACAACACTATTAAAACAAATAATAACAATTGTCTTTTGATTAGCAATTTTAAGCTATTTTTTAAACAATTAATTAAATAAAAAGTATGTTTATTTAAACAACTAAACCATAATAAGAATTTATAATCAGCAAATGTTTTTGCTGCAACCCTTTAAAATCGTAAAAAAATACACAATAAAAATTAAAAATAAAATAATTTAAATGTTATCAAAAAATAAGCATTATTTACTTTTAAACCACAAGTAAAAGATAAAATGATGAACCAAAAAACACATTAATAGTTTATTAATTTTTTACTTAATTTATTATAACTTTATTTTAACTTACACCTGTTATTTAAGATTTTTTTTTATTTCAAAATATATATATTATAATATATTTTGTTTTTATTTTTTGTATTAGTGAGAAGAGGATGGACAAGCTGGTTTTAGATGTTTGATTGTAAACTAAAAGACAAATGTAAAAATGTGTTGAAAAAAAGGAAAACTTGATTTAAGGCTGTCGTCTTATTGTCTTAAGATCTTTTGTGGAACAAATAAAATTTAAAAAAATAGAAGCAAAAAGTTTATTAATAGACCCGTGGCAAAACTAGTAAAATAGTAATACCTGCCCATTTCAGCCGGCTTTTGGCAAGCCTTATGTCTTAACTTTTCTCAATTATCCGTGTTTCTTCAAACATTTAAGCCTGAAATTGGAAGTAGTTTAAATCCAGCTGCCGTCTTTGCAACAGTTGTCGATTATTTTTATCTTTTTCATCATTTAACATTTTAGCTGAATTTCATGTTATTAAAAATTATTATTTTTTTAATATTTTGACTTAAATTAATATTGTGACAGCATGAAAAGTTGCTAATTATTTTTTAATATTAGTGGAATTATTGATTAAAAAAAGATTATTAGAATTTTTAAAATGAATGCTATACATTTTTCATCAGATTCAGGCACATATTCATGGCCAATGACTATAAATCACGGATCAAACTCGACTTATTTAAATGCTTCTTCTAATATATCAAACTCAATTAATAGTGTACCAAATTCAATTAATTTTATTCAAGATAATGTGTTTACTGCTCCGTTACCTATTTCACCTGTTCATCAATCAGTAAATTCCTGTCAAAATGAACAAAAAGTACAAACTTATCAAAATCAAAACAATTTAAATTGGCAAGTATCTTCCGTTTGTTCTAATAGTGATCAATACATAAATAATTTGTATAGCAATGCAACAACAATTAATCCTCCGTTGCCATCTATGGCTGTTAGTTTTGGTTCACCAGATATTTCTGTCTCAAATACAACTCAAACAAATACATTAAAGTTTAGAAAAAATCGACAATCTGGATCTAACCATTGTACGTTATCTAATAAATCATCGGCCATAATTAAAAATAATAAAAGTCAACAATCGACAATTATTAATAGTCGTAAATTAAAAAATTGTCTTCAAACGGAAATCAAAACTAACTGTAAACAAGTCTTTTTGCCACTAAAATTATCAAATAATATAGAAAATAGTTCAATAATATCTAAAATTAATACTAATTTTGATGAAAATTTGAATAAGCAAAATACATGTGCAAATAATAAAACACTTGTTAGTTCAAAATCTAATCAAACGACAGATCTTCAAAATTCTAATCTAAATTGCAATACGGATAATGCCAATTCTATTTCAAATTCTTTAATTACAACTAATCCACCTAATAATTGTCAAACAAACAAAAGTAATCAACAGGTTAAAAATAGCAAAGTTTCAATTAATACAGCATCAATGTTACCACAGTCAGTAGCTCGACGTAATGAAAGAGAAAGGAATAGAGTAAAACAAGTAAATCTTGGCTTTCAAACTCTTCGATCCAAAATACCATCAAATAATAAAAAAATGTCTAAAGTTCAAACATTAAGATGTGCGGCTCAATATATTAAACATTTAAGACATTTATTAGAAAATGGAGCTTCTTATCAATCAAACAATAATTTTTCTGTAGAAAATATAAATGAAAACAAAAATAATTCTATAACTAGTGGAAGTGATTCTATTAGTTTATCTGAAAGTGTAAACAGTTTACCTAGCAGTGAACAGAGTTCAACAGGTGAACAATTAGAATATTTTGATTTTAATACTTTAATTTAATATAAAAAAAAATTATAATTTAATGTAAATAAAATATCAATATATTTTTGAATTTATTATTAAAAAAAAAATTTAGATTTAAACTGATATATTGTTAATATTTTTGATTTTTGTATTTTAAAAATACACAATTTTTTTTAATGTATAAAAAATCTTTTTTAAAAATAAATTTACTTTAATTTTAAACATTGCATTAAATTATTATTAATTTTTATAGGTTTAAAATTGTTGAATTAGATAGTATAAATAGTAAAGTGTTTTTTAAATTTTGTATAAAGCAACTTTTCAAGGAGTTTAAAAAAAAAATAATTGAAAACAACTTATTTAAAAGCTGTAAAGCAAGTTTTCATATTCTATAAAGAATAAACCCGCCTATAATTTAAATGTTAAACTTGAAGGCTAAATAAGATAGGTTTAAAAATAAATTAGAAAGTTTAAAAAAATAAAATTAGTTATGAATTAAAATTTAATGTGAAAATAAAAGTATAAACAATTAACAATTAACAATTTTTAGTAAAAATTAATAGTAATTTATTATAATTTTTTTTATAAACAGACAACAATAAAACAATCAAATAATGATAAAATAATGATCATTTCTTTAAAAAAAATGACTATTTATTATTTTTTGTTTTGTTTAGCATATTAAAAGTTTATAGATAAAACTTACAATTATTTTTTTATGATGTTATCTTAAAGAAAATCAGTCGCGTGTTTAAAATTTGTTATTAATTTTATTTTTAAGTAATATTTTGAATATAGCACGTGTCCAGATGTCATTATTTTAATTTTTAATAAAGTACAATAAATAATCTTTAAACCAGATGTTTTCAATAAGTAAAAAAAAATGTAAGACAAAAAACCAGGTGATGATCTTATTTTTTATTGAATCATTACAATATAATAAGCCTATAAAAATTTAATTATTTAAAGTAGAACATTTATAAATTAATTAATAAAATAATTATTCATAAAATTAAAATTTGAAAACAAGATTCATGGTAAACATGTTTTTATATATAATAATTAAAAATTAGTAAACTTATTAATGAATATAATATTTAAACTTTTAATAATTTTGAGTTTTAAAAAATTAACTAGTCAAAGAACGGCGTAAATAGTTTTATGTTGGAAATGAACAGCTGCATTGAAACTGTTTCTAATTATATATGAAGAATAATAGAAACTGAAATAAATATCTAGCAACAGGTTTATTTAAAAAAAATAAAGTAAACAAGTAGCTGATGAAAAAATATGAATATTTATTGTAAAAAAATACTTTTAAAAACAAACATCCTTTTTCAGTCATTAAATAATGTATTAAAATACTTGTTAAATTTAAAGAACAATACTTTAATTAGTGGTCCTTAGCTTAAAAATATATCTTTACAAAATTGATACTTACACATTAGAATATATAAGTAAAAAAAAAGTTTTGAATAAGAACGCGTGTTCATATGCATTTTTGGCGCTATTTTTTAATATAAGAAATTTAAACTAGAATTTTTACGTAATAATCAAATCGAAATAAAATAAAATAAGAATTTGAAAACAAAGCTAACAAAAGAATAAGAAATGGCAATGTAAGTAAACAATAAAAAATCTTTTTAATAGAATACAGGACTGAAACAGAATTGTAAGCATTTTAAGATCGAATGAAAACGAATTGCAAAACTAGCATCTGTGTGAATATAAGTGGTTTGATCCAGGTGAAATGGCAGATTACGTGCCTTGCTACCCAAGCGTGGCCAGACCAGCTGAACTGCCAATCCAAACCGACCCGTTGAAAAGGATGTACAATAATTTTAAAACTAGTCTGGTCCATCGGCACACGTGTGTAAATCAATGATGTGTGGCCTAAAATGGCGTGTGTTCGCGCCTTTTAAATGTGGTCACTCTAAAGCAAGGTGAAACAGCAAGGTCTAAGTAATAAAACCATTGAACACAAGAAAAATAAAAGTTTTTACGCCGTTTCATTTGCTAATTGCCAATTAATGATTCTACTTAAATTCGTGAGTTTTAGCTTGTTTCAAGCTGTGTAAACAAGAAATTTATAAAAATGCAAAAAATAGACAAATAATGCATTCAAAAAAGGTGCAAATATCTAAAAATGTACAAATGTTCTTTACTATAATTTTCTGAATAAAAGAATTAGAATCCAAATTAAAACAAAAATTAAAACAAATTCATTGTTTTTCGAGTAAAACCATAATTTTTGCATTTATATTCATTTCATCTTATAAAATAATCAATTTTTAACAATTTATTGTCAAAAAATCTCCAAAGTTTAACTATGCTAAAAAAGTTTCTTTATAACTTATATTTAGTGTTTTAGTGAGAAAATAAATACGTTGATTTTAAAATTCAAATAAACTAAATTTACTTTTAATTTTACAAGTGTGTGGTCTGAAGATAATTAAAACAAAAACTCAGTTTTTTATAGTTAATTAATTTTTGTTAAATTTTAAAAACATATACAATCAAATAAATAAAAAAATTATTCGTGATAGTTTAATTTTTACCATGAATTATAAGTGTAAACTTTCAATTTATTTTTCAAACAGCACAATAATTTATTAATTCTATAAATTTTAGTGGTATAAAATAATAATTCAAATAGTTATTTGAAATTCGAATTTCTAAAATTTAATTTTAAATTAAAAAAAAAATAAATTAAAAAATGAAATTTCTTTAATAAAAATAAATTATATATAAAAAAAATAATTTATCTTAAGTTTATTTTTGTTTGATAATCAATAGATGATTGAAAAATGTCAATTTCTATAAATTTTAAGAATGCACAACAAGCTAAAAAAGAGTTTAATATTTATTTAAAATGGAAATTAGAATAACACAAAAAAGCCAATAGCAATAGTTTGTTTTGTATTAATAAATTGTTTATAAGAGAAATTTAATTGCAGGTCAAAATATTCTTCTTTACGTTAAAATTAAAAAAAAAAATTTAAAAGATGTTTTTTTCATGATTTAGCAAAAATCAATGTAGCAAATAAATTAAAGAAATTGTCTGAAATTGTATTTTTAAAAATGCTAAAGGAAGAACTAAAGTGTCAAGTGAAAATAAACGACAAAAAAACTTATTGAGCCGTATTGAGTTTGTTTTATTGTGACCTTGTTTTGTCCTTTTTATGACGAACAATACATACCAATAGAAAACGAAATAAATGCTCACTCCTTTGCTCACTTATTTTTGTCTAATTTTAGTTTTAAGAAATATGACCAAAACCAACATTAAAATTGCTATTGTTTCAAAATAGTTAAACTACTGGGATTTTAAATCGGAACCAAAGATCCTAGCTGAAAGCTTGCGGATAATTGCCTGACAGTCGGTAAAATTGTCCAAATAAACTCCTGCTGATCTTCAACCAAAATTTTAAATGAACTACACCTTGCAAATAAACAAGAATTGAGTGAAACTAAATTGAAAATAGATTTTTAAAAGGTTGATTGCTTCATAGCAAAATGACACAAAGGTCAAGCGTTGAAAATATACAATGAAGTACATATAATAAATAAGTTACATTAGGTGAAAGTAAAATAATTTTACTACTGTTTGTACCATCAAAATGCAACTGTTGCTCATTTCAATCCTTTAAGTTTTTTGATTTCTTTCAATGCTTTGAATATACAAATTTTAAACTTTCTTGTTCACAAATTGAAAATTTTCGATCAAAGACACTTTTTAAGTAATTTGATAGTTATTCAAGATGTTTTCTTTCAGATGCTTTTTTAAACTTTAATAGGCGGAAAAAATGTAAGAACTTTTATTTTTTTTTTTAACTTAAATTTTTTTCAAATTTAGATTAACAAGTCTTTTGTAAATATAAGCTAAAGCAATTGTTTAGTTCATTTCACACCTTGACACATTGGTTAGTTCTTGATCAATTAAAAATTAAATTTTCAATTCATTTCCTATTTTATTTAGTCATTTGAAATAATGCATTTAACCTTGTGGTATTAAATTACGAATAAAATATATTGAACCTTTTTAAATTTTGTGTTAAATTAAACGTGCAATTTATTTCAATTTTATTATAATTAAAATAGTTTTTTATATCAAAATAAAATTTATGCAATTTATTAAAATAAATTTATTAAAATAAATTTTTTTAAAATACTTTCCTTTTAAATATTTTTTTAAAATTTTAATTCGTGTTTAGGTGTGTAAAAATAAAAATATTATAATTTTTTTTTTTTAATTTTATTTTACTCATTTTTTGATAAATATTTAAAGATTTTATTTTATAAATCA
This sequence comes from Pyemotes zhonghuajia, assembly GCA_025170145.1. Lineage (NCBI taxonomy): Eukaryota > Metazoa > Arthropoda > Arachnida > Trombidiformes > Pyemotidae > Pyemotes > Pyemotes zhonghuajia. Next base: position 12,420,910 of record CM045845.1, read on the forward strand.
AAACAATTATAATATAAAATGATATTAAACTATTTTAATAATAAAAAATTAACAAAAAAATTTTTTTAATTAATATAACAAATAAAGTTTTTAAAATTAAAAAAATCTATTTTAGTAAACCATAATAATTAAAATTTTATAAAACTTTTTATGATTTATTAGTAATTTCATTCATATTTTAAATGAATAATTCAATTTAATAATGTATACCCAGTATAATGTTTTTTAATTAAAACCTTTCTTTTTAATTTCCTAAAAATAAAATATATATATATTTTTTTGTTTTAATAAATCAATAGTAAAATAAGTAATAACAATAATATATAGTTAAACATAAGTTTAATTTTTTAAGTATTGTTTAAAGCAAACCTTCTTAATTAAACAAAATTAGCGAATATTTCCGTTCGTGGTGTTTCACGCCTTTCTTGTTTGTGTATTTTATTAAATCTATTCCTACTTGTTTAATTAGAATGCATCAATTTTAGAATATTTTTTTTTTATTACATCAAACATAATTTACAAATTTCTATGTATTATATATATAGTATAATTAACAGTAGTTATTTTTTCTATAAGTTATTTTTCTAAAATAATTTTTTTATATTTACTTTTATTTAATTCAAACTTAAAATCGTGCATAAGTTAAAAAAATATCTTTAAATATTTTCAAAGCGGAAGAATTTTGTTAAGTCTTATTAAACATCTTAAAATTTTTTTTATTTCATTAATTGTTAGTAATTGTGGCTTGAGCGTGAATTTTTGTATTCTTGTTATTAATTATATTCTCTATATAGTTTTTGTTCAAAACACATCAAAGTAATCTATGTGAGAAAAACAATTCATTAAATTTTAGCAAATTAAGTTTAAACAACTAAAGTTTTTAAATTAATGTTCTTTTAAAAATCATAAATCACATTCCAATTTAGGATCTTTATTGCTACGTTTTTAATACAAGTTTAGAATTTTAATTGTTTTGTAAATAGCTTATTAAATTTAAATAATTAATTAGTTTGAATATTTTATTATATTATTTTTTAATTTTATAAAATTGAATTGTATTATTTAATAATTTATATTTAAAAAATTTTTTATGGTTAGAGTAATAAACAGAAAGTTTTTTCTTAAAATTACTATAAATAAAGATGTTTGACATATTAATTTACATATTTCCCATTTAATAAATCAATAATAAATTTTGAATAAAAAGTAAATAAATATATTTTAAATGGTTTAAACCAAGCAATTTAATTCAAATGTTTATTCGTTTTTGAATATTAGTCAAGTAATTTTGATTCAATCAAATTTTCTATAAGTATAACTACTTATACTTTCAAGAGAAAATTCAAATTTTACCAATTAAACAAAAAAAAATTATGGAAATTAAATTGTTTAAAAAAAGGTCAAGTTTTAAGCCATATGTCATATAATAATTTGCATAAACACGTTTATAACCTAGCATACCTAATTTATAATATATTTAAAATATAATATTTAAATACATTTTTCAATGAATATGTTGACTAGTTTAACTATAACGCATAAAAACAAATTTTTATTTAAAAAATTAATATGTCAATCAAAGTTTAACTGATTTTAACAGAATTAACTATTTGATATTTAATTTTACTTAATTTTTGTGAAAATAAATCTTTTAATATGTTATATTTTTAATACAAATTCGTTATTAAATTAACATTAAATTTAAAATATTACTTTATTTTTAAAATTGTTTTAAATTCTATTATTGAACTTCTTTTAAATATTTTTTTTTTAAATATGTTATGTTTTTATATAAAAAAAATTTTAAATTTAATGTTTTTGTAATTTTTGTTTAAATATTATATTAAAAACAAAATATTAATATTTAAATTATTAAAACATTTTTAAATTTATTAATTAATAGTGAAATTAATAAAAATAAAATAATAAACTATTTGACAATATTATGATTTTTTTTTTTATTATAATTTATAATAATAATTTATTAAGTAGCTACAAAATAAAAATATGTAAAATATGAAATATTAAAATTTAATTTTATTGAATATTTAAACAATTGTTATATTATTAAAAATATAATAAACGAATGTTTAATTTTACTAACATGTTATTTTTTTTTAAAATTTAAAATTATAAATTAAAAATAAAACAATATATGAGAATTCGCATTTATAAAACCGCAGTTTATTTTATTTTATTTTTTTTTTGTTAATGTGAACATCTTAATCTAAATTAAGATTTAGATCAAATTTTCTGATAGTTAAAATAAATATTTTTATTTGAAACATAATAAATTGCTTTTTTCATATCCTTTGTTTTACTTTTTTTTTCTTTCTAAAAGTTAAATAAAAAATTATAAAAATTCATGGTTTTTAAACACTTGTATCTTAAGTTAAAAATGCATAGTAAGTTTTATAAATTCAATATAATTATATTTAAGATGTTTTTTTAAAAAATATATTTATTTATTATTTTCTGATCATCTTTTTTTTTGTAAATACAACCAATTCTCTTATTATAGAAACGTGCTTAAAAATTCAAGTTAGCAGAAATCCACCTTCGCCTTAAACCACAAACTTGTCAGATCTACTACAAGTGATAACAGTAACAAGGCTAAAAGAATATAAAACAAAAAATTCAAAAGGCACCATGTTGAGAATTGAACATCATTTGCACTCTTGTTGACGTCTTTATTAGCAATTTTTATATCAAGAGAGCAAAATAAAATTAGAGTGGGTTGAAAATTTTACCACTAAAAGTTCAAAAATTATGTTTGTAGATAAAAGAAATTATTTAGCTAAATAAACTATTTTTTGAATTAATCAAATAAATGTAGTTATCTTGTTAAGTAAAATTTTTATCTTTAAACACCTCAGTTTCATAATTAAACAAATGTGTTAAAAAGGAGTGTTTAATAAATTATAATTATATTATATCGCTTTAAATTTATTTATTTAATTAATTTTTCAAATATATATTAAATAAGAAATATTTTAAAATTTTAAACAATTCAATATAAATTATGCTTAAAGCGGTACTAGTTGAACTTATTAATAAGTTAATTAAAATAAAAAATCTAACAGTTCAAGGTTGAATTTAATTATAATTGGCAATTATTAACTTTAATTTGATGACAAGCAATTTTATTAAACGATTAAATTAAAATTATCTATTTTATTTTGATTTTTGCAATAATTATAATAATTTAACTGGAAACAAAAAAACTAACTACTTAAATTTAAGTTAAAATTTTTACCTACAGAGACGATATAAAATATTTTCAAAGTAAAAAAGATAATTTTAGAATATCCATAGTTTGTAAAAATGGTGGTTAATTGATTCTTTGAAAAACAATTGTGTTGTATCAAGCAATTATATTAAAAAAGAAATTAGAGAAAATATTTTTTGCACATGATTAAAAAGCAATAAATTAAATAGTAAATTAATCTTAAACATTTATTTTAGTTTAATGTTTATTTTAAATATTTAAAAAAATTATTTTAACATAGTAAATTTATACAATGTTTCAATTTTTTTAGTTAAAAAAACATTTATGAATTAATTAAAAAATTATGGTATATTTTTTAATATTAAATTATTAAACATTTTCAATATTTAAACGGAAAATTCGTGTTTTTTTACAAATGTTTTTATTTTATAAAATTATAATTAAAACAATCTTTAGTCAAAAAACGTACAATTTAGTTTTGTTTTTGTTAAATTAGTACATATATCAACAAAAATTAGTAATTTATTTTATTTTATGTTCAGAATAAGAAGATTGGATACACATATACAAATCAAACCTTCAAACAACACATTTTTTTTTTTTAGTATAAAAGCTTCTTGCTACATCTTAAGGATAAAAATGCAAGAAGCTTAGAATATGATACAAAAAAAAAACCATTGCGAATCAATTTGTGCACTGTTTTTTTTTTCTAAAAAAATTTGCTTTAGTTTTTTACTTAAATTTTTACCCAAGTCTCTCACCATTTTTTTAACTGAGTTTTTTTTAACAGTTCCAGCATATTAATTTATTTGATACTCTTATTTGCAAAAGAAGTTTTTATACTCAATAGTGAACAACTAGACAAGTTTTAAAAGTTTACATGATAGCAGTCACGAATTAACTTACAATTAAACTTATGATTGAACAAAAAAAAAATCATGTCCAGTTTAATGAGCAAATTAAACACACCATTTGCTGATCAACAGAAGGCTTTTTGTTTTTCCATTAATAAATCTTTGATGAATAGATTAGTTTTTACTTTAATTTCTCATCTATTTTATTGTTTTAATTTTTAATTTTGTTTTTAAAATAACGTACGTCAATAAAAATTAAACGATAATAATTTTAAAATTTTTATTATTTCATTTAAATCTTTGTACAATCACAATTTGCTATACCTACACGCATATCATTGATAAAAATTTTGATTAAAATTTTTTTATTTGGCTAAGTTTTTAGTTAAATACATTGTTAATAAAAATAAAAAAAATAAGAATTTAAATTAAAAACAAGTGCAAATAATTTAATATGAAATGCATGCTTTTCAATCGTATCGATTTTACTATTATTCATTCAACTTAATACTACTTTTGTTTAAATTGGTCCAGTAAATATAATGTATATGGATTGCGTGATGCAGAACATTATAAATACAAATTGATTATAGTTTATTAACAGCTTAAAAGTTAAATTTAACAAAAAAAAGTAGCTGATTTTTTATTACCTTTTAATCATTTTAAATGCAACAATTATAATTTAGTTTAAATTTTTATAAAGCATTAAATCTAAAACTTTATAAGAATTAAAATTTAAAATAATTAAAATCAATTTATCTTTATAAATTCTATAAAAAATGTATATTTAACATTAAAACATTTAATATAAAAAAGGTAAATATATAAAAGTTTATAAATTTATAAATTTATATTTATTTAATTTATATTTTAATATTTTTTCATATTTAATAAAAAATATATTTATTTAAATTTTAATAAATTAAATTTTTTTTTTAATTTTTAAGCAGTGATATGATTTTAATTTTTAGGGTGGTTTCAATTAAATCAAAAATCATGTATCACAAATTAAACAAATATAGTGGTAGAGTCCATGTTAAAAAAAATTGTTTATATTTAGTTAAAAATTAAAATAGTTGTTTAATTATGAAAATAATATAAAAATAATTCATAATTGACGATAGAATGTTTTCGTGAGACTAGATTTAATTTGAACCAAAAATATTTTATCCTAGCTATATTTATTAGTCAATTTTATAAATGTTTGTTTTAATTTCACTTCATATTTTAGATTATTTTAATTGTAGATTTTATCAATGTATGTAAACAATTGGACCATAGTTATGAATAACTTTCGGGCGCTTAATAGTCTGAAAAATGTTGAGGTTAAAAAATCGTGTATTTTTTAATCTTTGTTTAAATTTTTGCTTATAGTATTAGTTTTGATTTTTTTTGTTCACTTAAAAATAATTTATAAAATTAAATGATATTTTAAATTAAAATTATTTTTTAGATTAAAATAATTAATGCAAAATAAAGAGAATTATTGATATAATTTTTAAATTGTATAATTATTAAAAATTTAAGTATGATTAAATGATTAAACAAAATTTATTTTTTATTTAATTTCAAACTATTTAAAAAAATTAATGTTTAAATTTTATTTAAAAATTTAAAATATATTTGTAGAATTTTAGACTAGCACTATAAAAAATTATGTTTTTTGATTCTTAATTAAACTACTATGAACTTAATATTTATCAAGTTTTTATAATTTTTTTTTTAGTTTTTTATTTTCTTTAATTGTTTTAATCTAAATATAAAGTAAATAAACAGAATAAAACTAATTATAATTATAAATAACAATTCCTTATTTTAAAGAAAATAAAATTAAAAAGCTAAAATTAGATTACCGATTATCAGTTAGCGAAATTTAGGACTGCTAGTGACATCTATAATAAATTTTATTTATGTTTTAAAAAGTGTAAACAAAGTTCTTATTTAGTTATTAATTTAATTTTCATTGGTAAATTTATAAATGTTAATTTATTAATATAATGGCTTTTAGTACTACTGTAACTTTGACGGATTTGAATGATTTTATTACACCATCACAGGTAGGGCTAAATTTGCATTGAATTAAGATGTTTTTCATGTGGTTGATTAAATTATTTTCAATAAAATTGTTTTTTTTTTTTTAAACTTAATTAAACATGTTTAAAAAAATTTATTGAAATTAGCCAAACTTAGAAGTGTGAAAATCAAAATAAAACAATTTTTAAATCCTTATTTTGTTATATTTTAACTTGTAATTATTCTAACTTTGTAAAAATAGCAGATAAAAACAATGTTTAGTGTAAATAAAAAACACGTTTTCTGTTTCATTTAATATTTACTAAAATATAATTAATTATAAATAAATTGGAAAATTAAAAATGAGCGACGATAGCGATTTTGATATGGATTTGACCACTCACCGATATCCAAATAGATGGAGTGAAGAAAATTGGGAACAAGAATTTGAAGAACATCCTATGTTTATGACGAAACAGCCCAAAGAAGGTGATTTACCTCCAATGGTTGAGGCTCTACAGCAAATTAAGTTTGATGAAACTGATAATACAAAACAAAAGTTAGCCGAAAATTATAAAGAAGACGGAAATAAAAATTTTAAATTAAAAAAATATTCTTTTGCGATTGATTGCTATACTGCAGCAATTAAACAAAAAGCTGAAGATAAAAAATTAAATTCAATTTTGTATTCGAATAGGTCGGCTAGCCATTATTACTTGGAAAATTATCGTTCATCATTGCTAGATTGTTTAAAAGCAATTGAATTAAATGATAAAAATGAAAAAGCTATTGAAAGAGCCATAAATTGTTTTCTAAAAATGAAAAAATATAATGAATTGATTGAATTTTGTGATAATTTTATGGAAAAAAATTCTGAAAAATTTAAACAAATTAAAGAAAATTCTGAACAATTACTTGAAATACAAAAGCAAGATGAACTCATGAAAATTTCTAGAATTAAAAAAGAAAATGAAAATAAGAAAAAACAAAGAGATTTAATTTACAATGCTTTAAAAAAAAAAGGCATAAGTCATGAAAAAAATTTGTACAATAATCCGAATTTAAAACAATATGAAATAAAATTGGATAAAGATGAATGCTTAATATTTACTTTAATTTTTGTATTTGAAGAATTTGAAATATTTGATGTTATTCATGATTTTCATGAATCTAGTAGACTTCAAGAGTATTTGATTAAAGCTTTTGATAATCCTCTAGATAGACCATCGTTTGATAATAATTACGAATTTAATTCAAAATCAGTTTATATAGCTTATAAATATAATAATTCAAAAATAATTATAGATCCTTTGAAAACATTAAATGAAGTTTTAATTGATTACAAGATTAAATTAACTGACAATGTCATTCAATTTAATATATACCGTAAAACTAATTAATTTTTTTTTTGCAATTTAAGGCTTGTATAAAACCTTCTGAAGAGAAAAAAAACGAAGTAAATATTCATACAAAACAAAAAGTTGATATTACTCTTGGAGATTGTCTTGCTTGTAGTGGTTGTATTACATCAGCTGAAACTATATTAATTGAACAACAAAGTTATAGTGAAGTTTACAAAGTTTTAGAAAATAATAAAGTAAATATTTTATTTTTTATTAAAATTATTTTTTTTATTAAATTTATTTCATTTTAAAAATTATTTTTTTAAAATTTAGTCAAGTCCTGATAATCGTAAAATTTTAATTGTAAGTTTATCTCATCAAAGCATTGCTTCAATTGCCGTAAAATACAAATTGGATTTTCAAGAAACCGCTCAAAAATTAACTACGTATTTTTATTCAATTGGAATCGATTATGTATTTGATATAACATTAGCTAGACATTTAGCTTTATTCGAAACACAAAAAGAATTTCTTGATAAATATGAAAAAAATAAAAATGGCAAAATTGATTCAATTTTAAGTTCGATTTGTCCAGGATTTGTTTGCTATGTAGAAAAGACTCATGGTGACTTATTAATTCCTTATTTAAGTAGAGTTAAATCTCCTCAACAAATTTTTGGTAGTATTTTAAAACATATTTGGACTAAAAAGAATAATTTAACGGCATGTCAAGTGTATCACATAAGTATTATGCCATGTTATGATAAAAAATTAGAAGCCTCTAGGAAAGAATTTATTATAAATGAAAGTCACGATGTTGATTGCGTTTTAACACCTTTAGAAATTGAATCAATGTTTTTAAAAAATAATATTATATTTTCAAATTTAAAATGTACTAAATTAAATAACATATTAGAAAAAGAAGATTTTGAATTAAATATGTTAACTGATACCATTATTAGATCTCATTCTGGTTCAGGTTCAGGCGGATATGCAGAAAATTTATTTAGAATTATTGCTAGTACTTTATTTAATCATAAAATTTCATCTACCGAAAAACTTAATTTTGAAACTAAGAGGAATAAAGATTTACTTGAGCTTAATTTAAAACATAAAGAAAAAAATGATATTTTATTAAGTGTTGCAATAGTAAATGGATTTAGAAATATTCAAACAATTGTTCAACGTTTTAAGCGAAAAACCTGTAGTTATCATTATGTGGAAATTATGGCTTGTCCTTCTGGTTGTTTAAATGGAGGCGGAATGTTGAGAGAAAGCCCATTTGATGAAGTTCAATTAATTTATGATAATCTAGATAAATTACATTTCAATTTAGATTCTCCCGATAAAGAATTAAAATCTTTATATGATAAATGGTTTGATACTCCTGAGAAAATTGCGTTTCATTTGTATACTAAATTTAATTCAATACCAAAAATGCAATCTTTAATAAATATAAACTGGTAAAAATTAAATTTATTGATTATATTTACAAAATTATTTACGATTTTATTTTATTTATTTTTTTTTTTGTTAAACTAAAATTTTATTTAAATAAATTCTTTAAATTAAAATAAAATATGTGCAAATAAGTAAAATAAATCAAATTAGTTACTAATATTATCTAAAATCCAATCTACAGTATGTGACACTCGATGATAAATTCCTGGTTGTCGAGATTGAGCACAACCAAATCCTGCTGAAGTAATACCAGCTAAAGTCCATCTACCATTTAAAAAAATAACTAAAGGTCCTCCAGAATCGCCCTTAAAAATAAAAAAGAATAGTTAAACTAGATTTAATAAAACAATTATGAAAATCTTACAACGCAAGCATCTTTTTGCCCGTCTTCATATCCGGCACACATCATTTCAGAAAATATTTTTAAATCGATTCCTCTAGTTTGATGCCATTTTTCACATTCATTATTTCGTATAATAGGTACATCAACTTTTTGTAATAATCTTGTTCCATAACGATTTGCTAGATTAAAAAAATCTGTTATAATATCTTAATTTAATTACTTAAAAAATTAAAATTTACTTAAAGCCGTATCTGTTTTACCCCAACCAGTAACAACTGCACGCCATCCTTCTAAACGTAATTGCTTTGGCGGTAAACAAACTGGTCTAACAGCACCTGTATAAGATGCGGATCTTCTTAATTTTAAAAGTGCAACATCGAATCTGTGTAAACAAGTTGAAAAAAAATTAGTCTAAATTTAATAAAATGTAAAAAAACTAAATTTTTGATAAATGTTACCTGTCAGGGTGGGCAGCGCTAAATCTAAAATGTGGATGTAACAAAACTGATTCAACTTCTAAATATTGTGGTGGTTCAGCTTGATATCGATGCTCTTCAATATCATGTGCGCCAATTATTATAGCTAGTTGTTCTAGAGGAGCTCTATAAAAAAATAATAAAATAAAAATGATTTTATAACTAAGTTTTTTTTTAGAACATTGAATTTTGCTTACTGATAAACGCAATGAGCAGCTGTGATTACATAGTCTCGATTTATTAAAGCTCCTCCGCACTGGTGCTTAGCAATCTTAATGTGTACCTAAAAAATAAAAATTCAAAAATTAGTAATTCAGTAACTTAAATATATTTGAAACGTTATTTTTTTAAGTATTAATTGAATAAAATTTTTTATGCATCTTTGTGCATCTTTTTAAGCTTGTTATTAAGGACAGTTAATTTTTAAACTGGTATTATTACACAGTAAATGACCTATTCTAAAACTGGTAAACTCATGCTCAAACAAACTTTTTAAGTGATTTTTTGAGGACAATATTTAGCTACAAAACATTAGAAAAACTTGTTTACATTAATGATATAAATAAGCTCAAAATAGTTGTAAATAAAACAGTTAAAAAGAAATTAAAAATTCAGTTTTTTAATTATTCTTTAAGGCCATAAGTTACTAATTCGAAATTGGTTTTAAAAAATTGATAAAAAAAAAGACAAATAGCAATTGAAAAAAAATTTTTTTTTTTAAAGTAGTCTTAAAAAACTAATTGTGGTCAATTAAGTTTAAAAATTGATTAAATATATATATATTTTTTTTTATTTAAACTTATTTTCAAGTTAAATTATTATTGAAGAAAAAACTGATAGTAATTATTTAAAAGGTTTAATTTTAAAACATATTAAAATTTATTGTTTAACTGTAACTTGTTTTTTTTAGTGTAATTTAAATTTAATGTTTTTTTTTTGTTTTAAGATTCTATAAGATAACATAAGAAATTTTACGCTTTAACAAAAAAAAAAATTTTTAAGAATATTTTATACAATGATCTGAATTACATTTAAAATAACTAATAGTTCAAACGTGTAATAGAACTATTTGAATAAATTTTGAAGAATTTATAATTTTATTTTAATAAAATTTAATTAAAATTTTACCTGCCAAGGAAATTCACCAAAATAAGCATCTTGTCCACCAATAATTCTACTAGTTGGTTTTGATAATGGTTTTCCACAAACTAATCAAAATTATTAAAAATATTATTGTTTAAATTTTTTAGATAACAATTTTTATAAATAAAATTAAAAAAATACTTAAAGTAATTTTTAATTATTTTAAAACTTTTTAAGATCGAAACGTGATTGTATTAGCTGAATTAAATTAATTTAAAAATATATATATATTAATGTTATAATTTTTTTTTTTAAAATGTTAAATTGTTTAAAAAAAAATATGCTTGAACTATTGTTTAAATTGTAAATATTTAATAAGTTTTTGCTAAAATAAATCTAATTAGATTTATTCAATAAATAAACTTATTTTTTTCATAAGGTATATTATTGTATAATAGTTAAATAAAAAAAAAAAAAAATAAAAAAAAAAACATTAATCAAGTAATTATTTGCAATTAACTTATTCATCAAGCAAGAACAAAAATGATCGAAAAAATTTAAATTGTATAATTTAAAAAAAAAATTGCATGCAATACTTAAGTTAACCTTGTAATTATTATTATAAAAATTTTTGTATCAGTTTTCATAACAAAATTTTATAAATTTTAGTCTATTTAAAATTTAAATTTATTATGACTTGTCTAATTTATAATAAAAAACAAATTATAAATTCATAAATATAAAATATTAAGCATTGTTTTTAATTTAATTAATTTAATCTGATTTTAAAATTAAAAAAATAATTTTAAATAGATTTATTTGTAAAAATTAATGTTTTGCTATTATCAAATTTAAAAATTAAACAATGTTACTTTAAAAATATTTATTTAAAATATATATTTAAAAATTAAAATTATTTTTTTTTAAATTTGATTATTTAAATTTGATTAATATAAAAATGTAAAAAAATAATAAAATTATAAAATATTTCTTACCGTCTTCACCAATAAAATTTTTTGTATGTTTTTCACGTTCAATAGAAATGCTATTCAATGATGTAGTTGCTAATCTTGATCTACGTATTGCATTACTATTATATTCATCTTCATTAATTGCCTCATTTAATCGAAAATTATCTTCATTATTTAAATTTGCCAATTGATTATTATTAATTACATTATTAGGTTCGATTTTATCAAATTGATTTGCTTTTAAACTCAATGATCCTATGTTTTTGTTACGGATCTGATTTTCATAAATAGTTAAACTTTTATCTAATGGATTTAATAATTCAGATTGTGATTTTTGTCCTTCAAGATTATTATGTGCTGTATTTCCTATTGAATTTGAAAAAGATGATGAAGCAGTTGAGTAAGAAGGAGATAAATGATTAACCACATTAAATGGCGAATGCTTTTGATAAGTGTGATAATCAATAGTTGATGAAGGCCCATATGATGGTGAATCGCTTGTTATTGGCGCAGATGAAATAATAGGTGCTACGGTAGACAAACTTTGCATATTAATATGTGAATTAATAGGATCAGAATGATAATCATTTGCATAAGTTACACTATTCGAATTAACAGTACTAGGGTTATGTAGATTTGGTATTGTACTATCTTCTGTTACAGTTGATGGCGGAGAATGATAGTTGGTGGGTGCATTATTTTCATATGTTCGTTGGTGATGGTTATACAGCGAACCGGGTGGTAATAGATAATTAGAAGAATATGAATTTATAGTATTATGAGAAAAACGGGGCATTTTAAATGCATTATTTGCTACATTAGGGCGATGATACTGATGATGATATTGATGATGCTGTGCAACATGGTAAGAGTTGTATGATTGCGGAATGTGAAAATGAGGCTGATAATGTAATGAATGGGAGTCGTATAAAGATTGAAAATGCTGCGAATGGTGATTTCGATGTGCATGCATTAAGTATGAATTATGTACTGGATGATAATTGTTTGATGTAACATGCGGATTAAAATTTAATGTTGAAGATGGGGCTAAACTGTAATAACTCGATGATAATGAAGAAGACGTTGGAGAATCTGGTTCATGTTGCGAATCAGCTGTATTAGTATTGTCTGGATTATTATTTAATGTAGGTTTTGAATTTTGAGAAATTGAATCACTATAAGTTTCTGGAGAATTACTTTTTGATGATAAACTAATACTGCGAAAATGATTTGGAGATAGTGGAGATGATAAACTAGTTAAAGATGATAAAGATGATAATGCTGGAATGGAAGGAACTGAATTTGGAATTGAAGAATGAGAAACTTCGTTTTTTGCATAATTTAACAACTGTTGTACAGTTGGTGTATGTTGGAGAATGCAACATGTTGATACAGAAATTGATACACTAGATGATGATTCGGATAAATCAGAAGTTTTACTAGATAATGATGATCCACAACCTTCTATAGGTACGCCACCCGCTAGATAGCAAAGTAGGCTGAAAGTACATGCTGATTGTGATTGTTGAAATGTACAAGTTCCTGGATGTCGCACAATAGGCGGAGAATTTCCTAATGATTTAGATGTTTCTGAAAAATCAACTTGGGCAAATATAAATTTTATTTTTGAAATAAGAATGAACCAATAAAAAAGCAAACACCAAATGGTTGCCAATATTTGACTATTTAAACATTTCATTTCATTTTAAGCCTAGCATCAAGTGTGAGCATTAAATAATATATAAGATAAACTATTTTATCTTATGTTTATCTAATTTTTTTAAAAAAGTATTCAAATAAAAAAAAACTTTTTACTTGAATAATTTGTATTTTTTTTTTTTTAATTTTCATTAATTTTTATATGATAAAATAAAAATATTATAGGTAATTATTAATTAATTTTTCACTAACGGCAATTAAAACAAAATAACTTTTTTTCACAATAGACTGTTTATATTTAACTTAAATAAAATTATGGTAATTTGTTTAACTTTTTTGTTTTAAGTTGATAACTCCATATGTTTAAATATCTAAATGAAATAAACATTTAATTAATAAAACAAGTTAATTATATCGTTTAAAAAAAAAGTTAAATAAGAAAAAAATCTAAACTTAAATTGAATATTAAGTATTAAGTTTTAAAAAAAATTTATTTTAAAATAAAAATTGAATAGCTAGTTTGAAAAAGATAATTTTAAATTATTTATTTGATTATATTAAGAAGGACATAAAAAAAAGTTAAGTAAAAAAAAGAAATTTAAATAAACAATGAAAAGTAAAATTATAATCTTGGTTCAAAAGTAATTAATAACTTTAAAATAATTTAATTTTTTTTTTTTAAATAAATTGGTTTAATAAAAAATAAAGATAATATTCAAATTTATTAAATTAAAAAAAATATATATTTAAATAATTTTTTATTTAAACAACAGTAATTTAAATCGGAAGATGTGTGAATAATTTTTAAGTTTAAAATTTAATTTATCTTTTAAGTTGATTTTAAATAATTATTTTTAAATTTTAAAATTTAAATAATTAAGGATGAGAAAAAAAACAAGGTAGAGTTTGTAAGTTTATTTTTTTATTTGTCAAAGTCAAAAATGGACAATTTTTTCAATGTTTTGAAAATTCAAGTACTTTAATTCATTTAAATTCATTTTGTACATTATGTTTTTATAAAAAAATTTAATTCTCACTAAAAAAATACTAATGTTTTAAATTAACTTTTTTTCATTCAACTAAAGATAGAATTATTTTTAATTTTTAATTAAAACATGATAGTCTATAATATAATTATACGCTTTACTAACTTTTAAGAAAATAAATAATAGATTTATATAATTTGTAATCAATTGTATAAATTCAATTTTAATTTAAAATTTATACAACATTTTTATAGTTTCTTTTAACTTTTTATAAGTATAAAATAAATAAAATAATATTTAACAATTAAATTAAATAATTTAATTATTTTTTATTATTAATAATATTTTATCAATTCTATTAATAAAATAATAAAATACATTTTTTTAAAACACGTTTTAATAAAAAATTAATGGCAAATAATATTTAAATTATTTTTATAAATGTTTTATATATAATATTTAATGAAATATTGAGTTAAAAAAAAACATGCAAATTTTTATTTTTTTTTATTATATATAATTTAATTAAAATCACTAAAATCAAATAAAAAGAAAAAAACAAAACCAAATAAAAGATGTATATTTAATCTAATTTTTTTTTTTATAAACTTGAGATTTAAACCTTGTAATTATATATTTAATTTATAACATTGAAAAAACCAAATTTTTTTCGAAATTTTTTTATGCTTATTATTAATGTAAAATAGTTTAAAATTTATTAGCCTTTTATAATTATTGTAAAATTAAAAATTTTTGAAGAAACAAGTACAAATAAAAAAAATTGAAATATTATTCAAATACTTTAATTTGTTATTTAAAATAAGTTTAGACAACTAAAAAAATTTTAATTATAAAATTAATATAATAATTATAATATAATAATTTTAAAAACCAAAAACGTTAACTAAAATTTTAAAAAATAATTAATTTTATTACTATCTATATTTTTTATAAATATTGCAATTATATGTTTTTTACAAATTATTTTTTAATAGATTTACAACTCAATTAATAAAAAAAATATATTACTTTGTTAATCAAGTTAAAACTATAAAAATGTTATATTGATCATAAAAAAATTAAACATAGTTGATCAAAAATCGTGATTAGCTTGTTTCATGTTCAATGTTTTAGAGTATTCTTGCAAAACAATAAGATCATTTGAAAAAAATTTAAGAATTTCGAAAGTGTTTACTTAGCGACCAGTTTTCTTTTTTATTTTTACAAATAAAAGTGCAAAATGCAAAAAAAAGATAGCAAAACAAGAGTAGCCATATTTTTGTATGATCCCAAACGATAAAGTAAATGGATAGTGAATAGTTTATTCTAACAAACTTACACAAAAAGATTTACTTTTAATGCAAAAATCAAGAACAAAGAAAAATAATATTTTCAAAACACACAATATAAACGAAAAAGAAAGGAATCTTCTTGATTAAATTGCTGAACTTAATTATGACCTTTTTTGAGTTTTTGAATGTGAAATAAACTAACAAAAGCGAAACACGAATTTAAATCAAAACTGGAATAGTTTAAAGTTAAAAAAATAAGAAACAATTTTTAAGCATGAATAAAAGAAAAAATGTAACGCATTTAAATTAAAGTGAAAACAAAAAGAGATCAGAGAGATTCAATGGTTAAAACTAAACTCAATTGTTTAACATGAAAAAAAGTGATCTTCAGCCGCAAAAAAAATGTCACATTAAAGAAAACATATAAATAAAACAAAGTAATAACAATTGAGTAAAAAGATGATCACAAATTATTATAAAACAATGAAAATTCAAATAAAATAGCCATCGTTTAGAAAAATAATAATAGTGATGATCGAGCATAAAAAGCAAAAAAATAACAAGAAATAAAAAAAAAAATTAATAAAATAGTTAACTTAAAAATTATATCCATTTAATAAACTATATTTAGATTAGTTATAAAATGATAACTTTGAAAATATTTATAAAATATATTTTATAACAATGATAACTTTTTTTTAGTAATTTTTTTTAAAAATACGACAAAAATTCAAATTAACAGAAATAGTGGAAAAATAATAAAAAAAATAGAATTTATAAAAGTAGTCAATAATATTAAAATCTAATTTAAAAATTAAAACAAAAATAAATAAATTCAAATTATAATAAAAAAATATGTATACAATTGATGTAGAAATTTTAAATTTTTATCCAGGTTTTATTTAATTAATTTTTTTTTTTTAATTTGACCCAGTCTTAAAAAGTTAGAATTAAAAAAAATATATATAATACTTATTTTAGAATTTTTTTAAACGATAAATTGCATAAAATTCATTAAAAAATAAAAATAAAAAATATCACAAGTTTATTTAAAGTAATTTTTAAAAAAATGTTTGAAATATTAAAAATAAATAAAAAAATTTCTTGTTTAAAATTTACAAAATAACAACAATTATCACGCAACTTTTAAAATAAACATTATTTTTTTGTAATAATTGAAAAGTTTAGAAAATAATCTTTTTTGTAGTTTAATTTTTATTAAATCTTTACAACACTTTTTTTAAACTTTATTTTAAAAATCACCTAAATGATGTAGAAATTTATTTTCATTAAAATAAAAAAATTTATAAACTTAATACAAGCATAAAAAATAAATAAAATGGACAAAGCAAAATGGTACAAAAGATTCATTTGTGTTGTTTAAAAGCAAACAAGGCCCAATACACTACCTCACGTCGAAATTTGTTGGAACAGAACAAGTTCTGATGGATTAAGTAAACGCGGCTGCAAAATTGGCAAAGTTGTAGTTTGAAGGACTTTGATTACTGAATAGTAACTATTGACTTAACTTTGCAAACATTCAAATCACCAGTTTATCACGGATCATCTGATTATATTACTCTCCCACAATATCTTTTCAAATTAATTTGCCAAATACACCTTTTACAATTTCACACACAAACTTAATTATTAAATATTGCTAGAAAATCATTCTCACCATCACTTAAAGTTAAAAAAAAAAAATTTTTTTATTAATTTTAATCTATTTCATTGCTAAAAAATATTTAAAACATAAAAATCGATATATAATATTCTTTTCCTGTTAATTCAAAATTTAATTGTGATAGTTTAAATTGTTTTTATTATTTAGACAATATAAAAAACATGTACATATCTAAGTAATAATTTTTTAAATTTACCTTAATAAAAACAAAAGTTTCCTTTAAATTTTAATAATAATTTTAATCTAGAATAATCTACATTAAAATAGATAGTTTATTCGACTTAATTAATATAAAAATTAATAGTATATGAATATATAAACTTTAATTCATTTATTCTAGAAATTAAATTATAAAAAAAATGTTTTTAAATTTAAAACTATTAAATTTGGAAAAAAAAATTAATTTTTTATATATTTTAAAACTGCAAAAAAATACAGGATATAAAATCTTTAAAAAAAAAATATACTAATTTTTTATTATTAAAATTTATTAAATGTTTTTAAAAAAAAAAATATATAAAAAAATTAATAACGATTAATTTAAGATATATTTTTTAAAATAACATATTAAAAATCAAAAACAGATTTAAAAAAATCATAATAAAATAAATATTTTTTATTATTTAAAAAAAAAAAATAATTCTAACTCAAATAGGAAAAGATATATGTATTAATATAAATTATTTATTTATATATTTAAAAAAAAAATACGTATTAAAAAAATAGCATAAATATATTCATTTAAAATTTCATTTTTTTATAAAAATTAAAAAACAAGTTTAACAAATTAAACACAAAATTAATAATTTATATGATAAAGAAATAATAAAAAAAAATTACTTAACCATTATGACACTAATTTTAATTTCATGTTATATATAATAAATTAAATTTATAAAAAATCAAAATTTTATAAAAATATTTATTATTTTTACATTAATAAATATGTTATTTAATTTTTTTTATTAAAAAACACAAAAAATTTACTTAGATGTATAAAATAAATTTAAAATAGAAAAAAAATTTTAATTTAAATTTTAAACAAATTGTCTTATTTACACCAATTATTGAATAAAACTAAATATTAGCTAATGATATTGGTTGTCTTTATAAGCGAATAGTATAAATGATTATAAAATTTAAGTGAAAAAAAAAATTAATAAAAAACAAAACTTACCTGTATTGTAAGTTAAATTTATATATGATATGTTTATATTATCAATTTTACGTAGTTTTTTAGTTGATCAAACTTAAAAATTAAAACTCTGATTTATTTAGTACGTTTGTTAGAATAGTTCAACTATCAAGATTCAATTAAATAATATTCAACGACCAAGTAAAATTATCAAACAAATTGTTTTCATTTTTAATTTTTTTTTCATTTAGGTTTTAATTTTGGCCAATTTATTGCGAATTTCTCAGTTGAGCTGAAATGAAGAAATTGGTGCAAATCAAAAAACTAATTCAAGGATAAGAAGATGAGAAAAACTAGTACAAATTAAGTGCTTTAATTTTAAGTTTTTTTATTGTATTGAAAAGTAAATATAAAACTTAGTGGTTATTATTTGTGATGATAATGAAAAATGTCTAAATAATCACTTTTACATCAAGTTCAAGCATTCGGAATTTAAACTATTAAAATGAAAACATTCGCACTTTTTTAGCGACAATCAATGAAACAGTTTTACAATTGTTTAAAAAACTGGTTGAAAGAATAAAAATTCTTGGTCTAATAATTCCATTTGATTGACAATGTTGTGGCACAAAATACTTGTTTAAAGGCATAAACTGTCAAATATTATTTTTTTAACTCACTGTTGATACATTTTGTTCATTTCATCATTTAAATAAGGAATTTTTTATTTATTTTTTAAATTACTTTTTACATTGATTTGCTTTCAATCAAAGTTACAATCAATATGCTATTTAGTTAAATTTGATTTCAACATTCATGAAAAAATAAACGTGTGATAAATAAAATTTTTTACTTAAATTATAGTTTTTTATATCTGTATTCACTTTTAACAAAAAGATTAAAAAAAAATCTCAATTAATCAATCCTAGTTAGTCATTTAAATAAAAACATCAATTTTAAAAATTTTCTTAAAAAAATTGTTAATTTTATAAAATTTAAAAACTAAGAAATTTTTTGAAAAATTTTTTCTTTGTTATTTATTAAATTAATATATATTTAATATTTAATAAAAACAGACATAAGTTTAAAAAAAAAAAAATTTAGTTGAAAATATATATTTTAATTTTGTTATTTAAAAAACATTTTAAAACATTTAATAGCTAAAATGGATGAATAATAAACTAAACTTTTTTAAAAAATTAAAAAATCAATTTTTTTTAATAATTATTTATAAAAAAATTTTATTAATTATTTCTAGACAAAACAATGTTATTTTAATTTTTAACGTTATTATTCCTCACATGTAAAAATTATATTTTTTAAATTATTTATTTTAATAATTAGTAAAACTTATTTAAACTGTAATTAAATTTTACCATTATATTCACTATTTATGTTAAATTTAAAATAACTTCATATTTATTTTTTTTACATTTTGGTTTTTTGTTGGGTCTTGTCTGCACTCTCCAGTTGATAACTAAGCACTGACAAACAAGTGCCTTCAAATCAGATACGGCTCAACTCTTCTATCATCTTCTATAGTCCCTTCTCATAACTAAATCAAACTCTTTTGCATGGAATTTTACTGCCTTACTGACTTATTTTTTGGTAACAGTTTCTTCAACACACTTAAACAAAGTTAAGTTAAACAAGCTTTTCTTCTTTATTTTTCATTATTTTAATTTAATAATTTTGTTTTAAAAATTTTATTTTTTATTTCATTTAAAATATATAGATAAAATTTTTTAATATTTTTTTTATTTTTTTTTATTTTTATAATATTTTATTATTTTATTTTTTTTTATATCATTTATTTAGAATTTTTAATATTATATTGATAACTTTTTAATTTTTTTTTTTCTAGTGACAAAATTTTATAAATTTAAAAAGCGCAAAAGTCTAAAAAATAATTTTTATTTATATTATATTTGCTTTTTATTTTTATTTTACATGAATTTATTAACATAAAATAAATTTTATAAAATTAATTAATTTATTAAATGATTAATTTTAATAAATTTTAAATTGATATAATTATTTATTGATACATATTTTTAAACTTTAAACATGACTATTAAAAAGAAAAAGTTATAATTTATTAAATAAAATAAGAGATCAAAAAAAAATTGTTTTTTTTAAATATTTCAATATTGGCTAACAAAGAAATTTTTATGCAAGATTAATATTTTTTTTTAATTTTGGTTTATTTTTTGAATAATTATCAATTAAAATTAGTTTAAAGTGGATCAAAGTAAATTGTAAATAACTTATTTATAAATTTTAATTTTTATTTAGTACATTATTAACTTAATTTATCACTTCTAGCGTTTTTTTTTTAGTTTGTTTTACTATTTTTTTTTATTACTTTTTTGTTTTCATTTCAAAACTTTCTTTTAATCCCTTCAATTTTAGTTAATTTTATATGCATTTATGTTAGTTATTTATGAATTAACTTTTTCTTGACTAGCCTGTTCACGATTGGCATTGTTCATCACCAGTGTTAGTTGGTCAAATTTTGCATTTAAAGTTATAATTCATAATATAAAATTTTTTGTTTTATAAATTTTTATCTGAATATAATGTAAATGGGCTAAATTTTGTTTGAGATAAAAATAACATTTAAACTTGAAAATCAGTTTGTTATAAAAATAATCTAATAATTAAAATCATTGGTATTCATTTGTTGATTGTGTGATTAAAAATTGCGTGATTAATTTTAATTTTATTTTTTTATAAAAAAATAAAAAAAAAAATAAGATGAATTTCTTTAAAAAAGTATAATTAATAAAAATGCATACTTTGATATTGTGAAATTTATAATCGTATCTAAAATGAAAAATTTATAACATTTCAAATTTGACTTAGTTTTTTTTATAATTCGTAAATGATCTTAATTGTTATTAAATTTTTTTTTTACTTATAAATTTTTTTTTAATTTATTCTTAATTTTGAATCATTTACTTATTTTTTTATCGCTTTATTTTTTAATTTTTGTTGCTTTAATTTAAAATTAACAATTTGCAAAATATATTATTGTTTTGCTTTTATGTTTGATAATAAATAATATAATTTTGTTTAATTTTTTTTTTAATGTGTAATTATGTTTTAATCATGCGTTAATTTAAAGCGGAAAATATTTGAAAATAGTTTTTTTAAATTTGATTTTTAATTTTTAGTTGATTATAATATATAAAATTAGTTTGTAATTGTTTTATTTTTATTATTCTAAAAAATTCTTTAAAATTAAATTAATTTATAATAAAAAAATTCAAAAAAATTGAAAATCAAAAATTAATTAACTATAGAAAAATCATAAAACAAAAAAATTAAATTAAAAATAGAATTATAAAAATTAGATTAAACTAAATAAACAAAGATTTACTAATAATATTTATTAAAAAAATTAAATAAAATTAATTGGATAAAATTTAAACTTCAAAAAATTGGTGATTTAAATTAAAAAATTTTATACCTTAATACAAAAGAATTAAGATAAAAAAATTAGGTATTCAAACAAAAAATATTAAAATAAATTTATTTAATTTATTATTTTTTATTGATTAAATTATATTTTGTAGCGACGCAGTCGCTCCCTACGCCATCTATGGCTGAGTTCAATGCTAGTATATAGCAAGTAGAGATATGCTATACCTCTACTATTTTCAATATATAAGAAAATAGAATAAAATTAATAAAAGAGTAGTTATGTTGGCAGTCTTAGCCCTCTGACCAAAAACCAAAGTCCACAGTCTTAATTTATTCAACTATTATTAACTAATTAACTTATCCACTGGATAAGATTTTAATGTAAGTAGGGCTAA
This sequence comes from Pyemotes zhonghuajia, assembly GCA_025170145.1. Lineage (NCBI taxonomy): Eukaryota > Metazoa > Arthropoda > Arachnida > Trombidiformes > Pyemotidae > Pyemotes > Pyemotes zhonghuajia. The sequence continues at coordinate 12,443,260 of CM045845.1, forward strand.
ACCGCCACATTGGTGACCCTGACGTGATCTCTGATGTTTCTAACGGCTAAACTAGCTGTTGCATCAAAATAGAGATCTAATTGATTTGCTAAGCAAATTTAAGAAATGACATCAAATCGTAGGTTATTACCCGAGGTAGTAATTTGTTGTTGATTGCCAAGCAATTAAATCATGGTTGTCTGGTTATTTCTTATTGGTTAAGACAAAAGACTGGAAATGGTTTTGTAAAGAATCAATGAGTTGAAACCGAGTTTCAATCATTATTAATCCGTATTAGCTAAGGAAAACAACAATATTGTTTTTAAGTTAATATACTTCAAATAGTGATAATATCTAAAAATGGACGCTTTTGTACCAACAAAATTGGTAGATTTCAAGAACAACCCAAAGGGTTGGTTCCTCAAATTTGAGGTACTCAACAAAATCGTGGCTTTGGAAGATGGGGAGAAAGTCAACAAGTTGGTCGAATTCCTCGATGTTGACAAGGTGCAGTTGGTCCACCAACTCCATAGGCAAAAGCTCACCTATGAGCAAATCAAGAAGAAATTGCTGGAAACAGAACTTCCCACCACTTGGGAACAAGTGAAGAACCTACATCGTCGTCCAGACGAGAGTTATTCCTTTTTCTTCGAAAGGGTGGAAAGCCTTTTCGAAGCTCTAATCTGCAGGGGATTAGCCAAGCTAGTTCTCATGTCAGAGACTCCTGAGCATATCAGGAGTAATGTTGACTTTGACAAAAATCCCGGGGATTTTCGCAAAGATTTGGAGGTCCGGGTCAGCAGATGCCCCGAATCATCCAGCTATGATAATCAGCGCAAAGTTGATTATCATTCGGACTTTAATGCAGTCCGAGAAGAAGTCGCATCCCTTCGCAAGATGATATTGGGTTTTCGGAGGAACCAACATCATGGATGGGGTAGCTCGAGGAGCAGTGGATCCACTAGATCTATCTCACAGCCTCCTCCAGCTAAACGTAAAGCGACTCGTAAAGTGAACACTGTCGGCGAAACACTGCCACAACCCTGACGATTGTCGGATGGCTCAGGCCATATCTAAAGTAAGTCGTTTTGATATTGGCGATAGTAAGGCGATGAACAGAGTGAGTGTAATCAAAAGGAATAACGCAAAATTGCTAGTGATATTTGATACAATTAATAAATTAGAATTCATTATAGACACTGGAGCCTCAATTAGCGCTGTGCCTGTTAGTAAATTCCCTGAGTTTAAAGATAGGAAACAAATAGATTATTGCTTTTCAGCCTCTAATCATCAAATTAAGATTAGAGGAAAGAAAACTTTACAAGTTGACTTAGGCATTAACATCATCTATACATAGGAATTCATGGTATATGATTCCGACTGCCCGGTTATCGGAAGTGACTTTCTAGCCAATTTCCACCTGTTACCAGATCTTAAAGAGAGGAGACTGGTAGAATTGGTAACCTGTGTAGAATCTCTGAAAGAGATATTTACACCGAGAATGTATGATGGTGACAAGTCTGATCAATGGATTAGTGAACCCAAACATGCGGTGCGACACCACATTGTTACTCACGGTCCACCTGTGTATCAGAGAGCATGGCGACTCGATACAACCAAATTGAACATTGCCAAGCAAATGTTCAAAGAAATGGTAGATCAGAAGATAGTTAGACCTTCCAATTCACAATGGGGAGCTCCATTGTTGATGAAGGTAAAGAAAGACGGAAAATGGCGGCTATGCGGCGATTACCGCAGACTGAATAGTGTCACCCAAGATGACAAATATTCTATGCCCCATATTCACGATTGCAATGCCCAGATAGTTGATAGCGATACTTTCTCTAGGATAGATTTAGAAAGGGCATATTATTAGATTCCGGTATTCGAAGAGGATATACCGAAGACTGCAATCGTTACACCTTTTGGTTCGTATGAATTTCTACGAATGCCATTTGGATTGAAGACGGCAGCCCGAACTTTCCAAAGGTTTTTAGACCAAGTTTTAAAAGGTGTCAGTAACGTTTTCGCTTATATCGATGATATATTGATATTCTCCAATAAGAATGATCATAATGCAAAACTCAAGGAAGTATTTGAGTTGTTGGATAGAAATGGCATTATCATCAACAAAGACAAAAGCGAATTTAATAAAAAAGAAGTTGGATTTTTAGGGTACAAAATTAATAGCGCTGGAATATCCCCTCTACCTCACAAGGTTAAGGATATTTGTGAATTTCCTCTGCCTGATAATCAAAGGCAATTGAGAAGATTCTTGGGCATGGTTAACTTTTACCATCGCTTTATCAAGAATGCTGCTTCCATATTAATATACTCTCCAGTTAATATACTGGTAAAAGGTCCCGCTAAGTCTCTCTTAAAAGTTAAGTGGACCCCAAAGGCTAAAGAAGCATTTGAGGCTATCAAAGTTGCGTTGAGTGATGTATGTATTCTCCAACATCCGGACCCAAGGTCTAAATTAAGGTGCATTGCAACAATTTGCTATTGAGAATTCTAATCACAGTGATTGAAAACCAATAGCATTTTTCAGTCGGAAACTTAGTACGACTGAAGCCAATTACAGCACATTCGGTAAAGAGTTACTGGCTGTATACAAGGCGATCAAACACTTTCAACACTACCTCGAAGGTAGAAAGTTTACTGTATTTACGGATCATAAACCGTTAGTTGCTGCCGCTAAGAACAATTCTAACAATCACCTCGGTAGGGAACTAAGACAATTACAATATATTTTGTCTTTCACTCAAGATTTGCAACATATCAGTGGCAAAGATAATGTTGTCGCAGATGCGTTATCTAGAATGGTAGTCAACGTAATCAATTTCTATCCAACAATTGATTACCTCAAAATGGTTGAACTACAAAAATCTGATAATGAACTAATGGAGATGCTAGAAATTAACCCTACCTTTGACCTCAAGAAGTACAAGTACGGAGGTGAAACTTTAGAGATCGTTGTTCAAGTTGAAAACGATTACCCAAGGCCTTGTGTACCGATCGAGGTGCGCAAAGAAATATTTGCCGAGTTACATAATGTAACGCATCCCGGTACTAAAGCATTTACCAAAATGATAAGATCCAGATTTTATTGGCCACAAATGGTCAATGATATTCACAAGTGGGTCAAAGAATGTATCAACTGTCAGAGGACCAAAGTCCAAAGACACACGCAATTATCCCTAACACAAATTCTTGTACCTCACGAAAGATTCAATCATATCCACCTGGATATCACTAGAATGCCGACTCAATCAAGAGAATACAACTATCTTCTTATGATGATTGACCGCACTACCAGGTACGTTGCGGTCGCCCCTCTAAAATGGCAAATAGCTGACGAAATTGCAGAAGCACTTTTGTATCACTGGATACAACATTTTGGTGTACCCGAGGTAATCACCACAAACCAAGGAACTCAATTCGAATCTGCCATCATGCAAGGTATGATGGAATGGCTGGGTTGTGTTCACCAAAGAACCACTTCTTATCATCCCCAGTCTAATGGCATGATTGAAAGATTCCATAGACAACTTAAGGCCTCTGACTATGCCTCCGAATCCAGTAACAATGCTCACAAAGAGAGCATAAAAGGGACACCGTCGCAGATGGTGATTGGGGCGAACCCCAAACTCCCGAACGAATTGATTTCGTTATCTGAAAATGTCTCAATCAGAGCCAACTCTGAATTTATGCGACAATTCTGCAATGCCATGAGGGACATTAGACCTTCAAGTACATCCTTTCATAATATTCCAAAAGCATATATGCATCCTGATCTTAGGGAGACTCCTTACGTCTTCGTTAGAAATGACTCTGTGGCTTACAAAGGCATTAAATACTCAGGACCACACTTGGTCCTAGAACGAAAAGACAGGACATTCAGAATATCAATGGATGGCAAGGTTCTAAACGTCAATATCGAGAGATTAAAACCCTCGTTTATCTCACTAAGTGACGACGAAATCTAATTTTTTACTCTTAAGCAAATGTCAGCGCATTTTTTTTTTTCTCTTTGAAGAACAAAGTTTTTTTAAGACGTTTGCACAATTTAAGAGAAGTTTTTTACCACAATTAGCTAGTGATTAGCGATTTTTTTTTTAAAGTTTTTTTCTACTAACAGTAGTTTTTTTATTGTTTTTTATTAGGGGGGGAAGTGATGTAGCGACGCAGTCGCTCCTTGCGCCATCTATGGCTGAGTTCAATGCTAGTATATAGCAAGTAGAGATATGCTATACCTCTACTATTTTCAATATATAAGAAAATAGAATAAAATTAATAAAAGAGTAGTTATGTTGGCGGTCTTAGCCATCTGACCAAAAACCAAAGTCCACACTCTTAATTTATTCAACTATTATTAACTAATTAACTTATCCACTGGATAAGATCTTAATGTAAGTAGGGCTAAACCGCCACAATTTTATGATGATACTGCTATCTATTTTTAAAAAAAATGACTTATTATGATTAAAAAAATATATAAAAAGATAAAAAAAATTATATTGTTAGTAATAATCTTAAGTTTTAACTAATAATACTCAAAAGACAGTACTAAAGTTAAGAACAAAAAAAAACTAAATATAAAGTGAATTAATCTTTAATATAATACAATTACAATACAAAAAATAATAATACAAAGAATATAATGAACAAATATTTTCAGTAACAGCTTCTAATGGCAAAAAAATCAAATTTTTATTAACTGAAAATCAATATTTAACCCTATTTAAAATGTGAAATATGATTAAGAACTAGATAAAGAAACTATAGACTTTGTTGGCTAATCATTAAGAAAAGAGCACGTTTAAGCGGTTAAATAGAATAACCTCTAGATTTAACGCATTTATATTTAATATTCTGTTTTTTAACATATAATAAAGTATATTATATTATAATTTGTTAGAATCAATTCATATAAATTAATATTTATAATAATATAAATATTTAACCAAATAAAATTTTAAAAATTAAATAATTTATATTAAAATTATTTTTTAAATATTTTTAAAAAATTTATTTAGTATTATCAAAAATATTAATTTTTTTAATTATATAAGTTTTAATTTTGATTATAATTCAATAAATTTAAAATAATTTTGATAACACAAAAAGAGTCTAAAAAACTTTTTTTATGTTATAAGAAAGAGAGTTACTGATTAGCAACATTTATGATTAATGTCTTTTCTATTCATTTAGTAATTGAGTCTAAAGCAAAGAATATATGTTCCATAAGCATATGTTAATCTTAAAGATCCTTATAAAATAATTGTTAAAGTATATGGTTATATAATCAAATATATAGATATATAGTGACCTTTTTATTATTTGCATATATGGTTTTATGTCTCATTTACTTAGAAAGTCTTAAGAGAAGTTTAGATTTAGTAGTAGTAAAATTAGCTGAGAATTCTAATCCGAACAAGGTGTAAAGGAAAATCTTGTAAGTAGATGCGTAAAAACTTTCAACTGTAACGTCTGGCATGTAAACCTGTGCTAGCACTAGACTATTAATTCTGACTTTAACGGGAGATAGCTATGACCACTAGTTAAATCACTATCTAAAGATGTAACCTAAGGTCATATAACTACATTTATGTATGAATATTTGATTTTTCTTAGATTTATTGTCTTAACTGAATAAGTTTACATATTTGTAAATGGAATATATAAAGTATAAGAGATGATTAACCTTTACCCTTCTAATGTATACTAGAAGAGCAGAGAAGTCTGGAATTGAAATCGAAACTGTTTTAAGAAAATAAACTACATCTAAGAAGTATCTTAAAAGATTTCAAATTGAAAAATCTTGATTTCATTTTTGTGTTAACGCGTTTCTTTAAATTCTTAAATAATTCAAGTATGCCGAACAGTATCACTGATCAGAGATCTGAGACCTCATCCATGGCATCTTAGCCAATTGAAAAATATTATCTAGTATTAAAATATATTTATTTATATATTATATATTTTAATTAATTTTAGTTTTATTGTTTAGACTAAGTGAAGTAAAAAGATTCTTATGAATTTATTTCTCTAAAAAAATTATAAATAAATTATTATATTTTAGAATTAATGAAATCAAGCAAACATTTAATTCTGAAACACAAAAAGAAAAAAATTAAAAAATTTTGCCTAAAAAATTTATTTTTTAAAATATATATAATTTTTGCAAATGATAAATTTTAATACCACATTTAAGAAGCTTAATTATTTATTTATATTTTATTGTTTATTAAAATCCTTACAAAAAATTAAAAAAGTTATTCTCAAATATTAATAAATCATAGACAAATAATTTTGTTACGACAATGGATGTAATTAATTTTATGAATTTAAATTTTTTTTACTTAAAAATCTGATAATTTTCAAGTTTAAACTTGATAATAGCTTTATACTTTTAGAATTTGGTGCAGGCATGGTTGAACAGCATTATTTAATATTTAATAAATCAAAATTTTTATTTTGAATTTAATAATTATTTAAAATGAATACATAAAAATAAAGTTATACATAATAAATGGTGATTTTTTTTTATCACGGCAATATGTCATACCAAAGTTAGTAAATTTTTGGGATATGTGGATACATATGTAAAATACCTATAAAGGCTTACTTTCAAATTCTATAACTTATCAAATGAATTTTTTAGTCTAAAAGTTGAATTCATAAAAAGTTTAATAGAATCATATTAGAATTAGAAAAAATATCAGATATATTCCTTTTACTAAAGGCTTAGAGTTTTTATATTAATTATATGCTTATTAAGATTTATAAAAAAAGTTATTAATTAAACAAAAATAGGATTAGTAAATCCAAGCTATATTAACTTATTGGTGATAGATAAAAAAGATGTTGAATAAAAACATAAAAAATATTTGATGTGTTAAAATTGTTAAGCGTGCTAAAAAGGTTATTTTTTTTTAATTTTAAAAAAAATAATACTACTAGATTTTATAAAAATAAAATACTCATAAAAAGAATACAAACTAATATACTTAAATTTTTATTTAAATTATTAAGAAAATTAAAATAACTATGTTTAAATAAGATCTTTTTATTTATTAATAAGTCAAAATTTGCTAAATTAGTTTTATAAATTAAATAAAAAACAATAAAAAAATCTATTGCATTTTCTAATTAAAACTTTAAGTAAAATTTTATAAATAAGAGTCTAAAATAATTCATTCTAAATCTAATATCTTAAAAAAAAAATATGTATGAACTATGTATAAATGTATAAAATTTAAAATTTTTAAAAATTCTCGGTCCGTAAAGAATTAAGCATTTAATGCATAATTTTTTAAAATTAAATAGCAATATTGTTGTGATATTTAATATATAATAAATTATACATTAATTTGCGTAAATCATAAAAATATTATAAAAATAATATTATATAATATTTATATAATTTATTTGTGCATATTTTTAATTTAATTTATTTAGTTATACTACAATAATAAATTATTCTTATTAATAATTAATTAATATTATTAATGATTAAAACTGTCTAAGGGTAAAACCTCGCTAGTGTTATAGTCAATAAGAACATAAAGGTGATATTCCCGTAATTATGTAAAACATCCATCAGTAGCTGTAATTTTATTTTCACAATAATAAAGTAATACTAGTACATAAGGAATGAAACAGTAGAGATGATCTATCATCCAATATCTATGATTGACGTACTAGATGTAAATACTTAGAATAAGCAATTTGTGATAGTAAACGTTATTTGGGTAACGTTAGTCCCAAAGTTTTTAAGAAGTTTTAGAGTAAATATGCTTTCTTAATTGAGAGAAACTAGTTCTTAAAATATTGTAACTTGTTCTTTGTTCTTTATTGTTTAATTAATAAACACAGGATTCAAAACCTTTCGTCTCTTGTGTCCATTTATTTAAAAATTAAAATAACCTTTGTCACTTTTTTGTTTATTTGTTTACTTAAAATTTATTTATTTTGTTTTGTTTAAAATTTTAAATACCATTTAAATTGTTTTTTACTAACATATAAGTAATAAATAAAAAGAATAAGTTAAATCTAGTATATAAGTCATACTCGTACGCTTTTAAAGGTTAAATTATTTAAATGAATAATAAAGAAAATAATTCATTATCATAAAATATGCTAAATTTAATTATAAATTTATTATTAAATTTATCATTCAATAAATATAAATAAACTATTTTTTAAAAGTATAAGCTTAATTTAACATTATTTTAATATAATTTTTAATTATTTTTTTTAATGATTGCCAATTTTAAAATTATAAATTTAAACGCATTTGTCCCATAAACTTAAATTTTTTTATTTTAAATTTTTTTGAACTATTTTTTTAAATGTTTACAGTAATTCTCATTTTTTTTATTTTGTATTTTAATTAAAACTTAAAATAAACTATTTTTTTTATCTACTATTTTATAAATTTTATTAATTTGTTAGTTAAATTAAGTATTACATTTCATAATTAAACCTTCAAGAATTATGTGCAAATTTATATTCTTTTGACATTTTTAGACATCGATATTTTTATTATTTCTGTTTTTTTTTTTATATAAATATATATATATATATATATATATATTTACACTTCTTTTAAACAATATAAAAAAATATTATTGATTAATATAAAAATATTAAAGAAATCAAAAATTTATAGAACTAGTTTAAAATTTTCAAAAATTAAACATGCAAAGTCTTTGAATTTAATAAATGATTTTAGCTTGTGAAATTAAATTTGAAACAATAAAATATTGACTTAAAATATAATATTTTTTTTAATATTTTATAAATAAAGATTAAAAACTAATAATTAAAACCTTAACGTCTTACAATTAAAAAAATATATATATATTTTAGATTTAACAAACATTAAAATATCTAAATGTTAAATTTTAAATTAATATAATAAATATTCTTAGTTTAAAGAGTAAGTTATTTAAACACCGATTTTAAAATAAAGTTTTTTATAAACGAGCTGGTCATTGCTAAGACTTAATATTTAAAATTTATGCCAGATTAATAAGTTTTATTAGAATATTTTGAAAATATGTCATTTTTTTTTTTTAATATTTAAAATAATTTTTTTTGAATTGTAATTATACTTAATTCAAAACTATAATTTATTTATTTAATATTTTTAAGATTAAAATTAGACAAGTTAGTCGTTAGGAAATAAATATGTATTACGACAACATATAAAATGTTTAATAGAAGAAAAAACACTGAAAGAACTTTTACAACTATTTGTTTTAATTTTTATTAATTTTAAAAGTACTAATATTAATTATTTATCGTTTTACCTTTTAGTAAAGTGTAAATGTAAAATTTATTATATATTTTTCTATTAAAAAAATTGAAAATCGAAGACATTTAAATTACTTAATAATTTTCAATTTTTAATTTTATTTAAAAATTACATCTTTGGCATTTTTTAATTAAAATTATTTTTAAAATATTTTTTTACAATAAATAATGAATAATTTTTAATGTGACATTTTAATTTAGTTTAAAATTATTAAACATTTTATGAAGTTATTTTTTACAATAAAATTTTTTGACTATATTATATTAATTTTAAAAGAAATGCATAGATTTTTAGTAACATTGTATAAATTAACTAGTTAATTATTAATATTGTTAGTATAAAAAAATTTAATAAAATTGTGAACTAAGAGTATAACGCCTTGTACAGATTGAAACAATTATTAATTAAATGTTTAATGTAACAAGTAGAATGTACAAACGGATAAGAAAAAAATGTTAAAGAATAACATAGCCAAAACCAAAACATTACAATATATAATTGCAAGCTTTGTTTTACTTTTAGTTTGCAAATCAATTTAACAAAAATGAAATTTTTTTAATTTTAATAAACTTAAATAAAATTTATTATTTTTTTTAATTAATAATATTACTATATAAATACAACTAATTTAACTAAATTTATTTGTTTTTTTTTTTAATTTTAAATGTATTCCTAATTATTTATATTAATTGTTCGCATTAAAAAAATAATTATTGTATACATTCTGAATTAATTTAAATATATTTATTGAATGTTTGAATTTTAAATGATAATAATATTTAGTTCTAATTACAAGATTAAAGACTTTAATTAGCAAATATACTGAGCAAAAAATATGATTATTTTAAAATGATGAGCTTGAAAAATACTATCAAAAGAAATAATAAAATTTGATGACTAAAAAAAATAAAATAATTATTGAAATGATATGCAACAAGTATGCAACAAGATACAGTTGTTTTTAAATAACAAATTAATGAACAATTATTAAAAATGATGTAAATTAAATTATTGAATCAAATTTTCCAGTAGTATATGATTGATGAGCAATGAAAAATTAATCAAATAAATTTTGGGATATTTAATAGATTAGAAATAATTATTTTGAATTTTGATATACATTTGCTGAAACCCAATCTGATGAACTGCTAACACGATGGTAGATGCCAGGTTGATATTGCTTAGCACATGAATAGCCAGCAGAGACAATTCCAATTAAATACCACACTCCGTACTCGTTTAACATTAGTGGCCCACCTGAATCTCCCTGAAAAAATTTAAGTAAAATTAATAAAGTAATAAAAATTTTAATTTTACATATTTGTTTTTTAAAAAAATAGAAAAAAAAAATTAGATTTAAAATAATCTGACAATGCTAAACATAATATCATATAATTATTATATAATTTAAAACTTTTTATTATTTTAAAAATATTTTTTCTTTATTGTTTCAGTTACAATTCAACTGTGAACTATGCATTGGTCAGAAAGTTTAGTTAATTTTACTAAAATTTAACCATCCGTATAAAATTAAATACAAAAACAAATTTTTTTTTTGAGTTAAAAAGTTGGAAAACCAAAATGCTATAATATAGTTTGCAATTGTGTTAAACATAATTTTGATTATTGTGGTCATTTGATCATTTTTTAATAGAAACACAAAAATATATATGAAGTTACTTTTTTTACATGTTTGCTATTAGTTCCGCAATCGTGCAGTAGTCCGGCACATTTTTTATCAATATATACTCTAATTATATAATACTATATTTTATATATTCATATTTAAATATTAATACTATATAATTTTAGGTGTATACATACATGGTGACAAGTAAAATAAGGCCAGCAACACTGTTAATGAGTGCATAAATGATGAACTGACCTCAGTTAATTTGACCTAAATTTTTGTTTCAATTTTAGTAATATATTAAACTGGTTAATCTTATATGTCACAGTAATTAAGAAATTTTACAAAAAAAGAAATAATAAAAAAATAGAAATTCATTTATCTAATATTGTATGCTAAGTGAAATTTTTTTAAAATATGAGAAAGTATTTTAAATAAAACTTATATAATGACTATTTTTTTAGTATATTAACATATAGTGCAATTAAATATAATATATATTTTATAATATAAATATATTTTAAAATTTGAAAATTTATATTCATAATAAATATAAAAATTTAATCAAAATTATTTTAAGTTTTAAAAATTTTTTTTTTATTTAAATTAATGCTTAATAATTTGAAATAAAAAATATTTATGAAAAAATAATCAAAATAATTAATTATAAAAAAATTATATTCTTACTTGGCATGCATCTCTACCACCAAATTCATATCCGGCGCACATCATTTCATCATGAATTTTAATATTAATGCCTCGTTTTCGGTGCCAAACTTCACATACATTATTATCAATGACAGGTACATTTACATGTTGCAATACTTTTGGTCTTAATTTAGATCCTATCATTTTAAATTAAAAAATATGGGATTTATTTTTAAATTTCCAATTTTTATGACAAATTTAATTATGAAAAAGAAAATATTTTTTAGATTGCAATTAATTTAATTAATTTAAGTAAATAATAGTTATACCTGCTTGTAATGCACCCCAACCAGCTACATAAGCTACACGTCCTAAATAACTTGCATCTTTTTGTGGTAAACAAATTGGCTTAATATTATTTCTATATTGAACTATTCGATCTAAAACTAAAATGGCCACATCATATCGATCTGCTTGTGGTGTAAAACGAAAATTCGGATGTAAACGCACTTCTGCAACACTAAATAACTCGTGCGGTAAAGACTCTATTTCAGAGTTCAAAATATAATCACCTTAAAAATGAAAAAATGTCAAATTTAAAAACAAGCATAATATAAAAAATACTTACCTAAAGTTACACGAATATCTGAAGGATTGTGTTGAGATCTTTTACAATAAAAATTATGTATTCGATATAAAAAAGTTTTTAATTAAAAAATTTATTTACCTTGCTACACAATGACCTGCAGTTACCACATGCTTTTGGCCCACTAAAGCTCCACCACATCTACTTCCGCCAACTTGGACAAAAGCCTTAAAATAAAATAAAATGTTATTTTCTTTAACTGAAAATTTTTTGTTTTTTGATTTACCTGCCATGGAAATTGACCAAATGACGCATCGTTTCCGCCTACAATTCGACTAATTCTTGCTGCACTTCGACCACAATCTATATTTTTTTATATAATAATTATAATTTAAGTTAAATTTTTTTTTATTTGAACCTACGAGGATCATTAACAACAGGTCCATAAAATGCTGGTTGAATATCTTGTTTTGATGGCGTTATGCAACAGGTGGATAAAGGACCACATGAAGAACCTAATGAACCAGATGAGATCCAGCATGATAAGAAAAATTGACATTTAGTGCCTCCAACACAGCCGGATGTTCTTGTAATTTTTATTGAACTTGGCAAATAATTAGTCAAGGTTCCAATCGCCCTTGAGAATAAACCAGCAGATGCTAAAAAAAAATATATGATTTGAATATTGAATAGAAATATATGATTTAAATATTGAATTGAAATATATAATTTAAAATATTATTAAAAATTTTAAACAAATTTTACTAATCAAAATTTTTCGTGATTTACTAAAAAAAATTAAATTACTAAAAGTGGAAAAAAGGTTAAAAAAAATTAAAATATGCTTTAAAAATTATCGAAAAAGGTGAAAAACTACTTTAAACAAAAATTTAACTTTAAAATAAGTACGAATATTAACGTAAAACAAAAGAAATTATAAAAATTGTATAAGATAAAAACGGAGTAAGTAACTAATAATGTCTCAAATCAAGCATAAAATGTTAAATTATAAAGGTAAAAAATAAACACGATATACACTTGAACACCCGAAACAAACAGGCAATTTGTAATAATTAATTGTAAGACCAATTACCCTATTATTAAGTAAAGTTTTTATATTTTATTTGCTTGGTTTAAAGTTGACAAAGTAATCTAAATAAATTAGGTCACCAGTGAACACGAAGTTGTCCATTTACTAAGTGCATCTTAATTTTTTTAGGTTAACGCCTTTAAAAAGAAGCTGCTTTAGTGTCAAAGATGCTCTGATGAGTTAGAATAATTTTAAACATCTATTAAAATTGTAAATACAATTGCACAAAGACAGATCAATTTTGATCTTCATTTATTTTTTTCATCTTTTAAATTATAAATAATATCAATTTTTAGGTTTATACATTTTATCAGTAAAAGAAATGTATGATTGAAAAATTCAATACTTTTTTGGGCAAGTTTTTTTTAACAAATTTACTGTTTCAATATACATAAGTTGAAATGATTGAAGTGCAAACCAGAAAAACAAATGAAAATGGCACAAAATAAGCATGAAAATGAACAAAATTTAAGATGAACCATAAGAGATGGGGCTTTGGATTGACTTAAAAATACTACAATTGTAATTAAAAGTACTCTGCAATCGCAATTCGAAAAGATTCAGTGCTGACACAATACAAGTGTTCGTATATACTTGATGGATAGACTTTTAATTAAAAATTGAAATCATTTTTAGTGCAAGGTAAAAATAAAAACATCAATCTTTAAATGATTCAGTTCTAAATCTGTTCAACTTTTTGACTAGTCTTAAGTAATGTTGCTATTTAACTTGGCTGTAAAAGATTATTGAACAATAATAATGACACAAGCACTTTGACTAGTGAAAACCGATGCTAAATAAAGCAGCGGAACAATTATTCAAATATTGAAAAAAATTAGAACAATGAATTAAAAAAAAAAATTAATTCATATATTAATATCTGATAGAATTAAAGTTTTAGAATACTTGAAAGCTTTAAAGTCACTTTCAAATATAAACATCTTTTGGGTTAAAAAGATAATATAAAAAGGATATTAGCAAGTTAATTTGACAAGAACTGATATTTTTATTTGCCAGCATTGTATTATCTTGAATTGTGAATTTGTTTTATACAAGATTATTTGATAATTAACTTGATTTGTATTAGTTTATTTCGATTCGGAATGCAGACAAAAGTGGTGAAAAACTTGTAATTAATTTTAAAAATAATTAATGATGAAAATAAATTGGAATCATTAATTTAAGCTGTTTAAAAGAAAAAATAATCGTTGAGTTTGATAAACGATTTAACGGAGCTAAGTTGCTAATGAAATAAAAGTGAAAATTAACCTTACAATAAAATTGATAGATATTAATTAATAAGAAAATGTGAAAGAAGAATAAAATGATTAAAATGACTTACTGTCAGGCGCGGTTCTTTCTCTGAAATCCAACTGTTGCGCAGCTACTACTGAACTAGCATTTAATCCGATCAAATCGTATGAATATTTTGAACTGAAGCTATTTTTATAATTGGCCACATTAGAAAAGGGGACTCTAGACAATTTTTCACTTCCTAATGATGAATGATGATAATCTTGAGAACTGGTTGTCATCAATTGGAAGTTTTTGGCCTTGTTTGCATTGTAGTGTTTCAATTGACCTGTGGTCCAAATGGAAGACAATGCATTATCTTTCTGACTTGTGGCACTTGATTGCCGTTTTGGATTAATCAAAGCCAAAGAGGTCGAGCTAGCAAGGGCAGTCGGGTCCAGCACAGGAGCTGAGTTAAGTAGCGATGATTCGACCAATGGCCACTGAATAGTGTTTCTTGGGGCATAATAAGAATGGGATTGATGACGTTGAGGCAGATACAGCCGATGATAGACACTAGACCAGCTTTGAGGGGCTAGTCGCTGTCGATAAACGGCTGGAGAGCCGTTTAAATTTCGTGCCGAAAGTGTATACGGCGCTTCCGGACCAGGCAAACTTTGTAGCAAAAGGGCTAGTTTAAGAATCGCCAGCACAATAAAGTGCACATTGAGCATCTCTTTCAAGTGTGATCCAAATTTGGCGCCAACAATTTCAAAAACGAAACTGTTCAAACAAAAGCTGGCCAGTTCCGCTTGAACAGTGGCATTGTAAATTAACACTCAACAGTTTTTAAAGATAACTCTTCAGAAAAATCTAGTGTAGATTATGATTTGAAACAGGCAATCGTAAATACACTTGTTTTTAAACTGTCATACATTAATCCTGATTAAAAAACATTTTTTGCCCAACTTTTTTATTTGCACTTTAACTTATTTGCCAAATATTAATAATCCAATTATTTTGCTGTACACTTTGCGGATTAAACATTATATTCCTGTTATTGCTATTACAGTTATTGTGGATTTTTTTTCATTTTCAAACTATTTTCATTTTTAAACTAAAAAGCTCGTCATTTGTAATCCGACAAATTTTTTGAATTTTAAATTTCTTGAATTTGGAACTGCCTAATGCAAGCCTTTCGCAAACTTTAACAAAAATTCGGACGTTCAAGGACGAGTAAAGTGGCAGACTTTGAGTTGAAATCAAGCTACTTAGCAATGTCGCACCACTTTTTGCACACTAGACGTACACCTGCTAACCAGAAATCACAGTTGAAAAGAAATTTAGATGCAAAAACAAAACCAATTAGCAAGCGTGGTTCCGAATAAATAAATAAATAAATAAGAAATCAGATAAAAAGACACAAATAAAATAAATTAAGGTAACAAATATAAAATAAATGTAAAACAAGCGCTTTTGCGCCGAGTTGGATAATTTTTGCTCTTGGCCGTGCAAGATGTGCGTCCCAGAGTGCGAATGCGTTCGGCTCTAGTTAAGACGTTTGTTTGAGAACTAAGATCAGCTAAACAGGCAACGATGCGGCTATTAAAGGGCCGGACTTTGAATCGGCTTTTTGAAAGCAATCTAGCTCTGGCATCGTTACTGTCGTCAGCCTAGTCTACACCTGACTCGACTTGTTCAGCCAGCTACCAAACCTTTGCCTCCAACCAGTCAGGAAAGGCGTCTTAATTTGTATAGACATTGGTTTGCAACAAATTTATGTTTATATAGAAATTCTACGCGCTATATTTGCAACCAAATCCAGCTCGACTTTGAAACACCAATTCGCAAAAGTGCAGACTTTTCTCAAACAAATTTTCTTAAATAGTTTTCCTATCTTCTACTTGTTTTGGACATGGCGAGCAATGCTGTTTTGCATGCTTTTGTAACCTGCTCAACTGTATGAACATGTTGAAAACAGTGCAAATCTGCTGCATCACTGATGTTAGCCAGTTTTCAAGTCTGCTGCATTCACAGTTTTACTTGAATCTCCTCTTTCTTGCACAAAAGAATACATTTTTAAGCCTCCACGCATGTTAACCAGTCAAAAATGCTTTAAACTAACACAATTTTCATTTATTTCTTATTATTTTGTTTTATTAAATATCTATTTGTATGGTTTTCTTGTTTATTTACGCTTGGCCAAACACACTTGAAAAATGCGAGACGTTCAAGGATGCACGGATAAAAAGGTTGGCTCACTGGGCCAAACGCTAAGGAGTAATACTCAACAACTTTTATCACGTGCAAATCAACTATTCAATTGCTTAAATACATTTTTCACCTTAAAACGGAACTATATTTTCTTAAGCATTTCTAACTCTAATTTTAAACAATTTTCATTTCTTTTTAATTTATTTGGAACATTGCCTACATCAAATGGATGTGTAAAATGTACCATTTGAACATTTAAAAAAATAACAGATCAAAATAAACAAATAATATAAATAACAGCATTAAAGTGATTTCCACATTTGTGCAAAAAGTCAAATTGTTAAACCGGTTACATTGAATGTTTATTTTAGTTGCTTTATTAAAAAAAACTGAACTTTTAATCATCTAATTGTGAATGTAGATTTAAATGCTATTTTTTAAAATAATATCAGGTTTCCCTATTTCTTTAGCTAATTTAAAGCTTTTTTGTTTTCAATTTTAAGTCTTTTTTATTGGTCAAGTAACTGTTTAATTAATTAATTATTCAATAAAAAATCATTTGGTAATTTAACTTTGACTAATAAAAAATTAAATAAGTAATAATTAAAATTGTATCAATAAAAGTATAAAATTTAATTTACAGTAACTTTTTTGTTTAAAAAAAATTAAATAATAAAATAAATATGTGTTAATCTGAATATTTTTAAATTTTTATTATAATATTAATATTATATTAAAAAAAAAAATTAAAAAGCAATTTTTTTTAAAATTAATAAATAAAAATAAGTATTATTTAAAAATGCACATACGTCTAAAAAAAACAAATAAATATTTAAAATTAAACAATAACAATAACTTCATCTTACAAGCTGATGATGATTTTGATTTGTTGCGTGTCAAAAGTTCACTAAACTTAAAGCTGTATTGCACAGGTTTTACTTGATTTTTTATTCTTAATATAACCAAACATAACTAAAATTATAACTAAGAATATAAATAAATATCTGATTAAAATGTACAAAAAGAAAATGCAAGATGAATTTGTGATGTATTTTAAGGTAGAACAAGACTGAAAAGTTGAAAAAAAACTATTAAAAAATTTTAATAAAAATTTTCGTGATACCTGACGTAAATCATTAAAGTCAAAGCAAAATAAACAGTTAAAAAATCAAACTAAATAATAAGTTTTTACTAAAAAAATAAACCGATCAGTGGAAATTAAAATCAAGTTTAAGATTTTAAAAATTTTAAAAAATAAAAAAAATTTTATACTTTTGTTTCTTTATAAAAAAGTAAAATTATTTAAAAAAAAAATGATCATGACAGTAAGATTCATGATCATTGGTGAAAATTCACAAAATTTTACTAATTATTTAAATATAAAAAATTGGATTTTTTCACTAAATCGAAAATTAACAGGACTGAAAAAGTAAAATAGTGGAATTAAATATAAAAAATTTTAAATGATCACTAAAGGGCATTCATTGGCCTAATTTAAAATAAATAGTTTTTTCTTTAATTATATTAGTATAAAAACAGTTTTTGTTTTCAAAACTTTAGACGTAATAAAATAATGATTTTGATATAGAGAAAAAATTTATTTATGGCTTAAAATCAAATGTAATTAACACATTTTGAAATAAATGACCAATAAAAATAATTTCAATAAAAATTATTTAAAAAAAAAATTAAAAATAAGTATTTTAATTAGAATGATGAAATATAAAAAAAAACTTGGAAAAAAATAATTGTAGTTATTATAAAAAAGATAGATAAAAAATTAGCATAAATAGTGGGAAATCGATTAAATTTATTTACTGTTTAATCAGTATTTAGCAAGCTTTCATCATTTCTATTAAAATTGATAAAGAAAAAAGAAAGCTGGAAGAAATGTTGAAAATAAATGAAAAAAAATAAACTCAGCCCAATTTTAAAATGGCTTTGTCTTATTGGCATCATTTTCGTTTTCACTTAAAGTTAATTTTGGCTATTTTTCTCTCTTTTGCTTTTACTTTTTTCAGTTTTGTTATTTACTTTTTGGATTTTTAGTTGTTTCAAATATGGAAAATCGTGAAAACGAAAATAAAAAGCTAATTTTAGCTTAAATTTTTAATAAAATTGAAAACGAAATGCAGCTTAAAAGCAGAAGAAGAAAAAGTAAGAAAGAAAAAGATAAAAGTGGTGAAAAAGCAATGAAAAACAGTAAGCAAGGTTGAACAGGTAAACAAGTGAACAGACAAACAGGTGAGCTAGCAAACAGGTGAATAGGCAAAAACAGCAACCAGACAAGCCAGAGTCTGTCATAAACTGTTCAGATGGCATCTTCTTAATTTCAGACAAGAATGTATTTGATTTGAAATAAAGTTCTTCAGGCTACCGTGCCCACACGCATATTCACTCTCTCCGGCTCTTATATCAACCTTTTCTAACTTCATCCTAATTTATCGTTTTAGTTTAGGGTTTTAGTTTTTGTCGCTTTTGTTTTAATCACAGTTTAAAAGACAATTATTCTCAACATGCCCAATTCTATATGCTTGATTAAACAAACATATTTGGGCTGTAAATAGCGTTTTCGGTGCACTTATATTGTGATCGATTTTAGGTTTTTACTTTTGGCTTAATTGAATTTTACAAGGCTAAATAATCAAGCCAATAAGCGTGTTTACAATAATAACGGCAAATGTGGGTGAATAGATTAACACATTGCTTATTTTAGCCTAATTGTAGCATTTCATATAAAAAACAGGTAAAAGAACAACACAGTTTAAATCGTTTTTCTTTCTAATTTTATTTACTTAATTTACTTTTTTTTTATTTTATTACATTTGTTTAATTTTGCGGTTTGCTTTGATAACCAAATTTAACAATAATTGTTCCGTAAAAAAATTATTTTTATATGTAATTTTCATGCTCAATTTGTTATTTTTTTTTTACATCATTTTTAAGACTACAATATTTTTTAACTTTAAAAATAGGTAGAACTTTGGAAATTGGGATTTAAATTTTAAAATTACAAATCAAAAAAGTTTTTAGTTTTAAATAATTATAAAATTTTTTTTATATATATATAATACATTATTTTTATTTTATATATGTTTAACAAATCAAAAATACAATATAAAGAGCTGAATAATTAGTTTTGGTTATAAGCATAAATTCAAATTTTCATTAAGAAAAATAAGCTAAAGGAAACAAATAAAATTAATTTGCATTAAAAATAAAACTTTAGAGAAAGTTAAAAAAAAACAATAAGATTTAAAAGTACTTAACTTAAAAACAAAATAAATTATTAATTTTTATTCTTTAAATAACCGACTTAAAAGAAATATTTAAAAAAAAAATGTCAAAATACTTTTATGATTATCTAATCTTATTCATCATTTTAAAGATTTATTAAATTTTTGATTCAAACTAAATATAATATTTAATAAAAAAAAAAATTTTATGTAAATGTGTTTAAATTGATAATACAACATACAAAATAAATTTTGTTTAAATATTTAAAATAATAAAAAATTTGATATTTTTTTTATATAAGATTTATTAAAAAAAAAAGTGAATTAAAGGTTAAATTTTACATTAAAAAATTACACAAAATATAAAATCAATATATAAACAGCAATATAATAAATAAATTTATAGAAGAATTTTTAAAAAGTTTAATAGCATAAAATGAAAAAGTGTTTTAGGTAATAAAAATTAAAACAAATAAGTAAACAAGAAATTACAGCAGCAGTGTTAAATGATGATTGAATAGCAACTTGGGTTAAGAGAAAAGAGCAGTTTAATGATGACCAATAAAATCTTATTTTGGGTCAACAAGTGCAATCGCGCAGACATTCAGTATTTGACCTAGTAAAAATATTTTTTCTTTCATCATTTTTTTCTACTTTTATCTTTTTCCATTAATTTTAAGCCTTTTTTAAAAGTTTTGTTTTCAAAATTATTCTTCCTTGTTTCGTTTTCAATATTTCTATATATTTTTAATTAATTTCTTAATTATTAATTATTATCAATAAGTATGCAAATGATTATTATAAACGTCAAATAAATGCAAATATTACATTAAAAATAAATAAATTAAATTACTAAAATTTATTTTAAATCTTAATTTTTTTAAATCAGTTGTTATAATTTTAATAAATCTAATATTCATTTTTATTTAAAATATTCTAAAAAAAATTGTTGACCATTTATATATATTTTAAATATTTTTTACTGTTAAAAAGTATAAAACTTTTTACAAAATTGGTTTTTTTAAAATAAAAATAATTTCTTAAATAAGTTTTTTTTTAAATTCCGGTAATTATTTTTGATTTTTAAGTTGATAATTTTAACTTAAATGCAATATTTTTTCATTTTTAATTTTTTTTTTTCCAAAAATAATTAAAAAAAAAGTTACAACTAAATTTAACTTTTATTTTTTTTCTCAAAGTTGTTAAGCTTACTTTTTAATACTTTTTGTTCATATGGATCACAAATAAAAAATTTATATAACAGTTTAAAATAGGTTAATTTTTATCCATGTTTAAAAATATAATTTAATTAGCTAAAATGAATCAATTTTTACTATTATTTTTTTATTAAAATAAAAAATATCAAAAAATGTTTTTTTTAGCATTATTTTTGTATTTTAAATTAAAAAATAATAATTTGATTTTTTGTTAAATATTTTTTTAAATTTATCAATAAAATTAGTAACATTTTAATTAATGTATTTATTTTTAATAAATTTGAATGCAACCTAAAATGCAAATTTTAATATAAATAATTATTTTTGTCAAGTTAAATAACAACGTTAGAAAAAAAAACTATACTATTTTTTAAAATATTTAAATAATAATTATAATTGAATATAAATAATTACTTCAATTTATAAAATCAGCGATTTCTACTTCAAGTAAAAAATAGAAACTACACAGGACAAATATTTGTGTTAAAAAGTGTAATTAATCTCGTAAATGTAATCATTCTAATTTATAAAAAACATTGTGTAAATCAGAATAATTGGCTGACTTACAAAATATTTTTAAAAAATAAGCCAGCGACACCTAGCATCACATAATAACAAATAAAATTTAGTCTTGATCAAACTGCTAATCAAAGTAAATGTTTAGTTAATTTAAATTATATCTAATTACATGTGGAAATTATTTTATTTAAATTTTTTAAGTTTTATTATATGTAAAGAATATAAATATATATATTTTTATAGTGATAACCTTCTGTTTTCAAATTAATTTAAAATAAATTAAAAAATATTTTGTATCAACAATATTTTTTTTTTTATTTAACCATAGAAAAAAAATAAATCTTTAAAATAATGTATTTTAAGTTATTAAAACTTAAAAAAATATAAGATTTTTACACAAAGCACAGTTAAATAAAATAATAAATATAAAACAAAAAGAAAGTGTCAAAAAAACTATTAAAAATATTATGATTGACGATTAAGAGAAAACGTAAATCTTTCAAATCTTTACATCAAAATTCATATAGTATAAATTTTATTCAAATAAGTTAAAGTGGTTTATTACATTAAAAGATAAGTAAAAAAGGTTAAGTAATTTTAGTATTCACAAAATCAATTTAGAATGATTAAAATACAATTATATATATCACTGATAAAAAATATTTCAAACTTAATACAGTGACAAAAGATATTTAAGATTCGCTTGTTACAATATTAAACATATGCCAGTAAAGTGAATATGGCACTTAATTAATCAGTCAATAACTTGTTGGGTTGCCAATAAATAATTAAAAAAAATAAAAATTAGTCTAGCAAACAGTTTTAATTTCACAATACTTGCTACAGTATCAAAAATCCAAACCTATCTCTTTTTTTTTCCCCTCTTTCCTCCTCTCATTATTCAAGTATATTTATAATTCGCTAACCGATAGGTCATATGCGATTATAAATTTGATAATCAGCTTTCATTTAATTATGTAAATTATAATTTTTGTCTAAATTCTGTAAAAAATTCTAAATCTTTGCTTAAGATGAGTTTTTTGTTTAAGTTTAGTGTTATTCTATCAAAATCCCGTTCACTATCACACAAAGAATTTTTATTTTAATTAATTTCTTTGCATTTAAGTAATAGATGTTGAGATGTTTCATTTTCGAAACCACAATATCTACAATAACAATTTTGATATTTTTTTATTTTAAATAAATAGGATCTATAAGATTCATGTTCAGTTATAACCTTTATTATTAGAGCTTTTATTTTTTAATTTAAATATGTCTTGTTCAAATTCATATTTTAATGAATTTTTTACTAAATTATCTCTCTATGACTGGAATTCTTTTTTTTTTGTTTAGCTTGAATAGTTTTTTTTAAATTAATTTTTATTTTTATTTCTTCCCCAATCTAGATCGTCTTAAGTAATTCAGTCATTTGAGGTAATTAGTATTCTTGTAGGCACCTGTTAAGGTGGTCAATATTTTTTAATGTATACCTTATAATTTTTTTATTTAAATTTTTTTGTTTTTTATGTGTTCCAACCGAATTTCCGCTCCCTATAAAATTGGAGGTGGGTATAAGAGTTACCGTTTATCGGGTTTTTGTATTATTTAAGAAGAGTGATGTTTAGACTGCAATAAAGCAAAAGCCAAATGATCAGTAATAAAGAATAAGAATTTAAAGATTTATGTAAAGAAAATAAAGTATAACGTACAATAAAACTTATATAACTTAACCGGTGTTAAACAACTAGTTTACAATTGCTTTTATACATATTTAAGGGTTGCGTCTGTCAAGGCACGTAAAAGGTATTCCCTAATATGGGAACCTTGTAACCAAATGTTAAGACAAAGGCTATTGTTTTAGTCGTAGGACATAAGGAAAAAATGTATGAAAAACATATCCCAACAATTTTAAATTTAGGTTTTTTTATTCAAATTAGTTTATTAACTCTGAATGATGTCTTGTTTATCTTATCCTTAATTTTTAATAAGGGGGTTTTAAATTCTAGTCTTTTATCTAAATATATTCCAAGAAATTTTCTATAATTTGTTTTTCAGAGTCTTTTAAATATAAAATTTTTATATTCTTTATGTTTTTTCTTTGTTTTTTATTTAAGAACATAATTTCTATTTTATTTAAATTAATATTAAGTTCTGCTTGTAATGTCCAATTTTTCAGTGTCTTCCAAACTTTGTTGAGGTAAAGTTAAAGCTTGATGTATTTTGAGCATTTATAACTATTACAATATCATCTGTTTTACATATTGAGTGTGAGTTTAGTGTTCTAATTAACTTATTTACCCCTATATTCCACAAATAAAGATTATCTTTTTATCACTGTAAAAATCCTTTGTTTATTCTGTACCATTTATCAAAAACTTTAACCTTTCTATCTATCAATAAGTTTTCTGCCGCCTTCATTAAAGATTCTTTTAAATTTGATTTGACCAATTCTTTCATAATTGCATTCCAATGAATGCCATCAAAAGCAACTGAAATATCTGCCGAAATATAACAATTCTGAATGTTTTATAGTGATTTCTATTGAGATCCTAAATATCTATACTATGTTTGGTTAACTTATGTTTATGTTCTAAGTGAAATTAGCTGTAATTACTTAACAAAGTGTAAAGAATAGTCTGAAAGGTTTATGCGAAAGGACTGAGCTGATGTTATCAGCTGTAATGTTTGGTATACAAACTTGACTTAGCACAAGACTGTGAATTTCTGACTTTGTAGTAATAAGCTATGACTTTATAAGTGTAAATTTAACCTAAGTTGTAACCTAAGGAAGAATAGCCATCTGACTTTAAAGTATAAATATTTGTTTTTTTTTGTAGATTTTGTTTTTCACACTAAACCAAGAGACAAAATTGATTTGCATCATGGTTAGAAATAAGTTTTAGGAGTAAGAAAGTGAGGTCGCCTCCTCTGTGATAGTCAGAACAAAAGCAGAGAAAACAAGGAGAATATTGAGGATGATTATGATCGGATAGTTGAAGTCCAAACGGATTACTAACAAGTTTTTACAATTTGAAAATTAATCTGAAATTAGTCTTCTTAATCTCAAGACAGTGATCATTCTATTTGTTGATTGTGTTTAAAAATGTGTTCTGTGAACCCAACCGTTACTCCACCATCAAGCAATCCTTCAATGATCGAGGAACCTCAACATATTTCTTTGATTTATTTATGTTTTTTAGGTTTCAATAGCTATTCAATAGCTTGTTTCCATAAAGTTGTTTTCTTTTAACTCTACGTTGATTTTATCAATGATTATTTTTTCTAATATTTTACCAAAGCCATTTAACAAGGTAAGTCGTAACTCGTTTAGATTTTTTAGTTTTTTATTGGGTTTTTTGAAAAATATCATCTTTTCCATTTTCTATCTTTTTGGAAAATGGTTAAGTAGCAATAGTTGATTGGTTAGAAAATAGATTTTACAGAATTTATAAAGTTTTTTTAAATTCTGTCAGGACTCGGAGTTTTCTTACTTGATTCAAAATAATTTCGTCCAGATTTTTAATTTCTATTGTCTTTAATTTTAAATTTTTGTCTTTAGTTTTATATAATCATTAAAAGTTTCTTTTACAAAGAACTTTTTTGTTTTTTTATTATTTTCTTTTATTGTTTATTTCTGATTTCCTTTAAATAATTTAAGTGTTTTGTCTTCCCCACCTTTTGTTCTTTTCCATAATTTCCAAGAATCCTCATCTGTGTTAATTTCTGTCAATTCATCAAAAAAATTTTCTCTTTTTGTTAGTAATATTTTTTTGTATTTTTTATTTAATTTTTTTAAAATGAATTTATTGCATGTTAAGAGATTTAGATTTTAATTATTAATTTTTCTCTTTAATTTCATAATCTCCTCTCTCTTATTTCTTAATTTATTGTCAAACCAAGGTAAGCCTTTGTTTTCAATAGTTAGCTTGATGGCAATATTTTTTTTAGTGTTTTCTTTGATATGTTTATACTTGATTGATTTTTACTTTAAAATTATAATTTGTTAATAATATCTATAAATTACAGAGCAATTATATTAAAACATCTAAATACAATGTATTCACTTTTTTACCAGTTAATTTATTTGAACAATTTAGGCGATTAGCCAATTTTTATTTTCTTTGTCTTCTTATACTTCAGGTAAATTAGATTACTTTTAATAAATTTACTAGGTTTACTACTAAAGTTACTATTTTTTTCTTTAGATGATTCCTCTAATTTTTTCCCTTACTCCTTTAACTACCGCAGTGCCATTATTTGTGGTTCTTGCTGTTACAGCTATTAAAGATGCCATAGATGATATTGTGAGTTAATAAATTAAAAAAATAAAAATATAACTTATATAAAAGTTTTTTTTTAAAAATTAACAAAGACATCGTAGTGACAGTCAAGTAAATAATCGTCTTTCTGAAATATCAATCATTTCTATTTCTTCCCTTATTACTTCAATGTCGTCATGCATTTTTTTAAATTCTGTGTTAATTTTTTCATGTGTTTTGGTGTTTACTATTAATATGCTTTCCCTTTTCTTTGTTACCTCGGCATACGTTGGTGTTTTTTTTTTTTAATATCTGTTGAGACATTTTTGTTTAAGTCTAGAACTTTAATTCTACTTACTTTGGAATGAATTTCCTCTTTGTTTTTACTTTTCCAAGAAAATTTTGATTCTTAACCAAATTCAAAAGTTCTTTAAAAATTTCCATTTTTTTTTAGTTACTAAAAGTTCACAAAATTTTTGTTTTCGATGATAGACTCTAATCTACTTTGTTTATTATTATTTCTTTTATTTTTATTTAAAAAACGTTAATTTAATAAAAGTATAGTCGTTATTTTGTTGTGGTTTTTTTTAAATTTTTAGTTGTTTACAGCCTGAAGTTTAAAATTCAACTTTTAGTTTAAACCTATCTTATTAAGCAAATCTTTAATTTTAACTCCATTTAAAATCTTAGTTAGAAAATTAGGGCATTAATCTTAGGTTTAAGTTTAAGGTTATGTTAGGTCACTTCTATATGTTTTAACAAATCTTTTTCTCTGTGATATTTAGCTAAGAAATGCCTAATTTTTAAATCTTAATTTTTACAATTTTTTTTCAACAACTTCCTCATTCACAATCATCAACATCCACAACTACTTGTAATTGTATCCAACATCACATACTCTGTAATTGAATATCTGGATAAACCAACCTTGATTTTAATACCACTGCTATTCCATCTAGTCTTCATAAAATTCCTATCGTTGACCTTCCCAAATCTATATTTCCAGTAAAATCCGTATGTCAATTAATGTTAATTAATCTAATCCTTTATTTTTTTTATAATTTTTTGTAATTTATATTGCCTGTTTCTTAGAGTAATTGATATTAATTTGTGTTATATATTTTAATTATAAAAAATAACTTTTAAAAATCACTTATGTTTTTATCAAACTGAAAAATACAAAAATTGAAACTTTTAATTTTAAATTAAAGTTTGTTGGTATTTAATTATATCCATGTGATTATGAGTAAACTAGAATAAATATGTTTTTGGATTTAGGTTAAGTTTTAAACAAATAAGGTCTTGGATCTTTGTTCATTGATGTGTTTAAAGGATTGCATATTTTGCAAAATTAAGACACAGAACTTAAAGTTAGCAATTCGATAGGTTTTCGACAGATTTTATTTTCAATTTTCTAAACGGAAGTTACTTCAAGTGTTGTTCACAAACCATCCTTATTTCTAATTCCAAACTTCTCTGCTCTGCTTGTTTTTTTTAAAGGAAATGGAACATTATAGTTTTTTATTCTATTACCTATTTCTTATGTAATCGTGTAAATTTGGCCAATTTAGGTAAATTAATTTGAGAAAAATCAAATTAATATATTGATAATACATATTGTAAAGTAAATTGACTATAAAATTTTAGTTTACAACTTAGGTTGTAAAATTCATAGGCTATAATTTACAATCACTTTTACTAAGATTTACTAAGATTAAAATACTTATATTAGTAACCTAAACCATAAAATCATAATATTTTTTAAACAATGCAATCATAGAACTATTATTAAAAACCTGATTAAGGCCTTATTATATAAAGTTTATATAATTGTATAGTCATATGCTTTTACATTTTGCGATTTTTTTTTTACTTGGAAAAAAGGTACAAATACAAATGAGTATCAGGAATATCAAAAATAATTAGAGAAATAAATTAATTATTGTACATATATTATAGTCTAACAACATTTAATTACAAAAAAAAGGATAATTATCGACACATAATAAATTTTAATCTTTAATTTTTAATAGATTAATAAAATGGTTAAATAATGTGAGAACAAGAGGCTTTGTTAATAAGTCAAAAAGCATAAGTTTTGTTTCTTTATAAAATAAAACTACAGGAAGTATTTTAGAGTTCTTTTTATAAAATTTATTACAATGTTGTAATGATGAATCATTTTTAATTAGTTTTAATATACCGGATTGACTGTCACTCCAAATTATTATTAGGTTACTTTGTGAAAATGATAGGTACAGTTTCTTCAACAAATGATAGAGGAAAATAACATTGCATAAGCATTTATTAATAGCTTAAAGTTCTGTTTCATTAATATAAATAATTAATACCTTAAATCATTAATATAGATATTAACATATATTCAAATTATGATTGGTAAAGACACATGGTTCGGATGGGAAAAGTTTAATTCTCTTATAGTGTTTGACAAAAGAATGTTCCATTTGGTCGCGATTTATTTTAAACCATAGATCACTTTGTTAAGCTTTAGAATTTTGTTTAAAAGGTATATTTACATATGGTGGAGTGTGTATGAATATATTTTTATTTCATAGGCTACCTTATTAGATTTAGATTGAGTCATTTTTATTAAACTTATTGAAATAGTATTTATTGTAAGTGACGTGCATTGCAGTAACACTCAATATACCTCAATATTTAGTTCACCCATTCTTTTATAATCATTTATAGGATAGAAATTAATTTTATAAAATATATTTCTGGACAATGCATTTGTGACTACATTGTTTTTTTGATTTATATGTTGTAAGTTAAGAATAAAAACAGTTTGTTCTTTAATTGTCTAAATTTCTTAATAAATTTTTAATTGAGTTATTAGTTTAAGGTAATGTTGAAGGTATTTGATCGTCTTATAAACTAAAAATTTTTTGTTAAATTTGCTATTATTAAATTCAGTCATGTTAAGCTTTCAATTTTTTAATCATTATAATCAGTATCAACCGTAACGAGTTATTGTAATGCACCACCAATTTCCACATCGTTTGCATATACCATAAAGGTTAATTTAACTTTGGATTTGAATAGTAGAGAAGACATATTTCACTCAATGTAATCTTGATTGTTCCAAATGCCTCTTTATCTGCCAAATCCATTTAACTTTTAAGAAAAATTTGATTGAATCTTTAACCAGTATATTAAATGAATTCAATATTTTTGATAAAAAAATTGTAAAAATTAATTATTCTCTAGAATTGCTTTTGATTTTAAAGAAAAGAAAATTTTTACAGTGAAGGAAGGATTTTAACGTTATAAATTTTAAATTAATTTTTTGTTTTTATCATTTATGACTCATACTTTAGATATCTTATTTGTATTGCTAATAAAAAAACAACTTATTTTTATCTTATTAGCTTTGAATTTACGCTAGTCGGGATCGTGACAATCCTTGAAAATGGCATAACATAATTTATTTAGTTTTAATTTCTTTTTATTTTTTCACTTAAAAAGTTTTTCCTTGTTTGACTTTTTTGAAAATATTTTTTGTTTTTTTTTTAGTAGTGCCTAATTCGTGAGATTGATTAACTTTTTGTTGGTCTATTCTTAAGATAGTTTCTGAGCATTCTTTGAAACTGATATATAGTTCTATGTAGATCATTTTAGATCATTTTCTTAAGCATTAAGAAACAGCCATTTCGTTAGGAAATTTTTTCTAAAAACATTCTGCAATAACTTTTGTCTGACTTCAATCCATAATTAGTATGATCATATCACTTCAATAAAATGCGATGGTTGATAGCCTATTAACACATGATTTTACCTGCTAATAGATGTACTATATTATAAAAAAATAGATTTTTATAATATATTATTCAACAATTTATATTTTTAACTAAAAAATAGATTTTTTTATTAACTCTACCTTTCGTTTTATAAATTCGAATCAACAGGTTAGTTTATGTAATTTAAACTTTAATGAAATGAAATGAAGTAGATTTAGATATTCTATAGATCAACAATTTGTTTTTGAAAAGCAGAAGCAAAGTCTTTTTTAAAAGCATTACGAAGGCGGTATAACAGATGATCAATTTAGTAAAACTTAATTAAAAAGTTTTGTATAGATTGATTTTACAGAAATATTCACTTTTATTAAATTTTGATATTACTTCACCTTTTCAAATTTTTATTTAATAATTCGATAATTGTTTAGGCTTTTTTTTTTTAAATCATAAAGATTTATTAGTCGAATTTGAAGTTTCTAGTAGAAATAGTTAGAAATCTTAAAAAAAATAATATATAAAAATTTTCATTTTAGATTTTTAAAATATAGCAATTTTAACTTTTCTATGTTTATTACGCTTTATAAAATAATGTAGTAAATTGATTTCTAATACTTCTAATTTAAATAAAAACACGTACTTTAATAGTTTTAAAGAAAATTCACTTTGTTTCCAAACTCGTAAAACAAAAATTGATCTGTTTGCAAAATTGCTATTTCCTTTAAAGAATCAAAAAATTTAGTTAAAACATTTAGGTAAAACATGACTACCTCAATCGCCCGAGCAGCGGACATGATTCAAAAACATATTTCACCTATATCAATCCCCAAAGCCAACAATTGCCAGATTTTTACCAATCGTACCCGTAAACATGCCCGTAAACAAATTGGCTAGTTTATTGTCCCAAGTAATGCATAAGATTCTATTCTTCCTTGTCGAAAAAGAGTGAACCAGACATCACCGAAAATTTGTGTTTATAGCACTTCAAAACCTTATCATAACAAAACCTCCACACCTAATTTTGAAAAAATAAGAAGTGGAAGTCTTTAAACAAAGCCAAAGAAACGGGCTCTTTTTTTATACTTTTTGCCAATTGATTAACGCGCTCATTTCCACTTGTTCTCACATGCGCTTTGGTCTAAGTTAGATTAATAGGCATAACTAAGACTCCGTTTAGCTTAAAGTTTAAAATGGATGTAAATTCAATATTTTTTAGTTTCAACAAGTTTTTTATCAAATTAAACAGACGGATAACAGTATAGAGAATACTGATAATAAATTATATTATCAAATAATAAAATTAGACATGAATAATAATGAACTAATAAATGAATAGATAAAAGATGGTAGTTAAATAATTTTAATTAGTTTTTTTTCTCCTAATAAATCTTTAACTTTTTTTGGTGTTTCGATTTTATTTTAGCTTTTTTTGGGCTTTTCGCGTTTTTATTAAGGAAGTAATATTTCAAAACAGCATTGTTTTTATTACTAAAATAAAAAATTAATTTAGTGATGTTTATCTCTCGCAAGATCCTTATTGGATCGTAAAAAGATAGAGATTGGAACCGAACAGAAACACCTTTGTAATAATTTGGTATGACCTATTTCGTTTAGCTGTAAATTTCTTAGTAAAACCTAAAATCCTGTTACTTGTCACTGAGAAGATATAATTTTGATATAGACAAACTTGTTATTTTGTACCTGATTTTGCTGAGCTACTAGTAATGTTCGTAATGTTAAGATTCTTTAACAGTTAGAATTAGCAATTAATAAAATTTACTAATAAGCTTGTAGTTAACACATCTAAAATAATCCTGACTTCATACCAAAACAACCAACTAATGTAATATCCGTGTGGCTGATGTTCAAATTACAAATGCTAGCTCATTAATTATTTCAATTAAAACTGATCTTACTAGTGGCACAAAGCTTACTTTAGCAATTCTTAATTATTGAATAATGTTTTAAGGATAAAAGTTTAACTGTTTTGTTTATGATTTTCTAATAAAATTTTAAGTTCATCATAATTTATTTTGGCTTATTCTTGTAAGTGTAAAGATATATTTTTAATTGTAAATCTATTTATTTAAAGAAAAAGGATAAATTATTAGTTAAAATAGAAATCTTAGTTTCAATAATATATATTTATATTTAGTCTATTCATTCAAGTTTTATCTTAATTTAATTCTACCCTTCATTTAAATGTACTCATAATTAATTTATCATTCATTTAATAATAAAATTTTACATTTACACAGGTTTAGTTTGTAAAAAAAGTTTTTTTATATTATTTTCGTTAAACTTAATTTATTAGTTTTTTACTTTGAATTAAGTCATTAGTGATTGTCTGATCCCTTTTTATTTAAATTTTTTTAAATTTATAGGAAAAAAAAATGCATAATGATTACTAGTTTAATTAAATTGTTAATTTTCAACTGATAAATTGCTAGAATCTGAATATTTTTCTCTTTATTTAATATTAAGTGTTTTAATTAGTTTAGAACATAAATAGTTTATTTATTAACGGATCTTAGATTTCAATCACCTCTAAACAGCTGTGAATAATTAAATGGACTTTAATGTCTTTTAATGTATGAATTTTAGGAATAAATAAACGCGCGCTAAGATTTTAAACTAAGATTTTTGGTTACTGTTGTTCGAACTAAGGAATCTTATTTACTAACTTTTTATTAAGCAAAGTAGTTCTACTTATACCCGGGTTAGTCCTCTAGATGTCCTTGAGGCTAGTCACAGGATGGAATATTACATTCCGTATCTGATCAATTAGATTACCCTGGTTAATATTGCAGGATCTGAGCTACTTAGTATAGAAATGTAAAAAATATTCACTTAATTAGGTTATTCACTTAATCAAAGGTTTTCTAAGGTTTATCTCTTATAAATGTATAATACAACTAGACATTACTTAGTAATGCAGATCACCTGATTTTAAGTCGTCACCCAAATCAGTAAATGTTCTGCAATCACTGGGACTTTATGCACCTATCTAGCGATCTGAGACCTTAATCTCAATCTTACAATTTTACTTCTACAAAATTCACATCACTTTATTTTTTTTCTTAATTGGGTTAGTTTTTAAAATTGGCATCAGTTGTTTAATTTTTAAACTTTCGAGATATCAGTAAGCGTTTTGAGTTATCGAGTTGGTAAGAAGGCTTCGATTTTTAATTGGAACTTCTGGCAATCGACACATTATTTAACAAACGTGGCTACTACGTAAAGATTCTTTACGTAAATGTTTCCAATTAAAGAATTAACTGTTTTGTCAACTCTAAAGTAACCAGCGGTTGAAATTGTATGGTTTTACCATAAATTTAACTAGACAATTTGACCAAAATTATCATTTTTGTTTTCAACATAAAGATGTAATTTACCGTAGCACGTAAAATATCATATATTAATTTACAACTAATTTAAATTAATAAATGATTTTAATCGATTCTTTATATCAAATAAAATATTATTAGTAAGTTTTATTTGCAAGTTAAATAATTTTTACTTTAAGTTTATCTATAAAATGTTCATATGATAATACATAAATTTTTTATTTTTTTAATTTATTTTTTTAATGCATGAAATATATCAAAGTTTAAAAAGAAAAAATTTAAAATCTCAATATGTCAATTAATTTTGTCTAATTTTTTAAGTTTTATTTTCTATTACAAATTTTTTTTTAAACGGATAGATAAAAAAAAAATAAAAAAATTCTTTATATAGATTAGTGAAAAAATAGCAAAAAAAAGGTTTTAAGTTGTCAAAAAATGTAAAATTTTTGTTAATCATATTTTTTTTTAAATAATTTTAACTCTGTTGGAATTTTTGGAAAATAATTTTAGTAAGTCGTTCATCAACTAAGAGTTACCGTGGATCAAGATTTTAGTCGATAAAAATTTAAAAATAAAAGATTAGTGACTAAATAAGACAATTTTTAACTTAAGTATTTTTAACAATAAGGTAAAAAAAAACTATCATTATAAAAATAGTGATATAACAAATAACGGTTTCTTTTATAATAAAAATAAAATATAAAAGTGCATGCGCCAAAGGGTTTATTTGTAAACATTGGTCACTTTAAACAAGGTTGTAAATACTAAAAATCAACATACTTATAATTTATTTAAAAAATAAATGGCTTTAGAAATCCTAAAATTTTTTTCTAAATTACTATCTTTAACTTATAAAAAAAATTTTATTTTTTGATTTATCATGATACTAATAATAGTGTGTAAATTATTAAATAGTTAAAATTTAAGTTAGTTCATAATAAAGTTATGTTTTATAATAAAAAAATATTTAGATACTTTTACAATAACAACTTGTTTAGTTTCATTAGTAATCAATTTTTTCAATACTAGCTAATAAAATATTTATGATTAAAAATTTTTTGCATATGAGTTTTAACTTTAATCATTGATTTTATATTATAATGAAATTATCATGATTATGATTTATTCTATAAAATTAAATATTATTTAAACGTTTAATTTATATTTTGACATCCATAATTTTACAATATAAAACTAAATCCAAACATTTTAAGAATATACAAAATATCTTTGCACTTGTAAAGCTGGAAGCTACACTTATTTTCTAAGCATCTGATTTTGAATACTAATCAGAAGTAAATTAAATTTTGTTCTTAAACATTTGTTTCGTACTTATTTTTTTTAAAAGTTTTGATTTGATCTCGATCAATGCTTTTTTACTTAATAGTTTATTAATTGTTGTCCTAACATTCTTTAATTAAATTATTAATTATTTAATTTAGAATTAAATTAAGTAAAAAATTAATTTTTATTCTACATGTATCAATTATTATATTTAAGCTTATACAATTCAGATAGCCAGTTAACCGATTATTTTTAATAAAATAAGTTGAGTTTTTTTGGTAGGTTTACCATAAATCTATTATTTGTTTCCAACATAGCATATCAGAAGATTAAGTGGTTTGCTATTTCTGGAACAAAGATTTTATATAATTTATAATTTAAGCCTAAACAGAGTTTAAACGAATAAAAAGTAAAGTAGGAAGTAATTGTTGCCAAAAATTAAAGGTTTTAATAGATATATAAAAGCGATGTATTTTTATCTAAATAATCAAACAGTAAACTCTCAAAGTTTATTTTAAAAAATAAACCGGAAGCAACTTGCTAAAAAGCTAAAAATATTAATAATTGGTAAACATTTTCAAGAATTGGGTATGATGGAATTTTGTTGCTATCAAAAAATGAAATACATTTGTTAAGTGTTTTTGTAATTTTTTAACTTTAGTTATCATGTCTTTCATTCATTTAATCAACTTTTAAATTTGTAAATAATTTGTGTAGACAACAGTATTTAAGCCCATTTTTTTAAGATTTAAATAATCAACAATTAGTAATCTTTGTATAGAGTGTGTATGTACTACCTTTTTTTATTATTTTTTTTTTGTAAAATTTATTTTTGTTTCTTTGTAATACCACAGATTATCTTTTATAACTATCTTTTACTATACTGTGAAATCAGTGACTTTTATAGGAAAAAAAAAAATTTAGGCGTAAATTTAAAATTAGCCGCATTTTTTTCAATCAATAAATTGTTTGACCCATCTACCAATGCAGACTTTGACCATCTCCTATCAATAAAATCTAGATTTAATTATTCTAAGAAATGCTTTAGTACCAGGATGAGTTATATTGAATATTTCTTTGCGCATTTCAACTGGTACACAAGGTTTTGGATAATCGGTTTTAATTTAAATCACATCCAAATTTGTATTTTCTAAGGTCAAAAGTAGGATTAATATCAAGCATCTTCATTAATGTAGTGTCAGATTTTTGTAGCTCAACGAAAAGTATGAAGGTTTGTTTGGTCTTAACAAGATATCCTTCATCTTATCGTATCGATAGGAAGTAGTAGTGTCAATTATTAACTCCCGGACTGTGCTATTCAGCGCTTTTATTGATAAGTCTGTCTTGGTGTTATCGACGGTTTGAGTGCTGATTTTGTGCACCGCTTCAAACTTAATAAACCAGTCCGAAGGATTAATGCTATTAAATGTCTCAATGATGTTAGGTGAGACAAACTCAAGTTAGTGGACAGTATTGCCGGATGTAGATGGTTGTGGCATATTTACGTTCGAATTATTGATTGTTAATCTGGAACTCCTCGTAAGGTTAAAATATGACATAGGTTTGCACTTAGTGAAAAAATATTTTTGAGTGTTTGCAGACTAAGTCTTGTTACTACCATGAATATTACTAGTCCTTGAACTTGCATTTGGTGGGTAAAAAACATTTGTATGCCTTTGCCCCGAATTTAGCGTAGGAAAAGCATAGATTATTTTTGTCAAGTTTCTGTTTGTGGCGTTTAGAGGGAGGCCCGAGGTCGTATTTGTAGCGGTTAGCTATTTTCGATGACAGTTATATAAGTCGGACCAAGTGATCCTATCCTTAGTTTTGCACAGCGCCTCCTTAATTTGAACATAGGTCTTATGTTCTTCAATCAACACGTTAACTTTCCCGGCTGTAGGGATATCTAAATGCTCGCATAAAGCTTTGATCTTATCCTTGTCGGAAACTTCTTCATATTTGAACTTTAGTTCAAATTTGAACCAAGCTTTAGGATCATCATTGATGTTCAACATTTCGATGGACATTTTGTATTAAGATTTTTTTTTCGACAACACTATTAGGTTAAAAATGTAATAAAACAAATTTGTGCTTGTTTCTGCTCTAAAGCATGAACTTGTGATGAATTCTGTATACCAGAATTTCATGATCAGATCAACTTATTTTGGAATCAAAGTTACTTTGTTTCCATGAAATCCTTTGTCTTTCTTTCATTATTGACAGCTGTATTTACCCATCTGTCTTTTATGGCTTATCTAGCCTAATGAAAAATTTGGATTTCATTTTACAACTTAAGCGATCTGCTCTAGTTGCACTCACACAAATGAAATCACGTCAGGGTCACCAATGTAGCGGTTAGCCAACTGGTACTTACCTATTAATCAACTTTAGAGTTAATTAATGGTTAAATTAAGGTTGTGAGCGAATTAAATAAATCAAGACAAAAGTTTTTGATCTGGTTCCCAGCAGCTAAACCCGCTGACTGGTTATATTCTTTTATTTAAATAAAGTTCTAAAAAGATTATATTGCGTGTCCTAGGGAGACGTAGACACCCGTACCATCAGATGTCGCTGATAGTATCTCAGTGTAGTTATACTAACTTTTAATATCTGGTTTAATGTATGTTGAAATAACTTAAAAGAATCTTTTGATATAATGTTTAATTTTATTGAGATAAAGCGTGTGTCTTAATTCAAAGTCTAAATCATACTAATTTGTTCTTTTAATTTCAAACCTTTTGTCGTTATTCTAAAGACCGTTGGTAAGGAAGTTCGTTGGTACAGATGTTGCACTTACCATTGTTAGCGAACTTCCTTACAACTTTCTTCTTTGGCGCGTAGCGCGTGATTAACTCCTAGATGGAGTAGTGATCGAGCACTACATCAGTGTGGTTACTTACTATTTAATATGATTGAATGAATAATTTTAAATAGGCTTTTCTTTGAATTCTAAGGTATCAATTTTATTTCTAATGTCTGTCGTCGACTATCTCTCAGAGATTACTGACTTTTTTGTTCCAAAGACGGTTGGTAAGGAAGTTCGTTGTTGCAGATGTCCAACCAATCATTGTTGGTGAACTTCCTTCCAACTTTCGTCTTTGGCGCGTAAGATGTTGCCGACAGGCAGTAGATGTCGCGGTGTGCGGTCACTACATCACTTTCCCCCCTAAAGAATGAGATGAAAGAAATTAAATGATGAATGTAAGCGGAAAAGGCGCAAGTTGTTTGTGTAGTGTGATCATGACTCGTACGAGTGCAAATGATGTACTATGGAAAGCAAGGAAAACTTGGGAGAGTCACTTAAATGGAGATATCATGACCCGTACGAGTGCAAATGATGGGCTGTGAAGTCCAAAAATGACTTGAGAAAGTCACTTGAGTGCAGTCATCATGACCCGTACGAGTACAAATGATGGACTGTGAAGACCAAAAATGACTTGAGAAAGTCACTTGAGTGCAGTCATCATGACCCGTACGAGTACAAATGATGGACTGTGAAGACCAAAAAATGACATGAGAAAGTCACTTGAGTGCAGTCATCATGACCCGTACGAGTACAAATGATGGACTGTGAAGACCAAAAAATGACTTGAGAAAGTCACTTGAGAGCCGTCATCATGACCCGTACGAGTGCAAATGATGGACTGTGAAAACCAAAAAATGACTTGAGAAAGTCACTTGAGTGCAGTCATCATGACCCGTACGAGTGCAAATGATGAACTTTAATGACTAGGGTCTTCTATATAAGCCGCTTGAAAAGTGTCATCATACCTCGTACGAGTGTGAATGATGAACTTCAAGGGCTAAGGTCTTCTATGGAAGCCGCTTGGAAAGTGTCATCATACCTCGTACGAGTGTGAATGATGAACTTCAAGGGCTAAGGTCTTTTAAGGAAGCCGCTTGGATTAGGGTTCACGGGTTTAGTTGTGTTGGTCGGAGTCTGGGCCTTCAATAAAAGCTGGTTTAAGACGCGCAATGTTAACGGTGTCTGTTTTCCCGTCAATGTCAAGCATAAAGGTGTGATCGCTGCGGGACAACACTTTGTAAGGACCTAAGTACCTCGAGTGTTTGGAACCAGGAAAGTCATCCCTGACCCACACAAGTGGAGTGTTACGCATGTCGGGATGCAAGTATGCTACCGGAGTGGCGTGAAAGGATGTGGGGGAGGGTTTGAGTTCTCTCACGGCTCTACAAAATTCTAGAGCAAAAGCGGAAGTGCATGCGGGGAGTTCATCTTCATTGGGAGCGATGAGGTCTCCTGGAAGTGGGAAGTCCATGCCATACACGAGTTGATTCGGTGTTGCATGAATGTCCTCCTTGTATGTGGCTCTGATGGACATCATTGTCCAAGGTAATTTACTGAGCCAATTGTCTCTGGCTTCTGCGGCGAATAGGCTCTCCTTAAGTTGTCTGTGGAATCGTTCGACTAATCCGTTCGACTGTGGGTGATATGCCGTTGTTCTGATCCTTTTGAAGGTCAGTCGATCAGCGATTTGTTCGAATAGTTCCGATTCGAATTGAGATCCGCGATCCGTGATTAGGATTTCTGGGATACCATAAAATTGTATCCACCTGTCGATGAAAGTGGTGATGATCTCTTCTGATGTTTGTGATTTCATCGGGGCTGCGATGGCGAAACGGGTGAACCTGTCTATGACAGTGAGCAGATAGCGGTAATCATCTATGACTGTTGGCATATATACAATGTCTGCGTTTATATGAGCAAATCTTCTAGGTGGTATGGGTATGTGTTGTAATGGCAATTTGTTATGCCTATGTGTCTTGTGTCTTTGACAATGAATACAATATTTAACCATGTGTCTGATGTCTTCCGCCATATTGGGCCAAAAGAATCTGGTTTGTAACAATCTGTTGGTGGCTTTAGTGCCAGGGTGTGCAATGTTGTGAAAGTTTAAAAAAATGTCTTTTCTTAGTGGTTGTGGGATACAGGGTCTATTATTGTCGTTGTCTGTGTTGATGATAATGGGTAGTGTTTCGCCGTCGTAAAAGATTTGTTGTGTAGAAAATCTTGGTTGTGTGTTAAGTGCTTCTAAGAGAAAATCATCTTCTTGTTGTAACCTTGAAAGAGTCCGGTAGTCTATGCAAGGATGAAATGCTATGGCACAAATGTGTGATCTTGATAGAAGATCTGCCACGACGTTGTCTTCTCCTTTAATGTGTTGAAAATCGTTGGTAAAGGAAAGGATGTATTGAAGATGTCTAATTTCTCTTGTGATGCGGTTGTTAGAATGGTTTTTACTCGCAGCTATCAAAGGTTTATGGTCAGTGTAGATTGTGAAACTTTTACCCTCTAATTGATAGTGGAAATGTTTCACGGCTTTGTATGCTGCTAAGAGTTCTTTGCCGAATGTGCTATAGTTGGCTTCTGTGGGAGTAAGCTTCTTACTGAAGAATGCCAATGGTTTCCAGGAGTATGGTAGTGTGTGTTCGCTTTGCTGTAAGACGCCGCCAATGCCCACATCACTGGCATCCACAGCTAAGGACAGGAGTGATCCTGGTTGTGAATGATGCAAGATGCATGATTGTGCAAGTGCGTCCTTAGTGTCGTTGAACGCTTTTATTGTTTGGGTGTTCCAATTGATTTTGGCCAGTGATTTTGGGGGTCCTTGGATTAAACCATTCAATGGTGCCATGATTGTTGCGGCATCTTTAATAAATCTATGGTAAAAATTTACCATTCCTAGGAACTTTCGCAATTGTCGTTGATTCTCGGGAAGCGGTAGGTCTTGAATGGCCTTGATTTTATGTTGCAGAGGACTGATTCCATCTTTGGAAATTAAGTAACCCAAAAATTCAACTTGTTTTTGGAAAAAGATGCTCTTGTTGGCATTGATGATGATGCCGTTTGATTTGAGCAGATTGCAAACCTCTTCTAGTTTGGCTTGATGGTTTTGACTGTCCGTGAAGATTAAGATGTCATCGACGTATGCGAAGACGTTAGTAACTCCTCTTAGGATTGAATCTAGAAACCTTTGAAAGGTTTGTGCTGCGGTTTTCAGTCCAAATGGCATTCTGATGAATTCAAATAAGCCAAATGGGGTGGTGATGGCAGTTTTAGGGATGTCCTCCTCGTGAATTGGGATGTGGTAGTAAGCTC
The DNA here is from genome assembly GCA_025170145.1 of Pyemotes zhonghuajia. Classification (NCBI taxonomy): domain Eukaryota; kingdom Metazoa; phylum Arthropoda; class Arachnida; order Trombidiformes; family Pyemotidae; genus Pyemotes; species Pyemotes zhonghuajia. Next base: position 12,483,703 of record CM045845.1, read on the forward strand.
TTGCCATGTCGATGCGGGAGAATGTATCTGCTCCGATAATGTCCCGATTGCAGTCTTGTATGTGCGGTAGGGGATACCTGTCGTGTTCAGTAATTTCGTTGAGTTTTCGGTAGTCTCCGCAAACTCTCCAAGAACCATCTTTTTTGATTTTCATGAGCAGTGGGGATGCCCATAGAGATTTTGATGGCCTGATGATCCCGTTTTGTTCCATCTCTGCAAAGATGTTTTTGGCTATGGTGTGTTTTTGGGTGTCCAGTCTTCTAGGTCTCTGAAAAACGGGAGGACCAGTGGTTTTTATGTGATGTCGGACTGCGTGTTTTAAGAGGGTGTAATCCTGTTGTGAGGTGTATTTATGTATGTCGAAAAGTTTGGGTGCTGAGGAGGAGATTGCGTTGGAGTTTGAAATTGCGTTAAGTGGTAATAATTTTTTATTAATGATGTCTGGAATTAACTTATGGTGGTTTAAGAAGTCCGCTCCGATGATCGCGGTGTGGAGAGATGATATTAAGAATGACCATGTGCACGCTAGTTCGTTGTTGACCTTGATGGTTAATTCTTTGCTACCAAATATTTGGATGGGACGTTCATCAGCCACGAAGACGTTCGCTACGGGGTGAGCATTGGACAGTTCTGGTGTGTGTGTGATTGGAATTAAACTGACATCTGCACCTGTGTCAATTAGAAATTCCAATCCAGTGTTGGGGTCTGACACGTGGAGTTTGTTTTCGTGTCCATAGGATTTTACGGAGTAAATGTTAATGGGGGATGGAGGAGCAGGGAAGGAAATGCAGCTTATGGGTAGCTCGCTTTGCAGTAAGTGGGGGTTTGAGGTTTTTTTAAGTGATATTACCTTTTTGTTGAAAGTACAGGTTTTGTTGTCTGTGCACTTTAAGGTTTTTTCGCCCCATTTTGCGTGATTAAAACAGATGTTTTCTGTGGTTGCTTTTTTCCTGATTCTCTCGGTGTCATTGTTGAGTGCCATTCTTTTATTCGACTTGTTGTTGACCCAAGTGTTTGGAATTGATCTTTTGTGCCGATGTTGTTGGCTATTAAGTTTTTGTTTAAGGGTTATTAGCTCGTTCGTGAGTTCTTCTAGCTTTTTGTTGATGTTGTTGTTGATGGAGCTTCTATTTACGTTTAGATGTTTGGGTTCCTGGTGTGAGATGGTGGTATGTGACTCAACTTGGGTTTTTTTGAATCTTGCTAATTTAGCATCAGCGTCTTTGGCCATGCTGATAATGTCGTCGGATTCGTTGATGGAGAAACCTATGGATTCGGGTATATTCTCAAAGAATATTTCCTTGAGGAGTGATATATTAGTGTTGTCTCCGAGTAAGTCAGTGATTCTTTGAATGAATTGTACCATCGATTCTTTAGGGTTTCTTTTTGATGTGATGGTTGCGATTAGGCTGTGACTGGTTTTGCTGTCAATTAAAGTTTTTTTAACTTTTTCATATTTATTTTTTTCATTATCGTCTTGTAAAATGTTGGAAACTAGTTTGGTTGATTGTCTATCTAATAGTGGTGCTAGGTTTTTGATTTTGTCATGATCTGAGCATTTTTGAATGTCGAAGGAAAGTTCGAATTTTAAGAACCATGTTGTGGGATCATGGGTATAAAAATGATCCATTTGTGCTACGAACAGTGATGGTGTTGTGCTTGTCGTGCTTTCTTGTGGTGTGGAAGTGATTGAGTTGGAGAAACTTCTTCTTGCCATATTTTGATGTTGTTTTTTCTTCTAAGATGTTCTTTTTCTTTTGTCAGGGTCACCAATGTGGTTACTTACTATTTAATATGATTGAATGAATAATTTTAAATAGGCTTTTCTTTGAATTCTAAGGTATCAATTTTATTTCTAATGTCTGTCGTCGACTATCTCTCAGAGATTACTGACTTTTTTGTTCCAAAGACGGTTGGTAAGGAAGTTCGTTGTTGCAGATGTCCAACCAATCATTGTTGGTGAACTTCCTTCCAACTTTCGTCTTTGGCGCGTAAGATGTTGCCGACAGGCAGTAGATGTCGCGGTGTGCGGTCACTACATCAGTGTAGATATGTGCTATATCTACAATTAATTTTTGGTTGAAAGTAATAAATTTTTAAGAAATTTTTATTGATTAAGATTCTTTTTATTATTTTAAACTGTTTTATTTGTATGAGGTTTGAAATACAACTGGTGTCGTTTTTGTCTAAATCATCCCAAAGACCGTTGATAAAGAAGTTCGTTGGTGTAGATGACCGACTTACCATTGTTGGTGAACTTCCTTTCAACTTTCGTCTTTGGCGCGTCGGATGATGTTGGAATACACCAGGTGAAGTAGTGTTCAAGCACTACATCAGTGTAGTTACCTGAAAGTTAGCGGTTGCGCTAACTTATACATTAATAAGAAATGAGACACACATCAACAAATAGGGTTTTTTAAACATATTTTATTATCAGATAACTACTATAAAATTGAATAATCTCTGACCATCGGATGGTAAGGCCGAGAGATCACTAAAATGTTCTAATTCTAATTTTATTCCATTTCTTTTCAGTTCGACCGATTGTCGTCGATGTATCGATGTCCATCTGCCGGTGTTATGGCGTTAGATGGCGTAGTGCACGGTGGAAGGCACTACATCAGTGTAGCGACTTACTTATTAAATAAATGTAATAAGTTGATACGATAAAGTTATAGAGATTTTAATAAATAATTTTTATTCTTTTATAATGATACAACGAAACAAGATAGATCACTTGAGGTTTTAGAACAATGACTCTCTGCGGAGGTACAATTAATACTAGAGAAGAAAATGGAATAATTGTTTCCCTGACCCGAGTGTCCGGATCAGAAAGTTCCATTTTTGATGACGAAAGTATGTTCCAATATGTTCTGGAACAACTTTCGTCCAGTGACGTAAAGGATTAGTCATATTACCTAAGTGAGGTAATGGCTAAGTCCAGGCGATGTAATGCCATGGTTACCATCAACGGATCTATTCACATAAGATGTTGTGTGTGAATAGCCGTGATGTCGCTACATCGCACTACATGTGGCACAGTTTAATATATGTGTACAGTTTAATATATGAATCAATAGACAAATTTTATATAAGAGAAAAAAAACTTTTTAACTTTATTTAACTGAGTTAGTACTCCAAGTGAATTACATAAATTTTATTTTTTAACAACATGACGGAAAGAGGTTGGTTGGAAGGGTAATTTCTTTTCGCGAATGACATAAGTGTCTCGTCTTTCGATTTTTTTAGAGACCAAGCTTGTTTGATGGAGATTTTAGTTAAGTTGGTTTGTCTGAGATATGCTTTGATATGTTCATACGAGGCATTAGTATCTCTCAAGTGCTTTATAGAATGGAGGGCTGTAATATGCAGGTGTTTCACTAATGTCTCAAGTTTCTGAGCAGGAGTGAAGGATGTTTCGAAGTGGGATGTTTCGAATTTATCGAACCAGGTGTCCGGGTGAATCGAGTTTGTAAAAGGCTCTATTACTTTTCAAGTCAGGGTCACCAAATATGTAGCGACTTCTTTATAAATAACTTTTAAAATAATTTTACAATAAAGTTTTTAGGTACTAAAGTAAAGGATTTTATTTTACTATAGTAATACAAGATGTTCTCTCTGTGGAGACAGGATCAGTGGTGTATGTGTAATGGAAGAATATGTTTTCTTGGCCCAAGTGTCCGGACCAGCAAGTTCCATTTTGCTGACGACAGTATGTTCCAGCATATTTAGGTTTCTTCTGTAAGGAACCCCGATTGGCCAATCTTCTGGCTTTAAGTTGGAATATAATATTGCGCGAGTTGGCAATATTCTTGTTTAAAGAATTAATTTGCATTTCTGTGAACGGATCTGGTAATGATGGTTTGTGTGGAACGTATGAAGACATTTTTTTATCTATATCATTGATGAATTCCTCGATTGTTCGGCTATGTATTGGCTAGCACAATTTCTTTGAGGATGGTATCCTTTGATATTTCCGGAAAAGACGGAAACATTCTTTTTGCAAAAGCCATCATTGACTCGTCCGACAATTTTTTTCATGTTAGAATTTTTCACACTGGAATTTTCGATGTTGATGGTTTACACGTGTATTCTTTTATTTGTTCATAAGTCGAGTTGGCTTCTTTTAAGTCCTTAATGCTGAAGAGAGCTGTGATATCTAATTGTTTTATCAAGATTTTCAATTTTTGGGCGGAAGTATGGGACGACTTAATGTGAGTTGTCTCGAATTTGTCAAACCAGGTAGAAGAGTCTTCTATATTTGTTAACACTCTTAAGGGCAGACATGATCACCATGTCTTTTATTAGATCTTCCCTAGATATTTCCTTTATCAGGTTATAGACTCGATTAGCGTAGTCCTCTAAGTCTTCTTGAGGTTTATTTTTATTTATATGTTTTTATTTATGTTTTTAAATTATTTTTATTTACTATTTCAAATTAAATGTTCTCAAAATTATTAATTTTTTAAACATTAATTATCTAATTTATATATATATTCATAAATTCCCAAAATAAAAAAAATTATTTTAAGTTAAAAAATGACCATTAAAAAATAAATATTAACAAAATAAAAATTTTTAAATTTCAATAAATTTTTTAGTTGTAGCAATCAACAAAGTTACACGTGATTGCTACAGCAAAACTATAAAATCATCATGTGAAAATGAATTTAAAAAGTTATAAAACATTTGACAAACTAGAAACTAAAAAGTAATAAAAGTAATAAAAGAAACATCAGATTAGTATTGTTTATATCAATAAACAATTTTTCTTTAGATTTTTTTTATCAACTATACTTTTGTGGCGGTTTAGCCCTTACTTACTTTTACTTAACTAATTAATTAAGATTAATTATAAATAAATTGAAAACTTTAACTTTAGTCAGATGGCTAAGACCGCCAACATAACTCTAATAATGATTTTATTCGAAAATCTTTTTACAGATACTTTTAATACCATAGCGATTAAATGTTGTGGCTAGATGCCGTTGATAGCGACTGCGTGTGGCTGTTAGCCAATTGGTATTTACCTAATAATTAACTCTAAAGTAAATAAATAGAATAAATATTAGAGATAATAAATAAATTGAGACAAAAGTTTTTAATCTGAATATCAGCGGCTAAATCCACAATAAAAAAACTACTATTAGTAGAAAAACTTTAAAAAATTCGTCGCAAATCAAACTTGTTCTAAAAAAAACTTTGGTTTGCCAAAAAAAAAATATATTCATATTTGATTAAGAGTAACAAAAAATAATTAATTTTCATCATCACTTAGTGAGATGAATGCCGGTTTTAGTCTCTCAATATTGACATTTAGCACTTTGCCATCCATTGATATTCTGAATGTCCTGTTGTTTCGTTCGAAAACCATATGTGGTCCTGAGTAGTTGATACCTTTGTGTGCCAAAGAATCATTTCTGACGAAAACGTAGGGAATGTCCCTTAGATCAGGATGCATATATACTTGTGATATATTATGGAATGATGTACTGGATGGCATAATGTCCTTCATGGCATCACAGAATTGTCCCATGTACTCAGAGTTTGCTCTAGTTGGAGTACTTTCTGACAATGGGAATAACTGATTTGCCCGGTGTTGGGTTCTTGAATGTGTAATTTGTTTTCTTGACCGTATGTTTTAATGGTAAAGATGTTTGCACATGGGGGTGGATTGTGTGTAGTGATACAGTGAATTGGGTACGTAAGTGGGATTGGGTTGGTGGGAAAGGGCTTGCTATTGAACCTTACCTTGTTTTGTTTGAATTTGCATATATTTGGTAATTGGTAGTTGATAGTGTTAGCACCAAATTTTGCGTGATTAAGGCAGATTCCTTTTTCGAAGGCTTCTTCTCTAAAGTGAGTTGTATTTTTATTGTTTTGCCTGTTGTACATGGAAAATCTTTTGGATTTGCTGTGCATCCACTTGTTGTTACTTAGTCTTTTTCGATCCTGATGCGTAGCCTGTTGTTTGTTCTGTTGTTCTCTCAACTCTTTTGTTATTTGTTCAAGTTTGTTTTTTAAGATGTTCATATCCGTGTTGGAATTGATTCCTGAAGAGGTGTGGGTGTTGAGTTTTTGAACTTGGTGGTTTCCTCTTTTTAATTTGATATCTACTTCTTTAGCCATCTCCATGATGTCCTCCGATTCCTGAATGGTCCAGGCCATACCTTCAGGGAGGTTGTTGAATAATATTTCTTTTAGGAGGGAGATGTCAGTGTTGAATCCCAATTCAAATTGGATCCTTTTAATGAAATCCACCATGGATTCATGTGTTGATTTTCTTGATGTTATTATTTCGATTTTGTTCGTTTTTGTCTTCATTTCGACCAAGGTGTTCTTTATTGTGATATACCTGTTTTGGTTATTGTTATCGAGTAGAATGTCAATTATTTTTTTGGTGGTGTGTCTGTCCAGGAGTGGAACGAGTTGTTTTGTTCGTTCGTGATCAGACATTTTGTTGATGTCATGAGCGAGTTCGAACTTTACAAACCAAGTGACTGGGTCATTCGTATAGAATGGATCCATTTGAATGTGTTGCGTGATGATTTGGGTTTGTCGGGTTGAATCCAAAATTGAATTACTTGATGTGGATAAGTTGTGTCTTCTTGACATTTTTTAACGTTATAAAAGAGAATTTTTAAGTTCACTTAAGTTGAAAGGAACTTCGGCGCGTCGGATGTTTTTGGAAATGCTAGGTGGAGTAGTGTTCAGGCACTACATCAGTATAGTCACTTACTATATTAATTATTATTAAATTAAATGAAAAAGGAATTCGGATTTAAAGATTGTCTTTTATTTAAATATGCTCTTTAGACTAGGTCTGAAAAATTACTGATTCTTTGTCTCAAAAAGAAGTTCGTTTTTAGCAGATGTCCACCCAAGACATTGTTGGTGAACTTCCACTGAAAAAAATCCTGACAATTTTTAGGAGACAATATCCTAATATACAAATTAGCACAGTGGTTAAAAATTATATAGCAAATAATTAGTTATATAGCAAATAATTAGTTATATAGCAAATAATTTAATGATAATTAATTAATATTATTGATATAATAATTAAAATTTTTTTAGCTGAAAAATTTAAAAAATTTAATTTTTTTTTAATTAATTAAAATTCAATTTACAAAAATATAAAATAATACAATTTACAAAAATATAAAATAATAAAATATACAATTATGATCGTGTGTGTTAGTGAACAATATTATTTAATATGAAATGATGAATTATAATATCAATACAATAATAATAAAGTAAAAAAATACAATTTACAAAAAATAAAATTATAATAAAATAAAAAATTAGAAAATAAAAAAATGATGTGAAAAATTAATTAAATCAATTATAAAATTAATTTGTTAACTCACTTAACTACCAGTTCTTTTAGATTTTAAATTAATGAAACTTTCGTTTTTATTATCTGTAAGTAAAAATTAAATAAGAAAATTTGTTTTATGAATCTTTTTTGAACTTACTTTTTTTTTTTTCTTTTTTTTTTAAATCATAATATCTCTGTTCAATCTTTTTTTTAAGATATTTCTATAAAATAAATAAAAAATAATTAAAAACTATTGTCTTTTAATTAGCGACTTACATATCTATCGATATAATCGCCTCTTCTAAAGGCTGGGTATGTATCACAAATTATTTGTGATACTTCCTTTGAATACCCCTTAGGTAATCCTGAAGGAAATGAACTAACAAGACTATTAAAAATAATTTTAACAGCCTTGTTAAATTCTTTTTTTTCTTCTAGATTACCTGTTGGGATGGTAGGAATTACCCAGTCCTTTAGAAGGTTTTCATGTTTACGGTTGAGATCTTTATAATTAATTAAATTTTCAATTTTTTTAAAAAAAAAAGATTTTAAGATCTTTTTATGGTCTAAATTTTGACTTTTAAAAAAATCAATATTTATATTGTTTTCTATATAAAAGAAATTACATAATTCATTTAACAATTTTAATATGATGTACTAAAATTACCTTTAAAAAATTCCAATAAATTTGACGAGTTATTATCTCTTAAAAAAATTTTCAGCTCCTCGTCTGAATTCATTTTTAAAACTAATGTAAATTCTAATTAATTGAAAAAAGTGACCAATATGGTCTCCACTATTGTTTAACTATTCGGTAATGGTTTAAGTAACGACTTAAGTTATTGCTCATGAGTAACAAAGTTTTGTTTTCATTTTATTATTATGCCATTGCTAAAGTGAGAATCTGTGAAATTTAAAAGAAAAACTTTTGTAAAAAGAAATTTGAAAAAAATTGTTTTACATCTACATTAATTGTTTTACATGTACATCTATTGTTTGACTTTTTACGTATTAAAGCAGTTATGTTCGTCTTTTTTAGGTTTGTGTTTTTTAGGTGGTGTGTATCTCGGTTTTGTTCTTTTTGAATCTTGCCAATTTGGCATCGGCGTCTTTGGCCATACTGATGATGTCGTTGGATTCGATGATGGACAATCCGATGGATTCAGGGATGTTATCAAAGAATATTTTTTTTAATAGAGAAATGTTGGTGTTGTCGCCAAGTAAGTCAATAATTCTTTTAATGAACTGCACCATCGATTCCTTATGATTTCTTTTGGATGTAAATTAGGCTGTGACTGGTCTTATTGTCGATAAGTGTTTTTTTGACTTTTTCATATTGTTTTCGTTATTGCCTTGTAGGATGTTGGAGACTAATTTTGTTGATTGCCGATCTAATAGCGGTGCTAGGTTCATGATTTTGTCATGATCTGAACATTTTTGAATATTGAAAGAAAGTTCGAATTTTAGAAACCATGTTGTTGGATCATGGATGTAGAAATGGTCCATTTGTGCGAGAAAAAGTGATGGTGTTGAGGATGTTGTAGGTCTCTCAATTTTAACCCAACTGGATTGTGGCAGAATTTTGCTTCCTTGCCATATTTGGCGTGTGCATAGCACAGGCCATTTGCATTGACTTTTCTAAGCGCTTTGCGCTTAATTGATTTCCGGTCCTTTGAGGACTTGTCCCATCCTTGGTATTTAGCCTTCTTGAGGCTCAATACTGATCTGTGGATGGCATTCATCTGTTCCTGGATTGCATCCAAGCCAGTAACCGCCTTATCACTTTGGTGATAGGTTCGGGGCATCTGCTGACCCGATCTTTTAGTTCGGCGCAAAAATCTTTTGGATTTTTGTCCAAGTCAATGCTGCTCCTGATGTGCTCAGGAACATCAACAAGTGTGACTAGCTTGGCTAGTCCAAGGTATGTAGTCGCCTCAAATGTGCTCCTACATCTTTCCAGGAAGACATCGTAGTTTTCCTCGGGTCTGCGACGGAGGTTCTTGATTTGTTCCCATTTGGTCGGCTTTTCGGGCTCCATCAATTTTTTCTTAATTTGAGCATATTTGAGTTTTTGCTCGATATAGATGTTAATTTCCGATGTAGTTTCGGCGTCTACGAATTCTACTAGCTTGGCTAGTTTGTTCTTTTCTTTATTTATTGAAAAAGACAATTAGTTTTATTATAACTTTGATGTTTACCTACATTTGAATTTTTTTCATCTCTTAAAAAATCATATTTATCACAAATTAGTTTTGTGATTTCTTTTGAAAATTTTTTTGGAAGTTTAGTTGGAAACCATGTTTCAAGGTTTGAAAAAATAATTTGAGTCGATTTAATAAATAATTTTTTTTTAGATGTTAAATCATTTTTTAAAATAGGCATTTGCCATATTTTTAAAAAATTAAAAAAATTTATATTTTCATTTTTTTTTAAATTTTAAAACTTTATAAAAAGATTTAAAAATTTGTTCTCTGCTTTTGTTATCTAGTAAATCATTTACATTAAAATTAAATACTAAAACAAAATTATTAATTTATTAATTAAATAAAATTGGTCAGTAGTGATAATATCGGGGACACCAAAGTGTAGCACCCAATGATACAAGAATGCTTCCACTACTTCTTCAGCAGTTTGCCATTTTAAGAGATAAGATAATTATGACCTTTTGATTGGGTAGGCATTTTTACAATGTCCATGTGAACATGAGTACACCTCTCTGAAGGGATCGCTATGTGTGCAAGCGGTAACTTAGTGTGCTGTTGTATTTTCGCGTTTTGACAGCCAATACAAACCTTGACCCATCTTAGTATGTCCTTGACCATTTCCGGCCAATAGAACCTAGCTTTTAACATTCTAACTGATGCTTTACCACCGGGATGCGTAGTGTTGTGAATCTCATCGAACACCTCTCTTCGCATAACTACCGGGACACATGGTCTTGGGGAATCTCCATCGATATTGACTATCAATTCAAGCGTCTCATTCCCATACCTATACGGTCTAATTGCAAATACCGGATTAACGTCTAACATTTCCGTCAGATTTTGGTCGGCTTGCTGTAGCTCAACCATCCTTCTATAATCTATAGAAGTATAAAAACTTATCGCGTTAACTACTGGTCTCGACAATGCATCGACCACTACATTATCTTTGCCACTGATGTGCTGTAAGTCTTTAGTGAAAGACAATATAAATTGCAACTGTCTAAGCTCTCTGCCTAGGTGATTACTGGAACTGTTTGATGCCGCTGCAACTAGTGGTTTGTGATCGGTAAAGATTGTAAAATCTCTACCTTCCAAATAGTGTCTGAAATGTTTAATATTCTTCGCTACTAATCTTATATCCTAAGAATTCAACTTCCTGCTTTCTAAACTCACTCTTTTTCATATTGACAATAATACCATGTTGATCAAGTAACTCAAAGATTTGTTTAAGCTTACTTTCATGGTTTTCTCTATCTGAGAAAATCAATATGTCGTCAATATAGGCAAACACATTGTCTATACCTTTTAAAATATGGTCCAGAAATCTTTGGAACGTCCGAGCTGCAGTCTTGAGTTCGAACGGCATACGTAAAAATTCGTATGACCCAAATGGTGTAGTGATCCCAGTTTTAGGAATATCAGTCTCATTTACTAGGATCTGATAATAAGCCCGCTCTAAATCTACTCTAGAAAAACAATTAATTTTTGGTAAACGGGTGGACCATGAGTAACAATGTAATGTTAAACCTCATGTTTGACTTTCGTCGTCCACTGATCAGACTTACTATTAAATTTATTAGTGTCAAATACCTCCGTCGGAGATTCTGCACACGTCACCCTGTTCACCAGTCTTCTCTCCTTAAGATCTGGTAAAATATGGAAATTGGCTAAAAAGTCACTTCCTATGACTGAGTTGTCCGATTCATATACATGGAATTCCCATGTATAAATGGTACTAGTACCTAAATCTACACTAAGGCTAATCTTGCCTCTAGTTTCAATCTGATGTTTAGAAGCGGAATAACAAAAATCTACCGGTTTTGCATTTTTAAACTGAGGGAATTTACTAACTGATACTGCACTGATGGACGCACCTGTGTCTACCACAAAACCAATTTTGTTAATTGGGTCGCTAATCACTAACACATTACTATCTTGCGCACTGATCACATTCACTTCAGGGGTTAAAGTCGCGTTTGCGTTAAAACTCAGTTCACCTACCTTAGCCTTTTTACTGTGGAATTGGCACTTTTCGGGGTTGTTGCAAGAGTATGCCATGTTGCCAAATTTGAAGTGCGAGTAGCACAACCCTTCATTATTCAGTTTATTATCCGGCTTTCTCTTTCGGCTTTGTCTCTTTTTGGCTTTGTCTCTTTTCGGCTTTAGGTGGCCAGGGATTAAAAGTGGGTTTCTGACTGGCTTTGCTGTCTAATATCAGTCTCTTGATGTTTTCTAATTCTGAACGAACCGATTCTTGTTCTTGGTGGTTTTTCTTGTGCCATTTCGCCCTACTTCTTGTTTTCTCCAAGTTGTTTCGCTTCTACCCTGTTTATAGGTTTTAAGCCTTTATATTGTGTTGTGTTGTTGCTTGCAATACAGTTCTCTGTTCCCACTTTTTGGTTGTTGCTGACCAACTGTGAACACTTCGGTGATAGACTTTTCTGTTCCAAGGTCATCTAGATAGTCTGTGCCACTTTTCTACGTTTGGCTTCGGTCTTAGTTCTTGTAACCTCCCTGTCTGTTAGTTGCACAGAGTCTTTCCATGCTAGTACGGCAAATGTTAGTTTAGAGCCGTTTCGTCCGGTCACCGACTCCGAAATCAGCTCTGTGCTGGGGAATCTTACAAGAAATAAGGCCCCTGGACACGATGGTGTTGATGGGGGATTTCTTAAAGATGTTTTAAATCTAAACGACCATCCCTATTTCTTGGCAAGATTGTTCAACAGATGTTTTGAACTTGCTTACTTCCCGATGGTCTGGAAGGTTGGTATTCTCAGACTGGTTCCCAAGACTTCTGGGATTGGTCTCCGGGCATTCCGCCCTATTGTTCTTCTTCCCGGTTTAGGCAAGATGTTAGAGCGCTTGGCCATCAACAGGGTCTGGGGACTTTCACCGCGTCTTGAGTCGTTGATGTGTTCCCAGTTTGGATTTATGCCAGGAAAGAGCACTTCGATGGCTCTAAAGTCTCTTCTGGATTTTGCCGGTGGCCAGTTCTCTGGTGGACACAAGGTTCTCTTGCTGTCTTTGGACATTAAGGGTGCCTTTGACAACCTGTCCTACTCTGGTGTCGGTTGCGGTTGGACCCTGATGATGGATGGTGTGGAGATGGACTTTGACACCGAAAGACTTGGCGACAAATGCTCGCCGTATCAGGCAGAACTGAGGGCCATTTCGTTGGGCAGCCTTGGTGGGTGCGCCTTCCTGGATGGTCTGTTGGAACGGCGACCGGTTCAATTTGATGATGTCCGGATAGTTACCGACTGTCTCTCCGCAAAAGAACCGCAAGAACCGTGTCTCTGTCATGGACAAAGGCACACGTTGGCAAAATTGGCTTCAAGTGAGCCCGCGGCATCGGCATTGGTGGTCTGTGCTCCGTATTCACATCAAGACGCTGATGTGGATGGATGGTGATGGAAGTGCCCTGAGACGTTTCAGGCCAAAATCGTCGGTTGTGTCTGGTTCGCTCCTCTACGATAGATCGGGACAGTTTTTGCATCGTTGTCTCTCCTGGCGAGACCTTCAGTCAACGGGAACTGATAGACGTGTGTCGACCCTGGCAGTTTTATTTTTACATTTTTTATATTTAATACTTGTTAATACTGTATGTTATTAGAATTTGGTTTTTTAATACTGTGATGGGTAATACTGATATGTAATTATGCCATGACCCAAACCTGTGCCATTTATCGCCATTTATGGACCCAAGAGACTTGGAGGTCTGTGTTTCCTTCTCCGATTTTGCGAGACGGGCGCTGTCATTATTACAACTTGTTCACCCCGGCAATTAAATCACGCAGGAATTGACCAACGTTTTTTAATACTGATTGTGTTAATACTGCTATGTAAATACTGATATTGTTTTAATACTGTAGATTTGTATCACCACCAATACTGTTGGTTTGTTTTGTTCTGTTTTATTTTATTTATTGTTTATTGTTAATACTATTAACACTTCTTTTAATAAACAAAACAAACAAACAACCTGTCCTGGGACAAGGCAATCAACTCACTTCGGGACACGGATGTTGATGATGTGACGCTGTCTGTCTTTTTTGACAAGCTTTTTTGTAAGCTTTTTTGACGATTGACCCACATCTCAGATGAATCGGCGTCAAACTCAGTGGGGGCTGTCCGCAGGGTGGCTGTGCAAGTCCCTCGATTTGGATCCTAGCCCTCAGGGATCTTCTGGCTGAATTGGCTGAGATTCCAAATGTGATTTGCGCGTTCTCTCCTTTGAATCTTACAAGTATTTACCATTCTCAAATGGTGCAGGGGTGACTATTTCTTCGGCCAAGTCGTCCTTCATGATCCTCGGGGACTGTTCGATTGTTTCTCTTCTTCTCGGCGATGACATGATATCGTGTGACATCTTTATGCAGCTGATGTATGGGCCCCGAGACCCAGAGTAAACTTCAGAGTTTGGAATGATCTGCATGCACTCCAGAGAAGATGCATGATCTGGATCTGCTCGTCATACAGGACAGTTTCGTACCGTAAATTGTTCCAGCTCACTGGTCTTCTCCCCCTTAAAGAGGTTTCCTTGATCAGGGGCAAGCTACTTGTCACTAAGATGTCAGGCCACTTTTCTTTTTCTGAACAGCAGACTGAAGTTAAGGTGACCGGATGGTTCGTGGATCTTCTTCGGAGACTGGGGTTGGCGCTGGATGGTCCTTGCGTTTGGATGATCGCTGTTCTGCATATTAGGCGGAATTGTGCGCCTTTGCTTCCGGATGCTGGGGCCTAAAGAACTTTCTCCTGGGCTCGAACGCTCGGTTGTTGATTGACCGTCGCGATGGTTTTACTGTTCGGGTGGTCACAGACAGCCTCTCTGCCAAACTGGTACTGCTGGACCTGTCCTCCAGTGATCCGCAAGTCTTAAAGGTCAGGATGGCTGTCAGTTGTCGTTGATTCTCCGTAAAAGGTAAGTTTAAGGGTAAACCCCGCAAACTATCCAAGAACCGTCTTTTTTGATTTTCATGAGCAGAGGGGATGCCCATAAGGATTTCGATGGCCTGATGATGCCGTTTTGTTCCATCTCTGCAAAGATGCTTTTGGCTATGGTGAACTTTTGAGTGTCCAATCTTCTAGGTCTCTGGAAAACAAGAGGGCTCGTGGTTTTGATGTGATGTCGTACGTCGTGATTCAAGAAGGTGTAATCCTGTTGTGAAATGTATCTCTGTATTTTGAAGAGTTCAGGTGATGTGGAGGGGTTTGAGACTGCGTTCAGTGGTATTATTGTCTTGTTGATAATGTCCGGTATCAGTTAGTGGTGATTTAAAACTCCACTCCGATTATGGGGGTGTGGAGGGATGAAATTAAGAAAGACCATGTGCAGGCTAGCTCGTTGTTGATTCTAATTGTTAATTCTTTACTACCAAAGATTTGGATGGGACGTTCATCAGCCACGAAAACGTTCGCTACGGGGTGAGCATTGGAAAGTTCTGATGTGTGTGTGATTGGAATTAAACTGACATTTGTGCCTTTTCAATTAGAAATTCCAATCCAGTGTTGGGGTCTGACACGTGGAGTTTGTTTTCGTGTCCATAGGATTTGATAAAGTAAATGTTAATAGGGGATGTAGGAGCAGGAAAGGAAATGCAGCTTTGAGGTTTTTTTAAGTGATATTACCTTTTTGTTGAAGGTGCAGGTGTTGTTATCTGCGCACTTTAAACAGATGTTTTTTGCGATTGCTTTCTTCTTTATTCTTTATTTAAATTTTTTTTTTATTGAATTTTGTATTTTATATTTTTTTTGAAATTAATAAAAATTGTTAAAAATTATTAAAAACTAGTAAAGATTAATAAAGATTAATAAAGATTAATAAAGATTAATAAAGATTAATAAAGATTAATAAAGATTAATAAAGATTTATAAAGATTAATAAAGACTAATTATAACACGTGTTTTTTAATTAATCTAATCTAAAATTAAAAAGGAGATTTTCGACCATTGTAGTTATGGGCGTGACTAAAAAGGGTAAAAAATATTTATGGGTGGAGCAAGAGAGTATGGTCTATTTATACAGAATTTTCTGTGTAAAATACCACTAAAATGAATCGTGCTAAAAACCTGGTTTTGTGACAGAAAGTTAGCTTAGAGCTGTTCCTTTAAAAAAAAATTTTTTTGTCTTCATTTCGACCAAGGTGTTCTTTATTGTGATATACCTGTTTTGGTTATTGTTATCGAGTAGAATGTCGATTATCTTTTACTATAACACGTGTTATAATTAATCTTTATTAATCTTTATTAATCTTTAATAATTTTTACTAGTTTTTAATAATTTTATGAAAAAAATGATTTTTATTTAAAAAAAATATTTACAAAAATAAAAAAATGAAAAAGGAAATGTTAAGTCTCTTGATCTAGGTTCACCTCCAGTTGTGACCAACCGACTACCACTATTTGGTGACATTAGGATTGAGAGAAACTTTCTTCCTTCTTGTTCTAGCAAATTTTGCCAAAACTTTTTTGGTCGAAAGTTTCTAAATATAAAAAATAATATTGGTAAGTATGCAAAATAAAAAAAAGTTAATAGAATTAAACTTTGTTACCTCTCCTCCTCTATCACCAACTCTTAGAACTGGGTATCTTTCCACAATTCTAGCAGCAATCAGGCTAGTCACGTTTCAAGGTACCTTGTAAAAACTTATACAGCCTTGCATCCTCCATTATCTATTGTTAAATTTAATTAATATATTTCAATTATTAATATCTACTTACTTTTCTTAATATTTTCTTAAATTTTTTATTGTAAATTTTTAATTTTAGTTCTATTTGAATTTGAGTTTAAATAAAGAATAAAGAAAAAAAGAATTTTACAATTAAAAGTGATTTCGAACATTTTTTTCAACCAATTAAAATCTATTAAACTTTTACATTTACCTAATTCTAGTAGTTGTAAATAAATTTGTTTTTCATATTTATTGTTATCTTAGTGTAATTTAATGTTTAATACATTATTATGGCATAGTTTAATGTTGCTCATTAGCGATGGATTCTTCGGTTGATGGAATAGAAATTGTGGGGTTCATATTGATGAAAGATAAATCACAAGTCTGGGTAGAAAACAGATTAAAAATTTCGAAGGAAGTTTCAGATTAAAAGAATTTGCTAGTTGTTTCTCTTGGTTCAACTTTTTTCTCATAAGTCAGACATAACTATACTATCCCTAATGCTAATTAGGCCAAAAGGTCAAGTGTATAAGAATACATTGGTTAAAAAATAAATATTCGTACTTGAAAGTCATCTGGCTATTTTTCTTTAGATTTCATCTTAGTCTGAACTCACACATACAAAGTCATAGTTTATTACCCTAAAGTCAGAATTCTCAGTCTAATGTTAGCTCAGGTTTGTATGCCAGACTTTACGCATAAATCTCTTAGACTATTCTTTACACTTTATTGAGTCAATAATACCAGCTAATTACACTTCAGCGTTGTCAATACCTCTCCTAAGATCACTAAGAACAGGCGCCATTTAACTCATTGTTAGAACCTCCAAAGAGGCCATTATATAGCATTCTATGTTACTATTTAGCCATATACTTTAACATTTAAGATTCGGTTACATAAATCACAAACCTCACGATCACTTTAAAACCATCCATCGTCCGTGTTTTTATTTTCTAAATTGAGTAGTAGAATAAAAAAACTACCACACATTCAAAATTAACTAGTGTTTATTTATGATAATACAAATTAAGCAATTTAATTATTTAATTCTATAATAATATTTGTTTTAAATTCAATAAACTATAATTAATTATCTAGTAATGTGAGCTAACGAATAGTCACAAAAGTCAAATGAATCCGTCTAATTTAGTAACATGATCTTTGTTTGTAAATTGTAAACAATTTATGTTTGTAAAATCTTGTAAAATAAAATAAGTTCACTTTAAAACCATCCATCGTCCGTGTTTTTATTTTCTAAATTCAGCAGTAGAATAAAAAATCTACACATTATAAATTAACAATGTTTTCAATAACCTGTTGCTTCTTAGTTATTTATCGCTATTCTGTTCTTTTAGATCATTTAAAGAAAAATCATTTTATAAGAAATCATATGAAATCAACTTGTGTTTTTGAAAATTGTCCACTAAGTGAAAAAGTTTTTGATTCTTACAAGTCATATCTTTCGCATCACTTATATAAGTATCATAGAAGATAATATTTAAGTTTAAAAGAAAATGATAAACTATATAATTATAATTATCTTTATTATGAAGGTTTAGTAGGTAGATTGAATGAAGAAGAAATTTTAAATTTAGATTTGGGTTATAGATCGCAATCACTAAATCCTAATCAAGTTTCCGATCATATAGAAATGGAAAGTAATATTAATGTAGAAGATACAAATATGGAATTTGAATTGCAAGATGAAAATTTAAATGAAGATTCAGATGATGACGCACAAGATGATTACGAAGTGGATTATTTAGAAATGAATGATGAAATTAATTTTGTTTCAGAAAATTTACAATTAATTGAAGATCCTGAAGAAAAAGAAGTTTACAATTTTTGTAAAGATTTAAGCGAACTTAAACTAAAAATCAAAATAACCGAATCAGCTTTTAAAGAAGTTACAACTTTTATGGCTGAAAAAATGTATAAAATAGTTTTAAACTCGATAAAAAATCCTTCTTTTTTTCCTAATAAAGGAAAAGATTTAAATGAAAAAATTATAAAAATTTGTAAATCAAGTTATTTAAGAAGAAAATATCTTAAAGAATTCACAAATAGTCCTGATTTTGAAAAAGTGAATAAAACAACAAGAAATAAAGTAAGTTAATCGTTTTTAATTAAGTAATTTTATTTATTAATTTTTTGTTTTTTAGTTAGGAGAAATGTCTACTCTCAAATTTTGCTATTATCCGATCGAAAAATTGATAAAAAGATTTTTATCAAATAACCAAATAATGGAGTTAATTAAAAAAGATGAAAATTATACATTTGAAAATAATGATTTATTGGAGTTTTATAAAGATGGAGATAAATATAAACAACAAATTAATTCTACAACTTATTACAATTTAAGGATGGAACTTTATGTGGATGACTTTACAGTTACAGATTCAATATCACCAAGTTCATCAAAATTGAAAAGCTGTGGAATCTATTTTTCATTAAATAACTTACCATATCATCTACAATCTAAAAGAATGGATTTATTTGTTTTGATGTTTGTCAGAAGAACAATGGTGAATGAATTTGGATTTAAAGAAATTTTAAGCGATTTTATATGTTTCAATTTAGTAGAGGTATAGATTTAGGATTTTCTAAGCCTGTAAGATTATATATCACCAATGTAATAGGCGATAACTTGGCTCTTAATGAATTGGCAGGCATAACTGTTCTATTCATTATAGCCAACTACAAGAAAATCCCAATTCTATATCTGAACCTAGAAATTTAGATGAAAGTTGTTTTAAAGAGCTTTGTGGGGACAGTAAAATTTTTGCTCCAGATATTTTTCATGATTTAAATGAAGGGGTCATTTCTAAAATCATGGTCCCATTAATTAAAAAATTTTATAAACAAAATGAAATGAATATTTTAAACGATTATTTTACTGTCTTCACAAAGCTCTTTAAAACAACTTTCATCTAAATTTCTAGGTTCAGATATAGAATTGGGATTTTCTTGTAGTTGGCTATAATGAATAGAACAATATCTACAAGCGTCACTTCTAAAACATGTAGTTATGCCTGCCAATTCATTAAGAGCCAAGTTATCGCCTATTACATTGGTGCTATATAACTTTACAGGCTTAGAAAATCCTAAATCTATACCTCTACTAAATTGAAACATTTTTTCGATAAAATCGCTTAAAATTTCTTTAAAACCAAATTCATTCACCATTGTTCTTTTGACAAAACGAATAAATCCATTCTTTTAGATTGTAGATGATATGGTAAATTATTTAATGAAAAATAGACTCCACAGCTTTTCAATTTTGATGAACTTGGTGATATTGAATCTGTAACTGTAAAGTCATCCACATAAAGTTCCATCCTTAAATTGTAATAAGTTGTAGAATTAATTTGTTGTTTATATTTATCTCCATCTTTATAAAAATCCAATAAATCATTATTTTCAGATGTATAATTTTCATCTTTTTTAATTAACTCCATTATTTGATCATTTGATAAAAATCTTTTTATCAATTTTTCGATCGGATAATAGCAAAATTTGAGAGTAGACATTTCTCCTAACTAAAAAACAAAAAATTAATAAATAAAATTACTTAATTAAAAATTAAGATTCTTTAAGATATTTTCTTCTTTAATAACTTGATTTACAAATTTTTACAATTTTTTCATTTAAATCTTTTCCTTCATTAGGAAAAGAAGAAGGATTTTTTATTGAGTTTAAAACTATTTTATACATTTTTTCAGCCATAAAAGTTGTAACTTCTTTAAAAGCTGATTCGGTTATTTTGATTTTTAGTTTAAGTTCGTTTAAATCTTTACAAAAATTGTAAACTTCTTTTTCTTCAGGATCTTCAATTAATTGTAAATTTTCTAAAACAAAATTAATTTCATCATTCATTTCTAAATAATCCACTTCGTAATCATCTTGTGCGTCATCATCTGAATTTTCATTTAAATTTTCATCTTGCAATTCAAATTCCATATTTGTATCTTTTACATTAATGTTACTTTCCATTTCTACATGATCGAAAACTTGAATAGGATTTAGTGATTGAGATGTATAACCTAAATCTAAATTTAAAATTTCTTCTTCATTTAATCTATTTCTAAAACCACTATAATTAAAATAATTATATTCGAATAATTTATCATTTTCTTTTAAATTTAAATACTCCTTTCTATGAATCTTATAAAAATGATTTGCTAAATATGATTTTAAAGAATCAAAAGCTTTTTCATTTGCTTTACAATTCTCCATAAAACAAGTTGATTTTAAATCTTTTCTTATAAAATGATTTTTCTTTAAATGATCTAAAAGAACAGAATAGCGATAAATAACTAAGAAGCAACAGGTTATTGAAAACATTGTTAATTTATAATGTGTAGATTTCTTATTCTACTACTGAATTTAGAAAATAAAAACACGGACGATGGATGGTTTTAAAGTGAACTTATTTTATTTTACAAGATTTTACAAACATAAATTGTTTACAATTTACAAACAAAGATCATGTTACTAAATTAGACGGATTCATTTGACTTTTGTGACTATTCGTTAGCTCACATTACTAGATAATTAATTATAGTTTATTGAATTTAAAACTAATTAAAAATTGCAAATAAAAATAGAGGACCCAATTTTATTTAAAAAACTCTATGATTTAGATTTATTATTTTTATATAAGATTTGTATGGGTAAGCACGAAGTTCGAAATGTACATTTTCTAGTTATTTTTTTTTAGAAAAAAACATCACTTATGACAAAATAAAAAATTTTAGTTATAATGAGGCTATGAAATTATTAAATCAAGCCAACAGTATAATAAAAAATGAGCTATTTTCAAATAGAAAATTCATTAAATCAAGGTCAGGACAATGAATTTGAAGAAAATTCTTCAATATTCATTGAAAAGTTTGGAAAAAAAATATGGTAGTAAACTACCTAAAAATATTAGTGGAATAATATCAGCCATGGTGGTAGAAAAATATCCAGTTTTAAAATCGGATGATGATCTAGGAGAAGTAGTAAATTAATTAGTTAATTTTAAAACTTTTTATTAATATTATTTTTTTACTTTTAGAAACTTTTGAGAAAAAAAATCCTACAAAAATTTGTTTTAGAAGAAAACAAAGAAGCATAAAAATGAATAAAAATAGCGATCTAACTCAACTTCCATGTGATGAATGGGTTTAGATTTTTTTTTTTTTTAATTTTTAACGACAATGGGTGTTTAGCGACACCACGGCTATTCATACACAACATCTTGTGTGAATAGATCCGTTGATGGTAATCATGGCATTACATCGCCTGGACTTAGCCATTACCTCACTTAGGTAATGTGACTAACCCTTTACGTCACTGGACGAAAGTTGTTCCAGAACACATTGGAACATACTTTCGTCATCAGAAAATGGAACTTTCTGATCCGGACACTTGGGTCAAGGAAAACAATTATTCCATTTTCTTTTTCAGTATCAATTGTGTCTCCACAGAGAGTAATTGTATTAATATAAAGAATAAAATTATTTTTCAAAAACCCAATAACTTTATCGTGTAGTTTAAATTTATTAACTAAGAAGTCGCTACAGGTGTCGCCGCACACGCCACCTGTAGGACTGGAAAGGTTAACATAAAATAAAAAAGACAAGTGTTGTTTGTTTGAAAGTATTTTATTATAAGATCGTACAAAATAAGAATCGTGTCTGTTCGGACAGAGAAGGATCAACTGAAGTTCACTTGATAGGAAAAGTTCCTTTTTCTTATCCGAGTGTCAGGATACGGAAATTCCATTGTTGTGGGCGAAAGTATGTTCCAATATGTTCTGGAACAACTTTCGTCCATGTGATGCAATCACCTTAGGCAGATGCCTGAGTTGGAAGGTGGACAGTCCGGGCGGTGTTGTGCCATGGTTACGACATACAACTTATTCACGCAATATGTTTTGTGCGAATAGCCGTGGAGTTGCTACACACCTATTAGCGACACATGTGTCGCCATTATATATAAATTTGAAATCCAGAATAAATGGGATGATATCGATGAAGATTTAAAAATCCCAAAATTAGTGAAGTACTTAGACGTAAAAACTTCACAAGTGGTGGCCACACTTAGAGAACGTGGTCTTAATTACGACCAAATTAAGAAAGAGTTGTCGAAGCCAAATCAGTCCATCACTTGGGAGGAAATCACCCAATTTCGCCATAGACCTGGCGAGAATTTCATAGAATTCTATGAAAGGACTAAATTGCTGGTGGAGCGAGCCAGAGCTATCGGTTGGCACAAGCTGATCGTAATGGTCAACATTCCAGTTAACCTCAGAGGGTCAATTGATGTGTCAAAGGGGGTGGAAGACCTTTGTTTAGGTTTATAACTGTTATAATTCCGAACAGTGTAAATTCGATAAGAGCCGGAATAAAGTAAGTCGTTTTGATATTTCTATTACGAGCGTTATTGAAAGAGTGAGGATAATAGACAGGAATGATGAGAAATTGCTAGTAATCAAAGATCCGATCAATGAGTTAGATTTTATTATAGATACAGGTGCCTCTATAAGTGCAGTACCCGTTAATAGGTTTCCTGGGTTTAAAGACAGAGAACAAACAGATCATTGCCTTTCAGCCTCTAGTCATCAGATTAAGATTAGAGGAAAGAAAAATTTACAGGTAGATTTAGGAAATGGTACTATTTACACATGGGAATTCATGATATATGATTCCGACTGCCCGTTCATCGGAAGTGACTTTTTAGCCAATTTCCACTTGTTGCCGGACCTTAAAGAGAGGAGGCTGGTAAAAATGGTGACCTGTGTAGAATCTCCTATGGAGGTATTTACACCGAGAATGTGTGATGGTAATAAGTCTGATCGATGGATCGCGAAAGTAAAACATGATGTCAGACATCATATTGTTACTCACGGTCCGCCTATGTATCAGAGAGCTAGGAGACTCGATACAGCCAAATTGGAAATCGCTAAACAAATGTTTAGAGAAATGGTAGATCAGAACATTGTTAGACCTTCCAACTCACAATGGGGAGCTCCATTGTGGCGGCTTTGCGGCGATTATCGCAGATTGAATAGTGTCACTCAAGATGATAAATATTCAATGCCCCACATACACGATTGTAATGCCCAAATTATTAGCAGCTACACTTTTTCTAGACTAGACTTAGAAGGGCATATTATCAAATACCGGTATTCAATGACGATATACCGAAAACTGCAATCGTTACACCCTTCGGTTCGTATGAATTCCTACGAATGCCTTTCGGACTCAAAACGGCAGCTCCTAGATCAAATTTTGAAAGGGGTAAAAAATGTATTTGCCTACATAGACGATATATTGATATTCTCTGATGAAAAAGAACATGACGCAAAACTTAAGGAAGTAATTGAATTTTTGGATAGAAATGACGTATTTATTAATAAAACCAAAAGCGAATTTAACAAAAAAGAAGTAGAGTTTTTAGGGTACAAAATCAATAGTGAGGGTATTAGTCCCTTATTATAGAAAGTCAAAGATATTCGAGAATTTCAAAGGCAATTAAGATGATTTTTAGGGATAGTAAATTTTCACTGAATCTAATTACAGCACTTTCGGCAAAGAATTATTAGCTGTTTATAAGGCGATCAAACATTTCCAGCATTATTTAGAAGATAGAGAATTCTCTATATTTACTGATCATAAGCCTTTAGTTGCGGCTGCTACCAATAATTCAAATTAGTAGATGGGTCAAACAGTGTGTTAATTGCCAAATGGCTAAAGTTCAGAAACACACGCGATTACCACTAGCTCATATACCTGTTCCTCACGAAAGATTTACACATATCCATAAGGATATCACTCGAATGCCATATAATTATTTTCTCACTATTATCGATAGAACCACCAGATTTGTAGCAGCAGCCCCACTTAGATGGCAATCAGAACGGCGCAAATGTTGGACCGATTAGTCGAACAAAAATTGGAATATCAGCAAATTAAAGAAAAATTGTCGGAACCAGTCCTCCTAACAACCTGGGAACAGGTTAAAAATCTCCATCGCCGAACGGATGAAACTGTCGAAGAATTCTTCGATAGAACGAAAAACTTCTTGGAGGTTGTGACATACACAGGTTTAGCCAAGCTAATCATCATGGCCGAAGCTCCGGAACATGTCTAGAGCAATTTAGATTTGAGCAAAGATCCAAAAGATTTTTGCCAAGATCTAAACAACCGAATCAGTAAATGTTCCGGCAGTCACAGCTCTTCCCTTCAGCACGGTGCTGAGGAGAAAACGGGATTAGGGGCAATCCGAGAGGAAATGGCAGCAATGCACAAAATGATAATTGGTCTCAAAAAGTCCAATTATCGTGCATGGCCATACCCCAATCCTAGTGGATCCAACAGATCCACTATTCATAAAAAGGTCGCGAAACGAAAAGCGACTAGGAAGTTGAACAAAGAGGGAATATGCAAAAGCACAATTGGCCTAAAGGCCGACGATCCAACGCCCGACTGATTTGAAACCAGTCTCAGGACGCCAATCTTCCAACAGCGCGGGAAGCAAGCGAGCTCGAAACACCTGTTGAAGACCGCAGCCAGGAAAGATGGGCATTCCATAAAAATGTCTCTGACTAAAGCTCCTGTGAGACCATCGTGGCCAGGAGCCTTGCCCAAAGCGAGACCACCAAGGATAGAAATTATTTCCTCTTCGGATACTTGGGGGAAGTGACTATCACGAGGCAGGGAATCCATAGAGCCCCGAGGCTCAACGGACTCAAGAATTGCACTGGGGACCAGTGAGGCAAATGGAAACATATCGGCCAAAATCCTGCTATCATAGTGGTGGTCATATTTGACCGGCAAGGGAGTAGAAGACGCGTCCAGAACCGCCCTGGCAAACCTGTCTCTGGCTCTAGTTTTTCTGACCAGAGTCCAAATAGACCTGGTGGACTGATCCTCCAAAATGGACATCCACGAAGCCTCTCTTTTGTCTTTAGCTCTTTGATGTAAAGTTTTCTTAAGGACCTGTATTCCATTCTAAGAGGCCCATTCTCCTTGTTAGACACAAGGCTTCTTCTAAGACGCCTAAGTCTACCACGAGTCACACGAAGGCTGTCGTCAAACCAGCCAGACGACTCAGTCGAAGAGATTCCTCCTTCCGATTCGACCAGAAGGTTTGTGGCCAAATAATTCGCCAGATGAGCTGCAAAAACTTCAAGCTGATCCGGGCATGTAACATCGTCCAGCAGCTCTGAGCCATTCATTAATGTTTCGTGAATAACACTCGAGTCGTTCGTGATCTTCCAGTTTCTATATTTATGAGTGGAGGGAAAAGGGGAGCGTCTCCCACGAGCAGAAGTCCTGGCATCCAAAGAAAAAGTGATGAACCTATGATCACTAAGTGACTCCAAATCCTCCCTGACCCTCCACTCGCTGACCGATGGAAATAATGATGAAGAAGCAAAGATGACGTCAATCCAGCTCTGAAGAAGTCTATTTTCCCTTATGGTGTAGAAGGTGGGTGGTGAGTGCACTTCATTGAGGATGACCCTCTCCTCGGTAGACAGAATATCCAGAAATGCATCGGAATGAGGCTGAGAAAGCCTATCTCCCCACGCAGGGTTCCTACAATTCAGATCACCGCCTGCCACAAAAGGCAGAGACGCGAGGGCAGATATCTTAGATTCAAAAATATCGGCGGACTGTCTCATACCTCCCTCAAAAAGGTAGGCACATGGCACGTAATAACTCACCAGTAGAGGTCCGATGCCCTGAGCTCTGACGCAGACAAAGTCTCTGTCACTGAGGTGAGAAATTAATTCAAAACGCAAATGTCTGTTAAAAACAACTATGGCGGCACGTGGGAGACTCGAGCCAGCAGCACCAAAGAAAACCGAGGCAGCGTCAAACGCGTGGTTACCCAATGAGTCTATATAAGGCTCCTGCACAAAGGCCACATCAAAACCTTCCTCAATTGCCAAAACAGAAAGCTGAAGCGAGGCGGCTCTGCACCAAGCAAAGTGGAATTCGAGAATTATGTCTAGGCATTTCTGTTCTTCCTCATACCGTCCAGACCCTGCATTAAAAACTTCCTAAAAATGGAACGTAAGCCCGAATTCGCCGAATGACCAGTGGCCGACTTACCCGCGTATTTACAGTTCAAGCAGGCCCTGGATTCCGCTTGGCCTTTATTAGGGCAATCACTCTTGCAGTGAGCACCAGCACAGATAAGACAGCAAGGGTCTTTGTTACACCTAGAGCTGTTTGCCCTATGGCCGAAACTACCGCAGTGGAAACACTGTTCCACATTGAAGAAAGGTCTAACTGAGCAAGTCCCCCAGCCCGTCTGGAGGACAGAGCAGTCCAAAAGCACCGCAACAGTGTCCGCACCTACACAACAGTAGATCTTTAGAACCCAGAAAGCGGAACGAGCATCCATCCAAACAAGGGAAGCGAGGGTTGGAGCCATTGAAGAAGGTGAGCGAGTTGAGCAGATCTGGAGAGTTGAGAAAAATCGGCAATCCACGAACAACGCACTTAGCCTTTGAACCAGGAATATCACTAGAAACCAGAAGGTCGTCCTTCAGAGCTAAAACGATGTCCTTTAGTTTTTCAGCACCCTCAGAGCTATCAGTGACAATACCCACACCACCCGAGAGGGTCTTGTAAAAGGATTTCACCGAGTAACCATCACGGGAAGGGCTTGTGAGGCCTGCTATCCGGTTGTACAAGTCCATATGCGACACATCTTTATCTTTAGAAGTTATTACCATTCATCTATGTAGATTTTTTCTCCTTTTATTTGTTTTGTTTTTACTGCAAGCTGCTATTAAGCATGATTTTCTTGGTTTTAGGTTTAGGTTATAGCATGATTTTCTTGTTGCTCTAGGAGAGTTTTTCTCTCCACTGTAATTTTTCAAATTACGGGGCTTCTAAACCCAATTTTGGGTGGCCCTTAAAAATAAAAATAAAAAAAAAAAAAAGAAGAAGGCCAAAGGATGAGGAAGCGGGGAGCCCAAGGGAGGTCTGTCCTGAACAATGTTGTTGACAACAAAATCCGCCACAAATTTCTTGAGTCTGCTGTTCTCAACGGCGAGAGTCGAAGAGTCCTTCGAGCAGGAAACTAGCCTCAGTTGACGGCTGAAAGCCATTAGAGCGTTCGCAGAGGCGAGCTTGAAGAGAGGAGATCTCAGAGTCCTTTTTCTTGACTTTAGTTAAAAGTGTCTCACATAGGTTGCAATCGGCCGAGGACGAGCTACCAGGAGGGCCGCTGATAATTTCATCGAATGAAATCATGGATCGAAGTTCACTGTTTCTCTCCTTAGAAGTCTCCAGTCTGTCCCGGAGTTCCTCAATCTCTTTGACCAAGTGGTCATTGGAGCAAGAAGGGGAGGAGGCCACACTCTCCAGCCTCTTTTCCAGCATGACCGCAGTCCTGAACAAATTGTCCACCAGGGCCTTAATCCAAATCTTGCATGGACCATAAAAGTTATTGCTAACTTTTAAGCAACTGTCCACCTTTGCAACCTCTCTCTTGAGAACAACGAGAGCTGGTTCATCAGTGTCCCAGGTCGAGTTCAGTGAGTCCACCTCAAAGATTCACTCACATCCATATGGATATTGCTCGAATGCCCACTCAATCAAGAGGATATAATTATGTTCTCACTGGATTTGCATTTTAGCTTTAAGATCTTCTACTATTTTATTTTTAATAACAAAATCCGTGGGTTAACTTGTAAGATCAAGTTTATAAGTAATTAACTAAAAGTGAAAGTTAGATTTCTTTATTTTTGAAGAAAAGACACTGTAAAGATCTCCTTAAGAGACTTCTCTCTTTATACACAATTTAAATACAATTAACAAAGAATATATATAAATGACAGTAACCACTCACAAAAGTGTAACAGTCATTCTCCGCGTAACGTCAAGACTCCGTCACTCGTTACAGCGGACAAAATTGTAAATGAGAGTCTCGACAGACCCCCCCACTTAAAGATCACTCCGTCCTCGGAGTATAAATCCGGCTGTTTGTAACATGAGCAGTGGATATAACGTGACCATCCTCATATTTGAGATACCGAGGAATACCCTTAATGTATGACACTTCAACTACCTGATATGGCCCAGTCCAATCGGGACGCTTACCAGTGACTCCCTTTCGTACCAAAATAAAATCTCCCTTAGCATAGGTGGTCATGGGTGTGCAATGTGCGGAATCATAGTTGTCCTTCATCTTATTCCTATACCTTGTAATTTGTTCAATAGTGTTAGGACTTTCACTGAGACTCTGCAAGTCAACACCAAAATCTGCATCACAGGGAAAAACAGGAGAGACACCATAGGCCTTGTAATAGGGTGTACAGCCAATGGCTCTGTTGTAAGATCGATTAATGCACTGATGTGCTAGAAACAGTCTGTTCTTCCAATTAGTGGGATAATCGGCGTAACTTGCCACAAATCGTTTAATCTCCTGAATACTACGTTCAGCAAGTCCATTGCCAGCAGGATGGTACGGCGTTGATCGGTGATGTTTAATTCCATTTTTCTTACACCAACGCTCGAAAACCTGAGACCTAAAGGCAGGGTTTGCAATATAAGATTTGCAATATTATCTACACAGTCAAGAGGATACAATTATCTTCTCACAATGACTGACCGCACTACCAGGTATACTGCGGTCGCCCCTCTCAAATGGCAAACAGCAGAAGAAGTGATCGAAGCATTTTTATACCACTGGGTACAACACTTTGGTGCACCAGAGGTGATCACCACAGATCAAGGAACCCAATTCGAATCCACCATTATGAAAGACATGATGGAATGGATGGGTTGCGTTCACAAAAGAACCACTCCTTATCACCCCCAGTCAAATGGTATGATCGAAAGATTCCATAGACAACTTAAGGCCGCTGTCTATGCATCAGAATCTAGCAATAATTGGTATATCAAAATGCCATTAATTATGCTTTCACTCAGATGCACTCACAAAGAGAGCATTAAAGGGACACCATCGCAGATGGCTATTGGGGCAAACCCCAGACTCCCAAATCAGCTGATCCCATTATCAGAAAGTACTCCAACTAGAGCAAACTCTGAGTACATGAGACAATTCTGCAATGCTATGAGGGACATTATGCCATCCAGTACATCATTCCATAATATACCACAAGTATATATACATCCTGATCTAAGGGACATTCCCTACGTTTTCGTCAGAAATGATTCTTTGGCACACAAAGGTATCAAATATTCAGGACCACATATGGTCTTGGAACGAAACGACAGGACATTTAGAATATCAATGGATGGTAAAGTGTTAAATGTCAATATTGAGAGACTAAAACCGGCATTCATCTCACTAAGTGATGATGAAAATTAATTATTTTTTGTTACTCTTAATCAAATGTCAATATATTTTTTCTTTGGCAAACCAAAGTTTTTTTAAAGATACTTGACAGAAGTTAAGAGAAGTTTTTTTAGAACAAGTTTGATTCGCAGCGAATCTCTTTAGTTTTTTTCTACTAATAGTAGTTTTTTTATTATCTTTCATTAGGGGGGGAAGTGATGTAGCGACGCAGTCGCTATCAACGACACCTAGCGGCAGCATCTACCGCTATATTATATAGTAATAGAAATTATTGTTTAAAATATTATCTTTTCGAATAAAAAGTACTCTTTAGAGTTATGTTGGCGGTCTTAGCCATCAGACTTAAAAACCAAACCAGTGTCTCAATTTATTTATTAACTAATCTTAATTAACCACAATGGTTAACTAAAAGTAAGTAAGGGCTAAAACCGCCACAAACTTGTAGTGCCGTCCATCTGGCACCACGCCATCTAGCGCCACAACATCGGCAAGATGGCTATCGATACATCGACGCTAACGATGGTTGATGTATCGAAGACAAAAATAGAAAAACGATTTTAGAACATACGAACATCAGTAGAGAACATCCGACATACCAACTAGAAAGTCGGACTACAAATTATGTAGTTACTTGAATAAAATCTTAACATTTCTCAAACATAAAAGTCTTGTGTCTTTATTTCATAATTAATAAGTATTAAAAGTAAGTTTAACGCAACCGCGAACTTTCAGGTAACTACAAACTGCCGCCACTCATGCCACCTAGCGGCAGCAAATGTTGCCATTATATAGCTGATTAGTTTTTAAAAGAATTTAGAACAATAAAAGAATCAGAGTTATGTTGGCGGTTATAGCCATCAGACCCAAAAACTTAAATCCATGTCTCTTATTTATTTAGTACCAATCAAGTAAGTCTGATAAGCTAATCCCTTGGATTAACTTAAGGTTAAGTATGGCTAAAACTGCCACGTTTTTGTAGCGACATGGTCGCCGCACACGCCACCTATTAGCGACACATGTCGCCATTATATAGAAATTAAAAGAACATTTTTTTAGAATATAATAAAGCTAGAGTGATGTTGGCGGTCTTAGCTTACAGAACTAAAAACTAAATCCTTTGTCTCTGAATTATTACTAACCAATTAAGTAAGTAACTTAAGATGCTTAATCCACTGGATTAAGATCTAACTAAGAAGGGCTAAACTGCCACATTGGGGACCCTGACGTGATCTCGAATATGTAGTTCAAAATGAAACACAATTCAAATGAATTTAAGTTCTCAGAGATCAAATGATATTTACTTTGCTCACCTCCTTGAGATATTTTTTTTCGTTGCAGAAGCCTGTCTCCATTCACATGAATGATGACTAGGTGTATAAGCAATGAAATTACCAGACATCTGGTTAAAATTTTATGATTGGTTGAGACAATAGAAAGGATTTAAGCAATTATGCTAAGTTGTTGGTTAAAATTAGCCAACGTATTTTGCCTCCTCAGTCAAAAATTAAAAAGCCATTGAAAGCTTCTACCAAAATATTAAAAAATCTTTAAAATTTCTAAGTGAAAAGTTGCAAAATGTCTGGTTTAACTCAAAATAACCTCCTCGCCCTCAAAGAAAATCCCAAAGGATGGTTTAAAAAATTTGAGATCCAGAACAAATGGGATACAATTAAAGAGTAAAACAAGATCCCAAGATTAGTGAAAATGCTGAATATAAAGATGACTCAAATGGTGGTCGAACTGATGGAGAAAAATTTTAATTACGATCAAATTAAAACAAAGTTGTGTGAGCCTCCGCAATCTCTCACATGGGAGAAAGTCCGTGACTTCGCCAGAAGACCCGGCGAAGATCTGGACGATATATATGGGAGGATTCGAGCCCTGGTTGAAAGGGTAGAAGCCGTTGGCTATTCCTAGAGATGTAAGGGGAGCTCTTAATCTTAAGAAAAATGCTGATCAGCTCTACATGGAGTTGAAGGCACGTCTTGAATGGCTTCCGGACACACGTCAGGAAGATGCCCCCTGTGTACCTGAATCATCAGGTCAATATCAAGCCAGCAAGATTTTTTGAACTATCAACAATAATGGCATCTATTGGTCAAATCGATTTGATGGGATTAAAAGAAAACCCAAAAGGTTGGTTTCAGAAATTTGAGATCCAAAATAAATGGGAGGAAATCGAGGAAGATCTTAAAATCCCAAAGTTGGTGAAGTATTTAGATGTTAAAACCTCACAATTGGTAGCCACACTTAGGGAACGTGGTCTTAATTACGACCAAATTAAGAAAGAGTTGTCGAAGCCAGATCAGTCCATCACTTGGGAGGAAATCACCCAATTTCGCCATAGACCTGGCGAGAATTTCATAGAATTCTATGAAAGAACTAAATTGCTGGTGGAGCGAGCCAGAGCTATCGGTTGGCACAAGCTGATCGTAATGGCCAACATTCCAGTTAACCTCAGAGGGTCAATTGATCTGTTAAAGGGGGTGGAAGACCTTTGTAAAGACGTGGAAACCCGAATGAGATGGTATCCTGACAATTGCCAGGAAACCCATCTGGTCAAAGCCGAACCTTCCCAAGGGTTCCAGGCTCTTCAAGAGCAAATTGAGGCTCTTTGTAAGTCGATGATTAAAGATCGACATCATCGACCGAAGATGTGGAACAAACCGTCGGCCAATAGCAAGTCCAAAGTCCACAAACGCAAAGCGGAAAACAAAGTGAATTCCAAGGGCCTATGCTTCGCCCACGCCAAATACGGAAGTAAGGCTTATAACTGCTATAATTCTGGACAGTGTAAATTCGATAAGGGCCGGAATAAAGTAAGTCGTTTTGATATTCTTAATACGAGCGTTATTGAAAGAGTGAGGATAATAGACAGGAATGATGAGAAATTGTTAGTAATCAAAGATCCGATCAATGAATTAGATTTTATTATAGATACAGGTGCCTCTATAAGTGCAGTACCCGTTAAGAAATTCCCTGAATTTAAAGATAGAGAACAAACAGATTATTGCCTTTCAGTCTCTAGTCATCAGATTAAGATTAGAGGAAAGAAAAATTTACAGGTAGATTTAGGAAATGGTACTATTTACACATGGGAATTCATGATATATGATTCCGACTGCCCGGTCATCGGAAGTGACTTTTTAGCCAATTTCCACTTGTTGCCGGACCTTAAAGAGGAGGCTGGTAAAAATGGTGACCTGTGTAGAATCTCCTATGGAGGTATTTACACCGAGAATGTGTGATGGTAATAAGTCTGATCGATGGATCGCGGAAGTAAAACATGATGTCAGACATCATATTGTTACTCACGGTCCGCCTATGTATCAGAGAGCTAGGAGACTCGATACAGCCAAATTGGAAATCGCTAAACAAATGTTTAGAGAAATGGTAGATCAGAACATTGTTAGACCTTCCAACTCACAATGGGGAGCTCCATTGTGGCGGCTTTGCGGCGATTATCGCAGATTGAATAGTGTCACTCAGATGATAAATATTCAATGCCCCACATACACGATTGTAATGCCTAAATTATTAGCAGCAACACTTTTTCTAGAATTCGGCAAATTCAGCACATTCGGCAAAGAACTATTAGCTGTTTATAAGGCGATCAAACACTTCCAACATTATTTGGAAGGTAGAGAATTCTCAATATTTACTGATCATAAGCCTTTAGTTGCTGCTGCTGCCAATAGTTCGAATAATCATTTAGGTAGGGAACTTAGACAGTTACAATATATTTTGTCATTCACTCAAGATTTGCAGCACATTAGCGATAAAGACAACGTTGTTGCTGATGCTTTATCTAGAAAAGTAGTTTCTACCTGTTGAAACTTCTATTTAATACAATTATACAACAGCATGTATTAATGCTGTGGAACAGTTTAAACTACAAGAAAGTAACTTCTATTACAAGATTACTGGAAAGTATAACTATTAACTATTCCATATTGCTGGTCCACTTAAGTAGCAACTTGACACAGCTCATGGAATGTTACCGAATATTCCAGCAATTGATATTACTACAATGTTATTGCAAGTTATACCAGATGTGGTATAAACCCATAATTGTCATACTTCCAACACTTCCGGTGTCTTAACCCTTTTCTTTCAGTTTATCTTCCAATTCCTGTATATTAAATATTTCTCTGGACAATTGTTCGAATCTTTCCTTTACCAATGATTTTGTTAGCAAATCCGCAATTTGATTATTGGTGCCAATGTATTTCACTTCTAAGTATCCACTCTCCACCAGTTCTCCAATATACCATTTATTCAATTCCAACTGTCGATTACCTTTGGTTATCATTGTTGTATCCATGGCAGAGCTTACTGCAGGGATATTGTCGCAGTATACCAAAATCTTGTTACATTGCTTTGACAGTTGCTTTAATACCAGATTTGTATAAGCCAGTTGTTCGGCCAATCTGGGATTGACTATCTCACTGATTCTTCCACAATGGAAGGTCATGTCTGGTCTCGTACATCTCATGATAAACACGAGAGATCCCGGCACACCATCACATCTACTTTTCTCCTGTCGACTTAACTCTTCTCCCGTCGAAACCTCTTCCAACTTCGGAGGAACACATCTCTCTCGTATCAAATCCGAATTATCAAACTTTTTGTTACAGACTTCAATATTTAAATCATTTTCACTCATATCTTCTAATTGACTACTATTATTGTTGTTATCAGATAAATTTTTAGATATTTTTAATTCATAATTTTCATTTGACAAACCACCATGATCATAACAAAGATTCACTTGCGAAAATTTATCACTTTTAAATACTTGATTGCAATGTTGATAAGTATTTGACCGAGTTGGTGTAATATTTGTAGTAGAGCCAGATTTAGGTGTGACTGTTTCATTTTCATTAAATTCATTTAAACTATCTCTATCAGAATCTTCACCACATTCCCCAATATCAATATCATAAGAAGGTGCTTTATTTAAACACTCAGGCAATGGATGTCCCAATAATGATCGATAACATTCACAATCATTATCATTCTCTGTTGTTTTATAGAGTCTGATGTGTTTCTTAATAATGTACAAATTGTTAATTTTCTCAATTAAGGTTAGAAAAACAGTGTGTTAATTGCCAAATGGCTAAGGTTCAGAAACACACACGATTACCACTAGCGCATATACCTGTTCCTCACGAAAGATTTACACATATACATATGGATATCGCTCGAATGCCCACTCAATCAAGAGGATATAATTATGTTCTCACTATTATCGATAGAACCACTAGATTTGTTGCAGCAGCTCCACTTAGATGGCAAACTGCAGAAGAAGTGGTTGAAGCATTTTTGTATCATTGGATACAGTATTTTGGTGTACCTGAAGTTATCACTACTGACCAGGGAACACAGTTCGAATCTGCCATAATGAAAGGCATTATCGAATGGCTAGGCTGTAAACATAATAGAACTACACCATATCACCCTCAATCTAATGGCATGATAGAAAGGTTTCATAGACAATTAAAGTCTGCTGTCTATGCTGCCGAGGCTAGTAACGATTGGTATACTAAGTTACCAATGATCATGCTGACCTTTAGATGCACTTACAAAGAGTGTATTAAAGGAACGCCATCACAAATGGTATTTGGAGCTAACCCCAAACTACCAAGTGATTTGATTCCTCTTACTGAAGGTACCTCAGTCAGAGTGAATTCAGAATATATGCAACAATTTTGCAAAGCAATGAGGGATATCAAACCATCCAGTACGTCCTTCCACAACATTCCCAAAGCGTACATGCATCCTGATTTAAGGGAAATCCCTTATGTCTTTGTCAGAAATGATTCAGTTGCCCAAAAAGGGATTAAATATTCAGGACCATATGCGGTCTTGGAACGAAAAGACAGGACATTCAGAATTGCTATGGATGACAAGGTGTTAGATGTCAATATAGAAAGACTTAAGCCTGCCTTTATCTCATTAAGTGATGAGGAAGATTAATTTTTTGTTACTCTTGCGTAATAGCAATATTTTTATTTTTTCTTCGAAATCAAAGTTTTTTTATTTTTTTGTCAATCATGAAAGCAAGAGAAGTTTTTTTTAATAATGTTAAAATCTAGCCAAAATTATATTTTTTATTTTTTTTACTAATTGTAGTTTTTTATTATTTTTCATTAGGAGGGGAAGTGATGTAGCGACAACTTGTAGTGACCGCACACCGCGACATCTACTGCCTGTCGGCAACATTTTACGCGCCAAAGACGAAAGTTGGAAGGAAGTTCACCAACAATGATTGGTTGGACATCTGCAACAACGAACTTCCTTACCAACCGTCTTTGGAACAAAAAAGTCAGTAATCTCTGAGAGATAGTCGACGACAGACATTAGAAATAAAATTGATACCTTAGAATTCAAAGAAAAGTCTATTTAAAATTATTCATTCAATCATATTAAATAGTAAGTAACCACAAACTGCCGCCACTCATGCCACCTAACGGCAACAAATGTTGCCATTATATAGCTGATGAAGTTTTTTTAGAATTTTATTTAATAGAATTAAGAACAATAAATTAGAGTTATGTTGGCGGTTATAGCCATCAGACCCAAAAGCTAAAACCTATGTCTCTTTATTTATTTAGTACCAATCAAGTAAGTCTGATAAGCTAATCCCTTGGATTAACTTAAGGTTAAGTATGGCTAAAACTGCCACAACTTAAGGTTAAGTCTGCCATCTGTAATAAAATCTCAACATTTTCATATTGAAATAAATTTTTATTAATTTTTTATAATTTAATTTTTATAAACAAAATACAGTTTTTCGAAAATTTTGACTTATATAAAACCGAATAAAATAGATTGAATTTTGTTAATGATTGAAGTTTACAAAAAAAATAATGAAATATATTTTTTGTTGTTAATCTAACATGTTGAGTATCTGCATTTTGCGATCATCTTCTTCGGCTAGCTTGACTACATTGTCACTGTTTGAAATAGCCACCGCTATCGTGTCCGGAATGAATCTTTTTCCATCTGTCTTTATTCAATTACTTGTTATTTGGAGAATGTGTAACAAGTTGTGATTTTGGTCGAGGGATAAGAGAATGGGAGCCGGTGTGTTGGCTAATACCATTTCTTTACGGATGGTATTCTTTGATATCTCCGGAAAAGACGGGAACATTCTTTTCACAAAGATCATCAAAGATTCGTCTTGAGATTTTTTGGAAACAAGGATTTTGAAAACCGGAATCTTCGATGTTGAAGGTTTGCACATACATTCTTTAATTTGCTCGTAAGTAGAGCTGGCTTCTCTTAGATGTTTTATGTTAAAGAGAGTCGTGATGTCAAGTTGTTTGATAAGGTTTTATCAAGATAAGATTTTTGGACGGAAATATGAGACGACTTGATGTGCGTGGTCTCAAACTTGTCGAACCAAGTAGAGGAATCAATCGTGTTGTGTCCATTAGGTAAATTTTAAATGTCAGGGTCACCAATATGTAGCGACTTAATAATATATATATATTTTTTTTTTAATAAACGAACAAAAGATTTAAAGGAAAGAAAATGATTTTTATTAATGTAATTAGTACACTGTGTGTTGGTCATCAATGTCGATTGTGAAAGTGTTGTAGTTACCAAAAAGATCAAAAAGATTGGCACCAAACACTAGTTGTGCTAGTGTGGCTTGGATGTCTTCCTTGAAGGTATTTCTGATATATAACATGAGTTTGATCATCCAATTGTTCCTAGCATCAGCTGTGTGAAGGGCCGCTTTAATCTGTCTATGAATTCTTTTTATCATTCCGTTCGCTTAAGGGTTGAAAGCAGAAGTTCTAACTTTTTCAAAACCTCAATATTGCGTTAAGAATTCAATAATATTAGATTCGAATTGAGTGCCTTAATCGGTAATGATAAGGTCTGGTACACCGAAGTATTGTATCCATCCTTCGATTGTGAATTGGGGCATCTTCCTGACATGTGTCAGGAAACCATTGAAGACGTACCCTTAACTCCAAGTAGAGTTGTTTGGCACTTTTCTTGAGATTGATGGTCCCCCAAACGTTCCTGAGAATGAACGAAATTAGTAGAAGCTTAGCTAGACCAGCGGCTTCCTTTCTTTCGACTAGAGCCAGTA
Organism: Pyemotes zhonghuajia; assembly: GCA_025170145.1. Taxonomy (NCBI): domain Eukaryota; kingdom Metazoa; phylum Arthropoda; class Arachnida; order Trombidiformes; family Pyemotidae; genus Pyemotes; species Pyemotes zhonghuajia. The sequence goes on from CM045845.1 coordinate 12,521,341, forward strand.
TCCTGCCGAGCAAGTCCTCTAAATCTTTGCCGGGTCTTCTGGCGAATTCACGAATCTCTTCCCATATGAGGGATTGTACTAGTTTACATATTTTTGTTTTAATTTGTTCGTAGTCAAAACCTTTTTCCATTAATTCGACCACCGTTTGTATTAGTTTAACGTCCAACATGTTGACCAACTTCGGGATCTTGTTCTCCTCAACCGTATCCCATCTGTTTTGGATTTCAAACTTTTTGAACCACTCCTTTGGATTCTCTTTTACACTGGATATTTTTTAATCACTCTCTGTTATTAAAATTTTAGAACTCTTTAAAAAAACTTTGTAGAAGCTTTATGTAGCTTATTAAAATCTGAACTGAGGAAGCAAATCCGTTGGCTAATTTTCAATCAGCAAAATAGCATCATTGCTTAAATCCTTTCTATTGTCTCAACCAATGATAAAATTTTTAACCAGATGTCTGGTAATTTCATTGTTTATTCACCTAGTAATCATCCATGTGAATGGTAACAGGCTTTTGCAACGAAAAAATGTCTCAAGGAGGTGAGAAAAGTAAATATCATTTGATCTCTGAGAATCTAAATTCATTTAAATTGTTCTACATATTCGAGGTCACGTCAGGGTCACCAATGTGGCAGTTTAGCCCTTCTTAGTTAGATTTTAACCCAATGGATTAAGTACCTTAATTTACATACTTGATTGGTTATAAATAATTTAGAGACAAAGGATTTAGATTTTGTGTCAGTAGGCTAAGAACGCCAACTGATAAAAATTCTTTTATTCAAAGAGTTGTAAAAAATAATTTATATTGCGTCTCTTAGGGAGACGCTGACACCCGAATACCACTAGATGTTGCGGACTGTATTGTCAGCAGTACATCACTTCCCCTCCTTATAAAAAAATCAACCAAAAAAACTATTATTAGTAAAAAAATTTGTTATAAAAAAAAAATATTAGGAGTAACAAAAGGTTTTAGATAGGCTACAAAAGGCTATTGATAATTTTATCCAGATCATTTTAAAAAAAAAACTCCTCTTCTATTTGTCATTAAAAAAACTTTTTACAAAATAAAAAAATATATGACATTAGTTGAGAGGTAAAAAAATTATTCATCATCACTTAGAGATACAAATGCCAGTTTCAATCTTTCAATGCTCACTTCCTGAGCATTATCGTCCATTAAGATTTTAAAGGTTCTATCCTCGGAATATTTCGCTCCTATGTTTTTATTGAGAATAATTCCTTACGAATACATAAAGTGTCTCCCTAAGTTTCGAATGCATATACGTTCTAGGAATGTTATCGAATGATATGGTTGAGGGTTTGATATCCTTCTATTGCTTTGCAAAATTCTTTCACATAAGCCGAACTAATTTCACCTGTTGTATTTTCAACCAGTGAAATTAGTTCATTAAGAACTGTCGGATTTTTTTGAACATCATCTGTGCTTTTGATCAGTAGCTTTGATGCTTTGTTTGAAAGTGCATCTAAACATCAGTATAATCATTGGTAACTTTATATACCAATTATGACTCGATTTCGAAGCGTATATGGCTGACTTAAGCTGACTATGAAACCGTTCAATCATCCCATTTGACTGAGGATGAAATGTGGTTCTGCTATGCAAACAACCTAACCACTCCGCAATTGTTTTCATGACTAGTGATTTAAACTGCGACCCTTCGTCAGTAGTGATAATATCAGGGACACTAAAGTGAGAACGCTTTCAGGTTTAGGTAGACTTGCTGTGTGTCTACTTGTTGTTACTTGGTTTTTTTTGTTGTAGTGAGTCGTTTTGTTTGTTTTTGTAGTCTCTAAGTTCTTTCGAGATTTCTTCTAATTTCTCTTTAAATGTGTTAATTTCAATGTTATTTTTTGTTGTTGGGATGTGAGCGTGGTGCAATTCTTGATGTTGTTATACCTTTTGAGTTTACCATCGGCCTCTTTTTCAATGGCCATAATATCATCTGACTCCTGGATTGTCCAGTCATACCTTCAAGGAGGTTATTAAAAAATATTTCTTTAAGAAGGGAAATATCTGTATTGTTCCCAAGTTCAAATTGTATTTTTTTGATAAAATCTGTCATGGATTTTCGGGTTGATTTCTTTGACGTTATGATTTGTATTTTATTTGTAATTGTTTTGGTATCAATCAGGTTTGTTTCATACTTGTTTAAATTGTTGTTGTCTAGAATAGTGTCCACCACTCGTTTTGTTGAGTGTCTATCAAGTAATGGGACTAACTGCTTGTCATACGCCAATTCAAATTTTACAAACCAGGTGATGGGGTCGTTAGTGTAAAATGTGTCCATGTGTGTGTAGCTAGTGATTGTGGATTAAGGTCCAGTGTTGCATTGCTTGAGGTGGAAATGTTGTGTCTTCTCGACATTTTTTGTGAAAGGATTTTATGATAGAAGAAAGAATATTTTTTTTAAGAGAAAAGTCAGGGTCACTAATTTGTAGTTATCATCAATATAATCATTACAATATTTAAACTTTATAAGTGAATTGAGAAATTTAAGTGGAAAATAATGATATTTTTATTAAACTGCTTTGGACAAGGGAAGATTATGTTCTGATGTTTTATTTTTTTCAAAGACGGTTGATAACGAGGCATCGATGTCCACATACTATTGTTGATGGACTTCGAAGTATCTTTCGACTTGCCATTTATAAATTCTTTAAACTACTTGTGAATATTATTGACCAGTTTAAAATGTAGTTTTTTAACATTTACCAAATACTTATTATATATAAACAAAACGTCTATAATAATATTATAGGCTTTTTGATTTTACAGATATCCTTTTCTTAAAAATTTTGAAACATGGTTCAATGTAGTAATCATCACTTTTTTAGCAAATCTTTTTATAATAAAAAAATGTTTTAATAAATCATTTTTTAAAAAAAAATTTTTTTTTGAGTACCTGTTTGGCATTTGTTTTATATAAATATTTCTGTTTGAACAACAAATGGAATAGACGTCCATTTAACATCAAGGTATATTTTATTCTTCAGGATCCATTTTTTCCACTTTCTGGTTAAATTTTTTTGCAAAGTCATTTTGCTGGGATGTGTTTACGGTAGTCAATTAGTGATTTATATCATTCAAAAAACTATCAAGTTTTTTATTAACTTTTTTGTTAAATTCCAGTAAATATGTTTATCCTCAATCGTTGTCATAACAAATTTATATTAATATAAAAAATTCAATAAAAAATTAAAATACGATCAAAAAAACTCAATATTTGAATTGAATATAAAAAAAATGAATAAAAATGATGATATTTAAGTTATGTCACCAGATTGTGGAATAATATTAGTTAAATAGGGTAAGAGATAAAATCTCTAAAACCAACTTTACAATATTATAAATTTAATAATTTATGAATTAATAGAATGGACTTTGTAAAAAATTAAATATTTTTGTCAAATCATTAAATTTGATAAAAGGGATATTTTTACATATTTTGATAATCATATTTAATTTGTTATATTTGTTATTAAATGTTGGGGTTGTGCGATACCATCACCTATCGTGTCACCTAAATGTGTACCATCATTTAAAGATACTGGACTATTAAAAACACCAGAATCATTGTTTGTATTCTTTTTTTATTATATTAAAAGTATTATGTGTACAAATAGAAAAAAAAAATAATTTTTATTTATTACAATTAAACTCTTAATTGATATAAAATTATTCTTGTTTATAAAGTAATCTGCAAATGTGATATTAAAAAAAAATAGCAAAAAAATTATAAAGGCAAAATTAATATTGAAAATAGAGAAAAGATATAAAATTAAACAATTTAAAATATATATTTTTGTAAATAGACATAAATAGAAAGTTGGACTTTTTATAACAATTTACTCTTTTAAGCCATTTCTTCCAATTTTAAGAATATTTATTCTAATCAACCCTAAAGTAATTATTTTATAATTCATTCTAATATCAATATAGTTGTTTAATTTTATAATATGTTGAAGTTCCTGGTTGAGTGGAGCTTCGTTCAGGTTATCCTGAGAAAACACAAGATCTCCTGCGTTCATAGCAAACATGAGATTTTTACAGTAGTCTCAGTAGCGAAAACAATTGACAATCTAATTTCAAGTGTAATTCACACAATGCTAATCCTTCAACTGCCCCCTTCTTTGTCGATCACTGTCCTTAAATACAGAAATCAAACAAAGAACAATCGTCATAGACTACGTTACATCAGGCCATATTCTTCTCTAACACTCTGTTGTAAAAGAGAAGAAGGTTATAATGGTTAATAGGGTTATTACAAATGTAAAAACCCCTCTTCTAATATAAAATATAAAATTTGACTTTACATAAAGGTAAAAGGTCATAAAACTCCTTTTACATCTTCTACATTTACTCAACATAATATATGTAATTTTAATATTTTCGTTTAATTTAGATATAAGATTTTTTTTATATTGAAAAAACTAATTTACTATTTAAAGTAGATCGAAAATTTGTAATTGTCAATTGAAAATCAATTATAAACAACTAAAATAACTGGTAAACTAAAAGAAGGTTATTATTAAATAGATAATTTTACATCATTACTTTTTTTAGTATTGTTTATGCTTGAGTTATCTTTAATCATATCCTTTTAAAAAATTAGGAAAAATATTAGAAATAAATTAGATATTTATTTAGTTAAATATTTTTTTAACTATTATACATAATTTTCAAATATTAATCATTTAATAATCAATTGATCGTTAAATAGAATAGCTAAAATGAAAATATATGAATATAATTTTTAATTTATTAGCAGTATTAAGTTATATAAAATTATAGCGTTTCAATAAATATTAAATACTTAGCAAACTATATAAATTAAATAATTAATAATAAACTAACGATATTTTATAAAAAAATTCATTTGTTAATAAAAAAACTTAACAAAAGAATATTAAGACTTAATTTAATTGCTTCCTTTTTTTTAATAACTCTTTCCTCTGATATTTTTTTCCATTTAAAATCTTGTCTGCACTAAAATTAATTTAATAAAAATATTTAAAAAAAGAATTTTTGAGATATTAAATGTTATAATTTTTTTTTTAAATTTTTTTTTGTAAAATATTATACTAACATTATAAAATTAAAAAAAAAAAAACGGTAAAATAAAAATTTACAGTAAAAATAAGTTATGTTTACTAAAAAATCTGAATAATAGTAGCAAAATTGAAAATAAATACATAAAATTTAAAATAATTATTTTATTAACAAGTCAAGCAAAAGTTAAAAGCATTAAAATATAAATTTTTTTAAAAATTTCCTAGAACTTATAGAATTTAATATTTAATTTAACTTTGAATTTAAATGAGTTAAATTTAAATTTAATTTTTAATTTATTAAAAAAAATACAATTTTATAATTTTATATTATTTTATAACATTATTGGGATTCATTATTTGTAATTTTATTAAAATACTCTAGTTTTTTTTTTTCTTTTTATCTTTTGTGCATTGAAGCGATTATAAAGAAGTTACTTTTAAATTAAAACTAAATTTTTATTCTTTATTGCTATTTCACACCAAGCGGAAACAATTAGTGGAGATTGTGTAAGTGTTTAAACAGCTTATTTTCCGTAAATACTTATTATAATATTTAAGTTACATATTTTAAAAATTTAAATTAATTTTTTTTAACCTGTTTAACAAATTGTATTAATAATATTCTAAATTAAGCAATAAAATTTTAAGCATCGGCAACCTCAGGCCGACAACAAGACCAGAAGTTTGTTAGTTAACATTAAAATAGCTCAATTCAGTAAAAAAATAAACTTTTGACTAAACTTTTTCAGTTTTTCTTAATTAAATTTTATTAAAGGAAAATAACAGTTTGCTTGCATTATAAAAAAAAAATAGCTATAAATATTAAAAATATAAATTTATTGTTGTTATTTCCACTAAAAATTGACTTATTAATTTAGATGTTATATAACAAATCACCTTGCAAACGCTAAATAGAAAAACAATGAATATTCAAAGAATGATAATCCACTTACTTTAATTAGATAACTCGGTTACACTTGTCGAAAAAATAAACACAAACACACTTTACTTTTAAAGGAAGTCTGAGAAAAATTTATAAAGTTCTTTAACTTTGTGCCTGTAAAAACTATTTATTTACATTAAAGTTCTATAAATATTTAACTTTATGATTGTTCATTTGTCTTTATTTATAATCCTAATTTTACTAAATGACTTAAGTCATCTTGGTGCTCTTTTGTGTAGCTTGTCAGAAGAGCATTTGTTCACATTTTGCTCTCCTGACGAGTCAAATTAAATCAGTTTGGTTTCTCTTTTGTATTTTGTTTATAACTAACTCAATACCATTAAATTAGTAAAAACTTAGGTTTTAGTCTGTAAAAATCACTCATTTTTGTTTTGTTTAACCCCTCTAATTTGTACTTTTTCCTATCTTCTCGTTTCACATTTGTATCTTGGTCCCTATTCATTCCTTTCTCTACTCTGTCTTTGTTTAGTGATACTTAACTAAACCTTACAGAAGGTAATTCAAGTATTACTCAATTAGAGTCCTTGAAGACAGTTATTACCCTGATACATGATAACTTCCAACAAGATCTATCTCTGGCTAGATGTTAATGGTTCGTTTATTTGCTTTTCTGCATAAATTACTTAAACTTAAGAAAAAATACTTAATACGTTACACACTATTACGAGGTATATAATCACTCTCTGCTCTTGCTACAAGTTACACTTTATATTTATACAAAGAAATACAATGAATAAATCAACCAGTCACAATTCTGGGTATCGGGAAAAACTGCGTCTAACCACATGGTTTAGCATGTCATTTCCCAAAACTCTGCTCCTGAATCGTGCCTTACTCATACAATAGTATGTTTCTTAACAATAAAAATAATCCAATTGAAAGTGGCTTAGTCAATATATCCGCGATCATTTCCTTCGTGGGCAAATGGCTAAGTGTGATCTTTCTAATTCTTATTTCTTCCTGCGTGTATGCCAGTCTTATTCGATAGTGCCTGCTTTTTACCTGCGTACTACCGTTTAGGATTGATTCGATTGCCGCTTGATTATCGTTATAGATAATGGTGTTAACCATTACTCCATCCTCTAGATCACCCACAATATCTCTAACATAATTCGCGTCAATTAACACGGAGCGTATTGCAGTCACTTCTGTCTCACAGGTCGATTGTGCTACGGTGGACTGTTTTCTACTAAACCACCCCACCAGGCTGTCACCATAAAATATTACTGTTCCTGACGTGGGCATCCGCATAAGCTTTGATCTCAGACCCCTTGCCATTGTATAATATTTTTAAGTTTGAAGTCGATTTAAGATATCTCACCACACGCTTTGCCCTTATCAAATCTCCTTCTGTGGGGGCTGCCATTTTTCTACACAGAACTCCCACCGCATAACAAATGTCAGGTCTCGACACATTTGCCAAGTACAGCAAAGTTCCAACTGAATTTCTCACTCGACATTTCCAAAACACCGGTAGCTCTATCGTACTTCATCTCGATGCCAAGGAACTTTTTAATCTGGCCTAATAGTTTGACATCGACCTTCTTTCTTAACTCTTCAACCAGGACCCTTACTTCATCTTCGTTTCTGCTCACAACCAGTAAATCGTCAACATATACTCCGATCGCCATTCCTCTTTTAACAAATAAACAGTTCTCGCTGATCGACTGTCTAAAACCGTATTCCATCAATATCTCGGTAATCCTGATGTTCCATTGTCGTGCGGATTGCCTTAAGTCATAAATCGCCTTGTTGAGCTTACACACCATACCATCCGGAATATCGAAACACTTAGGAGGTCTGAGATACACATCCTCCTCAATATTTGCATGCAAATATGCTGTTCCAATATCCAGATGATGAATAAACCATCTTTTTCTAACCGCATATGCCATCAAAATTCGTAATGAGAGCATATTTGCCACCGGTGCGAAAATCTCAATAAAGTAAATTCTTGGCCTTTGTGCACAGCCCTTCGCAACCAGTCGCGCCTTAAACTTTTTCATGCCATCTACGTTGCATTTACTACTGAGTATCCATTGAGTATTAATTAGTCTCATATCTGGTCTTCTTTCAACTAATGTCCAGGTGTTGTGGTTTTCAATCGAGTTCACTTCGTTCTGAATAGCCTCTCTCCAAAGGTCTGACTCAGAGGACTTAAGTGCGGTTTCGAGGCCTAAAACATTGCCCACTGATGAGATTACAAATGGTCTCACCTTCTCCCTCCTACCTGGCACATGTATTGGCTTAAATGACAATGACTTTAGATTGGCATTAGGATATTGTTCTTTGAATTTCCTTAACACTCCCTTGTTAAGGTAAACATGTCCAGTTGGGTGGGCGTCTTCAGTCAGATTTTCAGAATTTTCTGTGTTACCGGGTTCTATATTCTGTTGATCTCCATCCCGATTCGATCCCTCTAAATCTAACGTTTCATCAGGTTCTATGCAACGATCACTGTTATCTCGGTCCAACTCTTTCTGTGTCACATATCCATCCAGGATCACGGGGTGTTCCAAATTTTCTTCAAGTTGTTGTTCACTTTCACCAATCACCCTCTTTCCATCTGAAAACATAACATCTCGGGATACTATCATCTTTTTCATACTTGGGATGTAAATGCTATACGCTTTATGATCTTCTGGGTATCCCAAAAAAATACCTTTCACTCCCGAACAATCGAATGTTCTTCTCGCTGGATCAGGAATCTTAGCCATTACCATGTCACCAAACTTGTGGATTTTATTTATATTAACTTTTTTTGATGTTAAAATTTCTATGGGTATTTTACCCTTTAAGGCACTACTCGGCACTCTATTTCTAATGTAGCCAGCCATCTCGATCGCATATGGCCAAAACTTGTCCACCAACTTTGCCTCTTTCATTAACGATCTCGCCATTTCTTCAAGCGTCCTATTCATACGCTCGGCAATTCCATTCTGTTGAGGGGTGTGTGGTGTTGTAAATTGTCTAACAATTCCCTTTTCATCAGTCAGATCTTTAAATTCTTGGTTTTTGAACTCCGTACCATTGTCTGATCTTATGGACTTAATTCTTCTATCATACTTTCTTTCTACTTTGCAACAAATATATCCAACATATCTTGAGTAATCATCAATAAATGTCAGGAAGCCTTGCACTCCTAGTACATTTGGTATTTAAATGATTCCACTCAAGTCTGTATGAACAATTTTCAAGAGGTACTTCTGATCTTCTGTTTGATCTGTGGAATGGTGGTCTGTTGATCTTGGCTAAACCACAAATTTCACAAAAAATGTTTTTAGGTTTTATTTCACTGATTCCTAGTTTATTTGATAGTAAACTTAGGTCTTTGAAATTCAAATGACCCAGTATTCTATGCCACCTTATCCACCGATCACCATTGTTCACCGCATTGACACTATTGATCACCCCATCACTATTAACTTCGATTATCCTAAACATATTGTTTTCTCTTTTTAACTTCAAAACCATGATACTGTTCTTATACACTGCTCCACCTTTACCATGCAATTTTATCACATAACCACCCTGGGTTAATTTAGATGCTGAAACGAAACTTGCCTTTAAATCCGGTGAACACAATACACTGGTAAGGGTTAAAACTCTGTCACTTATACTGTTTATTTTGCATTGACCTGCTCCTATCACCTCCAGCTCATTACCATCTGGGCCAACTAGAGTCTGTGGTGTATTAGACACCGAGCCAATAAACTTTTCCGTGAATTTGAACAGTGCACCGTACACCACTGTCCAAATACCAGCCACTTAACTCTATGTCTTTTCCATTGGTACCTACACAGTTCAAAAAATTTTTGTTGTCTACCTTATCCTTTCTTTTTCGACACTGCATGGACTTATGGCCCAAACCACCACACACAAAACATCTTATCTTCGGTCTTTCGTATTTAATTCCGTTGTTTCTATCATCTCCCTTTCTCATTGAGGCCACTAACATGTTATCGTCTGGTGTCGCAAAACTCATAGTCCTATCGACCTGCATCAGTTGATTTGTTAAGTCACTGAGTGAAATCGACGGGCTGGTACACACATTTGTAACGAATTGTCCAAATTTGCTCGGTAGGAACATCAATATCATTGCTACCCTAATTTCATCCACCGATCCAAATCCTCCCGCGTCTTCTATTATCTTACAGTTTTTCACAACTGTAGAAACTATGACATGTGTGTCCGTCTCGTTCTTTGTTCTCAAGCTCAATATATCCATCCAAGCATTTAACACTCTTCTCATGCCCTTTCCTTCAAAATGGTTACAGATTTCACTCCAGGCCTCTTCAGCGGTTTTTACGTCGGTGATCTTTTGTCTTACAACGGAGTTCTGCACATTCATTCTGATTTCAGCTATTGCGTCTTGATTTATAAGCTTCCATTCAGAACTGTCCCTGTAAGACTCAGGGTCGTATTTGGTATCAATTAAATCCAATAGCCTCATCGATGCAAGTCTGTCTATCATTTCAACTTTCCAGTTCTCCCAATTTTGATTAATTTTGAAAATTAGGTCTAACTATTTGGGCTGAGGTAAATCTCAATTTACCTTCAATAAACTTTGTTAACTTGGACTTAGGTGCTGGGCCCATAACCTGGACCCATAAAGGGTAAGTAAACAGCTGGGTAAGTGTAATGATTTAAAAAAAAATGTTAACCTACTTAGGACTAAATAAGAACTGAATCTCTTTTTATCTTTTTAGGCTTCAAAGGGTTTAAAGTCAGCTTGATCAACAGCCAAAGAAACCGGCCATATAACCAACAGATACCACACTTATTTAAGATTTAATTAGAAAAAAGTTAAGAAATAAGCTACACCAGGAAAACATCTCGGTCAAAGATTTCAGGGAGCATTTTCCAATGTAAATCTTCATTTGGATCTGTCATCTTAAAACCTTAGGTCTTTGATTTCAAATTGGCTATTAAGGCCATAAGTACAAAAAGAGTAATAACATAGAGGTATGAGTAAGATGCAAAACCAGCAGCGCGCATTTCTTGTTCCCTTTTTCCGCAGGTATGTCCAACAGGATAGATTGCCCACAGACCAAGGTAAGGTCAGACTAATCAGTGATGCCAAAAACTAATTTGTTATTGGGATGGAGGGACGACTAAACAAACAAGTGTGGGCCAGGAATGAAATAAAATAAAAGATGTAGTTCCCGAAGCAAGTGATTCCATAGACAAGAATTATCTTAGATGCGGCCGTTCTAGTTGACTGGCTGTCTGTAACCAGAAGCAGAGAGTGTGAACCGCGTTCCCTGTATCACCCGAACATTGCTCGGAAGTTGGTAAACCTAAAACTAGTTGTCAAGTCGATGATTACCAGACAAAATCTTAACTCCAAAGCAAAAGCTCAGCCGGCGCCAACATCCAATTCTGAAGCTGATCCATCCGTAAAAAGTGATCCATCCGTAAAAAGTGATCCATCCGTAAAAAGTTCAAAAATCCATTTTCCAGCGTCCAAGTCGAAAGGACGAGGAGTCATCCATCCAAGCCTTTTAGATCAAGCAACCGGTAAAGAACAAAAACGACCATCTACCCTGGCCAGCAAAAACTCTTCTTATGAGGACCCATTAGATGGAATAACTTTATATTAGAAATAGTTCGGTAGCCCCCGGTCATCCAGACCAGACATTTCTTATGTCCAGTGACAGACATCCTGCTGATGTGTCAAGTGACCAGAATCCAAATTGGACGTTAGGACAGCGGAGAGAAACATACCTCTCAGCACCATTTCATCTAAAGATTGATCAAATTTGACCGGAAGGGACGCAACAGTGGCCGAGCACAGCCCAAATAGAGCCAACATATCGAGTGTTGCGGTCCAGGCAGCCTCTCTCTTGTTTCTGAGCTCAAGCATGTAGGAGCGACTTTGAGAACGATACTCTTCCCTGACCAAATCGTCCTCTTTATTACCAACCATTGCTTTTCTGAGTCTCCTGAGCCGGCATCTTTTGGACACTTGTTCCGGCCTAATGGAAATTAGGCAACGCTGCCCCTCTCTGCACGAACTGAACATGCTTGCTGATGTTCTAAAGATTGTCCCGGATAATTTGGAGGCTATCGCTGCCTTTCGACGTTTTGCCAGGAGGAAACATCAGACTCGGACTCGGATGGTCTACCTTGATTTTGTAGATGATTTTTATTGTGTCACTGTCTTTTATTTTAATGTATTTATTTTTTAATTTCATTATTATACTCTGCTCTTATTTTAATCTCGGTCAATAAAGAAAAAGTTGGTCCTAAGCCCTACGGGCGGTCACAAAAATAAAGGGACGTAATAACTAATTAGCAAGAACCTAAATTGGATTCATCTAGAATGAACAGTCTCTCCATGTTGTAATAACTAACTTGTGTGAGAGAGAGAGTAGACAAGTAAAGAAAGAATCTAGTCGCTCATCTCCTGTTGAAAACCACAATTGCCGCAAGCCGGTAGATTGAGCAAAAGCCAGAGTTGGCCGAGTGACCACCTTCAGGCTTGCCCGCGTATCTACAGTTAACTTACGCTGCCAGAAGGTGCTTTGAAAAAGGACTGTAGTTACCTGAGAGTTGGCGGTAGCATTGAACTAGCTTTTAAGTTTTTCATGATTGATAAATAAAGACACAAAATTTATTGATACAAAAAATAACTTTTTATTAACAAGTAACTACATAAAAATATATTAATCCAATTTCGATTGATATACCGGATTAACAAACTAACTCTATGTTATTCTATTTTTCATCAATACATCAACCACCGTTAGCGTTGATGTATCGTAGCCATCTTGCCGATGTTATGTTGTTCAGATGGATGGCATTACAGCACCTCACTTAGGATTGGTGAGGCTGTAATTTTGTTATACAACTCAACATGAGAGATATCTTTATCGTTGGAGTTGATAACCACACCATGTCTACATATTCTGAGGATCATGAAAGGAGGGTTCAGGTTAGGCGATAACTATTACCACCAAGCGGATGTCTGTCCTCCACGATGTTATTGACAATCAAGTCCGCAACAAACTTCTTGAGTGTTCCGTTTTCGGTGAAAAGTCTGGAAAGGCTAAGTTGATCCAGAGAGTGGCATTCACCAATGTGTTCCTAGGTCTGGCAACCAATTTTACAAAAAGGGTCAAAGGTTAAAGATTAAAAATCTCAGTTTGCTGTTTCTCTCCTTTGCAGTTTCCAGTCTGTCTCTCAGCTCCTCAATCTCTTTTTTCAATAGATCGTTGGGCCCCTCCAAAACACCAGCTCAGCTTACCAGTCTTTTCTCCAAAAAGACGGCAATTCTCAAAAGGTTGCCAACCAAAATTTTACTTACAAGGGCCATAAAAATTGTTACTGAGTTTGAGTCAGTTGCTGATCTTTGCGACCTCCCTGTTCAGGACCGCAATTGCAGGTTCATTGGGATCCCATGTCGATTTGTTAAGTGTTGAAAGAGTGCACGATACTGAAATAGGAAGTCTACAACACCATGCGTTACTAAGTGGTCTCCCACCAGCGAGCCAGATAGCTTCCAAAAACCCCATGGCCAGTGAGGAATTGTACAGCAAACAAGTCTACAAGGTAAAGAGGCAAAAAGCGGATCCAACTCATCCATCCCGGATCCTCTGAAAACAGACACGACCTCTTCACGGCCATGTTCCATCCAAGATCTTTTGACTCTTGATAAGAGAAGGGAGCCGTAAAGAGCAAGTTGTCGGTCCTGGACAGCGAATGTTTAACACTTGAAGGTCAGAAGACCTAAGCCGGTAAAAGACAGTCGGTAAAAAAGAAAACATTATACCTTAAACCTGTTGGATACTTGGGCCTCAAGGTAATCCATGACGCCTCCGGTGCCCGACAGCAAAGGACAAAGTCTGCTAGGCAGAATAACGTGGATCTAGCGCATGACCACCAATGTCGACCTTCATTCCATCCATGAAGAGAGTCCATCCCGTACCAACACCATCCAGGGGTGCTCAGCCATCCAAATCTTTCGGATCATGGCACGGGGCACTTGGCAGAGACGTGTTTATCATCCAGGAGAGAAGTGAAGCCATGCGCTTTGGTAAGGCCAATCCTGGGCCGAATTTGTGCTACGGCATGATTGGCAGAATACCAGTAAAGCTGAAAAGCTTGTAGTAGGGCAGGTCCTATAAGCTGAACAAATCCATAGCAGACACCTTCTCTGAAAGTTCAAAAGAGATTTCCAGACATGGGAGTTGACCCTAAACCCAGCTCTCATAATTCTGAACCAGGACAACAACTACGACAATCTTCGCGTGCCAGAAACCGGTGAACGGAGAAGAAGCTTCTCGACAACAAATGGCCCGAATCTTCCAACAAGGTCTTCAAGACCCTTAGCCGTAGAGACAGACTCCAGAAAATTACTTCTTATTTACCATTCTTGGGAGGTACTTCATACTTTTTAAGGACCTCATGTCCAGATTCACATGTGTATTTTTTTCGAAAGAGAAGTCAGAGGTGTGGAGATTGGTCTTTTGTTAAGATCTATTGCCAATAAGACCGGTGTTGGATGCTTTGGCCAGATATTCTGCTATGGACTTATCGCTATTGGTGGAATATAGTCGCACTTGAACGACTAAAGAGAATCTGCCGTAAGGAAGCTCATACTGCGGCGTTAAAAGATTTTCGTGGATTTGCTGTTACACCAGAACAGCCGCTTTTTAATGTTGGTGATACTGGCTTGCTGCATCTGGTGGATTTCTGGGTACTTGGTCCGTTTTGGTCTGATAGTTAATGGTCATTGCAGACTTTGCAATTCCGATGTTGGGGTCTTCTTGATTTGAGGCAGACTCTTCTTGTGGCCAATAGCATCTTGTCGTTCAAGTTCGTTTGTGGCTTAAAGCCGTCTGATGAATCTGCGGTCTGCGTCCGAGTGTTGTGTTGGGCACTTAACTGTTTGGGTTGTTGTGCTGTCTATAACTTTTTTCTCTCTTGTATAGCTTTTTAAATAAATAAATTGGTCCCAAGCCCTTTGGGCGGCCACAAATAAAATTAAAAAAAAACCCTCTTAAACAATTTCTTCTTTTTCCCTGTCTTCCTTGTAAAGAGGACGAGGTAGACTCAGAAAAAACACTAATATCACATTTAACACATCCGATGAATCCGACGCTGTAGATCAAACCATTACCCCGCCTCTCGAAAACAACTCCACAAAAGTTTACAGGACTGATATTGATCATCCAGTCACCTCACACAAGCACTTCGATCACCTGGCAAAAACAAAGGGATGGAAGTAATAAATAATTTGATTCCTTCCTAAATAACCTAGATAGAAATCTAGAGACCACACGGACAAAGGGTCTTGAAGACTATGCTTGAGGGGCTTAATCAGTATGTCTGCGATCTGTCCGTCTCCAGGTAAATGTCTGACAACCAACTGATCACGATCAATTCTCTCCTTTATTCTTTGTGTTATGTTTACCATAAATGTTGTGGCCGATAGATTGTCACAAAATGATTAAAATGTTTCTCAAGTGAGCATAGAGTCGTAAGCCCAGCTTCCATAGTAGATAAAGTTATGGATAATTGTAATGATAAACCCCAACACACCAAGTTTCTACCGTGATATAAAAAGTATATGATATAATTCTTTTATAATAATTTCTTTGATTTTTATGTCCGAGTTGTTTGTTGGAATGTTTTATTTGGTTTAGTTATAAAATGTTTCTTTATTATATTTTATTCTCTTCCATTTTGTTTAGGAAATATATTTAAATTATAGGATTTAATTAAAAGGGTTAAATATTTACTAAGTAAAACCAGACAAGCTTCATAAATCAAAGAGAATTATAAAAGGTCCTAACTGTGGGATACTACAAATGTTGTGATTAAATACCTTATCTGTACCATTTTCCTTAACTTATTGTTTGTCCATTTGTTTCTTGAATGGTTGTATAATTTCGTCAAATATTGTTTTTTTTTGTGTATGATTCTTGTATGACTATTATGCTGATACTTTTTTGCATTATCCAATTGATGGTTTTATGCGTATTAATTTTTTTCTCGTCGGTATTTAACTGTATGATTTTGATCATTTTTAATTTGTGATTTTATTTTTGATCCATTGATTAATTTCTTTTTTCTGAGCGAGAATTTTAATTTGCACTATATCCGATTTTTTTTACACAGTATATTTTTTTTATTTGTTCTTTTTGTTTATTTATTGTGCATGTTTTGCTATCGTGTTCTTCAGTGCAGAATTTACATCTTTCAATTTCTTTGCATAAATCTGTATTTTCTTTATTATTTGCAAAAGGGCCTAATCCTCAACTCTTTCGCGCATTATATAATTGTCCAGATTTTTTATATTAGATATAACATATATTTTTTTGTTTTCCAAAATTTTTCTTGCGGAAAGTTCCGGCAGAAAATCATCACAATTTTTTTCTTTTCATTTAATTTAACTAAATTCATATTGATTTTCTTCAGGTACTAGCTGGATATGTGTTCCTCTTCTTTACAAGAATAACACGTAATAGTATCGGGTTTTTCTTCTTGTTGGGATGTTGAGTTAACATTTGTCTAAGCTTTCATTTTCTTGCCAGATTTCTTCGCTTTGCAATCCATCCATTTTTTCATGGCCTCTACAATGACAGTAAATACATGAAGCTACTTTTCTTTATATTTGGTTAATCTTTAATGTATCCCTTTGTTGCCGCAAGCTTTCTAATTTTTCCAATCCTTCTAAGAGTTGGTTATAAGTTAAGAAGCTTTCTTGTATAACTCTGGTTTGAACATACACAAGTAATCGATGTAAGCTATATCTAGCTGTACGACGAGATTAAAATCACTTTTAATTACAGAGATTTCATTCATTTTTGTTTTTAATTGTTTTAATAACAACAGTTGATGGTTTTATTATTTCCTGCATTATAAAGGTTTATCAACATCATAAGACCACTATATACAACCTTTTTTCAGAATTTTAGCTATTTTGTCTTATGCAATGACCAGACCTCTAAATTTAGGATAATCTTTATCTAATCTATGGTTGAGGTCCTTTCTACTCTAAAATCTTTTGTCGCACAGCAAAACCTGCTTGGTTTTGAAAATCCTGAAGTCCGACAGAGACATCAAATTTATTGACTCTAATGCACAAATTTTTTTTTGGAAGAACAACAAACGAATCTTCAAACATCAATGTCTAACAACCATGGGCAAAACGGTTTTGTAGAATGAGACATTAGGACAATAACCAAAGAAATGAAATCTATGTTGGTTTATTCAAGTCTGTTTGAAAAGCATTGGAATAAAGCATTCAATACATTCTTTTACCTTATTGACAGAATTACAGTCCTAAACTCTACTCCATTCGAACTTTGGTTTAGAAAGAAACCGACTTTTGCTCATTTTAGAATGTTTGGGGAAAAAGTTATTTAAAATTTTGTAATAAATCCAAAAGTATAAGGTGATTAAACAAATATAAATAAACAAATATAAAAAATCTCTTTGGTTAAATTTAATTATAATATATGATAAAAAATAAAATATTTCAATTTTTAAGACTTCTGAATTTTTGAAAAAGAAATATGTTAAATAAATTTTTTTTTTAAATTTAATTTTTAAGTTTATCAATACAAAAATTAAATGATTTTTTCAATTTCGACATAAAATACTATTAGCAATTTCACTATAGCTAAATTCCTTATCTTTATTTGTTTTGAAAAAATTATATTTTTATTTTTAGTTGTTTACAATTAATTTAGCAGCTAACATAAAAAACTGATGATTTGCAAAAATTAAAATTAAAATTTTTTTTTTAAATTTTTCATAAAGCTGATGAGAATAAGAATTGAAAGGAATACTTAACGTTCAATAATAAAATAGTACAGCAAAAACGGACGGTTGATAATCACTCTTTATTATAAAATAAAGATAATTTTAAAATACAAAATGAATACCTCTGATACTTTCTTAAGTTAGAAATCGAGTGAAATAAAATAAAGCACATTGAATTTCTTCTGAGGAGAAAATTTCAGAGTACATAAGGTTCATCATAGCCAAAGTATGCTATGACAAGGTTAGAAGTTTTGAAATAGTGATGAATCACTTAGAGTGTTTTATGCTAATCTCTGCAACAAATACATGTGTTTTTTAGCACATTATCTTCGAATCAGATTCGGTAAATAGAATAAGCAATTATCTTAGTATTAGATATCTTCTTTGAATCAACAATTTAAAGCTTAATGATTATTAAAAAAAAAAAAAAAATTTTATCATAATTGTTTTACTGACAAAATTTGATAATTAGAGATTTTGTTAAACTTATTAAATAATTAAAAATTACAATTTCAGAAACACAACTTTAATTACGTTCAAGTGGTTGGGAGGTCATAGATGAGGTCTCGGATTTCTAATGAGTAACCCCGGTTAACACGTTAGACATTTTTAGTGATGAATATGCAAGACTAATTCTAACACTACCAACTAAGAATAAGAATTTTCTTTTAAGAATTAAGATACTATAAAATGAAACTCGGTTTTAACGCATATATCTACAAGACTTGTCTTTACACTTTATTCGGTTAGAATTGTCAACTAATTTAAATAAAAAAATTAAAATACATATTGTAAAATTTTCTAAGTAAAATGAACAAAAAGCGTTTAATGGAAGCCTTAATAATCATCACAATATAGCACTCTATCTAAGTATATAGCCATATATTTTAACAATATACAAACACATTATAAATTCATATTTAGCGTAAATAATGGTCTTACTGTTCTATATAAAACAGTAAATTGATTGAACAGCATGTGTTATGTTGGAATTCGTTAATGTGTGATGTATGCAGGTACTTGTTTAATGGTGTGAGAAAATATATAAGATTATATAAATTAAAATTCAATAATGATAGCGTCTAAAGAATATATTACATATATAATTTGTAATACATGTAGAAAGCTTATAACGGTAATAAATTTTGTAGTAAAAATTTCAATATATTGGGGAATTTGAAATTTTTAACAAAATAATGTGTTTTTGTTACAAACATACATAACAAAACAAAAATATATTTACAAAATTAGACTAATAACAATTATTAAATTTACAAGTAGTTACATTATTTATACAAAACGCGTCTTCTTTTTATAAACCTTTATGTAGGCATTAAAAATGGGGAAAGGGTATAACTTTAAGTTTTAAAACCCACTGTTGGCCGTAGACACAGCCAAGACGGTCAACCTTATTCCAACGGTCTTGTTACAACTGTTGTCTAAACAAAAATTATATAAATCAGTGTGAGTATTTTTTACTTATAATAGAAAAAATTTATTGTAATTTACAAATTTATAAAAAAAAGTTAAGAACAATTAAATAACAACATATGTCAATATACTTTTTTTTTTACCATTCTCCTCCTCTCATTTTTCAAGTATATTTATATATCACTATTCTAATGGATGCATGCGTATATATTTAATATTTTTTTATATATTTAATATCAAATGATATTTAATATCATTAATTTTGTGATCAAAATTAAATTATTTGATCACTGTTATAATATACTGAACTATTATTTTTGTTGAGTTTTTTTTAGAAATATTAGCTAAATATTCAGTTTTTTTCATTTACACAAAGATTTTTTAAATTTAGATTTAACTCTTTACAGTACTGTAATAGATGATATGCGGTTTCTTTTTCAAAACCGCAATACCTGCATTTCGGAAATAAAGATTTTTTAATTTTGTAGAGAAAAGAATTAAAAGGACAAATTGAAAATGGACTTTTGATTTTTTCAATGTTTAAAAATCTCTTTTTTTTGGTCAAAAAAGTGAATTTTCTTGTCTTTTTGTTATTATAAGTGTTTTTTAAATTTATTCTTAAGAATATCAATATACTAGTTAATAAAACTTAAACTTAAACTTAAAACCTAAATTTTAGGCTTATATTTTTAATTTTACTAGTATACTGAATTTGGATATATTCATTTTGTTTTTTTATATTATTTTATATTAAATTTTATTTATGGCAATTATTTTAAATTTATTTAATTTATCTTATTATATTTTTTTACTTTTTTTTATCAATATGTTCTTTAGTTTTAGATTATTCTACACAAAATGATCTTTATTTTTACCCTCAGGTGAAAGCCGATTTTGCTAAATTTAGGTTCTGTTTTCTTTACTTTATCATTCACGTGGTCTTAAACCATATCTTTTACTTTTTAGAATTACACTAACTACACTCAGTTCAAGAAAGAACTTACAACTCTTTGCACAATTGATATCGATTTAAATACAACGTGTTCAATACATTTTAATATGATTCTTAATCAGTGAGCAATTTAATTTTTTAGAAACTAATACCAAATTATATCTATTTTTTATATTTGTATTATTATTTTTTTGTATTTTACTTGCATTATACTAAGATTAATTCACTTTGTTCCTGATTAGTTTTTTTGATTTTCACTCTAATAGTATCTTTCGTGCTTTATTGTTTAAAATTTATCATTTTAAAACATATAAGGATCCCATCTTTCTGATACTGTATTTTATTTTGTGTTTTTATAAATTGTTTTTTTAAAAATAATTATTTCAAATAATCAAACTTAATCTTGTTATCTTTTTTTTTGACAAAAATGCTATACCTTGTAAACACAAAATATATTCATTTTAAAACAATAGAAACTCATTTAAAAATAAAAAAAGGTCATCAATAAAAAAGCTGTTTTCCATGTTTTAGCTGAAAAAGTGTTTAATTTATGCAAATCTTTAACACTTTTAGTCTAACACATGAAAGACTCTTATATAAAATATTTCTATGGACATAAATTTAAACAAAAAATTATTTAAGACAATAAAAACAAGAACACTTGTTGAATATTAGACATAATTATTATGTACTCTAGACTGGCATGATAAAATAAGTTGAAAGAGAAAAAAACGATTAAAAAATAAAAGGTTAAAAGACTTTAATAATAAGCAAGATAATTACAATTTAAAAATGACAATGAATAATTATTAAATAATATATTTAGTGGCCTGATATAAGCTACGGCTCTATTTATAATAAAGAGAAATACAAGTTTAAATACATATTAAAATATTAAAATGCAAAGATGTTTCAGAAGATTAGCGATCACTCAAAAATGAAATAATTCTAATTTTAAGTAAGAAATCAAAAACAAAACAACTATTTATTTTTTTTATAAATAATGATTTTTTTAAAGACTCAATATTGATATGTAATGCAAATCAAATTGTTTGAAACATATAGCTCTTAAATTAGTGATTTTTCTTATATTAATAAGTTTTTAATATCTGGATATTAACTTTTAACTTTATTGAGTGTCTACTTCTTCACCAATCATTTGTATTCTAACTACAAAATCAAGCCTGTGCTGATTGGTGTTTCAACTTGTGTTAGGATATCTCTCAATTCTGATCTAAAACTCTTTGCATAGATCTTTAAAATTTTTGTTTATATTGATTATGCTATACTGGTAACTAGGATTAATTTAGCAAGGTCAATGTTGTTGGTCTTGTGTAACAAGTTTTGTTTTCTCGTAGAACTCCTCGAAATCCTTGTTTATTTAAATATAAAGGTTTTTGATTTTCTTTTAAGATATCGCCTTTTTTGATTTTTAGAGCTCATTTTTGATTTAATTATAGTTTAATTCTTTGTAAATTAATTTTACAATTATACCTATGGTCTTAATATCCACGGATTTTACAAATCTTAGGATCTTTAACTTTTTTTTTATAGAATCCCATTTTTGTATCTCAATTTCTTAGGTTCTCCAAGAAGTCATTAAAATCAATTCAATTCAAGTTCGAAATTGTAATATTTTAAAAACAAAGCATTGAGACAATTTTTTAGCAAGAAATTTGCTAATTATATTTCGCAATCAAATTTGTAACTGAAACTATGTTCCAATAAATTAAAGCTCAACAAGTGAGAGAAAATTTAACCCCTTCTTTTTTATCTTCACTAATCAAAAATGATCTGATGTTTGGTCATTTTATTGTTTACTAACATAGTAATCATTAATGTAAAGAATTAACAGCTTTTCACAATAGTGAGTTTAGCTCAGAAACCTAAATAAATATTTTAATAATCTTAACAAATATATAGAAATTATATACATATTATTATTACTCTAAAAAAATAATCCATTATTATTGTCATCTTTTACTTCAAATGTTATATCTTACCTTTTGTACTCAACATAACTTTTCTACACTTATATTTACCTTACTTACCTAAATCCATCCACCAATCCAATATTACTTACTAACCATACCATACACTTAAAAAGAACGCAAACATGAGAAAGAAGTTATATGTTGCTTTTTGCAACCAGCCGAGTTTCATGCTCGGATTGGCCTTGTGTCAAGGCATAAACTCGGCTGGGTTGCCAATAAATAATTTTTGATCTGATGGCTAAGGCCGCCAATTAGAATCCAATAGTCTTATTAAAAAAATTATTTTTATAAGTTCAAAGCTTGCGCAGCAACTATGTTACTACAGATTGTAGTGTTGTTTTAAGTTGTCAGAAGAAATAAATAACGAATTTAAGTGGCTCAAGAAAACTAAAGTTTCAAATCCAATAGACTTTTTATATACAAAAAGATGGCAATAATTTTATAAGAGCTGTCTTGAATGATGACCAAATATATAAAAAAAGAGTTAGAAATTTTTTTTTTCCTAGTCAAAAAGAAAGTTAATTATGTGATGCCGTAAGTTCTATGGTGTTTTGAAACTTGAATACAATCACAGTGCATTTTTAATTATAGCACCTAAGTTAGATGATAAATAGTCCCAGGCAATAGATTCAATGTTCGTTACGAATAGTTGTGGCGTCACTATAGATAATTTGTCCATCAATTAATTTTTAACTTTTCTAACTAAATTTTCGTGATTGTTAAAGATGTTAACAATTATAGCCTAAAAATTTAAATGGAGTCTTGCTGTGATTGAGAGTAGCTCATGATATGAGTATACTCATGTCATTACTTTCCAATGCAATAGAAACATTATTTTCAAGAAAATAAGTAAACTTAGTTTTATACCTTGTTTCTCAATTAAAAATCTAAAGTTATATGTCTTAAGTAAAGTGTTTAGTTAAAGACAAAAAAAAGGAATTAGCAGAAAAATAAGCATAGAAGAAAAGATAATAATTGAGATAGTAATAAGATTAATGTAATGATATACGTGAAAAAATGTTTGATGCAAAATAAAATGTTAAATACTAGTATTCTATATCATATGTGTTTTATAATATATAAACTAATGTTTAAAGATTTTCAATCGTCTAATTTAATATTAGTAAATATGGTCAAAAATAAGCCTTTAGTGGTCACCTATAGTAGTAGTGTTTTACTAATTCCTTATAATTGTGGACTGTAAAATTCTGTTAGAATGCTGGACGTTTTATATTGTTAATCATATCGTCAATGAATTAAATCCGTAAATAAACATTTTTAAGTGTTAAAGTAACTAGTCACACACACATCTTAAATCTTATTAATTTAATCTTTAACTCTAAATTCTATACATTTTATCTTTATTTTTTACTTATCTTCAAGATAACTAAATTTAGCCAGAACATAATCTATTATTTTTCAAAAAGTATAATCTTCTAATTCTTTCTAAGTTTCTAAGCGTACACTAAATTTAATGTTGAATTTTTTATTGAAAAAAGATCTAATTTAGTTTCTTAATTTTTTACTAAGATTTTTAGTCAACAAATAAAACAAAATTTATTTACAAAGTTTTAAAAAATAAACCCTAAAAAATAGCACCGGTTTTAATTTAGGCTATATAATAATATTAAAGGTCTTTTTTTTAATTAATAATTATTTTAAAAAATTAAAAAATTAATATAATTTTAATTCCTTTAATCGTTATAATTTTCCAAAAATATGGTTTTCTAAAAAGTCAAATTATCCGTAAAATATTTCTGTCATTGATATAATACTAACTAATAATACAAAGATATTAAAAACCAGGTATTATGTATACCATAAAAAGTTAACATAAGTAATGACAATTTAATTTTAATCCATTAACAGAAATGGTTATAAAGTTCCAATTAAAATAACACTATGCAAATTTTGCTCTAGCTTAATAGATTCACATTTAAGTGAAACTCAATTTAAGAAATTACTTATATTTACTTATATTAAAATTTATATACACACTTTAATTAACAGACTAATTATTAATTATAATTAGAAAAAATATAAATTTTTACAAATTATCTAATTTAATTAGTACGTTTACAGTATAAGTTTATTAAAATATTTATGCAAATATTTTTCTTATTTTAATAAAGGCAGCAGTCGAAATTAAAATTTAGGTAACTATTGGAAATTATTTTTATGTTCATATTTTTAAAGGCCAGATTTGACACAAAGAGATGACATAAAATTTTTAAAACTTTTAAATTTTTAAGTTTATACGTCGTAAAAATTAAAGATTTATTTAATTTTAAAGATTTAAAATTTTTAATCTAGCAAATTTTAAAAAAAATTATTTGATTATTAAACAAAATTTTTGCAAAAAGTACTAAAATGCATTATTGAACAAATCATAAGTACATAAATTTAAATAGTAACATCTTTAAAAATTGAATTGTCAAATGGTCAATAATCTGTTGCATAAAAAATAAACTAAACATATTTTATCATAAGAATTAGAATTAATGTTTGAATAAAACTTTATTGATTTAGTTAAAAAATTGATCATTTTTTAGATTTTTGTTGACTTTAAATAATTTATAAAAAAATTTTGCTTTTAAATTAAGTTTTTGAAATTTTCTTTTGACATATGTATCTTATCTTTTTTACAAAAAACATTATTAAATATGCCGTGTTAGATTTTTCTTCAAATTATATCCAAAGCTTTACTTGTTTTACTATTAAAGTTTTAACTTTAAAAAAATTTAAAGTAGCAATTTTTTAAAATTTGTTTCACTAATGATTTCTTTAAATCTAAAAAAAGTAAAAATTGATATTAAAAATTGGTATCATCTTATAATTTTTTTATATTTAACACTCTATTTTTTTTATTTATATATTTTATAGTACTAATACTATTTACGATCAGATTTTAAAGTTTAAAGGTTAAGTTTAGCTTTATGTTTATTTGATTTTAGTACAGATTTAATAATATTTTTTGTTTTTATTTCTAAAATTTTAATTTATGCTTGGTAAAGCAGATTTTAAAAATTGGTAAAGCAAGATTATTAAAACCTCTATTAGGGCTCAGTTAAGTTGATAACAAGAACTCACATAACTTAGAATCAAAAGCTTAAGAATTGAAAATAGATAAATTATCATAAAATAAATTAATTGATTTGATTTTTATTAGATAAATTTGTAAACATTCTTTTTTAAACAAGTTTACAATAAATGTCTTATTTATGTAAGTTTCAACACTTACGAACAAGAAACAGAAAAAAGACGACTGCACTTTTCAACAAAATAAGTACTATGATTTTATTGAAGAAGGTTGGTTAGAGTTTAAAAAAAATCTAACATTTTAACATTATCTATTATATTTTCATTATTTTCTAAGATACCATCTATTTGCCTATTTTTTATATTTTTTATTTTTTATACTTATAAATAATTAAAACAAGACATCTTAATAAAAACTGAATTTTTTTTTTTAAATAGACAAATCTCAAGAAAAAATTTAATTTAAATTATAAAATACTAATTTATTAAACAACATAACTAAATATAAATACTGAATTCAGTATAAAGGCTTAAAAAATCAAAAAAAAATTGGAAACTGTACAAAGAAAAATATTTAATTTTTTAAAAATGATTTTTAAGATTTGATTTTTGAAATTAGTAATATAAAAAAAAATTTTAAAAATTAATAATAATAAATTGTTATATAACATAATGTATTTTACTTTGAATGAAATTCTAAATTATTATACAAAACGGTCCAAATTTTTAATTTAAAAATTTATAGTTATTGTTAAGAATTTGTAGATTGTTCACAAAAAACAACTCTGAAATCAAAAACTAAAGTTAAAAAAATGAATACTTGAATTTAGAGTTTTAATTGAAATAACTAGACAATAACTTAAAATAATATTAGTAACTATAGTGAAAACACGTGTAATACTCTGAATTAAAGACTCTTCTACTTTGCTCAGTTTCACAATCGACTCTTTCTTATATATCGTAATCTTTGCAAAACAGAGAAATCCAGACAACTTTGTCTGGTGGACAATGATAAAAAAATTTGATACATCCATTCAAACGTTTTGACTTAATAATTTGCTTCGATAAAGAAAACAGATTTTTTTTCCCCCTTCTCTCCTCTCATTATTCAAGTATATTTATAATTCGTTAACTGAAAGGTCATATACGATTATAAAATTTGATAATTAATTTTTATTTTAATTATGTAATTATAATTTTAATCTGAATTCTGTAAAATAATTTAAATCTTAAATATTATGATTTGTTTTAGTATTTTTACTGTAAAATTATTAAGATTTAATGATAAATAAAATACAAGTACATGTTTAGTGTAAGAGACAGTAGAGTTAGTCTTAATATAACAGTACGTCTAGTACAATTACTATACAACGTCTTATACAATTACTATAAAAGTAGCATTTAGACTAATTACTTAAATACTCATTGGAACAAGGGATAAGATTTTTCCAGAATGTCCCAGATTATTCAACACTCAGTACAAAGGGGAGTCTTATGCAATATGTTTTGCCAGACGTGATAAAAACTCATAAATATCAAACTTCTAATAAAAATAAAGTTCTTGTTTAATTTTGTCAAATTTTTAAATAAATTTAACATTTTTTGATGTATACTTTTTAATTTTTTTATTTAAATTTCCGCCTCATATGAAATTCGAGGATAAAGTATTGAATTATATATTTATTGATATTTTATTGAGATTAGTTTATTAACTCTAAATAAGGTTTTGTTTATCTTATCATTAATTTTTGACAATTAGGTCTTAAAGTCAAGTCTTTTCCAAAATTCCAAAAATATTCCAAAAAATTTTATATTTTTACTATAATTTGTTTTTCAGAGCTTTTTTAAGTATAAAATATTTAAATTCTTTATGTTTTTTCTTTATTTTTTCTTTAAGAGCATAATTTCTGTTTTATTTAAATCAATTTTAAATTTGGCTTGTAATGTCTAATTTTTCAGTGTCTTCCAAACTTTGTCAAGGTAAGTTGAAGCTTTAATGCATTTTGAGCATTTATAGCTGTTGCAATATCACCTGCATAAGCTGTGGTTTTATATATTGGATGTGAATTTAATGTTCTAATTAGTTTGTTTACCCCAATATTGCACAAATGAGGACTAGCTTTTCCTCTTTATGGACATCCTTTGTTTATTTTGTACCACTTATCAAAAATCTTAATCTTTTTATCTATCGGTAAGTTTTCAGCCGTTTTCATTAAAGATTCTTTGAAATTTTTTTTGAACGACTCTTTCATAATTGCATTCCAATGAATGTCTTCAAAGGCGTCTGAAATATCTACTGCAAGAACTATCGTGTAATTATAATTCTTTAATTTATTTATGTTTTTTATTAAATGTTCAATAGCTTGGATGGTGCTAAAACCCTTTTTGAATTTAAATTAACTTGTTTATATAAAATTGTTAGAGTTAGAGTTTATTTTGGATGCAAATGATATAAAATCAGATGTATTCATTTTTAATTTACGAATTAAATATATATACAATATTTCACTAATACAATAAGTAATATAAGAAACAGACTAACTAACATTAATTGAAGTTAAGAGTTTTTGGTGTAACGTCTTACACTAAATGAATCTAGATTGATTCACCACAACTTAACTCATAGCTTATATATGGCCGAGCTAAGTCAACG
The DNA here is from genome assembly GCA_025170145.1 of Pyemotes zhonghuajia. Lineage (NCBI taxonomy): Eukaryota > Metazoa > Arthropoda > Arachnida > Trombidiformes > Pyemotidae > Pyemotes > Pyemotes zhonghuajia. Next base: position 12,549,223 of record CM045845.1, read on the forward strand.
TCTTATAAGACAAAAGACTCAACTCAATCGTCATTAACAATACAAAAAATAAAGTCACAAGTTACAATGGTCTGAGAGTTCCCCAGTTGTATATCATATTGATTTTATCAATAATTATTTTTTCTAGTATTTTATCAAAGCCATTTAACAAAATAATTGGACGTCAATTGAATTTTCTAGCTTTTTATTGAATTTTTTGAAAAATATCATCTTTCCCATTTTTCATCTTTTTGGAAAGTGATTAAGTAGCAACAAATGATTAAACAAGATTAGGAAATAGACTTTATCATATTTATACTTATTTTTTATAAAGTTTTTTTAATATTTCGCTGTTTATTCCGTTAGAACCTGGAGCTTATTTGTCAGATTCAAATAACTTTGTCCAGATTTCTAATTTCTATTGACTCTAATTTTAAATTTTTTGCCTTTAGTTTTGTATAATCATTATAGTTTGTTTACAAAGAAATTTTTTAACATTTTATTATTTTCTTTTATTGTTTGTTTCTGATTTCCTTTAAATAACCTAAGTGTTTCGTCTTCCCTAACTTTTGTTATTTTCCATAATTTCCAATTGTCTTCATTGTCGTGCTTTCACTCTCGAATAGTTTAGACAAAAGAAATTTATAAGATATGCAAGATCTTTATTTTTAAAATAATGACTTCATTCTTAGTCCTTGTAGGCTTCAAAGGTTTTAAAATCAGTTTGGTCAACAGACCAAGCGTCTAACATAGAGGCGCGAATTAGGCCGATTGTGCAAAGATACCGGCCGTATAACCACCAGGCACCAACTAATTTCCTCAACTAAGAACTCACTCCTCGGGGTAAAAATTCTACAACTGGTAATATGAGCTGATTCAATGTTGTTGTCTCTGTGATACTTTAAGTATTTTGATACTCTTGTATGGCGACGGCTTCAATAATTTTAAAAGGTCCTGTCTAATTAATCTTTCCACCTCGAAATTCTTTTTGCACTATAACCAAACCTCCTTCTCGGAAGTGGGAGATTTCAGTAGGATGTAAAGCATTATAGTCTCTTTTTATTCTATTCCTATAATCAAGGATTTTAAAGATAATTCTTTTGATACCCTGATGACCACACGCTATTGAGTCATAGTGGTAATCGAAAAGTTTGTTTTTAATAAAGGGAGACTTACGGTCGATATATCTCTTTTTCAAATCTGACTCGGCTAAACCACTAAACCAAACATCGGTGTAGATGAAGGTAAAATCCTAGATAGGGCATCCACATCATTTATCATTCTATACCTTACTTTAACTGAAAAGGTCAATAGGAAGATTTGCCATCTACTAATCTACCCCGGAGGTTTTTCATGTTTTATGAACTCGTTAAGTGTAAAAAATGCTACTTTTAGTGAGGCCGTAGCCCATGCCAGAGACTTAGAGAACAGATTTGATGTAGACCACAGTAGTCTAGAAACAGTGTACGCAGTGAAAAGACAGAAACCACCTAAGAAAAGTTTTTAGTGTTTTAGATGTGGAAAAATGAGGCATGAGTTCAGTAAATGTAAAAAGAAGAAGCCAATCCATATTACTGCCAATAGTTCGGATGACTTAGGTAGTCTACTGCTTGATATCTGGACAATGGAGCCTATTCACAGTGCACAAACAACCACGAGTTTCTCTCAGGTCTAATCTCCCGTTCTAGTCAGGTTATTTCAATTTTTCAGTTATCAACTTTGTTGGAGTCTAGGGTCATGTTGTGACGGATGGAAGGTAGTATTTAACGGAATTAGTGTCTGTGTGATGTCGTGAAACGAGTGATACTTAAGCCAAAAGCGAAAATGGAATGCATTGCAGAGTGATAGTTGCTGCTATTAGCGAAATGAATTTGTTGGCGCAAAATCCTTGGTCATCTAAATTTTAGAATATGTAATTTCAGAACTTTAACTTCAATGAAAATTCTAAACATTCCTTATGCCGTTTGAATGTTAATTTAATCGTTAGTGTATGTAAGGATTTTTGCAATTTTATTTGCACGTCATATTTCTTGTTTATTGCCTTATTTATTATTTCTTGAGTATTTATGTATTCTTTTGCAGCATTAATTTGTAATATTTTTATTTGTAATAGTTTAGATCTTTCTGGACAACAGTTTTCAAATGCACTAGGTCCAGTTTTTAGATATAAAGCACATTTTTTATTTAATTTTGTTGTGCAGATACGGCTGTAATGTTCTCCTTCACAATATTTGCATCTTTATTTTTGTTTACACGGCAATGTGTTTTCTTTGTTATTGACATAATGTCTTAAACCGCAACATTTTTGCACATTGGATAATTCTGTATGTTTTTTCGATTGGGCATAACATATATTCAATCTTTACATATTTTGTTTCCAGAACTCTTTTAGTGTCTTCTTCGTTTAGAGAGATGATCATCTGTTTTTTTTAAATCCTGTTCTATTAATTAAAACTCTAATTAAAACCTATCTTCTTTATTAAGATTGCTATATCTAATATGTATTCTTTACTGTATCTTTTATCTATCTCTTTTATCAAAATGTTTAAAATTATTTTTTTGGGTTTTTTAACGTCAATTTACAAACAGGCTTACAACAGACTCAGCCAAAGTAGAAGCGATAATTAATTGGCCAAACCTAAAGAATCAAAAAGAAGTACAAATATTTCTTTGGACCTGTAGCTGGTACAGAAAATTCATAAAGAATTTTTCAGCCATCGCTCGCCCTCTTAGCAACCCTACAAAGAAAAGTACAGCGTGGAAGTGGAACAGCACAGCAAAAAGCTTTCAATAAATTAGAAAAAAAAAACTAACAAATGACCCAAACTTAGGTGAACCACGATTAGAAGTCAAACCATTCGAGATGCAAACGGATGCAAGTATTTACGCACTAGAAATAGTTCTAAGTCAAGTCTAAGATCAGCAAACCAAGGTAATAGAGTAAATTTTTAATATCGGCATCGATTCGACAACAGAAAGAGAAGCACTAGCATTAGTCTAGGCTATCAGTACTAAATTCAGAAATTATGTAGAAAGAGCAAAAGTAACAGTGCTCACCAACCGCCAACTACTTAAATAGTTGATAAATTTAAAGAACGCGGCAGGGTTCCAAGCAAGATAGGCTATCCAATTGCAAACATTTGAAATCGACATCAAATACCACAAAGGGAAAGACAATGTAGTGGCAGATGATCTGTCAAGATCGCCAATATCAGAAATAGAAGTAGCATCTTTACAGATTTCCAAAATAGCTTTCGGACAAGTACCTATTGTCGTAACTTTATTTAGGGACATAAATGATTTTTCCAAGAGGATTCTCTCTTCTTATTGCTTAATAAGTTTTTTCTAAAACATATGAGGTAACCCTTCTGATTTATGCACTGTTACGGTTGCATATACTCCAGTAATAAATGCCTAAGACAAAGGAAGCAAGGGAACATCTCTCAATGTAAATCTGATGCAAAGCAAAAGAAATCAAAGACAACCTCTACAACTTCCTTAGCTTTGTGTCCTCACAAAAACATGTTTACAATTGCTCACATGAACTGAAACTGTAGAGTTTCCATTTCAATACAAAATATATCATAACACACCGTCTCGAGAAATACAACGGTGGACTAGATAAGGTCTTTTCTATTCAACATGACCTGGTAAGTATCCTTTTTGTATCATTACAATTTTGTATGTTTATTAAAATCTTTCTTCATTTTCTCATGATATAAGTGAATTAGGAGAAATGCCAAGTTCTAAATCTATCTGAAAAGTGGATATTGAACCATATGCCCTAAATAAATGTGAACACCCTATGACTCTAGAATAGGTTTGATTTAAAAATATGTATAAATGCATAAATAAGCATATCCTTCCAACTTAGGGGAGAATTTGGATAAAGGCTTACCTATTTTTTGATTTAGCCACACACCGTAGGATGGTATGGAGAGCTAAAAATATGTCGGATACCATGCCCCAACACCCGATCTTGCAAATAACGCGATTTGAACGCAAATCCAGATGTATGGATTCAAGCAGCACTCTTGAGTGTTAAAGAATTGACATACAGTCAGGTCTAATTGAGAATTTGGACTTGCTTTGTTGACACTTAAGACAAGATACAACATAATTTTCTCTACACAAATCGTTTACGGATTTTGTTATAACTCTTGTTCACCCCACTCATTGTTCAGTATCAGTAACGTGGTAGGCAAACAATACCCCTTCTATCTTCTCCTTATTATCATTCAAATAATGTGGTTTGGCAGAGAACTAATTGATTTGGGCTCTAGAAGAGGATTTGGGGAGCAAAAGAATCATGGAATCTGCATTCTTTAACAAGGTTCCACTGAAATGTTTGACAGTTATCTCAAAAGAAGACAGGTAAAGCTGTCATTTTTCAAGACAATCTCTTGGTTCTTTTAACGTCAAAAGGAAAGTCAAAGTCTGATGGTCAGTATGAACCACAAAGCTCCTTCTATTTAGGTAGTTCTTGAAATACCTCAAGGCCTTTATAACTCGGAGACACTCCTTGTCAGTAACGCTATAGTTTACTTCAGCAATCATCTTTCATCCCAAGACCATTAATACATCCACTATTGCAAGCATTGTTCATCTAGAAAAAAGGAAAAACACAATTAATAGAGTTGACTGATTGGCCTCACCTATTGCATCACTCACCTTTTGTTCTTGTCGCATTTGCAAAAAAAAAAATGTTAATTAAGTTATTGTTTAGAATATTTACCACTTACCAATTTTTGTAATAGACATGTCTCCCTCACATTCACACGCATCCATCCACTTACACAGACAAAAACTAAATTTAATTAAAAATTAATTTAAACTTACCTTATTACACTAAAAAAAATACAAACACTAAAAAGGAGACATGTTTTTTTACTTACAAACCAGCTAGGTTTTGCTCTCAGTCTAGATTGCTGTGGCATAAACCCGATTGGATTGCCAATAAACGGCGTGGTTTCGGCCATCGCCACAAAACCTAAACTTCAGCAGTAGTAAAATGAATAACCTATGACTTTCTAAGTCTTTACAGGTTTGGTTACATCGCGTTGATAGAGAAATGCCGTCTAGATAAACAGGACATCTTTTTTCTTAAGGCGCTCAAGTACACGAGCAATCTCAGCATAACCTTTGATAAATATTTATTAAAATAGCCGATGAGGCTCAAATAGATTCTTAAAATAGACAAGTCAGAAGGAGTTTTCATTTTCCTAATCTTCTTGATGGACTCCTGTTGGATTGTCTTTGTCTGTCCATTTAGCACTCATTCCAAAAAAGGGACTAAATTTATATTGAATAGACACTTTTTCAAGTTAACACAGAAATTAAATTAGTTTAATTGAAACAAGACCTTAAAGGTGAGCTTCTTATTTTCTCGTTGTTCAAAAAGAGCTTCAAAATCATTGTCATTGCTTACTGAAAAGTAGCAGGGCTATTCTTCTAACCAAAAGGTAAACGATTGAATTTAAAATATCTAAACGGTACCACAAACGTCGTGTACTTACGAGTGAACAAGTGAAAGGGCAGTTTTGCGAAATGCACCAAATCCCGTAATCACTTGGCCTATAATAGAGAACGGAAAAGGATCCAGTTCTGTAAACTGGTTGATCTTATGGTAGTCGATGCACATCCTAAATTTTCTGTTTGATTTTGGGACCACCACCCACGGTAAATTGCCCTCACAGCCATTTTTTCTTGAAATGGAAAAGAATAAAAGGTCTACATTGGATAGGGGAAGTATTCGTTCTAATATTAAATTCTCCTTCAAAATAGGGGTTTTGTTTTGTTTTGTGGTGATAATCAGATATTGGCAACCCAGTCGGATTTATGCCACAGCAATCCAGACTGAGAGCAAAACCCAGCTAGTAAATAAGTAAGTAAGACATGTCTCCTTTTTAGTGTTTGTATTCTTTTTAGTGTAATATGGTAAGTATAAATTAATTTTTTTGTTTTAATTTGCGACGAGAAAAATGATATAATTTGGAATAAGATGGAGTGACAAAATATGAAAATGTGAATATAATTGTTAACCAGAGGTTAGGAAGTCGGTCTGGCAGATAATGGGAAACAACATGACAGATGATACTCTGTGGTTCACAAACTAAAAGACTCTCCCCTGATTCACATTGTAATATATACCAAAACATTTCAAGTCTTTATCACAGATTAAAACAGGTTGAGCTGCATTTGGTTGGACATATAGGATAATAAGTGTTTCAACGCCATTGATCTTCAAAGTTACTTATATTTTCTTTGTCAGGACAATGGAACTTTCCTTAAAGCTCTTTAACATTAAATGCGTTGGGGAAGAGGTTAATCCCAAAGTCTTTAACAGGAGTTGGTCAATTAACAAGACATCGATCAAAAAGACACTATCAAAAAGCAGTGATTCTTTCCAATAAATATTTTCTGCCACCTAGATTTATGACCTAGATTTCATATAGTAACATTGGCTATTTTATAAGCAATAGCCTTCAGCATCGTATGAAATCTGACAATGACATAGTCCAACTAGTCATTCTTAGATCCATGGTGAACCAGATTTCAGTCGTCTAGTTGTTCTTCTTGATAATCTGTTTTATTGTCAGTTGTGACTATTAAACCAAGCTTTGTCTGTTAATTTCTTAACAACAGACTCAAGTGCTTTAATCATTTGTTCCATGTGTCCTGATCCAACTGTCTTTGCCAATACATTTTCAGCTCTATTTCCTCTGGAAATTTTGTCAAGCTTTCAGCTGCTGCCCAAAATCTTTCATTCTTTATTATTATAGACATTAACATATACGTCTCCTGTATATGTTCCTTCATAATTTTCTTCGCTTATCACCTGAAACTTAATACTATTTGGTATTTTTTTAAAATTCTTAAATAGGCATCTATCATAATATATGTTATACGAATTACCGGAATCCAAAAATCATATTGATTCATCTCGGGTCTAGAAGTTTATACTCATCAGTACTAAAAACGATAAACTTTTTTCATTCCTTTAAAGTGAGTTTTTGTATTTGATGCAATCTCTTTTCATATATTCACTCTTTTTGCTCGAATTTTTTTGCCTTCAGTTTTGATGATTTTATATACAAGGTGGTGTCGTCACTTTTTGTCACTTAATTAGCATCATTAATTTGGGAAATGTCTTTGATTATCAAAAAATCTTTCACCCCTTTACAAAAAGCACTCACACTTTCCAGTGTTAGTCCTGTTCAATCATAAATGCTATTGACCTAGGGTTTTATCGGAGGGTTAATCTTTCTAATCAATACATATGTACAAAGTATTCTGAATTCCTTTTGTTTTTGGTGATATTTGTCCAATTCTAGTCTTTATTCTTATCAATTCTTTTGCTAGTGAAGTTACTGTTGAAAATTTTTTCTGATTTATAGCAAACAAATCGTTTAGAAAAAAATAAATTCTAGTTACTCTTACAACTTCGTGCATGTCTCGTAGTCTTATCCTTAATTTTCTAGTCGTTGTCATCCTACTCCAGGTCAATGCATCATTACCATCCATGTAAAATAGTAAATTACTTTTTACTTGATCATCCGCATCGTAAAATTCATCACAATTCATTGACTCAGTAGTGAAATCCTGTGTTATTATATCTAACTTGTTAAATGTTCTTAACCTATTGATCATTCATTACACAAACGTAAAAGTCTTTTCCACAATGAGGAATTCGGAATTCTATATGCCCAGACTTTTGAGTCAACTTCAGAAAACGGAATTGTCCTTCAATCTTGACAAGGGATCTTTTTCAAGATGTCTTTTGAAATCCAAACCACTTGTGATCTCGACACTGGTAAATTTAAACGATTCACACACCAGAATTATATTACTATCCAAATGTAATGAATCAACAAGTAAAGTCTTTAATTTAGATGTTGAGAGGGACAGGCCAGCACCTAAGATAGGACTAACCCTGTCATCAAAGGACTTTAACACTAGGACTGGTCCTACTATCCTGCAGTCAACTATTCATCAACTGCACAGCTACAGACATAACATCGTAACTACCCTATCCCGCAAAAAACTCTCTACGAAAACCACAATAATGGAGTATGTACCAACGTTCTCCAATGAAGACTTGATTTTCGGTCAACTTAAATTGTCAGAAGCCTCCTTGATGTCCAAGGATATCAGGAACACTCTATTATCAAACGATCTTTACCTGAGATTGACCAAAGCCACTTATAAAAAATGAAGTATTTTTATACAAAAAATTAAAATACGAAAGTATTTGTTTTTTTTATACTTTTTTTAAAGTTATATCCGCTTAGCTTTTTTAAGTATAAATATTTTGGTAAATTGCAACTTTATTTTTGGTTTATTTTTGAGTTTTTTAATTTGTTTATAATAATGTTCCAGTTTATACCATTGAAAGCTTTTGATATTGTCTATTAAATATTTTATAGCATGTAATGTGCTATATCCCTCCTTAAATTCAAATTGATTAATTTTTAAATATTTTTTTTTTTTAAGCCATTGTTAATTCTATTTATTATTAGTTTTTCTAATATTTTGCTAAATCGTTAATTAGAGTTATTAGTCTTGAGTCATTTGGATTTGTCGATTTCTTATTAGGTTTTAAAAAAAATTATATTTATCTTTTTGGAAATAATTCTTATGTAGAAGCACGTTAAATATATCCTTAAAGTATTTCTTGTCATGTTTGTATAGTTTTTTTATTACCTCATTCGATATTCTATCAGCTCCTGGCGCTTTTTTTTTTATATCAATCTTATTAATTCTTATATTCGAATTTTATATTGGGAATTTAATATTTACGTAATCATATTCTTATTTTGTTCTAGAGAGTTTTTGGTGTTGTCGTTGAATAATTTACTTGTATTATCTTTTTTCACTAGTGTTCTTTTTCATAGTTTCCAATAATTTTCAACTCAATTGACTTTCATTAGGTTGTCAATAAATTTTTTTTTTATATTTACCAATCTTTTATATTCTTTGTTAAGTTTATATAATCTGTTTTCCCAGTTCAATTTTTAGAATGTTTTTTTGTTTGATTATTCTTCTTTTAAGTTTCATGATGGTAATTCTCTTTATAATTCCTTTTTTAAACTAAGGTATTCTTTTATTTTCTGAGATGATTTTTGTCAAAATATTATTTTTTATTTTTTCTTTTATGTTTTTTTAATATTTTTAAAAATTCCTCAATATCTTTTGTTTTTGTAAGGTGGTTTATATATAAATTTGGTTTGTGAATGTGATGATATTTTAGGAAGCTTTTCCAGTCATTATTCTTATAGTCAAGTATTTTCTTTACTGTTAGTAGTTTAGATCTATTTAAATTAATTTCTATTTTTAGGTTATGTTTGGTGATTGAAATTTTTTTTTTCAATTATCAAGGAATTTTACCATTATTAGCAAGCTACTCTTTTGAAGTATTTTCAAAATATTTTTTAGAGCTAAACTTGCAATTTCAATTTGATTGTACTAAAAAACTTATTTTGATTTTTAATAATTATAAATATTAATTTACGATATAATGTATTTTCATATCAGAAAGACCTTAAAAGACTTTTATTCAGAGAATTACATAAAAAAAAATGCGACAAATTAATAATTATATATAAAATATATATTAAAATATTTTAATCACTTAGGTAAATATTTTTTGATCATTGTTGTCATTTATATCTTGCCTCATATTAGCTAAAAAAAAATTTGAAAAACTTTATATTAATTTTTTTAATTATGATGATAATTTGTTTCCTTATTATTATAATAAGGAATAATAATTTGAGCAACTTTTTTTCCATTGCTTGCGTACTGATAAAAAGTATCATAACTCATAAAGTATTCTTGGTCGACTAATAAACTATCATCAGTTTACTCAAAAATTTGAATAATTTTTCTAAGTTAATTATCTTTTATTCATAATTTGCACACATCTTTATTAGATATTATTACAACATCTGTTAAAGAACGTTAAACATAAAGACTGACAGAAAACTGTTAATCAATTGTATTAAGTGATGTGATATTAGCTATCACTAGTTTGAAAAATCATTTAAGAAATGAGTTAAGACGGCAGTAACACAATGACATCTTATTGTTTAGTTGTTTTACTAAAGAGTAAGTTATTTACTTGTATTTTATCTTTATTTTATTCATTGATTTTTTAATTTTTATTTATTAAACTAAGTTTTACTATCAAGTTTTTTAACACTATGCAGACTATTATGTATCTAAATATAGTTTTTTTGACACTCAGATTTTAAAGCATTTTCTCGTTATTTTAAATATCAAAAAGATAAGTTTTCACCAAGATCATCTGTTAGTTATCTAGTAGGATACAAAAATGCAAAAATGAATTCCAGAACTTAATGGATTAAGTAATAGTTAAGATGTTGGTATAAATACATGGTTTGTACTTTGATTAAAATTCGTTTATAAAGAATTAACAACAACAGATGCATGTTTAAAACTGAGAGTATAGAAAGAAGTCTGATAATTGGTGTTTATATGGACGATATGATGATTTTATACAGAAACAAAGTTGACTTTAAGTCAAAATTGTCTGAATTGGCGTTATTCACATCGGTTAAGTGAATTCACTAGTTGAGTTTTTTGATATTGACATATCGTTATATAATGGAAGATGTGTTTTTTTTTTATTGGCAACCCAGCCGGATTTATGCCAAAACATTACAGATCGGAAGCAAAATCCAACCTGTAAGTGAGAGGAACACATGTCTCCTTTCTTATGTTTGTGTTCTTTTTAGTGTAATGTAAGTATAATTTAAATAATTTTTTTTGTTTGTGTAGGTGAATGAATTCGTGTGAATGTGAGGGAGACATGTCCAATACAGGTAAGAATAAGACAACAGGTGAGAAAATAATAATGAGCATAATAATATAACTAAATAATGTTTTTCTTTTTTTTTTTTTTTAGATAAATGATGGAGTGCGTAGGTGTGTATCTGAATGAGGTAAATGCAAACAGAATAAATTTCTCTAAATTTTACTAATAATTTATTAAAGAGAATTAATGTAATAAAAAATAAAGTTGTGTAATATGAAATTATGTGAGTGATAATTTGTAAATATGGTAGGTAATTTGTGATTGTTTTGGTGTAGGATGTGAGAGTAGTTATAATGTAAATGTTAATGTTATAAGAAAAAGAAAAAAGACATAGCAAAGGTTTAGGAAAGTTTGCAGAAGTAAAATGATCAGGATGCGTTTGTCGCGATTATGGCTGAATGTCGAAGAAGACGCCAGATTAGACGTGTAAAACGTCTAAGACAAGCTAGATTCAGAATAAGTTCATAATATTCTTCAAACATACATAAACATAAATACAACTTTTATACTTAACAGATTTATTAAATTTCAAATTAGTTAAACTTAATATAAAACAGATGTTTTTCAACAATTCCTTTCCATAACCAAAGATGGACAGTAGAAAAGGAGATGTTTCACTGTGTTTAGTTTAGGTTTTTGTGAAAAAGAAGGTCATGGTATATTGGAGTGTTTCGCGATGAGAAGCGATGAGAAAATATAAGAAAATTCATCTGGAGAAAATCAAAGATTATGACGACACCAAAAACAAGAAAAGAGAGAGGTCAAAGAATGATTTTAAAAAAAAGAATGTGATATTTTCAACAGTAAACAGTGAACAAAATGACAGTAGTTTTCTTCTAAACTCAGGTGCTGATATTTTTCATTATTTACCAACACCGACCTTTGCGGGTAACAGGTATTTTCTGTTATTTAAAGATTACAAAAGCAAATTTAGAAAGATCTATTTAGTAAAGACAAAAGATCATTTTTGCAATGTTTAAGGAAATTTATGACATTTTGTAGAGTTACGAAAGGTGACTTCCCTAAACGTCTGTTCACTGATGAAGGAAGAGAGATGAATAATAAAAGCGTTAACGAATATTTAACGGAGATCCATGTACAACATGATATATTGGCTCCTTACACTTCTCAGCAGAATGGTGTGGCTGAGAACCAGATCGAACTGTTCAGCCACAGCTGACGCCCTAAGAAAGACCGGAGCCATCAGTATATAGCTCAACGAATGATGTATTTGTAGTTTCACAAGGCGGGTCTAAAAAAAAAGGGACCAGTAAACATATCATATCTAAGATTCCAGGGAACTGGAATCTTGACCCGTATGACAGGAACATTATCAAGAGAAATAAAGCCCTTACTTTTGGCCTAAAACAAGGATGTTCTTGTTCTAATTAAACCGTCCAAAGGCAGGTGACCTTCACACGACAAGGAATTAGACACAATAACTCCTACGAATTTGGATTCGGAGCGGACAGGAAGAGAAGTAGTATTCAGAACAACAGAGGGAAGAACATCTGTTGTTAGATTTACTGCGCTACACTTGGAATCGTTAAACTCAAGACCCGCACTTGATGCCCAGTTCAGTAAAACTGGAGCAACAGTGTTGTTAAACTTATCAATAATATTTACTAAGGATATTGTAGAGATTGTAACGAGTAAGTCTCCAGAAAACTCCAGAAATTTTTTCCAGAGAGATCAAAAGATCTCTCATAGATAAGATCCGAATGGACCTTCCTCCTTATGGGCAACTCTTAGTTAAAACAGAGCAATGAGATCTGAATTTAGGATCAAGCGAAACAAGTCGATTTTGGAAGAAACTGTGAAATATTAAGAGAACAGAGTTCTCTACACCAGTGTTTTCAAATGCTGAGATAGCTTTGAGTCATGGGAGGTTATCAAAAGCACCTCTGATATCCAGAGAAACAAAAATGATTTTGTTACCTTGCTTGAGATGTGACTTAGCATATAAGAGAGCATCTTCAAGTGCGTGAGACATGGACAAACCTGGCATAAAGCCATATTGTCCTCTCATCGACAAGTTGATGGAAGCGGCTGCACTCCACACTCTGTTAATGAAAATGCGTTCCAGCATTTTACCAAAAGTAGGGAGAAGAACAATGGGTCTCAGACCTTTCAGACCTTGTCCAGATGATTTAGGGATGACCTTTAAAACACCTTTCTTCCAGGCTGAAGGAAAGAGACCGAATTTGCTACACTGATTGAATAAATCAGTTAGAAGTTGGGGTCGAGATAGAAAAATATTACAGACCAAGTGTTCTCCAAGACCATTAAAGCCAGGGCAGTTCCCGGGAAGATATGTTTTAAGTCTATGTTAATAAAGTAAGATTCTTAAATTATATAAGATGATTGGATTGAGTAATGTAAGGGAAAGATCAATCCTTCCAAATTTATTGAATCTTAGTAAAAAAAGTGATCAAATTAAGTGCATTTGAGTTTTTTAGGATTGGTGATATTCATTATGAAGTGCACAAGATCAGACATTGCATTTTATTTTATAAATATTTTTAAACTTTTTAAACATTTATATCTAATATTAATTTGATTATTATTAAGAAAAAAATAAAACACAAAATAATTTAGTAGTGAGAACATAAGTATATATCAAGAAAACTTATATAACACATGATAAAATGAGTTTAAAAGATAAACAAAAACAAATAAAGAGACACATCAAATTTAAAGTATTTACTTTAAGTGATAAATAATGGAAGTTAATTATTTCTTAAAATACAATTTTTTAAAATAAGGCATAAGCTTACAAGTAACTATTTAATTATATAATCACCAGGTTGTTCATTTGTCAATAATCATTAAACGTTTAAATTTTAACTACTTATTGAATTGAATATTAGATACAAGAAAATACTCCTAAAAACAATAATTTGATTTTTTTTTCTAAAAAAGTTAATATGAAAATTTTTTAAATTTTAAATAACATTAAACATTATTTTAAACTTTATTTTTTACGCTATATTTTTTTTACAAAATGTTTTTAAAAATATTAAATTGCTAAAAAATATTTTAAATATTTAATATTAATTTTTTAATATTTCTTATTAATATTTAAAAAAAATTATTTAATGTTGAGTAAATCTAAAATATTTAAAAGATATTTTATGACTTTTTATATTTAAGATAATCAACTTTTATTTTTAATCTTAAGTAAAGAAACTTTTTGTTGAGGTTGTGCGCAACCATCACTTACCCTGTCTGTTATCTGTATACCATTGTTTTCTGGTACAGAAGGAATAAATACGCCTGAATCGTTATTCATGATTACTTTATTTATAACAAGATTAAAATAAAATTACAAAGATTAAAAAATAGAAATTCGATTGTATTACTGAAATCTCAGCTATAAATGTTCAGAATCTTTGATATATTTAAAAATTAAATTTTTAGGTATATCCGCTTTATACAGCAATCATTACCGCAGATAAGCCTCATCAAATTTTAGCTTTGGCCAATTAGTGTTAAGTCTTTGGTTTTAACAATGGCTTCCATTTCCCTTTAGAACTTGAGTCTACTTACTCCTTTCTTTCTTTTTAAACTATTACATATAAAAATAAAGTTTAATTAGTTACATTGTTTATTTTACTTCGATTTCAATTCGGTCAAGATAAATCCTAATCAGTATAACAGACCATGTTTACTTGTCTTAAATAAAAACAGTTACTAGAAGTTGTTATGCCAAATAACCGTAAGATAACTTTAAATTTATACAACATTGTGAGTAAGGTGTTTAGTAACGAATCTTACCAAAACTCTAAGTACATTTACGATAACAACAAGTTGTTCTGGTATCTTCCTTATTGTATTTTTATGGCAACAACACCTTATGATGTTTAGAACTATTTCAAGAATCTTTAAGAGAATTGGTGTAGACTACAGTTAGGTTTAGTTAGGGCTACAGTTAATCGCAAATTTTATGTGTGAAACTAAAAAATGAAATCATTTCTGCAGTTCTTACACATGACATATTGTCACAAAAAATTACATTTTCTATACATAAAATATCTAATTGAATTAACAAGATTCTTGTACAAACTATCTCTTCAACCTAAATAACCAGAACTGCATATTCTGCAGTCGTTGATGATCTAGCAATTATTTTTTGGTTAAGTTATTTTTGATCCTAAGAGACCAGTTCACCAAATTGTGCTCAAAATATAGTAAGCTGGCTGATCTTCTATTGTTGAATTGTTCGGCAAAAGAAGCATCCAAAAAGCTCACTTAATTGCCCTTGCCATTATCTAAAATTACATTACCTGTTGTAATTATTTATATAATAAATTAGCTTAACAATTTCAAGTCTTCAATATCCGACTAAGTGATTCAACTAAATCTACCACAAAGAAAAGCGATGTCTGGTTTTGTACATCTCATAATGAACATCACTAATCCTAAAATTTCAAAATAACGAAATTAACAATGTAATAAGAATTATCTCTGAGATGATTTAAGTAAATAGTGTAGTTATTTTGGAATGCTTTGGTCTACATATTATGACCAGTAAGTTTAGTAATAAAATTAAAAACAAATCTCGTGATTTGTTCAAATTCGATGAGGTAATATAGTAGAAGCACGTTTTAGATGAAATAACCTAATAAAAGTAAAATAAATCATTAAGAAAACGCTTAAATTTAAAGATTTTAAAAAAAAAAGCGTTTAGATATTAAATGCTTTAAATGTAAAATTTAGAAATTTGGCATCTGAACTGTATTTTATAATTATTTCATTATGATTAGTAATAATTAGTATGATTATTAATTAGATAATTTTAATTTATTTTTAATTTATTGCATCACTAAAATTTATGAAAGATAAATTTATCTTTTATTTAATTATTTTATTGGAAAAGTTTGAAAATGACCAGACTAAAAGTTGCAGAGTTAACTCAAAGTAGGTATTAGTATCACCGTTGGTCGGGTTCTCAACTACTTAAATTAAATTAATTTCAATGAAGTCAAAGCAAAGATAGAATTGGGATATTTTTTAATTTGAATAAATAAAATTTAAAAAGTCCATGTTTTGTTATAGTATATATGAAACTGTTGTCTTTTAATTTAAGAAAATCAAGACCGAATCAATATTTTACTAAATTTTATCATTAAATTATTTTTATCAATTAAAATTAATCTTACAAATTTGTTAAAAATTGTTTTTTTTTAAATTAATATTAGTTTTTAATTTTTCTAAAAAAACCGTTTTTATTAGTCTAATCAATTTAAGGTATTGTCTAAGGTCATACTACGTTGAATGCACCGGGTCTCGTTCGATCCCCGAAGTTAAGCAACGTCAGGCCATGTCAGTACTTAGGAGGGAGACCACTTGGGAACGCATGGTGTCGTAGACTTCCTTTTTTTTTAAAAAGAAAATCTTAGTTCTAAACATCTTAATTAAAACTTATAAAATTATATCTCTTTTTTTTTTTTTTTTAATTTCTTTATTAGTTTATATTAAAAATTTATTTATAATCCATAGTAACTATCAAATATGTATCTTAATTAATCAATTAATGTCTACGGCCATACTACGTTGAATGCACCGGGTCTCGTTCGATCCCCGAAGTTAAGCAACGTCAGGCCATGTCAGTACTTAGGAGGGAGACCACTTGGGAACGCATGGTGTCGTAGACCCTTTTTTTTAAAGTTCGTCATAAGTCTATACAAAAAGTATTGTAAATAAATTCCATAGTTTTAAAATAAAAAAAACACCTTAAGCGGCGGCCATTCCACTACAATCGTCTTTATATTAAAAAAAAAATCAATTTAAGATATCTGATATTCTTGTAAGCGCGTTTATTAGATCATTGCGGTCAATATTATTAGTGTATGCTTCAAAAATTTTTTTAGTTATATTTTTTGTTTTTTATGCAGTCAAATTAAATCTTAGCCTTGAAATTTAAGTTTAGGCTTTTTTTATCCAGATTAATTTGTTAATCTATGTATATTTATTAAAAATTTAATGTTTTCAGTTATTTTTAAGATTCTGATTCTATTTTTAAGTAACCAATCTTTTTTTTTTTTAATCAACATTTATAATTCCAGTTGTATAGTCAAATTTTTTAATATATTCAAATATTTATTATTTACCCACATAAGCAATAATATAACATTTTAATTGTAAATTGAGCTTTTTAAGCAATTTATTAACATGTATGTTTTATAGATGCGGGTTGGCCTTTCTACTTTGAGAATACCCTTTAGTAGTTATACATCAATTATTAAATATTATCAAAATCCATCACAGAAAATACTGGTTTGACAACTTCAGTCATTATAAAAAAATGGAGACATTTAAAGAACTTTTGGATTCGGTCAAGAATCAAAATTCATTTGGAAAAATTAAAACAAATATTAAGAGAAATGAGATATTTAGAGGAACTTCATTAAAAGATAAGTAAACCCATAGTTTCAAATCTAAACAAAGATATATCAACAGAAAACAAAAAAAAAACAAAACATTAACATACGCAGATGTAACTAAAAAGAAAGAAAATAAATTGATAATTAGAAGCAAAACACACGAAGAAATTGACATAGAATTTAAAAAAATGCACGATGACCTTAAAGTTATAAGAAATAGAAATAACAGACATTTCCAAAAAAAAATAAAATAAAATATAATGATCATCAAAACCAAAATGCGGACCAAATTGATAAAATAAATGAAAAATAAAAAAAATAGAAGTTAAAAAACCAAAAAAAAATAGTTCCAAATATTTTAATTAAAGAGATAGACAAAAGATATAGCAAAGAATACATTTTAAACGTTTTGATTAAATATAACAATTTTAACAAAGATGATACGAAAATTCGAGTTCTGATTAACAAGAAAATAATCTTAAAAATAATTTTTAAACGAAGAAGACACCAGAAAAGCTCTGAAAGAAAAATATGTAAAGTTTGGGTTGCACATTATTCAATGTGCAAAGTGTTGCGGATTAGGACACTTTGCTAACAACAAAGAAAATACTCTGCCTTGTGGACAAAAAGAAAAATGCAAATATTGTACAGGCAAACATGACAGTCGTACCTGCACAACAAGATTGAATAAAAAATGTACATTATGTCTAAAAACTGGACACAAAACTTAACGCAAGAAAATGAGATATCAACACTCAAGAAATAATAAACTGAGCATTAAACAAAAAATATAAACTGGAAAAACCCCCACATACAATAATAATTTTATTTGCATTCAAGAGTCGAACGACAAGACAAAACAAAAAAACGGTCAAGAGTGTACGGATCACTAAAATCCAACACAAAAAATAGGTCTTTTCTTGGACTCAAATTCAAGAAGCAATTTGTGGAGTGACAGTTTAGAAAACCAAAGAGGCACAGAAATGCGAGATTTTATTATTGACAATAATCTAACAATTCATAATTTAAAAGAACAAGGACCTACCTTTATCAAACAGGTAGTTGAACAGAACAACAATTTATCGAAAAAAAGAAAAGCCATATCGACTTATTATTAATTAGTTAGCGAATTATAAATACACTTGAATAATGAGAGGAGAGAGGAAAGCAAAAAAAAAAAAAATTAACCTATGTTGGATTACAACAACTCCCCCCCTTGTTCAAGGTTAATTCATTAACTTTGAACACCAAAATGGGTAGGGTAACAAAATGTTATAACGAGAAATATTATTTACAAAAGTTACAAATTACAAGATTTATGTTCAAATTACATGTTTTTAGTTATTACAATTAATCTCTTTAATTTAAGTCCTCTTTGGGCGTTCAGGTCCTCTCTTTACTGTCTGTTGTTTTTCTTGACCTTTCTTAAGTGGACGGCCTCGTTTCTTCCTCTCTATGTGAGGGGCTTCCGGTTCTTGTTGTTCCTCAGGTGCAGAATAAGGTGTTAGCTGAGAGATATGTATTTTCGTTATGATCTTGGTTTGATCACTTGGTAGACACAAGTCATATGAAACTGGGGAGACCTTTCTTAGAATTTTATACGGTCCATCTCGTCTTGGGCCAAATTTCTTTATAATTTTCTGGGCCTTATTGCTCAACAGATGGGATTTAATTAATACCAGAGTTCCGGTCTCATAAGTCGGGGTTGGTGGTAACTGATTTACCTTCGGTGTTGCAGACTCAGCTCTGGACATTTCCAACCAACCTTCAATTCGTCTAAGCACAGGTGTGATTGCTGGAACGAAAACTGAATCGTCCGATATTGGACGAAAGTCGAACCTTACATCGACTGGTGTTCTTACTTCAAAACCAAATAGCAGTTTGTTGGGAGTAAATCCAGTTATCCGATTTACCGCGGAGTTCATTGACGATTGAACTGAGTCAAGATGATCCGGCCACTTGCTATGATCATCTTTACAAGCGATACTAAGTCTAATTCTCAGGTCACGGTTTTTTCGCTCAACCGGATTGGCTTGTGGATGGTAAGCCGGTGTTAAGGCTTGTTTAATGTCTAGAATGGAGCAAACATCTTGCATGAGGTGACTTACAAACTGTACCCCATTATCGCTAATCATCCTGCGAGGAATGCCAAAGAAGAAACAAATTTTCTTCACGATAATCTCCACGCAGGCTTCGCTAGTAACTTCTTTTACGGGGAATAAGGACACAAACCGGGTAGCCAGGTCTTCTACTACCAGAATTTGCGTATAGCCTTCCTCGCTCTTAGGTAGTGGCCCAACTAAATCCACTGAAATCGACTCGAATTTCTGAGAGTGGGCTCTCGTCAGTAGACTTCCTGATGGAGGACCTGCTCTTGGCTGGAAACGTTGACAATCCGTACATGTTCTGATGTAAGTAGCAATATCACGGCGCATGTTCTTCCAGTAGAACTGACGTTTTAATCTTTGAAGAGTCTTGTCGATACCGTAATGGCCAGAAGTCGGAGTTGTATGATGTTCTCTTATTAACTCAGTTGTCATTGTTCGAGGTATGACCAACTGTCCTCCTTCTTCCTCTTTAGATCTTTAGATCGCAATTCCGACTTGGAGATTTGACCAAAGGCGAATCCATTGATGTTAACGGTCGCGACTACTACTCCTTGAGTTGACATTCTTGATAAGCCGTCCGCCACAACATTATCTTTACCGATCTTATATTCAATCTTAAGGTTAAAGGGTTGGAGTAATAACGACCAACGAGCTAACCTTCCGGTCGGGGATTTTAGGGACATTAACCATCTCAGAGCTTGATGGTCAGTATAGACCGTAACTGACGACGATTTCACATAAGGGCGAAACTTCTGTGAAATCGACCAGACCAGAGCCAGGGCTTCTCTTTCAGTAGTAGAATAATTTTGTTCTGCAGAAGTGAGCAATCTACTAGCATATTCGATCACATATTCCTGTTCTCCTTGAACTTGCGATAGAACTGCACCAATACCGTAAACACTTGCGTCCGCATGGACAATAAAGGGCTCATTTAAACAGGCTTGCGCTAAGATAGGCGCTTTTGACAGTAGATCTTTTAAAGTTTTGAAAGACCTTTCTTGATCTGGTCCCCAAGACCAAGCTTGATTCTGTTTCGTCAGAATGGTTAAGGGACGAGCTATAGACGAGAAGTTTGGGACAAACTTGCGATACTACGAGCAAGTCTGTACAAACCTCTGCACTTGCTTGGGGTTCACCAATACTGGCCAATTTCTTATGGCTGCCACTTTAGAAGGGTCGGTCTTAATACCTTCAGATGTTAAAATGTGGCCAAGGTACTTGACTTCACTTGGTAGGAACTGACACTTCTCCAAGTTTACTCGCAGATGGTGTTAAGCGAAGTACGAGAACAGTTCTTTGAGATCTTCGTGATGTTGTTTCAACGACTTTGAAATTATAATAATATCATCCAGGTATACCAGCAAAGACATCTGAGAAAAATGCCGTTTTACCTTATCCATCATTCGCTGGAATGTGGCCGGAGCATTCCGCAAACCGAATGGCATTCTGGTAAACTGGAACAAACCCAAGTGGGTGACTACCGCAGTTTTCGGTTGATCTTCTGTTGCGACTGGTACCTGCAAGTACCCTGCTGCCAAGTCTAAAACTGACATAAACTTAGTCGTTGGTATCAGCTGTAGGAGGTCAGAGATGTGTGGCATCGGGTAACTGTCCGAGATGGTTACTGAATTCAATTTTCTAAAATCCACACAAAGCCGAATTCGACCGTCTGTCTTCGGGACGATGACCAATGGGGATGCCCAAGGGCTATCGCTCTCTTCAAGAATGCCGTCCTCAATTAGCTGGTTAAGCTGATCTTCCACGGCCTGCCTGTGCTTTAAAGGCATTCGGTAGGGTCTCTGGGCCACGGGTAAAGTCCCTTCGGAAATAACTATCCGATGTTCGGTTAAATCCGTAGGAGGGCCACTTTTCGCGAACAAATCATTGTATTGCCTAATTAATATATTGACATACTTAGAACTGGCTTCGGTCATCAATTGAACATCAGCCACTGATCTTAAAGGCTCGGAGGACTTAGCGACTGGGAAACGTTGTTTTCTGCCCCTAAAGCCCCAAGTTCCATCTTGAAAATTAATGTCTAAATTCACTAGCCGAAGGAAATCACAACCCAATATTGGCTGTATTGGGAGGTCAATTACTCCTACTACCAGCTGGGTAGATCGGCCTAAAAGTTCAATGGTCAAATGACCACACTGCATTTGTACACAATTATCCTCAGCCATGAAATGTGACAGATGAATGGACGAAGGTGGGGACTGTTCACTTACTGGGACTATTTGGTCAAAGATTTTCTTAGGGATAATGGTGTTAGTTGCCCCAGAATCTACAAGTGCTTCTAAATGAAGATGCCCGATCTTAATTGGCAAAAACACTCTGGTCGAAGGTGTTAATGTAGAACAGCCTGCAACCCCAACCGAGAAAAATGAAGGAGTTGGCAAGGTTTCCTGTTCTGGCTCTTTGCTCACATTCACATTTTCTACATGAACTCTCCTTTTAAGACACTGGCTAGCGATGTGCCCCACTTCTTTACATGAATAGCAGGTGATTTGATTCGTTCTTATTACCGATGTTTTGCTTAGGTTTTGCTTTCATCTTTTTATTCTTCAACTCGTTTTTCTTCTTTTCGTGGCAATTTCTTTCCAAGTGGCCAGTTCGATGGCAATAAAAGCATGATACTGTTTTACGCTTCAAATCTCCTCTTCTACTACTTTCTTTCTGATCTTGTAAACTTTCAAGTCTTTCCAACTCTTTTAACAATTCTTCATACGAAGAAAAACTTTCACGAGTAACCTTTGTTTGAATGTGTATTGGTAGTCGGACATACACAAAATCTAACTGGATCTGAAGATTAAATCCATCTCTAAGCGTGGAGACTTCATTTAACTTAGTTCTAAAAAGCCGGACTACACTAGATGGTCTTTTCTCGGTTACCTCCGCTGATAAGAATTCCTGTACTATGACATGAGGGGGACGATATTTAAGATATTCTCGCCTTAATTCCTTGATTGCCTGTGGCCAAGTATGAACTTCTTGCTCAATCGAAATCCACCACGTATAGGCTTCCCCTTTTAAAAGTGAAGGTCAGGCCTTTATGATATCCTGATCAAGGATCTCATAAGAGCTCTTAAGGTCATTTACCTCACGGATGAAAGATTCAAGTTCGCTAGCCACACCATAGAATCTAGAATTAGTTTTATGAACTAATTTTCTATAATTCCGCTGGTCCACCATTGAACGTTGTAGAGCATCCGCTCCAGAAGTTGAGGGTTGAGACCTACTCGAATTGTTTTTGGATACGGCCTTTCGTACTGTTCTTTCTATGACTCGTTTCAAATGGCTTGGTATCCCTTCATCTTCAGAGATGGAAACATTAAACTCACTTTCCTCCGATGTTGTCTCGGAAATTTGTTGAGAGGCAGACATCCTACTTTTCTTATACACTTAACACAGGACTTAACTTATGTTGTTCTATTCTGTCTTGTCCCTGTTCGGGGGCCAAAATTGTTGGATTACAACACCTAATAATAATTTTTTCAAAGATTTTTTCAAAGCTTTTATTAATATTATCAGTCGTAAATCACTTAGATTTTAGATTTTTTAATTCAATTTTTAAAAAAAAAAATTATTTTACCTGTCTTCTATCTTTTTATAAAATAATTGATCTGTAATAAGACACTGAAAACTGTTAAAAAGGTTATATATTTTTTTATATTTTATAAGCACCGAACCGGCCGTTTTATTATTTGGCAAATTTAGAATAAATTCATTTAACTCTTTAATATCGGTAGTTTAAATTTATTATCTCTAAATTTGAAACTTATATAATATACTTATTTTCCTGTTTGCAAGGTTGCACAGTTCATAAACCTCAGCATTTTGCACATTAGATTATTTTAAAGGTTTTTTAATTGGACAGAGAATATATCTAATGTTTACTTTTTTATTTTTTATAACTTTTTTGGCATCTCTAGAGAAATAATACATCTATTATTTTTAAATTCTGTTTTCTTAATTAAGAATAATTTTTGTGAACTCTTTATTTAAATCATTGTTTTTTACCGAATCTTCTAAGTTATATTCTTTGCTGTATCTCTTATTTATTTCTTTTATTAATATGTTGAAAATTTTTTTGAATTTTTTTTTATTTTTTTTATTATCTTGTCTGTGATATCGAAATTTTTTTTTTTTTTTTATTATTATGCTTTTACTTTTTTTTTTACAAATTTCCAGTATTTGAATTTTTTTCTCTATAATTTCAAAATTGTCATGTATCTTTTCAAATTCAACTTTTACATCAACAGGTGTTTTGCTTTTAATTATAAGAACATTTTATTTTTTTTTTTTAGGTTTTTTTGGTCTTTTTTTTTTAACACTTTTTAATTTTTTGTTGTCCCTTACTTTGTTGTGTAATTTATTTAAGTATCATACCATCTTTTTTAAAATTTTTATTTATATTTTTCCAAATAAATTTTGATTCTTAATTAAATCAAAAAGATCTTTAAAGTTGTTGATTTTCTTTCTATGGTTAATATTTACAAGATCGGTATTTTCAGTAATAAATTTAAAATTAATTTAGTTCTTTTATGAACTTTGACATTATTCTTAAGGTTTTTTACAAACAAAGATATGTCTTCTGCACCATCTTTATTTATTTATTTTTTGTTATAACAGTTACTTATAAAAAAATCGTTGCTTTTAAAAACAAATTTTAATATTTTTGTAAAATTTATTTTTTGTTTATGGCCTGAAATCTCAGACTCTTTCAATAGTAATTTTTATCATTTAATTTTATAATTAATTTATACTTTTTGAAGATGAATTTAAGGTGTTTCAGTATTTGATAATTTAGTTAAAAATGGTTTGTGAAAAAACTATTAAATATAATTTAAAAAGATAGTTTATTATAATATAATACAACAAAAAATTAATTATATAAATAATTTTGAAACAAATAACCTAAACTAAATAAAAAAAATTATGGCGAAGAAGATGAAATACAACAATTAGATGAGAAAACATAAACAAATAAAATTAATAATTTTTAAGCATAATAATAATTTAAAAAAAAAAAAAATGTATATTTTGTTTAGTTTATTTTAATATATAATATTTTTACATATTGATAATTAAAAATAAATTAAAAATGAAGCTATTTGTTGTTTGACCAAATTCTAGAAATAAGTTTAAAAGTTATACCGCATGCTGGGAAATTGATTAAAAAACTATGAATGCTTATAATTTCACACTTAAAAACTTTAATAGTATTAAAATTTAACTTTAAACTTATTTATTTGAAACCAATTTTAATCAAAGTAGTGTTCTTTTAATTTTATTAAAATAAAGAAAAAAGAACATAAACATTTAAATATTGTTGTTATGCTTGAATTACTTAAATAATTATAATATAAATTTAGAACTTGTAAAAAACTTAACATAACATTGTTTCTTAAATTTTATTTTTACGCAAATATAATATAAAATATTTAAAATTTAAATAAAAAAAAAGTATAATAATTTCAAAATCAACTTGCCCTTTATATAAACATAATTTGGTTAAGTAAAATAAGCTTAAAGTTTTATGTGGCTTATAACAAGGTGGTCTATCCTTGAATTATTTTTTGTAAATAAAAAAAAAGTTAAAAATATACTTTATGTATCTAAAATTAAATTTTTTATTGGCATTGCAAAATTTTTGCGATAATTTATTTAAAGACAAATATTTGAATGATTTAGAAAATAGTATGAAAATTTGAGGTGGCATAAAAACTATAAAAATATAAAAAATTTCAATTTAATAATATTAAAAAAAACATAAAAAAAGAAACTTTGTTTTTATAGTTTTAATAAATATTATAATAAAAATTAAAAAAAAAATAATTGAATAAAATTAAAAAAATTTATTTATGAGTCTAAAATTAGAAATTAGATTAAGTAAAAGATATTTTGATTAATTAGTTTAATTGAAAGAAAATAATTTAATTTTAATAAATTAAATTGAAATCTGATTGTAATTTTACTAAAATATTGCCAAAAATCAAAAAAAAATTATTATTATTGTTTTTAATATCATTTTCTGTATATATATATTTATATATATTTTTTTCTGTTAATCATATACTCTGAAATCTAGGAGTGTCTATTTAAGCTACTGACTTTAGTATGGTCAGTACCTAAATCTAATACAAACAGGCATAGTTGTATGCTATTTTCATGTCCTGCAAATAAACCCTTTATTTCAAGAGAGTTTTTGAGGAGGCTTGATCTCAGTCTATTATACCGACTATTGTTGGTAATAATCAGTCGGCAATCAAGTTGGCATATGAACCACAACACAAGCAATGGACACATGAACATGAGATTACATTTTTTCAATCGAGTATGGTGGATTTGTTGACTAAATTTTTGAGAAAACTAAGACTACGTTTTCTGTGAGATCACTTGCTTGAAACTTTGATTCAAGAAGTTTCAGGAAATCAATAAAAGATTATGCTGGATTTGGTAGCAAATTCTTAAACTGTTTCCTCAAGGATCTGAAGTTTTCAGTTGGTTTGTAGTTATTTCTGAGTTCGAGAATAAAATTCTTTAACTCATAGAAGCCTGAGTAAGAAATTAGTTGTTCTTCATTCAAAGAGAAGAATATTAGAGAGAGAATGGTTTGTTGTTTCTCATAATTTTCAGTTTTCAATTAAAGATCAGGATTTTTAATGTAATTTTGAATTCTTCTTGATCTAATCTGAACTAGTACGCAAGCCTCTCATACACAGTACGTATTTTGGGTAAGTGCTTGAAGATAAGTAGCGATAGGTGATTTTACGTGGACTATGTTTTTGTTTTCTGATTTTATTTTGGTAATCTTAAATAAGTAAATTTGTAGACAAACGAGATACACTAAAAAATATATTTTTTTGGTAGTTCAAGAAAGCTTCAGTATCATGTTAACTGTATATGTTAGAATCACGTAAAAGAGTGAAAATTAAAGTGAAATAAATCTGAAACAAAAGCATACATGTTCGAATATCTTAGACATAACGTATCATGCAATACAATGTAATAAGAAAGTTGCTAACTTTCTTTAACAAATTATAAAAATTTTTATTAAAAATTAAAATATTTTTAATTATTATCTATAAATTAAAAAATGAATAAAACAATAGAAAAATATTTACATTAAAGAATTTATATTAATATAAAAATGCTATTTATGAATATTGATCAAAAGAGTTTTTTATAATTTTTTTAGAAATTACTTATCAATATACTAAAAATATAATATACATTTGTCTAATTCAATAAACAGCAAAATAGATTTAATAAGTAGAAAATTAAAACTATTTTTAAATAAGTTATAAAAACAAATTAATAGAATTATTTGAATTAGAATTCAAATAAACTAAACAGTTTTATAAAAAAAAAAAATTGAGTAAAAAAATATATAATTTAAATAAAAGCTAGAGAAATAACAAGAATTTAACAAAGATTTTATAAAATAACAATAAAAAAATTACAAAATTTATTAGATTAAGATAAAGTTAATTCTTTGTTTAAGTAAAACACAAATATAGTTTTAAGTTAATGAGTTTTGCTTTAATTTCAGACAAATGAGAAAGACTAATTTTGATACTAAATTTGATATTTTATTTAAAATTTTAAATAATTTTTAATATCAATTGTAGTATAGTGGATTCTCATTATTCTGAGAATTCGCTGTATTGCAATAACAGCCTTTATCTTAGAGTGGCGTGTCACGGCGATGACATCTTAGTTGTGACTAAGATGTCTCGGCGTTGGTTAAAGGCTATCGTTTTGTTAGGCTCCTGTGTGTTGCGGCTCGGGTAAAATGGGTAGTTGGATAGTAACAAGCGTTTATAAAAGACCTGCAACATTAAATATTATTTTTGTAAGACTTAATCTTTAAATAAAGAAAACTTGATACTACATCAATTAAAAAAACATAATTTTTTTTAGATTTTATTTTTTGTATTTTAATTTTATTTTTTTAAGAGTTAATTTAAATGTTATCTTAAATTATTAAATTTTAAAATTTTAATATAATTAATTAAAGTTTTTAAACTTAAAAAAAAAAAATAACACAAAATGTCCTATTAAAGCATTTTACTTAAAAATAATTGAAATTATTCTATTTGTAATATTTTTTATAAAAATATTCATGCTAAACTTTTTTATATTTTTTATGACAAGCAAAAAATATGCAACATTTAAATAAAAAAAATTTGCATATTTAATATTCTAAGACTTCTCTTAATGATTAACCTTGAATTTTTATACAGAAATTTAAATTTATGTGTTTTTTTTAAATTTCTAAATATTCTCATGAATGTAAGAATTTTGAACTTAAGAATTGTGTTAATTGAATTATAATTGAGTTAAAATTGTCATAAATATTTTTTTTCAAATTTTATAATTAAAATTTTTAAAAGTTATTATTAGTTAAAACCATGAAAAATTATATGATTTTATTATATTTTTCCTATGAACTTTCAAAATATCTAAATTTAAATATTAATTCTTATTATTTTTATTAAAACTTAGTTTTAAAAAAATTTAAGTTTAACATCAATGTTTTAATTTTGTAAATCAACTTAATGGAAGAATTAATCGAACTGTTTCTTTTCTCTGCCCATTCCCGTCTTTAAATACAAAAAATAAAACAAAGAACAATTACTTTAAATAAAATTATATTGGATTTTTTTTTTTTTATTAATTTAAACTTTAAAAATGTAATACTTCTTTTTATTAAAATAAAAAATAAAAATTGATTATTCGAAATGTAAGAACGTAAATTAAAACGTTTTTTACATATTATACATGTTGATTTGAGAAATAAGAAACTTGATAGCTGATAGATTTGAACAATAACCAAAAGGGTATAAAGTCAAATCGCACTCCTTTAGCAGTAGATAAATGAAAATGAATTGCAACTTCGTATTGAGAGAAAGCGAGAGAGTGGAGTCAAAGACTCCGCTAAGAAAAGGGACATTACATGCGCACCCGGGAGGTGAAAGGGTTTAATAAGAAAAGAAAACATCTGTGATTGCCTCAGAATTAATAAAAGTGTCTTTAACTCGACAATATATTTATTAAACAAAAAATAATTTGGGCTTTTACATTTAATAAATGCATTTTTAAAAATGATTTAAATTTATTAAATCAATATATTAATAATTAATTTTTTTTTTACTAAAATCAATATAATTAAATATTTTCGTTTTTTACAAAGTATTTTATTTTTCAGAAAAAACAATGATATTTGGTATAAACCACAATATTTAAATTTACTGAAAGATCTCTATTTTATTTAGTAGCACATTTTTAAACTTTAAATAAAAAAGGTTGCGTAAATCTGATGTCATACCTAATAAAACTTTATTATATTATAAAACTAATTTGCACTTTTTTTCATAGGTAAATTTAAGTTGAATTATAATAATATTATTTGCAAAACATAATATTCTATCTCGGTGCAATCTTAGGCATGTATTATTTAAATTTTGCATAAAAATTCTTTATTACTAGTTTCAATATATCCCAATCTATTTCAATTTGAAATTTTTTTACTTAAGATAGAAACATAGACTTAACTTTATCTTATTTAATTACTTAAAATTTTCAAAAGGGTTGCATTTATATTGTGGTATAAGCGCATTTTTCAACAGAACCATTTAATTTTTTTATAAGACTATGAAGAATTTTTTTTTCATCTTTTTTACCCAATTTCATGCTTTTTTTAATTTTTAAAGTAATACTATTTTTGTATCAATCTTTTTAAAAAAAAAATTTTATTGTATATATTTTTTATTATCCAAAATAATTGTTTTATAAATTAATTCTTTTAAAAACAAAAACATGAAATGGTTTGTGTTTCCATTGGGGAATATCTTTGATATTTGATCGCAGGCAATATGGCTTTTAATAATCTGAATTCCACTACTTTTTCAGCGTTTTTTTTTTTGATTTAAGAACCTAATGATTACTTGTTTTTTTTATTAATCTACAAGTACAGTTTTTTAAATAAAACTATTTGCTTGACAATGTTTTATCAATTTTAAATCTGAAATAAACTAAGTAGTCATAATATCTTGAAGCAATTTCTATTTAATGAATTATTTTCTTTCTCTGCAAAGGGATTTTATTTTGTTTTAAAAGAAACTTAGAAAAAACAAGTTTGCATAATGTTTTAAAATATTTTTAATATTTATTTTATCTTAATTAGTGGCTATTCTTAAGTGTTAACTGTTAGAGGTTATGAAAATGAAAAAATGTGCTTTTTTTTTTTAGATTAAATGGATTGATACTAAATTTTATCGAATTTTGAACCATAAAAATTTTAAACTTAGTTATTACTAGCATTTAATTTGCATTAAACCAAATTATAGTAATAATAATTTGAGTAAACTTTTGTATGTTTCTATTTATAATCACAATATTATTATATATAAAAAATTTATTAAAAAACTAATTATCATATTGAGAATTAACTTCAGTAGGGTCAGTAGAAAATTAAATTATACAAAAAATATAAGAACAAATAAATTAATACAATAATAATTTTAAAATAAGACACAAAGTATTTTTAGTATAATAGACCGCAGGTTTACAAAGTTTGCAAACTAAGCGAGCCCTATATTGAAGAGAATCTTTTTTATTTTGATTGAAAATTCTCACATCATATTTATCAATTTCATGTGAAATTAACAATTTATTAAGAATCAGGTAAAATGGTCAATAAGTGTAGATTTTATTTTTTTAATTGCATTCTTCTAGAGTTTGAATTATTGTCTAGATGATTTATTGTCTATTAAATCTCAGTTATAAAAAAAGTGATCACTTAAATTCAAATCAAAATAGTAATATATTATAAGTTTTTAATAAGATTTAATTTGATAACGTATTGTAATTGTAGCTATTTACTTTTAAAAGTTAACAGTAATAAATGTGTTAATGGTATATTTACTCTATTAAAAGTTGTAACTTTGAAAATGGTAAATACTTATAATGTGTAATTGCATATTAAAAGTGCTCTAAATTGGTTCCATTTACATCGGTCCCACTAGTAAAGTTTTTTGATATTGACATATTGTTAGATAATAGAAGATATGTATTAAATCAATAGAGGAAGATTTTTGAATTATCTAGGATGATACAATTGAGTAATGTAAGGGAAAGATTAGCCCTTTCAAATTTATTGAATCTTGGTAAAAGTGATCAAGTTGAATGCATTTGAGTTTTTTTAGGGTTGGTGTTATTCATTATGAAGTGCGCAAGATCAGACATTGCATTTTATTGCGGTAGATTGAGTGAAATCACTGAGCCGGACATTGAAAATTTCGAATTGCTGTACAATTTAAATGTATACTCGATTACGACTAAGGATAGAAGCCTGATAATATTGGGTAGTGGTAAGAGTAGCTTAGTGGGCTATTCGAATACTTTTTTTGCCAAATAGTTCAAAAATAGGAGAGGCAGATTAGTGAGCCTATTGTTTTTTGGACATGGTTTAATGGACAGGTCTTTCAAGATTTAAAGAATAATAGCCCTGGCTAACTTGGTCAAAGATCTGGCATATACAAGGATTTGTTAAAACAATTCGTTATTTCATGTTCAATATGTTGTTGGTAAGAACTGCTTCTAACTCACAAAATGCAATTAAAGTTAAATTACTGGTACATAACTGAATTAGTTTAACTTGGATTGCTTGATATCAGGTACCTTGAAACGGATATTTAAATAGCCAATTTATTAACGAAAAGTTTACTTAGAAAAAGATTTTTGGATTGAATTAAATTTATCTTTGATGTTGAATTGATTTTTAAAAGTTTTAAATGTAAAAAAATGTTTTGTGTCTGTGGGTTTTGACCTATATCTGTAAATTCAAAACATGGATTTATTAATTGTCAGATTGCACTGAGGCCAGATGAATATTACATGCTCTGGAACATTTTCAGCATGAACTATTTAAATCACTAATTTTGGTATAATCGATACAATTTAGTAGATTATGAATTTAATCGTCAATAAATGTAGACTATATTGTCATTTATTAAAATACTAAACTTATATATTTTTAATTACTTGTTTTCTAATAGATCTAATAAAAGTTTTTAAACTTTATTGTTTTTAAGAATTGTTTGAGCCAAAAATAGAGTTTAAAATTTTTTTTATTAATTTTATAACTGTCAAAAATACTAAACTTAAAATATATATATTTATTTCATTAATTTTTTTACATAGATCTTAAAAATAAATTTTTAGCGCATTTTTTATAATTTTTGTAAAAAAATTAAAATTATATTTTTAATAATTATTGATAATATTGAAAAATATTATATATTAAATATTAAAAATTCAATAGGTTATAACAAGTTCTAGTTTCTTGTCATATTAATAAGATTTATAAGGAAAAATCTAATTTAAATCATCTAATTCCAATATTAAATTTCAAATTTTTAAAATTGTTCTTATTTTAATGATAAAAATATTATAATTTTTTTAAATAAATTAAATTTAAATGTTTTATTTAAATAAAAAATAATAAAGTTATTTTATATCTACTTTAAATACTTTTAGTTATATAAATTAATATTTACATATTTTTTTTATAAAACTATTAAATTATAAAATTTTCAATTACAAGTTTAGTTACAAAATAATTTTATTAAGAATTTATTTAAAATATATTATGCTCAAAATTAGCTTAATTAATTTTTTTGAGAAATTTTGTTGAACTTAATATTATGTAAAGCTTTATTTTGTGGCACAATTGTGATGTATAACATTTTTAATATAATAATTAACACAAATAATATATTATAAATTTTTAACAAAAGATATAATCATACAGTAAATGAAAAGTCATAGTAAATCAATTACTATAATACTAAAACAAAATTTTCTGTTAAATGTTTTATTGGATTTAGAAAGCTTTTTTATATAATCGATTAATGAAAGACAGAAAGTTTTTATACTATAATATTTACAATATGAGTTTAAAGATTTTTTAATTTTATGTAATAATCTTTCAAAGAACTTTTTTTATTAAATATCTAAAATAAATTTATTTATTTACTAATGAATTTTTATCTATATTTATTAAATCAACGTTTTAAAATTTGTATTATAAATGTTTTTTATTTGTTTTTTTTTTTAATAGTTTAAGTTCATTTTAGATTAAAATGAAGTTAATAAATTTAAAAAAAAAAAATTTAATTTGTTCTTTTATAAGTTCCTTTTAATTTAATTATTTTGTATCAACTTTAATTTTTTGTTATTCTTATAATTTAGTCAATTCCAGTTTTTATATTTAATTATGGGTAAAAAAGTAGCTTTTTTATTAGTAATTTATATTTTAAATTAATGTTTTCTTTGTGCCATATCTATTATTTAATTCTTAAAAAATTAATTAATTTTTTGATTTTTTTTATCTAAACATAATAAATGATTTCAATAATTTATTTTCGAATTCTATTCTTAGAAATTTTTATTGGTGTTGTCAGAGATCTTACCTACTCTTTTACGCGTTTTTTGTAATTTGTATTAATTATTGATATAAATAAGATTTACTAAATCTTGATTTTTTACGGGTTTTAATACAATTATAATGTTAAAATACTCAAGGTCTAGAGGTAACTTTTTACTGTTGCAACACTTAGAATCCACAAACATAGCTTTTTTTTTTTTTTTTTTTTACACGCGCACATTATATTAATTTGTTTACAACAACCTTCCTTCTTAAAAAAAAAAAATTTTGTCTTAATGTATTAATTTGTCTTTTTTTTTTACAAGTATTATAAATACATATTATAAACAGTTACTTATTTTTTAACTTCCATAACTTGCGGTTAATTCTTTTAAAGTTTTTTAAGGTTTTTTTTTAATAATACTGCTTTTAACTTTTATTTTTGAGTTTTAGCTTGGGTATTGTATAAACCAATGTTGTGATGTATCTTAGAGTAAAATATATTTGCTTAACTCAGATACGTTTATCTTTCCTAACGATTGGAAAACATTTAACGTCTTGGATTCGATAGGCTTTGCTGTGTATAACTCCCTAAAAACTAAATACAGTTTATTTTTGCAGTGAAGGAACTTTTTATGACTTTTGATTTGTTTCCAATAGCAGATTTCTTAGTAAAACTTGTTTCACAAGTTTTGTAACTTAAAGTTATATTTTACTTTGGGTTTTATCGATTAAATTCTATCGTCTAATCAAATTTTTGCAATAATTGTTCTTTTTTCACTTTATTTAGAAGCATTGGTTTAAAATCGTATATTAAAGCAAATTTCTCCTATAATAATCCACCTGTTTTTTACCTCGTGAACACATAAATAGTATTCTAAATCAATACTAATTGTCTTATATTTTGGCATGGTTGTATTGATATAAAAATACAAACTAATAAAATTTTTTTTTGGGTGAAAGCGTTAAAAAATTTGACAATAATTGACACATAAAAATATATCGCATTTTATTTTTAGTCAAAAATACTTGCTTGTTATTTTCCCTGACATGGCTTAATGTTTTATCACGAAATCATCACAGTATTCTTTTAATTTTCTTTCTTTAATGAAGTTAGGGATTATTATTCTAGCTGTTTGCGTATTTGCTTAATATACAGTGACACATCAGATACCCTTAATAGTCTAAGCTCCTATAACTACCAATGTTTTTAATTAATAATATTATTTATCTTTTTTATTTTTTAATTAACCCTAAAATTTAAACCTAACTCTTTCTAATTAAATCTCGGCAAATATAGTTTCATAACTAATAAATGAGATAATCTATCTGTTGCAACATTTTTGGTATCATTTTTTATTTAATCATCGAATTGAATAGCTATCTTGCTTATCGATTTTCAAGTTATTTTTCCAAGATCAACAATTTATACTTTTAACTTCTTCTAATTTTTACTTCTTAAAACAATGGTTGTAATTTTGTTTAGTTAAAATTCATATACCTACATGCATCCGTGCATAACGAAAAATAGTAAATTAGATTTATTTGTACTTAAGATAAATTTAACAGTCTTACCAGCTTCTAAAAAATTTAATTTTTTAAATGATACTTTATCTAGTTTTTAAAAAGCTTAGTTAAATAGGCGGTTGTTACTACAAAATTTTATATAAATTTTTAAAGTTATAATTACATTTGAGTCGGTTTTAATGAATTTAAATTGATATTTATTAAATTTAATACGGAAATGGTATTTTTAAATGCATTTTTAGTTACACAGGTGTTTATTCTTCAATTTTGATGTAAAAATAATTTTGCCTAGATAAACTAGGAAGTTGATTTTTTCTTTGATTTTGTTCTTATTGAAAATGCTCTAACCTTGAATAATTATTGTTTAAAACATTATAAATATTTTGTGTAATCCAAATGACATTTTTTTTTAAATCTGTAAAATCCGAATTTTCTGATAAAGATCATATTGTCTATATCTTTTTGGTTCATAAGTACTTACTACTAGTTTTTTTTTAGTAAGTTTTCTATCTTAGATTATTGATTGTATTGATTCAATTCTGTTATTATGTTTAATTTATGGTATTCTACGCAATCTAAAAGAAATATTTATTAACTTTAACACAGTTCTATAATATCTTTTACCAACATTTTGTCCAATCGTTTTTGTGCTTTATTCTTGTGCTTTTAGGCTATCTTGTATAAACTTGATGCTATTATATATAAAACTTAATGGTGATATCTTAGTTAGGTAATTGTTTCTTATTGTAGTTTTGATAATTGTTGCTTTTGTCCTAAAATATCTTTTTCTTTTTTTTTTAAATAATATTTTATAATTTTGTTTAATAACAAAACAAATATTAATCTTAATAATATGACGTTATCTAGTTCTTTTTTTTAGTTGCAACTTTTATTAATTAATTTAGTTTTATATATATCTATTGTGATTTTTTAATACCAAATATTTTTTTGAATTCTCTTTAACATTGGCAATAGTGACAATTAATTATTTAATATGTGTGTCTTAACTTTTTCCTGCAACACCTTATCTGCCGAAACAATTAGTACCTAAAAGAATACACATGGTGCAGATAAAATAATCTATACACAATATTTTTAATTTAATATCATTTCTTTTTTGCTTTAAAATTTATTTAAATTTTGTTTTTCGTTATTTTTTTATCAAGAACACAGAATTTTTTTAGCCTCATGTTTTATTATAATATTAAATTTTTCTTTGCTAGTTTTAACAATTTATATGAAATCGCTAAAATTTTGTATAATTTAAAATTTTAAACATTAATTTAAACTTTGTTAGTGTTTTGCTAATAATTGTAATTTGTAAAATTATTGATATATTTATATTATTTTTGTTGTGAAGTTTTCTTAAAGAAATTTACAATACAAATTACTTCAAGTTAATATTCTTCTTTAATGCTCAAAATAATAAATAAATAAAAGAATCTTTTAAAATATCCCTTTTTTATTTTTTTAAAATACACTTTAAGTTTTACTAGTTATTAAATTAATTTACAATCTAATTACTTTGATTTTCACTATTTAAGTTTCCTTTAGACTTTCGTTTTCATTCTCAAATCCACTTTTATTTTATAACTCTTTATCTGAAATCTTAGTATTGTCTCATTTATTCGACGTTTCCCGTCTCCGTCTTAACTGTTCTTTTGTTACTCAAAC
Source organism: Pyemotes zhonghuajia (assembly GCA_025170145.1). Lineage (NCBI taxonomy): Eukaryota > Metazoa > Arthropoda > Arachnida > Trombidiformes > Pyemotidae > Pyemotes > Pyemotes zhonghuajia. The sequence goes on from CM045845.1 coordinate 12,585,169, forward strand.
TTAGTTAATCTAATCAACTAGTTTTGCTTCTGAATTTTATTAACTAATTGGACATTTACTTAAATCTTCTGTTCATCTCTTGTACCAAAATAGATTAACTTAACAGCTTCATAACTTGATTTCGGACAAGTCCTTCTACTTGAACTCAAAGCTCATTATTTTTTCTGCGTTATGGACATCTGATACAAAATTGAATGTTCTTATACATTTAAGGTAGTATACAGGAAATGGGAAACGTGAATAAATATTGCATTTTTAATTTATAAATATATAAAAGATACAACTTTAATTTAAATTTTTTCTTAATGTTCTTAAAGTTTTCTATAAAGCAGTTTTAGTTTTTAAAAATATTTATAAAAGATAATGTTAAATTGTGATGTCTTGCGCACATAAAGTTAATTGTCTGAAGTAGTTAATCAAACGGTGACTATGGGATTACCTCACCACACTGAAAAATAAATCTAGTTGGTCACTTTTCAGCGGCAAAGCTGAAGAATTTTCTTTTGTCTAAAAGTTTTAAAGAGGTGTCTTCTGAAAGACAAGAGAAATAGTATATGTTCATAGTCTAATTGCTTAGTAATCTTGTGTTCATGATTCTTAAATTAACCTTATTTTTTAAACTTGATATGTATAAATTAACTTGTTTATAAAGTGATATTTATTTTATTTGCTCAAAATGTCTGCATCAAGTTTTCTTAATGTCTCAAATAACTCTGCTAAAACAAATTGTCAACAGATAATATTTAAATAACAGATAATATTTTTTTTATTTAATTTTATTTTTATTATTTTTGCTGGATTTTTAAATTTACTCATTTTTTTTATATTTTTAATATTTTTTCTAATTATTAACAAGTTTGTGACTAACCAAGGTACATTGCGATTCCAATTAGAGATAATACTAACTACTTTGATTGATACATATTTAAGAATACTTAAAAATGTTATATAAAATTTTAATTGATGTCCAGAGTAAAGCTATTAGCTTTCAAAGAATAAATAGCTATTGTTTGAGTTAATTCACTCTGACTTTATTGTCTGTGTCTAGTGTTGAAGTGCGACGCTTAATTGATATGGTGTGGGCTATTATGTGTGTGGTGAGTTTATCCTTAGTTATAATTTTTTGTGTTCAATAGTAGAAGAAACTTTAAGTACACAAAGGTTTATAATGGTAAGTTTTTATAATGGTAGAGAAGGTATATAACATGCTTACTCAGGTTGACAGTAATAAACGGTTCTTACAGTTATTAACACTTTTTATTTATGTATAATTTTTTAAGTATTATAATAAAAAAATTAAAGTTTAAAATTCAAAAAGTACAACAATTAAATTATAAGATATATTAAAAACTTGTATTTTTAAAAAATTATATTAATAGTTTTAAAAATGATAGTTATAATTTATATAATTTGGTATTCATTTTAGGAGTAAATTTAGTTTATATTAAATTAATAAAATTTAAAATAAAATACATTATTTTGTTAAAATAAAATAAAAAAATTTATATTTAGATTCTAATTTTAATTTAAAAATTTAATAGAATAAAAACGCAATAATTCACTTAATTTATTATTTAGACAGGCAAATACTTACAAATTTAGTACTGCACTTAGAATTGAAATTGTAATTAATTTTCTTATAAGTTTATAAATAATTTTTTACACATTTTTAATTAAAATTAAATAAATTATTATTTTATCATTACAATTTTAATAAAATTATTTAATAAAATTTTACTAATTGACTATTTGACGCTTATTTATTACAATATATTTAATATGACAAGATTTTGAGGTAGTAGTGCTAAATTTTAATAACGTTATATTTTTGAATTAGTGATCAAAATTAAACATAAAAAAAAATTTTTTTTTTTTTATATTTTTAAAAAAAATAATAATGTCCATAATATTGCATAATATTTTTAAAACAAAGAAATTATAAAAAATTTATAAAATAATAATTTAAACATAGAATTACAAAAATTAACTAATAAAAAGCTCATTTATTCAAAATAATTATAAAATTAATTAAGTTGATACATGCAATGTAATATATTAAAAAAAAATACATAGGTGTAAATTTTTCAAATTTCTCACAATTAATTATAGCAATATAAATATAAATTGTAATATAGAAATTTTAATGTAAAATATATTTCTATTTAATAAAATATTTTTAGCTTTTTATTATTAAAATTATATTTTATTAAATGAAAGTTGACATAATTACATTATAACTTAAATGATATTATGATAAAACTACTTAATAATATAAATTGTGGAAAAAATAAAAGTAGTGTTTTATTTGTTAATATGTTGCAAACCAATAATATTTTACTAAAGCAATTCTAATTAAAATAATTTTTTTTTTTTATACTTAATATTTGTTTTTTATATTTTAAAACAAGTAAAGGTGCAAACAAATTTTAAACATAAATCTAATATAATATAAATTAAATAAATTAAATTTGTTATAGAATTTATTTAATTGAAGCTAACTGCGCATACTAAACTTCAGACTAAGCAGAGATGAAAGTCAGTAAAGGAAGGTGTAAAAGGAGTATTGCAGACTTAGAAGTCTTGTTATAGTACCTTGTTTTGTTATAGGTAAAACCTCGTTAGTGTTATGGTCAAGGAGATAAAAGTGATATTTCTGTAATTATGTAAATCAGTGTTTGTTAATCTGTTGTATAGTAAAACTGATGGTACATAGAAATGGAACGGTAGAAATTATCTATCGGCCGATATCATATTTTGACGCACTAAAGTAAATGCTTAGTACAGGCAACTCGTGATGAACTAGGTAAGGTCTATCTCTTTTTCTTTCCGAAACTTGAGGTTCTTCTACACCTTCTTGTTCCTCCAAAGAATGATAGGATGTTAATTGAGAAGCATGAACCTTAGCAATAACTCTGGTTTTATCATCGGGAAGACAAATATTGTATGAGACTGGTGAAAGTCTTCTCAAAATTTTATAAAGTCCATCTCTACGGGGACCAAATTTCTTAGTGAACTTCTCCTTATTACTAAGAAATTGACTTTTCACTAAGACTAAGTCTCATTGTTCAAAATTTGCTTTACTATCTGTTTAGCATAGGATAACAATTTAGGATTTTTATGGCATTTAGTTGCCTAAAGTCTACACATAGACGGATTTTTCCATCAGGTTTTGGTTGAAAAGGTGATCACCAAGGGTGTCACTTTTCTCCAGAATTCTCATTTCAAGCAAATTTTTAAGTTGATTTTTTATTTTCTCAGTTTGAGGAGAACTCTATAAGGACTTTGAGTTACTGACCTTCCTAAACAAAGACCTTTTCAAGCCTATTGACGAGTAACTTAATGGAGTCATTCTCTAGTTGCACTGCGTTATATTTGCTTGTGAAAGAGTTAATAGTACTTTGCTATTTTTGTGGTCACTTAGTCACAACTAAGCGCTCACAACTGAGACATAACATTTCTACAGTAACTTTCTTTAAAAGAAAGTAACATAATCTTTAAAGTGTTGTAAGCTATATATTACAATAGCATCTTGTTCAGTTAACAATGGTAACGTTGGTTTTCTATCTAAAGCCCTAATTCTTTTTTTGAAAATTGATATCCAAGTTGATTTTTCCTAGGAAGTCACAGCCTAAAATTACTTCGAAAGAAAAATCTACTATACATACGACTAGTTGGATGATTTTATCTCTGATGGTTAAATGTAATGGATGACATTGCATGTAGACAATTTGCTCTTTCACCATGAATTTCTTAGTAGGTACTATTAGTGCTTGATGTTTGACCGGGATGATTTTACCATAATTCTTTCAATATTACAGTTGTGGTGCTTGTTAGTTTTATGATCGGTGTCTATGGACTTCTAGCCTAATTTGCACTTCTAGGTTAGAATCTTAGTCTGTTGACCATTCTGACCTTAAACGTTTGAGGCTTAAAAAGGATCAAGAATTGAGTCAGTTCTCGTTCAGTCCTGAGTTTAGCTAACGCTCTCTGTACTTTTATCATTATTTTAGTAAAATAAAGAATCTGCAAAAATAAAAATATTTTTTGTCTTAAACTATTCATAAGTGAAAGTACAACATTGAAGTCACTTGTCTCTGAGAGAAAACTTTTCTTTTGAAGGTGATTTTCTTCCATTATAATAATTTAATCTATACAAACTACTAGTATATGAAGAATGGACATAGTCCCTGTTCAAGCGTCAAAATGAATCTTAACTAATATAAGAAGCACACAATAGTAAGGTTATTTCTAAAATGGAATTAAGAATTAATTCTATATTTTTGTTTTTTTATGTTGAGGCTGTGCGTTACCATTACTTACGGTTTGTTTTAACTGTGTACCATTACTTTCTAATACAGAGGGAATAAACACACCTGAATCGTTAATATTATTCATGATTTATTTTAATTAGTACAAAATTAAAAATTACAAAATTAGCAAAATAAAACTACACATCTGATTGTTTCAGCTATGAATGTTCAGAATCTTTGATATATTTAAAAGTTAAATTTTTAAGTATATCCGCTACACACAACCTCATCAAATTCTAGCTTTAACCAATCAGAGTTAAGTCTCTTTGTTTAACAATAGCTTTGACCTTCCTTTAAGCTTAAAATCTACTTTCTCCTTTCTTAATTTTTTGTTGGAGTATGTGATTCACTTACTTTAACAGTTTCTGACCCTTCTTCATTGTCACAATTTTTAAACACCCATTTGGTAATTTTTGTCTGGCGCTCTTTTTATTTTGTATAAAAGTGTTATGCACTCTTGTAAATAATAACCATTAAAGTTAATTTACAACCTAAATTTGCATTTCTCTTTGTGGTTCCTTTTCAATCTTTTAGTCTCTCTACTCTTAGTTAAACTCTCCGACTTAGGGATAACTCCAGAAACCGACCAACGGTAGTTCTGGCTGTCCCAACCGAAGATTCAAACACTTCAGTTGATTTGTTTAACCCAACAATTTTATACTAATATATATAAAAAATTAGTTTATATTGTTTATTTTACTTTATTTAGCACTTATACTAAATATGTTTGACCAGTTTATCACTCAAATAAGCATTAATTTTGATTGTAGTCAATGCTTGAAAAACTTGATCTGCCTAAAATAAGACAACTGTGTTAACACATATACACTTTCCTAACTTCTAGTCCAGATCTTTTTCAATATTTTAAAATTTAAAAAAAATTTTAATAATATTTTTTGATATTGTTTTCAATTTATTTTAGCACTAAATAGTTCATTAATTAAGTGTAAATTTTTATTTTTTATGTTATCTCAAAAAAGTCATATATTTTTTACTAAATTTTTTTATTTAAGAATTTAATATTTTAAAGAATTTTCTCTGTTTTACATAACCAAAATAGCCATAATTTCAGTTTATACATTGTGTTTACAAATTAAGTATTTTTAAGTAATTTATGATTTCTATCTGTTATTACTTAGAATTGAAGATATCTATGAATAACAAAAATATCAGTTAAAATTTTTTTATTGGCCATCAACATTAAACATGAGTATTATTAAAATACTTTTTTATTACTGTGTACATAAATACTAATATTTATTCTAGTTAGGTAGCTAGTTTGAGATCACTTTAATAAAAATTATTCAATTTTTTTAAGTTTAATTTCTATTAAAATATTTTTTAGTCTAAATTAATTTAACAAATTGCACACTAAAATTTGCTTCATATGATTTATGAAAATTTTTCATTTGATACAATTTTAATATTTAATTTGTGCATAATCATGCATAACATAATATAATATGAAATTATTTATAGAGTAAAGTATAACGCAATATTAGAAGTCCACTCAAATATTAATAAATCTAATACTGTGTAACACTGTAATTAATTTTTTAAATAAAAGTTAACTTAAAAAGTTAAAAAATTTGAATTTAAGCAGCATATGGTCAGTTAAGGATAGTAAGTTCATCTGAATCGTTATATGATTATATAAAAATTGTAATGTAAGGATTTGAATTATGTTTTATTTAATATTTTTTTTTATTAAAAATATAGTTTAAGTTAATAATTTTTTAAATTATTTTAAAGAGCTATTTTAGAAATGTAAATAAAATATAATACAAATAATAAGATTAAGTTTTTGTTTTAATTTTTAAAGTTTTTCTGCCAATGAATTCTACAAAGCATTATGGGTTTATTTTGTTAACAAGCTTTTTTTATCATATTTTTGTAAAAATTTTAAATATTTAATAAATTGATTGTTATTTAAAATATTTATATTATATTTTTTGTATTATAAATTTGATATTAAATGGCATAATGAATAAGCTGACTTTACATTTTAACTGCTTCTATATTTACAATAATAAATATTATGCCATAATTAGCTATAAACCAAAATAAAAAGTACAATTTTTTTTAAATATTTTTTTTTTAATTTTTTATTTTAAGACATTATATACAAAATTATTATTTTTTTTTAAATAGATTTTAAATAAATAAATTTTTATTTAAACAATCAATAAAATAACTTTTTTTTAAAACAATATTCATAAATTAAATACATGTTTAATATTTCAACGTATATTTAATTTATAAAATTTGTCATATTGTACTTAAGATTTTTAACGAATGATATCGTAAATATATTTTTAATAATTGAAGAAAATACAAGAAAAATGATTTTACAAAAAAATGATAAACTAAGACAACTCTTGCTTAGAGTTAAAATCTATTAAAAAAATACTGTCAATAATTATTGATCCTGTCAGTTTGACTATGTGAAGGGATGGTTCCGCAGGTTTAGCAGAAATAATCAGGATACTGGTGAAGGTCAAAAGTTAACTTTTTAAGGAAAAAAGTGTGTTGGGTTAAGGAGATGTAGAGTCTTTATATACCTGTAAAGTGAAGGTTAATGGGTATTTCTGCGCATGTATTTAAGACAAGATATTTTATGATATGCTCGTCACTTGTGTAAACATTATTCGCTAAAATTGTAACATTATTGAGCTAAAGATTGTGTCTTAGCTCAACATACCCTCTCTGAATCCTGTGTTTAAATTAACCAAGATTGAATAAGCGTTTTAGAAGATGGGTATGCTGTGTGTATTTTAAAGGCTTGGTTAAAAGGTCAGCTGATTGATCTTTAGTTGGAATGTAATCGATGTTTAGAGTTTTGTCCTGGCTGTAGAGTTTGTCCTACTCGGAGGTCATTTTATGAAAATAAATTAGTTGTCTAGCCAGTAAGCTTGCAGCCATTAGCTCTGCTTCCATTGTTGAAACTACTATGCATTTTTGAAGTGTAGAAGGCCATGATATCAGGTTCTGGTTGTGATAAATCAGATATTCGGTTCTATTTATGTGAGTTTGTGTGAAGATTTTAAGAAAGAGATCTTGAGTCCTTTGGTTGCTGTCATATAGTTTACAAATGTAGTAGAGCGTTTAAGTGATCTTGTGTTGGAGAGGCAGTGAATTGAAATAAGACGCTGATGGAGTATGCTACGTCGGGTTTTGTACATCTCATGATGTATAATATACGTCCGATGATTTTTTGGTAATCTTTTGTTTTCCTTAAGGGTAGTAGGTTTGATTGGTTGTTCTGTGACTTCTGGTAGGTAGGAAAGGGATTAGGTTGTTTTATATATATCGTTTCTGTTGGGATTTGTGATTCCCACACGCTTCTCTGTTTGATTTCTTAACGTCTTCAACCGTTTACTCCTTAAGTAGTCGGTTGTAGCCAACTTCTTTATGCATACTGACTAGTGTAACCGTTGAGTTACACTTGTATATAAACTCTGTATTTTCAATTGTCATTAACTAATATTCCCCATTCACTGTATGAACATTACCATTCACTAAAATCTTCATTTTAGTTTTTCATTAAAGTCCAACATGCAATCATACAAGTATCTCACTTAGTAACTCAGTTTTTGCTTGCGTTCTGCTAATCTAGATTCTTGTGATACTACACCATACAAGAACCCGACCATCGGTAACTCTTGTATCAGCATACATCCACACTCGCTTTGCTCGCTTCCATTTATTCCAATAGTTTCCTTTAGAGAAGCATTAAGGATAGTTGTTTGGAGTGTTTAGGTAGCTTTTAGTTTTAGTAGCTCTTGTTCTGCATGATTAATATAAACATCTAAAGTGTGTCCAGGACTAGGGTTGAGTAATAGGTGTCATGATAATCTGTTCCCATTCTTCGGTCATAGTCCTTTGCAACCAGATGAGCCTTCAAAAGAGGAAATCGCTGTTGGTTTTTGATCTTGAAGACTCATTTGGTTTTGATGATTTTGGTATTTGGTGGTGGAACTTCTTCAGTCCATGTAATGTTGCGGATTAGTGAATCGTATTCTTTTTTTACCACAGTAAGCCATTCCTGTTTATGTTCTGAGGAGAGATAGTGGTTGTTTTGGCAAGGTGCTTTCTAGTGTTGTTGAGTGTGATATTTGTAGATTTGGTTGAGTTTTTCAAGGGCGTCCGGGCCTTCTTTTTTGGTTTATTTTTTGCGGTGTTGTCGTAGTCTCAAGATTTTTATGAGATGTCTCCTGTTCAGTGGTTTGAGAGTTTTCTTGAGGTGTTTCTTATTCGTTAGGTGATGGAGATCTTATGGCTGGAAATTCAACTGTGATGTATGATTTTATGCCATATATCGTAGTTGACACGATGATTGGCCGTTGTTGGTTGTTTTCAGATGGACAAGGTGTAGAATGATTGGTGACGTTGGTTTAGGTTTTAGTATACCTTCTTGAGTTCTATTCGGTTAGATTTGCCGATTTTTGATTGAGAAACATGACGATAGGCTATGGCCTTAGATGCTACAGTAGTGACAGTGATTTTTATATTGGAGGGCTTTGTTGATAGCTTTTATTGTTAGTGACTCGAGTTTTTGAGGGTCAAAGTTGAATTTAAAAGTGGCTTTTATGGCATACATATGGTTGGTTGTTGTTGTGAGATGTTCTTGTTTAGATGAGGAAGTGAGAGTTGTTTTATGTGTTCGATGTTTACGAACTAGTCTGAGGAAATTTGAGTATATTGCAGCTCTAATGTGGGTTAATTTGTTTGGAATGTTTTTGACTATCTTTTCAAAAAATTCTTTTAAGCAAGCTTGATCCAGATTAGATGACTTCCAAGTTTTGTCTAGATGGTCAAGGAAATGATGAAAGGATTTGAATTGTTACAGTTTTAGAGACCTGAATTTATGTTTTAGTAGGGTTGTTGAGTTTGTTGACCTGTAGTTTTTTGAGATTGTTCTTATTAAGTCGTCTAGTTTTGTGAAATGGGCATAGTTTATCATTTGTGTTGGGCTCAAGGAGCAGAAGATAAAATAAAGTAATGGTCGTTCTAAATCTATGTTTGGTGTGGCTGTAGTTGTTTTTTCAAGAAAGTAGTTAGGTAGGTTTCTCGTAGTAATTTAGAAACGGAAGAAAGCTTTCTAAGTTAAGATCCCCTAATTGTTTTCTGTTGCGAAAACTCCTTATCATAATCTGTCAATTCGATTATGTGAAGGAATGGTTGCCCAGATTTAGCAGAAACAAACAGGATTGTGGTGAAGATCAAAAGATAATTTTTAAGGAAAAAAGTGTGTTGGGTCAAGGTAGTGTAGGGTTTTTCTATACCCTTAAAGTTAGGGTTAATGTTTATTTCTGCGCATGTGTTTAAGACAAGATATGTTATGATATGCCCGTTACCTGTGTAAACATTATTCGCACTTAAAATTAGATATCTAAAAATTAAATAATGGATATATATTACATATTTTATCATTTTCTAAAATGTTTGCATTTTTTTTACCAAATTTAAATAAGGATAATCCTATAATAATGTTGTTACAATAAATTAGATTGCTTAATTAAATTTTTTATTTCTATTTTTTTGATTTTGACAAAAATGTCCAATTTTTTTTTTTATTACTATAAAGAATAAAATTATCCATATTTAAATTAGACTATATATTATTTATTAAAATTTTATTTAATTAGTTATTTCAATTAATAAATAAAGAATATATATTTTTAAAATATAATAAAAAAATATGAAAAAAAAATACTTAATGATTGGTTTTAAGTAAGTTACATAAATATTAATATCATAAATACGCATTTGGTTTGTTTTTTTTTTTGGTTAAAAAGAAAATTATAATAAATTTATATAAAAAAGAATATAAAAATAGTTTTGTTGAAATAAAATGATTAATGATGTGAAAAATTAAGATAAATTTCTTTATAAAAGAAAATAAAATATTTAATTAATAAATTGTTCAAATTACCATTTGTCAAATCCTAAAACAGAGAAAAAAACTAGTAAAATTTTATAAAAAAATAAATTTAAAAGTTTAATTTAAAAATAAAAAAAATTTATAATTTTATAAATGTCTTATACTTAATATTTTACAACTCATAAACAAAAATATTTTATGAATAAAGTGCGTATTGCGCAAATCTATTCAATAATCTATTTATATTTATATTCATCATGAAAATTGAAAAAGTTTAAATATGATTAGTTATGGTATAGTGATAATATGTTGACAGTAAGTAGATTTAAGATATTTTTAAATAAAAAATTTATTTTAAACAATAATAAATTTTTAACATTAAAATAAAATTAGAAATAGAGTTTTTTAAATTTAAAACAGTTTTTTTATTTAATAATTTTTAAATAACTTTAGTGGTATTTTATTTTGTAAATCAATTTTAAAATTGTTTTGTATTTTTTAAATTTAAAAAGTAGTTAAGACACTTTTTTTAAATTTAAAAAATGTCTTATTTTTATTTTAAATTTTAAACTCAATTTGTTTATTTTATATTTATGTATTAAATCTAGTTATTTAGATTATATTAGAATTTTATTTACTTTACTACTTTTATTGCTACTTTACACACTTTTATTGAATTTTAAATTTTTATACCATTAAATTATTCTTAAGAATTTTTCTTTGACAAAAATAATAAAATTTTTATTAAATTTTTTGCTGCTAAATATATATATACATATATTTATAGTAGCTACAATTTGCCAAACAAATGATTAATTAAATAAATAATTTTTACAAAGTAATATACAATTTTACTTTTTATATTCTCCTTATAAGTTTGAGTTAAGATAATAAATTTAAGTTAAGCTTTTTAGAATAAAATTTTTTTAATTTTTTATTGTTTTAGTACTTAATAAATATTAGATTTATTTTGGTATTAAATTAATACTATTTTAAAATAGAATAAAAATTAAATTTAAGTATAAAATAATTTTAATACCTTTAATTTTACATTTTAAAAAAATAAATATTAAATTAATAATTTTTTATTATTGAGTGTTATACAAGACAGGGTTTTACATTAATTAATTACATATGTATGTACTACAAAAGCGTGAGATAGGATAGTGTTGGTAAACTCAAAATGATCAGACGAAAAGTTGCAGAGTTAACTCAAAGTAGATATAAGAATTATCGTTGGTCGGGTTCTTAGTTACTTAAGTCAAGTCAGTTTTAAGGAAAACAAAGTAAAAATTAACCAGAAGTTATATATATAAAATATTAAAAAAAATCGTAAATAAAGGTTAACTGGTAAATACAATCTAGATTACATGGGCATTTCCAAAGACAAATAGTGCACAATTAATGCGTTTAATAATAACCATGGAAAGTTTTTTTCTACATGTTAGGGTGTAGACAGGTGTTTAGTTAGAGAACTTATGAGAATACTGAGTAATTCATAAACCTCAATAGATAAGAAAGTAGCATTATTAGAAAAGCACTTGATATATTTTAATATTCTATATTTTTCTTAAAATTAAAACTATATATCATTTTACTTAAAACTTTAAACTTATCTTTAGTCAAATACGTTTATTAATAAATCTGTTAACTGATGATTCGTGTCAACACATTTAATCTAACTTAGTTCTTTAGAAACAGGCTGTTGGACAAAAAAGTAATCTTTTTTGAAATTTTATATGCCAGAAAATAAGATTCAATTTTAAGCAAATCAAAGCAGCCGATTTATTTCTACGATTTAGATGTTTTTTTGCGAATAATGCATCGATAAAACTGTAAATTTTGATTGAGACGTCAAAGTTCTATACCAGTTTTTTAAATATAGTTTTGTAGCCATTGTAATCGAGAAATCAAATATCATTTTATGATACCATAGACAAAGCTGGATAACATCATTTAGTTTGCCATAAAAAAATATTAAGTCTGACCAATGCCTCAGGTTTAGGTTTAACTCAACCATTTGTTGTATTTTCTTTTGTTAGGACATAAATAAGTATCGTCGTTCGAACATATAATTGATTCCCAAAAAATTTTTAAATTTTGATTTTTTAAAAGTAATAAATTCTGTTAATGTACTATTGAAAGCTTAACTTTTGGTTGAAGGGCGTAAAATATGGTTATATTTAATTTAGTATACTTGTTAACTATTTTATTAGGATTTTATTTAGATAATTATATCAATTTTTTAATAATTATTTAAAACAATATAAAGATTTATTTGGAATACAACCCCATCCTCTCAAGTAATTCCATTGGGAATTAATTTTAGGTTTAAATAGCCTAGATACAGTTCTTAATGTCTAGATGTAATATATTGAAACTGTATTGTAAAGTCAAAGACAGGATTAGCATAAAACTGATAATATCTATCTAGGTAAATTATGTGAAAAGCTATTATGCTAAAGCCTAGGTTTTTCTTTCAACGATAACTTTCACCACGAATTTTGTCTTAAAATGAAATCCACCATAAATGTTTTTCTTTCTAATAACATTGTCATACATGGAAAATTTTCTAAAATTTTCTAAAATAAATTAATGGCGTTTAACCATTTATCTGGTTTATTAGTTTTTTTTATATCCAAAAACTTTAAGGTTATCTCTATTATCTTCATAATTTTTGAATCAAATGAGCCTTAATTCAAAGGCTATTTGATTATATTTTTTGAGCCTTTAAGTCTACATCGGAGTCGTGATGGTAGCTAAGTTCCACAAATTTAAAGATCTACTTTAAGAATTGTCTCTCGCTGTATTTCAAGAGGAGCAATTTGTATTTTAATTACATTTCCTGTGTAGATTGACTTAATTCTTTTAAGCTTAAATAGAAGATAATAATATATATTTCTTTAAAATATGCATTGGTCAAATTTATATATTTATATAATAAAAAAATAAATAAATATAAATTATAATTATTAAAAAAAATGTTTTTATTTAATAATTAATCTTATAAAGTTACTTTAAATTTGCTTAAAGACAAATATTTTAAGCTTAAAATTATAAATTACTTTATATTAGTTTATTTTATCGAATTTTATATGGTGTTATAAGATTATTTAACAATAAATACAATATTTTTTTTTTATTAAATAACTTTGTTAATTACACAACACTAAGTCTAGTTTTGAACTTAAACCTATATAATATTATTTTAAACTGAATGACAGAATTCTTTAACAGTAAAAAAATATTTATTTTTAAGTACATTTACCGTTTAATACTAAACAAAAAAAATACATCAAGGTGTTTTGATCATTGGTGAACATTTTCCTTGTCTAACAATTTGATGTCCGCCTGATTGTCGCAATAAATAATGGTTGGGTCAGATTGAGGAAATCCTAAGTCTGTGGTGACGTATTCTGCTTCAATGTTGTGAAAAGACTGTAGAGTCTGAAGATTTGATGTCCGATTAATTGGGCATCTAGCAAACAACAAAACGATTCTGGTAGTGAACAGCCTACTCACTAGGAGCACATTCTCATTCAGTTTTTTAATATTAATAAAAACAGATCTGTCGTAGCAGATGTGATGTGTTGCTCCGGAATTAAGAATTCAGTCCGTATCAGTTGGCGAAGTCTCAGGTGTGGTACTATTTAAATCAAAATCATATCAAAAGGCAAAAAAGAAAAATACAAAACGAAAAACAAATAAAGGGCAAACAGTATAAAAGTATTGGACTAAGTTTTATCTTGGCCCATCATAAAAACTAATAAACAACTCGATGGTTGCTTGGCAAACACCAACGGTGAATACTCTAGATAGCCTAAGTCTGAGACATTCTAACAATACTAATAATAGATTATTACGTTTAAAATAAAATATGTCAATTGATTTTTTAGGTCAAAAGAAAAAGTACAAAATGGTTTTATCTTAAATTTATTATAAAGATTATTAAAATTAAAAATATTATATATCAAACAAGTGTATGTAAATAAGTGTACGACTTAGATTAAATAGTCATTGTTTTTAGCCTATTATGATATTATTAAAAAGTTTATTTCATTAGTACATTCATTTTAAATTTTCATCACTGGTTTATAAATTTTACAAAAATAACAAACTGCTATTTGCTGACAAAGTGTTAAAAATATTTTATGAAAGCAAAAATTGTAAAATGAAGTGTAAAAACTTGACTTTTTTTTTTATTAAAAGAAACTCTCTAACAATTTTATCATCATTATTAAAAAACACATAATTTTTTATCAATTTATACTTAAAAGATTAAGTATTATTATTTAAAAATTTTCCAATATGTCGCTTTGTTAATCAAAGAAAAATATATATAAAAAATACTTCAACAATAAATAATGAATTTTTATATATAGTTTAATAAAGATACAAATGTTTTTTTAAAGTATTAAAATTTTATTATATTTATTTTATTTAAGATTAAAAATTTAGTTAGAATTATTTTTTTTTTTTAAATAATTAACAAATTTTCTTTAAAGTTTTAGGTTTTTTGAGAGTCAAAAACAAAATCTGTTAGTTATTTGCCTGGTTTTGCAATGCTTTAGAATAAAAAGTGAAAATCATAATTGATCAACTATAATAATTGATAATTGTTATATAAGTGTTGTTTGTCTTTCTAATTGACATTTTTTTGTTATTTTTAGTAAACTAACTTATAGTAAACTTTATTTTGTACAAATGAGGTTGTACTAATTTACATTTTAAATAAGATTTTATTTATAGTTTATAATATAATTAAATTATAGATAAATTAAATAAATTTACAAATAAAAATTGTAGTAAATTCGAAAGATATTATTACTAAGATATTTCTCCCTAATTTTATCTATTATCTAATTTTATCTAATTCGAAGACTAATATGCTAACTCACTTGCGTTTGTTACAATAACTAACATAAAAGATTCCTAATGATTTATCCACTTGTTATTTTATAATTCTTTACTTAGTGAATGCATTGTTTAAAGCACGGCTAGAAGCCATGAATTAGAGGAATGATTTACCATAGCATATTTTAACTATGATGTAATCTTTTGTACCTTGAAATATTTCTCTTAAAAAGAAATACAATGTGTTACTTTTTACTTCACTAGATTTTTTTAAATTAATCTGTAAAACTACAATAGAAAGTGCTTTTAATATTTGATATTTTTCCAAACCTTTATTATAATAATAAAGTATGATCTCTTTGAGACCGTCAGTATTCTGTGTTCACTTTTATTTATTTAAATGTTAAGTTAAACCCAATCTATTTACAACAAAATTAAAAAAAAATTTTTTTTTATAAAATTATTTAAAATGTTAAAATAAGCTAAAGTAAATATTAAATAGTAATGGGTAAAGGCTTGATCATATATAAAAAATATGTAATAATGAATAGAAAAAGTTAAAAAATAATAAAATAGTTTAATATTTTAAAAAAATATAAAAAAAAATTTTTTATATAATAATTTATTTTTTTTTGAATAAACTTATTTAAAAATTGTGCAATAAAATATTGATTAATGATTAATATAAAAGTGGATGAAAAGATAAATAGTAACAGAATAAATCATGAAATGATTTTGAATGATGAAAATAAAAATGTAAGTAGATGACAAGATTGAAACAAGAAAAAAAGAACTTGAATCAGTAGATGAATAAATAAAAAATTATAGACATTAATAAAAACTAAATTTTTTAAGTAAATTTTATATAATTGTTAATGGAAAATAAACCAGATGACTTAAGTTTAAAAAAACATGACAACAAAAAAATAAATTATTAAATTTTAAAGAAACAAAATCCATTTATAATTGTAAAAGTGCACTACACAAATTGATTTTCAAAAAAAAAAATTATTTTTTTTATTCAAAATACTTTCTGAAAAAAATATAAAACTATTTTTTTATAATCCAACTTTAAAACACAGATAAGCAAAATAAATACATTTATCAATAGAACAACATCAACTAAATTATTTTATTCACAAAACAAAGTCAAAGTTGAGACATCTGAACATAATTATTTGAAATTTAAGAAACACATCTATAGAAATTGTAGTTATCAAACAATAAAAATAACAAAATTGTTTTTTTATCAATAAATTTAGTCAATTTATGTTTAAGGTAAAAATCATTTTAATAATTTTAACGGGTTCCATGATTTTAATTCCTAATTTCAAAAATAAAGAATTTATTAATTAGTAAAGCAAAAGCTGACATTGCAAACAAGATGTTTCAATGACTTATTATTTTATATATAATTGTTTTTATGAATTAATACAAATAATTGCATTACATAGGTTAAGGTTACATATTGTTTTTATATGTATACTTTTGATTGTTGCAGATCAGCTTCGACAAATAGAAATATGACTAATGTTAATAGAAGTTAATGTATAAATCATTATCTTTTTGATGCTATAATGACTATTTCATAATAGTGTGATTTTTGCCTTATTTGATTAAACATTAGATTTAGAATTACAACTGGAAAACATTAAGATATATGCTTTTTAGTCTTTTGGGATTGCATTATTTAACATGTTGTCAATGTCAGTCTTGAAACTAAACATTGTTTAATATTGTCCTAGCTATTTTTGTTTTTGGAATTTGATGTTTTTTTTAAGCTTGATATATTTGTGACTTAATGAATATTAGTTTAATTTTTTTATTTTAGCGGTAAATAATGCAAATTTTTATCAAAGTAGTATCTTTTTCAAGCAAAAAATTTGTCTCCATCATATTTTTAAAAAACTATTTTGACAAAATAAAGTTAAGTAAATTTTTAACATTACTAAAACAAGTCAAATTCTGTTAACTTTTTCTATAAAATTAATCTCTTTAATATTAAATAGATATTTTTTTTTTACATATAACTACAGGATAAAACAAAAACTGTTTAATTTAAAACACTATCTTAGCTTTTCTATCATATTTTTTAAAGTAACAAGTATTTTTTCACATTATTTTACAATTACAAAATTTTTATTAAAATATACAAAACAATAATTGTTGAAATTAGATTTTCACTAGTTTAATTGTCAAACAAAATGTTAATGTCGTTATTTTTTAATATTTTTTGAAATTATCATAAAAGAAACATTTTAGTCCGGAACTTTCTTTTTTTGAATATTTTCCAATTGCTTAGCTAAAGACTGAATCGAGCAACTATTATCTAATAAACTTTACATTATCTAAAATAATTTAAGTTTTTTTCAACTAAAATAAAGCTTCTAAATTTTTTATTTTTTGTTCAATTTTGTTTTTTTATTTAAACCTAAACCCTAAACCTAACTTGCATAACTTAAACTTAAGCCAGATAAAAATTAAAATTTCGTTTTTTTCTAAAATAACTATTTAAATGTAAAAATGCAATATTTAATTTTATAATATTTTGAACGAAAAAAAATAGCATGTTTATAATTTATGTTGAAAGTTGAAAGTTTTCTTTATTTTAAAACTTATTCTCAATATATTCTTATATCAAATAAAATATAAAAATTATTTTTTTTTATTTAGACTTGTAATACCTAGATAGGCGAAATAAATGAACTTATCAACAATATAACATTAACTGTTTTTATTTGAATTAAATAAATTTGTAAATTATCTTTCTTATAAAATAAAAGTTAAACATGCAATGTAGAAAAGTTTTATAAAAGTTAATATTTTAGCGAAAATTGATTGAAATAAAAATCTTATAACAATATTGATGACAATAATTATATTTAATTATGATCAAAATCAAATCATGTTTAATTTTCATTTAAGTATATTAAAAAAAAAATTAATAAATAAATTGAGAAAAATTTTCCTAGAATAAATAAAACAATTAGAAATATTTTTTTTTCATGATTTGAGTCGAACTATTCTTTTCTTTTATATCTTACACACAGTTTTGGATGCCTTAATTACACTACAACAAGATATCCAAATGCAACAAAGCATACACGTTTCTTTCTAAACGCGCTTAAAACCATAAATTGTCTAACAAACTTAACATAAAATAAAATCTTTATATTTTTTATAAAAAAATTTCAAACCTTATTTTAAGTACAAATTAAAACTAAAAACACATTCAATTGTTGTATAGTGTTTTCTTAAAATCATTGTTGCTTACAACAATATTTTTTGAAATTACCTACTATGAAAAGCTGTTTTTTTAGACAAAAAGTATGACATTTTATTTTGAAACCAACTTTAAAGAGTTTATGTTTTAATATAAATACTTTATTATAAAGAAATTACTTTCAAGCAATTATTTTTTCTTTTTGTTTTAATACACTACAAAATAGCGATTTTATCGAAATACAAGTAATTACATTTAGAAAAAAATCTTTAGAAAAATGACGATCTGAATTAATATTTAAATAATTTTTTTAAGCAAATTTTCCCAATAAAAAATAATTTTTCTAAAAAATATTAAACATATTTTTTGTAACGCATTTTTTAAATTATAAGTAAACCTTTTTCAATTTTGTAAAATAAATTAAGATAATTAAGTAGACTAAAAAAATGTTTTTTAAGTATCAACAAAAAATGAAAATTTCAAAATTATATCAATTTATGAAATATTTTATATATAAATTTAATATCAATTAATCTAGGTTGTAAAACTACTATTATTTTAATTTCCGATCATAGACGTTAAAAACTAAAGTGAAGTGCTAGAAACCTGAATAACTACTAAGAATGAATAGTTAGCATGATCCCATAGCAGTTAATCAAATAGCTGGTATAATAGTAAATTTTAAGTACATGGAGAAGAAAATTTTATGTATGGCATTAAAGTAACATATCTGTTAGGTAAAGGTTGAAATATGTAAAAAATGCAAAATAAAATATTTAAGTGAGGGAGCAAATAGTACATGTAACGAATTTATTAAAAATTAGCCACAGTTTTAGCTGATCATGAGATAGATCAAAAGGTGAAACATAGTGAAAGTGAAAGTAAAACTCAGAGACTCAGAAAAATATGACCTGAGTAGGTAAAAGGGAATATAAAAAGCTAACTTGAGTCTGAAAAGAGTTAGTAGATGCCTGAGCTATTACCTTGCTTAAACCTAATTTAAGTCTGTATATATAAGAATTTAAAATTAAATAAAGAAGTGTTCCAGACCCGTTGTCTTAGTCTTTTAAAATTATTTAGACGAATCGAAAAATTCCATTTTGTGGAATAACTTTCCTTCAGTGTGTAACTTAAATTATTTAAGAAACACACAACATCTATTATTTTTTACAATCGTTATAAAAAATTAAAAAAAAAAAAATTTAATGTTAGGTTGTTGTGAATTATTTTAGGCATACTAAAAAATAATATGTCCAGCAGGTAAATACAATACATAAAATAAAAAGCTAAGACTAAGATAAAAAAAAATTAAAAAAACCTAAAAGGTAAAAACAAAACAAAGTCTTTGGCATTAAATTTTGAGCGATCAAGATAAAAGGATCAAGCTATAGATTAAGATGAATTTCTGAATAATTAAACGACACTTGTGTGGTATCAAACATAAGAAATAATTTACATCAAAGTATTATTAGTTATTTTTAATAAATATATTTTTTAAAATTAAATTTATTTTTCAAGTTAAAGATATTGGAAAAAATTATATCAAAAACTAATTTAAATTTGAAGTTTAAAAAAGTGCATTTAGGTGTGGGCTATGAATTATAAGAAGTTGAGTTTTTTTAGACTTCAAGTAGTAAACAACGAAATTTTAAAAAATCATTTAAATAACGGTTATAATTTTATTGAGTTATTCGTTTATACAAATTGTTCAGAAGTTTGACCTGAGCTTGACATAAACATAGCTTAATCTCCACTTTTAGATTTTTAATTGATTACAAGTATTACTAATTAACAATATCACGCAAGGGAGAAAACCACACACCCCCTTCTTTACAAAGCGAGTCCCATTTTATACGACCTTTAGCAAATCGTTAAAACTTGGGGCAGGGGTGCACCCCACAGTTGCGGCTTAATCTTAAGACACGAGACAAACCGTTGACAGTAAACACAGTCAATATGGTTAATCAGTCTTATGACAACAGTCTCGCTACAGCTGTTGTCTTAACACAAATAATAGTAGAGAATTATGAATAAAGATATTGTAACTGAAAACCTTTTTACCGTAAAGGACTTAATGAACAAGGTTAACAATAATAGAAAAAGTAGATTAAAATCCATCACAGAAAATGCTGGTTTGACAACTTCAGTCATTATAAAAAAATGGCCACATTTAAAGAATTTTGGATTCAGTCAAGAATCAAAATTCATTTAGGAAAATTAAAACAAAGATATTAGAGGAAATGATAAGATATTTAAAGGAACTTCATTCAAAGGTAAGTACACTTATAGTTTCAAATCTGAACAAAAATATATCGACAGAAAACAACAAAAAAAAAAACATCAACATACGCAGAAGTAACTAAGAAGAAAAAAAATAAAATGATAATTAGAAGTAAAACACACGATGAAATCGACATAGAATTTAAAATAGTGCACGATGACCTTGAAGTTATAAAGAAAGAAATAGAAATAACAGACATTTCTGAAAAAAGGAATAAAATATAATGATCATCAAAACAAAAAATGCTGATCAGATTGTAAAAATAAATGAAAAAATAATAATAAATAAAAAAAATAAAACTTAAAAAATCAAAAAAAATAGTTCCAATTATTCTAATTAAAGAGGTAGACAAAAGATATACCAAAGAATAAGCCGAGGCAACGGCTTGTTTCATTCATTCTCTAAACAGAGTTCTGGCATCTTCACCAAATGAAACACCATATCAAAAATGGTATGGTTATCCGCCGAGCCTCTCTCACTTAAGAATTTTTGGAGAACTTGTTTATTCTCATATCCCAGCCCTTTTCATAGACAAATTCTTCCCAAAAGCCCAAGAAAAGATCTTTGTTGGATACGGTGATTCTGACATTTACCGAGTTTATGATCAGGCAACCTCCAAAGTCTCTATTTACACAGGCCTAACTTTCATCGGGACTATGTATTATTAAAACAAAACTGCTAAGCTTTCTCAGAAGTTGGGGAGGGAGCTTGATGACATCTTCTGTCCAGCTAGCATTTCTGTTCCGTTTTCACTTTTGCCTAACTCTTCTTTTCACTGCAAAGACCATCTGATCTCCTAAACTAGTGAGGACTGTTCCTCTTCTCTTTTCAGAGGTTGACCTCTTGGTTCTAAGAACAAGGTTCAAGAAAAGATAGATCGCGTTTTAAGACCAAGAGTTCTCTTTACACTTGACATACTATCCTCGTTTTCTATGGCGATTGGTTCTCCCAACTATGTCTCTGACGTATGACCTTTCTAAAAATGAAAAGGCTATAGGATGTATGCGGATTTTCAAACTCAAGCATCAGCCACACTCATCTGAGCCACTCTTTAAAGCCAGAGTCGTTACAAAAGGCTTTGCACAGTCCTTTGATCTCGATTTTTCTGAAACTTTTTTGCCAAATCTAATGATGGTATCGGTCAGAGCTCTACATGCGGTGACTTAGAAAGTAAAAATTTAATTTTTACACATTTCGACATTAAAACTGCATTTCTCAATTCCAAAATCAGTGAGGAGATCTACATGCATCAACCTAAAGGTTCCTCTGATGGTACAACAAGTTTGCTGTTTATTCGTTTAAAACAACCCTTACGAATGACATATGCATAAATACACAGTGTATTGCTTTGCAAGTCACCAGTAGCTTTTACAATTAATGATAAAATAAACTAAGTCACTTTTACGTTTTCATTACTGAACTTTTATTTCACATTCACTCTGAGACATTCTGAATTGAGCCGACCTACGGTTCAATCGAAAACCTCAATCGAAATGGAAAATTGAGAATTCTAACAGATTAAATAAAAAAAAAATTTAACAAAGGTGATACAAAAATTCAAGTTCTGATTAACAAGACAGGTTTTAAAAACAATAGATGTATAATATCTTTAAACAAAGAAGACACTAAAAAAGCTTTAGAAGAAAGATACGTAAAAATCGGGTATATGTTATGCCCGATTGAAAAAACATTTAGAATTATATGATGGTATAGATCACTAAAATTTAACACAAAAAAATAAGTCTTTTCTTGGACTCAAATTCAAGAAGCAATTTGTGGGGTGACAGTTTTGAAAACCAAAGAGGCACAGAAATGCAAGATTTTATTATTGACAATAATCTAACACTTCATAATTTAAAAGAACAAGGAACTACCTTTATTAAACAGGTAGTTGAACAGAACAACAATTTACCAACAATAAGAAAAGCTATATTGACTTATCATTAACAAATAATAAACTAAAAAATAACGAAGTGAAATGAAAAATTGAAAAAAAATTTTTAGTCACAGAACATAAATTTATAAAAATAAAAATTAATTTAAATAAAATAAATAAACCTATTTTGACAAAAAAAATTAGACTTTAAAAGCACAGACTGGGATAAATTTACAGTCTATTTTAAAAATAACAGACCAGAATTAATTTCAGTTAAAACAAACAAAATAACGGAAATCAATGAATTCATAAAATTATTAGAGCAACACATAAAAGAAAATACTAAAAGAAATATTGCTACCAAGCTAACCTCAGAAAACAAAGGCTTACATTGGTTTGACAAGGAACTAAAAGTTAAATGAGAGGAAATTATGAGATTAAAAAGAAGAATTAGCAATCAAAGAAATTGTGACATATAATAAATCCATTTTAAAAAATTAAATAAAGAATACTAAAAAATATCATTAACAAAAAGAGAAAAATTTTTTGAGGAATCGACAGAAGTTAACATTGACAAAGATTATTTGAATTATGGAAGAGAACGAGAGTTAGGGAGTACAAAACACTTAGATTATTTAAAGAAAATTAAGAACAAACTATAGAAGAAAATAATAAAATAATGAAGAAATATTTTGTAAAAGAAACTCATAATGATTATACAAAACTCAAGAAAAAAAATTTAAAATTAGAACCAATAGAAATAAGAGATTTGGACGAAATTAATCTGAATCTACTAAATATGAAAGCTCCAGGTTTAGACGGAATCAACAACAAAATATTAAAAAAACTTTACAAATATGATAAAGTCTATTTCCTAACCTTGTTTAATCATTTGTTGCTGCTTACTCACTTTCCAAAAAGATGGAAAATGGGAAAGATGATATTTTTTAAAAAACCAAACAAAAGGTTAGAAAATCCAAATGGTTTACGTTCAATCAGCTTATTAAATGGCTTTGGCAAAATATTAGAAAAAATAATTATAGATAAACCCAATGTAGAATTAAAAGAAAACAATATTATGGAAACTAACCAATTTGGATTTAGAAAGAGTTTTAGTACTATTCAAGCTATTGATCACTTAATAAAAAACATAAATAAATCATAAAAATATAATTACACAATAGTTCTGGCAGTAGATATTTCAGGTGCCTTTGATAGCATTCATCGGAATGCAATTATGAAGAATTGGCCGAATAAAATCTAAAGGAATTTTTATTGAAGGCGGCTGAAAACTTACTGATAGATAGAGAGGTTAAGATTTTTGATAAGTGGTACAAAATAAACAAAATATGTCCACAAGAAGGAAAAGCTAGTCCTTATTTGTGAAATATTGGAAACAAACTAATTAGAACATTAAATTCACAATAGTTATATATGCTCAAAATAAATCAGAGCTTTAACTTAACCTCAACAAAGTTTGGAAGACACTGAAAAATTGGACATTACAAGCCAAACTTAAAATTAATTTAAATAAAACAGAAATTATGCTCCTAAAGAAAAAACAAAGAAAAAACATAAAGATTATAAATATTTTATACTTAGGAGACTCTGAAAAACAAATTATAGAAAATATAAAATTTATTGGAGTATTTTTAGATAAAAAATTTAAACCCACTTATCAAAAATTAATGATAAAATAAACAAAACTTTATTTAGAGTTAATAAACTAATTCGGATAAAAAAAGACCTTAATTTAACACTAAAAACAAGAATTTACAATTCAATAGTTTATCCTCAAATTTCATATGGGGCGGAAATTTGGCTGGAATAAAAAAATTAAGAAGTATTCATCAAAAAAATATTGACTAACCTTGACAAGCGCCTACAAGAATGCTAATTATCTCAAAATAACTGGACTACTTAAGACGATTCCGATTGAGGAAGAAATAAAAATCAAAATTACATTAAAAAAAACTTTTAAGAACAAAAAAAAAAAAAGAATTCCAGTCTATGAAAGATAATTTAGTGAAAAATTCATTAAATTATGAATTCGGACTAGATGTATTTAAATTAAAAAATAAAAGCTCAATATAACTGGACAAGAACCTTATAAATCCTTTTTATTTAAAATAAAAAGACATCAAAATTCTTCATGTAGATATTGTGGTTTCGAAAAAGAAACATCTCAATATCTATTACTTGAATGCAAAGAAATTGATTTAAATAGAAATTCTTTGTGTGATAGTGAACGGAATTTCGATACAATAACACTAAACTTAAACAAAAAGCTCATCTTAGGCAAAGATTTAGAATTTTTTACAGAATTTAAACAAAAATTATAATTTACATAATTAAATGAAAGTTGATTATCAAATTTATAATCGCATATGACCTATTGGTTAGCGAATTATAAATATACTTGAATAATGAGAGGAGGGAGGAGAGTAAAAAAAAAAGGTGTGGGATAATTATAAATAAAAAAAAAAATTTATTGAAAAGATGGTTGATGTTAATTAATCTTTGACTGAAAAATAAATAAATTTAATATATAGCTTTTTTAAAGTAAATATATAATGCGTATGTTTTTACTGTTGAAGTATAAAATTTAAAATACTTAGCCTTAAAAAAAAAATTAACTTGGAAATAAATGATTATGCATAGTTTTTTAAAATGTAATAAATAAAAAAAACTAAATAATGATAAAAAAAATTAATTAAATTTGTAAAAATAGTAAATAAAGTATTATCCACAGACATGAGAAAATAAAGCAGAAAGATATTGCTATTTACAAAAAAAAACATTACTAATTGGATAATTAGGAAAATAAAAATAGTAATATTGATAATACTTTGTGTTTATTCAAATGTTTTTATATCATTGTTATACCCTTTTCCTTTTTTTCCATTGGCAAAAACCATAAAGGTGAGAACTTTTAAAGTTATTTTTAAATTTTTTTAAATACAAAGCTTAAACTCTATATATATAATTATCAAAATTATATAACTATAACTATGTTTAAGTAGATAGAAATTTTTAGTACAAAGACAATCCGAAATTTGACTGTGCTAAAAGTAGATTAACCTAAGTGTTAAAATTAATTTTACAAATACATTATAACAAACTAATATTTGTTCTTGCATTGTTTTTTAGTAAGTTAAAACAAAAGAAACAAATACATTTTAGATAAAAAAGAATTAAAATCAAAACTATAATTTTAGAATTACATGTTTTTTATTTACAATAAATTATTTTTTTAATTTCAGTAAAGAATTAAAAAAAAAGAGAAAAAAAGTTTTAACTCAACTTTTTACTGTAAAAGAAAAACTGACCTGTATATAGTTTAAATTTGAAATCATAAACATTTGAATAACACTTACATAGATATTTAGAATAAATCTAATCACATAAAGACCGCTAAATAAATAGTCAAAAACTACATTAATTTAATTTTTATATAAAATTGGTGGATTTTTTGTAATTCAGTTACTTAACAGCCTGATATGTTAATAAAAAAATCACCACCTAAGTTTTTTTTTAAAACCGTTGCACTACAGAGTAAAAGACATGGAGTTTCTTTTCTCCACTAGTATATAAACCTACGTATATCACTGTGTAATAGTAGTAGCAATTATATAACTTTAACTGTAGCATTGGCTGGACCATCGGTAAACTCTGCTAACTTGCCTATCACTTGTGATCTTCCTTAAGATCACTTACACTACCTAATTATATCCCAACAATTCAACTAATTATACTTTAGTATTTGACATAACTTAAATTTGCTTTAAACTTTACAAGGTTTTAGCTATTTTATTCAAATTGTTTTTTATTTTAAAAATAAAAATTTTGGTTTACTTTTAAAGATCACTGATTAAAAAAATAGTTGAAATTATTTTAAAAATAATAAAATTTTTTTTTTAAATTTTAATTTATGAGAATATCAAGTGTTCTAGTTTTTTAAAAATTGAAATCTTAAAATTAAATTTTTATATAAGTGTTTTAGATTTGAATCTAATTATATTTTTTATTTACATATATTTTAATAGATGCATTTCATTTGCTAGAATAAATATTTGTTTCTTTATTCCAAATAAAGTTAAAATTTATTTTAATAAAAGTTAAGTATGATATAATAGAATGTTTTAAATTAAAATACCGTTATAACGAGTTTTTAAATATTTTCTTTAATAACAATTGGCAAAATAAAATTTTTGCAATTTACTGATTTAAATAATAAATTTTCACTGTTCTAGTAAACTAAGCAAAATTAATTTATGCTTGCTAGGTTTAAAATGCTATTTAAAATGTTAAATGTCAAATTTAGAATTTTTAATATTTTTTTTTAAAAGTTATTCTGAAGTTATTTATATTTTGATATATGTAAATTTGCAAAATAAACTCAATTATTATTTTAATCTTTAATTAAGATGTTACTTTTGCAATTTCAAAGGTCACAAAAAAATTAAGTATAGGAATTAGACTGTTTGGCTTAGAAAGCTTAAGTTTAAGAAAATTGGCCATAAAAGTAAAGCCTAAAAAATTTATTAAATATGGCAATTTGATATTATTCTATAACATAATGAATATCAAGACACATAAAATAAACCTAGGTATACACTTGAGTTTGTTTGATGTAAAAAAGATTTAAGTTAAATGATAAAGCAACTAAAGTAATCAATGAATCTTAAGTAAACAAAGTGAAAATCTAGACGATTAGAAAAGTGTAATGTGTTATGATTTAAAAATTTTTATAAAGGCTCATTGTTATATGCGGTTATAGGGTTTAAATCTGACATTGCTTTTTAGTATTAAGTTTAATTATATATAAATCATACTCTCCCCAAAAATTATGAGATGTTGTTTAAAACTTAGTAACTTATTTAATAGCAAATTTTGACTACAAATTAGTGTTTATTAGTTAGTATAATTTGGAACTAGTCGTATAAACAAATTCTGATTTTGCAAAAAATTTATAAAAAGAAATAACAAATGTAAAATTTGTTGCTCTTTTCGATAAAAGTTTACTATAATAAAAAATAAATTATATTTTATTTTATATAAAATCTTAATTAAACTCTTTCTATTTAAACTTAATTTAATATTTTTGGTTTTAAAATTATGTTGTAACAGATAATTTATTAATAAAACTTCAATTACAACTAACTCTCAGTTTGTTTGTCCGAGTCTTTTTATACTCTGTCTTTAGGCCTTTTCTCTTAGGTCTGTTGCCAAAGGTTATTATGTTCCTTTGTAACAAACCTTAAACCTTTATGTTACAACTCTTTTATTTGGGAACTTCACAGTTGCTCATGGTGTCATTCTTTGTCTAAACCTTTTATGATTGTTTTAAGGAAGGATATCAAGTCTCCTTTATCTAAAAGTTATTTAAAACACGGGAGTTAAACTGTGGTCCACCCAAATCTATTTTTCGGGGATTAAGAGCATTGCCTCGTTCTTTACCTCAGCGCTAAGGGTTCATATAATTACTGTGTATATGTATTTTTATTAAAAGGTTCACTACAATGTATTTTTTTTAACATAAAAAAATTTATGTTAAACTTTCTCAAATTTATTTTTCATAGTTCTTTATCTTAAACAATTTTTAATAATTTAACTTTTGTCATTCAAAAATCAAAAGATATATAAATTTGATTACATTTCTCTTTAGGTCACATCTCATTTTGTATAGCTAACCTTTATGAAGAATAAAATTTTTGATAATTTGTTGAT
Organism: Pyemotes zhonghuajia; assembly: GCA_025170145.1. Taxonomy (NCBI): domain Eukaryota; kingdom Metazoa; phylum Arthropoda; class Arachnida; order Trombidiformes; family Pyemotidae; genus Pyemotes; species Pyemotes zhonghuajia. Next base: position 12,613,327 of record CM045845.1, read on the forward strand.
ATTATTTAGTATTATTTATCATTTTAATTAACAAATTAATTCATTTAATTGACATTACAAGATATCATTTAATAATTTATTTTTAATTAGTAAAATAATATTTCTTGTCATTTTATACATTTTATCTGCATTTTTGAAAATAAGCCAATAATTAAGTATTATATTGAATACAATTCTAGACACATATCCCAATTAGGATTTTTTTTTTAATTTTAGTTAATTTGAATTTAATATTTTTTTTCTTTTTTCAGTGCTTAAATAAATAGTACTTTTTATCAGATTCGGTTTTTTAGATTTTTACATTTTAAATTTTAAAATATTATTATAACTGTTTGCAAAAGTATTTTTTTTTTTATTTTTAAGACAATCTAATATTTCATAATTTTTTTAAAATTACTTTAAATTTTTATTAGAATTAAAATTTTTTTTTTTAATATACAACTATTAAACTATCACTAGATAGCTTTAGTAATTTTCTTGATTAAGTAATTTTAACGGTTATGTTATTTTTTTTATTGGTTATTGAAAATAAATTCATCTAAGATTTGTAAATATTTCTGGTTCAAACATTTTATTTATTATATCTAACAAATTTCAATATCAAAATTTTTTTATTATAACCTATCTTTCTAATAGGAATGCGGCCAATTGTGGTTTGATGCAGAGGAAAAATAATGTTGAAAATCTTTAATAATAAAAAATAAAACTTGGTGAACCTTTTGAATGTCTTATGCAATTTAATGCTGAGAAAAATAATTCTAATTTGACCTCATTAAATTCTACAAGAAAACAAAAAAAACGTGTTAAGAATAGTGCATTTATTTAAGTTAGTTAAGATTAAATAAATAATTAAATAATTATTTAAGATAGTAAGTAGTGAAATTTTATATACCAATGAGTTAAATTTAATTAGTGACAAAAAATCAATTGTGTCGTGTTAGCAGTTACCATTGCAGTTAGCAGTGTTGAATTTAAGAATATTTGATAAAGTAATATTTTTTTATACATTTAGAGAAAAATAATAACTATGTTTGGGGCATATGGGAAATTCCAATCAATTTATTACATAATATTCATGTAAAATAATAGCATTTTTTAGTGCTAAATATTCGTTTTGGCATCTCAGTCAAGATCAGTAACTGTGTGTGTACAGCATGGTTAATACGATAGTTGAATGAAAAAGGATAACAACAAGTGGTGAAGATAGCTATTATGTAATTTGTTTAAATGAAAATAGCGTGTTAAGTAAAAAAAAAAATCATAAATTGCCTTATACTAAAAATAAAATATTTATGATAATAATAACAATATTGATTTAAAGAAAAAAAAATAAAATAGATTTCATGTTGACAAGAAAAAGTCAAAATTCAAAAGTTAGAAAACTTAGTAAATGTAAATTTATTTATTAATAAAAAAAAACATGAGTTTTAATAAAGACTGAAAAATTTCTTATGTTTTTTTATAAATTTTACTTTATTCTAAAAGACAAAAAATTCAAAAAATTAATTAATTAATTTAACATACTCATTAATTTATATAACATTATTTTTATTTTTGTATTAAAATTATAAAGTATATAAAGAAAGATATTAAGAAAATATAATTTTTTTTTAAATCTAAGTAGAGTATTTTTTTTGAATTATCAAATGATTTTAAAGTATAATATTTTTTTTATAAAAATTGAAAACAAGTTAAAACTCGAATAAATGTTTTAGATTTATCTATAATCTATTATCTCAACAGGTTATGAGTTAAGCGTTGTTATTTATTTTAATTTAATTTTACCAATTAAATTGTCCCTTTTACAGAAACATATTTATATCAACTTTTCCCCCTACTTTTAAGACAATAGTGTATGATATAAATACACATTTAAGTTTATGGTTTAGGTTTAGATTAATTTTTATTATTAATTGTTGAGAAATATCTGGTTTGAAAGTTGAGACAGTGTAAATGTGTTTATTTGGTTGTCTTACTTTCTCCAGATCAAGTTTTCAAGCATTGACTGCAATCAGAAATGTTACTTATTTGAATAGTAATAATGGTCAAACATATTTAGGTAAAGAGTAAAATATAATAAAGTATTTTTAACTAATTATTTTATTGTTTTTTAATATACGTAGTAGCATAGAGGAAGCATAGTATAAGTACAAACCTAAGATCAATGGAAGTGAGAAAGAAGACCAAGGAAAGTTAATAGAATTAACTCTGATTGGTCAAGTCTGTTTTTGATGATGCTCTAGAGTAGTATAAATGAATTATTACTTAGTAGAGTGAACTTAACTTGAATTTTGAGATTCAGTGGAGTTACTAAATCTGAATATTTGGACTTATCAAACCAAGAGTTTTAATTCAAAATTATTCTAATTATATTTAAAAGCGATTATTGTAACTTTAAGTTTTACGAATAAAAAACAATGTCCAATATCAATAATTCAGGTGTTTTTGTTTCTTCTGTACCAATTCGCAACCTCAACATTAATTAAAAATGCACCTTTGCAATTATAACAGACATAGAAACTTGTTTAATTTTATACAATACAATAAGAAAATTAGTATTTAATAATGTTGGAATATTTAAGCAGATTCGGGCCAATGGTGTCAAAGTGCAAAGTGTTTTACATATGGACAGGTGTATAAATATTATAAAATTTATTTTTAGTTCTTATTATTTATTTACTAGTGGAGTATGAAACTACAAACCGTTTTTAGTGTAAGGACACTAAGACTGTTTTGATATCTCAATTACTTATGTGAACTAGTCAGTTTGTTTTGTTTATTGCTTTCAGACTTAAAATGTTAATTAGTAGAGTCGTACAACTGCATAGATATCTGTGTTTAGGACAGACACATGAAAAGATTATAAAGGATGACTTTATAAGGTTTAGGTTTAATACTGATAAATGAACCACTCTAGAGGAGTGGATTAACTGATGATAAAGGAGAAAAGAGACTTGGACAAGAAACCGGAGTTTTTTTTACGTTCATTCACTTCTCAATTCTTGTGCAGATACTCATTTGAAAAAAAATTTACGGGCATTTTTCTGAGTATCATTCCAATACTGTAAGTGAGACCGAACCTAGTGATCATCTACTTTGTTTTTAATTTAAAGCTACAAAATACAATAAAGGTTACAAATACTGAACAAGGTTTCAGCGGACAATCTGAATATTTACTTTATGTATTTTACTAAAAGATTGAACGTAAAGTTTTTTGTAATTTTTTGGAATAAGTAACTGTTAATTTTTTCCTTTGTTTTTTTTATTTCCTTTTTCTGTGATTCTTAGAAAGTTTCACTAATAATAATGTTGAGAGTTTGCTTCAGCAAAAACTAACACATGAGAAAGCTTAATATAGACATTTTGAGTAAGTAAAATAAGTATCACTTTATGAATTAGTTAATTTGTACACAAGAAGATTTTACAATAAAGTTAAATTAAGAAATATGAAGACAATACTTAAGCAATAAAACTTTTAACGTGCATTATGTACCTGGTCTTCCAAAGGGCAACTTTTTAAAACTTTTATGCAAAAGAAAAGTTTTCAGCTTTGCCACTGAAAAGTGACTGCCCAAAGTTGTTTGTCAGTGGCATGAGGCAAAAATCCAAAGCCAAAGTTTAGTAGCTACTTCAAATGAGTAACTTGACAGCACAACTCAACACCTCTTAAATAAAATTTTTTATAATAAATTATATTTCGATGATGTAATTCAAATGAATATTAATAAAAAATTTAATAAATATATTAAAAGTTTTAAGTTAAAGCAGTAAACAACTTAAAATTTAAAAGAAACACAACAAAAATAACGGTTATATTTCAGCTAACCGTTGTTATTAGAAATTAATGAAAAATGAATAAAGAAACATTTTGTCTGTAAAGGACTTAATGAACAATGTTAGTACCCAAAAAAAAGTAGACTAAAGTCCATTACAGAACATACGGATTTTTTGAATTTGGAAAGGGAAGAAATAATAATAGATATTTCCAAAAAAAAAAAAAAATAATAATAATATGATGATAATAAAGACAAAAAATACGGATCGAATTGACAAAATAAATGAAAAGGACTCAGGACTGAACGAGAACTAATTCAATTCTTGGTCCTTTGTAAGCCTCAAATGTTTAAGGTCAGTTTGCTCAACAGATTAAGTATCTAACACAGAGGTGCGAATCAGGCCAGCTGTCCAAAGACACCGGTCGTAAAACTAACAAGCACCATATTAAAATTAAATCTTGATTAATAAATCAGGATTTATTTCAATAGAATTTTTTGAACATCCTTTATACTGATTTCACATTAAAATGTAAATTGTTTGTTATGAGAAAGAAAAGCACAAGATACATTATTTTAGAAAGATATTTTAAGCAAACTTAGAAATAAATCTAAATTTAAAATTTTAAATTATACCTATTTTAAATTATAATTTAAATTACTAAAAATTCTGTATTTATTAGTAAATAAGAACTCGCCAATTTATATTTGTTTTTAATTTCATAAACATTAATAAATAAAAAGCAAATTAAAAAATTATTTTATTTTTAAAATTAAAAATTTAAACTGAAATTTATAAACAAGGGTTTAAAATAAGCGATAAATTTCTAAGTATAATATCTTTAAGAAATAAAAAAATATATATATATATTTTGATATACTTATATCAAACATTATTATACTTATATACAAAATTTCAATTCAATATAATTAATACTACTCTAAAAAATTTTTAAAAAAACGTGTTGGTCTTTTTAAAGGTGCAGGCTTAAAATCGTTGGTCCGCAAAGGATTAAATAAACTAAGCAGACCCATATTAAACAAAAAAATTGAATTAAAAATACAGATTAAAACAAATTTAGAAAATATACTAAAAAAATAGATCAGATCTATCTTCAATCAAATTAAGAAAAATAATAGAAATAGAAGATCTTATGAAAAAATTAAAACAACATATTAAAGAAAACACTAAAAAAAATGTTAGTACTAAACTAACCATAGAAAATAAGGATTTACCTTGATTTGATAATGAACTAAGAGTTAAGAGTAAAGAGATTAAGAAATTAAAGAGAAAAATTACCAATTAAAGCAATTCTAATTTTATAATATACAATAAACTCATTTTAAAAGAATTAAATAAAGAATATAAAAATTATTTGATCATATATTAGATATTAAAACAGATAAGTATTATTAAAATTTATAGAAAAGAACAAAAATCAAAAAAGACGAAACATGTAAATTATTAAGAAAATCAGAAATACACAATAGAAAAAAAAAATAAAATGATAAAAAATTTTTTATGAAAAATTTAAGTATACATCAGAAAATTTTGACTACTTTGACAAGTGCTTACAAGAATACTAATTACGTCAAAATTACTGGATTACTCAAAACGATTCCGATTGAAGAAAAATTTTAAAATTAAACTTAATTTAAAAAAAAACAATTATGAACAAATAAAAAAAAAAAAATTATTTCCAGTTATAATATAGATAAATGTATAATACCATATAATATAAATATAATATGGTAAAAAATTTTAAGATTTAGGTTTTGAGGTTTAAACCTAAAACCTGAATTTGAATTAGACATATTTAAATTAAAAAATAAAAATTTAATATGAGTTATAATTGGACATAGACTTTAAAAATCCTATTTATTTAAAATAAAAAAATATCCAATTCCCTATTGTAGATATTGTGGTTTCAAAAATGAAACATCTCATCATCTATTACTCAACTGCAAGGAAATCGATATCAATAAGATTTCTCTTTATGAAAGTGAGCGAAATTTTTATAGAATAACTTCTTTTTTAAACAACAAACTTAACTTAGATAAAAATTTAAATTATTTTATAGACTTTAGATTAAAATTATAATTACTTATTTAATAAAAAAATTGAATAATTGAACCGTAAACCTGTCCAAGAAGTATAGGAAAAGTTTGTCCTCTAAAATTTTTTCTTAAGAGTTTCTATACCAACTCTTTAATAAGTAATGTTTATCAACATGAGTTGCTTATTACCTTAGGTTTTCCATAGTATTGTGCCAAAGTTAAATATCGGTTGATAGTTCACTTCCATCGTTATATTTCTTATGCAACAATAGGTTTTGGGAAATTTATCTTTAACTTACTGGCTACAATACTATCTGACAAGATTTCTACCTTTAGACAGGTTTACAAAGCACGTATGCCTTTCTTTACTGTCTCTTTACATTTAAACAATTTTACTTTAATATAAGTTTAGTGTGTTAGTGCCAAGTCATAATTTTCTTTAATTTTTTTTTAAATTAATTAGTAAATTTTGATATACCTATTTGTATTACGATTTTTTTTATAGCTTACAAAAATAATTGGTATTAGTATTTAATTTAAAAGTTAATTTTAATATTTTTTTATTTTTTTAAAACTATATTTAAGTAATAAATTTTGAAATTATTATGCAATTTTTAATATAGAATTTATTATAAATATATTAATATATATTTAATATAGAAAATTATAAATTTTAAAAATTTTTGTATTGTTTAATTTATAAATAAATTTTATAAATATTTATTTTCGTTTCATATTTAATATTTTATAGTTAATTAAAAAAAATAAATAATTATTTTATTCTTTAATTTAAATTATAATAATTGAAATTTTTTTGTTTACTTTTATTTTCGGTTGTTGTGTATAAAATTTTGTTTTTACCTGATTTTTAATAACGACATTATATTTAAAAATCTCAAACAAGATTTTATTTTATTATTAAAGTAAAGTATTACTAATACAGTTGGCTTGAGCAAGTGTAAAAACTTAAGTATTTCAAGATTATTATTTTTGCTACCAACTCGTAACCACGTTTTTTAATTTTATTCATTTTCTTTCTTTAAAACTTTCATAGACATAATTTTCTAGACATAATCTTATTACTGAAATCAAATTTAGTTAACTCATAATTCTCTGAATCTAGCTAACATTCTGATACAAAAAAAAAACAATTCATTGCTACTTTTATTTTAACATTAAATTGTTTCACACCCATTTGACTTAGTACTTACTTTTTCTGAAACCTAACTCAAGTATTCAATCTCTAAATGCCAACGTGTCTCTCCTGATCTTTTACAACGTGAATTCTCTTTTTTTTTCTACGACAGGTTTACAAGGCTTTAGGATTAGCGGGTAAGGTCTGCAGTACCTGTACCCTCTCTACTCTTTACTGACCTCTCAGGATTTTGATACATTAGGGCTTCAGTTAAGTATTAGAAGGTAATGTTGGAAATTAAGTTTTCCGTTTTACATGAAGTTTTAATAAAAAGTATTATTTTAACTCAAACGATAACCATATATGATAAATAAATATATATAGAATATATAAAATTATTCATTACATATATTTTAAATTAATGTATGAAAGGTAAATAATGTTATACTGTAAATATATTTAAGTATTTTAACTTTTAAATTTTCTTTAAATGTAAAGAAATTTTGCCATTATAAAATAAAATTTTATAAATATAACTAATTTGTCTTTTTATAAGAATTTTGATGTGAAACATTCATGGTACATAATTACCTATGAAGATTGTTCATTATTTAGTTTTTGACGGTCAGAGATTAGCAGAAAAAAGATCACTCAAATTAAAAACTAGATAACTTTTAAACAAGATAACTATATTACTCTGGTCAGCTTATAAAGATTAAAATCTAGAGAGCAGCAATATATTACATTTATATTATTAATTTTTTTTATAAAAAGTAACGCTTTTTATCAAACTAAATGCATAAACATTAATAAATATAAAAAAAATAAATAATTTTTTTAATTTAACCTTTTTTATATTATCTTTAAATATTTATTTAATTTAGTTATTTTATAAAACAATAAAAGACTTTAGTTTTTGAATTTTTCAAAATAATAATTCTTGATCAATATACACTATTATATATCCATTTATTTAATTCACTGTCTACTCAATTGATAATAAACTTATAATAAAAAATATACTATGATTATTTTTTAATTATAATAAATAAACTTTTTAAATAAAATTTATCAATAAAATTCAGTTATTTAAATAACTGTAATAAATAATCAAGTTTAAAAATAGTTTAAAACATTTTTTTTTAAATGTGTTGTTTAAAATTTTAATTAAACCATATTCATAATGTTTTTTTTTTTTTAAACTAAAATATAAAAATATTAAGGTTGTAGTTATAAATTAAATATATAAAATAAAGCACCATTTTTCAATTTTCGCTATTTACATAAATATTAAAATATAACATTATATAATTTTTTATTAATTATAATTTTTTGCTTTCTAGCAATTAATTTATTTTAACCAGTTTTTGTTGAAGATCTTTTTTAATACAATTTTTTTTATTAATTTAATATAAACAGGAATTTTATTTTAAATAATATTGTTTATGATGACTTAAATAAATGTATTGTTTAGATGTATAATTGTTAGAAATTCCAAAACATACAATTATTCATTTTTTAAAAAAGTAATTAACTTTTTCATCATAATAATAATTAAATCTATAAAGTTACAAAATTACTAAAATTTTTATTCTTTAATTTGATAAGTTAATAATTAAAAAATTTAATTATTTAATTGAAATATATTAATCTTCACAGATCATAGCATATACTTGGCCGGTGTTTCCAATAAACGGCAGTAATCTTTGTTAATATCTTTAAAAATAAGAATACTTTTTTTTAATTTAAATTATATTTAATTAATTAAATTTTTAAATAAGGTTTCAATTTATAGATTTATTTGCAATTTAAAGTTTTTAAAATATTAAAGTAAAAATGAAAAATTTTTTTTTATTTATTTAAACAATATTAAACTAATCTAAACTTAAACCTAAAAATTCTATATTTTAAACCTTAAATCTTAAATCTAGATAATTTTAGAGCGGCTTAAAATGAAAAAAAAACCTAGGTATTGACTTGGAGTAGAGAACACCGGTAGGTCACTAATAAATTTTGAGGTCGTTTCTCAGTTGGTCTAGGCAACCTTTTTTTGTTAGAATGGCGGACAATTTTCTTCATCTGTCTAATTTATTTTAGGTGCAGTTCTTGATTGAGCACGGCTTTATTTTGAATTATCTGTGAATATTTTATTTGGCTAATGATACATAAATGTAAACCTCCTTCCCTTCTCATATCATGTTTGGACTTAAACAAAGACACTTGTTGGTACAAGACCTGAGAATACTTGAGTTGTTCGATTACATTAGCAGAAGAGATTACAAAGCTGTTGTTGGTTTTCTGGAAAATTCAAGTAAGTAAAGAACTATTTGTATATTATTAAATTAACCAAACTATTAGGTTAATAACTGGTACAAAAAGACAAAATAAGATTAAAGTAGAGATTCAACCAGTTACTAATAAATCTATAAAATAATGAAAAATCTAATAAAATAAAAAAGGATAATTAGAAATAAAGGCAAGATTAAAGTCGAGTAAATAAGACAAAATTTTAAAATTCTAAATAACGGCAAAAAAGTATACGGTAAGTAAAATCAACCAACGAAAAAAGATTGTACCAAAAGTCAACATTTGATTTCTAAATGTATTATTTTGTATTAATGAAGAAGAGTTTTAATTTGTCCATTCTGTTTTATTAATTATTTTATATTAATTGTCAAGGATTATTTTTTAACTCAAAAAATTTAAGTTGTGAATATCTTAAAATTTAAGAAACTTTTAACAAAGTGTAATTTTTTAAATTAATAAAAAAAAAATAATAAATTAAGGTGTTAAAATAAAACTTATTTAATTTAAATTACTATTTTTAAAAATAATCAAAAATATATTTTTTAGTTTTTTAAAATTAATAAAAAAGATTAGCACCCAAAAAAATATTGTGCAACTAAAAATAGATTGTTTCTTTAATTAAAAAACATTAAAAATTATAAAAATTTATTTAAAATAGAATTTAAATAATGTTACTGGAAGAAAATTAGTAAAAATAATGTTTTTTTTAACAATTATTAGTTTTTAATAAATATAGTTAAATTATTTTAAAGCTTTAATATTTAATGTATTTCTCGAAGAAATTAAAAATAACGATAAATTTATAAAATTAGTGTTTTACATTATTTTTTTTTTTTGCAAAGTATTTAAATGAATTCTAAATATAAAAAATTAATTTAATTAATCAATCTTTAAGTATGATTTTATTAAAACAAATTAAAATTTCAAATTAGCAAAATAATAAATAACATGTAAAAAAAATTTAAAAATAGATATTTTATTGATTAGGTAGTTATTAATAAGTTATTAATAAATCAGCATGTTTAAATATTAAATAAAAATGTTTAATAAAATTTTTTTTTTTATGAAATTATTGAGCAACAAGTTGATTTAATTGATCAACGAGTAAATTCAGATAATTAATTAATAAGTTTAGATAGTTAAAATTTTTTTTTTATTAATATATATTACATTTAATTAAAAATATAAAAAAAAATATTTAAAAACATAAATTTTTAAATATGGTATAAATTTTATTTTTGTATTATTCAATTATTTACACTGATGTAATTCATACAATTTAGTATATTGTATTATATTGTAAATGTAGGCAATAGTGACATTTAGCAATATACTTAAAGTATATATTTTAATTACTTTCCTTAGTAATAATCTTTATTAATTAATAAAGTTCAAGATTTGAATTATTGTTAATTGTTAAAGTGTCGGAGCATTTCTAAGACTTTTTTTTTCAGCAAATGCAACTTCTGAGAGTTTTGATTATTGCCAATATCTAAATTCTCCATACTACTAAAAATTCCTTAAATCTAATATTATTCTAATAAAAACAAATTTATTTTACTCTAAATGTAATAATTAATTATAAATGTAAATAATTAACTAACTCTAATTAGAAATAAAGAAAAATGATTAAAACAGAGTCTTCAGATTTTGCAACCATTTTCATTAAGCTACATTTAACAAGTGACTGTGCTTTGCTACAAATCAAAACAGGTGAGAGTCTCATCACATTTATTGTGACCAATCAAAGTTAATTCTTTTAACTTCTTTTTTAACTAGAATGTATTTATTTCTTTTATTTTAAAAACATATTTATATTTAAAAAACAATGTAAGAAAAAATATTAGTGTGTATTTGTAAAATTAAGTTTAACACTTAGGTCAATTTATTTTTAGCGTAAGTCAAATTTTGGACTGTTTTTGTAATGGAAATTCCTATATGCTTAAACATTTTGACTGTAAACAATTTTACACTATCTAAGTTCATATAAGCAAATATACTTTCAATATTAATTTTGTGTGGTCAAAATTTTAATTTAATTTAATTAAATTTATATTTTTTAGAATGTTTATACATCTTTTTAATTCTTTTATAATATTTATTAAATAAATTTTAAGTAAAATTTAAGCCAACTTTAAATTAACTTTAAATCACTTTTTGTTAATGAAGTAAAATTATAGCCAAACGTAAGATCCAGTGCGTTTTTACTCGCATTTAATAAAATAATATATAGCTTATGACACTTTTAAACAGAAAGTTATATATATGTTGTACCCAATACTAATTAACTCAAACTTTTAGCTAAAGCTTATTAAATTGCCTAATCAATGTTATATATTTTACTTGTCACTAATAAATTAGTAAAGTAATACATATATTTAAAAAAAAAAATTATTTTTTTATTAAGCTACAATATTTTACATTGATATTTTATAGAAAATTTATTTTATTTTAAAACTTAATTTATATAAAATTTAAAAATTAATAAAAATTAATAAATTTTAAATAATTTTTTTATTTATTAATAGTTTTAAAATCTTGTTTTTAAGAAAAAACAAATTGTTTTAAAAAAAATATTTATTATTTTTTAATATTATATTTAATTTTAATATAACTTATTATTTAAAAAAATATTAGTATAATTTTTTTTAAAAATAGATTAAATTTATTTGTTAACAGCATTGAAAAATAATTTTAATGATATTTATTTTTAATTTTTAAATGAAAGTGTATAAATAATGAAAGTAGTTTTATATTATAAGTGAAGACTAACAACGCTAAGCTGATTTTACCCTCAATAAGATTACATACCTATCCAAAAAATTAGATTTTGATCCGACAATCAGGAGGTAAAAAATGTTATTATCAAAACGGATAATAAGGTTACTTTACAGTTAACTGCAGAACTATATGACATATTATTATACAAACTTTTGGTAAAAAGATCACTTAAGTTTTGAACTTTAACTTGTATAGTAAGTTTCATTTTCGATCTTTCTTTAAAACGCAACAAATCAATTTAAAAAAAACGACTTTACGTAAATTAGTTAAGTATAACAATTAACTTTACTATTTTTCATTAGTTTACAAAACATTTTCAACTTTAACACAAAAAAAAAATACAATCTTAATGATAGCAAAATGTTTTAAAATTTTATAAAAAAAAAGTAGCGAATATCTAGGAAGAAATCAAGACAAGTTTTTTTTAAATCCTTCTATGTATATTGTCTGAATTACATAACAACAAAGAACATTAATAAAGCAAAGCATGAACAAAGTAAAATAAAAGAAATATTCATAATAAAAATACTAAAACTTTTTGCAAGTTTAAAAAAACAGTAATACGTATTTTTTTGTTTCTAACTTTTCTTAATTTACTATAGATTAAGAAACAAGTGTATTGATAAGTTTAAAATATACATTCAAGAAACTAATAAAAAAGGTTAAAGAAAATATAGAAAAAAAAAATGCATAGTCATTGAGTAAAAAATTACTTAAAGAAAAGTGTTGTCAATGATGTTGAAAACAAAATCATACAAGTACAGATTCTTGGTAAAAACCAAAAAATCAAGAAAAGCTAATCAACTACATAAAATCATAAACAAGAAGTAAGTATAACTATATTTTAAACTAAAAAATAATATAAAAAGCTAACGTTTGCTATTATGACAATTCTTACAATCACTCTGATTTCTCAAAACTTTGTATCTTTAAATAAAATCAACTACATTATCTAATAAAATTAATAAAAATACAACTCAAGTAAATGCAATAAAATGTTTAGAAAAAAAGGCATTTTAAAGAAGAAATTAGTAGATATATTGTACATTGAAACAGTTTGAGTTATTTAATTAAAGATTAAGAAAAAAACACTCATCAATATCAGAATAAATGAAATATTAATTTTTTTCTGTAAATCAATGGTGAACTTTGAAACAAAAAATATCATTATAGAAAAAAATTATTTAAATAAATTTACTCAAAAATAAACAATAATTGATGTCATGGAAAAAATATTGAATAAAACTGACCGTACTTAAAAAGTATACTTAAGTTTAGAAAAATAAAAGTTTCAGTTCCATATATTAATAACAATAAATATTACATTATAGTATTATAAATAATTAATTATAATTATTTATTTAATATAAAAAATTGGAAAATATATATATATAAAAAGAAAATAACATCCTCATTTTTTATTTTAATTAATTCATTTTATTTTTTTTAATTAAATTTTATTAATTAGTTATATTATTATCTAATAAATTTAACTAAAATCTATATAAATATTAACCCTTTGAAAATTATAATCTTTAAATTTGTTAAATATTGTTAAAGATATTTTTATTTATTTATAATGTTTATTTAATGAAAAAAACAAAAAACTAAAAAATATATAAGCAAATTATGAAAAATTTCAAAAATTGTAAAAATTTTTAAAAATAAACATCTTTCTTAAAATAAAATTTTTTAATTTTTTAGTTTTCTTTATTTATTAAAATAATTTAAAAATCGAGTTAATTTTTATTATTAAAAAATGAATTTGTGCTGTATTAAGTGTATGATCTCAACTTGTAAAATTATATTTTATTTTAAAATTTAAATATTACTAAATAACTTTTTAATTTAACATAGAAAACGTAAAATTAATTTTTTTTTTATGTTTTAATATTTCTTAAATTGCGTTAATGTAATTTTTAATTATGTTTAATTATAAATTTAATTTTTCAAAATAAAAAAAAATATATTAATTAATAAATTACATGTAATCAAATATAAATGGATAGCCATAAAATTTTAACATAATATAAAATTTAAAAATTAAAGTTTAGTAATTTTAAGAAATGGCTTGTGTTCTCTTGTTGAATGAAGGATTATTTGAAAAATTTTGGCCATTTGCAATCGAAACCACAATACATACTAGAAACTGCGTTTGAAACAGTGCCATTTATGATAAAATACTACATTAAAAATTAGATCTGTTTATTTCTCAAGCATGATGAAATTTGGAAGCAAAGTGATCTTGGTCAACAATAAAAATAGTTTCAAGACTTTTGAAAACAGGAAGATTGCTGGTTACTCAATCAACAAAAATGATAAAGAATATTTGTATCTTCGAGAACAAAACATGAAAAGTGTCGCTTTTATGGGATTTCTACTTTCTTTGTGTCAAAACGTGTTATTTATGTCTGCTGATTGCTGGAAAGATACGATAAACAGTAAAAAAAAATTGATAATTGTGATTATATGTTGACCCATCGCCAAATGTTGAAAGAATGAAGACAATGTAGATTTTTTCTGTAAAAAGCGAGGGCGACATATTCGTGTACTATTAATTTAAATTAGTGGCAAAAGGCTGCAAACAAAGAAATGGAGTCTATTTCTCTGACACCCTCTTTTCTATCAGATCTTATCGAGCCAAGCAATACCAAGGATAGATGATTGCGTATATCAATATCAAAACTATACACCTGAGCTCCAAAATATTAGAAGACATATATATTGATTTTCCCAAAATGTTCAACATTTTGAAAGAAAAGGTATGCAAGTTGAATAAATCAATTTACAATTTAAAACAAACAGCAAGAGAATCAACAAAGAACTAAAACAATTAGGTTTATCTTAATTAGAGATTGAAAAGTGCATTTTCTTTATTGATGGTTTGGTGGTTGATTTGCATTTTGATGACCTGCTTGTTATAGTTTAGTGTTAAGAGCCTAGTAAAAAGATATAAGATTTTTTTTAATGAAAAACTAAGTTTTTGAACATGAAAATTATGTTCAATATAAAAAACGGAATAACGAGAATTGGTGAGAGACTATGTTGTCAGATTGTTTGAGCGTTTTGTCTTTGTGACACCTAAAAAACTACGGATCATTAATGACACTTGGCTATCAGAATAAGAAAGATGACCAAAAATTATTTGAAAAGTTCATCTTCTACCAACAGATACTAAAATCACTTATTGCTTAAATTCTATAAGACCTAATATTGTTTTGTCTGTGGCCGTGTTATATAAAAATATGGTAGCCTAAATAAACCATCATTAGTAATTGTGTAAGAGGATTTTAGAATACCTCAAATTTATTAGGAAAATATGTATATTGTTTATCAGATCTAATTTTAACATCAAAGAATATGTGAACACCTATTTTTAATGATAATTTAACAATATCTAGGTTTACAAGTTAAATAATGATTTTTTGAGAAAATATTTAATAATATAAAAGAGTAAAAAGATAAGCTATTTTTGTAGTTTCTACCTCCAGTGAAGCGAATATAAATGCAACTAAGGAAGCAGTAATGGATATTGCTTAAGTTTGACTGAGTTGTTAAATGCATAAAATCCACACTTACAATCACACATTATTTCACTTTACAATGACAATCAGTCAACTTTGAAAGTATTGAAGAATGGTGGATTGTTTGGTAAGATCGTTCATTTTATGTAAAAATCAACTTTGTTAGAAAACTTTTATAATTTTTATAAAAATTTATTGTAATTATTTTACTAAAAATTATTTTTAATTTACATTAAAATACATTTAGTTTAAAAATTAAATATATAATACATTAGAAATTTATTATAAGAAAAGTTTAGGTTTCTCAAATAAAAATTAAAAAATTTAGTCGTTTCTTAAAAAATAATTAAAATAAAAAAAATTAATAATTATATTTGTATTTTTTTTTTTTTTTTGAATATATATTTTAGAATAAAAGTGTTTGGTTTTATGATTTTAACTTTTCAGTCCATCTTTCATTGTCTTTTACCATATTTATAAATTAAACTGTGTGTCTGTAATTAATGATAGCTTTTAATTGTATTTAAATTGTGTTTTTATTTAAAGTGTTTATTAAGATATTTATATAAATTAAATGTCAATTGTAAAGCTGTCAGGACTTTTACAAAAACTTTTTTTACATATACTTTTAATTTTTATTTATTTTTTTTAAATAAATTTTAAGTAATTTGTGAATCTTTGTTTTTGAAATTTGTTATAGGTTTTTTTTTTATTGTCAACTACCAAAGGTAGCTTTAAGTTGATGAGTAAACTTTTTTAGAAATTACTCTTTGTAAATTAAAATTTTAATAAAAAGTAACAACAATCAAACTTATATAAGAGCAGAGTTTTGATGTAAATTAAATTTTATTTTTGAGTTTTGATAATTCCTATTGAAACTGATTACACAAAACTGATTGTACTTTTTATTTGAAATTAAAAGTTATTTTATTGGAAATTATCTTTTACAGTTAGTTAATCAATTTGAATTATATTTAAATAGTATTATATTGAAATAAAAAAATAAATGAGTCAAGAATTTTAGCTAGTATTAATAGTTTGACTTAATATCATTCTAAAAATTATTTTTCAATCAATATTTAAATTTTAATTTATCGATTTTAGATTAAAAAACATATTACTTTTATTTAAATAATAAATTATTTAAAAAAAAATCTAAATAAAATTAATATATGTCAGGTGTAGGATCTATTAAAAACAATTCTATATTTACTATGGCTGTTTTATATTGTATTGAGATGAGGTTTTTTTATTTGACGGACTGAAATGTCAAAGTACAGCTCTGAATTACTGTTGGTTGAGTTTGTGTCTGTAAAGTCAAAAGAAAAACTCAAAAAAATTGAATAAAATATAAAATAATAGAAAAAAAAGTTTAATTTTTTAAAAATTAATATAAATTTTTAATGGTATATGCGTTGTAGTGGTATACTTAAGGTAAAATCTTTATTTATATTACAATCAATTTTTGCAGTAGTATGCGATTTAAAACGCATAATTTTAAAAATAAATAAAAAACTTAATGATTTGACAGTTAAATAACAATTTGTAAATCACAAAATTTAACATCTCCATTAAAACAATTTTCTTCATAAATTTATTAAAAGGCATTTAACCAAAGATTTAGTTAATACATACGCAAAATTTTCATCTATCTGTGTATACTTTATCTCAATACCATAATATTAACCATAATATGGAACATTAACTATTTTGACCATTGATGGACATTTTTCTTTTCCAATAAAATAATTTCAGCTTGGTTATTGTAATATATCTTAGTTGAGGACAATTGCTTGAAGCCGAGATATTTTAACAAATATCTTAGTCACAATGCGGTTTTGATCATTTCTGCCAAAGCTGCAAATTCAGCTTTTGTAATTAGGAAATTTGAAGCTTCTGTAATAAAAAATTATAAAAGATTGGTGCGTTCATGAATTAGAAAATTGAATTGATGTTGAAAGCCTATTGTTTTCATCACTGCCAAAACAGCATCAGAATAGGCAAAAAGTAGTGTTGAAAATGATTACATATCATACATATCATACTAAACATACGTGATAAAGTATTTATTAGGTGTTTAATAGTGATCACGTAATATTTTGTGTAAGCATTTGCAAACTGAGATAGTTTATTTATAGTATAGAACAGTAATCCTATTCCATTTTTTTAAAATAAATTCTACAGTAGTAAAGAGTTGTTATTGTGAAATTAGAATAATTGACTTAGTTATGTTCTTAGATTTGACTTATTTTATGCAAAAATCACTAATTATAGAGTTGACATAATTTGTCTGTTAAATTTTTAAAAAATGCTTAAACATTTTCAATAGCTATAGGGCTGGGGATAATAACCTATTTTATAAGAATAGAAGAAGTGAAGGATCGTATTGTAAAATAGAAATCTTGATCTTACACTATTAGTGCATATAAAAATTTTATAGCTCACTGTATCTGTTAATCTAAAAAGATGATTAGGATTACTATAACCAATAAAAATTTGAACGGATTCTTACATGGACTTTTTAAAGGGCGAGAGAATAATCTATTAGGATAAAGTTTTTTCTTTTGATGGACTAAAAAATCAAGGTACAGACCCAAATCACAGTTGATCGGGTTTGTGTCTGTGAAGTCGAAAGAAAAGGTTTAGAAAATTCATTAAAATATAAATAAAAAAAAAATTTTAATTGTGCAAAAATTTTAATTTCGAAAATATAAAAGTGATATAAGTAATGACAGTAATAATATAAGGAAATAGTTATGTATTGTTGATTTCACTTGAAATCTTAGAAATCATCCTCGGCTGTTGCGACTTAACTAATTATTATGTGTTTATGTTATTCCCAAGGTTTTGTATACTGGTATATCTTTTGGTCTGACATTTGTCCTTTAAAGTAACCTTATCGTTCGCTTGGATTATGGGATTTTTTTT
The DNA here is from genome assembly GCA_025170145.1 of Pyemotes zhonghuajia. Classification (NCBI taxonomy): domain Eukaryota; kingdom Metazoa; phylum Arthropoda; class Arachnida; order Trombidiformes; family Pyemotidae; genus Pyemotes; species Pyemotes zhonghuajia. The sequence goes on from CM045845.1 coordinate 12,631,833, forward strand.
TTTTTACTCTAGCCTTATCAGTCTTATTTTTATGGCATAAGTATACAATATCATTAGAAGTGAAATCAACATTGAATTATTAGTTTTTTCTTCATTTTTTTATAATATGGGCTACTTTGCTCTGAAATCGATGAGTTTTATTAAGTTAAGTACATTTAATTAATTCAAATAGCTACAAAGAGATCCATGCCAATGCTATTAAAATAAAATTTAATAAAACAAACAATTGTATTTTCATAGGTTTTTTATAAATTCATTTATAAATTTGTTTATTAATCTGCTACAGATATTTATATACTTTATAAGTAAAGTTAATGTTTGTCTAGTTAATATTTCGGATCTTTTTTTAAATTTTTTTTTATTTATTTTATTTTAAACGATATTTTGAAAAACACAATTTAAAAAATGTTTTTTAATAATAACTTTTAAATTAAATAAAACTTTTGTATTAGTTTCATTATTGATTAAAATTAAATTTAAATATAATTAAAATTATTTCTTAAAAAAACAACAGGTTGTTTTTTATTATATAAAATTTTTAAATGAAAAATAATTCGTTTGCATAAAAAAAATAAAAAACAATTTTAATATAAATATTAAATTTAACGTTGTTTTGACCAAAAATAATTATTATTTTTTTTATTATTGTAATAATAATTTTTAATAAATGTATTTTTGAATTAGAAAATAATTTAAATAATAATATAATTAATATTGAAAAAATTATTTTGTATTTATAAAATTTAGATTTAACCAATATTTATTAAATATTCATTTATTATTATTTTTTTTTATACTTTATGATCAAATGTTTACTATTTTTAATATTTATATTTTTTTTTAATTTTATGCTGTATAATATTATTATTTATTTATAAAATAACACTTTTTAAATAAAAAATAGGTTTTTATATCTTTTCATTTATATAAAAATACAATTTATTTTTTTTTTTTAAATTCGTCTTATTCAATTATCGTTTATTTAACCAACCAACATTTGTAAAATTAATAATAAATTTAAATGAGAAATTAGGACAACTAAATAAAAACATTTATACATAGAGAGATGTTATAAATTGTTTATATAATTGTTATTTTTTACGATAATAGAAAAATTTGTAATTTAATTATATTTATACAGTAAATATTAATTTCGGTTATATTAAAAAAAATCAAAATAAGAACTATTACTAATATAAAAACTATGCCTTAAAGGACTTTTTTGTTTTAAAAATTTGGTAATATTTTTTAGTATTTGTTTTTTTATTTTATGAAAAATAGGTGTAATTATTTACTATTAAATTAAATTATGTTTTTAAATTATTATTTAGAATTTAATTATAAATTATATCTACTTTTTTTAATTTATTAATATTTTTTTTAATAAATAATTTTTGTTTTATTTTATATTTTTATTATGTTTATTCATGATATTTTATTGAAAATCTAAAACTTTAGTAAATTATAATTATGAAAAAAATTTAATTAAAATTTTACTATTATATATTTACGAATAAAATAATTATTATTTTTAGTTTAATAATTTTTAATTTAAATAAAAAAATAACAAGAATTATATTTAAATATTATATTAAAATATTATAAAATTTATTATAAAAATAACAAATAGTATTGATTATTTTTTTTTATATTCTTTTTTTTTAAATTAAGCATTAAAAATAAAAAAATATTATTTTTTTTTTATTTAATATATTAAAAAAAAAAATTTAGCTAAATTTATTAGAATTTTAAAAACTATAAAAAAAAATTTAATGAACAATTTAAAAAAAAACAAATAGTTAAAAAAGTATTTAATTAAAATTGTTTAAATTATTTTTATATTTATACCACTAGTATTTTAATTATTTCTTTGCTTAAGACGATGAAAAAATAACTAGAACAAAATTAGAAAACTAAAAAAAATAAAAGTTTATAGTTAGTTTTCAAAACAAAATTATAAAATAAAATGTGGTCTAAAATAACTGGAGTAAAAATGCAATCTTAAAACAGTGGTTGAAAATAAAAAAAAAAAACCCTGCAAGCTTTTAACTGATTAAACAAATAAATGTTAGATTCTTAAACAAATATGAAGGTTAAAAAATAATTTTGGTGTTGGTTGGTTAAAACAAAATTTGCCTTAAGCATTATAAATTAAGTAAAAAAAATTGCATGCCCGGAACAATTTTTAATGAGTCTATTGCATTTCTTATAAAATCTGATAGAAATGTTAGTTAGAAAACTTGTTCAAAATGTTAGCAAATATATCAAGCAAAAATAAAAATATGCATTGACGTCTAAAAATCTATCTTTAAAAAACTAGTTTGATACAGTATTTTATAAAAAGTCTTAATAAAAAAGAATATTAGAACTTGTTAAAATTATCGGCTGTCGTTTTCATCAATTTTAATATAATTTAATTTTTGAAATATGAAGTTTGCTTTAATTGTTTAAAAAAATTATTTCAATTTTAAAATACAATATTTAAGTATCAAGTTTTATATTATTTAGCTATAATTAATTTTTGTAAAATAAAATTTAAATAAAATTATATTAAAGAAACAAAATATAATAAATAAGTTTAAAAATTTAATTTTTAAAAAAATTCATCTATGTTAGGTTATAGCAAACTCAAATTTATAAGGATGGTATAAAAAAGTTTATATAGTTATAATAAGATGGTAAAAATTTCCATTTATATGACTTTAAGTGTGAAACACAATTATTAAATACATTATAAACTAACTTATATTTTTTTTTATTACTTTTAGTTACTTGAAATGTAAATAACGATAATTCTGGTGAAAAAAAAAATCTTTATTTATATAAAAATTGAAACTGATTTGACAAATCAATTTTGATGAAACTCTTATTTTATTACTTATTTTATTCTTATTTGAATACTTTATTTTAAACGTAGTAAAAGTAGTTTTAATTACTATTTTGTTTTAATTCAACTTACCACTATTTTCTAGATTTTCTAGATTAATTGTAAGTAATTCTGAAATAAATAAACTAATTTTACTCAATAATCAATTTAGTAAATTTACTTTTTTTTGTTACAGCAATAACATAAGAGTCTTAATGTTTTTGTCCGCAGTCTATATTCGTACGATTTTTTGAGGTAAATTGAGTCTAGATTTTCAATTATGTATCCTCTTGATCTAATTAAAGTGAGATATCAATGATTTTATCAATTTAAAAATAGTCATGTTAATAACTAGAGAAAAATTTTAAATGCTGCAATCATGGAAAATTAAAACATAAGTTTAGTAAATGTTTAAAAAAACTTTTCTTTTCAGTTTAAACTATTCTAAGAATTTTGAGAATACTGGTTGACACATAAACAGCGGTACTACATTACGTTATGTTAACAATCTAGACTTTCTTATGTACGTAATCAAAAAACCTAAGAAAGTTCTAACCGCTGCAAATTTATCAAAAATAATATTAGAATATCTTTAATTTCTGGTGCAGCAGGTATGCTGTGTTATTAAAAATACATTTTATTATTTTGATTAAAGGCGAGTTTTATTTAAGTGAATAGATTAGCTAAAATTATTCTTAAAGCTAAAGAAATAAATTTCATATAAAAAATTCTTTTAAAGGAAGAAAAATTGCTTCAGTGGGTGTAAACAGTTATATTTGTTGGCGCAAGATCTTAAGATCTCAATCTTAAGAATTTGAAGCTTAATGTATGAGTTTTCTGTTTTTTCAATTCTTAGACAATTTTTAAATAAAAAATCTGATTTTGCAAATACAATATTTGTTACTTATTTTGAAGAATAAAGTTTTACATTTATATTTTATTTTTAAAATTTTTTAAAATATTAGTTCTTTCAATATTTTTAGTTAACTTTTCTTAACTTTTCAAAAACAATTTTATTTAAAAATTTAATGACAATTGTTATATACTTTTTAATTTACAGTATTTTTTATTAAATAAATTTTAATTTCATTATATATAATAATGATTTTTTTGTTTTTTAATAAACACTTTATCTAAATATTAGTTTAATTGTTGCTTCATTATCACAATATATTGTGTATAAAATTTATAAGTAGTAAACTTATAAGTAGTTTCGATGATTTTTGTCAAAGTGATGTATTCTGCTTTAATAGTCTAAAAAAATTATAATTTTTATAGCCCAGAGCTCGAGTAAATAGATGTATTCAGAAACTTTTTAAAATAAACAAAATTTAAATGACATATATAACAAGGTTATAAAATTAAATTTTTAATAAATACTTTAAATAAAAATAAATGTTTGTTGTAACATATGGGTCGTTTAAAATTTTGATTTAGATGTTACATGATTTAGGTTTAGAAAAATAAACTTAAGAATTATTTAATTTGCTTGAATCAATTTAAAATCTACACAGTAGGGGCTCAAGAACCTCAAGAACTTAACTGCATTTAGATCAAAATTATTTTTTTCAACAAAAAAAAATTCCTTTTAACTTTTAACCAATGATAAAATTAATCTTAAAAAATTTTTTACACCTATTTTTAATAAATAGTTATAAATAGAATGCATTAATATAAACCTATGTATATGAAAAACTCAGAGATAAGAATTAAACTTTTAAATTTCAAAATTATAATGAATATTATTAATGAAAATAGAAATAGATTTATGTGATTTACATTTATATCTAAGCTAATTATCAAATTTAAAAGAATTACTAAATGATAACCAATAATGGATTAAGCTATATTTTTATATAATTTTTTATTTACGTTGTATACACTATTTGAATAGAACTTAATACTTAACTATTTATAAAACATTAAATATATAGTGACTATTAAATAGTTAGTATAATAAATATAAATAGTTAAAAAACTTTGATGAAATTAAATATAAAGTTATAAAATTTAACTATGTTAGACATAAAATAAAAATTTTATTTATAAATTTTTAAAAATAACTTTTTTAAATTAATTAACACAACATTGTAACAATAATTTAAAATTATTTTACTGAAAACGATAAAAAATCTTATAAAATTGTCATTTTTAATAAATATAAAATGTAAAAAATTTTAAAATTTCTATAAAATTTTAAAGATATCAAATTATTGTTATATAAAAAGACAGCATTATTATCAATTTTTAAGAAGATTATATTTTTTAAGAACAGTTATATTTTGAAGCAATAACTGAGATTTAAATGTTATATTGTTTTTAAAATTTTAAAAGGGTTATTTTTTTGACAATAACCGTGGATATTCGCATTTAGATTTATATCTTTTGGTTTTAACTTTTTTAAAATTAAAAAATATTGCAATTTTTTAAAATTTATTTTTAATTTCATTTATTGTAAATAATTAATTAAAAAAAGAAAAAAAAACAATATTTAAAACAAATTATTTGATTAAACAATAAAATATTTATTTGAATCTGAAAGATATATTTTTAAATTTATATATTTTAATTATAATTAAATTATTTATAATTTTAAACTAATTTATACAAAAAAATAATTTTACAACTTTATTAAAATTATATAAATTTTAATCATAATAAAAAAGTTAATATAAAAATATTTATTAATTATATTAAATTAGTTTAACATTTTATTTATTAATTTTAATAAAACAACATATTTTACAAACTAAAAATTTGTGAAATGTAAACGTACTGACTTTAGTAAGTTATTTTTAATTATTTTATAATCAATCTAAAAATTATTTTAAAAAATTATTTTTATTTAATTTAATGAAAGAATAAAAGTATTGGCAGTTTTATTTTATGAATTAAAGCACAAAATCAATTAATTTTTTTTTTTTAATTTTGTAAATTTTTTATTAAATTTATATTATATTAAAATTAAATCACTTTTTAATATAAAATAGTTTTTTAATAAACCAAAATAGGTAATATGCTTTTTTAAATGTTTATTATATTTTATAATGTGATTAAACAAATGTATTTTTTTTAAATTAAAAAAAAAATCATAAAAAAAATGTGACTTGGTTTACCTGGGTAGGAGTGATTTTAGCTTGACTTAAATCCAACAATCCTAACTCCCTTTGTCCATTGACCAATAGTTGGAGGAAGCTTCTATTGGAGTCTTTAGTTATTCCTTTAAGTCTTGACATAAATATCGTTGGCACCACCAATTCTAGATGTGAGTCTGAGGTGTCTTGTACTTCCAGAGTATTGATATCAAGCCTTCTTTATTAACAGTTGGTGGAAACATGTTCCTTTTCGTTGCAACTGAAACAAGTTGGTATGTTAGCTCCAGTTGATGGTGTAGAGGTGGTTTTAATTCCCACAGGTTTTTGCGTTGGTGGAAGAGTTGACTCGGCGTTAATGTTGCCATTAGTCCTACCATAATTCCTTCTTTTGGAGCGGCAGTTCTTTTCTGTGTGCCCCGTTCTTCGGCAAAACTTACAGAACTCCGTAGAAGAGCGTTTGTTAGTACGAATACTGGCGGTCGTTCTACTTAAGTGTCGCTCCGTCCAATCTCGTTGCAGATCCACTGTTTCCTGATCTCTCAACTTCTCCAACAGGGTTTCATAGGTATCGAAACTTCTTCTCGGTATTTTCTCTTGGATACCAGATGTTAATTTTAAGTAAATTATGTCTAATTGTGTAGACTCAGATATCACCCGGTCATGTTGGGTGTATTCGTTGAACTTCATTCGTAATTCTCTCACTAGAGATGATGGTGCTCTGTCTCTTAGTTTAAGTTCAATTATATCATATATCATGATATGCGGAGGTTTTAAGGTCTTGAACTCTTGCTTCATGAGTTCCAAAGCCTCGGCCCAAGTTCTTACGTGGGCCTCTACCGTCGTCCACCAAGTGTAGGCCTTTTCTCGCAAAAGGTTTGGTAAAGTTTGTAAAGCATCTTCATCCGAGATATTATGGCCGGTTTTGAGGTCTATTATCTCACGAATGAATGGCTCAACCTTCCTTGAATCGCCGAAGAATCGGCTTACACCCGGGCCTAAGAGGTGTACATAGGCAGCTCCGGTGGTCGCCACTTGCATGGTATTGTTGGACGTATGGAATCGTCCCGACAAACTGTGTCTAAAGGTCTGTCTACTCTGTTTTTCTTCCATTTCCCGAATTAGGCGCTTAAAGTAAGCTTGATACTGTGGTGGTATTGCAGCATCTGAATTTAAGGAATCTGTTGGAATATTCCTGTCTTGAGATGTTAGATTCGGAAAAACAAATGCAGATTCATCCCGATCTACTGAGGTGCTGGCCGAATCGAACGCTTCGTTAAACATGTTATTAGTTGAGTTATGGCTCATTTTTAGTTTTTTTTTGGAAGAAGATAATCAAAATCAGACAGGTCCCTGTTTGGGCGCCAAAATGTAATCACGGTACTTAGCTTGAAGGTAAAAATAAAAAGGGGGTCCAAGATCAACGGTTTATACCGCTCTTTATTTTAATATAAAGATTTTTGTACAAATGCTTCTTGCAAGAGGAATAGATTGAGTATTACATTTCTTGATATCTTTTTAACAAGAAAATCTTACAAAGGGTTACATTATGGTCATAGTATGCCACGGAAAGTTACTCGCGTAACTCTTGGCTTGCAAGCCGCACTATTACTCTGAGCTCAGCTAATTATACGTAATCAGGGGGTGAGTCAGGAAGGAATTCTTAGTTAAATAAAGGAAATATTGTTTATATAACCTTGGGTCTTTAAATCAAGTTCAGTATTTAGTTAGAGAATATACATCTGATAGATGTTTATTTCATTTCTTCATTCGGATTTACCACAACATTATATAAATTTATTATTCACTTTAAAATTTTAAAAAATATTAAATTTGATTTCCAACTTTTTTTTATATTAACTTATTTGCTAAAAAAATAATAAAAAACTAAAAAAAAAAATTTAATAATTCATTTTTGTATAAAAATGATATTTTATATAATTTTGAATTGTGTTTATATTAATTATTTGTAAAAATTTTATAAAAATTAAATTTAAGTTTACTAATAAGGTATTGCTTAATTTTGTTTAGGAAACTAATAAATACCTTTAAGAAAATTGGATCAAAAGACGTTTAGTTTAAATGCTTACTTTACGACTTTACATTTTAAAAAATGAACTAATTTAATAAAGAAGAGAAGTTAGTTCAAGATCAAAACTTTACTATTCTTCCTTGTGTCTCTTTCATTTTTTTTCTTAAACTGTTTTACTGCCTTTGTTTCATTATTACATTGTTGCTTATTTTTACAAAAATTTTATCAGCTTATCCTACTTAAGACCATTGGTAGTTATCAAATTTTTTTTTTTATCTTAATAGATAAAGGCTTCAAAAATATACCAGTAATTTTAGCTTAATAGTCTTATAACTCAAGATACTCAAGATTAATTTTAGCTTTTAAAATTAAACCTATTTCCAGTTAATATTACATTTATTTTGAAATTTTTTGAGAAATTTGAAAAAATGTTTTTTTGACGGTTTACAACACTAATTTAAAAAAAGTTTATTAAATAAAAATTAAGGTAAAATTTATTAAAAATTTTAAATTCAATAAACCAACAAATGTACTTAGTATGCAAAAAACAATTTGCTTATTACTAAATTTTATTTATTTTGACATTCAAATAATAATAAATTTATTTGTTTAAGTTGACTTGCCTTCATATAATAGACATAGTTTTATTTATTTTTAATTAAGTTTTTATATTTTTCGTTTTATTAATAAATTTTAAAATTTTGGAAATATAAATTAATTTTATTAAATATTTATTCACTTTTTTATATCCACTTATTATAAAATAATATTATATTATTTTGTTATAATTATTAATTTTTTGGATATTTAGCAATAAGTTGAATAAGAAAAATTTAATTTAAAATAAGATAAAACTTATGTTTAAAATATAATTTATAAATTCAAATTTTGAATTAACTATTTTTTAAATAAATGTTGTTGAAACTATCTTTTGATAATTCAAATAATTTTTTTTTAATTATAATTTTAAGCTAATTTTGTAATTTAGCCAGTGCCACCATTTTATTGGCATCTCAGCCAGGTTTAGGCTATCGTAGGGTCAGTCCAAGAACAAAACAAATTTTGTAGATGAATTAAATTTAATATGTAACTAGATGGAGTCACAATAAATTAAAATATATATATATAAAACTTTTATTAAAACTTAAAAATAATTTTTTTTATATATTTTTTATATAAAATAACTAAATTATATAAAACTTAAATGATTATTTTAAAAAATAATAAAAATATTAAATTTGATAAAAAAATTGTAAATTTTTAAAAAATTTATTCTAATTATATAATTTATAAATTAAATATAATTTAAACATTTATTACAATGTTTTAATTAAAAATAATTAAATATAAATATTATAAGTAAACTATTATATAACTTGATTTTATTTCAATTATTGTTTATATTTGATTTAAGTTTGTGAAAAATAATATAAAAAAATAAAATTATATAAAAGAATATAATTTTAAAGCTTTAGGCTTGTTTGCATGTAGCTATTAAAGAAGATAATGTCAAATTAGATTGATTATACTGCTATTGCTTTTTTTGAGAATAGCACATGTTTGAAAGATGTTTGTCGACCAAATAAATAAGCTAGTTCAAAACATTTGAAGCAATTCATCGATGAAAGATACATAAATACTTTGAATAAGTTATAATCACTTTTGATCAATTGTTGTGTCACATAATCAAGACAACTGCATCAGCTCGTAGAAACCATTAGCTGATCATAATAAAAGCAAACTGTCTTACTTGGTCAATACTTGTGATTTTGATCAATTCGCTCTTTCACAAGTTTCAATAGTTAATCAAAGTTCAAATAACATTGCACCTAATGTTTTGCATCTTAATTTTGTTTTGAAAAAATGTAAAAAATAAATAAAAACTAGTCTGAATGTTGTTATTTGATGCTTGAAAAAAGCAAACAATCAAATTCAGCTAAAATCAGTTTGTATTAAAAATTCATTTTATTTATTTTTTTTGCAATTGTTTTCTATTTGCTTTACTTTGGCCGTTGCGCAAATTTACCTGAGCCATGGAAACAGATCAATTTATTATAAAAACTCAGTTACCAACCTAAAAATGGCTGAAGTTAAAGCTAGAAAACCCACAATGAATCTACAAACTAAGGCCTGAGCTATATAATGTATAAATAAGAATGGATGAAATGGGCGAAAAACATTGCTAAAGAAAACAAAAGAATAAAAATGGCTAGAAAGCAAGTATTGGGATTGCGTGTGAGTTGATAGCCTCAAGATAAGAATTTAACTAAAGCAAGCATCTTGAGACCTGCCACTGACTTGATGCTGTTTGCTTAGATACTGTTTCTTCCCTTAATCATAAGATCTTTTTTTTTTTTAAGATTAGCTTCATTGTAAATATATGACAAGTTTAATTTTGAATTTAAAATTAAATGATTTAACTCTTAGTGGTTCGTGGTTATTAAAAATATTAATCGAGTAGTTAACTATGCACAATTTTAAACAAATAGTCAAAATTTGTTCATAAAAGTGGCTAATTAATATGTTTGCAAATGTATTTTGCTTTTTAAGCACCCAATATAAAGAAAAATTTAGAAGTTCTCTGTTGAATTGACTTTGCACGCAAACTAATATGTTAAAAATAATAATGTTGAATTTGCTTGAAACATTGAATTTACCTGCACATCAGACTTACCTGTGAGCCGAACAAGAACCGCATGCAGGTTTAACAAAACAGTTTCTTGCTTTTATAAGCCTGGTCAATATTGACCGGTTTTAGATGCAATTGAAACTGACAGCAAACATGTATTTGATTTAAAGAATATCAGTTGCACACATCTAGGTAATGCTTTTAACAGTTTCAGCTGCAAGCGATGGTCATTTCATCATTAGAGACACACTCACCTGCTCTAGAAATAGAGCGGAAATGCGTATTTTTTTGACACAAGTTTAATTTTGCGTTGACACAAATCTGCCCAGACCACATCCAATCAACTAGACTGACTATAGGACTAGTTTTTCGCTGCATCAATACAGGTGTAATTATATTAACTGTTACTCTTTCAACCAATGGACACATCTAGCCTCATTTTGACAGCCCAGATAAAAATTATTTTTTACTAATTAAATTAACATTTTTAATTAATCAAATTAAGTGTTTAATTATGGAAAATAGATTTTAATCTTGTGCCCTATTTTTGCAACGAACAGCTTTTAAATAAACTCTTTTAAAAAACATAATTTGTCGGCAAGTAAGGTTCAAAGGTGTTTGTTTGCAAGTTCAAGCATTGTGAATAAAAATTTTCTTTCAACAAAATGTCAATCGAAATTTTATTATATGGCATCAGTATTTTAAATTTAAATTCATTTATCAAAATAATTTGAAAAATGATCTTTTGCTTTTTTATGGCAAAATTTTATTTTATTTTTGCTTCTTGCTAAAACGATTTGCTATTGAAAAAATGCCTATTTTGATTTGTGTCAATTTTTAATGACAATAATATTTTTATATAAACTTAAACATTTTTAAGAAACATAAGCAGGTATTTTAGTCCCAAATTTTAAAAATTTAATTGCTATTTTTTATTTATTTTGAACTTATATTAAAAAAAACTGGTTTTGTCCTTTTAGTTTTTTTGATTATTATATTTATCATAAATTTAAAAATTTTAAATATTTTTTAAAACTTACATAGCTAAATTAAATATGATTAATTATTTTTTTTTTAATACTTAAATTAATGGCTATAAATAATTAATTTAAATTTAGTCTTTTTAAAAATAATTTTTTAATTAAAATAATAAAAAACTAATTTAGCATAAATTTTTAAAACAAAAAAAAATCAATTAAATTTTATTTTATTTACATTAAACAAAAATTTGACGAATCAAATTGTCAAGTTAAATTTTTCTTTAATTATATTTACGATAATAATAAATAAGTTTAAGTTTAAATGTATAATTAAAAATAGTGATTTACTTTTTTGTATTAAATCATTTGTGTAATAAATTTTTAATTTATTTGTTTTTTAAATGCGCAATAATAGGTAAATTATTGTCAAATAAACTAACAAATGCATCAAATAAATTATTTGTTTGGTAGTAAACCTAAGCATAATCAATTTTTTTTATTAAGTTAGTTAATTTACAAATGATTAAAATCATAAACTATTGAATTTTGTTTTATAATATTAAATTTTTAAACTGGTTTGTCTCTATCTTTTTATTTAATTTTGGTTTGTCATCATAATTATAATAAATACCTTGAAAAAGCTTGAAAATCAGCATCTTTGATCAAAAATTCAACTATTTTTTTTTTTTTGCCACTATTTGCTGTCAAAAAGTTATTTTTATTTATATTTTATGATTATGATTTTTTTTGCAATTTAAAATATTTTTATTTTTGGATTAAACAACTAATGTTTAAAGTTAATTCAAATAAACAATTGAAAAACTATGATCGGTTTATAAAAATGTTAGACATAAATAAAAAAGCTTACTAAAACAAATTTAAAAATTTTAAGATGACATTGTATATTAAAAATTATTGTTTTAATTTATAATAACTAATATAAACATTTTTTTTAATAAATATAAAAAGAAATTAAATGTTTTTTATACAACTTTATTTTAATTTAATAACTATAACATAATTTTTAAAAATTGGAAAAAAAAAACAAAACTTTAATTTCACTAATGTTTAAACAAAATGATAATCAATGAATAAAAAATAAGAAAAATAATTTTATAAATTTAATTTCATATAAAATATTTTATTAATAATAAGCATTTTAATTTATAATAAAGTAAATAAAAATTTTTAAAAATAGAAAATTATTTAAAACTTTAAATAGATATATAATCTTTATTTATAAATTAATATTTTTTAAAATAAACGAATTTAAAAAAGAAATTAAAAATGCCTATTATGCAAACATTTAAAAATGTCGAAAAATTTAAAATATAAATTAAAAAAAATATATATTTTATAATTTTAGATAATAAAATTATTAAATACAGTAAAAATATTAATGAATCATTTCAAATAAAAAAGATGCTTAAAACAGTAAAATTAAACAAAACTATTAAGATTACTAGTAATAATAAAATAAATTAATAAAAAAATAAGCAGTAAAAAATTAGTTATTATTATAATATAAAGCAAACACAACATGATTAATAAATATTAAGTGAATTAAAATTGCATGCAATTGGGAAAATTTTAAACTCCAAGTTAAATACTTACATAGCCAATATTTACTTTAAAATATTTTTTTTTGGTTGTGTTATCACCTTCCAAAGACTTTTGACTTTTGAGATAAGTACAATTCATCACATTTTGATAAAATTTTACATTTAAACTTTTTTTCTAGACGTAAACATAAGTTAGACTAGCCTTTTACTGTCACATTTTAGAACCCAAAATAAAAACAGCAAATATATATAAATAACTAAAACTTTAAAGGTATATCCAACTGTGAATGTTTGCAAAATTGAATCAAACAGATTTTTAAAAATTTAAGTTGCAAAAAATTTTTAAAAAAACACATTTTTATTATGATAACTTTATTAAGTGAGTTCTTAATTATTCACTATAATGAGATTGCCTTTTGCTTTAACGCCTGTGTCTATTTCTATTAATTTAAAACATTTATTTTCTATTTTTATGAATTCATATTCTATACCTTTGTATAAACTTGTCTAGGTAAAAAATAAAAAAACATCTTAAATATCTTAACTATACAAATCTTAGTTAAGGTTATTTCAAAAAATTTTAGTCTTAAAAAATATTATAAAAAAAATAAGTAAAAAAAATTTTATTGAAAAATAAGAATATTTGTTGTTTTTTAAATAGAATTTTTTTTCTTTTAAATATATTTAGCCTCAAAATAAGTATATACATGTTACAATGTTAAAAAAAAAAATTTTATTTTTTTTTAATTTTGTTTATTTTGAATTTTTTTTTTTTATTGAACTGTTTCATTGTTGAAAAACGGTAAATAAACATAAAAAAAATAAAATAAAAGTTAAAGTTAGTAATTTTTTAAATTAATCAATTAATTATTTTGTAATTAACTAAAAACTAAGGTCTTATTTTTTTATTAATTAAATTTTATTTTAAAAATATTCAAACTATAAATTAAATTTAAAATTTTAATTTTTATAATAAATTAAAAATAATAATTGAATTATTAATTTTATTAATACTAAATTTAAATAAGTTTGAAAAAAAAAATTTGAGATTTAGGGAAAGTCAAAAAAAAAAAAACTGACTGTTAAACTTTTATATCTTATAAAAGCCAAAAAATTTTAATAATTTTCAATAAAATTAGTAACGATAAATGATTAAGCAAATAATTTATCATAAATTAATCTAAATTTATTTATAAGAAAAAAATATAATATAAAAATTTTATTGTTAAATTTTTTAAGTTTTGAAAGTTAATATTTTTTTAATTAAATATTTTTAAAATTAGAAATTACTAATAAATAAAGATATTTTAGTTAACAAATTGATTTTTTAAAAATTTTTAACTTTTCTTAATAAATTGAGAGTAAAGTAACAAGTATTTTTTTTATAACCTTATTTTTTAGTTATTCTATTTATATAGTTTTTTGATGACTATTTTTATAATGATTTTTTTAAATTTAAAACTTTTATTTTTTCAATTAAAATAAGTAAATTAATTATAAAATATTAAAATAATACTAAAAGTTATTAAAATGATTTCATTAATTTTTAAAATTTTGATTTTTTTTATATGAAATTTTTTAAAATTGAACAAATTGACAATTTAATTAAAAAGTAAGTTATAAATATATTTTTTAATTTTAATTTATATATATATTTATATTAAATTATATATATTATAAGTTATAAAAAAATGTATTTGTTTTATTATTTTAGAACTAATTTTATATAAAATATTTAATAAAGATTAATTTATTATTTTGTTTATAAAATAAATTATATAGTGTATTTTGCATAACACTGCATGATATCTGTATTAATTTATATAAATTCCATAAATTTTTACCTAATTTATTAATTTTTTTTTCAAAATTTTAAAATTTATAATATAAAAAATAATTTATAGATTTTAAAATTTAATTACATATATAACGTTAAAGTTTATTTAGTAAACTTTAGTTATAAGTAGTTCAAGTTTTAAATAAATAAAGAAAAAAGAGTAAAGATAAAAAAATAACTAAATATAAAATTTATGTAACTAATAACAAATATTAAAACACTTAAATTATTTTTTATTGAGTCAATTTATTAAATATTAGAAATATAAAAATACTGATTTTATAATTTAAGTTTAAGCAAAAATAAGATTAGATATCAATTTAATTAAATAAAAATTAAAATTAAAGTTTATTATTCCCAAAATTTTTATAATAAATTAGTTTTAAAATTTAATATAGATTAAAATTTTTTTTTATATAAATAGGTATATTTTGCAAAATTATTATCTAATTGTAAAAAATATTTTTAAAAGAAAAATTATTTTAATATAAAAAATATATATTTTATAATAAAAAATAAAAAAATTATAACACAGATTATTTATATCAACAAGTGTATTTCAAACTAATATAACTTTATTTTTTAATAATTTTTTTTTAAAAATAATATACTTTGATTAGTTTAATTTTATTGATTTTTTTACAAGTTTATTGTATGATCAGCCCATTATAATCATCTTAATTATATTTTGGGCGTGTTATATATTTATTTTATGTTATTTTTTTTTTTGTATTCTAATTTATTTTTAAATAACAACATTCAAATTTAAGGAAAAACATTACAAATGTTGCAAATGACCAGACAAAAAAAACTAAGTAAAAGCTATAGTCAAACAAACAACAAGAGCATAATGAGCAAAGTGATGAATGGCCAAATAATGGTCAAATACACCTTAAAAGATAAATTTTTAGCATTATGTGTTAGGGCTTTAATTCAGCTTTGGGCCAAAAGTTTGTACAGGGTTTTTGTTCAAAGCAATTAACAATTGCAAACATTATATGCAAACTGTGAATTTCAAATGCAATTTAACTAAAAAAGTAAAAATTCAATTTAATAAAAATCAAAATTAAAAGCATCAAAAAATAATTCAGTATCAAACGACCAAATGAATTAAATTTTATTTAGTGATGAAAAAAAAATATGAAGAGTTAGCTTATTGAACATACAATCAACCTTCAGGTGTAAATCAGGTAAGTGCTAGTTTTAAGTGAAAATGAAAACTACAAGGAATAAGTAAAACGTAAGTATATTAATTATATAAATTTATTTGAATTTAATGGTAAATTAAAAGTAAAAACTTAAGAAAAATTTTAATAATACTTCTATTTACCAAAAAAGGTTTTGAAAAAAATTCATTTTATTTTTTAATTCATAAAAATAAAGATGTAATAATAAAGATTTAAAAATAAATTAAACTAAAAAATAGAAGTTCTAATGATAAAAAAATTATTAAAAAGAAAATTAATTGATATTGAATATTTAATGCTCGCTTATATAAGACTAAAATCAATGTTTAAAAGTTAAAATTTTTTTTTAAAAATATAAATGTTTTAACAAAAGTTTCAAACAATTTAAATTTTATCTTTATATAAAAATTAATTTATTAAAATTAAAAAAAAAAATATGGAGCATTATTAAATACTAACTATAGAGTAAAAAATAAATATTGTAGTTTAAGCCATACAAAGAGATAGGAATTTAAATATGATAGAATATTAAAAGAAAACTTAGGAATTTGTAAGTTAGACCGATTTAAACACGATTCAGTAACTTTGGTGCAATCGGCAGCTAAATGTAAGTAGAATTATTTGAATAATTGTTTGAAATGATAATAGTAAGGTGTTCAACAAGATTATTTGGTCCAGGCACCTTGGGCTGTGTTCGCACTTCACACATTTAAAACAATTACACGTTTGGCCATCAAATGAAAATTCTACTGATCATCTTAACCAAAACAAGCCTTGATTGTCAAGCATTTTGATGATGCTTTTTTGAAGTTTTTTCAAATGTACAGATCGACATTAAAAGATAGCTAACTGCGGACCTGCAATTAATGTTTGAATCGACAAACGTGAATTTCATTTTAGAACAAATCAATGTACAAATAAATTGATCAGCAAGGCAGGAAAAATCTTAAAATCATGTTCAATAGACAACTGAATAAAGCAATATTTTGTTTCTTTTTTTTAGAAATAACTTTAAAATATGTTGCCATAGATATTTTATCAAATAAGATGCTGCGGCTTTGCAACTTTTTCAATTTTTTAACATCACAATTTAATTGGTCAATTTGTACTTGTTTCTTTATCAGATTTAATTTTATTTTATGACAACATACATTCTTTACTAATAAAACATCTTGATTAAAAATATTTTTAATATAAAAAAAAGTTTAATAAAACATTTCTAATATAAGTTTAAATAAATAGCATTTAACTAATTAAACTTAGTAAATATTAAGTTTAAATAGTAATTTGATATAAAATTTAATTATTTTTAATATAAATTTTTTCAATACATTAAATAATTATTTAATTTTTAAAGCTATAATTTATTAACAACATTTGTATTTAAGTTTAGTTAATAATCTTTAAAATATTTTTATTTAATTTAACTTTTTTATATCTTATTTTTTTTTTTATAATTTATTGTTTTTTTTTTTAATTTAGTCAATGAAAGTTTTTTAAACATAAAACACGAATGTAATTGTTATCCAGTTTTAAAAGTTTTAGTTTTAGTTTTTAGTTTTAGTTAAAAATATTTTGAAAATATTTAATTAAAATTCAAATAAAAATTGAAAAAAAAACAAAAGCAATAAAAAACAAATAAATATGAGGTAAAGATATAAAAATTTATATTTTACATATAATTTGTAATAAAAAAATAAAAATAAAGCAAATTGAAAATTTTTGAACAAAAAAATAGATATATTAGAAAATATTTATGTTTAATATAGCAATATTTACAAAAATTAATTAAAGTTTAATTAATAAATATAAAAAATTAAAAAAAAAAAATAGATATACAAATTTTATTAAAAATAAAATTATTTTTAATATTTTTTAAAACTTTTTTTAAAGACCACACACTTACAAAAATTTAAATAAATTTTTAAATAACTACAAAAAACTTTTAATGGTTTTTTAATAGTTCACCAAAACAATTTTTTATTTTTATTATTCACCAAATAGTTGATTTTCATTCTTATATTTAGTTTAAGATCAACCACAAATTCAGATAAGATCATCTTTTGACTAAAATCTTAAGTTAAGCAACAATTGCTTTTTTTTTAAAAAAAAAAAACAAATAAAAGAAGCAATATTTTAATCATTTTGCAGTTTAGTTATTTAAAAATACAAATTTAAATTTACTGCAATGATACATTGGGTTATTTATTCACAAATGTTTATTTTTCAAACTAAATTTTCAAGTGAATCATTCACAATACTTATATTAAAAATATTTTAATAGGATTTGTTTAAATAGATCAAACTAAAAAACATTAAATTAAAGGCTTGTCGTAAACAAATGCATTTTATTTTAAACGTTAAATTAGTTTTTCCATCAAAATTTAAGACAATTTTTTTTTTTTAAGTTTATTTTTAAAATATTAAAGTCAATGTTTAACCATAAAGAGATTAAGAATAAATAAAAATCAATATAAATGTATAATAAATTTTTATTCATTTTTTATTTTTATTTTTTAAATGTCGTAAAATAAAAGAAAAGTAAAAAATAAATTTTCAGATTTAAATAGTTAAACTTTTTTTTTTAAAAACAATATTTAAGGCGGTCAAAGTTTGATAAATTAATTAAAATTTATGTTAATTGTTTGTTTACTAATAATAAAATTTTTTTATTAGTATTTAAATTTTTTAAAATTTTGAATTTAATTGTTTAAAAATTTTTGTTATTTTGGCAATTTAATTACAATTAAACAAACTAGAAATAATAAATTAGATAAAAAACAAGAAAATAAGTTTAAAATTAGTTTAGTAAATAAATAACTTGTTAATTTTAAAATATATACTTAAAAAAATTTTATAATTATTTTTAAAAAATTTTTTTATTTTAATTTGTTTTTATCCATTAGTTATGATTATTACATTTTAATGACAATTGAGATGTTATCACTTATTACCTGAATTAATTTGTTTATAAAATGAAATTTTATGCAAATTTAAACTATATTTTTGTCAATGTTGATTTAAATTTAATCTGATGCAACTTGAACTAATTACTAATTGCACAGAAAAAAAGTAAAAATTTGTTTAATTTTTCTAAAAATATATTTTCATTTATTAAGTTTTTTATGTTTTGATTTAATAAAATATTATAATTATGTTTAGTTAAAAAACAAATTTTAAAGATTATATATCATAATTATATTTTAAAAATTTAATTTTTGATTATTTTAGTTTTATTTAGTTATTTCAAATATTTTTTATTTAAAAATAATTTACAATATTTCAATATAAGAAGGGTTAATTTAAATATAATGAATTTAAATACTTGTAACCTGAGCATATTTCACACGTTAAAAATACAACTATTTAAAAATAAAAAAAATAGAATAAAGATTTTGTGATCTATTTGGTGTGTAACGTGATAAGAATTTAAAAAAAATATTAAAAGTTTATAAAAAAGATATATTTGTAACAAAATAAGTATGCAAAAATACTTGCTTCTAATACATTTGTTAGTAGCATAAACTTTTTAAACTTGAAACAATGTTATTCTTAAAATAATTAACAAAAAAGCATACACAAAAACTAGTTATTATTTTAGTTAAAAAATTATATAATAAAAAATAGATTTATTCTTAATATTTCAAAAAATTTAAAAACTATTTAATTTGTATTAATTTTATTTAAATAATTTCTTAAAAGTGAAACTTTTAAATTAATTGTGTTAATATATTAGGTTCAGTTAAATTAATTTATTAATTTTAATTAAATTATTTAAAATAACTGGTCATTTAAATTAAACTCTTTTATAATTTTTTTAAACATAATTTAATTTAATTTTAATAATAATACAGTTTAAAGATAAAATTTTTATAAACATCTTTGTTACTAGCTATCAAAAATCTTATTTTTTGAACACTTTATAATATATAAATAATTTTACATATTAGAGAAAAAATAAAAAGTTGATGATAAAAATGAAATTATCAAAAAAAAGTCAAAATAAGTAAATAAGCAAAAAGTTGAGATTGAAAAAAAAAATTGAATTTTTTGTAAGCTTGTTTAATAACTACGAAGATTGATTGCATGAGTAGGCCCTGTCGGCTCTAGGCAATTGCAGACATTTTCTTTGAATGTCATCAGTCGGTTGTTTTTAGTCAATAATCATCGGCTTTTGATACAAGTGTTACCAGATAAAAATAGCAAAAATGATAAAAAAAAAACTATAAAAAAAGAAACATAAAATTAGTAAAATTAAAATTAAAAAAAAAAAAAATAGCTGGACTAATAAAAAAAAAAATTGAATAAAACTTGAAATAAAATTTAATTAAATGTAATAATAATAAAATTTACCAAATTTTTTGTTAATTACTTACTGTATAATTTAATATCTAAAAAGTTGTGTTTCTGATTTTGTTATTTTAGAATATTTACAATTTGTTAAACTTGTAAAACTTGTAAAAAATTATATATATTAATATTGAATATAACTTAAAAACTTTTTTTCTTATAATTTAATAGGCTAAGTTGAAATAAATTATATTCAAGTTTGATTTTTACATAAATAGTTTTATTTTTTATAAAATATTTTAAATAATTACATTTATATATAAAAAAATAATGGTCAAAACAGTGAACAATTTTTAATGTTTAATCAACAAATTGAAACAAGATTAAATAAAAAGTATTGAAATTGAATATTTTTGAAATAATTTGATCTTTATCTTAAGTTTAATAAAACTATAAAATAAATCCTTGTTTTATGATTAGAAATAAATTTATTAAAGTTGGATTTAAAAGGTATTTTATTAATTTTTTGTTGTTTTTTTTTCGCATTGTAAATGCTACATGATATTTGATGTGATTGAAAAAATTGACAAAAGTTGGTAATAACTGAACAAAAGTAAAAAATATATATGCAGTTTTAAATTTAATTGATGATGAAAGTATTATAACTGAAATTGTATTTATTATGTGAAACAAATTTAGATTTTGCAGCAAATTTGCAACAAAGATTGTAAATTAAAGTTTAATAATAATTAATTAATTTTTAGAATTAAAAAAAAATTAAAAAAAAAAGTGCGAAAAAAAGATATTGTATTGTGAAAGCTTTTTTATTTTACAGGTTTAAAGCTAGGTAATGTTTTTCCAATGTGAAAATAAATTAATACTTGTCAACAAAATAAAACCAGTGTATTATTTTGCAATTCAAACATCAAGACCTATGGTTGTTGACAATTATGATGATAATTTAAATTTTGAGCTTTGTCGAATGTTTATTATTAGCAATTAGCAGTAAACCAGTTGTCGTGGTAACTTTGATTTTTTATTTTATCAAGTTTTTATTTTTATTCATTTAATTATGGGGCAAATCGTACAGTTGACATTATGGTCAATTGAAATATTAAAATCTGAATGTGCGTAATTAAGTTTCTATGACGATTGGGTGCTGAAGAATGTTTTAAAACTGGTATAGAGAAGAAATGCAATCTGTGGCTTGCCTTAAGTAGCAAAGAAAAGGTGGTTTTAAATTAAAGAGAAAGACTTAAGGGAATGGCAAGTTTCTGAAAGTGACATTGACAGTAATGGATCTGTTGGCCCAAGTTCGGTGATCACTAATATTAGATGGCGCCAAAAGTTGTTTGTCGAAAGGATCTGGCCTGGCGCCAATATACGGCCTCATGATGAGCAGCGCCTGCTACGAGTCTAGAGCGCAAGAGCCTTTTGAAGATGAGATGAGTTGTGTGTGGAAATGAGCTCCAGTCGCTATTTTGAATCGCAACTGGTCACATGAGTTTGAGCCAGTGTTTTTTTTGCCGTTTTCTTTCATCTTAGTCTTCACTTTTCTTAGCTTTGGCTTCTTCTCAGCTTTGGCTTCTTCTCAGCTTCTTCTTCTTAGTGTGCTGGTTAAGATGAATTAAAATTTAATCAAATAAATAAGTTCAATAAACAACATAAAAGTGAAAAGTTATTGTGAAGCAAAAATACAATGAAATGCTTAAATTAATTATGATAATTTCATGCTCAATCGCTTCTTAACACTGGAACACTTTCAATCAAAGTCTAAATAATGTGCACTAGTTTTCAAACAATTCGCAATTGCGAATTTTTTCATGCAACGACTAATGCGGATTACAAGTGAGCGTTTTAAAAGCAGTTTCTTGCTTCTTTAAATTCTGCCATGAATATGAAAACATTTTCATCGCAAACTCATTAATATTTTAGTTTGCTTATTGGAATAAACAAATTTATCAGTTGTGCCCCTCCAAAATGTGATTGACAAATTCGGATTAAAAAGGTTTAACTGATCAAGTTGGATTAAAACTGAATCTCTTGCAAATTTGAATGATTAAATTTTAATTAAATATGAGTGCAAAGTTGCACAAGACCTGTATCTTGCTCTATTGGCGTTAAATTGCATCTTCTCATGTGATCAGTGCTTTTTCCACCCTTCCGTGCTGTAGCACTTAGTGGTGTCCAATTAGCAGGACATCCGTTTTGTCCATCACTTTAGACAACCCTTTTCGAATCAAGTGCAAAGGTATTCATGTTTGGTGTTGAGTCGAGTCAGTGCTAGTAGTACTGGATCCGTTTCTAGCTAGCAAGTAGCAAACATTGTGATCCGGTCACTTCACAGGCTGACAATATCCCGCTAGGCAGTATTCGCTTTTAGTTTAATTTAATTCAACGCATATTGTGGACAAAAGTGTCAGAGTAAAAAACTACTTCCACAATTCTATACGTAGACAAATGCAGGTTTACACCAACTTTGCCGCATGTCGCTCTTATTATGTACGCCTATTGCGCTGACACGCCTGTTTGTCAAGCATGCATAAGTTTACTGCAAACCATCTAATGTTAATGCACCTGTCTTGAAGACTTTGTTGGTTGCATATCAAACTGTGTTACGCCTGTAAAGTTGCTTTCTCTTTGATGTCTACCACACTCGCTTTCATGGATAAAGCTTCACAGGCACTCTGTTCTCTGGCTAAAACTTTTGCTCCGCCTAAGCGTCAATTACGGCTGAAATTGAATTTATTTGATACTTAAATTGTTTATTCATTTAAAATAGGGTAAATTGACTTTCGGTGTTTTTTCAAATTTCAATTGCTAATCTAAATATATTGCGCAAAGGGACCATTAAGTGGCTTATTCAAATGGATTATTTTTATTGATAAACACGCCTACATCAATCAACACCATCTCAACACGGCTAAATATTTCTGTATGTGCTTGCTTTTCTAGAATTCATTTTTACTTTTATCGACTTCAAGTTTGTTTTCTTAAAAATCTATAAAAAAAATAATATGTGATTTACTTGAAATAACCATTTTTTTGTCGATCGCTCATCTTTTGCTTTTTCAAGCACTAAAACCACTTAATTAAAGTCTTGCTTTATTAGTTTGTATGAATTGCTTTTAAAGTAAAATTGAAAAAATGTGATTTTTTTTCATTTTTAAATATGTTCATCTTTTATTCTACATTGTGTAACGGTTTTTTTCATTTTTTTTTTATTTATTTTATTTTTAGTTTAACCATGGATTTATTTAATCAGGTGTTTCGCACACCTATTTTTATTAAGAATAAAGTATAAACCCTTTAAATTAAAAAATTTTAATATTTTTATTTACAAATAATTCAGTTTTTATATTTTATTTTCTAAATTCATTTTTTTACTTTTTTTTTTTTACTTTTTCCTATTATTTTATTCATAATTTACTAGCAATTTAATTTATCAAACTAATTAAAGTATATAACAAATACATGTAATTTTTCATTTATATATATTTATATATTTTTGTAAAATTTATTTTTAAGTGAATTTTCCATTTTTCTTATAATATAAATTTAGTTTTTAAAACTTAAATACAAAATTTCACTTGTTCGCATCTTATTGCAAATGTCTTAAATGTTTTAACATGCTTCATTATTTGCTTTTTAACGGTGTATATATTTTTTTTTTGGCTAAGTGCAGTTTAATTTTGATTTATGTGCACTTACAAGACAGTGGCGACGGAAACAAAAAAAAATAAGTAAAAAAATACATAGTTAAAATAAACAAGGTAAAAAAAAATCTAAAGAAAACATTAAAGAAAATAAATGGAAATTAAATATAAAAACACCTAGTATTTGAACACTAGTTGTTTGTCATAGGAAACAGAAATTTGTACAAAGGGCAAAAAATCGTTTAAATTTGACACAATAATATTGTAATCAATTTTATTTTTATTTTGATTATTTGAATGGCAAAAATTTTGTTTAGTAATTGTTTATTGTTAGATATATATAAATAGAATAAAAAGCAAAATTAATTACAAAGCTTACAAGTGCCAGGTAAATCTTAAATAGTGTGTCCATGTCAGTGATAATGATATAAGAAGGTGATTTTTAGCTCATTTAACAAAAATTTATTTTATCACTTGATTATTATGCTTTCAAATCAACTTTCTATTTTAAAGTATCCAATTTAGATCCGATACAAATAATAATTTAAATACTTTTTTTTTATAATCAAGTGTTAATTAAATTTTTTTAATTTAAAAGCTATACTAGTGACTGATTGTATTTTATTTACACTGCACTTAACATAGCTAATAATGATTAAGTTAAGTGATTTTTTAATTTGTACGTTTTTTATAACTTTAGTTCTGGTTTATTCAAGTGAAAATTATGATTAAAAAGCTAATTCTTTTTTCAAGCTTTTCTAAATTCTTTGGAATATTGTGCCATCATATTCATCTTAATTTTCATTACGCACAAGTTGATAGTGAAAAGAAATGAATAAGAAAATTTAAAACTAAATTAAAGTGCATTGTAAAAGTTAATTATTTTTTAAAGGTTATTTTAAATCTTTTCTCATTATTATTTTTAAATAAAGTTTGCATCATCAATTTATTTGTGAAACAAGTCTGGATTTATTGTTTATTTGGCCAACTTAATCCTACACAATAATCACACATCAAAACTTTTAACGCATTTATCATCTGATAAAAATCTTTTCATCAAAATTGTTATTTTTTACTATAAAATAGTATTGCACCTGCATTAAATTCAAAATGTTGCTATCATTTTTTTGTTTTATATTTTGCCTGCTGGCTTTTAACCAAAGGCATCATCTGGTCTTAACACAAGGTAAGCATTGATTTTATATAAATTTATCATTTATTTTTATAGCCCATTTTTATATTTTAGTTTTTGCTCACCAGGTGATTTTTATTTTAAACTTTATTACCTTTATATGTGTTTATTTTATAATTTGTCATCAGTTTTAAATAAGACTAAAATGAAGTAATAAATTCGACTTTTATATAAGTAACTGTTTGGAAATTATCTCAATGTAATAAAGTAACCATTTTTATTTATGACAGTTACTTGTGAAAATAATTTTGAACAAAAGGTTTTGAAATTAAGTGGTTTCAAACGACCATAATGATTGACGATTAATGTTCAATCTTATTATGTTAGTTTTTATATTTCCTTACGTTTTAAATATTTTTTTTTATTTTATATTATTTAAGTAAAAAATCTGTTTTTCTATTTTAAATAAAACTAGATTTTTAATGTTAAAAACATTTTTAAATTTTATTTTAATTTTGATTATATATATATATTTTTAATCTTTAATAAACTTATTTTATTTTTTATTTAGTTGTCTATCATTGATTAAAAAAATGTTTTATAAATAAATCAATTTTTTTAATATATTATTAAAAAAAAAAAATTTTATTAATATTTTGAAATATTTTTGTTTATATTGTTGATTTTATTTACTTTTAAAAATTTAAAAAAAAAATAAAAAAATTAAAATAAAAAAAAAATTAAAATAAAAAAAAATTAAAAAATTAAAACAAAAAAAAAATTGGTTTGAAAAATTAAGATTACTTATTTTAATAAAAAAAAAATTTAATTTTTAAAGTGATTTTTTTTCTTTTTACTTGTTTTCTATTAAAATAATAACTAAAATAATTAAATAAAATGACTTTAGGCATCGAATAAAAACAATATTTATATATGATAAGATAAAATAAATTAAATGACAAATTGATACAAGACTACATTGATTATTGTTTTGATGAATTTATTAAATCATTTATTTAGTTGAAAATTGTTAGATTTCTTAATATAATAAACAAAAACTATTTTATGAATTCTATTCACATTTTCATTTTGAAAACTTATCTTTTTAATTTGTTTTATAATTCAATTTTTTTTCAATCTTGTCATCAAATTTACTAAGGATTTATAATTTTATTTTTTTTGCTTTTATTTCAGTCAATCAAGTTTTTCTTTATATTTTTCTATTAGAATTCGTGCTGAACGAGTTACTTGTTTAATCATATATTATTTGATCAATAAACAAACTTTTTCATCATATTTTTATCAACGCATAGTTACTATATTTCTTTACATTGAAAACTCATTTAATTTTTCATTAAAAGGAAAAAGTAAATTTTGTGTAAATAGTTTCTATTCAAATACTTTACTGTCTTAACATTTAATATTTAGTTTTACAAACTATTTAGAAATTGAAATTAATTTAGTTGTTCTTTGACCACTGACTAAATTAAGTGATCCAATTTTATTCCGATTCGTTTCTAGTTAATTGTTACCATCAAAATATATCTAATTAAAATTCAGTGAGTTTTAAGAAATAAAATATCAATAGCAGTGAATCAAAAGTTTACTCTTGTGTTTGAAAAAATTTATTTTATAAACTTATCAATGACTATTTTGTTGTCTATTTACACGTAATGTCTTTATAAATTTTTATTGTAAAATTTATTGTTACATTTAGTATAATTTTTATTTTTCAATTAATTTTATTAAAAACATTCTTAATTGTACATCATTTAATATATAAATACCATTAAATAAATTTATTTAAAATAAGTATATTTCAATTGTTTTTAAAAAAAAATATTTAGATTAGATCAATATTTCATTTTTTTATATATTTGTTTGTAAATTATGTTTGTAAAAATTAAGTAAAAACTTATATTTAAGCTAAAATATTTAAAAAAATAAAAAAAAATAATTTTTTTAATAATAAAATATAAAATTTTTTAATTTGTAATTAAATCATTATTAATTTCAAAATTATCAATTTTTTAAAAATAATATTTATTTTCTAATTATTTTTAATATTGATTCGATATTGATTTAATTTAAGTATACGTTTTTTTTTTTTATTAAATGTAAAAATTAGAAAATGTTTATTTAATTTCTTTATTTCAATAATAAAAATTTTATTTAAAATATAATTGAATTGATTTATTTAAACTTCTTTTTTAGCATATATTTAAAATTTTTTTTTATATTTTATATTTATTTTTTTTTATTTTAAGCGCCATCTAGAAAAATGATAAAAAAAATGAATTATTTTTAATTAATTTAAATTTACCTTTTTTATTTTTATATATTTATATATTATAATTTTTTGAATATAAAAAAAAATTAAAACTTTTTAAACTTTTTTTTTAAACTATTTTTAAATTTATAAATTTAAACCAAACTATAAATCAAAATGTTTTATAGACTTAATTTAGTATATATATATTTTATTTAAATATTTATTTATTTGTTTGTTTATTTTATTTATTGATCTTTTTATAAAAATAAAAAAATTTAAAAAACAATTTTTAAATTTTAAATAACTATTTTAATGTTAAATTATATTAATTTTAATTAGTTTATCGAATTTTTTAAAAAGTTGATTACTACAAAGTTTTTTTTTTGACAGATTTAACATTTTTTATTTTAAAAATTAGTTTTCACTTAGAAATAATTTATCATAATCTAACAATAATTTAGTTAAATTCAAGACTTGTTTTTAGAAATAATTACTGGACGTGTTCATAAATGCGTGAACTACTTGAAAAGCATCCTTAAGTCACGCATTTGAAGATAGTTGATTATTCAGTAAAATTTTTCAAGTGTCGAAAAAAAAAATTTGATTAATTTTCTGTTTAATTAATCATCAATCTATTAATTAATGTTAAACTAAAAAATAAATTACTCAATAATTATGGAAAATATATTAAAAATTTTAATTTAAATATTTAAAATTATTATATTATAAAATTAAAATATAAATATTTATTTATTTTATATTAATTTTTTATTTAAAAATTATTAAATAATAAAAAAAAAATAAATAAATTTAAATGAAATTGTTAAAAATTTAATTATGTTTTAAATTTTTTTGCTGATTTTTAAATGATAAATATATTTTAAATTTTAATATTTATTCTTTGATTCAAAGTTTTAGATATTAAATATTAAAATAAATTTTAAATATTAAAAAAAATTAATTATTAAAATATTAATTTTATTTTAATTTTATATTAGTTTAAAATCAGATTAAATTATTAGTTTTTTTTGTGTTTAAAGCCTTTTTTTAGTATTATAAAATTTAAGTATTTAATGAAAAATTGAATTTAAAAAATATTTTGATTAAAAAAAAAAGGTAAACAAAATGTCAAATTATTAATAAAAATAGATCAAATCAACTTATAAAGAGATGAAAAAAAAAAAGTCAAAAATGAAACAAAGTAAAAGTTTATAAGCCTGTCTGTAAGACTAATGAAAGTGAACCACACCTATAGGTAGTTGGATATTGAACGGTCACAAGAGGCCAGTTCTAAAAAAGTAACCAATTCCCAATGAGCCAATTTTTCTTTTCATTGACGAACACAAGCCCATTAACCAATTGCAATTTTTGTGTCTAGGGCATTTTTCGGGCCTAACTTTAAGCTAAACAGCAAGATAAAGAATTTGAGATTAGAACCAGTTGTAACAATTGAGTTGGAAACAATAACTAGTATTTAATGTACACCACGAAAACTTCAATCGAGAAAATTTAGAAAAAATTTAGAAAATAATAAAGAAACGATGAAAAAATGATAAAAAACGACAAAAAATAAAATTTGATGAAAAGAAAAAAAAAACAAAAATTAAAAAAAATAAATTCAAATTAAAATGATCGTAAGAAAAACAAATTTAAAAATTACTAAATTATGAATATAAAGGTATTGTATCTTTCTAAAAATCTTTTTCTTAATCAAAACGATTGAGTTCATCCGTTGATAAAAGTGTAAAAGGTTTCAATTTTCAGACAAAAATAAAAAAAGAAAAATTATTTTTTTTTGATACATTAGCCGTTGATCTGCATAGCTAATGATTGAACACTAGTTTCAAATTTAGTGCGGCTTGTCTGCTCAATTAACCAGAAGCCAAATTTCAACGATCAAAATCTCTTATCAGATCGATTTCTTAATGTAAAAATTCTTAAAAAAAAAGATAAAGATCATCTGCACTTGAGCAAGATGAAGTTGGAGATGGCAATACGCGAAATTGAAAAACAATAGTAAACATTTTTTCATTGTGTTTTGAGGCAACCAAAGAAAGATTTACCATTGAAACATGAAGATTTCAATTTTCTTTATAATATCTTTGAGTTTTACTTTGTCTTGAGTTTCGTTAAATATCTAAATTACAATTTTTAGTTTAAAAGTTAATCGGGGCGATAATCAAACATACTTAAATATCGGTATTACATTAAAATAACAAAAAGAAAATTAACCAAATCGAAACAAGTAGATCATTTTTGATAACTGATGCTTGTTTAATTTTTATTCAATAACTAATTATAATAATAAATTTTATTAACTTTTTTTGATATCAATAAATTTTATTTAGTATAATTAAAATAAATTTTTTAATTATTAGTTTTGATATTTGATTTTTTAATTTATTTTTTTAATATTTTACTACATTTAAGGCTAATTAAAAATAAAATTTAATAAATTTTTTAATTTATTAAAATCTAATTTTAAAATAATTTTTATTAATAAATTAATTCTTTGAAATATTACAAAATGTTTTAATTGCAACTATATTTTTAAAAACAATGTTTAAGAACTTTTCTTTAGTTTTAAATGTTTTTTTTTATAATAGAATTTTTTTTTTTTAAATTTAAATTGTTTAAAAGCACGCATAAAATGATAATGATGAGTCTTACTGGGTGGTCAATTAATATTCTATAAACAGTCCATGAAATGTATTACAAATATATAATAAACAGGTACACATATTGATGCTTTTTGTATATTTAATATATATTTATTGCTTAAGTAGGTTTTTTTATTTATTTTTTTAATTTACTTTTTTTGAACTCATATAATTTTAATCAAAACTTAACCAAACAGCCGTGTATTTCAACTTTATAAGTAACTTGGTATTTAATTTTTGCTTAAGTATTTATTTTTGGTTAGTAATTGTTGACAAGCAAGTTAGCTGTATATGCATATGATTAAACAATCATTGATTTAACATCAAGCCAAATGACAAAAACTTTAAATTATTTTAAAGATTATTTTAAAAATTTGATAGTTTTTTTAAATTGATATATTTGAAAAATATTATATTTTAAAGTAAATTTTTAAGTAATTTTTAAATTTTGTTTTTAAAGAATATTTATTTAGTTTTTGTTTTTTACGGATATAGCAATCAAATGTTTTAAATCTAATGAAATAAAAATAAATTAATTACAACCTGACCACAATCATCTAAAATGCAATAAATAAACTAAATACGGCAATTTATAATTATTTATTTTTTTGTTGCCATGTTTTTATGTTGAATGTTTACTTGCAATCAGATTTTTTACATTTGCGATTAACAACTGTTTTTGATTTCAAAACCATAATTTTTTTTCATTCATTTGTTTTTAATAAAACTATATTATAATATTTTTATTATTTTTTTACCAACTTTTTATTCTAGTTTACTTAATTCAAGCTTAATTGTACTAAGCGTGAGTGTTAAAACTTTTTAATCTGATAAAAAAAAAATTCTTAGTACATTATTGACTATCAATGTTTGTGCATGATAACAAACTTTTGTCTCAATAAATTAACATACCTGATTAATTGTTTTGTTGTTTTTTTTACTTAAATTTTGTTTCATTTTTTCAACATTAAATTTTGCTTTGTTCAGCAAAAACTTATAATATTTTTTTTGCTTATTTATTTTTTTTAATTTTTGTCTTATAAATTTATTTTTTCTTTTAACTATTCTTTGGATAAAAAAAGAAAAACAACTTAATACTAGAATTTATTTTTCTTATTTTAATTGTCCATTGTTTTACTTGATTTATTATTCTAGAATTTTCTTACTTTTTTTGTAGAAGTTTATTTTTTATTTTATTATTTATTTGTTTTGTTATTTTATATTATTTTGATTTAAAATTTTTTTAATATTTACATCTTAATAAAGTTAATTATTATTATTTTTTTTTTTTAACTTCTTATTTATATTTAAATATTTTTATTAGTTGTTTATTAATAAAATTAATAGTTAAATTAAAAATTTTATTTGATTTTAATTATTTTATAAATTAAAATTAATATATAAATTATATTATAAAATTTTTTAATCTTTTTAATTATTTATAAAAAAAAATTAAATAAAATTATTTAAAAATTTATTTTAAATTATTTGACAAAAAATAATTTTTTAAACATTTAATAATTATGATTGTTTATTAATATATATTTTTTAAAATTTAATAAATTTTTAATACAAACAAAACTTTATTTATATATATTTATATAAGTTTAATTAAAAATAATAAATAAAATTTTACTAATAATTAATTTAAAAAAGAATTTGAAATTAGGATTAGATTATAACAATATTTATAGGTTGTTTAAAAATTGCTTTAAGTAACTCTAAATTATTATTATCTTCTGATTTTTTTATTTTTTTAAAACTAAAAAAGCTTTTATTTTATTTTATTTTATTTTATTTTATTTTATTTTATTTTATTTTATTTTATTTTATTTTATTTTATTTTATTTTATTTTATTTTATTTTATTTTATTTTATTTTATTTTATTTTATTTTATTTTATTTTATTTTATTTTATTTTATTTTATTTTATTTTATTTTATTTTATTTTATTTTATTTTATTTTATTTTATTTTATTTTATTTTATTTTATTTTATTTTATTTTATTTTATTTTATTTTATTTTATTTTATTTTATTTTATTTTATTTTATTTTATTTTATTTTATTTTATTTTATTTTATTTTATTTTATTTTATTTTATTTTATTTTATTTTATTTTATTTTATTTTATTTTATTTTTATTCACACCATGATTGAGATTTTGAATCTTTGATCAGTAATGTTGATTAACAGATTAGACATGTTTAAGATTATCACACGAGATTAAACCCAATTAGAAAAAAATAATAGTTTCACAAAACTAAGATTAAAAACTTTTGTCTCACAATTTAAGAAACGTCTTAAATAAAGTTTTGATTTCAAGTAAATTTTTCAAATCAATGTCTTTTTCAATTTCAAAATTCTCTGCTCTTTTTTTATTCTTTAGAAGGGGAAACGACAAATTTCTTCTATTCCATTTCATATTCTCTGTGCAATTTTGTAAACTTGACCAGTTGGGTTGATTTATCTAAGTAAAATCAAATATTCATACCATCAAATAATTTGTTTATAAGACCTTATATTACATTTTAGATTGTAAATTAACAAATAGTCATAGCTATCTCATCACAAAATCAGAATTAGTTTGGTGCTATCACAGGTTTTTATGCCAGACGTTATAACTATTAATCCACTTTGGTTTTTAAAATTAAACCACAAAGACTCATCTTTATACTTTTTTCGGGTTAGAATTCTCAGCTAATCCTAAGATTTTCTATGTAAATTAGACATAGGGACCATGAGAATCTTAATAAAAATCACTATATAGCATTTTATTTAATTATATGGTTTTATTCTTTAACATATATAATTATTAATAAAAGCATTTTACAGCTTTACTGTTAATTATTAATATTTTTATTATATAATATATTAAAATGATATTTTGTTTCAGCCATTTTTATATAAATATTCTAAGTATTTATTTTTTATAATTTTTTGTATATATAAAATTAGTGTTTACTTTTAAAATCATGATATAATTTAATTATTAAAAAAACAAAGATTTAAAAAAAAAGTAATGTTGATAAAAATTTGTGTTTTATTGTATAGTTAAAGCATAAGCACAACACCATTTTATTTTATTCATTATTTTAATATTAAACTATTTAAATTGAATTTATAATTTAGTTTTTGCCATTTTTAATTTAAATTATATTAAATTAAATTTTAAATTATATTTTAACTAAAAAATATTATTTAAGTAAACTTTTAAAACTTTTAATTAAACTGTTGAAGTAACTGTGATTCACAGATGAGGTCTCAGATCTTTGATTACTAACTTTGGTTAATGGATTAGACATTTTAAAGTTTATCTCACAAAACTAATTTTTTAACGAATAGATCCCGATTAAAAACAAAAAAATCTTGAAATTAGAATTCAGATTTTTAATTTTGTAATTTAAGAAGCGCCTTAAACCAAGTTTAGATTTTAATTGTCTAACAATAATCATCTTTATTTCTAAATCCATTTTTTAAATATGGTTGAATTTAAAAAATTGGCTTTTGATTAATTTATAATATTATTTAGATAAAAAATTACAATAATTGATAAATAAAAGTCAAAAATAATTTTAAATTTAAGTTTAAACTTTTTATATTTAAAAAAAAAAAAAATCTTGAGAACAATTTATTTAAATATTGATTAAAAAAATAAAGTTTTAACATAAAGTTTTTAAACTACCAATTTTTTAAGCATAAAAAAAAAATTTAAACAAAAGGTTAAAGTATTAACAAAACATTTAAAAAAAAATTATTTTTATAAATGACATACATATGATTTTTAACAATTGATTTAAATTAAATCTAAATTAAAATATAATGTAGTTACCATTAAGTTATATTGCTAGTTTGAACAATTAAAAAAACTTACGATTAAGTGTTAACTTTATGAAAATATCCAAATTTTTGAGTGCTTTTAGTCTAAACGAATTTAGAATCTTAAATCTCTCTAGTCTCTAGTTTAGAGCTTAAGTTAAATTAGTTACTGTATTCTTATTTTCAAAATAAAGATCTTGCTTAATTGAAAATAATTTTGCTAAATAATTTAATTATTAAATTTTGAACACTACATATAAAATGCACAATTGAAAAAAAATAATATTATGTAAATAAATTAAATTATAAAATATATTTAATTTTTATTGCAAGCTTTAAAATAAAGAATTTTATTTAGAAAATTTTTTTTATCAAAATTACTTAAAATAAATATTTTTATAAATAAAATTTTTATATTAGAATTTTTAATATTTAAAAAAAAAATTAAAATAAAAAAGTTTTGATTTGATATCGCATTTATAATATATATAAAATATTACTTTTTATATTTACTTAATAGTGTATTCAAAAAATATTTTTTAAAAAACAATTGATTTATTTTTCTTAAAAATTAAAAAAATTTAATTGCATTTTTTGGCTTATAATTTAAATATTCAATGTAATTATTATTTGTGATTTTAGCAAAAATACTTTTTGATTTAATTTTTTTTTTTAAATAATAACATGCTTTTGTTAAAAATTAAGGAAATTAATTTTTTTTACTTTACAAAACATAAAACAATTTTTTAATTGGCCTAAAAATATTTAATTAGTTATTAACAATTTTAAAATCAAGTTTTATGTAATTTTATTTTTTGTTTAACTCTTATTTTTTTTTAATAATTTTAAATATTTTTTTATTATAAAATGTTTAGTTAGTAATTTATTAATATTAAAATATAACTTAGTTTATTTGTTTAATTAACAAAAAATGTTATGAGTATTTTTTAATTTAAAAATACATATTTTAATAAAATAAAACATAAAATTTCAAATACTTAAATAAAAAATTTTAATAAAATTTATATAAATTATTTTAATAAAATTTGTTTAAAAAATTATTAAATAATTCTTTAATATTAGTAAATTTATAATTAAAATAAAAATTAATGATTTAATGCTCAAATATATTTTTAAGAATTTGAATTAACTGATAAAAAAGTAAATTATTATTTTTTATATAAAATAATTTTTTTTAGCTCAAATAGCATACTTTCAATTTTTTAATTAAAAATAATTATTTAGTTAATTATAAATATTTTTTTTCTAAATATTTAATGTATTTTTAATAGAAAAAAATTAAAATATTAATACTATAAATTTTAATTTTTAAATATTTGATTATTTAATTATGGATTTTAAAAATAAAAAATTTTACCGTTTTTAAAATGAATAATTATAAATTAAATTAATTTAGGTAAATTTTTTTTAAATTATGTACATGAAACAATTTTTTAAATTTTGCTTTATTTACTTGATATTTACTTTAAAATCTACTTTTAAAACTTTTGTATAATTAATTTTATAAAATGATTTTTTTTTTAAAATTAATATATTTTTAAAATGTTTTTTTAATGACATTAATATTTATCATTCTTAAAAATTTTTTTTTTTTAGTTTTTTAAAACAATTTTGTTTTTTGACATTTCTATAATCTGGTTTGTGTTATACATAGTTAATTTTAAAAATGCTTTTAGCTATTTTTCTTATATATTTATAATTGTTATTTTTTTTGCTATTTTATTTAGTTTAATTTAGTTTTTTAATAGTATTTTATGGAGATTATTTTTGATTTTTTTATGTGTTAATGTTGTATTTTTTTTTTAATTTATTTTTGACAAATTAATTTTTCAATTATTATACATAAAAACTTTTTTTTATTTGTATTTGGTATTTATATTTTAACATTATTTTTTACAATTATTTGACTATTTAAAAAATTTAAAATAAAACAATTTAAAAAAATATATATTTATGTTATTTTTTTTATTTCTAAAATTTTTTGTTTGTAGCATTTAATTTTTGATATTTTTTTAAATAATTTTTTTTTATTTATATTTATTTTATAAAATTAAATCTTATTGTAGGGAATAAAGGATTAGGTTTAAATTATAAATAAAAGACAGTTGAATTGAGGATTTTGAGCAATATACAAATATTTAATATACAAATACAGTTAATGCAATATCTATAACTTAATTATTATATTGTTTTAAAAAGCTCTAAATTTATTGATTATTTAAAATATATTTTTTATTTTAAGTTATGGAAATAATTAAAATTTTATTTTTTATTTTTTTACAAACAAGTTAACCTTTATGGTTATTATAAACTTATGCGAATTATATTTTCAATTTGAAAATTAACGTTGCGATTACAACATAAATAATTATAGTTTTTATTATTCGTTAATTAAGATTTTTTAACAAATTTAGATTAAAAATAATCAAATGTTGTTTTAAATTTACTTTTTGTTGTCTATTACAATCTATTATTTTGTTATATAATAAATCTAATAAATTTTTAAAAAAGAATAAATTATGTAATTAGAATTTAAAAAATTAATTAATCAGAATTTGATAAACATAAATATTTTTACAATGTTAGAATTCAAAAATAATAAAGAGTAAATACAAAAAAAATTAAAGTTAAAATTTTAGTCATTTTTATTTAATAAATGATTTGTTGTTTTTTTTGTTAGACACCTTTAGCTGTCGGCATTCTGGCAGTTGTTTCAAGGTAACTTTATTTTTTTTTAATATAGTGCACTTTGCAACTATTTTTATGAGTCTATGTTAGTGGTTTATTTATCTTAATAAAGTATTCTCTGTTGACTTTTCTTATAGCTAATTTAATTTCTTACTTTTAACTTTAATGTTAGAATTTTTAGGGAAATTTTTAATTAATTAAAAGATTGCAAGAAAATGTTATTTTTTGAATAAAATTTAATTTTGTTTTATGTTAAATTAATATTATTATATATAGTTTCATAGTATATTTTTAAAAAAAAATAAAATATTTTATTAAATTAAAAATTATTATGATTTGATTTGCTTTAATATGGCCAATTATTACTAATAAATTACATTACAATACTTATTATTATAATTAATTTCTATTTTTAAAAACATCAAATATGTTTTTTATTTTTTATTTTATAACACTATTTTTTTGTTATAATTTTTTTTTTTAGATAATAAAGTTATAATTTTAATATTGTTAAACTTAATTTTATAATAAGATATAATTATTTTTTAAAGGATACATATCTATGTTTTTATTTTAGATAATTATTAAAATGTTAAAATATTTAGATTTTTTCAAAATTAAATAATTATAAAACAATTATTAATTTTTTATTAACTAAATTATTTTTTTATTTTTTTTTAATTCAGTATAAAAAGCCTTAATTTATTTTAAATTATAAATTTGATAAGTATTTCTTAGTTAATAAACAATGATATTTTTTAAAATTAATTAAAAAAAATTTGTTATTACAAATATTTTAAAAAATTGTGACATTCTGTTTTTTAGTTTTTAATTATATAATTGTATTATTTTGAGAATGCAATGAATTTTACTTTTAATTCCATAAAATAAGATTAAGATTAAAAACGTTTATAAAGAAGATTGTTTTTGTACAACTAACAGTTTTTGTAATATTCCAATATTTAATTATTTAATTTACCAGATTTTTTTATCAATTTAAAATAAAATTTTATTTTTTAATTTTTTATCTAATTAATATTTAGTCTTAAATCTACTCTTTAAAACATTAATTAATAATAATATTTTTATATGAAGATTTTTTTTTATTTTAAATAAATATTTTTAATGTATATTATAAAAATAAAATTAATAATTGTTTGAGTATGCTGTTTGTACTAAATTCCGATATAATGATTTCGATATTGCACACTCATCTCATAAATACTAGTTAGAAAAAGAATGAGTTGATACTCAATTAATGACCATTCGCTTATTTTGACTTAAAAACTTGGTTATAATTAGTAAGTATAAAATTACACAAATATACTTTATTTAAAAAATTAAGAAAAAAAGTTCATTTTTTGTATATTTGAATTTTGTCTTTATTCTTTAGCTTTTTTATTCTAGTAAAATTGTCATGGTTAAGATTTCACCTGTAAGATTTTTTTAATAATCGGGTTATTCTTTCATTTGAATCAAAAATATGCTAGTTATATATTCTTAATTAATAAACATTTACTTAGTTAACAAATAACGTACCTTGTATCAACAAAACCTATTTATCTACATTCAACTTTTATTGTAAATATCTTTATTTTTTAGCCTAACTATACTAAGCTTCGTACTCTGACCTAAACTACACTACAAATAATATTTGTGTTAACTTTAGTTTAACAACTTCATACTTAACTAAAGAGTTAATTATAAATACGAACTAAGTAAAAATTTTTTTAGAAAAATACTTGTATATCCAAGAAATAAATCAATTTTATAATCCAATGCTTTTTTTGTATTTTCTATATCTTAACAATAATTATTAATTAATTGAAATAATATTTGACATAATGCATTATTAAATTTTAAATTCATATTAGCATTTTTAAAATTATTTTAAATATAAAAATAAACAAAATTTAAAAGTAAATTATATTTTCTAATTTATATATTTAGTTTTATATATTTTTTTTTTATTATATTAACAGTTTTATTTTGTGATATTCTTATGATTAAAAATTAACTAATTTTTTTTTTAAAATTTTACTTAAAATTTATTTTCAAAGTTTTGGCGAATTTTTTTATTAATACAAACTAATCTATATATTCTTAATAATTTATCAAAGCTAAATTTACACACTTTCTAGATTTTGTTTAAGGCAATTTTTTACCAATGTCCGGTTTATTTTAATATTTTTTTGGTTTTTTTAAGTATAAAAATTATAAATTTTTAAATTTGCATACTATTTTTTTTAGAAAAATAAATATTTTAAATTTTAAAAAACTAGGTGCAAACATCTTTTTAAAGTTAAACGTTAAGATATTTTATTATTTCTTTAAAATAGTAAAAAA
This sequence comes from Pyemotes zhonghuajia, assembly GCA_025170145.1. Classification (NCBI taxonomy): domain Eukaryota; kingdom Metazoa; phylum Arthropoda; class Arachnida; order Trombidiformes; family Pyemotidae; genus Pyemotes; species Pyemotes zhonghuajia. Next base: position 12,670,901 of record CM045845.1, read on the forward strand.
AAAATTTAATTTTTAGACAAAACCTTAAAAATACAAATGGACATGTTAGTTAAAAGAAGATCAAAATTTTGGCACAGTCATCTTTTTTGTCTGCAAATTTTTGCCACAAGCTAAGCTTTGTATCTAATAAGAAAACCACTTTTGTTTTTAGTTAAAAATATAACATAGTATTAATCAACATGACGCTTTAGGGTAGATCAATTTACAATTACATCGTTTGTATAATCAGTTTTTTTTTCTTGATTTTGATTACATTTTTCTAATAATCCTTAGCTTAGGCTTTAAATAAGATGAATATTATATATATTTTGAATTTATTGAAGTTTTTATTTAACAAAATTTTTTGATTAAAAAATTAAAAAAAAAAGTTACAATCCTAAATTTTTTTAATACAAATTTTCTTGTAAATATTCCAAAAGTTTTTAATAATTAACTTTAATAATTTTTATCTTACTATTTAATCATAGTGATAAATTTAATGATAAACTTATATTTCACTTAAGATTTGTTTTACATTTAATCTTGTTTTATCATCAAATAATGTTGTTTTGTAAATAAACACGCTAATTAATAAAATATCTTTAATAAGAATATTTTTTTATACCTATTAAGCAATAAATATATTCTTATTTTTTTTTGTCTTTAAATATTTTTATATCAAAATAGGTATCCTTACCATAGAAATAAAAATTTTTTTTTGGAACATTTTTAAAAATTGATTCTTTGAAATTTTATTGTTTAAATATAATTTATTAATTATATAATAAATTCCTATTCTATATCTACAAAAACTCAAATTTTTGCAAAACATAAATATAAAATATTAAATAATTATTTAATAAAAAAGAATATTTTTAATTAATATATTTATAAAACTATTTTTATCAAATTTTTCAAATTTATTATATATTGTTATGTTTCTAATATTTATGTTGAGTTAAAGTTTTGTAAAAGGTGTTCCTGTAGTGCACAAAGCAAAAAAAGTCCTTCAACTAATCAATATCTGATGTGATATGTAACTTTTAACAAATAAAAATTAATTATTAGTTTTAATTTAAAAAATTAATTATTTAAATATCAATATTATATAATTTAACAATCTATAACTAACTTTAATTTTTTAAAAATATTTATTATTACTTAAAAACTTTTTTTTTTAGTTTAAAATTATTTTTTGTATTAGTTAATTACATATTATTAATTGTTAAAGTGGTTGAGATGCCATGGATAAGATTTTGGATTTTAAATCAGTAACGTTGGTTAAAAGATTTCACATTTTTAAGATTGTCACTCGAAATTAACTTAATCATAATCGGAATACAATTAGAAAACAGAATAAACTCGCAAAACTAGAATTCAGAATTTTTATTTTGCAATTTAAGAAATGTCTTAAATGAGGTTTTGAAGTCAAGTGAACTTCTCAAATTAATTTTATTTTTAATTCCAAACTTACATTTTGTTCGGGTTAGAATTCTTAACTAATTTTACTAAGAAAGTTAAAATACTTATCCTAATATTTTCTAAATAAAGTAAACATAAAGCTATCAGTAAGATCTATAATAAAAATTACTATATAGCATTCTATATAATCATATAGCCATATTCTTTAACATTAATATGCTATTAACATATTCTTTTGCAATGACTTTTTTTAATTTTATAAAATTAAGGTAAATGGTTTATTAATAAATAACATTTTTTTATAAAGACATAATAGGATTGGTTATTTGTTTAAAAACTTTTTGACTTTATTTAAACTTTTTTTAGATTTATTTAAACTACATACATAATCCGATCTGTAAAAATCTAATAATTTTTTAAGTTTATTGAAATTTTAATTTTTTTTCTTTGTTACTAAATAATTTTGATATATTTATTTGTATAAATATCACAATTTATGTTGCAAATAATATCAGTTGTTTGGAATGAAATTAACGGATGAAAATTTAACAAAGATTAGTTATGTAGTTATACAAAAGATATAGTTTTTTACTATTAATTTAGTATTAAATACACTTTTATTATTTATATTTTTTGTATAAATCTAAATTTATATTTTATTAAAAAAAAATTATTATTTGTAAATAATTTTTATTATATTTAATAACTTAAAATTTTGAAATTTTTTTTAATAAATTTTTTTAATTGTTAGTTTAAGATAAGTTATTTTTGCTTGTGTACGTATATTGAATAACTGATTTTATTTTTTAGATTTTGTTATAATTTTAGAAAAGTAATAAAAGTAATATTACACTGTAATAAAAAGTTAAAAAAATATTTTTTAATTTTTTTTACATTTGTTTTAAAATTTTATTAAATTTAAAAAAATTTTAAATTTATTTTTAGATAAATATAATAAATAATTATTGTGATGATTATTGCCACCAGCAAACACTTCAGTGTAGACTGATCTAGTTTAGCTGAAAAAATTAATTTAAGGACAGTGAATGACCTTTCTTTATTTGATAAATTATTAAAATACAACAAAATACACAAAAACACGTTATTTCTTTGGTTCTAATTTAAGCTAAAGCTAAATTATTACTAGTCTTATCCTTTGACCTTCATTTTTTCTTTTACTCTTTATTTTTAAGATATCTTATCTAGAACTTATAGATTCTTGTCTTAGTAAATTTTTTCTTTATTTTAAACCATATTATGCTAATCTTTTTCTTCAGTCTTTCTACTAACTGTAAATGTAACTAGCTTTACTTTTACTAGAATCTTCTGTCTCGTCTATATGCAGTTTAGGATAGCCAATAGCTTCACCACTTAATATTATGCAAAGAGTTCTTTTCCATTTGTATCTAAGCTTATTATTGTTTCAGTTATCTGGTCTTATGCTACAGAATCAGACGATCTTATAAGTTCATAGTAGTTTTGGTAACCATTACTGTTTCTTTAGATTACTGAGTTTTTGACAATACAGAGTTTATGAGTGAGAATTAAAGCAAAAGTAGTTTTACAACATTATATAATATATAAAAAAAAAGGAAAAAAATTGAATTTTTAATCTACAATTAATTAGTAAAAAAAAAATAATGTTGAATTTACAAAAAATTTTACCATATAATATTAATTTAGTATTTATTAAAATAAAATTTATACTTGAAATTTTTTTTTTATTTAGTTTTTTTTTAATTTATTTTTATTAATTTTTAAAATAAATTTTTAAAATAAATTTTCTAATTAATTTTATTAAATTATATTATTAATTTTTTTACTATTTATTATTACCTATTACTTTTTTAAATAGATTATTTAAATTTTTTGTATTTTTATAGCTTCATTTATAAATGATATAATATTTTTATAAATTTATTAAAAAAAATTTATATAATAAATATATATATATATATATATTAAGATAAATAAAACGAGGATTGAAGGCCAAAGTCATAATTAGTTATTGATGTTAAGATTAAAAATACAAATAAATTTAAAACAAAGTTAAATATGATTTTATTTTAATTTAACAATAAGTAATTAAATTTTAAGTTGCGTTAATTTTAAATTATGTATAGATATTTTTAAAAAATAAACAAATCAAAAAATCAACTTATGTTTTTACTGATAAGGTTATTGTTAAATGGTAATTATTTGTGAATTTAAATATAGATTAGAAAATATAATAAGAAATTTTTTACAAAATTTAAAATTATTGAATATGTTTTGCTAATGTTGTGACATTACTTATAGATTAAGCTAAATGTACAATAAAATAAATATTTTTTTATTATTTATTTAAATTTCATAATAGTTATAAAAAATTATAATATTATCATTAAATATTTATTTTAATAATTATAATTATTTAAATATTTAAAGTATTATTAAATCAAATCATTTTTAATTTTTATCACTTAAAATTTTAATATTTGTTTTTTATTATCTTTAAATAATTCAAAATTTATATTTTGAAAAATTTTTATAAAAAAAATTTTAAAAAGAATTTTTTATATTATTTTACAAAAATTTACAATTGCTAATATTAAGTTAATATTTTAAATCTAATTTACATTTACAAATAAAAATTTAAAAAATTTTAATTAAGCTTACTTCTTAATAGTATAAATGTGTATTGATGTAAAATTAAAAATTATTTTGTAAAAAAGTTTAATATTAATTGAATTATAGAATTTAATATTTTTTACCTAACTTTAAAAAAATTTGTGATTTTTTCTTATATTTAAATATAATAAATCAAACATTATCATATGTTAATTTTGTTCAAAATATGAATAAAAGATTTTTTTTAAATTTTATTAAAAAATAAAATTTTTATGCTTTTTAATTGTTTTCTAACTGTTTAAATTTGATAAAACCTATATTTTATTAATTTTTATTAAATTTCAAAACTATAAATTAAAAAATAAATAAAAATGTTACTTGATCTTTTTTTTAAAACAATAAAAGCAAAAACTAAATTAATTTTTTTTAGTTTTTTAAGTGTTGTCACACGCAAGTTTTAATAATTATAATTTATATAATAACTTAATTTAATTAAAATTATTGATAGTAGACATATTATGTATATTATTATTTAAATCTAATAAAACAATAGTAAAAATTAAAAAACAGTATTTAAATAATTCAGATTTTATTATTTAATGTAAATCAAATTGTTACTCATTATTTTATCAATAATTAGAACTTAATTATTATTTTTTTATAGTAATATTTTTTTAATTTTAATGAAAATAAGTTATATATTATTTTATTTTTATATTTTTGAATAATTATTTTAATCTAAATTTTCATTAAAAAAATTAAATTTTTTTTTTTTTTTTTAACATATTTTTATTAAATACAGAATAAAATTAAATAAATAAATTTTTTATTTAAACCTAATTTAAAAAGTAAACTAATATTACCTTAATTTTATTTTTGTGTTAAACTTAAAATAATATTTTAAATTTTTATTAAAATTCAAATATTAAATAATTTTCTTTCTAATGTTATTTTGTACTAATGTTATTAATGTTTAATTGTTGTATATCTTTTTTAACTTAGAATAATCTTAAGATTATTTCTTATTTTAAATCAGTTTAAGATTTGCAAAAAAAAAATTAGAAATTTAGATTTCTTTGAAAAAAAAAAATACAAATACTTAGAGATAAAAATTAAGTTATAATATCACTAAAATATAAAAATCTAAAATATAGATAAATAAGTGTGATTTACATTTACAGTTAAGCTAATTACCAAATTTAAAAGAATTATTAAACGACAACGACTATTGGTTTATACTATATCTTAAACCTAAACTTAAATAACATTATTAACATTATCTATTTACTAGAAATTACAATCATAATTATTTTAATATAACCATAGATATCTCCGTCACTTATACTTTATACTTTAAATACTAACTTACTAAAATTTTACAAATTCTACAATGCAAAAGTTGTGACTAATACAATATTTAGCAAAGACGAAAGTTAATAAAGAACAAAACATTACGCAGAAATTGATTTGACTCATTAAATTGAGCTTGAATAAAATATAGACGATATAATATATAATTTTAACAATAAATTTTATTAAAACGTTTTAAATTTAATTTTAATTTTTTTACGCATTAATAAATATAATATTCTAAATTTTTAAAAAATATGAAATAATTTATTCACTTTTCAAATTTATCATAAAATTATTTTATACAATTTTTCGTAATATTTTTGATATTTAGGTTTTATTATAATAGCGATTTAAATAATACATATGTTATTGTTTCATTTATTTAAAATAGGTTTAACTATTATAATTATTGTAATTATTAAACTAAATGTTTGATAAATTTATTTGATGTAATAAACTGTTTAACAGTTGTCTATTTAGCTAATAAACTTTTAATATGATCTTCAAATTTTGATTTTATTGTTTATATTTTTTTATTTTGCGGACCAGGTATTAAATATTGTTGATTTATTTTATAATAAGTTTCTATGTTATTTATGTTAGAACTTTTTAATCGGATATTTACTGATATTAAAACAGAGAAATATATAATAAACTGATTTTTGCTTAAATCAAAACTAATGTCATTAGTTTTTTTAATTTCTGGAAATCTTGTTCTTTAAATATTGCCCTTTCCCATTTTAAATTATTTCTAATTTTATATGTTTAAGTTGTCACATCAGTAAAGTTTAATATAAATTTTTATATTAGAATATGTCTATCAGTAAATAATTTTTCTTTATTTTTTAAAATTTTAAAATGCAGATGGCTTCAAGTTATTTAAACCTAGTTTAATTTATTTTATTTTTATTTAAATTATTTGTTTTTAATTTAATATTAAAATGATCATTTTCAAATTTTTTAAAAATTGGTTTAAAATTATCTAGATAATTTTTTTCAATAAGATTAAAAAAAAATAGTATTCAAGTAATTTAAAAATCGATTTTTTTTTTAAATTAATCATATGTTTAATATTTATTCTATTAAAACATACCGATTAAAATTTGATTCTGAATATACTATAAACAATGTCTTATACAATTTCATCACTATTTGCTAATATCTTTAATATTTTTTGTTTTTGGTGTATAAGTTTTTATTTAATCTACTTTTAGACTTTTTGTAAAAAAAAAATGATTTATAATGTTTTTTAGTGGTAATATTTTATTATGTAATTTAGTTTAATGTTTTTTTATTTGTAATTTGATAAGAAAAGAATTAAAAATATTAGTTATTTTTCATTCACTTTTTTTTAAATTTTGAATTATGCAATTGTTTTTTTTTTTTTGTATATTATCTATTAAATAATATAATAAAAATTAATTAATATTAAAATTCAAACTTAAAAAATGTTTTTTTTTTTTTTTTTTTTTAATTTATAAATTTGTTTTATTAATTTAAAATTTGGTTATAGTTATATACTTATTATAATTAAATTATATTGGTTATACATACGCACACTGACTAGTGTATTTTACAAAAAGTATAAATCAAAGAACAATGAAAAGAAAATTACAAAAGTAAACAATACAAAAGTATTGAGCTAATTTTGGCCTTTGCTCCTCAGAAAAGCAACAACTGACCAGATGCCCTTTTGGTAAACACCAAAAAGGAAGGCTCTAGATGATTTAAGTTTGGTACATTCCAATATTCTCACTTAGACGAAAGGCCAAATAGTGTAAAGTGTCTGTTGAAAGATAGTGTTCCAAGTAGTTGGTAAACAGATCCGCCACGTTATTCTCGCTTTTTGCTTGCTGTGACTAACGGGACACTCCGACTAAGTTTGTTAAGACTGACAAAAACGGACCTGTCGAAACAGAGATGGTGTGTTGCTTCAAAATTAAGAATCGAGTTTGTTTCAATAAAGTGAGTCTTAAGTGAAGTAGTGATCAAGGCCTGATTTTGATTTTTGGTTGTAGCGAGGTGTGTAACTGTTTTATTTCCTAGAGTTCTTAGCTTTCAGTGTTTGGCACTTAGAGATGTCGTGACCCTGTTTCTTGCAGTATCGACAAAAAAGTTTCTTTTTGAAGGAGGAACTGTTGAAACATGATTCTGGAATTTGGTCTTAGCAGGGAGAACAGTTGTGGCAGAATAGTCAGTCATTTTCAGGGACTGTATGATTTGAAAGCATCAAATCAAAGTAATTTTTAGAAAATTGTATTGAACTGGAGCCAATTTCAAAACTCTTTTGACCAGAAAAATTTCTGGAAACTTGTGTCCAAATCCGGTCAGATTGGCAGAGATTTTTTCAAAAATATTGAAAAAATCTGTGGCTGGCAGTTCCGAAGGCCAGGTCAGACCCTCAAGATCTGAGAGTCATTTTATCAAAACGTTTTCTTTAGACACGGTTGTTGTTGCAATTATGTGAGACATCATTGCAGTACTTAAGTCACAGAATTTTAAGGACATGGTGTGCTCTTGAGTCAAAGAACCAAAAATAATGGGTTTGTTGCATGGTTGGTGTTTCTGTGGAATAAACCACGTTGTAAAGTCCCTTAGAAATGAACAGATAGCGAGGTTTGCACGATAGTTGGTAAAGGTAGATAGGATGTTGGTTAAGCTTAGGGTAATAAACCATAATTAGACAAAAAAGAAACACCAAAAAAGAGAATGATACACAGACACTAGAACAATAAAAAATGAATTGAAACGATAATAATCGTATCAAGTGAGTACACGAACAAAGAGGATAACAAAAGTGGATAAGGATGATTAACAGGACTGATGATCAAAAAGCTCTCAAAAGGATGTAAAAATTAAGATGTAAGATTAACAAAATAAATGAAAAATTATTTTTTTAAAAAAAAAACATTATTCTATTTTAAAGTAATATATCTATCAATATCATAATTTTTACAAAACAACAAAAAAGAACGTATTTTTTTGAAAATTGTTTTTATAGATGTTATTAAAATTGATTTTCATTTACGTTAGAAGAAGGCTTTATTTAATTTTTGATGAAAAATCGAATTTATGCAATTTTATAGTTGAAAACACAATAAACACCACAATTTTAAATTTAAAAAAAAATACGATACATCAATCAGCTGACTAATTCTTATCCTAATTAAAATATTTTCTAAATTAAACCTCATGTTGTAACTCTTTTAATTTTGCACTAACTAGTTATTTATGCTAAAAATCTGTTTTTTGAGAATAAGATATTGTTACCTTTAATGCAGATAAAATATTCAAATGTTCCATGCAGATTAGGTAAACTAAACTATATACCTTTATGTGACAAAACAATTTATTCATTTTAAAGTAAATATTCTTTATGTCCAAGATTTAAGAAAAATTCTGTATTTCTAAAATTATGCTTACAGTAATATACATAATTTAACTTTTATTACTCAAAAATTAAAATTGTTATTAAATATATATAATTAATTAAGTAATAACTTTTAATTTGAAGAACAATTGACATTTTTTTAATCTTTTTTTTTTATAAATGTAAGTTAAAAAAAAATTGACAAATGAAAATAAAATGCATCTATAAAATTTTTTTAACAATTAAAAATTATTTGTTTTATTTTTATTTAAACAAATTTAAATTGTAGTGAGTTAGCTTAATTAATTAAGGTACTAACTTCTAGAGAGTTACTTTGATATTAGGAATACTCGACTTACGTTAAATAAGATTAAAAAAACACAGATAACGGGTTTATAACCCTTTTTATTCAAAAATTACACAAAAGTACAACAGGATTTTTCCTAAGTTTAACTCAGACTGTCTCTATTCTCTGTTTCTTTTTCCTTTTTATTCAATTTGGTCAAATTACGATTCATACCCCTTTACTAGACAAGATATACCTTTTGAGTCTTTGAATCTTTATACTTTACTATCATTTTACTTTTATTTTTTAACTTTGATCTGCTTAATCTTTGGCCGATTTTAACATAATCGTTACAGTGGCTATTTTTGCTCCTATTTGAATATTCCATCTCGCATGTTTACATAGTTCGACCATTGCCTAACAATTATTATACTTTAGTATCATACATGAGTTCTCTTCCCTGTATACTTAAAGTTCACTGTTATACCAGCTATTTGGTCACTATTACGAGACGTACGAACTATTCATTCTTAGTAGTTTTTCAAGCTTCTAGTCCTTCACCTTTTAGATTAGCTTTTATTTATGATTAAAATTAAAAAGGAAAATAATAGTTTTCCTACAAAATTTAATAAAAAAATTAAATAAGAATACCTATTTTACCCGTTTTTTTAAACCAAAAAAAATAACAATTTTGTTAAAATATATGCTAAATATCTTAAAAACGTATGTTTAATAAAAACATCAAAACATTTTTTATATAAAATGATTAAAAAAATCTTTTATAAAATTTTTAAAAGTAATAGAACTTTATTTAACAATTTGACTTTATTACAAAAGTTTCACTTTAAAAACTTAATAAAAATGTTTATTTTTTAAAATGTTTTTGTCTTTATTAATTTAAAATTAAAAATCTTTAAATAAATTTTTTTTTTTAAAAATTTCTTTAACAAAAAATCACATATAATTATTAAAAATTTTAATTATAACATAATTATAAACAATTAATTAGATTAAAAATCACTAAATTTTTTTAATATTTAATAGACAATAAAAAAATAATTTACATAATTACTTATTTTTTAATTTTTAAATTTATTTAAAAAAAAAAAAATTACAAATATAAAATTATTAATCAAAACTATACAAAATTACAAAATTTTATATAAAATAGAGTATTTTTTAAAGTTTAAATAAAAAATATTAACACAATACTTAATCGAAAATATATTTTTAAAAAAAGATATTTTTAACTAAAAATTAAATATTATAATTTTATAGAAAATATTTTTTATTTTTTGTTTATTATTTTTTTTTATTTAAAAATTATTATTTTTAAATAATTTTATCAAGTTGCACGCTTTTAAAATTATAAAGATTAAATAAACATTATATATTTGTAAAATATTTTTCAAATTGCTAAATTTGACTAAAATAAAAAAAAAAAGGTTCTTATAAAACTGTTATCAAATATTAAAATATTTTAAAGCAAAAATAAAATCAAACCAATAATAGTTATTTTTTTTAATCGAATTTTTTGATACCAATCAGTATTTAGTTTTTAAACAAAAGTTTTATTGAAATCATAATATAATAGAAAGTAAATTATTTTTCAATCAATAAAATTTGTGCCTAATTAAATGTCATAAGATGTATTTAAATATATTTTAAATTAAAAACTTTAAATTTAGTTATATATTTTTATTCAAAAATGTTAAAATGATAAAAGAATAAAAAAAATAAAATTACAATTATTATCACTATATTATTAATAATGTAATGTGGCAATTGATTGTAAATACTTAAATAATTTTGTATAGAATAATTTACTTAAAAACAACTTAAATTTTATTAATACAAAAAACAAATAAAAACTTATTAACAAATTGTGATTGCATTATTTACAAAAAAATATTTAATAAATACATATAATATTAAAGTAAATTATTAATTTTACTAAATTATTTTAAAAGATAAAAAAATAAGCGGTTAAATAGTAATTTTTGTTTTGATTTAGTTGTAGCGGTAATCTATTAAAAGTTTGATAATCATTTTACTAGTTTTAAGACGATTGTTGAGATTTGTTTCAAATTTTGGCAGATGGAAATGAAATAGGCGGGTATTACGTATTTGGTTCTAGTAATCACGTAAAAGAAATACAGCTAACACATTGAGCTTATTTAAAGCACAGAGGCTAATTGCTGTTGCTTTTCTTACATTTTCCTACTGTTCTTTTCATTGAAATAAAAATCAATGTCTAAACAAATGTCTCATATATTATTCTGATTAAATTGTACGATTTGACCGAATTTGTAGGTGTGGCTGAATAGTGCACAATATATTGTAAGTAAAATAGTGTAAGATTGGCTAACAAAAAAATATTTTTGTTGTAACTTTTCTAGTTTTTAGTAACGATCAGAATATATAAGTAATTTTTTTTTTTATCATTTTATTTTTTTCGTTTTATCTTTATTTTTATTTTATTTTTTGATTTAATAAATTATTTTTTATATTTAATAAATTCAAAAGTTAAATTTTTTAAATTTATTGTTATTAAAAATTTAAATTAAATATATTTTTTTTAAATATTAATTTTATTATTCAAATATACAACTGAATATTTTTTATTACTACAAATTTTACACAAACGCTTTGTAATTGCACTTTTTAAATTTTATAAGTTAAAATGTTTATTTAGTTATTTATTGATATAAACTCATTTTTTAATTCAGTTTTACTTAATGCAATAATAATTTAGATAATTTAAATATTATACTTTAATAATAATTAACTTTTATTAGATTAAATTTTTTTAATAATTATTTTTGATTTAATTATGTTTTAAAAAAAGTTTTTATTCATATTTTTGTTTAAAAATTATTAATCATGTCATTTGAAAAATTATAAAATTAAAATAGTCAAATCAAAATTAATTTGATAGTAATTTTTTATTAATGCTATAACAATAAAAAAAACGAGATGAATTTAAAATATTATGTTTTTTTACCTATTTAAAATTAAATTTTTTGTTGAAGTGTCTTACCAATTCTTAGATTATTTCTTTCGGCATATCCTACAATTTCCGGAGCGTTTTGACTATTACCAATACTTAAATCCTCCATACAACTAAAAATAATCTAAATCTACTATTCTACAAATAAAAAACATTTTTAATTTACTTTAAATGTGGTTCTAGCTAAAATATAATTAAGTAAATTCTAATGAGGGATTAAGAAAATTATTGAAAACAGAATAATATTAAGATTTGCACTTTCATTAAGTAACACTTAACAAGTGACGGTGCTTTGTTACAAATCAAAACAATTGAGAGTCTTATCACACTTATTCTAGTAAATCTAAGTTAACTCTTTTTAACTCTCTCTTTAATTAGAATATATTCTTTTCTTTTGTTTTAATCTATTAAAAAACAATATAAGAGAAAATATTAGTTTGCTATAATGTATTTGTAAAATTACTTTTAGCAAAAGTCAAACTTCAAACTGTCTTCGTACTAAAAATTTATATCTGCTTTAACATTTGGACTATAAAGAATTTTACACTGTCTAAGTTCATCTAAGCAAATATACTTTCAACATTTTTTAAAAACTATTAACTAAAAATAAAAATAATTTTATTTTAATTAATTTAAATATAATATAATATACTTATTAAATTTATTTTTAAAATGTCAATCTTTTGTTGGTAAATAAAACAAAATTTAAAATATGAATTGGATATGAAATCGTTTATTATAAACTTAAAATAATTATATTAAATAATTTCTATATTATTGAAAATTGTTTTGACTAGTTTTCTTTTTTTTTTTAAGTGATGGACGTGATTTTACTTTGATGATCATGTTTGCACAAATTTTGATTGATTGCATCTTGGTTTTATTATTTGACTTAAACTTGCCAAATAATTTTCTATTAATGTAGCTTCAATTTTTCTTTGGAAAAACTGACAACTGTCTAAAAAAAAAACAATAGTTTTTAATCATGTATGACATCTTGCAATCAAAAATTTTTTATATAATATTAAATATATAGATAAATAGAATAAATTTGCATTTATGTTATTAATTTATTTAATTAAAAAAATTATATTCATTCAATTAAATTAATTACTACTAATTGATAAAAATAAAATTTTAATTAATTTAGGATAGAAATTAAAAAAATAAAGAATAAAATACAATTTTTAAAATTTAATTAATAATTAAAACATGTAACTATTTACTATTTTAAATAAATTTAAAATGATGATTTTAAAAAATTTTATATTAACAATTTTTATATTAAAAAAAAATAAGTTTTAATATATATTAAATTATTTATATTAAATTTTTTAAAAGTATATTAAAATTATTGCAAGTTAGCATATACAAATTTAAAAAAAAAGCAATTATTTTTTTATTAAAAAAAAATTTATATTATTTTAATTAACTATGTAGTAGAATTTATTTATTCGGACGAACTGCGTACGTAAAACTTCCGTCTAGGTGATATTAAGAGTTAACATAGGGTGGTGTAAGAGAAATACTGCAGACTTCACTTAGTATAGCATCTTTTCTTTGTAAACTCGTCTAGAGGTGGAAATACTCGTTATTATGCTCAGAGAGATAGAGGCGATATTCCTGTAGATCTGTGCATGTTATGACCCAGTGGTTGCAAATCTATTGTCTTTACAATAGTATTCGTAAACCTGTTAGCACTTGAGGATTAGATCGATAGAGGTTAACTATCGGTAGACATCTATTTCTGGGATAATAAGTGTAGCTCTGTCTACTCGGGATGGAGGACTATATATATTGCGAAAAGACTATTAGGAAAGTCAGTGTATGTTCGGCTTGACGAGAGACAAGTCCTTTGTAATACTATACTAAGTTATATTTGTTTAATTTTATTAAGTAATAAAAATAGGGTTAAAAACCCTTATTCTTGTCTTCCCATTTATTTCGGATAAGTATTAAATATAAAACCTGTCCACCAAAACTACATCAACTATGATTATTTAATTTAATATTTTTAAAAAAAAAAAAATTGTTCTAAATTGAATTTAAGTGAAAGAAAAGTTATTTATAATTGTTAGATATAGTGTAAGAAAGATCTTAATACTTTTATCAGAATGTAATTTTGGTAGTTAATCGATAACATTTCTAATTGATGCTTTTGTTATTCTATATCTCAGTCATATTTATTTTTAATGTTATGACAAGTAGAATATATAACTTGCATAAGTTTGTGATTATTTTACAAATTATGCCTATTTGAATGTTGATAATAAAAATTAAATACAACTAATTTTTAAGTTTAAGATTTTAACAATTCAGGTATATTCTTCTTAATTCTTTTAAACTATCAAAGTACTCTATTAAAGTTTAACCATTGCTGTTTAATTCGAATTATTTATTGATCAATAAAGTAAAATTTCATTTGAGTTTATTATTAAAGATGTTTATTTATTTTACACGTGTTAAATATAAATAACTAATTCATATATTTATATTTTTTTTTAACTATAGCAGGATAATATTGATAATACAATTTAAATAATTTTAATATTTTTTTATTAATTAAACTGCATTAATATTATTAATAAAATTATATTTTATGCCGTTATAGTCTAATTTATTAAAATTGTGAATTTTAAATAAAATTATCGATTCAAAAATTGATTGTTTTCTATTTAAATTTGACTTAGCTGAGTACATAAGATGATATTAATTAATAGATTTACATATTTTGATAAGGAAAATATAGTAATAAAAAAAACAAAGTAAACTATAAAAAAAATGTTAAAATTAAATACATTTAATGCCTCTAAAATTTAATTCAAAATAATTTATTCTTTGTAAATTTCTGTTCTTAAATACATAGAAAAATAAAAAGATAAATATTTTAAATGAATAAACAAAATTTTTTTTATTATTTATATATTTATTCAACAATATTTTTATTTTTTTTTTATAAACATTTAAAATTAAAAATAATTTTTTTATTTTTAATTAGATTAAAAATTTTTTTTTTTAATAAAATTGATAATAGTTTAATAAAAAAATTTTTTTAAACTAAAATTTTTTTTTATCATTATTTTAGTTTTTATAAAAATATTTTGATCTTAATATTTTACTAAAAATATTGTTAAAAAAATTTTTCCTTTTTAAAATTATTTTTAAATTTTAAATTTATAACGTCATTTAAATATATAATGTAAGCTTAAAGCTTATTTCAATCATAAGCATATTTTTATCATTTTTAATCCATTGAGAATAAATTCAGTTTAAAATAAAAAAAATATATTTTAAATTTTTAATCGTATGTAATATTTGCAAACATTAGTTTACATTTAAATAAAATTAATAATTATAAAAATTGTATTTAAAAAAAATTATACTCATAGTTTTGTTTTAGATTTTAGATATTTTAAATTAATAAATTGTATACATTCAAATTTTAATTTAATGATAATTAAATTTATAAAAATACAATAATATGTTTTTATAAGACACTTTAATAAAATATTTTAATATTTTTATGCATAAAAATTATTTTAAACTTATTTTAATTAAAATTAAAAAAATTTTGATCACTTTAGTTTTATTATAAATTGATATTTTGTTTTTTATTATTTAATATATTTATTTATAATTTAATTTTTTTTATTGTTGTCTAAATATGTTTGATTAATGATATATATTTTGAAATAAAAGCATTTTAGCATTTGATTCAAAATTTGTACTTTATAGTTTATTCAATTAACACTTTTTCAAAATAGTTTTTTTATTACTATAAAAATAAATAATTAAAATGTTTACACATTATAACAAAAGTGTATCGATTCACACATAAGTCTGCTTAGTCACAAAAACAAATTTATGCTTTAAGTTTAATTATTTTTATTTGTTTTTTTTTTTTCAATTACCATTTTTTACACATACTTTTTTTAAACTTCTATTTTACATTGTTAATATTTCTTCTTTTTTTTTCTTAAACCATAAAATAAGTGAATTCAAAAATAAACAATTGAATCATTTCTTTGACGTTTTTGCTTGGTAAATTAAACATTTATTTAAAAATTTTTTTATATAATTTTTTTTTTGTAATTGTTTTAATTATTTTTAATAATCTAAAAAATATAAAAATTATTCTAAAAGAAAATTTTTGTGACTGATGTGTAAACTAATAAAAACAATTGATAATATAATTTTATAAAATTAAAAAATAAATTTGTTTATAATCAATTGAAAATTAATTAAAAACCTAATAAACAATAAAATAAAAACTTTATGTTTAATGTCTTTGTGTTAGTGTCATCTGTAAATGTCTGAAAAACTATTACTTATTTGTAAAATTTTTTTAGATGCGATAGATTGTATCAAAAGCTATAAAAGTAAATAAAAAAGTAAAAATTAGATTTGAAAGCGTTTTTGCAATAAATATCTTATTTATAAAGACAATATTAAACTTGTCAATATTATATTAAATTATACTTATTCAAATTAAAAATTTACTTAGTCATTAAATTTAATTTATTATTTTTAAATTAATAATAAATTAAAAATAATTTTTAATTACATTTTTTTAAACAATTATTTTTTATTATGTTACTTTTTTTTTTTAAATTAATTGAAATATATTAATAAAAATTTTTACAAGTATTTTTGTAAAATTTGTTTTAAATTTTTATACTAATGGTCATAAAAATCAAGTACTATTTAAAACTTGCATATTTTTTATAAACATCAGAGATTGTTAAAGTAATTCAAAACAGACAAAATTTTTGCTTGAAAGTAAATAAAATTAGTTTACAAATACACGATTAGTTCAGGTGCTCTACAAATAAATCAATTTTTTTTTTTGCTAAGCGTTCATTTCTATTTTTATATTTTGTATATTTTTGTTATAAATTTTTTACTTTTTATACTCAATTTAAAAATGCATATGTTTTTATAAAATTTTATATTTGTATCTATTTTTATCAATATTTAAATTTGTCACTTTTTTATCAGTAGTTTTTTAAAATTTAAAAGCGTATTTGCTGAATTTTATATATATTTTTTTTTATTATTTTTGAATTGAAAAACATGTTTGTTTATTAAAAATAAAAGCATTTTTAAAAAAATAAATATATTTTAATAGTTTTTTATTGGCTTGTTTGCTTTTAAATTGTAAAATTAAAATCAATAATAAAAAAAAATAAAATATTTAGTATACTATTTCTTCAGTTAAGTATTGGATTAATATATAATTTTAATCCAATTATATTAAAGATTAAAATAGTGGTCAAGATTTTCTTTCAAATAAGATTTTAACTTGGTTTTATTTACAGATTTTGTAAATGCTCTTGTGATTTTAATGATTTGTTGAGTGTATTAAAAGTAAAAATTAAACTGAATTCAATTTAATAATTGTTTATTCAACTGTTTTTACATTCATAAATATTTTCTAATTTAATTTAATTGTTTATAATTATATAAAAAATTTAAAGTTATTTGATTACTAAATATTCTTTTTTAATTACTTCTAACTTTTAAAATAATTTATATTTTATTTAAAATTAAAAAAAATATTATATTTATTTTTTAGTTTTTATAATTTTTTTTTAAGTAAAGTATACATTTAATTATTTATTATTAAAAAAATAATGATAAATATAAACAATCAAAACAAAAAAAAAATATATTTGTTTTACTTTATTAATTACTAATAGGTTAAAGCAAGAAAAATTTGTTTTAAAAGGGTAAAAATATAGTATTTTTCGTTTGAAATTTTACAAATTTTTATTTAATCCGTTCAATTACTTGCTTGTACATATTTAGATATCTTTTTTTAAAATTTTGAGACCACACAGATTATCTCTTAATTATGGTCTTGTTAATAATTTCTTAACAAAAAACTTATAAATGATAAAAAAAAAGTTATTAGTTTCTATCTTTTCTATAAGTCTTTTAAACTATTGTTAAGATAATATGCGGTTTGCTCAAATTAATAATTTAAAAACTAAAAACTTAACTTCATTCTTTACCTTATTTTTAATTGTTTTAAATAAAATTCATTACAATATATATTTTAAAACTTTTTTATTATAAATTTACTTTAAGCAAAATTTAATTTTTTTTTTTAGTTATTTAAGTTTACAATTTATTCAAAAATATATATTTTAGATATAGTTTGTTTATTTAAAAAAACTAATTATATTGTTGAATTTATTTATTAGTATTTTATATTAAAATTTTAGGTTAAGTTAAATAATATTTTTTATTCATTAAATATTGAATTAAATTTAAAAGAAAATGACATAATATAAAATTAAGTAACATATTTTGTAACTATCTCTTGTTACTTAAATATTCTAGAATACATTATTTTACTAGAAGAACATTTATTAAGGCAAAGGGTTGAGAAAAGTTTTCCAATGTATTGATAATATTAATAATAAAAATATATATTAAATTTATAAAATTTTAAAATAAACAAATTTAAAAAAAATATTATATATAATAATTAACTTGTTTGTCTTAAAAAAAAAACACCTTAAATTGTAACATTTTTTTTAATGATTTAAGCCTTACTTTTGAAATTGTTCTTTTTGTTTAATAAATCATCGTTTTTAATTCTTTTTAATATTTTTAATTTACATAATTTATTTTAATAAATAATTATTTTTGTTATGTTTGTTCTTACTTTGTTATGTTAATTTTTTTTAATTTGTTATTTTATTTACAAAATTTCCAGAACCTTAAATCGTGTTTTTTAAATAAATCATAACTTTAATTTTAATAAGTTTTATTTTTTTTTTTTTTCAAAATTTATTTTTATAGATTTTTTTAATTTTTTTTTTTATTTTATTTGATTATTTGTTTATGACAAGTTTACTACAAATTAACGAAAAAAAAAATTGTGTCAAAAACAAGTTAAAAATTTATTTTTTTAGTTTTTTATTAAAAATGCATAATTTTATATATAAATAAAAAAATTTGTCATTTTATGATAAAAATTTAGAAATAACAAATTGTCATTATTTATTAAATTAATCAAATAATTTATTTAATTATTTTAAATATCTTAAATTATTTTGTTTTTAAAAATTTAAGTTTAAAATCCAAATTTATAAATTTTAATTTTGAAATTTTTTTTAATATTTTTATAATAATACAGTATATTTAATTACATGTATTTTACCAAAATAAATAATTAAATTTAATAAAAAACAAATAAAAAGTTTAAAATTTGTTTTATTGAAAAGTATAATATAGATTCTAGCTTTATTTCATATTTTTATATTTTTATTCAAAACAAAAAATTTTGTAAAATTCTAATTGTCTTATATATTTTATATTTTATTACTAAATATTTATTTTTTAATATTATTTCATAAATGAATCTAACTATGTATATATCATTTAATAATCATTTAATAATATTAAATGTTAGAGATAATATTTTACATTATTTATTAGAAACCTCAAACTCTAATTCTAATTTGTATTATTATTTAAAAATTTTTTAGTATCAATTCTATTTTTATCTAAAAATATTTAGCAAAAATTTAACCAATGTAATTTACGCTTTAAAATAAATTTTTATTCTAAAATAATAATATATGTAAATATTTACAATAGTTATTTAATAAATAATTTATCATATAAGATATCTATAAAATTTTATTATTAAATTAAGTAAATTTTTAAATATTTTCTTATATATTAAAGAATATATTTTTTATTTAATTTGATTACAAATTATTTTAACTAATATTATTTATTCATTATTCATTAAAATGATTAAAAATTTTAAAAAATTAAAAGAAAAATAAAAAAATGTTTATTATAGGAATGTCGTTCGTAAATTTAAACTTATAGTTTATAAATATAAATATAATTTAAATATTAAATATAACTAAATTAATGTTTTAATTAAAACAAAAAACAAAATATCAAATTATATTTTTTTTAATTATTTAAAATTAAATATAAGAATTAATTTTTGCTGTATACTTTTACTTAATAATTAAAAACAATCAAAATATTATTTTAAGATGCAGGTTCATTGTTTGAATAGAGATTTGATTATTTTTTTTAACAAAAACTATTTTTTAATATTAATAACATTGCGCAAGAAATACTATGATGATGAACATTTTCTTAAAATTATAGTTTTATAACAATAAATTGCTATATTTTCAAATTATGTTTTTTATAATAAAAATGAATTAAAATCTTTTTTTTTTAAATTAATTTTTTCTAAATAATTAAAATTTATATTTTTTTTTTTAGTTTCTAATTAATTTTAATATTTTCAATTAAAATCGCTTATTAAAAAAAAAAAAAAAAAAAATTTATAAAAAAAATTATTAAAAAAAATAAAAAAAAAAAATAAAAAGTTATAGATGTAAAAATTAAAATTTAGTTTTATTAAATAATTCTTATAATAAATTAAAAAAATAATAGAACATAAATTTTATTTTATAAATAATTAAAAATTTAGTTAATTTAATTTAAATTCTAACTATGTTAAAATTATTTTTGGGTTTACTTTAATTAGTTGTGACCAAGAATAACTTTTTCAAAATAATCTTATTTTAAACTAAACTTTGAGTTTATTTAATGATTTAAATAAATTTAACAATTAAATTTTACAATCACTTACTTTTATTTTAAAATAACAAGAATTGACTTATTTTTAAATTATTTAATTTAATGATATATATACTTTTCTTATATACTTAAAGTAATACAAAATATTTACAATTTTTTTCTATAGGTTAGTTATTTTATTAAATTAATTAGATATTTTTGATGTTTAACGAATTCTAAATTTTCAATAAAATAATTAATTAATATTATTTTTTTATTCAAAATAAATATAGTTTTAATTTATATATTTAATTAACTATATAAATAAAAATAAAAAAAATTATTTAAATAAATAAATATTTGTAAAAACGTTTATATAAAATAATTTTTAAATATATTTTTTGATTTAAACAATAGTATTTAATTATATTTTTATACATTTAAAGTATATTTTATTAATAAAAATTAAAAAATGTTGTGATGTGCTGGAGGATGCAGTTTTTTTTAGATGGATTCATTGGTCAATCCGTGTATTATTCAAGCACAGACACTAATGTAGTCAACTAATTTTTACTGATAGAAAATATATTGGGTACTCAAGGATGACAGCCCGCTTACTTTCACTACACAGTATATCCGGAATTGTTTTGAAAGAATTAAAATCAAGTACTCAATTCTTTTTCTTGTGTGTCTAAAATTTCGTTCTGATCTTCTATTTATACTTGAGTAAAATCATCATAGCTGAGACATCTTCTTCAGATTTTGTATTCTTCATGAACCAGAATAACTACACAGTGTCTCTGTTATTCTTACAAAAACATAAAACTGACTTATCCAGAAAGAATATAGAGTATACCCTTTGCACTCTGCAAAACAGATCAACCGAAAAATAAAACTGGTCTAGTTGTTTACCATACAATAAAGACTAAATCTAAAGTATATGTGAAAACAAACACAAATCAGAATAAAATGTAAGCTGTTCTTAAAATAAATAAGATCTGACTTTAAGACCATAATTTTTTTTAGGTCCTTTAATAAAGTCAATACATACTTTGTTTTATAACACAACATTCTTTTAGTATCTTTTATCATCCTAAGACTATTTTTGTTTTCCATACTTTCACAAAAAATATATTTTTAATAAGTAATATTTTTAGATAAATTATTAAAAACTAAGAAAGTTTTTTGAAGCTAAAAAGTTTAAAAATTATAATTAAAAATGTATATATATATAAATAAGTTTTATTAAATGTGAAATATTATAAAAATAAAAAATTATAAATAAATAAATCAAGTTCATTAATTTTTGTTTTAATTTTTAAACTTTTTCAACCAGTAAAAAAAAAAATTTTAGTTAAATTTAATATATTTTTGAAATTAAGCTTAAGAAAGATTTTATTTGTTAAATATAAATAGCAATTAAAAATAAAATTAATAAATATTTAAATTTTTTATTTAAAACAAATTAAATTAAAAAACATATTGGATAAATACATATAGAATATATTTTGTTAAATCGAATCAATAGTCGAATTTGACATGTTGGTCACGTTTGCCTGAAAAACTTGCTTGACTAGCATGACAAAATTTTTATACAAAAAAAAACAGCTAAAGCAATATACCTGTTTTTTAAAACTCTTGATTTAGATTAAAAATAAATCAATTGAAGATGCACAAATAGTCAACTAAAAAATTGATCTGATTTTTAATTTTTTTCATCTAAAAATTAAATAATAAAAGGGCTAATATTATATAATATAAAAAAACATGTTGTAAATAAAATGACAAAAATTTTGAATAAAAACAAGATAAAGAACAAGATAAAAACAAGTTGAAAACAAGATGGAAACAAAATAAAAAGACAAACTAAAAGACAAGATAAAAAACAAGATAAAAACAAGTTGAAAACAAGATAGAAAATTAGTTGTTAAAACATAAAATAAAAAGTTAAAAAATAGTTGGAACTGTTAAAACTTTTCATTTAAAATTAGATTGGAATGTCTGAAAGTAACATTTTAATATGTTGAAAAAATTGTCTTAAAATACTTGCCTAAAGATGGCGATGATAAAAAATGAAGGGATGAAAAAAATACCGGTTAAAATCCGTACAAGGTAAATATGTATTGTCTAGACAAAAAACCACCGCTACCGTGTCAAGTAAATGAATGTCAAACTGGTCTAGCTTGGTTGACAGTCACTAGGGAACAGCTTACATTAGTTAGTGCTTTACTAGCCAATAAATGGCTTGTCTAAATGCTCATCTTTATGCCACATCAAGTTTGTGAAAGTATGCAAATGGTGTGTATTGTGCTTTATAAAAAAAAATGCACAAAAAGACTAAAAGAAACTTTGACTTTTGCTCTTTTAACTAATAAAACTCATTGTATTTTCTTGTTTTAGATTTACATTTTTGTAGATTTATTTTGCTGTTAATTTTATTTAAATAATTTAAATAATTAAACAATTTTGGTATATTTAAAATTTATCCATATTTTAAAAGTTTAACTAGGAATGATACAAATTTTAATAGTCTAAATCTTAAAACAACTCTTTTTTAAGTTTTTTGTCAGTCAATTAATTTATGCATTTATCTATATTATATTTAAATTTTACTTATTTTCTTTTTTTATATTTTGTTAATATATTTTAAGTTACTCATAATTAAAATTTATGGTTTGTTAAATTAGAATTATTCATTAATGATTGAATCTAAATGTTTAATTTCAAATAAAACTTTTTGTTTACTAGTTGCTCAATTAACAGTCTAAATATCTTACAAACAAAATTTACAGTTTAATGTAAAATGATTGTTTAGTAAATTTAAAAATAAAAATTTAAATAGATACATTGGAAATTTGACATTTAAATCAAAATAAATCAGAAATGGCAATAATTTTAATAGTAAGATAACACATTAATATAAATTAAGTTTAATGATTGTATATGTTTTTTTGGAATAGAAATCGTTTTCAATCGCTTTCAAAGCTTTTGATGCATTGAAAAAATCAAATAATAAAAATAAATAAATAAAACTTCAAAAGTCCATTGATTTAAATGATTTATTTCTTATATAAAAATAGTATTTTGACTATTTAATTTTACGGATTTTTATAGTTAGAAATAAAAAAAAAACAAAATAATGTACCATTTTTTGTTTAGATGTTAAATTTTATTAAGAAGGTGTATTTTTATACATATGTAAAGTATTTAAATAGGTGTTTAACTCATTTTTTAAAAAAAAAAAACGATCAAATATAGTGTTTATGTAAAAACGTATTTGCTCTATTGACATAATAAACTTTTTATAAAAAAAAAATTGCGACAATCATTTTAAAAAAATATTGTTGGATTATTTTAACAAATTTGTTTAATTTTTTCAAAAAATAATATATTTAATTGTTCTAGTTTAGGTCAAATTTTTGTAAAAATTTTATTTATTTTATAAAATAATTATTAATTTTTTTGTCTTTGTCTTAATTATTATAAATAAATTACAACAAAATAATTTAAGATTATAAAAAATATTTAAAAAAAATGTTGATGTTTTACAAAAATAGCAAAAACTTTTTATATTAATATTTATTTAAATTATATTTATATATAACATTTATAAATAATACATTATATTTAAAAAAAAATAAGTATAATTAATTTAGTAAATTAAAAAATTAAAAATTAACGCATTTAAGGTTAATTTAAAATTTAGAAATATTTATTAGATTTATTAAAATAAGTAAAATTTTTTAAAATATTAAGTGAAAAATAATTTTTTTAAACAAATTTAAAAAAAAATGAATAAAAAATATATTAAATAATGTAAAGTTTAAACAATTTACACATCGTTGATTATTATTATACGTTCAATTATTCAAATTTGTGACCAGTCTAAAAAAAAATATTAAAAAAAAGAAAGAAAAAAGATAAAAATAAGACAAAAAAAAATAAACTAAAATCTTTATTATAACTATTGAAAAAGAAAAACTGAAAATGAATTCATTAAAACTAAATAATAGTTTACTATTTTTTGCTGACTTTAGATTAAAATTACTTTTTTGACTATTTTATTACATTAGGCTTAATTTTTAAATTTTACATTTCGAATTTGAATGCTAGTTTAAATTTCAATTTTTTTCTTTCTTCGCAAAAAACAATTTTTTTCATTGTTAACAGAGCATATTAAATTATTTGACTAGTTTTTTTATTATATTTAACAAGTATAAATTTTATTAATTATGAAATCGTATATGTTTTTCAATTACATCAATTTATAATAGTTATTATATTTTTAATTAAAAAATATTTTGTTAAATTATTTTTATTAGTTTAATTGTTAATGTTTTGATCCTAATTATTTAAAAACTTCTTTTAATTACTAGATAAATGCTTAAAATTAGCACAATTATTTTTTTTACAACTTTTATTTTTTAAATTTTATTCTAACACTTTTAAATTTTTTTTTTGGCAAACAAATTAAGCTTACTTTCAATTAATGTTGGTTATGAATAAAATATTTTCTTAATTAGCTTAAACTTTGTAAATTTATTTGCTTTTTTTAGCAATTGTATATTGTAGAACTACATTAGAATATTTAGAAATTTAAATTTAATACATAAATTTAAAATTTGGCATAAAATCAAATATGAATTAAATTAAAATAAAAAATAATATATAACTTTTTTTAGATTTAAAATAAATTTAAAATGTATATTGTCTAATATATTGTTATTTAACTTTTGTATTATTTTTTAATTTTAATTTATAAATAATAATCATAAAAAATCTGAATCTAGAAGATAAGGGATTTATAATTTTTTTCTTTATTATAATTTAAGTGAAATATAAAATTAAAAATACATTTTTTTTTTAATAAAAATCAAAACTATTAATATTTTTGATTTTTTTATTAATTCTTATTTTAATACTTCAACTGCCATTGTTTTATTATCACTTTATTTCTCGCTTTTTTACAATTTTTTTAGCTAATCATAACTGAACTCTTTTTTTGATCTTTTCTCTATTTTTTTTTTTTTAGTTACTTAAACCTAAGCTCAAGACTCAAATAATATCACTGTAGTCATTTTAAATATATTTGAAAAAAAATAATTTTATTAAAAATTTTTATGTAATCATAAATTAAAAAAAAAAATCAATTTTGGTTATATAATTTTTTTTTTTTTTTATTGTTAAAGTATATGGTTATAAAGCCAAATAGATAATTATTTAGCGTTCCTTTTATGGTCGGTATATAAGAATCTATGTCTCATTTACTTAGTAAGTCCTAAGAAAAGTTTTATAAGTGAGTAGTGAAATTAGCTGAGAATTCTAATTCGAACAAGGTGTAAAGGATAGTCTTGTAGGTAGATGCGTAAAGACTGAGTTGTATCTTCAACTGTAAAGTCTGGCATGTAAACTTGTACTAACATTAGACTGTTAATCCTGACTTTGACTTTGACGATAGATAGCTATGACTACTAGTTATATCACTATCTGAAGATGTAAACTAAAGGTCATATAACCAAATTACTTTTATATATGAATATTTGATTTTGTCCAGACTTAGTATCCTAACTGAAATAAGCTTACACATTTGTATACGGATTATATAAAAGTACAAGAAAACTTAGACCTTTACCCTTCTAATTTATAATAGAAGAGTAAAGAAGTCTGGAATTGATATTGAGATTGAATTGAGGGCTTCACTTGAGCTAAATACCTCATTTAAGAAGCAATTCAAAACAGTTTTCAAAGAAATTAAAAATTAAAAATTTGATTAATTGTAGTGTGTAAATTTGTGGTTAATTCTATCAACAATTTCTGCCAATGCCTAACAGTCTCACAGATCAGAGATCCGAGACCTCGTCTGTGGCATCCCAGCCAGTTGAACATTTATAATAAATATTAAAATATAACAAATAAAAAAAAAAATAAAATAAATTCTTTTTTGACTATAAGCATATTTATAAAAAAATAATCGTTTGAATAAATAATTTACTTAATTCAATTATTTAAAAATTAAAAGTTATAATAAATAAATTAAAAAAAAAATTGATAACAATAAAAATTAAAAAAATTTTATTATTTATGTATATTTATAAAAAAAATATATTGATAGATTTATAAAGTTATTATTTTGAATATTAATTTATTAAATATAGTCATTTTGTAATTTAGGCGTTAATTTTTTTTTTTATATATAATGATTTTTAAAATAACTCGTTTTTAAAATTAACAATAGAAGACACAAAATATATGAATAAGAAATTAAATTCTAATTTTTTCTATCTTGGACATTTAACAAATTTTAATAAATCAATATTTTCCTTAAGTTTCCCTCTAATTAATTTTAATGAAATCTTTTAGCGCGTATGGCCACAAACAATAATCCGTACAAATTAAGATGTTTTATTTTTATAACCTAATATCTTTGTTTTAGCCTTTTAAAATCAGATATCTTATTTTACGGAGTAAAACTTCATTCCATATGTTTTTTAAATAAATATTTACAAATTTTTACATTATTTTAAATAATTAATTTTTTTTATTGTTTATTTTTAACGTTACTCATTTAATAAATTTTTTTTAACATAATATATATATACTTAATTTAACATTTTATTATTTTTAAAAATAATAAAATATTTAGCTTTTTCTGAAATTATATATTAAATTATTTTATTTTTTTACTTTCTATTTTAATTTAAAAAAAAATTGTATAACTTGTAGTATCAATTTAGTTTTATTATACTTAAATGATCACAAAAGTTTACAGAAAGAAAGTACAGTTCATATCTAAGTCAATACTTGGATTCAACTGATTAAAACAGCATGGGAGAGGATTAAATGTGTTTGGCATGACAATAGCTTTTAGCTATTTCTGTGGTCACTTAGTCACAACTAAGTAACACAAATAACACACAACTTGTATGCAGTAAAACAGCTAAGATGTTGGGCGATATATACTACAACCTCCCCGACTCCTTTAATCTTGTATCCTCATAAGAACACGTTTACAATTTTTAACATGTGCCGATTCGGCTTTTTTTTTTATTCTGTAAATCAAATATTTTAATATATCTCATTCATTCTCTTTTTTGCACCACTCGGCCAGTCGGTTAGATCTGAAAGCTGGTCCGTTGTCGGTAACAATGGTTTTCACTAAGTCAAAGTGAGGGTACTCTTGAAGATAGTTAATGACAGACCTAACAGTCTGGCAAGACTTTTCGGA
This sequence comes from Pyemotes zhonghuajia, assembly GCA_025170145.1. Taxonomy (NCBI): domain Eukaryota; kingdom Metazoa; phylum Arthropoda; class Arachnida; order Trombidiformes; family Pyemotidae; genus Pyemotes; species Pyemotes zhonghuajia. Next base: position 12,698,721 of record CM045845.1, read on the forward strand.
GTGTACTAGTCGTGTGGCCTCATCTACAGATATTATAAAGGAATGGGTGGTCAGATTTCCTTTTGACTTCTTTTGGATTTCGCCAAAATCCAAGTGTGGGACCTCGAAATTCTTCGAGGAGTGTTCTGGTATGACCATCACATTTCCCCTTGCGGAAAACTTTGCCTGCAATTTTTCAAATTGGGCAAGACAGAACATATCTCTCTACGATCTTAAAAAGGCCACGATGGTCAAACCTCTTCTTCTTGATCTTAGAGTATGTCTGGGTCACTCCAGAGTGACCTCCAGACATATGGTCGTTGTGGTAGTCATAAAGAACTTGAGCCATATGGCTCTCGCTCTTGATCTTGCACAGATCCACTATTACTGCGTGATTGACTGAGGCAGAGAAAAGGGTGTCCGGAAGAAGACGCGATAAAGCGTCAGCGTCTTTCATCATTGTACCACTCCGATGCTTAACGGTGACTTCAAATGAAGCTAAATTACCATAGTTTATTCCTAAAGACTCCAAGTCCCTCTCACTTAATATCACGGGAAAAGCCATATCAGACTTTAGAGACAAAGTAACACTTGTCCTATCCTTTATTTGGAAAGAATTACCTCCAAAAGCGGTAAGGACAAGGCTTGTTGGAGAAGTCAACACACCCAGATCTTTGGCCAGCTTTCTGTCAATCAGCGAAACACTGGTTTTACTGTCAAACAAGGCATTGACTTCAACACCATTAATAGTAACTGTTCGAAGCTTCAGACCATCCTCAGGTCCCTGAGCAACAAACGTCTTTTTCTTCTCCGTGTTTTACGATACACCGAGTAGTACCAATCTGCTGCAGTATCTGAAAGGCAATACTGTATCGCAGAGATCTTGTCAGCGTCTTTCACGAGGCCTAACACCTCACATCGACACTCGAAAATATCCAACCAGGTAGCGGAACTTTCTTCTTCACCGTTGAAAGGCCTGACATGAACTTTTTGAAAGTTAAGTGAGTTGCTTCCTCCTCTACCGTCAATTTTTTCTAAGTGAGCCAAAACTCGCTCATTCACCTTATGCAACTCAATGACCATCTGCGAGATCTTCTCGAATAGATCTGCAAAGCCATCCATTGAGGTCGAAGAAAAGCCAACACTTTTATTGGGGGACTGTGGCGTCTGTGCGCCACGCAGAGAGTTAGCGTATGAGGCACTAACAAATTGGTCTGGGTCTCCATTGGAGAAGTATGATTTGAATTCTTTTTCAGTCACAACCATAGAAAGATTTCTATATTTCTTTGCCTTTTCTAATTCGACAAGGCAAGTCTCCAAAGCCGGATGAAGCTCCGGGTCCTGGAGGTCAGCGGAAACCTTAATCCATTCATCTGTATCTGGGATGCGATATTTAGTTAATAACATTACGTTATTACTGTCCCTTTCAAAGTGCAATTGAATTCTTTGCTTAGATCCTGCCGGGGTTGCCATTTTGTAGTATCAATTTAATTTTATTATATTTAAATGATCACAAAAGTTTACAGAAAGAAAGTACAGTTTATATCTAAGTCAATACTTGGATTCAACTGACTAAAACAGCATGGGAGAGGATTAAATGTGCTTGGCATGACAATAGCTTTTAGCTTAGTCACAATTAAGCAACACAAATAACATACAACTTGTATGCAGTAAAACAGCAAAGATGTTGGGCGCTATATACTACATAACTTATTCAATTTATTTTACAATTAAAATAAATTATAAAGTTTAAAATAATATATAAGTTTTTAAAAAAAAATTTAAAAAAAAAATAAATTTTAAATAATATAAAAAAGTTATAATTATTTGATTAGTGAATATTTTAAAAAAAATTTTTTACACCTAAAAATCCTTTTTTTAAATATAATTTGTCTAGGAGTTAATTTTGTAAAGAAAACTCATTAATTACTTTGATGTTAATTTTTTTGCAGTGATTTTTCAAAATTAAAATAATTTCAAACTAGTATGCTGTTGCATCTTTTGAAAAAATTTATTTTTGTAATTGTTAAAATTTTTATTTAAAGATTCTATTAGGTCAATGGTTAATAATTCTAAGTGCTGACTCAGGTGCGGCTATAAATTGTCTAAATTAATAATTTTGACAAAAAATGCAATGTTTTATAATGGTTTATTTTTTTTTTAAATATAGAAAGTTAAAAAAATTGTTTTAATCTGTGATAAATCTTTTCTTTACCATAAAAACAAAAAAAGAGGCGTGTATAAATCTATTTAAAAAAATTTTGTTTTTTTTACATTACGATGTAAATAATATAATATATAACTAAATTTAATTCTGTTATTTATAAGATAAAATTAATTTTTTTAATATAAATAATTTGAACATTAAAATTATTAAATATATTTTTCCAATATTTTTTAAAAAAAACTAATTATAAGTGGTAACTTTTCAATGTTAATTTATTTATTTTTAAATGATGATAACTGATATAATGAGTAACTAAATTTTTTTACTTATCAGATAATCAATTTAATTTTATTTTTAAAAAATATTAATATAAATTTATTAGATCAACTGCTGTTTAAAAAAAAATGTAAATTTTTTTTTAAAATTAAAAGGCACTGATAAATTTACTTTAAAATTTATTTGCCAATTTTAATATGAAAAAGAGTTAAAATTTAATTAGGTAATAAACAATCATAAATAATTTTTTTTTTTTCAGTCTATAAATGATATAAATTAAAGAACTTTAATAATTTATTAAGAATTAAAATTTTTATATAAATTGAATATTATAAAAATACTGTTAAAATAAGATAAGATAATATATATAAAATATTTTATTTATTAATTTCTAAAAAATAAATTTTAATTTATTTATGTTTAAATAGCACAAAATTGAAACAAAAAAAAATTTGATGTATACTAAAAACTGCCTTATTTTTTATTTTAATGAGTTTGAAATTATCACAATATTTGATGTTGTGAAGTAATTAGCTATGTTGCCTAGCTTTAATAAACTCAGATATTTATAGTTATTAAAAGTAATTAAATTATATTGCAATAAATGAAAATAATTAATTATCATTAATTATAATATATGTAAGTAAAGTTTATAGATTTTAGTGTACATTTTAGATATCATTTAAAAGTATTATTTTAAACTATTTTAGCTTTTAAGACAATTAATAAATAAATTTTATTTTTATTATAATTTATATTTAGCCAATCAGTTTATAACATCTATATTAAATATAGCAATAGTTTTTGTAAATTTTTTTTAAATTATTAAAAATTTTATTAGAATTATTATTATTTAAATTATATTTGTAAACTATAAAAAAAAAATTTATATTTATTATATCATTTAAAATTAAAAAACATTTTTTAATTAATTTTAGTTTTATTCAATATACTCTATTTATAATTTATCAAATATCAATAAAAATAAAAGTAATTTTAAATTTTTTTCTAAATATTTTTGATGTCTTAACACATAGATTTTAAATTTTGTTTAACTTAAAATATTTTCTTATATAATTTCTATTATTCATATTTTCAAGTTTTACAAATAAGTAAAAAACAATCGCTAGTTTTTTTTTAATAATTTATGTTATTTATATTTACTAAAATTTATGAAAATAAACTGTAAGTGTTTCTGAAATTAAAAAAAAAATATTAACTTGTAAATTAATAAATTTATTTATTTATACTTTTGTTTTTTATAAAAAATTACAACTAAAATGTTATTTTCAAAATTATGAATAATTAACTAATTCAATTTAATATATTTTTAATTTTAAACATAATGAATGGATAAATTTAATTTACTTATAATAAATAAAATAAATAGAAAAAAAAAACGACTATAAATCAATGATTTCATAATTACTAGAATAATTAAAAAAAAAACATATATATTTTGATAAATTAAGAGCATATTCTAATTAATAAGTTAATTTTTATAAAATATTTAAATTTAATTTAATATTTATTATTAATTATTATTAAAAAAAATTTAAAATTAAAATAACTTAAAACTGATTTTGTTTTAAGTTTTACTACTATAAGTGAAATCATAATACGAAAGGTATTTAGAGTTAAAGTTTTCTTAATAATCTAAATAGTAATTTGAAACAAACAAAATAATTAGTTTAGAACCTTTCATTATTAAATAAATTATACTTAACTAGTAAATTAGATTTAAACTTATAATGTCGCTAATATCACGTTAATGTGTTAAAAAACTAACAAAAAATGTACCAAGCTAGTTTGACCTAACTTAACTTAATGTTCTACAAATAGTTCCTTCTACTTGTACTTAAAGCTTACTGTTTTCTTTGTTTTATGATTTAAACTTTTTAAAGTAGTATATCGGTAACTAATACAATACCTTTAAATTAGTATGCAAATAATTAGGTATTAAGCATTTGACGGAATATTACATACCTATATTTTCGATTTACTATGACAACAACTTATTAATTTTTTTCTTTAATTATATCATTTAACTGATTTGATTGTTGATTTTTATGTTCAATATATAAAATTTAATATTTTATTCATGTAATAATTGATAATAATATAAAGTGTATTGTAAAAATAAACAAAAAATTTAAATATTAATTTTATTTTTTAAGTTATATTGATTATACCAATAAGTTTTTTTTTATTCACTAATAAAAATATGATATTCATTTAATAAAAAAGAATTATTTTTTATAATATAATATATATATATTTTAAAAAATATTATGGCAATATTATTTTTATTCAATATATCTTTAAATAATAATACTTCGAATGACAGTTTCAAGAAAATTGTACTTTAATTAAAAAATAAAAATTTGAAGAACATTTTATAATAAATTACAAGAAATAATAAATTTACAAATAAACGTTTTATTTTTTTTAAGTTTCAAACTTAAGTGATCTCAAATAAATTTTAATTTTTTATCATAGATTCAAACTTAAATTACTACTTAATATAAAAATTATGATTGAGATATAATTAAAATTTAAGTGTGATTATGATATCGAATAAAAAAGACATTATTTAAAAATTGTTACTTATTGGTTATAAACCTTTCTTCTTTGTATAGTTTTTAAAAACTGTTTATTATTTTATGTAAAATTATTTTATATTTAAAAAAGTTAACAATTATATTTTTTTATTTTTTTAATTAACTATATATGTTTTTAAAATATTAATAAAAATAAAAAATTGATTTGATCATTGAATTATACGTAATTTTGTTGGAAAATAAATTTTATAGTATTACACCAAAGTGTATCATTTATTAAAATTATACCATTTAGTTGTTTTACGTATTTTTCAATTAAATAGATTATATACCTTTAATTAAAAAAAAAAAAAAAATTATTTTTAAATTAAAATCTAGTTTAGCCTGAAAGTTTATATTCCACCATTTACTTTTATACACGCACACAAATGATCTTCATTTTGTTAACACATTATTCCTTATCATTTTAAACTTTAACTTTATATATAATAATTTTTATTAAATATATTCTCATCATGATATATTTATAAATTATTTAATAGTATAATTAATTAATAACTTTTATATTTTTTTTTTTAATAGATATTACAACAAGTGTGACAGGAGTTTCTGGAAATAAAGCTTTGTTACCATGTAATATAACACCACCAACGCCAGATGATGCAGTATCATTAATATTATGGTATAAAGATGAATCTACTACTCCAATTTACAGGTAAAATTTTTATTAAGTAATTATAATTAATATTAATAATAATAATTATAAAAAATGAATTAATTTTTATACATATTATAAAAAATAGATTTTTAACATAAAAAATTGAAAATTATTTATTAAATATAGATATAATTAATTATATTCTAAAAATTATATTTATTATTATTTTTAAACAAAACAATTTTTTAGTTTAATTTAAATTTAAAATTTTTAATTTTTTAAAATTAAATTTTTTTTATACTTTTGATTAAACAGTTAAATAATTAATTATTTTAACATAATAGATTATTTCTAATATTTAATGTTGATATTTACATTCATAATCTATCATAATCATCAATTTACATTGACATTAAATTTATATAAAATAAAAGATGTTTTAAGTAATTTGATTTTGCAAATTATTTTTAAAAAAAATATAAATTTTACTAAATTTTATTTTTATACAATCTAAATTTTTTTTATTTGCATTTTATATTATACAAATAATTAATAAATAATATTAATAATTTGTAATCAAAATAATTTGATTTTATAAAATATCAAATCTACTTTATGCATTTTTTAAATAAAGAATGCTAAAAATTAAAATAAAAAAAAACAAAACAATTTATTTATTTAAATAGAATAATATAATAATTTCACTTTTTATTGGGATATATCTGTTTGAATGGTTAAGGTAACACTGATAAAGTTTTACTTCTTGGATCACTTGTAAAATTTAGATTATTCAGCATATTAAACACTATATCAAAGAATACAAAAAAAAATTAAACATAAGTTGAATAAAGTAAAATGGATTAGAATTTAAATTTTAAATTTTTGGTTTAAGATATTACTTAAACAAAGTTTAGGCTTCAATTGTCATAATCAAAATTATCTTTTTTCTGATTTCAAACTTCTTTGCTCTTCTTGCATTCTCTAGAAAAGAAAAAGAATATTATTTTTTTATTATTTTATATATTGATTAAATAAAATTAAATATTCATACCATAAAGCAATCTGGCTATAAAATCTTAGATTTCATCTGGAGTTATAATTTAATCAATAGTCATAGCTTATCGAACCTCAAAGTCAGAATCAACCTTCTAGTGTTAACACAGGTTTTCATGCTAGACATTACAACTCTGTTCTTCCGCACAAACCTTCAAAACTCATTTTTGCACTTTGTCTGGGTTGGAGTTTACGGCTAATTTCACAAAGAAATACTTCTCCTAAGATTTTCCTACCTTCAAACCTAAATAATTCAATCATGGAACTATCAGTAAAAACCTGATTAAAGACTCACTATATAAAGTTTTATATAGTTGTATAGTCATATACTTTAACAATATCAATCATATCTAACTTAGTAGCACAAATTTCTTTACTATTTCTTATCACAAACGTGTGATAAGCTATTCTATGCATTAATCGGTTTGTTATTATTGTGGTATATTTTTATCATAATTTTTATATGATTTTATAATAACAAAATCAACACTAATTTAAATTTTTTTTAAAAAGTAAATAATAAAAAAACTAATTAAATTTATTTTATATATAATAATTATAATAATTTAATAACTATTTTATTATTTAATAATATATTAAAATAATAATTTTTTTTTAATTTTTTTATTATAAAAAGACTATTTTAAAGTAATTTTTTTTCCAATAATTTCAAAAATTACAGAAGTTATTTATTTCTTAGATTATAAGCGTACAAATTAAATTCAAGCTCTGTATTATTCTATAAAAAATGATTCATACCAAATCGTTTTTTTTGCTGTTAAATGAAATAGTTGAAACGTTGTAAAATTTATTTTTACATGCTTTGTAAAAACATTTAATCTTAAAAGAATGTCACAAACGACAACTTTTGCAACTCCTTTATACTTGTTTTTTTATAATAATTTTTTTGTCTTTATGAGCCAATCCAGCTTTATCTTTTATTTTATATAATAAAAACGTGGCTAATTATCTTAAAAAATACATCAGATAGAGGAATACAATTTAAAAAATTTTATGTAATCAGGAGAAAATCTTTCTGATTATCTTTTAATTTTAGATAAAATAAAAGATATTAAACGAGTTCTTTGCTTAAGTTTTGTTTATTTATTTATTTTTTTATAGTGTTTGATATTATCAGGCATAAAAAAAACTATATGATCAATCATAAAAAAAATAATAGATTTATCTTAAGCTTTGTATTAATGTATATAACCAATTATCTTGTTAACTACAATTGAAGTAACTAAATTATAAGTATAGATTTAAGGTTCTGTTTAGGTTTACAATTAAACAATAAGTTTTGATTTAATTTGTTGAAAAATAGAGCAGAATAAACAAACTCAGTTGCTGATTTCTTAAAACTTAAGATTGTAAATAGGAAACCTTACCAATTTAAAAAGCAATACTATAAAGCGTTTATTTTTTTATTTTAAAAATATTACTTTGATTATTTATTATCAGTTTAAAAAAAGCCAAATTTAACTGCTATTTTTTAAAAGTTTTTACGGTTAATCAAAAATAAAAAAAAGTTAAGGTTTAATAATTCTTAGCAAGATCTTTTTTTTTAATATAATTTTTAAAGTATTGCAGTTTCTTAATTAATTTTTACAGTGATAAATATTTTTAAAACGCATTTTAATATCTTGTTACTTTAAACAAAGTTCTTACTGACATTAAATTATTTTTCTGACAAAACATTGCCTCATATTCAGAATGTTGAATATTAGTCAAAAAGTAAAAACCAATTCAGAATTTTATATAGTTTATTAAATGTCAACTGAAACTTAAATGACCATACAAAAATTAAAATTTATACAAAACTTAAACGATTGATTTTAACATAATTTCTAATAAATATTTTAAGTACTTTATTAAGTTGCTACTTAATGAAATTTGAGTTAAATTAAAAGAAAAGCTTAAAAAATATATTAAGTTAAAAATAATTAATGAATTTAATTAATAGGAATATCCGTAAAAGCAAAATTTACTAAGAGAATTGATCTTTTTTCATACAAAATTTTGTAAATAATTGTAAAATTTTATAATAATATGGTAAAAAGTTTTTTTAATTTAAAATGTATTCTATTTTTAAGTAAAGTTTTAGATCAAAATTTAAAAATAATTTTGAATAGTTAATCAAAATTATTAAAACTTTAAAACTTTAATTATGTATCGTTAAAAAATATCCAGATTATTTTTATAACTAAAAAAAAAGCCGATTAAATTTACAATATCTAAATAACACCACAAATAAATTATCTTTTTTAGTTTTCTCTAACAAAATTACTTGATAAAAAATTTTTTAGATTTATTTTTGTAAAATAGATAAATCCAGTAAAACAAAATATTATATAATCAATAAGTTAGTAAAGAAAAAAAATTAATTTATTTAGTCTATTTTTTTGAAATTAAAATATTAAAATTTATTTATTTGAATTCAAAATCATTATTTAAAATGAAGCGATAAAAAGATTTGTAGAAAAATAATATCTTCATTTAGCAAAACGTTGATAATCTGTTGCAGATACTTATTTTTATAAATATTAAAAGAAAATAATTTAAATTAAATTAAAACTATTTTAAGTTATTAAGAACAAAATTCATCACTAATTTAATTCTAAAAAAGTTATTTTTTCAAATCAGAGAAAAATGTTGAATTGCTTTTTTGACATAAATTATAATAGGTACCATTATTTAAATAATATTTTTTAAATCAATACAACTAACATTAGATTTTTTACTATTTATATTTCATTTGATGATGGTTGTTTTCTTTGAATCTATTAAAATAATATGCATTTTAGTTAAAAAATTTTAATATTTAAAAACTGTTGTTAATCAGCGAATTTTTAGCATTAGAATCAAATAAAACTTGTTTATTAAAATAGTATGCAAAAGCAATGTTACAACATCTCTAATACATTAAAATTAAAATTATTTTTATAAAAAAAAAAAAATTGAAGGTTAAAAATAAACTGCCATGTTGCGTGTTAATAAGTCAACTAGTTAATTGGAAATTTAATTATCTTTTTTCTCTTTCTCAAAAGTTTTAATTTTTTCAAAAATATTTACAGTAAATATCCTAGGTGATCTAGTATTTTTAAAAGTATTTCAATATTTTTTGCATGAATACTTCTTTTTATTTAAGAAAAATATCTTCGACAATTAACAAGATGTATAGTTGGTCATTTATTATGCTTAATAAATCTAATTTGTTAATTTTTATATTAAACCTATATTTTTTATAAAAAACAAATAGCTTGAGAATAAAAAAAAATTAACTTTTAATTTTTTTAATTAAGTGTGGTACTATTTAATAATACAACAAGATATTTTATAATTATCTTTTAAAATTTAAAGAATTTACACTAAAAGACTTTACATCTATCTTTTGTTCAATAGAGATTTTTTTAAATTATTAAATCTATTTAAATCTATTAATATGCAATACAATTTTTTTTTTTTAAGAAAATTACAAATTTGTAGATTTCTTAATCTCAGCTTTACATATACCTAACAAAACAATTAAAATTATAATTTTGATTTTTTTATTAAATAAAAATCTAATATTTACTATTTAGAAGGCGATACCTAGTTAGTCTTATATTACTCTCAGGGTTTTGCATTAGATTTTAGTAAAAATTTTATTTTTGTAATATTCATCTTTTATTTTATATTTTACAAAAATACGAAAGTTGTTATTTCAAGAATTAAAAGCATTCATATTAATTTCATATTTCTTTTACCTACTATTTTCCAATAATAAATCCATACATATTTATTTTATCTACTATCAATGGAACAATCGAGAGATTGCAATATTTATTCTTACGTTGTAAAAATACTTAAAATGTTAATTTATTTATTTAAAAAAAAACAAATTAATATTTAATTGCTTTATTTTATTTAACATTTTTATATTTTTTTTTGATAAATTTTTTCAATTCTTAAATTTCTTTGCTTAGTGACAAAAGGTGGCTAAAATTAATTTTATTTCAATCTTAAATTTAAATAAATAAAATAAAATTAATTGAAATAATTTAAAAAAATATATATTTATAAAATTTAAAATATAATTAAAATTATAAGAATAATTAAATTTTAAATTGTTACAATTAAACTTGAAACTTAGTAAATTAAAAATTAGTTTAATTTTTTGTAATTTTAAGAAAAAAATAGCAAAATTTACAAAATAAAAAAATTTTAATTTTTTTTTTTTTATTTTATTAAAAACTATTATAAAAAATTAATAATTTATTTATGTTGCTTTCAATTTTTGCTCTTTTTTTATATTTGTGTTTTAATATAAAATTTTTTCATTCTTTTGATTTTTTTTTTTATTTGACTTAAAGTGTGTATTTAAAAGAATATACATGTTAATTATTAAATAAAGGTTCTCTGTTTTGGCTAATATTATTTTAGTTTTCTTTTTTATTTTATTATCTTAATTTCAATTAAGTTAAGTTATATCTTGGTTACTTAACTTGTGTCCTTCTTTAATAGCCTACGCAAATATCATTTTCTGATTATAATTTAATTTTTACAATTAGATTAACATATCATTGCTTAAACATAATTTAAAATTTAACCTTTTTCGGACTAACATTTTTAAGCCTATATTTTTAAAAAGATCAACATGTTTTATTAAAAATTATTTTTTAGAATAATGATTAATTAAATTGCTCTTAAATTAAAAATACTTATATTGATTTGAAGTTTTATGTATAAGTATATTAATGTCTGCTAAATATCAAAATATTTTTTTTTTAAGATATTAAACTTAAAATTTTTTTATGACTCATTTTATACTCTTATTTATAAAATTTTAGTTTAAAATTTTTTTTTCTATTTGTTTTTTGTTTATTAATGTTTACAACTAAAAAAATTATAAATTGGTCAAAAATGTGTCTTATATTTTTCTTTTTTTCAATTTCAAATTTCAACTTTTAAAATCAGTATAAAAAATATTAATAAAATTTTATTAATAACGGGAATACATTTCAGCCTTTAATCCGTCTTTATATTATTGTTGATTTCTTAGTTGTTTTTGCAACAGTATGTAAATTAAACAAAAAAATATTTATTTAATAAATATAAACCTAAAAATCAAAAATAACAAAGTTATGGTTATTAAAAAATGAAAACTTTTTACAACTTCTAAAAACATTAAACTATAAAAAATTTATTTGTTTAATTAGTAAAAAAAAAAAATAGGATGGAATGCAAAAAAAAACTATACATAATGTTATACTATACATAATTTATTTTTTACCTGAAATCGGATATATAAAATAAAATTTTTTTATTTATTAAATAAATTTTTTAATAAATTATTTTTCAATTAAAAAATTAAATATTGTAAATTGTTTTTTAATAGAGTTGTGATTAGGTATTACTAATTTAAATTTAAAATATGGTCATTATAATTTAATTGCATCAATAATTTAATATTGATATTGACTTTTATAATTTATTTTTAAAATCAAGTATCAAAATACAGTTATTAATTGCATTATAATTTTTCCAAAAAATTTTATTGAGTTTCAAATTTTTTATATAAAAAAAAATAGAAAATCATCAAGATTTAACAAAGATCATTTTTTATATATACTCAAACTAATATTTTTCATACTTTGCAAAAAAAATTTCAATACAACGTTATAATTATAAAATAAAATTTTGATATTAATTTAAATTAAGTTTAAACTTGTATGATTCCTTTATTTAATCAAATTACTTGATATAATTTTAATTTTTTTTTATTAATTTTATAAATTTTTTTTGATAAAACTGTTATATTATTTAAATATATAGTAATAATATTAAGTTTTTTTTTTTTAAAATTTGATATATATTTTAAAAATACAAAAAATTTTTAATCAAAAAAAAAAAAATGATTTAATATAATTACCTAAATAATAGCGTAAATATTGTTTTGTATATTTGCTTAATAAAACTGATTAAAAAAGTAAAAAAATTAACATAACAAAAAATATCTATTTTTATTACAATTATTTGTCAATTTTAAAAATTAAATAAAATTTTAATTCAGTTAAAACTTAAATTATATAATTACAAAAAAACAATTGTTTTAAACTTGTATGTATGCTATTTATTTAATATGTGTTAAAAAAAATATATTTTGCGTATAAATACATTATTTTTATGACTTTATTAGATTAGAATAATTTTAAAATGAATATTAAAAAATCTTAGTGTAATTTGATGTGAAATTTACTTAAAATGTTTTAAAGATGATAAATCATGTAAAAAAAATTTAAATCTTTCTATTAAGTATTTTTGCAAAAATGTAGTGCAAATATTAACTAAATATTTAATTAAAAAAATATTTTTTTTGCTTTTAACATTAAATATTCTTTCAACAATTATCATTTTAAACTATTTATTAAGTTGATAAAATTTTATTTTAATATTTTCTTTCAAATATTAAATTTATAGATAAAAATAAATACAAAATTAATGTATTTTTAAAAATTTTATTTAAATTTAAATAATGCAAATTATAATTATTATTGATTAAATTGGCTAAAATTTTTTGTGTATCACTATAATAATATTAACAGTTAGTATTTAAAAAATTATCTTAAAAGCAAACATTTGATTTAATTTATTATTTGTAAGTTAATTAATTTTACAAATATTTTTATTCAACTAAGTTGATTAAAATAAATAAAACACTTGTTTTATTATCAAAAAATAGCACTTTTATATAGTTTAATTCACAATATCATATAATAGTATTTTAAAATGCTAATATTTATTTTTTTATTTTAAAATAGTAAAACATTTTTCTATTGATTGACTTTTTTTATAATTAAAAAATTAAATTACAAATTAAATTACTTTAAATTTTTATTTAAGAAAACAACTTTAATTAAAAAATAAAACATTTTTTTTTTAAATTAGTTAAAATTAAATTTTAAATAATTTTTTGTTTAGTAAAGATTTAATCAATGATGGTTTTTTAACTTAAGATATTATTTTTATATATATATTTAGTTAATTAAGTGGCTATAATTAGTTAATTTTATTATTTTTGTAGATTTTACAAAATTTTAAAAAATGTTAAAAAGCTATTTTTTATTTTTTAATATTAAATATATTTTTAAATATATTTAATAACTATAAAATAAAAGCATTTAAAAAAAAAAATTTTTTTTAAAGTTTTAACTATTTTCATATTACTAAATATAAATTTCAATCTTTTTTTTTAAAATAATATTTAAAAATTAGTAAAACCAAGGTAACTTATTTTAATTAAAGTTTTTGTTTATTACTTATTTTTGTTTTAAGTTTAGATTTTTTTCAGTTTATTGGATTAGTTATATTCAAAATAATTTTTTCAATAATTAATCATTTTTAATAAATTGTTAAATCAATATAAATCTTTATATTCAATATTATAAATTTTACTTTATTTCTATAAATTGGAATAATATCCTAATAATACTAATAAATAATAAAAATTAGAAATATTTTTTTTTAATACAATATTTATTATTAAATAAAAAATTAAGAGTTAAATTTTTATTATTTATTATTTTTATGCAAAATATTTTTATAAATAATATTTTGTTTTATCATCATTTGTTTACTAAAAAAATAGATATATATTTATATTTTAAATTTATAGTTTTTTTATAGATACTTTGCTTAAAAAATTAATTTTTTAATTAAAATACAATATAAATTAAAAATTTAACATTTAAAAAATATACTTATTACTTAAAATGATAGAAAAATTAATAAATTACTAAAAAAAATAAAATTTAATTTTTTAAGTCATTATGTAAATCATATAAATTATATATAATATATAAATTAATGATTAAAAATATTTACAAATAAAAATTCAATTTTTTTTTTAAATATTGTAGTGCCTCTTTATTAATTTTTACTACAAAAATATTTAAACACAGGAACTTTTCTAAAGTTAAACAAACCAAATCACTTACACTCTACTAGTGTTAAAATGGGAACTTGCTTAGTGTTACACGAGCACTGTCTTTTATAAGACAAAGAATAATGTAACAAAGGGATTATAGGGAAAACCCCATAATCCAACAAGCAGACTTATGGCAAGTCTGCAGTGCGCTTAAGTAACAAACACAAGCGGGCACTACAAATATTATATTAAAAAATTAAAGATTTTTGTTTGTTAAATCTAAACTATTTCTTATTTTTTTTTTATCAAATTTTATCAATTTATACAAATGATAATAATTTACAATATATATTTATATATCATCTTTTACTTTATAGTTTACTACTATACTTGTTAATTTGTTTATTTAGTTAATTAATAAATCTTTTTAAATTCACAAATTTTTTATTTTTTAATAACTAATCTTTTTCTCAAATCAAATCATTATCCGTATACAAATTTATGATTATAACGATTTTGTTACCGTGAAAAAATATAAATGTTTTATAAAATTTTACATTGACAATGTATTTTCGATCCTTTTGGTTAAAACATTTGTTGTTTGCTTTAGGCTATATGTACCATTTTAGTCATATATGATGACAGGTTAAAACATGTAAATATTTTTTTTTAATTTCATCGTAAAAAATATCAATTTTATCATATTTAGGTGAAACATCATATTTTTAAAAGAATTTAAAAATAAAAAGTACAATCGTAATTGAACTCTTAAATTTGAGAATAACCCTTTGGCAAAAGATATACCTTAAATCTATAAATGATATTATAACTATTATATTATATTTTTTTAAATTTACCTATTCTTAACTACGTGATAATTTTTTTGTCAATTCACTGATTTCGTATCATTCACCCTCAAATAATTTATTTTTTTTTATGATTCTCTAGCGTTACCATTCACTTTGATGAAACTTTTTTTATATTTTTTGTATACTTTCACAATGTAAATTACCAAATTACAATTTAAAAATTTTGTATTATATTTTATAAAAAACTTTACTGCTTTTGTAATTTTTTTCTACATAGTTGTATTATATTAAATTAAATACTTATCAATATATAAATTTTAAATAATTATTTTTTTTGTAAAAATCTTAAAATTTATTGTTAAATTTTTTTAAACTAAAATTTTATATTATAAAACAAAAAATAAATAATAAGTAAAATTATATTTATAATTTATGCGTTAAATTATAAAGTAAAGTATTTTTGATAATAATTAATATTATATTCTTTACAAATTACATTTTTTGTCCTTAACACTTTATGTTAAGTTTTTGTGAATTCTTATTTTTGATTATTCTTATCGATTATTGTCAATAATCAATATTTATATTTTTAATTAGCATAAAAAATTCAAAATACAGTATACATTAAGCATTAAAAACAGAATAAATTAATATTACTTATGTTTACATATAGAAAATTTTATATAAATTCGAACGATTTATTAAATATTATAAGTTTATAAATTTGGTTTAAGTGTTAAACTTATGTTTAACTTAAAGCTTTAACTTTATGGAAAATACAATAAAGTAAATTTATGAATATAAAATCATATATTTCTTTATTTGTTTGAAAAAGTTTTAAAAAGTTTAAGTGTTTTAAAGATTGTTTTTTATTAACTTATTTGATGCAAAAAATTAGTGCCTAAATTTAAAATTAGTAATCTATTAATCATTGGATTAAATAAAACTTTGGATTAAAATAAAATAGATAACTATATAGCAAACTTTTGAAAATTGCATTTCAACCTTATTTTTAATTTTAAATATAGGATTAAAATTTTTTCTGATTCACCTTAAATTTTTTTCCTGATTATATGTTTTTTAACTTTGTAAATTAAGTACAAATTAATTACAAACTGTTTTTATTTTTATTAGAAAATTTTATGTTTTATTTATTTTAAAAATAAAATTTAACTAAACAACGAAAAACTAGTTAATATTAAATTGTAAATTAAACAAAATTAAAAATTTAGTGACCTCTTACAATCAAACAAGTTATTTTTGTTTTACTATCACTGAAAGTAAAGTAAACTTAAACTGCTTAATAGCGTTCCTGAAATTTTTGTTTCAAAAGTAAATTGTAACTGCTAATTTTTAAATGAAAATAAATTAAATTAAATTTTTTTATTTTTTATATTTTCAAATTTATTTTATTTATAAAATTATCTAAATTAAAAAGAATTTTTTTTTATCTAATAATAAAAAATATTACTTAAATTTTATAACACTTAAATTTATTCAGATTATAATTATTAAATATTGTAAGAATAAATAAGAAAAAGTGATGAAAATGTTAAAATTCTACAATATTTAAAAAAAAAAAAAAATCAAAAAAATTAAATATTAATTCTATAACTTTTAGTATATTTTAATATTACTAATTTATATAAATTAAAATACATTCAAATTATTATTCATTAATATATTAATATTTAAAAGTATTAACCATATTATAAAATTCATTAAATAAATTTTTTAATTTATAGAAATATAATAAAATACAAATATTTTTTTTTTTATTTTAAATTCTTTTATATTACAAATAATCTAATTTTTTTTTAACTAATTAATAATTTTTTTGTAAATTTTCAATTAATTCTAAGAAATTAATTTATTTATAAAATTATTGTTTTTTTATTTTTTTTATAACATTTTTAAAATTAATAAAATTAATAAAAAACAAAAAAAAAAATATTTTTTTAAAAGATCAATCACATTAACTAATTTTAAAATAAAATTATATTTTTAATTTCAAGATTTTTTTATAAAATAATTTACGTAAATTAAACAGTTTTTAAAAAAATTGTTAAAATTATATTTTACAAATAAAACATTATTAAAATAAAAAGTGCTTTAATAAGTTGAGAAACAAGACCGCTGTTTAATTATTAAAATAGATGCATATTTAAAAAGATTATATTTACCATATATTTATAATTTAATTATAAAAAATGAATTTTAAATTTAATAAATTTTATGATAATTAATATAAAAAAAATTATAAAATAATATAAAATATTAATTTATAAAAATAAAAAATACAATTTATTTATATTTATATATATTTTTTTCAATAAACTAAATATTATATATAATAATTATATTTTATTATATTTATAAAAATGCTACTGTTAAAATATACTTTATATATTATATGTGTCTCTAATTTTGTAAAATGAGAAATACCAATGTGTATATTGATTAGTCAGAAAAGAATAAAAAGTATTACCCAGAGATTATATAATAAGTTCAACATTCTAAACCTAAACGTCTCATTTTTTAATTTTAAATTAAAGGTTTAGGTTTAATCGGCCTAAAATAGGCTTGGTCATAGTTCCAAATTTATTTGGTAGTATTGTTTTTATCGAATGTACTCTAGTTAGTAAACTTGATATAAGCAACTTTGATTAAATTATTGTCTATCAATTTTTCAATATATAATATGTTTTTATCTAGATATTTTCTAATTCTTTCCAAATGTTTAATGTCTGCAGCGGCTTTAATAGCCGTCATATTGTCACAGAATATAGTAATTGATCTTCGTTAAATAAGATGTCTTTTAACTGTAATATAACGTAAAATACTTGCTGAACAACTTTAGAAAGAATCACATCTTGGCTGAAATTGTAGATCTTGTAAAACTTTTTAGTAGATGAGAATGCTAATATACTAGATTACTTCTCATAAATATCAATGCAGTCAATTTGCTTTACCTTCACATTTGAAAAAGAAGTTAATTTTTTTGGACCTTCAAATCTAAAAACCAAAACTTTATTTTTTGTATCATATATATTAAATACAGTACTACTAAGTAGTTTGTTTCTGTTTTTAAACTTAATTTACATTTTAATTTTGCTATATCTAAAGCATAAGACATTTAAATTCGGGGATTGAACAAATTATTATTTGTACAAAGTTAAGTTAAATTTTTTATCAATTGTTCTATTTAATAAAAAAGTCACGGTGATAATGATCTCACTCTATAGGTCATAGAAATAACCAATTTGCGTCAATATTCTTCTTATCTTTATTTAAGGTGTCTGATTTCACTTTTAGACGTTCTACTTTGTTTTGAAATAAACAGCGGTGTTGAGTTGAGTTTCTAAATATTCCAATCAAAAAGATATTTCTTGATCTTAGTCAAATTTAATTTTTGTAAGCTATCTAATTTAATAAACTTAAAATAATTTCTTTTTGTTATTTTGTAAAAGATTATGATTTTTTCAAAAAAAAAAATATAATTAGAATTTTTTTTTTTAATGTACTTGATGGTTTTTAAAAACCACAAGTTACTTGCATTCTTTATATAAAGAGAACTGACCTATGTTGACATGAATCATTATACTTTTTTCATTTAAACTTTAAAAATTAGGTTTAAAATTTGTTTAAATTCTCATTTCTTATGATAAGTTTGGTAAATATATATATTTTTTTTTTTAAAAACGGGTAAATTTAACTTGCTGCTATTTGCAAAATCTAAATTTGTTCATCTGTCTGATGATGATTCTATGATAATATTTCAGGTGTTTTTTGCAATTGGCAAAATTAACAAAAAAAAATATTTATTAATATTCTTAATATAAAATAAACTTAAATTTTTTAACACTTCTTTACATAAACATCATTAGTAATTGCGATTAATTTTCTAAAATTTAGTATTAATCTTAAACTACTTAAGATACTGTTACCATATAAATCTTTAACTTTAATTTTTATTTTGTTCTTTTTCTTAAGGACAGTACTTTTAATATCCATATGTTTCTCTATAAAAAATATATTGCTTTTTCCGTATTCCAAAATAGATCATCTTTATTTATCACTTAGATATTAATTTTTGAATCAAGAAGGGTTAGGTCATTTTAAACTTATCATTGATTCAATTATAAATCTGTAAAATAAAGATTTTGTTGTTTAAGTTTTCACAGTCATCTATTATGTTTCATCTTAGTTATGCAATTTTTTTGTACTTCTTTTCTTGAAATTTAATCATAAAATATTTCTATCAAAAAAATCATAATGCTTTTGAATTTTTATTTTGTATTTGTTAGTATTAAATTTTTTGATTTTTTTTATCTTTTTAAATTAATTAAAATTATTGTTTTTCTTTAAATTATTAGCCTTATTTTTGATATTGTTTTTATCTAATTTTATTAGATTTAAAATTTTTGTAATAGAAGTTGCGGTTAAAGCAGTTATAATATCATTTGATAATCTATGAGTACTGATAAAAGATAATGAGACGTATGAATTCAACTTACTAAACAAAAAACATAAAGTTCTTTGTATTATGACTAACAACATATACTTTACTATAAATTGCATGGCGAATTCAAGGTGGTTTTGACAATTTTTTGAAGGTGTGAAATTTAAGTACATTTGTTACAGCTTCATAACTGTCTCTTAGTCTTTCAATATTTTTCTCATAATTTAATGTGTAGAAGACAAGATTTTACAAGATTTTATAAAAGACTTAAAATAATCTGGTAGGTTTTATTTAGTAAATAAAAGTGCCTTGTTATTAGTTATCAGTATGCACTATAATACGGCGAATGGTTTGTCTACTAACAATCAAACAATTTCAATATACTTAACTGTTGTCTTTATTTATAAAACCATTTAGAGAAATTTTTATATTCTATCTGTTTTATATCTCCAATCTCAATATTCATTTTTATTTGAGTTTTTGTCATGTTTAAAGTTTATTGGTCTTGATACTTCTAGTTAAAAATTTCTTCTTAATTAAATTGAAATGCTTTCTGATTAAAATTTTTTTTAAATTTTCAACGCAGTTTTATAATCCGTTGAAAGGCATTTTATGTATTATATAAATGTTTACACCTACTGAATGTTGGCAGCATGCATTATATTTTTTGTGTATTAGAAGTATGAAAAAGCAAGTATTACACAAGAATTATATAATCAGTTCAACAACTATAATAACCAATAAATTTATTTGTATATTAATAATTAAATTTTGATATAATTTTATTTAATATTTTATTTTTTTGCATAGAGTATAAATCTTATATAATACTTATTATCTATAAATTAAAATTTTTATTAAATTTTTATGTTTTAACCATAACCATATCCAAACCGTTAAATAAATATCTTAATGGTTTGTGTTTATGACTTTCTTCTGTAACTTATATTTTTTTATTTGACATTAATCATTTTTATTATTTTTATTATTTTATTTAATTAAAATTTTTATTAATAGGTTTAAACTATTTTTAAATTTACCAATGATAACTTATAACTTTAATTATTAAAAAAATTTGGTTTATTTATAAAATAAATGTTCAAAAATTAATTTTATGTAAAGTAAATTTTTAAGTAAATTTGTTCAATTTTTCATTTTATAAATGTAACAAACCATAATTTTGTTTAATTTTTTTCTAGTTTGGATGCTCGGAAAGGAAACATAGAACAAGCTCGACATGCATCTTCCGATGTGTTATCAAATAGGGCTTATCTTCAAATTGTAAAAACAACTGCAACTTTACATTTACAAAGATTAACAGAAGAAGATTTAGGGGAATACCGATGTCGCGTTGATTTTCGCAAAGCTCGAACACGAAATTTTGTTATATTTCTTAAAATTATTGGTAAGTTAAAAAAATATTAACCCTTAAAAGACTATAGGAGGATATATCTGCACACTATTTTTAAATAACGAAATCTTTGTTATTTTTGATTTTTAAAATTAGATTTTTGGTTTATTTATTAAATAAATATTTTTCTGCCAAATTTAAAAAAAAAAATTATAAACTGTTGCAAAGGCAACTAAGAAATCGACAATAATATAAGAGCGGGTAAATTTTTTTTTGTGTATAGAAAGTGTTTATTCTAATAGAATTTTATTGATATCATTTATACTGATTTCACGTGAAATGTGAAGTAGTTGAAAAAAGGAAAGTGTAAGATATATTGTTTCGGAAAAACATGAGGTTATTTTAAGCAAACTTAGAAATAAATTTATATCTAAAATTTTAAATTCAATGTATTTTAAATTATAATTTTAATTACTAAGAATATTTTTTTTTTTATACTTTTAATTAACTCTATTTAAACAAAATATTAGGTTTATTTTTTTTTTTTGTTTTTAAACTTTGTTTTTGAGTTGTAAGTAAATTTATTTATCTTATATATTTATAAAGTTTAGGTTATTTATAATAAATCAAGACTTACAAAATTTGTATATTAACCTAAAACAATGTTGATTCTTAAGATTTTTAATGTTGAAATTTTCAAGTTTTAAAAAATGATTAAATTATATATTTTAAACTGCATAATATTATAAACAAGAATAATTTAAATTTAATCCCTAAAAAAAATAAAGATTTTTTAAAATAAATTTCAAATATATTTTATATTTTTAAACTATATTTTATTCAAATTAAATTATAGATTTTCAATTAAATTAAATTTTTTATTATTAATTTCCATTGACAAAAAATTTAAATATTTTAATTTTTTTTAAAAAATTAATTTATGTATATTTTGTCAAATATTAAATTAATTAAATTTTATATGATAAAAAATAATTTAAATTACTATTATTAATATATTATTAATAGCCTATAAATTAAAGTTTAACCAGGTTAAATTTTAAACCTAAAATATAATAGTAAAACATATGCTTTATATTTATTAATATTCTTACTAAATAATGTTTATTTTTTTTTTTAAAAATTTATAAATATTTTTGATTTACAAATAAAATTTTTTTTTTAAATGTTAGTACTTTTTTTTCACTTTTAAATAAAAAGATAAAACAATATTATTAAAAAAAACATAGAAATATAATATAAAAAACTATTTTATTTATTTTTTTTTTTTATTATATTTGAATACAAATTTATAAAATATTTATTTATTTAAAATTTAGATTTTTTATTTCAATGCCTTCAAATAAGTTAATTATTCAAATTATTTTTGTTTATTTTTTAAAATTTATTTTTGTACTTTTTTTGCGTATGTTTACCTAAAAATTTAATTTTTTTTTAAGTATTTAAAATTTTTTATTTTTACATTTTTCTAATATTTAGATTAATATTATTAATATTATTATTTCTAATTTTTAAAAATATAAAAAAATATTTTATACTGTATTTTATACTTTGCCAGTGCGTTGTCAGTAATTTATTTTCAATTAAATATATATGTTGATCTAACAAGTAAAGGTTCCAATAACATACCAGTAACTTTACAATTATTGCACTTGGAAATCTCTATTATAATTGCTTTATGATTTTATGTAACAAGACATTCAAGATCAATTCCAGCTTAGAAAATTTAAGTCTATCTCCAGTTAATACTACTTCATCTTTAAATTTTCAAAAACTTCTATTATAAAACAAAATGGCAAAATATTAAAAAATTATTATTAATTGTTTAACTAAAAATAAAGATTTTGATTAATTAAAAATAAAAAATAAATTAGTTTTGTAAATTTAATTTTATAAAAAATTTTGAAAGAAAATTAATTTTATTTGATATTGAGTAATATTTTTTAATTAATTTAAAAAAAATTTAATCTATTTTACATTAAAAAAAGTTAAAAAACTACCTTTCTTTATCAAATTTTTTATAAAATAGTTTTATAAATTTTGTTTAGTTTGAATCTTAGAGATTTTCAAATTCACTGATTCTATTTTTCACATTAAATGTTTTTTTAAACCCTTTATCGATAGAAAATATTTTTATTTATTAATGTTAAGAATTTTTATTTTAATATATATTTATTGATAATATAAAATACCTGATTTTTTTACATATATAAATTGATCATAAAATCTCGTAGTTGACAAAAAAATTTGATACTTTTGAGATTTCATTTTTGCTTTATTTAGTAAACTTTGTTTAATATAATAAAAATATAAAAATATCTAGTTTTCTCTTTAAACTTAAAAATGTGAAATTATCACATCAATTTTAACTTTATACCATCTTGTCTTTTAGTTAAATTATATTTATTATTTTTAGACTGAAAGTAATTTTCTACTCATGTGTTGCAATAAATCTAACAAAAATAAAAATAAATTTTTAAGTCAAATTAATTATTTGTAATTTGAATAATTTTTTATAATATTAAATTTATCTTAAAAATATTCGTATTATTTTTATTGTTAATATAAATATCTATAATAAAAATTATATATTTTTTTTTTATTTTAATAGTAATATTTATTTTTTTTTTAATTTGCAAATAATATGATTTAAATATTTTTTTTCTTTTAATTTTTTAAATACATTTTTTTTTATTAAAAATACTTTTAATTTAAAAACTACCTAATTGCATTAAAAAATGATAGTATAACAATATTTTAAAAGTTTTAAAAAACGTATTAATAATTTTGTCAATTTAAAATAAAATAATTTTAATTTTTTAACATATGTTAAAAAATAACTTTAAAAAAAAAATTGACTGATGAACAAATAAATGGTTGATCAATGAATAAGATCAACGACAAAATTCATTCGCTTGTCAAGTTATAAAAAATAAAAATTAATTTAATTTAAAAAAAAAATTCTGTTTAAAATCACTTTTAAACCAAAGTTACAATTTTAACAAAAAGATATTTTAAATTTGACAAAAATATTTTAAAAAATCAAAATAAGCTTAAAACATTTTTCATGTAAATAAAAGCTAAATGCTAAATATTTAAATAAAAAAAAATGATATTTTGTCAGTTTTTTGTTTGTTTTATTTATTTATTTTTTATAATAATTGTAACATTGTAAAAGGTAATAATTTTTTAAATTTAATTTTTATTTTAAATATGTTGTTTTACTATTTGTGATGTTTAAAATTTTTCATCAAAGCATATTTTCAAGATACGTTAACTAATCAATACTTTATTTTAACTAAATATTAAAAAAAAATTTATTTTTTCTTATCTAATTAATCAAATATATTTTGCATAAATTGTGTTATTATAATATTTTTAAAATATAAATCGTAAGTTTTAAAATACTAATAAGTACTAATAAGTATTTTTTAATGTAAAATTGTTTTGATTTTTTGTAATTACTAATATTATAATTTATCGTAACACAACTAGTATTTATTTTAGAAATAAAAAAGTATAATAAAAAGTAATGAACAAAAGTTTATATAAAACACCGTAGTATAAATTATAAGCAAAAAATAATATATTTAAATGTTTCATTATTTTATTTTTTTTTTAAATAAATATTAATTTTTTAACAATTTATTACATGATTTATTTATATTATAATTTTTTACTATTTTTATTTTTTTAAGCTTAATTAATTTATTTTTACAAAAATCGATCAGCTGTATTTTAGATATTATCAGTATTAATATTTTGTTTAAATAGTTTACTTTTGCATTAATTTAATTTAACTATCACCTAAATTAAATATAACTAATTTATTTGTTTATTAAATTTTTGATTGTTTAGAATTTTCAATAATCTTTTAAATTGTAATTTGTATAAATTTATTATTATATAAATGACAAAATATTTTTAAATAAAAAAGTTTTTACTGAATTGTTAGAGATTTTTAAAAACTACACTTAGTCATATAATATTTAATATATCATATTAAATATACCATATTAAATATACCATATTAAATATACCATATTAAATATTATATATAAAGCACTCTATTTCTTATATCTAAATTTGCTAACAGATATTATGTATAAGTATTCAATCGCATCATATAGTTTATGTTTATTATTAATCCTGACTACTTAATATCATAATTCCATAATTTTGGAATAACAGTGTCCTTTAAGAACAAGTAAAGTGAAACTATTTGTAAGGTATTAAAGTAACTGAGTTGTTAAATTAACATCGACTGCATGCAGCAAATAAAAAAACAATTAAATAAGGATTTCACTAGTTACTATTAACAGACTAAATTGAGACAAGCATAAAGATTAGTATAGTTTGACAAAAGATGAATCAAAGGTAAAAAACAAAGAAAGTTGAGCAAAAAAGTAAAAATTTAAGAATTTCAGGCGGAGAAATCTATATGGAGAAAACTTATTTTTGAATACAAATGCAAAGGTCTAAGGTGATAGTTATGTTATTATTTCTAAAATGAATTTTCAAAAATAAGAAAGGGTTTTTTTGGCTTTCTCTAATTATGAATTTTTTGTTAAAAAATTAAAAAAAAAAAGTTTATATTATAACAAAAATAAATAAATAGAAACACAATTAGAATTTTTTTTTAAATATGTTAAAAACATGTGTTTAGTATAATAATTCAAATTTAGAAATATTATTAAATTAATAATGTTTTATAATTTAGTGTCAAATTCATATAAAATTAAATTATATTATATAATTAGGTTTATTGTCAATTTTTTTTTATGTAAGCTTTTAAACATAAATTATATTAAATCATAATTATAAAAATATAATTTAGATAAATTTTTAAAGTAAAATTTATTAGTTTTATTAATACTTATTAAATTTTAGTTTTAATATTTATAATATATTATTAAATGTTGAGATGGCATGTTATCGGAAGCTGCGCTCAGATTATTCTCACTAATATTCGTATCGCTTGGATTCATTGCAAACATGGTGAAAATCTTAGTAGTCTCAGCAAAGAAAACAAATTTACTTTTTGATGAATATAACGTTTAAAGTTACAGTACAAATTTCAAGTGTCCTTTTCTCTGTTGATTTCTGCCCTTAAATACAGAAGATCAAACAGAGATCAATCGTCATTGACTACTAAAGATCACGCCACTAATATGACCATATTAACATTCTGTTGTAAAAGAGAAATTAGTTATAAAGGTTAATTTGGTTATTACAAACGTAATAACCCTTTTACAACTATAAAATATAAAATTTGATTTTACTCATGTGAAAAATCATAAAACTACTCTTACATCTTCCACATCTACTCAACATTAAATAAAATTAATTGTTTAAAATATGAATTATTATTTAATTTAATATTACAAATATTTTTTATTAATAAGATAATTTTTTTTTATCAAATCACAATGCATTTTTTTAAAACAGCATTATATCATTGAAAAAATAAACTTTAATTTGGTATTTATATAATTAAATTCTTTGAAATAGACTAAATTAACTTAGAACAGGATTCTTAATTGTTTAAAAATAATTTTTGTTTATTAAATTTTAAATTAAATATTTGTTTTGAATTCAAATTATACATTGATTTTCTTATTTATTTATTTTTTTTCTTTAAAAAATATAAATTAATTAAAAAAGAAAATTATTTTTGATTATTGCATATTTTTTATTAAGACTATATGTTATTTGTACATTGTTTAGTTTGTTGAAAATTTAATTATTAATATTTTATATAGAAATCTAAATTTAAAAAATTTGTGTTTTTAAAAATTGTTATAATCATAATGTTTAGTATAAATAAATTATATAAAATTTGAACCAATTTTTATTTTAAAAAAAGTGTTCAACTGGCTGGGATGCCACGGACGAGGTTTCCGATCTCTGATCTGGGAGGCTGTTAGGCATCGGTAGATACTTTTATTGATGGTCTTAGTCACAATTTTAAGGAAAAACTTAAACTAAATTTTAATTTTATTATTTTCAGAAACTGTTTCGAATACCTTCTTAAATGAGGTCTTTTACTCAAGTGAAGTCTTCAATTCAGTCTCTCTATCAATTCCAGACTTCTTTACTCTAATCTTATAAATTAGAAGAGTAAAGGTCTAAGTTCCTTTGTACTTATATATAATCCGTATATAAATGTGTAAACTTATTTCAGTAACGATACTAAGTCTGTGCAAAATCAAATATTCATATATAGAAGTAATTTGGTTATATGACCTTTAGTTGACATCTTCAGATAGTAATATAACTAGTAGTCATAGCTATCTATCGACAAAGTCAGGATTAACCGTCTAATGCCGGTACAGGTTTACATGCCAGACTTTACAGTTGATGATACAACTCAGTCTTTACTCATCTACCTATAAGACTATCCTTTACACCTTGTTCGAATTAGAATTCTCAGCTAATTTCACTACTCACTTATAAAACTTTTCTTTAGACTTATTAAGTAAATGAGACATAGATTCTTATATACCGAGCATAAAAGGAACTCTAAATAATTATCTATTTGGCTTTATAACTATATACTTTAACAAAAAGTATAAATTTTTTTATGTTTCTTATGATAATTAAAAAATTTTAAATTATAATATTTAAAAAAATGTTTTTGAAAAAAAATTTTAATTTTAAAATAAAAAACAAATTTTTAATAAATTAAATGTTTGACAGGTGATAGAATTTTTTCAAATTTTACAATAGTTTTAATTTAGTAGTTGAGAAATTTTTTCAGTTATTTATTTAAAATTACTTTATAGAAAATTTTTTTTTTTAAAAAAACTATAAATAAAAAATTAAAATTTAATAATTATAACTATTTAATTTATTTATTTTTAATATTTAAGATTAAAATTTTTAACATTGTGTAAAATTTTTTATCAGTAATAAAAATATGAAGAAAATATTTGAAATTGTGTTTTTAATGTAATTTAATAATATAAATATTTTATAGTTTTTAGTTAGCTATATAATGTAAATTTAAAAGAAATATTAATTTAAAAAAATTAAAATATAAAATTTTGTTGTTTAAACTAATTGATTTGTTAGTAATAGCATTTAAATATTTTTTTCAGTTCCTCCAAGTAAACCTTTGGTGCGAGATTTAACTGGCGAACCTATGGCTTCCTTAATTGGTCCTTTAAATGAAGGTGATTCTTTGACTCTTTATTGTAGTGCTAGTGCCGGTTCCCCAAGAGGACAGTTGGCCTGGTATCGAGAATCGTTGCAATTGATTTCCACAAATGAACAGCCAACATTTGATTTGTCCAGTAAACTGCTAACAGGAGCTAATGTAGAAGATACGTTAATCAGTACTCTTAAAATTGAAAAACTTACTCGCGATCATTTGATGGCCGTATATAGTTGCAGAGCTAGCAATAACAACCTTACTGAAGCCCTTGTCACCGAGGTCACAGTAGATCTTAATCGTAAGTATCTGATTAATTGTTTGCTTAATTTACCTTTTTTCATATTTACTTAATCGTTTGATAATCTTTACTCATTTTACTAGATTATTTGAACATTTCTAGTTTAATCATATTAAAGTCAAATGATAAATGATCAACTAAATAGATGATTTTGTTTTCCTTTTAAGATTTAATTTTAAAGATTTATTTCAAAATTTTTATTTGCGTGGGAAAGAAAAAATTATATCTTATTTTATATTTATTTTAAACATTTTACAAATCCAAAATTTTTATTCATTTATTTTTATATTTTCATTTTTAATTTTGCTTTTCTTATTTTCCAAAAAATAACAAAAAAGCAATTATAAAAAAATTTTTGCTGTATAATTTGATTTGTTTATAAATAAAAAATCTATCTCATTTTAATTATTTTTTAAATAAAATCTAAATACTTATTTTAGTTGTTTAATAATCTAAAACAAAAAAATTAAAAAAGTAATAATCTTGAATATTTATATTAGTAGTTAATTTAAATAAATAAAATTTAAAAGTTATTATAGCATAAATTCTTAAATAAAAAAATTTAAAAAAAAAATTGATTTTTGTGGTAATAGTGACGCCTTTCTATGTTTCACTAAATTTCTACCTGTGCAATAAAATTATTTGTTAACTTTAGTTGTTTGCATATAAGGACGCATACGTTTGAAATGCTTGATTGCAGACGATTACGCACCACAAGCAGGTCAAACATGCAAAAGCATGCAAGATGTTGATGTTTGCCATCTTCTTATTTATTTTTTCTTATTCATCTTTACTTGTTTTTCTATTTATTTATTTTTTTTTTGTTTACTATTTGTTTGGATTCAAGCAATAAACCGGTTAAAATCTTTCATGTGTATACAAACCTAAGCGGATGACTGAATTATTTTTTGGTGCTTCAAATTCTTTTTTGATGCACATGTAGCAATAAGACCTGATTGTGTTTGCATATCCAAATAACAAATGAAAAATAAAGTTGTTGTTTTGAGATGATATAAAAGGCCGTGAAAAACAAGTAAGGCAATTGGTGACAAGAAAAATGTAATAAAAAAAATTAAAAAAATGGCAGAAAAAATCTATAACTACCATAAGTAAAAATAAAAAAATGATAATAATATAATAGAAAACAAGTGTGACAATAATATTATAATGAAAAAAACCGAGATCAAAATAAAAAAAAATCATAAATGTTTTATTTCAAATTTTTTTTAAATAATTTTTTTAAATATTTTTATAAATATTTTTTTTAAATACTTTTTTTGAATGAAAATCTTTAAAAAAAATTAATTTTTTAAATGAATCTCTAGAGTTATTTTTATTAAAACAAATTTTAATTAAGTATTTGTTTTTTTTTCTTTATTTTATAATTTATTTTATTTTGAAATTTTAAAAACTTTGAACTTGAGATACAATATTAGAAAAACATCTCTGATGCAATTTATTTATTACTTGATTAAAACATTGATACTTTAAAAAAAATATTTAGAAAAAAAAAATTTTAAACATACTTGTTTTTTTTTTAAATTTATTTTTTTTTTAAATCAAAATCATCTGCCAAACAAGTTGTACTTCACTTATCTAAAAATGTCATTTATTTTTGAATACAAAAAAAAATCAAATATAACAAAAATATGAAAACTATTTAAAAATGTTACAAACATAAAATGTAATATAAAGTATGTGCGAAAAAATTACTGTTGATTGAATAAAAGGAAAATATAAAAAAAGAAATATAAATATGTATTTATATATATATAATTATATAAAAAACGCAAACTTTACAAGATGGACAAGTTTTGATTCATGATGATTAAGCCTGCTTTTGAATTCAAACACCGTTATCCGATTAGCCGCAATGCATTTTCTCAAAGTTGAAATTGCCTTTACATTTGGCACCATTTGCTTTCACTTATTTTTTATTGTGATTTTATTTTTATATTTGCCTATTTTTTCCTCACCAATGCATTTTTAAATATAAGTCATTTTTTTAATATTTTATTTTTTTCATCACATCTTGGTCAATTTTTTTACTTTTTTTTTGGCGCTAAAGTTGGACTGCCATATCCTGCAGCTGCTCTGTTTAAGTAAAAATCGTCTTAAGAAGTTGATCATGCTCGGAAAATTTTCCGGGCAAAAAATAGAAAAAAGGATGAAAAACAAATTTAGGAATTGATGAAGAAAGCAAAGTTTAAGATGAAAAG
The DNA here is from genome assembly GCA_025170145.1 of Pyemotes zhonghuajia. Lineage (NCBI taxonomy): Eukaryota > Metazoa > Arthropoda > Arachnida > Trombidiformes > Pyemotidae > Pyemotes > Pyemotes zhonghuajia. The sequence continues at coordinate 12,729,634 of CM045845.1, forward strand.
TGGTTAAAATAGTTTATTTGAAAAATATACAGTTTAGAACATATTCTATTTGCATTTTCAATGGTCAATGATCGTAATATATAAATGTTCTGTTTTGTAATCGAAATTGTGGCGGTTTTTTTATAAAATAGTAACTGGTCACAATAAATAGTTGCCCTGCTGTGAGACACCCCTCTAATCCTGATTTTGATTTGAGGGCGTTTTTCCTAACTGGTTAAATACCGGTAATGATGCAAAACCGACTAAAAGAACCTTTTCATTTTCACAGAAGTTTTCTTAAATAAGATTAGCAGCAAAGAACCGTCAAAAAGAACAGAATTAAGAAATAAAATTTGATTTAAAAGAAAAGTTACTTTTGAATTTAATTTAACTTGAAAACTATTTTTATTTATTTATTGCGAAATTTTTCATTTTTTTTTAAATAAATTTTCTAGTTCATTCACCTAGGATTTATTGAAACGAGTTCAAGATGTAAATTAATTCGCCAATTTTTTGTTTTATCTTTGATTAAAGTTCTAATTAAAATCAAAATTTGAAAAAACAAAACAAAAAAAAAAAAAATTTAATTGAAAAAATTAAAATTAATTAAAAAAGCCATATATATACATAAAAACTATTTAAACTAAAAAAATTGTTTTTTTTTTTTAAATTAAAAATAAATACATATATTTAGTAAATTGACTAATTTCAAGAAAATATTCTTAAAATTTAAAACTTATTAAGTAACAAATATAAATAAAATTAAAATAATTAAACAAATTTTTGTAAATAATTAAAATACAAAGATAGAAAGAAAAAATTTTTTAAATAAAAACATATAAAAAATAATCAAAGTTGTTTAAGGGTATTTACTAGTTTGAGAAAAATTGTTGTAATTTTCACCGTTTAAAAATTTACCGTAAACAGATGCAAAGTATAGAAAAATTTAAATTTTTTATCAAAATACTCAATGACAAAAAAAACTAGTTTGTTGAAACCAGGTGTAGCTAAAATTAAAAGTTTTTTATTTTATTTTTTTTATATTCCTTTTTGACTTTTTTTATATATTTTTATTTTATTTTATTTTTTTTTTTGTAAATGCATCTAAATTAAACTAGTGGATAGCTTAAGATATTAAACTGGACCTATTAAAAACTATTGAAATAAAAAATTATAAAATAACAATAAGTGCTAGTAAAACTAGTCTTTATCTAAATCTAGGTGTATTTTGATTATATAAAATGTTCAAATAAAATAGAAATGGCTAATATAAAATGGTTAATATAAAATAGCTACATAAAAATTTAATAAATAAAAAAAAATGTATTTAACTTGAATAAAAATGAACATTAAGTTTTACGTCTTATATTCTAAAAAAGAAAAAAAATTTAATTTTATAAATCCAAACAAAGAAAAGGTCAAGATGATTTAACATGCATAAAATAAAAACTTGGCGATTGATTTTAAAGTAAAAGCTAAAAAGACAAAAAGTAGCATTTTGTTTAAGGAGATATTTAAATATAACGGAACTATTTTGAAAATAAAAAAATGGAAAATAAAATTTTTTATTGTTTTGAGAAATTGAAACAATGTGCCAAAATTTAAACTTTAACTAAATTGCTTTATTTTTACTGTTTTATGCAAAATAAAAAATAGTTTAATAATTTTAAATATATATATATTTTTTTTTAAATTTTTTTAAATTTTTTAACATTTTAACCATAATTTTTTTTGTTTATATTATTTTAGTTTTGATTTCTTTTTTAAAAATTTACATTAATTTTTTATTGAACTTTTTTAATTAAATTAATCGTATTTTAAATAATTTTTTTAAAATTATATTTTATAATTTATTTAATTAATTAAAATTGATAAATATTTATTAAAATAAATCAAACTAAAAAAAAAATTGAATATAAAAAATAAAATTCAAAAAATTATTTGTAAAGTTTTGACTAAAATGAAGATTATAAAAACATTTTTTTTACCTATAATTTATCAATATTAAATTAATGTAAAATTATTTAATTTTTTAAATAAATAAATTAATATTTTTAATAAATAAAAAATTTAATTAGTTTAATAAATTAAATTTTTTTTATATGAAAAATAATTTACTAATTTTTAAATACTTAAAAGATATATTTTTTTTAATTTAAATTATTTATAACTTAAATTATTAGTAACTTATAATCATTTTTAAATATATTTTTAAAACAATGATTGAAATTTAAATTATGTAGTTTTATTTTAATTTTAATAATTGTTTATTTTGTTTAAAAAAAATAATTGATTTGACTAGTGGATTACTTGAAATTTAATTTTATGAATATATAAATATACAAAACTAAAAAACAAATAAATAAAAAAAAATAACAACATAAATTTAGTAAAACAATTATCTTTAAAAAATGTTCCCAAACATCGTTTGATTATTTTTATCAATGGTGTACAAATGGTTTATTTCATAAATAATTTTATTTAGTTATTTTCGCCACATTTAATTTACTATTAATATTAAATTAAATTACAAATAGCTAAAAGATCTAAATTTAACTAATTACAAAATAAAAATCTTTTATTTATTATATAATAAAATAGGTTTATATATATATATTCAAAATTAAATTAATTAATGTTCAATTTATTTTATTTTAAAGAAAATTTTTTTTGTTAAATTAAAACTATTATCTAAATTTTATTTGTATTTTTTTTTTATTTATTTATTCGTTATTCTAATTTTTTATTAAATTGTAAAATGATAAAAACTGTATTATTTTTAATTTTTTGGTAATTATTCTTAAAAAAAAGTTATATATATATTTAATTTAAAATAATATAATTAAAAAAATTTTGTTTGAATTATTTAATTTTTATTAAAATATATTTTTAATATAATAAATAAAAACCTTTTTTTTTGTTATTTTTTTTTGAAAAAATCTTAACAGTTTTTCTCCAAAACGTGCAACATTATGTTTAAATTAATACTATTATAGATATCATAACTTTTGTTAATTTTTTTTTTGTTTATATAAATTTTCAAAACGCCTTTGGTTATAATTAATTTAAGTTAATTTTTTATAAATTTTATTATTATTTATAAATTTCATTTGTTTTTATATATTTAATTTTTATTTTGAACATATTTGAAATATAGACTTAATATAATTAAATATATTTTTTTTATCATTTTGAAAACAATAGAATAATATGTTTAAATATGCAGGTTGTTTGATTTTGATATTGGCTATTACAAAAACTATCTGTTTTTGGTCTAGTCTCTTAAGAATTTTTTTCTATAATAAATTCACGTTATTAAATATAAATTGTCTTAAACTAATAAAATTAAAACTTTGTTTCCAAAGCAGTTTTGACATCAAAGTAAATAAGTGTGTTCAAATTAAAAATATTTGTGAATTAATATGTTTGTTAAAACAAAACTTAAACTACTATATTATTTTCAATGGATTCGTTTAATGAGCCATTTTTCCGTTTATGCCATTTAGTTACATTTGTATCTTTTACTTATCTAATGTAACATATTTATATATCAATTTTTTTTTATATTTTTTTTAATTAATATTTTTGACCTTATTTTCAAAATTCTAAATATTTAAGATTTTATATATTGTTTCTGTTTTTTTTCTTTTTTTTTTTATATAAAAAATGTTATTATTGTTTTTTATTTTTAAATATTTAATATAATATTTAACTTATTTCAAGTTAATAAATTAAATATAAGTATTTTAATAGAGCTTATTACAATTAAACAAAAAATAATAAAATTTTATATAACTATTTTTTATATATTTAAATTTTATTTATATTTATTATTAAGTTTCACACACTTTCAATTTAAATTTATATTTTTAAATTTTAAATATTTGATTATCTATCTATACTTTAAAGTATAATTCAAATTGTTTTTCATTAAATATTAATAATCAGACAGTTAATCATGATTAATCAGTAATTTAAAATTTTTATTTTTATAAAATATTATTTTTTTTAGTCATTTAATTTTTTGAAAATCTTGATTCACTATTTAATTCTAACATAAGTACTATTTATTTCCGTTTTAAATGTTCATTTATATATATTGCTTTATTTGCAATATAAAAAAAGATTATATTGCTTTATTTATTATTGACTATCACAAACAACTGTTTTATATTTTTTATCATTTATATTATCTTGTTTTAATTTTGTTTCTTTATATGCTTTTCATCTCAAGAAATTTTTGTTTTGCATTTAAAACGTGGTTAAATCTATATGTATTTACCCATGCATTTCAATAGACTACACACAATTTGATAAAGGCAGTAATGTTTTGTTGTATTTGCCAATACTGATTATCGTATACACATTTATAAAGCGGTTGGAATGATAAAAGTAGTGTAAATCTTTTTTGTTGATAATTATTGCAATGTAATTTATTATTTTAAATTAATTTTTGTTTTAATATATTAAATTATTTTTAAATAATTTTCATATTTAATATATTATAATTATTTTATATTAAATTAGTAATAAATTTTTAACAAAAGTATAAAAGTAACATTAATTCCGTTATTTAATGTTATTCTTAAATTTGAACAAAAAAACAATAAAATAACAATTAAATAATGTATCATGCAAATAAAATATCAGTTTAAATTTATTTTTTGCACGAAAACATTTTAATTTTTTGTATTGATAATTTAAAATGAGTTAATTTTTAGTTGCATCTATGTTATTTATATGTATTATTTTTAAAATTCGTAAAATTTTATTCGTAAAAGTACAAATAAAATATTTTAACAATATAAAAAGAAATCAAACTATAAATAATAAAAATAATTTTAATTTAAAAAACAAAATAAAAAAAGATGAAAAATAAAGTAAATATTAAAATTATTTAAAAAAAAAAAAATATATATTAGATATGTCAGAATTTATTAAATGCAATATTAATAAAGAATGGGTAAATTCTTTTTTTATAATTAAATTCAGTAAAATTGCCTTAAATTAAAAAAAAATTTATTTTGTGTGACCAGGAAACAGGATTTAAAATGCCACACACTGTGACTAGGATTAGATAACAATAGCATCATATACCAAACGTTATTTCTTATACTTTTTTTTATCTATTTAATCTTTTTTACCTTTTTCATTTTCTTAATTTTTTCACCTTATATTTTGTTTCTATCATCATTTTTTTTTTATTTTTTATCTCAACCGACACTTATTCTATTTTTTTATAAATCTAAAGTCCTTATTCACTTTTTTTTTTTTTTTGTTTTATATAAATGTACTAGTAGCTAGTAGTAAAAGTAATTTTATTTAGTTCATTTCACGTTGCTTAAAGTTGATTTTTAGGTTTTTTTAATTTTTTTTTTTTGCTTTTGGCTGTATTGAAATTTGTATTTTTACTCATAGGAAATGATCTTCTTTGCATTAGAACCTGTCTACTATGATAAGAATATTTTTGTTACTTATGCAAAGATTATCATTACAGTCGTATTTTAAATAAAATAATTTTTTTTTTCTTTTGTCTTTATTTTTTTTAGCATGATTTGATTTAAAAAAAAAAATGTTGAGTTATTTAATAATAAAAAAATATATAATATAATTGTCAGTTTTTTAGACTAAAAAAAATTTATTATAAAATTTATTAAAAAATTTATTAAAAAATTTATTAAAAAATTTATTAAAATTAAAATTTAATTGGAATTAATTTAAAATTTTAATTTTTTAAATAAATTATAGTTTTAATTGTTAGAATCAATTTTTATTTTATACTTATTAAGATCGTTGTTAAATAAAATCATTAAATTTTTTTAAAAATGCAAATAAAATAAAGTTTAAAAAAAAAAAAATAAATTGAAAAATTAAATTTTTTAAATAGCAACAAAGCAAAAAGTAGAAAAAAAAGAGTTAGAAATAAAAAAATATTATATAGATTTTTTGTAAAAATTTTAACAAAATTTAAATGCCGTTTACAATAATTTTTTTTTTCTTATTACAAAAATTTTTTTGTCGACAAATTGTCAAAAGAAAATTTTATTCAATATATTTAGTTTTAGTTCAAATTTAAATAAGCATTTAATTAAAATTTGTTAATAATTAGATTATTTCTTGTTTTTGTTTTAAATTTTAGATCACTAATTTTAAATCTACTAATATTTAATTTACTCATCTTAGTGGGCTAACAATGAATAATTAAAAAGTGCAATTTTTTGAAATTTTGCATATTTAATTATTTTTATAAATTGAAATTATTTAGTAAAATTAATTAAAATTTATTATAAAATAAGTTAAAACCTTAAACTTAAAATTTAAAAATTTTAAATATGGTTTAAGATTTTAAATAGAAAATACTTTGTATTTAAAAAATGTTTATTTAAAAAAAAAGTTAATAAATATTTTACTTTTATTATGAGAAATTTAATAGTTAATTTAAATTTAATATTTAATTTTTTAACTAATTTATATTAATTGTTTTAAATTATTTTGTTAATTTAATTGATTTTTTATTAAATATTTATTAAATATAAGTATTAAAAATTATAAACTAAGCTATTAAAATAAAATTAAGTAAAGTTTTAAATAAGCTTAACTTTACAAAAAAAAAAATTATTTAATAAATATTACAGTAGGATAAATAAATAATTTATTAGATATATATATTTAATATTGACTTTTTAATATTTTAGTTTTATGTTTTCTATTATAAATTTTTAAGTTTAAAAATTAAATTTAATTATTATAAATTTATATAAAATAATTAAGTTAAAATAAAATTCAATAAATAAAATTTTATTTTAATAAATAAAAACTTTATTTTATTTAAATCAATTTATATTAATAACTGTATAAATATTAAAAAATAAAATAAAATAATTACATTGTTTAAAATATTAAAAATAAAGTTTTTTTTTAACTTTTGTTGATTAGTTATTTATTTTATCTTAGATTTTATCTTAATTCACTATTTAATTAAGAATAAAATTTGTATTTAAATTCTTTATTTAGAATGCTTGATTTAAAATTGAGTTTATTAAATAGATTTTTCGGTTTTTTTTAATGTTTATTTTACTTATAGTCTTTAATTTAGATTAATTCCAAATAAAAAACTATTTTTCACATAATAATTTTGCATGTTTTAATGAAGAGTTTGATAATTTAACAAATTTACATTTTTCACAAACAACATTTTCTCACCTTTATAATGACTAGGTCATAATAAAAATCAATATCAATCATTTATAACAATTTATTTATGACCATAAACTTATTTTTTTATATTTTTTTTTTTAGAATTTTTATTCTAAATAAATTAGTCATGTTTATACTAATACTTTTAATAACAATTAATTTTTTATTATAGTTTTAACATTATAAAAAAGTAATTCAAAATTTAAAATATTTTTTTTTCAAATATTGGTTGAATTTTTAAAAAAAATTATTATAAATTTATTTTAATATACTTTTATAATAATCATATTATTAAATAAAAATATTTAAATTTATTAGAAAAAAAGGACAATGTTTAAATTAAAAAAAAAAAAATTATGCTAAAATTATTATTTTTTATTGAATGCTGACCAAAATAAAGAATTTCAAATATAATCGTACGTGTGTAGACATTTGAATTGTGCTTATTTAAGCGAATATTACTTATGTTCAATTGTTTTTATTTTTTTGATCTTCTCATTTTTACTTCTTGTCCATGTTTGCTGGTTTGTCTTTTTAAATAAGACTAGGTTAGTTCCAACTTGTTTAGTATTTTAAGATGTTTTTAAGATGTAACTTTTGTAAAAAGTTACATTTGTTAAAGATGTTTTTTTTTGCAAGTTAGTTTCACTTTTTATTTTACATCATTTATAGCTTCAATTGTTTCAATACTATTTGTTCTTATTATTGCCATAGCTTGTTTTTGATTTCAAGACATGGCGATTTCTTGAGTATTTTATGTAGACAGCAGCTGTTCACATTTGATTCAACTTTTGTGCTGAATTTCAGATTAAAATGAACAAAACTAAAAAAAACTTAAAAATTTTAAAAAACATTTTTAGACTTGTTAGTTATTTTTGACTTTTTATTTTTTTATTATTTATTTTTTTTTTATTTGTAAACGTATCAAATTTATCGTTTAAGCAATTTAATGCAAATCAACATTTTGAAAGCGTAGTTTTCAATTATTATGATTAACATAAAATTGCCAATTTTATTTAATAATGTAATTTTTTTTTTTACTTTTTTAAAATTTTGATAATTTGATTTGTCTTTAAAGAACGTATATTTTTAAATTAATTAAAAACGAAACTTATTGAATCGATTTCATTAATCTTTAATTTATGTTTTAAACAATTTTTTTATGTTCAAAGCAACAGCGTGGGTATTTTGTATATTTTGTCGTATTTTTTACTTATACTGACTTAGCAAACATTTATATTTTATAAAAAATTAATTTTAATCTAATGATTCAATTTATGTAAAAAATGAACTATTTATGCTTTTTATTTTATAATAAATAACGTTAGTTTTTATTAAATTAAGTTGGTTATTATTATTTTTAATTTTATTTATTTTTTAATAAAAAGTAAAAAAGTAATGTAAACATTTATTATGAAAATAAATTAAGCTAATTGCTTTACTAATTGATAAATAGTTAACGGTTTGTTTAATTTGGAATTTGGAAAAACCGACTAACTTAAGTGGAAGTAAAGTTACTACGACTTATTTGAACGTAGAATGCTTATGAAGATGTTTTGAAAACATTTAGACCATTCTAGAGTTAATTGTTTTTACCACTGGTATTAGAAACGGTTTGCATGCTATGATTTTTTTAATTGAAACATGATTTGAGTTATAACAATTTGGATTAGAATTTTAGGCAATTTAATCAGCCCATGCTGGACTTGAAAGCAAAAAGAAACTAAACTAAGATCACTTTTTTACTTGCCGACTCTAGTCGTGTAAGTTGAACATTTTGCGAAGCTTGAATAAAGTTGAACTTGTTTGCTTATTAAATATGTATTTTGCCACTAGCCGAACAAATCATGCTAAGTGATTCAGAGATTTCGAAAAGTGCGCTCACACCTACTTTGCTTTGCGTAGCCGTACTAAAACAATTAATTTTCTTGCCCTAGTGCGCCCCCTGACGGTGTCCATCGACAATGAACGTCGTCCTTTGGTAGCTGAAAGTCTAGTGCAACTGCATTGCCATAGCAACGGTTCTAGACCCGCAGCAACACTGTATTGGTACAAAGGTATGGAACGGCTACGAGGGGCCAAAACTCGCCACTCCCCCGACGGTAATTCATCACATTCAACTTTGAACTTTACACCTTCGATGAACGACGCTGGCGCCACCATTGCTTGTAGTGCCGAAAACTCGTTCATTTCCGGTGCGTCCATACAAGACACTTGGAAACTTGACGTGTTCTGTAAGTATGAAATCTTAATTATTTAAGATTTTCGAATTGCCTTTTATTTGCTTTTAAATATTAGCCTTTTATTAAATATTTATTCATATTTAATATCTACTCTTTACTCAATATTACTCTTTACTCAATATTACTCTTTACTCAATATCGCTCCTCACTCAATATTAACCCTCACTCAATATTAACCCTCACTCAATATTACTCCTCACTCAATATTACTCCTCACTCAATATTACTCCTCACTATCACTCCTCAATATCACTCCTCACTCAATATTACTCCTCACTATCACTCCTCAATATCACTCCTCACTCAATATTACTCCTCACTATCACTCCTCAATATCACTCCTCACTCAATATTACTCCTCACTATCACTCCTCAATATCACTCCTCAATATCACTCCTCACTATCACTCCTCAATATCACTCCTCACTATCACTCCTCAATATCACTCCTCACTCAATATCGATCCTCATTCAATATCGCTCCTCAATCAATCTCCCTCACCTCTACTCACTCCGCTGTGATCTTCATCACTTTCACAATCAAAACATATTTCCAAAAGTGCAAAAATTTCTGCCAAAAAATTGATTTTGTTAAAAACTTTTTTAAACGATTCAAACGATTGCTAAAAACAATATTCACTTGACAGTAAATGACAGCCAAACAAAAAATAGGGACAAAGTGTTATTAATAGTTTCCTGTGATTAGTGAGTAAATTTTTATCTTTGCAAAGAAGGTGGGCTTCTTTAAGATACTAACATCTAGTGTCCATTTAAAAATGAACTTTTCATCTAGTTTGACCTAACTTGCTTTTAGTCTTTTTTCTAGATCATTTGGCTTCATTCATTTTGATTATACACGGATGTTATTTTGATTTTGATAGCCATTTGTTTTTCTTTCTATTTCCTATGTTTTGCTTTTGATTTTTCTTTATCTTTGTCTATTTCCTATTTTTCTTTATTTTTTATCTTTCTTTTTTGCATCTTACTTGCTTTCGTGTCTAAATCAAACGCAAGACTAATAGAGTTTTTTTACAACACAATTGATAGTTGAATGATTTTGTTTTTATTAGTAAATCAAAAGTTGAACAAGTTTTTTTGCTGTTTTATTTTATTTTTTTGATTATGGACTCGAGAAAAACACAAAGGCGTGATTGACCCTTTTTATTCTGTTTGCACCGGAAATATTATTTTTTTATTTAAGAAACACATCTAAAAAATATATATATATATTTTTTTTTCTCTTGTCTTTTTTTAATCATGTATTTTCATTTAATTTGTATACAAGTAAATAGATTCAAATAAATATAAATCAAATATTTAATAAATGTTTAAACTACGTTCAAATACGTTGTTTTATTTATAGTTTAGTTTATTTTGCAAAAATACTTTGATTAAACTTAACTAAACGCCGGAAAGACAACAATAGTAGAGGACTACTGCAGCTGTCTGGTTTTAGATAAGCTTTGATTAACTTTATTTGAAAAACATTTTAAAATGCCTAAATCAAATGAATTCAATTTATACTTATATTTTAACGTAAAATATATAAATTTTTAAATTTAAGCTTACCATTAGGTTTAAATAAGCCTAAACATGTTAAAAAAAACAGGTGTAAAAATTACATTTAATCAGTATTCCATCTGGACATAAAATTGTGATCAGTCGAATGCTTGATTTAACATATAATTATAAAAAACTGTTTGATTAGATACAATAGCTAAGTTAAGTAAACAATAAAAAAAATTTAATGCAAAAACTAGCAGCAAATATAAATTTACTTAAGATAGTCATTCAATGAAAACAAGTTACAATTTATGTTATTTAATTTTTATGTTTGCTAAATGTTTATTTTTTTTTTGTTTGCTAATAAATTTAATCTACTTAAATTTATAAAACAATAAAATAAATACAAATAAATAAATATTTCTTAATATTTTGATATTTTAAAAATTGAAAGTTTTTTTTTTAAATCATACATTTAGTATTTTATATGTATTATTAATAGAATTATTTTGCTTGTTTGCGCTAATATTGATTTAAAACGGAATTAATAAATTTCAGTTAGACAAATCAGAATAAACAATAAAAAAATGTTTTAAAAAAATAATTTTTTTTTTCATTTGATTTGATTTGATTGGGTTTAGGTTAAATGAAATTTTAATGAAGTTTGATTCAATTTTAAATTATAATATATGATTTGTAAAAAATATAGTTGAAAATTTTTTGTATTTTTTAGATGTGCCTCAAGTGACTTTAAAATTAGGTTCAAAACTTCGCCATTCTCATATTCAAGAAGGCAACGATGTTTATTTTGAGTGCCTAATTAAGGCTAATCCTCCAGCACAAGAAGTTAGATGGTGGTTTCAAGGCAACGAACTCCGCACCAACGCAACTGAACGAATAATTATTTCGGGAAACTCCTTAGTACTGCAAAAAGTGACCAGAACACTAAGAGGAAGATACACTTGTTCAGCATCAAACAGCCAAGGTGAAGGTCAATCGAATTCAGTTCATCTTAGAGTGCAACATGCCCCTGTATGTGCTCCGACTCAAAAGCAAACCAAGTATGCTTTGGGCCGCCAAGAATCCGTAAGAGTGCAATGTGATGTGATAGCGGACCCGCCAGTAGATCTAGTTTTCAGCTGGTATTTTAATGGTAGCAGTGCCGCATCTTCTTCTGCCCATCTTACACCGGAAGACAATCCGCCCAGTTCGGCTTTGCTTGAATTTAACCAGACCGAAAATTCCTCAAACTCCGAACAAGGACCACAACACTGTCTTAGCACTAGTTTTGCTGTGTACAAACCGAGAGGGGAACATGATTATGGTCAATTACTTTGTGTAGCTCGCAACTCGATTGGCAAACAAGAAATTCCATGTGCATTTACACTTGTACCAGGTAAATAGTTTAATAAATGCAATTATTTGGTCGTCAATAATGTAAAACTAATTTAAAAACCAATATTTTAACTTTTTCATATTCCTGTCAATTATTCATTAGCTGGTTCTCCTGACCCATTGCGTGGTTGTTCGGTGCGCAATGCAACTGATCACTCGGTAGTGGTAAATTGCTTGCCAGGATATGACGGCGGATTAAAACAAACATTTTTACTTTCAATGCAAGAAATTTCTGTCGATCAACTGAATGACCATCAACAACAACAAATTCTAGCTAATGTTAATACAGAAACCGATTCCAGAAATAATTATGCAGGTGGTCTAAATGAACCTTTGCTTACAACAGAACAGTTGGATGGAGAGCAATCACATAATGAACTAAATCAACTGCCAACATCTCAATTTTCAGAAATTGAATCTACAAAACTGTACAAAAGTAACAAAGGGCACTATAAATTGAATTCTTTGAATGGCAAACACGGCCAAAGCGAATCTAATGATGAATATAAGTCGATTGTAAATTTTGATCATAATTATCATAAATACATCGGTCATGACGTTCAATACGGAAACACAATTCATGGGCTTGGTTTACCTGCCAATGGTCCAATGATGAACTTTAGTTCGGATCAAGCCCAGTTTTTGGTTAATGGTCTCAAATCAGGGGCCACCTATCTTTGTTCAGTGCATGCTATCAATGCTCGTGGAATAAGCAGAGCTGTCATTTTAATTGCTCAAACTTTGGCTGCTCCTGAATCTATGAACCGAATGGGCGATGGTAAGTTACTTTATCTTAATCCTAATCTTTATCTTTTTAAACTTCTTAAATTTCTTTTAACTGGCTAAATACCTTACTATGTAAGTTTGCATTTGTTTCTTAACTTCACAAAATTAAATGCTTTGCTAAAATTATCTACTAGCTTCTTTTCACAATTGCTAAATCATAGGTCAACATAATTATTTTTCTCTGCAATTGTCAGATTCAAATCCGGATAAATTTAATGAACATGATTCAAAATTTTAAAAACCATTAGAAATTCACTTTTTCTACAAAAATAATTGTTTGAATCTAAAGGTTTATTTTGGTCAAAAAATCTATGATCATTAAGTAAACTGAAAATGCTAAGACTAAATTTTAAAAACTACAAAAACAGTTCATTTTTAAGATTTGGGTTAAGTTAGTCTAACATGCAACTTGTTTTTGTTATTTTTATCTTTATTTTATTATTGTTTTCTATCTTTTTAACCACTAATATTTTTTATTTTAGCTTGCTGTTTAAACATGAAAATAGTTGCATTTTTTTCATAATATTTGATTCCTTAATTTTGTTTTCTCATTAAAATTTTTATATTATTATTTTGTTTTAGATTATTTTGGATATAGATGTTTTCTTCTATACATATTTTTCATACTTTTTTCTTTTTATTTTCTTTTTTTTACGTTTAATCTGTTTAGTTGTAGTTGTTACTTTTAGCTGTGTGCTTAGTTTAATGTTCAGCTAAGTGTACTAAAACTGCTCAATGGTTAAATCGCATGTCAAATGCATCGGTGTAAAGATGGTTAAGTTATCTTTACACTATTGTGAAAGAAAATTATGGTGAAAATGAAAAGCATAATAAAAAATAAAAAAAATTCAAGCAATAAAAAAAAATAAAGAGAAAACTAAATTAAAACTCGTTTGAAATTAAGCCCGCTAAACACAAATTGCCTTATGCTAGTAGAATAGTTTTAATAAAATAAGCTATTTAAACGAACTGTTGTGTAAATAAGCAAGTAATCTGCAATTGTGGTCGTTTTCATGTCGTATTACAAATGACTCAATTTAAGTTACATTTCAATAAAGTTGTGGTTTATTTCTTGTTTAAGTAGGTCGGGTCAAAATTAAATATATATATTTTAAACATATTGTTTAAATTACAATTAATTAATTAACTAACCTTCTTAATACATTAATAATGGTCAAAATAAACTTTAAATTAGTTTAAAATAGATTTTTTAAATAAAATTTAAATTTCACTATTTTTTATCATTAAAAATTTATCTTAATTATAAACTTTTAATTATTGAAATTTTTTTCTTTCATATTTTAATTGCTTTAAACTAAATAATAACTTATTATACACCTGGTCAATTGTAATTTAAATTCATTAATATTAAATTTTTTTATTTTAATATATGATTTTAACAATTTTGTTAAATAAAGTTGTTTTCGAAATATTAAATTGATAATTTAAATTCTTTAATGTTTAATTTTACAATTATTTTTTAATATTTCACTAGTTTTATGTATGAATCAAAATTGTAAGTAATGAAAAAAGTGTCAAATAAAAACCCATTAGCTATTTAATTATTAATTATAAAATTTTTTAAATATCACCTACAAAATTATTTTCTATTTTTAATATTTATAATTTGACGCATTTTTAAATATTTTAAAATTTAATTAAATTCATAAATTTTAGCTTATAATTTCATTTTGAAAATTTTTAAACTATTTAAAAATAAGCATTTTTTTTATTCTTATTTTTTTGTTTGAAAATTTACAATTTGTTGTTAAACAAACAAATTTATATTATATTTAATGAAATCACGTTTTGTAGATTTAATTTCAACACACAAAATGTCGATCATTTAACATCATTTAAATTCAAACACATTTTACTACGAATCCATATAATAGTTTTAATATAATGGATAAAGCTAAAGATCTGCTCAACTTGTCAATTAAATTTTTTTTACATTCAAAGTTTAAATATATAATTTAGGAAATGAAAAAAAAATTAACTTGTAACAAGTTAAAAATTTATTTAAGATTAAAATTTTTTCAAATAATTAAAATTATTTTTTAAATAACTGATTAAACATTTTTTAATGTATTTCTAAATAATCTTTTTAACTTTTTTTCTATTTACTTGTCTTAAAACAGGTGCAATGTGGCAATTGAACTTCAATCCATTGATAATGATATTGATAATAATCGTAACAATTGTGGTTACAATTTCTTTTATAGTCATACTTATCATCAAATTTCGAATTCGGAATACACGCAAACGAAATTCTGGTAACTTTTTTTAACAATATTTTTTATACTGAAATTCAGAATAAAATTCTTAATTAAAAATTGATTTCAATTTATTTTTACTATTAACTATAAAAAAATATTGATTATTAAAATAATAAATATGCAGGAAACAGAAAAAAATTGAAAAGCTGTTTTTTTTTTTTTTGTTTATTCTTGTACTACCCTTTTTTAGCTTATTGACTTTAGCAAATTAATTGAAAGCAAATAAACGGGTTTAAAATTGATTTTTAAATTTGAGATGCTAATCGAAAGTTTAGTAATGTTCGATTAAGGTTTATTTGCCGAAATCGTGCGACAAAAATGAACTTTATTTAAAATTTTGAAACAAGCGGACTGTTTTATAAATATTAAAATTAAATTTTAATTAACTTCTTGTATATGCAAATAGAAAACATTGAAAAGCTTTTACCAATGAATTTTAGCTAGTTATAAAGATAGTGAAAAAATTACTAAAAATAATGTCATCAAGATTGGGGTAAAATTTCAATTAAAGTGTTAAAATTACAATTAATTTTAGGCCTGAATTTTGTATATATTTAAATATTGAAGTTGCATCATTAATTAAATTTAACTGTGCCAAATATACCTAGGTTTAGTGACATATCTTATCCAACAGAATTGTCATTGTTGAGCATACGGGTTAAACTTTGGTTAAACACTTTGAACCCAAACTTTTAAAGTACTATTCAAAATTTAATTAATTTTATTTAAAAACTTACTACAATTAATTTAATCAAATGATAAAACAAAAAAAAAATGATTTTTCATTTTTAATTTTTGAAATTAAAAAATGTTAAAAAGTATTTTTTGTTAAAGTTCTATTTTTTGTATAATTTAAAAATTTTCTACAACAAAATATTCTATTTAATCATTTATTTACTATTTATTTAATTTTATACATTTTTTGATTATTTTTTAAAAATATTTTTTTTATAAACAAGACACTTTTAAAGCTTATCAATTTATATAAAAAAATTTTCAACTATTTTAATATATTTTTGAATATAATTTTTTTAGGTGACCGTCCGGATGAAATCAATAGTGATAAACTTTGTACCACACCTTTACGTAGTGTAAAAGAAGAATTAGTATGCAATATGTGTACTTGTGATGATAAATGTCCTGATATTATTCCAGGTAGACTTTATTTATTTTTTATAAATTAAATTTTTATTTTTATAATTTAATTTTTTATGTTTTTAAATAATTTTCATTAATTGGTATTTTTTTTTTGTAATTGGTATATGTTATCTCAAAAAAGTTGTTTTATGCAAATTAATTACGTTATATATTTTTTTCTAATTTTTAATTATTTATTTAGATTTAATTTATTTTCTTTAAAAAACTATTAATTAATTAAGCAATTTTTATGTTTACGTTTTTTTTTTAAATTTATTGGTTTCAAAAATATTACATTTATTTAGTAAAAAAAATTATTTAATTAAAATAGTTTTGTTCGATCATTTATTTATTTTAAAAATTAAATGTCATTTCAAAAATAATTAAGAAAAAATTAAAACCTATAATTTAAAAAAATAAACAATTTAGAAATTTAAAATATTAATATATACAATATTTTTTATTTATTTTTTAAACAGATGAAAAAATTTTTAATGGATCTTCAATTTTGCAAAATAATGCAGATTCTACTAATGGAAGTATAAGAAGCAATGTAAGTAGTTTTTTTAATATTTTTTTTTTTAATGAAATAGATAACAACATATTTAAAAAAAATTTAAATACTTTTTCAGTTTTAAATTTTATAATTTAATTAATAAATTAACCTATGTTATTTTTAAAGTAAAAAAAAATTCCAGATTTATTATTTAAAAAAATAAATTAGTTAATTTAAATTAATTTTAAATAATTTATTTTTAATTTTTTGAATTGTTTAAATTGTAAGTTAAAATAAATTAATAACAAAATAATTAAAAAAAAAAACATAAATGTTTTAAATTTGATTTGTATTATTAAATAATTAAAACAGTGGAAATAAATTATCAAAAAGTTAAATAAATATTAAAAAATATATTATATAAAAAAAGTCAAATATCATAAAAAGCATTTTATTGTTTAGGATATTGTTTATTTTTTTATCAAATTATATTTTTTATTTATATTTCAAAGCAAATTTTCAGGAAAGTAGGATAAAAATACTATTTTATGATAAAAAAAAGTAAAAAAAAACGGAAATTATACATTAGTAATACTAAAATATTTAAACTATTTAAAGAAAAATTTAAAGATTTACTTAATTTTGACATTTTAACCAAAAATGATCATAAACAAATGAAGTAAAATTACATAAAAAATGTAGGAATAACTGAAATGCTGAATGATGTAAAAAATATTAAACTTAACAAATAATGATATATTCAAAAAATAAATGAAAAGACAAATGGTTAATTTGTGATGTAAATAATTTTAAAAAATGAAAAGGAAACAAAATTTAAATAAACTAAAATATAACAATGAATTTAGAGATTTGCTCATATGCAAATTACTAAAGCATAAAAGTGCTAAAAAAGAACAATAGATTTGTTATTATTATTTTGTGATTATATCAGTAAATGTATCTTGTTGCAAAACATATCTAAATAAAAACAAGTTAAAAATTGAAGATATGAATGTTTTTTTTTATATTCAATATTATCTTACAATAAACAACTAAATCAACATGATGACCACAATATGTAATCAATTAAGCTACTATGTTTTGTTTTATCTTAATCATGGTTATGATTTTACTTAGATCAACTCAGAAAGTTTTGAGTGAATAACAAGAGCAATTAATTTTAACTAATAGCAATTTATTTTTCCTTGATTTTTTCTTTATTTGGCATTTTCCTATATATTTTTTTATGTTTTTAATTCAAAATTATTATTTTTTTGATTATAAAAACTAGTTTAGTTATTATTAAGTTGCTATTTTTTTGTTTCTAGTTTTATTTTCTTTTTGAAATTCTTAAAATAAATTATCAAAATTAAATCTAATTTCACAAACAAAATTATAACAAATTTTTCTTAAATATTTCCTTTCAATTGCTAATTAAATTTTTTTATGTCATTTGCAATCACTCATGGATATATTTTTTTTATTTATTTTTTATTTATTTATTTTTTTTATTTGTCATAATATATTAATTATATTAATTATATTTTTTGTTTTTTAATTTTTTTAATTTTTTTAATTTTTTTAATTTTTTTAATTTTTTTAATTTTTTTAATTTTTTTAATTTTTTTAATTTTTTTAATTTTTTTAATTTTTTTAATTTTTTTAATTTTTTTAATTTTTTTAATTTTTTTTTATATTTTTTTATATTTTTTTATTTAAATTTATTTTGAATTTTATTTTTACTATAATTTTTCAAAATTATTTATAATTATTATATTTTTAATTGATAAAATTATTTTTTTTGTTTAAATTATCAAAATTATTTTTTAAAATTTAAAAATTAAATTTTTTTTAATGATATTCTGGTCACAAACAATTTATAAAAACTATAGCAGTTAATCAACAATCAAATTTTTGACCAACAAGTGCCTCAACAAACTAGCAATATCATGTTACTTCAACAACCTCATCAACAAACTAATAATGGTCAGCCGTTGTTTGTGAATTCGGCAGGTGTAACCGGAAATGGAAATTCTGGTTTAACCACAATTGTGGTTGCATCTAATGGACATTTAACCGGTACCCTGTCAGGTGCAGGTGCATTAACAATGTCATCAGTTGCTTCCGCTGGCAACATTACCGGAAATCAATTGACCAATGGCGGCGTGACCGGCTTAGTCAATGGATCAACCGTTCCATATTCAATGCATTCACCAGCTTCTCTTATACAATCTGCTCCCACAAATCAATTGATGAATGCTAACAATTATTATTACAGCACTCTACAACCCACTAATAGAAGAGTGCGAGTGATTTCCAATAATTTAAATGGTTTGGTCACTATGGATGATATTCATATGCATACAGACGTTTAATTGAGGTATTTTTAATATACCAAACTTGTATCATCTTTTGCCTGCATGGTCGTTTACATTTCAACAAAAGGGTTAAGCCTTGTCCAATAAATTAATATTTTATTAAAAATCAAAATCTTTGATAGTTTTGATATATTTTAAATTTTTTTTATGCATTAATTTTTAAATATAAAAGTTTCTTAATCGCAATTAAAAAAAATATATTTTTTATCATATGAAAAGTGTTGAAATTTTTTTTATGCAATTAATGATGTTTATGAAAAAATACTAAAACAACATTGTTTAATTTGATTAATTATTTTTGAGTTTTAATGTTTCATCAAATATCTAATTAAGGTTCATTTAGAAGCAAACAAATATTTTTTGAATAATAATGAAAGAAAATAATTAAAATTATTTAACAAATTAAAAAAAAAATTGTTAAATCGCTTACAAATTTTATATTAAACATCAAATATAGATATTTTAAAAATAATTGAACATAACAACTTATTAAATATCAAAAATATATTTGAATTAAAAATTTTTCTTTAATTCCTTTTTTTTTTAATTATTTAGCAGAACTATGGGTTGTATGAATGTGGTTTAAATAAAACATCTCCAGCATATTTGCGTTATAATCAAATTGAGTCTGACACTTTTTCTACTATGAAAACAGATGAAGAAGATAAATGCCATTTTGATCAAAATTCTTTAGACAAGATCTATTACCATGTAAAGAGTAACGGATCATCAACTAAACTTCAATCACACGAACCTTCAGCACTTTTAGCTAGATCAACTAGTTTTTATGCAGATGGACGTACCAGCAATATAACCACAATGGCTAATTTAATAGGCAATACAACGATATGCAATGGAGAAATCAATACTATTCAAAACGAGTTTTTTAAGCACCAATTATTAAATACGAATTTAAGTAATAAAATTAATATGGCAAATAATTTATATACAAATAGTAAAAATTGTGCACAAATCCCATTATCAGTAATAAGCACCAATTCATTGCCAATGTCTTCATTTAAATCCACAAACGCTCAAACAATTCCATTACCTGCGTCACCATTAGATCAATCTAATAATATGCTGCAAAGTAATTTATTAAATGTCAATAATAATTCACAATTAGTTCAAACAAGTTCGATTTCTGGTTTAGTTGGTCAGTCAACAACAATAAATCATAAAAATATGCCTGAATCTTTAAATCTTAATCAAAATTTTGTTCAAAATTTTCCTTATGTAAATGAAAACAGTCAATCTAATTACTCTAATTTACAGCGCCTTAACTATTTTAATCAAACAGGCTCAACTTCTAAATCTACTTATGATCGTTTAAGCTTATCAACAACATTTGTTAGTCAGCCAGGCTTTATTAATACATCTATAAATGGATTAATTCAGAAAGAAACTTGCTTGAATTGTGGAAATTGTCAAATAACACATAAAACATTGCCATTAGTTTCTACTAAATTGGATAATGAAGATAATGTTAGTGAATATGATAATTTAGACGATTGTAGTGTTCAACCTTTGCTTCCTAAAAAATATGAGGATGAAAAAAATTTAACAACTGATCATGTTAAAATTGTTGATATTTATTCAGATCCAAATAAAAATCAACAAAATATTTATAATAATTTTGACTTGATTACAAATAGTACAATCAATGCCAAGTTATGTGTTTAAAAAAAATTAATTAAAATAAAATAATTAATTTAATTAAAATTTAATCAAATAAGTCAAAATAGATAAGTAAAAAGTATTATTTTATTTATATCTTTGCAAAAAAAAAAAATGATTTTCAATTCAATTTGTAAATATTCATTGTTTTTATTTAAAGTTATTTTTCTTCTTAAATGCAATTATAAATATTTTTTACCACATTGTTAATTTTATAACAAAAAATAATTTTAAATTCAATTATAACTAAGAATTTGCAAAATTTCAATGTATAAATGTAAAATTATAAATATAAATAAAATGATATATGAAGTAAAACTGTATATGCAAAAAAAAAAAAATTCATTGCACAAAATATAAAGTGAACGAAATTAAACTTAGTTAATTGTATGTAATTAATTTGTTACTTTAAAGTTTAAAGTTTTTATAATTAGTTTAAAAAATTTAAAATAAGGTTTTATATTAAATATTTTAAAATAATTGAATTATTTTATAAAAATCAAGATAAGTTTTAATTTAGTTTAGTAAACTAAAAAAAATTTTGAAAAAATTCTAGGTAAATTTAAACATTTTTTTTATTTAAATTAGAAATCGGTAAAATTTAAAAAAAAAATTGAGACCCATTTTAGGTATTTTAATTTGTCATTTAACAATCTATTTTTAAATTTTATTTAAAAAAAATCACAATTTAGAATAGAATAAAAAAACAATTCACTTTATAAAAAAATTAATAAAAATTTGTAAAAATTATAAAAAACAATCCGTAACACAATTTTACATTTTTGAATTATAAAAACTAAATTTCAGTACAAAAATAAATCAAAAAAATAAAATATTTTTTTAATAAAATTAATTTAAAATAATAAAAAAAAATTTGTCAAATTTTAATTTAAAGTTTTAATATTTTTAAATCACACGTTTAAAAAAAAATACGTAAATAAATTTTATTTTTATTTAAAAATTCATATAATATAATAGTTTTTTTTTTTTATTTTAAAATATATTAACAATTTAAATAATAAATTGTATTAAATTTAATTATAGGTATAATACCGAATAATATAACGCAATTATAACTATTAAACAAGTTGTCTGTAATGTGTGATTTATTGCGATGTAATTTTATTTCAATTTTTTTATCATTTTTTCTTTTCTAAAAATTCAAGTTGAATCCGTTTATTGATCTGTCTTAAACTAGGACAGTTTGAATTTAATAAAATACATAAAACCTATTAAATATGGTCAAATACAACTACATATGTTATATAATTGAAATGTTATATTAAACGAATAGCCTGAAAAACAAACAATGGATCAAGTAAAAATTGAGATTTGATTCTGGCTATGTCTTAAAAGTCAGCATTTTTCCATGTTTTTTAAATCTGTTTTTTATTCTACTCACGTATATATTATCTATGCTGACTTCACCAAGTCCAAAGATTACTTAGTAAAGATCACTTAACCATCTTGTAAGCCAGGTTCAAGTCCCTTCATCAATTCAAATGTTCACTTATGTTGATTGATTTAAATCGGAAAATAAAAAAAAAAAAGTATAAAAACATCGTAAATAAAACTAAAAGATGATAAAAAGTACAAACTAAAGAAAAAAATATTAGTTTTGATATGTTGTTTTATCAAATTTTTTTTTTACATTAATTAAACTACATCAATTTAGATACAAAATTAGCAATAAAGTAAACCACAAAATTTTGGTAGATTTTTTTTTTAAATTAGAATACATTTGATAATGTTGCCTAATCAAAAATAAAGGAAATTTAAATTAAATTATTTTTTAAATTAAATTATTTTTTTATTTCATAAAAATTATAATTATTTTTATTATTTTTATTTAAAGTTTAATATTTTTTTTGTTATTTTGATTTATTTTTTTGTTAATTTTTTTTTTATTTTTAATATTTCTTAAATTAGCTCAAAAAAAAAAATTTAATAGAGATATTTAAACTAATTTATTTATTAATTGTAATAGGTTTTAAACAAAAAATACATAAAAAAATAATTAAAATTTATAAATATATATTTTAATTACAATTATTGTGAATTAAAATGTATTTGTTGGGTTAAACTAATCAACTGAAGTATTTGGGTTTTCGGTTGGGATAGCCAGAACTACCGTTGGTCGGATTTTGGAGTTATTCCTAAGTTGAAGAGTTTAACTGAAAGTAAAGAATCAGAGAGTTAAAGAAAATGAACCAAGAAAAGTGAAACTCAAGTTTAAAGATTGAAGCCTAAATTAGGAAGTTTATTTTAATGATTAAAGGTTTTACAGTAGTGTAAGGTGCTTTTATACAGAGATCAGAGAGGTATCAAGACTCGCGGAGTGTGAGCAGAACCATGACTGTTAGAAAAGAGTCAGAGACTGCAGCAGTAACTGAATTACGCACTCCAACAGTATTTAATTCAAAAATAGATGCTGGTGTCTTAACTGTATGGGAGAGAGAGTATCTGGAAACTAAGTATTAAAGTTAGATGAAAGTTAGTTGAGAGAATCATTTTATAGGGAGATAAAAGGTACCAACTTGATTGCCGCAAAGGTATTAGGGCGATGGGTACCAAAATTTTAAGTGTTTGTTGGTTAAAAATAAGAAATGTTAATCTGAAATTCTGGCTGAGATTGTTGTAAATTATGATTTTTGTTAAACAAGCAAAGCGGAAGCGAGCTATTTTTACATATAATGAAAATCTAATTAAGGATAGCAAGTTTAAAGGAGTGATTCGCTAAAGTAATGAAAGAGTATATTTTTTGAGCGAGAGCAAAGGATTATTATTCAAAGAAAGTTAATCACTGTAAACATCTTAGTATTTAAATAAAGATATGAACTCTTTGAGATCGTTATCCATTATGTCCTTTTTACTAAAAATAATTGTAGCAGACCAATACACAATTTAATTTAAAAAAAAAATTAATTTTAATAATTTAAATAATTAAGAATAATTTTTAATTATTTATAAAGAAAAATATTATTTATTAAAAATTTTAAATTTAATTAAATTAAATGTACATCTAATATAACCTAATATAAGCAAACAAAATAAAAGAAACGTTTAATAATAAAAATTTTATTTTTTTTTATATATTTTAAATTATTGCTTTACGGATAATTTAATTTAAACAAATATAAATTTTTTTTTTTTTTTTTTAATTTTTTTACACCTTCACAAATTACATAAAAGATCAAGTATTGTTAAAATAAACGTAATTTAATATTTTTTTTTGAATTTAAATAAAAAAAATCTAATAAAAAAATATAATCTAAATGATGTCAACTGCAGATTATCTGTCAATGAATAAGTTGGAAAATATTTAAACTTTATTAAATTTGTCTTATTCAATTTAAATAAAATATAAATGAGCCGCTTGTTCATAAGATAATAAATCTGCATCAATTTATATTCATAACCAGGTATTTAAAAATATTATTTTTAAAATAAATGAACTGTTTATTAATTTTATATCTTTTTTTATAGACTTTTACGAGTCTTAGAATTTCTGTTCGAATCTCTGACTCTTTCGGCAGAGTTTCTGTCCTCCAACCTATTCTTCAGTGTAAAACACTTTGCAATACCATGGCCGTGTCGATGGCAATAATAACAGTAGTTGGTGTTTTTAGCTTTTTTGAGAAAAAGGGTTGTGGTTGATCAACTGTCAATGATGAGGGAGTTATCCTTTGATTTACCAGCGTACATGGCAAAATTAGGTTCTTTCCCGTAAACATCGGCCACCAACTTTCTCAAATCCCTAAAGTTTATTTTTTTGTGTGTTGAGAAATACAAGGATAGATGTAGAAGAATTGCTTTATCTTCAGAAGGTATAGAGGTTTTTATCTTGTTTTAGAGATCTTTGTCTGTTAACTCCGCTTTACGAAGCATGGATGTCGGCCAACCGTTCTGAAATTTAACTAAGAAATCATGCAGTGATTGACCCGGTTTGATTTTTAGATTCTCAAAAATTTGTCTCAAGGAATCAATGTCTTTAGCAAAGTCATAGTCATCTTGAATAGTTGACAGAAGTTCCAGCAAATTGTGGATATTACTGTATGAGAGCAGCTGTTTGTTTGAGAATCCAGTTCTAATCAGGTAAAGTAGTGTTGTCTCTTTAGTTTTGTCTTGTTCTTTAGGTAAATGATTTGGGTTATCAAAGTAATTTTAGATGTTGCAAGTATGTATATACATTGTCATAGCCGATTTCTAGGCAAGATAGTTATCCTCTGATAATTTAGGTAATTTCATCATACCGTACATTAATTGTTGATTTTGTGTAGTTGAAGTAAATAAAGAGGATTTCATGATTGTTGTCTAATTGTTTTTTGGTGAAGTATTAGAGTATCTTTTTTTATTCTAAACGTAATTTAGTCTCATAATCTGTTAAGAGGTAGCGAGAATAATATACGTTTGGATGATTATCTTACAATGTATTAAGAATTAGGGTTACAGTATGTTTTAGGTTTAAGTTTAGGTTTGGGGGCATGCAGCACATATGCTTTTTGGGAGGAAAAGGATAAGTGATTAATATTAAGTCAAGGGAAGAATGTTCAATTAACAAGTTACAATTTTAATATTTTATATAATTTTTTAAATTTAACATGTATCTTAAATTTCTATATATAAAATAAGTTAAATTTTAAAAAACAAAGTGATAAAACGTGAATAGACTTTAAATAATTTAGCTAATTATTTAGCCAATTTTTACTTTTAATTTAGCATTACATTTCCGCTTCTCATTTTATTTTATCTTTTATTTAAATTAAATAAATTAACAAACTTTAAATTTATATTATAATTAGCTAATTTAAATTGTTAAAATATATTTAAATTTATTTAAAAAATACATGAATTATTTTTTATCCTTATTTAGTTTTTCCATAACAATTTCACTATTTTTTCAATGAACAGTTATTATTCTTAATATTAAGTTTTTATCTCTTTTATAGTGAATAAAATTGAAATTACGTAAATATGAATTATTGCTGTTAAATAAAAAAATCAAATAAATTGAAAAATAAAAAAAATAATAATGATGATTTTAAAAAAAGATAATTATCTATTAAGTTAAAAATTGGTTAACAACTATAAAAAACATAAATAATAAATAAAAAGATCAAAGTTTAGTTTATTAGAAATCAAAGTTCACACATCATCTAAACAAGAGATTATTTGTGGCTTATTTATATGCTAAAATGATCTATTTTAAAAAAGAATATTTTAAATTGAAGAAAACTTAGATTAAAGAAGGATAAAACAGAAAAATGAAATAAAATTAAAAAAAAATAAAAAATACACGCAGAAAATGTAAATGTACAAAAACAAATTTCAAGTAAGTTTTTAAATCCAATTTAATATGGTCATAAATATGGGTTGATTTAATATAATTTAACTAACTTTGGTCATTGACACATTTTATATACACTATTCTATATTGAATTTTTAGTTTGTGGCGTCATATAACCACTGGTCATTGAATTAACACAAGAACCAAGCTTATTTTAATAAACAAAAACTAATTTACGGTTAATGTAATTTTTCAATTTTTTTGTATTTAATTTTTACATTTTTT
Organism: Pyemotes zhonghuajia; assembly: GCA_025170145.1. Classification (NCBI taxonomy): domain Eukaryota; kingdom Metazoa; phylum Arthropoda; class Arachnida; order Trombidiformes; family Pyemotidae; genus Pyemotes; species Pyemotes zhonghuajia. Next base: position 12,756,276 of record CM045845.1, read on the forward strand.
TTATTAGGTTTACATATTTTTTGTTAAAATCTATTTAAAAAAAAAAGTTGATTAGAAATTATTAGTAAATAATTTTTTAATAAAAAAACAAAAAAAAAAAATAATAAACGTGGAATTCATATTCATATAATTCATCATATGTTTTCTTATTATTTGGTTTCAGATTTTGTTTAAATATTTTTTTTTATTTTATTTCAATGAGTTCAACACTAAGTAAGAAAATTGTTTTTATGAAATCCTTTAACATAACAAACTTTTTAAATAAGTGTTTACTGTATAAATAGATAAATGTACAAGTTTATGTTTAAAAAAAATTATAAAAATTAATTTATGCAATTTTTTAAAAAAAATATTATCATAAAAAATTTAAATTATTATTTTTTTAATTTACAATTGACCATTTAATATTTAAAATATTATAATTAATAATTTAAAAATCCATAATATTTTATAAAATTAAAAAATTTATTTCTGTGTTATTAGTAAATGAAATGTATTAGAAATTAATATAATATAAGCAAACTATAAAAATTAATAGATTATTTTTAAATTTAATATATATATGCAAATCAAACTTCTTATTATTTTTAACAAAACAAATAAAATTTTTTTTTAAAATCAAAAATAAAAAAATTATAAACAAAAACGCATAGTAAAAAACAAATTTGAAGTGTTGAACATATATTTTTTAGTAAAAAAATTAGAAAATTTGGAATTTGCTAAACTTGCATTATTAATACAAGAGACAAATAAAAATAAATATAAAAACACAAAAAAAAAATAAAAAAAAAAAAAACGACAAACAAAAAAATGAAAACGATTAAAAAAAAAAAAGGTAAGCAAAAAAAAAAGATGCACAATAGACAATGGTAAGGGCATATAATCAGTCATTGAATAAGTTTAATGATAAAACAAACTTAACTAAATATAAACAAACTGCCAAATATAGCAAGATCATCATTTAAACTCTAATTGAATATTGAACATATAGGCGTTTTCTTATTATAATAGCATTACTAATCAAACCTGCAAATCAGTCATTGAATTGACAACAGGCCAATAAAAATAGACAAAGTATGTTAAGAAAACAAAATTGATAACATACAAGGTGAAAAACATGAACTGTAGTTAACATTATTATTTGGTAATAAATAAGTCCAATTATTCGTTTTTCAGTTTTAGATATATCTTATTGTCCAGTTAAATATATAATTTTTAAAACGTTTTAATAAGATAAAGTAATATTTTATATGATTTTTTTTTAAATTTTTGTAATAAACTTATTATTTATAATTTATAAAAAAAAAAAATTAAAAATTTTGATATATAATTAAAATCTAAATGCATAATATAATATTTTTTTTTTTAATTTATTTAAAATTTAAAATTTAAAGTCATGTTTTAAATTTAATTATATCGGCCTACACATTTAACAACAATTATTTAATTGTATAGTTCTTTCGTGACTGATTATTTGTCAAAAACTGGACTAAATGAATTAAAACAACACAACGCTTCATTTTGCTAGTTTTTATCTGTTTTTGATAAAAAAAAATTGAAAAGATTAAAATTTATTGTGAAAAAAAAACAATTACATTAATCAACTTTTTTTGTCAATAATTTGACAGGTAAAATCAGGTTTGTGAAATATTGTTTATAACATAAAAAAAAATAAATAATAAAAATGATAAATGTTATAACAATTTTGAATTATAGCAAAATAAAATATTTTATTTTTCCAATGTGAAACCAATTAACAAACTTGTAATTTATTTCTATCAATTTATTAAGCATTTAGCTATATTTTTTTTAATCTTTATAAGTAATTATATGATAAACTATTACTTTTATTTATTTTTTTAATCATAATTATAATATAAATCTTTGATTATGATATATTTTATTTAAAAATTATAAAAAATTTCTTTAATGAAAAAATTAAATTATTTTATTTAAATAAAAATTTAGAAAATTTATTTTAATATTCCAAAAAGTAATTAATCTATAATATTGTTAATTTTGTATAATCTACTAATAATTTATTTTAACTTAAAATCAAAATAAATACTTAGATAATATTAAAAAAGTTTGCAATTTATTTTTTATTATAATTTTTATATGAAATTAATATCATAATTTTTTAGTTTGTTTGTTTTTGTAAGTTTACTATATATGTTTATTTCTAATAAATAACTTTTTATGAAAAAATTTAGTCCATCACAAAAAAAAAACATTTTCAAGTAATCAAAACCTGTCTTCTTATACATTGAGCAATTTACTATGGTTTACTATGGTTTTTAGTTAAAACATTTATCATTATTTAACATCTTACTAAAGGAAACTTGATATTTTGTTAAACATAATTCATGCACAGTCAAATTAACAAGTAAAATGTCTAATAAATTAGACTTTTAGTTTTTCTTAACCAAATTTTAACTAAATTTTTTTAGTACAAGTTTAAAATAAAAAAATTAAACTTAATAATATTTAACAAAAATATGCATTTTTCTATAAAAAAAACTCTTAAGTTTAATTAATTTTAAGATAATTTTATAAAATTTAAGTTTTTTTATCTCATTTTTATTTATAATTATAATTATATAAAATTTTTATTTTATTTTTTATTTTTAATTCAATGAATTTTCTATTTATTTATGTAAATTAAAAATTTTCTTTTAAATATAGTTAACAAAAAAATCTAGTCATTTAGATAAAAAAATAATTGTGTAAGTTTAATTACCTTAAAACAACTTTAAAAAATTAAAAAAGCATTAGTTTTAATAAGAAAAACAATAGTTTTAATAAAAGTTAAAAAAAAATTAAGTTCGTTAAACAGTATGTCTAAAAGTATCAATAAAATTTTTCTCATTATAAAAACAATAGTTTCAAAAAAAAATTTCAAGAAAATATTTATTTTTAAAAAATGAAAATAAATGCAAAGTTTTGTAGTAAAAAAAAAATTGTAAAGTAAAAAATAGTCGATTTTAAAGTTATGTTTAAAAAAAAAAATTGATGTCCATAAATGAAAAAAATTTCAATTTTCAACTTAAACTAGAATTTTAATTAAATAGATAAAACGAAATAGAAAAAAACTTAAAATAAAAAAATATTATACCTTTGTTAATACTTAAAATGAAAAAGTTTTTGATTTTCAATTGACAAAAATCACATTGAAAATAGATAAAACATCAACTTTCTAATAAAGTCCAGTCAGTAAATTAAACTTTCATTATCTAATGTAACACCTCGTTTAAAATTTTTTTTTTGTAATTATAAGACATCAAAGTCTAAAAATAAAAAAAAAGATTAAACAAAATATATTTACCATTTTTGTGAACAAATTCGAGCTCAAAATAAAAAAGAAATTTTAATTTATCATGCATTAAACACTGTGAATACAAATAAATCAATTGTTAAATGGTTTGACAATAAGTTACAAGCCAATTTATATATTTATTATTTTAGCAACAACTGAGTAAAAATCGAATTATTAGTTAAATTTATTGAATTGAGATAATACCATTTTATAATTAGATAATAAAAAGATAATAAGTGGTCAGATTAAAAAAAAACATAAAACATAAAATTTAAACTTAAATTTAATTTCAAAAATTTTTCAAATAAAAAAAAAATTATATAAAAATGTAAAAAAAATGAGTTTTATTTTTAATGATGTTTAAATTAAATAAAAAAAAAACATTATATAAACATTTTTTACAAAAAAAAAATCAATATAAATTATAACCATTTTTCAGTAATTACTAGAAATCAATAAATAATTACATCAATAAATTGAAAAAACTTAAAAAAAAAAAAAATGTTATATTTTTCAATATCTTATTTAAAGTCAAATAATTAATATATATTTTGAAAGCTTAGTTGACACATTTGGGCATATGCAAAGTTTAATTACAAATTCATTTTGAACACTAATTACAGTTTAAGGTGAATTAACAATTAAAAAAATCAAAAAAAAAAACAAATTCAATATTCACACTAAAAACGTGCATAAAATCAACTTATATTTTGTTTTTTGACACTACAATCATCTAAATGGTTTGTTTTTTCTAATTAGAGCTCAAACACTTGCTTTTATTAGCTATTATTCAGTGCTATTTAGACTGCCAAATATTTTACCTGTGACTTGCACGTTTTTCAAACCACGATGGTTAAAACGTGTGCTGCAGATTGCATTCCATTGACGACTAGTTCGAACGTGTTTTGATTTGAATCTTTTGATAATTTACAACCAAGTTTTAGAAATTAAACTCAAGAAATTAGCAAGTGCTTGCTAAACTTGTAGCAATGGTCAGTCAGCATTTCTTTTGACAGATAGCCTCTTCTTCACTCTCAATTCAACTGACAGTTGGAACAGCTTACAATGCACCACATGTCAGAACTTTGTACATGTCTTAATTATTCTAGCAAAGCAATTTTTTGACTTTTTTTTTATTTTTTTTTTCCCACAGATCACACCTGATTCAAACTGTAGTCAAGGTGATTTTGACGTGCCAGACTGTTCACCTTTGACTTTTTTTGTTTTTGTTATCTTATAAATATAAATTTGTAAAAGACAAAAAACACAAATAACTTAAGATTCAATTGCATTCTTACCGAAAATTGACGTGTGAACAATATAATAATTTGAATAGATAAGTATTTAACTTATATTTAGTATTAATGTTTTTATATAAGGTTTTTAATTAAAATTTTATTTTTTAGACTAATTGTGTTCAAAAAATTTATTAGTGAATTATAATTATTTAATTAATTTTATTAGTAATTCTTAGTAGTAAAGGTTTTAGGTTTAGGTAAGGTTTAAGATTAAAGTTTAAATATCTTCTCTTACAATAAATAGTAAAGCTAGGTGTTGAAACCAATTTAAGAAGCAAACTTTTATAAGTCTAGTAATGAATGAATTAGGCCATTGGTGAAGTGACTCTAATTTTAATAATAGCTTATCTAACAGTAGTTAAATCTATTAAAACATAAAAGAGTTATAACTATAGAAATTGAATCAACTGGTCAAAAGTAAAAACTGGTAGTAAATATGAAGTTCGATGAGTTAGTTCACTTTTTTTGATAGATGTGCTACCTAACATATAAGTTAAATCAAAAAAATGAGAAAAAGATAAACTCTTCAAAAAGAAAGTAAAAATATAACCAAAGACAATGGAAAAAAACTCCTGTTAATTATACTTGATATGTTCTATTAATAACTACGTCTTATGTTTTTATTATATTTTCATCAGCTTTTTAAATTTGATAAATATTTAAAAAATTATGTTTTAATATATGACATAAATATACTTTTTTTAAAAATATTTTTTATAAATTTTTTATAACTGTTTTATTAAGAAAAATTTCTTGCATAGAATTTATAAATTTTAAATAATTTAATTTTTTTCTATACTATTTAAAATAATTTAGTATATGATTTTAACAATTTTTCATTTATATTAATTTTTATAAATAATAATTTTATAGCATTTTTATATTTAATATATAATTAGTAAAAGGTATTAAGTAATTTTTTTTTACTCAAGTATTATTATAAAGTATATATAATCAAGTAAATATACCTTAGCAAATATAAATTAAAAAGATCAAAAATATTTTTTGTATAATTTTTAATTTATCTAATTAATATAAAATATGAAAAAACTTTAAGATATATGCCTAATAAATAAACAAAAAAATACTTTACAAAATATATAAATAAGATTTCTAAATATAAATGAAATCGATTTAAAGTATCAAATGATTTAATGTAGTACTTATATATATAAATATTATTACATAAAAAATATGTACTATTAAAAAAATAATAAATTTTTTATTAAAAAAGTTGATAATAAATTATTAAATAAATTAAAAAACTAAAAAATACAAATGTACTTTTATACATAAACATATTTTAACATGCTTCAAATCAATTTTTATTTAAAACTGTATATATCATTTTAAGACACCGATAATTCCCGTTATCATTAAATAGAATAAAAAACAAAAATTTGAACAAACAATGAATACAAAAATAAATACAAATTATGATAATATATGATATAAACAAAAGAATTAACAATTGACTAAAAGTTTTGATTTTATGTTATTTAAGGAATTATTTGTAAAAAAAAAAAAATTGTAAATTTTATTCAGCTTATCATTACTATTTAAGATATACTTATTGTACTAAAAAAAAAATTTTTGATTGAAAAAACTATAATCAAAATTTTTTTGTGATAGCGATATCGTCTTAAAATAACAAAAACATGAGCAATATTAATTAATTGTTGTAGAATTCGATTAAGTTTTTAGATTGTCATTTATGTTCATTAATTTTATTATTTAAAAAAATTGTCTTTTTTAAAACTAAAATAGATTTTTTTTAACATTAACTAATTTAAATTTAAAATTGCACTGATTTATTTTTTTTAAATTTTTTTAAAAAAATTATTTTTTATTTTTTAATTAACATGTCACCAAAAGTCATCAAAAAAAAAAAAAAATTTAATCTGCACTAACAATTTTAAATCAAATTAATATAATTTATTATACCATAAATTCTTGAAAATAAATACAGGTAATTAAATAATATAAATTTATTTATAATTCATTTTGTAGTGAACCTTTTAATAGAAATACATATACATAGTAACTATATGTAAATGGTTGAGAGTCCTTGTTCCCTTAGCGCTGAGGTAAAGAACGAGGCAATGCTCTTAACGCCTGAAAGATAGATTTGGGTGGACCACAGTTTAACTTTCGTGTTCTAGACGACCTTTACATAAAAGAGACTTGATATCCCTCCGTAAAACAATCGTAAAAGGTTCCAGATAAAGTATGACACCATGAACAACTGTGAAGTTTTCAAATAAATAAGTTGTAACATAAAGGTTTAAGGTTTGTTACAAAGAGACATAATAACCTTTGGTAACAAACCTAAAAGAAAAAGGCTTAAAGATAAAGTATAAAAAGACTCGGAAAAACAAACTGAGAGTTAGTTGTAATTGAAGTTTTGTTAATAAAATTACCTGTTACAATTTAAATTTTAAAAATATTATAATTAATTCAATAAAAGCTACATCACTACGTCACTTACTTATTAGGAAAAATAAAAATAAATATTCAAAATGTAAAACACTAAAAAACTGTATTATCGATAAAATAATAAGTAAAAAAGTTAAGACATTGCGCAATTAAAACATTTTACAAAATTATAAAAATAATTTAATTGATTTCAAAATTAAAAAAGTATTTAAATAAAGGTGTCCATAAAACAATTTTATTGATCTTTTAATTCATTTTAAAACAGTAATAATTTTAGAAATTTTTTAGCTAAAATAATAATCAAAAATTAATATAATAAAATTTTAATGATTTACCTTTATTTTTTATCTTTATTATTTTAACTTAAAATATTTTAAATTCAACAAGAGAAAAACATATTAATTTAATATATACAAAATTGTAATAAAATTTGTTTAATTTTAAATATCTAAAAAAATAATCCAAAAATTAAACAATTATTTTATGTTAAAGTATATGATTATATAATCAAATAGATAGATATATAGTGACTTTTTTATGGTCTACATATATGGTTTTTATAACTGAGTGGTGAAATTAGCTGAGAATTTTAATCCGAACATGATGTAAAGGAAAATCTTTAAGATGCGTAAAGACCAAGTTGTACTTTCAACTGTAACGTCTGGCATGTAAACCTGTGCTAGTACTAGACTATTAAATCTGACCTTGACGGGAGATAGCTATGACTAATAGTTAAATTACTATCTAAAGATGTAACTTAAAGTCATTTAACCAAATCACATTTATGTATGAATATTTGATTTTGCTTAGACTTATTGTCCTAACTGAATAAGTTTACATATTTGTAAATTGAATATATAAAAGTATAAGACATGATTGACCTTTACTCTTCTAATGTCTACTAGAAAAACAGAGAAGTCTAAAACTGAAATCGAAACTGATTTAAGAACTTCACTTGAAGAATAAACTACATTTGAAAAGTATCTTAAAAAATTTCAAATTGAAAAAAACTGATTTTGTTTTTGTGTTAACATGCCTCTTTAAATCCTTAAATAATTAAGTGCGCCGAACAGTATCACTAATCAGAGATCTGAAACATTGTTCATGGCATCCCAGCCAATTAAAAATTTTATTTATTTTATCGAAATAGGTACTATTAAAAATTTTATAATTTTGTACAAAGCTAAATTCTTAGTGTAAAATAATTACCAGACTTTTTTTTTATACTAATAAATACAATAATTTTTTGTTTTAATAATCAATAAAATTATAAAAATGATTTAAAAATTCATGACAAATAAATGATAAATTAATTCAATTTTTATCAAATTTATATTAAAATAAATATATTTTTTAAAAAAATTTTTGAAATAATATATATATATTAGTTATTTACACTAATAATAATTCAAATATTATTTATACTAAAGATTTAAACAATGAATTTTAAACTTACAATAAATATATAACTCATTAATGTATGAATAATTTAATATTTGTATAGTTTAACAAAATGTTATGTTTTTTTTCTTAATTTATAACAAATAAATTTTTATTTTTTAAAAAATAAAAATTATAATTATAGTTGTTATTTTGTGTAAATTTTAGATTTAAGTTATTTTTTTTATTTTTTAGGTTTAAGTTAAAGTAGTTAAACGATAAATTTAACAAAATTATAAAAAAAAAAATTATCCAAAGTTAATTCTTAAAGTCTATAGTAATTTTACAGTAATTTAAATAGTTTATAATTATAAAAATAATAAAACGAAATTCTTATAATGTTAATTTTTATTGTTTTTTTGAATTACTTTTTATATATAAAATAATAATCAGACATACTAAAAATCAAACTAAAATTTTAAGAATAAAATTTAAAAAGAAAGTTTTAATAAAATTTATATTAAGAAAAAGTTTATTTACAATAGATTTAAAAAATATAATATAAGTAATAGCTAAGTTTATTTTTTGTAATTCCATTTTTTTAAATAAATAATTTATCGTATTTTACACATTATTTACTTTTTATTTGATTTTCTTGCTTTTATATAACTATTTTTATCAACCTTGTTTAAGTTATTTAATTTAAATATAACTACTAACAAGGATTCAAAGCGTGCATTAAGTTTAAATTTACCAAAATTAAAAAAAAATTTAATTTTTTCAAACTAAATAATTTTTTAATATTAAAATTTATGAGTATCTTGGATCAATATAAATAAAAAAGAACAACTATGTTGAAATTATAAAGTTTATTATTTATACTTTATTCCGGCTTAATTTAATAAGTCAAATTATTTGCTGCATAATTCTTTATTCTTTGTTAATTTTTGTCTTTACTAACAGTGTATTAGTTGAACTTTATGTATTTTAAAATTTATCAATTCTAATTAAGAATATTACTAAGTTATTATGATTATTATTATTATGTTAAAATAATTAAATGTTAATCTAAACTAATATTTAAGTCACAAATTTGATTTAAATAATGTAAATGATTTTATTTTAGTAAAGATTATGTAAGGATATTATAATTTTTTTTTAAATTTGATAATTAATTTAATTGTAAATGTGAATCACACAAATTTATTTTTATTTTCCTTAGTGATATTTATTATAATTTTTAGATATAAATTTTAAAATAAATTGAAATTTTTATTTTTGAATAATCATATACGTTAACTTTTATGTATTAATGGATTCTATTTTAAATATTTTACTTAAATAAGTGCATTTCTATTTTTTTTTTGCTTAAAAAATAAAAAAAAAAATTTTTTTTGAAAAGGATAATTTTGATTTTTAGTCATTTTTTTTTAAAATTAGAAAAGATTAACAAAAATCGAAATCAAATAACATTAAAAACAAGATCTTTAAATTTGATAACCCATACGTCACAATAAACTATTTATTTTGACAAAGAGAATAATTTTAAAAATTAATTTTATAATAATAACCTTAGTGTTAGTTGATAAAACTTGAATTTTCGATTAAAATTTTAAACTTTAAATAACATCTGTGGTAGTATTTGGTTTTAAATTAAAGCAGTACGTTAACACAAATAAAGAATAACTAGTACGACGTGTATTAACCCTTTTTTATTAATCAATTTAAAATAGATTTAATCACAAAATTTAAGAAAACTCAAAAAATTTTAAAACAAAGGAACGAAATTATGTCTACTCTCTCACTTAATTAATTTCTCTCTCTCTCTCTATCTTTTAATTCTTATTTTTAATAATTTATGTTGCCCTCATTTACTTCTTTTTTGTTTCTTCTACCGTCTCTTTATTAATATTAGTAGGCAACTAATCCCTCCTTCATATCTTCCGTCCATCTACTTAAACCTTTGTTAGTCTAACGGTTCGTAGGAATTCATTTACAGTACATAGAGCCTCTATTCAAGCGGACTTAAGGTACCTTAAGTTTTCAAGTAACTAAGATTCGAGGGTTTCTCTTTGAGAATCGAATTATTCTCTACAACTTCTTGAGACGATAAGAAAATTGTAAAATTAAGCAGTGTATTACAACACATCTTTAATAAATTGTATTTAAATTTAGATTTTGTCTATATTAGAATTGATAATATATTTAAAATAAATATATAATACTTATTTTCTTTAATTTTTGCAAACGTAATTATCAATTATTTTTAGCATTTGAAAAAAAAAAATTTAATCAAAAGAATAGTTTCTGAAGTAACACTTATTACTTATCTGAATTTGATCTTATAGTTCATTTCATTTATATTTTAAGTTTTAAAAAAAAAAAATACTATTACATTTCAATATAAAAAATATTGCAACTAGATTGAACTAGGTTTAAGACTAGTTAAAATCTTTGTCTCAAAAAATTATTTATTGCGGCATATGAAATAGTTTTAGTAGTTTTTCCTAGCAAAGACTTAAGATAAAAAGGGTTATCTGACTAGAAAATGAGACAGTAAAAATATTACGTTAGAATGTAATTATTTGTAAAAAACTATTTTACAAATATTTTATGCAAACTATATTTATTTCTAAAAATAAGGTAATTCTTAATAAAAAAAATTGCATATTTTAAGTTTACAGATAATTGCTTAGATTGACAGGTTTAACAATTAATATAGCGCAGAAAGTTACAAGTTATATTATTAAGTCTTTCAACTTTAAATGAGATAATAATAAGTTGTGTAACCACAAAATAATCGCTCGATAAATATTGTGCTAAAACAATAAAAAGTAATCCTTACTGGATAGTAAAGATAAATAACTGTTGGAACTAAGGCAACTGTTAAGATTAAAAAATATCCTAAAGAATAAACAAAAAGTAAATTTTAAATTAAAGCCACTTAAGTGTTTGAAACTATTATTGTATGCATCTATATTAAAAAAAAATCTAACTTACAGTTCAGAAAAGTAAAGTAGCTTTAAGGTAACCTTAGCAGAAATCTATCTTAAATCTTAATTTTTAATAAAAAACTTATAGCTTTTAATGAATTTTTTAGACTTAACAAGACTTTATAAGAACAAAATTAGAATTGTTTTGTTACTTTTGAAATTTTATTTAATTAATGCATACTGTGGTGATAATTTGATTAGTGCCACCAACAAACACTTCAGCGGTAGATTGATCTAGTCTATTTGAAAAAATTAACTTAGGGACACAAAATGATGTGTTTAAAATTCTTTTTTATTTAGTAAATTAATAGTATACAAACAAAATTACATGAAAAACGCTGGTTTTCGCTACCAGCTTATGCTAACATAAATTTTAAAATTTTGTCCTTTTGACCTTTGTATTTTCTTTTATTTTTATTTCCAAGACATTTTATTTGGAACTTCTAGATTTTTGTTTTAATTAGTTAATTAAGTTTTGCCTTTTTATACCTATATTTTCTTAATTACTTTTCATTAGTCTTTCTATTAAATGTGAATGTAACTAGTTGTATTTCAATTAAAATCTTCTTTCCCATCTGTATACAATCCAGGATAATCAATAGCTTTGTCACTTAAAATCATACAAGGAATTCTTTTTCATTTATACTTAAGCTTACTGTTGTCCCAGCTATCTGGTTTTGTGCTATAGGATTAGATGATCTTATACATTTAAAGTAGTTTTAGTAGCCGTTTCTGTAGATTAGCAAATTTTTGAGAATGAGTTTTTGAGAATATATTTATAAGTAAAAATTAAGGTAAAAGTAGTTTTATAACAATACCAATTTAATTTTATATATTTATAAATTAATTAACCCTTTGCGGACCAACGATTTTAAGCCCGTATCTTAGCCAGGACTAACACGTTTTTTAAAAAAATTGCTTTTTAGATTAGTGTTTGATTAAATTACTCTTAAATCAAAAATACTAAATATATATCTCAAAATATTTTTTTTTTTTTAAGATTTTAGGCTTAGAACTTTAAGAACTCATTTTTGATGCTTATTTATAAAATTTTACTTAAAATTTTTAATTTTAGAAATTAAATAGATTTTTTTATTATTTTTTATTTTATAATGTTTAAAATTAAAAAAAAAACATAATTTGGAAAGTTTCAACTATTTAATAAAAACAGAGGTGTTGTTTAAACACAGTTGATTTGAAATCTCAAAATAAAATTATCTTAGTTATTTAAATTTAAATTATATTTATAATTTAAAACTTAAAAAAATTTATTTAAAACTTCAATTATATACAATATATTGATAAAAATTACATTTACAAAAAAAAAATTTATTTATAATTTTTTAAGGTGTGATATCCTCTCCAACATTCTCCAACATGTAAGTGTGGTATATTTTTACATGTAAAGCAATAGTAATTTGTTTCCGATCTTTTAAAATTTTGGTTAGAACAAACTATACAATCTTTTGATGTTAATCCTTTTTCTATAACATGAAATTTGTTGTTTAATCGATCGTCAATAAAAGGATTGATAGAATGGTCTCTATCTGAATCTTGTGTAAAATTATTTACTAATTGTACAGCCAATTTTTCACGAAATTTTAAATGTGACATTAAGTTTTTTTTTTTTTTTTTTGACAATCTATTTTGTATAAAATATATGCATTAACAATGCAAGTTTCAAAACCCCAAAAAAAATTTTTTTTTCACCATTTAAGAGATTTTCTTAGAAAACAATAAAAAGTGGCAATATCAACACCTCCCATATTTTTATTATAATCTAAGACTATCGATGGGTTTTTAATAGTATAATTTTGATTTTTATACTTTTTTTCAATATTTTAAAAAGTTGTCGTTCCACAGGTAGAAAGCATTGTTATAACTCTTTCATCTTTCCATGCCATCAAAAAAATTTTATCATTTTTGTATGCTAAAAATTTATCTTTTTTAATTTTGGGATTTTTTAATTCATAGGGTATATTATTTCTATTTGTTCTAATTGTTCCAGTAAGATGACATCGGGGTTTTATAAGCTCTTGGGCTAACTAGACACTGGTAAAATATCTATCAGTAAAAAGATGATATCCTTGTGAATTTGGTATTTTTTCAAGCAGGTTTTTTACTAAAAATAGGGGAATTTTCGTACTTATCGATAATTCGGATTCAGGTAAAGAAATTGTTGTCATACTTCCGAAATAGGGCAATAGAGAATATATATATCCTGTTTCTGAATCTGCCAGAAAATATACCCTTATTCCCCATTTCGTAGGTTCATTTGGATTAGAAGTTAAAAAAAATACTTTTTCTTTAAACTTGATAATAAATTCATCGAAAGCTATTCGATGAAAAATATTCTTGCCTGGCACAAAATATTTAGCAAAATTTGCTGATTTTTTTGGACCTGGTATTAAAATTTTGGGAATGACTTTCTGCAGAAGTATCATTAAGATGGAATATCCAAAATATTTGTTCGAATCGTCTTCGACTAAATACTCTACTAAAAAAACTATAAACAAAATCTGGATATTTTGACCAGTATTTTTTTAAATTAGGCAAATAGTCGATTCCCATATTCACTAACAAGCCTAAAAAAGCTTGAAACTATTCGCCAGTCAAATCAATCCAACTATTCCAAATAGAATATCTAGATAAATTTGAATTAAGTATTTTATTTCTAGCATAGGCGTTTGTTTCTGTTACAATATGATCAATTAAAGAATCAGTAAAAAATAATTTGAAATATTGTATGGGTTCTTCTAATGTCCGGTGTAATTATGAACCAACTTCTTTTGATCCGGTTTTAAATTCAAAAACAAAAGGATTTTCTTCTTGATTTTCAATTTTTTCATAACGATTAGAAACATTAAATAGAACATAATCTTCATTTTCTAATTCTGAATCGCTATAATCCGATAATTCACTTTCACTTGAAATTTGTGAAAATATTCTTGAATAAGAAAAATCATCATCATTGTCATCACTAGAACTATAATTTCAAACCTAAAACCTAGAACTAGTTTCAAAATCTTTTTTAAAAATACTGAAACTCACAAATAAAATCGACCGTAATCAAACAAAGTCTAAGAAAAACTGACCAACCGAGATTTTTTTAAGAAAATATAAACTTTGGTTTGGAGACACAAACCAGACACAAACCAGACGCCAACCAGACGCAAAAAATGGTTGACAAATCTCTTATCGATGAATATTGCCGCCATTTCATGATTGGTTTACTTTGGTTCTCTTTATATTCTTTGTTTTGTGAACTTTTTAAATAAGGAGATATTACGGACGCTGCTGAGATCATTTCTCAACAATGTTAAACAAAAAGAAGAAAAATTTTACAAAGTATTTTTGTTGTATTTATTAAAATTTACAGAAAAATTTGAATTTTAGTTATCTAAACTAAAAATAATTGTTTTTAACAAATGCAATTGTTATTAACTAAAAAAAATTGCTAAAATATAAAAATTAAAATATAAAAAAATTTTCAAACTAAACTTTCAATCTAAACAGTTGAAAATAAAAGTTTGATTTTTCTTAGTACAAAATTAAAGGAAAATTAAAAACTGATTTTAAATTTTATAATTAATTTATAAATAATGAAAGCATAAAATAAATTAATACATTTAAAATAGTTTTAGTTTAAAAAACAATTATAATTTAATTGCATTTTTATTTTCAAAAACTTTTTTTTTAGAAAACGTTCATAAAAAAGTTAATCCGGTCTTATATTATTGATAATTTCTTTGTTGTTTCTCTATCAATTTACAATTTTTTTTTTTTTAATTAATGAGAAAGGTTGATTTAATAATATTGCAAAAAATCTTATCTTGAAAATCAAAAATAACAAAGATATAGATATTTAAGAATGCTCGGAGGATATATCCGCCCGTGGGACTTCTTACAACTCTTCGTCGGTCGGATATATCCGCCTATGGTCCTCAAAGGGTTAATAAATATATATTATTTAAATTTTATAATAAGTTATTAATTAACGTATGTATATACGTATATGTTAATAGAAGAGTACTAAGCTAAAGTAATAAACTTAAAAAAAAAAAAAAAAATAAAATAAAGAAAAAAATTAAAAGTTTATTTAGACAAAATTGATAATTATTTTTATTGAAAATTCTACTGACTCTAAATACTTTCTTTAAAAACTTTTTATTCAACTATTTGTTAGAAACATATCTACCTTCAGAGTACCTTCAGAGAGGATCATTGTCGGTTGAGGATTATATTCCTTAATGTAGTAATAGGTTCTCAAAGACTATCTTTAGATTTATAAATAATATTACATCTATATTTACAAAGCGACACTACCTTAACCCTGCTAGTCTCTTTAAGACGTAATAAAGGGTTTTTTAAATAAAGTTTGCAGTACCTTCATCCACATTTTTCTTTACTGACCACTCATGATTAGGATACCGTTTTTCTTGATCTAAGTCTCAGTATGTTAGATAGAAGTTTTAAAATTTATTTTACATCAATTTTAATTTTGTTTAATTTTGAAAATAGTTTTTTAACGATTATTTTTTAGTATATTGATTTTTTTTATATTTGTTTATTTAAACTTATTTTAAATTTAAAACTTTATCAATATTTATTAATAATAAAGTTGTTGGAATAAACCGCAAAGTTGTCTAAGTAATACTTTGAGGGTTAGCTTTGGTAGGGTCCTGCAAAGTAGCAACTTATACAATTTAAGCAGAAAACAAGAATGCTTGCTTTAAAGAGTTAAATTCTTCAATATCAGTTTTAATTTTAATACAAGCCTTATATACAAAATAAATCATAAACAAAGTTACATGATTGGTCAGTAGACCATCCAGACAAAATACAATATACGACAGTAAAAACACATTGAAACAACAGAGGACAGAGCCTCACAAATCCAACATCTTCACCAAGACGAAAGTCAGAGTAATCGACAATGTTTCAAAAACAGAACTTGACTTTATGGTTTTAGTAAGCAAGTCTGCTATATTTTTACTACTTGAGATATGGTGAACGTCTATGATTCCGTACTTTACGGATCAATATGTTTCAATATGTCTCTGTTTTTAATAATTTTATAGCCGCCTGATTGTCACAATAGATTGTTGTTGGTTTTAATTGGGAAAAACCTAACTCACATACCAAAGTTTGTGACCAAAAATGTGGTTCTAATAGCATTAAAAAAACGCGACAAATTCAGCTTTAGTCGTATGAAATGACTGTAGATTTGATGATCAATATAGTGGGCATCCTAAGAAAAGAAAAATAATTCCAGTTGTTGATCTTTTGGTGTTCGCATCATCAACAAAGACTGCATCACATTAACCAACTAAAGGCTTAGAAGTAAATAACTAGATGTGACCAAACACTTAAACACTGTTTTTAAAGCAGAAACATGAGTTTCTCCGTAGCATAAACAATATCTTGACAACTTGCTAAGGGAATATGCCAAGTCAAGGCATGAAAATCTTGCGGCATAAAGAAGGGATCCAATGGCGTTTCTGTATGAATAATTACTAGTTATTCTATCCTATTTACATAAGTACAAATCATTGGACATGGGAATATGCTTCCCAGAAGCACCTGCGAAACCGTAGCTGTCTAGGATGTCGTTAATAAATTTAGTTTAATGTATCCTAAACATCTCATCTTCACTAGTGATTTCTGTTCAGATAAAGCACACGGCATCCCATACAGTAATTAGAAAAGTAAGAACCCTGTCACGTGACTTCTTGGACATGGCACACAAAGGACCATCATCGACATAAAGACCTAATAAAATTAAGTCGGGTGAGTCCTCACCGATTTAAAAAACACATGGATCCGTATGAATCCTTTCTAGACTCAAGGAAGCCAATTTGTTAGTTATGTTGAGGTTCCACCATTTAGACCTAGAGGTCCTTTAAAAGTTTACAGACTCTGGTCTTAACATAGAAATGACACATTTTTAATTGTCTAAGCCGAGACACCATCAATAGTGCCCTTACAGAGACCATCATTAGAGTTGGCGAGAACGTTTTAAAAAAATAGTCAACTCCTTTTACCTGTGAATATCCCTTAGCCACAATCCTCGCCTTGAAAACAGCACGACCTTTTGCTTAAACAACCACATTGATTCAATGGCCTTTCGCCATTTAGGCAGGTCTGTCAGAACCCATGTTCCGTTCTGAACAAGAGAATTATACTCTTCGTTTATGGTTTTCATCCAAAGATCAGAATGGGGTGATTTTATAGCCGATGAGTAGGAATCAGATGTGTTAATAGATTCAAGAGTTCTTGAACGTAGAACTTGGTAAATTTTCAAATAGGTCTTGTTTCCAGAATTTTGGTCGTCCTGGACCTTATCGACCCAATTGCGCAGTATCTTCAGAGTTCGGTATTGCTACTGAAGTTAAAGAATGACGGATCAGAGAAAACAGCAGAATCTGAAAGCGGAGGAGGCGAGAGCGGAATAATGAAAGGCAAAACCTCCCCTTTCTCCAAAAGAGAATTATCTCTAAAAAGTGAACTCTTAAAACATGAGAAAAGAGAGTTAGTGAGTGATTATCGTCGTATGTAAAAATATCTTTTTGGTATTGGAATTCATAACCCTGAAAATACGATCAGACTATCCAACAAATATACCCACGGCGGCCTTTGGGTCTAACTTTAATCTTTTACACTCTGGAATATGTACATAAACTTTCTCGCCAAAAGTTCTTAGATGCGAGAAAGCCGATTTGAGACCAAACCATAGTTAAAACGGTGTTAAGTTTCATCCCTTTACCACAACCCTATTAAGTATACAAAAGTGTTTGCTCCCTCTGCCCAAAAATAACTCGACAGACCAAAATTAAAAAGCATGGCCCTAAAACCTTCCAACACCGTTCTAATATCTCTTTCAACAAAACCATTTTGTTTGTGGTTATACGGTGTCGAAGTCCTTAAAACGGCCTGCTGATTTAAGAGAAAAGATTTTATTTTTGAGCTCAAAAACTCAGTTCCACAATTAGACCTGAGGACTTTAAGTACTGAGCCCGTTTCAGCACGGTGTTGAGCAACAAAGCTCTTAAGGTCAGATAACACCTCATCCTTTGAGGCTATAAAGAAAATTTTTCTTATTTTAGGGAACTGATCTTTAAAGAGGACAAAATATCTCTTTCCCTGAAAAGACGGGACAAAAAAAGGACTTAAAGTGTCTATAACAGAAAACGCTAAAACAAAGGAGTGAAAGAAAACAAACCAAAGAGCAAACGACAAAGAAATCTTAACAAGCAAATAGCACAGTGGAAGTGTGTAGGGCCCATAACCTGCTGGAATAAACCGCAAAATTGTCTAAGTAATAGTTTGAGGATTACTTTTGTTTTTTGGTAGGGTCCTGCAAAATAGCAACTTATACAATTTAAGCAGAAAACAAAAATGCTTGCTTTTAAGAGTTAAGTTCCTCAGTATCAATTTTAATTTTAACACAAGCCTTATATAAAAAATAAATCATAAACAAAGTTACATGATTGGTCAGTAGACCATCCAAACAAGATACAATATACGACAATAAAAACACATTGAAACAACAGAGGACAGAGCCTCACAAATCCAACAAAAGTACTAGGCTATGATATCAATAATTGTTAGTTAGCAAAGAAAAGCTTTACGTTAGTTATTAGTTTTTATATTATAATTTTTTTTAATTTAAAAATTTTTACAATAAAATTTCAAAATTAACTTGAATGCAATTATAATTAGGAAAGAAAAAAAAAATTAAATTTTACATTTAAAACCTAACTTAATAAGCTTAATAAATGAAAATTATATCAATAAAAAAGTTATAATCACAAATTATAAATTATAAATCAAATTTAAAGATTTATAAAATTTATGCACTAAATAATATCTAATAACGAATTTATTGTTGGGGAACAACTAGAAAAGCACTGTCTCAAACTTAAGATTCACAAAAAATTCTGATTTAAAAATACGCAAATACTTCTAGATACGCAAGAATAAATTTGAGCATTTTTAAGTACTGATTATACTAGTGATTAAAATTTTATAATTTGATAATTAAATTTTAAATTACAAGCGTTTTTATACAGAATAAGTTAAGTTTGGATTGAAACTAATCTTACTAATTTTAAATAGTAAAAGTATAATAAATATGCATATATCCTAGGTACAGGTGCACAGTGACTAAGTTAATATAAAATCAGATCAAAACTTTAAAAAATTATGTTACCTATTTTAAGTGTACATAAATTTTGATGAAATTTTTATTAAAAATAATTTTGTCCATCTGACATTTTTTTATTTTTTTCATATTACATAATTCTGTTCAATTTTAACTAATCAATTTTTTTTAGTGATAGGCAGCATACAGCACATAGCTCAGCATTCCCCCCTTTCTCTAAAAGAATAAAAGTCATAGATTTTAACGCCAATATCTTAAATCTTATGGTATTCAAATACTTAGCTCAGTAAATCCGCAAGTTTGTGATTGGTGTCAAGATACCTGACCCCAAGTAATTTTTCAGAGATGAACTGATGCACGAAGCAATAATTTATGTCCAAATATCTATTAACTCTATCTACCCTTTCGGTAGTTAATGTCCTTATCACAGGCATACTATTAACATATATAACAAAAGGTAATTTTATAAGTTTTATAAGCAGAACTTTCTTCTACCAAATCGGCCGGTGCCGTACACTCCACAAAGGCAGTATACTTAACAACTCTTTTGTAGCCTTAAGTGCTAATCGACTAAGTTTAATTGTAAATATTTGACAGTGATCGTTCTGCTTTTGTAATCGAGATCTTTTTCAGTAAAAAGAAACATTAGCTATACTATAAAATTTAATTGGTACATCTGAGGTGCATTTTAATTCTTTTGATTTTGTAGTATAAACATATGGTATGATAGAATTTAGAGCCCAACGATAATGTAAACAAGATTGAACAATCTCACCCATATCCGCCAGTAACTTCTTCAATTGTAAATACCAATATCTATAAGGCTGTTTAAGACCATACAAGGATTTTTTAAACCAAAAAACATATCCATTTTCCTTTTTGTAACTGTTCAGTATATGCACAAATAAATTTTTATCTAATGGGGTATTGATGAACGCGAACGTAATATCAAAGTGTATAATCTTATGATCATGCTGTAGAGCCAAAAACATGACCATTCTAAAGCTGGTCATATCTAAAGTAAGTGAATCAACCAGTTCAAAATCTAGATTTTTCTTCTGATGATATTTTTCATCAACAATCTTGCCTTAAAATACAAAGCACCACTAATATCCCTCTTCTTTACGAACAATCATCTTGTATTCACAATTTCATATTTGGGAAATAAATAGTATGTTTTAAAACATCATTATTTTTTAAATTATTTTTCTTCAGTAATGATTTCCATCCATCTGTCTGGCTCTCGTGTATTTACAATTTCTAAAAAATTCAATGGTGTTATTATAATTTTTATAATTGTCAGAGTTTCTTAATATAATTGATGTCCAGTTTTGTTTTTTAAGCCCTTTGGTTTACCTTGAGATCTAGAAGACTCGCTTATCAACTTTACAATTATCTTCAGGAATTAACTTCCAATGTATTTCATAAAGAAAAAATTTATTATAAATTTAAATTTCTTCATTATCACTTTCCTATTAGGATTGAAATGGTGTTCCTTTTATTTTTAGGTGTAAGATTATAATAATTTTTAAATCTCTAATGTTGATCAAAGTATACATTTCTATATGTAAACAGTAAACAATTTTTTGAAAAAAAAATACATTAATGTGAAATTGTTTGACCTTCTAGGCAATAGTTTGTTGTTGTGACAAAATGAATTTAAAGTAATGCCATAAGTCCAATTGGCTTTAAATCACTAAGATTTTTTTAACACAGATTTATCCTATTGGTCATATTTAGGTTTGCACAAAAATCAAGAAAAGAACACTTTTAGAAATGTCTTTCAATTTTTTATTTATAGTTGTAATTTGGTTTCTAGATTTTTTCTAGAACCATAAGTTTTACAATATCCAGAATCTTCAATTCCATTTTCTTTTTTATTAGCATGTGGTTCTTGGATTATTTTTTTAATTTTTAAATTCATCTTTTCCTAAAGTTCACAACACTTTATTTGTATATCACCGACATCAAGTTCTGGAGTATATTTTTGTTGTTGTGAATTGCTGAAATCTTTCTCGTCAAAAAATGTCAACTTGATAATTTTTATTACAACTGCCTTTCAATAATCTTCTTGATATAAGTTTTTTTATTGAATAAATTAGTAAGAGTATGGTACACCATAAAATGCTTTGATAGTTTATAGTTTAAAAAGATTTCAATAAATCCGAAGTAAAACCGTTGTCATCATAGATCAATTCAATGGTGGTCTGTATTTTATGTAGTGTCTTCAAATCACCCTCATGACACTGATTTTCCAGATTTATACTTCTTTTAACAACCATAATTGTCTTTGCATTATTTAATTACCAAGTTTTAACGGATGTGGTATCCAGCTTGATCTTTTGCATATAGTCTAACATACTTTGGACATCAGTTAATTATTCTTTATAGTTAAAGTACTTAAGTTTCTGTATTCCATTTATTTTAATATTTATCTTTATTTTCTTCTTTTAAGTATAATTTAAACTAGTACTGTTTTTTACTAAAATAACTTTTTTTGTTAATACTTTTTTTTTATAGTATTAAAGAACTTTTAGATTAAGTTTTGTTTGCTTTTTTTTTTTTAATTACGCAATGTCTCATAATCTAAAAAGTGGTAGACAGCATACAGCATAGCTTATAATCTTATACTAACTATGCATATACAACAATGTAACAAAGTACTTTGTATGAAATATTGAAACAAAACACAGTTTAGTTTAACACATCTCAATTAATTTAAAACTATTAATTAAATTAAATTAAAATTATAATAAAATATAAAAAAAACGAATTGTTTTGTATACAGAAAAAAAATTTATTATTTTCACTTTTATTATATTAAACAGACAATTTCTACTAAAGACACATTCATTATTATTTAAACTAATTAGTTAAAAATTATGATTTTAAAAATTTTGCAAATATTCAAATAAAAAATAAATATAATATTTAAATTTTTTTTTTATAAAAATAATATTTATTTAATTTTTTAAAATAAACAAACCTTTTAGATAATATTAAAAATCATATCCTTTAAGTTTTAAAGAAAATTATATAAAAAAGTAATATTTTGATCAAACATTATTTATGTAACATTTATTATAGTAAAATTAATAGTTAAAAATATATTTTTTAAAAAATTTTAAAAGTGTTAATACATCTGTTATTACTAAATTTACTTTATGTTTAAAAAAAATTGCGTATTAACCTCTGTTTGTTTTGATTTAAGTAAATTTAATTTTAGTATTTTTTTTTACTAGAAAAGAATAATCAATATTTGGCAATAAAAATAAAGAACAGAATATATTTAAATGATATTACTAGATTGGTATTAAACAAACTACACGAATTTAAATATGCTATGAACAAAAAATTTTACAATGTTCCGTCTCACTTTTATTATCCACCTCCAAATTGCATTAAATTCATATGTTGTTATTGATTACATCTTTTTATAAAATAATTATAATTGGTTTAATAAAATATTTAATGGTTTAAATTCTTTAAGTCAATTAATTTTAAAGTAAGTGGCAACAATCTTTTCAAACGGAAAAAGTTAATATATAACACTGTTGGGAGATTAATAAGTATTTAGATTTTTTAATTTTTGATCTTTTGTAAGCATATAATAACGCGAAATTTTGCAAGTTTATTTTAAAAGTAAAAGTGATGCAAAAGCAATAAATTTATTTAATAGATTTTTTGATATGAAAAATTTTTTTTAAAAGTTAGAACTAAAAAGTTTATAGTAAACTTAAGATTATTTATTAATTCCTGTTCTTAAAAAAATATTTATTTTTTAAGTTTTAAAAAAGTAGATTTACTAGAGTTTGTATGCTCTTTAAATATATATAATACCAAAACTAAACAATTTTTATTTTTTACATTAACCATGTAACTTAAGACAAAGCATTTATTAAATTTGCCAAGTAAACCAATCAATAGCTGGTAAAAATCAATATTTTTAAAATCTTAGCATTCTATTTTGTTTTAATATTCTAAGGCGATCAAGAAAAAGTAGACCTTAATATTTTCATTTTAAACTTTTTTAAAAATTAATCAATTTATTATTTTTAACGTATAACAGCACTTTCTTTTAATATTACAGGATATGTTCATTTTTAAAAATTTAGACAAGAGTCTATTATATCTTTATAGACTTACTTATATTTTTACAGAAAAACTATAATTTTTTATTATTAGCGATTACCACTAAATTTACTATTTTAGACTTTCGTCATTATATCATTTTTACAAAATAAAATACATATTTTATTTAATGTCCCTTAAGATTTCGGATAATCTAATATGCCATTCTTGTTTCTCGCCTCAAACCATAGATTTTTTATTTATTTATTTTTTCATCTTAAATGCTGATTTGTTTTTGGCCTTTTGTAAATGTCTTCTTGAAAATTGTCGTTTAGATAAACCGTCTTAAGGTTTACGTGTTTAACATACTATCCTTTTTGTACTATTAAATACAAAAATATCACCTCAAAGTAGATTTTGTTAGTTTTAACAGTTTTTGACACAAATGACAAGATAACATAAGATCATTTTTTCCATTTTAATATTAACTTTATCAAATTTTTTTAACACGGATACAGTGTTTTATAACAATTGTCAATTTCAAACTGTTTAACCTTGTCCTTATTTAACTGAAAGGTCCCTTTTAGATATCATTGTAGATCTTGAATTACTGATGCTTAGTCTTGACATTTCGAATGCTGACGTAGTGATTGTTATTATAATGATTGTTGCTGTAATGATTGTCGTTGTTATAGTTATTGCTGTTATCTAAAACAGAATCCAAATATGTGCTTTCACAAAGACGATCAATACCAAATAGATGATGATCTTTTTCTTCAAAAGATAAGTTTGCCGCGTTTAGCTAAATATTTGCCGTTCAAGGATGAAACGCTTAGACATAAACAATTTTTTAGTTAATAGAATACAAATCTCATAAACTTCTTGACTATCTTCAAAACAGTCTCTGTGTTGCTAATAATCACTTTTTTACCAAACCTTTTTGAGATATGAGATAAAAAAGTAGTTATTGTTTACAAACTAAAAATTTTGGCCATTCTTAGTTTTGCTTCTGAAAAAGGAGTCTAAAATTCTTTGCTAGTTTACAAGTAACACAAAATATTTTTTGTATTAACTTTAATTTTAAACCGAATCTGTTCAAGGTTCTGTTTCTAGAAAATTTACATGTTTTTTTAGTCATTACACTAAATAATTAGATTTATACCGATTTGCAATTTTGCCCACTGTATTTTTTTTTAGAAATCCTTTAAGATTGTTTATTGAGATAAAACTTGCACTAAAAATATGTTTTTGAGATATAATATGGTACTCTAAATTCTCGTCGACTATTTTATAATTATAGAATTAACTGCAGTTTCTAATTTGTTGATCTATAAAATTAAGTCTTCAAGGAAGCTTGGGATAATTATATAAGGTTATGAAGCAGCAATGTTTAGGTACTAGCCTTTAGTATCAGAACAATTATTTATATTATCATTTTGTCATAGCTAGAGTTAATTTAACCTGTTTTATGTCCTACAATTAAAAAATATAATGTCTTAATTTTTTTATATATATCGATTAGTATTAAATTGACGAGCAAATGTTACATGCTAAGGATCTTAAAAAATATAAATAAGTAATTTTTTAAAACACTATTGATATAATATAAAACTTATATATTAAATTTTGTAGTAAATAAAATATTTGATTAAAAATTAATAAACATTATTTGGGTTTTACCTATCAAAAAAGACAAAAATGGCAATTTAACAAGTTACTAGGCTAAATTGATAGTTAAAGAATGTAGATAAAATCTTAATTTCTTTTTTTTATTTAGTTTAGAAGTTTTTGAAATTATTTATTCATAAAATCAAGTTTATCATTAATAAAAAAATTAAGCATAAAATATAATAAAAACAATTATTTAAAAATGGAAGTTAAATTTATTAATAAGGTAATTACAAAATTGATTAAATATATGATGTTAAAGTTATAAATTCTGTAGAAAGTTTTCGTTGAAGATTATTTTTATTAGTTGGAATTAAAATAAACATTTTAAATAATCTGTTTTGGCAAAGAATCACTATTTTTTATTGAAATATAACTTTAAAATAGAAATTATTCACTAATTCTATACTAAATAGCAAAAAAATTAAATGATTTTTAAATTCAAATTAAAAAAATTGTTATAGGAAAATATATTTTACGAATATTATAACTTAACATTCTGTAATAATAAAGAAATAAAATATAATATTAAGACTAATAAAAATTAATCAAAATTAAGTGAATCATTTTATATATCTAAAATAACTAATAATAAACCGAAAACCACACTTTACATAAATTCTAATTTATTTTTAAAAAATTAGTATAAAATTGGTGATAAATTTCAAAATAAAAATATTTACCAATATTCTATAATTTACATAATAAAAAGTATAATATTTAAATATATTTAAGAATATCTAGTATTAAATTTGCCTCAAAAACTTTCTTATTTAATTTATTTTTTTTTTTGAATTAATATTAGATACTATTCTAAAATCCTTTATTTATTATAACCAAAAAATAACCTTAGGAGAAATAATTTTGTTTAATGATTGTTGTATTTTGCAATTCACACATAGATTTAATAAATTAAAATTAAAATTTTTTGCAAAAACAAAGTTTTACTCAAAATAGCAATCATACAAAAAAGAATAAATCTACAAAAAATTTGAATAAGCTCTATGATATAAAAAATTTATTAAAATTAATTCATTTATTTTTAAAGTAAATTTAGAATATCAATTACAATAGTCAACTCATTAACTAAACTTTTAATTTTTTAAAATTAAAATTTCAATTAATCTTTTAAATTTGTTTTATTATTATTTTTTATGAATTTTTTTCTTAGTCATTATTCATATTATTTTTTTCATTTGTAAACAATTTTCCTAAAAGTAAAATGTTAAATTTAATTTTAAAAAAATTGCATATTTATTTTTATTTGCTTTAATTTGATTATATACAAATTAAGATATTTTAATTATAAAAAAATGACTCAGACTTAAAAAAATTGATTTATAGTTTTTAAAATAAATCTTATTTTCTAAAATAAAAAAATGTTATGGTTTTAATTTAAGTAAAATATTACCAATTTTATTTTGCATGTTAATTATTTTATCTTGATTTATATAAGAAAATAAACTAAACATTATTGAAGCCTATAAACAAAATCTCAAAGATAAATTCATAGCTTCTTTAAATTTAATTTTGGTAAATTACACAGCATATACCGAAAAAACATAATCATACAAATTAAAACTTTTTAAAAATGATAATTTATAAAATATTGATTAGAAAACAAATGCCATAAAATTTTGAAATTATAAAAAAATAAATATAATATTGTGTTAATTATGATTTCATAAATGTAAAATTTTTTACTTTATAATATTAAATAATAAAAGTTGAATTTTTAAATGTAAAAAACTATAAAATTTATTTTACAAGTTATATATTTATTCAACAAAAAATAATGAATAGAAATACAAAATTTGAATAATATTAGCAGTGTAAAATTTACAAAAATTTAAATAGTTAGATTTATATATTTTAAATTAATATATTAAAAAATATACATTAAAAATAGAAAAATTTATCTGAACGCAAATATAAGATCACTATCATATAAATCAACTCATGTATGAGTAAGAAGAGAAAAAAGAAAAGATAAGACCATTTATAAATTCTAACATAAACCTAAACATCTTTTTAAATGTAAAGGAAACTTTATTTACCTGAGTTAGAATTATATAAAAAGACTATGAATAAAAAGATTAATCAATAAAGTCACAAGAGACGTGGCTGATTTTATATAAAACTAATAAAATCAAGTTGATCAAATACTAGGTAAATCTTAACTAAAATGAATAATAAAGACGGAAATCAACAGTTTAAGACAAGAAATTAATTTCAATGAGATTTTTGTACTTGTGGTAAACATATTATTACAACAAATTTTATTAATGCATGCAGCAAAAAGAAATATGGTTCTTTTATCATTAAAAGGTAAAAAGTGCATTTGGCACGCAAATTTAATATAGAAAATTTATCTCAAATCATATCAGTATTTTTAAATATGAGCCAAAATGATTTATAAATTGAGTAAGACTATTTATAATTTAAGAAAATTTGCTCAATAATAGAATATAATATATTAAGGAATGTTAAGTTTAAGCAATTAGTTCATAAAAATTACTTATTTTACACATCAAAAATAATATTAAAGTCTATGTGGATTATAGATTAGTTATTTACATAATAAAAAAAATAGTTGTAAAGCTAGGAAAAAGGATTAGGTTAAAATCAATTAGACATATTAAAAAACTTTTAGAATTAGAGATTGATTATAATAAAAATAAAAATACTCTTGTAGTAAATTCGAATGAAGATGTCTTATGCATAAGATATTAATTTCTAACTGAATGCCGAATTTGATTCGAAGACCTGATGCTAACATGAAATGTGTTACCATAACTAAGGTTTCCTTACTTTGCAAACACTAGTTACTCATAACTTGTGAGTACAAAGTAAGAGAGCGGCTTTAAGCCAAGAGTTACATGAGTAACTTGCCGTGGTATGCTATGACCACGATGGATAATATGTTGTAAGACTTTCTTTGTTAAGAGATATCCAGATATATATCACTCTCAATCTGTTAAATTGGCGTAAAGCAACTATTTCTCTTGTAAAATCTTTGTTAAAAATAAAGTACGGTATAATCCGTCTATCTTGGTCTTTTTTTGTTCTCAAGTTAAGTATCATACTACACTCTTATAATAAATAAAAAAATGCTATCTTATAATACATAAAAGAAATTTTGTTTATAAATACCAAATAAAAAATATCAAAAAATTGTTTAAATTTTGCTATATCTTGAAAATATTTCATTAACAGAAATATTAACTTTATAAGTGACTTGCCGAAACAGGCTGTCAAAAAAGAATTATCATAGTAGCCTGTTTTAACAAAAAAGTTGATTCCAAGCCAGTGAAACAGTTTGAAGTAAACTTTATTGATCATTCAAGTTATGAAAGAAATTAGTAAGTGCCTATGTAACAAAGTTTATTTTTGTGTATTATAATTAAAAGATACTTTTAATTTTGTGTTTATATTACTTTTACTTTAGTAGATCAAAATAATGATTTCCGAAAAATTTTATTATTATTTTTACATTTTAATTATTTCAAAATTTTTTTGATTGAAATTTTTAAACAAATTTTTTATTTAAAAAAATAAAATAATTTTTCTCACACATATTTTTACTACACAATGACAATTTCTTTTAACAAAACATAAGGTTAAACTTTAAATTGAACTATGTTAAACTTAATTAAAGAGTTGATTAATAACTAGTTTTAGTAATTAATTAATGATTTAGGTTAATGTAACAATAATTAAAATATCTATAAATAAAATAGTTTAATTTTATAATTTTATTCCAAATCTTAAAAAAAACATTTTATTTATTGTATTAATAAATAAATTAATACAGATATTTTCTTTTTTAAAACATTTAAATAAGCTATTAATTATTTTTTTCTCAATTTAAAATGTGCAAATTACTTTTAATTGGCGTAATTAGAAATAATCATATAAATAAATATTTTAAGTTTTTTTTTTTTTATTATAAAAAAGAATTTATATGTATAAATTTTTTTTTCTAAAATCTTATTAAATTTATTAAAAAAAAAATAACATTTGCTAAATAATTGCTAAATCAATAAAAAAATTAAAAAAATAAAAAATTGTACTCAAATTTAAAAACAAAACTGTTGATTCTACAACCTGTTGTTATATTAATAAAATATTTTTAAAGTTGAAAGTTTTAAGTGTAATACACAAAGTGCTCTTTTTAATACTCTTTTCTTAATATAAAAACTTATGTAGTGCTTACTTTTCTTATTTCAAGGAAGTCTACAATTTTAAAAGAATATTTTCAGGATTTTTATTAAGGCTCAAAAATAACTAGATTTCAGGCAGACTGATTTACTTCAAATCAAAAAAGAGAACTGTCAAATAATTTACACTCTTTCACTAAAGTTTTATGACAATTAGTTACACTTTAGTCAATTCAAGTTAATATGAGTAATGACTCTCTCGTCATTACTTAATACAAAGAAATCCAATATATATACAAAAGGAATAATACAAAGAGAATAACCAGACACTACAAACCCCCCCACTTAATCATCACTCCGTCCTCGGGGTGAAAATTTTACAAATTGTAACATGGGCTGATGATATCACCGGTCCATCTTCATACTTTAAATATCGCGGAATTCCTTTAACGAAAACCACCTCGATCACTTGGTATGGTTCAGACCAATTGGCTTTTTTACCAGTAAATCCCTTTTTAATCAGGACTTGACTTCACTTATGAAAAGTCTGCATGGGAGACCGATGGGCCATGTCATAGTCCTTTTTCATACGATCTCGATATTCAGCAATTTGGCTAGGTGTAAACGGTCTCTCCGAAAGGGAGTCTGATGTTATTCCACGCATTGTGTCGCAAGGATAAACAGGCGAAAATCCATAGGCCTTATAAAAAGGTGTACAACCTATGGCTCTGTTGTATGAACGATTAACATTCTGATGAGCCAGATACAAAGAATGTTTCCAATTTGTGGCGTATTCAGTATAAGTTCTAACAAAACGTTTTATTTCTTGAATACCACGTTCCGCAAGTCCATTACCTGCTGGATGGTATGGAGTAGACCTTATATGTTCAATTCCCTCATTCTGACACCACTGTTTAAATGCGTTGAACCTAAATGCGGGACCATTGTCTGTGACAATCTTCTTCACTTTCTTAAAGGGGGTATCTTCTTTGAAGAAGTTAATTACATCCCTTGACCTCTGTGTTGACGGCCAAGTCAAAACCACTCGGGTTGCTTCGTCAATAACAAGAAGAAAAGCATGGGTTTTATCCTGCGTATCGCTCCTCTTAACCAACTCGCCAAAATCTAAATGAGCAGTATGAAACGGAATTTCTGAATGAATTGGCAAAGCAAGAACATCACCAGTAGCTCGTAGGGGAGACTTAACCAGTTGGCAAATGCTACATGACCGTATATAAAACTCAATATCCCTATTCATACCAAACCAACTATACCTCTGCTTTATCTTAAAAAGGGTTCTCTTAACACCTAAATGTCCGCCAGAGACTGGATCATCATGGTAATCGTATAATAATTTACCAATTAGGTCCGATCCAGGTGATAAATGTTTTACAGTAGGCAGAGAACTAACAGCCAACACCATGTTTTTCGATGGTGGTTGAGGAAGAAGGCGAGACAAGGCATCAGCATCATTTAACATCTTTCCACTTCGGTGTTGTATCTTGACATCAAAAGTAGAAAGAAAAATCTGCCAACGACCAAGTCTCCCACGCGGCTCCTTCATCGTTAGGAGAAATGTTAAAGCCTGATGGTCAGTGTGGACAATGAAGCTTCGTCCCTCAATATAGCTACGGAAGTATCTAATGGCCTTTATCACACCGTAACATTCCTTATCGGTTACTGTGTAATTCGTCTCGGCAGTGGTAAAGGTTGCACTAAAATAACCTATTACTCTTAGTTGGTTGTTCACGGGCTGCTCGACATCTCTCTGATACAAAACAGCACCACAGCCATAATGAGAAGCGTCAGTCACCAGCTCAAATGGCAATTGCCAATCAGGCAGCTGTAAAATCGGATTTTCCGTGATAGCTTTATTTAAGAGCTCAAAAGACCTCTGACACTCGATCAACCAAATAAAGTCAGCTTCTTTTTTTTTAAGGGAGTCAAGTGGACGCACAATGTCAGCGTATCTCGGAATAAAGGCTCTGAAATGTCCGGTCAATCCTGTATAACTCCTTAACTGGGTTAAGTTAGTTGGGACCGGAATGCTCATAATCTTAAGGACTGACTCCTCACGGGTAGACTTGGTTCTACCGTCAAGGATTCTTCCCAAGAAAGTGACACTTGGCACATTAAAAAGACACTTTTGAACGTTCACACAAAGATTATTTTTATCTAGCACTGATAGTATTTCAAAAGTTAAGAGTTCATTTTTCACTAAATCTCTGCTGGCACATACAATATCGTCTATATAAACTGCAACTCGATTTGTTTGAATTAGTGGCTCCAAAATCTCACTTAACATTCTCTGGAACAAAGGTGGTGAGTTTTCCCAACCAAACGGAAGCCTGTTAAATTCAAATTGTCCCTCAGTGGTCACAAATGAGGTAAATTTGCGAGTTGGTTCACTTAAGCCAATTTGATGAAAGGCATTTGACAAATCAAATTTGGAGAAATATTTATTTCCACCAAAACCAGCTATAATATCATCAATTTTAGGGAAGGGATATGGGTCTAAATCGGTCAGCTGATTTATTTTTCTATAGTCTTGACACAGACGCATCGTCCCATTCTCCTTAGGCACTAGAATGCAAAGTGACGCAAACTTAGAATTTGATTTTCTGATCACCCCATCTCGCAACAAGTCTGAAATTTTCTGTCTCACGATCTCCACTTTGTTCTTAGATGCACTATATGGTTTGCATCTCACAATGGGAGCATTGGGCTGAAGCTCAAAAGACACCTCCAGTAAAGGTTTCAAATATTTGTTTGTTGTTATTCTGTTGAATAATTTTTCAGCATCTTCTTTATTTTTAACTGTTTGGCTAACACAAGATTTCACTGAACCAACAGAATCACCGACAGACCAAAGAACACCCAAGAGTGGCAGCTCAAGTCTACCAATTATCAGATCACTGATCAATCGGTCAATTACATATGCCTTGATTTTAATTTTATTTTCATTGAAGGCTAGATCCAAAGTAACCACTCTTTGGACTAAAAGTATATCTCCAGTGAATCTTTTTAAACTGCTTCTTTCACATTGTGGCACTAACTCTAACTTTTCACACAACTGGGTTGATATCATGGTTACATCTGAACCAGTATCAAACAAAGCTCTAATTTGATGTTTGCCTTGTAAAAACACTGAGAATTTGTTCTCAAACCCACATGAGTTATCTGATTTTAGTTCACCCAGATTCTCACATGACACTACGGGCTTATGTCCCTTGAAGTTAGATGAATTTTGGGCCACATGTGGCACTGGCCTTCTTTTAAACTGTTCCTGTCTATTCATAGACACAGGTTCACTCCTCGAGATATTCGAAGTAGCCATTCCTGACACTGGAAAAGCTGACCCCAAATAATTTACCAAATCTTCCTTGGTTGTTATATATTGGTCAGTGGTACCCTTTTCAATATGAGGAGGCAAACTATGTAAAACCACAATCACGAGGAGCTGTTCATCCCAGGGTCTAATCATTTCAGCCTGGCGAACCTTCTCATAGTAATAATCTAATATTGGACCAGAGGTATAACGATATTTAATCATATCGTCGAAAGCCTTGACTGCGTTGATCTTAAAAGCATTCAAGAAACTCTGGCGCCATTCAGACCAAATCTCAGGTGCACCCCCCTGTGCTCTAGACCAATACCAGGTGGAAGCAGTACCTTTAAGATGGTATTGTAACGAAGTGATCTTCATGCTATCAGTGGTTAATTTGGCCAGTTCACATTTCTTTTCGTACATTTTTAACCAAGATTCAGGATGATTAAACTTACAGTCAAAGTCCGACATGTGAAGCTTAACTTGCTTAGGTCGTTCACACTGGGCTTTTATTAGGTTACTAAAACTATCCATCATCTTACCAATAGTTTTCTCCTGATTTTCCATCATCATCTCCATCATCTTCGAAAAGGTGGAAACGTCAATGGAAGGGTGCATAGTCTCAGTTAGACTATGAGAGTTCTCATTCTGACCTGATATTGAACGGTTCAGACTCTCTTGATAAGTGAGGCTCGGATAAATCTCCTCTACCTCCTCTTCATCAAAATAGTTATTTAATTCTGAATCATCTAAAATCACTACAACCTTCTTATGTGACTTCATAGATGCAAGATCTTCCATGATTCTATCATTGGAGGTGAAGATTACATGATTAGACAATTCTTGTTTGTCCTCGCTAATCTCAACCCAGTCCAACTGTCCAACTCGTTGGCATCGGGTCACCAAAACCTTATCCTCCACTCTTTTCACAAAGAACCTAATTTTATTCCCTAAGGATCCTGCCGGGGTAGCCATTTGTAGTGCTTACTTTTCTTATTTCAAGGAAGTCTACAATTTTAAAAGAATATTTTCAGGATTTTTATTAAGGCTCAAAAATAACTAGATTTCAGGCAGACTGATTTACTTCAAATCAAAAAGAGAACTGTCAAATACACTCTTTCACTAAAGTTTTATGACAATTAGTTACACTTTAGTCAATTCAAGTTAATATGAGTAATGACTCTCTCGTCATTACTTAATACAAAGAAATCCAATATATATACAAAAGGAATAATACAAATAGAATAACCAGACACCACAACTTACCTAACCTAAACTTAAATATATTTTTATATACTAAAATATTATGATTAAATAAAACTGTTTTAAATGTTTGAAGTTAAAAATGCTTTTAGTGTATATTGTAAGCTAGAAATCAAAAATTTTTTTTTTATCACTATAAAATAAGATTGTCTACATTAATTTTATCAACATTTTTTTAAATAATAAGTTGTTTAACATCAAAAAAAATTTATTTGCATTCATTTTTAATATATTTAACTTTTTTAGTATTTTTATAAAAAAGAAATGCTGTTTCCTGCCAATCTGCTTAAAATCATAAATAAGCTTGTTTAATTTGACTTAAATCTTAAGATTTTTTTTTTGTTTGTTTTATGTAAATTATTCTTGATTCTAAGATAAATTAAGGAAAACAGTTTTGACATTCACATGGCAAAATAAATTATTAATTAAAAAAATTTACACAAACAGAAAAAATGTGTTCAGAACTATTGTAGTATATCTCTTGTCATATTAGTGTTAAAAATTAATTATTTCACAATATATGCTTAATAAAGATACAATGATTCATATTTATAATTTAAAAAAATCAAGAAATAAAATTGTTTGAGAAAAATTAAATTAAGAGTATAGTTAATAATAATTTGATTTAAGAAAAACGTGTCAAAGGTTTTTTGGCACTCAAATCAAGAAACAAAGTTATACTAAAGCTTACTTTCTTTCCTAAATTTACGCCATTTTGTAGTTTTTCTATAAAGAAAACCATATTTTACATTTACCTTTTCTTAATCTTTCAACTTGATTATCTGGGAACTTCATAACTACTCGTGAGTCAGAATCTTGTGACGACTGGAGCCTTTTCGGAGGGGTATCAAATTCTCTTAAACTTTGAAGGTCGTTTAGGACATGGAAGTAACTATGGTCAACCCGGATGGTTTAGGTTTAAGTTTAAGGTTTAGGTATAACCTAACCCAAAGGTTACACCAGTCAGTAAAACATAAGAGGCTGGCTGCAACCAATTACTTAAGGAGTAGACGGTTGGAACCGTTAAGAAGCCAAACGGGGAAGCGTGTGGGAATCACAAATTCCAACAAATTTTATGGAGGAAACACATCAGATATATCAATGCTACAAACCTGCTTTTTAGTCTCCAATCGTTTTTAGTCTCTAAAGTACCAATAAACAAAAACTTTTCTATAAGCGTCAAGTTTTGTGAAGATATAGAAAATAAAAATATGTTTAATAAAATTATAAAAGTATTCTTAGATTTTAAATTTATACAAACATTTTAATATGTTTAAAATTATGCTTATCTAATTTCTTAATTTGATTTAAATTAATTGTAATTTGCACAGTTTTATTCATTCAATTAAGATTTTATTATTGGCATTTTTTGTTTAGCAATGATAACAATAATAACAGAAAGTTAATTTTGATAGAATTATTAAAAAACTGTTGTTTTATGATGCGAGAGAACTTAATATATTTTACTTTATAAACTCTGGCTCTTTAGTAATTAAAAATTATTAAAATTATAAATAATAAAAACAAATATTAGATAAAGCACACTTTTAAAAAATCCTAAACATTGAAGAAGTCTCAACTATAAAATTTTCTTAAAAAAATATTAAAGTTTAAAAAATTTAAAAAATGCTTAATTAAAAATTGGTGCAAAAATTATTCTTGAGTTTCAAGTTTATTCACATTTTTTCTTAAAAAAATTTGTTAATAGTGGTTTGGAAAGAAATTATTAAATATGTCATTTAAAGTACTAGTGCATTTCAACAAAGCACAAAAGTCATCAAAATTTAAGACTAGTATAATAGACATAAGCAATAATTGAATACAAAGTTTTAAGATATTAGTTCAGCTCCTGGATCTTACTGAGCTTAATACAAAGATAGACCAAATTAATTTAATATTGTAACATAGTTTTTATTCTATCTAATCTGAATGTTTATTCTAACAAATCAAGTAGTTTAGGTCATGATTTTATTTATATAGGCTTAGGTCAATTATAGATAATTTAACCAAGTTTTATATTTGTTATTTTTAAAACTATTTTACAAATTGATATTTCCAAATAAAATTTATACTAAAAATTTTTTTAAACAATGACTTTTCAAGGTTTCTTAATTTTAATTATTGTTGAAATATATTTGGACTGAAAGTAAAGACAAAGCAGATGTGTTTGCACAGTTGTCTTACTTTGGACAGTTCAAGTTTTTTAACATAGACTTAAGTCAGAATAATTGCTTATTTGAGTGGTAAAATAGACAAACATATTATTGTACTGAAGGAAGAGAAACTGAAGTAAACAATGTTCTAATAAATGTTCTAATAAAATTTTTTTTTATTTAAATAGTAGCTTAGATGGAAAGCTAATGAGGACACAATGTTTGGGTAAATAATTTGTTATTTACTTGTTTATAATTCTGAATATTCGCAATTTTGACTTTACAGAATTGAGACACAAGATATATTACTGAGTTAAAATTGTAATTTCGGTTAAAAATAATTTGTATATTAATTTTCAATTTAGATCTTTTTTAACCAAGCTAATTTGTTGATTCTTTATAACGTCTTATATATTCTATCTTTTATTTTTGATTAGTTTTTAAAATCTAGTTTCTTGTCTAAGTATATATCCTATTAAATACTATAAAATATTATTTTATTATTCTTTTTTTCAATTAAAAACATATTTAAATTTAAAACGTTTATTTACATTTTTCTTATGAGAGACTTTAAGACAAAAAAAATTCCAAAGACTTTAGATTTACTTCTACAAAAACAGGTAACATCTTCTGTAATGTTTTTTTTTACAAGATTTGATATCTCTTTTGCCGTAAATAAACTTTTTTTGCATGTGCTGCCATTAAATTTCTTTTTAGATATCTTAATAAATATTTTGATTTGAATATAGTTTATGGGAAATCCTATTTTACTACATTATATGGATATTCTGATTTGGACTTTGCTAGTAATACTGACAATAAATTGTTCACTCCGGGTATCATTTTTTTTTTCTCGGATACTCCATTATTCCGGTCCTTTCCTTTACAAAAGCTTTAAGCTTTTTCAACCACTAAAATTGTCTCATTAACTAAAAATATTAAAATTACTTTTTAATTACGACAACTTTTAAAAGATTTTGATTTCAATCAAACAACATCAACAAAATTTTACTATTATATATAATATAGATTAGCTTATTAAAGAGGAAAAAGATAAATTAAAGATCCAAGCATTTTGAAGTTCGTTTTTAAGAAATTAAATTTATATATAAAAAATAGTCTGGTTGAGATTTTGTATGTGCAATTTAGTAACAATTTAGCGGATATTTTAACTAAAACTTCAGGTAAAGAGACTTTTCATTGCCTAAGAAGTAAGATCAATTAAAGTCAAATGACCAAGTGGAGATGTTGTTTTTTGTGATCATTTCACCTCTTATAAACCTATCCACTTTCAATTTAACTTTTATTTGTAAACTAAATAAACAATGGGCTATTTTACCTGTCTTGTTGAGACAATTTTAAAACCGCTATTATCTTTAAATGTTAATTAAACGAGCATTTGTAAAATGTATATTATTTATTATATAAATCACTTCATAGCAGATTTAGAAATATAACTTTTTAACTTAAATTACACTGAACTCTGAAATGTTATTTTATATACTTTAATAAACATAATTCTAACTTAACGTATTTTCTATACCTCTGCTGCAAAGAGTTTGTCAAATTTCATTATAGCTTTCATCTATGACTTAAAGTCCTATAAAGGTAACTTTATGTTTACGAGAAACCTTTTAATGTTACTCTTTTAAAAATATATAAATTTTCAACAATTATTTTTTTAGGCTTTCTTATTTACTTTTAAGAAAATCAAATATAATAGCATAAAACTTGTATAAAATTTGAAAGAAGGTAAAAAAAAATTATTTATTTAATAGATAAAATTAATAATTTTTTATAATTATTATTTACTTATATATATTTATTTAAACATATATAATACTTTGCATTAAAAAATATTTTTTGGTGTTTTAAAAAATTAATTGTATTTGTTTTTAATATATATAATTTTTAAATAATTTAAAATATAATTTAAATATTTGTATTAAATTACAGCCTATACTATTATTACAGATATTAAGGTGTTGTATAGAAAAAAAAACAAAATGAAAGATACAGAGAAATTATTAATATATCTTAATATGCCTTAATATTAGAAATGCCAAACAAAAATATCCATTAATGTAGCAAATTGTTTTGCTTCTAGATATTTTGTTAATAAATCTGTTAGTTAGTAATTAGTGTTAACATAACGAATTTCCATGATCCCGCCTAATATTAATAAATGTTGAAAATGATAATTAATATCTAAATATCTATTGGCCTTATTCAATCTTTCAGTATTTATTGATACTTTAATAGCTGCTAAATCATTGGAATAGACTACTGCTGGATAGTTAATAATGAGAAGCGATTCTTCGGATAAATTTTTATGAACCTTAATTTTCTTAGCTAGTTCAGTCAGAACTGCATACTCAGCAAAAGTAATAGATCTTACTCTTTCTAAAGTCTAAAATGTAAATAAATTAAGTTTGTTTCTAAATAGATCAAGGCGACAGAGCTGCTTCTCTAATTTAGTTCTCTTTCTTCAAAAGAAACATCTGTAAAACAAATAAAAAAGGTTTCTACGATGTATAAACCAAGGCTTTACTATAAGTTTTGTAAACATATACGATAGAATAATTAAGCGTAATCTGATAATATACTTTAGGTAGAATTACTTACTAATTTAAACAGGTTTAAGTATTTAAAAAATTCAAATTAAATATCTAAGATTTATGTAGATTTTATATTATATATCATTTTATATTTTAAATATATCAATTTAAGAATGTAGTAAATTATTTTACTACTCGGGGTTTACGAAATAAACATTGCATTTTATTGAATCTTATATAAATTGTTGCTAGAACACCAAATAAACATAGACAAATCTAACACATGTTAACGCTTAATCTCAAATCTACTATTTCCGTGTGACAATTCTTGTCTAGTGCTTAAATAGTATTATTGACTTGTTCCTTCGATCTTTCAGGTTAACGCCTTGTTTTACCCTTTTATTAATTTTGTTAATGTGCCTTAGTACTATCACAAATTTACAAAACTTAATTTTTTTTATCTCAAGTCGAAAACTAAGCGTTGCTATAACATTCATACTACAAGTGTTCAATATAACATAACGCTTCACAAAAAACTAAAAGTCACTCTGTCAAACCGAAGGAAATCGAACATTTATTAATCACAACAAATTTAGAATAAATTACAAATTGGCTTGTGCCAAAGTCAGATACATAATTCTAATATATTTACATATACAAAGAAATAAATAGTTAATAGTGAAGAGAATGCAGTATAATACTAATATTTATGATTCTAATAAATCGTTTTGATGAAACTGAGGATAAATGTTTTACACTCGAATTTTACGAGCTATCTCTATCTGAGTGTTAGGAAATCATGACCTAATATACTTTGATTATTACCCTCCAAGACACCAACTTGAAGGTAATATTCCTAATCTTTGAGGTAGATGGTAAAAGTCATCACTTGAAGGTTAAAAATTTTATCTTTTTTATCGATTTGAACGAAATTAAAGAAATGGAGATTCTAGAATCAATTAATGCATTAGTAACTTTCTTAAAAATCTTGATTGGGAGAAAGCTTCTAGTAGGAAAGTGATAATAAAAGATCGTTGGAATTCCATTAAAAAGATCCTATTAATCTTCAACTTTTTGAGGAGCAAATGCATTGATATTGCGATTTGTTTTTTTTGGACAAAATTTGCTGGAAATGTGTTTGGTATTTTTACAACTATAATAGATAATCAAAGTTCTCTCTTTTCAGTTAACTTGTTTACTAGGGGGCGTGTGAATAAAATTCTTAGATTCTTTACCAATCTGTTTTAACTTCATATGGCATTGTTTTTGTAAATGTCCTTGTTTCATACAAAAAATAAAAGTCACTTGCTTGTTTTTATTGAGAGGTTGATAGTACATATCTTTTTGCTCTTTATAACCTTTGAATTTGAAACTGAACATTGAACGGTAACTTGGTGTAAATTACAATAAATTGGTATTATAAAATATCTCTTTTACGGCTGATAATTTTATTGAAACGTCTTCTTAACTCCAAAATTACCGTCAATGGTTAATAAAATAATTCTTTGTAACTTTAGAGTTCTTTATCCAATCGGAATACAGATTTAATAATATGGTATTCTACTTTAATTTCTTTGATTGTCTTATTCCAAGCTTTGACATTATTCTTTACCACTTTCCACCAGTCATAAGCTTTACCTTTCAGCAACAATGATAGAACTTGAAAGGCATTATGATCACTGATGTTATAACTCTCTTTAAGACTAATTATCCTTCTAAGGAACTCAACTTCCTTTGTTTTGTCAGTAAAGCAGGTAACATTGTTATGTAACAAGATCATAAACAATGACAGTTTTTCGGTAGATCGATTAGGTCAGGTTGGGTTAAGTATTTGAAGAGATGCAAAATTTGAGTTAGGAGTTCGTTAAGATGTTTTGGCCGAATTTGACGCTGAATCCGATGTTGGACTATTGGGTTGACTGTTGTTTGAACAAAAAGTTGCCTGTTTTCGTGCCAAAAATTAAAATCTTTTCTTAATATAATTTCTTATTAAAGGAGTAATGTGAGATCCTTTTTTAAATGTTTTATACTGAAAAATGTCTGATTGGTGTTTCCTGTTTTGCCAAAAAACTTGGTGTTTAATTTTTTTTTTTCTGCCATTTTCATAAAGTCAGTATGCAAATCGTTGCTGTATGAACACTTCACTAACTAAAATTTTATTTGTTCTCTATTTTCATTCAATTTACAAGAATAAAAAATCTTGCAGTATAAATTTTATAAAATTTTTATTTGAAAATCATCTTTAATTATATATCGTTTACATATTTGATATTAAAAAAGGTTTATACTTATTATATTTAAGTTTAGGTTAAGGGTTTAGGTTATTTAATTGATCAAAAGTAAAACAAAAATATTTTTTTGAATCATATTTAAGCATTTAATCTTTAAATTCATAAATTCAAATTTAAATTCAATAATTTTATTAAATAATTTAATAAATTTTTTATAGTTTTTGCTATGTTATAATTGTATTATTTTGTACTAAAAATACTTATTTTAACTATATATCTTATTTGATTTTTTTAATTTAGTTTTTAATTTTTTACTTTTAAGTTTTAAAATAACAAACAAACTTATAAGTTGATATCTTTTTTGTTATGAAAAACAAAATATAACAATTATTTTCTAAAAGTTCTGACAATAATATTTTGTTATATATTCTATTTATTAGACCTCTTTTTGCCACATTCAGATTGACTTCACTAATAGGCTCTTACATTGTCAAAATATTAATTTAATAGTTTTATTATACAATGTAAAACTGATGGTACATAAGGAATGGAACGGTAGAAGTGAACTATCGGCCGATATTTAAGATTGACGTACTAGTTGAAAATGCTTAGAATATGCAACTCTTGATGGTAAACATTATTTTAAATAACGTAAATCCGGGAAGCCTTAAAGAAGTTGTAAAGTTAATATGTTTTCTTAACTCCAAAAAACAAGATCTAAGAATCTGTTGTATTTTGTTTTAATTAATACAAAGAGGGTTTAAAATCCTTGGTCTTGCGTGTTCCTTTTCATTACAAATTCAAAATACTTAAAATCTTCATCAACGTATTTTTAATAAATAAAAAAATCTAAAAAAAATTTTTTTATTAAACTGATTTTTTCAAATTTTTTTTAACTTTTTATATCTCTTCTTTTAATTTTAATTTTGTGTTTTTTATTTTATTTTTTTAACTTTTTACTATCTTCTGTTGTTTATCTTTATTTTGTGGGTTTTGGTTCACTGGTATATTTTAAGTCACTTGACAATGTTAAACTTGGAATAGACGTGAAAAACATTGTTTTTTATACTTTCTGCGTGATTATGTTCAACAGAATTACATAGATTTAACTTATTGTTAGAGTAACTTGTAGACATTATTGTCACAAATGATATGCTGAATGTATTATCATTTATTATAATCAAACATTGTATTAATTAATTTTTAATAACTTATTTTTTTGAACATTTATTTTTGTATTATTATTAATTTATTTTACATTTATTTCCTAATTTATTTATTAATTAACTACTATTATTTAAAAATTTTTATGTTTTAAATTTTAAATTAATTCCTAAAGTCAAATAATTTATATTATTACTTTTTAGATAAAGAATTAAAAATATTTTGAGTAAGCTTTCTATACATTTATTATTAAAAATAAAAAAATTAACAATATTTTTATATTAAGATATAATTATAAATACAATCTTTTTAATAATTTTTGAATGGTCAAAAAAATTTATGTAAAAATAAAAATCAAAAATTACAAAAATATGACAAAATTGTATTTAAAATTTTTTAATATGTTTAATTACAATTCAAAAAATTTTCTTCAATAAATAATTTACTACTATTTTTTAATAATACTTTATATATTACTAAAAATGACATCATTTAGAACTTTTGTTATTAATGTTATTAATAAGTTAATAACATATTTATGATACCTTGCTATTCATTAAAGTATATTGAATAATAATTTTAATTCAACAATGCTGGAAGTAGATCAAGTTTAACGTAACTAATACATAAGGTAACAGTTTTAGTTGACGTGTAGTACTAATCATTAAAATTTTAAGTTAACGTTACTGTCATTAGTTTATATCTTTACAGTAGTTTTGTGCATAAAAGATTAAGAACACTAAGTAACACGAAAAGGAACTTTGGATTAATTTATGTTATCATAATATTTTCTATTATTATATTTAATATTATATTTTGTAAAGTATTTAGTAATTAATAAATTTTATAGAACATAGACTCAAACGCAGGCAACTAAATTTTTAGTAGGGTTTCAAAAAATTTATTTCAATATTGGCCACACTGACTATTTTTAAAAGATTTAGTGATATCTATTGAAAATACTAGAAACTATTATCGAGAATAAGTTTTCAATTTTAGAGTTATTTAATTTAATTAAAATAAAATAAAATAGTAAAACAATAAATTTTATGGATGTGGGTGTGTTTTTAGTAAGAAAAAAGATGAATAATTCATCAATACTCAATTTGATTAGTGTTAGTAACTCACAAATTTTGAGTATCACTGATAATGTTGTATTACTTAAAAATACACTATATAAATTAGATTCAAGCGCAAGTTTTATCTTATTTATTAGATTTATTTCAAATGGATTAAAAATTATTTTTAGCTATAATTGTGCGACTATTTTAATTCAAGGCAAACTGTTTTTAGAGTTAATAAAAAGAATAAAATATTTAAGGTACTGATAAATCAAAAAAAAAAGTTTAGGACTAAATTGGTGATACTTAATAAGTTAGAATATAGTCTGGTTGTAAATAATTGATTTAAGATCCAATAATAGCAATAAGTTAAATAGCGTTTCTGTTAAATTCA
Organism: Pyemotes zhonghuajia; assembly: GCA_025170145.1. Taxonomy (NCBI): domain Eukaryota; kingdom Metazoa; phylum Arthropoda; class Arachnida; order Trombidiformes; family Pyemotidae; genus Pyemotes; species Pyemotes zhonghuajia. Next base: position 12,799,914 of record CM045845.1, read on the forward strand.
TAAAAAATTGTGGAAATCAATAGTCAACAAATTACTGTCATTTCACTCAATAAAATGAGTTGGCAAAAAGATTTAACAAATTACTATGTGATTTTTTTACAATGGGAAATGTTGCTGATTCCATAGATTTAAATGTAGATTATATTGTTCAATAAATTGAAACCAGATTTAATTCTTAGGACTTTTAGCATTACACTGTATACCGCAACAACAACATAAACAATTACAACAACCAAAATAGCCGCAACTACTAAAACAATTATAACAACAAGTAAGTCCAAATTAATTTAAGAAATGCACTTAAATAAGTAAAAATGTAAAAAGTTAAAATTTTATGTAGTATCAGTTTTAGTTTCTTGCAACTATTGAGTAAATATAATTAAATAAGAAATAAAGTTGTTAATATTTTACGACACTTGGTTTATATATAAATGTTTTGTTAAAAATGAAGATGCTAATAACAATGTGAGTATTCTATGTAAAAATTCATAAAGGAATTCTCAATAAATACAATGCATGACTTGCACAAAAGGAATGTAGACAAAAAAATCTCAATAGTAAATTGGTTTTGAAAAAAAAAGTATGAAAGTTAAACAAATCAATTTATGGTTTTAGACAAGCAACAAGACAGAAACATATCAAACTTACTTTGATACTTTGCTATTTTGATTTAAAAAGATCAAAAACTAAAAGATGTATTTTTTACCAAAATTTGGCTGTAGATGTGTACTTTAATAATAATTATTGTAAAATGTAAATAAAGAACCGATTCTAACTTTTTTGGCATGAAGACTAAGAAAGATCTGAAGAGTTGAACATTAAAAATTCAACAGTAAAAGTATATTAGATTTTTTGAAGCGTTTTAAATTATAAAATATTAAAAATCATTCAACACTTATTTCCATCGTTATTTCGAGAATTATATCAACAATAAAGAATAAAAATTTTAATAATATTATTCTCTACCAACAGATAGTTGAATTACTGACCTATCTGGCAAAATCTATTAGATTTAACGTTGCGTCCGGAATATTGTATTGAATTATGGCTAACACAAAAAACCATTATTATTTATTGATGAAGAGAACATTGGGTTACGTGAAAAATATTTGTGAAATATGTATCATTATATCAAAAATTATAAATATGAATTCGTAAGCAGATGTCAATTTTAGTAGAGATATTTTAATTATAATATGGATTAGCTGATGATAAAAGCCTTAGAATAATAACAGAACAAATGTTTTTTAATCATTCAACTTTAGGTTTATGTTAAGCACAAAATTAAATTAGCTAGATCATCAGTGGTAGTCTTAATTGTTAGTGTAAACTGTTAAGTGATTTTTTTTTTTTTGTGATTATTCAAAATGTCTTTGTTCAGAGATCAACGAGACAACAATCCAATTGAATAATTCACTTAACTTAACAACTTAATTGATTTAGTTTGGTTACAAAATATGTTATTAAATTATGTTTAAATAAAATTTTTAAATATTTATCTTTCTAAATTTAAAAATTTCAACAGGTGCTTTTTTGTGTTTTTTACTGTTAAAATTACTTTAAAAAGTAATTTTATAGCTTTTTTACTCAATTTTTTTTTGTAATTTTATTAACTTTATTTTAATCCAATTAATTTATTAAGTTTACCATCAATCTGGTTTTAAAATAGCACAAATTTTAAATTATAAGATATATGATCTTATTTTACTAAGTTATTGTGTTTTATATTTGATAACATGTAACTAAGATCTTAATAAATTAAGAAAGATAAATTTTTCTGCATTAAAAAAAAATGACAATAAATTTAAAAAAATTTTTAAACAAAAAATATATGCAAACTTTTAAAAATTTGATTAAAAATATTTACTTTAAAACATAGATTTAGATAATACCATAAATAATTCGATTTTTCTTTGAAGATTTTACCTACATTATTACAAAAACTTTCTAACTTAATTTTAAAAAAATTGTATTAGATTAAAAAAAATTTTCATTGTTAGGTTTTTAAAGTTTAGGTTTACTTAGGTATTGTAAATCCGCAGACATGGATCAATATTAGAAATATGGCTCATGAGTTATTTCTTTGTTTTAATTTTGCGTAAATAGAGAGACTGTGATCTTTCAGCAGACAAAAAATCATACTGTAATCATAATCATACTGTAAGTAAGTTTCATTTGTATAATTTTGTTTTATATATTATATACTATTCTTAAATTAATAAATTTAGATGATTTCTAAAATATATCTACAATTCCTAGTTCAAGTAACAATGATTCCAATACAAAATCACAACTTCTATATAAGACAATAACATTTTTTTTATTTTATTATTTTTGGTATTTAAGAGTTTTAACTTCAATTTTTTTTTTATATAATATAAAAATTTTTCATAAAAGTTTTTTATAGTTTTCATATAATCGTACTCTTAGGGAAAGAATAAATTTGAATAAATAAGTTTTAAGTTTTAGCTCAATCTAATTTTTTTTTTATATATTTTAATTTTATCTTAATTTTATCAAAATGCAAATATGTAACGAGATTGATTCATTTGTTCTTAGATAATACAAAAAAAAATGTATTAACCAAAATTTGATTCTTTTAAGTAAAGAAAAAATAGAGTTTAAATGTGCAATGTCAAAATCTTCTTTAACTAATTAAATATTGTTAATTTTTTTTAATGTTTTTTTTATCTCAAAAGAGACCATTTTTAGTAACAGCATATTTTATTCTTCACGTGTAAAAATAGTGCTCTAATAGAAATTACAATTTTAAATATAAACTTACGTTTTATTAATATAACACTGTACCACAAGCAAAATAAAATGCACTTATAACCAATTCAATCAAGTACTTTATCAGAAAGTTTTAATTCCGGATTAGATGTAATTAGTTTGATCAAATAAATGCAACTTGAACTTGTTTTCATAAAAAGAGCATATTTTTTTTGTTTTTTTGGGTCAAGAACTTTGAGATAAGTACATAGTTGAGAATAAAAATCAAAAATGTAGTTTAAAAATACGAGATCTATACATTTTATTTTAGAAATTGGTTTACTTTTCCCTTTTTGTCATTGTAACGCCAATTAAGGCATTCTTATCAATAATTTTTTTTGAGATTTGTCAAAAAAAAGTTTAGGATTAATTTATTTAATTTTTAGAAAATTAAATTTTTGCATTTTTTAACGGGTATTGACTACTTAAAATATTCAAAAAATGGTAAATATTAATAATTTTTTCTATTTCAATAAATAATGGACATTTGAAGTAGCTAAATAACAGTAAGTATTCTACTCAATAACCAAATATATTAATAATTTTGTTTGTTTTTTACGCACAAAGTTCTGGAATTAAAATCATTTTCTTGCAATTATTTAGCCAAGAAATATCAAGATGATCCATGACAGTTTGTATTTTATTTTGAGGTAAGTAGCACAATATTGTTTTATCTAAAAATATCTAATCATTATTAATATTTTATTCTCAACATCATAATCGTTATTAGTTCAGAGTAGTAAGAACACGCCGCCGATTGCTTCATAGAATGATTATTATTATAAAATAAAAAATTTCTGCAAACTTTAATATTTGAATAAAAGTTTTCGACTATCTAAGCTTAATTAAAAATATAAAATCATAATTAAAAATAAAAATGATTAGATTCTAGCTAAAAAATTGACTTGATAGATTTAGCGCCAAAATACAGTATAGAATCAAAAATATTTTTTCTAAGAAGACCAGATTCTTACGTATTGTTACTTTCTTTTTCATCCCAACAAGTGTTTTTTATCTTATTTACCTTCTTATAGTTCTTTTTTATTTTGCCTTGACCTAGAATAGAAGATCTGAAAAAAATTAAAAGGATTAAAAGGTGTCAAACGTTTTTAATTATTCCAAACCTCGAAGAGAAGTTGGGTACAAATTGTTTGTACCAGAAACAGGTTTGTAGGAATTTTTGGAATTGTTTAGTGTTAAAAAAAATAGGTTATTCTTTAATGGCTTGAGTTTTGACTAAGCCAGCATTATACCACTCTCAGTTGGGAAAAGCTTAAGATATTTTATATCTTTGGAAAGGTACTAACACTTTTTATGGTTTGTTGGGAGATTGTGTTTTTCAAAATATTTAAATTATTCTTCTAGATCATTAAGATAATTTTTGTGATTTGATTAAATTGCTATGGTCTATCACATTTTAGTTTGACCTCAAAAGCTTGTGTGTTTTAAAAGGATACAATACAGTCTTTTTACTATGAGACTCGTTTCTTAAGATGTTCCAAACTCAGTGAAAACAAAACGTGGCTTTAAAAAGTAGATAACTGAGAATTACTCATACACTTTATAAAAAAACGGTCTTCTTCTCAAGTTTTTAGACACATCCTTTTGGAGTTTAATACTTTCCAAACGATTAAGTTCCTATAACAGGTTTTCATAAATCGAGATGTTTTTTTACAGAAAACTGTTCGTTTAATAAAAGGAGGTAGCTTAATATGATATAGCGATTTCATTTAGCTTACTTCGTAATTTTTTAACAATGGTAGATGTTCTACAATTTAATTCCATCATCTCTTTCAAAATAATATGTGCTAGACCATATTGATTGAATTCGAGCCTCAACTTTTTTACTGATTCTGCACAAGTTTTTAATTTTTTTTTAATTAAATATTGCTAATTGAAAGCTTTATATTTTAATAATGAGAGTAACGTTTTATAGCTTTTTTTATATTTGAGATCTTTAGGATAAACTATTCTAGTTTAGATGCTCAGTTTGGAAGTTAGATATAAACTATATAGTGACTTTAAAGTAACTTTAACAAGCTGATTTTCTTTATAAAAATCGTGACATCTAAAAACAGTTAGAAATTTATTTTTCTAATTAATTATTTTACAAAACTTTACATTTAAACAAAAATAAATAGTTTAATTTTGTTAAATTTCTTGTTTATATCTAGGAAGATGTAAATAACTTTACTAAATGTAACACTAGTAAAGAACGTTTTTAATTTATTAATACATTCTATCATATTCTAAAAAATTAAAAAATTAATTTTTTTACACGTATTTGATTTTTAATTTGAATTTTCTAAGTTAAGTCTTTGACGTCAGTGAAACAATAATAAAATTTATACAAATTTAAAAGTTTAAAGTTTTAAAAACGGTTAAAGAGAAAAAATAAAACTTCCTTATATTATCATCCTTATACCTAAAACAATAATTCTGGAAACATGATTTCTGTTAAAGTTTTCATGAAAAATTTTAAAATTATAGACTGAAAAGTGTGACTAAAAATTCAGAATCGAATAGTTAAAGTAATGATAAAAAAATATGATTATACTACAAAGAATTCTTTGATTCAGTTAAAAACTAAAATTCATTTGAAAAAATAAAAACCAAAATTCCAAAAGACATAATAAGATAATAGATACACTAAAAGATAGAGAAACTTCACACTAAGGTAAGTGATCATAATGATAAGACTAAACCAAGAGACATATTGACAAAATAAAGAAGAGAGACGAGGCAAAGAAATCTGTAACATCAACTTACGTTAAAATTATAAAAAAAAAAAAAAATATTATAATAATTAAAAGTAAAGTGATGACAAATGAGAACAAAATTTCTTTAAAAAAATCACTTAAAAATGCCAACCGAATAAAAAAAATTAACAAAAAATGAAAAAAAATATAAAAATTTAATAAAAAAAACAAAAAAATAATACTTAATATACTTATAAAACACTAAAGCCATTTTTATATTGAAAAAAAATATATACTTATAAAAAAGATAAAAGATATGATAGTTTTCTTTAATTTAAATATAAGTTGTCGTGTATTGAGACGTATAAGACATAAGTGATTCGTATCGTAACACTTGTGCTTACTCGTTGATAGTGCATGACAGTGTTTTTTAAGAAAGAACACACAAAAAACAAAAAAATGAAAAACAAAACTGAGATTTTGGCGTATTTTCAAATAATTAATTGTTAAATTAAAGTACAACCTTGTATTCTTAAAATTTTGTGAATAAAACTAAATTAAAAAAAAAGACCACATAATTATAAAAAAATTGGATTTAATCAAGTAAAACTTAAATATTCTGATAATTATTTAAAAAATTCCTGACTTTACTTATATTTAAAACTATTAGTAAAACCGATAAATCTGTTATTAAATAAAAAGCAAAAAATAAAATAAATTTACCAAATTCTTTGATATTATCATTGAATATCTACTTTAAATCGATAATCTAGTTTTATAAAAAAAAAAGTACTAACTCAAGTAACTTATGCAAAAAAATTTTTTTAAAAAAATTGATTCAATCAAAAAATGGATTATAGAATTTGCTACACAAATATTTAATAGTGAATTATAAAATCTCTTTATTACAAAACCCTGTAAACCTATTAGGTAAAATCTATATTATAATATGATAAAATATTACTTTGATAATTCAATTTCAAAGAGGAAAATTTTACAACCATGAGAAATAATATTTAGAGTAATTTCTGCAATTTAAACAAATGTAAAATATATTAATAAAAAATTATGTATTTATGGCATTTTATCCGAAACGCAAATATTTTATAAAAATAATACGAGCCACTTTATAATAATATAAAAGTATATATACAATAATAAATGTGAAATATTATGAAAATATTATTTGTTTTTATTTATTATAACGGATTATTGTCAAAAGGTTCAGGTAGTTGTTTAACTGTTTAGTAAAAAAATTATACTTAATTAAGAAGTTCTAATTGATAAAACAGATAAGACTAAAAAAACAGACTGAAAATAATTTAATAAGTTAAAGAAAAGAGTTGTACTTTCTTATATTTCCAAGTATTTCCTTTTAATATAATTTAATACAATAAAAAAAAAAATTTTAAATAATTAAAAAAATTATTTTATTTTTAAAATTAAAAATAAATTTTTATAAACATAGATTTAAAATGATTCATTAAAATTCTAAATCTAATATTTTAAAAAAATATATTGATAGATTCAGCAAACATTACTATACTTATATGATAAATTTCAAATTAATATAATAAGTATTTTTATTTTAAGAACAATTTAATTAAAAAGTAATTTTTTAAAAAACGTGTTGGTTTTTTTTAAGATACAGACTTAAAATTATTAGTTTGTAAAGGTTATGTTTAGTTTATTATGGATGTTTCGTTTGGGCCTGAATCACAGACACCGAGGATCTCTGAACAAGATTAAAAAATTAAGTAATAAATTAAAATGATGTAATGTATTCTTTACGTAAATATAATGGTTTTAATTATAGTAGTATAATTACTTTTAAAGAGAACTTCTATCAGTAATATTCTTAAACTTAAATTAGCTTAAAAAATGGAAATAGTAAAAAGTAATATTAATTATAACCTAATTTTTGTCAATTTAGAATAAATATTTAATCTTTAAATTTTATTAAATCAACAAGTAGTTATAAAACTAAATATTAATTTATAACAAAAAATAAACCAAACAATATTATAAAGGCTATCCTTTCTTTCTTCTTTACACTCAAATCCATTAAAATAAACTTAAAGCCTTAAACTTATGAAAGATGTCAATTGTCCTAGTTAAACAATTTCTCTTACTTTGTGCACTATTGAAAACAAATATTAAAAAAACTTTAGCTTAACAGTTTAAGGCTTAAAAAAAACTGATACTCCTTCAATTCAACCAAAACACTATAAAATGGGTTTCCTTTTTAGTCAACTCAGCATTCCAAAATTACCCAACTTGACTAAGGATACCTATCTAATTTGGGAGGCTTTTTTCAAATTCCAATTAAATATAAAAGATTTTCCCGACTATTTTACCATAAAAAATCATATACCAGATAAAAATGCAGAAAAAGGAAACTAAAAGGTTTAGGGAACTGTTTTATCAAATCAATAATTTCTATTATTGATGTTGTTAATTAATAAAAGCTTTATTTAAGCATTCTTAAATTCGTGGCGTCCATCAAAAACATTCTTTTCTTGTTTCATTAGAAAAAAACAATTAACCCGTTGTAAACACATTTAAAAATATTTGCTACTAATACAACTATTTAAAAATAATTTTCTACTAATAAAACTATTTAAAAATAATTTGCTACTAATATGACACAATTAAACAAAATTTATATGTGTCCTTTCTCAGTTGATTTTTGTATAAATAAAAAAAAATCAAACGATAAACAATCGTCATAAACAAGATAAATCGGATTATGTTTTTCTTAATATTTTATTATAATTAAGTGTTGAGGTGGCAAGTTATTGGAAGCATCGCTCAGGTTGTTCTCACTTAGATTCATGTCACTTGGATTCATAGCAAACATCACTTCAATTTTTAAGGTCTCGGAAGAGATAACTAGTTTACTAATAGTTCTTAACTTAGACCGTCATAAAACTTTATTTTTCAACTGTCCTCTTCTCTGTTGATCTCTGCCTTTAAATACAGAGGATCAAACAAAGAACAATCGTCATAGACACCTAAAAATCACACCATATTTTTCCTTTTTTTAACACTCTGTTACAAATGAGAAGATTGATTATAAAGATTAATTTTGGTCATTACATTTGTAATAACCCTCTTTCAATAATAAAATATAAAATTTGATTTTACTCATGTGAAAGATCATAAACTACTTTTACATTTTCCACATCTACTCAACATTAAGTAAATAAAATATAAAAGTATTAATTTGGATTTTACAAATGTAAAAGTTATTTTAAATAAAATAAAAAATAAAAGTTTATTATTCTAAATGTAAAAAATCATAAAATATCTTTTAAATTTACTCGACATCTATCAATCAAAATATCTATATTAAAATAAATTTGCATAAATATTTTATAAATGTTTAAACTAAAGAATGTTATAAAGTAAAATTATTTTGAATAACAGTTTTTATGAATTTTACTATTTAAAATTTAATATAAACTTATATTTACTTTTAATTTCAACAATAAATAAACCTAATCAACCTCAACCCTCAATTTCGGTTTTTAACAATACAAATCGTGTCAAAATTACTCAGGTTCAAAAAAATTCATAACAAATCTTCATTAAAACAACACTCGATTAATGGTGAACTAAGCAAACTTGAAAATCCTAATAATCTGATAATGTATTTGATCTCGACATCATAAAAGTTTTTCCCAATTTATTAAAGAATAAAACTTTTATGTGGTGGAGCACAATTGAAAAAGAAGTTCACTTTTGGGATCAGGTTTTGAACAAACTACGGTTAGAATATTAGATGTACCGTTTTGCTCACTTAATAGTAAAGGAAATTCTTAATTTTAACATCAACAATAAGTGCCCTTCCAGTATCATAAGGGAATTATGATTAAAAAAATTTTAGAGAAGACTTCAACTTAGCAATCCAGTTAGACTTTGAATATTGTAAACTCTCTCACTATATTCAAAAATCTTTACCACAAGAGAGTTTTTTCTCTTATAAAGCCCTTTCAAAAGAATTGAAACGTTTAGAAAACATACAACGTCAGCAAGAAATGTGAAGATCTTCTTAAAAGAGAAGAAATTTGCATCACAACCAAATAACAATTTATGTGGAGAATATCTACATTCTTGTCAAACGATTTATGGATACGGTATTCATAGAAAATTGGACATTTTCTTGATGGTTTAGTTAACTAATGTAATCTTGAATACTCAAAAGTCAAGCCTTAATATCTCTGTTCTTACGTTCTACCGGATCGTTTTGTGGATGGTAGACAGGGATAAGAGGCTGTTTGATTTGCAATTTGTCAGTAAATATTAGATTACATTGTTTATAAATTGGACATCATTGTCTGAAATAAATTTCCTCGAAAGTCCAAACATTAAATATTTTTTCAAAAAATCAAATCTGCACAAATTTTTGCATACTCTGGGAATATAATAGTAAATCAAATTGTCAAATCTTTTACTATAAGAATTTGAATATAGCCTTCTGGACTGGTAGATAGAGGTCCAAATAAATCTACAACAATCGTTTCAAACTTTTAAGTTGAAAACATTGAAAGTCAATGCATTGTTTCATGAAGGTGGCAACGTCTCTTCTGAGTTATCTCCAGTAAAAACGGTTAGATAATCATTAAATAGTTTTATCACCTCTAAAATTTCCTGTATTTAGATGTGAATGTTACTTTTCAATGAACAATTCTTTGTTATCAGAATCAATATAGCAATGTAGAATACCATAACACATGAAATACTCCAGATCAGTAAAGGTCGCGATGGCCAACTGTGCACTTTTAGATTTTGTAATATTGAACCTAATATTGAATTAATATCCCTGATATTAAGATCTTGCAACTTCTTAGCTTGAAATTTAGTTTCCGAAATCTGGCCAAATGTTATTCTATTAAATCCATCCGGACATATTATCCGAGATCACATTATCTTTATCCAACTTGTATTTGGTTTTGATGTCATATGGTTGCTGAGCTAATATCCAACAAGTTAAACGTCCAGATGGGAATTCTAATGTCATCAAACAAACCAAAGCATGATGATCAGTGAAAAAAATTGTTGGATCTGTTAGAGTAAAAACTTGTGGTTGGCCATTTCTTCACGTTTTTAAATAGAAATTTTGGTCTGCATCTCTCTGATAGTGTGTAAGTCTGAGGAAACCCTTCCGTAAGAATAAAAAAGATTTTTTTACAGTCTTTAAATGTCTAATATGATGTTTACTACAAAATCAATTTTTATCTTTGATAATTTAAAGAAATCGTGGCCTAAAATGACGTTTTAATTGCTTTTGATTAATCTTGCTTATAGGGAGAAATTGTGATTTGCTAGCTTTATTGTTAATCTAAAAGTCTGAAGGTTGTCTAGTTTAATCGCGTTAAAATATTTTTAAATGTACCAACCTGATATTTTATTCTTAGATGCTAATGGAAATTAAGGTAATCAATCAGTACAAAAGTGAATAAATTTTTCATGGTTATTTGAATAAAGCTTTTGGTGTTTACGTTTAAATTCATAGTTTATACCGAATTATAAAAAAATACAAGAGATTGAAAGGATTGTCCTCCATTTCTTCAATTACAAAGATGTTCATCTTTGTGTTTATCAACTTTTGTTTTATGTTTTATTTAATATAAACTTCACTCTTTTAGGTATTCTGCTTTAAGTTAATAAAAAAATAAATTAAATTATTTTTATTACATATTATAACTACACAATACATAATTAGACATTTGTTTATATTATTACAGAACTCTAAACTGTTCTACGCTATGTTTTAAATACACAATCTTACGAATTTACTATATAAATAAGATATACTGTTTCAATCATTTAATATAAACTTATAAGTTTATAGTCTTACTATAATCTTAGTACCTTCTTTATTAGGCTTCAAAATTTCTTTTAGTACTTTAAATCCACCAATACTCCTCAACATTATATTTTATCAAAAATTATTATGAGATTTACTACTTTAAGTAAAATTCACACCGAAGAAAAATATTTAAGATTCTTATTTACCATTCTAAATAATACCTTGAAACAAAACACAAAACAACAGTCTTAGAACTTCTTTTTTTTAAATAATAACACTTGACACAACACAAGTTAAATAAAATTGATTAGATTTATAATGTCAATCATAACACGTTCAATTACCTAAGTTTATTTTAAATCTCAGTATTTATATTCAGATTTACTTTCACTTTAAGTTTTGTTATTTTTTGAATTATATTCTAGGACTTTTCAATAGTGTTTCTGTTGGATTTTTTTGAGGCTCTGTCCTTTCTTGTCTAAATGCGGTTTTACTATTATGTTTAATATGTTATATTTTGTCTGGTTAATCCACTGACCAATCATGTAGCTCTATTTAAAATTTATTTTTGTATATAAGGTTTATATTTAAATTAAAACACTTACTTAGAATCTTAACTTTCTAAAGCAAACATTTCTTGACTTTTATATATAAATTGTGTAAGTTGCTACTTTGCAGAACCCTAAAACAGGTAACCCTCAAAATATTAAACAGCTTTACAGTTTATCCCAACAGTTTCTTTTACTAGACTGTTCACCTTTTTCCTAATTCTCTTACTATTACTTAAACTATTTTAATCTAGCCGGTCAATCTTGTTTTTAACTTTTATTAGTAGCTAGTTAGACTTTTACTTAAATCTTTCGTTCACCTTTCGTACTAACATCTCGTACCAGCTTAAGCTAACAGTTTTAAGTCATATTTTTTATTAAGTCATAAGTCATTTTTTTTACTTGTACTTAAAATTGAATTAATACGAAATTGAACGCTCTTGTAATAAAGTTTGACTCAATAAAATGTCGAAAATTCTGAGATAAGGACCAATTGAGATCTAGTTTCTCTTTCAATATATTTAGGTATTGCTTTGATAGACTATTACAATCTTGCTGTATCCTAGTAAAGGTTATTTTTTTATTTAATTTATTGTTTTTTAATAAATTTTCTTACTTTTTTTTATGTGCTCAAATATCTAAATTCCACAAAAATTAATCTTGGTTTTTAATATTATTTTAAAACTTTTGGCGCTTATTAAATTTTAACACATATAAAAACAACAACTTTCAAAGTTAAATTTTTCTAAATAAACAAGTCTTATTAACTTTCAAAATAATCTAAATTTTTTTTTTATAATTTTTTAACAGTAAACCACAAGTAAAACTTCCAATTAAACTAAAATTATTGTAAAAAGTTAAAATCAAAATATTTTTAAAAAACCATTTACAATTTCCTAAATTAATACTTGAAGATAGTTTATTAGCTAATTATTGCCATATCCCAATGGCATATTACAAATAGGAAGTTGTAATTAAAGAAAAAAATTCAAAAAATCAATAGATTTTTTTAAATAACTATCATGTAAAATTAAAGTAAAAAATAGCAACGCATTTTTAATAAACTGATAAAATTTTTTAGTACCTATTTTAAACAACAAGCAAACTTTGCAAAAATTTTATCTTTTATCAATACTATTTTTCTACTCTAAGCGTTGTAAATATACAACAAATACTAATTGAAAATACAATTCGTTTCTTAACATTAAAAAAAATTAAATTATCATTGAAAAAAAAGTTTTTGTAATAATTTAGTTATAAGAAAAAATCCTTGTAGTTACGTTAAGTTACGATTGCCATTTACTAACTAACATCAAAAACTTTAAAATCTTTAAGGTTTATGCTACTTATTTGAATTACGTTAGTATTTGCAGTAGGTATATTGCTTAAAATAAATTCTTGTAAAAAGTAATTTTAGAAATTATAGTTAACTTTGATGTATTTTTAGTGTTTAATTATGAAAGCAGGTATTGATCATGAATTGATGAGTTACTTTGATGTTAAATTTTTAAATTATTAAAACAAATGCTTCATCTAGAAAAAGATTAACTATATCGAAATTGAATAACTATTTTATTTTTTTGATTTAATCTAAAATAATAAAGTTTATTTTAAATAAAATAAGTAAAAAACAAAAAAAATAATTAAAAAATATAATTTTGTAAATAATATTTTTTGTATATTAAAAGATTATTAATTAAGTAATACAAAATTAAATTTTGCACAAAAATAAATTCGTTAAAAAAAAAAATTGTAGTTTATGTTAAATATTGTGTTAAAATAATGAGAAGTAATTCTTACTGGACAGCAAAAGAATATAAGTTTTGGAGTTAATCTAACTGCTAAGAGAAAAATAAGTTTCAATGAAAAAAATCTCAAAATTACCTCTGGTGAAGTAACACCAAATAGATTTGTCCTGAGAAGAAAAAGTTTCGTTAAGTTAATTAAGGTCACTTGAGTTTTGACTTTCTTATTGTTTGTTTTTTGTTATTATTAAAAAACTTAAATTTTAGTAAATCAAGTAAGAAAATTTTAAGGAAATTTATAATTGCTAAGTTCTATAATTCACTTCTAATTATTAAATATAATATAAATAAATATTTTTTAATATATTTGAAATTGCTTTATTAAATGTTAATCTATTAAAAAAAAAATATATTTTGAATTATTATGATATTTAATCAAAGAAAATTGAAACTCTTATCTTAGCTATAATGGAGAGAAAGCATCTAAAGGATTAATATATTTTATTATAACAAAAATCTAGTTACAAAAACATACTAAATAATTATAAAGTAACAAAAAAATTTTAATTTATTTTTTACCAATAATTAAAAGATAAATTATAAAATTCTAGGTTTTATTTTGTAAAAAAATTAAAAAATAAAAATTTTATCAAAAAAAATTTTTAAATTTTAATCTAATTTCTATATTATATTTAATATAATTTTATCTAATTTTAGTCTAATTTCTAATTATTTGCTCATTAATCTGAAAGTGTTGTAGTAGTTGTCTGTATACTACTTTGAATGTATAAGAACGTTCAACTTTTTAACAGAAATCCATAAGACCAAAAGAACATTAAGCTTTTTAACATCAGATTTCAAAGCTATTAGGTTAAGCTAATTTGTTACGAAAGGTAGACAGAAGATTTAAGTAAAAACTAATAACAGCCAGAAACAAGACTAGCTGACTAGATTAATATAGTTTGAGTAATAGTAAGAAAGTAATAGAAGACAAAGACGAGAAACAATTGAGTAAATGACACACTTCTAAAAAGTTTTAATAATGAGACCAGAAATGAGAGTAGATTTGAGTATAAATATTAAAATCTAGATTAAACTTAGATAACAAATATTAGGTTAACAACATTAAAAGTCCAAACATTAATAATTAACTAGTTATTAATTAACTCAAAATTAACAGTAATTAATTCAATAAAAAAGGGTTCTAATCCCGTTGTCTTTTTTGTTCTAAGTTATTTTAAACACTAAGAAAACCTTAGCTCTGAATACTTTTCTACGTTGTAGATTTACTTGCAGATATATTTTTGTCCTAAATTTTAAAACAAAATATAAGTTGAGTCATATTATGTTTTTTTTTATTTAAAATTTACCTATAATTTTTTTTTTTTCAAAACTTGTTAAGTATTTAATAAAAAATTTGAATTTATTTTTTATTACATTTATAAAAATTTATAACTTTTAAATATTTAATTATTATTTATACAAAAAAATTATGTAAAATGTTTTTATTTTTAAATATTTATTCTAAAAAAATTATTAAACAAACTTCTGTGGTAAATTCGAATGAAGAAATGAAATAAACATCTATAAGATGTATATTCTCTAACTAAATACTGAACTTGATTCAAAGACCCAAGGTTATTTAAATAATATTTCCTTAACTTTACTAAGAATTCCTTCCTGACTCATCCCCTGATTACATATAATTAGCTGAGCTCAGAGTGATAGTGCGGCTTGCAAGCCAAGAGTTACGTGAGCTAAAAGATATCAAGAAATATAACACTCAATCTATTCCTCTTGCGAGAAGCACTTGTACAAAATCTTTATATCAGAAATAAAGAGCGGTTATAAACCGTCGATCTTGGACCTTTTATTTCATTTTTCCTTCAAGCTAAGTTTTGTGATTACACTTCAAATTATAGTAAATATTCAAAAAATATGTTAAAATTAAAGATATATTTTTTATTATATTCCATTTATATTATTATTTTGTTTTCTTTTTGTTACATATATTTGTTTTCTAAAACATTTTGATCTATTAAAATTTTGAGCAAAAGTTATAAATTAATTTTAAACTAAATATTTTATAAACTAAACAACTCTATTATTAGAGATATATTTTTTTGAACATTTAATTTTAAAATTTAAAATTGTTTATTCCTATTATTGTTGGGTAAAACGCATTTAACAAAAAACAGCAGAGTAATGTTTTGGTGAAGAAGTAAGAATTACCGGTGATCGGGTTTTAGCTTCCCACGTTAAATGGTTTAATAGAAAAAGATTAGCCAAAAGTAGTAAGTTGAAGCATTAAGGTTAAGTCAAAAAATAAATAAAGACTCTGGGGAAACCATCAGAGTATCCTTTAGGCTGGTACATATCTCTATCCAAAGATGAATTGAAAAAAGTGGTTTTATTGTCAAAGTAAAATATTGTTAGACCAAGATTGACAGAAAAAAAGAGAAAAATTCTAATAGAAACCATAAAAAGCGTAGGAGCAAAGGTGTCGGAATAGTTTAAGTTATGTTTTTGTAGAAAGCTTTTGAAAAATCTGGTCTCGTAGAGAAGAATTGTGCTGTAGGACTAAGGTTTTAGTCCACATGCATTTTATGGCCTTACTGTCAAATGGCAAGTCTGTCAAAATCCATATCTTTTTGGTCAAAAGAGAAACCTATGGAGTCAAGTTATAAAAAGACATGAGCAAAATTAGTTGGAATAAAGGAGGATAAAAAAGTCCTTATTATAAAATCTCGAGTTACCTTCTTGTAGACCTTATTCTTTGCTCCTTGTAGCAGGAGTTGATGTGTCCTTATTATTTTCAAGTGAAATTGGATTAGAATCATGGAAAGAGTAAAAGAGATTGAACCTGGCAAATTAATATCAGTGGCAGGTTGAATAATAGCAGATAAAAACGGACTGGTCGAAAGAACAAACTGATCTGAAAAGCAGTGATCCAGATTTCTTTGATTCAAATTTAAGAGATTACTGTAATCTTGAAGTTGATATGGTTGGCAACACGAAAGTGGCGATCGGTGTTGCTATAACCGACAAAGATGCCAACTTAATCGTGAGGTCAAGTTTGGATTTCAAAATTTAGATTGTCATAAAAAATATTTTGGCAAAAACAGCTAAATGAGAAACATCAGGCTTATTCAAGAGGTTTTAAACCTAATTTAAAAAACAGACCAGGATGAATGCAGCCTCTGCCCAGAGAGTCATTGATAGATTAGAATAAATAAATCAGAGTTTTCATGCCCTCCATCAGTGTCCAAACATTTCTATCAATAAAGCCATTCTGCTCATGATCATATGGAGTTTTAGGTTTAAATTTATTAATATGACCAAAAAGCAAGATGCTAATTAGTCAGAAATTTTTTTTTGATCAAGCAGCTTAAAAGTCATTGCTAGACTGTTAGAGAACAGTTGGAGTTTTAGGAAGTATGCTCTGTCTTTATAGTAGCCAAGTCTCTGAAGTCACCAACCTTTTTAGTTTAAGTTAAAACGTCAAATGCCTTCACCTGTAGAGTATCAACTGAAATCAAGTTGAAATCCGAGTTTCTTAGTTGTGTTGTGTAAAGAATTTCGGGGATGTTGACACTAATCCATTGAATTCCTTTAAAAGCACTCAAGAAGACTGTCTCAATTTAAGGTATAAAAACGGGTTGGTCATGGGCGACCAGGAGTCTGATGGTCATAAAGAGTGAATAAATTTCAGACAACAGGGATCTGTCGAAACAGGTATGATATAAACAATTGCTATCAAATCAGTTTTGTGACGATGGAACATAGGTTAATTGGTTTAGAGGAAAGATTGATTGGGACAGAATTGTTAGTACACCTGGACTTTTTATTTTTTAAAGTGCAATTTTCTTTGTTAGAATATTCGGTTCGCTTGCAATATTTACAGGAGACTTGTTTTTTTAATCTAAGGAAATTTTATTTTTAGACAGAAATGGAAACAAAACAAAGCAAAATGAAAATCGGAATGAATCAAGGAATTAGACAAGACAGGAAAGTGAACAGAAGTTGAAATTTTATTAAACAAAGGAAATAGTAAAAAATTTTTAAGAAAACTAAAAGCAATATGTCAAAAATTGGGAAAATGAGTAGAAGACAAAATTCTTCCGAATTAAGAAAGCAGAAAGAATATGCCTAAATTGAAGTAAAAATAGGATTTAAGCAAGGTTTATAATGGATACTTGTAAGTATCATATAAAAGTTATTTTAAATTTGATTTTCATTCAGATTCAACACAAAAAATATTGCTAATAAAACAAATGTGATAAATATATATAATAACATTTTATATTGTATCACCACAAGTTAATTTGCGTAAAACCATCTTAGATTTTACCTTAAACTTTTATTATATTAACAAAAAACATTCGATAAAATGGACATATTTAATACTAAATAAATACTTCATAGCAATAAAAAAATAATTTAATACTCCAAAAATGATAATCCGCTTATTTTTGCGTATTAGATGTTTTCACTTATACAATATCAAATGAAGAAAATTACAAAAAATAAATTAGTTGAAAAATTAAAAAGATAAACCTTTAAAAATTAAGAAAAAGTTGTGTCAATTTTGAATTAAGCCTTTTTTTTATAAAATCATTATTTTTGAGATTTTCTAAAGGGTCAAGTAAAAAAAAAATGTTACTGTCATTGATATTCTGCAAATTCACAATAAAAAAAACATAACATAAAATGCAATAAAACACACAACGCATCTTTGCACTAGCAAGCACTATTATTTTTTATTAAAATCTTATATAAATACTCTAGTATTAAATAAATCAATAAATAATGTTAACACTATTAAGACTAATTAATATATTTAAAGTGATCAACTGTGCTTTAACTGAATTTTAACTTAAATTATTTTAAAAATGGTTTTAATTTAAAAGCTTTTTCATAACATAACATAATAAATAAATTGTAAAATTTAATATTTTTATCAAAAATTTTACTTTTTTATACTATAGTTTTGTTATAATATCAAATTGTTGAATAGTTATTTAAATTAATTTAAATTTTCTTAATTTAGCTTTGATCTAATTTTTTAAATAAAGTTTTTAATTTTACAAATTCTATTTATTAACTTAATTAATTTTAATAGTACATAATGTCTGCATAAGTTATAAAATATAAAATTTAAATTAATAAATAGCACTTAAAAATTAATAATTTCCAATAATTAATCTTTTAATAATTTTTGTTCAAATAAAATACAGGAAATCCTGTTAGTTTGAACACTCTGCTTAAGAAAGTCTATTTTTTTTTTTTTTTTTAATAAAAGGTAATTTTAATTAACTTTTCAAATTTAATAAATTAATTAATTGGGAAAAACGTGTCGGGCCGACTGGTTTAGTTAACAGATCCGCAATCATATCTTCAGTTTGTTTAAACTTGGATGTAATAGGATAAATACTTAAATTCTCTCTAATAAAACTAATAAGTAAGTTGTAATGTTTAGTTCTTCCAAATTTGATGTTGCCAGAAAGTTGGTTAATGGCTAATTGACTGACTGACCAAATGACAATTGGATTAGAGGATGTAAAATTTATATTTAACTCTTTTAATAAATTAAAACAGGTTATGGCTCCAGTATCTCCCACCTTAAATGCTCAAACTGGATCGCTCAAAATCTTTGATCCAAACGAATTAAGAACCAACCCGTTAATCGTCTCAAGACATTTAATTGAACCTTTATCAATATCCAACTTTCGTCAATGGAAAGAAGCAATGACAAACAGGTCGAACTCTTTAAATCTCTTAGATCTTGTTCTTTTCGATTCTGATCCTTCTTCCACAAATTGCCCCCAGTGGCAAATAGTAAATAAATATGTCATTACTGATATCAGGGCATATATTTCTTTTGATCTGTCGAACATTGTTGCTAATAAAAACACTGGCAAGGAAATGTGGTCTGCTATATGCGATCGTTTTGAAGGTAAAGGGTCCGCTAGACTTTTTACTTTATTTGATGATTTTCTTAATGTCTCATTCTCTAATTTTCCATCTGCCCATCAATTGAGCAATGAATTGGATAGAATTAGAACTGGAATCGAAGCAATTATTCCATCTTCGATAGGTTTTAGAAACCTTTATACTCTACAGTTTATTAATAACATCAATCCTGAGTTTTCTGAGTTTTCTTTAGAAAAAAGACTAATCAAATCTTGGGACAAACTAGATTATGAGAAAACAGTTAATTATATAGCTAATGCTGAGTTAGATCTCAATTCCAATAGAACTTCTTTAAATAGCTTAAATTTCTCTAAATCTCGAACACCAAGATCAAAATCAAAATCTCGTTCTAATAATTCTTCTCGCCAAAATTCCAAAGTATTCAAAATTTTCTGTGCCAAATGTAAGAACAAAGGTCATACTGCTAAAAATTGTAATTTTAAACCTAAATTATTATCGCCTTCTCCATCTACGTCGAATTTCTCAAATCACTCCTTAGGTTTAAATATTATATTCCTTATCTTTTCTACAAATTCTTTTTGTCTTGACCCTAATGGCTGGTACCTTGATAGTGGTGCAGCTATGCATTTCACTAACAATAAGAAAAATTATCTTAGTTTTAAATTAGATAATTTGATTAGGATTGAAATGGCAAACAAAGCCTTTGAATCTGCTATAGGGATAGGTACAGTTCAAGTCCAGGATAAACCGCTGGAACTACCATGTACGATCTGTTGTCCTCAACTATCAGCAAACTTCATTTCCATTTCTAAATTAACATCTTCAGGTTTTGAAATTTCATTCTCTAAAAACTCAGCCATAATCTATCGAAACTCTATTCCAATCGCTTTTGCCATTAATAAAAATGGAGTTTATAAATTATCAAATTTTCCTTCTAATTACCTAACTTTTAATCACCAACTTTTTAATTTATATCCATCTTTTTCATCTTGGTCTAATGGCATAAGTTACTTGGCCATATTAATTTTAATGATTTGTCCAGATTAAAATCTGAACTTAAAATAAATTCTAAGCTTCCGTCTAATTTATCGTGTGAAACTTGTAAAATCTCCAAAATAACAAGACTCCCTTTTCCATCTAGTCTTTCTAAGTCCACTTTTAAATTAGAACTTATTCACACTGATTTAAGTGGTATTATTAGAGAAGCTAATTTTTTGAATGTAAACTACTTCATTACTTTTATAGATGACTTTTCTAAGTTCTCTTGGGTTTTCTTATTAAAATCTAAATCTGAAGCCTTTGACATTTTTCTTAAATTTAAAAATCTTGTTGAAAATCAAACAAATTTAAAAATTAAAGCTATAAGAAGCGATAATGGAAGAGAATTTGTTAATTTTAAATTTATTGATTTATTCAACAAATCTGGAATTATTCATCAACAAACCATTCCTTATTCTCCACAACACAATGGTGTAGTAGAACGCTACAACCGCACCATTGAAGAAATGGCCCGGTGTTTAATGAATGACTAAAGCCTTTCAAACTAGTTTTGGCCTTTTGCAATTCTTACTGCAAATGATTTAAAAAATATTTCTCCCAACAGCTCTATTGAATTTAAAATTCCGTATACTGTTTGGTTTGAAAAATGTTCCAACTATTCCAACCTTCACCTTTTCGGATCTAAGGTTTTCTTTAAGGATAATAATCCTTCTTACAAAACTTTAGATAAGAGAGGTGCTTGTGGCATATTTGTAGGTTATCCTTTCAACCAAAAAGGCTATAAAATTTTGTTGCCAAATTCAAAAAAGACAATAGTTGCAAGAGATGTATTTTTTACTAAAGGAAAATTGATGATTAAGAATCCGAAAATCACTTCTCAATATTGTTTTAACAATTTATTTTCTGATAACCCTTCAAATGTTTTTGATACTAGTGTCTCTAAAAATCTTTCTAACCAAGAACAATCTAATCTTTGTCTTCAACCATCTTCATGTTCTTTTGAGCCAATTAACATCCCTCAAGTACATAATGTCGAAATAGATTCAACTTCTTTAAGGTCAACCTAAACCTGACGATCCTCCTACTCCACATGAGGATGTTACACCAGAATTTTCTGGTATCAGACCTTATGTAACGGGTAAGGTGGTTTTCAACAAATCGGAATTAGCAAACTTTAAAAAGTTGTTTTCATATGCCAAAGTCGATTATTATTCTAAATCTAATAATAGTTCTAAATCTACCTAAACCTAGTTCTGGTAGAAAAGGAAAATTCAGAACTTATATTGTTTCTAATATCATTATTCCTTCCAATATAAAAGAAATTCATGACTCTGAAAACCACAACGAATGGATGAAGGCAATCTCGGAAGAATTATCTTCCCTTAATCTTCATTCTACTTGGTCTGTTGTTGACAAAACTCTAGGTCAAAAACTTATCAACACCATGTGGATTTTTTCTATTAAGAATGACGGCCTTGATCTACCGAAAAAATTTAAGGCTAGATTGGTAGTTAAGGGTTGTAGCCAAACATCAGGTGTTGATTTCTTTGAAACCTTTGCTCCTGTTATCAGGAATTCTTCAATTAGGATTATTTTATCCTTGGCCACTAAAAGAAGATGGTTTATTAATCATATTGATGTTAAAACAGCCTACTTAAATAGTGACCTTAAAGAGAATATTTTTATTAAACCCCCACCTTTCACCAACTTTCCTTCAAATAAAGTTTTCAAATCAAATAATAATGACCTGTAAAAAAAAAACCCTATTATGGAAAGATTGCAATATCTACCTCATACTCTATGTACCCGACATGTCTCCCTCACACTCACACGCATATCTTCACCTACGCAAACAAAAAGAAATATTATTATAATTTTATACTTACACTAAAAAGAACACAGACACAAGAAAGGAGGCATGTCCTCAATGTTCTTACCAGCTGGGTTTTGCTCCCAGTCTGGATGACTATGGCATAAACCCGGCTGGGTTGCCAAAATAATAATAAAAAAAATAAAAAAAATAAAGTTTTAAAATTGAATAAGGCTATTTATGGGCTTAAACAAGCTGCCTTCGAGTGGAATAATCTTTTATCCAATACCTTAAAGAAATTTCACCTTAGACAAGTCCAATCGGAACAGTGTCTTTTTACTAATACTGATCTTGATATCATAATTGGAGTATATGTTGATGATTTAATTATTATTTCATCCTCAAAGATTAAAATCACTCAAATTATTAATTTCCTTAACAATCATTTCTCCATTACAGACAAAGGTGACATCAAACTTTGTCTTAATATGGAAATTATTTATGATAGGCTAAAGAGAGAAATGTTTATTACTCAGCAAGATTATATTACTGAATTATTAAACAAATTTGATCTCTCTGATTCCAAATCTGTATCCACTCCAATGGCACTTGGTTTTGTTGATCAGTCTAAAGATGAAAATGATTTTTTGAGAATTTTTAAATATCTAAAATATTCTTCAGATTATTCGTTGAAATTTAGTTTTTCTCCTAACCTGAACCTTGAGATCTATTGTGATGCAGATTTAGGTAAATCTACCTCAGGAATCTGTGCTTTTTTAGGTAACTCCCTCATTTCTTGGTCCAGCAAACTGCAGAAGAAAGTCACCATTGCTACATGCGAAGCCGAAGTTAATGCAATTAAAGATGGAATTTGTGAAGCCATTTATTGTTTTAATTTATTAAAAGAGTTAAATATAAATTTTACATCCTCTAATCCAATTGTCATTTGGAGTCAATCAGCCATTAACTAACTTTCTGGCAACATCAAATTTGGAAGAACTAAACATTACAACTTACTTATTAGTTTTATTAGATAGAATTTAAGTATTTATCTTATTACATCCAAGTTTAAACAAACTGAAGATATGATTGCGGATCTGTTAACTAAACCAGTCGGTCCGACACGTTTTTCCCAATTAATCAATTTATTAAATTTGAAAAGTTAATTAAAATTACCTTTTTGTTAAAGTATATGGTTATAAAGCCAAATAGATAATTATTTAGCGTTCCTTTTATGGTCGGTATATAAGAATCTATGTCTCATTTACTTAGTAAGTCCTAAGAAAAGTTTTATAAGTGAGTAGTGAAATTAGCTGAGAATTCTAATTCGAACAAGGTGTAAAGGATAGTCTTGTAGGTAGATGCGTAAAGACTGAGTTGTATTTTCAACTGTAAAGTCTGGCATGTAAACTTGTACTGACATTAGACTGTTAATCCTGACTTTGACGATAGATAATTATGACTACTAGTTATATCACTATCTGAAGATGTAAACTAAAGGTCATATAACCAAATTACTTTTATATATGAATATTTGATTTTGCACAGACTTAGTATCCTAACTGAAATAAGCTTACACATTTGTATACGGATTATATAAAAGTACAAGAGAATTTAGACCTTTACCCTTCTAATTTATAATAGTAGAGTAAAGAAGTCTGGAATTGATATGGAGACTGAATTGAGGACTTCACTTGGGCTAAAGACCTCATTTAAGGAGTAATTCGAAACAGTTTCTTAAAATTAAAAATTTGATTAAGCGGATTGTATAAAATTGTGACTAAGTTGATCAAAGAAAATTTCTACCGATGCCTAACAGTCTCACAGATCAGAGATCTGAAACCTCGTCCGTGGCATCCCAACCAGTTGAATACTTTTATTAAAAAAAAAAAAAAATAGACTTTTTCTTAAGCAGAGTGTTCAAACTAACAGGATTTCCTGTATTTTATTTCATTTAGGACTAACCTTATTAATAGAGTAAAAGCCTTAACTATTTTATTCATAACTTTGAAATAAGGTGTGTTTAGCTAAACATAAAACTCATATAATTATTTGATGTAATAAGACAATCGTACTCTATTTTAATTGACTAATTTTTAAGCGCAAAGATAGATTTTTAATTTTTAATTGTAACCCTAACTATATATTGCTTAAGGATAGATTATTAGTAAAAATCGTACTCTTAGCTTTAATTTTTTATGTCTTTTAATTGATAGATTAGTCTTTAGTCAATTCTTATGTTTGAAGTTTTTTGCTTAACTCTATTTTTTGTAAACATTTACTCATTATCATTTTGTGATATATGAATAATAGAGAATGATTTACATTTACACCTATTAGTTTATGAGTAAGAAAAATCTTTTTTTTTTTTTTTGCTTGTCCTCTACTAAAAATTGTAATATTGTAAAAAATCTGTATTTTTAAAGAAAGAATAAAAAAGGGTTTTCAACCCGTTGTGTTGTGTTTTTGTTTCTTAAGTTTAATTCATTTAAATTTAAGAGTATTTTAACTAAGATCCCAATTTAAACTACTTTAAATTGTATAATTCGTAAAATGGACGTCTCCTTTGGTTCTGAGTCGAATCAGGTACCAAGGACCTCTGAACAATTTTATTTCTATTAAAATCTAAATTTACATAAATGGTCAATATTAATTATTGTAATTTCATATTACATGAATTATCATTGTTTATAAAGTTTAAAACTAGTATTCATTTATGTACTTATAGTAATTATATATTTGTTTTATTAATAATCACCTGTAGAACTTAAAATATAAAATTTCTTATACATTTTTAATATATTTATATACTTTTTTTAAAAATTTGTTGTTCAAGTAAATAAAAATATGTCATGCGTAAATCTTTAAATTATCTATTAAAATGCTTAAATACAAATAACTATTATTATATTGTTTTTTTTATTACTTTATTTTCAATAACTTTGAACTTAACCTAATTAGCCAATTTTTTAAAAATTAATTTATAATTTAAAAATTGTTCATAAAAAAATGATGTTTAAATTTTTTTTTTTCAAAAATTGTAAATCTATTTTAAGTAATTTTAGTTTATTTATATAAATATTTGTTAAAATTCTAGTTCAAAATATTTTGAGTCAATGATCAGAAAAGATCTAATCTTAGGAGTAGTCAACTATAGGACATGGGAATCCATGTTAGACTCTCTATTGCAATCATTCGAGTTGTATGATGTAGTATACAAGTCGGAACCGATTAAGGAAGGAATAGCTGACTAAAACAATTGGCCCAAAAGAATGGTAAAGCCGAATATCTCATCCAATCTTTGGTAGAACTAAAATTAAGAGACAGAATTCATGAGTATCCCACTGCAATGGCAGTGTTGAAAAAGATAAGGGAAAAAAAAGAGATTAGCTCCGAAGAAGCCAAAAACAAATGGCAAGAGAAATATTCTCAGCTAGTGTGGAATGAGTAAAAGAATTACAATGAATTTTTTACAGAATTATCAACCATTCAAAATGGTCTAATACATACTGGGGTAGTGATTCCTCCAGGTTTAATGATGGAACAAGTATTAGCTAGAATCCCTACAAAATATAGTAAAGTAAAGAATTTTTTGGTGTTTTACAAGAGGACAGTGATGGAATTAAAATTTGACTTTGTGATTGAACAGGTGAAAAAAAATTCATGAAGACTGTAAAGAATTACAACTCTAGAGATGATTCTAGGTTTTAATTACAAAGAATTTAGCAGTGCAGGGGACAACATGGCACTTGTGGCAAAAGATAAAAGGAAGAAGGGTAATTGAGGTGTTACAGTATATGGTTAAAAGAAAAGAGACATCAGCAGTCTAACAGGAAAAGTGATAGTGATGTGGACTCAATGTTAAATACCAAAACATAGAGATCCAGATTGCGATGGTTACTATCATATGCGCGGCGATAGATTTTTATTTGAAACTTTTGAAAAATTACTTAGAACCCAGAAGATACAAACAGTGAGTAAAACACCATTTGTGGCAACTCATGGTGGTAGTATATTGATTAATGTATTCAATAATGTAAAGTGGAGTCATGTAAGACTCATGAATGTCATTTATTGTCCAATGTTGAGAGAAAGCGGGACAAATTTGTTTTCATTGTGCTCAGCCAAAGACCAGGGTTCCAGATTAGTAATGGAAGAGAACACCTTCCAATCTTGGCAACTGGAATAGTAATAGGTTAGACTTGGTGTCCGATCAAGACATGAAGAATGAGGATTTTGTGGCCACCATTGCTGAATGGCACAAAAGATTTCAGCATGCAAATATTGGAACAATTCAAGATACCTTTAAAGCGAACGCTGTAGAAGGACTGAAACTGAAGAATAGCTCTAGTGAAAACAAATGCGAGTTATGCATCAAAGATAAGATGCATAGAAGGTCTTTTAAAAGCGCAGAAAAGCCTCCTGTAAAAGTAAGAGAAAAAATAAGCATAGACTTGGTAGGTCCCATAAAAACATCTATGAAGATTTCAAATATGCAATATTGTTCAAAGACCAGGCATCCAGATATAGAAAAATCTATTTTTTTAAAGAAATGAAAAGAATAAAATGTTTGTGGTGGAACAGAGGCGTGATGAGAATGATGTAATAAAGATTTTGAAGTTGGACAATGGGATTGAGTTCACCAATAGTGAAGTAAAGAATTATTTGTTGAAGAATAAAATTACATCACAATATTCGACAGCTTATAATTATGAGTAAAATTGCCTAATAGAGAGAGATATTAGAACCATCACCAAAGCAATGCGATGTGCATTATTAGAAAAGTCGTTGAGTCCAAGGCGATGGACTAAAGCCATGAACGTATCGGTTTATACCAGGAACATGTTGATAACATCAGGATCGAAGATTACCCCGTATGAAAATTGGCATTGAGAAAAACCAAAGATCTTCCATTTAAAAATGCTTGGAGAGGTAGGTTATGTGCATACTCCTGCCGAAAAGCACGACAAACTGGCCGCGAATACAAAGCCTATGATGTTTGTGGAATATGGTAATACAACATCGATATATCATATGATGAATCTAGAAACGCACAAGATTAAGGCGTTAACAGGAGTGTGTTTTGATGTAAAGAAAGATGATCTTGGTGAGGTAGCAAACAACAAATTGACCAAAATGATAAGTGAAACCTTACAGTGCCCAAATTTGACAGATATTGATATTTCAAATGAATAAAGTGAAAATCAGAGCAACCAACATAGTGTAGTGAGGAATGAAAATGCTGGTAACGACAATGAGTGTGACGATCAAGAGATAGATTATGCTTTTAGTGAGGATAATGATGAACAAGTCACAAGACCTCGTAGTAGGCCAAAGGGAGCAAAGAACAAAGAGAAACAGCCACCTGAAACTTTAAGAAAAAGTGCGAAGCTGAATGATGATCAGTAAAAAACAAAAATTTGTAGCACATTTAAGTATGAGGAAAGGTGATACACTATCATCATATAATGATGTCACACAAAATAAGTTTAGAGATAAGTGGCTGGAGGCAATGAAAGAGGAATTGATTTCTTTAAGTAAAAACAAAACGTGGGTGTTAGTGAATCGACTAGCAAACAAAAACATTAAAAATAGATGGGTGTACAATATTAAATACAACAGTGATAATATCATTGAAAGGTTCCGTACGAGGTTGGTGACGAAAGGATACTCTCAAGTTAAGAGAGTAAATTATGAGTGCAATTTCTTACTTACTCTTCCCATGAACAGCATTAGAATATTGTTGATCATTTCCTGTCATAGAAAAATGATCATAACTCATCTAGATATAAAGACAGCCTTTCTCTATGTAGAAATAGAAGTAGAGTTGTATATGCATCAACATATTGGATTTGAGGATGGGACAGGATATGCAAACTGAAAAAAGGAATCTATGGTCTAAAATAGGTTGCAAGTGTTTGGCATAAGAAGATCAAGTCTATGCTATCAAAACTTTGATTTAGAGAAATATCAAGTGAAAAATGTGTGTTCGTATTGCACAGAGACGGCGAAGTGATTTGTATCTTAGATTTGTACCTAGACGATGGTTTACTTTGTTCGAAAAATAAGTCCGTTGAGAAAGAAATAGTTAGGAAATTAGTGGATTTTTCGAGATAAGAGTATGCAAAATAAACAAGTTTATCGGTCTGGAGGTAAACTATAATGTTGATAGTGGAAGTTTAAATTTCAACCAGAGCAACTATATTCACCATATTTATGAGAGATTTATAGAAAAGGATTTAAGACGGAGAAATCTTCCAACAGAAGCTGGATACAAGTTTAAAAGACCTATTGAAGGAATGATAGATCATAATATTCTGTATAGAGAGTTGGTAGGTTCATTGTTATATGCGGCAAGAGGTTCAAGACCTGACATTGCGTATACAATATCTAGACTAAGTAGGTACAACTCATGCCCTTCCCGAAAATTATGGGATATAGCGTTAAACTTGATGTCTTATTTGAAAACAACTAATGAGTGTGGTCTAATATTTGGGAGAATGAATGGTTTGGAATTAGTTACATACGCAGACTCTGACTTTGCAGGAGATATAAATGAAGGAAAGTCAATGACAGGAACCATTTATAAATTGGGTGGATGTGCAGTCTCATGGACATCGAAGTTGCAAAGAATCCAAGCAAAGTCAACAACAGATACAGAATTTTTAGCTCTATCAGACGTAATCAACATCTTATAGATTAAAGCCCTGCTGGCCGAAGTTTGTCAAATACAAAACATGCCAACTGTTTTGTATTAGCCAATCAATCAGCAATTAAATGGTTAGAAAATGGTAGTAGTGAGAGCATTGGGAGTCGTCATCTTTTAACAAAATACTATAGTGTAAAAGAACCTGAGAAGACACGTCAGCATTAGATATATTAAGACAAAGGATCAATGTGCTGATTTTTTGACAAAGAGTTTGAATGAACCAACGATTTATAGATTATTAGAGAAAATTGGACTAGACCTCGAGTGAAGATGTTGGCTTATTGTTATTATGGTGTGAAGTTATTTTTTAAATTTTTTTAATTCTTAAAATGAAAAAATGTACAGCTTTATTAAAAATAAAACTTGATCTTTTTCTAAACTATTTTTTGATTTATGTATTTTCCAAGTTTTAATAAGTCAATCTATTTTAAATGTAAATAACAACAATCATAGATTTCAATCAAAAATAGGTTAGAAATTGGTTTTAAATTAATAAAATTTATAATTTATAAAAATTTTGATGGTTTTTTAATAAATGTTTTATTAGATTTGTAAACAATTAAAAAAACATGAGTAATTTTATTATAAATTAAATAAATTTAAGTTTGATTAATAGCAAACTCAATATTATTAGATGTAAGAAATTGTATTTGTAAGAAAATCATTTAACAAAATATATTTTTATTTTTTAAAAAATTTTAAAATTTAGTTATTAAAAAATAAGTTTAAAATCTTTAACAAATTTAGGCTTAAATCATAATCAACTTTTTACGTAAAATGCTTAAACTAATATGGACTTATAATGAGCTAACTCTGTAAAAAAGTTATTAAATAATCAAAAAACAATAATTATATTTAATTAATATTTTCTAAAAATAGTTATAATGTAAATTAAGTTATTATTAATTTTGGCTATTTAAATTATGATCATTTAAACAAATATTGGAGTATTTACAATTCCCGAATATTTTTATTAAAATTTTTTTGATATTATTTTAATTTTAATATTAATCAATTTAATTAAAATAGTTTTGTCTATTACGATTTGTATTGCTATTTTATATTATTGAAATTTTAATTATTTCAATAAATTTAATATGTACTATAGTAATCTAACAAAATCTTGTCTGTTAAGCTATTCGCAAGACCTCTTGATGAAGTGATTATGTCTATGTCTTAGAGCTAAATCCTTTAAAATGGTGCTAATCACTGTCTATCCATTACCTTAAGGGAGCTTGAAGTTGTTTTAACAGGAATGCAGTAATTTGTAGAATTACTGGCATAGCATCAGAGACTCGACCTGTTAGGCAAAAAGGACTTAAGCAAGATGGACGGTCGGTTGGAGAAGAGGTAGAGACACTACTAACTACGGTCAAATTAAGGCCAGGCAATAGAAACAAACAAACAATAAGACAAAGGATTTTGATGGTTGACCGTTATAAAAAAAAGGTTAAAGGATTTTAACCTAAGAGAGTTAATTAACTACTTGACTAGGAAAGCAAGTGCAGTATTTTTAACTATTCTGTAATTTCGAAAGATAAAAAATAAAGAAAAGGGTTACAAACCGTTTACATCTTGTATGATTATTCAAGCGGGAATTCTTGATTAAAATTAAGAATCACTTTAGTACAAATTTTATTTAAAATAAATTTTTATTTATTGACATAGATATTAGCATATTTAGTATGTATTATTTTTTTTATAATATGGCGAATAAAAGTAGAATTTGTAAAAAATGTTTTACTGGTATTACATTTAAAATAGAAAACTTCTATTTTTATATTAGTTCCAATATAAACAAATTTGTTTATAACGATTGTTTTTGTTAAAATTTTTAACTTAACAAGAAACATTTGAAAATCAAGACAAAATAGTAAAACTTGAGCAATAGCCTTTTCTATGTCTAAAAGACTCAAAAAATAATCTTTTCGTGCTGAATCCAATTCGATCCTTGATTTTATTGTAAAATATTGGTAAACCAGACAAAGAAAACAGCAGTATCTGCTGACCAATTTATATAAAAACAGTATTCTGCTTTTAAGTGGTTAGTTGTAAAATCATACTGGTTAAGCATATTGATTTTTATAATACTCTGTTTCTAACAGTTTTTTGTATTTAATTTTATGTATTTAAAGACATAGATCAACAAAAAAAAGATATATTGGATTTTGTACTTTTAAGCATTGAATTTATTTAAATTATTCTGTAATACCTTTGGAATATGTATAGTTATTTGCTAAAAAAGTTAGAAAATATTTATGATAACGTATTTGATGTAAATGTTACGAGTATAGATAAAAGACTCTAACAGACTTTTATTATTCTATTTTTAAATATAATATTACTTAAAAACAACTTAAATTTAGGCAATTCAAATAAAAAAAAAACTTTGTTAAAAAAAATTAATTATATATGTTGGAATTATTATTACACGAAGAGTATACGATGGTAGTGCTCCGTGTAAGAAATAATTCCAACAGATTATGAGACTGAATCCTTAAAAAAAAAAACGACGAGAAAAATAACTAGAGAAAACAGAAAAGTAAGAGATAATTATGTCAGAACAAAACTTAATGCTCTTCAATATAACCAAACTACCAATACTAACTGTCACCAACTACTTGGCATGGCAAGCTGCCCTTGCGCCTCATGTCGACAGACTCAAGGTGCAAGACTACGTACAACACCCTGAACTTAAACCAAAGGCAGAAGACCACAACAGAGAAAGATCTCTGATACACACAATAAGATCATCCTTTACCGTTGATCAATTAAGAACATACAATGGCATAGAAGATCTAAAAACACTGATCATCACAATAGACCAACATTATTCAACAGAAGAAGACGTAAATCAACTGAGAAAGAAATTTCAAGATCTAAAAATACAGGAGGGTCAAACGTTTATAGATTTTGTGATCAAGATCCAGACGGAATGGCCACAACCGGTACTTGAGAGAACATATCTAGGAATTGCGTATGTGTATTACAAAATAAGACAAGCCATACCACACAACAATTCAGCACTACTTCTCTACCTAACCCAACATTTCAAGAAATACCATGATATTGACTTTAAAGAATTAAGAACCATCGTCAACGATCTCAGTGAAAACCAACAGGATACAGTGAACGACGGCCAATTGCTTGCAATGCATACCAGATCAAATGGACAACCACAGACTAATGTCCACGGGCCAACAACCACATACTTCTTGGAAAAGGCAACAATAACTGTCCAACAATATAAATACTTATTTTTTAAATGATTAAAATTTATTTTTTAAATTATAAACAACAAGCAATTTTGAAATTTAAAATTAATATATTTAAATTTAACAAGGTCATTTTAATTTTAAAAAATATAAAATTGCTCAAACTTAAAAATTTTATTTAATAAAATATTTAAATTATTAATAAATAAATTAAAATATATTCTTTTAAATTTAAATATTAACAATCAATCAAAAAAATATTTTTTTTTGGAATTTTCATTAAATTATTTATATTTAATTTAAAAAAATTAAAATTAACTGATTTTTGTAATTTGTAGTAAATTTAAAATTTAAAAAAAAAAATTAAATTTTTTTAATTAAATGAAATACCATTAATTTTATATTGAAGCTACACAGTATTATCTTTATAATTTATTTTTTTATATTTAAAGATTATTTTTATTTTTGTGTAATAACTTAATTTTATTTATGATCTTAATTTTGTTATTGATTTCGTATATTAACTTAATTATTAATATTTAATTTAGTAGCTGTGAATGCCAACATAATATATAATAAAATAAATTAGACAATTTATTAATTCACTTTTAAAGACAATATTAACGTGAACAAGTGAATAAGTGAATAATCAAAGTTAAAAAATAACACAACATAACTACACAAATATTTTAACATCCTGTTGCACAAAAAATTAAAAAAATATTAAATTTTTATATAAATTAAATAAAAATTTATAGTCAAACAAAATTAATAAATTAAATTGATTATTTTTTTAATTTAAATAAAAATAAATAGTTTTTATATAGCTGAAAATATAAAACATTCACACACCTTTAAATTAATATACTAAATCCTTTTATATTAGTTTAACATATATTAAACATAAAGTAAATAAAATTAATGCATAAAGATTAAGGTAAAAATTAAAATAATTGAATTTAAGATTAATGATATTTATTATATGTTAATGTTATTAGTATTTTGTTATTATTTTTTTTTTCAGTAAGTGATGACTATGTATTTTATTTTAAAAATAAAATGAGTTTTTGCTATGTTAAAATAATTAAATTAATGTTTAAAATTAAACTACAAACAAGATGTGTTTCTAAAAACAAAATAAATAGCAATTTTTTTTTAATATTATAAATTGTTTAAAATTTTTAAAAAAATTTTAAAACTATGAAAAAAATTATTAAGAATAATATATTAAAAAAATCTTGAAATTAAATTTTTTATTAAAAAATAATCTATAAACTTCTAACTATACTTAAATACTAAATATATATTCTTATCAAAATTAAATTAAAAAATTTATATTTTTTAAATAAATCACTAAAAAAAAAATAATATATAATCTATTTATTTTTTTACAAAACTAATTAAAAAAACATTAAATTACATTAACTCACATTTTGATCACTATTAAGTTTTTATCTGTAAATATATTATGTTTAAACCTATTTAAATATGTATTGCTTAAAATTTTAGGTTCAATTGAACTAGACATAAAAAAAATTATTTAAATAATTAAATTAATATAAATTTGAATTCAAATTGATTTTACTTTCATTTTTTTTTAATATTTAATTTTTTATTATTTAATTCAAAATTATTTTATTATTTTAAATGAAAATACACGAAATTTTATAAAAATTCTTATAAACTAATGCTACAATATTATGTAAAAAAAAAAAATTTAAATAAAAATAATTGTTTAAAATTTAGTTAAAGTTTATTGGAATTATTAACTTTAAAAAATATTTAAAAAATTTCAAACAGTTTATTTTACTTTTATTTTTATACTTAAATAACCTTAATATTAAATTTTGAAATTGTGTTTAAAAAATAAAAAAAAAAATTTAATATTACTATTTTTATAAAATTTATTTTATTGAGTCATTATGTATTTAGTCAAGTTTAAATTTTGTTGAAATTAAAATTTATTTATGTAATTTTTCATTTAAAAAATTTATATTTGTGGTAAATATATTATTTTGATATAAAAATAAAAAAGTAAAAGATTGGAGGAAATAAAACGTAAAATAACTAGAAAACTTTGTTTTTTTAATTTGAATTTGAATAACAAAGACAAGTTTCTAGTTTCAAAAGGATTTATTTAAATTACAGTAAGCCCCCAAATTCTCAATGATTTCTATAAAAGAAATAAAATTTTAGGTAAGTTATCTTAATGAATAACTCTTATTAAATTATAAACAAAAGTAAAAAAAATCATGAATGATTGAGGCGCTAGCTTCCTAAAAGTTGAGATAAAAACGATATTATGACCTAAGTGTCTAAGATTTTAGATATGCCAGAGTAAGTACTTGAAATTCATGATAACGCTAAAAATAATGAAAACTTGATATCCTTTCAATAGTTGTAAAGGTTAAAGTCGTTAAAAAGGGTTATGACCTTAAGTTAATTATGAAGTTTCCAAAATATTGTTAAAAATGTGTTAAAAAATAGAAGATATGTAAAAATAAGTAAAAATTGAGTTGAAATTGAGATTGAAGTTTTGGTCTGCAGTCAGAGTGATATAATACTCACGATAATAAGAATTGAAAGATTGTTACATTTTGGAAATTTTGTAAAATAAAGAAATTTCACTAAATATTATATTATACTTAGACAAATAATTTTTCAAAAAATGTTTTAAATTGTTTTCAAATAAATTTTTTAGAACTTATAATAATTTCTGGTCAATCGATTAATTTTTTATTCATATTTATAAAAATAAAATTACGATTACAATATTTAATAAATTAAAGCTTAGGTATAAGATGCATAATATACACAACTAATTAAAAAACTAATTATTTGCCTTAGCTTTGTTAAAATTACGTATATATTTTATTAATTATTTAAATTATTTTTAATGATTGCAGAAATGTAAAGTTTAAACTTTAAAAATTAAATCAATAATATTAATTAACTAATCGCTAATTAATTATATTGAGTTTGAGTAAATGCATTGCATATAAAATGTGTTTTACTGATTTTACATTTACAGATACTCAACTTGTCGTAACTTTATTTTTTAAAAGGACAAAAATAATTTATAAATGCAGAATCTCTCCAAAAGTTTTCACTCTTTTTATTAATTAAATGCGTTTACTGTTAAACATATGAGTTAACTCCTGTTATATGCGCTATTATTGAGGCATATGCTACAGTAGCAATTTGCCTAAGACAAGAAGGCAGGGGAACATTTCCCAATGTAAATCTGAAACAAAGCAAAGGAAGCCTGGTTTATGAAACAACTATTACATTTTTATATTAAATTTTATGAAATTCTTAGTTATTTTCATTTAGTGCTAAAACATAATTATTATAAATTCTAAATATCATTATATTTTAATTTTATATTTAATATTTGCTTAATAATAGTTTGTTAGATTCAATTACGATTAAACTATATAAAGTTGTAATAAAATTATTTTTATTAGTTGATCTAAAAAAAAAAAAATATTTATAAGATTTACAGATCTTTATCACAAGTTTACATAAGTTTACAAATTTTCACAAATTTACAAGGTATTATATTTTATTTAATTATAAATAATAAGGATTCTTATTTATCAACTTGATAGTGCTACTTAAGTATGAGCAAAACCATTACTTTTATTAAGTTGAGTGGTAAACTTAATGAAAAGTGCTATGTACTTTAGCATTTTTGCTAAAAGTCTGTCAAAATAAATAAAATATATAAATACCTAACATAAAAATATTATACGAAAGGTGTCTCCGGTCAGCTACGACTTATGTTTACCACATGATCCGGAAAGCGTTATACAGAAGATTCATGTTAGTGAAATATCTCCATATGTTAATCTTCGCGACGCCGAAGTACCTCAGCCTTTACACCCTCGTCGGAAACGAGGTAGGCCTGCAAAAGAATCGACAAAAGATACCAAAGTCAAGCGGCCAAAGGGTCGACCTTCGAAGAAATAACACGTTACTCACCCAACTTATTTCAATTCGTCGCATAATCAATAATCAGTATTTTACTTTTAGAACTGTAAAACTACTTTAATGTAATGTCTTTACTTTATCTCTTTCCATCATAAAGAATATGTTAATTGTACTATTCATTACTGTAACTGAATTTGTAAAACTGTTAAAACTTGTTGTGTTCAACAAATGCTCGGTTTTCCTTCTATCCATACCCAGATCCACTGGCTGAATTGGACGAATTAGGATGAAGACGTTACAAACCGGATGATTATAGTAAACTTATTGTAATTGAAAGTAGAAACAATTCGTTTACTTTTTTTTTCACAGACCTTTAGCTATTCAGTGAATTAGCTAGGTTTAGAGGGAGAGTTGTTGTAAATCAAATGTTTCACTTTATTAAACTAGTTTTCAGAGTCTAAGAATTAAGGCAAAGTGTCGGCACAATCAACTAATTCAAAGAAAGACTGATAGCAATGAGACACTGTAACCGGGTACGAAGTTTGATACCTAGAAGATTGATTAAGAAATATATAAAAAGGAGCTCCTGTTAAGAAAGGGGCACTAGTAATCTGTTTTGTGCACAAAAACGTTGTTTAATTTTTGTAAAAATCTTGATTTTTTAAAAATAAAGGGCGATCTTTCGAGACCGTCTATCTTGCGTGTTCATTTTTATTATTAACAACCTAGGTAGTAAAGTATTAACTACACAACTTAAAAATTATATAATATTTAACTATTTTTATGAAATTAAAACTAAAATTTAATATAAACAAATATGCAACATATAATGAATAAATTTACTTTTAATTAAAATTATTGAAATGTATAAAACTTCTCTATCCATACATTACTTTTCCTTTTTTTAACGCTCACATGACAAATTGTCTATGTCATACTATCTCTAACTCTTTGATTAATAAACAGTCATTGTAGTTTAATGCATTTAGTTGCATAAACTATATATCTTTAACTTATTTAAAAAGCAATAAAAAGCAAAATTAATTAGAATTAAGAAGTATTTAATTAATGTATTAAGCTAATTGAACATTATTATTTTTTTTTAATTTAAATCTATTTTATATAAAAGTAATAAAATTTTAATATGACATATTAATTGTTGACATTAGTTTTTTTTTAAAGTAATAAAAATATCTAATTAGTAAAAAAACAATTTTATTTTTACAAATATTTATAAAAAAAAAATTAGTTAAAAAAATAGTTAAAAAATATTTTAATAATTATTTATAACAATAATTTTTAATTTATTTAAATATTTTTATTTTATATAAAAATAAATTTGTTTTATATTTGATGCAAACAATTATTAAATGTAAAAAAAAAAAAAATTTATTTTATTTTATTTTCCTAATATGCTTCTCATTAAACCAATTAAAGATGAAATTAACAAAACTAAAAAACAAAAACAAATATTTACGATAAAATATTTTTTAAAAATACTAATTCTTTATCGAAATACAATATCAATTACAAACCAATGGTTGATTTAAAATTTTATTACTCTATAAAAATATATATGGTAAATTGAGAGTTATAAGAAAAATAAATTTGTAAAGCGCAAAAAAATTCACATCCTAAATCACATACAAAAAAATACGTTGTATTTATTATTGAAGATATTTAAAGACCCTGGACCACAACAGCCAAAAGACTGGGTTAAAGAGAATTCAAGGTTTAAAAAAAAATAAAAATAAACCAAGATAATAAAAAGTATAACTATACTTCTAGAAAATAAAGGTGTAAAAACACATGATCTAAATTGAGTAATAAAAACTTATCAAGTAAAATAAATATCAAGTAGATAGATTGATAATATACAAAATGGGGTAAAATGAGTAATTTAAGCAAAATGTTATGAAAAAAGGTATGGAATTTGATTTTAGAGTTCTAAAAAACTAATTTCATTTAAACTCATTATTTAATTTAATTTATCAATTAAAAGTAACAAATCAACATCTTTAATATTATTATTTTTTTTCTTAGTCCAACTTTTTTTTAACTTATAAAAATGCCATGTTAAAATTATGCCAATTAAAAATATTTTTGCATAACTTTTAAAAAAAAAATTATTTATTATTTTTATTTTAAATTAATTTAATAAAAAATGTTTTAAAATATATTTAATTTTTTTTAATATGTAAATTTACTAATAAATATTAAACTTAACGTCGATTGCGAACAACAAAAGTTATTAGTTTCTAGTATCAAAAATTATAAAATTTTTAAACAAAATAATAAACAATATTTTTTAAATTTATATTAATATAAAAGTAGAAAAAAAAAATTAAAAAACATTTTTATATAATTCAAAAAAAAAAATATAATTTTATTTTTATTAATTAAATGTTTATATTTTTAATTTAATAATATACTAAAATTAAACGCATATTATAAAATTTAAAATTAATAAAAAAAAATAAAATAATTTATTAAATTTAAAAAATATTAATTTTATATGTTTAACAGATATTTTAGCTCATGTTGTGTATCAACTTTAATTGAATTATTCTTAATTTCATAAGATGTTGGTTGTAATGAAATAATTAGTTATTGCAAAAATTAGTTATTTTTTTAGAAATGTAATCATATAAAATTAATATAAAAAAAACAATTTTTTTAAACTTATTAGTTTTAACAATTATTTTATAAAAAATGTTATCCTAAATTTAATTTATAATAAGTTAAAATAAATGAACTATGATTAAAAATCAAAATCAATATTTTTTAAAAATGAAACTTTTTAAATAAAATCAATTAAATTATGTAAATTTATTATAATAAAATAATTCAGATTTAAAATTTGTTTTTAAATCTTTTATCTATTTTATGTAAAAGATGTTAAAAAAAGTTGAATTTTGATTATAAACTTAAATTAAATTAATGTAGTAATTAAGGTAAAATTAAAATTTGAACAAAATTTTAATTTTAAAATTAGTTATAATGATTAAAAAAAGACTTAAAATCGTGACTAGAATAAAGTAACTGTTTTTTTACTATTTTTTTAAAAACTTATTAATTTTTTTTTAATAATTTTATTAATGTAATAATTTATAATTTTTGTTAGAGAATCATAATAATATAAGTAACAATTATTGATGTTTAATTTTAATAATTAAACAATAATTAAAGTAATTATTGAAGCAGAGTATTCTTAATTATTATACCGTTGTGGTATAACGTTGGAGTGTAATTAACTTCAACGATCTTTTCACTTGCAACGGTTTTGAGTGAAGGTTATGAGGAATCTTTCCTGGATCTATTGGTTTTCTCTTGACTCATGTAAAAGAGTATATATAAAAGCGCCGTTAAAAGTAAAAAGAGAGAAGTAACATTTTATGCAATCAAACATTAAGTAATTTTATATAAATTATTGTGTTTTAAGTGTGTGTTTTTGTATCACTTAAGAATTTGAACAATAATTATTAATTGTAAAATTAGAAAACAAAAAAAATACCATAAAATGATCTGTATTTAAAAATAATTTTATTATGTATAAGAATTGATCTTAATCTGTTTATCGTTGATTTTATTAATATAAATAAACTATCACTATTTAAAAAAATTATTATTAGAATGTGTCTCTCTGTGCCTATTACAAGCTATTTGTTATGAAAAGTTTTTTTGCCTTAAATCTTGCATGCATTTTTGATTTCTTCTAGAAGAAAACAATTTTCACTGACAATATTCTGATTACAATTTATATAAAAAATTTATATCAAAAATAAAATTTATATTATTGCTTAATATCTTTGTGTTATTAAAAAAACAGAAATCTGCTTTACAAAAATTATCCAAATTCTATTGTTTTAGCAGTTGGCTATCAAAATTAGAATATTCAGTAGCCATTATGTATTTTTTTTCCTTATATCTAAAGGAAACTTAAAAGGAAATAATAAAAACAAAATTTTCTTATGTAACAAACATATAAAAATGTAAAGTTTTACTATCACTTAGGAATGAAATCTAGATTATGAATATAAAAATAAAACAAAACTTAAATGAACATATTTGACATAGAAAATTCATTAGTTAAAGTGGCAAAAAACATATTAATAGATAGAAAAGTAAAATTATTAAACTAATTATCTATGGACGTCAATTGACAAAGCTGCTCTATAGATAAAACTAACACATATTTATTGAATATAAAAGTAAATAAATTAATTAGAAATCTAAATTTAGAATCAAATTATTATATTTTAGTTTATGCCAATGATATTGTGATAATAATAAACACACATAAACCATTAATATTACAAAATAACTTAAATATGATCTGGAATATTTTAAAAAACTGCACTTTGTAAGTTAAATTAAAACTAAACTTAGAAAAAATGGGAATAATGTTAATATAAAAAAAAACAAAGTAAAAATATATTCACAATCAACAAATTAAAAATCAAAGACAAAGAAAAAGAAATTGCGGATAATCTTAAATTCTTGAATATTCACCTAGATTGTAAACTAACTTTCAAAATTTATATCACAAAAATTAAAAAAAAAGTAAATAAAACATTAATAGAATGAATATGATGATATGTATAAAGTGATATAACAAAAGAAAAATTTAAATTTGGCACTTAAATTTAAATTTTGATAATGATTTAAAAATATAAATTAAAAACAATTAATTTTGTTCTGAAAAAGAAATGTTTGATTTAGTTTAAAACCATTTTAAATTGATTATAATTGTACAAATTTGTCTAAATTAATACAATAGCAAAATATTATTATGAATTCACTATTTTAATTTAAAACTGTTGAGGTTGCATGATACCACCACCTACCGATTCATCTATCTTTGTACCATCATTTAGAGGTATTTACTAGTAAAAAAACCAGAATCATTATTTGTATTTATTTTTTATTATATTAAAAATAATATGTATATAAATAGAAAAAATAATAATTTTAATTTATCACAATTAAACTCTTAACTGGTACAAGCTTTTTGTACTAAAGTTTTTGTAGATTTGTTTAATAACAAAAATTATTATTATTATTTTTTTTTTTATAAAACAATAGTTAAATATCAATTCAAAATTAATTTATAATTTTGATTTTTTAAACTTTTATATTAAAATTGTTAAAAAAAAGTTATAAAAAAAATTAATTTTGTAATTTAATGTAAATCTTAAAATTAAATAAAAAATTATTTTATATTTTTAAAATTTTTAATACAATTGTAATAATTTTTTATTTTTTTAAAAATTAAACATTTAATTTTTAATTAATATTTTAAATTGTTTAAAAATAGTTTAACTAAAAAAATTTAATATAACGATTGTATTTACTTTTTATTATTAATAGTTAATATTATTTAAAAAAAAAACATTTAATAAAAATTTTTTTTTTAAAAAACAATTTTATAAGTTTAAACACGAACAAAATTTCAAGTTGTTTATGATTAATGTTAACAGTATTGAACGCGTGTTACTGTCTAGATAACATTGACCATCATTTTAAAGTTAAGGTAATGATTTCCTTCTTAACGAAATAAGTTAAAATGGTCAATGATGAACTTAGATCAAAAACGGATCGGTCTTTAGTTAGTTTTAAACATTCAACTTCAATGGCATCTTATATTTGACACGCCTGCTTATTGTCTGATACTGTCTATTTTACGGATTGTATATGCTATTAACTATTTGTACATGTACACTAGTTCTAAAAAAAATTTGCACAAAATAGATGCTTATTTATGAAAAATTGAAGTTAAAAATTGAAAATAATAAAATTTGTAAAAAAAAATTATTTAAACTGCTCAATAGTTTGTAAAATGTTTGGTAACCATTTAAACGTTCAAAAACACTATAAAATAGTTAAGATACAGATGATTTTTTTTTTAATAAGAATAATATATGTTAAATTAAAAAAAAAGACTAGTCTTCTTTTGTTAAAGCTTAAATTTAAAAATCAGCTCTTCTTCAGTCAATATATTTTATTTCATAATAGGTGAACACTAGTGTGAACATTAAATGCATTAAAATTCTTTACATCATGATTTTGGTTTGCTTAAGCTTAAACAATATTGAAATTGACAAGTAAAATTTTTTTAGATTATCAATCCACTAGCAATTTAAATCAATAGTTAAACCTTTTGGCAAAAATTTTTAGTAAATATCGCATTAAATTATTATGGCAAACTTATTTTCTTATTTATATTCTTTTTATTTTGACATTAGTGTTTAACTAAAATACTTATTTAAATGATCTAATATTTGACATTTGAATATGATCCTATAGCACTATTAATTGAATTTGAACAGCTTTACTCGACCACTGATTTGAGATTCATAGCTCAAAATACGATAACTTTATGAAAAAAAAGCTTAAACTAAATGCAACGAACTGATTTTAAGACTTAAGCTATCAAACCATAAATCAAAAAATTATCTTAAATTTGAATTTTTAAGCTCTGTTAAATTTTTTTTTTAAGTTAAATAAATATTGCATATTTAAATAATCTTTTTATTTTTTTTTTTATTAAAGTTTTATTAGTTTATTAGTTATATTAATTTTTTAAAGTAAAATTCTATTTTAATTTATTGTTTAATTATAAAAATATAAGCATACATTTTTTTTGCCAAATAAACTTAAAATTTTATTATTAGATATTGCATTACATAATTAAAATAATTTTATAAAAATTTATCAAAAATTTAATAAAATGATATTTTTTAAATTTAAAATAATAATAAAAAATAAATTATAAATCACGTTATATTTGGTTTAGCAAAATATCTGCTTAACTAAAAAACCAAAAAATTGAATATAAATAAATTTTTACAATATTGATATCAAATAGTTTTATTAATGAATTATTTAAAAAACTAAAAAATAAAACTAGATAAAATAAATTTAATTACTTAACACCAAGTTTGTTTGATCATTGTTAAAAAATCAATTTTTGCATGCAAATAAAATTTATTTGGTTTATTTTTTCATATTTTTGATTTTAATAATTTTGTTTTGTTTTGTTTTTATTCGATTTGTTTTTATTTATTTTTATAAAAATTTTAAACAAAAAAAATTTTGGTTAAGCTTATATTAATTTACATAATTTAAAAAAAAAATATTTATGTAAAAAAAGATAAAGTTTAAATATATAATTTTTATTTTATTTATATTTTTATAAATATTCAATTTTTTTTTTTAATACTATTTCGGAAATGTTTTTTACATGGCACGTTCAATTTACAATTTTAACTAAAAATCAACACATTTTAAAACAAATTTTTACTACTTAAATTTAATCTATTAAATTTTTTTTTATAACAAACAATTTTTTTTTAAATTATTACTTTAATTTTTAATATTGTTTTTAAATATTTTTT
This sequence comes from Pyemotes zhonghuajia, assembly GCA_025170145.1. Classification (NCBI taxonomy): domain Eukaryota; kingdom Metazoa; phylum Arthropoda; class Arachnida; order Trombidiformes; family Pyemotidae; genus Pyemotes; species Pyemotes zhonghuajia. The sequence continues at coordinate 12,843,490 of CM045845.1, forward strand.
TATATATAAGTTTAGAAATAAAAAAACTTAATTTAAAATAAATGTATAAAATAAATTTTAAATATTAAAATAAATTTTAAAATTAAAAATTTAAGTTTAAAAAATAAAAAGCTTATTTAAATTAAAAAAAAAAATTAAAATTATAAATGAAGACAATATTAAAATTAAATATAATAATACGGAATTAGAAAATTTTCAAATAAAAATAAGATAAATATATTATATATTAAATAGTAAATAAAGTAATAAAAATAATTATTTTATTTAAAAAGTGTTATTTAAAAAAAAATATTAATTATTATTGTTTTAAATAATTTTAATAAAATAATATTTATAAATGAAATTTCGAATTAAGTTTAATTTTATATTTTTTGACACTATATAAATTGTTTATTTGTTAAATTAATTTTTGCATTTTCACAAAAACGGATAATCAGTGTTAATCAAATTCAGTTAAAAAATTAATCATTTTGTTTAAAAAAATAAAATAACTTTAAAACGTTTAAAAAAAAATAACCAATTGATGCAGTTCAACAAAGACAAACCACTGTGAATAGAAATAAAAATATATTTATAATAAAAAATAAAATAAATCTTGCTTCAAAAGTTTTACTAGCATTTTCGATTAAAAAAAATCAGCAGGCAGCAAATTCAAATGAAATAAAAGTTTAAAATATAAATTAAAAACAATAATAAAATTAAAGTTAAATTCTTGTGCGAGTGACATGTGACTGGACAAACAAAAAAATGCTTAACTAGCCTGTGGCCTTGGCGGGTTTGTCCACTCAGGTCAACTGCACAAGTGTGCACAATAAAGTTTAAATATGATAGTAAGAAAAATAAACTAACAATTTTTAAAAAAAGAAAAAAATATATATAAAAAAATAAAAGGATAATGAAGAATATTTTTATAAATAAATAATAAGCAAAAATAATTTTTCATTTTATTTTTAAAATTTTTTTATAGTTCTAGTATTGAATAATGCAAATAACTAAACTAAAAAAATACAAAATAATTAGTAATTAGTAAACTAAATAATAAACTATTCTTAATTAATTATAATATAATTTTTTTAATTAAAATTTATTCTTAATTATTCAAAAAAAATTTTTTATTTTTTATATTTTTTAATATTTTAAATTTTTAACATTTAATAAATCAATATTAAATTATCAAAGATTTAAAATTATTTATATTTTTTTTTTAATTTTATATCAATTTTTTTGCTAAAGTTTTTAATTTATATGTTAAAGTCGTTAATTAAAATATTTTATTTTTTTTTTTTAAATTTTGCATATTATTATTTTGGCTTAGTTATAAAATTCAATCTAAAAATTTTTTTCTAAATATTTAATTTAAAAATTAAAAATTAATTTTTAAAAGACTTGAAAGAGCAGCCTTAATTTAATCGTTAAAAACAAAATGGTAAAATTATTTTATAAGTATCAATTTATTAATTATTTTAATTAATTTTTATTTAATTTTGAAATTAGATAATTACTATTAATTTATTTTTTTTTTATATAAAAAAAGTATTTCAATCTATAGTAACGCAAAATTTTATTAAATAATATATTATTTGATGTTAAAACTATCTATTATCCCAATTATTTTCTATTATAGCTCAATTTAATTAGTAAAATTAATTGCTATTCTTTATTGATATTTGTTTTTACAAAATGTTTAATAGTTGCTTTAAAATAAAATAAATAATAAACCTTGAACTCGAGTGCTAAAAAGTATGTAAAGTCATTGTAAAAATATTAGGGTTTTAAAAGTGGCAGAAATATTTATGCTGGAATATTATGAGTGTAATATTTTATTGTTATAAAAGTGTTAAGTTCTATTTAAATAGCGTAAATAATTTATTGTAAGTTAAAGACTATGTAAACGTATAGTTAAGTTTAATAGTTGTCATTCAATAATATTTTTGAACCCAGTTTTTGAAGCTTAATTGTGAATACAAATTACACAGATCTATTTTTATTTTATTTAGTAATATTTATTATAGTTTTTAAATTTAAAAGTTTAATTTTTATTTTTAAGTAATTTTATTTAGGTTTGTGTGTATTAATAGATTTAATTTTTGACTTTTCATTAAGAACTGGTATAAAAGTTTTGCAAAGGTTAATTTTTTTTTTGATAAAAAAGTAGAGAACGTTTATTTTTTATTATTTTTTTTTTTAAAAAAGATGATTTTAATTTTAAGGTTGTTTAAATTTTAAATCTTTACAGATAATACACAAATTTGGGTTAAAGAAAAAATTTATCTTTTTTAAGTTAAGTTAAAAAATATTTGCAACAATTCAAAGCAAATAAACTCGGAAACATAATCCTTAACCTTTAAAAATCATACGTTAAAATATTTAAATTAAATTTGAATTATATCTTTTACATTAATAACATTTAAAAATATTTTTAATTTAATATAAATAAAATTTTAAAATAAAATTTAAATATTTCTATTTAAAAATTATAATTGTTATTTTTAATTATAAAAATAATTACATTTTTTAGTACTAAATAAAAAATTTATAATTAAATAAAATATTGTTTTTAAATTTAATAGTAAATATAATTATATTAATAAATTTTAAATATGTATAATAGCATGATTTAAAAAAATCAAATTAATTTTCAAATTACCATATTAAATAAGTGTGAAATAACACAAAGATGATTTGCTTTTTTTTTTAAACTTTATAAATTTATTTTTATTTAAAAATATGTCAACTTAAATTATGATTAATATCATAAAAAATATAGCATTGGTAATATTTTGCCAAAAATTAATTTTTTATTGACTAAAATATTATCGATTATAAATAAAATAAAATAATTTAACCAAAAACAATTAAATTTTTTTTATTATAAATAACAAATTAAAATAAAGTAATTTGATATTTTTTTAATCCACTTTAAAATTTTAATATGTTCTAACATATAATCTATAACATAAATTTTATTTAAAAATTATTTAAAATTTGTTTAAATTTTAAATATTGATTACTTAAATAAAACAATCAATATACAAAATTATTAATTTGTTAATTTAAAAAAAAAAAAATATTAGTATAATAAACAATAAATTTTAAATAAAAAAATTATTATTAAATTTAATTTGTTAATATTTATTTAAAATAACCCATTTTTTATTTATTTACTAAATTTTCAACAATAAATTTATTTAAAATTTAATTAATAAATTCATAAGTTAAAAGTAAGAATTTACTTAAATTTAATTTATATTTAATTATTAAGTGAAATAAAAATATAAAACACATAGATTTAATTAAATTTAATTATCATTATTGTTTTACATTTTTAGATATTTTTATTATTTTTATAATTAAATAAGTTAGTGTTATTTAAATTAAGTAAATAATATAATTTTTTAAATTAAAATGGTAAGAAAACGAATAATGAATAAAAATAATAATAAAAAATTAAGTGATGGGTTACCATTAAATCAAAAACTGATTGATTTAAAAGATGAAATTGAATCTTTAAAAAAAATAATAAATGATCAAAAACGGAAACTTGATTTGAATATAATGGATACAGCATTGTTTCAAATGCAACCGCTAACAGTGAGATCAGCTAAACGATGGTTTATTATAGTAGAAAGAATATTCAATGAAATTCAAAGTAGAGATGAATTTGCCAAATTTTCGTATTTAGTATCTAAAATGGACACAGAGTTGACTAATGCACTTTTAGAGGAAGTGGTTTATCCTAACAGTGTAAAACCATACACAAATCTGAAAGAAGAAATACTGGAATATTGTGGACAGGAAGAGGAAATACAAATAAAAAAAATGTATTTAGAAAGTTTACACAATGGCAATGCTACTGAATTACTGATGCGATTGTCTAAATTGCAGCCATGTATGATGCAAAAGTGTTTAGCAGCGGAAATATTTTTAAAAAACTTGCCTTTGCCCGTTCGACGAATGGTGTCTGGTATGCAATGCACCTTAAAACAAATGGCTAATATTGCTGATTGTCTAATGAAATACATGCCCATTTTTGAAATGTTAGAACCAGTTCATAATTATCAAACGTCCGAAAATTCAACTGATCATTCTTTTAGTAAACAAGAAAGTTCTGTATCATTTTCCTCAATTGACTCAGCCCAATTATTTAGGTACTCGCCCAGTTTATCTTCATCTTCAGAGTTACAAAAAGAAATTAATGTCGAATCTATTATTGGTAGGGCTTATAAATCTACAGAAGCTTATGCAAAACCTAAATTTATAAAACCAATATTTAATTCCAAAGATATCTCAGAAATTAGTTGTTTTTCTAACAAAAATAATTTACAATCAACTGAATTTTCTAATTTAACTTTAAATTGTTTGCAAGACACTTGCTCTAAAAGCAAATCAAGCAACGCGTATTTCAGTTTGAAAAACTTGAAATATAATTCTAATAATACTAAAATTAATACCAATTCTAAAACAGGTGTAAATAAAATAAATCAATCGTACAATTTAAGATCCATTGCTAAACAAAAAAATTTAAATAAGAAAAAAAATGCTAATTCAGATGAAATACATAACAATGGTTATTTTAATTTAAATTCTAATTGTGGAAGTTTAAATAAACATAAAAACAAACCAAAAACTAAAAATGAAAAAAAGAGAAATTATTTTAAATATACTAATCATTTGAAAAATGTGAACTCTAGGTTAAATAATAATTCATCTGAATGTAATACAAGTACATTTGATTATCAAAAAAAAAACTATTTTTATAGTAAAGATTTTTCTCATTCAGATGATTGTCCTTTTTATTTATCGGAAAATTTTGATCAAGCATCATCTAACTGAAAATTATTTTTATTTATTTTAATTATTACTATTTATTGGTTTAATTAGAATTAAATATTAATGATAATGTAATTTTTATGTTTCTAAAATAGATTTTAATTTAATTTTTTTAATTATTTTTTTATTTTATTTAGTTACACTTTTATTTACTTTTTTCTACACTACTTTTTGTTACAAATGATTTCTAAATGATTTAAATAAATTTTGACTTTAAAATTTTTTTAGGTTTTATTTTAAATTAAAATTATCTAAAAAAAATATAGTGTTTCTTTAAATTAAAATAAGTATGTTCATAAAAATAATATAATATAAATATTTTAAATTTTACAAAAAAATATATTTTAATATGTTGATATATTAATATATTAATATTTTAATATGTTAATATGTTGATATGTTAATATGTTAATATGTTAATATGTTAATATGTTAATATGTTAATATGTTAATATGTTAAAATATTAATATGTTGATATGTTAATATCTTATTATATTAATATATTAATATTAATTAAATTTATTAAAAAAATTATTTGTGAAAATGTTATTTTATTTGTTAACGTTATAGTAAAAAATTAGTAATATAAAATTTTGAAGAAAAAATTTTTTAAGATAAAAATATATAGTTATTTATTTACATTTATTTTTATTCTAAAAAAAAAATCTAAATTGTCAATTTGTAACTTTTTATTTATAAAACGCTTTATATAAAAAATGATTTTTAATTAAAGAATTATTCAAATTAATTTTTAATAATAAATAGTTTATTTTCATTTAATATTTAAAATTATGTTTTGAAATGAATAATTTTTTAAATTAACTAATAATATCTAGAAAAAATGTTGGTAAATCTGTATAAAATAAATTAATCTTATTAGCTATGTTGAATAAAAAATAATTGATAATAAAATTGTAAATTATGTTTATTTGATTAAAAAAGTAATATAGTTTATAAGTATTTTAATAGGAAATTAATTCTAAAAAATGTAGAATTTATTTGTTCTTGAAATTTGTTAGTGTAATTTAAAGTAAACAAAAAAAAAAATTTACTACATTATCTAAAGTTAGTAAAAAATTTTCTTTTAATTTACTTTAGTTAATATTTTTATCCAGTTACCTAATATATATCTAAAGATAAAAGACAATTTTTTTTACTAAAACACAAAAAAAAATTGGATTTAGATTTTTGAGATTTACACTATCAAATAATATTGTAAGAATGTAAACATAAAACAGATTTTTGACACAATATGTGCCATAATAAGATTAAAAATTGACAAATAAAATAATTTCAAAGATTTTAATGTTTAAAATATAAATAAAAAACAAAAAAATAATTATTGCAACAATATTATATTATAAATGATGATTTATTGAATTTTTTAATTTAATAAAGATTATTTGTTTTATTTGTTAAATGTCCAAATAAAAAAAAAATATCTGTACAAAAAAATCAAAATTCAAATAAAATTTGAAAACAATTAAAGAAATTTATTGGAAACATTTAATTGTAATAAAATTATTTACTGTATCAAATTTGAAGAATTGTGACAATATTAAAAATTATAAGATTAAATTTTATTAAAAAGAAGTGTTACTAAAATTATAAACTCAGTTTCTAAATTAGTTTTATAAAAAAATAAATTGTTTAATAAAAAAAAAAAAAAATAAAAAAATACAATAGATTTAGCGTGGTAATTAACTTAATGTATAAAATTAAAAAATTTTAAAAATATGATGCAGTTTTGTTAACAAAAAATAAAAAAATTTAAATGTTTAAAAAAAGAAAATAATTTATGTAAAGTGTAAAATTAATCTTAAGTATTTTATAAAATAACCAATTAAGAGAATTTTTAATTTTTAAACAATATTTATAATTACACTAAGCTTAAAAAATACATTTTTTTTTTTTCAGAAATTGTAGTAAATAATAATTTTGATTTAGGGAAAAGTATTAAAGGGGTTTTCTTTGCAATAAAATTAAGAGAAAAAGTTAATTGAGACTCTTTTTCTGACGTTCCGTCCGACTTTTTTTCTCACTGGAGTTTCGCAATTTTGTTGTTTACCAGAGCAATCCACTCTTTATCTTTATCTTTCAACTTGTTTATTTGGGAACTTCACAGTTACTCATGATGTCATTATCTCGTAGCGACTGGAGCACTTTACAGCTTTTTGGAGAAATATTAAGTATCCTTTAACTTAAGGTCGTCTGGCTACGTTCTTTACCTCAGGTAACCTAATAGAACGTAGACTCTTAACCGTGTATACATATATTCTACATATATTACGAGGAGTAATCAAGATCCTATCTTTGTATCACCATTTTTACAACCTCCCCCGAACTACGCGTTATGTCTGGCGAGGTTTAGTGGAACTGGAGACAAAGATGTTGAAACTTTCCTCGATGCGGTAAATCTCTTCAGGAAAACTGCTAGAGTTATTGACTGACACAATTATTGGTCTGTCTATCTTCCTAATGGACCAAGCAGCTGACTGGTGGAGAAATACACAGGGCAGTATTACGTCATGGAGTAATTTTGAAGAGAGCTTTTGGGACACTTTTAGTTACAAAAAGTGTACCTATGAGGGTATTAAAGAGGTAATAAATAGAACTTAAAAAATCACAGATAGCGTAGAACAGCATATAGCTAACTGCCGAAACATCCTGAATAAGCTAAGAAAAAAGATTACAGAACAGATCAAATAGATCTAATCATGTGTAACATGTCCACAAAAATTGTAGACAGACTCAAACCAGACGAGATCACTACTTTTGATGGTCTGGGAACAGCTGCCCGAGACGTAGAGAAGATGCTTAAAAGAAAGTAAGATAGAAAACAAACGAGACTTAAAGAAGTAAGATCTAATCCTGGTCATACGCCTGAATTAAGAATATTAAGAAAAATGTTGTAGATAATAATTTTATTTATTATAAGAAGTATGGTAATTTTTTTGGTAGTGATTCTAAGAACAGGTTTACAACTACTGAACTTTACTTTTTTTTGGCGTCCTGTCCAACTTAATCTCTTTTGCTGGACTTTCGCCATTTTGTTGTTTACCAGAACACATCTACCTCTTTATCTTTTATCTTTCTACTTGTTCATTTGGGAACTTTACAGTTACTCATGATGTCATTACCTCGTGACGACTGGAGCCTTTACGGCCTTTCGGAGGAATATTAAATCTCCTTTAACTTTGAAGGTCATCTGGGACATGGGAATTAAACTGTGGTCCACCCAAATCTTACTTTCAGAAATTAAGAGCATAACTACGTTCTTTACCACAGCGCTAAAGGAACGTAGATTCTTAACCATGTACACATATATTCTACATATATGTACTCTATAAAATAGGATTCAATACAAAGGTTTAATTTAAGATTTTTTCAGTTTATTTAAGTTAGTTAATAAAAGAGTAAATCAAATAAAATAAAGATTTTTAAGCAAATTGCATAAATTAATATAAGTTAATTATATTAATTTAGAACGTAGTTTAAACGCTTAAATTTTAATGTAAAATTGTATTTTTAAACTTTTATAATAATAAATATAGAAAGAATATAAAATAGTTATAAAAAAAATAAAAATTGACAAACTTACAATACTTAGACTACATTTAAAATTTTCACATTAAACCAGCTATTAAAATTTTTTTGTTTTATTTTAAAGTTAGTTTTATTTTAAAATCTTTCTAAACTTTTCAGAGCCATAGAAAACTATATTATCTTTTAAAACAAAATTTGTCTAAAATGTTTAGAATTTTAAATTAAATAAAAAATATTAATTAAAATTAATATTAAACCTAAACCTTTTTAAATTTTAACCTATTTTATTTTTATAATTATTTTGAATTATAACTTATATTTGAAATAAAATATTTTAATTTTAAATCATAATACTTATTGTTGAAAGTATATCGGCTTAGATAAACTTAGACAATGTGAAATTTTTTACAGATAAAGTGACAAAAACTATCAAAAGTTTCACTTGCGATAAAAGTAGATTGACTTGAATATTAAACTAAATTTAACAAAAATAATATAAAAAACTAATATTTTCTTTTATATTATTTTTATTTTAGTAAGTTAAAACTAAAAAAATTCTAGTGAGAGCGAGAGAGAGAGTTAAACGAAAGTGATTGTTAACAAAGGAGTTAACTTTGAACAGAATAGATATGATGAGGCTCTTTGTCGTTTTGAAAGTGGTCGCAAATCTGAATACTCTTTTGTCTTTAAAGTTTACTTTATCTCTTTTTTAGAATTATTTAAAATTAAATTAACTAATGTAGCTACATTTAGAATAGTTTAATTAAATAGTTAGTGTATTTAGACACTATGGAGAACTCTGGTATTGATAATGATCAAAGTGTTCCTGAGTTGGTATTGGTGAGAGTAATTCTAGAAGTGGAAGATCATTTCAACATTTATTTAATTAAATAAAGATTTTTACATTTAATAACTAGTAAGTTTTAAGCAATAGATTAATAATTAAATAAAATATTAATAAGTTAAACCATGCATTAATGACAAATATTATTTTTTTTTCAAACTTTGTGTAGATAAAATTTTTTTAATCTAATCTTAATAAGAAATTAAAACAACAAGAAAAAAATATTGATTTAAAACCTAAATATGCAAAAATTTGTAAATAAAATAATATTTTTCTTAAAATATAACAAATTTTAAATGCTAAAAAATTTAAAACTTTTTGATTTGTTAAAATGTTTAAATTATTAAATAATTTATCCAAAAAAATAATTTCTACTGTTTTTACGCCTAAAAAATAGTTTTAAAAAAGCCTTTTTCGCATATTTTTTAAATAAATTTATATTTATTAATTTTTTATGCTTTATATATTTTTAAAGTTTTATTCAAATATCTTAGTATTTGAATTAAATTAAGATATTAGATTATGTTGTTAGATTTATTATTGTAAATAAATTCATAACATAAAAAATTATTTAAAATCAAAGTTTTTTTAGCTTTTTAAATAATAACAAGAGAATGGACTTTAAACCTTTAATATTAAAACAAATTTAAAATTAAATTTATTAATTATTATTAATTCAACTTATAATGTTTTAATTTTCAAATTTACTGCCTAAGTTTAATCTAGGTCTCAGTATTTATACTTAAATCTACTCCTATTCTTTATCCCATTATCTGGAACTTTTTAGTAATCTTTTATTTACTCGACTGTTTCTTTTCTTTGTCCTAACTTTCATACTATTACTTAAACTATGTTAATCTAGTTTTTATTTGAATCTTCTGTTTACCTATCGTACCAGACTATCTTGACCTAACAGTTTTGCAACTTGATGTTGTATAAATAATTTCTTGGTTTTTTGTTCTTATGGACTTTTGTTACAAGATTGAAAGCTTTTTCATATTCAAATTAGTATACAGGCGACTAGTACAACAACTTTAAATTAGTGAACAAAAAATTAGAATTTATTGGTGGAATACTACAGTTATAATAAAATTAAAATTTTAATTAACTTTATAGTTATAAGTTATATAAAAAATAAATGTTAGTTGATACATACATAATTTTATTTTAATTACTTTTTTAATTTATAAAATATTTTAGTTTTGTTATGGTTTTATTTATAATTTATATTAATTTGATTTTAAATTAAGTTGTATTTGATTTATTTAAGAAACTGACAATGTTTAATATTATAAAGTCAAATAAAAAAATAATTTTTTTTTACATTAATTTAAACATATATATATTTTTATTAAATTTTTATTTATTTTTATTTTAAAAACTATATAAACAGTTAATTAAAAATTTCATAAATAAATGATATAATTTAATTAAAACTAATTTAATATTAAATTTTTTTAAATTTTAAGTTTAAGTTTGAAATACAATCAATTTAAGTATAAATTTAGATGTAATCTAGTTAATATAATATTTTTAATTAAATTTTTATTTTTTTTTATTTTAAAAATACTTAAAATTTATTGATTTATTGATTAAAAAAAAACAAAATATCTAATTCAAAAAATTTTTTTTTTTGACTATTTTAATAAATATCCTAATTTTTAAAACTATAAAAAGTATAAACAAAAATAAATTAAATTTTATGTTCAAAATAACAATATATTTTAAAATTTTTTTAAACTATTATGTTGTAACAATTAATTTTTGTTTAAAAAATAAATTAAGGTTTTTAATTTTAAGATTGATTTTAATTAAAAACAGATTTATTTTATTAAGTAAAACAAAAATATTTGTTTTTTTGATTTTTTATATTAAAATAAAAATTTATAAATACAAAATATATAAATAATATTAAAAAATTAATTTAGTAAATGTTTATAAAAAATAATAAAATCAAGATTAAAATTAATTTTAATAAAAGAAAACATGTTAATGAAAATAAAAAAAAAAATTATATTAAAAATAGCGATGACTTTTAACATACAAAAAAACTTTTATTTTATAATTGAAATCGTTGCAAACTTTATTCTTGCAGCTAATTTAATTTTAATTTTAGCTATAATTTACAAATTTGATTTTATCTATGTGTTTTTTCAAATTGTTCTTAAACTCTTCTTTTCTCTTTACGTTACTTTTAATTTTTTTTTTCTTCGTTTTTGGTTAAACTTACTAGTGCGTGCAATTGTCCAGTCAGCCATCCATCAATACAAATATATATAATGTAACAACTTATGTATCCAATTAAGTTCTTTTAAAATTGTCCTAATATAACAACGCATTTTATTTGAACAAACCAATGATATGTTTTACATTTCAACCGTAAAGTTTATTTCTTTTTTCAACTATAACTTATGGTTTTTATTTTTTAGCTTTTTTTTTTTTAATTTTTAACTATATTTTAATATTTTTAGAAGTTTTTTTTTTCATAAATTAAATTCTATTTATAATATATTCAATTTTAATTATGTTCATTACACCTCTTTTATCCATTTTATTTTTTCCTTTAATTCAAAAATTAAATCTATTATTACGGTTGAAATGTTGACCATTTCAAAAATAGTCTTAAAATCAAAATCAGTTTAGTTTAAATAAAATAGAGTTAAATCAATTAAACACGAATCAACTTGTCTTCTGTAAAAGTCAACCATGCAAAATGATTAAATTGCTTAAATTTAAAAAATTTAACTTAATTATATTGAAATTGAAAGATATTTTTACTTTAATTGATTTAAAATTTAATTTAAAAATTAATGTTTTTTTTTCTAAATTTATTTAAAAATTATAACATAAAATATTTTATTAGTAATATATGTCAACAAAAACATTTATCAAAAAATTAGATACGTGCTTTATTTTAAATTTTTAAAAAAACGAATTTTTTGAAAAAATTATATTTTCAAAAAACAAATTTTTTTAATTTTTATTTTAAATAACTAGAAAAAATTAATTGTTTCTTATTTTAACTTCAATAATTTAATGAAACCTATTATTAAATTTATAAAACATATTTATAAATTATTTTTAATAAATCTTTTGTAATAATTTTTTTTCAAATTTGACTAAATAATTCTTAAATAAACTGCAAATGCGTATCTAATCAAAAAATTAATTGTGTAGAACTAAAATCACTTATACACATCACTAAATTTACTAAAGTAAATAAATTTAACTAATCAAAAACATCTTTAAAAAACTAAATAGCAAAAAAACAAATAAAATTAAAAAAAAGATTGAGTTAATTTTTGTTAAAAATTAAATTATCAAAAAAAAGGTATAAAATAAAAAATTTAATATAATAAAAGTAAACATGTGTTCAATAGTTAAAATAAAAATAGACAGTAAACTAATTTTGATAATTTTTACACCTTGGGAGTGTTCCCTATTGACCACAACCAACTAATGATCTGCATACAAATGTAATGGGAGACCTTTTAGTATGACTAGTTCATGCCTAGTTGCATTTATTTCATTTCAAACCTAGATTTGAACCATTGATCAAGATTGACTTTATTCATTAATGAAACCACACAAATATTGTCATTGGTTAATTGTAAATATTAATGTAAAAATATAGACCTATATACATAAAAATAATTTTGTAAATAATAAAAATACAATCAAATAAATACAAAAAAGCAAATTAACAAATGCGAAATGCTAGTTTAATGAAGGTAATGTAAACATTTAATCCAGTTAATAAAATTGTAATGAATATGCAAAATATATAGTGTCAAACAATTTTCTTTGTATTAAACTGACCATAGTTTTCTGCAGGTCATTATCATTGTCACTAATGATCGCAAAACTAGATACAAAAAAAATTAAAAAAAAATAAACCTAAAAAAACACTAAAGTAGAAATGATAAGTTTAATAAAATTAAAAAATATTTTTTTTTATCCTAATGTTTAATTAAAAAAATTTCAAACTTTTCTTATAATTTAATCTAAAATTTAATTTGAAAAAAAAAATTTGTTATCCTATTGATTTTAAATTGAAAACAAATCGCGCATCTAGTTTTTATAAAAAAAAATAGATGTTTTGCCTGAATTGCAGATTCATTAAAAAATTAAGATAAAAAATTTAAAAAAAATAAATTAAAAAAAATACGAAAAATGATAAAAATAAGTTTATGTAAAAATTTAAAAGAAATTTTGAAACAAACTAATTTTATTCTAGAACTTAAATAAAAAATTAAGCTTATAAAATTAAAAAAAATAAATTAAGAATTTTAAGGAAAAAAAATTTTAAATAAAAAAATAAAACAAAAAAACATTTTGTAAATAAGTTTTTAATACTTTTATTGTTATTATTTTTATATATATAAAATGTTTAAAATTTATCAAATAAAACCAAACAAGTAGAAAAAATTAACTAATGTATACAATTTAAGAAAACAACTTATTTTTGACTTAATAATCAATTAGGAATTATTGCAGCATATTAGTTTTAAAGTTGGTATAAATAATTAAAATTTAAATATGATAAAATCATTGTTTTTTAAATAATTTTTAATATTTTTCCATTTTTGTTTGTTTACTTGTTTTTGTTTCTTATTTTTTCCTCTCAATTTCTTTTACTTTTGTTTTCTTTTTCATCAGATTTTTATTCTTGAATTGTGTTTTTAAAAAATAGTTATTGATGTCAAAGTTTTACTAAAATATAAAATCACTCTAAAAATCAGTTAACATTTAGTTTTCAAAAGCATACAAAAAAAAACAAAAACATTGATCAAATAAATGAAAAAATATATATATAAAAGCCACTAAACATAAAAAAAATACAGCGACAAAAATTACAAAAAGATGTGCTGATGCTGTTTGCAAGTTGTTTTTTAGTAAACATCACATCACTGCAGGCCAAAAAGACTATGTATTCTAGTTTTTTATTTGTTTTCAAATAAACCGCTAAAAATAAACGGAAATTTACTGTAACTAATCAGGCAAAAAACTAAAAAAAAACTAAATAAAAAACAAAGCAAAAAATAAAAAAAAATAAAATAAGCAAAATTATTCATACAAAACATGCAAACATTTTTCATAATTTAGACTAAAAAAAATAAACTATATTTAAAATATGTATTTTATAGAAAAACGATACAAAACAAATGGAACTTTGAAAAAAAATAAAATAAGAAAATATATTTAAATTTTGATACGTATACAAATTTACTAAATGAAAAAATTTTTATAGTAAAAAATAACAAATTTAAGTAAATATGTGTGAATTGATCTTTTTCAAAAACAAACACATTAGGTCATAAAGTTAAGGTTTGTTACTGTTGCAAGTATATAACAAAAAATAAAAAAAGTTTATTCAAATTTTGGTCTTAGACAATAAACTTTATTTAGATAATAAATAAGATATTTTTCAAATTTTCTTTTATCAAACACTTGTCTTTTATAATTTTAGCAAATTTTGTAACAAATTAAAAAAAAAATAAATTGCTTTAAAATTTTTTTTTTTAAGTAGCTAAAATTGCTTTGTATTGATAAATAAATGTATTGATGAAAAAATGATAAAATCAAAGTAAAATATTGTAAAAATTGTCTAAAATAAAATAGTGGCATTAAATAAAAAAAATTGATATTTTACATGTTTAAATAAAGTTAATATAAAAAATTATGCTAAAACTTTTTTGATAAACAAATTTATCTATACTATCAAAACAAATCCATATTATTGAACGTTTTATTACTTGATTCCTTATTATCAATTTAAATATCAAGGCCAAGTTCAATCTTGTAAAGTTTTTTTCAAATATATTTGGTTATTGTTTTTCATTAACAACTTAAATTATTTTTTATTTAATCAAACTTTTGATATCAATAAAGTTAAATAATAAATATTAGTAAATAAATAATTATTTTTTGTGTTAATTACTTAAATTTTAATTTAATAAAAACGTTAAAAACTAATTTAATTAAATTGTATTAATAAAATAGAACAAAATTATAAGTTCAATAAAAAAAAATATTATTAGATTAATTACATAAAATATAAAAGCAATCAAACAACAAAAATAAAAAAAAATAAATAAAAAATAAACATAAATATGATTAATACTAAATAACTAAGAAAAAAGTAAAAAATTCAATTTTTATCAAATATTTTTCAATTAACAAAATTAACTCAAAATTAAAAAAAGACAAATTAAATTGTTTTGTATTAACTAATTAAGAAAGTTTAAAAAAGAAAAAAATTATTATTTAATTATTTAAAGTGCTAGGCAGTATTATTTTATAACTATTAGAACAAAAAATTTAAAAAAATAAAAATATTTAAAAAAAAATTATTATGTTTGTTTAAGAATTTTTAATTTTTTTCTATCAATATAATTATTTTTTAAGTTAAAGAATTATAAAGCAGAAATTAGTCAAATTAAGATAGTGGCTCCAGCTAGATTTTATTAAATAATATTAATCAAATAAAAAAACGTTTATTTGCTAAATGTAATTTACAATGAATTATCACAACGGGACATCTCAAACTAGTAACAATTGTTTTTTTTTCGATAATAAAGTAAATAAAATAATTTACTAGCCTAAACTGAATTATAATCAAATGAAGTAATAGAAATTAGATTAAAAGCTCATTTGTTAAGCTACCAATTGTTTGACACTTGAGAACAGAAAATTTAACCAAATAATAACTATATTTGACAAAGACATCTTACTAGACACATAACGACGAATTAAATAATATTTGTTTTGTTAATTCCATATTTTCATTAATAAATTAAATATAAAAAAATATAAAAAATTAAAATTTTAAAATAGCGTCATAAACATTTTAATAATTGATTTCAAATAAACAAAAAAAAAACATTTATTCAGATAATGGCAAGTGTGCTGAAATAGACTATTATTGATAAAATTTAAATAATAACAAGAATATTTTTAAAAATTATTGGGTATGTTAAATTTAATTTTTATATAATTTCATATATTTAAATATATAATTCAAATAAATGTAATAATTAATGCATTATAATAATTAAAAAAAATAAATTAAATATGTTATCTATAATATATGTGTTTGTTATTTTTTTTTAAATTAAAACTTAATTTAAAAAAATTTTATATTTTTTTATATATTTTATATTTTATTAAGACAGAGTAAAAAAAAACACTTTTTTTTTCAGTTTTTGCTCTTTTGACAATTTACTATTTTTAGTTACATTTACAGAATTCATGGTGTAAATTCTTTATTTCTATCTTCACATTTTATAAATCTATATTTTATTATTTAGTACGTTTTGTAAAATAATTTTTTTCTTTATCACTAAATTTTAAATTTTTTTATTCTATCATTTAATTATTAGAAAAACTCAATATTTAATAAACATATTTTCTAATTTAACTATTAGAAATTATTTGCAGTTTATTTTAATCTAAAATTTAGAATATAAAGTTAAAATCTATTCAATACTTTTTGACCATATTTTAATTAATTTATATAATATTATTTTTTTTTAAATTTTATTTCAAACGTTATTTTATCTTAGTTTAAATTTAAAATTACAAAATTTTTTTACTAAAAAAGTTAACATTTACAAAAATACAAAATAAACTAATAACTAGTAATTACTAAAAATTTAAATTTATTTTAAATTTATTTTTTAATAACTTTATAATAAAATCATTAATTATTGATCAGTTATAAAGTACTTTAAAAAGTTCTTTAAATTTTTTTTATTTTTATTTTAACTTCAGATTCTTATCTAAAATAAAATTTATTAATGGTAAATATACGGTTTAATTCTTTTAATATAATTGAGCATTTTCAAACATAAAAAATTAAAAAAAAATTTTATTTTAAAAAAAAATTGATTTATATTTTATTTTCTTAATATATTTTTTTGCTGTTTAAAAATCATTTTTTTTATAAGGTTAATTTTTTTAAAAACATATTTGATTTAATTTATTAGAAATTTTTTTTTATTTTTTATATTACTAATAATTTTTTAAGCTTATTAATTAATAACTAATATAATTTAATAATAATATTTATATTTTTTTTCTAACATAAGATAATAATTATAGTTTTTTAAATTTGTTTTTATAAAACTTATATCATTGAAATTCTTGAAAAAAATATAAAATTTTTAAAACTAATTCAACACAGCAATTCAATATAAAGTTATTTCTAGACTATTTTTCAATAAAATTTGTTAATTAATTAAATTATTGTGATAATATAAAATATTTTAAACATTATATTTGACAGTGATAAAATTTAAAATAATATAATAAAAATATCATAAATATAATTATCTTTAACAAAATTATTAATAAAGATAGTTCTGCCATCTTTTAGATTTAATAAAAAAATAAAAATTAATTTATAGATTTTTTAAGTAAAAATATTAAACAAATAATTGTTTAATAAACAAAACTGCTTTAATTATATTTTATAATTATAATTCTAGTTATATAAAATTATTAACTATTGTTGAGATATAAATATCTTCCCTTTTACCTATTTCCTTATCCATGATACATATCATAATATTTTATTGCGATATTTTGCTAGTATATGATTGTAAGCCGTTCTGCGGATATTTGTCTATTTAATAGATTATGAGATATTGCGCTAATAAAAAGCAAAAAAATAAATACTTCTTAAAAAAAATTTTAAAATTATAAAAATGAAAAAATGAACAAAAAACTACAACCTAACTTAAATCTAAATCAAGTCCGTTAAAAAAGTACTAAGGCATTAAGGTCAAAACTCATATTATTCAAGAAAAAATACTAAAAATGAACATCAAAATAGATGAAATCCAAAAACTTAAATATTCAAAAAACCAAGACAGTCACTATAACTGATGAGACATAGCAATTAAATAATGCAAAAGATATAATGACCATAAAAAACGGCCTAAATATTGGACACCAATGTCATATAGGTAATCTAGAAATCTTGCATGAAGTATTAGAAGTCATTGGTTCAATATTTGGTGACAATAACGTTATCTCAATTTCATTGGAGTCTTTCTTAGACTACAAACCACCAAAAAAATATTCGAATTATACTGAAATTGTGAAGGACACAAAATACTACATGGTTGACAAACAGTACAACGTGTCATATCCAATCTTGAAATATTCAATAAAAAAATTTATTCCAAATAATTATATTAGGACTAGAAGATTATTAAAAGGGGTTTGTGATGAGTAATCAAGACTTCAATCATAAAAATAATCTACAACATAGTCAAACGAAAAATAAATTCAATGATTATAGATATAACAGATTGTGATTTTGGAGAGATACCCAAAAACCAAATCACTACAATTAATAAACAAATGAACTTATTATGAACTTATTATTTTTATTGGACTCTAGAGCAGATACCTATATTACCAATAGAATGGATTTATTGTTAAACATCACTAAAGAAACAACATCCTTTCATGGCGGGCCTATTGAAGACAAAGAATACCACAAAACTTTTAAAAAGGGTATATTAAAATTTCCTATGTTAAAAGACAATTATATAACATAAATATAAAAAATATTAATTATGATAAAAAATTTAAAAACATATTGTCAGCTCACAAATTAATTACTGCTGGTTTTAAGATCGATTTTAAAAACTTGATTTTTACATCAAATGGTGGAGACCAATTAAACATCAAAAATGTAAACGGTTTTTATTACAACGAAGCAAAGGTAAACGTCATCAAAATCAACTAAGTTTGCGGTCATTGATGAAAAATTAAAGTTTTAATATAAGATTTTTGGCCATGATACATATGAGCAGATTCAAATTATTATATTTGTACTGATACATAAAGCTGTGAGCATTATTATATTGGTATGTAGATAGTAACACCGTTTAAAATAAATGAAAGAATAAGTCAAATAAGAGAGGTCATATGTGTGAATGTGGTTAAGTTTTTTTCAGTTAAAACATACGGTAGGACTGATTATATTATAGTAAATAATCACGATCAACAAGAACACTTTAGCTGTAGACTGATCTAATTTTACTGAAAAAATAAATAAAGATACAAAAAGGCAACGAGTTTAGAACTTAAATTACTTAGAACTAAAATTAATCTTGTCATGTACTTAACAGGTTACAAAGCAAGAATTATCTCCTTAAATATTATAATTAGATTGTTAATAACCTTTGATTTATATAAACTATAACTAATTTGTTTACAAATCCGTTAAGACATTTTATTGAACATTTAACAATGACCAATTATCAAACTTTAAAAAAAACTATGACTAATAGATTTTTATTTTAAGACAGTGGTTTAAGCCATTCCCACTTATTATCTAACAGGTTAAACTTTAAAACTCTCATATCTTTCAATTTTTAATCTTTTGCATTTTTAGCTTCTTTATTAATTATTTTAAGAACAATTTAAGAATAAAACTTGTCGTATTTGGACTAAATTATTGTATTCTATAATATGTAGAAGTGGTTTTATGATCTTTGAAATTTGCATAGGTCAAATTTTATGTTTTAACTTAACAAAAGAGACTGTTACATTTGTAAAGTTTATATTAATATCTTTTTATTTTATTTACCCATTATAATAGAATGGTAAGGAATAAAATGGGGTGATTTTAGAGTCGATGACGATCGTTCTTTGTTTTGATTATCTGTTTAAAAGACAGAAGTTAACAGAGAAGAGGACACTCTTAAAAATCTAGTTGAGCGAAATTTAACTGTGGTTAAAATTATTGCTAACTAAAAAATTTAATGCTAACAAAAAAATTTAATTTTGTAACTCTTCTGAGACTTTAAAGTAGAAAATGTTCGCGATGAATCCATGTGACAAGAATACCAGTCAAAAAAGTAAGAACGCATGTGATCAAACACCTAAACAATTATTTACTCATCTTACAAAAAACTTAAAGTAAAAAAATCTTGCCAAAAAACCAGATTGCACTATATACAAAAAAACAGAAACCTTTTAACAAATAACAAATATAGCCATAGCCATAAAAAAATAAACCTTTAAACACCTATCTAAATAAATTAAGATTTGTTTATTATTATCACTCTTAAGTGTGATCTTTAGTTCTGTTAAACTTCACAACTTTTATTCTAACAGAACCTTTATTTATAAATTACACTCAGTGAGAAGCTGTTAACGGCTATGTAATTATTAATGTTACAGCGTACATTTGTTGTCTAATTAAAATCTAAGAATCAGATTAAAGATTTATTCGTAGTCTAGATTTATATTGATACCATGGTTTAAGAAAGTTTCAATTGCATAAATTAGTTTTTTTCAGTCAAAATTTAAGTCATTGCCTACTTTAATTCAAACCTTTCTAATAGTATTCTTATTTTACTACAATTTTTAAAAATTAAAAGAAATGTTATCAAAACTACAAACATTAGGATGTTAATTATTTTATTTAGAACTAAATATACTAATAGTACAAAGTCTTAGTTATAACATTTACAAAAATATTTATGATTATTATTTTTACATGAGACCAATTTAATTATTTTTAATTATTAAATAATGTTTTAAAAATAAAGATTTTGTGCAACTCCTCGTTTGGCAGATATATCTGCCTATGTTTTTTTAAGGGTTAAATATTACTTATATTTTTTATTCAATTTTGAATCATAACTTATTAGTCTAGTAATTTTTAATTATATTTATAAATGAGTAATTTTAAATTAAAAAAATATAAATAAATTACAAATAATAAATAAAAAACAGTGTGATAGTATTTACTTTTAAATTAAAGCAGTACGTTACCATAAAAAAATTGGGAAAACTAATACGAGTTTCAAACCTTTGTTTATTAAACAATTTAAAAATAAAGTTAATCACAAAATTTAAGAAATGTTTTGTTGATGTTCCTGTATATGAGAAGCATCATTCAGATTACCCTGAGTAAATACTAAATCTTCTCGGTTCATAGCAAACATCTGTTTTATAGTAGTCCCGGAAGAGATAACAATTGACCTAACAGGTAAATGCTCTATTGCAATGTCCGTAGGAAATCCTCTACAGCACCTAGAGCCTCTATTCAAGCGGACTTAAGGTACCTTAAGTTTTAAGACAACTAAGATTAGAGGGTATTTCTTTAAAAATCGGGTTATTCTCTAAAACTTCTTGAGACGATAAGAAACTGATAAAATTAAGCAAATGGCGTATTACAACAACAGACATAAATATACATTATACTATATAATGATTTAATTTAAAAAATTTAATTTATTGTTTAGTTTATTTCTCAATGTTAGATTATTAATTAATTAATTAAAACCTAAACATATTAAGTAAAAATAGGAGTTTTAATAAATCTAAATAAATTATTTATTGTTGAAGCTGTTAATTTTAAATGTAACCATTAACTTCCTGTTGCCAATCAACAGGAATATCTCTAATTTAAATATCTCATTTAAAAAAAAATAAGAGTAAAAAATTAATATGAAAATTATCAAAAAATAGCTATCAAAATTTTAAATAAAAATATTATTTAATTTAAGATTTATTTCGCTTATAACCAACCTCTTTTTTGTTTTAGAAATTCGAATAGGGTTATAAATTTATTCAATTAGCATTATAAAAAACGTTATACAATATAAAAATGTTTAAAAATTATTTATTTTTTCTTAATTTTGATTAGACGTGCATAAACGTGTCATCCAATTTCTTTATATACATTTTTTGTTGTAATTCTATTTAAATTTTTTTTTAAAAATCTGATCATTGCTTCTTTTAGTTAACATATCTCACTTTGACGGGTCAAAATACAAAAAAACAAAATGATATTTGATCAAAATATCAAGATTTAATATTTTTATTATCAAGTTTAAATAATGATTAAAATCAATTGGTTATTCGTAATCAAATTTATTTAAATGCTCAATTATTATGACACTAGCAGTCCATTATCCAGTTTTTACCAAGTTTATTTTTTTAATCTTTTTAAATCTCTATTTTCATTTTTTATCTTAATTTCTCTATTTCCTACCAATGTTATGTTTTTAATTTTATATACATTATTTCTAACATTTGGCTGTTTTATAAATAGAGAAAGATCTTCTTTATAGCATAGTATAAAATACTTAGGTAATATAAACAGCACTTAATTAACTTAAAATAGCAAAAGATGCGTCTGATATACCATTTTTAATAGCTCAAAGACAAACTTATAATTTTTCTGTATAGATGTACTGTAATTTATTAATATTAATAAAATTTAAATTCCACTTTTTTTTTCTAAATCTAATATTTGATACGTTACACTTTTAAATAATTATTTAAAATAACTTTTCCAATAAGAATACTTTACTTGTGTCGTGATTACAATGTTTAATTTGCATAATTACTAACAATTAATATTTAATTATGTACTTATTGTTAAGTTAAAAATCTTGACAAAAAAAAACAAATTGTTTAATGCACTATTTTTTTTCAAAAATAAATTAATTATAAATATAAAATATAAATCCGAAAAAAAAAATAAAAATACAATACAACTTATAATTCCGTAAACTTTTCTTCAATTTTGTTTTTTATTTTTAAGTGTGTCTATTAATGTTGATACCTTTTTTTTGATTTCTATATTTTTTTAAGCACAACAAACTAGCATCTACATATAATACTAAGAAACACTCAATATCATATAAGAATTTTTTTTAGACAAATATTTATTTTTTGTTTTTAACTTTTCGAATTCTCTGATTGGTTAATTCTTTTAAAATAAAAATGATACCTATTTTAAATTGTTTGTGCTTCTACAAAATTTGCAAACTTAAATTGAGTTGCTTATGAATATAAAAATTTTTGTTCTTTTTTTATGTATGTCATCTTTGCGTCTATATATAAGATTATCACATTTTTGTACTTTGCAACTAACAACAATATTTTCAAGTTTGAAAAAATTGAAATAAAAAAAAAATATACTTATAAAGCTTTTTAAAAATCAATATTGCTTAAAATCTATTTATTTTGTCAATCAAAATTATACTAAAAATTATTAACGTACTAATTTTAAATAATGCTGCAATTTTTAAGTTTTTTCATTAACTTTTAAAAAAGAAAAAAAATTATTTTTATTCCAAAAGTTTGATTTTTGCTTCATAGCTTAGCTTAGCCATAAAAAGCTCATTATTGTTTATATTTATCATCAAAAATTATATATTTTTACTAATTTAAAAAGGCAAAACTAGTTTCAAATCAGCTATTTTTCAGAGTTATATAGCTCTTATTCTTGATTCATTCTTAAATTTTTATAATTTTCCCATAGTTTTTTTTTATTATAATTATCATCTTGTATATCACCAATATCTTATAAAAACATGTTTATTTTTACCATTAACATTATAGTTGCCCACTGTTTAGAATTGTGTAAATTTTTAATATTATTTTCACAGTTAACACTTTTTTCCTTACTAAATTTAGCAATAATAAAGAATATGATCAGTTACCATTAATAGCTATTTTGGTAATATATTGGTAATAAAAATTATTTTGTCTGTATTTACAACAGTTTTTTTTTTTAAATATTTTAAGTTTGTATGGTTTGATTTTTTTTGTATTAGAACATATTAAGTGAAATATAAAAGACAAATCTCAAAAAAATATTTCTTTGGCCATTTGCTGGTTTTTTTTTTTTTTGATATATGAACATAGGCAATATTTATTTTAAATATTGAATTTATTATTTTTTTTTTTATGAGAAAAATTTATAATTTTATTTACAATAATTTTTTTTTCTTGTTTTATAAAAATTTTATAATTTTAATACCTTACCAAAATTATTTAATTATTGTAAACATTTTGTTCAAAATATTAAAAAAATATATTGTTATTAATTTGTTTTAAAATTGTTAATCTTTATAAATATAATTATTAAAAAAAAAATTATATTTAAATTTTGTTAATATAAATTAAATTTCTTTTATTATTAAATATTTTTTTATATTTTTGAAAATTTTATTTTCATTTTCATATTTTTTTTAATATAATGTAAAAATTAAAAAGTTTAATAAAAAAAATACCTAAATTTTAATTTAAATGTAAGTAAATTTATTAAAATTAGATTAAATATATTTTACTAATATTTTAGTATTTATTTAATATTTAATAATATATTATATAGTATTAATAACAACTTTTTATTCTAGATTACTACTCTATGTAACAAACAATTGTCACCTTTTAACTTATAAGCACTATCATAGAAATTTTTTGTAATATTATTGATATGACTTAGGTTTAGGGTTGATAAACCTTAGGGAAAAAAAACTGTGTCCTTTACTAAATGACATACTATATGCTATTAAACTTAAAATTTATTATTTACCTGTAAGCCACTGGCTATAGATTTTTTTAGTTCAAAAATCTAAAGATGCTTTTTTAAACAAAAAAAAAATGTCTTTGATTATCTCTATGCAAATATCCTTTGGTTAATATTTCACGAATAACGTCATAATTGTTGATTTGAAGAGTCTGTTTGTAGATTAGTAAATATGACATAAGCAATTGGCAAAAATATTTATTGTCAAGATAAAAAGAATAAAAATGTGGCTGAACCCAACATATCTATTAAATTTAAGTACTTTAACAACTTATATGAGAACATTAGAAAATCTTCATCTTTGTTAACCTTACAAGGAAATATTAACATCAGAAACTTTATTCACTCAATCTGCATAATCTCTTTCCTATTCCTTTCAATATCTTAATTTTAATTTTTCAGACAAAAAAAAAATCTCATTATTTCACTAAAAAAATACTTTTTAAAAAAGTTGTAAATAACTATCTAAAATCTTTTAACATACTAGTAAAGTAATTTTTAAAAAAAAAAACATAAACTTAATTAAAAAATAATTATTTACACATAACCAATTTCTACCCAAGCAAAATTATAATGTTTTTTAAACAATTAGTCGATTGCTAACATGTCCAATATGCCTTATCCTATGTCCAATTTTAAAAAAAATATATTTTGACTATCTCACAATTAAAAAAAAATTTGCATAAACCGAACTTCAATTTGACAAAAAAGCTTAAATAAATCCAATAAACTGAATTTTAAAAATTTCTAACTTTTTTTTTAAAGAAAGAAATGTACATAAACTACTAAAACCCTATCAAAACAGTACTTTAATATTATTAAACAAGATACTTTATGGTATAAAATAGACTAGAAGATAGCGACACATCTATTTTGTCAATACTTTAAAGGCAATTAACGTATTTTTTTTTTTAAAGAAATCCGGTATAATTAAAAAATTTTTTTTTTTGTTACTACAATTGATCATTTAGCAGCATCTGCCTTACTGTCTGTGATAAAAATCTATTAGTTTTAAAATAGGAATACTGACCTTTCTATAACGTTCATTAATACAATTTTATTAAAAATAAATCTATGAAATTCATCACTTGCAAATTATTACCTAAACTTTTACTTATTTTATGTCTTAGTATTACATAATAAAAAAAAATAATTTTTTCTATACATCATATTTCAGTTTTTTTGAACAAATATCATCGGTTAAACAATTCAAAAGAAAACTACTATTTAAAAATTATTATACATAATTTACTGTACAACATATGATATTATTTATTGTTGAGTAAATGTAGAAGATGTAAAAGGAGTTTTCTGACCTTTTACTGTTTATGTAAAATCAAATTTTATAATTTATATTAAAAGATTTTGCCACTTCTCAGGACAACCTGAACGAAGCTACCATCAACCAGGAACCTCAACATTTATTCTTCCAATAAATAATAAATTTTAATATTTATTTCAACAAATATAAAAACTTTGAAGTTTTGATATACTATGTTGAGGTTGTTTATTAGCGGTGGACTCTTCGGATGATGGAATAGAAATTGTTGGGTTCACAGTACACATTTTAAAGAAAGATTAATCACAAGTCTAGTTAGAAAACAGATTAAAAGTTTTGAAAGGAATTTCAAATTAAAAGAATTTGCTAGTTGTCATTAGTAATTCGTTTGGACTTCAACTGTCCAATCATAATAATCTCAACTCTTTTCTCATAAGTGGGACATAACTAAACTATCCCTAAAACCTAATGCTAATGTATACTACATGTCAATTAGACCAAAAGGTCAAGTATGTAACAATACATTGGTTAAAAAAAAATATTCATACTCCAAAGTCTTCCGGCTATTTTACCTTAGATTTCACCTCAGTCTGTAATCACACATACAAGGTCAAGGATTAATACTCTAAAGTCAGAATTCTCAGTCTGATATTAGCTTAGGTTTGTATGCCAGACTTTATAGCTAAACAATCCTTTTCGCATAAACCTTTTAGACTATTCTTTACACTTTATTGAGTCAATAATTCCAGCTAATTACCTTTCAGTGTTGTCAATACTTTTCCTAAGATTATTAAGAAAAGGCGCCATAGAACTCATTGTTAGAATATTATTAATTGTTAAGTTTTAGTAAATTAATCAATTTATAGAAAGATGTCGGCCCAAGTAGTTTCGTCAGTATATCAGCTAACATAAGATCTGATTCCTTGTAAGATAGAACCACCGGAAGTTTCTTCAGATTTTCTTTTATAAAGCTTATCAGGATCTTGTAATGTCGTGTCCTGCTAAAATTATTGTTTTTAAACAGTTTTGCAATACCGGATTGGCTATCACTCCAAATTATTACTGGATTACTAGATGATGGTAATATGTTAGGTTCCTCAAATACGTGGTAAAGATAAATAGCATCACATAGGCCATCTAATGTCGATGTTGTAACCTTCTTTTGGAGTTTGCATCATTATTTTTTGCTATCACTATAAGGTCATCAACATATACTTCTATGATAATTTGTGCATCTAAGTTAGTAAAAACATAAGGCTCTGATTTAAGTTGTTTGAACTCTAGCTTTTTATAGTGCTAGTCAGTAAACTGTTCCACTCGGTTGCTGCTTGTTTCAAACCGTAAATCGCCCGATTCAGTTTAAGAATATTATTAAATGTACTTCAACAAATGGTGGAGTATTGATGAAGATCTCCTCAAATAATGGACTATTCAGATAGGCTGTTTTATATAACGAGACCACTGAGTTGCTAAGGTTAGTAAGACTGATAGAAGAGTTCCTATTAACTGGTGCAAAAGTTTGAAAAAAATCAATACCAGGAATTTGATTACAGCCTTTAGCTACCAATCGAGCTTTGAATCTTTTGTGTTTATTATCACCCATGTTTTTTAACGAAAAGACCCACATAATGTTAATTAGTCTATGAGACAGATTTTTGTCCACTATAGACCAAGTGGAATGAGATTCTAGCTATTTTAATTCTTCTAGAATAGCTTTTTCCATTGTTCACAATTTAGAGAAGAGTAAATTTCCTTTAAATTTTTAGGTGTAATGATATTAGAGATGATATACGTTCGCAATTTGCCTTGTACAATATCATTTGCTTTTGCTTTTGAGTAGTATTGTACTTCAGCATAAGGAAACTCATTTTCAAACTCTTCCAATTGTTTTTTATTAAAAATAATCTTGCCTGTAGTATAAGGTCTAAGGCCTTCAGGATTTTGGTTAGAAAATAGAGTAGAAACATCAAGATCAGAAACTTCAAAGTTATCACTAACTTTTATACTTTGATTATTGTTGGTATTAAAATCAGGTTCTGGTACCTCAATATCAACACCAACTTCTACCTGTGTGGTATTTTCCGAAGGAAAGGGTAGAACATCTTGATGATTAGTATTCTCATTTAAAAAGATATTATGTGTAGAATTGTTTGATGGATTAAACAGAATAAAGTTTCTATGAAACTTATTCATAGTCAGTCAAGTGAACAACTATCTGATATTAAGATTAGTTTACCCTCTGAGAAGTACGCATCCCTACTCACTATTACTTTCTTAGAAGAAGGTATAAAAATCTTAAATCCTTTCTGATTGTTTGGATATCCTACAAATATTCCAAACTTTCCTCTGTTATTTAGTTTGAGCAGATGAGGATTAGTATCTTTAAAGTAGACTTTAGATCCAAAAAGATGGACCTCTAAATAAGAAGGGTTTTCACCAAATATTTCTAATGTCCGAGGCGGTCAGTATGGCAAAGGGCCAAAATTTTTAAGATAAATTTTGATCTAATAGAAGACATCTTGCTGATTCTTCTAATGATCTATTTAGTCTTTCCGCGACCTAATTCTGTTGAGGGCTATGCACCGTAGTGAATTGACGGGCAATACCTGAGTTGTTACAGAATGAATTAAATTGGCTGTTGACATATTCTTTGCCATTGTCACTACTCAAGGCTTTGATTCTATGACCACATAGGTTCTTAATTAGATTTTTAAAATTAAAAAGACATGAAAGGCTTCATTTTTGTTTTTTAATAAATATACCCAAGAAAACTTCGAAAAATCATCTATGAATGTTATAAAGTATGAAACATTTGGAAAATTCGGTTACCTAATTGGAACACTTATGTCTGAATGAATAAGTTCCAGTTTATGAGACGATTTAGAAATGGATGTACTGAAGGGTTTACGAGTTATTTTTGCAATCTTACAAGTTTCACAAAATATATTATTTTCAACTTTAGATGAATGATTTAAGATATTAGCCAATCTAGAGAGATCTTTGAAATTAATGTGGCTAACATCTTATGCCATTTTGACAAACTAGACAACGTTTTACTAGTGTTGACAAAGTTTAAGGTAGGTTTTGTCACTAGTTTAAAAATACCATTGTTTAGAATCGCCGTAGCGACAATTTTGTTGTCTTTAATCAGGAAGCAGAATTGGTCGATAAAAACAACTTTAAAGTTTTGTTTTGTCAATTTTGCTACCGAAACTCGCTGAGACAGTTTCGCATAAGATCGTGGAATCTAGCTTGAGATTTGTACCAGGGATTGAACAGATACCTATTCCTTGAGCTAATTCACGCGAGCTGTTGTCAGTTTCTATTAGAATTGAGGAGTCTGGATTAAATTTGGTAAAATTCTCCTTCTTGTTTGTAATATACATGGCAGCTCCGCTGTCTATGTACCACCCGTTCAGATCTAAGAAGGATTCCTTATTCCGGGTACATTGGTTTAACAAAACTTTAAACTTTGGTACTATTAAGTTAAAACCTACATGATGTAATTGTAACGTATTTTTCGCTTTACAGTTTTTACGTAGGTGTCCTTTGATATTACATTTTGAACATGTGATGTTGGACAGGAATTTTTTCTTAGCAAAATTTGATTTCGATTTCTTATAAGGAACTTTATCTACCTTTCTATCAAGCGATTTTGTTGGAACTAACCAGTTAAGTGAGGGAGATCGAATTGATTTAGATACTTTGATATTTGAGATGTACGTTACGGTCTAGTCAAAATCAAGCTTATCTCAAGAAAAAATCATTCTCCTCTCGATATTGTAGCCTGGATTAATGTTCCTGATAAATTGTAGTGTTAAGAATTCTTTTAACTCTCTAGAAACAGAATTTAAAACTGATTTTATACGATTTAACTCATTCTTAACAAGATATGCCGATGGAAATTTTGAGTGAGAGATAGACATGAAGTCTTCGCATAAGCGAGAGATCTTAGTTATAGCTCTGTCCTCAAAATTATTTTGAATAGCAAGCCAGGTCTGTATTACAGTTTTCAATTAATGTAAGTATTTCGTATTCCATATATGATCTAAGGTCAGTCAAAACATATTTATTAGCTATGTTCCACTGAGAGTTCAAGGTAGAACTCAGATCAAAATTGTATAATACGATATCCAATAGATTGAGAGAATTAAATCTATTAGTCATAAATTTGGACCACTGTTTATAATTCGAAGCTGAGATTATTAGTTTCATGTGTTCTTCTCGATGAGCATATGGAAAGTGGTGGTCTCATAACCTGTTGAGGTTTCTCCTGTTGAGGTTTAACCTAAACCTAACATACTATAACCTAACATAAACAACAAATTCATAAACATGCGCTATATGCATATTAACAAGCTAACTTCACACGCAATTATCAAAACTCAAGTTAAAATCTACTAAGATTTTAATAAACCAAACTTAATTTAAAATTAAATTTTAAAACTATTAATTTAATATTTAGATCTAATACAAATATATTAAGTTAACCATAAAACTATTGATTAAATCTTAAAACACTTTCGTTTTGTCTTTATTCAAAGTGATTTTGTTTACCTATTTAAAATTAGTTATCTTTCTAGTTCTTTAAAAATCTTTGAATAACCTTGTATTGTTTAATCGTGATTACTTCAAACTAAACTGATAAATTGTATCTGCATATTTGCCACTAATCATAAATTTTTAAAATTACTTACTAGCATCTCAAAAACATTAAAATATCAAATCTACTAAGATTGTCTAATCACATTTAATGACATATAATATCAAAATAGTTTTTATTTTTTTAAATACTTTGTTCATTGAAGTAATTCTAAGAAATCTTTGCCATCTTATTTATCTTACACTTTTTCAATGTATAAAAGCTACTTTATGCATTAAAGCTAACTTATTAAAAAAACAGATTGAAAACTCTGAATAGTTTACAATAAAATAGTATATAATAATTAATTCTTATATTGCAGAATTTTGCATTCTTTTTAATTCAATGATTTTTAAAATTGATAATTTTGCCAATCTTTCAATTTTTCTCACGTTGTAACATAATCAAACATCCCCACTTCAAAACAAAATTAATTCCCAAAAAATTATTAAGCCTTGACTTTCTGAAGACCACAAATTCCTTAATTGTATTAACAAAAGATTTTGTGCCAAAATGTGATTTAGATGTTACTATAAAATTGTCTATATAAATAGCTAATGCGATGGTCTCTAGGACAGATGTATAAAATATAGTTTTTTTTGATCTTGTACACACAAATTTGATGTTTGTCAACAAGTTTTTTAAATAAAAGTACAATTTTTTGAAAACTGTTTGAGGCCAAAACATAATCATCTTCCTTTGTATATTCATCTGGTATATGCTCATATAAATTCTAATCTAAGGATGCATTGAGAAAAGCAGAAGTTATGTCAAGATGTATAATTTTATAATTATGTTGTAAAGCTAAAAGATGATCATTCTAAAACCCGTCAACTCAAGAGTAGGTAAATTTACCAAATTAAAATCTTGATTTTTCTTTTGACGAAAACCTTTGACAACGAGTGTTGTTTTAAAACGGAAACCACTTCTTATGTCTTTCTTTCAAACAAATAACCATTTAGTGTTTAATAATCTCATATTTGGTGAACAGACAGTTTGTTCAAAAACATCATTGTTTTTTAAATTATACTTTTCATCAGAAACGGTCTCCAACTATTTATTCGGTTCTGCCGTATTTTCTATGTGACTGTTAGGATAATCGCTTCTTGATATGAGATGTCTTGCTGTTTAATTTATTTTTCGAGCTTTTAGGTCTACCTCTAAATCTTATTTTATGTCTTGACAACTTTCACCAGAAAATTTTTTTAAGGACGTGTGTTTACAATGAGGTAATTAGAAACCTAAAACCTAAAATTTTGTATTGCAATCTCCCCACCACCACTCCCTTATTCCGAATGAATTGAAATTGTATTTATGCTGAGGAATAGAATGCCGATAATTCACATATCTCTTTTGTTGGTCAAAGCGCACATTTTTATATGTGTACAACGAACAATTTTTTTATAAAAAATTCTATAGTGAGAAGTTGTTTCACCGTAACCGACCAAATAGACAATTCTACTTTTTGGTGATACCTTATTTATTCAAAATTTTAGGATAAAATTTAATAAAAACATTTTTTTATCAATATAAGTTTTTTTTTTAGTTTAAAAAATAATAAATATAAATATGCTAAGTTGTGCTGCCTGGTGTGCATGAAATTACCTGTCTGGAATAACAAACCAGCTGGTTATTTTGGGTTTTTGCTTCACGCTACGGATAGACAACTCTGGTTGATTACTTTTAGTGGCAAAACTGAAGATTTCTCTTTTGATAAGAAGTTTCAAAAGGTAACCTCTGCAAGATGAGGGACACAGTACATGTTCTTAATCTTATTGCTTAAGCATTCTTGTGTTCGTAATTTTTAAATTAATCTTATTGTATAAATTTTTTGTGTATCAAAAATTCATTCTAAAAAATATTTGTTTTAAATGTCTGAAATATGTCTTAAGATGAACAAAAAATTGAGAAAAAGGTTAAACTGACTAATAAAAACAATTCAATAAAAGATAGCCGATTTTTATAAAGACAATAAACAGTGTGATAGTGAAACATAATTAGCTAAAAAAGTTATAAAGAGATTAAAAGGATAGACACAAAAAAAATAATTTTTTATTCTCAAAAAAGCTGTCTTAATAGATTGAAAAAACTATGTAATTGTTATAGTATTAAATCTTTATAGTATTAATAAAAGAAAAGAATAAAAAAGGTTGTTAACCCGTTTTCTGTGGATCTGAATTTAATTTTTAAGTGAAATCTTTATTAATTAAAATTGTTAAAGATTAAATAATTTTAATATACGTTTAGTATATTAAGAAATATAAATCACCTTTATTGTACAAATAAAAATATAATTTGTACTGACCATATTTAAGTCAGTGGCTTAAATAGTTTACACTCAGAAGGTTATCGATTATATGCATCTGGTTTCATAGTGCTATGATTTTTTAAAATAAAAAAATATTTATAAATTTATTCAAAGAATGGTATAAACAACAAATTAAAACTAAAATCGCAACAATTTTGTTTTATTAATATTTTACGTTTTAATATCATTTTTTAAATTATTAAAAATTACTTCAAAAAATTATTAAAATTACTTTAATATTTGATAATGTTTTGCCTAATTTAATACTAAATGGGATGCCTGCTGGTTATATGGCCGGTATCTTTGCCTAATTGACCAATTTGGCATGTTAAACGCTTAGTCTGTTGACCGAGTGAAATTTTATATTAAGAAGGTGGGTAAAGATTTTCTAGTGACTCAATACAAAGGGATAGATGACCCTGATTGGATGAAGACAACCAAGAGTTAGTCAATTAACCCGTGTTGACTTCTAATGAAGACGTTATGAACTTAATAAGAAGATCAATATGAGACTGGAACCAGACGAATACTGTCAATATTTTGATAAAGAAATAAAAGAAGTCTACTCTAACGTCTCGTTTCAAAAAGTTTTATCACCCATAGCCGAACTCCAGGAAGAAGACTCCCGTACTCCGCAAGAAACTACGAAGATTTGTTCAGACTTGGGCGCTATGACAAAACTCATAGAGCTTATGTTCGAAAAATGGGAAAAAATCTTTAGCAAAGTCGTAAAGGGTATTAAAGAAATCGTGTAAGATCAGTTGGGACAGCCACGACAGGTGAAGATAATAAATTGAACGATTCTGAGTCGTGGATCACTCGGTTCGAAAGGAAATGTGAGATGGCCAACCTCTATACCAATAGTCAAAAAATTACGACACTCCAGTACCATCTAAAGAGCACTGCGTCTACTTGGTATTGGTCGAGAGCACACAACCACAAGCCGGAAGTGTGGTCTGAGTGAAAACAGAATTACATTACAATTTTCAAATTCAACTCAGTCAAAGCTCTAAGAGACATGATTAGCTTTAGATATGTCTCGGGCCTAATACTATTACTATGAGAAGGTCAGACAAGCTGAGATGATCGGTACATGGATCGAGAAAGTACTAGTGGCTATGGTTTTTTTGGGTTTACCGACAGTCATTGAGAGAGATGACACTGATCAGACTATTGTCACGAAACAAGAATTGATACGCTACTTGGGATCAGCACTTCTAGTAGACATTGAGCTTAGAGAAACCAACATGGCTAAGTCCAGCAAAAATAACCCAAATCTACAGTCTAGAGGAACTAATGGAAAGAAAAAAGGTTTTAGACATCAGAACCACCAAAATATTTATCCAGGGTTCTAAAAACTCAAAACCAATGGTGGTTTGTAGCAAAACAAGTGAACACAGTGTTCCGCGGACTCAGGGAAGATCCAGCTGGAAAATTGTTTTGAGGTCTATGTACAAGACACTCTTTCGGTGAACGCTCTGTTTGATAGTGAAGCTGACGTTTCACTTATGCCATTGAATCTCTGCAAATCTGGAAGACAGTCCAAAATTGAACTTATTTAAGAAGTTTTGCCAGTGACTTATTTCCAGTGGGTGTAGATATTTCATTCCAAGGTCGCTCCACGATTACTCAGGTATGGATGGACGATAATATCTGCGACTTCCTTATCATAGGTTGAAAGGACTTAAGAGGTGGGTTGGGTGAGTTGGAGCTTTGAAAGCCCGGTGAGTTTGGTCGCATTAGATACCCACGTAAAAATCGTGTTTCAGGAAGACACATATCGACATTTCCCGAGAATAATTAGAAATCCTCATTTAGAGCCAGTGTTATTTGCGAGCTTCATCCTACAACTACTGGTTCCGATTATAAGGAGTAAATTATACCACACTTCACGAAACAAAACTGAGATTATGAGAGAAAAGATTACAGAACTTTTAAGGGATGGAGTAATCAAAAAGTTCGAATCAAAGTATGTTTCTTTTTGTGTTTTAATTCTAAAAGAAAATGGAAAATTAAGACTGCCAGGACAGATTATTGACAGAGTAATATAGTTACCGACTTAAAACCTTTCCCGAAGATAGGTGACATTATTGCGGGATTCGGTGGGTATAAATATTTTTCAAAGTTTAACCTCACCAACGCTTTTCATCAAATCAGTCTGGTGGAGAAGACCAAGAGATTCACTTCTTTTGTCACTACCGAAGGCCAATACGAATTTAATCGGCTATCTTTTGGTTGGAAAAATTCTCCACTCAAATTCCAGCGAATAATTGCTAACATTTTTGAGAAATTGCTCCCTATAAATCACATAGCAATTTATTTGGACAATATTGTATGCGCGAGC
Organism: Pyemotes zhonghuajia; assembly: GCA_025170145.1. Classification (NCBI taxonomy): domain Eukaryota; kingdom Metazoa; phylum Arthropoda; class Arachnida; order Trombidiformes; family Pyemotidae; genus Pyemotes; species Pyemotes zhonghuajia. Next base: position 12,878,639 of record CM045845.1, read on the forward strand.
CAAGAGAGGGAAGACAATGAGATACTTACATACAAAATACTAAAGCTTCTAGACGAAAATAACTTTTATATCAATGCGACAAAATGTTTGTTTAATGTTAAAAGTGTAGTTTTCTAAGGAAGGTTGATGAACGGAATTACTAAGACGAATCGATAGAGTTGATAGAGAAAATTAAAAACATTCCTGTTCCGGACAATTTAACGGAGCTGAGAAGCTATACTGGTTTGACTGGACGCTTTTGAACGTTCATCAAAGATTACTTAAAAAAAGTTGGTTTGTTGTATGCGTTAAAGAAAAAGAATGTAAAATTTGAATGGACTCTGGAATACCAAAAAGCTTTTGATAGTTTAAATAAACTTATCACTGAGAATCCAGTTCTTCAGCTCCCTGATTGGCAGTTACCATTCGAACTGGTAACCGATGCTTCCCATTAAGGTTTTGGGGCATTGTTGTATCAAAGGGACAACAATCAACCGACTAACACCCAGCTTAGAGTAGTGGGTTATTACAGCTCTACTTTCTCCACCGCTGAAATCAACTACTTGATAACGGATAAGGAATGCTATGGCGTGATTAAAGCCATACATAACTTCCGAAATTATATTGAAAGACGGAGTTTCTTCTAATCCTGAAAGAGCCCCGGAGTAGTTTGGGTAGATGGCAAATTGAAAGATTCACGGTGTGGAAAGACAAAAGGTACCAACTTGATTACCGCAAGGATATCAAGGTAATGAGTCTCAAGATCTCGAGTGATAGCTTGATAGCAAGGAATGTCAATCTAAGCTTAATATCACTTTTAAGATACGTGAAATTTTGATTAAGTAAAAGTGAGATTTTCGTAAATTATAACACCGAAATTCTGGCTAAGAGAAGCTATAATTCATGTGAATTATAATGCTAAAGTAAGGCATCACGTGCTTAGAAATTAAAAAAAGCAAAATTTTTAGACATAATCTAAATAGTAAAATAAAGATACGAACTCCTTAAAACCGTTATTCAGTGTGTGCCTATTTATTAGGAATAATCTTAGCCAAACGTTACAATTTATTTTTTGAAATAAAATTACATTTAAATAATTTTTTATTGAAAATACTAAAATCAACTTTTTTATTTTAATAAAGAAATTCAGCTTTAAACAAACAAAAAAAAAATAGATTTATAAATTTAACAAAAATATCTATTTTTGTCCCTTAATTTAGGAAGGTTGTTGCAGTGAATGGTCTGTATCCACACTTGTACAAACAATATTACTGTGTGTAGGCATAACGTCTTCAACACACTAATTGCACTTGTTATAATTTTCAGTTATTTTTTAATTAAATCACTTACAACGGTTTCTTTATTTTTGCATAAGTTGAGAAAAAATTTATATTCGCATTTATACTGCTTAAAGTTTTTAAGTTTTTACTAAGGCCTTTCTTCCTTTTCTCAATTTTTTTTTTGCTTTCATTCTTACTTGTCAAATTAATAATTCTATCAAATTTTATTCTAATCTTTGGAATTTGACCCACTGTAAATCCAACAGAATAACTTAAATTGTCCAGTTACAAATTGAGATATTTAAAACAAAGGTCTTCAAGAATATCAATTTTACCATTCAGCTCAAAAACTTAAACGTTTTTGTGCAACTTCCTAACTCCTTAAATCTTGCACGCATTAATAACAGTAACATTTTCTCAACAGTTTATAATATAAATTTTTATATTTTTTTTATATTATTTAATTAAAAATAATTAAAAAGTTTAATTAGTTGATTATAAGTTAAAAATATAATCTTAAGTATATGTTGGAAATATGACACTTGTGGTGAAGGGTTTTGCGCAGAAGAGATCGAGGGACTATGGTCTCACTGGTTCGCCGACTTTGGAGGTGAGATACATAAGGTTGTTAATTTCTTTTGCGATCAGGTTTGGATTTAAAGTAAAGCATTTTGATGTAAGATCAGCATTTCAAAACAGCCCGTTGGACCGGGAGTTATTTCTTAAGGTTCCTGAAGGTTTCGAGAGACAAGAAGCTAAAGTGTTTAGGTTAAAGAAGGCATTGTATGGACTTAAGCAGGCGTCGAGGTGCTGGTATCAACATTTGACCCACGCATTCAAGTCGTTTGGTTTGATACCTATTGACAACAACAGACGCATATTTAGGACAGAGGACAATGGTAGTGAGTTTATCGTTGGTGTGTACGTAGATGATATGTTAGTGCTGTACAGAAGTAATAGGGAATTGGACAGATTTAGATCGAGGTTGTCGGAGGTGGTGGTTTTCACAATGGCCCCTTTGACAAAGTTTTTTGGGATAGAGATTGGCTTCACGGGTAATGCTTACAGGTTGAGTCAATATAAAAAGATCAGTGAATTAGTGGAATCGGTTGGTCTGGATTTGATAAAAGAGAAATGTGTTCCTCCGAAGTTGGAAGATATTTCGACGGGAGAGGAATTGAGTCAACAAGAGAGAGATAGATATGATAGTGTACTGGGTTCTCTCATGTTTATCATGAGATGTACGAGACCGGACATAGCTTTTCATTGTGGAAGGCTCAGTGAAATAGTCAATCCCAGAAAGTCCGACATTAAGATATTATACCAATTGGTAGGATACTTATATGCGACTAGTAAAAATTTATTGCCATCTCTGGAACAGGAATTTATAGGTTATTGGGTTTCTCGGATGCTTCTTTTGCTGAAAGTTTCAGTGGTAGGAGAAGCAGATCAGCCTTTCTTTTTTATTTAGGGAGTGATTTGGTTGACTGGACATCGAGAAAGCAGAGGATGGTGGTGAGATCGGCTTCGACTGCTGAGTTTATGGCATTGGCTGAGTTAGCCGAAGAACTGGCTTGTACGAATCTAATATTAAAGCAACTATCAAGGAAATGTGACAAGGTTCTGGTATACTGTGACAATATCCCTGCAGTACGCTCTGCCATGGATACAACTATGATAACAAGATGTAATAGGCAGTTGGAATTGAACAAGTGGTATATTAGAGAACTGGTGGAGAGAGGATACTTGGAAGTGAAGTACATTAGCACCAATGATCAGATTGCAGATTTATTAACGAAATCATTGGTAAAGGAGAGATTCGAACAATTGTCAAAGGAAATATTTAATGTACAGGATTTGCAAAATAAACTGAAAGAGAAAGGTTAAGACACCGGAAGTGTTGGAAATATGACAATTGTGGGTTTATACCACATCTGGTATAACTTACAATAACATATTAGTAAGATCAATTGCTGGAAGATTCTGTAACATTCCATTAGCTGTGTTAAGTTGCTACTTAAGTGGACCAGCAATGTGGAATAGTTAATAGTTATACTTTCCAGTAATATTGTAATAGAAGTTACTTATTGTAGTTTAAACTGTTCCACAGCATTAATACATGCTGTTGTATAATTAAGTTAAATAAAAGTTTCAACAGTATATTTTTTTAATTATTTTTACAAATAAAAGATAATTAAGTTTTGTTTAAAAATAAACATAATTAAATAACTATAAAATATTTATTTTTGTAAATATAAATCATAAATTTGGATAAATTAAAGTAAATAAATTATTTAAAATAGTTTTATCTCTACAAATGATTTTACAATTTAAAACTTATGAAATAATTTTATTTTTTTTAAATATTGTAATTTTTTAAAAAAAATTAAATTAATTAATTGTAAATTATATATAAATAAAGATTTACTAAAAATAAAAATTTTTACAGTTATAAATTTAAAAAAAAAAACATATTAAATTGAATTAATTTAATAATATGAATAAATAAAACTTTAAAAAAAAATAATAATCATTTAATAATTTTTTTTTAATATTAAATAATCAAAAATTAAAAAAAATAATTGAATTTATTTTACAATAACTAAAATTAAAAAAAAAATACAATAATAATTTTTACATTAAAAAAACACGTTTAAAATATTTAAATAAATTAAGTTTAGATTTATTTTTAATAACTTTGAATTTTTAATTATGTTTTTTAAAACTTTAATTAAATTTATTATAATTTACAATAATTTAAAAAAAATAATTTAAATAATAATTTTATTAGCTATAGTAAAACTTAAAAATATAACACTACACAACTTAGATATAATTTTTATTAACTTTAACTAATTTTTTTTAATTTAATATAAGTTTTATTTAAAAATTAAACAAAAACATTGTCCTTCTATTTTAGTAGTTTAAAATACCTTAAGACATATTTAACCTTCAATAAAAATAATTATAACTTTAACTTAATTTAATTAAACAAATTATTTGTAAATATTATGACTTTATGTCACGACAAAAAATAAAAATTGCAGCTGCAAAAAAAAATTTTAATTTTATCAATGTTAAACATTAAATTAAATAATAATTTTAATTTTTTTATAGTAGTGAATTTAAAAAGTATTGTTAATCAAAATTAGTCTTTTTTCAAATTAATAATTTTTAAAATTTTTTTCATTAGATAAACATATAAATATTTAAAAGTTATATATATATTTATTTATTATAAATTAAAAGATAATAAAAAATCATAAATGTTTTTGATCTGAAATTTCATTTTACAAGTGTATCTAATTTTATATTTTAAGAAATAATAATTTAGGCTAATATGAATATTATAAATTTTAAAATTAAAAAATTTTAATTTAAATAAAAATATAATATAATTTAATATTTGATTATCATTGTATTAGATTTAAAAAATATTATTTTTTTTTTTATTTTTTTTATTTTATATATACTTTAAAAAAAAAATTAATAAAAAAAACGACTTATAATAAAATAATTAACTAAAATTGTTTATTGTATATTAGATACAACAATACATTAAAAATTAAATTTAAATATTTAAAATAATAACTATAAAATTTAAAATTTTTTTATATTTTTTAAAGGTCTTTTAAGAAAACACAGGAGTTTGTATTTTTTAAAATAAATTCATAAGAATATCTTTTAAAATTGAATAACATATAGATAACTGGTTTTAAACCCTTCTTTATTGACAAAATAATATTAAAACATATACAAAGATCTAAATAACTTTTTAATAGTTCAAGATAATGATTGAGTAATTCTTTCTCAGCTATGAGAGTCAAATTTTATACTATTTTTTTTGCTACTTGGGACACTTTTCTTATTCTCTAAATTGGATCTTTTCAATTACTGTATCTTCTTCTTTTAGACCTAGGTTTCATGATTTGATAAAATTATTAGCCAGTCTTACAATTGACTATTACAAGTAATTATTTGTACCTAAATCTAGCATTTTTACACAATCTAACTTGCTTAACAGCTATATTATTTTAGTGTTTTATAAAAAGTTCTTTTTTCTTTGTACTTAAAGTTTACTAATATACTAGTTTTCTAGTTTACTGTTACTAAATTGAACAACTTATTCAAACTTAGTAGTTGTTCAGACAACTAGTATTTCACCTTAGTTTTATAGCTTGTACAATCAAGGATTAAAGGATAATAGTCGTTTTAAAACAATTTAAAATAAATATTAAAGGATTCACTTTTATATTCAGATAATTATATATTTAAAAATTTTAATACTATTAATATTCAAACAAAATAAATGAGATTGATAATCTTTTAAAATTTTTTTTAAAAACTAAAAATTTTTTTATTTTTTTTACTTTATTTTACTGCTCAAATTTTTAATTTTAGTTACACATCCATTTTTTACATTTTTTATATACCCCTCTATTATGAAATTTATCATCTTCAAAAATATTTTTCTTATTACTTACAACTTTTTGATAGTAATTATTTATTTTATTATCATTTAATTTTTCTTATCTTCATTTTTATGTCATTTTTTGGCATTTTGACCTAAGTCTAAAAAAATAAACTATTTGTTATTATTTTTTATTTTACAAGTATATATATTTTAAAAATTTTTAACTTTAGCAAATCTTTAAAAATAAAACAAAAATATTAGTTATCTTTTATTATTCATAACTAAAACAAATATGACTTAAAGTTAATATTTAATTATTATATTATTATTCAAACTTCTTCTTGGTATTAATTAATAGCAGAAAATTAAACACTCACGATAAAAAAAAAAGGTTTAACTCAGTAAAGTTTACTCATTGTCTTAAAGTTAGTGTACTCTGATATGTAAAGCCAACTGCATAACGCACGCGCGGGTTTTATTATACTCGTTAATATGTTAAACATCTTAAAAATTATTTCTATCTATTATATTGTATTAGTTCTCAACTTAAAAATTATTGAAAAGTTATAAAAATTATTACTCAAAAAAAATCATTTAAAAAAAATATAGATGTATGAAGTAAACATAGATTATTATAATATATTAAATATTAGATATTTTATTATTGATTTTAGTGATATTGAGTTTGAATATTTTTTTTAACAAATTATAAGACTGCTTTTTTTTCATAAAAAAATAAATAAAAAATTAATTAATAAACTCATTATAATTTAAATTATTATTTTTAAAATTCATACATTTATTAAAGCTTAATATTATTTTTGTAATAAAAAATTTATTGTATTTACATAAAAAATATAAAATTTTTATTTTTTAAATGTCTTTTTAAAGTTTTTTAAAGTTTTTTAGAATTTTTTTAAAAAGTAATCAAATTTAAAGTTATAATATTTATTTTATTTATAATTTATTATTTTTATTAACATATATTTTAATATTTATTGTTAAATTAATTTTTTTAAATTTTTTAAAAATTTCATATTTAGAATAAAAATATTTGTTAAATATTTAAAACAAATAAAATTTTGTATTAGCAACTTAAATAAATATATATTTTGTCTATATGTAAATAAGTTTTAATTATATATTCATAAAATTTTAAATCTAATTAAAATTACTCTATTTTTTTTTTTATTTTTTATGATAAAATTTGTATTTTTAATCTTATCTAAAAATTATTAAATACAGTTTTAAAAATACTAATTTTTTAATTAATTTAGATGTTTAAATAAAAAAACATAATTTTTTTATTTATTAAATTTATATTTAATGTATTTTAAAAAAATGTATTTCTTATTTATTATTCGTAATATAATTTTTTAGTTTTAATATTAAACTGTTATATAAGTTTTTAATGTTATTCTAATTTACATTTTATGTATAGTTTAAGTTAAGTTTAATAAATTTAAATTGTAGCAATGTTACTTTTTGAAATTTATCAATTATTTATTTTACTGGTTTAAATATAAATTAAGGAGAACTTCAATTTTTTACTACTATTTGCATTTTAAAATCAAAAACAAAGCACATATATGTTAATAAAGTTAGAAATAATACAAAAAATTATCTAATTTTAAGTAATAGTTAGATATTGTTTTAAATATTAACATTTTAAATAATTATCATATAAATCAAATATAATTACCAAATATGAATCCATAGATCGTTTAAGAATTTTAAAATTTACAGGTATAAATAATCATACAATTAAAACCAAAAGATATTATTTGTATATTATTAGTAATTTTTTATGATCAAAACTAATGTATATTTTTAAAGGACTAAAATATTTATAAAATTATTATAAAAATAGTAAATGAACAAAATCATATTTAAATTAAAGAAAAAATTAAAAAGTTAAAAAAAAAATAAAGTAATAAAAATTATTAATTTATTATTAATTTAATATATTTTTTTAATTTCTTTAGATTAAAATTTAATGTAAATTGATAATTTAGAATTTATTAAATAATTAATTAATATTTTATTTTAAATAAATAAATTTGATTTATTAACAATATTTTTTTATGTGTTTTTTATTTTAGTTCAAATTTTTACAATAAAAATAATATAAAAAAATTAAATAAAATAAATTTTTTTTTGCAAATGACCATAAATTCAAAAAAAAAGTTATAACGTATAACATTAATTATACGTAATATGTTTAGTGGCATGTTAAAACAATTAAGAAAAATTAGTGAATAAATAATAATAAAATAATAATTTTAAAATAATAATAAAAAAAATAAGGAAAAATAAAAAAAAAATTTAATAAAAAATTTACTTATACCAGTTACCTAAAATAAAGAAAACCCAATATAAATATTATTTAAATATAAGTATTTTTTTATTTTTTTTTAACAGTTCAATATTTATAATACGACATAAAATTTATGATATTTATTACAAATATAATTTTTATAATCGTATATAATCTCAAATTTAATTTAAATTTTATATACATTTTAATTTTTTACTTATTTTATAAAATATTTTAATATATATACACAAAAATATTACCAAAAACTATAAAAATTTAAATTAGTTTTATTTAATTAATGATATTTAAATTAATTTATATTAATTTAAATAAATAAACTGTTTAAATTGTAAAATTAAATGTAATTTATGAAAAATTTATTTATTTTTTTTCATTTTTAAAGTTTGAGCTTACAATTGTCTAATTGTTAAGATAATTTTTTATGAAAAAATCATTTATAGATTTTATAAACTATTTATTGATTAAAAATTATATTTTAATTAACTATTAAATTATTACAAAAAAAAAAAATGTATTTTTTTGTTTTTAAATGTGAAAAAAAAAATCATTTTTTTTTATTATACTAATAATATCTTAATGTAATCTTTAAAATATATTTTAGCTAATAAGTTTTTTTAGATCGATATGTTTATTCTAATTTCTTATTAGAATCATTATTGTTTTTATCTTTTTTTTTGTTTTGGTCCTTGACGAATGAAGCTTGGTAGAAGGAGAAGAATAAGAAAAAGAAAAAGCCTGCTTGGAAAGCTTCTAATATACCAAATATAAGTGGCCACTCACAACTCTTATTAACCATTGAATGAATTGCATGGAAAAAGATGATTACAAATTGTATCAATTGAATTTGAGTCATATATTTTTTCCACCAAATGTAGGGTTGAAGCTCTTTACCGGCACAAGCTAATGCATAATAGGAGTACATAACTGTGTGAACAGCAGAATTAATCATTGGCAAAAAACCTATAAAAATGATAAATATAATTTAATTTATTATAACCTAATTAATTTTTTTAAAGTATTAATAATATTTTACATAATATTTATGTAAATTTAATTGTTTCAAATATTTTAATTTTCGTTATATAAAAAAAAATTTAATTTTTAAGTAAACATTAATTAAAATAATAAGTTCAAGTCAAAAATAAAATAATAAAAAATAGCCAATAGCATCAAAGTGTTTAAAAAAAAATGTTAACTTATTATTAATTTTTTAATCATCAATAAATTTATCAGTTAAATTAAATAAATTAATTTATTGGAAAAATTAAAAAGTAAAAAACTGCCCTTAACCATTTCAAGTTGAAATAAACATTTTTTCAGTTCCAACTTTGTAAAAGCCACTAACAAATAATCTGCCAAGTGTATAAGCTAAATTAAGGTAAAGAAAACATGAAACAAATCAAGTTTAAATGGAGAAAACAGATTGCGAGAAAAATAAAACTGAAAATTTCATAACGTGAAAGTTAATTTGAAAGTAAATTGAGTTTCATTGGACACATGAAACTAAACTTGGAACATTAAATGTAAACATTAAACTAGATAAAAGAATGAATAAACAAAAATTAAAGTTCAATTTATATATTTTTTTAAACATTGTTGTATTTGAAACAATCAAAAAAATTAAATCACTTTAAAGGAAAATTTTTTCAAAAAATTTAATTGCAATTCAGTTCTTAAGTTTAATAATTAAATTTTTCTAAAACTTGAATTCTTACCTGAGTAAAAGTCTGGTGTATATTTTAATCCAATATAACTTGCAAAAGGCATTAAACCGTGATGAAAAACATGCAAAAACGATGCTTGATTATATCTTTTGCGCAATACAAAGAAAAAAGTATCACAAAAATCAAGAATTTTAGATAAAAAATAAAAATATCCTAAATAAATATTAGCTTCGTATTGCCAAGAAGGAACGTTATTAAAAGCATTTTTATCACATGTCCAGGTAAGATACATAAATTTGGTCATATATAAAGTAACAATTACACCAACTCCATTAATACCAATCAAAAAAGAGTTATACAAAAGCATTAATGCACGTAATTCAAATGGAGGTCGTCCAGACATAAGTTTTGGTAAAAGAACTCTAATTAAAAACCAATATACCCAAATCAAGCCTAAAATTTTCCATGGGGCTGATCCAATAAAAGGTAAATGGGCACTTCTTGGATCTGCATTTTCTTGCCAAAAATCAAACAAAATATAATTTAAAGAAGAAAGACGTTGTAAATCAATGCTAATTAAATTACGACCTGTGTATTTTCTAGTTACTTGATTTATAAAATAATTAGCAACTTTCTGATTTACAATTGTTTGATTAGATATCATTTTGTTGATTTTAATTTATGTTAAAAATTTAAGAAATTTTAAAATATATATAATAAGTTTAAATCAATTCACTTTTTAAAATTACTGAGGCATTTAAAATAAATTATTAAAATTTTAAATTATTTAAAAATAAGTTATAATAATACAAATTTTCCAAATTTAACAAATAACTTTTTTTTGTGTAATCAAATATTTTTTAAAATATATATTAAAATTGATAAAATCATTTAATTTTCTTTATAAAATTTTAAAATTAAAAAGATGATTTGGCAAACTAATATCAAACTACAATTAAACACTTTATTTTTTAATTTAAAAATATAAATAAATATTTATTTTATAACTTAATTTATTTATTTAGAATTAGTTTTAAAAAATAATATAAAAATGCAAGACACTTGATTTTAATAAATTATTGTTGATAATATTTCTGTGACTTTAATATGTTGCATCAGTTAAATCCAATTGAATTTATGTCGAATTTTTTCAATTATCACGTAATATATTTTTAAATCCAATTTTAATAAAAAAAAAATAAAGTATAATAATATTATAAATTAATAGTGATTAAAAGAAAATTTAATTTTAAAAAAATTTAAAATAATAAATTAAAAATGATAAAATTAAAAAATAAAAAGAAACAAATATTTAATAATAAATAAATTAAAAATAAGTTAAAAAAAGTCTAAGAATAAATAAAAAATTAATTAAAATTGAATGAAAATAATATATTTATGAAAAAATTATTATTATATTATATAAATTTAAAACAAAAGATATTTTCTTACATTTATCTTAATCCTAAAAATAAATTAAATATCACAAAATCACTTTTTTAACAATTTTATAATTTTTAAATAATATTAAAAAAAAATAAATAAGTAAAAAATAATTTAAAATTTTTTTAAGTAAATTGGTAAGGACCTATTTCTAACGAATCAACAAGACAAACTGAATTCTGTTAACAAAATTCAAGAACAATTTGTGATGTGATTTAAAACTAAATGGACACATATTACATAGAATTAAATGAAGCAAAAACAAAATAATATAAGTAATAGAATGGGTGTTTCAACAAGATTATTTCTAAATTAATTTTTTTTCCAACAGTGTTTCAAAATGTTCAAGAAACATTTGATTGAACAGTTTGGCTTTCCCACAATAGTATGGGCTTTTCAATAGCCTGCCTTTAATAATTTTTTAACTGAAAAGGTAAATTATTACATAAGTCATTATTAAACAAATCTTTTTGGATAGCTTAAATTCAAGTTTAATCTACACAAGTTACATCTTGCATATTATACGAGGACGTCTACTCTTTCAATGAAAATTAAAACAGGTTTATAATATAAGTTTCGTAAATGTTAATTTTTTTTTTTTAATATATTTCGCTTTAGTGTTATTTCTTTTATTAATAAATTTAAGCTGAAAATTGTATTCAAACAGGTTAAAAGGATTTGACAATTTATTGTAATAATTTAGATCATAAGTAATTAATAAGCAATTTTAATTGTTTTTTACTATTAATTTTTGTTTTTTATTTTAATTGACAAAATTGTCTAAAATTATAAAATTAATCTAAATTTAATTAAATATTTTAAAAAATTAATTTATTTTTATATTATTACAATAATTTTTATATTATATAAAAAATAAAAATAATTTTAAAGTATCTTTTTTAAATTTTTAAATTATAATATTTTTTTTATTATTAAATTTTAATAAAAAATATTTAAAAAAAATTAAAATGGAAATATAAATTTTACCATAATTGCTGAAAAATTTTATAACTTAACACAAATAGCTTGTTTATTTCGCTTTTAACAAAGTAATTTAAAAAAAAAAATTTAATTGTATCAAATAAATTAAATTTAAAAAAAAATCATTTGTGAAAAAATTTTAATCATAATTTTAGATATAATAATTTTTCAAATTATAATAATCAGTTAATATAATAAAAAAAAGATTATTCTAATTTCATGAAAAAAATGATTATATTTTTTTTTACATAATGCACATATACCCAAATTATTTTTAAAAAAAACATTATTTTTAAATAAATTTTAAATGTTTAATATTAATTTTTTACTAGCATTATTTTATATTCACCTTGATTTACCTTATTGAGTCATTTTCATGTCTATTAAGTTTTTCCTTTAATATTTTTTATAATTTTTTTTTTTTAAGAAAATTCAAGGTTAATTTAATTTATATATTAAAAAAAGAACATTTATTATCCATATTAAAATAAATATCATTTATAAAAAAATTAAAAGTAATAGATTAATAAAAAATAATTTATAAAATAAATTAAATTAAAAAAAAAACATTTTTTTATTTAATAATTAATCAATCAAAAAAGTATCAAATTAATAATTTATAAAATTTAAAAATAAACAAAACATAAACATAATATTTAATAAAAATTTAAATACTTATTTATTTACCTATTTTGATATTAATTTTGATTGATTTCAATCATTAAATTCAATAATTATATATTTTTATTCTTAATTAATTTTTAAAAATTTTAATTATATATAGAAATTTATAAATGAAAAATTTAGTTGTTTTTAAAATTATAATTTTTACATGCAAATTTTGTTTTAACTTTGATTTTATAAAAATTTTAGTTAAAACTTTTAAATATTACAAATTAACAGAAAAATCATTTTAACCTGTTTATATCCTGTTATTTTAAAAAATTGCGAAAATGACCAGTTTTTTTTTAAATAAAAATAAAATTTTTTTTTTTAAATTAAGTTTTCTTTTTAATTAAATTAATACTAGATAAAAAAATATATAAAAAGACAATTTTAGATTAAAAGATTAATCAATATTACAAAAAGTTAAATTATTTTCAAGTTTTTTAATTTATAAATTAAATAAAAAAAAAACCACAAGTTAAATCACAGTTTTATATATATTTAAAAAATATTTTTATTTATTCATTAATGAAAATGTTAGTATTTGAAGATAATAAAAAAAAATATTTATTAATTTTATAATTATTTTAAAAGATAATTGTTTTGTTTTAAACAACAAAAGTTCTATATATATTTTAAATTTAATATTCAATTTATTTACAACTTTTATTAATATTTACAAATGTTATTACAAAATATTTTTTATATAATATAAAAAATAAAATTTAATAAATTTTCTAATGTTATTTTATATTTAAAATTTAAACCAGTAATTAAATATAAATATATATAAAATTAATATAAAAATGTATGATAAAAAAAATATAACAATTTAAAAAATAATGTTATTAAAAATTTTAAACAAACGTACATCTTTAAAACAATTCAGTTGTTTTAAATAAATATATGTTTTAAATTAAGTAATTTTATTAAAAAAAATTGATAATTTTTTTTAAATTTTAACAAAATTTTTCAAAAAATAAAGTAGTAAATTATAGATGTAAAATAATTATATATAAATATATATAAATTTATTAATAAAGATTTTAAATTTTAGTTTAAAAAAAAAAATTTAAATTAATGTTTTTCAAACAGTTTTTGAAATGGTTAAATTTAAAAATAAATTACTTATTTTTAAATAAATACATAATAAAGTGCTTCAAAATGCCATGCAGACCATAATTAATTTTTCTTTAATATATAATACGTTATTAATTATAGATATTTTTTAATATCAGTTTCAACAAAAATAATTTTAATAAATTTTAAAATGTTAAAATTAGACTTAAATACAACAATCATATTAAATAATAATTCCTAAACAAATAATTGTCTAATTTAAAATAGTTTTATGTTTAATTTATTGCACTTTGATATCTTTTATTAAAAAAAAGTTAAATACTAAACAAAATTACTTCTTCTTCTTCTTCACTTTCTATTGAGTCATCAAATATATTTTCAATTAATTTTCGTTTTGAACCAATTCGTTCATCAAGACAAATATTATCCGATTCCTGATTTACAATTAAACGAAAGCCTTTTCTTATTGGTTCTATGGGCCTAAAATTTCTATATGCCCAAGCCACTAAAGTAATCAAGCTAAATATTGCAATGCCAATAAATATTATGTAAAATAAAAGTGGACTTTCATAAATATACATTTTCATTGGTTGTTGATTACCACGTAATACTTTTAATAAATTTATGTCGTTTATTATTTTTTTTGAATGAACTTGATTTTTTAAAGGTAATAAAGTAAAATTTAATATAGTGACTTGTTCTGCAACCACCGTGACCTCTCCAAATAATGGTAAAAAACTAAAAGTAGTTAAAAAAAAAATTAACTTATTAACGTTATTTAAAACAAAATCGTGAAAATTTGATAAGAATCATTTTATATAAAGTAAAAAATTACTTATTTGTACTTTGTTTTAAAACAAATAAGGTAAAAAATAATCTAGTTTTATAAATAAAATGATTATAATAAGTTTTTGTAATATCTTTAAAAACTATTATTGAATATCGAAATTGTCCAAAATAAAAAAAAAACTATTTTTTTTTATTTAAACTTTAAAATTTTTAAATTACTTCAAATAAATTTCTTAATAAATTTTTCCTTTTTTATCAAATGTATTAAATATAATATTTTACGCGTTAAAAAAGTTCATATTTAAATTATTTATTTTTTTTACTAATCGTTAATTACTTCGATTTAAATTCTATCAAATAATATTTTATAAATTATTCTTAAAAAAAATTATCAATTATTTAATTTTAATTTAAAAACAAACAATTTAAATTACATACTTATCATGGCTTATTGAAATTCGATATTTTCCAGGCAAAAGTAAACGAAAATATTCTCCATTTGCAATTGACTTAATATCATGATTAATTCCTTCTATATGAATTTTAGCATTTGGTATTCCTTTTAAAAAATTATCTGAAATAATACCCTTAATACCTAAATGAGTTTTTTTTAGGTATTCAACTAATGCAACTTTATTATCATTCCAATATTGTGATAATTCAGATGAGTATGGAAATTTAAAACATCCTAATTCTATGGTTACTTCCATACAATTAGAATATAAATAATTATAATCTTGCATTGATCCATTTATTGCATACCATTCTGCACCATTTGTGATACCATTTTTAAAAGATTTATTCATTAATCCTGATGAACAATCATCTAAACATGGAATTTTTCTTTGCATTTTTAAATGGTGCTGTAAATAACAAAAAAAAAAAATTAATTAAAATAATTAAAGAAATTTAAACACTACCTTAGCATAAGTAAGTGCTAAATGTTTAAATAAAGCATCATCAGGAGTTGGTGATGCTTTTTCATTTGTTAAACTTTCATCAAATGGATAATTAACAACTAATGAGCCACCATGTAAACTAGCTGATAAAACAAAAGGATAATCTTTAATCCATTTCATAATTGCCATTGTTTCAGGTTGCAATTCAATATTTTTATTTGTACCAAAATTATCATAAAAATTTCTATTCAAATCTACATTTCTAGAATTATTTCGTCCTTTTCGACTGTTACAATCACCTTCTTTTGCATATTCATAGCCATCTGGATTTAAACTTGGTAAAATATGAATTCTTGTATTTTTAATTAAATCAGTTATTACATCATTTCTATTAAAATTTTCTAACAAGTATTGAATAAAAATTAATAACATTTCTTTTCCCACAATTTCATTTCCATGAATATTGGCTATATATTTAAACTCTGGCTCAAGCTCTTCGTGTAATCCTGGATTATCACTTATTTCTAAAACATATATTTCTTTGCTCTCAACTGATTTACCAATAGAATAAAGTTTTGTAATTTCTGGATAACTTTTTGCATAATATTCTAATAAATTTTTCATTTCTGAATAATTATGATTTTTAAATTGAGGTAAATATTTAAAATCATGTAATAAAATGTCTTTTTCTAATTGAAGCGGTTCATTATTATCATTATTTTTTATTTTTGTCTCTAAAAGTAATTTTTTTTTCAAATTTATATCAAACCACATTGCACTTTTGTTATTATTTTTTACTTGTAAATTTTCAATAGTATATGTTTGATAATCTTTTTTTGAAAATGAAACAGTGTAATTTCCATCTAATAACAATCTCCAAAATTTCCCTTGCTTAGAACTTAAAACAATTTTTTGATTTCCGTGAATTCGAATTTTAACATTAGATAATGGCTTTTTATTATCCATATTTTTTATAATTCCTTTAATACCCATATGAGCCTTAAATAAAAAATAATTAAAATTAAAATTAAAATTTTTAAAAATTACCATTTTCAAGTATTCAAGTAAAGATTTTTTATTTAAATTCCAAATATTAGCTAATTCTGTTTTTTTTGGATATTTACAACATGATAACCAAACTGTTATTTCAAAACAATTAGTATATTCATAGTTGTAATCTTGCATTCCACCTTTAAAATAGTGTTTTTAAAAAAAAAAATATTTATTTCTTAAATAAATTAACATACCGTTTAAATTAAACCATTCTGCACCATTTATTATACCTTCCGAAAATTGAGAGTGATTGCAAACTTTTCCTGATCTCATGATTGGATTAGAATAAGAATAAGTCCTAGATAAATGTTTGAAAATCTTATCATCAGGTGTTTTATTTGGTTCAAATGTTAAAGTATCAGCTAATGAAGTATCATAAGGATAAGATGTAACAATTGTGCTACTATGAAAACTTAAAGATAGAACAAATGGGTATTTATTAAACCAATTCATAAGTGCAATAGTTTCCGTTTCAAAATTATTAGTTTTATATTTTTCTTCCTGAAATAAATCATTTTTAGATACATTAGGAAACATTGATTGAATCAAAGAAAATTCTTTTTCTTTTTTTTTATTAATTAAATTTTCAAGTATTTTATCTGGAAAATTTTTATTTAAATCTTTTCCATTTGAATTATAATAACCTAAGTTTTTGTTATTATCATAACAATCACCTTCCTTTGAAATTGCAAAACCATCTGGATTAATTGTATATAAAATATGTATTTCGATTGTATCAAGCAAAAACGTAACATGTTTATTATGTCCATAATTTTCAAGAAGATATTGAGTTAAATAAATCAACATTTGCCTGCCAACTGGTTCATTCCCATGAATTGTAGCAACTAATTTGATAATAGGTTTTTCTAAAACTTTTTTTTTATTTATATGATTTGTTAAAATGAGTGAATTAATCAGATTATGTTTTACTGAAAAACCTATTTTCTCTATATTTGTTAAATTCGAATATTTTTCAGACATTTCATTGATAAATTCTAATAATTTTTCATTGGTATAGTATTTCCATTCATAATTAGGAGTTATTTCTGTTTTGTTTTGTGCATCTTTTAAAACATATGGTTGATTTTGATTAAAACAAGTTATACAAATAACTATGAAATTAATAATACATGTTAATTCAAAAAATTTATAAAACAAGGTATACATATTTATTTAAATTTTTAATTATTAAAAATAAACACAAAACTTGTATAAACATTTAAATATAAAAAAATGGTTAATTAAAGCACATTAGATAAGTAGAAAATTTTGAAATTATTTAAATATAAACTTTAATCTTGAATAAAAAAAATTTAATCGACTTATCTACAATTATTTATAATTTTTAATTACAACCATGATAATAATTTTATATAAGTAAACATTGCAAACACCAAATCAAATTTAAACACAAAATCTAATTTAATTCAAATGAATAGCAAAAATACAAATCTTAATTATCAAATTTTAATAACTAAAATTAATTCTAAATGTTTTAAATTAATATTGGTTAATTTAACCATTAATTAATTTTAATTTAATCGATTTTGCAAATAATAAAAGTAAATAAAAGTAAATTTGTTGATAAACAATTAAAGGTAACAAGTTGTAATTTACTAAGTTTTAAATTAGTTTTTTAAAAGAATACTAGAGTGAGACACTGTTAAGTTGGTGAGCGCAAAATTTAATTCTTGTAAATATTGTAAATATTTTTGTAAATTTATTAATATAAAAAAATATGATTTTAATTTATTTTAAATTTTTAGATTTAAATTTATTCTTATGAAAATGAGAAAATGCAAAATAATTCAATTCATTTTTAAACTTAATATAATTGGATTAATTTCCGATAAAATGCTTGGAACTTAATAAAAACTTTTATCAAAATGATCTTATAATAAAAGTTGAGCTATAAATGTCATTGTCAACAAATAATGATAAAATACTAAATTAAAAAAAAAAATAATTTTTTTTTATAAATTAAAATTAAAATGTGATTCTCAACATAGATAATTAGACAAAACAAGTTAGACGAAGAAAATACAAATGTTGCCAGAGGGAGAGATAATCAAATAGTCGCATTATAGTTACATAAATCATCCAGCTTATTAAAGTTTGCGGTAAATATGCAAAAAAAAAATTCTGGCTTGTATTTTTGCTCTGACCTTGCTTCATTTTGTTTATTTTAATAAATCGTAGTGAAAAAGTTTTTCTCTTGTTTTCATATTAGTATTCTAATTTATAATTAATTTTGAATTTAAACAACCCCAATTTTACTACAATTCATAACTAATTTATTTACAAAAAATTTATAAAAGCAAATATAAAAAATTGAAATGACTTAAAAGTGTTGATTTGTGTTAATATTTTAAAAAAATTAATTCAACAAGCATCAATTATATAATAATTGTACAATAAATTGATAAATATTATATTTTTAGTATAAAATCAGACTAAAATTTATTAAAAATTAGTTTAATTGATTAAATAACTTTTAAAATGAATATGCAATTTAATTTGTTTGATTTGAAATTATATTCAAATTTAAGCACATGCAAATAAATAAAAAATTGTTGCTTTAAAATGTGTTGTCTTGATTAGCTATTGTATTAATTAATAAGCATTTTTTTAAGATAATTGGTTGCACCTTTAAAAACGAAAACAAAATTTATATTTACAAAGTCTAGTTTATCTTTTATTTTTTTAGTTTTATATCTATTAGTTTTTATTAATATTAACAAATGTGCAAATTTTTGCTTTAAAAAAAAATTTGTGTTTTAATTAGAATGAAAAACCTAAAATTTCAATTTATAAAACTAATTTTTTAAATTTATTTATATTGTTTTTTATATCAAAAAGATGTCGTTTACCTGTTAATATTATTTTAAGTTTGAATAAATAAATTATAAATTAGAAATAAACATTGGTTTACCGTGAATAATAGATTTAATAGATTTTAATAGATTGCCAATGAAAAAAAATTATCAAAAAAATCGAGTAGAAAATGATGAATGAACCGATAGATTTGGATGCTTATGCAAGGGAAAAAAGATACATCACTTATGAAACGGTAAATTTATTCACTTTTTAAAACTGCTACAATTTGTTTAAATTCAGTTTTTAATTTAATTAGCTTATTGGAACAGGAACCTATGGCGTTGTTTATAAAGGAAAATGGCGCGACTTAGATGTGGCAATCAAACAAGTAGAAAATAGTAGTGAACAAGATTCTTTTATGGCTGAAGTGAAAAATCTAATTCGAGTCAATCACCAAAACATTATTCGTTGTTTTGCATTCTCTTTAGAAAAACGGACCATTCTAATGGAATATGCTGAATGTGGTTCTCTTCATCAATTGTTGCATTTACCTGAAAATCAGAATATTCATTATAATTTAGCTCATGCTTTAAGCTGGGCTTTGCAATGTGCAGAAGGAGTTCAATATTTACACTCAATCAAACCTAAGCTAATTATTCATCGAGATTTAAAACCTCTTAAGTAATTATTTGATTTATTTGTTTAACTAGTTTTTTTATTTCCTTAATTTTTTTATAGTCTTCTTCTTAAAGACAATTACAGACAAATTAAAATTTGCGATTTTGGAACTGCTTGCGATATTCGTAAATCTATGAGTGTAGCTCGTGGCAGCATTGCTTGGATGGCTCCTGAAGTTTTTAGAGGACCTAAATATAATGAAAAATGTGATGTATTTAGTTGGGCTATTTTGTTTTGGCAAATGTTAAGTCGCAAAGCTCCCTATTCACATCTATTAGAATCTGAAAATAAAAAAAAAAAGGCGGATGATGAAAAAACTGATAATTCTAGCAACAATTGCACTCAGTATGGACAATTATCACTTTATTCTATTATGTGGGAAGTAAATAAAGGTGGAAGACCAATTGCATTAAAAAAATGTCCTAAAGTTTTAGACAACTTATTAAAAAGTTGTTGGTCTAGCAATCCTGATAAAAGACCTTCTATGAATACAGTTGTTTTAATGATGAAAAGTTTATTTAATATTGTGCGAAGACATGCTGATCAAGAAATATCAACTTTTTCTCTAGTTCATCATGGTTAGCCATTCAATTATTAATTGCTTGCATTATTTTATAAATTTTAATTAAGCAAAAAAAAAAACTAACAGTCATAATACAATTAAAATGCTTTCTAATCGCTTGTAAATATTTTAAATATAATTTGGTGTTAATTAGATGCTTTTCTTTTTTGCAGAAGCAATTTCAATAAATAATGCATCATTAGTTTCTTCTAAAAATGATTATATTTCTTCATATCCATTTGGTTATGAAGTTGTTAGTGAACCAACAAATTTGAATCAACATTTTGACGTAAATAATTATTTTTTTGTTTTTATTCAAATTTTCTAATTTTTTACTTTTTCTTTTTAACAGAATAACATTCCTTGCACTGAACATAAAAAATATTTATCATCAATAAATACAATTATGATATCTGAAAACAAAAATAATCAAGACAAAAAAATAGACAATTATTTAAAGAATAATTTTGATTTTCCTAAATTTCTAAACAATTTTACATTGAAATGCAAAACTGACAATAATACAGCTTTTTATAATTTAAATACTAATTATAAATTCAAAGAGAAATCAAATAAACAAAATTTTTCAAATCAACAAGATGATGAAGATGATAATACACCATGTTTAAAAATAGGTTCATCATTTACTAAATTATTCTCACCTATTGTTTATAATACATCTCAAAATATGTCTATTTTTTATGTACCTTCAGAAGAATATGCAAATATAACAGAACATGAAACTCCATGTTATGCAAAAAAAAATATAGTTAAAATTTCAGATCCTTATAAAAAAAAAAGTGAATTTATCAAAAATATTAGACATAGAACTGAAATTGAAATAAATAATATACAGTCTTCGTCTAAAGAATGCTCTATTTCAAAGATGAAAAAAAACAGTAAACAAAATAAAACGCTAGATAAAAAACAATACAAAGAAAATGAGCTTTATAATAAAGTTGATAAAAATGACGATATTTTCTTTTTATTTGATATAAATAGTCTTAAACCTCAAGAACCAGAAAAAAAAGATAAAAATACAATAAAAATTTATAATAATCATTTAAAATTTTTTAATGAATATAAAAAAAAAATAAAAGAATTGTGTGAAATAATTGAAAGACAAAGTAATGATCATTTTCATAATCAAGAGAATATTGAAAAAATTTTTAAAATAAAAAATGATTTACGTACCCACATAAATAATATTATAAAATGCCAAAAACAATTAGAAAAATCCAAAAATGAATGGCTATTATTAGATTAATCTTCTAAATTGTTTTAAAAAAAAAACTTTCTATAATTTAATCATATTTTGAAATAATTATGATTTTTAAAATTATAAATGCTGTATATAAAAAATAAAATATTTTAAAATATTATAATCCATAATAATTTTAATTTAAAATAATTTAAAAAAAAAAATTCAAAGAAATTAAGCATTGCATACATTAAAAAACAAACATTAATTTTCATTTTTTTTATAACAAATTTCTTAATTATTTATATTAATTTTTAACGAAATAATAAATTTTTATAATATTTTTATAGTTAAGTGCTTAATTAAACTTAAACAAAATAACAAGCTCATTAAAAAAAAAAAATTTACAAATATAAAAAAATATATTCAATATTTTTAAAAAGTTTCACTCAATCCATTTTGTTTTAAAATATTTTTTAAATGTTGCACTTCATGATTTAAATTTAATATAGTTTGTCTATAATTAGTTAAAAAAATAAAATAAAATTAATTAATAAATGAAAAAAAAGCTATGAAATTATAAAAAGTTCTTACTTTAAAATTTTATTTTGTTCTAAAATTTCATCTGCTTTTGCATTTGTAACATTTAATTCTTGAATATATTCACATGTTTTAGCCAAAATACCACCTTTAGACTGTTTTTTTTTTATTAATAAATATAATTTTTATTTAAATATTTTACCTGAGCTTGTTTTGTACTCTCATCAGCACATTGTGGAACAATTTTAGATAATTTATCAATCCATTTATTAATTTTATCTCGTCTTCGTCTTTCAACTTCATTATGCGTTGCTCTTCGTTTTTCATCTCTGACTTTTAAATTATCTTGAAAAAATTCTTTTTTTCTTTTTAACATTGGTGAAGAATCTAAAATTAATATTTTTTAAATTAAATTTCTATCAAATTTTTTTTAAAAAATACCTTGATGATCAGAAGTTTGAGTTGATATAACTGATTCAGAAATAATTAATGAATTATTTGGATCTGAAAAATCATCTTTGTTTACGTTCATTAATCTATACATAACTATTAAAAAATTCTAATAAAATTAAAAAAAAAAAAATTTTCTAATACCTTGACCATTTTCTGCTTTAAGATGATACTGAATAGAATTATTGATTGCCGAAGAATTAGATATTTGTTTGTGATTAACTGGAACTGTAATAGCTGTTATTATTTGATCTTGTAATTTATAATTTGGAATTGTAACGCTTGTTAACTTAATATGTTTTCCATTACTATTTTTGAAGTTTTTACAATTGTTATTTTTATCGCAACTATCATTATTGTCTTAAATTTAAAACATAAAATACTAAAAAAGTTAAAATTAAACTATAAAACAAGACCTTTTATACCTATATTCTCTTCATTATTATTTAATTTATCATTTAAAGCCAAACTATTTGTAAAAGGGTGATTTGAAATGTTATCGCTTTAAAAAAAAATCAATAATTAGTTTAAAAATTAATAAAAAAAAAATGGTATACTTAAACAAATCTTTTATGTTGTTGATATCCATATAAGCTCAGTTATTTGAATTGCGTATAAATAAATTGAATTTGTTTAAAATGTTGAATAACTTAGTGAATATCTACATTAGGTTAACTATTATATAACTTATATGTTTTTATTATTTTTAATTGTTAATTACATCCACAATTTTATTAAAAATAAAGTAATCATAAATTAGTGACAAATTCCGCATAAGTCAAAAATAAATATTGTTTACATTAAATTGAATCCGTAATCAATTTAAAGTTTTTGTTTATTTAATTTTTAATCGATAAACACGCCATCTGTATTCATAACTATAGGGGTGGTGTATTAATCGCAAATATGTTATTTTTTGAAACAATTTCAAACACATGTTTATTTTTTATTAAAATAATATTAATTCACCTTTCAATTAAATAAAGAAAATTTATAAAACTAGTTATGTGAATGTGATTAAATTTAATTATTAATGTAACTTTGAAAATTATTTTTAATTATGTTATTTAATAAGCTTAGCCTAGTATCAGGTTATTTGTTTAAATCCACTTCCATAACCAATTTAATCCGTAATATTTCAAATGAAAAAATTAATCGAATTTTGCCACAAAAATTACTTAAAAATCCTTTACAAGTAACTTCGGTTGAAAGTGAAGATACTTTAAATTCAATAAATAAATCTATTATTGCTTATCTTGAAAACGCTCAAAAACATAAAGATTTTATAAAAGACAAGCAAGATGAGTTTGAACTTGGAAAAAGACATCTTGCTAACATAATGGGTTGGGATCCCGAAAACATAACACAAGAAGACATAAATGTATGCTTTTGAATCACATATTTTTAAAAATTAATTTAAAATTTAATTATTAGAAATCTATACAATATCTCTTTCCATCTGGTTTATTTGAAAAACTTGCTAGACCTGCTGTATTTCCACCCGATGTTATATATCCTAAATTTAAAGAAGCTCAGTATGGAATGGATGGAAGACCATTTCATACTTTTTTTTATACAAATAAGCCAAATTATTATCAAGCGTTATATGATATATATGAAAAATGGAATGAACTAAATAATTATGAAGATTCAATGATTTCAAAAAACATTTTAAAAGCACCACCAGAAGCAAAGTTTGAAATTTTTAAATATGATTGGTTAACCATTAAACAACTTAAACAATTATTTTTGGAAAAATTATCAGAGAATGAATATAAACACTTGATTCAAAATCTTGATCGATTAGTAAATCATCCATATTCTATTAAAGCATCTGAATTTATCTTGAAATTTACTGAAAAAAAAATAACAATAAAATCAAGTATATCTATTGAACCTTTAACATATAATGAAAAAGGAAGACCTTATGCTATTGGAATAGGTAAGCATGTATTATTTAATAAATAAAAATTTAATTTTTAAATTAAGGTAAAAGAAAAACAACTTCAGCAAAGGTGACTGTTTGGGGAAACGGAACTGGAAAATTTACTATTAATCAGAAATATAATTTACAATATTTTAAAGAAATTTCTCAAAGGTAGTATTATTTAAAATTTACTTTATTTATCATAAAACTATTTTTTTTAGAGAACAAATACTATTACCTTTAAAAACAACAGAAATGTTAAATAAAGTGGATGTAGAAGTAGAAGTTGATACTTTGAAAGGTATGTCGTCCCAAGCTGGTGCTATAAGATATGGATTATCGCTTGCCTTAAAAAGCTTTGTTGGTGAAAATCAACTTGAATTGTTAAGAATTACAGGTTTAGTAACAAAAGATAGAAGAGTTAGAGAGCGTAAAAAACCAGGTCTTTATCGAGCTAGAAAACGTCATCCACATAAAAGTAGATAAACGTAACTATTTAAAATATTTCTAATATAACAAAATATATTAATTTTTTTTAGTTTAATTTATTAATAAATAAAATAAAAACAAAAAAAAAATTAGTTTAATAAATATCTTTATTACTTTATAATTATATAAAATATTTATTTAAATAAAAATATTTTATTAAATTTAAAAATAAAAAATTTTGAATTTAAAGAATACGAAAATTAATTTTTATTTTATATTCTATTTTTATTTTCATTAAAAAAAAATTTAATGGAAAATTTACAATGAAACTTATTTTATTGAATTAAAAATAAAATTTTACAATTTAAATATATATTATGTTTAAGATAGTTTTTTGTGTTTAATCAGTTCCAAACTAATTTAAAAATTAAAACGCTCATAATTTTTTTAACCAAACTGTAAATAGATAAAAATCATATATATATAAACATTAAAATAATTTTTTGTTTTTAATAAAACTTAAAATAAAACATTCTGGCACTATAAGCTGGCATTTCTAAATTAAGTAATTATAATTTATTTAAAGGTAATTTTTTCTATTGTTAAACTAATATTTGTATTTATAAAGCAAATAAAAAAAACAAAACACAAAGTTTATAATAATTATCACTATTCACAGTAATATACTAAATATTTTTATATAAATATGATTAAAAATAAATGATGAAACAATTTTAAATTTTGATTATTAAAAAAAACTCATTAACACAAATTTGAAAAAAATTATACATTTGATGAAAATTTTAACAAAATTTTTAGATTTTGTTAAATTGCTTTTTTATAAAAAAATACATCAATTAATCATAAGTATTTTAATTGATGCAAATTACACTAAAATAGTAAAATTATTTAATTTTTTGAAAATGCATGATTATCATAATAAGATTGAGACGGTGTTTGGTCAGTTCCGTTTTTGTTTGTATAACTAAAAGGAGTTGTATTTACATTGATTTCTTCACTAGTAGCCATTCGATTATCATTATTTATAGAATAATGATTTATATTACTAGAATTGTGATTAATAGGTTGATTAAAATGTGAATTAATTGGTGACATTTCTTCATTGGCTTTTACTCTTGGCAAATTAAAAGGTTGTAATTCTACATTCCAATTACTTTGTTGAGCTTCAATTGTTTTTTTTTTACTAATTTGTTTACAACGAATCGTAATTAAAAAGTTAAAAATTAAATTTAAAAGCAATGCAATTGGACCAGAATCACTTAACACTATTAACATAAAAAGTTTTACAAATTTGTTTGAAGTAGTTTTTGTTGGATTATCAATAAATTCTTGAATCCATGTAAGTAAGGTTTGAAACATTTCAAGCTAAAAATTTAATTAAATATTTTTTTTAAAAATTATCGTTAAAAAAATTTTAAATACTTACATTTGTATATAAAATTAAATAATAAATGCTTACAGATAAAGAATATAAAAACAAAATACCATGAACAACTTTGTAAGGAATAAGGTAAGATTTTTTGTTGGTTTTGTTTCCCACAAATAAAAATGGTAAAGTGATCATAGTTAGTAACCGAAAAACTAATTTTGTTAATAAAATAATATTTAAAATAAATTTATCTGGATGATCTTCTAATTCTTCAATTAATAATTCATAGTATTTTTTTATTGATAATAGTGTATTTTTTTCTTGAAGATTTTCAGCAGTGCCATTTTCAATTTTCTCAGATTGATTATCTATTTTTAATATTAAGTTCACTTCTAAAGTTTCATTAAGTTTAATTAAATTTGGGGTATTCATGCCCATTAATGTTAATAAATCCAAAGAACTTGTAAGTAGTACTAATACCTAAATTAGAAAATTTAATTAATATTTATTTAAAGTTATAAAAATTTATTTTTAATAAAAAATTAAATTTAAAATTGTAAAATTAAAAATATAAAATTTATTTTTTTGTAAAAATAATTTTTTTTTATTATTTACAAATGTAAATTATTTAAAAACAAATATTTAATTGATGCAAATAAAGTTTAATTAAAAAATGTATGGTTAATTTTTTTTTAATATATATTTCAAATTAGAAATAAAAATTTGAAATTTATTAGATCTACATGTTTTTCTTTTATAATTAAAATCAATAATTAAAAAATTGTTTACTCTTTAAAACATTGTTTCTTTAATGCGTCACATAATTAAAAAAAAAAATATATTATGTATTCCTTAATTTTAAAATAAATATTATATTTTTCAATATTAACCATATTAAAATTACAATTAAAAATAAGATTTATTATAAAATAATGTTAATATACTTACAATAGTATAAATGCCGCCTAAACACAGCAATCCCTTAATCGAACAACACATTTTGACTTAGTAATAATTGCACTTAATTAATTGCTATTATTGTTGTTTAAAATCTAGTGATGAAAAGTTATTTTTGGCTCATAAAAATAGAGCAAATAGTCCACATGCAATAATCATTGATGTATAATTTAAGCAAAAAATATTGTACAACTTGTTAGCTATACTCACATAGAACTAATGAAGAATTATTTTGCTGAAGGTAAACGAGAAATAATTAAACTCAATCTGTGATTGTAGCAGATTGAAAGGTAAATACACATACGTTTAACCGAGTGTTGAGTGGAGACCAGGGCTGATAACGGTGTGTGTATAAGTTTAATTATGAAATTATTAATTGTAAAACACATATATATACTCGTGTATTCATATATTATGAAATGTTCTCTTATTTTCATATATCCACATAAGAAAATATAAAATATGTATTAAATAATAATCACTTGGATTTTTAACGCGATACTTGCACTTAATTTGCCTAGAAAATCTATCTGCATAAGTTATCTTATGCGAATGCAAGATTTCATTTACTAAATCAAAGTTAAATAATTGCCAACCACAATGTAAATAATTATAAATTGCAAAAAAGTTTTTTTCAAATAATTTTTTTTCTACCTAAAAAGTTATGATGCTTAAATTGTGTTAGTTACAATATTAAAAAAAATAAAAACTGATTAATTTTTTAAGTTAATTAAATTGGTCAGTTACTAAAATTTGATTTAACTTTAATTTTTAAAATAGATCTACTCATAAATTAACACTAAAAGTTTATAATACTATTGGTTTTTGTATGTAAATGTAATCACAACTAATAAGCTGTTATGACGGTTAAACATTTTTATAAATATTATTTTAGAAGTAAGAGTCTTTGTTGTCATACTTTAATATATATTTTTTTTTTTTTTTCTTATTAATTTTTAGTTTAAGATAAAAAAAATTTAAACAGAATTGTTTCATTTTTTATGATAAAAATATTTATTGTTATTATTTAAAATTATCTTTATTTTTATTAATTTTATAAAATTTCTTAAAGCATTTTAAATCTAAAAATTAAAAAATTTATTTTAGGCTTACATTTCTTTCATTCGAATTTACTACAATATGTCTTTTTTTATATTTTATTTTTTGAATATTTTTATTCAATTAGTAAATTTAAAATTAATTTTATATTAAAATCTATATTTTTGGTTAGGTTTAAGGTTTAAATATATTTATTTAGTATTAAGGACTATTTATATATATTAATCAAAAACATTAAATTATTAATTTTTTGATTATAATATCTTCAATAATTAATATTTTTAATTAATATAAGTTGCACTAATTATACTTAAAAAAAATCGTTTTACATTTATCATTATATTTGAAAGTATAACATTGTAGTTGTGTAAAACTTAATTTTTTTCACTATCTTAATAAACTAAAGTTAAAAATGAATTAAAGTTCACATTGGTTTTAAGTAACATTTAATATATTTAATATAAACTGATTTAATTTTTAATTTGAGTTTAATATTCTATATAACATTTTTATTAAATCTTAATTTTTATGATGCTTTAAAACTTTTATAATTAAACGATGATTAAACAAAAAAATATATATTTTTAATCTTTAAAGATTAAATACTATATTTATTTATGCTAAATTGCACAAAATAATTAAAATAGTATTCACAAAATATTATACATATTTATTATATAACTCCACAAATTATTATTAAAACGGAAACAATTTTAAAAAAAAATTCTAAAGAAATAAATATATTTTAAATTAAATAAAATTTAAATTAAAACAATTTTAAATAAGATTCTTATATATTCACTAAACAATTAACTTTTTTTTATATAATTTTTATTATATTGATAATAAAAAATACATTTTTATTTATCTAAAAATTAAATTAAAAATTTTTTTAAGTTTTTTTTTATAAATTATTTTACAAATATGTATAAATTAACTAAAATTATAAGTAAAAAATTAAAAATTTAGATCTGTATTGTTAAAAAATAAAATTTATTTAAGTCTAATTTTACCATTTATTATATAAATTAATGGTATGACTATATGAATTATAATTTTTATATATATTAGCTGTTTTAAAATTTAAATTACTTTAAATGTATATAAAAATTAAATTGACGTAGTAACTTTTTTTAATCTAAATTTAATAAGGTTAAAATTAATTAAATAAATAAATTATATTTAATTTATTTTTAGTATTTTTTTACTGTTCATCTTTTACATTATTTTTTTTTGTATGCAAAAATACAAAAATAAAAATAATAAAAAGAAAAATTATTTGATTATTAATAAAAAATTTATAAAAAAAAAAATTTATTAAAAATTAATTTTTTTTTAATATGTAATAAGAACATTTTAAAATTAAATTTTAAATTAATACAGGTAACATATATTTCATATATTAATTATTTTTTTAAACTTTATTTGTGTCATCTTTTAATTTAATAAATTTTTCCGATATTATATTGAAATTTTTAATAAAATCTATTAAATTATTGCAAGTTAAGATAAATTTAAAAAAAAATTTTAAATGTTTTATGCAAATCTTTTATTAAAAATTTAATTTAACAAATAAAAAACAAAAATCAAAATTTTTAATTGTTAAACTAAAGTTTTTGTTTACTGTTTAAAAAGTTTAAAAAAAAAAATTTAAGAAAATTTTTTAAATTTAAATTTTTAAATATTATTTATACATTTATATATATATATTTTTTTTAATTCAAAAAAGTAAATCGTACATAAGTAATACTTTAAATTTATTTAGATTAAATTATATAAAAAATTATTTTTTATATTTTTATAATCAACAGGTATCACTTTTAAATATTTAATTTTTAAACAAAAAATTAATATTTTCATTATATTATAATACATTTAATTTAGATTATAACAAAAAAATTATTTATTAAATATTAAAATTAAAGTATTTCAAAAACATTCAAATTTATTAAATTTGAATTTGTTATATGTCTATCATGCAGTCATAGTAACCTAGTTTATCAATTTTAAATAAAAATTGTTTTTTTAATTTATGTTTAATTTTGATCAAGGTAAAATGATATTTTAATATAAAAAACTATTATTTGAAAAATAATAAAAATAATCATTAGATTATATAGATTAACATTTGAATTGAAATTTAGTTTTTTTTTTATTAAATTAAAAATATTTTATATATGTATATTATTTATAACAAAATAAAACTTCATTTATATAATTAATCAATTGTTTTAAATAATGAATAGATTTGTTAAAAAAAAAATATCAAATACTTTTATTATTTTTTAATAAAACTGAAATTACTTATTTTTAATATAAAATTTTTTTAATATAAATATTAATATAATAATAATAAAAATAAATATTTTTATTTTTTAATTTAATCATAAAATTGATTTAATTATACTAGGTAAAAAATAAAAATTGTTAATATAAATATCCAAAAAAATTTTACTAAATAATTCAAGTAATTAAAAACTTGTATTTCACATTTAGATAAAATAATAGTATTTTGATTGAATATTGTAAATAATTTAAAAGAACTAGAATTAAAAATATTAATCACCAATATATCTTTAGAATAATTATTTGTATAATAGTTATTAAAATAATTTTTATTTTGTAGGTGATGAGTATTTTTTAATGAATTATTATTAATGTAAAAGTCAACGTTATTGAATAAAAATAAAATGGTTGTATAAAATAATATTACAAGTAATAGACAATTGATAAATAAGTTTAATTTATGAATAAAATTAACTATTTTTAAACAAAATTGTATTTTTAATTTTTTGACCCATTTAACGAAGGTAAATTCAAACAAGCTAAAAAAAAACTAATTAAATTGATAGAAATTTAAAATTTACTTACAAATTTATTACTGATGAGACAAGTACTAGCCTACTGAAAATAATTATTATATGACAAAGCTGAAAGGCATTTGAGCATCGTTTTATGTATTTAAAACCTAATTATATTAATAAATTAAATATTTATTGTCTCATTGAACAAATTTACAAATTTTTAAAACTAAATTTATTAATCAATTATTTAATTAAAAAATTTATTTATTGTTTAATTTTAAATAAATTTAATATAACTTAATTAAAAATAATATATATATAATAATTATTTTATTGTAATTTAAGAAAAATGTTTTACATAATAAAAACATTAAAATGGGTAGCATAAAACAAATAAATAAATAGAATAGCCATTCAACTAAAATGTAAAAATTTGATTAATAATTATTTTTATAAAATATGTTAAAAATTAATTTAAAAGACCTTGATAATTTGATGTTAGCTATCTGTTAGTATTTTTATTATATTATAAGGAAAGATAAAAAAAATCTATTATATTTATAATTAATTATAAATTGTTAAATAAGTTTATGTTGTTATATTTTTTATTTAAATTTTTTTTAAATTTAATACAAAAAAAATTAAAAAAAACATAATTTGCTTACTTTAAAAAAATTTTTTTTAATTCATTTTTTTTTAATATAAATAAAAAACTTCTTTGAAAATTTTATTAATTTACTAATATTCCAAAAATTAAATTGGTTCATATTTTCTAATATTTCTATGTTTTTATCAAATTTTTTTTTTAATGAATGTTTACTTATTTCTATATTTTAGTTTTTATTTATTTACAATTTACAATTTTTATTTTTAATTGATTTTTTAAATTGGAAATAATCTTTATTATTTGATGATACTTTTGAACCAATAATATTTATTTCTAAAGGTTTAGTGTTTAAAAAATTAGTTTTTTTCCAATAATGATATTCATTAATGCTTGATTCATCTTTTCCATTGTGCAAGTTATTGAGTTTATTATGACTAATAGCTTTATTATAAAAATTTTAATTAAAAAAAAAAAGTATTAATGCAAATTCTAAAAAAAAAAAATTGACTTTAAAATAAACTTACACAAATTTAATTTAATCCTTTCATTATTAAAACTAATTATTTTTTCAGTAAAATTATTAAATTTTTGGCTCAAACTGGCACTTTTTACAAGATTAAAAAAATTAGCTTGGGATACTGATTGTAAATTTACTAGTGAATGAGTTTTTCCAAGTTTTGCATTGTCCACTTGTTCAATATTTACTTTTAAAAAATTATTATTCATTTTAATCTATATATATTAAATGATAATTTAAATAACTTCTAAAACTAATGAATTAAATTTTTTGACTAAGATAGATTTTAGTTTTAAGTTTTTTTTAGTTTTAAGAATTAATACTTTAAAAAAAATTTTAAAAATATTTTATTTTTACATATAAAATTTTATTTAACATCTAATAATTGATTAACAAACTAGAAAAATTCTGTAAAATAAATTTTAAAAAAAATTGTTTTAATTAATTTAATAAAAAAAATTTAATCAAACAAATTAAAATAATAGATAAAATTTCAAATTAAATTTAATTAAATTTATCATAAACATATAATAAATATATTTTAGATCCCGGAAAAATAAAAAATTATAGTTTATATTTAAATTTAAACAAAATTGACAATAAATAAAAATATAATAAATTTTATGCATTAGTTATAAAAAAAAAATGAGATTAAAATATGAGTGATTTACAAAATAATAACGTTTAGCTTATAAATTTTTTTAATTTATAATTTTTTGGATCCAATCATAAAAATGCACTAAATTTGTATACACGCCCGGATATTGAGGTAATCCACAACGATATCCAAATGAAACTATACCGATTTGAAACCAATTACTTTGCCATTCTGAACTATCATTTGTTTCATCAAATTTATTTTCTAATGAAATAGAAACATTTGAAAGTTTATTATTATGTTTGGTCAATCGAGTAAATAAAGGACCGCCGGAATCATTTTGACATGCATCAGGTGATACGCTATCTGATTGTAGATTTGATAAATTTGATGCAATGTCTTTAGATCCTAAAAAAAAAAAATTTCAAAAATTATAATTTTTAAAAAAAAAAAATTTAATTGTGCTTAGAAACTAACCGGAAGCACAAATAAAATCGTCATTTATTCCATAAGGTATTTTAGATGATTTAAGTTTTTCAAAAATTAAATTACAACTATTATGTTCAATTAATTTTAGATAAGCTTTACGTAATTTTTCTGAACCAATACTATTATAAGCCACAGATCCCCAGCCAACTACAACTGCTGAATTCGGTTCCGGATTGTTTACAATTTTTTCAGCAGAAACTATAAAACCATCTTGAGAATTAATTTCATCACTAACTTTTGTACCTAAATATTTAGAACTTAATCCAAATCGATTAAGTAACTTTTTATTTGGCAAACAAATTGGTTGTGTGCTTTCACTAAAATTTATTTGATTTTTTAATTCTAATATAGCAATATCATTATAAAAATATTTTAAAACATAATCTGGATGCATAATGACTCGTTTAACATGAAAAATTTTCATTTTTTTTAATTGATTTGATCCAACGCCAACTCGATAATTTTTTAAATTTACTTCATCAATACAATGAGCTGCTGTAAGAATAAATCTTGTGCTTAAAATTGATGCTCCACATTCAAGCATTAAAAAATCATTTTCTTCAAATTTATTGTAAGCTTCTTGATTATCTTTCATTTTAGTTAATTTATTATTTATTATGTTTGTTCTTCTAATCAACTTTTGATTTATACGTTGTTTATTATTAATGAAATTTTTTTGATTTAATAAATGAATCGGCTTTATTGTGTTTATTGTTTTTTTATTATTAGAAAAAATTGAAATAGAAGACGGTTTATATTGATAGTCCAAATTAGAATGCATATTTTTGCCTAAAGTATGATTTATATTATAAAGTAAATTTTGATTTATCATTGTAATTAATTTTGAGTTATAATTAGAATTTAAACTTTGATTTAATTTATTTTTAAAATTAACATTTAAGTTTTTATTATAATTTAAATAAGGATAATAACCAGAATTAAAATTATGAGTTTTGAATAAAAAATGATTTGGTTTTTTTTTATAAAAATTTAAATTTTTAAATATTTTTTTAATTTTATTCCAATCATTTTTTTTTGTAATTATGGAATTAAAATTGTATTTATGTTTACGTTTGAAAGCTTGTTTTTTGTGTTTATAGTTAATTATTTTAAACTTATTAATAAATTGATTATTTAATTTTAAATGTCTTTTAAGTTTTTGAATTTTATTTGATTTGTTTTTTAAAATTGGAAGATCATCAACATTGTCTTCATATCTTATAATTTCATCAGATTGAGGTCTAACTATAAAAATAGCGGCAGTCCATGGAAATTCATTTTTAGTAGTTTCATTACCTTTTACTATTCGATTAATAGGCATATTATGCAGATTTATCCTTAATCCACATTTAAACTTAATTTCATTTTTTTTTTCATTTGAAATAGTTGATGAATTAATCAGATTAACAGGTGCTTTAATAGCAGAATTTTTTTTTTTTAAATTACCATACAAGTTATTTTGTTCAAAATTTGGAATATAATTTTTGTTTGACGTGATTTTTCTATAAATTGGTGTTAACGTATTTTGAGTAGGTTTTAAATCTATATTAGGTTCTATCACATTTTGAAAGGTTAAAGTTTTATGGGCTTGAGTTAAAAATCCGACAGATGCTAAAGTTGATATAAATTCATCAGGTGTTATCTTATTTTGTTTTCTTCTAGTTACAGGTGGAAAGTTTTTATTTTTTGATTCAGAATATTTTATTGTATTTTTATTTGTAATAAAATTAGCAGCTAGTGGTGATAAAATTACTGATGAAAATGAATTGTAATTTTCACAGCATATTACTGGCTCTAATTGATCCCAAAAGCATATATAAGGCTTGTATTTGGTAAGATCGCGTTTCTTAGCTGACAGACATTTACTCACCCGTAAACAATTACCAACCACTCCTTCTGAAGTGGTACAATAATCCATTGGCTTTCTAGTCATATCCATCTTGTTGCCATCTAGCGAAGAAATTTTAAATATATTGAGATTCGCATTTACCAAATTATGCTTAACACATGCTTAACATTTTATTTAAATTTTGAAAAATAATAATTAAAATATAAAGTTTAATTTTATTTTAAAATATTTTAAATTAAAAACCATTTTATTAAAATTATAAAATAAATTATTAAATTTTTAAAAGTTATAAAGGAAATGCAATTATTTTTGTTTATTTATTTAAATAAAACAAATTTAAACTTTATATTTAATTATATTTCAGAATTGGTTAAATTTTTTTAATTTTAAACGTGTATCGAACATTAAATTGATTTATTAAATAATTACTGAATTTACCAAAAATAATTTTTTAAAAAATTTACTTACTTGAATTGATAAATAAACGAATAAAAATCCAACAAAAAGTTAATATCAGTTTTACCATGATTCAGATTTTTCAATCTAAACATATTTATTATGGTAAAAATAAATTGAATTAATTTAAATATTAATATTATTTTTTATGAAATTCAAATGACAAATAAAAAAATTTAAATCAGATTTAAATAAAATTTAATATTGTTTTTAAATTGAAAACACGTGATTTGAAAATTGGTTTTAACTAGGCCAATTTTACAATAGCAATAAATTTAAGAAGAAAATAAATTTAAAGACAATTTATACAGTTTCACTTTTTTAAAACAAGTTAAAAAAAAAACAGGTAAGTCAATGATGCATTTATTTTTTTTTTAATGCAAGTTTTCGTAATTTAAATTTATTTTTTTTTTTATAAATTTAAAAATTTTTTTTTTTTTTACTAAAATAGATCATTTTGAATTGTGCACAGAAATTGATGATGAAAAATGATGATCACAAAATAAGATGAAAATTAATGTAAATGAAATTTAAAACTTTATTTTTTTATGTCTGTGGATAAAAAACCAATGAGTGCAATAGACATGAAAAAGAATAAAACTTAATTCTTGTCGTTTTAACGAAAAAAAGTTTATTTTTTAAATAAGTAACACATCAATATTATAATATGCAAAGTATTGCAAATTTTTGATCAAATTTATCCATCAAACACAAGAACCTATTCAAAGGATTGTAATCATGGATCGGATGGTAATTTAACGCCGGTATACAAATGCTGCATCAGCGTTGATTTAATGTTGAAGAAAATAAAATAGTGCAAGTAGTTTGAAAAAAAAAAACTACAAACCACATGTAAATATTTAAAATAAAAAATAAATAATTTTTAAATTGTTTATACTTTTATTTAAAAATTTAAAGTTTAAAATTTAAAAGTAGTAAGTGAAAATGAAATATTTTTTATAGTTAGTACTTATTTAGTAATCAAAATAAAACCTAAAATTAAT
This sequence comes from Pyemotes zhonghuajia, assembly GCA_025170145.1. Classification (NCBI taxonomy): domain Eukaryota; kingdom Metazoa; phylum Arthropoda; class Arachnida; order Trombidiformes; family Pyemotidae; genus Pyemotes; species Pyemotes zhonghuajia. The sequence goes on from CM045845.1 coordinate 12,915,559, forward strand.
ATAAAAAAAAAATAAATGATGAGTTTGCACAAAAATAATTAATTTAAATTCTTTTTAAATTATAAAATTAAAATAATAAATTTTTTAAATTTTAAAGTTATTTTTATTAAATATATTAAAACAAATTAATATATTTAAAATATTATTAAAAAAAAATTTAGACATAAATTTTACTATATTTTAGTCAAATCAATTTAAAAAAAAAAACACTTAAATTAAAATAAACGTTCAAGTACTGTATTTAATTGATGATAGTTAAAATTAATTTGCATTTATTTAAAAAATTTAACTTATTTATTTAAACCTATTTGTATATTTAATATTAAGTAATTAATATAATTAAGATTTTGATTTATCAAAATAACAGTATAAATATAATTTAAAACTAATATAAAATATTATATTGACAAACAAAACATTTTAAAACTATAAAGTTAATTTAAAATCATGTATATTTACATTTTTAATATTTTTTGAATAAAATTGAAATATTTTAAAAATTTAATTTAAAAATTCTAACACTTATGAAAACTTTTGAATTTTAAATTTTTACAATTTTTGTTTGTTTACTTAATTAAAAAATATATATTTATATTTTAATAAAAAAAATAAAAAAAAATATTTTTTCACCTAAATAAAAAATTTAATAAACAAAATTAAATTTGATTAATTTTTTAAATTTATAATTTTTTTTTTGATTTTTATCATTATATAAATTTTAAAAGGCTATTTTTTAATTAAACTGCAATTAATCTATTGATTTCAATTACAACTAAAAAAAATCTTTTTATTACAACTAGTAAATGTAAAGCAACAGGATATAATTTAAATTAGAAATTTGGTAGATAAATATTAATAGATAAAGTTTATGACCAAATAATTTTTAAAGTAAATTATTTACGTTTTTTGGTTTTTTAAATTTCACATGCAATAAATAATATAAAAATATAACATTAATTAGAATTAATTGTTATTTTAATTCAAAACTAAAAAATATAAATTTCCTCATTATCGTTTAAATAAAGTCTATTTTAAATTTATGTATATAATATAAATTTATTACATTAATTTAAACTAATAAAATAATATTATTTAATGATTTAGATTCCTAATAATAATTTATAAATTTAAAACATGTAATTATTAATTATGTTTACAATTTTTTTAATTATTACTTACAAAAAAATTAATTATAATTTTTTTTAAATAAATACCATATTTAAATTGCTAAATACATTAAATAATGTTGTAGTTAATTTTATTTTAATTTATTATCTTTAATTTATGTATAATTTTTTGTTAAAAAATTAATTGAAATGTTTATAACATAAATAATTAAATATACCTTAGAGCCTTATAATAAATAAAATTTAATAAAAAATTAAGTTTTATCAAAAAATTATAAATCATAAACACAAATTGAATTTTTAAGAAAAAAAAAATAGATAAATATAAAAAGCAAAAAAATTATATTAAAAGAAAACCAAAAAAAAAGAAAAGAAATAATATTGAAAATTTTTTAAAAAATTGACAAAAAATATTTAGTAATTAAAATTAAATTAAAAAACTTATTACATTGTTAAGTCAGAAATTAGAATTAATAAAATAAATCTTTGTTTTTTAAACTATTTTATGATAGTATTTAATTTTCCTATTAATCTGTTTTTTCTATTTTCAAAATTACAACACTTTTTGGCAATTTGAGTCTTTACGGCCTTTGAAAAAATATCAAATCTAAATTATTTTTACTTTGTTGAAAACTAAGTTTTTATTGTGATATATGCAAAATCTTCAAAATTTTAAACTAAAACCTAAACACTAAGGACATAATTTCGTTTTATACCTCAACTCAAAGAAAATAAAAACTTCCATTTAAACTCATAAAGTCACCTTGATATTCTATTTTTATTATTAAAATTATTAAAAAATTAGAAGTTTTTTGTTTTCCACCCTAACCTATTTAAAATTAAACACTTATCTTTTACATAAAAAGAATAAAGTTTTCCTAGTCTTTTTACATTTTTTTTTCTTTTGCTTAATTTAACTACATTTATATATATATAAATACATTCATTACAAAATTAATTCAATTTTAGACAATTTTTTTTATTAGTAAAACTTAATAATAATTTAAATAAATGCATTATTAATAAAAACAAATATTTAATAAAAATAATAAACAATTTAAAAAATTATTTTAATTAAATCTATTTTATTATTTTTTTTTTCGAATAAAAGTCTAATAAAAAAAAAATTATTTTGTAACATAAAAATTAGTATTTTTTTTAATAATATACCTAAATATAAAAATTAATCAAAATTTAAATTTTAGTATAAAAAATAAATTAAAAAATTTATTGATTTTTATTAAATATTTTTTTTGATGTAAACATGTGTTTTAACTATTTTGTTGATTAAACTTATTTAATTGAAGTTGTAGATTAAAAAAAATTTATTTTTATTGTTAAAAAAAGAACAAAGATAAAAGTAAGCAAACAAATCTTAGCAAGACAAAAACTAATTCACTAGTGTTAAATTTACAATAGAAAAAAATAAATTAATAATAATCTGCAGACGCCATTGTATAAAAATGTACAAAAAAAATTGTCTATCATAGTAGTAAAAAATAAAAAATTTAGTTTACTTATTTAAGTTTCAAAAATTGTTTCAAACAAGCTAATTTTAAATAGCTACAATCAAAAATATACAATAATTAAAATAAAATTGGTTTGATTTAAATTATAGTAAAAATCATTAAACTAGAAACCATCTAAAACACCTGTACTAAAAGTACACTTTTTTTTAACTTATTAAAGTATAAATGTTTGTGACAATTTATTTTTTGACACATGGACTCATGTTCAAATGACTAAAGTAACTTTACACTCATCATTTACGGTTCTGCGTTTGACATGTTTGTGTTTTGTAAAAAATATTTGCTAAAAAAAAAATAAAAATAACTTGGCTTTTAACAATAAAGTAACTAAAATTAGGTTCTAGACATTTGTTCATAACTTCTTAAAACATTTTTTTTAAGCTACAATATATATGAAAGCAATAAAACAAAGTTTTTTTAAAATAGAAATTAAAGTAATTTTAAATTTAATTTTGCTGTAATATAATATATATTAAACTAAAAAAAAAAAAATTAAACGTTTTAAATAATCAAATTTCAAAAATCAAAATTTATATATCGAAATTATAAATTTCAATGTCAAAAATTCAGATTAAATTTTATTTTTATTAATACATATAATTACATTTTACAAATAAATGATTTTTTCTTTATAATTAAACCGTTATTTATTTTATATATTTTTTTTCATTTTAATTATTTATTTAACGTTTTTTTTTAACTATATTGGAGTATTCCGCCATTTTATTTTATTGTGAAGATTTTTTTATAAGCTAAGATCAATCTTGAATATCTCGCGTCCTAAAACAATGAGTTTGTGATAATAAAAAATTCTAAATGCGATAAATGTAAAGTTACTGACATGTTATTTGAGCTTTTACCTGTTAGATTAACATAGACACTTAATTGATGTTAGATGTAAGATTAAGTAAAAAGTTAAAAAAACTATTAACAATGGTCTGATGAAGAGTTGGCCAATCAGATTTTTGTAAATACAAAAAATAGTGGAATAAAAAAAACAAAAAGTTTAAATACGGAAAGAGGAGAAACGAGAAGAAGCAGTTAAATTTTAATACTCAAATTCTTCTTAATTTACATTTATAATTCATTTTTTAATTGAACTTAATTATTTTAATTAATATTGTATTTTTAATTTTAGTACTTAATTTGAATTTTATCTAAATTTATTTTTTTTTTACAATAAAAAATTATTTTAAAAATATTTTTATAACATAAATAAAATTTAAGTTATTGTATTAATTTGTTTTAACTAGGTTTAATTTTAATTTTAAAAAAGTTTGGCTATTTATTGACTTTAAAAACATTTAAAATATTATTTTCTTATTATTATTTTTATTCTAATGTTAAAATTTTTTAAATATCTTAATAGACATAATAAAACAATTGTAATTTTTATTAAATAATTCTTATAGAAAAAAAAATAAGTTTTAAATTAATTAAAACTTAGTCTACCAAATGAATACTTATTTAGGAAATCATACTTTTATCTGCAATATTATTTTTTTAAATTAGATTTTAATTAATTTATTCTTATAGTTTTAATTATGCTAATATTTGTACTTTTACACGAGTTTGTTTATAAAAAAATATATATGTAACTCAATTCAACAAATTTTAATTACTAAATATTAACTAAAATATTGTTTAATTTTTACAAATAAATAAAAAATATTAATCAATTACTAGGTAGATTAATAAATAATTTGTAAATTTTAAAAATTTTAAAAATTAAAGATTTTTTCATAATTTTTTTATATTTAAACTTTAAATTTGTTTTAATTATTTTTAATAGTATATATGAATAATTTTCTTATTTTGATTATAAATTAATAAATAAATAAAAACATAAATATGACATTTTTTTTTTTATGAATATTAAAAAATTAACTTAGAAAAAATTAAAAAATAATTAGATTTTTTTTATTAAAAATAAAAATAAAAAATTAAAAAAAAATTCAAATTTTAAAATTTTATTTAAATACTTTTTTATTTAAAGACATTTTAAAGTTTTTTTTTATAAAAGTGCTTACTTTTATTTAGTATATACAAATAAAGAAATACTAGTTTATAAAATGAATAAAAAAATAGATTATTTAGTTTAAACAAATAATAAAAAAAAAGATAAATTTTTCTTAACTATCGTACCAATAAAAAATCATTTATTTTAATTTTACTTTTTTTTTGACCGATAAAAAAAAAATAATAAAAATGACAAAGCAAACATACATTGAAAATTATATTTTTTTTAACAAAACCAAGTATAATGAATGAAAAACTAAATGTGTAGAAATTTTAATCAAATACTGATTGTAAACTAATAATAATGATTAAATACTTTTTTTTATTAATATTAAAAGTAAAAAATTATAAAATAAACTAAATACTGATTATAAAAAAAAAGTAAAATAATATTTGCAATGATATATTCCAATTAAAATTGACTAAATTGATGAAAAATAAATTTATATTTAAGTTTTAAACAAAAGTAAAATTTGTATTTATAACCTTTAAACTCATTTTTCTTTATTTTTATTTTAAATCATAAATTTAAACATTTGTTTTGAAACTAATAAAAAATATTAAATGATAAATACATTTATTTTAAACAACACTTTAAATTAAAAACAAATTGTTTAAAAAATATTTAAATTTTTTGCTTCTATCTAAATAAATTATAATTAAAAGATTTTGAGTTTATAATTGGTTTGTAATCAGTTTAAAAAATAAATCCAAAATTTAATAATTATAAAAAAATACATAAAAAATGATAAAAGTCAAATAATAATTTTTAAATTTAATTAAATTAAAAAATATTAACAGTTTTTTTTAAAAAATGTTAAGACTATATTTCACTTTAGCTTATTTAATGAGTCTAATTAATCACTGCATAATTCTTTATCTTTTATTAATTTTTTCTTTATTAACTGTGTAATAGTCTTGACTTTTGTTTTATAAAGTTTGTAAAATTTTAGTAAAAAAGTTTATATTTAGGTTAAATTTAAAGTATAAAGTATTAATGGTAAAGATATTTATGTTAAAATAATATGGATGGAATCTAACTGATAGTTAAAATTAAGGTCTATTCAAATAGTATAAATTATATTATTTAAGTAAAGACTATTTAAAGGTATAGTATGATCCTGTAGTCGTTGTCGTTTAATAATTCTATTAAATTTAGTAATTAGCTTAACTGTAAATATGAATTACACTGATCTATCCCTACAATAATATTTATAATTTGTGAGTCTGAAAATTTAATTTTTATCTTTGACTAATAATATACATAGGTTCGAATATATTATTAGATTTTTTAAATATTTACTAAAAGTAGAAATAAACTTTTTTTAAAGATATACATTTTATTTTTTAAAAAATAAAAAGAGATTTTTTTTTTAAAAATGATGATTTTGATATCAAAACAGTTCAAATTTTCTATTCTTTTGTGTGGATTATAAACTGATTTAATTTGAAAAAAAAAAATTATTTTAAGCTAAGTTAAAAAATTTCTATGACAATTTAAACTAAATAAGTTAGAAAAAATATCTTCAACCCTGACAATTCATATGTTACAAAAAAAAAAAAAAAATTATTTTTATCTTTTAGTAACTTTATTTATGCCTAAATTTTTAAATAAAGCTATTTAACACCTTTTGCTGCTAATGGTTTTTTTTGTGAAAATAATTTACTTTCTTATATTAGTCAGTGTAATCAATTATCTAAATTTAATAAAACTACTTGAACATGCTTTAACATTGTTCAAACAAATATATTCACTGGCCGGCAAAAACAATTTTTTATCCAGTTATTGCTAATTTAGACAAGTCATTTTTGCAATTTCTAAATATAATTAATGCAAAAGTTAATTTTCTTTTTTGGTTTTTTTTCGCTTATTTTGATTTTTTAATTTTTTTTTTTATCCTAATCTTTGTTTTAACTATTTAAAATTGTTTGAAATATGTGACTAAAATAAAGTTAAAATTTATATAAAAAACAAATTTAATTTTTTTATTGTTTAAATTAAATGTTCAATAATTACAAAAATTAGTTAAAAAATCTTTTTTTTTGCACTTTAGATTGTTTTAAATAAATTAAATTCACAAGTTAATTTGCAATTTAAAGCATTGACTTTTGACCAATATTTATTACACATATATTTAGATATTTAGAATCAATTAATCTAAGTAATAAAGTTTTTTACTATTTTTCACAATGTTTTATAAATACCTTAAAGTGATTTAATTTAAAAAAATATTTAATTAAAAATTTTTTTCTAATAGCAATTAATAATTATAACTAATCATAAATTTTTTAAATTACTTTAAGTATAACAGTAAAACTAGTAAATTTTTAATTAACTATCTTATTTTCATTTAATTAAAAATAAAATTAAGAAAAAAATTTTGTTTTACATCTGTTAAATAGCTTTAATTTAAGCAATTATTTTTAAGATAATTACAAATTAATAAAAAAAATGCATAATAAAATTTTGCTAATTTTTAATTGTTAAATTATTATTTTTTAATTTAAGAACTATAAATTAACACTTATTTAACTATTTAAAAAAAATAATGCAAAAATTTGAGTTTAAATAGTAAAATCTAGAAAAATAGCAGCAACATTAAAATTTTAACTTGATATAAACAATACAAATTTAGTTTAAAAACAATTGAACTGTTTAAATTTTGTGAGTTTAGTTTGAGTATTCCATTTACTTGGCTTTTATGAACAGCATTTGATCACTAGCTAAATGTAATGGCTTGGGAATCGCCACTGTGGTCAAACGCAAAAGATGCATTAACTTTATATTTACTTACTGATTTCAGTCTATTTTTAATTTATAATTTTTTATTTATTTTTCTAGTATTTGTAGCTTTTTAAAGCATTTAAGTATTTCTTTTAAATTACAAAAGGAATCAAATAAATTAAAAATATACAAGTATAATTTAAAATTTACATTAATATTTTTTTTTTGTTTATATTTTATTTTTTTTTTATCTTTTTATTTAAGCTTAATTTGTTTTCTTAATTTTGTTACATTTGCAAGTGTGAAAAAGTTTATTCACTAGATATATTAAATCTAAACTAAGAAAGCGTTCATTTAAACAGTTTAGCAACAGTTTTATTTGATTCTAAAGTTTGGTTAAGAGCAACTTTAGACAATAACAAAAAAAAATTAAATTACAAAATAGTGCAAGAAAAATAGCTTTCTTAAAACTGAACTTTTCAAAATTTGCTAAAAAATGTAAAAGAAAATCAAATAAAAAAATATAAAAAGCTAAAGCATAGCTAAACAGACAAATTGTGAAAATTAAATTGTTTGAGAATAATTCAGTTTAAATTGAAATTAATGGCGTCAATGCAGTGGAAAAACGTTGTTTTAAGAATCTTTTTATTTTTTTTTTTGTATGTGAATGTGGCTTTTTGGCTTTTTTATTTTTACAATTTGTTTTTCATTTTTTTTCATTTTTTATTTTTTTTTGTGACTTATCTTGATTTGGTTTTTTTTTTGCATTCGTTTCATTTGGTCTCCGCTTGACTTTATCAAGCATGAAAAGTTAATGGATCAAAAAGCAAGCGATTTCAAGCTGTCCAGTTTTAACTTGCAATTGCTTGTCCAGATGCCGGAATTGTGATGGCTTGTTCGATCTGGTTTCGGATCAGCTACTAACTACTCAAAAGCAGAAATTTCTTAAAGTGGCTAAAAAATCAAAGCCAAAACATATCCACTAAAATCCACAAAAAAACTAAATCAGTCGAAATCAGAGTTGGATGGATCAGCAGTTTAATTTCATAATTTGCCTATTTCATGCGTTTTTTACTGTTTTGTCTAGCTTGTTTTCTTAAATAATCTTTGCTTCTTAAATTGAACGGGTCATCACTAGCAAGTCAGTTAAACATAACGGTCATCAACAGTATCAATCCAGTTTGGTCAAACACAGCTGACCAAACGGCTTCGAATGATTGCTTTTGCACTTGTTTCTATTAGATTTTATCCTTGATGCAAACGCTTATTTATTATTGTCCATTCATGTGCAACTATGGTTTAACTTTTTTATTTTAATTTTGTCTATGTAATCAAAATTCGTAATTTGTAATTTTTCTATTTTATATTTTAATCTTATTTTCGGTTTAATTTTGTTTAAACGCTTCTTTTTTGTTTAACATCTTGAATAAAATGACAAGTTGAATACGGTTGTGCAATTTATTTAAGGTTATATTTTTTAATAAATCTTGTTATTCCTTTTATTTTAGCTACTTTATTATTTTTATTTTATAAATAGTATAAATAGTATAAAAAGTATAAAAAGTATAAATAGTATAAATAGTATAAACGGTATAAATAGTATAGATAGTATAAATTGTGCGGATAGTATGAAATAATAAAATGGGTTGTAAAATAAATTATTAGTTTTTAAATAAAATTTTAAAAAAAATCTGTATTTTTTAAAACTAATATTTCTTTTTCAAATATAAAATAATTTTTATATATTAGATAATTACTATCTAAATATTTACATTTAATAACTTTAATTAAATTTTTTTTATTAATTTATTATTTGTTAATAATTATTACAATAATTATTTCTGCTAAATTTACTAGTAGTTACCATCCAGTCCTAATATTATTTTTTTAAAAATTTATTAAAAAAATTTTTTTTTTATAAAATATTTATAAATAAATTGACCAATGATCAATATTAACAAAAAAAAATTATTTTAACAAATATAATAGTTATTTTATTATAAATAAAGCATAAAAAAATATAAAATAATATAGTATAATATATATATATATTTATTTTGTATAAAAAATATTTTTGACATGAATATGCATAATGAGTTTGTACAAATGTATAAAAATAAAATTTTGGTTCATAGCAATTTATGATCCTTAGGTTTTAAATTTAAAAGATGACATTTATTAATTTATTATTTTTTTGCTTATATCTTTTTTTTAAAGCTCTGCTAGTAAAATAAGTATATTTCTTGTTAAATGTTATATTTATGAATCTTTAAATGTTCAAACTTGCAACTGTTTGCATAATTTTGGAAGTAATCAATTATGAATCGATATAAATTTGAGACCTGTATCATTGCAAAACGTAGATAATTTAAATTAAAAAAATAAATGAATAATAATAGTTTATAATGTTGAAATCTACTTTTTGTTTAAATGATAAGAAATAGCTGAATATCTTCTTTCTTTGTTTCGGTTTTCCATTTCGATAAGTTTACCACTTTCGTATAAAGCTCTTTTCTCATTAAAATCCACCAGTTTGCATTCACGAGAAAACGAACGCTTTAACTGATTTGTATCGGAATCAATTCTTATGCTGGTCATTTCAATCGAATCGTTCATCTTTTCCGTTGGCTTTCTGCAACGTTCATCTGCTAATAATAATTTCAAATAATATTGTCTTAAATTTTCATTTCCGTTCAAGCATAAATTACAACGAAACCAGTCTGGCAAACTATCTTGTACTTGAGCAATCAGTGCTTTAGACTCAATTTTAGGATAAGCAATTTTCAATGATTTGATTTTCTCATAGAAAAATGCTTTTATGTCTTCATCAGAACTTAATTGTCTAGCAATGGTTTTATGCAATTTGTCTGGATTAATTCTTAAAGATTCGTTTTCGTTAAGAAAGTCTTCTTTGATAACAGACCATTGATGTTCTTTGTTTAGATGAAAAGTTTCAAACCAACGAACGTTAACACCGCGTAAATAAACAGGCAACCATTTGCACGGATCCCAGTTTTGACTTTTACACATGATTTCAAAATTTTCAATCCAAATAGTTGGATCCATAGATTCAGGATCGAATTCCATTGGTCTAGGTATTGTTACATTAGTCAATTGTACCAGTTCGCCATTGTCTACATGCATTGTAACCAATTTGATTCGTTTGAAGTTGATTTTAGGACGATACTCATTTTCCCACTGTAAATCATCGGCAAACCAATTGATTGGGATCGAAACCTCTTTTAAAATGTCGTGTTTGAAATTCTTAGTTACAACTGTGACTTCCTGTAGATCTTTGGCCGATCTCATCTTGATCCATGGCTTCATTAGTTCGCAACGAACAGTTTGATTGCAAGCTTCAATTGGTAACCTAATACGTATCAATTGCACTTGTCTAAATATAAGAAAAGTAAAGCTACTAGACAATTGTAGCCAGAGATAAAACCTTGCTCCTTCGCTTTCCTTGTGGTAAGCCACGTAATACTGAATCCAAGTGAGTTTGGGCAATAAATGGGTCATCAGTAAATATATGAGCACCACAAAAAACACAATTGATGGTGAATTATAAAACATTTGATCTAACTGACTTACAAATTCCAAAGATATATTTTTTAAGGTTCGCAAATAAGTATCTGGGCTTTGCCAACCCACTTGATCTACTAATTTACTAACATTGTACATTTTATTTTTCACAGTTTCACAAATTTCCAATATCACAAATTTAACTAGATTTTAATTGATAGTAATTAAAAAAATGGTACCTAAGTTATTTTATTTTTTCATTGTTTGCAATGTAAATCTGACTTAAAAATTCAGTTAAAACTAACCCACACACTTTTTCAACTCCTAGTTTCATTATTTATGTAAATAATAAATGTTTTGATTTTTCTTGCTCTCCGTTATTTTCACAAAGTTCAAAACACAAAGAACTGACCTTATAAAGAAAACCTTTGCAAAATTTATGTGCAAATAAAAAAAAGGGCGGCCCTTTTTGGTTGAGGCCATTGTGGGCAGAACCTAATGTAAGGTTACTACAATGCCAAAGGCTAATATTAAAGTTAGTAGTTCAAAACAACCTTATTGTTATTTTATTAAGCCTTTTTAAAATTTACAAGTTGTTTAAAATAATCAACGTTAAAGCCTGTTTCTTAAAGACAATGTTAGCTTTTTTTTACCAGTTAAATTCAAGTATAACGCGGTCGCCATGCAAATTATTCTCTGGGATCGCTTAATCAAATTTACTTTGTTTAATAATTGTTTAGGTTTTTACTATGCTTAATAAACAGTAAATAAGAGAAATTAATTGCTAAGTCAATGTAAATAGTGTAAAAAATATTTAATCTAAATTATAAAATTTTTTTATTTGTTTAACTATTAAAATACAAATTATTACTAGTATAGGTTATAAACAAATACAATAAATAAAAGGTCAAATATTGTTAATTAGTAGTCTGGACATGTGATGCACATAAAAGTCAGATACAAATAATATAAAAACAATCATAAATTTATCTAAAAATATTTTTCACTTTTTTTAGCACGAATATTGTTTTTGAATATTAAATTCATATTTTTCATTTAATATAAAATAGTTTTTTTAACAGCTTGTTTAATTATGATTAGAAAAACTAGCGATTCAATAATTGGTACTAAATAGTGATCAAATATTTTTGTTGATAGGTTCAATTTACCATTAACAAAGCTTAAGGCCATTAGCATATCTGAATGGTCATTATTTGTTTTTTTTTTATATTTGTAAGTGCATGATTAAAACACAAAACGAAATCATTTTGAATTCATATTAGGCTCAATTAAATGCAAATCAACTTGTTAATGCATCAATTGAAACTGCATCAAGATGACGAAAAAAACATAAATGATCAGAAAAAGTTAATGTGACCTATTGTAATCAAGTGTTTTATTAACTTGTTTTTTAAATATACAGTCTTATATTACTTATATTTAAATTTCTTATTTTTTTATTTTTTATTGATTAAAGTAGATAAGAATTTATAAATATTTGAAAATAAAATTGACACGTTTTTCTTAATTAAGAATTTCTAATTAAGTATAAAATTTAATCACATTTGCTAGATAATAAAACTATTGAAAAAAAATATTAAGTAATATAGTTTATTATAAATAAACTTAAAAAAGATATAAATATTTGTAAAAAGAAAAAAAAAACAAAAGTAATATTAAGACTTTTAATCAAGCAGAAAACTGTTTACTATGATAGTTTGTGGTTTTAATACTCTTTATAGAGATATCTATTAATTAACTACTAGACAAATATCCGTTAGGTTATTAACAACAGTGAATTAAAAAAATTTGATTAAACCAAATACGAAAAAATAAAATCAAAATAAACAGGAATAAACATAATATAATAAAATAGTGAAGAAACAACTAAAAATATTTTATGATTTAGTTTTATTATTTTCGTTTGCTAAAATCTTTTTTTTCTACATTAATATAAAATTTACTTTGAAAAAAAATGTATAAAAAAATGTTTAGAAACACCTGTAAACAGATTATTTTTTAATTTATTTTTTATTTTTATTACTTTTTCTCAAACTTATATTGATTGAAAATATATTAAAAAAAATTACAAAAATTATACAAAAAATATTTTTTTTATACTTTAATGTAACATTTTAATTTTAGTAAACATACATATAAATATTATAACAAAAACTAAATTTTTTTATTTTAAATTATTTATCTAATTTTAATATTAAATTAAAAATTAAATTTAAAAAAAAAGTTACATTATTTTAATAAAAGATCTTATACGTTCAAAAAATTAAATAAACTAAACGAATTCAAAACTTATTTTTATAATTTACAAGTTTAACTGTTTTAAACTCTAATTTACACTTTTCAATCTTTTAATGCCATAATCTTTGATAAATATAAATATCTAATTAATATTATTTTTTTATATAAACTTTGTGAGCTACATTTTTATATTAATCATTTGTTAATATAATCCTACAATCATCTGTTTTTAGATTAAACAAGAGTTTTGTTATCTTAAAATTACTCAATTTGAGAAACACTATAAAATAAACATTTTATTTTTTATTTTGATTATAGTCATAATAAAGATCTAGATCTATATAGCACAATATATCTGTTTTTAAATTTTTAAAATTATTGAATTTTCTAGATTTGTATAAATTTATAGCTTAGATAACTTAAGTTAATAATTATTTAATTAAAAGTGTAACAAATAATTTTATTAACAAAACTTTTAATTACAACTGACTCTCAGTTTGTTTGTCCGAGTCTTTTTATACTCTAACTTTAGGTCTTTCTCTTAGGTTTGTTACAAAGGGACATAATAACCTTTGTAACAAACCTTAAGCCTTTATATTACAATTCATTTATCTGGGAACTTCACAGTTGCTCATGGTGTCATTCTTTATCTGGAACCTTTTACAATTGTTTTACAGAGGGATATCAAGTCTCTTTATGTAAAGGTCGTCTAGAACACGGGAGTCAAACTGTGGTCCACCCAAATCTATTTTACAGGGATTAAGAGCATTGCCTCGTTCTTTACCTCAGCGCTAAGGGAACGAAGACTTTTAACCATTTATATATAGTTACTATGTATATGTATTTCTATTAAAAAGGTTCACTACAAAAGTAATTTAAATTATTTTACAAATTTTAATTTTAAATTGAAAATTTTTTTGTTATGCATTATTTCAAAATGTTTGATCATTACATTTATTATTAAGACAACTCTAGGAGATAGCTAAGAAAAATATTAATTTTATTTTAAAAATTAAAACATAAATTAAGAAAAAATAAACAAAAGTTTATTATTAATTTTAATTATTATTTTGGAACTTTATTTTTGAAGAGTAAATTACTTTAAATTTAATTTAAAATTTTAATATCAATATATTCTTTAAAAAAAATTATTTGATATTTAAATTATATATTTTATTTTTTTCATTTTATACATTTATTTTTTAATAAACATTAAATTTATGTTATAAAACTATTAAATAATACGACAAATTAAAATAAAAAATAAAATTCTAGTTAAAATAATTTATTTTATTTTTAATTTATTCTATTTATTTAATTTTTTTTTTTAATTTTATTTTTATTTAATAACTTTGACAAATTAATATAATAAGTTTTTTTTTTCTTAATTAATAATTAAAATATTAAAATTAAACATTAATATTAAAAAAAAAAATTAAGCAAATAAAACATTTAACTGATTAAATAAAAAAAAAAATTAGAAATTTAAATAAATCAAAATATTTTTATATAAAATACATATTTATGTTTATATTTATTAATTGTTTAATTTTTTTACAATTTTCTATGTTATAAAATTGAAAATTTATAAAAGTATATAAAATTATAAAAAACAAATAACAAATTTTTAAGAAAAATAATACTAATAAGTTTAATAAATATATATGTATTAAAAATTAAAATAAACATATACTTTAAAGTTAAAAACATTTCTAAGATCACCAAAACAAAATAATGAAGAAATTATTTACTAAATGATGTACACATTTTTTTTTGATTTTTTAATGTTAAAGGTAATTGTTGCAATCGTAAACTATGAACTAGTTTTTTAGTTATAAATATTAACAAAAAAAAAAATTTGATTTAAAAAAATATTTAAACTTAAGCAAGCTGTAAAACATAAAAGTTAAAAATAAAACATAAAAACTAATAATAATGAGCAAAAAAAAATTTGTGAAAATGAAGATGAAATATAAAATAAGAAAATGATGGAAAAAAATTAAAGATAAAAAAAAAAAGATCAAGAAAAAACGAATTGAAAAACATGAGCTGAAAGTATAAAATTTCAATCACATTAAACTTGTTTAAAGTTAAATTGAGTTGCTACAAGCGGTCTCTTTAAATCGTTTGAACTTTTAGATCTTGTTTTCTATTTTGCTGCAATCGTTTAAAACAATGTTTACAACCCCTAAACAAACAAGCACAAGTTTCATAATGAAATACAAACAAAAGACTGGCTGTGTTTGCATTCAAGTACAAAACCCCTAACAACATGGAGATAACACGTGAATAAAGCATTTTAAGCTTTTCTTAAAAATTTTAAGATATTTTTTTTTTTAAAAAGCACGAATAACAGAATAGTAAAAGGCAAAATGATGAGGGCGGAAAGTTGAATTTTAAACAAAAATCAAACAAACGCCAGTTAAAATCTTAACTAAAAAAAAAAACAATTGTAAAACATTGTCGATAGTAAATAATAAACTCGAAAAGAGAATCGGAAAAGGAAATGTGCCAAATGGAAGCAAACCAGAAAAAATAAATAAATTAAACAAGCAAGTAAATTAAAATAAGGCAAAACGTTTAAAATGCTTTCTATTCAAGCAAATTCAGAGTAACTTTTGTAAATCTAAATAAAAAAATTTAAAAAAGTAAAATACTTAAATTGAAAATACATATTTATATTGATAAATAGAAAGTAAAATCTGAATAAAGCATTAAGTTAAATTTAAAAAAAATTTAAATATGTTTCACAAAAAAAAATTAAAAAAAAAACAAAATATATATTTTTTTTAATAATATAATGTGTATGAACAAGTTGTGAATAATATGATGAAAAAAAAAATAGAAAAATGTATTTGTTTTGAGTTTCAATTTTTACGCTATTAATACAATATGCATGTGATGAGTCAAACTGTTAAGCAAATACTTTATTTTGCTTAAATTTTAAATCTTTTTTAAAAATTTTTAATTCAGTATATCTTAAATTGTTTCATAAGTTTTTAGTATCTTTTTATTTTCAGGCAGCTTAAAAAGACAGGTAAGTTAAATAAAATGTGTTATGGTCTCATCCGTTTCAAAGAAATTTGTAAATACTAGATTTCCTGCAATAAACTTATTTATTTCCTGCTGCTATAGTGTGCCCACATTTTATCATTTATGATATATTTTTACTACTAATGCTGGTTTCAATAAAAAACAATATCATAGTTTTTTTTTGTTGGTTATGTTTTAGGTTTTGATTTTAATTTTTGTTTTCTTTAAATATTTTTTTGTTAGCTATGTTTTAGAATTTTTTGACTAAACTGTCAAATTTTTTTTCTATTGTTAAATTGGCAAAGACTAAAAAAAGCTTAAAACACCTTGATGCAGATTGAAACAATGACAAAGGCACGTTTTTGGTTTAATTGTTTTCAAAGCAAGCATTTCTGATAGATTTTCATGTTCTATTGTTCTGGTTAAACATCCGTTATTTTTTTATTACTAATTTTTTTTTTAATTTTGATTTTATGTTTAATTTCAGTTATTTATAACTTTCTTGGTAATAAAAAAATTGACTAAAAAAAATCAAATTTAAAATTTATTTTATTAATGTGTTATTATTTTAATATTTTTGATTTAAAAAGAAATAAATAATTTTTATTAAAAATTGTTGTTTTTATTTGCAAATTTATAAATTTTTATAAAAAATAATAATAAAAAAAAACAATTCTATTTTCAAATATTTTTCTATTTCAATTTTTTCGAATTAAATTGCTTTAAAATTAAAAATATTGAATATTTTAAATACAAATTCATAAATGTAATTTATTTTTTGTTTTTTATATTTAATTAATATTTAAAAAAATTAAATAATAGTTTTTCATATTTTATTCTAAATTAAATTTATTAATTTATTTTAAAATTTTATTAATAATGTTGATTTAATATACAAACAAAATAAAAAATAATTTTTTCAAAAATAAAAAATTAAAAACTTAATTTTAAAACATTTTAATTAAAATAAAACCAACTTATTTGTCTATTATAAATTGGTATTTTTAAATATTTTTATTTTTTAATTTTTTGCAAAACAACAAAAAAATCAATTAAGATTGCATTTTTTTGAACAAGATTTATAATGTAGCAAAAAAATGTGTTTATTAATAGTTAAATCTAATTCACCTGATTGAGTTGTTTGTCATCTTGCAGATGCGTTAACCAATAAAAACAAATATATTTTCTGTCATTGATTCTATAGATTTAATTTTAATAGTTAAACTGCTGTTAGCCAATCAAAAGTCAAGCTAATGTTGCATGTCAATGTTACTAAAATTTATTTTCACACTTTTTCCTCTTGTGTTTTATAAGTTTTTTATTTTAACATATTAAAGATTTAAAATAGTTTTTTTCTTTATTTTTATTTTGTTTTAAATCTTATTTTTAAAATTGCTTTTTTTTCTTGCATTTATTATTTGTTTTTATTTTTTATATTTATTTTAAATTGAAAATTACTTTGAATCTGAGACAATTTAACTTTAATGTCCGATGACCAGTGAACTGTGGCCAGAACAATCAGTTAATGAGCTTTTTTTGAAAAAAAAAAAATAGTTGCGTGCAATTTGCATTTCTTAAATATACTAAAGTGTTAATGGAACAACTAAAACTGATTATTTTATCTTTTAATGCAAGTTTTTTTTTTTATTTAATTTTTATTTTATAGTGTATATCTATTAATATTTGTTGTTTTTGAATATAAAATATTTGGCCAATTTAAATTTTTAAGCAAAATTTTTTTTTTTAACAATTTTTTAGTTTTGTTAGTGTATTTTATTAAAGTAGTTTTAATTTTTAAAGCTTTCTTTAACTACTAAATATTTAATTTGTTAATTGTCTTTTTTTATTGTTTATTTTAATTACTATTAGAAAATTTTTTAGTGATCAGTTAAAAATAATTTAAATTTGTGATATTGTATTGCCACAAAGTGTTCTTTACAGGAGATTTTGATTTAATCTATTTGATTTTAATAGACACCAATATTTAGACATATTTTTTTTTATTTTTATATAAAAAATAAAATTTAAATATTAATAAAAATAATCAATAAAACTCAAATAAATTTACATAGTTTTCCATTATTCAATAAGAAAATGATAACTTTTTTATTCGCTTTTTTTATAACTTTGATTTCAAATTTAAACTTTTACACCTCTGCTTATTTATAAAATACATAAATCCTTTTTTTTTAGTTTTATATTTTATTTATTTTTTTATTATTTTTTTTTTGTTTTATTTAAATTAATTTAAATAGTTTCAAATATGTTTGTGAAATTATTCTGCATTATTTATTATCATTATTTGTTCTTTATGATTTTTTTTTAATATATTTTTTTTTTATTGATTTTTTTTGTATATATATTTTATTATAATTTAATTTTGTAATCAAAATTTTGAGGTGATTTAGTATTAATCAAAAAAAAAAAAAGCTTAGATTTCCCAAGTTAGATTCTAACTGAGTAACTTATATTATGAAACCACGACATTATTTTTACAAAAACCTTTAAATGCGAGTAAATATAAAATTACTTGTATGTAATTCGAGATATAATCTGTTAAGTTAACATGGAATATAAATCTGTGATAAATAAAAAATTGAAATAGAGGTTAAGTTGTTTATTTATTATGAATTGACAAGTGACCAATCAAAAAGATTGAAAAGTCTTAAGAATTGATGAAATGACAATGGAGAAAACGTTTCAAGAATAAAAAACAGTAAAAAATATGTTTTTTACAAAGAATTAAATTTTTTTTTAAATTACTTAGACTAGATGTAGATTGAGTTTGTGTTTGTTTTAAATAAAGTAAGAACTTTAAATCCGTTATTTTTTGCTTGAATTTATTTAAAAAAATAATTATTATAAATTTGAAAAAAAAAATATATAAAAATAAAATTAATATTGATAAAAATGAATTTTCAAAACAAATTAAAAATAATAATTAGCAATTTTTTTTAAATAAAATTAAATTTTTAAATATAACTTAAATATTTATAATGAATTATTTAATTTTCAATTATTTTTTTAAAAAATTATGTAGGTTTAACTAACTATATATATTAATATATATAATAATAGTGAATTAGTAATAAATCTTAGATTTTTTGTCGAATCTAAGTTAAGACATTAAAAAAAATGTTTATATATTGTTAAAAATATATATTTTTTTGTTTTTTTCAAAATCAAAAAAAAAAAAATAGTTTTTCATTTAAATGATTTTTATAAAAAAAAAACGATTTTATATTTTACTGAAAAAAACACTAATCTTTCTTTTAAAAATGTTAAACTTATAAGTTTTAATATCAAAATAGAAATTTAATATCAAAAGCTTATTAAGCTAAGTAAAGCTTAATAACTAAAATTAAAAATTGTTAAAATAACCTTAAGATAAAAAAAATTGATGATTAGACTTAATGTACTTACTTTTTGAGTAAAAATAGACAATAAGTTAATTATCTATAAATAAATATTTTAGTTTTGAATTCTAAATTTTTATAATTTACTGGTTATAAAATTCAGAAATATAATAAATTAATTATTTGCGTTTAGTTTTTATAAAATGTTTAAGGTTTAATATTTAGACTATTTTTATTAAATTTATTATTTTTATAATATTATTAATATCTAAATTTATATTAAATTTAAGCAATTCAACAACTTAATTTTTTTTAAGCCTAAAAACGTCAATTTTTTTTTTAAATTTTTATTAATGTTTTAAAGTTTATTTTGTATGAATTAAAAGTATTTTATTAAAAAAAAAATTGTTTAGTTAATTTAATATATAATCATTAAATTAGTTAAAAATTTATGTTAAATTTAAAATTTTTCTTTATTGTTTTAATTTTTAATTTTGCTTTTTTTAAATTTAATTTTATTTTTATGTTATAATAAATATAAATAAATTTATTAAAATTTTTAAATTTAGATTTTTTATAAATATAAACTTTTATTCATTAAAAAAAATATATAAATAATATTTTTAAATTAATTTTGTTATAATTTTAATTTTATTTAATCAAGATCATACTTTTTTAAATATTTAGCAAAATTTTTATTTTTATTAAATTTTTTCTTAAGTTTATTAATTAATAAGTTTTTCACGTGAGAATAAAAAGTTAATTGTTTTTTTTGCGTTTCTCTTTTTAGAGTTTTTGTTTTTTATATGCTTTTATTCCATTATCACATTATTTCTTACTTTTACAAAAATTATTATCCAAGCACCTAAGATGTCATAGAAGTGGTTTCTAAACGTTCATCACTATCATTGCTTAATTGATTAGACATCTTTTAGTGTATACCACAAAATTAATTTTGTACAAAAAACAACACAAAAGAAAATTAATAACAATTATAAAATTCAATTTTTGAGAAAAATCAATTAACGATTTAAGAAATGTTTTAAATTAAGTCTTGAATTAAAGTAAGCTTCTCAAAATAATTTTTTCTATAATTCCAAACTTCTCTGCTTTTCTTGTACATAGTAAACGGGCATATGTCATACGTTTTTTATTCATTGACATATACTATTTACAAAAGTTTAAATTTAACCAGTTGAGTCAATAAATCTAAGCAAAAAATCAAATATTCATACCATAAAGTAATTTGGCTATAAAATTATAGATTATATTTTGGATAGTAATTTAATATTCAGAATTACAGTTTTTAATGCTAGATCTTACAACTAATAGTAAAGTTCCGCCTTTACGTATTAACATATAAAACTCACCTTCACACTCTGTTCAGGTTAAAAATTTACAGCTAATTTTACTAAGAGTTAAAAACACATATCGTAAAATTTTGTAAGTAAAATAAACATATAACTATATTTTTTTACAATTTTATTAGCAGTTCTTTTGTCGTACCGTTGTACGTTCTCTTAACCTTTTTCTCAATCTTTTATCAATCTTCGATTAAGTGTCTATGTTAACCTAACAGGTAACTGCTTTGATAACATGTCAGTAATTTCACATTTACTGCACTTGTGATCTTTGTTATAACAGCCTTATGATCTTAAAATTGATATTCAAAATTGATTCTAGCTTAAGTAGTTTAAGCCTATTTTTGGATAATACTACTTCACCTTTGAGTTTTTAAAAAAAATTCTATAATAAACAAAATGATGAAATAGTCTAATTTTCAATTTTATTTTTATTTTACTAAATAAAAATTTATTGCACTTAGTTTAAAAATTTCATTGTTGAAAGACAATGCAAAAACAATGTTAAATTTTATATTTTATTAAAATAAAATTTAAGTGTAATTAGCAAAAAAAATTTAATAAAACCTAACTTAATAAAAAAAATAACAACCTGTTTACCAA
Organism: Pyemotes zhonghuajia; assembly: GCA_025170145.1. NCBI lineage: Eukaryota > Metazoa > Arthropoda > Arachnida > Trombidiformes > Pyemotidae > Pyemotes > Pyemotes zhonghuajia. The sequence continues at coordinate 12,937,093 of CM045845.1, forward strand.
AAATTCCAAAAAATTAATTATATATAAAATTTCAATAATTTTTTAAATTTTGATTGTATCAACTTATTCTTTTCAAGTTTATTGTCTATGTTATAGATAGTTAAATAATTTTAAATTTACTAATATTGCAATTTTATATAGTAAACATATATACTTTTGTATTTACAAGTTTTATTGTTTACTTTAAAATTTATTTTAAATGTTTTATTAGAGTTTAATAAATTAAACAAATAATCTTAATTCTAAATTCTTAAAACATTACATCTAAAGTTATCATTCAAATAATCATATTTAGATAGATAAGATAGTTTAAAAATGTAATCTCTACTTTTAATTTAATAATTTTATTTGAATAACCTATACATAATCAAAAATGTAACTAGTTAAAAATTCATTTAAAATATGAATAAACATTAGATTTTTTACCTAAACCAATATTCATGGTTAAATTTATTTTATTATTTTTTATTAAATATTAACTTTTACTACGCTAAATTTTATTTGTGATCAGGTTCAAGGTTTACAAATCTTCAGCTTATTTTTTAAAAATCAACGTTTTAAATTAAGTGTTAAATAAATTATTATTATAATTAAACTACCAATCATAAATAAAATCCTGCCAAATAAAAATGATTATTTATAAAATATTATTTTTTTTTAAGTACTAAACTTATCATTTAGTTTTAAAACCGTTTTTGCTAAAATTTGCACAAAATATTTGTTTTTGATTTTTAATGAATTTCCTAGTAATTTTTATTTAATAATAATTCAAATTTAAAATTAGTGATTGTCATAAAACAAACAAAAAAAAAAAATAAACTTACTAAGAATAATAGTAATAATGCATCTAAAGTGTAAACTCATTTAAGGATTTCAGTTTAGATTTAAAACAAAAAGTTTTCATAATTATATAATTTTTAAAAACTTAAAAAAAGTATTAAAAAATATGAAAAACTTAATTTAAACAGTGCATAGTAATAAAATGCATTTTTTTTTAGACCAGGCAGTATATTTTTATAAATATGTCAATAATTTTTAATGATAAATGAAAAATTTTTAATATATATTAATCAGTAAAATTTGTTTTTAAAAAGTACGAAAAATCTCTGCTTAAAAAAAAAGCAAAAAAAAAAATATTGATCAAAGTGTTTCGTATCATGCCTGGAGATTTTCTTTGATTGTCTTGGTAAATTAGAAGGAAATTAGGAGTCACACATAGCTTAATGAATTAGACATACATATCTAATATTGTTGGATTTCGTTGTTTGGTTGTATTGCAGACATAGTTGAAACGATCACTTTAACACGTATTACCTCACACGCTAAATAAGAAAAAGAATGGGCACTCAAAGGATAACAACCCGCTTACTTTCTACACCGGTACTCTTAAGGAAACGATTCACTTTAGAATCTTAAATAGAAACCAAAATAATAAAACTCAATGATCAGACTAATTTTGTTCGAGAGAGATATTTTTCCTCCGCAAATCTCTTTTATACCGTGCAGAAATTATCATGGTTGAGACCTCTCATTCAAGATTAAAGATTCTACTAGAGGTCATGTCATTTGTATAGTGACATTCCAATGTCTGTTTACTAATAATAAATACAGATAACTATAAACAAATAATGTGCCCTTGCGCCAACAATTAATATTTGTTTGTCTTAGTCCATCTGCTTCACTTACTAATTAAACCTATCTTGTTAACACTGTTGTCTCAATAAATATCCCATCTGGATAAACTAACACTAACACTATCTTAACACCTACCAAACTCTGCTCTAAAACAAGACAATGTTATATCACCCCTAAGTAAATATTCTAATCAAATGAAACAGACCAATCACACATATCGGAGAATTTACACCTAGGATTGAACTAATCGGTTTATTTATCTATCATAAACCTTCTCCTTCTTAGACTAAACATTCTGTTCTCCATATGCTTCAACAAATATTGTAAAGTAGTTGCATCTAACTTAAGTAGTAACTCTTGCTGTTTAATTTCGTTTTATAATTTCAAGAATTTTATCTACAAGTATAATGTCTATCATTAACAACAGGTTATGGAATCAAAACCCAAGAACAAGTTGTTAAAGTTTAGTAAAAACCAATTAAGATTTACTTCAGAACAAATTGTAAGACCAAATTTTATCTAACAAATCAAAATTGGGAAAACTAGAAACCATCTATGAGGTTGTTAGACCTAACAAAAGAACATTATGACCCCGAATCTTACAAACAAAGTCCAGAATAGAAGTTAATAAATAGAGATTACATTGCCAAAATAAAAATGAAAGTACAAGACAATGTCGTTAGGCAGAAGATTGCTAATATTAAGACAGCAAAAGAAGCATGGACTGAGCTTTGTAATCATTTTGAAGGTAAGGGGATGAGACGAGTATTAAATGAATGAATGGAAATATTCAACTTAAGAACAAGAAATAAGTCTAACACTCACATCATAGTTTCTACAATAGTGAAAGATTGTAAGATAATTGAAGAAGCAGGAGAGTTGAATCTGTGGATGATGTCAGAGTAGCAATGATACTGATGTTCTTACCGAGCAGATTTGGTTGGTTTGTTACTAATTTGTGTGCCAGCCCATTTATTTCACTAAGTGATCTGACTAATTAGCTAATGCAGGTAAAGAAGAATGTGGATTTTGCCTCTACAAATGACAATATGCTGGTTGCAGCAGTGAGAAACAAAAGTGATAGAATTGATAGAGTGAAATATAATAAATCTAAAATAAAGTGTTTTATGTGTCGTGACTAGGTCATAAATCTGTCCAGTGTAGAAAAAGGAAGAACAAAGTTGACAATAAGATCTTCCTTAATTGTGTGACTGAAAGTGAAGAAGAAAATATAAAGCCAAATGCTTGGCACTTGGACATTGGAACTACCGTGCATTGCTCGAACTCAATATCAAAGTTTATTGGTTCCATGTCTGATACATCCTAAACTCTTGTTGGCCCAGATGGCACTGAGATGAGGGTGATAAGTGCGGGACAGTGTAAGATAAATAGCCTAAGCGACAAAGTTTTGACTCTGAAAAGTGTATTGTGCTTTCTAGATTTGAAGGCTAACTTTGTGTCAGCGTTACAAAATTATTTTAAATTTTTCCTTAAAAAAACTTTTATATCACACTATAGTTTTTTTTGTTGAAACTATCATTTTGTTGTTATTATTACTTATTTCACAATAACATAAAATTTTTTTGTTCAATTATATGTTATTTTTCTCCATTTAAATTTTTATTTTAAAGCTTGATTCTTAAGCAATTTTAGATACACAAATATCTTAAGCAAATAAATATAAAATTCCAACTAATAAAATATTTCAATTGTATAAAATTAATATAAATAATACTTAAATTTAAAATAATGTTTATTAAATGCTTTTTTACTTTAAATAATTATTAAATATAAAATGTTAATATAAAATAAAAATAAAAATTTATAAGAAGAAGTAATTTTAAAATAGTAAATTAGTGTAAAATTAAAAATTATAAGCATTTAAAAATAAACTAAAATGTAACTTATTTTTGTAAAAAAAATAAAAAAAATGAAAAAAAGTTGCGAAATTTTAAAGACTATTTAACTTTTAAAATATTTCAATTTGTAATACATAATATTAAATAATAAATATTTTTAGAAAAAAGTATTATATTTTTAATTTTGGTGACTGTTCGATTTAGTTTGATTTAAACAACTAAACAAATCTACGTTTTGAATGTCGACTGGATGATGTTTATGATGCTATTCAGATTTTCAAGCACCTGAACATCAAGCAGATTAAATCTAATCGGTTATTGTATTTTACTTTTGAAAAAAAAATAATTTATTTAATTTAAAATACATTTGTCAAATACATTAAAAACACAACATTAATATAATCTAAATATTTAAATTTATAACAATAAAACATTATTTATTTATCCTAAATTATTTTTTACTATTATATGTTTTTTGCAAAAATTAAATTTTAATTTATTTTATTTTTCCAACAATATTAAAATATTCATTTTTTATATAACTTTATTAAATATAATAAAAAATAATACACATAATTTTAAAATTTAAACCAAAAATTATTTGTAATTAAAATTCAAAAAATAAAATTAATTTTTTATAATTAAAACTAATTGGAATGTATTTAAGAATTTAAATTAATTGTAGTAAAAAATTAAAAAACATTAAATAAAATTTAATATAATTAAAATGCTTAATTCAATTAAGAATTAATTATTGTAATTTTAAAACTATAAATTAAATATTTAAATAAAAATCAATATATAGTGATAAAAAAAAAAATTTTTAAGAACTGGGTTTTTTTAAATAATTTTATAGAAAATAGTAAAAAGTTTTTATGTTTTCTTTTATTATTTATAAAACTTTTTTTTAATTAATGAAGCAAATAAAAAATATAAACTAAAATAATAGTTTAAAAAAATATTTTAATTTAAAAATATAATTTAATTAATTAACCATGTTTTTATATATATATATAATATTGTAAGATTTACTTTGAAAGTTATTTAAAAAAAAAATAATTTAGTTTTAAAAAAAATTTTACTTTATTAGTTATATCTGAAATTAAAAACTAGCTTGCAGAAAAATTTATTTAAGTTAAGAATTCTTATAGTTATTATAGATTTATATGAGTTATATTCTTAAGATCAAAACTCAAAATTTAAGTGCATCTAATACATAAACATTAAAAATATCAATAATAACAGTTACTTATTGACTGCCAAAATTTTTTATTAATGTTTACATAAAACTAATAAACATTCTTATTTTTATATATTAAGTTATTTTTTAAGAATTTATTTTTTTAAAATTATTAAAAAAACCATAAATGTTTAAAATTGTTAAAAAAATATTTAATTTAATTAAATAATGTATTTTTAAATATTTAAAACAAAATTTAACTTTTACTAAATTTAAAAACTTTATTTAATTTTTAAAATTAATAAATGGATTGCAATATAATAAAAAATTAAATTATTTAATAAATATTTTTATTTTATTTCAAAGATTAAAAAAAATTACTATTTTGATAAAATAAAAAGTTACTAAATGTTTAAAAATAAATATATTTTGAAAAATATTGCAATTTAAAAATTTTTATTTTTCATTCAATTTTTTGTATTTTTTGATTTTTGTTGTATTATAAAATTAAAATTACTTGTATAAATTTTAATTTTTATAACTTTAAACTATTCAAAATAAAATAATTATGTTTTAAATTACTAAATGGATTTTGCCATCAATTTTTTTTTATTAATTTAATTTAATTTACAATCACTAAACTCTTAATATTTGTTGTATTTTTTTAATTTTTTTTTTAATTTTTTTTTTTTAATTAATTTATAATTTATTTAAATATTTTTTAATTTTGCCGTTTAATGTTTAAGTAAATTAATAATTTTTTTTTTTAATTTAAATTTTAAAAACAAATTTATTAGTTTTAAATTAAAAGTAATTTGTATTATTTGGAGTGTGTGATTCACTCCTTCTGCAATTTCTGACATTTCTCAATTTGTTACAATTTTATACACTCCTTGGTAATTCTTGTCTGGTACCCTTAATAGCGCATGCTAAGAATGTGCCTGTTTATTTTGTATAAAAAACGCTATAAAACTTTGTAATTACCACCATTAAAGTTTAATTTACTACTTAGGATATACCTAATTCTGTTTCTCTTTTTGGTCAATTTTTCTTTTTGTACGGTTAAACACTTTGATTTTGGGATAACTCCAGAATCCGAACAACGGTAGTTCTGGTTGTCCCAACCGAAGATTCAAACACTTGATTTAATGTGTGTTAACCCCAACAGTATTAATATTTAAAGAAAAAAAAAATTAAATTAATTATTGTTTAAAACTTTTTTTAAATTATATAATAAATATTAATTATATTAAATTTGACTTGAGTAACATACTAAAATTATATTAAGGTAAAATTATTCAGATGTAAAGAGACAATAAAGGGATGTAAAAAAAGTACTGCAGACTTTATTCAAAATAGCATCGATGCCATGTAAACTTGTCTAGAGGTAGAAACATTGTTAACTAGTATTTTGGTCAATAAGTTAAAAGTGAAATTCACGAAATTATGTAAAGCATACTATAATTGTAAACTTAATGATACATAAAGAATAAAACGATAAAAATGGAGTATCGGACAATAATTAACTCTGACACAATACAATAAAAACTCTAAGGTAGTAGGCAATTCATATTAGTGATCGTTACTTATCAGACAGTTGGTAAATTAGAAGATATATATAAAGTCATTATTAAGTTGATATTTAAGTTTTAGTGACAGTAGTATTTTATTTTCCAGTTAATAATAAAGTTACAGGGTTAAAATTTTTTGTATTTTGTGTCCTTATTTAAATCTTTATCAAAATACATTTGTTTTTAAATTAAAAAATTAAACTTATAAATTTAAAACAATAACTAACAAACAGCATTTATTATGTTTGAATATCTAGACGGATGTAGTTATTTAAATTGGCTGTTTCAAAACATTGAAAGTATTCAAAGGTTTCTTAACTGATCTTAAGATTAAGAAAGAATTTTAATACTTGGTTAAATAAGAATATCCGCAAATATAAATAGATGTGAATTTTGTATGACATTTGTATGTTATTTTTATATTATATTAGAATAAATTCTTGTTAAATTATAGAAAGTTTCTCATAATAGTCATATAAAATGGACAATATTGTTCACCTATTATAAATGATATATTTAAAGATTGGCCTAAGTAAATAGCTAAAAATTTCCAAAATAGAAAATTAACAGATAAGTAAAAATTTGTCAAGAAAAAACACATGTAAATGCAAAGCTGTCTATAAAAATTAAAATATTGGCAGCCATTCTGTTTTTTTTTATATTTTAAGTTAATGTAATTATTTAGGTTATTGTTTCTGTATCTTTTCTGATAATTCTAATTAAATTGGAATTATCTACAAGGTATTCCAAATAAAAATACTTATTCAGGTTATATTTCATTACTTACATATTTCATTACTTTATTAAAATATTAAAAAAAAATAAATTGTTAAGTAACTAAAAATTTGCATTATAAATTTGTTTATTATTTTATAAATCATAATCAATTAAAATATATATATTGAATAAAATCTTCATGTAAGTTTGTAATTTATTTTATTTTTGTAAATCTACAAAAAGGTAAATATTAAAAATTTTGATTATAAAATAAAATAAATATTTTGAATAAATATTATATACTAAATTTTTTCTTACTTGATTAGGAATAGAATAACATTAAATAATAATAGATTTAAAAAAAAAAAACTAATTATTTTACAAAAACTATTTTTTTTATAAATATTAAAACTTCGCTTAATTTTATTTCAAAATATAGTTTTAATAGAATAAAACATAATTTATAATAAAATTATAAATCAAAAATAAAGAAATTCTTTTTATTTTTTTAATAATAATTAAAAGGTTAGTTTTTATTATTAAGTTTACTGTTGAATTATTAATAAAAAAAATAGTTAATTTTCTATTTGAATAAAATATAATAATTATAATTATATAACAATTATAATACTTTAATATTAAAATATTTTTATACAAGTTTAAAGTAAATATAAAATATAAAGAAATTGTAGTAAATTTGCCTGAGAATTTCAGCAATTTTACCAATAATAAGTGGAGACTGCGACAAAGGGTGTTCCACCCTATCTTTATTAATTAGTTTAAACTTGATACAAATCTAAATTCAATATAAATTATTACACAGTTGAATCTTTTAAGTTAAATCTCAATAATCTAAGAAATCTGTCTCTACACTCGAGAGAATCAGAAAACACACTGTCTCAATCTACCTTCTTACCAAGGCTTCTAAAGGTTTCGTTGGTAGCTACACATCTACCTCCGTTTCATAACTTTGAAGTCACCTTATTTACAAAAACCAAAGGATCTCGTGATGGCCGATAGTTCTTATCTATCGTTAATCTCCTTAAATGACGTATAGGTTTTACATCTACTATTACCACCACATTTACCGAAGACGCCATCTTGTCCCTTCTGGTCTTAAGACGTAGTTTCTTTCACTATACTTCTTGATCTTTTTTGGTCAATTACCACTATGGCCGACTTTACTCAAGTCGTTATAAGTACTTTTAGCCCCCACTTGAGTATTCTGCCACAGACTAACCCATGCTTAACAGACTTTTACTTTACTCAAATACTTAGAATATTCCATTCTACGTACTTAAAGTTCACTGTTATACCAGCCAATTGGGTTTCTGTAACGTATCACACGAATACCTCATTCTCAGTAGTTATACAGGCTCTCTCGTACTATACCTCAGCTGTAATGACCTTGATCAAGAATTAGTTAATTACAATTTTACAACAAAATTCCTTTTATTTTTTTAATAATAATTAAAAGGTTAGTTTTTATTATTAAGTTTACTGTTGAATTATTAATAAAAAAAATAGTTAATTTTTTATTTGAATAAAATATAATAATTATAATTATATAACAATTATAATACTTTAATATTAAAATATTTTTATACAAGTTTATAAAGTAAATATAAAATATAAAGAAAACTTTTAATTAATTTTAAAATATATATTAATAAATATGTATATATTTTTTAAAATTTAATAATTATTTTTTTTAATAAACAATTATAATTTACATTTATCAAATACGTTAAAATTTATAGTTAAAAAATAGTAATTTACTTAAATAACATTTTTTTTTTATAAATAAGTTTATCATTTTGAGTTTAATTAAGATAGAATCACATAATATTTTTTAAGATTTTGGTAAATTAAACTGTTGAATTTTAAATATATTTAAATATGTGAAGAGATGGGAATTTTATGTTAAGTTTTGTTTAACCAAAATGAGAAGTATATCTGAGCAATAGAATAAAATAAACATATCAAGTTGAGGGAAAACGTTAGTTTTCACACAGGTTTGATATCTAGTCAGTATTGTTATTATAAGTCTTTAAGACAATGGTCAAGATAAATCTATCATAGGTGTGAAAGGTTTATGCTTTGGTTTTATTGGACTAAGGTAGAGACCTAGATATTTTATTGTAGATATATGTGGGCTCGTGTAAATAACAGAGACACTAGCGGGTTAATTCAAGACATGATATTCCTAAAGAGAAAAATTGGTTTGATAAGGAAGACCAGTGGAGTGGACTGGACACTCGAGTTTTGAGCTTTATGCTATCGGTTTGTTTCTGAGATTCACATTTACTTTTTTGAGTATTAAAAGTAAACTGGTTGCAGTTCCTAAGATTTATTTATTCTCGTTAGAATATCTGTGCTTGTGTTTGAGTGTTGAGATACATCGAGAAAGTTCTAGACCTAATAGTAGTATAGTTCATCATATACAATGGAAAACTCAGTATCCCAACAAATATTAATAAAAATGATTTAAATAATTACATAAATTTTTAATTTAATTCATTACAAAAAATGATTTTTTTTTTAAACTTTTTATAAAAAAAAAAACAATTAAATGTTTAATTTACAAAGTAATATGATTTATAAAAAAAAATAATTTATTAACATTTATGTAATCAAAAAAATTAACATTATATTTAAATTTTTAAATTTTTTATAAATATAAATAAATATATTTTTGTTAAACATAAAATGTTTAAATAAATAAATTATTATCTAATGTTTTAAACATATGTTATCAAAAAAAATTTTTTTGATGATATATGAAAATAAAACATTAAACTAATGTTTAAAACTTTGTTTGATTAAATTCAAAGCTGATAGAGTTAGCTTTCTAAACAGGTAGTTAGTAAACGATGTGGAATAAAATTGCAAATCGACTTTCATTTTAACGCCCATTGGATCAAGATTACAATTGCTTTTTCAAAAAAAAAAATTGTTTGAAATTGCAACATCTAATGATTTTGAAACTAGAAGCTTGTTAAATAATTCTCCTGAGGCAGATATGCTGGACATTATTTTAGCAATCTGCTAATGAACTGTTTTTCAAAATAAAGCACTTATTCTACAGTGTAGCCAATATCCCAACTTTTATAATCCCATGTTAAATGTAATTGTAGCAGATGGTGACCAAAATGGCGACAAGATGGTAAGCCGGCTAAAGATAGATAATAAAAAGACCGGGTTCATAGTACAGGTGAAAAACGCGGTTAAACTCAATTAGGCAAAAACGTGAGAAAGTTCAATGGTCCAAAATTAGGCTGTACAATAACTAATGGACTATATTTTGACTAATTGTACCGGATTACTTATTCTAAAATGCTTGCTTTTTTTTCTTCAAATAAAATGGTTTCACTTTTAATTTTTGTTTACATTCTTTATTTTAAATGTTTTTGTTGATTTTATTATTTTGTACAGTTTTTGCTATATAATTCACAAATTAGTTTGATTGCAATTAACACGTTAATTGCTTGTTATCTTTGTGCATGTTGCATTACACTACTCTTGCATACCAATTAACTTTAATCCTAACTAGTTTTTATTTTATTGTCATTTTCATATTTACATTATTTTTAAGTAAAAATTTTTTTTTAAATTTTTATTTAGTTTGATCAATAATTTATTAAATTAAATTTAAATATATATTTATTTTTAAAGTTATAATTTAATAATTTTATATTTATTATATATATTTATATAAACTTATATATGTTAAAAAATTTAATTCAAAAAACTTTACAAAAAAATTTGTAATAAAATTAAATTATAAATTAATTTTTTTATTAATTTTTAATTTGATGATTTTATAAAATAATATTGCAAATTAATATTAAAATAATTTAATAAAAATTGTTAAAGTTTATTACAATTTTAAAAAATATAAATTTTAAAAAATGAGCATAAGTTAAAATTTTTAAATTTAATATTATTTAAATTATCTGTTTATTTTAATTATATTTTAAAAAAGTTAATTTTTTATAGTTAATTACTTATTTTAAAAAAATAACAAAAAATTTAAATAAAAAATTTTTTCATTAATTATTAAAATGTAAAGACAATTTATTTAAAAAATCAATTTTTTTTAACCATCTTTAAATTAGTTCATTTATTTTAAAAAAACTTTAAAACTAAGCTTTTAAAATAATTTAATCAATGTTTTAAATTTATAAACTTAAAAAAATAATTTGAGTTGTAAGAAATAAATTTGGACTTTACTAAAATTTAACGTGTCCAGGTTGTTAATTAGTTATTTGTAATAAATTGTACTTTATTAAATCGTTAATTTTTTTTTTATTCAAAAAATAGCAAATTGTTTATTTTAACTATTATACTATTTTAAAAATAATTTTTATTTTGAAGATATTTTTATTATTTTAATTTTAATAATTTTTTTTAATATTTTTGATTTTTTTTCTTTTAAAAAAACAAGTTTTCAAAAATAAAACTAATAATAAAACTATTTGTAAGCGCATTTTGACTTTGTTGTAATTTGAAAAAAAATAGGTACTTGATTATATGAATTTTTGGCAGTAGATTTACATTGACATTAATGATTTACATGGAAATAAAGAACAAGCAAAATAATAAAAAAGGAACTAGACAAAAAATTTATATAAAATCCAATTAAATATAAAAAACCAAATAATTTATATTGTGCTTTTATTTACATACATAAACATATGCTGATACAACTTAAATCTTAAATGATCATTTACACTATTTTGATCTCAGATTTCTTATTCTTTCTTTTCAAATATGATTAGTGTCAAGTTGCTTAGTTTGTCTATTCTATCTGTTTTATGGTCAGCACATCTCTATCATTTTGATTTGTTATTTTTATTTGACAAAATTTAGTTGCTATAGGTGTGGCTAAAAAATAAGTTCAAAGTTTAAATTTTGGTCAAATGTATAATCATAATTATCTTTGTATCTGTTTTCTATATTAAATTGCGTGTATGGGCGTATTGCTCAAAAATAAAGTCATGTATTTTATTTACCTGCCAATAGTAAAATAAACATTGAATTTGCCAATTTTTGACAAACACGTGTCAATGCACCAACTACATAAGTTTATTTGTTCTCTTGAACTTTCCCCATCACTATCTTATTGAAATTTTATTTACTTTGTTTGCTCACATTTACTTAGTTTTTATAGTTTATATATTATTTAACTATAAACAAATAAAATAATTTTAATAAAAATTGTTTTTTTTTTAATCAGACAATTTATATTAAATTAATTTTTTTTTATTTTTATTGTTTTTTAAAAAATAAATTTGTTAAAAAAATTGAAATTTTTTTTTTTAAACAATTTAAATAATTGATCAAAATTTAAAATTAAAATTATGTATAAAAAAATATTAATACATTAAGTAAAAATTTGTTAAAATAATTATTCAAAAATATTTAAATAATTTTTCAAATATCAATTAATATAAATATTAAATTTTCATTTTTTTTTTTTTAATTAATTAACTAATTATAATTTTATAAAAAATAACTTTTAAACATTATTTATTTCTATATTTAAAAAGTTTTATTAATAAATAATCGTAAAAAATTTATAATTTTTGAAATTGTTAAAATTAAATTTATTTAATTTTAACATATATATTATATAGGAATATATAAGTATATTATTATTAATTTTATTTTAAAATATATAAATAAATACAAAATAAAAAATTTATTATTTTATTCAAAATAAATCATAATAAAATTTAAATAATATTGGCAATATAAATTTAGTATTTAAAAAAATAAATATTTTTAATCTTTAAACGTTTTAAAATATAAAAAAAAATATTAAATCTAATATTCTCATAAATATTATTTGAAATTTTTTAAACTTAAACTGACTTTAAACTATTAAAGTTATTGTATTTATATTTTTTTAAATTATTATTAACAAACAATAAGTCAAATTTTTTTTTAGGTTTAAATATTAGATCATTAATAAAAATTTTTGAAAATTTTGTATTAAAATTTTCGATATATTTTTGACATAATTTCAAATAAAATCATCTTATTATTTCAGACATATACAACTTATAATTTTTTAATAAAAAAAAAATTTTAAGAAGTAATATAAAAATAAAATAATTTTATGTATTAATCTGCTAGTAAAAGTATTATTTGTATAGAATTGTAGCTAAAAAAAATGAGATTATGCTAATTGTTTTTTTGTCAAGCTGATTGCAGTAAAATTTTTATATTTATTTAAAAAATGATTTAAATTTTTTTTTTTGTTTGTGGTTTACCATTATATTTAAAAATTTTTGTGAGGATAATACTTTAATAGTTATAAAATTAATTTTTTAGTAAAATAATAGTTTTATTTTGATTAAATACTTACTTATTTTTAATTGAAGATAAACGTTCAATATTTTTTAATTGCTTTTATGAAAAATTGTTTATCTAGTTTTGATTATAAGTAAAGTTAGTTTTATTAGGTAGTTTTATTTTTTTTTTTTTGAATGTTGAATAGTTACTAATATTATATTTGAAATTTATTAAATAAAAATATATAAAGAATATTAAAGAATTTTATTTGCTAAATAATTAAATTTACAAAAAAAAAATCAAAACAATTCCAAAAAAGAATTATAAAATTTAAAAGTATTTTATAAAATTTAATTTTTTTTTTTTATATTTTTTATTCAAAACTTTAATTAATGGTCAAAATATAAAATATTTGAATTTTAACAATTTAATAAATTATAATTATTAAAATTGTAATAAAATTTTAAGCATTAAAAATATTATTTGTTTTTTTTTTTTTAATATTCAAATTTTACATGATTAAGAAATATGAAAAATTTAACTAGACACAAATTTAGACCTAGACTCCAATGAGTGAAGTTAAACTAACCAATATTTCTAGAGAAATACACGTAACAAAACAATTCCATGTATGAATTACTAACAAAATAATTGCTAAAAAAATTATAAAATGAAAATTTTATTTTAACTTAGCACTTTGTTTTTTATTCACCTTTGTAAGAAATTTTTTAGTTGTTTGTTAATTAATCATTTATTATTTAAATTTAATTTAATATGTAAATTTTATTTACTAAAAATTTTAATCAATATAAAAATAAATATTTAAATTTTTTTTAATTATATATAATAAAATTTTCAATAAATTGTTACTTTTTTTAATAATATATATTATAAATTTTTCTAATAAATTAAAATATATATATGTAATTATGCAATATTTATTTTTAATAATAGTTTAAATTTATATATTTTAAATTTTACAATTTTTTCAATTGCTAAAATTTTTAATTATTTTATGTTTTAAAATTTTTTCAAATATTTCATAAACTTACCTTAAAAAAATTAAATCAGATTATTTAAAATTAATTTTTTTAACATTAATAAAAAATAAATTCTTATAATTATTTTATTATAATTTTTTTTTATGTTAAAACATTAAATATTTCAAAAATAATATACTTTAGATTTTGCCATTATATGTAAAGTAGTTTGCTTTTTTTTTGTCAGATATTAATTATTATTAAAATTGTAATTAAATATATTTAAGGTAGTAGTTTATTAAATATATTTAATATAATATTTTAAACTTAATTTACATCAATACATTGTAATTTTTAAATATCTTATATTAAATTTTCTAAACTAGATAAATATATTAAGTTTTTTATATAAATTTAAAATAATTAAAAAAAATTATTAATTTTAAAATTTATTAATCAATAAAAAACTACATGTTTTATTAAAATTTTTATTAGAATTTACTTTCAATACAGCAATATTTAAATAAAAACAATTAAAACATTACATTTATCAAGTATTTGACATTTGTTAATATGTATATATGAATATCTTTATTTTATATTTCATATAAACTAATGTTTATAATTTTTTTTTTTTAATTATATGACTATACATTTTTATTTTTCACATTTATATTTTATGTACATAAGGAGTGTTGAAAAAGGAAGTAAGCAAGACTAGCATTTCAAGAACTAATCGTTTTGAATTTTTATAATTTGTACGAGGCTTTTATGGCCGTTTGAATTTCCGGTTATAATAATGGTTTGTGTGCATTATTAAATTTTTTATAAAATTGGTGCAATAAAAAAAAAGATCATCATTTTAAATAAACGTTTGTTAATGTTAGAGGTGAAGCCAAATGAAGCAAGTCAACAAGATAAGGCACTTGTATCGAGTAATTTTTTTTTTTAAAATTACCTGTAAGCAGTTAATTAAGAACGTATAAATTGATTCTTTTTTTAATTACTTATCCAAAAAGTTTTATTGCATATATTAAATTTAAAAAAAAATTAATAAATATTTCTAAATTATTTGATTTAATGCCTTAAAAAAAATAGTAATAAAAGACTCATTTCATACTTTTATTTTTTTTTTTTAAAAAAATGTAAATATATTTTAACTTATTTTTAAATTAATTTAAAATTATTAAGATTTTATTTATATTTATTAATATTAAATAACTCAATTCAATAAAATTATTTATTTGTGATTTATCAAATAATAATTTAAATAATACATTATTAATTTATTGGTTTAGATTAATACATAATGTTGTTTTTTTTTGTTTTTTTATCCTTTTTTATCTTAATATTTTATTTTAATTAAAAAAAATGATGGATTTTTTTATTTGACAGTAATTACCATTGCATCTTTAGGAATTAAAAAGGCTTTTTTAGTCAATTAATGGCACTTTTTTTTAAACAAATATAAATAAAACTAAATTTTTTTAATTTAAAAAATTGTTATTCTAGTAGTTAATTAAAAAAAAAAAAATATATATATATATATTTATATAATCAAAATTTAAATTTTAATATGCGTTTTATATTTTCGTTTTAATTTATTAAATTAAGTTGAAAATAATTTTTTTTTAGAGTGGAAGGTTTATTAAAATTAAAAGGCATTATTATGTTTTGCTATATCTATAAATTTATTTTAATAGTTATCACAGAATAGGACTAAACTTAATATTTATATAAATTATTTTATAATAAAATATCAAACTGGTGTTGCATGGTTGCCATGATTTGTAGAATTATTAGAAGCATAATTTAATTGATCCTTTGTCAAATGATAAGTTACCTTAATTTTAAATATGAAAAAATGTTTTAATAATTTTGAAATTTAAAATTTTTTTTTATAAATTTAAATAATAATAATAAATATTTTTAATAATAAATAAATATTATATAAAACTTAATTATTAAAGGTATAAAAAAATTTTATTATTAATTTTATTTTATTTAATAAATTATATTTAATGCATTAAATATAATAAAATAAAAATAGTTATTTAAAATTATAAAAATTGATAATTATTTAATAAATACAAAATATTTTTTATGAACCGATGTCTAATTTTTAATTTCTCTTAAATTTATAACATTTATTAATATATAATCATTATTATTAAAGCTTTTTTTTTTTAAATATATTATTTACATTAAATATATCTAAATGATTTTTAAAGATTTATTTTTTATTTATTATGTATATTAAATAAATTTATAATTATTTTTAATCTATATTTATTATTTTATGAAATTATTTAGTATTTATTATTCAAATAATCAATTATTCAACTATTATGATTTAGACTATTCTGATGATAAGTTCTAAAAGAAATAATTGACTTTTTTTTTTAAAAATAAAATATCAAAAATATCAAAAAATTTTTAATAAATTTTTAATTATTAATTTTTTTAATTAATTATATTTTATAAAACTAATTATTATTAATTATTTTAAATTTAATATAAAAAATAATAATTATAATTTTATTTATAAATTTATTATATTAAAAAAAAAATTGTAGTAAAAATAAATAATAAAAATATAATTATTAAAATTAAAAATATATATAATTTTAAAAAAGTTTAAATAATTCGAAATAAATATTTTAATAATTTTTTTTAATTTATTTAATTTAATTTATTTATTTAAACCTGTAATTTAAGAGTATCAAAAACAGATCAGATTATAAATAAATTATTTAACTAGCTGTAGTGACAGTTCTAACATAAAATTATTTTAAAAAGTTCAAATAGCTAGTAAGCAATACAAATAAATGTTATGTGAAATTCAAACTTAAATTTTTTTTAAATATTTAGAAGTAAAATTCAAGCTTTAAATAATTTATAAAACTAAAATGTTATTTTAACTATTTAAATTTAAAAATAATGTAATCTATTTTTTTTTTTATAACTTTATTTAAAATTATTATTATTCATTTATATTTCATCAAATGTAATTTATTTAAAAAATCATTAAACTTTTTTATTAATTTATGTTTACGTTTTTACTTAAATTAAATAATATTAATTTAAACTTAATAAAATAACAATGTGTAACTAAAAAAATAGCAATAATATATAAAAAAAATTATAATCTTACTGGACTAAAAATGTCATTTGTAGACATAAGAGATGAGTTGCTTTGTACCTGCTTTATCATAGATTTAGACAAGTTGGTTTGTGAATAAGGCAAATGAATAGATTTACTATTAAAAGCAGTATATTCTTGTCCGATGGAATGTGGAATTGATGATGCATTTCCCGTTAAAATACCTGGATTAGCATTTATACATGCATTGTTTGACTGGTTATTATTGGCTATTAGATTATTGTATAAATTATGGTCTTGAATAGCTACTGATGAAGGTTGGAAATCTGAAAGAAACATTACACGTTTATGGGTTGCTTGAAGAGGACCGATTGATGCACAACAAGAGTTTGAATTGACCGGAGCAAAGTAAGCAGAAGATTGACCTGAATAAGAAAGAGACAAAAGTTGTCCGGTATTGGTTGAAGAAGGTGCAGGTGATGGAGTTGCAGTGGTATAATGTTGACTAGGTGTGTACAAGCTATTATGCGTTTCCTAATCATAGGTATTATACAGACAGGGGTAATAGTAAAATAAAAAAACATAAGTTGTGTGAAGAGACAAACAAAAAATAAATTGAAAATGATAAAATATTTTATATAAAAAAAATTTTTTTTTTTTTAAAACAATAATGTACATTTGTTAAATAATTTGTGAGTAAAAAAAAATTAATATTAATAATAAAATGCGATTTTTTGTAAAATTAAGCTTACTTGAGCCAGTTCATGATAGTCGTATACAGACATGTTTTTTCCTGGTAAATACTTTCCGTTTAACGTTGAATAGTTGTTTTCTTTTAATTCTAACGAGATCGAGTCTTTATTTTGACAGCAAGTGGACGTTTTACAGGACAAATTGTTCAGCACCAACAATGATGAAAAAAAAAACATAGAAAAATTAATTATAAAAGTCATTTTTTAAACGTTAAGGTAAATAAATTGTCTTGGAAAAATGCATTTTAATTTTTTTTTAAAAATTATTTTTGTTTATATCAAAAACATTTTTTTATATCTTATTTTACTATAAATATTTTTTGAATTTATACTAATTTTAAATTATTTTAAAAGTTTATATATATATATTATTTTAAATTTTTAATAATGTTTTAAATTAATAATAAATATATATTTTTAAATAGTTTTTAATAAAATTTGTTTTTATCAAAATTTTATAATTAATTTCATAATAAATTTGGGGTTTTAATTAGTTATTAA
Source organism: Pyemotes zhonghuajia (assembly GCA_025170145.1). Classification (NCBI taxonomy): domain Eukaryota; kingdom Metazoa; phylum Arthropoda; class Arachnida; order Trombidiformes; family Pyemotidae; genus Pyemotes; species Pyemotes zhonghuajia. Next base: position 12,955,691 of record CM045845.1, read on the forward strand.
GTATAAAATATGCTTTTGTTTTGAATTAATTTATTGTTTAGTTATTTTTTTTATTTTGAAGTAGTAGTAATAACTTTATTAATATTATTTTTATTATGACAACATAAAGTTTTAATTTTATATTTATTTCATTTAGTTTTTTTTATAGAATTATTAGTTACAATTTAAAAATATTTTTTTTATTATGAAAATATTAATAAATTTTTGATTTGAACTTAATATTTAGAATCATACCTGCTGTGCTTGTAGATTTGTTTGGACCATTTTCTGTTAAATTAGTCATATTGTTCAATACAATCGATTCCGAACGTTTAGGTTTTTGTTTTCTATTATAAAAAAAAAAAAATTTATTTATAATATTAGTTTAAATTTTTTTTTTAAATAATTTAATATACCTATGAGTGTCACTAATATTATGATTATGTTTGGAAAAACTTCGATCCGATTTTATTCGAATAATTACCACAACCACAATAGAAAAACACACAATTATAGACACAAAAATGATTAAGATTATAAGTAAAGGACTAAATGTGACTTGGTCAGTTGAATCTATTCAAAAATATAAATTAAATTATAAATAAAAATAATTTAATAGACATTAGTTTGTCAAAATGTTAAACTTATAAGATAAAAAAATACAATTTGTTACAAATTTTTAAATATAAATTTATAATGAAAAATAAAACTTCTTAAATGATTGAACAAAAGTTATTTCTAAAATTAAGTAAAAATTAATTGCAATTATTGTTATATTTTAGTAATTACAAAGTAAAAAAATAATTTATTTTTTACTTTAGATTATCAAATAATTTTCAAAAAAATACAATTTTAAAATTAAAACAAAGCAAATTAATCTAAACATATATAAACATAAATATTAAATTTATTTTCTTTTAATTTGAGTTAAATTTGTAACATATTAAAAAAAATTATTTAATTAATAATAAGTTAAAAAATTTAGATATATTTATAAAACTTAATTAAATTATGATTATATTATTGTTGTAAAAAAATATTTATTATTATTTAGATTTAAATAAAGTTTTCAGTACAATTAAATCGTAACTGCAAGAGTATAATAAGTTTCTTAATTTAATTAAATTGTATTTTTCAAATACATTGAAGACAATCTTTTGTCTCTGTTTCTCCAAGCTCAAAGTATTTTTCAAGATTTTAATGTGGCATACCGTAAAGCGGTTTTAAGGAATAACGTAATAAAGTAATTTAAGTTAAACAGATGATTAAAATAGTAAATAAAAAAAAAAATATAAAAACTAAGATGGTAATTTGCATATTCTTAGCAAAAAAGTGTAAATTTTTAACAAAAGTTTAGGGTTAAGGTCATCAATCCTACAAATGGGCTCGCGAACATCTAATAAGTTGTCATTAACAATGCCATATAAAAATTATCATAAAAAAAGAGGTTTTCAAAAAAACACTTAAGTATTGATAGTAAGTGAAGACACTGGTTGTAATTAAAAAAAAGTATTTTTAATCCTAAACTGTAAGATTAATAATCGACGACTTGAGCGGCGACTAATCCGCTGCAACCGTTTTTATATTAAAAAAAAAACTGTAAGATTAATATAGATTAATTACATAATTATTTTCTAAAAATTACATTTTTTAGTATTTTAAGATAAAATTAAATTTTTTAATTAATGCAGTATAAAATATTAAAAACTGAAATAAGTAGTTTATTAGTTAAATAAATACATTTTAATTTAAAATTGTTTATTCTATTAAATTTATTTTTCTTTTATATACAATTATATATTTTGAAAATATAATCTAAAAAATAGAAAAATAGTTATAGGTAATATAATTTTATTATTTATTAAATTGTACTCAATAAATTGTATCTTTTCTATATTTTTTTTTTATATTTTAAAACTATATTTTTAAAAAAATTATAAAATTAATAAAATAATTGTAAAAGTATGGAAAACAAAAATAGTATTAAGGTGATAAAAGAAACTAAAAGAATGTTTTAACAAAATATTAAAAACAAAATATGTATTGACTTTATAAAAGGACCTAAAAGAGTTATGGTCATAAAGTCAGATCATATTTGTTTTAAGAACAGATTAAATTTTATTCTGACTTTGTGTTTAGGTTAGGTTTTAAGTTTAGGTTTTCACACATACTTAAGGTTTAGTCTGTATTTTTATTGTATGGTAAACAACTAAATCAATTTTATTTTTCGGTTGACTTAGCAGAGTTTTGCAGGTGAAAAGAGTACACTCTATGTTCTTTCTGGATAAGTCAGTTCAATGTTTTTGTAAGAATAACAGAAACACTGTGTAGTTATTCTGGTCCATAAAGATTACAAAATCTGAAGGAGATTTCTTAGCCATGATGATTTCACTCAAGTATAAATAGAAGATCAGAACGGAATTTATGGACACACAAGAAAAAGAATTGAGTACTTGTACTAATCAATTTTTAATTCTTTCAAAGCAATTATTCTGTCAAAGTTTTATTTTGGATATACTGAGTAGTGAAAGTAAGCGGGCTGTCATCCTTGAGTACCCAATATATTTTCGATAAGTGAAAATTAGTTAACTAAATTAATGTCTGTACTCAACAAATACACGGATTGACTAATGAATCCATCTGAAACAACTTCATCCAGTGGAATATCTCAACAATAATTATTTAAACTTAAAAAAACACATTTTAAAATAGGTTTGATTAATTTTTATAATTTTGTAATATGTTTTTTAGATAAAATTTTTATGTTATTGTAAAAAATCTATTAAAATTAAATTAATGAAATCATATATTTTGTATATTATTTTATTTTACTTTTAATTTTTATTTAATTAAAAGAAAAATTATTTAAACTTTGAATTAAAAGTTAGATTTAAACTAGGTTTAACCTAATTGATTAAATTGATTAAACTGGTTTAACCCAAACATCAAATTTAAATTCCTTTTAAGGTCCTGGGCAAGACAAATATATTTATTTATAATATTATTTATTAAAACTGTCTAAAATAATGATAAACTATTTGTAAATAATACTTTTTTTTATATATAAAATAATTTTATAAATCAAATAATTTTATAAATCAAATAAATCTAAGACCTAAGTCATTTGGCTGCTCATAAAAAAAAAAAAATTTAAGTCTAAATTATCAGTATTGTTTATCTATAATATTACAAAATTCATTTTTTATATAAATATTGTGATAATTTATCTTTTTTTTACTATAAAATTTTTAAAAAATCTTAGAATAAATTAAATTAACCAAAAAATTAGATTTTCTAAATTACATTTTAAAATGCAAATGTTAAGTTATTCTTATGTCATTGATGATATAACTTATTAGGCAAACATAAGAATTAAAACTAAAATAAATCTAAAATTTGAAGTAGATGCTACTTATAATATTTTGACTATAATAATTAGTTAATGAAATTGGAAATTTTTTAAAAATTGATAAAATAGCAAAAGTAAAGACACTTTAAGAATAGAAAAGAGTAAAAATTATGTTTTTAAACAAAGAAACCAGTTATTTTTTTTTAATTAATAAAAATCTGTAAGTTAAGTGTTTAGTTTATTTGTTTAAAATAAAATAAAAATAATTTTTGATTTGTCTAAATTTATTTAAAAAAATTACTATAAGGTTGATACAACAATACTTATTATTGATAATAAATAAAAAAAAATTTAATTTTTATAAGTTATATATAAATTTTAAATTAAAATTGTTTTTTTTTGTAATATTTTATTTTTATTTAAATTTTTATTCATATTTATAGTTTTTGCTAGTAATTAAAATTAGTAAAATGTTTTTCAATAATATTTATATTATTAAAACTATTAAAAATACAACAAAGATATTAAAATATAAATATTATTAATATATAAAATTTGTATTTTTTTTTATAATTACATACTTTTTTTTGTATTTAAATATTAATTATTATAAAAAAATAATTCAATATAATTTATAATTTTCAAAATAAATTTATTTTCTACATTATTACTAATTCATTTCTAATAATAACTTAACAAATTATATAATTATACCTTAAATAATAACATTTTATATATATTTAACATATTTTTATATTACATTTTTTACCCTATTTAAAACAAATATGTTAAAATTAAAATATATTATATTAATTTAAAATAATAATAATTAAAAATATGAATAAATATAAAAAAAAAATTTGTGACAATAATAAATGATAAAAATTGAAATTCACATCATTGCCAGTTGATTAAGAAAAAGAGTTGAATAAAATTAATATATTAAAATTTAAATTTTAAAGAAAAATATAACATTTTAAAAATAATTTTTTTTTTTAAAAAAGCATGTCAAAATTTGTACAAAGCATGAAAAATAAAAATTAAATTGCAGAGTTGTAAAAAAAATCCCTTAAAAATAAGTAAAAAAAAATAAATTGTTGTTAAATACATGTAGACAAGTTAAATTTTGAGATAATATAAGAACGGAATATTAAACCAAATAGATTGTAACATAAACAATATAAAAAAGAAAAATATTTGATCAAAAAATAAGTTTTGCTCAAAAAAAAATTAGAATTGTTTAATAAAAATAAAAAAAAGATCTTGATTTTAAATTTGCAAAAACTAAACTTTTTAAAAACTAAGGATTGCAATAAAAATAAGCTAAAAAATAAAAACATATATGTTAACCTATATAAATAAATAACATCAACATCTATTAGTATTAAATGTCGACAAATAATTTTTAAAAAATTTTTTAATAAATTTTTTTTTTCATTTTTAATTTGAATTTTTTCTTTTAAATTTGAAATCTATTAATACTATATTATAAATTTTAAAATTTAATTCATTTTTTCAAATTTTATTTTGTTTAAATTTATTAAAACTAATTTAAATACAAATGATTTGTTATTTAAAAAAAAAAAAAATTTGGGAAAATTATTAGCTTAATTTATACTTTATAAAATTTTTATATAATTATCAATTAACAAAATCTACGTCTATAATAAATATTTATAATCATATATTAAATATGTATATACTTGATCAGATTTTTATACTTATATTATATTTACATAAAATAGCTATTTTAATAATTTTAGTATATTTAACTTTAAGTTTTAACTCAATAAAGTGTAAAGAGTAGTATCAATGCGTTTGGGATAACTTTTTAAGTTACCATTAAACTAATAATTCTGATTTTAAAAGCAATGAATCAAAACTTTAATTGTTAATTAGAAACTATGCTACAAACTAAGGTTTTTGAGTCATTTTGTTTTTAATGTATGGAAAGTCGATTTTTGTGTAACTTTGTTTTTACTGAATGATTTTTTGACTAGTTAATCAAGTTTATTCAATTACAAAGGATATGCAATTAAATAAAGAAATAAATTTTTTTTTTTTATAAAAAAAATCAAGATTTAATTAAAAATAATTTAAAAAAAAAACGTTTAAATTTTAAATTTTGTTTTAACTATATTACAATCGTTAAAAATTTAAATTTGAACTAGTTAATCTGTTTAATTCGTAAATTCTTACTGTAAAGTGGTATATTTTAATATAAATATTTTTTTACTATGTTTATAACCACAATTCAAACATTTTTATTGCATCAGATATTTAAGAACATTAATTTATAAATGTAAAAAAATTATAATAAATAAAAAATAAATTTAATAAAAAAGTGTATACAAAATTTTTTATTTATTTTTAGTTAAATAAATATTTTAAATATTTAAATTTTTACATCAATTTTTTAAAAATGATTTATTTCAAAATTTAATAAATATATTTACAATTGATAAAAAAATAAATTAAAAATTTAAAAATTTTACTTCTAATAAATTTTTTATTGTAATTATATTATATTACCAAATTTTTTTAAAAATTTTAGTTTTAACAATTTGATTATTTTTTATTTTTGCCACCTTTTATCCTCATGTTTTTTTATTTTTTTTAATCTTTTAATTTTTTTTTATTATTATTTATTGAAATTGTATGTCTTAAAATTATTTTATTACTATTATTTTTTTATCTTAATATAGAGTTTTGCACGCATCTCAACCATGACAGGTTTGTCCATGGATTGATGAACAAATAGTATATGACTTGTGTCAAAAAATTTTGAGATTAGAAAATAAGAAAATCAAACATCTGATAAAACAATACTTTTTTTATTTTTTGTAGTAAAAAACATTAAATTAGCTCTAATACTTAAAAAAAAATTATTTTATTTTAAATAATAGTATTTTTTCAAATAATAAAATTTAAATATTTATTGTATTTTTCTTAATAATTGAATAAAAATTAAATTTTTATTTTTTAAACTAATTTAAAAATTAATAAAAGTTAAAAATTATAAATAAATAATTTTTTTTAAACTAATAAATATATTTATTCTTTAATAAAAATATAATTTAAAATATCAATCTTCGTCAAATCTTAATTTTTTTTTATATATTAATGTTTTAAAATTAAAAAAAAAAAAATAAATTATGATTATTTTTTGTAAAAAAATAATAAATGATTTATATAAAAATACAAAAAAAATATATTATCAATCTAAGTTAATCAAAATAAATAAAATTTAATAATTTTTATTTATGTAAAAAAAAATAATTTTGACTTTTAAATTTTATTATATTTAAAATTTTAAACTGCAAAAAAATAATTTTAATTATTTACATATTAAAAAATAGTTTTATTTACATCAATTCAAATATTTAATTTAATTCACAAAGATATTTAATTGATATTTTTTATTACTAAATGCACACTTTTTAAGTTTTGTTAGAATCAAGAATCAGAACATAAAAAAAAAATAATTTATAATATATGTATATAATATTTGCAAAATTTATCCAAAAATATAATAAATAATAAAAACAGTTTTTTTTAGATATTTTTTACTTTTAGTTCATAAAATTGCTTAAAGAAAAATATATATAAAAAATAATAATATATAAAAAATTAAAATGCTAAATAAGCAAAAAATAAAGTTCAATTAATCAAGCCCTATTAAACAAATGAAGTTAAAACACGCAAATAATAGTAACAAAAATCTTAATAAAAATTAAGATAAGAAAATTTTTAATATATAAAAAAAAATTAATCAATAAATATACATGACTAAAAATCTTAAGAACACGCAAGCAGTTTTACAATGATACTAACTAAAAACAATAATTAAAAAAATAATAAAATATCTATATATTAGTTGAAAAATAAAATAATTGTCCAATTATTACAAGATTTATTTAATAAAATATTTGTTCTTTTATTTAAAAACAAATTTAGAATTAAAAGACTGTTATATGAAATAAAATAAATTTCTTAAAATTATATTTATTTCCTTTTTAGGGTTTTTTATGGTTTTTATAAAACCATGTTATAATTATAAAATAAAATTAACTAATTTAAAGCGCATCATTTGTCTTTTAAATAACAAAAAAATCGATTTTCTTATTAAAACAAAATTATTAAAAAAATATAAAATATTTTATTATAGTTTTTTGAAATAGTGCAATTTTTTATTCTTAATTTTAAAATAATTAAATTTAATTTAAAAAAAAATATAGGTTAATTTTAATTTAAACTATTTTTCATACCCATACTCATTTGTCTTTCTGGGGCTCCAAGTGTAGCTACGGAAAATGTTTTTACTTCTGAAACTCCTTTTCCGTTATAAGCAGTTAAAAGCAAAATATAAACAGTAGCAGGTTTTAATTGTTGAACAGTAAATACTGGCTTATCATTATTTGTTAGATTTTGTACTAGTAAAGCACCATCCACTTGTTGCGCCAATTCATTATATTTAAGTTTTGAATGACTATATTCATGTTTTTGTTGTTTTGGCAAAGACTTTGAATTAATTTTTTTAACAGATATTTCCTTATTGTTTGTTGTAGATTTTAGATTTTTTATATCTTTTTCATTACTATGATAATTTTGAAAAAGTTCTTCTTCACGAATTAAATCACCATTATTAATTGGCATATAAACTCGTAAATTATAAAGAATTGGTAAAGTTAGTGATTTTGTTGAGTGAATATTTATTGGATTATTTTTAGGTTGTTGTGTACAAGCCAAACATGATAAATTAATTTCATTTACAGAATGTTTTAATTCGCATTGAATAGGTGCACAAGGGGGTCCTTGTGGTAGTATCAGAAATCTACATGGATCAATAGTTTTTCCTAAAGTGTTACTAGCTAAACACTGAATTTCTCCATATGGTGTTCGTTCAGACACCATAAATGCTAAAGTTGATAAAGTATAATTTGAACTAAATTCTGCTAAAGAAATTTGTTTTAATGTTGCACCTGGCATGTATACAATCGAACTTGAAGATATAATTTGATTTGATAAACTATTACTGCTATATCTTATTCGTTGATTTTGACTATCCTTTAAGTTATCAAAATCATTTGGTAGATTAGACAAAGTATTTAAATTATTTTCTATTGTTGCTAAATGACGCTGTTTTTCATTAAAATATAAGGTCCAACTAAATTGCAATTCTATAGGATCAGCTAAATATTCACATGTTAATTGTAATAGTTCGTTTTTATCTGCTGTATAAACAATCGGTTCTTTTGTTTTACAAGTTGGTGCATCTAAAAAAATTTTGTATAAAAAAAAATATAATTTATTTTATAAATAAATTTAAATTTTAGTTATTAAAAAAAATTAATGTTTTAAATAGAAAAAAATGGAAAATTAATTCATTTTTATGTTTTTTTTTTTTATATATTTATTTTAAAACAGTTAACGCTATGTGAAATTAATGGCGTTAAGTAAATTTGAAAAATGAATTTAAATTTTGCACTTGAGACTTATTCGTAATTAAAATGATGAAACTGTTTAGTATTTATTAATGCAAGATATAGTTTTAACATTGATTATACAATAAAAATAAATTCAACTTGTACTCTTAGTTTTCAAATGCTTGAAATTAAAAAATGTAATATTTTCTAAATTATAAACTAATTTATTGTTTAATTTGAAATATTAAATAAATATTTTTTTATTATAAGATAAAATATTTAAATTTTAAACTATTTAACGCTAAAAAAATATAATTTTAAATGTTTTATTAATACTTTATTCGTAATTAATTGCATTTAAAGTTGTTACTTATAAACACTTTTTTTTCAAATAATTTATCTTAAAAAAAATTTAAAAAAAAAATTGGCTAAAATTTATGGACAAATCAAAAAAAATTCTAAAATTTATTCTGAAGTATTTATTACTAAATTTGACCAATAACGAAAATATCAATTTTAAATATTTAAGAGCACTTTATTTTAAATTTTTAAACTTAATTTCTTGTAAAACAGATTTTAATGTGACAAATAAATTTTTTTTTAGTTAATATTAACACAATTTGTATGTTTTATTTTAAATTGTATTTTTTTTATCTTTTTTTATTTTGTATTTATCTTTAAACATTTTATGCCTATTTAAAAGTAAAATCAGTATTTATAAAAAAAAAATTTTTCAATAGTATCAATTTAATTTTTTTACTTCAATTTTAGCAACATTGCAAATTGTCACCAAAACTCCTTTAAGCTTTAAGATTATTTAGAATCTATACTTATAACCAGCAGGGTCGATCCTATCTTATGTATCCCTTGTGCATCAATAAATCATAGGATTATTAATGTATTAGTATTTCGTGACAAAATGCTCTATTTCGACCAAAATGATCTCTTTTATTCATTTGGGTGGCGTTTTAACCATTTTTTCTTTTAGTTTACTCTCTACAGCTGCTACAAATACTTTGAATAATGTTATTATTTCTGATGTTCATAATCGTGAACCACTGTTCTTTAGCCTGTGTTGGGCCATTTTTCGATTCACTCAAACATCTTTTAATATACGACGAATAAGTAAATGCAAATAGATCGTGCACATCTATTTAATACTTGAAAACAAAAAAAAAAATAATTGAACATAAACATCCTACATTTTGATTTTGCATTTTTTTTACTAAATTTTGTTTTTTGATTTGAATTTTTTTTTTAAATATCTTCAAATTTTGCTTTTTCACATTAAGATTGACATTATAGTTAGTTTTAAAATCAGATCAATAAGTATTGGCCTAAAGGCTATAGTTCCAATAATGCTTTATTTATCTACCATATGCCAAATGTTGAAAATATTTTCTAATGTTAAACAATCAAGCAAGGCAAATGATGCAAATGTAATTTGTTAGAAAAAACTTGTCTTTAAAAATTTTCGATTGTAAATAAAACATTTATTTTTTTCTTATTTAAATTTTTTAACGCTTTTATAGTAAATATTTTATTAAATTTTTTTTTAAATATTTAATAAAAATAATTATAATTTGATTGTCTAATAATTTTATGTTTTTTAAATTTAAAATTTTATTTAAATTAATTTTGAATTATATTTATTGTTTTTTTTTATTTTATTAAAATTATTATTATTTTAGTAAAATATAACTTACATTTAATTCTTAAAAAGAAAGGAGTGCTAACACTTTCACCTAAAGAATTACGAGCAATACATGCATATTGTCCACGACGCTCTTTTCTAACTTGTTGTAAAATCAAAGTATGATTTATAGTTAAAATTCCATCACTTTTGTTGCTTATTAAAGAATGTCCATTAAAAGTCCATTGAATTTCTTGGACAGGTGGATTTGAATTTACTGAACATTCTAAATAAACATCAGATCCTTCCTTAATTGAATCACGCTTAATAGCAGCTCCTAAATTTACAGTTAATTGAGGTAGATCTATTTTAATTAAAAAAATATTTTAATATAAAATTAAAATTAAATTAATAAAAAGTAATGTATTTTATTGATTTAAAATTATAAAATGTTTTTTACTAAATAAAATTAATCTAATTTTAAAAAAATAAATTAAAATTTAAATAAGTATATTTTGAAAAGTAATTAAATTTACATATAGTAATAAAGAAATTTAAATATTGATTAATTATTAAATAAAACAAAAGCTATTAAATTTGATCAATTTGATCAATTAGTTATAAAAAAAGTTATAAAAAATTAATTTAATTAAATTTTTTTATTTTTATTTACAATTAACAATTATTTTCGATAATTATTTATTTGAATAAAGTTTTATGACAATTAGTTTAATAAAAATGAAATTTATAGAATTAAATTCATATAATTTATTTTTTATATATAAAAAATTTAAATAAACAATCTTACAATTTTATTTGAAAAAATGTATTGTTGATTTTCTATTAAGTTTATTTAAACATGAATAATTATGGCAAAAATAATTGTAATAATTTATTTTTTTATTAAGTTTTTATAACAATACAAAATTTTCTAAATGTTTTGTTTAATATTTAAACTAATTATATTGAGTTCTCTTAATCGACTTGCCCTAGGTTTTCTTTATCTGACTTTTATTTGCAAATAATCTTTCACATAAGTTTACAAATAAAATGTATTTGCCTTCAAGCAAATAATTTTTACTTGAAAAACAATCAAATTTACCTAAATAAACCTTGATCTAATCATAAACGAATGTTATTAAATAAGACACAATGACTGCACATTTAAGTTGATAAAACTAATTGAAACAAAAAAAAAAATGATGTAGAGATTAAAATTTTTTATTAAATATGTTTAATAAAATTAATTTTTAAATCAAAATTATTTATTTTTCGATAAAAAAAAAAAAATATTCTTTAATTTTTACTTAATCCAATTGCATTAATCATTTAAATAATTTGTAAAAGTAATCTTATTGTATTTAATTAAAAAAAAAAGATAAGTACTAAAAAAAAATTATTAATTTTTACAAAATTCAATTAATAGTTTATTTCAATAATAAATTTTTTATATACTAAAATTTAATCTTTTAGTTAACTTAATCAGAGTTATGTTCAAATATGTCAAAACAATAATTCTATATAGTTATTATATTTATTTATAAGTTGACACTTATAAAAACCAGTTATTATAATTTGCATATGAGAAAATATGTTTTATATTGAATAAATTAATGGTTATATATGTATATTTAAAAAATATGTTTTTGTTTCAACAAGCTATCTAACATTTATAAAAAATTATATTTTTTATCAACTATATTTGTAAAAAATCAAGATATTTTAATAATTTTTTTTTTTTTGTTAAATTTACATAAAATAGCTTTTTTTTAATTTTTAAATTTAATAAATTATTTTTTTTTTTTACAGCAGTAACTTTTATTAAATCAAACTTACTTAATCTTAGTTGTTATTGAGCATAAAAAAATTAAAATTATTTATTTATCTAAATATTTGTTTTAAATTAAAAAAAGTTTTTAAAAAAAAAAATAATTCAATAATTTTTTCAAAATATTAAAATAAATTGAAATAAAATATTATAAAAATAATAAATATTTAAACTATTTTAATTAAATTTAAAGACTTTCAAATTAGTTTAAACTTCAATTAGTGTGTAATTACTAAATGATATTTTTATATATTTTTTTAATTTTTTATTAAATATTTTAAACTATATATTTTACTTTATTTATTAAAAAGCAAATTAATTTATAAAAAACTTACATTTTACGTCTAAATCTAAACTTTGTTCTAGATTGTCTTCTGGTTTACTTAGTTTTGGATTAAAAGCTCGACAGCTTAATTTTTTATTGTGATCTGCAATGTTCAAAATTGTAACTAGTTTAGCCAATGATTGATTACCACGAGATTCAACTACATGTCCACTACTTCGTAATGGTTTATTGCCCTTGAAAAAAACTATTTCAGCAGGAGGCCTTGATCCAATACTTTTGCATTCAAATTCTGCTTTATGGCCAGATGTAAGACGTTTATCAAGTTGAGTTAAATTAACTGTTAAAGGTTTTACTAAATTGAAAAAATGATTAAAATTTAAATTATAGAAATTATATAACATATTAAAAAGTAACTTACAATAAAGATCTATAGTTACAAATGTTAATGAAAGTAATGTCATGTTAGTTTGAGCTCGACACTCAAATTTTTGATTTAAATTTTCCCTTTTTAATCTTCCAACAGTTAATTCATTATGGACTTTACCAGTTAATGCATTAACTAAATAACTTTCATCAACTAAAATATCATTTAAATACCAATTAAGCTGAGGTAATGGTTTGCCTATTTGTTAAATTTATAAATTAAAAAAATTAAAATAATAATTTATATTATTTTTAAAAAAAGGTAAACTATGTATTATATTTAATAAAAATTTTAATTTAAATCTTACCACCAACAGAAACACAAGTTAAAGTTAAATATTCATTTTCTTCATATGGACCAATTTTATTAGATAAATCTTTACCGACACCATCTAATATTTGTAATGATGTAGGTGGAACTTAAAATAATAAAAATTTAAATTAAAAAAAAAAAATATAAATTTTAGTTAAGACATAAAATAATAAATACCTGCTATTTTAAGATAAATTACAAAATTTTGAGTTCTATCTCCTCGATAGTCTACGCGACATCTATATTCACCTTCATCGCTCATTTCTAATCGTCTTATCCATAATTTAGGTGGATTAGACCCTAAATGAAATACAAATCTTCCCCTTACACCTTGAAAAATTTGATAAGTTTGAGTTTGTTGACCAGATGATGTTTTATTATAAAGTTCGTTTGACGAATAACTATGTGATTGGTTTAGATCAATAATTTCTTGTTCTAAATAGCTTTGGTGAGGAGCCGATGTAAGACTAGATTGACGTACATCTACTGCATAAATAGGAACTCCAGAAGACCCATGCCTATACCAAAGAATAAGTGAAATATCGTTGCCATACAAGTCAATTGTTTTTCTTGAATTTTGACCTGCGTTTAAACTTGATTCACTTATTTCATTTTTGAAAATGTTTCTTTCTAAATTACATGGAAGCCCAACTGATTGACCTAATATACCAGTAAATGTGTGCGGAATAAGTGATTCTTGACCATTAATTTGAACACAAACCATTATTTGTAAAAAGATGATTGAAATTAGCTTTTTAGCCCATTTTCTGTACCGCCATGGATGGCAGTTAAATTTTGCTTTATGTCGCATTTTCTTCTTATTAATTTGCTTTTAATATAAAATTATCCAAACTGTCAAGTAATTTATATTTTTCATGATTTTATTATAAATATATATTTATTTTTCCAAAATATTTTTCAAAAGTTTATTAAACTAATATAAAAAATAAAAAATATAATATTAAACAATTATAATAAAATAAATGTAAAAATAATATTGTTGATTCTCCTTTAAAGACAAAGGAAAATCCGTTGTAAAGTCCTTTCGGCCGACTATACACCTGTACGCTATGCTTAAATGAACGGCGCAGTCTCAACGGACGTTTGCCCTTGATTTTTCTTTGACTTAACGGACATGGCGTCCATCTTAACTTCCATGGGTATAAATACCCTGACATTTCTTTTGTACATCATCATTTTAGTTTTAACTTTTGAATAAAGGTTTTAAGACCAATCCAAGTATTGACCCTTTTTAGTCTGGTTTTTGACTGCTTTGCAAAGGACCCCTTGCCCTCAGATCTTAACCCTTGTTTCTGACAATACTGAGCCCTACCAGAGGTAACTCAGTAAACTTGTCTAACTGAAGACATTTTGTAAGTGAGGACATCCTTTGAGAGGGCAGTCTAACCCAACAGGTTATGGGCCCAGCACGCTTCCACTGCGCATAAGGGTTAACTTCGGATTAAATGATCACCTTTTTGTTGCCTTTTTAAGTTTTCTTCCTACTTCGTTTTTTTTTCTCAGTTCACTATCTTTCTTCTTCCCAAGGTTCAAACATTCCCTTTGTTTTCATCTTCCCTTGTGATCCCTTTTCTCCTTTTGTGTCTCTTTTTTGTTTCCTTTCTTTGCGTTTCTCCTTTTTTCTTTTCAAATCACAAAATGCAGGGAACAAGACACAACATCATCACACTAGATGAAACAAACTTTATCACCTGGAAAAAGCAGATGGATTTCCTTTTCTTGGCAAGAGATCTCTACGAGACAGTGTACCCTTCTGAAAACTTTGCTGAAATCTCCAAGGCAGCAGACTTTAAGAAAAAGGATGCCATTGCATGCACCCTTCTTTTTGAGTCTCTTTCTCAAAAGGACCTGTCGACCTTAAATTTCTGCAACACAAGTGCAGAAATTATGGCCCACATCATTTCCGCTAAGACGGAATCTAGAGAAAACACCCTGTCAAAATGGTTCTCTAGATTTGACGATCTGACTTGGCCAGCAAGTCAATCCGCCACTGAGTTTTTTAATACTTTCAACAATATCATGGCAAATCTTAACGGCTTAGGCCATAAATTTCCTGAGGTCTACCTGATTAAAAGAATTCTGTCTTTGGCTCCTCCTCAATTCAACTTCCAGAAGAATCATTTCAAAATCATGATGTCGTCAAAGAATCAACCAACTATACAAGAAGTCAGGGACAGTTTCTTAACCAAAACATCAGCAACTACTGACTCTCAAAGCTTTACGGCTCTCCCAGCAAAAGCAAAAGTCCAACACAATGGCCAAAAGAAAAAGCTATTTTGCAGATATTGCAAGAAAACGGGCCACGACATCTCTAACTGTCAAAGTCTAAAAAATAAAAGGACAACAAATGGCACTAACTCTTGCGTACCAAATGTACCTAAGACGGCATTGGTCTGTTCAAGACCTAATGTCTCCATTCCCAGCTCAACCTGGTTTTTAGACTCCGGTGCATCACATCACCTTTGTTTCGACAAAACACTTTTTGTCAACCTGGTCAAACTGGATCATCCACTATCCCTCACTACTGCTTCTGGGAGAGAGATCCAGGCACAGTTCAAAGGAACAGTTGAACTAACCTCTTTCAATGGTGACAAGTATGTCCCTATTACCATTGATAATGTTCTCTATTACCCGAATCTCAAACATTCTGAGATCAATGTGGTGTCTCCGGGTGTCCTTGCCCATAAGGGTTTCAGATCTGTCATTGAAAAACATCAAGTTGGCATTTTTCATGGGCAAGATTGTATCGTTTCTGGAGTTCTGGAGGGTAACAACTTTAAACTCTTTCTTTTTCCCAGAGAAGGCAAGGCACTTCTCACATCCAAAAAAACAATAGCCAAAACTATTGACGAATGGCACGTATGCTTTGGACACATTAATCCAAAGACCATCACTGACACCTTTAAGGCAAAAGCTCATGCTGATGAGGCCTCAATTACTCAGTCCATCCCTAAACAATGTGACTCTTGCATTAAGGGAAAATTGTCTCGTCCCTCATTCAACTCCACCATTCCAAACTCTAATTTTAAGACCGGCGAGGTTATCCATGTAGACACGATCGGACCCCTGCCCACTCCCTCCTTTCAGGGATCCCGGTACTTTGTCCTCTACAAAGATCAAATCTCCAGATTTAGGAAAATTTTCTTTGTAAAATCTAAGTCGGAGGTTTTCTCTACACTTAAAACCTTTGTAGCTCAACAGAGAGCAGAAACCGGCTCAATTTTGCGGATCCTTCGTTCTGACCGCGGTACCGAATTCATTGATTCAAAAGTACAACAATTTCTGGAAGACAATCAAGCTGTGCTGAGAACATCGACTTCGTACAACCACGAACAAAACGGGTTTGTGGAAAGAGACGTAAGAACTGTCTCCGAAGGAATTAGGTCGATGTTGGCGCACTCTGGCCTTTCTGAAAAATTCTGGGCAGAAGCCGCAAATACCTTCGTCTACCTTGTTAACAGAGTCGTGGTCAGGGGTTCGAACTCCACACCATTTGAGCTGTGGTTCGGAAAGAAACCCTCATTCTCCCATCTTGGGATTTTTGGAGAAATGGTCTTTGTTCATATCCCCGGAACTCAGAGATCCAAACTTTCTCCAAAGGCTTCTCCCCGGATCTTTGTGGGATACGGAGATTCTGACCGAATCTTTAGGGTCATGGATCCTGAGACCAACAAGGTTTCATTACACACTGAAGTGACTCGCACAGGTACACTGTATAAAAAGGAGCCATACTCTACCTCAACTTCATCTGAGTCCACTCATCGTGCTCCTCACTTGACTGATGTTCCCACCTATGCTGACTCTCCTGACAACTACCCTCCTGTTTTACCTGAGTCAGATCTGGCTTCTGTTCGTCCCTCGTCAACTGAGCACTCTATTTCAGGACAATTCGATGGTCCGAGTAAATCCTCCACGGTTGAGGAGAGTCAACCATTCTTTACAGATTTTGAGGACCATTCGGTGGAACTGCTAGGCGAACCACCTCTCCAATCGAACTCTATTCCAACCCCCGTTGATCAGACCACCAGACCTAGAGGTCGTCCTAAGGGTTCAAGGAATCGAGTATTTGAGAAAACTGACAGGGCTCTAAGACCACGAGTTCTAATGACCATCGACACTCCTGTAACTTATCAATCAGTTTTCCAATCTCCACACTCTGACAAATGGCAAAAGGCTATGGATGAAGAATATGAATCTTTAGTCCACAACAAGACTTGGATCTTGACCCCTCTGCCAAATGGTCGAAAGGCCATCAAAACCATGTGGATCTTCAAGTTGAAGTCACATTCAGGTGATGGAGAACCAATTTTCAAAGCTAGACTGGTAGCAAAAGGATACTCTCAGGTCCCGGGAGTTGATTTCAACGAGACTTTCTCGCCAACACTCATGATGGTGTCAGTGAGGACTCTACTGATTGTCGCAAGACTTAAAGGTCTTTCTATACACCATTTTGATGTAAAAACGGCATTTCTAAATGCCCCTTTGGATGAGGAAATATACGTTTCTCAGCCAGAAGGATACAGCGATGGATCAAGGAGAGTTTGCAAACTGCTCAAAGGCCTCTATGGTCTAAAACAATCGCCCTTTCTTTGGAACAAGGACATTACATCAAAACTGTCTCTTCTAAATCTAAAGCCAACCATCTCTGACCCCTGCTTATTCACAAGCAGTGAGGACTCTCCCCACCTTATCCTTTTGGGACTTTATGTTGACGATGGTTTGCTCTGTACTTCTTCATCAAAAGCCTATGACTCAGTGGTAAATCTCTTGAAATCTGTCTACACCATTACCATTGACAAGGCCGACTGCTTTATTGGGGCTGAGCTCACTAGCAGCGAGAGGTGCTTTGGTATACACCAGACCAGCTTCCTAAACAGCCTTTTAAAGGGGTATGGGTTTCGGGATGTGTCAAGAAAACTTATCCCAATGAGTCCAGACGTCGACCTTAAGAGACAGGCGACAATCACTCGAGATTACCCATACAGGAATGCAATAGGGTCTCTCCTGTACGCAGCGAGATTCACTCGCCCGGATCTCTCCTTTGCAGTGTCAAAATTATCCCGATACTGCAACGGATATGGAGATGCTCATGTGGGGGCACTCAAGAACGTTTTTAGGTACTTGAGCTCGACCTCAGATCTCACCCTAAATCTAAATCCAAAAGGTAATCCGTTTCTTGTTGGATACTGCGACGCTGACTTTGCCGGAGATACTGATTCTAGACTTTCAACAACCGGGGTAATTTTCTTGTTTGCTGGATGCCCGATTTACTGGACATCTAACCTTCAGACTTTACAGTCGTTTCACACCACTGAAGCCGAATTTGTGGCTCTGTCGGATGCAATTAGAGTGGCTTACTGGCTTAGGATCCTTCTCCAAGACTTGGGATATCACCAGGCCGAACCTACCACAATTTATTGTGATAACCAGGCAGCCATAAACTTGCTTTCAAAAGACAATGTCCATGAAAGGTCTAAACACATTGACGTTCGATTTCACGGAATCAAGAACTATGCCAAAAACGGGATTATCCAAGTACAATACATCAGCAGCAAAGAAAATGTGGCCGATATTTTTACAAAACCCCTGGGATCAGTACTGCTCAGACGACATCTGGATTTTCTGGGCCTCCAATCCTTTAAGTGAGGATGTTGATTCTCCTTTAAAGACAAAGGAAAATCCGTTGTAAAGTCCTTTCGGCCGACTATACACCTGTACGCTATGCTTAAATGAACGGCGCAGTCTCAACGGACGTTTGCCCTTGATTTTTCTTTGACTTAACGGACATGGCGTCCATCTTAACTTCCATGGGTATAAATACCCTGACATTTCTTTTGTACATCATCATTTTAGTTTTAACTTTTGAATAAAGGTTTTAAGACCAATCCAAGTATTGACCCTTTTTAGTCTGGTTTTTGACTGCTTTGCAAAGGACCCCTTGCCCTCAGATCTTAACCCTTGTTTCTGACAATACTGAGCCCTACCAGAGGTAACTCAGTAAACTTGTCTAACTGAAGACATTTTGTAAGTGAGGACATCCTTTGAGAGGGCAGTCTAACCCAACAAATATATAAGGAATATTTTATATTAAAAAAAAAATAAATAATTTAAATTTTTACTTATTAGTTTAACTTAGAAATGTTTTTAAGACAATTTAAAAATTTTAGTAAATTAATTAATTTGTATCTTATATTGTCTTATCTTTATATGTTATATTTTAGGAGAATTAAAATCAACAATTATAATTAAAATAAAAAGATTAAATTTAAAATAATAATGAGAATAATTTGAATACAAAAAAATAACAATTTTAAATTTAGAATTATACAAAAAATATATCTTTTAATTTTTGATTAACAGTTTTAAGTAAATGATTGATTTATTTTAATTAAATTATAAATTTTGTTATTAATACAAATTATTTTTAATATAAAAAGTTATATATAATAAACTAATTTTTTTTTTTTTACAAATTAAAAAATATTTTGATGTATTATATTCAAAAATTTATTATTTGTTTGCAAAATTAAAAAAAAATTTAAATAAAATAAAATATATTCACGAATGAAAAAACTATATTATAAAATTTAAAAAATAATTTATGTATTTTATTTATAAAAAATAACATAAGTTTTTACTATCATTTATTAAAAAATCAAATACTAAATTTATAAAAAGTGATTCATTATGAATTATAAAATTAAAAAAAAAAAATTATATTAAAAAATTATACAAATCAAATAAATAATTTCTTAAATATTTAAAGTGTAAAAGTTAACGTGTTAATTTTTCAGCAATTCATGATTTAGGTTAATAAATAATTATTTATCTATAAATTGAAGTTTTATTATAATTAAAATAACAAAAAAAAATTATTGTATTAAATATTAAGATTTTTGTAATTTGAGAATTAAAAAAACAGTTTAAATGATTTTAAAGAAATTGTATATTATTAAAACAAGTTGTCGAATAAAAGAAAATTTTGCAGAAGATTGCAGGTTCGAATGCCGGAGTCACCATTTTGTCGAATAAAAGTTTTGACAAAAGTATAATTTTAACAAATTATATTATTTTAATGAGCAGGATCGTTCTAAGGTGCAAGACTTAGAAATTTCTTGATTACTAGTAGACAGAAAGATATCAACAGTCAACTGTCACACAATAAAACAGTGAAAAGCTACACCCAGAAAACATTCCAGTGTAAGAATAGAGGAAGCATTACTTAATATAAATCTCTATTGATTACACTAAGGTGAATCGAGGAGTGGTTTACGACACAGGTAAATAGATAAAACATTTTAAAAAAATTAATTAATAATTAATTAATAAATAAATAAATTAAAATAAAAATTGATTTTTATTATGACATAAATTATAAAAACATTTTTTTACCAAATTCTTTAAGATATATTTATTTAAAACTAAGTTAGACTTTTTATAAATTAACTTTCAATTATTTACAAAATTATTTATATCATTAAAAATATTTATTTATTAATTATTTAAATAAATATATTTATTATAAAAAAAAAATTTAATTAAAATTTTCTAAAGTTATTAAATTACAAATAACAACTATAATTATTAATTATAATTATTTTATAAATTAATTAAAATTTTCTTACATATTAGTAATTTTGTAATAATTATAACTATTATTCTAAAATTTGAAATATATTTTGCACTTAAACAATTTTATATTATAATTTTTAATTTTAAAATAATGTAAATATTAAAATTAAACAATGATATTAAAAAAATATATATATACAATTTTTTTATAAAATATAAAACATTTATTAATAAGCTTATATTTTTTAAATTAAAATTTGCTTTATAGCTAAAAAAATTTGAAATAACAAAAAATTTTAGTAAAATTAAACTTTAAATTTTTATTTATAAAATAATTTAAAAAGTTTCAATAATTAATAAATTTAAAATAAAATTATAAAAGCTTATAATACTAAAACAACAATACTTTTTAAAAATTATTGTATTTGTTTAATTTTTTAAAAATTACTTTGTATAATTTCGATTTAAAAAATATAAAAATCTATAACTATATAACTATATAAATCTTATAATAACTTCGAATAAGCTTTCAGGCATTAATACTTATATTTACTTAGTAAATCTTAGTAAATCTTAGTAAATCTTTGTAAATCTTAGTGTAATTAGCTGTTAACCCAATAATATGTATAAAAATAAATATGTTAAAACTGAGTTATTGTACCAGCTGTAATGTTTAGTATAATTTCTAGTATTAGCACTGAATTTATAATTCTGATTTTATAGTTAATTAGCAATGACTTTGATTGTTAATCAAAACCTAAAATTTATACTATGATTTCATTGTCAAAAAAACTTTTGCGATCTGAATAATTAATTTTATTCAACATTTAACTTTACCATTAGCTTTTTAACTAACTAATCAAGTTTATACAATTCGAAAAAATATGTAATAAAATAAGAAAATAGAATTGAAAAATTCTGTTAAAAATCAAATAAAGATGCTTTTAATTTTAACACTTAAAATCTATATTTCATTGTAATAACATTTTTAATTAAATAAAATTTAAACTTAACTTCAAAATACTCAGTTTCTCATAAAATTTTCAAAATGTAAATATCAAATAAGTATAATCTTAAGAAGTTCTAATATACATCAACAAAAAATAAATTTATTTTTTAAAAATTAAAAATTTTAATTTTGATTTTGACTATAAAAAAGTTATTAATATATTGGCTTAAAGCAATTTAAATTTTTTGTGTTTTTTTTTTATTAATAAATATAAATTTATATTGAAAAAATTATATAATAAATATTTTATTATCAAATTTAATTAAAAAAATTATTTTAAAAATAATTTTTATCAACTAAACAATATTATAATAACAAAATTAGTATTAATAAATTAAATTAGAATTACAAAAATCACGAAAAAAATTATATCGTTTTTAGTTTTGAAAATTTTAAATTATTAAAATAATATGCAGGAAACAAATAAAATAAAAATAACTTGATTGATACCAATACAGATATTTAAGAAATTTTATTGAATTTTGATCTTTAATTTACACTAAAAAATTATGGTTTTAGATAAAGTTTATTAACTCTTGTAATTATTTTGAGTGATAAAAATATACTATATTTTATTTTTAATAATTAATATATTTAATATTGTATTTTTTACTTAGTATGATTTCTTTAATTATAATATTTATTAATTATAATTTATTTTACTTAAATTATATGAATTTTTTTTATGTTAAATTTTTTATTTTTATTAATATATAAGGATGATAAAATAAAATATTTTATTTAAAGTTTTATATAAATATTTTCTATATAAGTCACATTTTTTTAAAATAGTTAAATATTAAAAAAAAAATATATAGCTAATTATTATAACTAGACAATGGTTATTATTGTTTTCTCAATCAATAGAAAATTA
Organism: Pyemotes zhonghuajia; assembly: GCA_025170145.1. Taxonomy (NCBI): domain Eukaryota; kingdom Metazoa; phylum Arthropoda; class Arachnida; order Trombidiformes; family Pyemotidae; genus Pyemotes; species Pyemotes zhonghuajia. The sequence goes on from CM045845.1 coordinate 12,978,404, forward strand.
TAAATATTTGTAAGTACAAGAACTATATATGTTAAAATTACAAAAGTGCTTTAATAAAACACAAGTATTAAGTATTTTTATTGTTTAATATTTTTCTTGTTAATTAAAAATATTTATTATAAAACTAGTGTTTTAAAAAGTACTATTATAAATTTACAGCAATTTTATTTTTTTAAAAATTAAACAAAATATGAATAAAATTTTATTTATTAGTTTTAATTGCAAAATCCAGGTTATTAAAATTATTGTTTATTAATTACTTTAAAATATAAAAAAAATATATTTGTAAAAATAAAAAAAATTAACAAAAATAAAATCTAAAAAAAATATCAATTTTCCTTAGTTTTTTTTCAATTTAAATTTATAATAAAAATTATTATTTTTTACATTAGAAACTTAAAACTTTAGAAAAAAACAAGAACTTAAAATAGATTGGATTTTAAAAAAAATATAGTAAGATTAATTTTTTAAAAATTTTATGATAAAATGTTTCTATACTTTATAAAAAATTTAATAAAATCTATATTAAAAAAATTAAAATATTTATTAAAAAACTAAAATTAAACTATTTAAGACAATATTTATTTTTAAAAATTATCAGAAATGAAATTTTTAATATAAAAAATTAAAATATTTGAAAATTTACACATTTTATAAATGAGCATTTTGCAAAAATTAATAACAAATGTTTACAGAAAAAATAAATAAAAAATTATAGCATTAATTTTTATTATTTTAATTTTAATTAAATTAAAAAAATAATTCTTTTAAACAATAAAAATTGTCACTATTTATTTGATAATGATTTAATTTAATAAAAATCTAAAGTTTAATTTTGATTGAATTTTGGTAACTATTTTAAATAAAGTCAATGTTTATCAAACATTTTATTAAATTATTTGTTTTAAAAAAATGAAAAAAAAATTATCTAAATAATTGCTCTAAAATTATTGATTTTGGTAATTTTTAATTTTATTTTAAATGTTTATAATTTAAAATACAACTTATTTTAAACTATTATTTTAAACTCCGTATTCTCAAAGCTCAGTAATCTAAAGGAACAGTAATTAGGTATTATACTATAATAGGTTTATCGGCTAAACCTACTAAAATGTATAAAATCGTTCAATTCTGTAGCATAATTCCAGATAGAGATGATAATAGCTATCTTAAGTACAGGTGGAGAAGGTTACCTTGAATGTTATTAAGTAACAAGCTGTTAGTTATCATAGACGAAAGACAGACGTAATCAATGATTCCAGTAAAAGTACAGCTAATCATATAGAAACTTATTTTTAGAAATACTGAAGGAGGAGATTAGCAAGATATGGGTAGACAGTCTTAGCTGTCGTAATTAAATAAGACAAAAATCAATAAGTTTTAAATAAGATAACCTGGAAATAAAAAATAGAGGAAACGATAAAGATTGAAAGGACAAAAACAGTAATGATTTAGCTTTAGGTCAAACTAAAAACAAAGAGTCTACATGTTTTTTTGTATCTTGTTTATATTCTAATAATTTACTAAATAAAGATAAGTTTTAAACCCAACGTTTTGGTGTCTATAATTTTCTTCTTCGGCTAGACTAAATGAGTCTATCGCTGAAGTGTGTTGTTAGTGGCAATAGTAAGTAATATTTCCACAAATTTTAATTATATTTTTAATTAAAAACGTTTTATTAAATTGTTTTTTTAAATCTATTAATAAATTTTTAATTAATATTTAAAAAAATATATTTTTGTCAAAATATATAGTTATACAACTATATAGAACGTTTTAAAATAATCTTAATTTAGGTTTTTACTATTTGTCTTATGTTTATTCACTTAGTAATTTTTAGCCTTCTTAGAATAATAAAGCGTAATAAATATTAGTTGTAACTTCTTTAATCAATTGGACAATTTTACACAATTACAAAAGAATATATAATAAAATAAAAAAATAGTTTTTTTTTCTAAAAATTCCCTAAAGAATTTAAAGATGATTTTGAACAAATACACTTAAAATCTGAATTTATTCTTTTTCTACTGTTTTTCTTGTATTTCTTAAATTTTAATGATTTCTGTGAAACTACTCTGAAGATAAATAGCAATTTAAATAGTGTTAGTGATCATCAATCAGAATTTTTGTTTTAGGTATTAAAAATCATTGAACAGTTTATAATATAGCCAAAAAAATACAAATTTTATATTAAAAATTTAATAATAAAAAAAAGTTTAGTATTTTATATTTATTGTTGAAATTGTATCTGGTTTAATGAACTAAGACATTATAAAAGAATTTATAGTCTAGCCATTTCAAATGTTTGACTTGTGCCAAAAGTAAATAAAGTAGCCATATTTGTTTTGATTGTTAAACTAAACTTAACAAATTAACATTAAAACAAATTAATTATTTTCTTTTATATTGTTTTAAGTGAGTTAAACCAAAAAAAAATAACATTCAGTTTAGAGAAAGTGAGACAAAAATCATTGTTAACAAAGAAATTGACTCTGATTTACCGAAATAGATATGATAAGGCACTTAGTTTTATTGATTGGTACAAATCATAATTATTTGTTAAATTTAGTTTAATGATTATTGTTGTAAAATTCTAAAACTATTTTGTTTAAAATTTTTAATTAATTTTTTATTAGAATTTTTAGCTTAGAATTTAATGATCTGTCAACCAACGTAGCTACATACTCAGACTAGTTTTATTTGTCTTTTGTAAAATTAATTTTGGTTAGATTAGATGGAATATTTTGGTATTGGTGGTAGTCAAATAAACAAAATAATTAAAGAACAAACTACTTAAAAGCATCAATACAATATTTATAATTAATATGTTTTTTTTATATTAATTATATAAGAAAACAAAAAAAAATTTTTTGTTAAAGATAAATTTTTTATAAAAACTGAAAAATAATATAAGGTGCAGCATATTTCCTTTTATTGTTATTTTTATCATAATTTACAAAAAAAATTATTTCAATTAACATAAATGATATATCAATTTCTCTCAATAAAAAAAATTGAATAAAATTATTAATTATTTTAACAAAAAAAAATTTCTTTAAACTAAATTAAAATTTATTTTCGGAACTAATTTTTAAATTTAAATTTAACTATTTTATCTTTAAAAAACTGACGGCTGAAATAAGGAGAGTTGAAGATGATTAAAAAAATATTTAGAAATATATGTTAATAGAATTCGCAAACTTATAAAAACAATAAAATTAAAAGTTTCTAAAATTAAATATAATATTATTATTGATAATTGAAAATCAGTAAAATTAATCTGGATTAGTTATTAAAAATAAATTAAATTTGGCCTAAAAGTTTAGATATTTTTTATTAATTTATAAAAAAGTTATAAATACTACAAAAAAAATAATTTTTTATTTAAACTTTTAAAACATTAAATTTTTAAATAATCTAATCTTTTTTAAACTAAATTAAATAAAATTAAATTTTTTATAGATATTATGGCAGATATATATTCTTTAATGACAAAAAATTACAAAAAAAAAATTATTTACAAAAACAAAACGACTCTGGTTACCTCCGGTCCTAACCTGGAATAAATTTGTCAAACTTCCAAAACTTTTATTTTGTTTAATGTTTTTGATCTTGTTTTTCATCACATCTACTATCTTGTTCTTTACTTTTACTATTATTCTTTGTTAGGGAACTTCACAGTTACTCAAAGTAATGATCAATTTTAACGACTGAGGCCTTTGTGATAATTGGAGAAATATCAAGTCTTCACTACATTGTGTCGTCGGAAACTTCAGTTTCTTTTACTGGTCTCCTCTAATTTTTATTTTAGATACTAAAAGCATAACACCGTCTTATATCTTTTTTTAAAATAAATGGACATTTTTATTAATCCTTGATTTTAATATCTTACTCCTTTATCTATAATATTAGAAATTAACAGTGTCATTCATTTAGTCTTGACCCTGCTTGATGTCTTTCTCTTTAAAATTAAACTAATAGGAATTCGGAGTAGTCTGTTGTCTATCCAGATCTTTAATTTTTTACTTTTTATTATTATATAATTATATTCACTACATATATAATTTTTTTAAATTTTTTAAGTTTGATATCTTTAAAAATTTTTTTATTATAATTTAATTTTAAAATATCATAATTATTAATTAAAACTATTAATTACAAATTTTTTTAAATGCTTTAACAAGGGTAAAACCAGTATAGAAAAAATATATATCAGATAAATTCAAGATTCTAATAGTCTAAAAAAATAAAAGCTGTAGATATGTTTAGTTTTGTTAAAAATTGCTAGAAATAACTTATTACAAAACTGTAAAATTTTCAAAATACCATAAATTATGTTAGTCAAAAAAAAAATTAAAAAAAATTATCAGTAAACAAAACTAAGAAATTTCTAATTACATAAAGAGAATAAAAATGCACAAAAACAAATAAAAAAAAAGTAAATTTTTTGAAGCAAAAAAAACATGATGATAAGTATTAAAGATTTGAGTTTTAAAAATGATAATGCTTATTTAATAATAAAAAAAAAATTTATAATTTAAATTTAGTATTTGATAAAAAAAATTTTAATTTTTAAATTTATAATTAAAATATATGAAACAATCGTTAAATTTTTTTTATTTTATTAAAGTTATATGAACAATTGTTTTTTTTTTATTATTAAAATGTCTAAAATCTAAAAGAATGAAACTTTATTTAAATGTTTTTTTGTTATTAAATTATTCTAACAATATTTTAATTTAAAAATTAATAAATAAAAAACTAATTAATTTTGACTAAATATCGAAATCAATTTTACATGTTCTGCCAAATTTTGATTTCAAGAAAGAGTTCAAAAGTGATTATTTGAGTGACAAGTGAAAAAAAAAAATAAATAAATTTACTTTCAAAAATGTTAATAAAAAAAATTATTAAACAATAAAATAAAGGAAATAAAAAAAAATATATACCAAAAAAAAAGATGCGCAGAATCATATATCCAAAGTCTTGATTTGAAATTAAATTAAATAAAAAAACTTTAATTTTTAAAAAGGCTAAATTTATAAAAAAAAAAAAAAAATTGTCCACAATTTCAAATACGTGAATATGGTAAAAACAAATTTAATAAAAAAAACTCTTGATTGCTATATTAAAATCGACATAAACTGTTTTTCATAGATTTGGCTTCGCCTATTCACGAATACAAATTTTTATTTTATATTTATGAGCAATTTAATGTCTGCACATACAAATGTAATCCATTAGAACAATATGCAACTATAATAATGTAAATTCTATATAAAAATATAAATTTAAAAAAATATAAATTTAAAAAAATATAAATTAAAACAAGTAACTTTACAATGATTTTTTATTTTCTAATTTATGAAATGTTGCTTATTAAATATTCATTTAGAATATAATTAAAAATTAAATTTATTGATAAATAATAATTTAAATAAAATTTAAGTTTAAAAATTAAATAAATATTCATTAATTATTTTAAAAAAACAAATTTTTAAAATTTTAAAAAATTAAATTTATTTTTTTTAAATTAGTCGTAATAAAAAATTTAATTTAAAAAAAAATTATTTTTCCTTTTTTTTAGCTTTAAAATTATTATTATTTTTAAAATTGAATACTTTTAAAATCAAATTAACAAATAATTTTTTTGTTATCGAATAAAAGTTAAACAATAAATTTTAAAACTTATTTTTTAAAAATGATTTTAAATCAATGTTTTAAATCCTTAAAATTTAGAACAAATAATTTTAAAATTTAAAAAAAAAAGAGACGCCGGAACGACAGATTTAAAGCCCTTCTTTAATTAGTAAATTATTAGGATACAAACAAAATACAAGAAAAATACTTGGCTCTTTGCTTCTAGCTTAAGCTAATACTAAATTATTACTGATCTTGCCCTTTTAACCTTCGTCTTTTCTCTTACTCTTTATTTTCAAGATATCTTATCTAGAAATTTAAAGATTCTTGTCTTAGTTAAGTCAATTTTACCTTAACTTTTAACTCTTCACTGTCTGCCAATATCTTGTTAATTTCTCAGTCTTTCTATTAATTGTAAATATAACTAGGTGTACTTCTACTAAAATCTTCTATACTTAATACCATAAAAAGAGTTTTTCTTCACTTGTATAAAGCTCACTGTTGTTCTAGCTATCTGATCTTATGCTACAGGATGGTCGATCTTTAACATTCTTAGTAGTTTTGATTTCTTTAGATTATTTAGTTTTTAAGAATTAGAGTTTATAAATTAGAATTAAGGTAAATAATAGTTTTACAACAATTTGTAATTATAAATTTTAAATTAACTTTTGACAACTTAAACTTAAAGATTATTACTATTAGTTAATTTTGTTTTTCTTAAATTTAATTTTTTTCTTATATGCATTCATTTTTTTTTTTATTTATAAATATTTATACAAATACATTAAATTAATTTGCCAATAAAGTTAATATTTTATTATTAGAAAAAAATTAAGTAGAAATTTTTAAGCTTTTATTAATTAATTTTATTAATTTTTATGTTCAGATTGTTCAATGGATTGGTGTACAGCATTTGTAGCCATCTTGTTAGATCTGACACAATGTAATTGATCTGTTGGAATGTATTTCAGACTTAGGCCATCTGGCACAATAACCGTTGGTGCCTGACGAACGGTCGTCTGTCTGTTTGTTTATTGACCCTTATACTGGGCAATGTCAAACTTAGCCTAAAGATTATCTTTTATAGTATTTGTTTTTGTAATTACCCCACAGTTTACTGTGTAGATTGTATTTTCTTAGTTTTTCTTTGTTTTAACGTACATCTGTTCCCGTGTACTTTCTGTTTTTTTCTTCTTTTCTTAAATAAAGAACCTAACATCAGTTAAATTTTGCATTTCAAACCAATATGATCACAAAGTTTTACTTACAGTATTAAACTGTTACTCAGAAAATGCTTGTTAATTTTCTTTCAAATAAGTACCTACACAGTACAAGAGTTGAGAGTTGAATGATCAAGAAGACCTCTAGTTTCTTGTCAGTCTCTCTTCTCCTTCATCACCACTTAATTCACTTCTTTAAAGTGTTTTACTTGGCAGTCACTGTAAGGTCATCCTTTATAACCCTTTTCTATGTTTGTCCTAAACATAGATGTTTGGGCAGTTGCAGAATTCTGCTAATAAACTTTTTAAGTGTTAAACCGTTAATAGTCCCATGCTTCACATTTTATATATTTTTTTTACATTTATAAAAAAATGCTGTTAGAATTTGTATTATGTAATGTAATTAAAATTAATTAATATTAAAATTATTTTAAAAATTTTAGAATATTAAACAATCAGTAAAAATAAATATTTTAAAATAATGGATTTAAAAAAAAGTAATAGTAAGAGTTATTCACATTAAATATAATAACTAACGAAATTGAATTAAGTTAAATTTATTTTTTCAAAAATTATTAATATTTTTATTATTATTAATATACTATTATATTTTAAGTAATGTTTTTAATAATTTCTTTATTGCAAATTTATTTATTATTTTATTATATTTAGTAGTTTTCTTCGTATTACTAGATTAAACATTCCTAGCCAAATATTTGCGGTCAGACCTATTTAAAAGACAAAACAACTAGATAAAGTGGATCATTGACGAAAGTGGTGAAGACAAGTTAATAAGCTTGTTTTAGCAAGAAAAAAAAAGATTATGTCTAGCCAAATTATTTGACCAATTCATATATTGCATTTAACAAAGTCTTAAATTTATTGAAATAATGTTTTATTGCAAAATCCGGCTTAAAGTGAATATACCAATATTGTTTCAATAGTTTCTTTGTTTTGAACTAACCAAAAATAAAAAAATAATTTTTAAATGATCGAAAACAAATATTTTTATACGCTTGAAATAATGAATTACAATTTATTGATACTAAGCTATATGTATCAAGTGACAACAAAAAAAAATTAATAGTAAAAAAAATAAAGATAAAGTTAAAGGTGCGGTGAAAATAAAAAAAAAGGTGCACAAAGCAGTTAAATTTAACTTAAAAGTTTTGTGAAAATTGGTTGAATGACATGAAATAAAAATGATTTGCTCAATTTAAGATGCTTAAAATTTTTTTGCGTGTGCGCTATTCATTAGCCAATTTTTAATGCCACACCTCTCTATATGCTTATTTATAATGAGATTAAATCATATAAAATTTAACTTTTTAAATTTTTTTTTTTTAAATTTTTCTATTAAAATTTAATATCTATATATTTTAAAAATTTTATTATTATTTTATTTTAATTATTTTTATTGATAATTTTATTTAATTTTTTAATAAAAACTTTCAAATTAACATATTAAAAATAATTAAATTAAATGTTTTTTTGAAAATAATTTTTAAATTTTTAACTAAATTTTAATTTTTTTTAAAATATATATTAAACAGAATGTTAAACATATTGAAACATAAATTTATCTTAATTTAAATAAAAAAAATTTTTTTTAATTTTGAAATAGTTTAGAAATATTTATTTTTTTAGTTTATATTGATAATATAAATAAAATTTCTTATTAATTTATTATTTATTTATTAGTTAAAATTTAATATTTATTTAAAAAAATTTTAATATAGTTATTAACAGTTATAATTGTAATAGAATCATATATTAATTTATATATATTTTTTTTATAGTTAAAATAATAATTAATATATTTTATTATATTAAATTAGTTAAAATTAAAACAAAAAGTGTTGAATTAAAATAAATATTGTAAATTAAATCAAAAACTTATAAATAACATGTAATTTTTGAAATTTGGCTTATGATTTTTAAATTTAAGCCAAAATTTAGATGTTTTTTTATAAAAAATAAAATATTAAACACATTTGGTTAAAAAAAAAAAGAGTTGAGTTGTAGTATAAGTATGTAGTAGAATATTTGAATATTAATAAATATTATATTTTGCATAAAAACACTAGATTTTTTTGAATAATTTTTTTTTTTCAGAAAATTTATGCATCTTATTTTGTATTAAAAAAATTTTATGTTTTTTTACACACATTTTTTGATGAATTTTAGCAATGTTTAAAAAAAAAATAAATAAATACCAAACATGTATGTTTGCTACTTTAAGCATAATTTGACTGTGAAAAAAAATCAAATTTTTTCAAGCAGAATTTCAAGATGTTTGATTCAAAATAAAATATGTTTTATTTTTTTTTGATGACAACAAAATAAGGCGAACCATTCAAAGTATTTAAATGGATATGATACATTGAATATTGACAGTAAAAAAAATCAGTGGTCAACTAAAACTAAAAATATTGATTTTTGTAAATAAAATACAATCGGATTTTAAAAACTTATATTTATTCTCAGTTTTAAAATTAATACCAAAGATTAAAAACAATCCTATTATAAGTTGAATAAAAGGTAATAATTATTAGATATTATTATTATAAAAATTATATAACCAATTTAAAATAATTTACACTTAAAAAATTATTTTATATATTATAAAATTTATGCAATGAAATTATTATTGTAATTATTTTTTAGTAATTTCTAATTAAAAATTAGTTAAATTTAGTTACTTTTACAAAGTATATTATTTAATTAAAAATTAAAATTTTTAATTTTTTGTTTATTAAATAAGTTAGATCCTTTTAAAAAAAAAGCTAGCCTTTAATATAAATTTAAATAAATTTAATGCAGCTGTTTTTATAATAAGAAAAATTTTCACACGAATGATTTAGTTTTGCGTTTGACCTTTGTTAAAAATTATAAAATATTTTTAGTAAAAAAATCAAAAATTTATTTACTATCTTTAATTTGATAATATTTTGATACTATTTATATTAATGTGGTATTATATTAAGACTTTTTAAAAACTTTAACTGGACACGTTAAATATAAACTTAATTCTTTATGTAATAGAAATATAAATAAATACAAAATAAATATTAATATGTAATAATTTTTTTTATGATAAAAACGTTATTTTATTATTAATATTTTTTATAATTTTTATTTGAATTTATGATAATCTTTTTATCATGTTGATGATTATTTTGAGTTTTTTATCATTGTCTTATTTACTGTTATAGATTTTTTATATTTTTTGAAGTAACTTAAAAAAACAGTTTGATACGTGTTTACATACATACAAATTTATCACAATATACAATTTTAAACATAAAATATATTTATTTGTATATATAATAGTTGTGTTTATGTGTTTACGCCATTACACGCAAACATTGATATTTGATAATAATAATAAAAAAAAAAATATTTTCAAAATGAATAAATATTTTGATACTTTTTTAAAAAGAAAGACAATGACTAATAAAAACTTTGTCTATTTTTTATAAACCGATTCGTGAGTAAATATACATCTTATTTTTTTAAATTTTTGTCCAGTCATTTTTACTATTAAAATGTTTAAAAAAAAAAATTTTATTGAAAAGTTCTGCCCACTTTTAGAAACTTTTTTTAATAATATATAGTATTAGTGAAGTTTAATAGAACTTAGCCCATAGCATATGATAGCATATATTATCAATATCTTATAAAACTAAAAATCACTCCTATTTGAATTTTTTACTTTAGTATTTCTTAGCTAGTTCACTGCACATTGCAAATATACACTTGACCAAGTATCAGTTTTGTTCAAAAATAACTTTCGACATTAATTGTTCAGATAGCGTAAAACTAACTGTTTCAAATTTAAACTACTTATTATATTTCAATGTTTAGTTTTAAATTAGTTGGTAAGTTTACTTTTTTTTGTTGTTAAATGAAACAAAAACGGCTTAATATTGAATTTTAAAAAAATTATTTTTACATATATGAATTTCAAATATTTAAATAATTTATAATAATTTTTTTAGATTTATTAAAATTTGTAATTTAAGTAAAATTAATAATTTTAATTAAAATATACTAAAATTTTATTATATTTAATATTTTTTAATAATTTTTTAATGATTTTTTATTTTATTTTTAATTTTAATTGTTTTAATTGTTTTGTTTTTTTGTTTATTTAAAATAATTTAAAAAAAAATAAGGTAATACATATTTACAAAATATTTTTTGAAATGCTTTAATTTAATAGAACTAAATTTTTACATTTTTATATACATTTAATTTTTTTTATTATTTATTTTAATTTCATTTATTATTGAATTTCTCAAAAAATAAAAAATAAATAAAATAATATATTATTATAAGATGACTTTTGTCATGTAAAAAATAATATTATCAAACTAGTCAATTATAAATACGCCTACATTTAAATTATAATGTATCTTCAGACATTATTTAGTTAATTTTTGTTAAAAAAATATAATAATAAATAAATTTTTTACAGTTCATTTGTTTAAATCGTTAAATTTTTTTTTTTACTATTATATTATAAAATTTTCTAAACAAAGCATAAAATTTTTTATTAAATATACAAAAATATTAACTATAAATTTTAATTATAAAGTTTTGCAAAATAAAATTTAATTGATTCTGAAAATTTAATTTAAAATTTTTAAAAAAATTAAGATTAATATATATTATATAAATTTGAAAAATTGAAATATTAATAAAAAAAAATCATTTTAATTATTATTGATAAAATGAATAAATTTAATTTCAACGTATAAATTAAAATTTTAGTATCAATAATAAATAAAATATATATTTAATACAAAATTAAAACTAAAAAAAAAATTGTTTTTAAAAAATTAAAAAAAAAGTAGTTATGACAACAAATACATATAATTTAGAATTAATAATATTTTTTTTTAACATTTTAAATTAATAGTTTTAATAATTAACTTTATATATTAATTTTTTATATATATATATTTTATCTCTATCTTATTTGGTTTTAGTTTTCTGTAATTTAGGTTTATTTAAAAGATTATTTAATTTAAAATATATATATATAATTGGATTTAATATGCATTTTTCTTAAAAAAAAAATTATTTTAGTTTTTAGAACTATAAAATTTATCTGTTTAAAATAAAAAAAAAAAAGTTACATATTTTAAATTTTTTACTTTTTTAAAAATCTAAAAAAAAATAATTAAAAATAATAATTTATTAATTAATTGTTAAAAAATAATTACTATTATTAACTTTTTATTAGTATTACTATTACTTAGTAAATTATCTTACTAAAATTAGCTGCAAATTAAGGTTTTATAGCCAGTTTTTTTTGTAGTATCATATTTGATTTTGTTTAGACTAATTGACCTAATCGGTCAAGTTTACATAATTCCAAATAGAATATATAATAAAGTAAGAAAATAATGTCTTTTTCTTTTTTTAATAAAAACAAGAGAATCAGAGAAGTACAGAATTATAAATAAGAATAACACTTGAAGTCTGGCCTTTGTTTAAGTAAACTTTGTTTCTTAAATTAAAAAGGCTTAAAATCTAAATTCTTGTTCCACCCGTTTTTCTTGTGTTTAAGTCTTTTAAATATAGTTTTGGGATACAACTTTGAAAATAGAAAACAATTTAAATAGTGTTAGTAGACTTAGATTTTAAACATCATCTGTGGCATTACAAACACTTGAACATTAATTCTTATTACTTTAATGATTTAGTAATATCTATACTAATATTTTTTTGTTTGTTTTTAAGTTTATATATTTTTAAAATAAAAATAAATTTTTTTTTAAAAAAAGTGTAAATAACTTTTAATAAAATGGACAAAATCATATATTAAGTTTTTTTCAAAAAAAAAAATTATGTAAAGAGGCCTTTTTTCAAACAAAAAAGGAGCTGGTGGTTCTAAAAAAAAAAATAAATAATGCGGTTTTTTAATAAAAATAAAATATAAAAATTTTTTTATAAATTTTTTCTTGTAGGTATTTAAAAAAAAAAAACAAATTCTTTAAATAAATAAGAATGTTTTTTTTTGTAAAATAATAAAATAAGTAAAATCTTCATAAAAATTATATTGCTTATTTATAAAATTAACTTTCATGAATAACATAAGATTTTATTGATAAAAATTATAACTGAAAATAGTTAAAAGAAAATTTTTAATTGTAATAATAAGTAGTTTTGAAAAGTTTAATAGTTTATCTTTAGTATTATTGTTTCATTTTAGTTCATAATAAATCATAAATTTTTATACTTTATAACCCGTTTTTAATTAAGATTTTAAGTTACACTGTGCATAAATGAATTATTACCTTATTTTTATAAAATTTAATTTACAAAACTGATTTTAATTGTAATTAAATAGTTATGATTATAATTTGATATGAATAAACATTGTAGTATAGCGCTCAACATCTTAGCTGTGTTACTGCAACTAGATTGTATTTCTTAGGTATGACTAAGTGACCCCCGGCAATGCTTAAAGGCAATTGTCGTGTAATATACCCTTTAGCACTGTTCCATGCTGGTTTCTAGTCAGTTGAATCCTAGTATTGTCTTAAATAAGACCTGCTCTCTCTCTCTGTATAATTATAATTGTAGTAATTTAAGTATAATAAAATAAAGTGATACTACAAACATGTATATATGTATATTTAAGAAAAATTTAGATTAAATGAAACTAAAAAAATAAAATATAAGGTTACATAAATAAAAAATAACATAAAATAATTAAAATAAATAAAGATACTAATATAGACGCAGAAGGATGCATAAAATTTGTATAAATATAGATAAATTAGTATTTAAAATTTAATTTAATTATTAAATGGTATTAATAGTGTTATCAATATTTTTTTAAATATTTATTTAAAATAAAAAAATAAAATTTTTAAATTTTTTTAATTTTTTTTAATTTTTTTAATTTTTTTAATTTTTTTAATTTTTTTAATTTTTTTAATTTTTTTATTTTTTTTAATTTTTTTAATTTTTTTAATTTTTTTAATTTTTTTAATTTTTTTAATTTTTTTAATTTTTTTAATTTTTTTAATTTTTTTAATTTTTAATAATATTATTTATTAAAAATATGTTGATGTAATTTTATAAATACTATATATTAAATAATTTTAAGATTTAAAAATTGAAATAATGCTGTTAAAAAAAAGTTTTCATAATAGAAGGTTAAACAAAAAGTAATTTGAATAAAGTTAAATTTAAGAAACCATTTTATTGGTTAAAATTAATAAAATAATTTAATGGTTTTAACTTGTTTTTCTATCAAAGCAACCCAAGGGATTTTTTTTAAGGTAAAAAAAAATTTGACAGAAATTAATAAAGTCAGTTTATGTATTGACTTTTTTATTATTTGTCATTTGATTTTTGTGGTATAGCTTATTTTGAACATAATTTAGTGTGCAAAACTACTTAAACTTAAAGTTAAAATTAATTTTGATTTAGTGTAAATTAAACTAATATAAATTAAATGTATAGCTGTTAATTTTTGTTAAAATTTGAAAATAAATTAATACTAATTTTAGTTTTATAATCAATTTTTAATAAAAAAAAAAAATTTTTTAAATAAATATTAAAATATAAAATTAATATAAAAATAAATTATAATATTTATTTAATTTATAATTGGAATTATTTGTTGTGATCTCAATTTTAATTAATTATGCTCACATTCAGAAATAAAGTTTATTTCTTAAACACATAAAGAAGCGTTTATAACTTAACGCTTTTTTCAAAAATACTTTAAAAATTTTGCAAAACAAAGATTAAAAATTTTATTAATCTAGGGAGACGAATTTCTTATTTAAGAATCAAAGATTAAATGTTTTCTACACGTCTTTCCTTTCTCTTTTTCTATAGATATTTTATCTGCCTTTGTTTCATTATCATATTATTTTTTCACATTTACAAATATTTTATCGACCGGTCTTTGATTTGACCATTGTTAATAGTTAACTTAACCCTTTTCTTGATTTTGTGTTTATCTTTAATTATGTGTCTATGTTAGTCTAACAGGTAAATTTTTGATAATATGTTAGTAATTTCACATTTACTGCACTCATAAATTTTTGTTATTAAACTTTATGGTCTTTCAAGAAATCTCTACAAAAAAACAAAATAGAAAAATGCTTCATGTTTTAATTAAAATTTTAAAAAGAACAAAACTAATGTGCTAATTAAATCGATTTTTAACATTGATTATAAATTTTTAACGGTATCTTATAGTGATTTTATTACGTTTGTCAATGTATTAATAATTAAAATTTCATCAATAGAAAATTATATTTAGTAATTTTTTAGAATTTTTAAACATTAAAAGAATGGTATTTACGCATATTTATTAATTAAAATATAATTTTTAAAAAATTAATTAAAAAACTAATTAAAACTTAATAAACTGCCATTTAATACAAAAATATAAAATTTATAAATTAATAAATTATTAATTCAATTATCTAATATTCAAGTACAATAAAATAAAATATCATAATTCTTAGTTTAAAATTTGTGAAATAAATGTTTATAAATTAAAATATTTTATTTTGTATAAAAAATACATTTTTTTATAATTATTTTTTAACTATTTAAATTTAGTAGATTAAAATTAATTTAATAAACAATTACTCTAATTTATTTATTAGATAAAAACAATATTAGATCAATAAAGATTAATAAACATATATTTTAAATAAAAATAAAATTTATTATTTTAATATTATTACACTAAGAATTAATTATTTTGATTAAATGTAAAAGTATGATATATATGCTTAAATAATTCAGAAATTATTAATTTGATCATGTATTTTAAAAAAATATAAGTGTATCTAAAAAAAAAATAAAATATATGAATATTTATTTAAAACTTTTTATTATTTAAAGTTTACTTGTTAAAAGCAATAATTGTTATTAAAATTTATTTTTTTTTATAAATTATTGAAAAAAAGATTTAAAATGACCTGCTTAGAATTATGATTGAATTCAAATAAATTTAAATTTAAAATAAAACATTTTAAAATTTTAATTTAAAATTAAGAATCGTTAAGTTATACTTTTTAGTAATACTATTTTGTTTCCTAGTGTTTATTATTAGTAAATAATTAAAAAACAAAATAATTGAATTTATAAAATCAATTAAATTTAATACATATTTTTTTTAAAATAATTGATTTTTGTTTTTGATATTATTTCACATTATATATATCGTAAAATATATAATTTTAACGACAATAAAAGTGATAAAATTACTATCATTAGTAAAATTTAGATTTTTGATGGTATTGCTAGATTTAAACTTATAAATTAATTTTTTTATATAAATAATATGTTATGCTATAATTAAATAAAAAATATAAGAAAAGTTTATCTTTTACTCTATTTAAACTCTTTTGAACAACTTTGTTTTTTTAAACAATAACGTGCAAGACAGTTAGTGACTGACAATTTCTACTTGCGTGTGACATATTAGTGTTGACTCAACTTTTTGTAAATTATTCTATTGTCTAAATAAAAATAAATTTTATACTGTGATAATTTTTAAAATGAGTGGTCTCAAAATTACCTCAGGTGGTAAATTACTAGTCTAAATAGAGCATTTCATATTTGCAGTGCAGTGACTTTTACAAACATGGTTAAAAATAGTGATCTGTGTTCACATAGCGCAGCCACAATTACCAAACATGATATCTATAATTTGGTCGTTATTTAAAATAAAAGTAATATTTAGTTTAAACAAAATTTCACTCTTTAAACTAGTTACCTTAAAATCAAAAATAAAATTTACTGAAAAAAAGTAAATGGTTTAAACAATGAAAAATATTTTTTTGCATTTTTAATTTGATAGACACTAATATCTTACTAAAACAAATTTGCTAATTGTTTCAAAATTTTAAAATAAGTTTACTATGAATTAATTAGATTATTTGTATCTCTAAATTATATATATAACTGTTTAAACACTTAAATATACATAAAAAAAATAATTTAATTATAAAATTCAATTTAACTTGTTAATATTAACTTAAGTAATTTATATGCTAACTTACAAAATGATTAGTAAAACCAAACATCTTATTTTAAAAATAGAGTAAAATTGAATTTCAAATTTATGCAATTCTTATATTTGAAAAAATTAATAGTGTTAATATTAGCTTTGTTATTTTCTAAAGCGCCATTTATATATAAAAATCTAATTTAAATTTGTTTCTTAATTTTACTTTTGTTTTGAAATGGTGGTTTTAAGAGCAAAATCATTATAAGCAATATATGACAACTTTTAATAACAAAAAAAGTATTGTATATTATTTTTGTTGATCATATATATTTTTTTGTCGTTTTATAATATTTATCTTGAATGTATATCTTATAATAATTTACATTTATATTTTTTTTTTTGTTTGTGTATTATTAAAATAGTTGATTTTTAATTGTAAATCTTTTTATATTACAGTACATATTTCAAAAAGCTAATTTTTTTTGCTATTTTTGTTTATTTTTATTTTTTTAAATATTTGATTTTTTAAATTATTCAAAGATTTTGATTGCCTTTAATGTATTTGATGCTACATAATACAAAAATATTAATTTAAATAAATATATTGTTTTAAAAAATATTTTAATTTGTTTTTAACAATTAGCTTTATAAAAAAATAATTTTTAAAATCAAACTAATAATTTTTTAAAAATTCTTAAATTTAATATTGAAGTTGATGTAGAATGGAAAACTAACATTAACCTCTAAGACTTAACTAAAGCCCTAACGTATCAAAATGCTAAGAGGACAGTAAAGAGTACAGGTACTGCAAACCTTACCCACTAATCCTAAAGTCTTGTAAACTTGTCCTAAAGTAAAATAGTTTACGCTGTAAAGATCAGGGGAGACACGTTGATGTCACCTTATATATCTACTAGTAATAGTTGGTGTAAACCTAACAAAAGTCTCCGTAAACCTATTACAACATTAAAAGGGACAATCCCTAATACTCTTTTGTAGATTCTAAAATGTTAGGCAGCGTGATTGTAGATGTATCACTATTAAAAGCCCTTTTAAAGAAACACAGAGAGGTTTTGAAAGGCAGTAGAATTTATGCTCAGCTATCAGATTATTTCGTAGTGTAACACTTTATTCTGTTAAAATAAAAGGGATAAAACTCTTCTCCTTATTTCCATAATTTCATTCTCTAAAGATAAGTATCTGCAGCAAAGTATTATTTTTAATTAATAAATGTAGAATAATTTCCAAAATTGCTAAAAATTTCTAATATTAAATTATTAAAAAACTAATTAAACAAATAAATTTATAAAAAAACTTAATAAATTTTTATTATTTTGTTTAAATCAAAAATTTATATTAAAAATCTGTAAATTTTTTTTTCTTATTTCAACATAGTTTGCAACATTAAATTAAATAGATTAGTTATATATATATTAAAAATACACTAAACTATTAGAAAAAATTTTATTTAATAAAATTATATTTAAAAACAATTGAATTAAGTTTTTACTTAAATTTTTTTGTAAAAATATTAATAGAGAGAAAATTAAAAAATGTTTATTTTCAAATTTATTAAAAAAAAATAATATCGATATTAAAATATGTATGTTAATTTTTAGGAAAAAGTTAATAATAAGTTAATAAATAAATAGTAAATAATTAACTTTGAAATAAAATTAATGTTCAATAAATACATAAATAAAAGAAATTTCATAACTTATACATTTAAAATTTAATTAATAAATTGAATTAAACTCAATTAATTAAATTTATTTTTATAATAGATTATAAAGCTTATTCACAAAAATGAATTTTTATTCAATTTTCTGAATATAAAGACAATTTTTACAAAATATTGTGTTTTTAATTAGTTTGTGGAAACATTTTTTTAAGCTATAAAATGTTTATTTGTTTAATTTTTGAAAAAAAATATTTTTTGCAATAAATTCTAAAGAAAATTATTTTATGATAAGAAATAATATTAAGTTGTGAATAAATGATTTATAATTATAAAAAAAATTATAAAAAAAAAAAAACTTATAAGTATAAATAAACAAATGAAAATAATTTAAAATTTTATAATAAAATGATTTCAAAATTATTATAAATAATAAATAATAAAATAATAAATATAAAAAGTTAAAAATTAATTTTAATAATTATTTTAATAATATATTTTAAGAAAAAAAGTTTTTTATTTAAATAAAAGAATCTAATGTGCTAATTTAAAGATAACACGAGTAGCTAAGTATTTAAAATTTTAATTGTACAAATTAATCTTTTAAAGCATTTAAATTTTGAATTCATTGACTATTAGAAAAAATAATATAAATGAATATATTTTAATTAATATATAAAGTATATTTTATATTTTATTCTAATTCAATTTTAATAAGTCAAATCATTCGCTTTCAAATTAATTTTTGTTTTTATTATCTTACTTATCCTACTTACCTAACTCTAACCCTTATAAGAGTGGAATAAACTATCAAAAAATTAAATACTTATCGTAGAAGGTTTATTTAAAAAATATACTAGCTTTTGTTTTACTTTTATTTTTTTTATAAGTTTACTTAATTGAAATAAACTTGTATCAATTATCTAAAAATTTTTGTTTTTTTTGGGTAGCAATGTCATTATCCAATATTGACCAAATTTTAGTTTTTGTGTATAAATATCCCACATATGTTCTGTAATTGTTATCATTTAATTATTTTTCTTCTAATAAAGGTGACACTAAACTCTAAACTTAAAATTAATTTGGCATCAAATTTATTCTGCTCTCTAGTCAGCTACCTTAGTCCTTTTTTTTTTTGTCTGTTTCTTATCTAGAAATACGTTAAAACCCTATCAAAGGTAATTTGAGTATTTTTAGTCGTTAAAACAGTTAATTAGATTTGCCTTCAAATGTGTAAACCCAATAAAAATTTAAAAATTTTTTAATTATTTAATTCTAAAAAATAAATTTTTTTTTTTTAAAAATCATTTTGGTCAAAAACAACAAAGTTCTTAACAAAGATCTTAAAAATATTTTTTTTATATTTAAGTTAAGTTAAAAAATAAATAAATAAATAGTATTCAACAGTTTTTACAATTTTCATTAATCCACATTTTAGATTTTAAATATTTCAATTTATATGTATATACAAAAAAATATTATAAAAATTAATGTAATTTATTATTATTCAATTGGCTGTGATGCCATAAATGATGTCTCAGATCTCTGATCAGTGATACTGTTCGGCATACTTGAATTATTTAAGGATTTAAAGATACACGTCAACACAGAACGAAACTATGATTTTTCAATTTGATATTGTTTAAGATACCTCCTAAATGTAGTTTATTCTTAAAGTGAAGTTTTCAAATCTGTCTCGATTTCGATTCCAGACTTCTCTGCTCTTCTAGTACACATTAAAAAGGTAAAGGTTAATCACCTCTTATACTTTTATATATTCCATTTACAAATGTGTAAACTTATTAAGTTAAGACAATAAGTCTAAGCAAAATCAAATATTCATACATAAATGTAATTTGGTTATATGACCTTAGGTTACATCTTTAGATAGTGATTTAACTAGTAGTCATAGCTATTTCTCGTCAAAGTCAGGATTAATAGTCTACAACTCGGTTTTTAGGCAACTACCTACAAGACTTTTCTTTACATCTTGTTCGGTTTAGAATCTTCAACTAATTTCACTACTCAGTTATAAAAACTTCTCTTAAAACTTTCTAGGTAAATGGTTCTAAGTAAATGAGACATAGAACCATAGAAAGATCACTATATAAATATCTATTTGATTATATAACCAAATACTTTAACAATTATTAAAAATTTTTATTTA
Organism: Pyemotes zhonghuajia; assembly: GCA_025170145.1. NCBI lineage: Eukaryota > Metazoa > Arthropoda > Arachnida > Trombidiformes > Pyemotidae > Pyemotes > Pyemotes zhonghuajia. Next base: position 12,999,109 of record CM045845.1, read on the forward strand.
AAAAAAAATGATGGATTTAAAATTTTAAGTTTATTATCAAGAATGTAATAATTTACAAATTTGATTTTATTCATTTAATTAGGTTAGATATTATTTTTTTTTTACATATTTTATTTGTACTTTAAATTTAAATATCTAATTAATATTATTTTTAAGATATTTTTAAATTGTTTAATTTAAAATGTAAATTTAATTAATTAAATAGCAGATTTTTACATCATCTAATTTGACATAATCTTTAAGTACCTTAATATATTAATCTTTAATAATGTTTAAATTATTCTAATAAATTAATTATTAACGTGTTTTTTTAAACATATTATTTTAGTAATTTAAAAATTTTTTCTCTTTTATTTTTTATTTTAATTATATTAATTTTTAAATTAATAAAAACTAATTAATTTACTACTAAATCAATTTTAAAATAATTTAATTAATTTTTGAACAATTTGAATTATGTTATAAATAATATACAAGTATAATTACCAAAAAGTCATATCAGTCAAACTAATAAAAAAGATAAAATTAAAAAATATTTATATTGAAAAATATAAAATATTGTTCAACTGGCTGGGATGCCACGGACGAGGTTTCGGATCTCTGATCTGTGAGATTGTTAGGGATCGATAGAAATTTTCTTTGATCGACTTAGTCACAATTTTATACAATCCGCTTAATCAAATTTTTAATTTTTAATTTTAAGAAACTGTTTCGAATTACTCCTTAAATGAGGTCTTTAGCTCAAGTGAAGTACTCAATTCAGTCTCTCTATCAATTCCAGACTTCTTTACTCTACTCTTATAAATTAGAAGGATAAAGATCTAAGTTCCCTTGTATTTTTATATAATCCGTATACAAATGTGTAAACTTATTTCAGTAACGATACTAAGTCTGTGCAAAATCAAATATTCATATATAAAAGTAATTTGGTTATATGACCTTTAGTTGGCATCTTCAGATAGTGATATAACTAGTAGTCATAGCTATCTATCGACAAAGTCAGGATTAACAGTCTAATGCCAGTACAGGTTTACATGCCAGACTTTACAGTTGAAGATACAACTCAGTCTTTACGCATCTACCTACAAGACTATCCTTTACACCTTGCTCGAATTAGAATTCTCAGCTAATTTCACTACTCACTTATAAAACTTTTCTTAAGACTTATTAAGTAAATGAGACATAGATTCTTATATACCGACCATAAAAGGAACGCTAAATAATTATCTATTCGCTTTATAACCATATACTTTAACAAATATTAAAAAAATGATGTAGAACACAAAATATATCACTAGTAAAGCCCTAACGTATCAAAATACTAAGATGACAGTAAAGAATAGAAGGGGGGTACAGGTACTGCAGACCTTACCCTGTAATCCTAAGACCTTGTAAACCTGTCATAAAGCAAAAGAGTTCTCGCTGAGGAGATCAGGAAAGACAAGTTGACGTCACTTTAGATCTCTAAAGTAATAGTAGGTGTAAACCTGATGAAAGTCTCAGTAAACCTATTATAACTTTAAAGGGACAACGATAGAGATGCAACTATCCCTGATACTCTTTGGGTAGACGTAGAAAGGTTAGACAGCGTGTTAGTAAAGGTAACACAAAGAAAGTCCTGTAAAGAAAAACGAAGAGTTTAGGTCTATTCCGAGACGCAATAGATTTTTAAGCTCAGTTAGAATCTTGACTTTGCTAGCGAGTGTGCGTTTGTATCTTCTTCTTAATTAAATAAAGATAGGGTTAAAACCCTCCATTTTGTTTTAAAAGTTAATTCAAAAGTTAAATATTAGCATACGCATCAAAAATTAAATAAATAAATTTACAATTAAAAATTATTAAGATATCTAACTTATTATGTCACTATTTCTTTTCATTACTATAATGGTCATACTACTTCAATTTTTTAGTAGAAATATAATCTTAAGGCACAACCACCATTTATAAGCTAAATTTGTTTAATAAAAAAAAACAAAAAGTAATTTAATTAAAAAAACTTAATTTAAATAAAAATCAAAAAATAATCCTAAAATAAAAATGAATATTAAGGTCAATCATATTTAAAAATTAGAACTGTCCATTCATACAGAATAATCAAAAAATGTTGTGTCATAATTGAACGCATTGATTTTATTATTTATAAGTAATGAAGTAACATAAATAAATTAATCATACTGTTTACTAAAAGATATTAAAAAAATATTTAAAGAAATTGTAGTAACTTTTAATATATTAGAATTATTTTTAGATTTTAAGATTTTTCTAAATACTCAAAATCTTACTCAAACCATCAAAGATCTTCATACAAAAAATTCTTTGTGTCAAAAAAAATTCATAATTTGTATATTTACTTTGAATTTTATATCTTATATAATTTTAATACACAAAATAAAAAATGATATTCTTATGAATTATTAAAAAATCAAAAAACTATTGAAAGTTAATTTTAATAATTTAATTAAATAACCATTGACTAAAACTTTAAACATTATAATTACATCTCCATAAAATAATGAAGAAGATTTAATTAGATAATAAAATTTACAAAGAAAGATAAAGCAATTAAAAATGGTAATTTTAATTTTGGCAAGTGTTACTTATATGATAAGACCTTTTATTTTATTAGATATTACTTCTTATTTAAAAAATTTGAAAATTAGAACTTTTTTAAAAAAAAACATAAAAAATCAATCATAAATGTAAACATTATAAAAAAAATAATAATTATATTAACAATACTTTCATAATTGGAATAAATTCTAACATTAGTATAAATAATTTCTTTTAGACTTAATTGCAAATTTTAATACTACAAATAGATTGGATTTGTTGTATGGTTTTGTAAAGGAAGAAATGTCTTTTAAGATAAGAAATTTCAACATCTTTATCAGTAGTAAAAAAAAATATGTTAAAGCTTTATTTAATTAACTCAAATAGCAACGAATTTAATCTTGATATGAAGGATTATATTTCTATATTAACTGTATCAACATTTTAGCTATAAATAAAATAATAAAAAATGGCCAATTGTTAAATTTTATTTAAGTTTTATAATTATTATGAATAAACAAATTTAATTTTTTTAAGATATAATAATTATTTAAAAAATTATAATTATCAATAAATTTAAAAATATATATATATTAATATAGAAAAAAAATATAAATTAAAAAAAAAATTTTAAAGTTTAGTTTTTCAAACACACAAACCAAAAAGTTAAACAAATTAAAAATTTTTAAATTTTGAAAATCTAAACTAAAAATCAATATATTATATAAAATGGATATAAACATATAATATATATATTAAAATAATAATAGATAAAATTGAAATGTAATTTATGTAAAAAAATAAAAATTTATATTATTGAAAAAATAATAATAATAAATTGATACAAGTTGTAGTATATAGCTCTCAACACTCCAACCATGTCACTGTAGACATGTTATGTGTCATTTGTGAGCGCTTAGTTGTGACTAAGTGACCACAGAAATTACTAAATGCTATTGTCATAACGAGCACAAATGAGGGTAAAATATACTCTTGCAGGCAGTTAAATCCTAACCTCTGTTTAGTGGAAAACTGCTTCAAATCTATTGTAATTTTTGTATTATAAATTTTAAAATAAACCAAGTTGATACTATACAAGTATTTTAAGAAATAAAATAAAGAAATTTTAAGAATTCCTTAAAAAGTCGTCAAAATACTATAAACTTGATTATAAAAACGGACTAACGCGTTGTCTTAATTATATAATAATCCGTATAATTATTATATGGTAAAAAATTTAAAGAGTAGACCTGATAATAAAAATAAAAAAAACAAATAGTTATCTTTACAATAATTAAAAAAAAAGGAAAATAGAGGTTATTTCTTAAAGATAGTTACTCAGTTGCTTACATATTTAATGGGAGATATAATCTAAGTTGTCATTCAAATCTTGTTTACATATCCGCTATTACATGGATAATATAGAGTTACATTATCAAAATTATTTATATCTTGTTTCCGCAAACATTCTAAATTTACAATTTTAAGTTTAAATCAAAATGTTTTTTAAAAAAAATTTATTAAAATAATTTAAAAATAAAAAAAAATAAAAATATAAACAACAAATATAATTTTAACTTTGTTTTTATAAAGTATTCAAGTTTTTTTATTAAAAAAATTATAAATAAAAATATAAAACTAAGTTAGAAGGATAAAGTTTTTACCATAAGAAAAGATTATTTTAAAACTTTTATTTTTAATATTAAAAAAATTTTGATATAAATATTTTTGATATATCGCATAAATTTATTTATCTGATTTAAAATTTAAATACTGTTAATTAAAAAAAAAAAAATTAAATTAATAAAAAAATAATATTTAAATTAAAAAATTAAATTAAATATTAATTTAATTATATACAAAGTTTTAAATAATAAATTATTTATTTAAAGATAATGATATTTAAAAGTATGTAAAAATAATTATCATAAATAGTTTTGATTTATTTTAAAAATTAAATTAATTTTTAAGATTTATATTAAATATAATTAAAAAATATGCTTATATATAAAATAATGTAACTCAAATATTAAATACTTATTTTTTATTTTAAAATTATATATATATAAAGTTCTGAACAGAAGAATTTTTTTAACTTATAATATATAATATGTTTAAAATATTAAATTGCTTTTTTTTTATTAAGTTTTTGTAATTTTTGAAATGTACGTGTTAAAAACATAATTAAAAAGCTATTTTAATTTGGTTGTTTAAGTGCTATAAAGTAATATATTAAAGTATGTTCTTTACACTTGATAATAAAAATAACATAATTTTTACATGAGTAGCAATTTATATTCTTAGAATTAATAATAGTCAAGATACACATATACAAAAAACTTTTGAAGTTAAAAAAAATATACATAAAAATAATCTATTTATATAATATCAAATAGATTATTAAAATATAATATATAATCAAAAGAAAAGATATTTTGTATGTATATGTATATAAAAACTTAAACTTAATATATACACATTAAATTTATATTTTTTATTAAAATAATCAAAATATATGGGTAAAATACATTTATATTAACTACCAATTATATAGTATAAAATTTGCATGCTTACATGTAAAGTTGAAGTCAAAACTTAAGATTTAAACTAAGTTTTTGTAACCAGTTGTTTTTGTGAGATTTAGATTTAATTTTTTTGTTTACCATCGTTTTTCACTGATTTGTTTCTGGCCTTTTAACTAATCGGTCAAAATTACACAATCATGAAAGATATTTAATGGATATAGAAATGGTTTTTATCGTTTACAAAAAAAAAAGTTGAAAGTTGAGCTAAAGCAATTTCATAAATGTTCATCGAAATACTATTCGCATAAATATCTAAACTAAAAAAAAATTTAGTTTTTTTTTTAAAGTTCAATAAAAAAACTATAACAATGCGATGAAAACATTCAACATAAACTTATTGATTCTAACAATCCAAATATTCCCAGTTAGTTCTAACTCACTTTCATAAAATATTAAGTATATAATAAATTTATGTAAATAATTATGTAAAAGTTTTTTTTTTTTTTAATTTGACTTTACAAATGAAATTATAAAATAAAGAACTAAAAAAAAAAATAAATATATTAAAAATAAAAATTTTAAAATAAAAAAAAAATATATAACAATTATAAATAGTTAGCTATAAAATAATTAGTCTATTTTATATTCATAAAATTTTTTTTTTAAATTTTAATTTTTCCTAAATTATTTTAAGTTATTACAGTAACATATGAAATTACAACATTATATTTATAATTTATTTATATTTAAAATAAATTTGAAAATGAATTATTTTAAAAATAATTTATAAATACATTTATATTTAAAATTAAATTAATTGTAAAAATATGAATTCAAAACATTTGAACTTTTTATAATCATTAGATTTTTTACATATATATATAAAAAAGTTTTGTGATTAATATCGAAGAAAATTGCTTATTATTACAATTTACAACAAAAAAATTTAGAAATTTTCAAAAATGTTTACAATTAGTTTAAGATTATTTTTTTTAAATTAAATTATGACTGGTTTAACATATAAATATGTGCGGCACTTACATGTTAAAGAGATATAAAAGCATTTTATAATATATATCACATATGTTTTATGTTTAATTTTAATTTGTTAAATTATATTTATTTAACATCTAAAAAATATTCAATTAAAAACAATAAAAAAAATTTATTTTATATTTTAAATTAAAAATTTTGAGTAATATTTTATAAATTTGGGACAAAAATAAATCATTAAAATTATAATTTTATAATTTTACAAATAAAAAAAAAATAGATTTAACTATAATTGAAGTTTCTAATTAAAATTAAAAAATTGGTAAGGGTTTAGGTATTTCCAGTTTGAAAATGATTTATTTAAATAATGGTTTTGAAAAAATGCATTAGTTTAAGACTTACGCTAAAGAATTTTATTCTTTAAATTTAAACTGAAATATTAAAATGATATAAATATAAATTTACAACAAATATAACTTTTTATAAATTTATAAATTTTATTTATTTTTTATATTATTAATTTTTATTTAAAAATGCTTTTAAAACTTTAAAATTTTTGGTGTATTTTAGATTATACATAAAAAAAAAACTTAAACAAACAAATACAAATATTAAAAAATTTAAATATTTACATTAATTTAATTTTTAAGTTTTTAATGTAAAATTATTTTTTAAGTTTATTTAAAGAAAACATTGCTAAACTAATTATTTTTATATCCATTTATAATCAACGATTGCCTAATCTATTTAATTGTTTGTATCTAATTGTTTATATTGGATTAATTTTCTATTTTTATATCAAGAATTAATTAACTTTATATAAATATAAAAATAATATAAAAAAATTATTTAATATGATGAAATAATGTCTATTTCAAATGAAAAAGTTGTGCTAAAACTATTTGCTTTTAAAATTTAAAAAATTAAAACATAATATTAAATAAATAAAGTTTTTTATTTTTAATTGATTAAAATTTTTTTTTATTTCAAATGTTTTAAAATAATATTTAATTCAAAGTTTAGTATAATTAAAATTGTTTTTATTATTAATATTAAAAATAATTTAATTAACACTAAATTTTTTATTTCTTTTATTAAAAATGTAGTTTATTCTAACCATAAAAATAGTTTGGCTGCATAAAAGTAATGACATTTTACTTTAGTAGATAAAGAGATCACCTCAGTAAATATTGATTACTCGTATTGGTATTAGGACAAAAATTTTCATAGGCAAATTATCATATGTATAAACATTTCAAAATAAATAAGATTATTAGCACAAAAATGTTAAATCAATAAAGAATAGTTCTCAAATCAACTTAGACAGATAAGATCGCAGACATTTATAAGAAAAGATTCCAATCTTTACCGAGACAGTTTAGAAAAAATCTTTAGAAAATTTAATTATTACAATTTTGATAACAAAACCGATTAGAATAAAATATAAACTTAAACTTTGTAAAAATATATTCATTTTTAATAAAAAATAAGCTACTTTAATTTTTATATAATATAGTTGATTGATTATTTAAAAAAATTAATTAAAATAATAGATTTTAAAACTTATTTTTTTTAATAAAAAAATTATTTTTAAAATCAAATAAAAAAAATTACTAATAAAAATTATATTTTAAAAAAAATTATACAAGAAAGTAAGCTTTACAGGAACTAAAATTATTTTAGCAAGGAATGTTTTATTTAAAATAAAAAAATTGAATTTTTCTATATTTGTTAAAGTATCAGAATTCTAGTCTCCTTATAAATATAGACATATCTTATACATAGAGACTGTTTTGGTATTTCGTATACTCGTGTTATTAAGTATGTTAAATTTCTTTGTCACATTATACATAAAAATGATTTAGGTTAGGTTTAAACATCTGTATTTAAGAAAACCGGAAACAAAGGGTGATAAAAAGTGAACAACACAGACTGCCTCATAAAACATTTTAGATGAGTGGATTAGCTGAAGATAAACAGAAAAGGTCATAAATAGGAAGAAAACAAAATTTTTTAACCATTTGACTTTTGATTCTTGTGTTAAATTAAAGAGAAAAGTACAGGCATTTTTGACCATTTAATTTTAACTGAAAGTAATATTAAAGCAATTTTGCTTTGTGTAACACTATTTAAAATGTCTAGTTTTACTTTAGTTTCATTTTAAAATTAAAATATTTATTATTATTATTTTTTAATAAAAAAAATTAATTAAATTACATAATCATATTATACTCTCATTTTAATAAATATTAATATAATAATAATAATTTAATAATTTTTATTAAAAAAATTTATATTTTAAATGACATTTTAATTAAAATATTTAGATTTAAAGATACACAAATTGTTCAATAAATAAATAATTTGCTTTTAAAATTTTTATAAATTAATTCAGTTAATTTATTATAAAAAAAAAATTTTACTACAAAATATAAAATATTTAGTAATTGTTTTTTTTTATATTTTATACATTAATCTTGTTAAAGAGTAAGGCTATATAGCAATTCTGAATGTTATATAGTGATATCTACTGAGATCCTAAATACCCATACAATGTTTAATTAACTTAGTGAATCTTAGGATAGTATATTCATGATCTAAGATGACTTTAGAATATGAATATTTGTTTTTTATATGGTAAAACTTAAATTTTAGAGGTAGGAAAGTGAAGTTACCTCCTGTGATATAGTTACAATAAAAGCAGAGAAAACAAGGAGAGAGTTGAAGATAATTAAAATCAGACAGTTGAAGTCCAAACGGATTACTAGTAAATTCTAGCAATTTAAAAATTAATCTGAAATTTCTTATCTTAATCTCAAGACGGTGATCATTTTATTTGATTATTATATTTAAAAGATATGTTCTGTGAACCCAACCGTTATCAATCCTCCTTCAAAACTTAAGTAATAATTCAAATAAATTTACAATTTATGTTTTTATGTAACTAAGTTATTTTATTAAAAGATATATTTTAAAAAAATACATTTTTTAATTTATATTTATTTGAATAATTAGTACAATCAAGGTTAAAAATATTAAATAAATAAATAATAAATAAATAAAAAAATGTAAATTTAAAAATTTTAATAAAAATTTAAAAATAAAATTTAAAAATATAATAAATCAAAAATTTCCATTAGCATCAATTTAAAAAAAATTGACTTTATTTATATAAAATAAATTATAAGTTAAATAATAGCAATATATATAAAAGCAATTGATTTGAATGCAGTATAAAATAATTTTAATAGAATTAAGTCATTTTAATTAAGAAATTTTTTTTAAAAGAGTTATTTTAATAGATTCAAGTAATGTATTTTAAGAAAAATTTAAAAATCAAATAAAACATTATTTAATAAATAAAATTTAATTTATTATATTATTTATATAAAAATGTTTTAATAAGTTCTATTTAAATAGTTTTAAAAAAAATTAATTTGATTGAAAAAAATTTAAAACATTTTTATAAAAAAAAAATTGAACGTTAAATATAATTGTTTTATTTACAATTGTGTTTATAAAAATGTAAAAAAAAAACAATCAAACATTTTATATTATTTTATTTTTATATTAAAGATTAAAAATTTAGTTTTTTGTTTAAATCTAATAATTATTTATTCTTAGTTTTATTCAATATTTTTTTTTTAAATATAGATATTTAATCATTATATTTAAGAAAAAAAAATCTAAGTTAAAACAAAACTATAAAAAATAAGAGAAAGTATTTCATGCATTAGAAAAAAAAGAGACTGACAATGTCCACATGAATGCACTTACCAGTTTTAAAAACTTTGCGTTGTGGTAGAAAATAAAAAGAAAACCTTTTTTTTAACTTTTAACACAGCTGTTATTAAAATGATTTTTTAAAAGAATTGATGACCGTTAAAAATGCCGTTTAGCTTTGAAGTGCGGGTGATGATAACTGGTGAAACGTGACCAAAGATTTTGCGCTAATTTAAAAATAAAATTTGCCCTTTGGTACTTGCCAAGAATGGCCATTTAAATATTAGTCTTATTATAAGTTTAATATATGTTTTTATAAAGTTTATATATGACGTATGGAGTTTAAAAAGGAGTTAAAATATTTTTATATAAAGCACCTGTGGAAAAAAAAAAATTAAATATAATAATTTTAAGAATTTTTTATTTGCTTTTTATTAAATTGTTTTTAAAAATTTGATATTTCAAACATTATTTGAAATTAATCTTGTATAAATTTTATTTGATAATGACTAAAAATATTGGAAATAATTTAACTTAATACCTTTATATATATTTATAATGAGACATCTGTGCATATAAAGATCACAAACATTTTGATACATAAGTTAAAATTTTTTAAAAAGTATAGTTAGTTAATAAATGTTATATTTAATATGTTTAACCATTAAAAGTATACAAGCTAATTTTAAAATATGTAAAAAATGACTATGTAAAAATTTATTTAAAAAATTTAAACTTTTAAATAATTTAATTATTTTTAATAATTTATTATAACAATTTTAAACTAAAATACTAAAATTAATAAAAAAATAAATTAATAAATTTTATAAAACATTTTTTTTTGAAAAAAACATAATAATTAATTATTATATGTATATATTTTAAAATAAAATATTTAAATATAAATTTTGATAAAATTTTAGATTTATGTTTATAAATTGATATTAATAATAAAAAAGAATTAAAAAAAATTGTTATAATTGATCGGCGGCTAATCCGCTGCAACCGTCTAAATATATTAAAAAAAACAACTTTAGTTTACATTAATTAATAAAAAATAAATGATGCTTTTTTGTCTTAATTCTCAGTCATAAACTCTGTATTTTTAAAAACTAAGTAGTCTAAAGAAATAGTAATGGCTACCAAAACTATTATAAATTTATAAGCTGGGACTACGGTAAGCTTAAGTACAAGTGGAGAAAAACTCTTTGTATGATATTAAGTGAAGAAGCTAATAGTTATCCTAAATTGTATATAGACAAGACGGAAGTTTCTAGTAGAAATATAGCTAGTTACATTCATAGTTAATAAAAAGACTGAGAGAAAGAGATTAGCAAGATATGAATAAACAGTAAAGAGTTAAAAGTAAAGGCAAAGTTTATTTAACTAAGATAATTTATAAGTTCCAGATAAAATGCTTTGGAAATAATAAGTAAAAAAGAAAAGACGAAAGTAAAAATAACAACTCCAGTTAAAATTTAGCATTAACTTAGGCAAGGAGAAGAAGTTAACGTGTTTTTTGTAATTTTGTTTGTATTTTATTATTTTACTAAATAAAGAAGAGTTCTAAACCCGTTATTCTTTTTTCCTAATTTCTTCAGCTAGGCTAGATTAAAGTGTTTGTTGGTGGAGATAGTTAAATTATTGCCACAATGGTAATTTATTTCAAAAATTTAATAATTTTAAAAAAATACTAGTTATATATTTTATATTTGTTTATGAAAATAATTTAATTTTAATTGTTATTTTTTTTAATATATTTTTTTCACTATAATTTAATTAAATTTATTGATCAAAAAAAAAATTTAATTGATTTAATATTAAAAGTGATCTAAATCAATAAATTTTAAAAAATTATAAAAAATAAAATTTATTGAAATAGTATTAATGGTAAAATACAAATTTTAAAATTTTTCTTTGTTGAAAAAAAAATAAATATAAAACACGAATTATAAAATATTATATGTCCAAGCAATAACTTAATTTATGCAATTAAAAATGAAAAATTATAATTATAAAAACTAACAAACATATAAATTATAAATATAAAAATAACGAATTTTTTTATTAATTCAAGATAAAATTTGCATAATTAAATTTTTAAATAAAATATCTACTTTTTCAAATATTAAAAAAACTTAAAAAAACAAAACATATTTAACATATTTTTTATTTTAAATATTTAGTAAATTATATTTACTTTATCAAATTATTAATAAAATTTTAAAATATAAAAAAAATTTAACTTAAAATCTAAATAATATTAAGTTCATAAAATGCTAATTATTTAATTAAATTATAAATATATATTTTTATATATATATATACATTTCAAATTATAAACAAAATTACTAAATAAAATTACTTTTTTTTAATTAACAAAATAATTAAAAAAATTCTATTTATTAAATTTCTAAAAAAAAATGTCATAAAATTAACATCTAGTTTAAATTAAAAAAAAATATATATATATCCATTATTTATTAATTATTATGTCTAAATACAAAATTTATAAAATTATTAAATAAAATTTTAAAATTTTATTAATATTCGATTTTTATTTATAAATGATGTAGTTTTTGGTGGACAGGTTTAATGCTTAACCGAAATCAACGATAAGGGTTTTCAACCCTAACTTTATTACTTAAATAAAATTAAATAAACTAATTTATGTTTACAAGGTCTTGTTACTCGTCAAGCCGAACATACACACTCACTCTCCTAATACCCTTTTCGCATTATATATAGTCCTCCGTCCTGAGTAGACAGAACTACACTTATTATCCCAGAGATAGATGTCTAACGATAGTTAACCTCTATCGATCTAATCCTAAAGTACCAACAGGTTTACGAATACTATTGTAAAAACAATAGATTTACAACCACTGGGTCATAACAGGCACAGATCTACAGAAATATCACCTCTATCTCTTTGAGCATAATAATGAGAATTTCTACCCCTAGACGAGTTTACAAGGAAAAGGTGCTATAACAAGTGAAGTCTGCAGTACTTCCCTTACACCACCCTATGTTAACTCTCAATATCGTCTAGATGGTAGTTTTACGTACGCAGTTAGTCCGAATAAATAAATTCTACTACATAAATACAAAAAAAATCAAGTAAATAAAAAAATTAATTTTAGTGTATTGATTAAATTGATTAAATTGAAAATAATACGATTTGAAATATCATTTAAAATACATAATTATTTTTAATTATGAATTTAATAAAAATATTAGTTAAATTAACCTGACTACATTTTTGAATTCATAATAAATAATACATATTAATTATTATGTCAATTTTTTATTTTAAATAAATAAATTAACAAAAAAAACATCCTGACATAAAAAATTAAAAAATTATTAATTGTTGAGGTTGCTTATTAGCAGTGGACTCTTCAGTGTAGAGATTATTGGATTCACAATCAACAAATATAATGATCACTGTCTTGAGATTAAGATAAGAAATTTCAGATTAATTTTTAAATTGCTAGAACTTGCTAGTAATCCGTTTAGATTTCAACTGTCTGATTTTAATTATCTTTAACTCTCTCCTTGTTTTCTCTGCTTTTATTATAACTATATCACAAGAGGTGACCTCACTTTCCTACCTCTAAAACTTAAGTTTTACCAAATAAAAAATAAATATTCATATTCTAAAGTCAAATGTCTATTCTTTCTTAATTTACACCCTAGGTTGTATTTACATTCTTAAGGTCATAGCTTATTACTCTAAAGTCAAAAATTACAGCTAATAACCTCAGCTCACTCCTTTCGCATAAACCTTTTAGACTATTCTTTACACTTTATTAAATAAATACAGCTAATTTCATTTAGATCATGAATATACTATCCTAAGATTCACTAGGTTTAAAACTTAAACCTTAAACCTATTTAGGATCTCAGTAGAGATCACTATATAACATTCAGAATTGCTATATAGTCATACTCTTTAACATTAATTAATTTAATAATAAAATTATTTATTTATTTTCTAAACTTTTAATAGAAATTTTATTAAATTATTTATAATTGGATCTATTTCTTCAATTTTAAATTGTCTATTTTTTATGAAAAATGTTTTTTTAAATGCTAACATTAATTTTTATTTGAACTATTTTATTTGTTGTTTAGTTAATATTTTAAATTTTGCAATAAACTATTTAATACTACTGATTAAAATAAAGGAATTTTTTATGAACAATCTTAATAAAGTTCAAGCTTTATTATAATAAAGTTTACACAAAAAAAAAAAAATATTAAGTCTTGCTCATTAGTTCCTTATTTTACAAAAGGAATTAAAAATTCTAGTCAAGTTAGTTAAACTTTTGTTGTATCATTAAATAAACATATCTTACTATGTCTTTTTAACCTCAAATTTACAGAGGCTTAGTTACTCCTTCAATAAAAAAGTTATCGTAATATCATATTATTAGATGTTCAAACAGGTTAAACTCTTTTTTTACAGTACAATGTTTTAAGTGCCGCTATGACAATTATATCTTAGACATCCATTATAACTACTGCGTTACAAACTGCTGAAAGTCACTTTGTTAAATCTGGACAAGAAAATATTGTTTTTTATACTGTATTCCGACTGTCTTACTTATTATTAAAAATTCAATTTACAATTTTTTATTAAATATTATTTTCATTAATAAAAAATGATAACCATAAATTGTTAATATTATTTTAGTCAATAATAAATTAAAAAATTTTATTTTTTATTTTTATTTTGAATAAATAAATTGTAAATCCTCTTAATTATAATTTTAGTTTTTTTTATTATATCTTGCTTTTTCCTCCTAACCTGTAAAACTACCTTTAACACATAATCCAATCGACATTTTTTAATTTTTATTAAAAATTAATAAAATTTATAAAATATTTTTTATTTTTTAGATTGACATTTAAAAATTTGATTTTAAAATTCAAATTCTAACTTTAAAAACATTTTTTTATTTTGACGTGTTGTTTAAAATATTTATATTTTTATAATAACAATATATAATAATTTGTGATTAAAATATTTTGAAAAAAAAAATAATATTAACAAATAATATTAATAATTAATATAAATTAAATGAATTAATAAATAACAAATTAATAAATAAATTTTTTTAATAAAATAAAATAATTTAATTTTAGTTGATGTTGAAATTAATTTTTTAAAATAATTTAAATTTATTTTTTTTTTTAAAGTATTTTGGTAAAGATATTTATGATTTTTATTTAAAATAAAATAAAACAGGAAAGACAAAGGGTTTTAAACCCTGTGTTTATTAATTAACAATAAAATGACAAAAGACAAATTATGAAAAATCTGAGTTAAAAAAACATACATTAACTAAAACTTCTTTAAAGGCTTCTCATTTGCGTTAATCAAATAACAATACCATTTTGAGTTGCCTATTTTAAGTATTTACATCTAGTACGTCAATCTTAGATATCGGCCAATAGTTTACATCTACTGTTCCATTCTTTATGTACCAGTAGATTTACATTTACTATTGTATGCAACAATAGGTTTACTGATGTATATTTTTAATAATTACGGGAATATCACTTTTATCTTTTTACTGATCATAGCACTAGCGAGATTTTACCTCTAGACAGTTTAACAAAATAAAACTATTACAAGTAGAAGTTCTGCAGTACTCCTCTTACATTTTTTTTACTATTTCTTAGCATATCTGTTTGCCTTAAGTTTTAGTTTAATCACTTAGTAATTTAATTAATTTTTACTACAACTTAATATAACTAAAAAAAAAAAGTTAAAGTTATATTACTCATCAAGGTATTTCACCACTTTTTTTTGTAATTAAATAATTATATTTTTTTATTATCTTAATAAAAGTTTATTAGTGATTAAATAATCTATTAATAAAGTTATAAAAAAATGTATTTTTATTTGAATCATGTGTTATAAATTTCTTATAAGTTTAAACATTAAAAAATTAAAATATAAAATAAAAGGTAGAAAAACTCAAAAAACAAATTTTTACATAAAATTTTACTTTACTTGATTTTAATTTAAAAAATAGTCAGTTCTTTAGACTTTTTTGAAATTTTTTTTCATACTTGATTTTTAAAATAACATTTAAAGATTTTTTGTTAATCAGCTATGCATTATCAAATAAGTGTTTTTATATATTCTAAAAAATAAAAAAAAATCTATATAACAACAAAAAAAAATAATAGTTGCCCTCTTTTTAAATTAAACTATTATTTTAAAACCAAAACAAATAGATATTTGAAAACTAGTGAATTCGGTTTAATCCTAAACATTAATATAAAAACATATATTAATTATTTTTTATCAATTTTTTAATAAAAAATATTTATATTTTACTTTTTAATTTATTTTCAAATTTATTATAATATTTAATTTAACTATTTTTTTTTTAAGTTTAATTTAATAAAAATAATTATTTTTTATTTCAATTTAGTTAAATTTAATTTATATTATATCTAATATGTGGGCTAGTTGCATCAAAATAAAACCTTAAATAAAACGTATTTTTATATCAGATATATATTTATTTTAGATTATATAATTTGATAAAATATTGTGTTAATATAATATTATTATTATAATTTTTTTTTTTTAATTTTTTGAATAAGTAAATCAAAAATTGTTAGTGTATTTTTATTCAAATTAAATGGTTTATAAGTTTAGGTTTTTAAATAATTTTTAGAATTTAAAAAACAAAATCAAACTAGACTTAAGTAAATTTAATTATTTGGTATGAAAAGCCCAATATAATAACATTATAAAAACTATAAAAGGATTATGCTAAAAAAAATTTAAAAAATACGTTCAGTTGCAAATTGTAAAAAACCAAAGATGTTACTTATTTTATTACTAATATATAATATAAAAAAAATATAAATTGTATTTTGATTAAAAATCCGGTGAATAAATTGATTGTAATAAAAAAAAATAAATGTAAGTTGCTTCAACAAAAAGAACAAATTATACTATATTTTGGCAAAACCGACTAAAATCTTTGATAATATGTTACTGTTTTTTGATGAGAATTCGTAGCTAAAATAAAAATTTAAAGATATATCTAATAAGGCAACAATTGTTTGTTTTATGACAAAACAAGTCATAAAAAAAGGGTACTAAAAATATATTGCTTTAAGTAAAAACATTAATAAACAAGATAAAATTAAAGAGATTAAAGATAGTAAAAAATCAAAACATAAGTCATCAATTGTAGATAGATTAATTATATTATTGTTAAATAAAAAAAAAAATGTGTCTGTTTGATACAATTATCTTATGTTATATTAATTATGGTGAAATACTATTTGTTGAATTGTGCGTCGATTACTATCTTCTAGTATTAAAATTAAACAAAATAACTAAAGAATACAAATTTTTATTTAATTTTTTATAATAATTTTAGTCATAAATAAATCAAAAAGTAAAATATTTAATATTTTAAATATCTTTTATATTTTTAAGATTTTAACTAATTAGGCAATAAAAAAAAAATTAAATTTTTAAATTTAAAAGAAAAAGGAATTTTAGAAATGTTTTTAATTTAAAAAATAGTTTTAATCTATTACACATTTTTTTGAAAATTTTACCTATTAATATAAATAATTTTTTTATTGTTTTTAAATTACTAACTAATTTTTTTTGTGAAATAATGACCGAAAATATTTTTTTTATATAAATACAAAAAATTTATGTTTAAAAAACAAAAATAATAAAGATATTTAAAAATATCAAAATTTTTATGTCTTTTAATTAATTAAAACTAAAAATGTTGGAAAGGTAGAAACCTTCCAGTTAAGACGCCGCTCACGGGTTCTAAGATATGCCCCCCAACTGAATTACCGTGGGTCGGGTTCAATTGAGACACGAGAAACGAGAGAGCAGGCGAATGAGTTAGCGAAAGAAGAATGCGACAAAACACGATGTATGAACGAGAAGGCAAAAACAGACAAATTTATTTTCTCAGTTAAATGTGAGTTAAGAAAAGGGTTACAGCTGACTGCTGACTGTGTATACAGTCAGTGTCTTTTATAATGGACGAAGCAAACACGTTGGAGCTCAAAAGAGAGAAACCGTTGGCTGAATGGCTACTGACTCCTCCCAACCGTTATACAATAGCGGATTGGCTGAGATCACCAAACCAACATCCTCACTTGATCTCAAGACTAGAGAGTTCAAGTAGCCTCTTAAAGACAGAATGTCCAATGGGTTTGGTAAGATAGTCCGCAATATTCTCGGCAGATTGGATGTATTCGAGCTTCACTGTTTGGTTCTTGACGTATCCCTTTATCCCGTGAAAACGTACGTCAATGTGCTTTGTTCTTTGGTGAACATTTTCTTTCTCCATTAGTTTCAATGCGGCTTGGTTGTCGCAGTAAATTGTTGTTGGCGAATGCTGGTGATATCCCAGGTCAGAAAGTAGCTGTCTCAGCCAGTAAGCAGACTTTATGGCCTCAACCAAAGCTACGTATTCCGCCTCAGTTGTAGAGAAAGACTGAAGTTTTTGAAGATTTGAGCTCCAATAGAGCGGTGCACCCATAAACGTGAAGATCACTCCTGTTGTGGAAAGTCTGTTGTCTAAGTCTCCCGCGAAATCGGAATCCACGTATCCTATGAGGGTGGTGCTGCCCTTCTTGTAATATTTAATAGAAAGATCTGTATTGCCTCTTAAATATCTGACCAAATGCTTTAAAGCGTGGATATGTTGATCGGTGTAGCAATGGCCAAAACGGGACAGTTTGTTAACTGCGAAAGAAATGTCCGGTCTCGTGAATCTTGACGCGTAGAGGAGTGAGCCGACCAAGTTTCTGTAGGGAAAATCCTTGGTTCTGGGGCCGGACTTAAAGAGTTGGATGTCAGGAATCATGGGTACGTCTCTCTTTCCAGCATTCACCATGCCAAAATTCTCAATAATCCCGGAGATGAAACTAGTTTGGCTGATAGAAACAGAATCGTCACAAGTGTCTCGCTCAACCTCAAGACCAATGAAAAAGGATAAGCCAGTAATCTTTAGATCGTAAAAATCAGAGAGAGTTTGAATGACTTCGTCTCTGAGGTCAGTGTCTGTGGTGCACAAAAGACCATCGTCTACGTAAAGTCCAAGAATTATTCTCTTGGAGTCGTCAGGCTGATTAGTAAATATGCAAGGGTCGAAAATTGTTGGGGATAAGTTTAATTTATTTTTGAGTGTAGAAGTGATTTCCTGGTTCCAGGCGCGAGAAGCTTGTTTTAGGCCATAAAGACCTTTAAGAAGTCTACACACTTTGGAAGTTCCGTCTGAAAAACCCTCTGGTTGTTTCATATAAATTTCCTCTTTAATGGAGGCGTTAAGAAAAGCTGTCTTAATGTCAAAATGTGAAAGTACGAGGCCTTCGCGAGCAGCAACCGCAAGTATGGCTCTGACCGAGACCATCATCAAGGTGGGCGAAAAGGTTTCAGAGTAATCTAACCCATAGGATTGAGAGAAACCCTTTGCAACCAGTCTCGCTTTGAAAATTGGTGTGATGGAGTGCGGTTGATGCTTTAGTTTGAAAATCCACATGGAACCGATTGCTTTCTTTCCGATAGGAAGATCGCAAAGGGTCCAAGTGTGGGAATTAGTTAGAGAATTGAATTCATCCTGCATGGCGGATTGCCACTTGGATGAAAGGTCAGAATTCAAAGCAGCTTTGTAATTTGAGGGTGTGTCAAGAGTGAACAAAGCTCTCGGCCTTAAGGTTCTTTCAACTTTTTGGAAAGTTTTGTTTTTGGAACCAGGGGGACGTCCCACTTTTCCCTTAGTTGGTTGAGGAACAAAATCCTCACTGTTTTGGATATCATCCTGTGCGAGTGGATGGAAGTCGTTAAGGCATTGAGGAGAGGGTACGTCAATGAAATGATCTTCTCCCAGAAGAGGAGCGTCAGGAGGGTTAGAATTGGATGCACAATTGTCAGAAAGTAAGATGGCAGAAGGTGCAGAATTGTCGGAACGAGAATGGTCAGAATTTTGAAAAGCGGAGGAAGGCACAACAGAAGGCAGAGAAGTCGGAAGTACTGGTTGACTTTTGTCAGAATCCCCCCCCAAATTTATGGGCTCGTGTGAAGGTGAAGAGTAATAAATTTTGCCTGTGAAAGTCAGACCAGTATGCAAGGAGATTTTATTTGTTTTTGGATTAAAGAGTCTGTATATTTTGTCAGAATTACCATAACCAACGAGGATTCTCTCCTCTGCCTTTGGAGAGAATTTTGATCTTAAGTGAGAAGGTATATGTGTGAAGACACGTTCACCAAACAATCTGAGATGGGATATATTTGGTTTGTGTTCATACCAGGCTTCAAAAGGAGTTTTGGTTAAAGAGCCAGAGAGGGTACGATTAGAGACATTGACAAAGCAGGCGATGGCCTCTGCCCAGAAGTTTAATGGAAGGTTTGCATGTGCAAGGAGGGTTCTGGCACCCTCTACAACCGTGCGGACATCTCGCTCAATGAATCCATTTTGCTCGTGGTTATGGGGGGTCGAAGTTTGTAGGACGGCAGAATGTTGTAGAAGAATGTCTGAAACTTTGGAGTTTGTGAACTCCGTTCCGTTGTCGGATCTTAAGATTTTCAAGGTAGTTCCAGTTTCTGATCGCTGAAAGGCAATGAAAGAAGCCAGTGCGTCAGAGACCTGTGATTTGGACTTCAAAAAGACAACCTTACGGAAACGAGAGGAGTGATCTTTGAAGAGAATGAAGTATTTCGAACCTGAGAGGGAAGGTGTTGAGAAAGGTCCAACAGTGTCGGAGTGAATAAGTTCACCAGTTTTAAAGACTTGGTCAGAAAAGGAAGGTCGAAAAGAAGGCCGAGTCTTTTTGCCTTTTAGGCAATGTTCACAGAAGAAGTCCCTAGAATTGTCAGAAAAAGGTGCGCCCAAAACTGCACCTGAAGAAAGTGTTTGCTTGATCTTCAGTATAGAAGTATGTCCAAGCAAGTTGTGCCATTCAGTGAGGGGCCTTGGTTCGACAGGAGAGGAAGAGAGAAAAATGGAGGCATTGATGGGTTTTAAAAATAGTTCACAGCATCTATTGCTGTATGAACCGGCAACGACACAGGTGTCGTTTCTGAAAATTCCAACGTTAGTTGGGTCAATGGAGGGAATGAAACCCTTTTCAAAGAGAAGTCCAGTCGAAATGAGGTTTGTTTTAGAGTCGGCAAGATGAGGGTAGAATAAAACGTCCTCCAATCTTATTTTTGACCAATTTTGGCCATCAAAAGCGTCAAGTAGAACTTCACCCTGGAATTTGGCAGTCGTAGTTTCGTTATGGGCGATGGTTATGGTCACTGGAGAGGGGCAAGGCTCCAAGTGTTGAAATAGATTTTTATCATAACAAAAATGTCGAGAGGCGGCAGAGTCAAGTATCCAAGTTGGATTAGAAGATGAGTGAGAAATAGTCACGAATGCGATGTCATCTTTGTGTCTGGATTTGTCGGAATTTTTCTTTTGTTTTGAGTGATTGCCTTTAGATTTTAGTGTACGGCACTCGCTGATAGAGTGACCTGTACGCTTGCAGTATTTGCAAAAGGATTTTTCTTTAGATGGACGAATGGAAGTAGAGGGACGCGAAGAGGCGGTAGAAACAAAAGCCTGAGAAATAGGGTCTTGTAAAGAAGCTGCTTTGGGAAAAGAGGAGACGTCAAGTGCCTTCAAAGTAGACTCAATCTCTCTAATAGAGACTATCTCAGATTTGGAGAGTTGGATGTTAATCATTTTTCCATAAAGATCGAATTTTGTGGGCAACTTCTCTACGATTCTGTGGGCGAGGAAAGTGTCACTAAAACACTCACCAAGATTCCTCAGAATCTCAACATATTTGTTGAAGTCCTGGAAGAACAGCTGGGCAGGCATGTCCTCGGGCCAGGATAAGGCAGCGAATTTAGCACTCCAGGTATGTAAGTTGGAAGAATTGTTGACCGTCTTCATCTGTGTGAGGGAAGCCATAATGTCAGCAGCGGTCCTGCAAGCATAAATGCACTCTGCGTCTTTTTCAGATAGGGAGGAAAGGATAATGTTAGTGGCTAGGGCATCCTTTCTCCGCCAAGTTTGAAAATCAGGAGAGTCTAAAGCAGGAGGAGATTCAGTAACAATTTCTTCCACCTGAAGATGAATCAAGGAAGATTCGATTTGTCTTTTCCATATGTTAAAGTTGGTATCATTCAAGATGATAGTTCTTGGTTGATACATAGTGAACCTTCGAAAGAAAGAAAACGAAAAGGAAAAAGGACGAAGAAGAAACAGCAAAAGAAAACAAAAGAAAAGAAAAGTCGCAGTGGAACAGGCGTGAAATGGGCCGATAACCTGTTGGAAAGGTAGAAACCTTCCAGTTAAGACGCCGCTCACGGGTTCTAAGATATGCCCCCCAACTGAATTACCGTGGGTCGGGTTCAATTGAGACACGAGAAACGAGAGAGCAGGCGAATGAGTTAGCGAAAGAAGAATGCGACAAAACACGATGTATGAACGAGAAGGCAAAAACAGACAAATTTATTTTCTCAGTTAAATGTGAGTTAAGAAAAGGGTTACAGCTGACTGCTGACTGTGTATACAGTCAGTGTCTTTTATAATGGACGAAGCAAACACGTTGGAGCTCAAAAGAGAGAAACCGTTGGCTGAATGGCTACTGACTCCTCCCAACCGTTATACAATAGCGGATTGGCTGAGATCACCAAACCAACAAAAAAATTTTATATTTATTTAAGAATTTTAATAATGATAATACGATAAAATTGAAATAAAAAAGTGAATTAAAATGAGATTTAAAAAAAAAAAAAATAGTAACAAAGTTAACACCTGTGTTTTTTGTTATTGTGATTTTTCATCAAAACATAAGTGAAAAATTATAAGAAATAGTATTAATGATAAAAAAAAAATTTATAATAATAAATTCATTAAAATCAGAGATTCAGTAGTAATTCAGTAGATTATTTTTTAAGTAAAAATATTATATAATATGTTAATAGTCAATCCTAAGTTGAAAAAATATAAAAAAAAAAATTAAAAAATATTTAAAAAAAAAATGACTAATCTTAAACTGCATATTAATAATTATTGTTAATTCAAATATTTGATACACTTGCACGATTTAAAAAAATAGAAAAAATTATAAAAAAAATTACTAATTCATAAATCTATCAAAAAAAAAAAAAATTTTATAAACAGATAAATGTTTAATATAAACTCAATACTATTAACAATTTTTAAAATACATAAGCTTTAAGTTTTCTTCAACTTTATTTTATAAAGTTTAAAAAATATCAATTACATTTTTTTTATTTATAAAGCAACAAATTTACTTTTAAAATAATTTTGAACCAAATGCAATAACTAAAAAAAAGTTTAATTAGACTTAAAAAAAAAAAATGATTTTAATAAATATATTTTTTTTTCAAATCAACAATTAAAAAAAATTTAGTCTTTTTTAAATTATATTATTTGTAAAAAAATTATTTTTATTTGATTTAAATTTTAAATTTGTTTTTATTATTAATTTTTTAAATATTTTATTCAAATTTTTAATGATTTATTTTTTATTAATTATTTTTGTTAATTTTGGTTTTGTAAAAATAAAAATGAAATTTTTATTTTATGTTTAGTATGATTAACTATAGTTTTCCTAGTTATTTAATGCAAATTAACATAAAAATTTTCTTAAATTAAGGAACATATAAAAAAACAAAAAAAAATTTTAACAAATAGTTGCCTATTAAAAAAAATAAATTTTAACAGTTTAAATTTTTTTTTATATTTATATTTATAAGTTATTTTTTTAATGTTTTATTCAAGGTTTTTTTTTTGATTATAAAGTAATTAACTTTTAATTAATTTTTTTAATTTTTTATCACCTTATAAATTTTTTTTTATAAATTTTTATTATATTTATGAATTTATTTGTATTACTATATTTAAAACTGGTAATATAAATTATTATAGCTTGCGACTATTTAAATTAATATAATTAAAACATTAATATGTAATAAAATATTTATATATAAATTACACTTCAATTTTTTACCTATTTTAGTATATTAATTAATTATTTTTTTTTAAATTAATTGTTTAATGACATTCAAAATTTAATTAAAGGCGGATATATGTACATAACATTTTTAAACATCGATATCTTTGTTATTTTTGTATTTAAAGTTTAGATTTTTTTTCATAAGTATAAAATAAGCTTTTTAGTCAATATTAAAAAATTTCTATTTAATTGCTACAAAAATAATGGAGAAATTAACTATAATACAAATGCAGGTTTAGATAAAAAAAACTGTTTTTTTTTTAAAATTAAATTTTTTTAATTTTATGCTTTCTTTATTTATTAAATTAATTAAAAAATTTAATTATTTTTTATTGTTTAACATGTGAATCTGCACTGCACTTGCATGACGAAAAGATGTGAAATTTTTATATTTAATAAGTGATTTCAACTTATAAAAAATATATTTTTTTAAATTCTACGTTATTTTTAAAACTAAAAAATATTAAGTAATATTTTATGACTAAGAATCAAAAATGAATTTTAAAAATGCTAACTTTAAAATTTTACAATAGAATTAAATTAAAAAAATAAAAATATTTTAACATTAAAAAAAACATTAATAAATCTATGAAAAATTTTAAATTATTTTATTTATTATAAATAATTTTTAAATTTAAATTTTTATTAAATAAAATTTTACTAAATAAATACATTTTAAATTAACAAATTAATAAATTTTTTTCTCAATTTTCATGGAGAATAATAAAAAAAGGTAAAAGTTAAATTTTTATAAAAGAGTTGTTTATATTTAATTGTTTTAATGTAGTTTATTATTTATTTTTTTAATTTCAAATTTTTACATGGTTTACAATATAACAAATAAAGTTTAAAAAAAATCTAATAATTTAACATTTACTTCATAATAATATAATAATAGAAAAAGAAAATATATAAAAAAATACTTTCTTATAAGAATAATATTAAAAAGAAAAAATAAATTAGCTTGCTGTGAACAGTTTGAACAAAAGCAAACTAACTTATAAGCTTGTGAAATTTATTTCGATTAAGGTTTCATTATTTTTACTGGACATGTCCAGGCCAGCCCAGAAGCAATCAAAATTTTCATTTCTTTATGTTTTACTATCCCATTCAAATCAATATAAAAAAAGTGATTAAAGAAGTCATTGAATCTAACAGTAAATATTGGTCATTGACGAAAAAACATAAGTAAAAAAAAAAAAAGAAATTAAATATCTTAAATCACTTTAATTATTTTTTATTTTTATATTAAATTGCTAAAATTATATTATATATGTGTTTTTTGAATTTTATACAAAAATTAATAAAGTTAATTTAAATATTATTTTGAACTTTTTAGATATGCTTTTTTTATTTTATTTAAACTTGATTTAATCTGGAGAAATTTTTATACTTTATATATATTTAAAAAATAAAACTTTTTGTTTTAATAATTATAAAGTTTTAAAATTATAATTAAAATATGAATTATATTACTAAATTAATAAAAAAAAAATATGTCAAAATTCATATAGTTTACTTTAAACATTATAATACTTAAAGTTTACCGTAACATTTTTATAAAAAAAGGAACAGGATTTGAAGCTTAAATGATTTGTAAACAAGGTTACAAGGTAATAAAAAAATGAGTCATTACAAAATTTAATTTTAAAAATACTAAATGTTTATAAGTAAAGATAAAGTAAAGAAGTGTTACAAAAATCAAACTGATGTAAAGGTATAATTTTAATAGGCAGAGAATCGAAAATAGATTTTGATTAATTAAATATCTTATTAAATTGATTAAATACTAATCTAATTATATATAGACACGATATTATAGTTAAAAGTATGATTTTTACATAAAGCTCGGACCACATTTAGTTAATTTAAAAATCTATTTTAACTAGTAGAAATACTAGCTAGTAAAGTTAAAAATTGTCTTAATACGTCTAATAAGATATCAATTAGATTTTATTACTAGGAAAAGAATAGCTAAGCACATTTAAATAAAAAAAGCCATTAATATGTGTCAAAACTTATGGCTATGTAATTATATAAAATCATATGTATAACTTAAAATTTTAATCAGGTTTTTTATACTTATATTAAGTATAATACTTTACTTTGTAAATCTCAGAATAAGTATTTTAATGATTTTAGTGTAATTAACTGTAAGTTTAAACTTGATTAAGTGTAAAGAAGAGTTCTCTCAATACATGCAACTGAGTTATTTATCAGTTGTAACATCTGGCTAATGTCTTGCCTTAGCACTTTTAATTCTGACTTTATGATTAATAAGCTATGACTTCAATTGTTAATTAGAAACTATAGTGCAAACTAAGACCATTTTGCTTTGAAAATTTGATTTTTATTTATTGTTTTCATTGATTAGCTTCTTAACTGATTGGTCAAGTTAAACCAATCACAAAGGATATATGATAGAATAAAAAAATAGATTTCTCTTTTACAAAAAGATTAAAAAAATTATAGAAATTAAGAACTGAAGTGAGATGATTTTACAGAAAAACACTTGAAACTTGAAATTTACTTAGGCTAAATTATTATAAAATTAAAATATAAAATTTAAATTTCTAATCTTTTTTAATTTATAAACTCTTTTTACAAAACGGTGAACTTATATTTGTTTAATATGAATGCCTCTTTTATGTTTGTAAACCACAATTTAAAATATTCTTCATTACTTTATATACGCATTAACAATATATTATTAAAATTAAATCGGAGATAATATTAATTAAAAAAATTTAGAATTTAGAATTTAGATTTTCTCGTTGTTAGAATTATTAAGTCTAGTCAAATTAACTAACATACTAAATATAGTAATTTAAAAAAATGGAAATGAATTTTTAATAACATTAAAAATAAAAAAATAATAAAAAATTAATTCTAAATTTATTTAGATATATAGTTATTATTTATTATATAATAAAAAATATTACAAATCATAAAAATGAGTATTAATTGATTAATTAATAAATATGTTTTAAAATAAGCAAATATTTATAATAAATACATTAACATAGTAATAATACATGTAATCTTTTTATCTTTATTAGAAATTTTATAAAACTTAAAATAAATATTAGAATTATCTATAAATAAAAATCAAAAAAAAAAAAATTAAAATTTTTTTAAAATATAATATTTAAATAAATTAAGAATTAAAAATATAAAATCAAATATTAATAATTGTTTTATAAAAATTAATATGTATCTAAAAAAAAATCTAAATATAAAATCAAAATTCAAATGTAATATTTGATATTTAAGATTTATATTTAAAAGCTTCCTTTTAAAAGTTCAGATATTACTATTTAAAAAAATCAAAGTTAAATTATCAAAAATTTAATACAGTTTTTTTACATAATCTGTTTTTAAACAATTTAAATTAATTAAATTAGTTAATTTAATTAAAATAATTAGTTAAATATTGATACAATTGTAAACTCAAACTTATTAAAAAAAGTAATTTAAATAAAAACTATTTTAAAAATTTTTAAAATTAATATCTATATTATGATTAATAAATTTTAGATTTGAAATATTTTTTAAATGTTAAAATAATAATAAAAAATAAGTAGTAAAAATTTGAGTAAAAATAATAAAAAATTCAATAATAAATGTTAAGATTATAATGGAAAAAGTAGAATCGACAATAATAAAAAGTTATTAATTAAAAAAAAGTAGTGCTTAAAGTTGTTCAGGTAAATTAAGAAAAGTGTTAAGTTTTTTAGAGTTAAGAAAAATCTAAAACTGATCGATGTAATTTTTTTTAAAATAATAAGATTTTTTTAATAATCAATAGCTTTGATTTGTAAATTGATTTCAAAAATATATATATAAAAAAATTTAACAAAAAAAAGAACTAAGTTTAAAATAAAATTTTATAGTGTTTGACCATTTTTTTTTTTTATTTTAAATCTTCTAAAAATGATGTAGTATTAATTAGAACTTAATAGGTCTACTAGACTTTCTAAGTTGTAATAATTATATCTTAAGGCCATAAGACCATTTTGATTGGGACCTCAAAGTTTAAGGTTCAAAATACTTTCATGTTATTAAAACTTTGACCTATTAGGCTAACATGAAAACTTAATGGAAAATAGGCAAAAAATTTAAGTAAACTTATAACATCAAATCGACAAAAAAATAGCTGAACAAATTTTGAAAGAACAATATAAATGAGATAATAAAATAAGAGTAGCTAAAAAAAAATTTGAAAAGTTTTAAAGAAAAAGCAATTGAGCTTTAATTTTTAATTAAAAAATTATTATTTCTTGTATTTTTATAAAAATCTGAATCATAATAAAAAAAAGTTGTAAACCCTTTTTCTGATTTATTTCTTAAAAGTATTCTTAATAAATTAAAAACAAGTAGTATTACAATTATATTTACTTATTTAACCTTGACATTGATTGATTAAAAAGTTTTATTGTTGATTAAAAATCATAAAGACAAAATTAAAATTATTTTTTTATTATATTATAAGAAATATTTTATTATAATATAAAATAATGTTTATGGAGTTGGTAATCTGCATAAGATATTTAATATTAATTAAAGATTAAATAATTTTTTTATAAAAATTTAAAGAAAAATTAAATTTGTTAATTCATACTATTAATAAAAAATATATTAAAAATATAAATATTATATTGAGTATATTATAGTAAACAATATTTATATGCTAAAACACTTATATTTTATTTAAATTTATCTGTTTTAAAATTAAAATTTTTAAGATGTAATTAATTGCTGAGATCTTAATTTTAATTAATTAAGATTTTAGAAATTTATAATTTTTTTTATAATTTTTTTTTATAATTTTTATAATTTTATAATTTGATCCACAAGACAAAAGATTTATAACCTTTGCTTTTTTTATACTTTTTTAAAATTTAGCCTACTACCTCTCTTGCTAACTGTCTTACATTCTTTAAAGAGAGTTACATTTGCATGTCATTCTTTGGTTATGACAACTTAGTTGTGACTAAGAAACCACAGTAATGGCGGAGTGCCATTGTCATACCGAGCACATTTTATTATAACTTGTAGAAAAGAGCAAGTTGAATTCTCTGCTGTGTAAAATATATTTTATAATTTTTTGTATAACTTTATTAAAATAAAGCATATTATTACTAATTTCTTACGTGAGAAACAAAAACTAACTACCCTTCTAAGATACCTTATTTTTTATAAATTATAACTTTTTTAGCTGACCGATTTCATTATTATATAGTTTTTTGACTTTAAAAAATCTTATCGATTATTTTTTTTTTGTATCTTTGTTAATAGTTAATTTAATACCTTAATCAAACAACTATGTTGGAAAGCCAATATTCAACGGTCTTGACTATTGACAAGACTATTGTTGTTGTTGTTGTTGTTTCTGATGGACCGCTCAGAGAGCTTGGGGCCCACGTTTATTTATTAAATAAAACAGATTTTTATTACAAGGTCATGCCGGATGGGCATTTTTTATCGACAAGACTATTGCAAGACTATTGACATGCATAGGGTTATTCCATCACGCGCCTTAATGCTTTGTGTCTTACTGCTACTTAAGCAGCTGCTATGCGAGTTGTAGGGCCAAGTGTGAATCTTGTTGCTTTGACTGTTATTGCAATATACTTTGTGTATTACTTCAACAAACTATTTATAAATAAGTATTAATATTTAAATAAATAAAGACTTAAATAACATGTCAATAGTTTTATATTCATGTATGGCCTTTTAAAACCATACATATCTTTTTATAATACTAGATATTTAAAATTAATTTTGGTTTAATAGTCTAAGTTTACTTCTGGTTATTATTATTTTACTTCTAAATTTTTATGAAACTTTAATAATAAAACAAAATGTTGAAATACTATACTTTATGTATTTTTAAAAATTTAATAATAAATTCAAATTAATTAATTATATAAAATCATATTATGAAAAATTGAATTTTAATAAATATTTATCATTTTATTTTAACGCTATATATACTTAAAAAAAAAATTAAATTTAAAAAAAAAAAAGATTTTTAGGTATCTAATAAAATGCAGTTTATCTTAACTTATATAAAAAATTGCAACAAACTTTAATAAATTTAATTATTAATACGATTAATTATTAAAATATTATTATAAACGTGAAAAAATGAAATTTATCTTTAATTTAAAAATTTAATATTTTTAAATACAATAGTTTTAATTTTAAATATAAAATTGATTTATTCAATTTTTTTTTTAATATTAAAAATTAAACTAAATTTTTATATATAACAAATTTGATAATATTTAATTTTTTATCAATAAAAAATAAAAAAATATTTATAATATTGATAATAAAATAAAATAAAATTTAAAAAATTAAAAGTAAATAAAAATTATTAATCGAATAACAAAAATCTTATAATAAACATTAATTAAATTTTTAATTAAAATATTTACACGGGCATTACAAAAAAGATGAAAAAAAGATAAAAAAAGATTTTTACTTTAAAAAGTAAAATGACAGATATAAAAATAGTCTAAGTTAATTCATTAGCAAAAAGCTACACAAAAAAAAAATAATAAACAAGGCATCTACGTTGCCTATTTGTTATTGGTTTCTATAATAATTATTAATTTGAACATTATAAAAGTATTAATTTAGTATTTTTATTGACTTAATGTAAAAAAATTGATATTTACATTTTTGATTGTTTTTTTTTTTGTATTTAAGTTATATTGTAAAAATTTAAATTGTAATTTTAAATAAAAATAGAAATATATAATATATATAATTAAACAATTTGAAGAATATTTATAAATCATAATTGACAAGTAAATAATTATTATTAAAGTTTACCTTTATGTTTTCTTAATAATTTATAATATTAAAAAAATTATAAAAACTTGATTTGTAAATACAATGTTTTTAATTGAAAAATGCAATATGAAAATATTATATACCATTTTCCATTAAGTCTAGTATAATTTATCAAGATACTTTACTAAGCTATAGTTTACTAGTTGACTTAAAGTTTACTAAATAATTATTATAAGAAAGTTTAAAAAATATATAAACATCTTGAAAAAGACTAATTTAAATTAATTAACTTAAAATTTTGGCTATTCTAAATTAATAATAATTTAAGTTTTAGAATTAATTAGTTAATAAAAATTATATTCAAATTTAACTTCAATAGTAGAAAAATAAAATCTTGATTATATTAAATTTAAGTTTTCAATTTTAATTTATAAATTAACAATAAAAATTTTATAAAAAATCTTAATTAACATATACTACAAATTATTTAATTTAAATAAAATCTAAACTTATTTTTTGTAATTAGTTATTTAAAAAATTTTATTTTATTTTAATATACTGTAAAAAAAAAACTTTGTCATCATTTTGACATATTGAAAAACAAATAGATTAATGTTTCATTGTTTAAAACAACTATGTTTTTGAAAACTATAGTTTCTTGTGATGAAAAAACTTTTCAAAATTTTTCATCATGCAAAATTAGTGTTAGATTGAGAAGACAATCATTTGAATCTAAAATGTTATTTTTCACAATCCTTTTAATAGAGCTAAGGTTTAAGTTAAAGTTTTATTTCTTTAAAATGTTGGTATACAACTTGCTTGATAAAATAAATTTACATGATCAAAACACGTTATTAAAAATATCTGTTTTATGAATATTCGCAAAATATTTAGTGACAATAATTTTGAATTTATAAAACTCTAAAGAAACTAAATCTTTTTAAAAAAAGGGGATTGATGTTCTATCGCACCCATCAACCTATCAAACCTAATATTTGACATGATTTGACAAATTAATTAATTGATATTAATAATGAAAACAGAAAGACAAAAATTATAGTATAATTCACAGACTTCACATAAATAGTCTTATTCATTGTCAATTAAGACTTAAACTTTCTATTGGTTAAGAACAGTTGAACTTTAATTTAACGGTCTTGAGTAACAGTCTCCCAACCTTGAATGAACAAAAAACTAGCCGTAACAAAATTCAATAGAGAACTATTGGGATATGATGCAAAAAAGTGTTAATAAATACATATTAAAAAATAGTCAAACTCGAACTAAATTATAACTATATTTAGTTTGTGAACAGGTTTGACAAATCTTAATAAATTATTTTAAATTATTATAAATTTAATATGGTCAAGATTTTAATTTAATTTATTTAAATTAGTTTTTTTTAAGATGTTTATATATGTTCAAAATTTCTTATAACAATTATTTAGTAAGCTTTAAATCAACTAATAGATAATAGCTTAGTATATCATTTTAATGCGTTATACCACACTTAATAAATAATTGATATATAGTATTTTCAGATGGCACTTTTCAATTAAAAACATTGTATATAAAAAAAAAATAACTCAATTAAAGTTATTTTTAAAATTTAAATTTATAAAAACTATTTGATGATAAATGTATTACAAATTAATAAAAATTAAAATTTGAATATAATATAATAGACTTTAATAGAGTTTTTAATTTAAATTTATTAATATGCTTAAAGATCACTACAATATATTATTAATCCTTATTTAATATGATAATATATATATGTTTTAAATTGCGTTAATATTATTAAAAAAAAATTTAATATATTTTTTGGCGATTTTATCTAGACATCTTATTTTCAGAAAAAAATACTGAAATAAAATATTGTACTATAATTTATGTAAACAACTATCTTACCTTGTCAAATAAGGAAAAATTTATATATAAAGTTTTTAAAACTAGATTTTAATAGAATATTACATATCAAAATTTAATGTAACAATAAAAATATTGCAAATATAAAAAATTATCTAAAATAACTCAAAAAAATTTTAAATTTTTTTGATTACTTAATATAATATTTTTACAAATTTGGCAAAATTTTAACATAATATACTTTAGGCATAATAAAATTTAATTTTAATTAAACTTTTAAAGAAAAAATAAAACTTTTACAAAAATTTATTCAAATATTTTAATTTATTTAGTTTCAAAGAAAACAATAACATTTTTAGTTATTTTTTTTTTTTAAATCAAAAAATTTAAAAAAATAAATTACTTTAATTTATGAATATTCTAAATTTTATTCTAATTTAATTATTGACTAATCTTGTTGTGGTTTTGGTTAAACATTAAAAAAATTTAAATTTAATAAACAAAAATAATTTTAGCTATTAAATTTTTTAAATTTAAATTTAAATAGTGCCAAAATTTAAAAATTTTTAAACAAACAAAATTGAACTTTAGATATATAATTAGATATATTTGATAAGATAATGTCAAACATTTTACAGAAAATGACACTTTTTTAGTAAACTTTAAACAAGATTATCAAACAAAAGTTAAAGTAGACTTTAGTTTTTTAAAAAAAAGTGTTGAAGCATGTTTTTTGAGCTAAATGCTATAACTCTTGAGAATAATGAAATTTACACGATGTTAAAGCAACAAAATAAGATTGCTTGAAATTCAAAAAAATTAAACATTAATGCAAATATTAAATTTTTTATACAAAAACATAGAATATTCAATTTTTAGATATTAGATTTTCAAACTGTCATTGATTTAGTCTAAATTTATCAAGTAAAAAATTTGATTAAAAATAATAGTTTTAAAAATATTATAAATTATAATCGTTCAATAAATAATTTTTTTTCAATAATACAAAATAAAATTTTAAGCTTAAATAAATTAACTCTAAAGATTATTATAGTAAAATTTGTAACAAAAATAAAAAAAAATTTATTGCCAAATTTTAAATGTCTAAGAATTTTTATTACAAAAAAGATTTGTTTTTATTGTGAAAAGTTTAGGTTTAGGTAAAAATTATAATAAAAATTTAATTAAATTTAATTATTAAATATATTTTTTTTAAATTAATAAATAACTTATTTAATAAATTAAAGAAAATTTATTTTAAAAATAAATTAATATATATTGAATTTAAATTTTTTGTTGGATCAATTCAATTTTAGTGTGTCTTTAATAATTGTACAGTTGTATTTTTAAACTATAAATTGTTAATGCATAATATTGCTAGGGAGCAATAAAGAGGTTAAAATAAAATTGACAATGAGAAAAAAGACAAAATAACAGTACCTCTCAAACTTTCACTCATTAAGACAAAAGGTTTATGTATTTATTCTTCAAGTCTTTAATAAAATTAAAGTTATCTAAAAAATATATCTCTATATATTTATATATTATATATTTATATTTATTATATATCTACAACTAAAATATTTAATTATCAATAATGAATTATAAATTTAAATTAATTTTATTTTTAAATTTTAAATGTCTAAACTCTATAAATGAATAAAACTGAAATTTAAAAAAAAAAATTTAAAATACTGATCTATATTTAAGAAAAATGCAAACTATTTTCTTGACCAATTATTTTTTAAATTTAAAAATAAATCATTCCATCAATTTCATTAATTTTTATTTTTAATAAAAAGACAAAATGGATTACATATACTTTATTTAATTACACTAAATAGTTCCATTTATTTAAATAATTTTATTAATTTTATTTATTATTTATTTAATAAAAAAAGTAAAATATTTTTATGATATTAATTCTATTTACTAAATTAAAAAATTATTTTTTTTATAATAAACAATTTTTAAACAGGTTATAAAATTTCTATAAAATATTATTCCTGTAAAATTATTAAAATTAATTTTTTTTTTTATATATTTTAAAGTATTTATTTTATTTTTTAATCTTGAAAATTATTTTAATTAGTTAATTTTAATAATAAAATAATTTGTGATATTAAAATGTATGGTTAACATATTAAAAAATTAAAGATCCAATTATAAAAAAACTAACTAAAAAATATTAGAAATTATAATAAAAATTTTATTGATGTTCATTAAAAATTTTATCTGCAATTATATCAATAACAAAAATTTTAATTAAAATTTTTTAAATTTATAATTACAAAACAAATTTTATTTTTATAATATCTTAAATGCAGTTTTTAATACAACAAATGCTCAAAAAATCATAAAAAATTAGTAACAATAAATCTTATTAATATTTAAAGTTTAATTATTTTAAAAAGTTTGTTTAAATATTAAAACTGACAAAAATATCAAAATTTATAAAAGAGTTTAAGATATGAGTTAATAAAATAATTAAAATGTGTTGGGATAACTAGATTTAACAGCAGAAATCTAACAGTTCTTGTGGGTGACAATGTTCCGAGTTACCTCTGGTAGGGTTCAGGACACTGAAAACAAGACTGAAGAGATTAGAGCTTCCCTATCGAAAGCAGAATGAAAAAAACTACAAGTAAGAAAGTTGTCTAAAGTAAAGTAAAAGTTTATCTTTAAAGTCTTTACAAAAATGATGATGTACGAATGACTACATGTTGGTATTTATACCCAAAAACAGAGGTTGTACAAAGAAAGAGGTTAAAATGCAAGTGGTGTAATAAAATGTGCAGCTGTTGGCCAGTTGTCTAGAGGTGAGAGAAATTTGACTTGCACATGGCCGTTTTACAATGTCAAAAGTCAATAAGGCCGGTTTAAGTTTACAATACCAACAAAATGATATAATCAAAATAAATAATAAAAAAAAATAAATTTCAAAAACAATAATATAATATGATTTTAGTTTTATTTTTTAAAATTATATTATTGAAAAATATTTAAAAATTAAAAAATATTAAAAAAAAATTAGTATTACCTATTCATATATATGTTAAATCATTGATTTACATTTATTATTAAAAGTATAAAAAAATTAACTAAAAATATTACAATTTTTTTTTATAAAATATCTAAATCTGGTACCAAATTTTTATTAAAAGAATGAATACTTAAATTTAAAAAATAATTACTTGAACTAATTTATTAAATTTACTATAATTAATATAAAAAATAATACCAATAACAAAATTTGTATTATATCTAAAAAATATGAGATAAGAAATTTACTTAATCTAAACAGATGGAAAAAATAATTTATATTAAGACTGGAACATAAAAAAAGTATAGTCAACTAGATAGAAAATACGAATTTACTAATTTATGACAAAAACTTTGAGTCTAAAGTTAAACATTAATTAGAAACAGTTAAGTTATTTTGAATAAAACGCCGATATCAAGGATTATAAGTTTTAAAAGTTACTCTTTTAAATTTTAACGTAAGATAATAAAAAAAAACAGTTCTATAAATAAAAATTATTTAAATTTTAATTCAAATTTTATTTATTAACTTTTAAATCAATTCTGTAATTGTAAGTAAGTTGCCAAAAAAAAAATTGGTGTAAAGATAATTTTGTCATTTTTTATTTATAATTATATTTTAAATTAAATTTTTTTAAAAATCAAATAAAAATTATAACAAATTAGCAATTTTTTTAATATATATATTATATATATTATTATATAAATTAATGTTATTACCTAACATTTTAAAATTAAAAATAATCGAAAAAAAAAAATTATAAATAAATGTATAACTGTTTAAACTAATAAAATTAAACTAATAACTGAGTGTGTCGGTTCTTGCATCGTTCAGAAACAATAAATCATCATTCTTAAAAATCAATGAAGTGACTTTACTCAAGTTAACTATACTTTTCTTGGCTTCATTCTTGCTATCTAGCAAAGTAGCCTTAACCTTTTGTTCTAAGCCTCTCTCAGTGTTTTGAACCCCACCAGAGGTAGTTCAAAATATTTTCAACTACAAGAACTATTAAGGTAGATTGCAAAAATTGTTATAATATATTATAATAAATTACAAAAATTTTAAAAAATTTAAAAGTTAAAAAAATATGGCAAAAGTTAAAAAAACTATTTAAGAATTATATTATAAGTTTTTTTAGTATATTATATAAGTTTTATTCAGATCTTTCTAATGAGTGTAGACATTATAGTGGTTTTAAATTTTATATATTTTATATGTATTTTTTTTAACATATATAAAATAAAAATAGATAACAAAGACTATGCACAAAACACAGAAAAACAAAACAGAAATATATTCATAAAATAAGATTGAAAACAATTATTCAATTAACTGGTAATAATTCATCTATAAAGCGTTTTCCTTTTTTTAAAGCTTTATGCAGGCTGTTAACTCTTTAGAAAGGGATGTACATCTTATAATCGCAGCGATACCTTAAGACTTTAAACCTATCGTTGGTAGCAAACACAACCAAGACAGTAAGTCAATCCTATTTCAATTAGCTCATTACAACTGTTGTTTTAACAAGTTTTCTATAAATTTATAGAAATATATATTTAGACATTTTAAAAGTTAATTCTAATTTATATTTTTATTTTTCAAATTTTTTTTTTTTTTTTTAATTTTTAAGATTAAAATAGTTATAAAATTCATATTTTTATATAAAATAAATATTGATAATGTAACAATTTTCATAAATGTTAAAATACTTGATGATTAAATAAATTTATTTTATTAATAAAAAATAATGAAAAATTAGTATTTTTTAAAAAATAAAAAAAAATATTTTAAATTGTCAATTCTGTAAATTCTGTATAGACAAAATTTTGATTAAGTAAATATATTTTTGACAAATGTTACTTGTAAAATTAAGTTGATAAATAAATAAAAAACTGTAAAAAAATTAGTATAAGATTATTATTATTATTATAAAAAAATAAAATTTTTTAATATCAAAAAAAAAATTTATTAAAATTATAATAAATAATAATTTTACTTTAATTGAATAGTTATTTTTAGTTTATTTTTATAGTAAATCTGTTTAAATTTCAAAGATACAAGTGTGTGTATCAAATTGTGGTGCTATTATACTTAATGCGCTTTTAAACTAAGTAAAAATATTTATTAAAGATAGAGTAAAACTACCTTAAGATCAAAGCTAATAATATTTGAAAAAAGATTGAAAAATTTAAAAGATTGAAATTCGAAAACTATATTCAAATAAAAGATTTTAAAATAAAAGTTAAAAAATGCAAGGCAAAACTCGTAAGATGCAGAATAGAATTGCCTAAAACATTAAATTTTGAAAGTTTTTATCACATTCCTAGAACAATATAGTGATTTTAAGAGACAAATATTTATGGAAAAAAAAAAAATTTTGAATCAAACATGATAAAGATTTTGGTCAAATTAAAAAGTTTAAAAGAAATTTAAAAGTTTCATAGATTAAAAATTTCTAACAAAAAAGAAAAAAAACAAAATATAATGTACTTCTAGACATTTTTAAAAAAAAAATATGTTCTTAAGGATAAATTAATTAAAAAGGATGTCAATAAAAATGAAAAACCATCAATTGATACTTATGACTCAAATTATTTAGTTTATAAAAAAATCAAGATTAAAAAATTTAAAAAGAAATGAAACGAAATCGATTGATATTGAATAATAGTGTGGTTAAAAGTAAGGCAATTAAAGGTAGGTTGTGTGGTGTGGATATGATTGGCATACATGGAAAAAATTATTGGATTACCTAATTATTTTAATAAAATTTTGGTTGTATAAGGGTAATTGATAAAATGCAGGTGTAAAAGAAGTATTTAATTCAAGAGGATGTAAAATAGAGATAAACACAACAAGATTCTGTTAAGTGGTTAGATAGCAATGGCGTATATAAAAGAATATACTCATTGTACTTGTAGTTGAATAAAAAGAGTGTTAGTCTAAGAGATTGACTTAGCAAGATGGAACATTTGAATTTTAAGTTTATATGAGAATTAATTAAAAAAATGGTTTTGGAGTAGCAAGAACATAAAAGAATAAGATTTGTGTGAGAAAGAAACAAAATTACAAAAAACAAGGTTGATACATTTAAATATATTTTGGTTTTAAGTGGAAACAGAGATGAGAAAAATTGCATTTATATTTAGAATGACTAAAAAATCACAGATCTTGTCAAAATCCTAAAAATACTCACAAGCTAATAAAAATTTTTAAATTTTATTTTAATAAATCTATTATAAAATATTATATAACAAAATATAAATTATTATTAAAAACATTTTTTAATTCTTAAAAATAGTTTTGTTTAATATTTAAAAATAAAATAAATTTACAATATATATTAATACTATAAAACTTTATAAAAAATCAAATATTATAAACACAAATGTTAACTTAAAACTTAAGTTATATGATAAATGATTAGAATAGATAAAATTATTAATATTTATATTGTAAAATTAAACTAAAATATTTCTGATATAAATTATTTTTAACTGTTTTTCAGATTTGATAAATAAAATTTTAATAAATAAGATAATTTATATTAAAAATTTAATTTCAGTTATTTTTGTAATTAAAATAATAAAAATATTAAATTTAATTTTTAAAAGAATTCTTTATTTGAAAAATAATATGCGTATTTAATTTATTTAAATAAAAAAGTAATAAATATAAAATTATTAAAAACAATGAATAAAAAAATGTTATTATAATAAATAAAAATTTAAATTAATTTATTTTAAATATTAATTGATATAAAAAAATTATTTTTTATAAAACTTTAGATTTTGATTAATGTTTATAAAAAATTTAAAAGAATCAAAATTTTCTTAATATATCTATATTCATATATATATTTTTAGATAAAATAAAAGTTTGTTGTGTAGTTTACTATGGTAAGTAAATTACACAAAGCAAACAATTAAAAATCTCAATAGATTTTGGTAAAAATCTTAACATATACTGATTCCAAATACCATTTTGGCATTCCTATTTATACCACAATTACCCTTTTTTCATGAAATGTTATCTGAGAACTTTGAAATTATCTTAGTTATTTAACTATCTCTTATCCTTGCACTAACTTTCCTTTTCGGCCAATCTTGCCTGAGTTAAGTCACCAGTTGTACATATACTCAAATCTTCTGTTCCTCTCTCATGTTATTTTAGCATGTAACTTTAGCTTGACCTAACAGTTTTTTCTAATTTTATTCAAAATTCATTGTTCTTTTAGTCCTATGGACGAGATTGAACGCTCTTATACATTCAGTAATATTTAAGCAACTATTACTACACCTTTGAATTAGTGAGAAAATAATTAAGAATTCAGCAACGTTTAATTAATTAGTTTGTTAATTAAACTAATTTTTAAAAAATAAGTTTATATTGATTATAATTTTTATTGTACGTTTACAATTAGGTTTTTGTTAAAAAAAAAATTTTATATTTAATATTTATTTATGTAATAAAATCATCTTTAAAACTTATTTTTTACCAAACATATATTTTAAATAATTAACATATAAAAAAATGTTTTAACACATAAATAAATATTTCTTAAATTAAAATTTTTTTTAAAATATTTAAAAAAAAATATAAAAATATCTAAATATATCAAATAAATTTTTAGTAAAATTTAATAAAATAAAATTTGATTTAAGATAAAAATCATTTAGTTACTGTAAACATATTTAATGTAAATATTGTTATAGTAATTTTTAAAACATAATATTCGTAACAAATAATTGAACAAATA
Source organism: Pyemotes zhonghuajia (assembly GCA_025170145.1). NCBI lineage: Eukaryota > Metazoa > Arthropoda > Arachnida > Trombidiformes > Pyemotidae > Pyemotes > Pyemotes zhonghuajia. The sequence continues at coordinate 13,039,421 of CM045845.1, forward strand.
ATTAGTGTTTTTTTGAGAAATAATTATTCAATCTGATCAAATATAATAAAAACAAATTTATAATAAAAACAACTTAGATTTATTATAAAAATTAAAAAATGAAATTTTAAGATTTTAATATTAAAAATATTCACTATTTTAAAAAATATAAAAATAAAATTAGTTAGTATTTTATATTATATATTTATATTTTTCAAATATATATTTTTTTAATTTATTTAAGTTATAAACAAAAGTTAATTTAAATTCATAAAAATAAATTATTGTATAAATAACTTTGATAAATAAAAATTTGATTTGTTTTAAGTATGGCTAAATTGAATATTGGTTATTGAAAAAAAAATTTTAAATTCTTGAAAAAACAAAAATATAAAATAAAACAAATTTAAATTCAAACATAAAATTGTGGTTAAATAGTTTTAAAATAAAAACAGTGACTAAATTGAGTTAAATTGTGTTCAATTTAAAAGTTTAATACAAGTTTTTTTTTTGTCCTAGATTTGTTTTCTACAGTTTTATTAGTGTATTGATAAAAGCTACAATTTGTATCAATCAGAACAATTCAAATCAAGCGTTATATTGTCAAAGGTAAATTTGATTGTGTTACAATGAGGTGACAAAAAAATCAAACAAAAATACTTTATTGGACCAAGATTAGAAATTTTATTCTGGACCAAATTTTTCAATAGTTCCCTAGTGAATGCATGAGCCAATGGCTATAACATGATTTTGTCATTCAATAAAAATCAAGACAATCAAGCATTCAACCCGACAGTTGTTTAAATGAAGCGTCTTATGGTAAAATAAATATGAAACAAACCAAAACCATTTATTGCTTTTACTACACATCACCGATCAAAATTTTTTTAAAACTTCTTAAAAAATTTCTTAGTTTAAACTGGTTAGTTGCCAATGACCTTTGTAAATAAAATACTAAATTATATTTGTAATTTTGAGTTAGAAAATTTTTAACCTGCTTTCTAAATTGATTAAAATTTGAAAATTTTGTCTTTTTGACATTAAAACAAATTGATCTGACTTTACACAAATAAAATGTAAATAAAGCTATACTAAAGCATATACTTTTTTAATTTTTTTTTTTTAAACTAGTTTAAATAAGGTTTTTTTCAACACTTTAAATTATTTGAAAAAAAATATTAATTTAAATAGATCATTCAACTAAATTAAAATTTAACTTATATATTTTTTTTAATAAACATAATTCCCCATTTTTTTTATTCATAATTATCAATTTAATTAAATATATAAAAAATTTTAGTATCTATAATGAACATATATATTTGAACATTTTTATTTTAAAAATTTGTTAATAATTTTTTTTTAAACTATATATTAATAATACTGTTAATTTTTAATTTATGTTAGTTTAGTAAAATAAATTGAAATTTATATAAAATAAAATTTATTTTTTATTAAATTTATAAATACTACAAAATATAAAAAAAATTCTTCTAAATATTTTAAATTATTTATTAATTTCAAAGTATTTTAAATTTATTAATATTATTATAATTTTTATAAATATAAAATTCAAATTATACTAATTATATAATTAAATTTTTATTATTTTATTGTTTTTTAAATTATATTGTGTTAAAATACACTATCCTTTTAAACATACATATTTAACACATAGTAACTTTACAAATTCAATAAAATTGCCAAAATATTAAATTCTAAGCAATAAAAATAAAATTTACTTTTTACACTAGTGCAAATTAAATCACAAGAAAATATAATATTTTAGAAAATTATCAAAAAAAATTTGTTTGTAAATTTTTTCTTAATGTGTCATTTTCTAAAAGAGTACTTTATCTGCCAAATGTTTCTATTTTTCATAATTATATTAACTTTTAATCATAAAAAGCTATAGCTCATATTGTAAAATAGTTTATTCTTACTTTAGTCAATCTTATGTCTTTTATTAACCTTATTATAATTACTTTTTTTTTTTTTAGTTTAAATAAATATGATATCTTAAATATAATAGCTATTATTGCTTAAAGATTAAATAACTTGATGTTTATCTATTTTCGATCAGATTAATAAAAATGTATAATATCTATCTTAGATTAATATTTTCAGAACCAAGTAAAATTTAATTATACAGTTAACTCACAAATATTCATTTAATACAAAATTTATGTAAAATTACAATTTAAAAATATATTAATTATTTTATTTAAATAATTTAAATTATATTTAATATTCTAAATCTTCACACTAAATTTGAAATTAAAAAATTTTGAACAAAATATTTTTAATAGATAAAAAAAAATGAAATCTAATAAAAAAATAAAACATATATCAATAACATAAATTACTATCAAATTAATTTACAACTTTACTGTAAATCAGAGTGTATATACTAATACACATAACATTCATTAAAATTCTTAACAAATATAACACAAATTATATATTCTGTAGTAGAAAAATAAAGAAACTACAAAAAATTTTAATGATGAATTAAAGTACGAACCAACATAACATCATTAAAAGCTTTTTTCAGTTTTCAACTCTATATAAAAAGTCTATCTATATTAACCCTAAACTAGCAGTATTTAAAGTAATAAGGTGGTAAAAAACTATTGCTACACGTTAACTTTTTTGTTTCTGTCATCAATGCAAATATTAAATAATTTCATAATAACAAATTAAGCAATCTTATACTTTACATTAACACTAATTAAAAATCGGTAAACACAAAATCATTTAAAAGAAATAAATCTAATAACTCAAATTTAGATTAGCTTTTACATCAATTGCAGTCTTTTTTATTTCTATTAAATAATCTGCAATTTTTACATTATTTAGTATTTTTCAAAAATTTTAATTTAATCAATTTTTTATTACAAATTTATCACAAAATTAATAATATTTTTTTTATTTTAGTAAATATTTTTATCCAAAATATCATATTAAATAATATTATCAATATTCTAAACAAAATTACAAATAATTAAAAAATTTTAATTTTAATCAGCACCTGTAGGAATGCATTTTGTCAGATCATTTAAAAATCTAATAACAAAAGTTACATGTAAATAACAAAGTTTACTGATCATAACCTACTATTTTTAAATATTTTTAATATAATAAATTTTCTAGTAAATAAGACAGAGTTAAGCACTAACACATTTAAGCATTTAAATATGAAAACTGCTTTTTAAAGTGTTTTTAAAAGCATAAATTTATATTTATTGTTTAAAATTAATTTCTGAAATAAAAACCTAATATATGGATTAATACAAGTAGAAAACAATTAGTATAACTATTTGTTCCAAACTTTAAAAGTTATTGTGTTTTAGATTATAGTTAAAATTATATTTTCATATTGCCATAAATTTTTTATAATTTATAAATTATTTACAAACATAATTTAACTTTTAATGTATTTTTTTGAATTTAATTGAAAGTTTATTACTAAGTTTTTTAACCACATACACGATTAACACCAATATTAGAAGTGTTATAATTTTAACTTAAAACATATTGTCATTTTTTATCAAAAAACATCAAATTAAACATAACTTAAAATTATTATAACAAGTTATTAAAACAAAAAAATACTAAAAAAATATAAAAAGTAGTAAATCAGTTATTAAACTAAACCTAATTTTACATAAGTTGTTAAATATCAATTATGATCTAGTTAATTACCAACTTTTAAAAACAAATTATTTTTTGCATTTAGCCAACTATTTTTTATAATCAAATATAAATTTTTTTAAAAGTTGAAAGCATCAAGCAATCGTCAATACACTAATATAAAATTTATTGGTAAAAAAGATTTTTCATTTATTATTTTTATCAATTTAGCTTCTTAAGTCTTTATTTCGAAAAATTTTAAAGCTATGTTCATTATGATAACCAAATTATAATCTATAATTAAAAAAAAATATTATATTTTTAAAAAATTTTTACTTAATACAACCATATCACACAATTAATTTTATTATAACAAGTCAAGTATTTTTTTAAAATAATCAAACTTTAAATATTAAAAATAAACACAATATAAATTTGTCAACAAACTAATTTAAAAATTAAGAATAATTATAAAATACAAAACTAAAAAAATAAACTAATTTTGCCACTAAATCGCATAATTATTCTATATATATATACATTTAAAAAAAAAATACTTGATCTTGATTAAGATTAAATACAATAAATTGATTTTTAGTTTTGTTAAAAATCATAAAATTCAAAACAGTTATAACATTTTTAGTTGTTTTTAGTACAACAGGTTTTGCATAGATTTTTCTTTTGAAAGATTAATTTATTTTAAAAATGACTAAAATATTTAAAAATATATATTATTTGGTCTACGAAAAATTTGTATTAAATTACTATGCACAATTTGCGTTAAGTTTTTTATATATTTCAATACTTTTTTTAAAATTTTGAAATTTATATAAAAGCTTTGTTTCGAAACTTTTTGTTTATAATTTAAAGTAAAATCCTTAGATCCAGTTTTATTATAAAATCAATATTTTATTTTAGTAAAATTTTTAGTTTTATTTATTTTATTAGACGTGTTAAAAACCATTGAAATAAGTTTTTTAACAAAAACTACTAAATAAAATTTATCTCAAAATGAATCATGAGTTTGATTTTAGTAATAGCAAGTTTAAATTTTAAATTATTCCTAATAAATTTATATTTTTTTATCACTAAAACTTGAATTTAAATATTGAAACAATTTTTTTTTATAAATATCTATGAAAATTAATCATTCTAAATTTTAATTTTTATTGGATAAAAATTACTAAAAAAAATTGGTAAAAATTTTAAAACAAATATTTTACGCAAATTTTAGCAAAAGTAATTTAAAAATTAAAAAGTTAAGTTTAAAACAAAAAAAAATATTTTAAATAGAATTTAATTTTAATTTAGTTATATATCAAGGTTAAAGCTAAAATAATTGTAATAATAGATATTAAAGCATTTTTAGATAAAGAAACTTTAAAAAAAAAAAAAAATGAATTAAAAAATACTTAAATTATAAAAAAAAGCAAAAATATAAGATTTAAAAAAAAACTTGTAAAAATAAAATTTGTAACAGATATTTTTTATTAACAAAACTTCAATTACAACTAACTCTCAGTTTGTTTGTCCAAGTCTTTTTATACTCTAAGTTTAAGCCTTTTCTCTTAAGTTTGTTATCAAAGGTTATTATGTCCCTTTGTAACAAACCTTAAGCCTTTATGTTACAATTCATTTATTTGGGAACTTCACAGTTGCTCATGGTGTCATTCTTTATCTGGAACCTCTTACGATTGCTTTACGGTGGGATATCAAGTCTCCTTTAATTTTAAAGGTCGTCTAGAACACAGGAGTCAAACTGTGGTCCACCCAAATCTATCTTTCGGGGATTAAGAGCATTGCCTCGTTCTTTACCTCAGCGCTAAGGGAACGAGGACTCTTAAACATTTACATATAGTTACTATATATATGTATTTCCATTAAAAAGGTTCACTACAAATTTTATTTTTCATCAAAATTAAAAAAAAAATGTCTAAAATATAAAAAATAACATTAATTTTTTTTTAAACTAAAAACTTTATTTTAAATTAAATTTAATTTGAGTTTAATGAATTAAAAAAATTTTTATACAACTGATTTTTCAAATAATTTTTTTTTATATATTATATTTTTTATATATATATTGATTCTTTTATGTATTTATTTTTTTATACTTAGGTAAAAATATTAAGTAAAAATTTATAACTTTTTGTCTTAAAAATTAAACTTTTAAATTAAAATTTTATTCAACAAAAAATAATATATTTATTATAAAAAAATTTTATATAAAGTTGACTAAATAAATATTTCTTATTTATTTAAGATAATTATTGAAACATTATATTTTGACATAGTTTCTATAGAAATCTTATGTAAAATGTATAAAAAAAAATTTTAACTGTTTTCAATGGATTTGTGAGAATAATTTAAAAAGATCAACACTATATCTCAAATAACTTTTTTTTCTTTGCTTCTTTCTTATTAGATTTTTCATTTTTTTTTTTTTTTTTACTTCAATTAGTTTCTAAATGCATAAAACAAGTAGATTTTTTTTTTTGTAAATGAACACCTCGAATCCTAATCACAGATGTAGAATAATTTAAAGATATAATTTAAAAAAAAAAATAAAACAAAAAATTAAAAGATATAATCAAAGATATGATCAAAAACACAATTGAAAATGTAATCAGAGATTTAATTAGAGATATTATTAGAAAAATATCAAAGATATAATCAGGATTATTATTAAATATACAATTAGAGTTACATCAAACTAAAAATAATGAAATAGAATAAATGAAAAAAAAAAAAAATGCAAAACATGGCAAAAAAAAATTTCTATAATTGAAAAAATTATCTTAATTTAAAAAATGCAAAAGTGATTTTTTAATAAAAACTTTTTTGAATTAAATAAAAAGCAAAAATTGCTTAAAATAAAGTTTTTACTGGACACATATGTAATAAAAATCACGCTGATGAGTTTAGTTTCTGAAATTTGAGATTTGCTTTGATTTGCACTATATAAGTGCAAACGATTTTTGAAGAATGATTCCTAAAATTGGCGCGAACATGAACAGACTAATAAAAACGCTTTAGCAACAAGCGCCTTTTTGTGTGTTTTGCATACAAGAATAAGAACACGAAAACAAATCGGAAATAATTTTGCCAAACCAAACTCAGTAGAACAAGATTTGCACAATGTTTAGGTTCTGTCTTCTATTGTCCTTTTGCGCAAGTTCAGTTTGTCCTTTCAATTAAAATTTTCAAAAAGGATTACATTGCAATTTTTTATTAATATTTTTTACCGCTTTTTAACACTTTACATCATTTTTTTCTTAATCTTTATCAATTTTTTAGTCTATTTTTTATCTTCACATACATCATTTTTTAAAAAAACTAATATTACACAGTACTTGTATAATATAAATTTCTGTTTAGCACAAATATTTATATATAATGTAATATTTATATACACAATATATATATATATTTTTCAAAAAAAAAAATTACAAAAACAAAACTAAATGCATTTTTAAAGTTTTAAATTTTGAAAAATTAAGAAAATAAAAATAAGTATTTGATTTAAAAAAAAGTTTAAAAAATATAAATAGTAGATACTTGCATAAAAAAAATATACTAAAATGTGTAGCAAAACTAAAAAAAAAAACAACTGAAAAAAAAAACTTTTTGGTTTGTTGAAAAGTATTTTTTCAATGAGAAATTTATTCATTTTAATGCTTGTTTTGCCAAACCGAATCCAATAAGGTGAATATTTAAAACGAATACATCACATATTATAAGTATGCAAATAGATTTGGCTCTTTTTGATTAAAATGTAATGCAATTTTTCAAGATTTGTGCATTCAACATTTAATTTAGTAAACAACAAAAATAAGATTGTAAAAAATAAATACATATAACTTTATCTCAAAAATATGACTTTTTAAATCAAGTGCAAAAACAACCAAAAAATAAAACCATATTAAACAAGTATATTATAAGTAAATGTAGACAGAAAGTATTAGAAAATAGACAGGTAATATGAAATTAAATAAAAAAAATCATATTATATGTATTAATTAATTTTATTCATTTTACACATTTTATTAAATACAAACTTTTTTAAATATTTTTTAAAGAAAAATTTTTTATAATAAATATAATAAAAAATGTTTTAAAATGTTACATAATTTTTTCCTTAGAATTTTAAAATAAATTTATTAATTAGATTTTTTATATAAAATTTTATTATTATGCCACTTATTCTTTTTTATTCTATTTAAAATTTATTTTTTTTTTTTTTGTAAATTAATTGAAATATTTTTTTTATTTATTATTTAAAAAATAAATAATAAAAACTATAAAAAAACCACTTGACCTTGGAATAGATAATTTAAAATTTATTTAATTTTTTATGTATTTCAAGAGTCTTTAGAAATATATAAATAACAATTAAAAATAAAAACTTAATTATTATGTTAAAATTTTAAAATTAATAACTATAGTTTTTAAGAAATTATTAAATAAATAAATTTTTAATAACTAAAATTTTTACATTATAATACATTCATTTATTTTTTTATTATTTAAAAAAAAAAATTCTTATATAAAGTAATGTAGAGAAAAAAAAAAACTGTGTAAGTATAAATAAAATAAGTAGAAAAATAATATATGTAGCAGATACCTAACTTTAAAAAAAGTAATTTTAAATTAAGGGAAAGGGTTTTATCCCTTTTATTTTAACAGAATAAAGTGTTACACTACAAAATAATTTAATAGCTGAGCATAAATTCCACTGCCTTTCAAAACCTTTCTGTGTTTCTTTTAAAGGGCTTTTAATAGTGATACATCTACTATCACGCTACCTAACATTTTAGAGTCTACAAAAGAGTATCAGGGTTAACCAATTAAATGACCGATAGTTACACTTCTATCATTGTCCCTTTTAATGTTGTAATAGATTTACGGAGACTTTCGTTAGGTTTATACCAACTATTTACTACTAGATATATATGGTGACATCAACGTGTCTCTCCTGATCTTTGCAACGTAAACTCTCTTACTTTAGGACAGGTTTACAAAGCTTCAGGATTAGCGAGTAAGGTCTGCAGTACCTGTACCCTCTCTACTCTTCACTGACCTTTTAGCATTTTGGTACGTTAGGACTTTAGTTAATGTTAGTTTTTCGTTCTACATCATATACAAAATATGCTAATAATATAAAAATGATCTAGATTATATTAGAAAGAAGATGAAATAAAATAAAAACGTTAATAAACGGAATAAGGAAATCGATGAAATAAAAATAATATGAGTAAGAATAATACTAGTTTAAACTCTAAATTATAAGCATTGTAAAAAAAAAAAAATGTTTAAGGAGTCTAGAAAAAAGAAAATAAAAAAAAAAATTAGTTTTGAAAAAACAAAAACAAGTTTGTCAAAAAAAATTAAAACTATTTAAAATTTTATGTTAAAGGTGCATGATTATATTTAAAAAAGATATATAATTATTAATAAATGTTAAAGTATATGGTTATAATACCAAATAGATAACTATTTATCGACCTTTTTATGGTCGGTATATAAGGATCTATGTCTCATTTACTTAGTAAGTCTTAAGAAAAGTTTTATAAGTGAGTAGTGAAATTAGCTGAGAATTCTAATTCGAACAGTGTGTAAAGGATAGTCTTGTAGATAGATGCGTAAAAACTGAGTTGTATTTTCAACTGTAAAGTCTGGCATGTAAATCTGTACTAGCACTAGACTATTAATCCTGACTTTGACGATAGATAGCTATGACTACTAGTTATATAACTATCTGAAGATGTAACCTAAAGGTCATATAATCAAATTACTTTTATATATGAATATTTGATTTTGCCTAGATTTAGTATCCTAACTGAAATAAGCTTACACATTTGTATATGGATTATATAAAAGTATAAGAGAACTTCAACCTTTATCCTTCTAATTTATAATAGAAGAGTAGACAAGTTTGGAATTGATATTGAGACAGAATTGAGGACTTCACTTAAGCAAAAAACCTCATTTAAGAAGGAATTCAATATAATTTCACAAAAACTTAAAAATCAAAATTTGATTACTTGTTTAGTGTCTAAGTTCGTGGTTAATTCTATTAACGATTTTGACAATGCCTAATAGTATTACAGATCAGAGATCTGAGACCTCGTCTGTGGCATCCCAGCCAATTGAACAATAAATATTTAGGCTTTTAAAATCGAGGAATACAATACAAAATAATTTAGTTTATCAATATCTTAAAAAAATAAGTAAAAATATAAAAATTGAAAAATAATCTTTAAAACAAAATTAAACTACTATAAATGCGTAGTTTTTAATTATTAACTTGACAACACCTTGATATTTATACTTGATATTTATAATATAATTGTACAAAAGTAAATCTAACTAAGAGTAAATCTTATTTATTAAAACAAAAACCAATAAATATTTTGATATGATATTCTAATTAAGAGAATAATTTTAGATTATAATCTTTTTTTAATATATAAATAGCTAAAACTGCGATTAATTAATTAAAGATCTATTAAAAATGTGATTGTTTCAATAAACTTTATAAAAAACTATGTGCAGATGTATCACACTTTTAGGTGAACATAAATAACAAACTAATTAATTTTTGAATAAGATAGATATTACTATTATAAATTATAATAGTAAATAGTTGAATTTTATGTTTTAATAATAATTAAATTTAGTTAAAATAATAAACAAGTTATATAACTAGTTTTAACAAAACCCTTTGGAAACAAGTCTAAATAAATGAATAGAAATAAAAAAATATCATTAATAAAAATAAGCGTTTAAGAAACTTATTTGTTTTCTTAAAAATAACTTAAACTTTTACATTCAATTTATGATGTCAAAAAAATATTATAATCAGTTTTTAAACGAATAGAGTAAAAATCTATAGATAAAATAAATTTAGGCACTTTAATCAAATAACAAATTACTAAATGAAATTGATAAAAGAGTTTAATCTTAGACAAAGCAATTTTATATTCAATATTTACCTGTTTTTTTTTTTAAATAATATAAAAATAAAATCTATATTAGAATAAGCTCAAAGCTATACCAAAAGTTAGCTATTATTTCAATGTATATGCCTAAAAAATTTAGAGTCAATAAAACTAATTTATAAACCAAATTTTGTAAAAAAAAAACAAACTCGACCAAAAAAAAAATTGATTTTTTTTAAATTAAAATTTTAAAGATATCAAATTTTTATTAACAAATTCAGTGCATAAAAAAATATACAAGTACGGATGTATATTAAAAAAAAACAGATTTTTTTAGTAAAATAAAACACCACTATTTCTGTTTAGGTTTAATCTGAAACAATTTTTAGAAAAATTATAATTCCAGTAATAATATATATAAATATAATTATTTTTAAATATTTTTTCAAATTAATTTTAAACATCACATTTTATTGTCAAAATTTTTTATATTAATTTTTTCTTTTAATAAGCCATAAAATAAATTTGTTAAAATTTTCACAAAAAAAAAGTTTTAAGTTCTAACTAAACCATAGTTAAATTAATTTGTTTACTATTTTTAAAAATTTTAATTTAAATAAATTTTGATAATAAACTAATTAATTTTTTTTTTTTATATTTTAAATTATCAATAAGAATAATTTGAAAATTTAAATAATAAATTTATATTTTTTGAAAATTTATTTTTTTTATTTTAAAGTTTATTAATTTATTAATTTTGAATATTTTTAAACTTTATTTTATTAAAAAATAAATATTTTATTTTAAATTAAAATAACAATTTAATAAAATTTTATAAAAATTTTTGTTATAAAAAAAAAATAAAATATGAAAATTAATTATAAATATCTGAAAATTTTTTTTTTAATTAAATTATTTTTTGAATTATAAATATTAATAAATAAAACCAAAATTTAATTATTTTTATTTAAATATATAAATTATATAAAAATTATTACATAAATTTCAATAAATTAAATTTATATTTAAGTAAACATTTGTCAATCAATTTTAAAATTATGAAATTTTTATTAATAAAATAAAAATTCAAAAAATAATTTATTTTATTTTTATTAAAATCATATTATTTACACAAAAGTAGATGTCCATCTTATAATAAATAAAAAAAAATTACAAATAATAATTAATAAATATTATGAATGCAAAAAGATTATATTTAATTAGTAATGAAATCAACCATTATCAATATAAAATAATTTTTTTACATACTTTTATTGTTTTTAATAAACTATTTTTTGATATGTAAACACACACATGTTTTAATTAAATTATGCAGCTTGCAAATGTAAATATATTAATAATAAGAATTTCATAATAAGACAAATAATAAATGAATATAATTATAGAAATAAATGTAAAATACTAAATTAATAGCAAACATATCAAAATAAGTTTTTTAATTTTTCAAAAACTATAGGGAAATATTATATAAATTAAAAAATAAAGATGTTATTAGAAAAATATTAAAATATTTGATTAGTCATATATAAATAAAATAATTTTTTATGTGTTTATTTTTCAAATATTAAAGTTTTTATTTATATAACAAAAATAAATAAACAAAAATAAAAAGTATATAATAAAAAGATTAAGATAAACTATATATATTTAATTTACAAGCAATAAACAAAATAAATGCATATATATATATGATTTAAATAATAAATAACGTTTATGTTTAAATATAAATTTATAAATTTTATTTTTTTATAAATTAATTCGAAAAAAAAAATATAAAAATTATCAAAATTTTATTTAACTAAAAGATTCTAAAATCAAAAATTCAAAAGAAATTATTATAATTAAAAAATAGTTATTTGAATTAGGCACGAAATTTAAAAATTATACATTTATAGTTAAATTTTTAAAAAAATATTTAATTTTTATTTTAGTTATGTAACTTGTTTAAAAATCGTGTTTAAATAAATCAATAACATTATATTCAATTGTCTTTGAATGTTTTTAAAATAAGAATTAAAATTAGTTAATTTTTTTTTAATATATAAATAAAAATAATTTGTGAATTAGAATAAAAATAAAAAAAAAATTACAAATAAAATTTAAAAAAAAATTTAATTTAAAAATTATTCAAAATTATATGGATATAAAAAATAGTTTAAGCAAGTAAATATGTAATTTTTATCAACTTTATCAACTGAAAAATTTTAAGAAAAAGATAAAATAATTTAAACTTAAAATAAATGATAATTATTTTTAAAGTTCAAATATAAATGATTGAGGATGATCACGCTATAGTAGTAACTTACACCTGACCAGTAGCTAATGTGAAACATCTAAAACTGGTATCATAAAAATGGCGTTTATTGTACAAACGTGAGTATTCATTTTTTATTGTAACTTTGTTTTATTTTTTTTTATATAAAAATTTATTTTCACATTTAACGCATTTTTATTTTTAAACATTTTCTATTATCTTATTTTTGGTCATTTTTTAATTCTATTAAATTAATTTTGAATAAAATAACCAAAACTTTTTAGCTTTGATTTTGTGTAATATGATAACAGGTAAAAATTTGCTTTTAGTAATAACAATAAACTTACGCATTAAGAAAATTGTTTTTTTAGTGTTTACGCCTATTTAAGAAAGTAAATCTTTTTATTTACCCTACCTAATTTTTTTGTAAATCTAAGTTAATACCAATTTTTTGATTCTAAAGTAAAAAAAATATAAAATTTTTTTTTAATGATTCTCGTCAAATTTAATTTTATATTTTTCTAATGTAAAAAAATTAAAAAAAAACTTTAAATCAAAAATCACTATTGAATAAATAAAAGGTCATTTTAAATAAATGTGAAAAACTCAAAATCAGTGACAATTCGACATATGCCTTCTGGCTTTTGATTGAAAAAAAAAATCTACTGATTTAACTAATTTTAAAAATTGTTTAAAATTGTAACATTGTATCATTTAATATAAGCTAAATATTTTAAATAATACTTAAATTTTAAAATTTTTTTAAGTTAACCAAAAATTTAAATATAGGTATTTAATAATTAAAAATTAAGTTAAAATTTAATGTTTAAATAAAATAATACCATAATTAAGAATTATTTCAAATAAAATATAAAAAGTTTATGTTAGTTTAAAAATATATTTTTTAATTTTATACTCACATCAAAGAATAGAAAAATTTATTTAAACAACCAAAAAAAAAACTTGATTTTTAAATATTAAATTATTCTAACATATTTTTTTATTATTTGCATATAAATAAATGGCTTTAGGCAATAAATACAAAACTAATGCTATGCAAATCAAAAATCAATGATGACAACATTCATCAACATATCTTAAATTAAAATTTTTTTAACTTTCAAAAAAGTAGTTTAAATAAAATTTAATTTACTTCAAATTGAAAAAAACTAAATAAATAGTTCAATTGATATCAAACTACATTTATATTTGTTTCTAAATAATTAAATTACATAAATAAATTTTTACAAAAAAAAAGTTAAAATTTTACTAAATGGACTTTTTTAAGTTGTACAATAAAAAAGACAACTTTTATTAACTATTAAAAATTAGTCATTTTTTAAAACAAATGGTTTGTAAATATGTGGTCACAAATAATAAATTTAACATGAAAAAAATTCATTTAAAATCAGTATAAAAACAAAAATTGAAAAAAAAATTGAAAAAAATAACAATAAAAAACTAAAAAAAAAAATTAGTATAAAGTATAAATAAATAATCAAAAAGATACACAGTAATCAAATAGTTTCTGCGTGTCTCACTAAAATCATTCATTTTCTATTCGTAAACAAGGAGATCATTTCTTTTAACTAAAAACCAGTTCAAGCTTATGATAAATGACTTCAAAGATTTAATATTACAATTGGTTTATGATTATTGCATACTATAATCAGCAAATAGCATTGATTATTTAATAATCGACTTGTCAAATTATATACTGTTTAACCAGTTAAATTTTCTATAAATATAGTAAACTATTTTTTTTTGACTATATTTTTAATTATAAAATTTAAAAAAAAAAATTATATTCTTTTAAAAATTAAATAATTAAAATTTTTAATTTAGTATTAAATTTGAATATATATTTTCAAAAATATTGAAACAAAATTTTTAATTTTATTTTTTATAATTTTATTAATCATTAAATAAAATTTAAATTTTGTTCAAAAAATTTAGTTCTTGTTTATATGACAGCAATAAAATAAAATGATAAAAATAAATAACGTGTTTAGACTGCTAATTATTATAGGTCTTTTTCTTATTGTATGTATATTTATTTTATTTTTTCACTTAAATCTTTAGTTTAAAAAATTATTTTTTATGTTTATAAGTTCATATGTGTTTAGCATAAAGTATTTTTTTTTTTTCGTAAATATCTTGTTTAAAAAAGTGATATTTTAAATGTTCTGTATTAAAATATCATATCATCAGCATTAAATATATTTTGTATTTAAAAATTTAGCTTGCACAATTAATTGCAATGAAATTTAAATTATATAAAATAGACTATTAAAAATAATCATTTTAAATAATTTTAATTTAAAATAAATAAAAAATTTGTAAAATAAATAATAAAATAAAAATTAATAAAAAAAATAAAATTAAAAAAAAAAAGATTTGTTAATTAAATTTCATAATTTTAAATTATATTTTTACAATTATAAATAAATTTAAAATCAAAATACCTAAAATAATATTATTACAAATCGATTTTTTAAATTTAAATATTTTAATTTACTTTACATTTTATTTAAAAATTTTTAAATTAAATGTTTTGGTTTTAATTTTTAATTTTATTTATAAATTTATAATCCTAAATTTATTAAATTAATTAAATTAACTTTAATTTTGTAAAATAATAAAAATAAATTATGAAAAATATTTTTAAATAAAATATATTTAGTTTTTAATATAATAAAAACTTTCGATTATAAATATTATTTTATTGATATACTTTATTTTTAATAAATTTTAAAAATAAAAATTTTATCTGTTTAAAATGTTTAAATTTTTTTTTTAAATGTACTATATTTTAAATTATTTATTAATAGTTATTTTTTATATAAATTTAAAAAGTAAAAAGTATTTTCTTTGTATTACATTAACAAAATGTTTTTTTCTATATAATAATATAATAATATAAAATAATATAAAAAAATCATAAAATAGAACAGTAAGTAAACTCAATAGTGATTATAATTAATAATTAAATTATCAAAATTTTAAATTTTTATAATATCAAATAATAATATAAATTATTTTTATATAAAATAAATTTTTAAAAATTAATTAGCGATTTTATTTGTTTAAATTAAATTAATAATTAATATTAAGTTCACAATTCAAAATCAATAAAATTTTTTAACAATTAAGATCAGTCTTCATTTACAATTAAAAAGATCATTTTCTTATCATTAATAACTTTTAGGCAGTGTTGTCTTCAATGCATCAGATGTCCGCAAATCCATCTGTTGAATTAATAACCTTTACATTAAAATTAAAAAACTTCGCCAAAAATGAACATGTTAAATTCTTATTGTCTAAGTTAAATCAACTATCTAACTTAAATTACTTTATTGCGCTATTTCTCTAGACCATATTATAATATGCCGTATGTTTATTTTAAAAAATGTTTTAAACTTTTTGCAATCACTCAAGATGTTACCTTTATGTAGACAATGTCTGTATTGTTAGGTCGCTCTTTCAAAGTAGTCTTTTAAAGTTAATCTTGCAATACAATTTAATTGAACTAATAAACTTATTCTGCTTGAGAAGTTACAATTTTATCACACTGAAAAACTTATTCTAATCTTTAATAATGATAAATATTAATTTGAAACATTGTTTATATTATATTGAATATAAAAAATAATTTGTTTAAAAAAATGAATATTATTTTATATTAAAGTATATGGCTATATAATGGCCTCTTTCGAGGTTCTTATGATGAGTTCTATGGCGCCTGTTCTTAGTGTTCTTAGAAGAAGTATTGACAACACTGAAGTATAATTAGATGGAATTATTGGCTCAATAAAGTGTAAAGAATAGTCTAAAAGGTTTATGCGAAAAGAGTGAACTGAGGATTTTCAGCTGTAAAGTCTGGCATACGAACCTGAACTAACATTAGACTGAGAATTCTGACTTTAAGGTAATAAGCTATGATTTTGTATGTGTGAATACAAACTGAGATGAAATCTAAAGAAAAATAGCCAGATGACTTTGAAGTATGATAATTTGTTTTTTAACCAATGTATTTTTTCACACTTGACCATTTGGTTTAATTGATATGTTGTATACATTAGGTTTTAGAGATAGAATAGTTATGTCCCACTTATGAGAGTAAATGAGAAAAGCAGAGAAGAAAAAGGAAGAGTTGAGGATGACTATGGTCAGATAGTTAAAGTCCAAACGAATTACTAGTAACAACTAGCAAATTCTCTTAATCTGAAACTTTTTTTGAAATCTTTAATCTGTTTTCTACCCAGATTTGTGTTAATCTTTCATCAATATGTGTTCTGTGAACACCACAATTTCTATTCCATCAACCGAAGAATTCACCGGTAATGAGCAACCTCAACATTTTATTATAAATCAAATGCAACAGTTTATTTTTTTTATTCAAATAAATTAATAATTGTGTAAATTAATAAATTAAATAAATAAAAAATTCAAATTTAAGCCAAGTAAAATATATATTTGATTTTATAAAATTTATCAATCAAATTAAATTATAAAAATATACAATATTAAAAGTAATGTTTTATTTCAGATTTAAATAATCATTATGTCAATTTAAAAATAATACAAAATAAATTTATGATACTTTTTTAAAATAAAAAAATTGTCCTCCATTTCTAAAAATTTTCTAAAAATAAATTATAAAATTGTTGCGTAAATTTAATGCAAAGCAGGTATAATTAGCAAAAAAATGTAAAAAAAACAGTTTTACATACGCATTCTACTTAATTTAACAGATAGATTTGCAGATACTTGATTGGTTAAAAGATAAGTGTTGTTAAAAATTAAATTATTATTTTTATTAAAGCAGATCTAAAACTAAAATTATATTATTAGATTTGGACTTAATTCAACATTATCTTCAAAATATTGTTTTGTATAAAATTATTCATTATAACCCAATTCGTCAATCTATATTACATAATAATTTATAAAAAAATATAATAAAATATTATACTCAAAGTATTTTTATACTTATTTTTGAGCCAAACACAATTTAGAGTCAGACAAATCATTTATAATAAATAGTTTTAAATATGGTCTGTAATAAATATTTTATTTATTTTCACAAATTATTTTTTTTTAACCTTTATAAAATGGAAACAAAATTAATTTTAAATAAATATTACAAATAAAAAAATAAAAAGATTATGGCAATAATTTTAAATTTTACTAAAAAAAATTGTTATAAGAGTTATTGTCATGATCTGATTAAAAAATAAACCATCAGTTAAAATATTTAACTTAAATATTTAAAAATAATTGTTTTTTTTTTTTAAATTATTCAATAAAAAAAAAAAATTTAATAAAAAATAATTAAAGTATAATTTTTTTTTTTTAAATTAGAAAATAAACTGAAAATGAATTTAGACAAAATTAACTAAAAAATTAATTAAATAAAATAAAATGTAATTAAAAAACAATTTAGATATTTATTAAATTAACTTTATTTTAATTAAAATAACTTTTTTTTTTAATTTAAATTCAAAATTTAAAATATATTTATTTTATTATTATTTTTAAATTTAAAAATATATATATATATTACTTAATAATTATTTCTTATAATAAAATAGATTTGAAAATTATGACTTCAAAATTAAGTTGATAATACCATAAAAAAATATAAAACTACATAATTTAATTTAATATAAGCTAAAACAATGACAAAAACATTTAAATTTTTTTTTTAATAAACAAAATAAAATAAGTGACTAGCATTATAATAAAAGTATAAAAAAAAAAAATAAGTACTTACCAAATACACAAATTGATATCTACTGATGAGAGCCAATTATCCTAAAAAATTGGCGCGCACATTTAAATACAAAAAAACTTTACAACTTTTTTTGATATTATTTTTTACTATCATCGAATTTTGTGCACTTAAGTTAATGGTGTAAATAGTTTAAAAAAAAAAGTTTATCACTAAATAATAATGATGATTGTATTTGATGATACTAAAAATGATGATTGAAACCAATGATCAAGTAAAAAAAATTATATAATATAAAAAAACTATATAAAAAATTTTCACTAATTAATTTACACACTGTAATTGAGAAAAAATTATAATTCAATTGAATTTACTGAAAAAATTATTTGATTCAAATAAAAAATTTACGGATTTTAATATATAATGTAATAGAGTATTAAAATATTTATATATATTAATAAAATAAAATCCAAAAATTATTTTTTGAAAAGTAAATCACATTTATATTTAAAACACTTTTATTTTTTTATAATTATATAAATTTTAAATGCTATTATAATTTTTTTTAAATATAATGAATTAAATTGTGAATTTTTAAATGCAAATTTGTTTAAGTTTTATTAAAATTTTTGCTTTACATATATTATTTTATATAACTTCAATATTGTAAATAAATGTATAATTATATATACATAAGAAAATTTATAATAAAATTAAAATTTTTTATAAATATTAAAATTAAAAATTATTAAAATTAAAGTTATTTTGCACAATTATAATTAAAAAAAATTGATTTATTATTAACCTTATTAATAAATTTTTGGTAAAAAAAACTATAATAAATAATACATTGAATTTAATTTTTAATTAATAAATAAATTAATTCTTTTTTATTTTAATAAATATATATTTTTAATAAACTTTCTTAAATAAATTTTTAATAAAACTAAAAAAATAAAAAGTTGAGTAAAATTAATAAAAATATAAATATAATAAATATATTTATAATTATAAGAAAATTTTTAGAAAAAAATTATATTGTCGATGTTTTTAGTATGTTATTGTTAGATGTAATTTTATTTTGTACATATAGTTTCTTTATAAATTATTTTTAATATTTTTTGATTGTCAAACAATTTATTTTAATATAAAAACAAATTTTAATATAAAAAAAATTATTAAATTTTAAATATAATTATTTTTATATAGCTAATTGAACTATAAAATAATTTTAAACTAGATAAAAATATTGAATATAAATTAATTTAAATCTAATTATGTATTTAGGTTTATACAATAATCAATTATTTATATAAAATTATTGTTTAAAAAATAATAATAACAATAATAATAATAAAAAACATAAATTTAAAATTTTAATAAAACTAATTAAAATTTTTTTTTTTTTAAATGCGATAGATATAAAATTTAATTTAAAAAAAAAAAAATAATAAACCTTAAACACAATCTAAATTTAAATCTATTGACTAAAAAAAAATTATTAATTAAAAAATTATTGAATCAAAATAAATTAAACCATTCAAATATTATTTGGCACATTTTATTTTTTACAATTATACACGTAAAATATAGTTTAAAGTTTTTTTTAAATTAAAAATTTTTAATTTGAACTTGAAAAATTATTTTACTAGTATGTTAAGAATAAAAAATATAATTGTTTAATGTTTAAATATTAAATTAACCTTTTAAATTCTATAACTTTCACAAATATAACAAATCACTAATCTTTAACACTTTTTTAAATCCAATTTAAGATTAAATAAAACATTTGATGATTGGCAAACATAAGTTGTGCGTTTATAATAAACAGATTAAATATTAATTTAATCAATAATAAAATTATCCAATGAATATACTATAAATAAAATAAAAATGTTAGTTTAAATAATAAACAAAAAATGTTGTAAATGTTTGCCTATATTAAATAATTTTATAAAAATTTTTGTTTTAGGTTTAAATGTATTTGAATGTAATGAAAAGATGCAAATAAACAAGTTTGTAAAAAAAAATATGAATCAAATTTATTATTAAAAAATATTTTATTTTATTAATAAAAAACAAAACAAATTCAAGGTAAAATACTAAGCCTTTGTATAAATAAACAAAAAAAAAAAACATAGTTAAAAATCGCATTCTTATTAAAACACTAAATTCAGTTTAAACAAGAGGTTTAAATCAAAATTTTGATACTCTATACATCAAGATCAAGATCAAGAAAATGATTTTCAATAAAAAAAATCATAATTTGGAAATAAAAATTGGCAAAAAAACAAAAAATAAACTCATTTTTTTTCAATAGAGGATCCGGAAATCGTGGGTTTGAAAAGATAAAGTTTGTTTTTGGCATGTGGTCCAATGCAACCGGACTTGAATGCACGTTTTTACTATCGACAAACAAACGACAAACATTGCCAAGAAAAAACAAAAATGTTAAAAAAAGTGCAACGAATTACAAAAAAAAACAGACAGTGAATTAATTAAAAACAAAATGAAAATAAAAAACAATAGAAAAAACTAAGAAAGCAAAATTGATAAAAAAAACAAATTAATGCTTAGTTTAGAAAAAAAAAATAATTTTTTTTTTTAAAAGCAATACACAAAAGAATGGATTAAAAAAAATATATAAATTTATTAAGAATAATACTAGAAAAAATAGTCGTTTGAAACAATAGAAATGTCTATGACACTAAAATGATAGACACTATAAATATAAGTTCACTTGAATACATAATGCATGCAATATTAGACTTGTTTTTCCTTAATAGCAACTTTCCGTTTTTTAACTTGTTCAAACGATCTAAACCTAAAATTTTGTTAAATTATAGGCTAAATAAAAGTTGAACATTGCTTACTTAATAATTAAAAAATTAACTGGTCTAATTGTGTGCACAAGCGTTTAAAATGATGAAAAATAAAACTAAAAATATTTTTGAACTTTTAAATAAGTGGATTTTCTGTAGAATTTAAAAAAATCAAGGCACCAATCTTAAATAATATCATAAATCTTAAATTAATAAATCACTTGAAATATTTTTTTTTAAATATTCCGCAAAAATATTTGATAAAAAAAGATGTTTTTTTTTTACAACGGTAATCCAGGTAAAACTTTGTGTTGTAAAATAAAACAACTTCAATGCTGATATTGAGTTGATGAAAACATTTGATGCTTGTTTGCTAGGTAAATAGCTGAAATTGATTGCAAACGAGATATTGAGAAGAAAAATGATGAAAAAGAAAAACCGATTTTCGACAGGTGCAAGCGCAATTTTGTAACAACTTTTGTAACAATTTTATTTGATTTTCTAATTGACCAAGCAAAGAAAAGCTGGAAATTGCAATCGAAACAAGTAAAAGTGAAACAAACGAAACAAAAAATCAATTCATGAATGTTCACTGTTTGCTGGTTTGAACACTACTAAAATATCAGACCAGTTCTGTTCGTTTGCTAAAACAACTATGGTTGTAGAAGGCAAAAATGTTCAACAACTACAAGCAGCGACACCTGAAGGGCTAACTTATTAAATATAAAAAAAATGTAAAAAATTAGTTGCAAATGTAATCAATGAAATTTTTTATTGATTTAACTTTAACAATAATTTACACTATTAATTTAATTTAGTTGTTTTAAAATAGAACATTTTTCACTTATTTTAAAAAATATGTTTTTTACATTTATCATTTTTTAATTTTTTTTAAATCTTTCAAAATTCCAAATTACTGCTTGTAATGATTTAAAAATATTAAATTATTATTTTAAATGAAGACAAATTCAATTTGCTTTAATTTAAATTTTCAAATTTGTGTCATTTTTTTAAAATTGAGTTTTAGGCTTTAAATTCTATTTTAAAATTTCATATTTTGTTTTGTATTTTGATTCAAAATATAAAATATTATAACAAAAATAAAAGTAATTATCAAAGTTTATATCGATTCCTTATCTTGTTTCTTTATTTTGTTTTATATATATTAAAACAACATTAATTGCACTTTGAATATTTAAAAAATGATTTAACTAAATTTTGCACTAGAAACTCATGAAAGTGCACTAGTTTAATTTATTGAAGATATATAAATTTTAATCTTAATCTGTTAATCGAAAAAATTTATAATTTTAAAAAAATTTTCTATAATTAATTTTTTTTTATCTTCTAAAGTTTTTTTTGCTATACAAAAATTATGAATTTTTAATAAATAAAATTATATTTTTTTGTTGACAAGCACTATCTTGATTAAATAAAGATGAATTTAATTTAAAATTAAGCAGTGTAAAATTTTATTATTTTTGTTGCATTATTTTTTTTTAATTTATCAATAGATGCAAATGAATTTAGTTTTATTTTTTAAAATTAATGATAAAAACAAAATTAAAAAAATAAATTTAATGGATAACATTGTAAAAATTTAAAAATGACAAATGTATATTTAACACTGTAATAGCTCTTTAAGTAAATATCAGATAAGAATTTTAAGCTGACAACACATTTAACAAAAACATTAAAAGTTCTTAAAATTTTTTTTAAAAAAATACATAATTAAAGTATAAAATTTTAAATTTTATTATAAAAAAATAAAATAATTAACACTTTTAAGTGATTTTTATATGAATATTTTTTAATAATAATTTTGTAATTGTAATTATTAAACTAGATCTTTTCACTATAAAAAAAGTCATTATTTTTATTAATAATTAAAAAAAGGAAGTAATTTATGCTTATTCAAAAATATATTTTAGAATTTTTTACTGGTTTATGATGTTTATTTTATTTAAAACTTACCCTTCCATCACAAAAACTTGTTTAACATTTTAAAGTTTAAAAAATAAACAAGTTAAAAAAAATACTATATTTTTAACCTATATATTAATATGCAAAATTAATTTAAAAAATCAATTTGTAAATATACATAAAATAAGTAAATATTTAATTAAATTTTTATGATAATATAATTTTATTAGATAATGTTTACAATTATATTTTTTATATAGCTACTAAACATAATAAAATATCATTAAATTTTATATTTTTTTAAAAATTTACTTTTAATAATTAATAAAAAAAATTTATTCGAAAAATGTTTCAATTTTTTATATATCAAGTTCTAAATTAAAAAATTTTTAATTACAAAGAAAGGTAAACTTTTTAAAAAATTTTAAATAAAAAAATTAATTTGTTAGGTAATTAAATCAATTTTTTTTAATTGCCAAAAACAAAGTTAAAAAAAAAATTTATTTTTTCATTTAAAATAAATTTTTGATTTACGACCTTGAATTTATATATATAAATGTGTTACGCAAAAAAATTATGCACACCTTTAAAATTTTAATGTTAAATATTTTAAAACAATCTAATTAATTATAAAAAAATTAATGTAATTATTCAATTTATTTAAATGTTTAAAATAAAAAATATAAATTTTTAAAGTCCAAGTACTTTTAAATTTTTACTTTTATATAAAATAAATTAAAAGATAAAATGGTAAAGCAAACTTTAAAGTTGTTTATAAACAAGCTTAAGGCAAAAAAAAACTAAATAAATTGTGGTCAGTTACTGAATTTAAAATTTTAATTTTAAGTTTATTATTTTAAATGTTGTATTCAAATTATTTCATATACATTAATAAATTTTATAAATTACTATTTTTAAAATTATTTTTTATTTTACACAGATATTTTGTTTCTTTATATACAAGTTTAAAAAAAAAAAATGTTTTAAATTTTTTAAAATTGACGTTTATTAAACTTAATACATAAGTAATCAAACGATTAGTTCGAATCAAGCGATTAGAGAAAAAATGACCATGAGACCACAAATTACTTTTTGATACATGAGTATTAAATTGATGTTGATGATGAAAATAAATAATTGTGTTTAGTAAGAACAAAACTATAAAAAATAAAGTAAAACGTAAAATTATAAAATAAATAAATATAATTCACTTGACTTGTTCTTTAAAATAACAAACAAGTCGTGAACTTGTTTTATTATTTATTTTTTAAATTTATTTGCTTATTTGTTTTTTAAACTTTATTTCATTGTTTATTTTTTAAAAAAATACATTTTTTTAAAAATAATTTTTTAATTAAATAATTATATCACCTAATTAATTTATAAAATTTAATTGATTTTTATTTTTTATAATACACATTTTAAAATTAATTAAAAAAATTTATTTAAAAAAAAAATTAAGAATTCAATTTGAAATTTATTAAGTAAAAAAAAAAATTAAAAAATATTATAGATAAATAAATTATTAATAATTACTAGTTATTAATTTTATTATTAATTTTTATAAATATACTATAAAAAATTAGGATTTATTTTATTACATAAAATTATTTTTTAAAAAAAAATAAAAAAAATTGTACATACAAATATAATTTAAATTTAAAAAATTAATTAAAATATTTATTAATAATTTTGATTGTTTAAAATATGAATTTTAAATTTTATTGTTTAATCAAATTTTAATTAAAAAAAATCTTAATAAAAATAACAAGTTAATTTTAATATAGCTTTTAATTTAACGTTTTTATTATGTGTTAAAAAAATAAAATAAAATGTTATTTAATTTACAATAAATATAAATTTTATGTTACAATGTAAAATAATTCATATATTTTAATATATAAAAATATATTAATATTTATAAAAATAGTTTTAAATATTTAGTGTTAAGAATTAACAATTTATTACATTGTAACTTTGTTTATTAAAGTCATATTTTAGTTATATTTTTTTTAAAATTTATTGTTTTTTTTTAAAATAAACTTAAAAAAAATTTTCAAATAAATGTAATAAATTTTTTAAAATTTATAATTATAAAAACATTATATATAAAAAATTTAGAAAAACTAAAAAAAATTAAAAAAAAACGATTAAATAAAAATATTTTATTATATCTCGTTAATAAACATGTATAAATAACAATTATTAATTTTAATTTTAATTGTTAGAATAAAAACAAATTTTAGCTTTTAGTTTTTTTTATAAATACAATACAAATTTTTATTATTTATATTTTAAATTATAATGGGGTATCAATTTTTTTGATTATATTTTATATAATAATTTTTATAATAAATTTTATAGTTAGTTTGAGATAAAATCTAAAATTTAAATCTTAATAACTGTTTTATAAAAATATCTTAAAAATTTAATTTATTTGCAAAATATATTTGCATATTAAAATATTAAAGTAAAATAATATTTGTATTCATTTTTAATAAAATTTTGGATTTCCTAAACAAATTTTATATTATAATGTAATGTAGAAGATAACCTCAAAATCTTTAAAAGATTCTAAGGTAAAACCAATTTTAAAATTAAGAGAGAAACTTAATAATTGTAAATTCTATTTGTATAATACCAGAATGATATCTTGTTAAATTATGAAAAATTTTCTTATATAATTAGAATTGTTTATCCTTTTTTTAATGATATAATTAAAGACATGTTTAAAAAAACTGTTAAAAGTTTTAAAATAGTAAATTAATTAAAAATTTGAGAAAAAGGCAGATATCTAGATTCAAAGTTATCTATGTAAAACAAAAATAAAGATAAAAAAACTATAATTAATAATAGTAAATTGTTGTTTTAATAATTTTTTGAAATTAATTATATGTTAAAAACTTTTTTAACTTGTATATTATTTTCTAATAATTTTAATAAAGTTACAATTATTTATTAATTTTTCTTAAATATAATATTTACTCAATAATGGATTAATACAAATATAAAAATATATTATATAAATATAAAATTTTTAATTATAAAAATTAATCAGATTTATTTAAAAACATAATTTTGATTTTTAATTTTAAAGTTTAAATAAAACAAGTTAATTTAAAATTATTTTTACGTATTATTTTAAGAAATATTTTTTTAATTAGAAATTATATAATAAAATTTTTATTTTTTTTTGTTTTAAATTTAAAACTTTTTAGGTCTTAAATATTCTAATTGAAATAAAAATAAAAATAGATAAGAAAAAGTAATATGAAATATATAGAAAAACAAAATTATATGGAAAATAACAAGTTGAAAAAATTTTAAAAATTAAGGAGAATTAAAAATTTTAATGTTTTATACAAAGTAGTTATAATTAGCATACCTGCACAAAACAAAAAGGATAATACAAAATGTCAGATTTATTTAGTTGAATTGTATACATTTGTTATTAAAAATTGTTTAAAAAATAACCTGTCATTTAAAATAAACAAATTTTTTTTTTGATCAGAAATCAAATAACTTTTAATTTATAATTTATAATTTAAGTATAAAAATTAGAAATTTAAGAGAAAAAAATTTTATTCAATTTTTATTTTTTTATATTTTTATAGTTATAATTAAAAAAATTTACAAATTTAAAATTTATTCAAAATTATTTTTATAAATTCTAAATGTTTTCAACATATTTAAATATTTATTTTAAAAAATATCTGACAAAATAATTTATATAGTTAATAACTTTCATTATATATATTAAATATTAATTAAAATAAATTTAATATTAAATAATATTTAATATTGATTATTGAAGTAACTTAATTTGTGATTAAATTCATTATATGTTAAAAATGAACTTTTGGCTATCTTGCTTTGCAGGTCATTTTTTAATCAACCATATATTTTGTGTAGTTGATGAGGCACCGAAGCCGGTTCTACTAGTTTGGCATATTTTTGTCTTATTCGCTAAATGCATCGTTGTTTTTTATCCCCTTTTTTAATGATTTGTAAATTTGATAGAGTATTTTTTGTTGGTTTCTTTATCTCAAAGGCTCTTTGTAGTTGTTATTTTGCTTGATCCAAAGTTACCAATTTTTTTTCAACTTTTTCCTACATATGCAAACGATTTTTTCTATCACTTAGATTGTAAGGTTTTTTTACGTTCGTGATGGCTTGTGTGAATACATAGTTTTCCCTTATCTTCTCTGTTGAACGGCTTTGTACACTATGCTATTTTACGGGTGAAATTAATTTGTTGTGGGATTAGATGTTGATTTGTATTTTGTAGCATTTTTGTATATATTTTCTTTTTTTTTGCTTATTTGTACGTCTAGGCCTTTCACCTTAATTGTCGATTCTTGGTTGTTTGTTTGTATTCTTTTTTGTTTTACCTATTTTTGACTTAGGTTTTTTTATTGTTACTTTTCCGGTTTTCGACATTTTAATCGAATTCCCAATTAAAGCAATTTACTTTAAGACTCTTTTAATAATTGTCGCATACAGTTAGAATTTTAACTTAAGTTTTTATTTTACTAGGTTCTGCAGTCGAAATCCTAAAAAAACTTAAAAATCTTTTTTTTGTTTCTCAAGCTGTTTCATCGTTAGAATCTTTTCAAATAGATGTTTGCGAGCCCATCTGTCGGGTTAAGATTCCACAATAATATCTAACACCTTTGTACTAATAAGCTCAGGAGTTATTTCTAAAACATTTATTGCAGAAGTCTCTCTTGGGTAGTTCCATATTTACAAGGTTGTTTGTCAAAATGAAATGGCCTAACATCAAGGCGAGAGATGTCTTACTTAAAGAAGCCGAACTTCTTTTAGAATTTTACTAAAATAATATTTATACAGGTTTACTGCATTATTAAAATTTTAATTTTAAAGAAATATATATTGTATTAATTTAATATTTATAATTTATTTATTTAAATAAAAAAAAAAAATTTACAATTGCAAATAAAAATTTATATATATCAATAAGTTTTATAAATGTAATTCATATTTTTTTTACTCAAAAAATTATTTTATTGAAAATTTTTATAACAATACACTAAAATATTTAATACTTAACAATATAAAGCTAAAATTAATTTAAAATATTTTTATGTTTCAGGTAATAATTTTAAATTTATATTTCCTAATGGTTTATGTGTATTTAAATAAATTTGAATCTGTCTAATTGCAGCTTGTAAATAGTTCAATTCTTTATGTTTTTGGCGCATTCCGTCTTCAATTTTTTTTGTAAGTAATTTTTGAACGTCTTCATTTTCTTCATCAGCTAATTCTTCAATGTCATCTATTTGTCGATCAATAGCAATTAATTTTTCGTATAAAGTTATTTGCACTTCTTTAAGTAATTCAGTAAAATGCAATTTTTTGCCTTCTATTTCTAAATATAAGGACTTTTCCTTTTTTGTAACTCTACCACCTAACAAATCAGGCAAAATTTCTTGATCTGCATCATTTCCCTCATTTGGTTCCATTTTCCTAGATTGAAAACTTTCACCAAGTATTTCAAATAAATTAAACTTTTGGTCTCCATTATCTTCAGTCATTTTTTTTTTTAATATTTCAATTGATACTGTGGGCTATAAAAGATTTTTTTTTTTGCACAATATAAAATGTGTTATTTAAAAATAAATGAAGAAACTTGAAACTTTCTTTATTATATTTGGTTGTGACAATGGTCATTTGAATTTTGGTCATCTGATTGGTTAATTTACAAACAGATTGAGATATTGTTTGTTTAATACTTTATTATAAATAATTTAAAAAATAATGTTTCAATTTAATAATAAATATATTTAAAATTTGATTTTAAATTTACCAACTATTTATTATTGCCATAATTTTTTCTTAGTTGATTTACTTTATTAAAAAAAAATTATAAACTTTTTATTAAATTATAAACTGTTTTTTTGTTAATGTAAAAATAGCCTTGAAATATCTTAGTTTTTTGTAAATATATTTTTTATTGGAATTTATATAGACTTATTTTTATGATTTAATATAACTTAAATTTAGCAAATAACTTTATTAAAACAAAAATTTACCAAAATAATATATGTTTAAAAATAATTTTTTTTTATAAAAACTTAAATTCAAAAAACAAAATATTGAAAAATTAAAATTATTGAATGAATATTGCCTTTTTAAAATAAAGTTAATATATTATTAACATTTAAATTTTTAAAAGTTGAAAATTAGCTTACTTTATTAATAATTAAGAAGAATATAATTTATTTTTAATTTACTATTGTTTTCAAGTTTGGGCCTTCATATATTAGCAAGTTATTAAAAATTATTAAATATATAATAAAATATATTTTTTAAAATATATAATAAATATGTTTGTTTAATGTTACTAAATTAATTGATTTTTTATTTATATATGCGTAGGTTTATTAATTACAATTGTTATTAAACATAAATAAGATAATAACATCAAAATAATTTTTCTAAAAAAAAATTGAAATAAATATTTTAAAAGAAAAACAAATGTATTCGTATAAAATTTAAACAATAAAAATATTTAAAATTAATCAATAAATAAAATATACAAATCTAATATTTTATTTTAATTAAATAAATAAATTATATTTGATTTATTTAAAAAAAAAAGAAAGTTTAAATATGTTATTTTTATATTATATTAAATGTTTTCATCCTATTTTTTTTGTTTAAATAAAAATTTGATTTTAACTGTAATAAAACTATATAATAGAATATTTTTTCATAGGATATTATTATACAAAATAATATAACCATAATAAGTAAATATTATTGATTAAATTTTTAATATTTACTTAATTTAAATAAATTTAAAATTTTATTTTGTTAATAAAATACTTGTTGCTTAGCAACTAATATAATAAAACAAATTATTATTATTTTTTTCAATTTCAAACTTGTTTTAAATTTTTTAACATTATGTAATTAATAATCTATAATTTACAAATAAATTTAGATAAAAAATAAAATTTTAAATAAGTGATTTAACCAAAATTTAAGAAAATTAAAAATCTTTAAAACAGTGACAATTACATAACCAACCCAAAATAAATTTTTTTATAAATCTTTTATAAATCTTAAAATTTAAAAAAAAACTTCAATATTTTAAATGTAATTAGTTTTATGCAAAAAATCAATAATTCTAAATAAATTTTTAAACATTTATTTTTAGATGTATTTCATTTAGCAAAAACTTATTTAAATTAATTTACTGTTAATTTATTTATAATCAAATTAAAATAAATATATATATATTTATATTTTAACTAAAAAAAAATTTATATTTGTATAATTTAAAAATATTTTAAATAAAATTTAAAACACAATTCTAATTTCAAATCATTAAGTAAAATTATAACAGTTTTTCGAATTATTTAAAAAAAAAAATTAAAAATCAATATCACTTTAAAATAAAAGTTTTAATTTGTTTAATTTTTTTTATATAAACTTAATTTATAACTATAATTTTTTTTTTTTTAAAAACATTATTATAATTTAATAAATTTTTTTTTTTAAAAATTAAATTATGTTTAAAATATAATAATTCGTTAATTACAAATAAAAATATTTTTAATTAATTTTTAATTTTAAAACTTAATATTAAAAAATTAGTTATGCAAATAAATAAAATTTAAATTAAAACATGAATCATAATTCGCTACACTAAAATTAAAATTTTTAAATTTAATCGTGATGGTTAAATAATGTTTATTGTTTATTAGTTTTCCCATTTTAAATTGTTTATTATACATTGGTATAAGTGTGAAAAGCTTGCTGACAATTTTGCATGCTTTAAATCTGTAAAACAGCTGTTTCAAAAAGCTTAAGAATGCAAATAATTGAATTTTCCAATTGATCACAATTAAATTTAAACTATTGAAAATAAAAAATAAGGTTGCATAATCTGCACAAATGTATCTTTTATTTTAAATTACAAAAATAAAATTAAACCGGAAAAGACTTAATTTAAATAAAAAAATAAATTAGTGGAAACATTAAAAAAAAAAATTGTATAATAAAAAAAAAGTTAAATTTAAACTAAAATAGCGATAAATTTTAATTAAATTTAAAGTTTAATTGGTTAATTATAAACGAAAAGTTAGGTTTCATACTGAGTGCTTAGTAGGATGTCTTGTAAAATATATTTTTTTTTTGTGCAAATTTTAATTTTGCTTAAAAATTGTAAGTCAAAATAAGTTTGTTTTTAATTAAATTTTTAAATACTGACTAGTTTATTGTAAATCAATCCAAATTAAATTTAATCAATGATTAACGGATAAATAAAAAATCACAAGTTTAGAAATTTAAATTAAATATTTATAAATTTAAAAAAAAATTAATGTAACTATGAAATAAAATTATTTTTAGTTTGACAAATTAATTTTTAAAATTTTTTTTTAACTTTTTTTTAATTTTTTTTTATAAATTTATTTAGTTTTTTAAATTTTAATGTTAAAATATATTAAGTATTAATTAAAATATAAAAAAAATACGTAAAATCAATTAACATAGTTTTTAGATAATATATTAATTAAATAATTTACTAAATATTAATTAATTAAATTAGTAAATATAATATACTTAATTTACATTATTGGAACTCTATTTAAAATTTTTTAAAAAAATTAATTTAAAGTATCTTATTTTTTTAAATTACTAAACTAAAAATCATCTTATTTAATAAAAAATTATTTAATTTAAAAATTAGTTTAGTTTAAATTTGATAATATACAAATAACTATAAGTTTAATAACTATAAAATACATTTGTTAAAAATCAAATAGAAAACTATTTGTCACTGATTTCAAGTATGTCAACTTTATCAAAATGAAAAATGTAGCAAAAATTTGCAAAGTAATGAAAAGAAAATAAAATGAAATGTAAAGTATGATAAAAAAATAGCAATAAATGACAAGATTTTCATTTTTTAGAAAATTATATTAGTTTTTGTGACACATTGCTACTATATAAAATTATTAAAATACTTGCATAGATAACTATTTTTTATTAATTTGAAATTACAAATTATAACAAATCGAAATTTCGAATGTAAAAAACAAGTTTAAATAAAAAGAAAATAGATATATTAATTGATTAAAAAAAAGATGAAAACCACAAAATAAAATTAGTAAAGGTAGTTAGAGTTTTTTAGTTTTAAAGGTAAACTTACAATATAAAAAAAAATTTAGTTAATTTGCATTATTTTATTTATTGTTCATTCTTTGCCAAAAATTTGAAATTTTTATTTTAATAACTTTAAATTAAAGCTAAAAGTTGGCAAAATTTAAATATTTAATTTAAGGTGTCAAATTCAGCTTTATTAAACTAATTTGAAAAAAAACTATTGTTTTTTTAATATGCACATTTAATTTTTGTTGCAACAACATGATTAAATACAAATTATTAATGGGGATTAACTAAAAATAAATAAAAAATAATAATTAGTTAAGTCAGTTTTTTAATTTTTACCTTTAATCTAAAAAAATTTCACATTATATTGATTAAAAAATTTATTTTTTTAATTAATTTAAATTATTAAAATTTAATATTGTAATAAATTTAATTAAATTATAAGTTTAAATTAATTCGTATAAATATAATAATTTACAATTAATACAAATATAAATATAATTAAAATAGATTAAAAAAATAATAACATGCAAAATAATTTCAACATTTATTATTTATTAAATATTATATTTTAATTAAAAAGATAAATTAATTTAATATTTATTCTATTTTTTAGCTAAATATATATATAAAAAAAAGTTCATTAACATTTTGAACATTAAAAAAAAAATTTAATAATATAAATAAATTTGAATAAAAAATTTTTTGATGTTTAACTTTTGTTTTGTTTAACTTCCGACTAAAATTAAAATACATTCGTTTTAAAATTTTTAATAAATCATCAGTCATTTGTCATTTTATATATTGACCTTGATGAGAAAATTTTCTTAGCTAAAAGTCAAAATTGGCATTCATTTTTAATAAAATGACACAGTGAACCACATTGACAAAGCTATTTTTCATTTTATGCTATTTTCTTAGATTTTCGCTTTTTTAATACAAAATAATTTAATAAATGAAGTTTTTTTTAGGTTTTATCGTGACACGTGCAACAAACTACGGAGTTTAAAAAAAGTTTTACTAATGACCTTACCAATCTTTTCTTATTAATTTTTTTTTTTAAATTTTAGTAATTTTATATTTCATCGTTATATTACCTAAAACAATCATGAAAATTTTTTTAATTTTGTATTTTTAAAAAAATAAAAATAAGACATTTAAATAATAAGTTAATATATATTCAATTGTCAAGTAATTTTTAAGTTAAAAAATTTAATTTTTTTTAAAAATAATTTTGATAAGTAAAAAATTATTTGATAAAATTACTAGTATTTAATTGTTTTTAAAATTTATTTTCAACAAAATATTTTCAAATAAAATTATTTTATAAAAAAAAATAATTAAAAAGAATTTATATTTAATTAGCTGTAAAATTAGTTTAAAAAAAAATCTAAATTATTTTTAATTCTTATTTTTTAAATAAATTAAATTGAAATTAGATAACTTTAACATTTAAATTAAATTAAAATATTTTAATATTTAATTT
This sequence comes from Pyemotes zhonghuajia, assembly GCA_025170145.1. Lineage (NCBI taxonomy): Eukaryota > Metazoa > Arthropoda > Arachnida > Trombidiformes > Pyemotidae > Pyemotes > Pyemotes zhonghuajia. The sequence continues at coordinate 13,073,355 of CM045845.1, forward strand.
TAATAAAAATTAGTTAGATATATTTAAAAATTATTTTTATCAATTTGATCTCGATTTGTTACATAATAAATTGTGCAAACTTAAACATTTTCAAGTTCAAAAATTTTAACACATTTTTCATTTTCAGATTTTTTTTCATGATCAAATAAGCAAAAATAAAAGCAAATTTATAAAAATTATTTGCTTAAGGCTTAATAGTAAATTTTGATTGAAAAGGCAAAATAGATTTAGCCTTAAGAAATATTTTTAATAGATATCAAAACTGATGATTAAACCAGGGCCAAAATAAATATATCTTTACCCAGTAAAATTTAAAGTACAAAAAAAAATGATATATATATAAAGTTTAATTTATTTACTTGTTAAACAAGCCAATCTTAAAATAATCTAAAAAAAAAATTGTTTTTTAAAAAAATAATAAATAATAAAACACGCAAAGTCATAAAGTCAAACAAAATATGTATTTCACTGGACAAACGTGCATCTACCATGTTTAGATTGCATTGCGATTCCTATTTAGCAAATTTTTAAATTTTGTGACTATTACGTGATTCTTATAAAAACAGTTGGTGGCCACTGTTTATTTAGCCCACTCATCATGAACTATAAAAACTTAAATTTAAAACCAATGTGACAAACAGATGACAATCATTAAGAATAGTCAACTTTCTCAAGGCATCTAATTTAGCTATAATAAAGTTATGCAAACGCCCATATTAAATATTTTTACATGCAAAATCTAGTTTTATTTCAAATAAAATAGAACAAATCTTTGCATTATTTTTTAATTATTGCTTTAAAAATTCAATTAAATTTTTTAAATATTAAATATTATTTCCTAAAAATACAATTTTATTTTGTTAAAATTAAATATACAAATAAATAAAAAATAGTTTAAATTAAATAATTTAAATTATTTAATTTTTTTTATTTTGATTTAATTTATTATAATATTATTTGTGTAAAATTTTTAGTGATGAAAGTAATGTAGATTGGTGTGAAAAGAAATTTTTTTAAACAATTATCACTAGCCCGCACACGTTTGTAAAAAAATTTATATTAAAATTAAATCCTAATTGTAAAAAAACTTAAATTTTTTTAGATAAACAAAGTGAAATTTTTATATTTAGACAAATCGTTTCCAAAAAATTTAGATAATGAATTAGAAAAAAGACATGAGTTGAAACGTTTACAAGTTTTTGATTCTTAAACAAGCAAGACATAGTAAATATTTTTGATCTTGAATCTTATAATAGATTAGTTTTAAAACAACATTTTTGCTTTTTTATAGTAATTTAGGAATCACGCTTTGCTAATCCGGTTTTTTCTCTTCATTTAACGTTGTCTCACATTTAGTCAGATATCATTTAAACTAGCTTTTTTGTTGCAAAATTTATTCCAATTAAAATTTCATTTATTTTTACTTCAGCAATTTAAACCAAATTATTTTAAAAATTATCAAAAATTCATCAAGTATATGTAAATTTGTATAAATTAAAGCATTAGTTTTTTAAAAATAGTTTTATTACAAGGCCAATTTATAACTGCACCTTAATATGTAAGAAAAATTAATAAAATTATTATTTTTATTAGTCTTTTTTAAATAGTTTTAAAACATTTTTTTATTTGTTTAATTTTAAATAATTAATTAAATATAAAAATTTTATGTGTTAAAACAATTATAAGTTATAATAATTATATAATATAAATAATACTATAATAATTTTTTTTAATATTATACGAATTAAAAATTTTAAAAAATTTTAAAATAAATAAAAACTAAAATTAATTTAAAAATTTGATTTAGAAAAAATCAAAATTTTTTTATTGCTTGTTAAAACAACATCGTGCAGATTTCTATAAATTTATTTTTTAATAAATTACTTCAACATTTTTATCATAAAATTATATAAAATTTAATTTAGTGTGAAAGTTTTTTTTGTATCTATCAGTATTAAATTTATTTTTAATTTACAGCTGTTTGTATAAAATAAAATTCGTGAAATAACCAATTATGATTGTGAATAATTTTAGAAAATTAAATAATGCAATGTTAGTTTCATTTTTGATTTTTTTATATTATATTTATTTCTAAAATATATTTTTAAATACAAAAAAAAAAAATTATTAATTATTAGATTTTTAAATTATTTAATTTGATATGTATTTTATAATTAATGTTTTTTTTTTTTAATTTATAATAATGTTTAATTAAAAATTAAAAAAAAAAAAATTAATAATTAGATAATAATTTAAAATTAAAGATTTTCACAAATTTATATTTTGTTTAACAAAATTTCTTTATTTTTTTTAAAAAACAATTATTTTTTTGCTATTTTAAATTTATCAGACATTATAAAACTTAATATTATAATTATAAATTGTTATTTTAAAAATAAATTTTTAAAATATTTGGTTGTAAATAATTGAAATATTATTGATTTTAAATTTATAAATAATTTTTTTTTTAAAGTTATTTAAAATAATTAAAATAATTACAAAATTAAACGAATAATAAAAATAAAAAAATTACATTATTTTATTAAAAAATAATTAATTTTAAATTAAGATTTAATTTAAATTATTTATTTTTTTTCGAGCAATAAATTAAGATTAACAATTAATTAATGAAAGAATAATTAGTATAAAAAATGCAAATATTTTAATTATAATAAAAAATTTTTCAACAAGTTGAACTCAGAAATTAATAGTTATTAATTGTCCAATCTTACCCATTCTTTATAAATAGTTCTTTGGTTATATCTAAATTCTTATAAACAAGTAATGCAGCAAATATTAAAGTGGAGAATCATTGCAATCAAACATCTTTTTTACTTACTATAATCTAAAAAAATAAAGCAAAGGGATTATAATAAAAAAACAATTTTTTTGAAAAAAATAAACTATTGCAAATGTGTAATTAGTATATTATATAAATTGTAAGAACTACGACTAATTTATTAAAAATATGTTTTTGTATTCATAAGTATCAAATATCTTAGAATACAATTGTTTTAATAAGTCTTATAAAAAATCAAATAAAAACATTAACATTAATTATTAAATAGATGAAACAATTTAGTAAATGCTAATAAACATAAACAACAAATTAATTTAAAATTAAGGTTAAATATTATTATAAGTTTAAACTTTACGCTTTAATTATAATTAGTCGTAATTAATATAATAATAAATTATTTTAACATTTTTAATAAATAAGTAAATCTAAATGAAAATAAAAATAAATTTTTGAATTTTATACTAACTTAATAAATTTAGTTTTGTAAATTTTTTCATTTAAATTAATATAACTTTAAGTAATAATTAAATATAAAAATTCAATTTTTTTTTATTTTCAAAATTTTAAAATATAAATTAATTACTATTTTGATTACGGTTAAATAAGATCATAAAAAAAATTATTATAGATAGTTCTATCAATTAAATGAATTTTTATAACTTATTAATATATAATCTAAAAATTTTATTTAAATAAAATAAAGAATTTATAAATCACATATAAAAATCACATTTCAATAAGTTAATTTCACAAAATGATTATTATTTTTATAATAATAAATTAGTAATTAGAAAATTTTTTTTTTTAATGATTCATTTAAATTTATATTTATTTTTAATAAATTTATATTATAAATTAATATTTATTGTACATTTATGTATTATAAATATTTTTAAAGCTTTACATTAATTAACAAATAATTAAATTTAATGTTTATTTAATAAAAATGATAAAGTGTTGTATTAATTTTATTTTATTGAGTTTTATTAAATGTTTTGTATTTAAATTTAAAAAAAATGCTTTTTAATAAATTGATTAAAATTTAAACAAAATAAAATATTTAATTCAAACATAAATATTATTAAAAAAAAAAATTATAAATCTATTAATTTTTTTAAACAGTTATAAAAATAATCATTTTTTTATATTTATAAATAATTAAATATTTTAAAAATAAATTCTATTGGTTTTTTTTAAATTTTGATTTAAAATTTATTTGTTTAAATAAAAATAGTTTTAACAATTTATTTTAACAAATTGGTCTAAGTTTTATAGTCTTAAAACATTTTACCTCCTACTGAGAAAAAATAATAGATTTTATTATGATGTTAATTTGTAATAAATATATTGCAATAGTTATTCTTAGTTTATTTTAATTTATATAAGCGTTATAATTAATTTTTTTTATTATTTTGAATTTTTATAAAATGCATGAGAAAATTATTAGACTAATTACTTATTTTATACAAATAATTTAAAAATTAATGTGTTGAATTAATATTTGAGTAATTTAATTTTTCAGTTTAATTATATAATTTGTATACAAATAACATCAATTAAATCAATTTTAATCATATAAAAATAATAAAAATATTAATAATTTAAATAATTTTTTAAAAACATTTTTTAAACAAAACTAAATTTAAATAGTTTTATTATTATTAAAAAAAAAAAAAATAAAATTATTGAATTCTTTAATAAAAATAGCAAAAATAAAAATAAATTTTTTTGAGTTGTATTTATATTCTAACAAATTAAATAAAGCTGCTTGACTAAGTTATTAGTTATCAATTATAGTAGTTGCACATGACTACTATATAAAAATATTATAAATAAAACGCTTAGTCATGAAAATGACTTAATTTTGTGAAGTAATTTACAATTTTTTTAATTTTTTGTTTAGATGCTTTATTATGAAAATTGATGCTTTAAGTAATCAAAATAATTTTTTAGTAATCAAATTGATTTAAAAAAAAAGAAAAGAAAAAAGATTTAGCTTTGCCTAGAGCTTGAATTAAATATTAGCTACTAAAATACAAAATTATTTAACTGTAACTAATTTTTTCTAAAATTTATTTAAACTAATTGATTATTATTTTTTAATTATATTTTATATGTATATAGTTTTTTATTATTTTAAAAAATAAAAATAATTTTGTGTGTGAATATTATTTAATTAAAGATGTGAACTTTTATTTAAAATCAACATTTACTTAAGTATACTTGATTTATTATCTAGAATAAAAACTTGATTAATCTCTGCAGATTATTATGTTTATATTTATATTTGATTATTTGTTTTAATTATATTAAATTTTTATCTACACATGTTTTTTTAAATGTACAATAAATTTAGAGTAAAAATTTAAAAATTTATAATAAATCATAATGAATTGAATATATTTATAAAATCGCAAGTAAAATTTATTTATATTAAACTAGATCAGATTAAATAAAATAATAAAAGACATTAAAAAACTTTTAGTATTTTAAAATTCATATTTAATTGTTTAATATGATATAAACTATGTTAATTATTTTTTTCGTATAGAGACATTGGCTATAAAATTGTGAAAAAATATAAATTAACTAATCGATGTAATAAAATGTCGCCATATTTATAAATCAGTGTTATTCGACGCTTTAGAATTTCGAGCTGATTTGAAAGCTTGATATATTATTAATGAAACAAATGTACATCCACCAATTGCATAAACGGACCCCCAACCAAGCGCCCTTAAAGCTAACTTAACACCTGATTCAGTCCCTTTGACTTGATTAACTAGCCCTTTGTTAAAATAATGAGAATCTTTTTTTTTTGCCATAGCTAATGTAGTGAAGAAACTTAAGGCGATTGAACCTGTAGCCACTGAAAAAAGAAATATACCCGAAGTTAAGTTTGAAATTTTGTTCTCATTTTTTTTGCCTTGATCATTTTCAAGTTGATTTATATGGATACCAAGACTTTTAGATAATTCCATGACTAAGTCAACAAAATTGTTGAAGTTCTAATAAATTATGTAACTAAAATAAATACATTAATTATGAAGTAAACACGTGAATTAAAGTTTGTGTTTGTAAACAAATCCGGTAATTTGAAATGCGCATGCAACTTGTGTACTAACTACTAATATCTATTGACGACGCATCAGCAGCAGTAAACTAAAACTTAAAGCCAATTAAGCGCTTTATTCAAATATCATAAGAACATAAAATTTGAAAACAACTTAAATTTTTAAGCTGTCAAACTTTTTTTACACAGTAGAAAAAAATTTCACCATCTAATCAGATACAGAGAATAAAAGGACAAGACAAATACACTAGTTCATTATCAATATTGATTAGAATTTTATACTATTGATTGTTAAGTTAGATTTTCATATTTAAATTATAACTTGAGAATCAGATTTTTCTCATTTTACGATTTTTGCATAAGTAAATCCATTTGGATTATCTTTATCTTTTATTTTTCTAATTTTTTTGTTAACTTAAATGAAAAATAAAATATTGGCAAAATATTAGAATTTAAAACAAACTTTTTCTATCAATATCTACTATAATTACATTTAAACTAATTTTGTTACATAAACCTTTTAAACTAAAAAATAATCATTTTTACGATTTAAGCTTTCATTGTTTTTTATAAAGGTCAGTTTTAAATATTAACTAAAAAAGGAAAATTAAAATATTATTTTTTAGTTGTATTTTATAAATGAATTTTTTTTTCTTATTTAAAAATGATATAAAAAATATGCTATTATACCATATTTGACTAAATTATTAAAGATAGAAAAAATTTCAATTTAATTTAAGTGTTTACAGATGATAATATTGACAATTGAAAATATGGACCGTTTTGTTTTAACTTTAACTACTTATATATCTTTAAAAACTATTAATTCATAATTTACTGATAAAAATTGATGCACTTTAGCCATTTTAGGTTTAGTCAATTTTATTTTTATTTTATGTTTATTTGTGAGAGCTTAAGTGTAGATCTAATTTATTAACAAAAAGAATTGAATAATCAAAAGTAATAAAGTGATATTTATAAAAAATGCCACTCATTTCATTAACGATTTATCTTTTTAACAGAGAGCGGTTTTTAAATGGGCAACTAAAAATTAAATTAAGTATGTTTAGTTGTTTGTGCAAATAAAATTATCTGACATTTAGGTGTTTGTTTCAATGGTTTATTATTTTTAGTTCAAGGACATCTTAATTTCAGATAATTAATATAGTATTAAAAATTTAACTACAAAGATGTGATTTTTAAATTCATCATTTAGAATTGTATTATAGAATGCAATTAATTTTTTCAACATTAATTAAGTATTGTCTTATTCGTCGAACAACTAAAAAGATTGTTTGGCTGTAATCAGGTCACAGGTTAAGAAGTTTACGCAAAATTCTTAATTTGAATAAAGCGCCTTAACTACTTTATTTAGTCACGCTTTTTAGTAATCGGTCAACTCGGCTTTACTGCGCCTGCTCAATACTTCACAATTTACTTGTCTGCAAACTATTCTGTTTGGTTAGTTGTCATTAGTAATCTTTGTTTATTCATGATTAAAAGCCGTTTTATTCTTCTTGGAACAAATTTACTAAATTATATTACCAATAAATACTGATATTTAGATTTGTTTCTGTTTCATTCATAAGTAAAACATGTCTCCGAAGAGTCCAACTAGTTTGAAAAAAACAAATAATGGCAAAATTAAAGAAACAAGTGAAAAACAGAAAAAAGACTCCAAAAAAAAAGAAAAGTTAAATCAAATTGTGGATTTAGAAAAGGAAACTTATCCCATTTGTGAAAAAATAGAGCTTGCTTCTTTAATTAATAATTATGGCACCGATGGCAAAAACGGCAAGGAAGACATCGATTCCATTGTGAATTCAGTAAAAAAACTTAGTCTTGAAACTAGAAATATTATTAATGTTAAATCTGAAAAAAATCTAAAAAGTAAACTTCCCACTTATATAATTAAAGCAAAAAAAGGTGAACACATTGTTCCACTAAAAAAAAATTTATCTCCTTTTAATAATTATGATTACACTTCTGATTCATGTCTTGTGAAATCGAATTTGGACTACAAAAGTAAATCTGAAATGAATAATAAAACAAAAAATAAATTTTCCAATGAATTTAATAAGTACAAAAAAAAAAATTTAGATACTTATGGTTTGATTAAGGTTAAAAAATGTCAACCTTTATTCCAAGTTCAAAATCAATTGGCAAAAGGACAAATATTGGAGGTTATTTTTGATATTCAATAATTTAAATTTTATTAACTTTTTATTATTTTAGGGAATATTACGCATAAATCAAAAAAATGTTGAAGAAGCATATATTAGTACACCGGTAATTTTCGGTATTTTATTATATTTTAAAAATTTTTATTGTTAGTAATGTATCTATTATTTAAAATATTTTTTTTTAAATTTTTTTATTTTAGAACGAACCATTGGAAGTAAAAGTTATCGATAAATTTAAAGAAAAAAAAGTTATGAATGGTGATACAGTTTCAGTTATAGTAGATCCAATAAAAAATTGGATGGTAATTAGAATTTTTTTTTTTTGTTAATAAAGTTTAATAAAAATTTTTTATTTACTAGATTGAATATCATCCTATATATACTAATTGGAATAAATGGAAACATGAAATTATTAAAGCCATAAAAGAAAAAACAAATCATTATAAAAAAATAAGATTAGAAAAAAAAGCTAAAAGAAAAAAAATGAATGAACATTGTAAAAAAATGGAAACAGCTTTTAATATGAAGCCAAAACCTCTTAAAAATGATAAAATGATTTCAGTTTTTAGTATAGAAAATAATTTTATTACATCAAAAACAACAATTAATGAATCTATTAATTCTATGGTGAAACAATTACTTTCAAATGAAATTTATAAATCAAATAATAATTTATATAATACTAAAAAAATTGATTCAAATCATTCCTCTACATCAAGTAATTTTTTTTCAGCTAATGAATTAAATCAATCTTCAGAATCAACTCAATTTGAATCTGAAATAGATGAAAATTCAAATTCAACACATGAATTTGTAAATAATTGTCATTTGACTCAAGAAAATATTAAAATCGACAATTCAGATAACAATTATATTGATTATGGCTTTGATTTTGATAGTTTAAGTGAAAAACATTTTGAAATTAAAGCTAACGGTTGTACCTATGAAAATTTCAATAATTTTTCAATATCAACTTTTAATAAGCATCAAAATAACATATACAATCAATTTAAAATTATAAAAAGAAAACAGAATAGAAATTTAATAAAAAAAAAAAAAAATAAAGAAAAAGTTATGAAAAAAAAAAAAATTTTTATGAAAAATAAATTTTATGGCCATGATTTAACTATTTTGACAGTAGATGACATAAATAAATTAAGTTTTGCAAAAGAATGCTTAAAAAAAACTGCTAAAATTCATAAAGTATTAATGAGATCTTCGAATTCATCATTTACAGGAAAATTTTGTGAATTTAATGGTAATAATGCTGTATTTAAATGCAACGATCAAAAAATATCTAAAATATATGTACCTCTTGATGAATGTCCAAAAGATTTACTTGAAAATTTAAAATATTTTAAAAAAATAGTTTTTAAATTGAAATTTGTTAATTGGACTTTAGAATACCCAACGGGAAAAATAGAAAAACAATTAGGAATAAAAGATGATTTTGAAACGAAATTGAAAATTCTTTTAGCAGAAAACAATGTTGATTTTGAAGATTTTCCCTTAAATATCGATAACGATATACCCCATTTAAAAAACGGTGTTTTTAATTTAACTAAAAATGAAAGAAAAAAAAGATTAGATTTGAGTAAAGAACTTGTTTTTACTATTGATCCATCTACTGCAAAAGATTTAGATGATGCACTTTCTATTAAAATAATCAAAGCTAAACCTTTAATTTATGAAATTGGTGTTCATATAGCTGATGTGTCTTATTTTGTAAGAAATGGCTTAAAAATTGACGAAGAAGCTAAAAAAAGAACAACAAGTATTTATTGTGTTGAAAAAGTTATTCATATGTTACCTAGATTACTTTCAGAAAAGATTTGTTCTCTTAATCCTAATGAAGAAAAATTGACTTTTTCAGTTATTTGGAAAATAAATGAAAATGGTGAAATATTAGATACTAAATTTAGTAAAAGTATTATTCGTTCTGTCTGTAAATTATCATATGATACGGCAGAATTAATTTTGAAAAACAAAAATGAAGATTGGAATACTAAATTGGCTATTAAAAAAAATAATTTTCACAATTATAATGGAACAGATATTGTTAAAGCTTTAGAAAATTTAAATAAAGTGGCATTGATTTTAAGAGAAAAACGATTTGAAAACGGATCATTAGAATTTGATAAGCCTGAAATAAAATTCATTTTTGATGAAAATACCAAAAAAGTAATTAATTTTACATCTGAAAGGCCTAAATCAACATGTATAGTAGAAGAGTTTATGTTACAAGCAAATATTTCAGTGGCTAAGAAAATTTTTGAATCATTCCCTGATTGTGCAATTTTAAGAAATCATGCTCCCCCAGATACATCTTTAATAAATAAATTCAAATTTTTTTGCTTAAAACATAATATTAAAATGAATGTAGAAGATTCAAAGCAAGTTGAGAGCTCTTTAAAAAAAATTAAAGTTAGTTTAAGTAGAAATCAATATCGATTACTATCTTTTAAATTATTAAAATGCATGCGCTCAGCTGAATATATAATGAGTAACAAATGTGATAATAAAGAGAAATTTAATCATTATGCATTATCTTTTCCAATTTATACTCACTTTACATCACCTATTAGAAGATATCCTGATATTATGGTACATCGTTTGCTTGCAGCCAGTTTAAAAATTGATAAAAAACCGAATTTTGATGAACAAAAAACGTTAGAACTAATTAAACTTTGTAATGAAACGAAAATTGCAGCTAGACGTGTATGGGAAGGAAATTTGAAATTATATATTGGACAGTTAATTTTAGAGTTTGGTCATTATAAAATTAAAGGAATTGTAGAAAACGTTATGAAAAATAAACTTATTTGCTATCTTCCAGAATTGCACTTTATGGTGGATGTAAAATATAAAAATTTAGGAATTAAAGGTTGGGATTTTAAAGACGATTGCGTTTACTTGCATACATCAAGAAACAAAAATAAAAGAATAGAAGAGTTTGATATTTTAGATTTGAAGTTGAGTATACCGGATGCTTGTCAATTGACAGAATGGAAAGCAGTAATTGAGTTTTGAGATATTTGAAAATTGTAATTTAATTTAATTTAATTTAACATTGAGAAACGTTTTGAGATGATGATTGAAGATGAATTGTATTTTTGAGTATTTTAAACACATTTTCAAAGTAAGTTTACCACGAGCTATTTTCATGATGTTAAAGTGATTTTTTATAACATGGTTTAAGTGCTTTTAAAATATGTAGTAACTGTATTTAATTTTGAATAATGTATAGTTGTGTAAAATTGCAGATATTTGAAATCATTTATAGAAAGATATTTTGTAAATTTACAAGCAATAATTTATTTTTTTTATTAAACGGAGTGAATATTGAGAATAAAAGCCAAAACGTACTAATCGGTTTTTGTGAACTGCCTGATGGAATGTGGAAGGTGGTTGCGAGCGTAAAAACTCTAAAAGGTGTTTTAGTTAATGCGGTAAATAAGATGAGATCAATGAGGATTAGTAAGTTGATCCTCTAGTGTTGACAGTTTTGATGGAGCCCAGTATGTTGAAGAAGACATGAGAAAAGTTGTGATGAAAAGTTAGTCTAAGAAAGCGCAACATCCGCATTGAGCCAGACCAGGTAGAGGAATGCATCGAAGGCCAGTTTTGATTGGCGCAGTCGCTGGTTCTGGCGTCGTCGCACTGTCTCTGCTGCAGTGGTCCAGTGCAATGCAGTCGGGTCGAGGTTCGGCGCGCTTTCAGACGCAGAACCGCTTTGCAGGCGTGTTGTGGCTGTTTGCTATTAGAGTGTTTAAGCTTGCTTGCTCCAGCCGGATCAGTTGCCACAGGCCGTCTACAGAGGCCCGATGGCAGCAAATCTGGTTGTTTAAGTTTTTTTCTAGCAGACTATTACACGTGTATCACCGGCTAGTTTCTGCAGTGACCACCTGATCTGTGTTCCATGTGCTAAGGCACAACTTGTTCAACTAAGCAACAGCTAGTCATATCATTCACATATCAACTTATTATTATATTCAAGAACTTCGATCTAAACTCATCTTTTTTCTCTTCTGCCAAATTACACCTTCTAATTGTCTTTCTGATTATGGCTTATTTTTTATACTAGTTTCATGCAACTTCAACCCAAAATTCGGCTTCAACATCATATTCCAAAATATCTTCTTCATTCCCTTTTGCTGCCTGCTTTTGTAATATAGGACTATAACTTTTTGCACTAACTTCAGCCTACTTCATTTTACTTATTCAGATTTCTAATCAAAATCGTCTAAAAAAATAAATTCAATTTCTTTTTTTTCTTGTCTCTTAAATCAAATTTATTAAAAATTAATGAATAAATAAAAAAAAACATCCGTATCAAATCATCAACTAGAATCAAACAAAATTACACACAATTCAGTTTCATTTTTCGCTTATCAAGTGATAATACAAGTGCCATTTAGCAATAGAACAACAGCAAATTGTGCCTGTTCAGTGTTCTAACTCAAGAAATTTGAGGACATAATATTTACATTTTATTTTCATTTGTGAATTTTATTTTAAAAAATCATTTCAAAAAAAACTAACTTTTTACCGATTTAATCTTAACAGCGTTTAATAAACATTATTTTATCATCAAAGTTAAAAGCAATCTATTTGAATAAGAAGAGCTTTCAATAATGTGTTCTAGTGGAAAAAAAAAATTCTTAACTGAGTAAACAAAAAGCAATTTTAATTATTTTTTTGATTAAAAAAATTGTTTAATTGAATAATTATTATTTCATTTTTTTAACAGGTAAGTTTTAAAAAAAATAATACTTAATAAAATTATATTTTTTTTAAATAATTTTTTTTGTATTAGTTTTAAAATTAAATTTTTTGTTTCACTTGATTAAATATTTAAATTTGGCGTAATTAATCAAAAAAGCATTATAAAAGACTTAAACTAATATATTTATAATTGAATAAATTTTTTTATTATTATTTTTTTTTTTTAATTATTATTATTCAATTAATTTTTTTTTAAATATTTTTTGAAAATTAATTTAGTAATACTTAATTTTATATTTAAAAAAAAAAATAAATAATAAAATTCATAATATAATTTATATATTTTGTTTATATATTATAAATTTTCAAAACTAATTAAAACATTTTTTTAAATTTTATTATATAACAATGCACAAATTATGTTATTAATATTGTCTTTTAATAAAAATTAATTAAAAAAATTTTTGATTTATTAAATTTAATTTTTAAAAATATCAATTGATTTAAAATTTCTTATTTAAAATAATAATAAAAAAAAATAATAATTAAATCTGTTTTAAAATTTTAACATCATTTTTTATTTTTATTTAATAAAAAAATAGTTTTTACAAAACAGCTGTCATTTTATAAAAATGGTAGACTTGTTACTTTATACCCTTGTATTCTGATTTTGTACATAAAATTTATCTTGATTTTATTTAAATTAACTGATGCATAAAAAGAGTAAACTGTAGAAAATTTTTATGTAATTTTTATTTTTAACAAAAACCTAATATTTTTAATTAAATAAATTTTTGTTAATGAAAATAATGTTATTAAATTATGTTTTAATTTTATGTTTAAAAAAAAAATATATATATATATAATTAAAACATAAAAGCTATTAAAATTTATATACTTTTATTAAATCAGATAATTTTAAAAATATCAAAAAAATGAAAAATTTGATAAAAATAATTTAAATTAAAAAATTGAAAATTAAAATTACAGGATATTAAATATTAGATTTAATAGTTAATTATCTTAAGAACAATTTTGATTAATATTAATTTAATGTAAATATTTATAGTAAAAATATACTTGGTTTTTAAATTGAATCTAAAATAATATTTATCCATTTAAAATTTCAATTATTTTTATTTTATATTTTTTTTTTAATTTAATGTTTACTATTAACGGAAAAGAAATATTTGAAATTTGATTTAATATATTTATAATTGTATTAAAATAAAAAAATATATATGTATTCGTTTTAGTAAAAATTTCATTAATTTTTGAGTATTTTAATATTTTTTATTAAATAGAAGCTAATTTACGAGTATAATTTTTGATTATCAAGTTTTAGCGCCAAATATTTGGTAGTTCATTTTTTTATCATATTTTTTGAAAGTACTTTAAAAATTTTATATAATGTCTTGATTTTGGTATGAATTTGTTTGACCACACCTATTTCCGTTTAAGTTTAGTCAAAATGTACTAATTTTCTCAATTTTCTTTTTATACTTGAAGCCGACAAACTGTATCCATTTTAGAAAAGTTTAACTTGGAAAATGGATACAAAACAGAGGAAAAACAGGAAAGTTGCAATGGTTGAAAAGCAATTAAAATAGAAGGCGGATTTATTGCGCTTTCCGTTTGTTCAACAGCTGTATAATTGTTGATTTATTACAAAGAATAATTTTCACAATCAATCCGTAAAATTTTAGGTGAATACTTTGGCTACCTTAAACTGTTTTGTAACATATCCGACCAAAAATGCAATAATATTTAACTTTTATAAAATATGTTATTTAAAGGAAGCGTGTAAATCCTGATTAAGCAGTTTTATGCCTGACTAGTATCAGATTAAAGAAAAGTCAGCACAAAGACTAGGCCCTACGAATGTTGAATTGAGCTGAAAATTGACATAAATGATGTAAATATTAAGTAATAGGTGATAGGTGATAGGTGATAGGTGATAGGTGATAGGTGATAGGTAATAGGTAATAGGTAATAGGTAATAGGTAATAGGTAATAGGTAATAGGTAATAGGTAATAGGTAATAGGTAATAGGTAATAGGTAATATGTAATATGTAATAGGTAATAGGTAATCGGTAATATGTAATATGTAATATGTAATATGTAATATGTAATATGTAATATGTAATATGTAATATGTAATATGTAATATGTAATATGTAATATGTAATAAGTAATAAGTAATAAGTAATAAGTAAGAATCAATAAATAATAAGTAATAATTAATAAATAATAAGAAATAAGTAATA
Source organism: Pyemotes zhonghuajia (assembly GCA_025170145.1). NCBI lineage: Eukaryota > Metazoa > Arthropoda > Arachnida > Trombidiformes > Pyemotidae > Pyemotes > Pyemotes zhonghuajia. The sequence goes on from CM045845.1 coordinate 13,088,404, forward strand.
AGAAATAAGTAATAAGAAATAAGTAATAAGAAATAAGAAATAAGTAATAAGAAATAAGTAATAAGAAATAAATTTATAAAAAAAAAATTAGATGCAGAGAGAAAACAAATGATTGTGACATCACGTCTATTGTTAGAAGAATTAATCCAGAAGCAATTGAATACATGCGCCAATTAGTAAGACAGCTTCCTCCGGCAGAATTAAGATTTGAATCGGATTTAAAATTTGGTGTTTGCTTAGAAAATTCGTTGGCGACTAATTTGTCGTCTTAAATTGTGTTAAATGCTAGCGGCTCTGTTCAAATTGGAGTAGGTGAGAGTAGCCGAAGGCCAGTGTAAAGGCAACACAGTTAAAGGCCAATGTAAAGTAGATCAACGGTGTAACTGGGAAAGGGGAGAATTGACTCGGCTTGACTGTCTGGCTCAAACTGCCAGCACAGAGCGGGCCATGCTCAGAAGCGAGAAGCAGTTGCGCCACACGTTTAAGCTAGCGCAATCATGTTGTGTTTCGTTGGAAAAGTTCACCGGAGTGACAGAGTTGCTAGCCGAAGACAACGTGGATGTCCGTCTGCACATGTTCAACATCTGTAAGCATCTTAAGCAAATCGGTAAGTAATTTCCGGTTAGAAAGTTAAAGCATGACTGTGAAGTAAAAAACGGAAGGATAAGTGGAACCGTGAAACAGGCCACAAAACCGAATAAACATGCAGCCAAACAAATATACAATCAAACAAGCCACACATTCAAACAGGCCACACATTCAAACAGGCCACACATTCAAACAGGCCACACATTCAAACAGGCCACACATTCAAACAGGCCACACATTCAAACAGGCCATACAATCAAATAGGCCCGATTGGCCAAAAGGCCCAACTATCAAACACAAACCAAACAAAGAAACATGAGTGCCATCTTAATTGAAAGTTTCAGACACGGACAGCAAAAGTGAACAAAAAAAAACCAATAAGTTATTCAGCTTTCGATTGCTAAAGCCATTGATCAAAAACACAGTTTTGTCTACATGATAAACATCTGTGATTTTCCTAAAAATAGGATAATCACAAACATTTCAAATAACTGTTTATGGCAGCCAAACATCAAAAGACCAATTTGAGTAATTAAAAATCAGTTTCCCAATTCAATCTAATTGTGATATCTAGTTGGTTGGCTGCAGTTGCCATCATAATGACAATATTGCCATAACTAGCATCCAAATAACTAATAATATCTTTTTATTTTTCACAATTCGTTGCTTACTTTTTGACTATGTCGCTATCAATCTAAAAGCATTTTTAGACCTGCTGCTACTTGCTTGCAAAATCTGCTACCACTTGTCTTCAACGCTTGCTGATCATTCTAGTAAAGTAAAATCATTTACGCCAATGTCTTACTTTAAATAAATAATCGGACTAAACATAAAAGAAAACTTTTGCTGGCTAGTTTTAATCTATTTTTCAATTAACATGTTTTTTGACTAAATGATGATATATTTAAACAAAGTTAAAACAATAAGTACAAAGTAAAAAATAAGAATAGACATGTTTTGCGCATGAATTGTCTATTTAATACCTTTTGCAAGATGGTAGTGGTGTTGGTGCAAGCGATGTTTCAATAACTGCGGCCACAGCTCTCTCGACATCTAAACACTGTTCACTTAATCTGCAAAATTCAACCAGAACAAAAGGTTCTGTGGTTGTTTTCTTTAATTATTAATAAAGCGAAATCGCCATTGCTGCTCATATATATGTTTCTCAAGAGTATTCGCTGGTTAATGCCTGGATAAGCAAAAAGTTGATGGATTAAATTGCGGACATTGTACCTTTTTTGGTTACTTTTGTTTAGTAGATTTTAGCTAAAACAAACAAACGCTTATTTACATAGTTGTAAAACTTAGAAAATGCAAAATCTTCAATTGATCTCTGACTGATGATTAGTTTTGACCGATGCACCATTTCTTATTACAACTAAAACCAAATTCAAGTTGTTTACTAAGTAAATCACTAATCGCCACTGGTACATGATTGCACTTTGATCTTAACCAGATGTTTAGCTCACTTGTGACATCTCATCAAACTCAATTTCAATGTAGGTCATAAGCCTTCCGGTGTTTCGTTTTTCATTCTTAATTATTTGTATAGCAAGCTGTAGTTTATCAACTAGACATGATAGAATGATCGTTGAAGCAATATATTGTAAATTTCGGTAACCACAAATATCACTTACTTTGATTTAGCGTCAATTCACAAACTCAATTTCAATGCTAACATATATGTTTATTTAGTGTATAAAATCTAAAAATAAAATTTAATAAAGCTATGATTTAGAAACTAATATTCAAGTCTGATCTAATCGAGTAACTACCAAACTATGTTAGGTAGAGCATTATAATCTAAATTTGACAAGTTTAAGTAGACATTGATTTTATTGAAATATTTTTTAAGATCAAGAAATTCATATCTAACAACTTGTTTTTCTATGTAAAATCAATTAAATTTTTTTTTACAGTTCGTTTATATAGAAAATAAACTATCTTAAACAAAATTGAAAAAAGGTGAAATGATAAAAATATATTTGAAAATAAACGGCAAAAGTTAAATATAGTTTTTATATTGAATTTTAAATTCATGCACTTGAAATTGTGCAAATTTATGTACTTGAGAAAAAATTTTACATTGTTTAATTTTTTTATTTAATCTATTTCACGACAAGTTTGAACTTTACATCAAATTTCGCTTCATTTGTTGCAACTTCTTCAAATGTACATTGTTGGGCTAAATTAAAGCACAAAAGTAGAAAGTAAATATAAGTTTCTTTAAAAATATATTAGCAATTTCAAATTTTATTTGTGATCATTAGTTGAAAAGGATGTGCTAATAAAAAAAAAGCTGAGTCATTAAATTGCAAAATTTTGCTAAATTGGTATTTACTATAGGTTTACCTGTAAAAGATTATTTCAATTAAAAAACATTTTTAATAAATAATTTTTTACATTTTTCATATGTCTTTAATGTTTTAACACAAAAACAATTATATTAATACAATCAATAAAGTTTGAAGTAAAAAATATTTAAACGGCAAAACAATAATTAAAAATAAAATGTAAACTCTATAAGATTAAAAATTATTATTTATATTTGAATATAAGTTTGAATTATAATAAGTTATTGTACATAATAGATTATTGTAAATGATAAAAATATTGTGGCAATATAATAAAAATTGCAGAATTAATTAACTAATTAATTTTTTTTTTTTTTTAAATAAATGTAGTTTTTTTAAATTAAAATTCTTTAATTTTTAGAATTTTTTTTTTGTTAGTTCTATAAAAAGTAATAAACTTTAGTTTGCATAATTGAACAAATTAAACATTGTAAAAAATAACCTATAACATAATTAAATAATAATAAAAAACAATATTTATAAAACACAAACTTAATTTTATTTAATTTTTTATTTTAAATATTTTACTTTAAAGTTTTATTAATTTAAAATATTTAAACTTTTAATAATAATAAAATCTAAACTTAACAATTTTAAAATTAAATTTTTTGCATAAAACATGATTTAAAATAAAAAAATACGTTTATAAATAAAATGGTATAAAAAAAAATAATATCATGTATAATTTTGGTAGCATAATTTTAAGTAAATAGGATTTTTTTATATTAAAAATTTTAATTATTAAGCTTTTTTTTTAATATTAAAAATTCTAATCATATATATATAATTATAATTATATATATTAATAAAATTAACAATGTTAATAAAGCAATAGTAAAATAAAATAATTTTAAGATATAAAATTTATAAATTTAAATTTAAAAAAAAGCAAAAAAAAACTTAAATTTTTTTATTGCTCTAAATTAAAAAAGATATATTAAAAGTCTAATTTAAAAAAAAAAAAAGTAACTTTTTAAAAGTAATTTGAGATTATCTTTTAACAAAAAGATAAATTTTGAAATAACAATTGATTTTGATGAGTATTTTATTATCAGATTAACTGGTCACATTACATTTATATATTTTTATTTGAAAATAAAAACTAAAAACTAAAATATAATTGCCTTAGGATAGTATTAAAAATAGAAAATGTTTTATAAAAACAATGTAAATTTTTTTTATAATATATTGCATTAGTTTAAATACAAAACTTAACAATATTTATTTAAATTTATAAAAAATTTATGAATATTTTTTCTTGTGTATTGCAAATTATTTTAATAAAATAGTTTTTCAACAAAAAAAAATCAAAACGAAGGTAAATAGTTGAAAATTCGATATAAATAGGAAATACAATTTTAATAAAAAAGTTATTTAATTCTGCCAAACAAATTTATTAAATTTTACACAATTTATGTATGTGTGCATTAATTATATATTGTTGCATTTTGAATGGACACTGATTAGTAATTTTTAAATTTTTAATTTATTTTTATTTATGCATTTTTCAATTTAGTAGTAACTCAATTAAATTTGAATAAACTTTAGTTTTGTATGCTTAAAAAATCTTAAACGTGTATTAAAACTATGTTTTCTATTGTGTTTAATAAATGTGAAACCATTAAAGATTTTAAGTAGTTGTGTAAAATTGATAAAAAAGGAGAAAATTATAGAAAAGATAAAGAAGTGAAAAGAGAAATTCATACAATAAACAAATAAAACACACTTGGATTATATGCAAAAAAATGTTGATGATTAAATGCTATAGCATAGGTTTTAAGTTGAATAAAAGACTTAACGACCAATATTAATAGTTAGTCAGCAAAAGAGTTAAGAGTAAAAAGTTGAATACTGACGGATGATGAAAATAGATGAAAAAAAACTAAAAAGACTAAAAAAGAATAAAAGAGAGTGAAAGTGAGCTAAAGGAGTAAAAAATAAGATAAAAAAGTATATAATACTGTCAAATAAACAGAAAACTAAAATTATAAAAGTAAAAATAAGAAAGAGGAAAATTGCAAAATTAAGTTGAATTGCAGAGGTGCTACAGCTAAAGAAAACAAATACACAGTTATAACTGGACAAGAACAAATTTTCTTTGCATTGGCTAGACTAATAGTAGATCAAAAAACGGAAGTGACGCTGTATTCATGGCAACACCGTTGACTTGCTAAACGCCTTTTATTTTACACCAGTTCTGCATCACTAGGCCTGTTAGACGACGTCTGACCTAAAACAAAACTAGCAAGAATAACTTGAAGCGATCACAGGCTGTCCCGATTCGTCAACACACCCACTCAACTGGTAGTGCATCTCAAAATATTACACTTGCATAATCCAATTAAAAATTAGAAATACTTGTAACAAACGCAAAAATATTTATTTGCAATCGAGCATAAACTTGCTATGTTCTTTACTGATTTTATAACTTGTCAAATACTTGATTACAAACGCCAATATAAAAATTCAAAACTTGCAATCACATTGACATACGGAAGGATAAATATATGTGGTTGACAAATTTGAGCAAGGTTGACAAATTTGGCGAGATTGAGATAAAAATCAAGATGAGTTTACTATATCTACTGATAGTTTAGTGCAAAATAAAGAATTCGGTACAAAAAAGACTAAAATAGGGCTAAAACAGACAAAAGTATCCATTGCAAAAATTAATGGCAAAAAGCAATGGTATGTCAGCCGCAATGTTTCTAATGTTCAATTACAAATTATGTCCAGAACACGAACAAGCCGGTTGCAACCAATTTAGAACAGCTGCCAGTTTGCATTCCGACAGCATTGCGACGTTTGTTAGTAATCTTGAGCTTTACTTCGCCGTGTTTTCACCACCGGCAAATCCCTAGCGATTAAAGACAAAGGCAATCAGATTATTCTTAATGCCAGTTGCAGGTTAGTCCAATAACGTTGTCTAAATAATGTTTGAACTATTAGAAAATTTACAAGTTTGCATCTTGCTAAAATTAGCGACTAAGACATATTTCGTTTTCTCCATTACCAGTTGCTTTCAGTAAAATTTTAAATGTTTTCAATATTGAATTAGAAATTTTAGTAAATTAAGTTTAAGAAATAATTATTATTAATATATTAAAAAAAAAATTTGCTCTAAAAACAAACTAGGCGTTCAGTTTAAAAAATATTTGACATAATTTACTTTTAATAATAAAAAATTCTAATTGACTTTCAAAAAAATCAAAATAAAAGTTAATCATAACACATTGTTTTTAAACTAATTGCAATAATGTTTGTAAAAAAAAAATGAATTTACAAATAGGAAATAAATGACTAAAATTGTTATTAGTGGAAAAAGAGATTAAATAAAATATTATTTATATTTATAAGAAAAATTTTATGTTAAGTATATAAAGATTAATTTACAGTATTAAATGCTTAATTGTTTAAAAATAGTGGATTAGATTTAATGAAAATGAAGTAATACCAAATTTATTAAAAAGGATTAAAATATATTGACAGTAATAAAGCTTAATTTTAATTTGGCTTTATAAACTTATAAGTAAAAGATGTAAATTTTTTATAAAAGATATAAAAATAACAAACAATTTAGTCAAAAATACTGAAAACAGTAAAAAACAATAAAATAAATCAACATTAAAAGACAAGTATTTAACTGAAAAACAAAAAAAAGCCACAGGAAAACTTACTGTGACTAAATTTTGACAATAGGTAATGCAGGCCAGGAGCTAAACGAGAATATAATGAAAAATCAAGCTAGAATGTAATAAAATGAGTAAAACGGCGCTAAAACCAAAAAACATACCAATTGTAGTCTGAACAAAAGACAAATCATGTTAAAAACAAGAAAAACAGAAAACGGTAAAAAAATTACTTCAAAGTTTGACCAATGCAAAAGAAAGGCAAAAACCGAAATTAAATAACAGGTTCAGAAGCGCAGAAGCCAAACCTTGGAACAAGTGCTTTAATATACACTCCCCTTAATACATGAATTTTTGACCAAGAACCGCAAGCCATACATATATTAAACACGCCTATCAGCAGCTGGTAGTAACAAAGGTCACGTCCTTAAAGAAGCCACAATTGAAACATTATTCACTTTCTTAATAATGCCTTTGTTCATTGCAAAGTCTGTCATGGCAGACATAAAACAAAGCAAATAAAATAAAAACTCTCTAATTACCGTTTTTTTTTAACTTTTTCTATAAAATCATCTAAATGCATCTTTGGACCATCACACTTCCGCAAGATTAGCTTGCACATTAGAGCAAATCTGTGATTGTGATCTAAACCAGGCACCCAATAATTACTATGCAGATCTTAATGCGATAGCAGGTTGTGTGAAGAGTATTTTGAATTTACTTTCACGCATTCTTCAATTGGCTGAACATGCTGTAATCAAACAACTTTTAGCTAATAATGCACAGGTATATTATCAAAATAAATTTTAATCTTATTTAAAACTTATTTTCAAATTTATATCTTTGTTTCGCTTTTCTATAGTCATGTATCAATCGACTAGGAAATGTGGCCAATTTCACAGAGTTTATTAAAGCATATACGACTTTTGCAATTGAACTAAACGAATTGATTCATTATATTTCAAATCGTACAAATGTAAGTATCTTTTTGCTTTTAATTTTAGTTCTTAAATTTTAAAAGTTACTATTTAAATCTTAATTAAGATATAAGATTCTAATTTTGAATCATTGATCAGTTTAAACATTTAAACGTTGTTTTATTAAGCAGCTCATATTTAGATATAAATTTTTTATGAAATATAATTCGATTGGACATTAAACGAATGAAAAAAAAAACTAGATCAAAAAATTGAGTTGGCTTGAATTACAATTTTTTAGTTAATTGAGAATAATCAAAATTTTATTTTAACTTATCAATAGTCAAACACAAATTTAATATTAATTTAAGTCTGTTTTTTTAATTTAAAATTGTCTTGTAAAGTATTTGTTATACTAAAATATTTATAATCAATAAAAATTATAATAAAAAATTGACTATAGAAGCAGGACACAATGTTTAACATTAATATATAAAAATTTAAGTTTTAAATTATTTTTTTTCCATAAATTTAAACTTCATTTTAATTTAAACCTATTTTTAATCAAAAAACTTTTTTATTAAGTATAATAAAAATTTTATTTTATTTATTTTTTAATATAAATTTATATAAAGTTTAAAAAAAAAATTTGAATTGCTTAAAATTAGTAACTAAGAAAATTATTAAAATAAAAAAATTATTAAATTTAAAAACAATAAACAATGAAAAATAAAATGATGAACACGTGAAAAATGTTGATTAGAAACAATAAAAAAGTTAAAAAAAAGTTATGAAAGGGCGTCAAAAAACACAAACTATGTGTAATTTAACCGCCTATTTATGCTTGGTTCACTTTCGTCATAAAGCATATAAAAACATTTTTTTTAACATTACAATATTACACTTTAACTATTTAATGTTATCTGAAAATCAATGATAAATAGAATATAATCTAATGCATCGATTAATAAAATATAAAATCTGATAAGTTTTTTGGATTTTTAGGTTTTTGAGAATGCTGAGTCGATTGCTTTTACTGTTGCGCACCTTTACTTGATACTTATTTTTATATAATTTTTTGTTTAATCAGCATCATTTTTGTTTTAACTAAAAATGATAGACATAATCTAAGCTTGTAAAAACTTTTGTGACAAGTATAAATCCTTTTTGACTTTGAATGTAATAAATAAAAAAATGAAAAAAATTTTATCATAAAAAATTATTTAACACACAAAAATTTTCTTAAAAGATTAAAAAATTTTTGACAATTTTTTTTATAACAAAAAATTCAAATTCAATATGAAACTTGATGCTCAAAATAGATAAGTATTTGAATGGTTTAATATAGATAACTAAAACAAAAAACAAATAAAGCTTTTAATAAAAAAGTATATTGAAAGTAATTTAATGATATATTATAAACAAAATTAAAATAAAATATTTGCAGATTTTTTCAAATCTAATTAATTTTAAATAAACAAAAATAATGTTGATTTTTGATTTGTTTTATTAAAATTGACTTAAATTATTTTTTAAAAGTCTAGTAAAACTAATTAAAATAGATATATTATTATCTTAATTTTTAAAATTTTTAAATTATTATTAAATTTTTTTTTTAAACAATTGATTTAAATCTTCAAAATGTAAACTATAACAATTCAAATTCAATTTTTTTTTATACATTAATTAAAAATTTTTATTACTTTTTTAATATTTTAGATTGTAATTATATATAAAAAAAAGATTTAAATAATGAACTAAATTTTGATAAAAATAAGAAAAAAAAATAAATTAATAAAAAAAAATAAAATGAACAAAAATAAAATAGACAGGCTAAATTACAAAAGTACTTGAATACTAAGCTTAAACTGATGTACAAGTATGTCCAGTATACATATATATATAATGAATGACTAACTGCTTTGTTTTCTAGTAGATCAAATGCCACAGGCATAGTCAAACAAGCAAAATGAGAATAGTTTGAATGTTAGTCAGTATTTGTGTATTTATTTTCAAAGACAAAAATCAATAAACTAGGAGAATAAAATATTAAATAAATAAAACTAAAGATGAGTAGACGAGCACAAAAAACTTCAGCGCAAGCCTAACTAGATAAAAGCCAATAGCCATTGAAATTAACTAAGCATTTACCATGCTTGATTTAGACAAGCTTCTTAATAGCTTAATAAAGCACGCAACTTACTCATCATCAATTGATGTATACTTCTGATAGCAATATTTACTATTTTAACCAGATAGATGGTCTAACTTAAACATCCTATTTTTAACTCATTTTTTTGCAATTATGTTTCATATTACTTTATATTTAAAAAAATGTTTTTATATTTAAACAGAAAAATATTTTATTTTTAACAAAAAAAAAATTAAAAAAAAAAAAATTATTAAATTATAGAAATTAAAAAAAAAAATTATTAATCTGAAAAAAAAATTTGTTAAAAGTAAAACTTTCTATTTAAAAAAAAAAAAAATAAAATTTAAATAATTTAAATACATCTAATAATATTATTTCAAATTAAAAATCTAAAATCAAAATTTAAAAAACAATATTTTATTTATTAAAAAAAACCAAGTTTCATTTTTAAAGCTATTTGATATAAATTTTATATAATTATATAATAAAAAGATAATAAAATTTAAAAAAAAAAAAAATTAAAATTAAATATCTCAAAACAAACATTAGCTTAAAATTACTAAAACAATCCGATTAAATTTATGTCAAAATTAGAAAAAAAAATAAATTAAAAAAATATTGTGGTTTAATAAATAAAAAATTTTGTCTAAATTTAAAATTTTATCTTTAAAAAATATTTAACTAAATTAATAATTTATTTATAAAAATACAAAAAATAATGCAATAATGCATTTAATAAATATTGAAATATTAAAAAATATTCTATAAATATAAAATTTATTTTAATAAATAGTAATTATTTTAAAACTATTAGCAAAAATTAAAATATAAAAAAATCAAAATTTAAATTATATTTTTTTTTTGAATCAAATAATAAATAATAATTATTTTTTTTTAGATTTTGAAATTAATATTTGTCAATATTAGTTTAATACATTTTTTTTCAAATAAATAAATACAGATCACAAAAATAAATACAAATTAAATAAGCGTTATTTTTAATATTTTGAAACAACAAATAATATTTTGGATAACTTTTTTAACTTATTTAATGAAAACATTTAATTAAATTTGAAAAAAAAAATACATTATAATATAAAATTTTTTTTTTATAAAATTTAAATTTATTAAATTAAGATCATGTAATGTTAGTTAATGAATAAAAATAGTTTTTATTTTTTTTTATTTGGTCAAATAAATAAACTAAATTTAATAAATTACAAATAATTTCAAATTTATAATATAAAATTGATGTTCAACTAAAATATAGAAAATAAATAAATTATTTTAAATAATTTTTTTTTATATATAAAAAATTAAATAATAAATAGGAGTTTTTTATCAAATATTTAAAAATAAAATTTAAAATTATAAACAATAATTCAATTTATATTAATTAAAAACAATAATTGATGTTGATAACAATTATGATATATAAAGCGTTTGAATATAAATGTGATAAAATTAAAATAAATTACCTTTACAAAAAAAAAAAACAATTTTTCAACTTAATGAAAACAATTTTTGTACATTGAAATTAGTTTAATAAAAAAAAAAACACAAATAAATTAAAAACAGTGGTTTAAAAGCTTTAAATATGTGGAAGAAAATTATTTTTATAAAATTTATAAAATAATTTTATTTTTATAAAAAAAACAATAATGAAAACAAACACTTTAAATTTTAAAAAATTATTTTTTAATTCAATTTAATTTTATTACTAAAAAACTGCATTTAATCCTTGAATATTCAATTATTTGCAATTATAATATAAAAAAAAATATTATTCAATATTTTAATTTAATATCGTTTTAAATTGAAAATTAAAATAAATTTAATTTTTAATAAATATTAAATCTGTTAAATTTAATCTTAAAAGTAATGATTTTTTTTTTAAATATTTTAAATAAATACTTTAATATATTTTGAAAATAAAGCTTATATCAATTTTTAAAGATTAAAATTTTTGAAACAAAAAATAAGTATGCTGGTTATAAAAATATATAAAAAAATTTATAAATTATTCTTTGATAAAAGTTGTAAAAAACAATAAATGTCAATTAAAAAAAATAAAAATAAAATAAACATGAAATTAAAGTCATAATAACTTTTAATAAAAAAATATTGTCATTAAAATAAAAATAAATAAAAATTTAGATATATATTTTAATTAATAAGTTTAAGAGTAATAATATTACAAAATAATAATAATTTATTTTTGATTTAAATTGTTTTAAAAAAATAATTTTGAATTAAGAAAAAAAAAATTAATGTAGATTTAAAAAAATAAGATATTAAAAAAAAATTATGATTAACTTTAGACTAAGAATAAACTGAAAAAATTGAAAAAGTTAAAGAATTAAGTTATAATTAAAAATATAAAAAAAAATAAAATTTATACTAAAAAAAAAACAAAATTGAATAAAGAATAAATATGAATAAAACAAAGTTAAGTAGTAAAGGAGTAAATTAGAAAAAATCTGATTTTTAGCAAAGAATTTATAAAACTATGATAATAATGATTAAGTACTACAACTTTAGGAATAATAGAAAAAATGGGTTATGAAAAAAAAAAATAAAAATTTATAAAAAAAATTACAAAGCTAAATTAATTTTTAGATTTCTTTAATGAGATGTGAAAAATAAATATTTTTTTTTTGCTAAAATAAAACTAAAAAGCACCTTTTTATAAAGATAAAAAAATCTAAATTTTTGTCTTTTTATTTTAATATGATAAATGAGAAAATTTAAAGAAAATAAATAAATAAAATTTATTATGGTCATTAGAAGTTTAATACTTAAAAAAAACTGAATTTTACTTTTATTTCGGTTAATATTAAAGAGTTTGTGCTTGAAGGTTGCTAGCGGTTTAACTTGTACAGAATTATGACGATAACTGTCAATTGTTTTTATCATTATTCCTGCAAATTTCGGAACTTTTTAGAGGATAAGTAATGATTTATTGCGTATATTGGTTTTGATTTTCTTAAAAATTGCTTTATTTAGATTTCTAGCAAGAGTCATACGCTCAATTAGTCTATGTTGTAGAAAATATTGAATATTAACATCTAGGCTATTTGCTTGTTAAATAAACACAAGCATCTATTTATCTATATAAAAAGGAAATCTCATATTCAATTACCTGAGTTGCTTTTTGAGTTTTTTTTCTTAAGATTAAGCAAATTAGTTAACTAGATGAAAATATTTATGTTTTTTGGAAAAAAAAAACAAAATTATAAGTATAGCTATTGTGGTACTCATAACAATAAACTTTTAATAATTTAACTCGGTTAATTTGCACAGTCTAACACCTTAATAGCTATTAACTATTTATAGTTGAATAAAACTATTTTTTATAATATAACTAAAATAAAGCAGTTAAAAGAATGGCGTTAATTCAAAAAATAAAATAAAATATTTAAAACTTAACTTATTTTAGTTAAACAAATCATTTATAGCAACAAATAGCAATACTTAAATAATTTTTTAGCAAATATGGTAAATACTTGATAGTAGATAACTATGATAGCGATTTTAGTTATTAATTAATTTTCAATGACAATAATTTTTTTTAATTTAGATTTACTAAAATAATTTTATGTGATCAGTTGGATTGATAAATATCAATATTAAAAGATAAACTAGTACTATTTTGGAACAAAAGTTTTATAGGTCCTCAGTTTAAGGCACGCCAATTCAAAAATTTAATAAAAACTTAAGTTGAACATAAACATATAATTTAATATGTTTATAAATATCATAATTTTTTAACCATAATTTATACTGATTAGGAAATGATTTGTACCTATACTAAATTAGTTAAAAATTAATTGTTAAAGAGAGTTAAAAACTATATAATATGTCATTGTGAGAAATTTTAAATGTAGATTTTTAATTAAATTAACTTATAATTTGCTATTATTAAATTTTTTGTACTTCCGAAATGCAAATCTAATTCCATTTTAACAAGAAAATATGATTTTATAAAAGATTTAAATGTGAAAAAAGAGTAAAAAATGTGCCAAAAAAAAAAAAATTATATTATTTAATAGACTAAAAAATTATCTAAATAAAAATATGAAAAAATTATCTAAATAAAAATATGAAAAAATTATATAATATTAAAGATATTCTATATATTCTTTTTCACCCAATTAAAATCATTTATATTTTTGCAAAATAAAGTTGAATATTAAATTGCAATAAATACCAATATGTTTTTAATTTTAGTTATCTTATAAATAAACCAAAAATTACATAAGATAAATCTGTATCTCTTTATTATAAAACATTTGAAAATTACATGTTTTTTTATAAACAGCATATCTAGTTTATGAAAAAATATTTATAAGTAAAAAAAAAAAAAATTTTATTATGGCATTATAAAATTAACATGTAAAATTTTTATCAAAAATTATGATTGCTAATCGTTTATTGTGAATATAAAAAAAAATAATTTATTTGGAAACTTTGTGGTTATTTTATGGCTTTACTAGTATTTTTTTTTTTAAATTTAAAGTCGATTTGTTTAATTTATATGAAATAATAAAAATGAAATAAGTTAAGTTAAGATAATGTTTTATCTACAAACTAACCGGAATTTTTTTTTTTTTGACCATTGAGAATAACAATGTAATAATCCTTTTTGCCATGGCTAGTGTTTATTTTTTTAGAAAAGTAAAATAAAAAACTAAACTTAGTTAAACCAAAAACTGGTTGACAAACGTTCTAATTTAAAATTTTTTAGTTTTTTTGCGGTATTAAGTAAACAAACATGAATGTTAGAAATACTTGATACTTAGAGAGGACATACATGAATGACAAGTTTCTAACAAAAAAGCAGTAAATTAATTGCTTAAATCTTGCCAAAATTGTCATTTTTATGTATTTATTGATATTTTAAAATATATATATACTAATCAAAGTTATAGTTAAAGTTGTATTTTTTCTTTTTTAATAAGCATGTTGAATAGAATAAAAAAAATAATATGAAAAATAATGTAAAAATAATAAATAAATAATAGTAAAACGTGATGCGAACAACGGATTTAGTTGTTGCAGATGGTTTTACTGTTTCTTAAAGGCGTTGTTGAGTAAAAAGCCACAACTATGTTTTAATAAGCTGCGGCTTAAGTTAAAAAGTGTTTTGCATAAAAACAGTTGAAATGAACAAGATATGTAAAAAACAAACAAATAAAAAGAAGTGTGTTCTATTGAGATCGAGTTTGCTGTAGCTTGATTAAATAAGAAATGTGAAAAAGGCCTGAATTTGCACAATATTACAACTAGAGGGTTTAGTGCGAGGTTTTTTGCGAAGTTTTGAAAGTAAAGTGTTTAATGAATGCAAGAAAAAAATGAAGAATGCGATTAGCTGTCCAGTAAAAATGAAATTAATGTAACCTTATTTATTTATTTTGGTTTTTATAGAATGCAGCTCAAGATGAAAGACGGCGAGCACGTCTGCTGAGCCAACAACAGTTGCTGCAACGATGTGTGATGTTGTTACTAACCAGCTGCAAGACGTGTGTCCGCCACCCAAGCTGCTTATTTGCTTGTAATAATCGTAATATGTTAGCGGCACAGATTCGGAGATCAGTTGATCATATGCATTTGCAACTGTTACGACAATTTGAGGTGGGTGTGCACAGTTTAACGACAAGTGTGGATGACTTAACGACGAGCTGTTTTGCGCCTTTGATCAGCTCGATGGACTGGCAGAGTGTAGGATTGTCAGGCAAATCGTGCACCGAATTCAATAGTTTGAACAAAACAGGCCAAACTGTGCTGTCTGCAAGCACAGCAGATTCAAACGAAGCATGTAAAAACAAATTGGTCAATTTCTTGGCTCAATTGCTTGCACCTGAACTGGCCTTTTTCTGTAATATGGAATATGATTTGTCTCTTGCTAACACTGACATAAACCTGGACCTATTGTCCGGTTGCAAGGCATCGAATTGCAGCACTGCAAGTCTGAACAATAATCTCAGCAACAAGCCAAACAGTAACGGAAATAGACACTTGTCCGTTGTTTCCGAATTAAACTGTTGTTCTCCTCTACATCTTTGTTCATCTGCCAACCATTCCCGAGTTAAAGCAGGTGTACACAAGGAAGTACTGAGTGCGCATTTGCAGTGCAAACTATGCCAACAAAACCACACTGCGCAACGATTGCTGCAAGCCCAACAACAACATTTATCCAATCAACAACGAAATTTGCAACAGATTCAGCAACACTGTTTTGACTATCTGTATACAAATGAACTGAGCCAAAATGAGGATCATGCGGCCAATTGCAACGCTACCGACCAGTGCCTAACTTTATATAATCTTTTGTGTAACTTCGAGGTAAGTCCAATTTCTAGACAAAACTTTCGCCTACTTTATTAAATGCATATTTTTAATTAAAACAGGGTCTTGTATCACTTAGCCGATTAACGTGTCATGCACAAGCTTTTCGAGAACGAATCACACACTGTCTTTATTTAATATCGGACATTTGTACCGAATTTACCGATTCTGCATATACGGCGCACGCACATCGGGAACGCATCGTATTACTTAACGAAAGAACTCGACTCGAACTTAATCAAATGTTACGAATGGGTGTTCAAATGGTAAGCAGATTAAACATAACGAAAAAGTTATACAACCAAAAAATAAATTGCAAAAAGCAAAAACAAAACTTGGATAAATATGTCATCTTCTTTTTGTCCAAGTCCACATTTCAGTCTCATAATCAGCTTCTAATCTAAACATGTCCATTTTACATTATCTCACATTAAGCTTATAATATATGTGCAAATCATCTTAATAAAAGCAACGCATATTTAACTTTTACTGACAAATTTATTTCATTTTCACCTTAAAATTCTGGCCTTAATATTTTCTCTAATATCCTTCAAATAATACTCTCACCATAATACTCTCACCATAAAATTCTCGTCATATTGTTCTCGTCATAATATTCACGTGTAAAAAATTTTAAACACAACAAATATTTTTTTTACTATTTATATGGCAAATTGTATTCATCATTTAGTTAATCTATTCTATTTTCTACTTTAGGAAGAAGCTAGCATTTTTTTACCAAGTGATGAATTTGAAACACATATCAATCAAATTTTGAGAACCAGTACCGAGCTTAAGCAACAAGTAAGTTTTAATTAAACGCATAAAAGTTTTCAATATTCAATCTCTTTATTTAGCTTCAAATAGCTGCTTTAGACCAAGCAAACGATTTATTTAAACTGACAGATGAATTTGATCTATTTGATAAATTAAAAATTAGTGCTCTTTATCGCAAAAACATAATTGCACAAATCGATATTTATATTGAACATTATGAACATTGCAAAGATACCATTAAACAATTACATAATGTTGCTGTGACCGAAACACAGCAAATCAAATCAAAACATATATACTTTTGTCTACAAATTTTTGCGCCAATGTTATTAAACACCGTTTACACTTTAGTTAGCAACTCAAGATCTAAAATTGCACTCGACAATTATCAGGTTTTCATTGACTTTTGGCTACAAGTTTACAATGATATCTTCCAACTTTTTCAAGATATTAGTGACAGAGTGCAATTTTTTTTTGCACCTATTCGTTACCCTTTGATTACCGATTGCCAAAACTTAGTCCAAAACGATTTGAATACTACTATTGCTTCTACTCAAGTATCTAATATAAGCAATTTAAACGAAAATTCAATGTCTCAAGCCAATTCCGGACAATTAAATGCTCATTTAGTTAATGTAATGCACTTGCCTGATCGTTTTAACAATAATTTCACCAATCATTTGCCTAATCATTTAACTGACTATTTGTCTAATCATTTGGCTCCTGTAAATAGTTCATTTACATCGACAAATCCAAATGCGTTTTCTTCATCGTTTAATTTTCCATCCACACTAAAATCAACATCGGCTTTTAATCTTCACACATCAACAAACTCGTATCCATTGTTAGATACAACATTTGCTGAATACCGACAAAATCTAAATCAATCATTAAAAAGCATTGATTTAAACAATAATAATCTTATGCCAGTTATTTCATCTAATAATGACACTCTACTTTCAAATCCAATGGCGTTAGAAAGAACTGAAACATTATCACCAGTACCGCAGGAAAATGTGTCTCAAACACTTTGTTATGCTTGCCAAGGTCCAACACAATCCAATGCTATTCAACCACCTTTAGATCCAGCTGCAGCGGCTGCATCAGCTCAAAAAAGAAGTCTTGAAGATAATGAAATTGTGGATAAAGCTAAGATTATGTCTCAAATGTCTTATTCTTTACTTGAATTTATTAATGGAAAAGGTGACCTTCGCACGACACAAGATTTTTTTACTCAAGCTGAGTTTTTTGCGGAAGAAGCAAACAAATTTTACAAAATTGTTAGGCAACTCACCTATCAGGTAAAATAAATAGTTTTTCGAATATTTATTTAATTAAATTTACTTAAATAATATTTTTTAAAATACTTGTTTATTTTAATTTAGTTTTAATTAAATAAAATAAAATTGTTATTTAGTATAAGATTTTTATACAAATAAAAATTACCAATTGCATTAATATTAAAATAAACAATTTACATTTTTTTTTTAAATTTAATTAATAAATAAAAATGCTTAATAAAAGAATAAATTCTAATTTTAAAAATGAATCTATAATATGTTAAATATTAAATTTATGTAGCCATTGATTATTTAGATATTACTTCTAGATTTAGTATTTAAATTAAATTTTTTTTTTTCTATTTTAATCAATAGACAATTAATATTTTTGAGTTAATATAAGAGTTTATGCTAAAATAAAATAATTTAAAATGATTTGACGTTTAATTATAAAGGCAAATAAAACATTATAATTACAAAATTTATAAACAAATAAAAATATTTATCAATTTATTATCTATATAAAACAAAGACACTGAAAAATCAAACAAAAATATATAATAATAAATTTAAAAATTTATATTTTAGAAAAAAATGTTTTAATTAAAATTGTTATAATTATTTAAAAACAATGTTAACATTTATTTTTAATAAATTAAATCAAAAAGGAAAAAAAATAATAAATAAAAATTATTAAATGAATTATTTTATATAAAATTTATGAAAATTAGCAATAAGTAAAAAAGTAGTAAAAAGTAGTTAGTTTAAGGTTTAGCTGTTAAAATTTAATGAAGAAAGTTATTAATATTATTTAGCTAACTGAAATACGATTTAATATTTACTGCAAAATTGCTTTAATGTAGAGTTACTAAAGTAATTTAAAAAATCAGATATTTTGACAAAAGCCGTTAAATGAAAAAATTATAAGAAAAAAGTGATTAAATCACCAAAAGAGCTAAACTAGTAAATATTTTAAATGTATTCTAGTCCTATCAAAGTAATTGTACTTTAAATAGAATCTTCAAATCTAAATGGTTATAGATTAAAAGTAGAATTTAAAAAATACAACAAAATGAAATTGTTATTTTTAAAACAAGCTGAAATGCAAGTGAAAATTCAATTTTTAAATAAAGTACAATTAAGACAATCAATTTATTTTTATATATACAAAATTCGCAATTTTTTTGAATTTTTGTTAAACTCTGCCATATATAAACAAATAGTAACTAGCTTAAAACGTGCTAAAATATTTTTCCACTTCTGTATTTGACTTTTTTTTCTTTCCTCAACAGATTCCGGTTGGTCAGTTGAAAAAGGAATTGTTAGAAAACCTAGACAAAGTACCCACGTTTGTGCAGCAGGTGCAATTCAGCGTACGTAACAGTACGGTTGGAAAAGCGGCCACATTTAGCAAAGTGGATCAAGTGTTAATGCAAAGCAATCAATTGATGCAATACATTAAAAATACCGCACATTCAGCAATTCAGTGTGCTAAAAGGGTTTGTTACATTTTAGTTCTTTTGTATAACAAAATTAGCTTTTTTAATGTTTTGCATCAAGTAAATCATATAATTATATTACAATCATTCAAAAAAAATTATTTCCTTATTATTATAATGCATTTTTTTTTTGATTTGCATTACATTATTCTACTTTATTCTTATCTATTTTTTTTTTAATCGCAGTACAATTTAGATTTGGAAAGTATTAGGTCTGGAAGAGTTTCTCCGTTGTTTAGCGAAGATGATGTTGGAATGCGTAGTCGATCAGATGCCAGACGTAAACAAGCTCAATCTCAAAATTCAGATTCTCGACGTACTAGAGTTTCATTTCTTTTGTTTTAAGTCAATTTCAGCTTTTTTTTTTATTCCAAATACCGACTACAAGCTTTTAATATCTTTTTCTAAGCTTTATCTTTAATGTTTTTATTTGCCATTGCATTTTTACGGATTGAACATTATTTTTAACAAAAAAACAGCTCTAAGTCATTTATGCCGATTTTGATACTTTGACTATATCATTATTTTGACAAAATAAAACTATAATCAATGTTATGTTAAACTTGCTACTGCTTTGTTTAAGATTTCGTATTATACCAATTTATTATCTTATTATTTCGGTAACTGCCTTTTAATTGCAACCTTTTTTGCTCAGTTTAAACTAAATAAAATATTTATACACGTTAATATTTTTAATCAAATTAATTTATATATTTTAATATAAATTCAAAAATTTAAATTTGATTTTTTTTCAGTTTTAAATTATAAACATTAAATTTGTAGAGTCAACATATAATATAAACATTTAATATTGACTACTGATATTAAAAATTAGATCTTATAGATTTTGAACTTAAAAGTGATAATAATATGTAAAAAATACTATAAAAATTAATGAAAAAAAATTAATTAGTTTTAAATAAAAAATGTTCTAATAAAAACAACGAACACTTTTTTAGATTTTTTTTTAATTACTCTAAAATAATAAAAAAAAAAATTTTAACTTAAAACAAAAAGAAAATAAAATGCTTATTTTTTAAACTTTTTGTTTTAAATGAAAATTATAAATCAATAGAACTTTATTTTAAAGTACTATGTATTATACTTAATCAATGATAATATTTGTTTTAATTTTTAATTTATAAATTTTATAAAAGTTGATTTATATACAAATTGTTTATATACACAGCTCAAAATTAAGTAATGCAAATGCAATGAAGCTTGCGACACGGACAAAATTATTGACTCAATTCTAATACAGCTCAAATATAATCAAAGCTAAATAGGAAAATAATTGCCTTATTAGTACTTTAATAATATCAGAATTGTATTTTCTTTATTCTGATTCGTATTCGGCAAACAACTAATCTATGAACAAAAAATAATCTACTTGCAAAGATCAGATGTTTGATACTTAATTTTAATAAACCGCAAAATTCTTGTTTGATGTTCACTTGCTGAGATAATCGCTTAACATATAAAATTTTAGAGATTAGTTAGTAAATAAGGTGAGCAAACAATCACCATCTTAAACTACAATTTTAATCACTTTGCAGCTTATTTTGAATTTACATTTACCATTTAACACAGGCGCCAAATCTTATTTGCAAATAAAAGCTTTTACCATTTGTTTTTTACTTAGTCTTTTGTCTGCTTTTGTTATTTAAAATTGTTTTCTATTTTTATATAAGTTATTTTTAAACCAGCTTAAAGTATCACTTAATTTTTATTACAAGTCAGATTATATTTTAAAAATGTTTTAATTTATATTTGTTTTAAGTTTAAGTTTTTTTTTTTTTTATTTTTTTAAATTATATATTAAAATTCTACAAATTATTTTTAATTTATTTACAAAAAACTTCATTTAAACCAAGAATTTTGTCATATCAAATGTTAAAATCACAAAATTTAAAAATTTAAATTTTCAATAAAAATAAAAATAATTTTTAATTTATTTTTCATTTTTAAATTATTAAAACTAATTTAAAAAACATAGTTAAATTTTGTTTTTATCATCAATTTAATCAAAATAATAAATTGTATATCAAATCTTTAGGTTTTAAGATTATGCAAACATGTTTGTATTAATTATACATCTACGCACACAAACCAAAAATACTCAAAACAGATATAATAGATAAAATTATCATATTTTCTTATCAATAACATTTACAATATTGACCGTTTCTCAGTTATCATAAAATAAAATCTGAAAAATTGTTATTAACATTTAAATTTATTTATTCCAAATAAAATACATTATAATTAGTTTTGAAAATTTTAATTTTTTTGTTTATTTGTATGGAAAAAACCAAAAATCTTAATTTGTTTTTTTTTGTTTTTTAAATTAATATGATGCTTTTTAGTGTACAAATTCAAATTACGAGATCAAACATTTTAAATCAGCTATACCGATTTTAACTGTAATATTAATTTTATATTTATATAAATTAAATTTGTATTAATAAACTTAGAGATAAATTTTATTTTAAAAAAAATATCTAACAAAATAAGTTATTTTTATTTACTAGCAAAAAAATTAAATAAGTAAAAAATAATTTTTCAAAAATTAATATTTAATTCTTTAACCCTTTTTAATTTTATCTTTATTTTTAAAAAACTTTTTTACAATTTTATTTTTTTTAATAATTATTTTTTAAATACAGATGGCAGTTTAAAACTAAAAAATTATTTTATGTTTTTTTTAATAAACTAAGATGGCGCTTTAATTTAACTTCTTAAAAAAATATAATTAATTAATTATGACGAATTATAAAAAAACATTTCAGTCCTGAATTTGTAAGTGGACTTTGCTTTTATTTTCTTTAATGTTTCCTATTTCAATAAAATTGAAGGTTTAATTATATTTTATCAAAAACAAATATATTAAATCAAATTGTAAACATATCAATCGATTTGTCAATTAATACTTTATTTTTTAGCATAGCGACTAATGTAGATAAAACAGTTTTAAAACTTTTTTTTTAAATTTAATTTAAATAATATTTATGTAAAAATTTATTATAATGATTAAAAATTGTTTATTAGATCTGAAAAGATAACATATATAATTTACATAAAATAATTTTAATATTAAATTCTAACTTTTAATTATTTTCAGAATTAAGAAAAGATAAAAAATAATAAAATATTTAAAAAAAATACAAAGTCATTATTAAATAAATAATATAAATAAATTACATATGAATTAAAAAAAGTTTAAAAAAAAACGCGGAAAATAATTTAATTAAAATTAAATAATAATAATATATTAAATAGATTTTAATTAAATAAATTTAAAAATTTTAATTTAATAATTGTTTTAAAATAGTAAATGATTAAATCAAAATATAAAGAAAAAAAACCCTTTAATATATAATGAAAAATTTTAATAAAGCCATATTTTTATAAAAATATGTAATTATAAAAATAATTAAATATTATTAAATAAATAAAAAATAAAATATTAAAAATAATAAATTACAAATTAAACATTTTTTTTTTATATTTAATTAAAATTTAAATAAAAACGTTTATTAAAAATATTAAAAATTAATTACAATAAATCAATTTTTACTTATTAAAACCTATGGTATAATTATTAATTTTTAAAATTAATTAATTTATGGTATTTTATCCAGATTTAAATTATAATGAAATTATTTAATTTGTTTAAATCATGAAATAAAAAAAACTATTTTAAATATAAAATAAAATCTTAAATAAATTCTTATAAAATATTATTTATTTAATAATTAATTCTTAAAAAATGTACAATTACTTATCAATTAATTTATTTTATTACTGTCTGGTTGTTTTACTTTTATTAGACAAAAAACTTTAAATATTTTTATTAAAATAAAAAAAAAATCGCGATAGACACAAATATTAAAAGATTAATTCAAATGATTAAAAAACGAATAAATTAAACAATTTACGCAAATTACACGCCTTTAAAAAATGATCTTTAAAAACAACATTATTTAAAAGGATAAACGACTGGATTAAAAAAAAATTGATAAAATAAATAAACAAATAAAACGATCAATTTAAAAATATAAATAAAAGTCAACGTTTAATTTGCAATTAAAAACTTTTCTAAAATTTTATAATTTTAAAAGTTGAAAATTTCATAATTTTTTTCTTTCGCGCCAACTTTTTATTTTTTTTTTAATTAAATTATTGACGGCTTATAAAAAAATTCTTGACTATTTAGTTAAACTTTGACTATTGATGAGCAATTAAAAACTAATAATAAAAATTCGCTGTAACACAAAATGATCTAAGCGTAAAGAAAAAAGCAAAAGAAAAAAACTATGTTTATTGGGAAAAAAATTATTAATAATAAAATAATATTTTTCATGTTCGCAAATATTATTCAGTCAAATCTTTTTATATAATTTTCTACAATTACTTTCTATCTAATTCTGTATATTGTGTTTCTATTTTTATAAATTGTCTTCTACTTTATCTAAATATTATCTTTAATTAATTGTATTTCTAACTCAACATGAATGACTTTTAAAGATTTTTTTTTTAAATTTTATTAAATATCAAGTTTTCTTTTTAACCAGTTTGACATTTATGAAAATCGGCTTTATTTAATCAACACAGAAATCAGCTTTCATTAGCTTTTCTTCTAAATTTATTTTTTCTTTCATTTATTCTTATTATGTTTGAAAAAATAAAAACTAAAACTACTAATGGACAAATAAACCTGTGAATAACAACTGTTGTAAGTTGTCGATTTTATTATGAGTAATTTAATGGCAACATGGCTAAGACGACCGCCTTAAGCTAGATGTGCCCAGCCCAACCAAGTCCAACCTGCCAACCAAATATCAGACCAGCAATAAGAGCCGTTCATTCTTTTTATGAATTTGATAGGTTCTACAAAAGAGCTGTTCAACTGTTTTACTTTGGCTTAATAACTTTACATCCCTTTTTTTAATCCTTTTACTTGTTTTTCATCAAAATAGCATCTTTTTCATTCTTTTTATAAAATTTTGTATCTTTTCACATATGCTTACTAGCTTTACACATAGTTTAGCCTCTTTTTTATTTATTTATTTATTTTTAAATTTTTTTTCCCAAATCTTTAGCAAATCTGTTAAACTGCAAAAAATTAAATTTTTTTCTTATTTATTTTAAGTTTTATAATTTACCGATGCTCTATTTTTAAATAAACTTTATTGATGCCACAACCAATGGTCAAATGTATCTAAACTTTATAAATTAAAGTTAATGTATTTTATGTTTTTCTTTGTTTTTTCCCTGTTTTTTTTTTCTTTTTTAATAGTGATTAAACAAATATGTTATACAACAATTAATTAAATCAACACAAACCGTTTAAAATAAATAATTTAAAAAATAAAAAAAATAAATTAAAATATATAAGTAATTTTGTAAAGAAAACGTGAAGAAAAAGTATAATCAAAGTTACAAATGAGCATAGATTGAAAAATTTCAAGATTAAAGTGAAAAAGATTAGAAAAAAAGGAAAGGTTTTCAAGAGAAAAAACGTTTAATTAAAAAAAAAAAAATAAAACGATCAAGTGGCAAAAGTGAAACAAAAATGATTACGATTTAATAGAAAAGTCAAAAGTTGATTTAATTAATTAAAACTGTTTAAAATTAAATAAATAAAAAGAAGAACAAGAATTAGGGATAAAAATGATAATTTTTTAAAATTGAAAGTAATAAAATAAAGCCAGCAAATTTATTATAAAATTAATGGTAACAAGTTAACGCTTTTTTGGTTTAATAAAAAAAGATTTTTTTTATCGATTGCTTGCATTAACATCAAGAAATTTTACAGAAAAGTGACAAAACAAACCCAAAAAGCGCTTGTTAAAATAATCATTTTCCGTTAATAAAAGATAAACTGTGCTACAAAAATCACTATCTACATCATAAGATTACCAGTTTAAACGCGTGTTTAATGGATAACGCCCACTATCTTAATTTTAGTGCGAATGCGCTTTATTAAGATTATGATTTAGATAGCAAAAAACAACTATTGGTCATCAAGTTAAGAAATTAAATTATCATACAAGTTTTGCTTGTTGGAATTATCTGTTTAGAAATATTTATAATATTCATAAGTCGGTTACGTTTATTTATAAATTAAAATTAGAGTGAATTAAGTGACCAACTGTCAGATTCATCAGTTTAAGCTTTACCTGATTTAGTGATTTTTTATCAGTTGGTTCTATAATCAACTAATAATCAGTTGTTTAGTGATCAGCTGATTTGTGAACAAGTGCCCTAGATTGGTTAAGCATAGTTTGTGCCCAGAGTCACAGCCCATTCAAGATTAAAAAAGAAGAACGGCGTCGGCTGAGCTAGCCAAACAAAATCAGCCAGCCGGTTTACACTTTCTTACGCACTTTCTTATGCACTTTCTTATAAACTTTTTTTTCAAACACTTTCTTATATACTTTCTTATACATTTTGAATTGAATCCTGAACAGCTCTTTGAAAAGACGACCCGTTTTTAAGTGTGAAACAGTACCTGGTTTGTACTGATCATAGTGAGTACAACTGTTCTGTTTATTCAATTCAAAAACAATTTTGTCAACTTGATTAGACTAATTTCTTTATTCATCTAATTCATTTTTTTAATCTATGGTATGAAGGCAACTTGTTTTTTACACCTTGTCCATAAATTGTTATTATGATCATCAACTGCCCTTCAACTCAAGCAATTTTTTGCTGAGAGTGCGCAATTTTTCGCTTAAATAAGTTTTGGATGCCGCCTTTTTGTCCACATCCAGTCAAAACTACGTTAACACAATCGATCCAGCCACAGTTAAATTATTATCAAGCTGATTTCGTATCTATTATCACATTCATATACAAATATACACATATACTTATATAAGTATATCTTCATTTACACTTACATACATTTATACACACATATAGATACAGCAGTGAATTACATCTGAGTCCATCTCTATGAACTCAGCAACAAAATCAGCAACATTCCGTTGAAAAAAAACTTATGCAAGATCTTTAAATTTTGTGTTTATCAGATTTCAAAATCCAAATCTGAAAACATATCACAGCTGAATCTTTCTAAGTGTGTGTGTCCACTTATTCAAAGTGATTTTGTGTCAATCATTATGTACAAAATTAATCATTTTTTTTTCAACATGTTTGTCCATTTAATACCTATTTGCAAGCCATTATGTTTGCTTTTTTTTACTTTTTCAATTTTAATTTTCAACGTTTCAAGTGCTAAATCTTATGATCTCTCTCAAATGCCACAGGTCAGATCAATCAGTTCAATCAGTGAAATAAGTTCATTTGATCAACTAAATGCTGACAATCATTCATTAGGAAGTGCTAATCCGCTAAATTCAATCAAAACAAATAAAGCGTTTAAATTGAATAAAAAAAACAATCAACGTTTAAACAATTTAAATTTGGAATCTTTATCCAATGATTTTGACCAAGCGTTGCAGTCATTTGTGAAACATTGGCTATCTCAACACTCTGCAAATGATAAAGATAAATTGAAAATTGATTATCTAATGCAACAAGAATTATTTAATGAAATAATAAATTTAAATCAAAATAGTTCAAGTTTCAACAGTAGCAAATTATTTCCCACATTTGTTGACAATAAATTATCAACTAGATCGATTCGATCTACATCTGAAAATATAAATCAAGTAAATTCTTTACAAGAAGAAGTGAAAATTAAACAAATTAGCGATAAAAAACTAAGTATTTCTAAATGTACAGCTTGTACAAATCATGAAGATTTTCGCAAATATAAATTGGAACAAATAAAACAAGAAATATTAAGCAAATTAAGCATAAGTAATCCACCGACAATTGTAGGTTTTAATCACAGTTTGATTCAATCGCCCAGCATCAAAGAACTGTTATATCAACTAGATCAAACAGGAGGATTGGCAGAAACATTGGACATAGAATTGTCTTCCGGTTCAGAAGATATTTATGATCAAATGCCTTCAGACCAATCTTATTCTGAAAACGATGATTATGATGGCAATGATTTTTTTTTCAATGCAAAAGGCTCTATTACATTCGCAGAGCAAGGTGAGTGTCCCTTTTAATTTTTTTCTCTAGATTTGATGGACAATAATTGGCAAAGAATGAGCTTGCCAAGTTCAATTGAGTTTAATCGCGTTCACCAACATAGTTGATTAACACAGTGAGCCAGCAATTAAGTCTAAGTTGTGCGTGTTTCAGTAGCAATTGTGCAAGTGCAATGAATGGCACCCAAACCACGTCCATTGCTTGCACCCTGGTGTGTCTTTATGTCAATACACTGTCTACAGCTTAACTTGGCTTTCTTAAAATTTTCTTGATTTTAGTTTTTTTGATTTTTATAGTAAGGGCTATTATAAAAAATGCTTCAAATGAGTTGTTGCAAGTAAAGCGTTGCTCAACACTTTTCAGTGACGAGCAACCTGTCTTTAATTCAATAGTCGGCTTTAGGTTAGTTTCAATAGTTGCCGATTAATTTTTTAGCTGCACACTTAAATTACCTATTCATTCACAACAGCCCATACATGTAACAGATAGTGTGAATTTATTGAACAAGCACAATTAATCAAATTTATTTCAATGCACAAAATCTTAACAAGGCTGCTTTTACGGCTCTGATTATATGATCAATGCTGCATTTTTAAGAAGTTGAAGTAGTCAGCCACTGACCAGTGTCCGTGGAAGAGCTATTCCCACAAGCCATGATCAATCATTTAACATATGTGCCAGTAGTCTGGGATGCAAATGAAAAATGCGGACCAGAACGGATCGAGTCGAGAATTCCGAATTTGTTGTAATTGGGGCTTAGCAACCTTTATTTAGGTTAGTTTTGATTAGTTCTCAACTGACTTTAAGGTTTCTTTAACTTTTCTGGGCATTTTTCTTCTTCATTTTTGCAATGGCGCTAACCACAAACAATTTAACCTTTTCATTGCAGCTTTCAGCTTGTGCAAAACGTCTTAAAAGACTAATAATGTTTGGCGTCCAGTGTAGTTACTTTTTATTCTTGACAGCGCGATTCGCCCAGCAGGCAATCCATGGGAAGCACTGTGCTCGATATGCTCTTTTTGTTTCTTCTTTTTAACCCAATGGTCAAGGTCAAATGGTCATTGCTGCCTTATTCTTCCTATTATTTCCTATTATAACCAACGCACCCTCATAAATCCATGAGCTTGATTTTTGCTTTTAAATTATCTTGCTCAATTTTTAAGGTGACTTCTATAATTTTTTTTGCAGGTTCTCATGGAATGATCAGTATTTATAACTGCATCGAAAAATATAGCTAATTTTAGTTATATTTTAAGTATGGACAGCTTTTCATTTTTCACTAGCTCACCAGGCCAAGGTGTTAAAAGCCATTGGGTAAAATACTGGCCAACCTTTAATGTAACTTATAAATGAAAATGCTTATGAAATGCCATTTCGCCAGGTTAACTAAAAACAAGTTTAATTGTATGCTACTATTTTAACATTTTACTAAACCCTGATTAAAATCAGTTCTCAACAAACAATAGTTCTTGCAAATAAATCATGTTTTATATTTTTATATATTTGCTTTGTGGTTTTCAATTGTTACTTTACCAGTATAATATGTCAAAAAATTGTTTATTTAAAGAAAAATTTAATTTAAAACAAATTTTTTTAATTTAAATATTTTTAGTTTACATTTGAATGTGTAGGTGTTTTATTGAAAAAATTTAATTTAAAATTATTTTAGAACATTATAGAAAAAATAGTTTTAAAAATATTTTTAATAAATATATAATGAATTTGATCAAAGAAGACATATTAAGACACTAATTTTTAATATATAAATTAAAAAATATTTTATGTGAAATGGTGAAAATCTGATCAAAGGTATTGAGTGTTTTTTATAATTGATTTGACCTGATTGTATTCAATTGCAATAAGTTGCTTATCTTATTGCATTTTAATTAGAAAATCTTTTTTTAATTCGCAACGTTGCATGTCTTAGTTTATTGCTTTTAATAGTGTTTGTTTTAATGAATGAGTTGCAAATGCTAATAAAATAAATACAAATTCCATCTTTTATTTATATTTTTTTGACTGTCTTTAAATTTTTTTTTTTTTAAAATCTCCCGCCATAAGTTTAGCCTGCTGTTTAAAGAATATGTTTTTTGCGATGCTTTAAAAATGCCCTTCTAAAAAAGTTTGCAACTTGAAAACATTTCAAGTTCAAGACAAGATCTTTAGCTGATTAATAGCTAAACAAGAATTCCCACACAATCTAAGAGCACGTGGAAAGTAGAAATATTTTTTTAAAATAATTAATTATTCATTTTTTAACTTTTTACAATTCCTTCAAAAAAAATTTTTATTTAATTTTAAATTTAAATTTAAACTTATATTTATATTTTCAAGTTTGTTTTATTCAATTGCTTCTTCTATTTAACTTTTTTATTAATTATAATTAATTTTTTTTTTAATATATTGTGTCAAAATGGATAAACTCTTTGAAAGCAAAATTTAGGTTGCAAATTAGTTTCCGTTCAGTTAGTTTTTTTTTTTGATTGTCTAATTGATTCAATTGAAATTCATTGACGAAATCATTATATTTATAACTTATAAGAATTAATTTGCATAATTTTTTTTCCTTTTTGATAAAATATTTTTTTTAATTTATTTTGATGATGTTTTGATTTTATCTTTTTTTTTCTTTTTAAATAGCACCTGATGGATTAAATTTGCCAAAAGATGCATTATATTTCTCTTTTTCTCCAAATGTGATCAATTCTCAACTTACTAAAGCTCTTCTGCATGTACATTTCAAGCCTTCGGCGCAACAAACAGAATCAACTGAAAGTCCAGCTTTTATTAAAGTGTATCAAGTGATGAAAAGTAATGAAAACGATGCTCCGACGCTTTTACTTGTAAGATATAAATTAAAAAAAAAATTTAGCATAAATTTCTTATTTAAAACTCTTCTTATTTTGATTTATATTTTTCTAAATTTAGATCAGAGAAAAAAAAATGAAAATAGACATGACGAAAGGAAGTTGGATTAGTTTAGATATTAGAAAAATTGTTTTAAATTGGTTAAAACAACCTAACGACAATTTAGGAATTGTAATACACTGCTATGATCACAAAGGACGTTTGTTTGAAATGCAAAAGCCATCAAATAATACAGACAATAGCCTGGTTAGTGAAAAATTAAATTAAAATTTTCAATTTTTCCCGCCATTATATTTGCCACGATTTCAACACTGTTTCAACATAGTTTTAGCATAGTTTTTTATTGATTAGTATCTTTAACATTTAAAAGATTAGTTTTTATTATATTTGACACTTAAGTGTCGCTTTTCCACTTGATTTATGATTGCTAGTAACTGGTTAAGACATGTATTACTGAAAAAAAAATCTGCCAATCCAGATACAGCCTGCCACTTACACATGATTGTAGTAATTGGCTAAAAAGCTCTGTTTTAGTACTCTATGAATAAAAAAAGTCATAGTTCCTGTCACGGAACTACAAGGCTTGGTTAGCATCCGGGCCATTCCTATGTTTATCTTAAGATTTTAACTCAAGATTAAATACTTTAACTTGAATTTCAAACTTAGCATAACTCTTATTTTTATACGGTAAACCAATTCAATTGCAATTTTATCACCCTATTGCTACAAAATATGTTCATATTTTTTAATCCTATCGAAATTTACATGCTAAACTTTGCAATACAGGCATTTGAAAAGCAATCAATTGTATTGCTAATTTCATAATGATGTTCATGTCTTTATCTTAATTGTAATGTTTCATATTTAGTTTGCATTTTTTAATATGAAAGCTTTTTTAAAATGATTTTTTCTCAATTATTGCAGAGACCCTTTATTTCAAGTCAATTGCAGCAAAGTTCGCATAGTCGTAAAAAAAGAAGAGATACAGTAGGCACCTGTCATGCAAATTCTTCTGAAACCCGTTGTTGCCGTTTTCCCTTAACGGTGAATTTCGCCGAATTCGGATGGGATTGGGTGATTGCGCCAAAAACGTAAGTTGTCATTTTTTTAATCAAAAAAAAAATCTTAATTTTTTATAAATTTATTAATCCGGTTTTTAGTTATGAAGCCTTTTACTGTACAGGAGAATGTCCAACTCAGTATTTACAAGATTATTCACACACAACTATTATTCAAGAAGCTAGAATTGATCCAGCACCAAAAGCTTGCTGCAACGCTCGTAAAATGTCTCCGTTAAATATGTTGTATCAAGATTCAAAACTAAATGTTGTGTTTGGAACCGTGCCTGGAATGATTGTAGAAAGATGCGCTTGCACCTAAATACTTGTTTAAAGCGTGTATATATATAAATACTTTAAATTTATATATCACGTGGAAGGTTTATTAGCCATTTCTAAGAAAACAAACTTAAAATTCAAAGATCCATATTTCCGTGATTGAAATCATTTTGTAATCATTTTGTTCAACATGTGTTTGTTTATCACGTTAAAAAGCAAGCAAACATAGATACTATTTGTATTTATTCAACTGTTTCAACTTACAAAATTTTATCATGGCTAAGTTCTTTACACCTAGTAAAAAAAGATTTTTCTTTTTTTAAAGATAAATATTTAACTAGAAACTTTACCCTTTAACCCATTTTTAATTTATAAAAAAGAACATCTTTTCTAAGTAGACAAATTAGATTTTGCCATGGTAGGCAATAACTAATGACAAATTAGAGATATATTTTATAACTCATAAACTTGTAAAGATTGAACTATATTCTGTATATTTGAATAATATTTTTATTTCATCATCAGATCACTATTGAATTTGGACCAATATTAGGCTAAGCATTAAAATATACTATTTTTTTTAAATTAATTGTATATTTAATGCAAATACATTAAAAATTTATAAATTTCTAGCTATTTTAGGAAATAAAAATATGAATCAAATTATGAGAAACAAAAAAATATATTATTATATTTTATGCATATAATTAAATTGTAAATATATAATAAAAAAAAATAATAAAGATGTATTTTTAGCGTATATTTATTTTGTTTTAAAATATCTTAATCAATCAATTAAGAGTTTAGTTTATATTTAATATTTAAAAATTTCATAGCTAGCAACTGTTTTTATTTTTGTGTTAATACAGGTTTGCTTGAAAAATAAAATATATTATATTTGCAAATTTTTTAATTATTTAAAAATCAAAAAAAAAAAAAAAAAAAATTATCTAACCCTGTCTTATATTCAAAACTTTATTTATTTTTTTTTAAAATAAACTTGATTTTATTGTCAGTTTTTAATATATTTAGTATTAAAATTCGTATAAATGATTGATCTAAATTATATAATAATATTATAAATATTTATTGATTTCAAAAGATTTTTACTCTTTTTTTTTTGTTTATTAAATTATCATTTTTATACAAATAATTTCCCGTTTTTTTTTTTTTATTTTTTTAAACATTGTCACCAACTTATCAACAAACTTTGGTTAATTGACTATTTCATTCGGTGCAAATAAACCTGTCTTAAGACTGGTCTGTTTTTTTATAAACTGTTAAATACAAGGTAGTAATTGAAACACTTTAAAATCTTTTAAGTCATTTTTTGCAAAAAAGTTTTAGTCATTTGATTGTCTGAAAGATTTAAAATTTATTTTATAAATATAAATATATTTTAAGCAAATTTAATTTAAGCTCTAAATTGCTGGCTAGTAAAATTCAACAAAGTAGAAATTTTGCTAAATTATTTAAAATGGAAAAATTTTGAATAGATCCTAATTCTAATTATAAATTAAATATTAGCATTATATTGGGTTAAAAATTAAAAATATAGTTATATGAAAGCACATTGCACTATTGCTATTTGCAGACACAAAAGCAATGAAAAAAAAATTGGACATTTTATAAAATGATTTAGCTTATAAAAATTGCATCTTTCTCAAAAGTCATTTTTTGTATATATCAAGCATCATCATTTTTTATTATTATAATTCCATCTTCTTCCGTCATTTTCTATCCTTTTTAAAATTCTTTTTTAACTATTTGGATAAATTTTTTTTTTAAACATGCTTATAAATAAATTATTTTGAAATTACTTTCAAAATTTAAAAAAAATAAATAAAATAGTATATTAATTATTTATTTAATATTTTATTTTTATTTAATTAATTATTTGCAAAAATAATATTTAAATAAAATTTTTTATTTATTTTTTTGTAACTTTTAAAAAAAATATATATTTTTTTAGTCAAAACAAACTTCTATATATTTATAATAAAATATTATAAAATTTCAAATAATTATTTATAACGGCAAAATAATCATTGATGTTCAATTTTAAATTGATTATATTATGTGCATTTAATTATCTTGGCCATCACCCCGTCATCAATTGATTTTATACATGTTCTTAAAGATTGCAAGTTTATATTGTAGTAAATCATTTATAACTGTTATCATTTGTAATTTTAATTGAATCTAAATTAAATGCTTATTTAAGGAAGTCTTGTTTACACTTAAACAGTTTTAATAAGTTGTGATTACTTTCTTATTTATTATTTAATGTTTTTTATTCAATTTTACTAAGCTTATGTATCATTTTGACTTGTCATTGTTAATGTGGTTTAACGATCAAATAGTAAAAAATTTAAAAAATAATAAAATTCTAACTAAGTCAAATATTTTATTTTATAGGTTATTTTATAGATTAGATGGTTATGACAAATTAAACAATTAATGTTAATTATAAACACGTTTTTGAACTCAATTGAAATTAAAAAGACAAATTTAACTGAATTAATATTTTATTGTCAATTATACATTTTGCTTCTTCTTTAGAAAATTTTTATTTTAATGAGTCCATGATTTTGATTATTCTCTGCATTTTTATTTTTTTGTTTGTTATTAAGATCTCATAAACCCCGTTATAAGAATAAATGGCTGAAATAAATTTATCATATAAAAAATTAGTTCCATCTGTAGATAAAAATATAAACATTATCCTTTTAAATTTAGTAAAAATTAAAGTCAATAGAAAGCGCTAGCTATTTTGTAAATATTAAAGTTTATATTATAACTTATAGATATAATATTTTATTTTTACTAAAATTGATTCAAACAAACAAAAATATATATTTTGAACATTTTAATCTATTAAATAGGATTAATTTAGATTAATAAAATACATTTTTGAACAAAAAAAATTAAATAATTAAAATAATTGTTGTAAAAAAAAAAATTAATATTTAAATTTTTTTTATGAAAAATAAATAAAAAACTTTATCCAAATAAATTTGCTAAGTAAATTTAATAAAAAAAATAAATAAATATCCATATCATATCATAATCAAAATTATTAAGATATATAATCATTTACTATTAAATAGTTTTAAGAAAACGAGGTTTTATAGAATAGATAAACGAGAAAATTTAATAAAATCTTAAGTAAAATTTTTAATTAAAAATAATTTTAATTAAATTAAATTTAGTAAATATCTACTATTACAAAGAAAAAAAACATAATAACCAAATCTTATAAATTAAAGTTTCCACCCTTTAAAAAATGATTTTTTTGCGCAGACTCTTAAAAGAAAATTTATCAAGCAAAATTTAATAAAAACAGCAAACTTAATATTAAAAGTAATTTTAATCTAAAAATGCATTTTTACCTGAAAAAAACCTAGACACTAAATTAGAATATAACAGTATAAAATTTGAATTTTATTATTTAATTAATAGAGACACAAGTGTCAAACGATATTTATGATTAATTATAATAGGTGTTAATTTTGCGAAATTCGCTTTTCAAACCAATAAAATAAGCATCAATTTGGGAAACATAATTTAATTAAATAATAATTTTTCATTAATTTTAAAAGTTTTGCGCCATATAATAATTGCAAATAAGCGAACACGTCAAACCAGATAAATTTGACTTTTAATTTGTGCCATATCTATCTTGATTATGATGATACTAACAAAAGATAAGCCTCACTAGAGGTCGCAAAAACATTTGTTTAGTTTGGATGCGTTTAATATCAAACTTTGTTTAGTTTCCGAACTTCTGCCCAGCCTCCAACATTAGAACTGAAATAAGCAATTACTATAGGACTCGAAGAAAACAAATAAATGGCAACGAGTCTGCGCCGCCTTTGCTTGACTGATGCTCGATTTGCACAAGGACAGTGAACAAGTCCCGGATACTGGCATCAGGTCAGAGCCATTTAAATTTACAGGCCATAATATGCCATAAAATTTACTTTTCAACTATTGTTTAAGTGATTAATTCAGAAAGCAAAGAAATTAAATTATCAAAATATACTTATTAGCCAACTTTGAAAAGTTTACAGTGTTGTTTCAATCTGCTACAACTGTATCCAGCTTCGAGATCACCTTTATACCTATCCAAAAAAAATAAATTTATAAATTAATCAGTGCCTAATCTAAATATTATTGATTTCATTACTAGTTTTTCTTAAAAATCATCTTCTACAAATTGCCGTTGTCAATAGTGTAAAAAATTTACTTTTTAACTTTTGCTTTACTTAAAGATTGTATTATCAAATAATACAATAGTGTTGTTTTCTGTTTAAAATAAAGCAAATATTTATCAAAATGTTTTTCTAAACTTCAAAATCCATTTTCTTTATCCAATTCCACTTAAAAACGATTGAAAATGGCCACAAACACCGAACATCCAAATTTTGTTTTTGCAAACAATTTTTCTGGTTCAAGACTTGCAAATGCGTCTGATTGTAATAGTTTGACTTTATCGTCTCCTAATTCTTCTTCTTCTTCTATATCTCTTCAACAATCAAATGGTGGTTCAACTTCTATCGGTTCTCAATCCTTAAATCAATCAGTACCTAACAGCAATCCAGTAACCTCTTTAGATTACCCCAATAGTCATAGTCATCAAATAATGATGACTAGTCCAGCTACGAGCAATGGCTCTACAACTAGTCCAACTGCTTATAATTATCATACTCATTATTCAGCATTTAATACTGGTCAACAATCAACTCATCAACTATCATCTGCTCATTTTAATCAATTAAATCATGCCGCTGCTGCAGCTCATCATCACCATCATACTGCAGCCGCAGCAGCACATTCTATGTCTCATCATTCTGTACATTCAGTTTCTCATCATTCTGCATATCATCATAGTACAGCTCATCATCATCATGCTAGTTTAAATGCCACTCATCATGGCCATGCTCACCATCAACATCAACATCATCAAACATTTAATTCACATGCAACTGCGTTAAATGCTCATCAATTTTCACACCAATTAGAAGCAGATGATTGTTTAAGTGTGGCAGCAGTTGCTGCAGTAGGAATGTCTACAAACGGTACAATAAATTCCGCAGCATCTAATTCAAGTGCAACCTTTGCATTAAACAATCATCAAGCTTTAATAAGTTCGGCTTCAAATTCTCAAAATATACCGTTTACTAATATTGATTATTTTAGTAAATCTTTATCAATGGACAATTTTATAAGTGGAAGTAAAATCATTAAAACTTTAGACAACGGTAAAGGTAATATTATAAAAATTTTTTTTAAACACTCAAATATACAAAAAATAAAAATGTTTAAATTAATATTACAAAATGAAATATAGATAAATTTGCATCATTTACTGGTCAACTTTTTTTGAAAAAATGTTATTTGAATAAAAATTAAATTTTTTCATATTTTTTTTTTTTTAAAAACAAAAAACTTTAATCTATACATCAAAAAAAATTTCTATAGAGTTAGTTTTAAATAATTAATATATAAAAAAACAAACAATTTTTTAATTTAATTTTTTTATTTAACAAAAATCTTAAATAAAAATTAAGTATTAAGCTTATATCTTTTATTAAGTTTTAAAACAATTGCAACATAGATTTATCATTCAAACAATATAACCATGTTAATAAATAAATAAAGTTGAAAAAATAAGTGGCAATCACTTTAAATTTTAAAGTGTTTGAAATTTTACTAATAAGACAACACATGTTAACATAATGTGATTTATAACACTTCTTTTTAATGGCAAAAACTATTATTTTGACCCAATTAAAAGTTAAATATACAAATTTATATTGGATACTTTACGATAATTTCTTACTATTTTTATTTATTTTTTTTTTTTTTCACTGTTTACATTTTTGTCATTGATAGAACATCGGCTTGAATATAACGAATTAAAAGCTTTTAGACAGCCTTTAATAGCCGGCTGGTGGTCTATTTAAAATTTTCCGGGTCGAAAATAAAAACAAAATCAAAGGTCGAATAAACAGAATAAAGAAATAGTGATGCCAAAATGTAAAAATAAATGAGTCAAGCCTGATTTTAACTAGACAAAAGTATTCTAATGATGCAACACACAAATCAAGGCTAGTTGACAGTTTTTACTGGACTAGTTTAGGTCAAACAATTTTCCTAAAAACTAATAAACAAGATAGGTTTTGTTCTTTAAAAGTTTTCTTATAATGCAAAACAGGACAAAGGGATTAAGTGGACTGTATGCGAATTGAAAAATGACAGAAAAAAATAAATAACAATAAAAATAGAAAAACAAATGGAATGGATATTTTCTTAAAAAATTTAGGTTTTTTTTATTATGTTCAAATTTATCTGCTCATTTAGATGATTTGCTGCTGACAATTAATTAAGTTAAATTTCACACGCAATTCCACTAATTGAATTTAAAAGTGTCTCAAGTATTTTATTTAGTATTTCATCTAGTCATTTTTGCTTAATTCGCTTTCTTTTGCCTACTTATTTAAAAGTTGAATGCCGTGGGAGTGAAATAAAAAAAGCAACTAAATAAAATTTAGATGTTCAACAGTGAAGTGTTAAAAATGCTTTAAAACAATTTAATCATTTATTGATAATTAGTAATGTAATGTTGATTTAAAAGAAACTAATTGATTTTTTATATGTGCAATAAAAATCTTGTTTAAGAAAGTAAAGATAGTAAGCCGTTGTGAATTTAATAATTGTCTACGAATAAGTTTAGTTTAAAAAATATTGTGAGCTGACATTGGACAAATATTGTTGCAATCGACAAATCAGATGTTTGAATGCAAGTTTTATAGACCGGAAAAGATCTCCTATAATTAAAACAAATTAGGCGTAATTCGTCTATAAACAAACTGCAATGTTTTCTTTTATTATTTCTATCATTTCATTTATTTTTCTTTTTATTTGACTGCTTATTTCATTTTTGCCTAGCCTGCCCAATTCATATTTTGCGCTTGAATTATTTTACGTATTTACTCGGTCGGTCTGGTTTTGAAGCCGGCCAGCTTAAGCTTGAAACACTGGGGCTTGGTTGCAAATTAAAAAATGATAGCCAAGCAAACAAATGAACACCGTAAGCACAAACGGAAGTGATGCGAGAAATAGAGCAGCCGCTGATGAACAGGATGCATAATAAAAATAGTTTGAAATACACTAGAATACAAGAAAGATAAAAATGGAACAAGTGCCACAAATATTCGTTTGAACAAGGTTGTTCAAAGTTTAAGTAAACATACAACCATTAGACCCGCTTGGCCATAACAAATTTGAGTTCTGAATCTTTTCTTCAAAATTTGAACTCAATATTGTTCCAATGCTGATGAACAGCTGCAAAATTTGATGATCAAAATGCTTGATGGACAGCTTTGGGAATCTAGGCACTTGTAACACTTTGCTTACCATTCTTTTTGCAATCTGAATCCACTTGTTTGTCTGATGATTAATTGTAATTTATTGGTAAAAATGCAAAATAAACAGTAGCCGATTTGCAATATCAAGTTAACTATTTACTTCATAATTAAAAAGTAAATTTTTAACTAATATAAAATTTTAATTTTAAAGCCTTTTGCTTATTTCAGATATAAAATGATTAGTTTAATTTTTTTTTTAGTATTTATGTTGTATTCAAAAACATGTGTTAGTTTTTAAAATAAAATTTATAACTTGCCAAATATTTAAATCATATCTTTTTTAATTACATGATTTTATGCAAAAAAAAATGTTAGATTAATATTTAATATACTTGTTTTTCCAAAGTTCATGGCAATGCTTGCTGTTATCAACTAGATATAGCTCATCCTTTGCTTCCCATACAATCTCAAGTACATTCCCAAGAAGATAAACAGCACTTTATTTTTAATAAGTAAACTTTGAAAAAAAAAAATTTTATAACTACCAAACCTAAATAGATTACTTTTTAACTTGAAACCATTTGTGATTTGATAATTAAATAAAGAAACATAAAAATATACACATATTTTAATTGTTTTATTATTTGTAAACTAAAAATATCAAAACATAATTTTTTTTCACATTTAATTAGATAAATCACTGGACATTTATGGCCAATTACACATTGACAATGGATTAGTTAGCTTATCACCTTGTTCAAGTACTCCAGCCAGTAGTTCTTCTATTGCTACAAGTTTACCTTCATTACAAAATCAAAGCTCGCTAATTTTAAATAATGGATCTAATGGATCAATGAACATAAGTGATCAGAATAATAACAGTATGGCCAATACTCAAAATCATATTAATAATCATCTTCATGAAACACATACAAATAACGTTTCTAATCATAATAATCATTCAAATACTAATCAAACCAGCAACACCAATCAAATTAATGGAAATGATCAAAATGAAGAAACTCATAATACAAGTAGTTCATGCGTAAATGGAACAATCAATTCAAGTTGTGTAATAGCAAGTAGTTGCACAGCAAGTGAAGATGAACTTTTATTAGATGATGACCAATGTAAAAGTGCATTGGTTAACGCGAATTCGTCTAGTGATAATTCTAATAAAAAACGCACTAGAAGACAAAGGACACATTTCACTTCCGCTCAATTGCAAGAACTTGAAACAGTTTTTTCAAGAAATAGGTATCCAGATATGGGAACAAGAGAAGAAATTGCTCATTGGACAAATTTAACTGAGCCTAGAATTAGGGTAAGTTAAAAATTTAAAATTTTTTGCTTTAATAAAATAAAATTACTAAATATTTTTTTCTTTTTATTAAGATTTGGTTTAAAAACAGAAGAGCAAAATGGAGAAAAAGAGAAAGACATTTAACTGTAATAGATGTGAAAAGCACTTTTTCTACACAATTAAATGGTATTCTTCAAACTGGTTTAGTTGATGAGACTCTTTACGCGCCTTATAATGGATCGTGGGCCCACAAGTTTTCAGCTAACCCTTTGAATGCACGCAATTTTTGGTCTTCTAATCTAAGTTCTAATCTTGGTACTAATCTTAGTACCAATCTGACTAGTAATTTAAGTTCAAATTTGACAACAAACTTAACTAATAATCTGACAAGCAATTTCAGTAGTACACTTGCGGCTCCGGCTGCAATCGGAAACAATGGGTCACATTTGGCTGGAAATGCAATTGTGTCTTCAGGTTGTAGTGGGGCTTTAGTCAGTTTAACCAACGGACAGCAGGTGACAGCCAACGGTTTAGCCAAGTTTAGCAATAATCCTACAGTTCATCCAATGCCTAGTATGTTAAATACTGGAAGTACTGGTTGCAATTCATTTTTTGGCCAAAATTCTTATGCAAATAATTATGGAACAAATGCCGTTCCAAATGGCCATTCTTTGCTAGATAATAGCGCGTCGATTGGCAGTAAACTTTCAAATGCAGCAAATAGTTGATTTTGTGGTCAAAGCTTAGTGTAAGCTGTTTTCACCAAATCGACTAGGAAACAGTAGTAGATGAAAAGATGAAGAAATTGAAATGTTCAAATTTAAAGCAAACTAAATTTAACAAATTGAAATGTTCAAATTTAAAGCAAACTAAATTTAACAGATTG
Organism: Pyemotes zhonghuajia; assembly: GCA_025170145.1. Taxonomy (NCBI): domain Eukaryota; kingdom Metazoa; phylum Arthropoda; class Arachnida; order Trombidiformes; family Pyemotidae; genus Pyemotes; species Pyemotes zhonghuajia. Next base: position 13,129,788 of record CM045845.1, read on the forward strand.
AAATTAATTTTTAAGTGAGATTCAAAAGCAATGAAAATGAAAATTGGGTAATTTGCATCAACAAAAAGACAAACAAGTTAAAAAGACTCAGAAATTGAAAAATTCGATGGCTTAGATTTTGCCAAACTTTTCAGTTGATGCATTTTGTAAGAAGAAAGAAGCCGGTACCGAAGGACCTGTGACAAAAATGTAAAAAACTAAAAAAAAACAAAAAAAAAAGCTGGAAGATGATTGGATACAAAACAAAAGAAACAAATTTTGCTTGCTTTTGTTCTTGTTTTTTTTGGTATTGACGTTAATACTGAATAATGCGCACACAGCCCAGAATATAGTTTGATTAGAACTTGTCTTTGCCAGTTCAAAAAACCTAATAATCGAACGCCTTTGCTAAGGTGCCTCCAACAGTGGTGTCAATGTTAAATAATAAAAAAAATCAAGTTAAAACTTTAAAACAAGCGTTGCTTGTTTATTCAAACGAAGGCGATGTTTAATGACACGAAGGAACAAGTGTCCAACTGACTAAGCGTTTGTATCAATATTTGCGTTTCTCGTTTAAATGTACGCCACTTGTTCGGCCCAAAGCATAGCCAATCAACTGTTCCATGAAAAGCATAAGCCGATGCAAGACCCGTTTGCTCACTTGCCAGATCATTTCATGCAAGTGTCGTTGTAATGACGAATTCACAGGCCCTGCAATGGTTTGCAAGGCATTCAAAAAAGTGGTCTTGTTGTTCTTCACAATCGATTATACTGTATATAGAAAATGTTGGTGGGCCTGTGTTTTAATGGTATTTTAATTCCCTGAGCATCATTAAATGATAATAAGCCTGGTCGAATGTAAAACTATGGACTCAGACAACAGGCGCCATTATTAGCTCACTGTGGTCGATTAGACAAACTGTAAATTATGTAAATATTTGCGCATCGCAATACAAATGACTGTATGCTTGATCTTCGAGACGAACACGCATGCACAGTTTAAAGCACTTGTTACATTGGCCATATTTAACATAACTGTCTGGTTGATTAACTAAAAAAATTTGTTTATAATTAATAATGATTGTGAACGTTTGTTCATCACTATACATCGATTTCATCAGTTGCAATCACTTTCAGCCCTTATTCGAATCAGTGAAACGAGCAATCACAATCTGACCAAATAGGAAAGTGTCAGCATTGGTTAGTGAACAATTGATGCGAACATCAATGAATGCAAACAAGATGGCTTGCGTCAATCCTAGGTCAAAAATTGAGAACAACAAAAATTTGCTTGATCGCGCCCACACCAAGCGATTATCAATTATTCACAGTTGGTCGATTATTTGCAATTAAAATTTGTTACTTTTAGTTAATCGTCAACTAGAAGTTGAGCTTTCTTATATTTTTTAGTTTTGTAAAAATGAAAATATAAAATAAAGTTTAAACAAAAAAAGATTTTTTAACATGTGTGAATACTTTGGCTGCAAAGCCTTAGATCGGGTAAGCCAAATGAGAAGTGCATTGCTAATATGCAAATCACATGTAAATCGTTATGTCGTTGTCTTTTGGCAAACTGTTTTGCTATTTTCAAACAAGAACATTAAATTTAACTAGACTGAAGATCACTTGGCACAAAATAAACAAAGTGAATTTAGTATTGTTTTCACAGTGTGCAGTCGGATAAAGGTAAAAGCACACTTGTGCACGTTTCATGTTAAACAATTTCTAAAAACCTTGTCAACTTTAAGATTTAATAATTGCACAAATAGAAAACATTTATCGAATTATAACACAGTGAAAATAAAGAAGACATTTGCAAGAATTGAGTGCGAAAACTAACGACTAAAGTTTGTTACTTTTATGGACTAAGAGTTAAAAGCAACCAATTGCTAAAAAATGACTGGCTGGGAAAGGTGCTTGAGTGCATGATGGCAAATTAGCTTTGCTTTTTTTCAACATGTTCTATAATGGAGCAGCTCGTCAGCCACGTGACTGGCACAAGACAAGAGCCGGATTTTGACACCTGACAAAAGGAGGTGCAGTTGATTGGATTTTATTGGTCAAAAGCCTATCTAGATCAAAACAAAGGTTGTGTCGAAACCTAAAGTCAAGAGAGTTTAAGCGTGATAATCACATTAAACTTGACTGCAGAACACTTAGTTAAATAAGAGTAGCAGAAGACAGTTCTGTCAGCGGCATGTGTCAGATCCAAACGACAAATTACTGGACAAACTGATTAAACAGGAAGTGAGTTTGGAATAGTTTCCGGCGCAGTTTTAACCGTTGGAACTTATCTATGCGGCTGCAGAATGTTGGAATCGGCCAGTGAATGAAACCAGTTGCATCAACAGAGACTGAGTGTTGGTTGGCGACATGCGAAAAAGATCGTTCATCCATAAGCATGGCTTTAGCACGAAAACTAATTAGCTATGCAAAAGTGTCTCATTTGAAAAGCGCAATGAACATAAAGAGAGCAAAGTCGGCCTAATTTGGAAGTTTAAAACAGACAATAGACAAGATGTGAAGTCAGGGTTGGGACAAAGAGGAACAAAGAGAAGCAAGGACAAGCACATTTGCAGAGACACAAGGACGGAATATTAAAATGAGACATTAATTTATTATGGCACAGTGGTTAATTACTATTAAATTAAACATATACTAGCCGAAAATGATTTAGTTCAGTTACAGGCTTGTGAATGCGCAAAATTAAGTTTACGGGCGTGAACAAGTCTGGTGCAAGTTTACTGTGATGGATGCGGACTGGGTTCACACAGGCCGATTAAAAAACACGGCAAAGTCACAATGGTGGCTTAGCATGACTACCCGCTGTCCATGGCGTTGTTGACCACCCACAGTTGCGCATTTGCATTTCACGTGTGTCACCGTTGGATGTCCACAGCTGACTTTCGACTATTTTAGTTGACTTTTGCTTTGATTTGAGCGGGAACAGTTAGTGGCAAGTATCCGTTGAAAGCATCATCTGCCACGCTCCCGCAGAGTTAAATCACCTGCCGACCTCTAGTGACAGCTCAGAAGAAGCACTTGAGCTGTTCCCAAACAGTGATCGCAGAAGAAGGCAAACGTGTTTTATTTAAATTAGTTGGCCCACGTTTTGTCACTCTAACACCATTTTCATTATAATGCTAATTTTTATTGCATCTGCCGGTCATCCCGTGTTGCTAATATGGTGGCTAGCTCTCTTTTAAATCGATCTGTCTTTTCTGAAAGCGCCTGTCTTTGCTTGCCAGTCAGACTGTCTTTACAACTGGTTGGTTTTTTTTTGGTTTAACCGGCTACTTTGACGTTACCATTGTTTTATCCAGCTCTTAAAAGATTTTTTAGGCTGATGCACTGTTTCTCTCAAGTTTTCCAACTGCTTTTACTGCTTTTGCTGCTTTTGCTGCTTCCACTGCTTCCACTGCTCCATCTACTCCAACTGCTCCAACTGCTCCAACTGCTCCAACTGCTTCCACTGCTTCCACTGCTCCATCTACTCCAACTGCTCCAACTGTTCCAACTGCTTCCACTGCTTCCACTGCTTCCATTGCTTCCACTGCTTCCACTGTTCCATCTACTCCATCTACTCCATCTACTCCATCTACTCCATCTACTCCATCTACTCCATCTACTCCATCTACTCCAACTACTTCCACTGCTTCCACTGTTCCATCTACTCCATCAACTCCAACTGCTCCAACTGCTCCATCTACTCCAACTACTCCAACTGCTCCATCTACTTCAACTGCTCCAACTGCTCCATCTACTCCAACAGTTTCGACTAATTCTTCTAATCACTGAAATTTTCCCCTTCAATCACTTAAACTCACTCTTCTTAAATCACTTTATCTTTTATTTTTTTAAATATTTTTTATTATGTTTGAAAAATCCCGCCCGTTTAACTTTTACCTCATTTTACGCCTCTTTTTCCGCCCTTAACCCTCAAACTGTGCTGGACAAATCGTCCACCAACCCATTTTTGACCGAACCAACAGTAATTTGTTTGCAGCTCATTAAACTTGGTGCCAGCAAATGACGCGATTCAATTCTCGACTCACTCGACAGCAGTATGAATGGCTACATTTTTAAAACTGCACTTGCTTGTACAGTTGGACACGCAATGCAACATTACACTTGTCTCACACCGGCTGGTTAGTTTCTTTGCCCTTTTGACCCAAGCAGCAGTCAAGTGTGAAAGGTATGTTCAGTAAACAGGTTAGTCCACACCCTGTTTTGCCTTCACTGAATTAGACTTACAATAAGCCATAAATATTAATCAGGTTTATAAGACCTATAAAGCTATAGAGCAGCAAAGTTTGCTATAAGTTTGTGTTTGACCACCTGCCACACTATTTTGTTTTATTAAAGCTTTGGCCATACGAAAAGAAATTTGGCTATAAGAAGCTAAATATAAATTGACTAAATTACTTTCGTAAATGAAATGTAAACGGAAGCGTCTGCTAAAAAAGTAACTGCGGCGAACAATATTGGCCACTATTGAGTATGCAAAACAAATGAAATGCAAAAATACGGACCAAATAACTGATTTGCAGTGCAAGATACTTATCTCAAGATTTCATTTAAAACTTGTCCAAAATTGTCACTACAGTTTAGGAAACTTGCAAATTCGATCCAACAGTCAGTTTACAATTTTAGTCAATTTTTTGTTTAATCATTGTTATAACACAGCCACCGCCATCATTTAACCTCCATCAGCAATGTGTTAGTAAAAATAGTTAAACTGCTTCGATTCAGAACCAATCTGAAATCGGTGGTGTGACGCTGTTTTGTTCTTCGCAGATTCGCGACAAATGAGAAAATTGTGAAGCAATGAGCTAGGATTCTATTCTAGCGCATGTACAAAAGGCCACGTGTGCTTTGCAATAGAGTGACGGATGTGGCACTTTGATACTTTTTCACATCTTTTACTTCTTTTCTATTCTTTCTATTTCTTTAATCTTTTTTTTTCTTCACATTTCTTTTCTCTAATTTTCTTTATTTTCTGACTGCGGTTCGAATGTAAAAACAAGCAATCAATGTTAACACGTGCAGATTATGTTGAAAAGGCGATCAAGGTGACCCGTACTGGCAAGTTTGACTAAGCGGATTAAATGCGGACAATGATGGTCTGGCTAGTTAGGCCGCTGATAATCAAACTGCTGATGTCTAAAGTAAGATAGAGAAAAGTGATGCCAAAACAAGTGGAACAAATTAGAACAAAAAATAAAACATGTCAGTTGAAACAAAAAAAGCGAGCAACTTTAAATATATAAATGATAATAAAATTGCAATTTTTTCGCAGCACATTTACAGTTTACTTTTTTGCTTATTGTAAATACAAAAACAAAAAAAGTCAAAATAAAGTAAAAAAAAAAAATTAAAATGAAAAAGCAGAAAATGTAAAAAAGTAAAAAATAATGAAACAACAAAAACTAGAAAAATAATATTTTACTAGAAAATATTTAAAAAAATGATACAAACAAAAACAGCAAAATGCTGGTATGACAAAACAAACAAAAGTAAGGCGGGTTCCGATAGTGAATCAGCATAATAATGTAATTTATAGGCAAAATTATCATCACAATATGCTAGTTCTGAAGCATTTGCCATCCTATAAAAAGCCGCATGTTTAATGTAATATATAAAAGCCACATTTATTATGCATGTCTAAAACAAGCTGGCTGATTTTTTAAGACAAAAAATTTTGATGAAAAAAAAAATTAAAGAATAATTAAAAAAAAAATTAAACAAAATATTAAGAAAGAATTAAAAATGAAACAAAACTAGGATAAATTAAAAACAAACAAAAACAGATAAGCAATACACACAGTTGAACATTACTAACGATTTGTCGATTTAAGTTGACACTGGCAATCCATTGGGACTAAGATTAAAGTCTCATGACTGCCTTTCACTCTATTGGAAAATTTTGTCAAACAGTTAGACAAATCCCTAAGTCAAATCACTGACCACACAAAAGCCAAATAGAAAATGTTATTTTTTTATTTTTTTGACCTTGCAATTTCAATAACTTAAAATAAATTTTTTAAAATAAATTGTTTCAATTAAAATATTTAATTGATAGTTAATAAAAAAAAAACTTGTTAACACTTTTCTATAGTTGACTTTTATTGAATTTATTGATTGTAATAAACTATTATTATATGATTTTGTTAATATTAAGACATTTTTATAAGAAAAAAATAAATCGTGAGAATTAAAAACAAGTCTCAACTTACTTGTCCATGTTTGTTAACCACGTGTTTGATATCTTCATTTTTTTTTTGAATGTTGTATTCAATTAGTTCCGTGTTTCAAATTCATTGTGTGTTTAATGCTCAATATAATGATCAGGTTAAAAACATTTCACGCCTAGCAAGATATGTTTAAACGAATCGAATTTGAGATTGGGCCTCCAATCTTAATAATGAGTGAAAGGAAAATACTAAAGAAGTACTAATGGCTTGAATCAAAAGAACGTGTTTTAGAAATTCAAAGTAAATGATGCGAATCCCACGCAATGTAAAAGCTATAAATTTTTAAGAAATGCATGTGGCATTTAACTTCTAAAAAAATAAAATTTAATTTGTAAGTATAAAATAGGCAAAAAATTGCTTTAATAATCGAATTTTGAACTAAACAATGTAGAACATTATAAGCAAATAAATGATTAGAAAAATTAGAAATAAAAATTGATTTATTTACAAAGCAAATTAATAAACAATAAAAGCGAATTAAATATTTTTTTAAGGTGTAGTTGTGATTGCAGATGATTTAATTTTTTTCTTATTTTTATTTATTTTTTATCATTTTTATTTTAGTATAAGAATGTTATGTCAATAAAGTTGACAATTAAGTAACAGTTTTTTTTTTTTTTGAAAATAACTTTTAAAAAACGAGGAATGTGATTTTAAATATAATGAATTGAAATCAACGGTCAGTGTTAAAGTTGAGTGGATACTGAGATTGCAGCTGAACATTGATCCATAGCATTGACTCGTTGATTATTGTATGAAGAACCAGAATTAGAAGTAATGTTAAGTTTAGCCGCAGAGTTGGCCATGTTCCCAATAGAAGTAGATCCATTAGATGTATTATAACCAGAATAATTGGTCACAGCAGAAGTAGTAGAAGTAGTGGGTCCATTAACCATACTATTGTTTAAAGAACAAGGTGTAGTTGTTCCGTTTGTAGCACTTGTAGGCCAAAATTTATTCCAACTATTGTAGGTATAATTGTACAAATCTAAGGAGGAATTAAATCCGTTTAGGCCAGCAGCTGCAGCTGCTGCAGCGGCGGATGATGTAGAAAAATCACGAAAGTTTACATTAGAATTACGTTCTCTTTTACGCCATTTGGCTCTACGATTTTTAAACCAAATTCGAACTCGAGGTTCACTTAGAGATGTCCATAAAGCTATTTCTTCTCTTGAATTTAAATCAGGATATCTAAAAAAAAAAAAAAAACAAAATTAAATAATTCGAATAACAAGTAGAATAATTCAAATAAACTAACCTATTACGTGTAAAAGCCGTCTCAAGTTCTTGCAATTGATTCGAAGTAAAATGTGTTCGTTTACGGCGTTGTCGTTTTTGATCTGTGGCACAAGAAGTGTCTCCTGTGGTAAGACTAGAATCCAAATAATTGCTAGTACTTGGACTATGGTGTTGATAAAGACTATTGGTGGTTTGATGTTGAGCAACGTCCAAATGACTTTGACTAGGTTTTTCTAAACTACTGTCGCTAGAATCTAATTTAAATTGATTTAAAACAATCAGACATATATAAAAAACAATAAACAAAAAAATTTTTTAAAAACCAATTTTAAGTGTGTAAAAAATTTAAGTGCTTTATTTGGTTTTAGGCATTAGAATGTTGCTTAATTTGGTTTTAATAGCCTAAATATAGAAAATGTATAAACTATACAAGCTTGGAAAAAAATACGACAAATTGTGGTAAATAACAATAATCAGCTAACTAGAGTTTGAAAAATGCCAAACATTTTTCAAAATAAATGGTAAATTATGAGACAAATAAACCTTAATCATGATTGCAAAATATACGACATTTATTTTTTTTTTGAGTTTAAAGATAAATATTGCAGTGATTAATGGTTTATATTGATTGAAATGTTTATTTAAAATTAAAACTAACCTGCTGGTTTACGAACCGGCTCTTCGTGTAGAGAGGGGCTTGTAGCTCCAGTAACATTTTCATTAAGCTGACTCATTAAACGACTATTCATTAAAGCTGCGGCAGATTGATATAAATTTGGGCTGTTAGTGCAAGCAGTATTCAATGATAAAGATTGGCCACTAGTACTAGAGCCACCATGGCCGCTAGAAACTGGAGAAATTGATTGGCCTATACTAGAATGTGCTAATGATTGACCTAAAGATTGCCCTAAAGATTGTCCTAAAGACTGGCCTAAAGACTGGCCTAATGATTGACTTAAAGAAGGACCGATTGAAACACTATTGGTTTGACCATATTGCGGATGTGTGGAAAATAAAGCACTGCTATAATGAGCAGCACTAGGAGTAAAAGTAGTATTATTAGAAGAAGTAAACTGGCCAGAAGATGGCAAATTATAATAACTGCTTGATGCAGGATTTGACTGATGTGTTGCAGTATAGTGAGGCATATGAGCACTTTGGCCTGTACCAGACAAATATTGAGATTGGGATTGTGCAACTGACATTGCACCAGAGGAACCATTTGCCAAATGGTGATGGTAAGAAGTGGCTGGAAAAGTGGCCATTCCATGATCATAAACTGGATGGGCATGATTATGTGCATGTGCGTGGGCATGATGAGCATTCATTGAAATCAAGCTTTGTACACAAGCTCCTCCACTGTCCATATTTTGGAATGCTCTATTGGTTTGAACTTGTTTAATAATTTCAATGGAACAAGTAAAATTGGTAGTTATCTATAACAAATATGAATAAAATGCATTTTTGTAAGAAAACGAACTAAAAAAGTTAAATTATTTTAATTAATTTTCAGTTTATTAAATAAAAATATTAAAACAAATAAATTAGCAATTTTTTATAATGAACTTGAAAATAATTTCATAATTTTTAAATTTGTATAATATTTTAATCTATTGGCTTAGAAAAAAAAATTAATTTGCTTGCATTTAAAAAATCTGTAAAACTTATTTTCCATAAAGCAATTACACATATTAAATAGCTATGACTAAAATCACGCCTTTAAAAAAATAAAAAGTATATAATTAAATTTAAAAAATGATGTAATCAGATATTAAGAGGTTTTAAACCTTTAATATTGAAATTTTTAGCTTCAAATGTACGTGATAATGTTAGTCTTATTTACTATTTAAACTGTATTACAAAGATAAAAACTAAAAAATTAAAAAAAAAAATTTTTTTTTCTTTTTTATTTTTTTTTATTCTAAACTACTGTTGATCTATCTTAAAACTTTAATCTTAAATTTACAAATTTGATGATCCAGAATAAAATCCACAATGAATCTATATTAAACTAAATTTTTTTTTTAAATAGAAAGCTTTTAGAGTTATAAAACTTGTAAGATGTTTTATATATAGAGAAAAATATATAAAAATTGATATAAATATATAGAAATTTATATATTGTGTACTTATCATTAAGATAGAGCTTGTTTTGTGTTAGAAAAAAAAAAAAAAAAAAACTTTAGGACGAAGCTTGATCAAGAAACGCCCAATGTAAAAGATTTAATAAAAACTTTCTTATGCAGATTCAGTTTATAAAAACTGTAAATAAATTGTGAAAGAAAGTGAAAATAAACAACAAATTGATTTTCATAGATGAAATAAATGACAATCCAATATTGAATTAATATCAATATTGATATTGACTTAAAAATTTTTATCACGCTTTTTATAATGATTTAAATTAAATTTAAAAAATAAATTGTAATACTATATGGGATAACAAAATATAATGAAATAAAAATCTATATTTTATTATCAGCTTAGTGATTTTTGTTAGTAATGTTATTATTTTTTTTCTTAATTTTTAAAACAACTGTTTTTGAGGATTTACACATTAACACTTAGCACTTGATTATAAAAAATGTGAACAGAAAAATTTCGAAAATGAAATTCACTTATGAATAGAAAGAACGCTCTTTTAAAATCAGATTAAATGATGAAATTAGAAAGGAAAATAAATAAAATAAGAAACGTTTAAACAAAATCTGATTGCACGAATAAACAAAATTTCAGATTAACACACCATTTAAGCCTGACGCTTGTGGAAAACGGATTTAATCGATGTATCAAAACAATTTTTCACATTGGCAAGCTGAGCAAGATTTTCGGGCACAAGATTTGACAACAAATGATTGCAATAGTGATGTGTGTTCCTCAACTGACCAATTAAACATTTCTTTCAACAGGAGACAATTGAACAATGGCAAATAACTTTTTGCAATTGTCTTGAACTTAATTTTCTGATTTTTCTTTTTGTTTCAATTCAACTGCATGCGAGAAAAAGGCTTGAATGAGGTCCGAATAAACATACAATCTAAATTTGACAAAAAACCTGTAAAACAGAAAAATAGCAAAATGTGAGATCAGAATTGAGTAGGAAAATTGTGGAAGGTGTGCAGAGTTTGGTTGGAAGAATTTAGTTTGAAACGAATTTGGAGAAACAAAATTAGTTAGCGAAAATTAATTGGTGAAATGGTTCAGACAGTAGTACGAGAAAGATGCGGTTTGCCCTATTCGAAGCTTTTAGCTCAAACAGTTTACTATGTTTCGCAAATTAACCCTTGGATGTGTCTGAGGCTTGGATTAAATGAATCCGAAGGTGTCCAAACCAAAAAAGTGAAAGTAAACAAGAAGAAAGTAAAGAAAAACTTACCTGTAAATTGTGAAACTATCATTGAAAAAGTTGCGATTAAAATTTGAACGTTTAAGTCGAAGATGTCTAAAAGGCGCGCATTTGAATAATATGCAAGAGCGCCAGCACACTGCACACTGTGGATGAACTGATCAAATCACTTACACAGAATTGTATTTACTCTGAAAGTCGTCATGACGACAAAACATCATTTTGCGCATCCGGCATGACTCTAAACCAATTAGATTTGATTTAGGTCCGACCTCAGTTCCGCCTATTTTGCTACTTGTCCTAGCGAATGCCCATTGCAGTTGCGTATTGGACTAGATCACAAAGGTTCAAACTTGGTGTTCACTTGAGCAAATTCGGTAGTACCGCCTTTCATTGTAAATCTTAGCTTTGATTAGGTAGTTTCCCTTACAGATTGTCATCTGGCCCCACCCTATTGAGTCCTAAACAAAGATCTGGTCTGGAAAGCAATTGCACCCGCTGAGCATTGAGTAAACATTTTCATTTTCTTGTGATCACTTGCCTTGTGATGAATAATTAAAAGCTAAACTTTTTACGCTCTAAAACCAGTTACAAGCTATTTTCCTTTTTTGTGTGTATTGTGTGTATTTTAATTTTCTTCAGTCAACTGATTAGCTCTTTATCACTAGATGGCTATTTACTCGCTTTTACACATTTTATCTTGCCTATATACTTAATTAGCTCATAAATATTGAATATCAATTTATTTTTGCGATAATCAAACTTACTTTTTCATGTAGCTCGCTTTAAAAAATGCTGGTTCGTTTGTATTCATAATTGTCTTCACTTTAGATTTTATAGTAAAACTGCTCTCAATCCAATGCACCACCTGTGTGTAATATGAAATTTTTTTAAACTTTGCCAAATTGAGCAATCATTTGCTAATTAAGACACAACATTGCTTCCTGTACAAATTCTGCCTTCTGTTAATGGCACATGAACGCAAGTATCAAAAGTGAAAGTTCACACCTTGCGTGAGTTTTTTTGCTTCTCGATTTTCAAGTGAACACGTGTTTGAATCTTTGAAAATCATTTAGACACGCCAAACACGCGTTAATATTGCATTCAATAATATTTGCCATTTTTTACGATTAAAACATTATTGTATTTAAGTTTAAAACATTTTTTTAATCTTTTGTAAAAAAAGCTAGAAAAAGTTGCCATAAATGCATATGTTTTTTTGAAAGTGTATAAAAAAAAAAACAAAAAAAAAAATTCAAAACAAACACAGAGAAAGTTAATTATACTAAAAAAAATAAAAATCAAAACTATATTTGTACCAATAGTTTTATTAATTAATGAAAACAAACTCTTAATTTTATCAAACACGAACACTAAAATGCGGTTATAAGCTGTAATTAAAACTTTTTTATTTTCTATATTTAGTCACGAATTATCAAATTGTTGGAAAAATTAAAGACTTAAAATTAGAAACTAATAAACGCTTAAAAGATAAATTAAACTTTTACCTTGCATTTGAACTTTACTAATTTTGTTAATCTGATTGAAAATGTCTTACAAAAACAAATTAATAATTGATTATTTTAATTGATTAAAAAAGTTTATAAAATAATTGTCAAAAAAGATGAATAAAACTAGTAAACCTATATGTTGAAAGCGTCGAAGCGATTGAAAAGTTTATTAAACAAAAGCAATCAATGTTTGCCAGGCAAAGGTCAAAGTTGGGTTTTCAAACAAGTCGCGATTAATATTTAACATTGACTTTACTAGACCAAGTGAAGCTGAAAGTTTGGTGCAAAGGGCAAGCTTGAACAAGCTAGAACTTTTTAGATTGCAAATGTTTGATACATTTGCTTGTTTTGAAAACATACAATAGTAATAGGTCGAACAAGCTCCCTAAAGGCATTATAAGGCGTCCAAACTACTGGTATTTGCCATTTTGCCAGTCTATTCAAAACCAACAGTTTCTGAGATTGAGCATTTGTGGTCAAACAACAGGCTAGCTAATTGCTTTATGCACTTGACACCATATGACAAGTTTAGTCTGAAACTTGATGTCAAAAGCCAAGTTTGAACAAACTATTTAGTTAGAACAGGTTCTGACGTATTTTGTGCTTCACTGGCTAAGACATTATTTGTTAACCAAGTTTGAAAACTTTTGCCACAGCTCCGGGACCCATCAGAAGTGACACTGGCCGGTACTGACAACTTATTCCCGGGAGTCGACGCGCTGTCATCGGCTTACAAGTTGATTTTTGGCGCCAACATTTCCAAACTTTTTTTCAGATATTCTGACCCGTTGTTTTACGTTGATTTTTTTTGTCGTTTGAACAAAGCCAGAAAATACAAAAACCAAAATTCCAACTGTCGCATTGTGAATTAAGGCGCAAAGTTCAATGATTTTAATTATCTGCCAGTGTGTCAGTAGAGTATTTTAACTCAGTATTACAGTCTTTTTTCATCAGTTTTCTATAGCTTTTTCTACGGCTTTGTATCACTTGAATTTCATCAGCAAGTAAAACATCATTTTATATCAACCAGTTCACTGGTTTGTAATTAAGAATACTGTCACTATTTTAGAAAAAAACCTTTTTTTATACTTTTGTTTTATTGATAACTGAAAAAAAAATTAAATATGCTGCAATTAATTGTTTAAGCCTAACCTGTCATTTCACTGATTGAATAATATTCAACAACTTAATCGTTTGGCAATTTGTTTGACAAATTTAATTAGTCAAATAGACCTGTTTATAAATTTAATAAAGTGTAACAGTAAAATTTTTAAAAAACTACTGACCATAAAAAGCACATTTGTGTACAAAATATATTAATGTTTTATCAAATGTAAATTGACATGCGCCTATTGAATAAATTATATTTGTGGCTAGCTACGTGTATATGTTAGTAAAAAAATTAAAAAAGATGAAAAATTTGAAGAAGATGAAAAAAGTCAAGAAATTGCAAAAAGAACTCAGAATAATATGGTTAGTCAGTATAATAGTTAGAGTATAAGCAATTGCAATTGGATGCAAAAAAACGTGTTTTTAGCGTAAATCAAATGTGATAAATGATGAGCACGAAGTAAAAAGTTGTTTGACCACCTATGGAGCTATCGAAGTTTTAATGTATCTACAGTAAAAGAACGGAAAATTATAATATTTTCAATTTGAAATGTTCGCACTTGCAAACGTCTTACTAACCTTGTACACTGTATGACGCCGATCGAATTTCTTAACTTTATGTTATGCAAACATTTTGTTTAAATTCATTTCCGTTTTTAATACTTTCAAATAATAATAATGTATTGTATATTTGATTATTATACTCAAAAAAATCTAATTTCTAATTTTTATACATTGAAATTTGTTTTGAATCAAACTATTTTTTTTCATTCAATAATTTAATTTTTTAATAATTTTTTGATTTGATAAATTATTAAATTTTTTTTTTTGTTCTTAATTAATATAAAAAAGACAACTTTTTAAAATTTATTTTATTTAAAAAAAAAAACTCTTACGCCATCTAGTTTGTAATAATATTAACAATTTTATTATAAATTAAGCTAATACATTACATAAGATTAGCTTAACTAATTACATGTATTTAATAATATTTAATTTATTTTAATTTTTATTTATAAATTGTTATTTTAAATATCATAAATGAAATTTGAAAATGCTTAAATTTTATTTGATAAAAATAACTATTAACTTATAAATTAAAATTATAAAATAATAAAGAATAAAAAATAGTTTTATCTTTTGCTGTTTTTTTTATAACTATCAGTTAAAATAATTAAGATAATTCATAATAATTCATCATTTTTCAGTGAATAAACATGAATATATATTATTTTTATTTTTTAATAAATTTTATAATATGCATTTTTTTTATTTATTTTGACATTTTTAATGGCTTTATATCATGACAAAAAAAAAGTTGTTTTAGCAATTTTTTAATTAGATTTATTTTATTTTAAATGAAATGATGTAGATTTGTTTATAATGATTATATTTATTTTAATTTAAATATTTTTTTGCATATTAAAATACGCTATCATTAATATAAATAAAAAATTCTAAATTACCAATTAATATTTAATATAAATACCATCTTAATTAAATGTGAAATTAAAATGCTTGTTTAAAACATTAATTTTTTTTTTTTTAATAAACTTTATGTTTTCAAAATAAAATAAAAATGTCATTTTTTTATACTAGATTAAAAATTCGAAACATTTTAAAAAGTTGCAGCGTACAGTAAATTATTGTCTACAATTTACTATTAATTTATTTAATATATATATTATATATTTATAAATTTTTAGTCTGATGTTTAAGATTAATTAGTTATTTTTATTATTTAATTATTATAATTTATTTCAAATTTTTTTTTTTCATTTATTACAAATTTATAAATTTTTATTTTATATATATATTTTAAATTAATATTTTAATAAAAAATTTTCAATTGTATAAAATTTTCAATAAAACATTTACCAAAATAAAAAAAAATAAAATAGATAAAAAATTGACGGAATTTTCATTTAATATTTTATTAAATATTTACTTTATGTAAATTTTAAATATATATTATATTTAATTCTTTAAGAGAAAATAAAATAATTTAAATAAGATTGATTGATTAAACAAATTGTTAAATATAAATAATATTTATCATATGCGTTTTGTTAGAATATAATTAATAAATTTAACAAATTGAATTATTTAATGAAGAAAAAAAAAATGTTAGTTTAAAATATTTAAGAATAATTTATAAAAAAATAAAAAAATAAAAAAATAAAAAAATAAAAAAATAAAAAAAGTAATATTTTAACAAAAAATCAATTAACTTATTTTCAGAATAAATCTTTAATTTAAGTTTGACAAACAATTTATTTATGATTTTTAAAAATCAATAAGTTAATTAATAGGCTGACAAAGTGTCCAAAATCAGTTGATTTATTTCTTTAAATGTGTACAAAACATAAATAGAGCAGATTTAAACGGGCGTCGTTATTTAAGTAATCATTATTAAAGAAAAGCAACAATTATACAAATAAGTAAGGTGGAATGACTATATGAGAAGGTTGGCATCATATACAATAAATTAATTCATAAAAACATTTCAAACTTTACAGGACCTTAAAAATTTTTAAATAATATTAAATGTATTAAAAAATCTTTACTCAACACCCATAATCATATGAATTTGTTAAAAACAAATATAATTCTATTTAAAGCTAGTTGACAATAGTCTTGAAAGTTTATAATAACTGAGACCTCTGTAGAAACTAGAATGAACCAAATCCAGTTGCTTGAAACACCATTATAAATAGATTTGCCTATGGTTAAATTTTGAGTAGTTTAACATTAACAGGTGTTTTGCAGAACAATTAATTGAAAAAATATTTTAATTCAACTGTTTAGTGTATAGCAATAAATTAAAATTAATTTTTAAACAAATCATTATTTTTCTGAGTGTTTAATTTTTAAATTCTGTTATAATGGTTAAAATTCGTAATATTAAAATTAGAGAATTTATTGCAGAGTTATTAGGCACTTTTGTCCTTGTGGTAAGATTTTAATTTAAATTTGCATATAATAAAACTAAAAAGAATTTTATTGATAAATTTATAAAATAAGACATGAAAAAGTGTTACAAAACAGAAATTAATCAATTAAAATAAAAAAATATTTTTTTTATTATTTTGACGTTAATAAAATTTTCAGGCAGGTGTTTTTTAGAAATAAATTAATTGAATTGTTCATAAGATTTTTAATCTAGTTCTCATGAACACTTATGGAAATCGAATGACAAGATAAAAAACTTAATAAATGGTAATAAAATAATTAAAGTAATTTATTTGTCCTCTACTGTACTTATTTCAATTTTCAAATAATTACATTTTTGAGTAATATTATTTATTTCTATTTAAAGAAATTATAAGATAAAATTTAAAATTTTTTATTCGTAATTTAAGTAATAAAATAAGTTATATATATATAATAGATATTTCTTAGCACATTGTTTTTTTTTAATCTTTTTTTTTAACAAAAATATATTCTTTTAGCTTCAAGAAAAACAAATTTTTATTTTTTTTAATTAAAATGTGAATATAATTTGAAATCGTGAATACTATTCTGAAATTGACCAAATAAATTAATTTGAATAATTTTTCAAAGACATTAGGATGTGCAGCAAATGCAAATTCAACAGTATCCGCTGTACCTAGTAATCTGGCCCATACTATTGCACCTTGGGCTTGGGGGATGAGTTTAACCGCTGCAATATTTGTATGTGGTGGTGTTAGTGGAGGCCATGTAAATCCAGCAGTTACACTTGGAATGGCTACAGTAGGAAAACTTCCTTGGAATAAAGTACCATATTACATTTTGGCCCAATTTGTTGGTGCTTTTTTAGGTGCTGTAGTTGTTTTTATAACTTATTATAATGCCCTCTCTGTCAAATTTGGAAGTTTTTATGTATATGGAAATAATTCATCTTCTACTATTTTTGGCACTTTACCATCAAATGAAATCAGTAACTTTACTTGTTTTATTGACCAGGTAAACTAATAAAAAATTTTCATCAAAAATATATTAATTTCTTTTTAAAGTTTATAGCCACTGCTTTTTTTTTACTGCTTATTAACGCTATTATAGACAAAAAAAATATGAATTGTCCTAAAGGGTTGATTCCGATTGCCATTGGAGTTGCTGACTTGGGTTTAATGATATTTTCCTTTGGTTTTAATTGTGGTGCACCAATCAATCCAGCAAGAGATTTAGCTCCAAGGTATTTTTACAAATTTTATTTACCAAAAAATTACTTTAAAGTTATTTAAAAATGCTTTAATTTTATATTTTTAAATATAATTGTTTTAAATTAGTTAATATTAAGTTTACAAAAAAAAAAATTAATGCAACCTTAATCGAAATCTTAATTTTAATAGATTTTTATCAATGATTGCTGGATATGGAACTGAAGTGTTTTTAGCATCAACAGGATATTTTTGGATTCCATTAGTTGCTTGTTCTTTAGGTGGAATAATTGGAAGTCTTATTTATAAAGTTTCAATTGAAGCGCACTGGCCTATGGAAATGACATCTGAAGAAAACAGTAATAATCCAATTAAATTTACTTAAGACTAATATTTTGCTAAAATTTTTTATTGCAATTAATGATTTTTTATCTAACATTAATAAATTATTAAATTGAAATAATTTAACATTTAAATTAATCACTTTTAATTTATAAACATCCAATTATTTTCAGTTTTTGTAAAATTTTACTTTTATTTTTTCAATGCTTGTTTCTAATTTGCTAATTTAATTATTAAATAAATAATACAATTTTTTTTTCTTCTTTAATTTATACAATTTATAATACTGGTTTCCCCTCGGTTTAATTTACTTTTTTAAAATTGTTTATATTCAATTAAAACATCTCATCTTTTTTGGTATAGTTGCAATGAAGTCTGATTATTCTTAAAGTCAATAAAACATTTTTAATATTTTATTCATGTTTTAAAATAAAACTAAAACTAATTAAAAAAATTAAATTAATATTAGAAACTGTAAAAAAAATAAAGTTGAATTATTTAAACAATTAAATATCATTTTTTAAACTAAACTTTTTATTTACAAATTGTCAGTATATGTTTTAACATGTAACATTCGTACTTTAAAAAAAGTTTTTGTTGAAAAAGCTCGAATCCCACATAAAATGTTTTTAAATTTTTCAATACAATTATTAATTTTAGTTATTTTAATACTTAAATTTGGTTTAGAATTTTTAAAATAATTTTTTAATTGTAATCGTAATATTATGTAAATATGTAAGTGGGATGATATTTTGAAATTAATCTTATCAATTTTTTGACAACTTTTATCATTATTTTTGGATATTAGGCTTTAAAATTATTAATGTGCCATTTTTTTGTCTAAATTTTTTTATAAATTTTTTTATAAATTTTTATTTATTTAAAAAAACAGATGAGCAATTAAGTAATTGCATAAATATATTAATGTATTAACCAAATATTTGACTAGCTTTAACCTGATAAGCCTATGTACATGTAAGTTATTGAATGTAGTTTGCCAATAGGTGGCAATAGATAATTCATTATGGCTACTTGTTTATTTACATTGGTGTTATTCAACAATACTTGAAGATGGCGGGATGAGTCAAATTTTGAAGTTTAATTTTATAACAAAAAATTGTCTTAATTTACTAATTTTTATTTAACTAATTCTAAACATCAGTAAATTTAAATTTAAATTTAATTTAATAACTAAATTAATTAAACCTAAATTTAATTAACATTAACAATTGTTTAAGTTCATATACATTTTTCTTATTTTTAATTAATAATTTAATGCTAAAAATTTAAGAAAATACTGATTTACGAAAATTAACTTTATAGTTAAAACAAGATTTAAAATTATAAAATGACTGATGGATTTTAATTATTGCAAAAACAAAAATTCATGTAATATACACACTGTTTTTAAATTAAACCTAAACTTTAAGGTTTAGATTAATTTAATTTGTTTCAAAAGTAGAAATATTTTTATATATACATAGAAATACTTGAGTAAATCTTGAATTAAAAATATTTAACATGTAAACTTGGTCCAGTAGTGAAAAATTATGTTCTGAATCATTTAAATAGCATTAACTCATTTTGATTATGGTTGTTATTTCATTAATTAAAATTTTATCATTTTAGTTTTTATTTATCTAATAAAGCTTTTAATTGATTATGACCGTGTTTACTTTAAAAAAAAAAACAACAGCTAATGCAGTAAGAAAGTTTAAAAAGTAAAAAATTTAATTTAATCATTGGTAAAGAATATTGAATCAATATAATTAAAAACCGTCATATCTTTCTTACTTTAATTAATGATCAATAAATTTTGATCACCATTAAAAACCTTTTAAAAACATACAAAATAAAAATAAACTAAGCCTAATTTAATTATCAGTCAAAAAACTAAATAACTAAAAATTAACAAATAAAAATAAAAAAATAATACAAATATGAAAACATGAACAGGATTAAAAAAACACAAAAGAGTTTTTTACAAAGTTCTACAATTTTGGGCAATAAATTATATTTAATTATAAGTAAATTGAGTCTATTTTGATTCCGTTTTCCGCGGCTTTTAAAAGCGCTAAACTTGTTTATTAAATCCAAGACATGGGCTAACTTAATTTAGATATTGGATACCTTTACAATGACCAGTTGCTGATCTTCAGAATCACTTTTAGTGTTTCGTTCTCCTCTATTATTCAAAACATTGCTGGTAGTCGGATGACATTCTAACACTTGTTCTCCTACAGAATCTTGGCTACGTTTTACTTCTTGTCTATTACAACTTTGAGCATTGTTTACTGATGAACAAACACTAGATCTGGATCTAGAAGTAGAGGCTTTGCGGATTTCCAATCCCATTGGCAAGCCAGCCGTCCTGTTTGGATTAACTTTAAGACGAATGTCATTCAACTCATTCTCTTCATCTTCGATTGTTTCCCGACTCTGTTAGATAATGAGTATAAAACAATGTTTTTAATAGGCAATTCAAAGTGTGGTTTCAAAATGTGTGGCATTTGTAACAGAAGCAGCAAGCATCAACTCATTAAGAATTTGTGAAAACAAAAACAAAAAAATGACAAATGATTAGAAAAATTTTGGCGCTAATTTTTTTTACATTTTTAGTATAAAAAAATGTACTTTTGAAGAAAAAATATTTGAGAAAAAAATTATTTCATATTAAAATGTGGCAATGAATCGATGAAAACTGTTATGATTCCTAAAAAAAAATTTTATTGTGTTAAAAAAATAAATAAATGCTATACACTATATAAAATAGATTGAAGCGACAATTTGAGAAAATTGAAAATTGATAAATCGACAATAAAGATTCAGATTCAATTTTTTTTTTATATTAAATTCTAGTTATTATTTGATAATAAGAAATATTTAAAAAATTTATAAGAAAATCTTATGTAAATTTTTTTTTAATTTTTTAAATAAGATGTTTTTAAAAAATTAGGTTAAATTTAACAGTAAAAACTAACAATTATTTAAACATACAGAAAAAAAACTAACTGAAAACTAATGACTTAAAACCGCAAATGTTCATGATACAAGTGTAAATAAAAAAAATACTAATGAAAAAACCTCGGATCAAATGAGCCATTTTTTTTATAAACTCACTTTAAAGTAGCTTATCAAAAACAATGATATTTACTGATGAAAAATTATAAACAAAAGTAAAAATCTGAAATTAAATTTAAAAGTTTTGCATTTAAAACAAACCTTGGTCTTTGTTTTCCTTCTGCGATTACAACAAGAAGTAATCCAAACGTTTCTATTTTTGATACCTTGGTTGACTTCTAAAGATATGGCAGAAGTGTTTGGTAATTGAGATGCGCCGTCCGTTTCACCAGCAACTCCATAGGGCACTTCTAGTTCGACAAACTCCCGGTCCTTGAACGACAAACAATGAATAGACAAAGAAAAAAACAAAGATGTTAAAAAGAGAACAAATGATGAGCAAGAAAACAAAAATATTTTTGATTAAATTTTAGTTAGATGATGTATAAGTGTCACGCCCAACTCATCCATATTATTCATGTACGCGGTTAGGCGTATGCAGTAAAGCAGTTTAAAAATAGATTTGTTGGTAGATTAAACAAGTGCAGACTAGTTTGGACCAAGATCAGTCGAAGCAGTCATTTTTTGAAAACAGGCAATGTAGCAAAGATAGTTGCATTTAAAATCGGCTAATGTGGTCAGAAAAATTAAACGTAATTTTTGTCCATCAAACAGGTGCAAACAATTCAATCAAAAAAGGTTTAAAAATCCATTATAAATATAAAAATTACTTTAATTAGAAACAACCCCTATATTTGAACACATTTATAAAAACATACACACCAGAATCGAAACAAAAATAGTGACTCATTAAAATAATTAAAGCCAGCAATATAAAAATTAAAATTTAATAAAATCCAATAAATTACAATTAAATTTTATTTTAATAGTTAAACAAAAATAAATGTATAATTAAACAAAAATTAAATTAGCACATCAAATTGTTAAACAATTTTAAAATTTAAATTTTAAGCTTTTTCTATACATTTGCATTAGTTAGATCACTCACCAAACATTTGAATTAAAAAAAAATTTCACAAAGGTAGAATAAATTGATTTTTTAAAATTTAATTTTTATTACTTTGATTTTCAATTCGAATGAATACTAATTCATTATTTTGTCATATTAATTAGTGGTTTTGCATTTGATTTATTTTTTTTTTTATTGCATCTAATAAAGCAAAAAAAAAATAATGAGAAAATTTAATAAAACCAAAATGATCAACAGTTAACAGAAACGAGTGTAAAAGACTAATTTAATTAATTGCTTTGATCATTGATGGCAAAAAAAAAATAAAAATTGAACAAACATGACCTGACTAAGCAAATGCTTATAAACTAACTAAAACAAAGCAAAACAAAACATTAAAAAAAAGCATATATCACTTGGACACACAGTTTATTTAGTAAAGAACTAAATCTCAGCAATATGATCATTTGAAAAAAAAAACTAACTCTAACATTCATAAACACATAGTAACTAAAATCAGTAATTTTAGTTGAATTTATTCATCTTAGGCAATAAAGAATAAGAAGTAAATCAGACTAGACAGTTTATAAACAAGTATTTTGTTTACTTGAACATCTAACATTAAAAACGCCCTGTTACTAGACCTGTATTTCTTTAGATGGCATCATTTTTTTTCACATTTAATTCATTGGAAAAACAGATTCTCATCAACAAACTGACACAATGTTTGATCAACTTATGACCAAGTATTCAAATTTGACGCTGATGTGTGATTGGTGAATACATGCATAGTAAATGTTTAAAAAAAAAAATAGGCGGAAACTAAACTAGTTCATTAATCATATATTTTTATATGTGAATTTCATGTTAATACACAGCTTAAAAGATGTTAAAGAAAAGGTGAAATAATGAGATAAAAAAAATAATGTGTTATTGTGCTATTTAATCATCATTATTATCAATGTTTGATTTGTTCGCTTAATTCTGTCATTGTGTCATTCAATGTGTGTTATGTATATACACCTTGCTATTTATAAAATATGCGATTATTCAAAATAATTGCTTAACTTAAAAAAACCCCTAGAAATATGCTGCTTTAAATATATTATTCTTAATGCACATGAAACGGTTTAAGTTATTCAATTTCTAACAACAAAGAAAACTTGTCATTGTTTTCACAATAAAATGATTGCCATTTTAGGCTTTGAAAAAAAAAATTATTATAAAAGCAAATTTATGAACCTCTTCAAAAAGTAAATCTTAAAAAAATGTTTAAATGTTTTTATAAAAAAGAGTTAAAATTTTGAATTATTTTTGTAAATATTACAAAAACGAATTATAATTTTTGTTTAGTGGAAATAATTTTCAACCTCATTTACAGGTTTGTTTTTTGCGATCATTTAGACAGTTAGTAAAATGATAATATGCACTGTTCGAAAAACCTAAACAAAAGATTTTATTAAGACACTTAATTTGTCTTCACTTATTCTTTAACTTGCATGATTATTCCAAAAGTTAAAATAGTAAGACCATTGGATTTGTCTATGCAAAGATAAAAAATCAGGATGCTTAAAATCACACATTTATTGCGTTTTATAAGCAAATAAGAGAATGTAAGTGTTCAGAAAAATAAAACTGATTGAGCTTAAATTAGCATCTAAAGATGTTTTTTTTAATAATTGCTATTTTGCACGAAAACACATTACTAACTGTAATTAAGCATATCTTATGTAGCAAAATAATATTTATTCAAAGTTTATTTTAGCGTTATTGGCCGTTTTGACCGAAGTTAGAGATTTCGAAAGTGACATTAAGCTTTCAAAAAATAAGATTAAGAAGCAAATAATAAAACTATAATTAACTATAATCAAAAAAAAAAAAAAAAAAAAATACTTATTTTGATTCTACTTTTTAATTTTATTTATTTTTTTTCATAACACGTTTAATATTTAAAATTTAATTTATGTAAAAGAAAATACAAAGAAAAAAAAAATTTTAAAAGTTGTAATATATTGATAAATTGTAATTTAACAACTTAAAAAAAAAATAGTTTAAAAGAGTTTATTCATTATTAACCATTTAACAAGATTCAATTTTAAAATTGCTTTTAAGTTGAAAGTTGATTATAATTTAAAAGCATAAAAAAATTATAAAAAAGAAAGTACTCAATGTTTTCATTGAAAAGAAATGAAGCAAAAATCAGCCTTGTTAAAAAAATCATGCATTAAAAAAAACAAACAAGTGAATGAAATTATGGCAATGATCACTTGTGTTATTTTAATTGCTGGAATAAGAAAAAAATTAAAAGGAAAATTTAATTGAAATTATACGTAAACGTAATTATACAAGAAATAAAACAAAAAGCAATCAAAACGAACAAAAAGTAGACAAAAACAAATTAAAATCAAATTGATATACAGGTAAAATATGCTTACGGTAGCTTTTTCAAGACAACGTAGAAGATGATGATGTTGCAATTCAAAAATATCTTCGTTAAAATCTTCTAATTCTTCATTTTCATATGCAGCCAATCTAGCTTCCGTGGCTTTCTTTTTATTTACAAATGCTGCACCTGAAGTGGCTTTTGCAATCTTGATTCTGGCCATTCGAGCTTTCTGTATTTGAAAAAAAAAACAATTTAAAATTATACTTAAATTTTAGAAAATGTAAAAAGAAATTTCAATTAAAGTGTTTTTTTTTCAAATAAACGTGATAAAATATAAAGATTACACGTGTTTAATTTTTTTAGAAAATTTTTTAAATAAATAGTGATAATAGCCGGAAATCAATAATTCAACTGATAAACTCGTTGTGCTTGACAATTAATATATTATTTTGTAAAATCTATTCAATCATTTAAAAAACATAATGATTTTAAGAAATATAATTTACCTTTTGCGCTTTGCGTTTGTCGGCTCTTTGGTTTTGATGATAGATTCGTGAAAAATTGGACACGATGACAGGCACAGGCAGCGCGATTACAAGCACACCAGACAAAGAACAAATGCCACCCACGATTTTGCCAGTGATTGTCCCTGGAACCATGTCACCATAACTGAAAAATGAACACAATGCATCAAATGAAAAATAAACAAAGCAAACAATCGTTAGTCTAAATGTTGCAATTATGTTTTAAGTATCTGTTTGTTCATGTGCAAATAACTGCAATGAACACGATAGAAAAAAGTGAAACTTTAAAAGCAAAAAGTCTACAAGAATCAGTTCATCATTTTTTGGGATGCTTTTATTGTTGCCTCTTGTGAAAATGACGCAGCACCTGCTTCTTATACGTTTTTTTTTGCTTTTTATGGTTCAAGCAACTAAGAAAATAAAAATAAATAAAAAAATTGCGAAGATGAATTGTGGAAAAAAAAAAAATATTTCATTTTCTCCGTTTTGATTTGTTAGTCTTTCATTTAAGCAAATGAAAAAAAAATATAAAACAATAAAAAATGAAATAAAAATTGAAAATAAATAAAAATGAGACAAAATAGTAAACTGTGTGTACGAGGTATATGAAAAAAACATTTTAATGTAACTAACTTTAATAAAACTAAAATGTCTTAAATAAAACAAATTGTTTCAGCTAAAAAAAAAATGTGTATCAATTTTCGACCATCGTTCATGAATCTGCAGATGTTAAAGCTTGTTTGCATGGTTTGCAAATAAAAATATTTTTTGCACTTGTTAGACAATATCATAAATAAATGAAAACAATTGGAATATTGGATAAGTAATATAGAGTAGTGCATATATTTAAATAAAGGTTTTCATCTAAAGCTGACAACCAAAGTGACTGATAAATGATAAAATAAATATTATAAAGCAAGTTTTATTTTTCTACCATTATCTTCTATTTACTTCCATATGTCTGGTTGTAAACAATAGATTCATTTCAAAATAAGTGGAAGCAATATTTTATTTAGGTGTGATATTTTTGAAATATCACAATACAACTAATATCTACTATAAAAATTAAACCATATTCTGATTTTTTGAGTAGTTTTTAATATAAAAAAGTATATAATAAAATAGTGATGAAAGAGGTTTAAAAAAAATAATTTTTTTTAAATGATCAAAAATATTAAAAAAAAAAATTAAAAATAATTAAATTGAAAAGAAAATAGTAACAGACCAATTTATTTTTGTATTTTTTTTAACTTTCAATAGTATTTCACATAAAGTTTAACATATGTCTTTGTAAACGCTGGTCAAATGAAACTGGTTGCTTGCTCAGCATTAAATTGATGGCAAATCTTGATAATTTTAAGAAAAATAAATAGTATACAATTTGGCTGCAAAATGTATTTATTTATATAGCATTTAGAAGGTTGAAAATTATAAATTTAAAACAAAATAATTTCTAATAAGAGCGCATATTGTAAGTGGTTTAAATAGACATTTTAGACTAAACTGCAAAAATTGCACTATAATTTAGAATTTTGATTGTAATTTAGTTTAATAAAAATCTTTTTAGCACTGAAATTATTTTAATAAGCAAATTAAAAATAGCAAAGTCATGTTAAGCAAATGGCTATTCTAAGCCTAGTTGAAACTAGCTAGTTGCGTGTGTAAGAGGATCAACTTAAAGCAGTGTGCTTTTGCTTTGTAATTCACGCAACTACAAAACCATGGAAAGACAAAACGGGCTTATAATTTTGATTCTTATTAGAACGTTGAAATTCAAAGCCAATTCAAACCAAACCCACTGAAATTTAGAAGCATAGGAGCGAAATTGCGTTAAGGTAATTAAAACTCGATGCTATAAACAGTTAATTTTTTAGTTTTCAAATCAGTCTAAAAAATGAATATTTATTGCCAATGAAAGCTTAGATAAACAAGAATAAGTAAAATACGCAAGACAGGCCTGTTGAAACTGCCTATGGCCAAGCAGTCGTAAAAGAAAAAAAACCAGTGTAAAAAGTTTTAGCATCAAATATTAATACACTGAAAGACACGGGATATGAAAAGAAATATTAATACATGTTTAATATTAAATTGACAATCTGCATATGTTATTTTACATTTGCGCTATTTATTGTGTTGGTGCCGTGTGCATTTTCCTTGTCTTTTCTTGTCTTTCGTGCCATACTTCTCTGTATGACACTTACATTGTTTTTATTTGCAATTGAGTCTATGTTTTTACGCCAATTATTGCGTGTGTTGTATTTGTGTGAGTTAGCTAAGACTAGTCAGAACTATTGAATTCGGATAAGTTGGTTTGCGTAAGTTTATTCAGATGGGTTAGTTTAGATGGGTTAGTCTAGATGAGTTAGTTTTAATGGTTTGGTTCAAATGGGTTAATTCAAATGAGTTAGTTCAGATAGGTTAGTCTAGATAGGTTGATTCAAATAGATTGATTCAGATAGATTAATTAAAATAAGTAAATTCGGATCAGACAATGCAGATCAAACTGACTTTATATTTTTAATAATTAAAACTAAACGTAGACAGTGATCATATTGAGTGGGCAATATGGCCAAGATGGAAAATTTTTTAAGCTTGAAAAGCTAGTTAAAAATACAATTATTTTAATTAGATTATTATGCAATTGGCTATTTGAGGACTGAAAAACTTGCAATAAAATCGGCTTTAGGCATTAGCTGCCGGCAACAGAACAACAGCAGCTTTTGACCAGCGGCGTCCGTCAACCTTATCGGCTGTTGTTTCCGGCATTTGCTTATTTAACATTAGATTTACTTTGCATTCATAGTATTTAATCGTGAAAAGTGCTCAACCATAAAAGCAAAGATTTGTTTTTGCCATTCAAATCGACCAACAGTGTTTGAAATTAGCATCTTACTGTGCCAACACAAAATTCTGGCCAATTGTGTCATTTATAAAGTTTTTATTCAAGACCTAGGTGGCTGGCCAAGATCTGCGGAGCAATTTAGTCTGACCAAATACTCTTTGACTCAACCGGAACGGCTCTTGACCCGCACGCAAGCCACAAACTGACACATCTTTTGGCTTCCGCCCAAACTAGCTGGCTCAGCTTATCTTATACCGGTTCCAACAGTATCTAAGTTTTTGTCTTTATAATGTGATTTAATCAAACCCAAGCGTTTTTTAATCAAACACCATCATAAACCAATTGATCACTTCCGGACAAAGCAGGTCTATTCTGTTAAAAAAGTCAAAACATGTCAAAACTGGTAACTGAGCAAACAATCAAACTACTGCACATATGCAAACATTTTGCAATCAGTTTGAAGCCACTAGTTGAGTAAAGGCGTCAAATTGATTGTAAAAAGTTAACTAGTGTTGTTCATATATTTTATGTTTTTCTATTTGCACTCACGATTAGGAAACTTACAATGATAAATGTGTCAATGTTAAAAAACATAAAACACCAAAAAGTCAACTATAAAGTTTACGGACACTGTCAGCTCGTAATCCAACTCTGAGATGATACATTATTTGTAGAAAAATCTTCTTTTTAAATCTTAACATTCATCTCGCTTTAAGCTTACTTGCTTTCAAGTAATATTAATTGTAAATATTTTTCATCAATCTTAATTATTTGTCAATTTCTAATAATTGCTTGTAAAAATAGTTTCTTGTAACTTTTTTTTTCATAATTTAATTTTTTCTGCATTTTTAATTTCAAAAAGTAACTTATTAGAATATTGCTAGTGTTAAATTGTAAAAAAAAAACGTTAATAATATAGTTATAAAAAAAAAAAAAATATTGCACAAATCAATTAACTACTTTATTTTATGCCTTAAGCATTCTTAACTAAACATTTTGAAATCTATATTTAAAATGAATATAAAATAATAATTTTAAAATTTTTATTGATATTTTTTTTCAAAATTCAAAATGATACCTGAATTAAATTAATAGAGTTATTTTTCAAAAATTGTTTTTTTCATTTTTTTGTTTTATTTCAAGCGCATTTACAATTAAATTTAGGAATCAAATTTTACGGAAATGAGTATAACTAAAAAGATCACAATAATTTAAACAAAAATCGTTTTAATTAATTTAAGAAATTAAAATTGCGCTTTAACTTTTCTACTCTATTTTTAGATTTCAGTCAAGTGAATACTTTTGTTTAGTTGACCATTATTTGGCTAAGTATAAAACTGACAAGAAAACTATTGGTAGCCGTGGTTGGAAAATCTCTTGTCAAGATTCTTAAACTTGGTATGCGTAGAAAATAAATAGTTATTAATGCCTACATACATGCATGCGTTTGAATGTATTTTTCATTGAAAAACTAATGGTTTTTTTTGTGATAGTAAACATAAGTGAAGACTAGATAAAATACAGAAAAATAAAATAAAAAGTCAAACTAAGTTAAATACCGACATCGTAAACAATAAACACATTTTTTTAAATAAGTATAGTTTACTTTTGTGGTCAGTGTAAAACAGTTAAAAAAGATCAAAAATCAAAATACAAATTGAAAAAAAGTAAAAAGTTTAAATTCAATTAGTTTGCTACTATCAAAAAAAAAAAATAAATAGATAAATAAAACTATGATTTTGAATTTTCAAAAAATCAATGGCACTAGCTTGTCTAGATTTAAATATTATCAAACATACTAACAGATGCTAGTTAAAAAAAATAAATATATTAAAAAAAAAGATTATAGTAAAAATGTTTATCTGAATTTGAATTTTTAATAAAAGGATAGAAGTTAATTTTTATTAACCTAAAAAACGTGATTTGTATTTTAAATATTGGGTAGTTTGCAAAATTACATCTTTGATTTAATGAAATATTAAACCAATAATTAATTTGATTATATTGGACAATAGGTTTATGTTGATTGCTATTGCTGTAAAAATAAAAGCGTATCACCTATCCCATACTAAGAAAAAATGAAAAAAAATAAAAAAGTTTATTTTTTATATTGAATAAACTCATTAAACAAGTAAAATTAAACAAACTATTGTATGTGAAAAGTTGTTTATTAAACAAACGTCAAATTGAACGATAAAAAATAAAACAAAAAAAAAAATGAAAGTATTAAATGACAAGTTAGAAGTAAAATAAAGAAACAATGTTTTGATACATGTGATTAAATAAAAAAAAATAAAATAAAAAGAAAATGAATAAAAAAAAATAATAAAAAAAGACAAGAGTAGAAAAAAAATATAAGAAAACAAAAGCAATAAAAATCAATCAATAATTGGCCGGTTTGTCACAATTCAGCAATTGACACAGTTTAATTGAAATAACTTTATGTTTTGTTTTGAAACGGGTGAACATGTTTGAAATAAAATAGAAGACAGAAAATGAAGATGAAAAAATTAAAAGATGCCAAAACAGCAACGGCCAATTTGAACTGGAAGTAAGCTTTGTTGAACAGCTTTGCAGAATCGCCATCGATTAAGACAGTATTGCAAAAACTAAGCATTGTAAGAAGCCACTACTACTAGTTATGAAATTGATTGATTTAATTTAAAAATCATTACATGAAAACTCAAATTTAGTCTGCAAAATTTCAATATATAAAAGCAATAAAAAAATCAAATAAACATGCATTTAAAATTATTTTATTTTTGGCTTTTTCCATTTGATTGAATCAAATGTTAACTAAACTAAGCTGACACAAAATTTGGATAATTGTTTTCAATTGGGATCAACTTGTCTGAAAAAAAAAAATTGTGGCCAAATTTTACAAAAATAGATTCTAACTTAAATTATTTTTTTTAAAATAAAAAACTGTTAAGTAAGTTAAAAAATATTGTCTTGGCCAATTAATAAACTTGTTTTTAAATTTTAATGAAATTATTTACTGTTTAAATTAGATTTTTAGAAAATTTTTAAATTTTTAAAAGAATTAATAAACAAAAAATTTTACGGGATTGATTAAAATTAATAAAAACCTATTTTTATTTAAAATTTAATGGAAAAATTTATTTAAATAAATTGATAAAAAGTAAAAATCAAAACTTCTTTATGAAATTGATGCTTAAGATAAAATAATAATTAAAGTAAACACAAAGTAATTTTTTATTACTTGTTTAACTAAAAAATTATATTTTAATTTACTTTGATTTGAGCTGATAATTGCAAATACTAAAAAGGTTTTTTAAATAAAAAACAATCATCTTTCCATAACATTTTTTTTTATTCATTTTAACTTTAATTAAACTTTTTTGCAATTTTCCAATTTAATTGGTTATTTATTTTTTTATTTGGATCAATACTTATATGTAAAAAATCTTAGATCAATTATTAAGGCAATTAAATATTGTAATTTTTTTTATTTTTTTTTTTGAAATATACTGGATTAATTAAAATTACTGAACACGCATTATTTTAATTCTTAAAAAATAAATTGCCTTTAGTTAATAATAAGAAACTATATTTATTAAGTAAATTTATTTTTAAAATTAACAAATATATTTCTATTCTAATTAAAAATATTCTAAAAATAAAAAAAAAAATCTAATTTTAAGAGTTTTGTAAAAATGTAAATTTAGTTACTCTCAAAATACTTTTAAACGTATGAATTATTTTTTTTGTGGTTGATTGTTAAGCATTACTTAAATATAGAGGCAATTTAGCAGTCAATTTAATCTTAAGTAATGTCCCATTATTAAAACAGATCAAAACAAATCAAAATAATTTAAAAAAAAAGAAGTTTAAATTACGTTGTCATTTGATATTTTTATGACATTTTAATAAAGTCTAACTAGGATATTCTCAATAAGTTCAGTTACAAAATTTTCAGTTTGCAAGTAAATTTAAGAATTTTTTTTATTAAACTGCTCTTTATAATTATTAAATTTTTCAAAAGCATAAAATAAACAAAATTTATAAAATTCATATATATTGATAAAATTTAATTAATTAAACACAAAAAATTTAAATTCAATAATTTATAATTTTTTTTTAATGTAAAAAAAATTATTATTCCTACTTATATACTTTTTTTTTGTATTTTATAAATTAAAATAAAAATTTAAAAAAAAGGGCAAAAATAATATATATCTTCAAATGTGCTTCCGGTCACTTATGCCGGAAGTTGCTAGTAAATTAATCGCTGCTAATTAGGCCAAATAAAAGCAAGCAACACCAAAGGGACAGCAAAATCCGTCCTAGTGTAAATTAAGGCGGAAATTATAAAGTGAATGCAAAAATTGCAATAGCAAACAATTGTATCAAAAAAAAATAATTTAAAGAAACAATAGTTAACAAGCAATGTTTAGTTAGCAGCTCTCTTTGACAAACTAACCCGATCATAAGAGAAAAACTGACCAAATAACTTAATCAAAATAACTTTTTCAATTCAATTGAAAACCAAGTTTCAATTATAATTATGTTTGATTGCGATAGTTAAATAAAAAGAAAATTGATCAAAAATGATGACAAAATATAACAAATGTACTCATTAGTTTATTTAACTTTGTTTTAAATTTTGATGCAACTAGCACTTATTTTTACTTTCATTTTCATTAATTTTCTATTTTGTAAATATTCTATTCTAAAAATAGGTGGTTTTTCAATTTTTACTAATAGTAATTCTATTGAAAAAATATTTAAATTATCTACAAAAAAGATCACGTAAAATGGATTGAGAAACATGATGCACACACAAATTAATGAAAAAAGTGTGGGTGTGTTATTTAAATAAAATTTGAGAAAAATATGAAAAGTGAAAAAAAGGCGAACATATTAAAACAAATAAATCAATTTTCTTAATCAGATACGGATTTACAAAAAAAATTTTGAAGACTAAACCAGCAAAAAAGTTTGGCGTTGGCTCAGACCGCAAATTAATACGCAATTTAAAATTACCAATTGATCTATTCACAATGACAGTTGTTTTGTTACTTGGGCTGGTAATCTAGGCTAAGCTTTGGTCACTAGTATTTATTATTTATGATGAACACCTTTAGTAAAAGTGTGTATTTACTTAAAGCTTGATGCAATAGTCTGAGAAAACCAACGTAAAAGAAAAAAAATCGCAAACGACGCGCCTTCCTTTGCTTTTTTCAAATATAATTCATTTAAAAATTAAGCAAATTTATCAATAGCAAAATGTTCAAAATTTAGGGCATTGATTTTTGCGTTTCCGCTAAAAAAGGCGCAAATTTTGCATTTGATTTTTGCGCTTTGTTAATACTCATTTTCAAATGACAATGAATACAAATAAGTCAAGCAAAATTATTTATAACTATATTACTAAGTTTCCAGTTTTGAACAAACACACTGTAGTTTTGCTTATTCAGGATCAAGTCTAGTCTGTTATTTCTTCTGAGCACTCTTCAAACAACACTTTCAATATTCAGCCACTCTTAAATAGGTCTTTTGGATTGAGTTTTTGATTTGTTCTTTATATTGATGAAATTGTTTGACTTTGGTTAGAAATAGACTTTCACTTTTCTATAGATTGTAACCTTTTTTACCCAATCACTTCCGGCCATTCAAGTTCAAGCTGGGTCACGTGTTCCGGTTGCAAATTGTGTACCGGCAAAATTTTTTTATCTCATTTAAACAAAAATCGTAATAGAGAAAGGAAATCTAAAGCTTTAAGCAAAAGTTAACAGTCTATTTTTACATAGTTGAAAACTTAAAAATTGACAATCTAAAAACAAAAACATATATTAAAATACATATATATATTTTTTTTAAATTTTAAATATTTTTTACGTTCTTCTCATTTTTCAGTTTTGGTTAGATAAACACCCATTTAAATCGCCCTTTAAGATTTGAAAATAAATAAAATATGTTAAAATTAGTTAAAACTGGTCAAAATTAAATGTTTTTGACTTGAAATGATTTATATTTTATTAAAAGTTATCAATGAAAACAACAGTAGAATAATAAAAAATAACATTTTATCATTTAAAATGCATTTTTTAATGATTACAATAATAATTTTGCCAATCATTCATTTATTATTATTTTTTATTAGCATTTATTAAAATAACTTAAAAAAATATAAAGTAATCTTGCATTAGTTGCAAATTTATAAAAAAAAAAAGTAAACAATAAAATTATTTGTTTAAATAAAGTTTATTTTATTAAAAAATATTTGATTAGTTTTTAAAATTTGTTTTAGTGTATTATTAAAAAAATGATCTCAGCATGAGTTTTAAATTTTGTTTATTAATTAAACTTGGCACTTATTTGCAGACTAACCAATTTTTATTATAATTTACTTTAAGTTAAAAGTTAATTAATTTGTTTTTTTATTTTAATTTTAACTTTTTCCGGTATCAAACTAACTTCATTTACACCAAATGCTTTTAAGTTTTTGTGAGTTTTTTTATGAATTTAAAATTCAATCGCTATTAACAGCTTGTTTGGTTAATTTGTTGATGAAATTGTTAAGAAAAAATTAATTGAACGTTAGCAATTAACTTTTATTTTAACAAATTACTTAGCTAATCATCATCACACTAATTCATGAATTTTGCACACTAACATTTTATAAATTTATTTCATTAGATTCTAATTATTAAATGTCTACAATTTTAATCGAAATTTAGTAATTTTTCACCAAAGCGATTAAATAGTATAAAAATAAAAAGATTTCAAAAATATATAAAAAGTTGAAAATTTACTTTAATCAATGCAATTAGTGGACTAGTATAATTTTGAATAAAAATTTAATGCATGTAATTTAAACCCATAATTAAAAATAATAAAAGTTTTTTTTTTTTTGTTTTTTCTGCTTAAATATTTGCGAAAGCATACTTTTGACATCTTAAGTTGTCCTGCGATTAAACTACTTTTAGAAATAATAAATAGAAAATTAAAAAAAAAAAAATTCAAAATTGAATATTTTTAGTTTAAACAAATTTGATGACTTTATTAGCATAGAAAAGCGTTCATTAAAATTTATATGCAAAAAGATCAATGTTTATCCAAATAGAAATTATGATTAAGAATAAAAAATAGCAAGTATAATAGTGAATAATTGAAAGCATATATAGTAAAGTTCATTAAACAAACATATTTAACAGGCTTCATTAATCAAATACACATATACCATATCGGATTCAATGGCGCAAGCAAGTTTGAATAAAGATATAGTAAAAAATGAGAATTTTGTTTCAATCTTACAATGTTGTTTTTTTAAGTTTTTTGTGTTTTATTAAGATTTTTTTGCTCTAGTTTAAGAAACAAAAATAAGAACAAAGGATTGACAATGAAGCAAAAGAAAAATAGATACAGAAATATGCCGGATGTGACTTGATAGGCGAACACAATGTAAACAAATGAAAAAAAATGCTAAAATTCTATCAATAATTGACAAAATTTTTTTTTTGAAAATCTATTGTTTTTAATTTAAAAATGCAGTTTAGTAAAAATTTTTTAATTAACTAATTTTGAATAAATCAATTTATTTTTTAAAAGCCAATTATCAATTAATTTATCAATTTATGTCTAAATTTACTTAATTTTATAGATGCCAGCACCAAACTATACAAATTTAAATAAATTTTTTGTGATATCTGATTTTTGCTGAGTCGACGCACCTGTTGTAAATCTAACCTAGTCTAATGTTTGCCTCGACTACTGTTGCTTATACAATTTTTGTATTTGATCACCTTTATCTTTTCATCGACCTTTGAAACTATAACTATATTTAACTGAAATAGTTGATCACGCGTACTAATAATATTCTTTAAGTAAACAGTTACAAACCATATGTCATATAACTTACTTTGGTATCTTAAACTGGCAATTTAAGATTCCTTTTTAAATAATTTAAATTAAAAGTGGGTACTTTTAATATCTTGGCTATAACATATTTTTATCTAAAAGTGGGCTGACAAATTTAGAATTAAAAGTTTAGTAATTTTTAGAATAATCAAAAAATGCTTATGTCAGCATTTGATTATTAGTCAATACATCGTTTACATTGAATGATGATTTTTTTTTTATTATAGATTAGTCAGCAAAATCGGAAATTTTATAAAAAGAAAAAAATAATAAAATGAAATAAAAAGTAAAATAAAAAATATTAAAGAACTATTGAGGCGCAAATGAAAAATAAGAAAAATAAAAGCTGATAATAATAAAAAATCAAAAACGAATGTTTAGAAAAAAATGATAATAAAAATTGATAAAAAAACAAAAAACTGACCGTATTTGATTTCAAAAAAAAAAACATGCATATAGCTAAAAAAAGTAACACAGTAAAGGTTTTTAATCAAGTGCAATTTAAAAAACTAAAATGGATATTTAAAAAAAAATTGAAATATGATGAAAATGAAATGATAAGATGATAATAATGATCTGCATCATCAACTATATTTTCAGTGAACTGCATCTGTTTCAATTCATTTTTTCAACTATTTTTCAAATTTACTTTTGTTTGTTTTGGCATATTTGTTTTGTGGCTTGAATCTTTTTCTTTTTTTTTTGACGCCGAATGCTTTTTGAAAATAAAAACAAATTTTTAATTTTCTTTTTAAGTTTAACTTTTTATTTTTTTTAATTTATTTTTTTATTTAAAACTTACTGTTATTTATGTTCATTATAAAATAACACTAAATTATTTATTGATATTACCTAATTAAAAATTGAAAAAAAAAATCTTTTTTTTTAATTAATTAATTTAATAGAATTTTTTTTTTAAATTTTAATAAAAATTTTTTAGTAAATATAAAAAAAAATAAAATAAATAAATTTTGAAAAACAAGATTAATATTTTTTTTTTGATAAATGATAAAAATTGATAAATCTTAGTAAATCATTATGTAAAATAGCTAAACATGTTAAACAACAAAAAAAAAATGCGAATTTCTAATCATTTAAAAAAATTAAGATAAATTGTTTTTTTTTTTAAATATAAAATTTTTTAAAATACTTATTTATTTGTTGTTGTTTTTCAAAATAACTAAAATAAAATATATTTAAAAAAAATTAAATTTTTTTAATAATTTTTATAAATAAAACAATTATTGTATATAAAAATATTTAAAAAAAATGTCTAAAAAAGTGAAAATATATTATTTCAAATATAAATTTTATGTATTAAAATTATTTTCTGCGTTTTAATTTTTATAAATGTTCATGATTTAAATAATTTTAATAAAATATATTACATTTTATTATATTATTATTTTTAAATATTTTTCTTTTTTTGTTTTTGTCTTTAGTTTATCTTGTTACTTAATTCAACAATTTTTTTTTTTAATTAGTTAAATTTACTATTTATAAATATACATAAAATAATAAAAATTTATTGATTATAAAATAATTTTATAAATTCATTAATTAATCATTAGTCATTAAAATTAATTTAATTTAAAGTTTGTAATTTTATATAAATTAAAAAAAAAAATTGTTTTGTTTTTTTTTTTTTTTAATTTTTATAATAAACAATGGTAATAAAATAAACAGAAAAATGGAAAAATAAATGAAAGAAAAGTAAAAATTACTGTAATAACTTAAAAGTAACAATAAATAGGTAATTTTTAAAAATGAATGTTAAAAGTGTAAAAATAAAAAAAAAAAATTATTTTTAAATTAAATATTATCTTGTAAATAGAAGTCGAATTGGTAACCCAATTTAAATATATACATGAATTATATTTATACAAATAATAGAAAAAAGTAGCATAACAGAATTAAATATCAAAAGTTTTTATTAAAAACATACAAAAAATTAAAAATGACTTGCTAATAGAATATTCATTTTAACAGTGGATTAAATATTTTTTTTTAATTTTGTCTTATTTTTTTGATAAGTTTAAAGAAAAAATAAGTTTTAAATGTTTATAAAAAAAGAACCCAGAAACAAAATTTACCATACATGTATAACCTGTCTATAAAAACTAAAAGAATGGGTTAAATAAAAGTTATAAAGCTAGTGTGACAAGCAGCTTTGAATAAAATTTTAGATTAAACCGGAAACGAGTGGAACAGACCATAACAGACCCAAACAAGCCGGAACTGGCGGGAACAAGTTAGATACACATAGGACATACTACTAGATGGAGACAAGCTGCAGATGAAGGGAAACAAATTGCAAAAACAAATGGTGAACAGAGCATGAAATTGCAATTTATTTAAAGCGCGAAATCAGCAACTCGCTGAATATCAAGCGGAAACAGTTGGATCAAAAGCCGATCACAGTAAAGACCATGGTTAAGATGAATATACAAAAAATTTTATGTTTTGGCCTAAGTATCTCTTAAAAATTGAAGAACAGATTGGCAAATGGTTAAAAGTGTAGCTAGCAGCAGGTGCATGCAATCATTTTAAAAATGTCGATTTGCTAGAGGACAAAGTCGGCCACAAATTCTTAAAATTTAATATGAAAAATGTTTAAAAATTTTTTAAAACAAAATTGCCATATTAGCAAAGTAAACAGGAAGACAAAAAAAGATACAGCAGTTTTTTAGAACAAAGATGAGTAGAAGATGAATGAAATAAAAAAAAAATGCATGCACTGTTGCAATATTGGCATCTTACGTGAAAGTTGTTCTGCACGAAAAAAGTGAAACATTTTTGAAACAATTTTGTCTATTAAAATAAAACATAGCAAAAATCAAATAAAATGTATAGATTCAAGTGAAAAATATTCAAAAACAAGAAAAAAAGAATAAAGTAAAAATAATAAAAATCAAGCTTCTAGGCTTACAAAGTGCAAAATCAAATGTTCAGTTAAAAAATGTGATGCGCATAAGTGTTTTTGCCATGCAGATTTAAGTAATAATAAAGATGCAACTTTTACAAAAAGCCAAAATATAAAATAGGCATAAACGAAATTGATGAAAAAGATGATCAAATAAAGGATAAGAAGAGATTAACACAGTTAAAGTTGGTATCAAATAAAATATAAACTTTGAATAAATATATTATTTAAACTGACCATTTTGCTGATCTAAACAGTTCAATGTGTATAAAGAATGAGAACTACTTCAAACCAGTTGAATCCAACTTGTCAAAAAAAATTGAATTCAAAACAAAGTATCAAAAAACTGAAACTAAATTTGTTTGGTTTAAACAAACGACAAGAAAAATAGTTCTAGTGAAAAATACTTGTTTTTTCAAAAAGCAGGTACAAGAATATCTAACATATATTTAATATTATGCCACTAGACTTAATAGCTAAGATTTGTGATTGGCGTCCAATTGCAAGTTTTGTTACACCTACTTGTTTGAAATATTTTTTGTTTAATCAAAATTTTGATAATTCAATTTTTAGTTTAATTTAAAATTTTATCATCTGTTTTAGATGGATAAATAGTATTAAGCACATGGCTTGTTGGGTTTTAAAGATTCGTCGTTAAAACAATTCTTTTTAAAAAAAAAAATTAAAAGCAAATTTAAATGCAGATCAAACTAATGTTAGAAATTCATATTAGAGCAGGCAATAAGCAAATCACTAAGCAACGATTATAAAGCAAAATCAATCTAACTTTTTGTCATTTGATGAAGACAACATCATTTTAACAATTTATTCGTTTGAATGTAATCAAATCTTAAAATGGTATTATTTATTTTTTTTTTTTGGATATGTGGTCAGTGATCTGTTTAAATTTTAAGCATACTTTCTTTTTTGTTTATTGACAAACTAGTATTTGGCTTTAATAAAAGAATCACACAAAACTTATACAACTGTTTATCTATTCTGGTAAATCATGAAAATTCAACTAAAAAATTAGCTAATAATTCAAGCAAAAAATCGCAAAATTTGGTCAAAAAAAAATTTTAATTTTAACTAGTGGTTAAATTGATGACCAAGTAAAAATTTAAATAAATGACTAAAAATAAAATTTTGCTTTAATTTTAGTAATCAATTTATTAATAAAATCTATTTATATTTGTTCATTTAAAAAATAAATTATTTTAAAGATACAATTACAGAACATTTAAAAAAAAAAAAATTATAGATGATACCTGAATCAAGCAAAAATTTAATAAACTAGGGAATAAAATTTCAACTAGCAAAAAATAGAATGAATTTAGTATGATAAGAGTGAAAATTTGTTTATGTTCTTAACTTTTGACATTTAGTTAAAATAATAAAATGGTAAAATAAGGCAAAACTAGAAAATATATTTATATAAATTGTTTTCTTATTCACCTCATATTAAGTATTAGACTTAAATAGATGCATAGTAAAATTATTTGATAAAATAATCAAAATAAAATAGTCATTTACAACTTAAATTTTAAGCTTTAAATTTCAAC
The DNA here is from genome assembly GCA_025170145.1 of Pyemotes zhonghuajia. Taxonomy (NCBI): domain Eukaryota; kingdom Metazoa; phylum Arthropoda; class Arachnida; order Trombidiformes; family Pyemotidae; genus Pyemotes; species Pyemotes zhonghuajia. The sequence continues at coordinate 13,169,862 of CM045845.1, forward strand.
CTTAGTATTAGTTTAGATATTTTATTTAAATTTATTTTAAATTTAATTTTAAGATTTAAAATTTTTGCTATTATTTAAATTTTTTAACTAATTTATAGAACATAAATTTTTTACATTTTTATTATAATTTAAAATATTAAATCTGGTTTAAAAAATTGATATTTTTTTAAAATTGTCCTGGGACAGATACTAAAATCAATTTACATAAATTAATAAAAGTTATTTTTAAGCTAATAATCTTAAATTACTCTGTTAAAAAAATATACATCAATTTATTAAAATAATGTTAAATTTATTGTAACTATTTATTTTAAAAATTATATATATATTTCAAAAATTAAAAAATGTATCAAAAGAGTAATGTTAATTAAAAAAAATTTAAAACTTAATTTTATATTTGTATAATGATATTAATATAAAAAATATATTTATTTATTTTAAAATTAAATAAAACAAAAAGAAATTTAATAATGAAGAAAATAAAAAAAATAAATCATTAGTTTTAAAAAATTAAAATTTAATTTATTTTTGTATTTCAATTTATTTATAAAAATAATATAAATCCAATCATATGTTATTTTATCCTAGGTAACAAATAAAAATTTAATATATTTGAAAATTTCAAATAATTATATTTATTTAATAATATTTTTTTTAAAAATAATTAAAAAATTTGTATTGAATACTTACTAAATCTTTTTTTTTTTTTTTTTGAATACAAATAAAATTAATTCATTTTTTATGTTTTTTATTTATCTTAAATAAAAAAATATTTATTTTGTTTAAAATAATAAAAAATTGATAAACTAAGGTTAAATTTAAAATATTTTTATAGTAAATTCGAGAGAAGATATATTTTACCAAGATATTTGCCTAATTCTATCTACCGAATCTGATTCGAAGACTAATAGGCTAAATCCTTTGCGCTTGTTACAAAGAATAACATAAGAGACTCTTAGTGATTCATCCACTATTCAATTTTGTAACTCTTTACTAAGTGAATGCATTATTTAAAGTACGGCTAAAAGCTATGAATTAAAGTAATGATTTTTTGAACACCAAGTTTTTTTCTAGAGAAGAAAAACGAGGTGCTACTTTACACTTAATCTGAAAAGTTACAACAATCAAGTTGCCAGTTTAAGCTTATATTTCTTAACCTTTATTTTCGATAATAAAGTAAGATCTCGCTAATACCGTCACTATTCGTGTCCCATTTATTTATATAAAAATTAAATTAAAGTTAATCAATTAACAACATTTTAAATTAAATTTATAAAAAAAAAAATTAAAAATAAATTTTGATAAATAAAAAAATTAAATTAGTTTGAATTAATTAAAATACTAAATAAATAAGTTTTTTTATTTAAAAAATTAAATAGGTTTTTTCCAAAAAAATTAACAATTTTTAATAAAAATTATTAAACATTTATAAAATAAATAAAAAATTAAAAAAAAAAAATTTTTTTAGAATTATTAAACAAATTTATAAAACAAGTTATCCATCGTTAGCACCAATGTCAAGAAAAAATAGTTTGCTAGAAAAATTATTAAAACAATCACAAGCAGGCGTTGAATTAATTTGATTACAAACAGGAAATGACATATTGAAATATATAAGACTAAAAATAACCGATTTCATTAAGACATGTTGATCTCGATTTAAGTTCCCACGTTTTTCTAGTAATTAAATAAAAAAAATAAAACGACATTATTTCGAATAATTTACCTATATTTAAATCCAAATTGTTTTTTATAAATATATTTGATATATTAAAACTAAAAAATAATATCTTAAACTAATTCAAATTTACTATTATAACTATATATCTTTTTTTTGAATATCCAAATAATATATTTTAATCTCATATATACAACAAAGTACTCAAAAAATATTTTATTGCTATTAAGATGTATAGTTTTACTAGTAATTTGAATTAATTTTTAAACTTTTTTAATTTTAGGTATTATTTTTTTAGTTTATTACAATAAAATATTTTTTAAATGCTTTATTATATATAAGAAATCAAAATATTTTATTTGGATATTCAAGACATATGTTAATAAAAAAATTATTTATTTCAATTCATTTTAAATTTTTTTTCAAATAAGTGTATATTAAAAATTAATTTAATTATAGAAAAATATATTTAATTTGTAAAAAAATAAAATAAAAAATTATGAAATAAACTCATTATAATTGATGACATTAAATAATTTAGTAAATTATAATATAAATTTATTTTTAAAAATATAATATTCAATATAATATTTTTTTAAAAATTATTTTAAAAATTATATGAAAAATTAAAAAAACAAAATTATATTACATTTATAATAAATGATATAGTAATTATAAAAAAAAATTTAATACATCCTTCACCTTAAAATTATACTTAATTTTTTATTATACTATATTAAATTTTATTTTTATAATGCATTTTGATAAAACAAAAAAAAATAAATTATAAATAACTTATAAAAAAATTTATTTTAAATATATTTTTTTTCAATAATTTTATTAAGTGTATTTAGTTTTTATTGTTTTTATTATATTAAATATTTTACTTGATTAATATATTACTAGTTAAATCAATAAAAAAAAATTTAAGATTATAATTTAGAAACAGTAAGAAAATAAGCGGAACTGATCCTGACAAGGATCATGACACAAATAATTATAATTTGGTAACATTTTATCACGTCGTTCCTAAAGCGGAAACCACTATAGATAAGAAATCTTACTATTGTAAACGTAGGCGGGTATTGGCAAAATAAAAAAAAAAAACAATTTCACGCTTGTTATCAGCACAAAAGCAGACTAAAACACTGGGCCAAAGTCGACATTTTTTGCCACTTTTTTTTGTCACTGTCAAAGACAAATTTAGTAATCTTGAAATTTAGTAAAACAAGTATTAAAGCAAGTCGACTTGAGACTGTATTCGACACAACTCGTTACACACTAAACACATTGAAACTGCTTCAATCAAATTACGGGTACAAGCCTTAATTTAATGTGATTTTAGGACTTGCTTCAAACAACGGGCTATGATAACTATATAAAATTATCTTTGAAAAAACTATGTTATATTTGTGGTTTCATTAATTATTAGTGGCACTTAAAAATTATTATTAAAGTTTAAGATTGTTATAACTTTTTAATGTTAAACCCAAATTTAATGGGTAAAATGCACTAATTGGCAATCTAATAATAATATCTTGATTAATATTACCTTAATTTTAAATATTTAATCTCTAAAAAAAAAAATAAATTTGATTGACATAAAATTTTTTTTATTGAATTTCATTAATTGTGAAATTATTCACTCGTTCTTATTATTAAAGATTTTTAATAATTTTATATTTTTTATTATTATCTTGTTAGACATGTTTAACAAAACATGCATAATAATTTTTTTTTTTGCTTACTCAATAAATAGTGGCCTTTGGTCTTTTTTATTATTCAAAAATAATTTAGTTGATGTTTAAACCTGTTTTTATTCGGACAAACTACAACATTTGTTTATTTTTTACTTATTTAAGTAAAATTTACCTGCCTTTTTTTTATTTTCCAATCTATGTATTTAACATAAAAGTTACAAAAATTTTCAAAAAAATGTGGAAATCGTTAATACAAGCAATAAAAAAGATGATGAAAGATAAAAAACAAGTAAAGGTAAGAACAAGCAGGCGCAATATATGTATGCTATTTATTTGTAACTGTAATACAAACTGTTTTTTTAAGTTCAGACGCTAAACTTCATAAACTTTGTCTAAACTAAAAAAAAAATTAAAAACTAGAAAAACAAATATAATACCATTTACAGGAAGATACCTTGACAAACTTACACTAAATTAAATAAACTCATTTTTTGACTAGTTGTTTAGTAAAAATCTTCTATCAACGTTTTTTTACTTAAAAATACTTTAACATTTTTATTTTTTTTTTTTATAACATTTATTTAAAAAAAAATTTTAATTTTCAGCTAATAAAATAATGTTTAAAAAATAATTGTTTTTAAAAAGGTAAAAAGTCTTTTATAATATTTAATTTATTAAATATTTTTTATTTAAACCAAATATATATATTTTTATTGTTAATTAATAAATAAATTGTTTTACTATTTTTAAAAATAAATTTGATAATCTTAAAATAAATTTTTGAATTTTTAGTAATGCAAAGTACCTAAAATATTTAAAAGATACAAAAATTTTAATTAAGTTATCTATTAATATTTTTATTTAAGTAATTTCATAAAATATATATATATATATATAATCAAATAAATACAATGATTAGTAATCAAAATAAAAAGCAACAAAAAAAAAATAAGCAGATTTAGATGTCATTTATTATAAGTAACGTTGAATACCTAAAAATTGTGTAATTTAAAATTTTTTAATATACTTATATTTTAGTTTCACTAATTCAAAACTAAACTATAAAATCTTTCAAAAATATCTAGATAAAAAATAAAAAACAAAAATTTTTAATATTACAAAAATAATAAATGAATAAATATTTGACACAAATAAATTAAAAAAATTAAAATAAATAAAAACTGGTCTGGTTTGTAATACTAAAATATTTTAATTGTATCAATAGTTAAAATCAATAATTGAATATGATTTGATCAATTTTATTTATTACAAGTTAATAATTATTAATTCAAAGTGCAAATAATAAATAATAAAAGTAATGTAAAAATAAATGATTTGAATCACGTTGTATATATCAAAATGAATTTTTTTTCATGACTAACAAAAGATATAAAAGATACTGATCCACTTTTCAAGCATTGTTTTCTATTTCGATTTAATAAAATTTAATAATAAGCAAGCATATTTACAGCAATAGCTTACTTTGTTCAACTATTTTGTCCATAACAAATCTTTTACATTTAATCACTTTTTTTTTATTTTTTTTTATTCTTGTGACTTAGATTTTAAGCTTAGCAAAAAAAAAACAACTTCAAAAAGATGTTGATGGGTTTAGACTGAGAAAAGCAAAATTATTGAACTAAAGCAAAATATTTGTTTGCACTGTTGTTTGTCAAATTTTTTCTGATTTGTTAAGAACTAAGCTTGGCATTGGCAAGATAAACGAAATCACATTGATGACAGACATTGCGGTAAGAAATCGCGTTAGCAAAGACAAGTTTGAATAAACCAAAATTTTGATTTAATGAACCATTATTTAAATTTATCACCAATTGCATCTGTTTGAGTGTCAAGTCAAGGGTACTCAACCAGCACTAGATAAAAGATGCCTTTTTTGAGAGCAACAAGCAAAAAATATATGTTAACTTAAATGAGAACTTTATCCTGATGACAAAATACTAGATTATAAATAAACAAAATATAAAATATAAAAGTATGTCAAAATAGTTAGTATTGAAACATTTGTTTTATTTTTTAAAATAATTTTTTTTCAAAATTATTTTTAATAATTTATTTTATTTTTAATTAAAAATTTTTATTTTTTTTTTTTAATTTTGATTAAATTAAGTTTTAATTTAAAATAAATTTAAAGATAAAAAATAAATTGAAAAAACAAAATTAAAATACGTTTTAATTATATATTAGTTAATTAACTATTTATAAAATTAAATTTTTAAAACACTTAAATATGTTCTACAAAAAATAAAATTAAACATTTTAAACTTATTGTAAAATATATTTCAAAATAATTTTTTTTTTTTATTAAAGATATGCATTAAATTTTAAAATTAAATGTAAACAATTATTAAAATAAATAAATTGTTAATTATAAACAAAATAAACTTTGGGTGAAAGCCAAAAAAATAAATAAAATATAAATAAAAAAATTCAATTTTTTATAAAATCAAATATATTTTTTAAATTTATTAATTTTAAAGGTGTTTAGTATTAAAATAAAATTATTTATATGTATTTAAAAAAAAAAAATTAATTAATTTAAATTAAATTGGTATATTAATAAAATTAATTAATAAAAAATCAAAAATTAGTTTCAAAATAATTTTTGTTTATTTGTTAATAAAATTAAAATTTTTAAAATAACATATAAATAGTTTTGAAAAAGTATTATATTGTAAATTAAAATTTTTAAAAATAATCAAATAATATGAAATTATTTTAAGAATATAGATTATTGACGTATTTTTTTTAGAACAATTATTTTTCAAAAAATAAAAAAAATTTCTCAAAAAAAAAAAACATTAAGTTCATTATTGTTTATTAAAATCTCAAAATTAATTTTTTTTAATTTTAAACCGATATATTTTATAATTATAGCGTTGGCCTATATTACTTTAATTTTTTTATATTTAAATATTTTAATAATCTATATATTAAAAAAATTTAAAGATTAATTTATTAAAATAAACTTTACTAATTAAATAAAATAAGTAAAATTTTTACTAAATAAAATTAATGGTTTAATTTTATATTAATTTTTTTAAATTATAATTTAAGTTAACATAAATTAAAATAATTTATTCTAAAAAATAAATAAAAGAATTAAAAAGAATTAAATTATAAATTTTGAATGAAAAAAAACAATCATTTTAAATATATTATTACTGGTTAAAAACTTAAATAAACAACAAATACAAAGCAATAAATTAATTAATAATAGTTATTTTATAAAAAAAAAATTAATGTTTTGTGGAAAGCAACAAAACAAATTAATCTAATAAAAATAATACCAATCTATTAATTATATTCTTAAAAAAAAATTCTTAAAAAAAAAAATTAATTTTAATTTAATAAATATTAAATTAAAATTTAACCTGTTGTCATCTTAAACTATAAGAAATTAAAAAAAAACCAAACAACTAAATTTAAAAAAAATTTGCTACGCGGAAATAGTATTCTCATAGTTGAATTTGTAGATGTAACTTCAGATATGTATGAAATTTAAAATAAACATGCTAAAAAATTTTATTACAAAAATGTGTAAATTCAATGATTTCTTGTTTTCTTATCATGTCCAAGCAATAAGAAACAACTTTATAAAACAAAAATATATTGTTTTTATTTGTTAAGTATTATATGAATATATTGAAAATAAAATAAAATATTTAAATTACAAAATTAGCTTAAAATAAATTGAAAAAATTAATAAAAATACTTTTATTAAAACAAAGTAATAAATTTTATTTTTAAGTATTTAGTTATTAAATTGATAAAAATATAACAATATATTTATTAAAAAAAAAATTAATTGATTTAAAAAAAATTTTGAAAGTTTAAAATTTAATTTAATAAAATATATACTAATCTAGTTAAGTTCTAAAATAAAATTTTTGAAAAATTATATTAATTATTAAATATTAAATTGATTATAATTAAGTGATAAGTTAAAAAAATAAGTAAAATTGATTATAAAATTAAATTTTTTAAAAATAAATTTAATAAATAATTTTAATTTAATTTTAACAAAAACAAAAAAAAATTATAAAAATTATTTTAATTAAAATAAATATCAAAACAATTTAAAATAAAAAAAAATATGGGTTTATATTTAAAATTTATATTTAGATAAAGTTGAAAACCATATAAAATAATGTAATAATGTCTAATTTAGTAAATTTTAAAGTAATCAATAACTCTAATTATGGGTGTTTCTAAATAAAATAAAATAAAATAAAATAAAATAAAATAAAATAAAATAAAATAAAATAAAATAAAATAAAATAAAATAAAATAAAATAAAAAAAAATAAAATAAAATAAAATAAAATAAAATAAAATAAAAGATATTAAGATTAAACTTAAATCGACAAATAAAAAAGAGAAATATTTGATAAAATAAAAAAATTATTTTGAGAAAATGTCACGTACTAATATTAAGATAAAAACAAATATAATTTGAACAAAATTAATATAATCTTTAAAATGTGATTTCATGTTTTGTCCTAAAGCATAGAACTTTTTAACTTTAATTTGAATGTTTAAATTAAATTTAAAGTATTTAAATAAAGTTATTTGTGAATAAAGTCATACAAAATTTATTCTAAAAAAATAAAAATTAAGCTACATTAATATAATGAAAATGAGAAGGTAAATTTATTTTTTTTTAAAAAATCGACCGATTTCAATATTTAAAATTCAAATTAAATTAATTTAATAACAAAAAAAATGAATAAAAAAAAACATAAATATAAAAAAATTTTCTATTCAAAATTAGTTACTTGGATTTAAAATATGTTAAAAAAAGTTTTAATTAAAAATTAACAATTTTATATTTTATTTTATTTTTTTAAAATCAAATAATTATTTTATTTTTTAAATAAACAAAAAAAAATTCAATTAAAACTTTAAATTAAAATTCATAATATTTTATCAGTTGTTTAAAATTTTGATTTTATTAAAGCATTTGATAAATTTATTAAATAAAAATTTATAATAGGTAAATATACTTTGCATAACAACAAACTTTTATTATTCTATAATGTAAATACTTTTGCACTAGTTTTTATTTACCTACAAGATATAATTATTGCTACTAAATATATTTTATAAGTAAAAACAATGATTCAAATCAATATTAATCAAAAATAAATAATAGTAATTATGTAAGAACATATTTTAACATATTCAATCTGCTTTTTAATTTAATCTTTTTATAGATTTCTTTGCTTCCAGTTTATCAATAACCAAAGATTTTTTCACACTTGTTTGTAGTTTAAATAGTCAATTCATTAGTTTTGAGTTTTGACAAAAAAAAATTAATTTTATAATATTTTATCGCAATAAACAATTGGTTAGTTTAATTTAGCAATTTATGGTTTAAAGATCTGTTTTTGACATAAAACTAGCGTAGTAAATAAATTTTTTCTTTTGTTTTGAGTAGAATTAAAAAAATATTTGACTTGAAATTGGTAAATTATAAGCATATTATTTCATTTGCAGATCTATTAAAAAAAACAAAATTGTTTAAAACTGTTTAAAATTTAAATGTAAATAAATTATAAACTTAATTTAATAAATTTTTATATCAAGAAAAAAAAACACATTTTATTTTTAAAAAAATTGAAAAAACTAAATTTTTTTGCTCAAACAACAATATTTTCTAAAAATTTTATCAAATATTTTATTATATACTTTAACATGCTTTTTCTACTTTTAAAAAGGATTAACCACGTATTTGATTAAAATAGTTTAAATTAATGAAAAGTTTGTTTAAATCTTGCGAAATTCATACTATTATTTGTACTTATGACTTGCGCCTTTTAAACAAGATTATTCTTAATGCTGATCATTTTATTTAGTTTAAATGTTAAACTTAATTATTGAAGAATTAAAAGTTTATTTGATTTTATATAGAAACAAAAATTGCAAACTAATGTAAAAGCGGATATGAAATGAGTTTAGTTAACAAAAAAAAAATTGTAATCAAAAAATTTAATTGTAAATTTTTTTTAAACCGGAATTAATCAGTTACACCTAAATAAACATTATTTATTTTATTCTATATATTTTTTGTCAATTCTTTAAACATCTAGAATTTTTTTCCGCATTATATTTGTTTTTTTAGCACCAACTTTATTTTTAATATTATTATTTTATTTTAATTTTATTTATATTCATTCATCTTATATTTTTCATTTGTTTGCATTTGTAAATTTATTTTTTTGTAGTTGAAAATCTGTTTCATCATTTTGGTTACAAAATTTTTTTTCAAACCTCTTGCCGATTCCCTGTTTTTATCATATTATTTTATATAATTCCCAAATATAAATTTATTTTTTTAACAATGATAAAATGCATTTGAACATCAAAATTAAAGGAGTAAAAATAAGCTTGTTAGTAATATAAAAAGAGTGCTATTTGTAATTTGTAATATAAATATAAAATAAAAAGAACTTTAAATGAAAAACATTTGTTTATAGAATATATGTTATCATATAATAAAAAAATAAAATTTGATTATTTTACTAGTTTGAAAAAAAAATTATTTTTTTTTATTTATTTTTTATAAAAATTAAATTTACTTATTTATCAAATAATTTAAAAATAGTAATCAATTAATTTAAATTAATCATCAAAGTTAAATTATAACTTCTTTTTTTTAACTAAAAAATTAAATTAATTTAAATAAGTGTCAAAATTTAATAAAATGAATTTGTTAATAAAAAATATGCTTTTTATTTATTTATTAAAGAGTTATTTATAAATTTATTAAAATTTTTAAATGTATCAAAAAAAATTCTAAAGAATTGAATTTTTAACTTAGAAAGAAAAATTTGATAAATGAAGATAGATGTAATATACATATTAATTAGTAAATAATGATCAATAATGTAATCATATAGATAAGGTTTAAAAAAAAATATTAGAATTAAAAAAATTATTAAACTTGAAGTTGAAATATTAGAACAAAATCGAATAAATTGAGAAACAAAGATAAACATGCATCACTTACCCTAAAGTGGTCATAGTGACAATAGTATACCAAAAAGCTGCTGGAATAGATGTGAATGTAGTAGATGGCACATTTTTTTCTGCGTAAAACATAACTGTAGCAAAAATAATAATAGCCATGGCTAGTGAAAATACTAAAAATCCTAATTCAGATGCACAACTTTTAAGTGTATAACCAAGTATGCGTAAACCTTGAGAATGTCTAGAAAATTTGAAAATACGGAATACTCTGAATACACGCAAAGTGACGAATGCTCCAGATACATCATCATTATCTTTAATGATTAAACCAATGTAATATGGCAAAATGGCAACTACATCGATAATCGACATGACCGAACGCATAAACTTGCACCTGTTTGACAAAAAATTGATTAGCAAATAAAAATAAAAGTAAATCTTACCTGTTGGGTGCTGCATATAGCCTGAGTAAGTATTCACAAGTGAAAATCATTACACAAGCAGTATCTAAACAAAAAAAGGCGACTTTATAAGTATCGCCACAAGAAATAGTAGAATATCTATCATCAGAAGCTCCAGGTCTTCGAGCACAAGGTACTGTTTCCACAACATTTGCCCCAACTGAAATAGCAATAAAAAAACCAGTTACATAATAAAAAACTAAAGCAGCAGTTGAAGTGTGAGGATTTTCAAATGCTCTCCACATTGCTTCTCTGGCACTAATTTGTTGTATATCTTGTTTTTTTTCGCCTTCGCTTAATCGATCATCAAGCATTCTTTCTGCATTTTCTCGTTTTCTATCTCGATAATCTTCATAACAACAATCACCTAATATTAATAAGCAAAAATAATTAGAAAATTTTTGGATTTATAAATTTCTTTTATTATTTGCTTTCTTAAAATTTATATTAATGTTTTAAATGAAAATTTTATTTAATAAATTAAAGTTTTATATTTTGAAAATTTAGATAGATAAGTTTTTTATGTATTTAAATTTATTGCACAAAATAAATTTAACAAATGTTATAAATTCATAATTAATTTTATAATAATTTTTTAAAATTAAAAATTAATACTTATTTTAAAGTATTTTTTTAATATTTATTATAATAAATAAATTGTTAATTAAAAATATTTTCATAAATTTAAAATATTAAATCAAAAAAAAATTATTTTTTAATAAATATGTTTAATAATTAAACGTGTATTGATATATGTTAGTAAAAATATTTTGCTGTTTTATATTAATATTTTATAATAAAGTTTTAAAAAAAAAACATACCTATGACATCTGGAATAATACCAAAAAAAGCTAGCTCTTCATCATATTGCATAAGACATTCATGCTTAGGATAATGTAGCTTTCCAGTCCTGTAATAATTAAGAATGTGCCTAAAAATATCCGGGTCCCGATCAAAAAAATATTCGCGGCTTTCTTCATCAAAGAAAAATTCTCTTTCATTTGATCCTGTTAAGACATGTGAATTTAGTGTAACATAAAAAAAAAAAACAAAAAAAAAAGAATTGAGTAATTTGAAAAAAATAAACAAAAAGAGGTAAAATACAAAATACTATGACAGCCGGAAGTGGTCAATCAACTTTCAATATGTTTGTATTGAGAAAACCTGAGCTAAAGTAAAATGACAAGCTTCTGACCTGTGTTGAACCATAGGCAAGACAGGTCAAGCTCAAAGATGATCTGTTTCTGCCTAAAACTAAAAACAAAACTAAACAAAAACTAGTAAAAACCCATTTTCAAGATAAATTACTTTTGCCACTTTTCATCCCACTCAATGTTTTCAATAGTGGCTAACTATGGCCAATTCACTCAAATATTTTTCCAATGTCATTTCTTCTCTTTTCTTGTTTTCTTTACTTGTTTACTGTTTTTGCTCTTTTTACATCAACTAAACTCTGCTTGACAGAATTTGTAACATTTTTTCAATGTTTTCCATTAAAGGTCTTCATCTTTTGCAAGTAAATTGACATAGAAAGCGGAACCAAGAAAAGCCAATCAACTTTGCTTATCTGTTGGGTTACGCTCATGTAAACACGTGGAAGGAAATTATTACTTTTATAAATTCCTTACAAAAAAAATTTAAAGAGATAAAAGAAAACTATTTTGACCTTATTTTCAATACTTTTAAATTTAACATTTTACTTAACTAAAAAGATAATTATTTAATTCGTTAATAGTATCTTTAACACTCATATTTTATTTTATGTATTTATATTTTATTTATTAAAAAAATATACTATTTAGAATTTAAACTAATAATTAATATTAGCAATTTTGACTTAAAACTACATTTGTAAAAATTATTTTTAAATAATATAGCAAATAATAATTAAATTAAATAATAAATAATTAAATTTTAAAAAAAAAGCTTAATAATAATAAAATGGTTAAATAAAATTTAAATTTAAACAAACTGTATTTTCATTATTAAAAAACACTTTTCCATTTATTTTTATATTAAACTATAATATTATATTTGGTTTACAAATAATTAAAAGCAAGATTAATTTTTTCCGCTTACCTAGCAAGGTGTCTGGATACTTTTCCACAGTATTGCGCCATGTTTCAAACCTTCTTCCGCTTACGTTAATAATAAACTTTTCTTCTTGAGTAGATCGTTCTTTGCGTTCCACAGCAGGTGCTTTGGGCAATTCATTGTTAGCTATAGGCACCCATCCTATTGCCGCTGCTCTAGCAAACGGCAACCAAGCAGCAACTGAAGCCATATGACCACAAAAGAACGATTGAAGACAAAAGCAAGTCAATTAAATAATGTACAAAAAGGCCGCTGATGAGCATGTAGTTGATAAAAGCCTAGATTAAGCATATAAAATGAAAAATTAAATAAAAAAAAGGTCAAATGATGTCCTATATTACATAAGTTTATCTGCAATAAAAAAAATTTAAGTAAATAAATTTAGAAAGCAAATATAACAAAAATAAAATTAAGATAAAAAAAAGTGAAAAAATAAAACTAAATCAATTCTAGTTTGATAAAACAAAATTAACCAAAATTAATTCAATAAATTTGTTTAACTGTTAAAAAGTCAAGTAATTTTCATTTAAAAATCTTTAAAACGATTGAAATTTAAAAAAAATTTCAAAATTAATAATTGGCCAATAAGATTAGTAATAAGAATGTTTCAAGCAACAAATATTGGATAAACAACGCCTACTTATAAAAATCAATAGGAATTGGAGCAACAAATGTTTTAATGAAACCATTGATTTGTATAGCAATTTTTTCATCTTTTCATTATTATTTTTTTTTTATTATATTAGATTTGTTCAAGTATTTTAAAAAAAAATTTTAAATTTTACTTCATTAAAATTCAATGATTTTAACTATTTTATGTTTTAACCTATTGCTTTATCATTTTGATTTATAAAAGAAAAATACACTTTAGTTATTTTACAAAATTTTTTATTTAATAAACATTTTGTTATTTACAAAAAGGATACTTTAAATCTTTATTAAAACGGTAATACTTATTTTTAAAAATATTCTTTTAAAAAATATTTAAAAAAAAATTAATAATAATAAAATAATTAAATTAATTTTTAAAAATTTACAATTATTTTTTTTAAATATTACTTAAATCATTATTATTAAAAAAAAAAAATACATTGAAAATATATATTTGCATATTTATTATATTATTAAATCGTGTATTAAAATTAAAATCTTTTTGTTTAATTAAAGAAATTTATAAAACATAAATAAGGTAAATTGTTTAGTTAATTTAAGATGGTTGTATTAGAAATTTTATTTTTTAAACTTAATTAATTTTCAAAAATGGTCAACATATTTCCTGTTTTTTTTTTTCAATATTTTACATCTGATTGAAAACTAGTTGATATGTAAAGATGAAAAAAAATATCTTTAATTGAATAGTAACTGAAATAGCAATTGAAAAACTCAATAAAAACACAGTAGATAAAAGCAGCTAAAATATTTTTTTGAAACATTCCATTGGTTGCAAAGCAACAAACTAAAGGTAATTTTAAACAAGATGAATAAAGCATACAAGTGTTTTCTCAAAAATAAAATAATCATCTATTTTGGTAGTCTTTTAAAATTTAGAAAAAATTTAAATAATTTAATTTTACTAAATTATTTTACAAATTAGTCTTCTTTTTTTAAATTTTAAAATTAAATATAATTAATTGAGCATAATGCATATAATTAATTTATAAAAATATATAAATTTACATAAAAAAAACAATGAAAAAATATAATTGTCTAAAAATGATTCATAAGTTAGTATAAAAACAAAAATAAGTAAATTTATTTTTATAAAAAAAAAAAATTAATTTTATCTAATTTAGTTCATATAAAAAAAAATGTTATAATAATTATTAAATTTTAAAAAAATTATTAGTTATTAAAAAAAAATAAAAGTATTAAAAACAATTTAAACGAGAAAAACCTTCAAATTAAATTAAAAGAAATAGTTAAAATATATTAATTTAATAAAATAAATTTTAATCATATTTGTTATAACTAAATAAATTAACTTGTAAATTTTTTTTATATTATTTTTGTTTAACAAATTAAAATGTAAAATAAAATTAATATATATTAAATTAAACGTTAAAAAAATACACTAAATTAAAATGTTGAAATTAAAAAAAAATTTTAAATATTTTTCAATTTAATATATTACTACAATTAAAAAAAATAAATATTAAATTTATAATTTTTTTTTTACTAAATTTTATTATTTGTTGTTTTTGATTATTTTAATAGCAAAACTTTTAATAGTATTTAATTTTTAAAAAATCAAAAAAAAATCTATTTAACTAATTAAAAAAAATAATTTAAAAAAAAAAAAAATTAACATATAAGTACTATTTACTAATAAAATTTAACATTTTTTATTATTTTATTATATTTTTTATTATTTCTTACATAAAACATTATAAAATTATCATAATATTACAAAATAATTTATAAAAAATATATAATTTAATTTTAAATAAAAAAAAAAATAAAATCACAAATATTATAAATTTTAAATTAAAATAAAATATACAATATTAATTTATATAAATTAATTTTATAAAAAAATAAATCATTTAATAATTAAATATTGGTTAAGTTTAAATAAAAAATTATTAAATTAATTAATCCTTTATTTTAACTAATTTTGATTATATAATATATATAATAGATTTATAATACAAAAAAATAAATTTTTAAATAAATTTAAAAACAAATAAATCAAATTAGTTTTTAAAAAAAAAACATATTTAAATAATTATGAAAACAGTTTCAAGTTTATCTATTTATAATAAATTTAAAAATTAAACAATTTAATTTAAAAGGCAATAATTTGTACTTAAACACTACGTGAATACTAAACAGAAAACAAATTTTTAAAAAAATATAAAATTTAAACTTATTTTTTTTATTTAAAATGTTTAATAAAATTAAACATAATAATTTTAAAAAATTATTAATTATTAAAAGTAAAAGTAAAAATTATTAAAATTGATTTACACTGGTAAATAAAATAATTTAAGATTAAAGGGTTAAATATTAAGTTAATATTTTTTTTAATGAACTTTAAAAATATTAAAGGTCAAATAGTTTAATAAAAATTATAATATCCAAAAATTAAAAAAATAAAAAAAATTCTAATTATCACATAAATGATAATTTTAAATAAAAAAAATTAAATTTTTAATTCTATTTAAAAAAACTATTATAAAAAATAAATTATATAAATTATAGTAAACTAAGTTTTGAATATAACCAGTTTAATGTTAAAATTAAACAATTCGTGTTTTTTTATTAAATCAATTTTCAATAAAAACTAAAATATTCAAAGTTAATCTTTGCAGTAATAGTTGCACATATTTAAAAAAATTAGTTTACTAAAAATTATATTTATAAAAACAAACAAATAGTTCTTTTATATATTTAAAAATAGCATTTTGCTTGATCACATGAAAAAAAAAAAAATTGTTAAAACAATCAGGTATAAATAAAACAGAAGATTTATTTTTAAAGCTTAAATAATGAAAAAAATTTATATATTTAAAAGATTAGAAAATATTTTTAATAAAAAGTTTAAATTGATTTTGATATTTTAAGTTAATAAAGCATTAATAATGATTAATAAAATATGATGTTACGATTATAAAAAAAAGATAATAATAAAATAAAATAAAGTATGTAAAATCAACAAATTAATAAATAATTTATTAACAAATTAAATTTCATAGTTACATACAAAAAAAAAATAAATATTAAAATTGTGAAATAAAAAAAAAATTTATCTTATAAAATAAATTTTTAAAAAAATTAATTAATTATTTTTTTTAGAAATAGACTTACCTTTTAATTTCAAAATTAATTATTAAACTAAAAATGAAAAAAAAAATAAAAAAAAAAGAATTTGATTGCATATATATCATTGAAGTAGCCAATAAATGCCCACTTGATGATTCTGATATAAAACTGACAGCGTAATTGACATGTTAATTAAGAATAAACAAAGTCTATAATTTATTTTAATATAATTATAATATATTAAATAACTTAAAAACTAAACAGGTAAATTATAGTATTTTGCATAAAAAATATTATATAGATAACCAATTTAGTTTAAGAATAAAACTAAAAAAAAAAAACTAAAAAAAATTGAAAGTAAACTATATCCAATGAATTTTAATGGTACGTGCTAAAAATGTATGGATAAGTTTGACTTAATCAGTTTTATTTATTTCAACTTTTTGGCAAAAATTCACTAAAGAACTTGGTTTTATTATATGCTTACATTCACAAAAACATTTCAAATAAAATAACACTTAAATGATTGTAAAATACTAGAAAAAAATAATATACACAAACTAAAAAAAAGCGTAAACACTGCATTTAGCTACAAAATAAAATTCATTAAATTTTAGGAAAATATGCAACACATTTAAATTTTAACGAACTTAGATGCAAAATACCTAGTGTTAACTGAAACTTGTAAATTAGAAGCAAACACTTTAGTTTTAGAAAATGAACAATTTGCAGCACATTTTTCAAACTGTTAATGAATTAATTAATTTACACAAAATATACTTGAGAAGTAAGAATTTTTAGTTTTTATATGCTTGATAAATAAAAAATTGTTTTTTAGAAAACTTATAAAATTATCACATTTAAATTGCTTACACATGAATTTTTTGTACATTTTATTTGTTGGACATTAAACTTAGACTGTAAATAAAAAATATATTGAATAGAGAAATCTTAAAGACCAATAAATGGGAATTAGAATATCTTTAAAAGTGAAAACATCTATGGTTAGAAAACATTTTAAGAATTTGAACATAGACTGAACATTTTTATTGTGAACTATTTAAAGCCACAAAATTGATCTGAATGATTAAAAAGTAGATCTACTTGAACGTTCACCTTTCAAATAGACAGTAAGATGTTAATCCAGGTTTAACTCACATTTCGAAAGTGACTAGTAAATGCTGTGAAAGTTGTAATTCAATTAATTGATTAATCCGTTATTGGAAATTGGCATTGATTTCTTATCGTGAGTAATCAGTGTTGAGTCTTAGCAATCTGTTGCTCGATGTTTGTCTTATTGTGTTTCATCGGTTTCACTTATTTCAAAGTTTATTTGACTGTCATTCCATCTTGATTAGTTTTGATATTCAGAATAAATATTGACTGGTGTTTGTTGAATGTTTAGTATCACTTTGGCCCTAGCACAGTTTTTAGATAGAGACCCAACTGATTGCAATAGATGCGGCAGAAACACTGGCAAATATGTGCGGCGCACAATCTTCTTTACAGAAATCTACTTTTTACCATCTAATTGTGGCGCCTCGGTCTCTTCCTCATCATTTTAATTTGCGCATGCATCAACTCCTTCTTCATTTCTTGCTCTAAGTCTTGGTTTTTTTGATCTACTGTCTTAAATCATGTGTTCTGCGTCATCACTTGCCATCTGGCGCCTAATTTGAAAACCGGAAACAAGTAAACTTTTCATTTTTCACTCGTTTCAATAACTCCTCCACAACTATCTGCTGCCATCTTTTGTTTGATTTACAACAGTCGCAAAATTTTAAACTCTTGCAGTCAATATTAAGACGTGTTTGAGATTGAATTTTAATATATTTTGGCCCTGTTTTAAATTTTAAACGTTTGCACTCAAAACATCATTACAAATTTAATATAAACCAACCCATTTCACCTTTTCTTAATTAACGTCTTTTATTTATTTTCAAAATCTAGCATTTCCAAAGTCTTAAAAATAAGCTTTAACATATTTGGTTTGCAAAAATGTTTTTAAGCTATTTTTATACAAATTTCAATAAATATTGATTTTGCTCTATAAAACTTTATTGCATTTTAACCTAAAAAAATTAAAACTTTTATCTTATTTTTAAATATTTTTTTAAATCAAAAAGACTAATCTTATTGGTCAATATAGTATTACAGATAAACAAATAATGATAACATTGTTTAACATTCTCACTTCATATAACAAAAGCTTTAGTATTAGTGCTTGTTCATAGAGGGAACAAACTACGTTGCCTGTGTAGTTACCTAAAAATTTTAAAAAGTAAAACAAAAGTTCAAAATTAATACCAAAATTATTGTTGCTTTAATATGCAATTTGCTCTTCTAATTAGTAATTGCTTATAATTAATTTATTATTATTAATTTTTTTTAATAAACTGATTTTATTAATTTTTTTTTTTTTGACATTTGATTTATATCGACAAGTTTTATTAAAATTTTTTAAAAAAAGTGTTTTAGAAAAATAAATATAATTTTAAATTAACAGTTTAATTCTTTAATTTTTTTTTTTAGAAATTTTTATATTTCAGAAAAATGATTGTAATTATTTTTAAAAAAAATAAATTTGTATAATCCATTTAAGTACAATAAAAATGATATATTAAAACAATAAAATTAATTCAATTTGAATTTCAATTATTAATATATAATTACCATAAAATTTCTATTTTTTGTTTAACCTGTTTAAACAAAAATTTAATTAGTTTTTAATTTAGAAATAAGATATATAATTAATAAAATTAACATAAAATTAAATATACTAATAATTGTTTTTTTTTTAAATAATTGTTTAAAAAAAAAATTAAATAATAAATTTATTAATTGCTTTAAATTTGATTAAATTTTGTTGTCTATTCATTGGAAACTATTAAAAATTTACAATATATAGTTTAAAATAAATTAATGGTGTAATAGTTAAACAAGTTTGATTTAATCAAAAAAAAAAAAATATTAAGTAAAATTTATTAGAGCTAAGATAAATAAAAAAAGTGCTATTTTTTTTTTTCAATTTGACTTAGGATTGTCCATTATTAGCGGGTGAACTACTACGATTACGTTCTTGAAGAACATACCATTTATAAGTACTATCAGTCAAAGTTTGTTGATGTAAAGGCAATTTTACTTCTCCTAAAAACTCATTGCGACCAAATTTATCCCAATGCCAGACACTGACCAAAAGAGTTCTTTTTAACAAATCAATTGGCTCTACTATGTAAGTTAATAACTCATTAAAAATTGGATTTAGAGTATTTTTTTTGGCGCGGGTTTTCCTCTTGCTTGATTTAGATTTGTCTGGCAGTAAATAAGTTTTAACATACGGGTTGGTCGGCTTTGGTATCAATGAAATGCTGCTATTTGCTAAGTTACCTACACTTTCACTAATTGAATTACCCATTGAAGTAAGAAGATATTCTGATTGTGCTAAATTTTTAGCTTCCCTGACCTTGATTTCCAAACTGGAAATCCGGTGATTATAAAATAATGACAATAATATTTCTCCACTTAAAACACGACCACTTTTTCTACGATCGCTTAAATTTGAACCAGTGCTTGAAACACTATCATTTCGACGCTAAAAATTTTAAATTAAAAAATTTATTAATCAAAAACAAATTAATTTAAAATATTAAATTATTTTTACCCCTGTTGAAGACACATTTGGCTGGCTGTGAAAATGTTTATCCAATGTTTCATCATCTGCTTCTTCACTAGTAGCACTATTACTTAAACTTTTACTTTGACGATGTAAAAATTGACTGCATAATTTTTGTTCGGAAAATACTTCTGATTCAATTGTGTTGTCCAATTCGGATGCACTTGATTCGTTATTGTTATTTAATGAACCAGGTCTAGAATAATCAGATACCGAAATTTGTGGCACTGAACTACCTAGTTTGCGATGAATTAAAGGATCACTTCCACCAGAAGAATATTTAAAAATGTGCTTTTGTACACGTCTTCCATTTACTTTGTCATCTTAATTGAATTTTTTGCAAATTAAAAATAGGAAATTTAAATAATTTATAAAAATTTAAATTAAACATATATTTACCTTCAGAATGGGATTTGTGAACAGGCTCTTTGAAATAGTTGGATATTTTTGAAACAGGCGACATCGGTAGTTGAGGAAAAGTAGGCCTTGTTAAATTGTAACTATTTTCTTCTTGTTTGTTGAGCATTTGATTTTGATCATCTATAGTTGAATTACTGCTTTCTTCTATAGAAAAAGAATTTTGCATTAAAGCATCCCGTTTTTTAATGTTAACCTTGCGAAAAACATATCCCGTACTAGATTCTATTGTAGCATCTGATTCAGATAAACTTTGTGTCATTTCACTAATAGATTGTCTTCTTAACAAAGAAACTGAATCTTCATTGTTACTGTAGGTGCGACGTAAATAAGTTTGATTGCTTACTGGACTTGTCAAATTCATGCTTTTGCATCTGAATTGACCAGTATTTAATGAATTTTGTTTTGGCGAACTTCCGGTAGATAGTGCAAGGCCTAATTTTGCATGGCTAGCATAGTTAGGAGATAGAGGTTTGTCTTCTGTTGGTTTTAATAAATCGATTGAACTAGATTGAATGCTTAAACTCTGCAAATTAGGCATTTGTTCTTCTGAATTATGTATTGCTTGTTGCTTTCTTAGTGGACTAGCTCTTCGTAATCGATTGCTTACAATATCAACTACGTTTGATTGTAATCCAAAATTATTATTAGTATAAAAAGAACGATTTGAATTTGATAGACTAACAGATGGGTCTTCATAAATTTCGGAAGATGAAGATTTGCTTCGGATTGAAGTTAAAGTCGTTGAGTAATCATCAGAAATTTGTTGTTTTAAAGGAGATTTTGGTTGTGGATTGCAATTAGCCTGACTATTTGCATTAAATTGATTTACCGAATTAATTGAATTTACTGTTTGTTGATTAGTTTGATAGGTTTGATTCAAATGTGTGTTATTATTTGTTATGTTTGATGAAGGAAATTCAAACGCGATCGCAGTGTTATTGGCATTACTTAGAATTGCTATTAGTTTTGGCATTTTAGTATTACCAGTTGAACGAGGTGAAGGTGAACTTTCAGCTGATGTTTCGTTTTCATTTTTATTGTTATTGGTTATTGATCCTATAGGTGCACTTGATGAATTCAAAATAAACGATCCATTAGCACCAGTTGATGATTGTTGGTGTAAAAGTTGATTGTGTAATTGATATTGGTTGTTCAATTGTCTATGTCCTGTATTTGGGGTTCTTTGAACAGATGAAAAAGCAGTCGAGTTATTACTGACCAGTTGTGGATTGTTGCTTGAAGTATTTGCAGAATGTGCAGCTAAATCTCTAATATCTTCGGCATTTTCGACATCGAAATCAAGACTTGTGGAGGATAATGATGATGAAGATGAAGAAGAACGAAATCGAGTAGAAACTTTTCTATACACAGTTTCGCGAATTTCTTGGATAGCAGCTGAACGAGTTTCAGAACTGACAAGATCGACTAAAACTTTTCCCATCGAGCTAAAGGTGCCAGTATTAGTAGGCTGGTTTGTGGTGTGGGAAATACCGGACAATGCAGATGGAGAAAATGAAGACCACAAAGATGAACTAGCGGCACTGAAACTGATTGATTGACGAGCTGAGTTACTGGAATCCATGGAACCGTTAGATGGCGGTGATTTTTGGGAATAAAAGTTTGAACCACTATTACGAGCTGTTATCCAAGATCTGGCAAAAACGTTTGGGTTGCTATTGTTCAAAGCAAAAGTTGACGTACCTGAGCTATTAGAATAATTGGACGTCATTGGAACAGGCGATGAATTGTTTGATGCTGTTGCAATAGCGCTACAATGGCCGCTAGAAACGCCGCTAGAAATAGTACTAGAAATGCTTTGAAACTGTGTAGATGTAAAATTGGCACAAGGGTTATTTATGCTAAAATTACAATCAATAGCATGAAGTTTTTTATTGGTCAAATTTGATCTAATATATTTTGGAGTGATGTAAGGTGAAGAACTCAAATTGCTATTAGAGCTTGCATTATGTGTGGGATTTAAAGAAAGCGTACCACTATTTCCAACAAATGTAGTTGCTTGAACACTGTTTTCAATGGACTTATAACTCGAATCAGTTAGTTGACATAAATCGCCAACTTGATTAGTAATTTGGTACGTATTAGATGAAACTGATGGCAAGCTTTGAATCTGACCGTCAGCAACTGAAACGCTATAATATGTATGATGAATTTGCTGTGCATGCACAGGCAGTGGACTTGAGCTCATTTGACCATGTACATTTGCTTGGTTTTCATTCGTCGTTAGTTTTGGCGGGTATTGATATGGCATTCTAATTGGTACAGGTGTGGAAGGCACACCTGTTATCATTGCATTGTTATACAAATCCGGATCATCATTAGAAGGAGTCATATTGAATTTACCAAAAATACACAATTAAATTGCCTGGAAATTGTTGATTTCATTAATCCCTTCTAGTTACTTATTGTAAAGATTTGAGTTCGGCTTTTACCATACAGCTTGTATGCTAAATTCAGTTTTTTTGCCTTACGGTCTACTTATTATCTGTTTGCAAATATTGTTATAAAACAATTTATGAATATATGATTGTATGGTTTTAGGCCATTTTGCAGATAACTAATTTATTTATAAATGTAGTTCAAAGTAATTTAGCCATTTTCACAAAACATCATTATTGGACCTATAATTAAAAAAATCAGAATTTTATATTTCTTCCAAAAATTCATTTTGAAAAATATTAGCTAGTATCATAAAATTATAAATAAAAATCTTTTTTTTCTTTTGTTTTACTCGTTTCTTAATGTTTAAATAGTAAAAGAAAAAATTTATTCATACATTATTCTTTAAATAATTTTATGATAAACATATATTTATTGATAAGTTTATTAAAATAGCAAAACGGCTTTTCTAAATATTTTCAATAATAAAATGATCTAATGATTGAAAAATATTTTTTTTAGATTTAATTAAATATTACAATAATAAATAAAATTATAAATTTTCTTATAAATTTTTTTAAATTAGTTGTATTATTTTTTCTCTTTTAATGTTTTTTTTTTTATAAAATCTAATAATATTGAAAAATATAATGCATATTTAAAAAAATTTTAAGCCATAATCAATTTAAATCAAAAAAAAAATCAAGAATAAAATATAATATATTATTTAATTAAAAATAATGATAAAAAAATATAACAATAATTTGTCATTTTATAAATTTTTATATTTTAAACCAATACAAAATAATTATATTTTTTCATACATTTTAAAATTATAAGTTTTGAAATTTACTTTTAACAAAATTATTTGTTATTTTCTTTTTTTAATTTAACTAATTAAACATTTTAATTAATTTAATAATAAATATATAAATAAATAAAAATTAACTAAAATAAGTTCAAATCAAAAAAATAAATTAAAAAAAAATAACAAAGATAAAATATAAACTAAACAAAATTTTTAGTTTTATTTAATTAGCAAACAACATGAACAAATAAACAAAATTTTAATTAATTTTTAATTAAATTTATTTCATTACTTATTAACTAGATGTAGAAATAATCAAGAATTATTTAATTGAACGTGACTAACAAAAGCAAAATAATATTTTTAAATTAGTAAATTTTTTTAATATTAGCAAGCAACAGATATTTAATTTAATTTTACTTTTAAAAAATAACAAACAAAAATTGTATAAAATTATTATAAAATATTTTAATTTTTAAAAAATAAATTTTTGTACTTAATTTAAATATCATTTTAATTGTATAAATTTTTAATTTAAAATTTTCATTTATATTTTAAACATCAAATTTTAAATATTTAAAAATGCGCCGAAAGCAGATAAAACATAAATTTTAAAAATATGAATTATAAATTAAAATCAATGGCAATTTACTTATGTATTTGTTAATCAAATTTTATTTCTTTTGTTGAAAAAAAAAATTTTATTTTTTAAGAAAATTTTTTTGAAATAAAGCAAAGTGTAAAAAAAATAATAAAAAAACATCATTTTTATAAAAATATCAAAAAAATATAATATAGAAATAATATTTTTGATGTTGCTAAGCATTAGCTACATGCTCAATTAAATTAAATTTATTTTTTTTAATCAATTACAAATTTAAATGTTAATTTAGTGGTTTGATCAAATTTAAA
The DNA here is from genome assembly GCA_025170145.1 of Pyemotes zhonghuajia. NCBI lineage: Eukaryota > Metazoa > Arthropoda > Arachnida > Trombidiformes > Pyemotidae > Pyemotes > Pyemotes zhonghuajia. The sequence goes on from CM045845.1 coordinate 13,194,756, forward strand.
AATTTAATATTTAATTTAATAAACAAAATTATTTTTACAATAAAAATTTAAATAATATATATATTAAAGCAACTAGTGTAAATCACAACAATTTAAACTAATAGTTACTACGTCAACATTAATAAAACAATTACTTTATTTTTATTTTTTTTCTTTTTTTTTTTTTGAAAAAAAAATTATTGTTTTTTTTCACTCTAAATGTGATTTTTTTTTAAATTCAAAGTACATAATCCTTTATATTCATTTATTATTAATTGACTTTGGTTTTTATTATTTTTGGAAAAAAAAATTATATTATATGAAAGTAAGATATACTATCTTAATTTAATTTAAAAGTTTTAATTATACAAATTATAATTTAATTTATATTATTTAAAATAAAATTTTTATTTATAAATTATCATTAAAATATAATAGTTTTAAATAAAATATAATTTTTTAGTTTTAAATTATTATTTTTACTTTGTAAATATTTAAAAATATTCAAAACAAAATGTAAATAATTTTTTTAGTAGTAATAACAAAAATAGAAAAATTTTAAATAATATAAATTATTGAAATTAAATATGTTATTTATTGTTTTAAAAAAATTATTATGATTTATTAATAATTAAACTTTTTTTAATATGTTGAGGATGTTGATTACCAGTATCCTCTTCTGATAGTGGTGTGCAGATTGTAGGGTTCACAGAATTCATCTTGCAAAAGGGATTATCACACAATTCACGTCAAGAAAACACAAAGGAGTAAATCCGGAACAAGTTTCAGATCAGAATATGAATTTTTCTAGTTGTTACTAGTAATTCAGCAGAACTTCAACTGTCCTTTTCTTAATCATCCTCAACTCTTCCTTTTCTTCTTCTCTGCTTTTCTTACTTACTATAACATAAGTGGGACAACACTCTTCTCACCCTAAAACCAATGTTAATGTAAACATCATGTCAATTAAACCGAATGGTCAATTGTGATAACACACATCTGTTAAAAAACAAATATACATACTTCAAAAGTCATTGGGCTAATTATTTTCTTAGATTACCTCTCAGTCCGTATTACCACATGCAAAGTCATAGCATATTATCCTAAAGTCAGAAATCTCAGTCAAGTTTTAAGATTTGTATGCCAGACTTTACAGCTGAAAACCTCAGCTTGGTCTTTTCGCATAAAACCTTTAGACTATTCTTTACACTTTATTAGGTCAATAATATCAGCTAATTACACTTTAGTGTTGGCAATACTTTTTGAGAGTACTCATAAGAAATGTGTCTCATAGAACTAATAGCTAGAACCTCTAAAGGAGTCGCTATATAACATTCTATGTTTATATATAGCCATGTGCTTTAACATAATATTAAGAAGAAAATTATACAATTGTTTTTATTTCTGTAAATTTTTTTTTGTAATTTTTATATATTAAATAAAACATAATTTATAATACAATTTTTTTATTAAAATTTATTAAATAAATTTTTATAATATATAAGAAGGTTGAAATATTATTTTGTAATAATAATTTCTAATAAATATATTTTTTAAATAATTTTTTTTTTTTAAACATTAAAATTTTATTTAAAATAATTTAATTTTTATATTAAAAAAATTAAAAGTTATTTAAATTTTAATAAAAGCAAAGAAAAAAAATATAGTCTTTTTTTAATCGTTTGATATTTTCCTATTTTATTTATGTATTGCAGGGAAGCGTCTTTTAAAGCGTCATTATTTAAATCAAAACATTAACAATAAATTTTGAATTTAATTAATATGTAAAATTATTATAATTAAAAAAAACAATAATTAAAATTTTAAAATTTACTTTTTAAATATTAATATTAAAAAATCTTAAAAAAAAATAATTAAAAATTTTTAATAAATTAAGCTTAAACTTCTTTTGGATTTTAGTTACAAAAAAAAAATTTACAATAAAATTAATTAATGTAAATATAAATTTTAATAAAATAATATTATATATATTAATAAAACTTATTATATATATAAACTAAATAATAATGTTATTTTATAATAATCAATGTTTTATTTTTTTATAAATTTAAATATAGTATCTTTAAAAATATCTTAAAATATTAAAATAAAGTAAATAGTAATTTGAGAATAAAAACACTTATAAAGTTTACAAATAGAAACATTTATATATAAAAAAAAACAATTAACAATAACGTTTGTTTTGAAACTTTATTTTATTGTAATGCGATACATAATACTCGAAAAAAAAAAATAATCAAAATTAAACTGTTTTTAAATTGGTATAGAAAAAAAATCTAGTCTAAAATTTTGTCAACAAAAAACTCTTTTATTAGATATTGATAAAAATAAATATTTAAAAATGTAAACAGTCTTAATATCTTAAATAACTTTACAATAAAGTTTTAAAATTAAAATAAAGATAAGTGCAGAAATTAGTTAAAATATAAACAAAAATGAGTAAAAAAAAATATATAAAACTTATTAAAAAAATTTTACAAAATTTTTAGATATTGACGCACTATAAACTAAATTTTAATTTGTATACATTTTGTACATAAAAAAAAAATAACACTTAATATTAAAATACTTTAAATTATTTCAAATATATACTAATATATATTTTTTGTTAAATTATAAGTTAATTAATTTAATTTAAAATTATTAGAACAAAGCAAGAAAAGTATAAAATTCTAAATATTTAATTATTTTTTTAAAAAAAACTTAATTAATTATTCTATAAATGTAACAAGAAATATTTAATAATTAAAATTTTTTTTTCAAATTATTTTATAAAATCTTAATAGTTTATACTTTATTTTTTAATTTTATTTTTAAAATTATTAATAATAAATATGTTTTTAAAAATGTTTTTTAACTTGTCAAATATTACAATTTTAAATAAAATAAATTAACTAAAAAAAAAATTTTTGAAAATTAAAGTTTAATTGATAATAATTTTATAAATAAATTTATTTGTTTTATCATAAATTTAAATATAAAAAATATTAAAAAATTCAAGTAAAACTAACTAAATTACTAATAAAATTTTTAAAAAAATAAAATAAAAAATGCTTCAATTTTAATTATTTATAACTATTTTTTTATTATTTTTTTTTAAGTTTACATTATTCGTGACTAATTTAACAAATTATTTTGTATAAAAAATTAAATAATTTAAAATTTAAACATAAAGCATAGAAATAAAAATATATAAAATACATAAAAAACAAACAATAAAATAGCGATTGATGAATGTCATTAAATTTATATTAATTTTGTCTTTCAAAATACTTTTAGCAAAAAAAAAAAATAATTGATTATAAACAATAACTAAATAAACTTAACTAAAAATAATAATAACTTATTTTACTCAAACAAGTGTCTTAAAAAAAAAAAAAAAAAATTAAATCAAATATTAAAAAACCAAGTACAAAAAACAAACAGCATAACCAAATGATTTTTTTATCATTTGAAAGTTGAGCAAATACTGTAGCAAAATGATCTAAATTATAACTTTTGTATTAAAAGCGATTTATTACTATTTGCCATACATAAATGACGTGAAAAAATGCACCGGAAATTCAAGCTACGCACCAGCCAATGATGCCAATACAATTTCCGTTTTTGGAAAAGTAAGAATCCAAAAAAACATGTCAAATGAAAGAATTACTGAGCAATGACTGAGTCTTAGTAAAATATTTAAAGCAGGTATAAATGATTTTTAACGACATAATAAACAATTAATACAAACTAACACCTAAATATTATTTAAATAAAAAAAAAACAACTTGTTTGATATATTTATAATTTCAGTATTTATTTAATAATAATAAATATAATAATAATCAAAATTTTATTTTAAAATACTATTACTACAAAAAATTACTTTTTCTTAATGTTAATAATTTAAATTTTTTTAAAAATTATTAAACAAATTTTTAATAAATTTTTGAATAAATTTATTAGAAAATAATGAAATTTCTAATTAGTTTATTTTTAAAATGTTTTTAAAAAATTACTAAATAAAAAATTTCAACTTTCATTTACATTAATTTATTTTTGATAAACTATTTTAGCTTGCAAATACTCAGTTAGTTTTTATTTATATATGTGACCGTTTTAAAAGCTAATTATTGACTTTTATATAGAAAAAATAAACTTTTGACTGATCTTCAATTTTATTTGAAAGTTTTAGCATCTTCAGCAATTTCGCTGCAGCAAACATGTTGATTATTTACTGTAGCTATTAGTGAAATTTCAAATTAGCAAAAAAAAATGTATTCCAACAAAATTTGTATTTAAGTAAGTAAACTACATAGGTTAAAAAAAAAATAATTAAAATAACAATAAATTATAATTTTTAATAAAAAAATATATACTAAATATTAAAATAATAATTTTTAAGTAAAAAATAAAATTATTTTAAATATTTTTTTTTTTAAATTATTATAAAAAAATAAAATCAAAACTAATTAAGAAAATATAAACTTGTATTACATATAAATAATAAATTATTAAATTTTATTAATAAAATAATTTTTATTAGTTTTTTTTTTTTAAATAACTTGTTATTTAATTTGGCAATTTATTATTAAAAATTAACAAAAAAAAAAATTTACTAGTAAATTAGCCAATTAAATTTAATTAAATTAAATAGCATATTACCTTCTATAAAAACATCAAACTATCATTTATCAAAATAAAAACTTTTAAATAATAAAAATTATATATATTTATTTTTTTATAATTATAAAAATTTTAATTTAATTTTTTAAAAAATTTTATAATTAATGTTTGCATATGTTATATTTTTAAATTTACAGAATTTTTTTTGTAAAAATTAACTATAAATAAGTAAATTAACGTAAACAAGAAAGCAAAAATAAATAAAAATAAAAAAAATAACAAATTTTAAATATTCTAAATTAAAATTTAACCTAAATAATCTTAAATTAATATTTAATAAATAAGTAAAATTTTTTTTTGATATTTTTAAATATTTTTTTTTTTAAACAAACTATATTTAAAAAGTGATTTTGCTGTTGGCATTATGAATGCGATTTTATTATTATCAAACACAAAAAAACATATTACAATATACTGATAAAAATACATATTTCAATAGATAAATTTATAAAACTTATAAAAGGTAAAAGAAAATTTATTTTTTATTTTTTACTTACAAAAGACTTTGGTCATCATTTTCATGCCCTCCTGGCATTATCTAGTCATATTCCTTTGTATTCAAAACACTGTGAAAAATTTATTTTATATTATTTTACGCTTGCATCATACTTTATTGTATAATTTTTATTTTTTTTTTTAAATTAAGCACTTTATTTGAGCTTTTTTTTAAATTAATTGTTAACCAAAAAAAAAAAAAAAATAAAATAAAAAAAAACTTCACTAACATAAAAAATGATCTAGAAACAACTTAAATTAAAAAATAAATTAAAAAAAAACTTGTTACAATATTTTTTTCTAAAAAATAAATATAAAAAAATATAATTTGATTGTCATTTTACTAGATTGAATATAAATTTCAAGTTTAAATTTAAAAAAAAAATATTTACGACATCAAGAGATTATTTTAAATATTGAAAGTTAAAATTTATTAAATCAAACACAATTTTTTATAAAGAAAATCTTGAAGATTTAAATTGATTTAGTTAAATTGAATAAGATTAAAAAAATCAAAAATATATATAATGCGAATAAAAAACACTAGATCTTATAAAACTTACTAAATGCATTTTTTAAATAATTAAACTAATCACAATTTATGACCACTTTAAAAAAAAAATATTTTTGAATATATTATGCTTAAAAAGGAAAAATTTTTAAAATGAAAAATGAAAAAAAGTAAAATAACAAATTTAGAAGTACCGTGCTAGATAGAGAATGAAAATGATTTTATAAGAGAAATTCGGTTACCATGAAACGAATTATTAATAAAAAAAAGTTTAAAATCGAGAGAATTAAACAAAGCAAATAAAAAGTGAAAAGATCACATGTTTTGGAGTAAGTGAAAAATGAAAACACAGTTGAATAAAGAAAATATTATGAAATGATAAATGAAAGAATTGGAACTTACAAGTTGCACAAGAAAAATTAATCCTACTAGAACAAGTGGATAGAAGATAGAACATTTAGCGGAGCATTTAGAATGAATAAGATAAGAGCGAAAAAATAAAAAACGAAAAGAAATAGATATGGAACATACTTTGGAGATGAAGGTGTCACAATAGAGCAAGAAAGTGAAGCTAGAGGAGAGGTCGAATTAGGCAAGCACTGATGGAGTTTGAGGAAAATGAAATAAGCTTTAATGATAATTAGGTTTATTTGGCTAAGTTTAGAGAATCGACATAAATTGATGTATTGCAATTGAGAAGGTGTTGTCGAAGTGGCCGGAAAACAAAAATGAAAAAGGTTCACAGGTAGACGGATCAACCGCAGCTTAGCTAATTGGGAGCTGAAAGTCAAAGTTCTGATTATTAGATGTAAACTGTTACAAGTGCATCATAACACTGCCTTTATAAAGTGGCAATAAAAGAGGCAGAACAGAGAACCGGCAGTCTGGCTTGATGATGGTTGGCACTCAAGAACAGCGCACGCCTAATTTGACTGCAAACAGTGAACAGCCTATGACGGCGACGCACAAGAAGCGGTGCAATTAGCATTGACTGCGCACTCCAATGCCGGAAATGGGCAGAAACGGCTATCAAGGTGTAAAACCCATGCCAGGCATAAAAGCTGTTACAGTAACAGCTGTAGCAAAGGGGGTGTGCACACTAATCGATTATTTGACCAAACTTCACTGCCAAGGCCCTGTTGCATTTCCGCTTCCTGTTCGCCATTACAGCTGCCTTGCTGGCGCCATAACTGTGGTGCGCAACTTGTGTCGGAAAGAGCATCGCAGACTGTTGATGCGCTGCTCTGCATCTTTTGCATGCAGAAATTGATACGCATTCAACTAATAACGCACAGGTGGTACCCTTTTTTCATAGACCCATTGGTCAAGGTCAATTTTGTTTAGTTAGTGCTTTGGGCCAACTGTCTGTTTCGCAAAGGATTAAGCAGATCAACTTGTTCCGTTGATGGTCTGGCGGTGACAGTTTTGATGCTTTATTTTACCATTGCAGGTCTTTATCATAGTCGTTTGCACTGCTGACAATTTGCACTACTGGCGATTTGCACTACCAGCAATTTTTAATACTGACTGTCTTTACTACAGCAGTCTGTACCACTGGCAGTCTGTACCACTGGCAGTCTGTACCACTGGCAGTCTGTACCACTGGCAGTCTGTACCACTGGCAGTCTGTACCACTGGCAGTCTGTACCACTGGCAGTCTGTACCACTGGCAGTCTGTACCACTGGCAGTCTGTACCACTGGCAGTCTGTACCACTGGCAGTCTGTACCACTGGCAGTCTGTACCACTGGCAGTCTGTACCACTGGCAGTCTGTACCACTGGCAGTCTGTACCACTGGCAGTCTGTACCACTGGCAGTCTGTACCACTGGCAGTCTGTACCACTGGCAGTCTGTACCACTGGCAGTCTGTACCACTGGCAGTCTGTAAGACTTCCTTACCACTGATTCTCTATACCTTTTGCAATCTATGCCATTTATAATCTAAACAGCTCACAATCTGTAAGACATCGCTACCACTGGTACTTTGCACCCCTTGCAATCTATACCACTTACAATCTATGCCGCTAGCAATCTGTAATACTTACAGCTTGCACTATCAACAGCTACTAATAACCAAAAGTGATTAATGCTTCACCAAACATTTTACCACATTGGCATACATTTTGTCCATCTAAAGTATTTTGCCATTCTTTTCATTTTTTAATTGTAATAGGTTCCAGCACTTTGAATTCACTATATTAATGCCTAAATATACATTTACACAGTCACTATAAAAAATTACTCATCAAATGATCAAGGTAAAACATCTTCTAATATCTGTTACTTTTTAGCGGATCTTTAATTTCAAACATAAGTCATTTGTACATTTAGGTGATTTATATTCATTTTACCATTTATTCATATGAACAGCTTTTTTACACTAGAATATTTATTCACATTTGAGAAAATCTTCATGCCATGTTACATTTTAGATTGCAAAGTAAATAATTTTATTTTTACAAATTATTGATAAAAAAGAATAAATATTTAGAGTTAAAAAAACATAAATTTTTAATATTAACTCTTCATATATACTCATCTATATATATTGGTATATAATCAAAACATTAAGTTAAAATCCTCTTATCTTTTATAAATTTTATTAATTTTTTCATATTTTAAAGTCCTCTTTACAAAAAATTTGAAAACTATTTTTAAACTCACCACACTATTAGCTACCAAAATACAACTCAATCAATTACTTATTTAATTAAGATTTTTAACTAAACATAAGTTTAAATTGTTCTTTTTAATTATTCACATTTGAAAAAAAAATTCAAAAAAATCAAAATTACTTTTATTCAAAATTAAAAATTCAATAGTTTAAAAATTGTTTATTTTATAAAAGCAAATTTTCTTTTTAAATTTTTCAATTTTAATGCTAAATAAAATTAAAATTTTTAACCATCTTATCAACCAAGAAAGTTTAGATTCTGAAAAAAAAAAAAAAATAATAATAATTTTTACTTTTTGTTCAAAATATTATAACAAACAAATATAATATTAAAAAAATAATTAAATTAAAATAATGTAATAAAAAACAACAAAAAAAGAAATAAAGAAAATGAATAAAAATTTTAAATAAAAAAATAAATATTTTTAGTAATTACTAAAATTAAAGATAAAAAAAAAGTTATAATATGTGATTAAATATATAAAATAAAAAATTATCTTAAAATATTTAATACATTTTTTTTAAAATAATAAAATTTAAATTAAACTAAAATTAAAAAAATTATTAAAATTGTTTTTTTTTTTTTTTTTTGAATATTCTTTTGTAATTGAAATATGATATAATTTAAAATTAATTGTTGATTTAATTTTAGAAATTGTAAAAAAATGTTTTTTTTTTAACCAAATTAATTTTTTTTAAAATAAATCTATTATGATTTTTTCATGTTTAAATAAGTATTGATGACAATATTAAAAAACAAAAAATTTAGGTAAAAAACACGTTTACTAAACAAATGTAATCTAGTGTAACTAATCAAAATACTAAAAATTAATTTAGATTTTCAATTAAAATAAATAAAAATTTTAGGCAAACGATAGATAATAAAGGCATCTTTACTTGTTTAATTATTTGGACAATTATTAATATTAAAATAGACTTAAATTTAGATTAAAAAAAAATAATAATAAAAAAAAAAACAAAATAAACTTAAATAATTTATAAACAATTTTGAAAGAAAAAAAAAATTAAATAAAATGAAGAATTTGAAAAATTCTTAATAACTAATACAAGTTTTTTACAAAAAAAATGAAAAGTAAACAGCTTTTCTGTTTTAAATGATCTATTCAATTAAATTTATTGGAATGCAAAAATTTAAGTTGAACTGGCACAAAATGTGTTAAGAAAAAAATAAATGATAAAATTTTTATGTAATAACATGCCAAAGTTATATTACGTTTTTTTCAAAACAATTGAGATCATCATTTTTCATCATAATCATTTGCTTTTGTGATAAAAGATAAAAAGCTAAAAACAACTATTAAGGAAATGTCCAAAATACCACCAGTTGTATATAAATAACTGGTTAAACTTTATTCAAATTTTGATTACTTTTGCATCATTTGATAATATGAGCTTACTCTACCAACTTGGATTTTAACTTCAATTTTATTATAAAAAATTATTTTTTTTTTAATAATTATTATTTTAAATTAAAATTATTAAGATTTAAATAAACAAAATTTTGTGTTAATTTTTATATTACCTTTATAAAAAAATTTAAAATGTACAAATAAAAAATTAAAACTAAGTTAAATTATTTTAAAATTATTGGTGAAATCTAATTTAAGTTATAAATTTTAAGTGAAATTATTTTGATTAGATTAATAAAAATAAAAAATGATATAAAAAAATATATGTATCTAATTATATATTTAGTAAATATAATTTATCAAATGAATTTTGTTAAAATGAATCATCTATTTTATAAATAATAAAATAATCATCTAAATTTGTACTTTATTTTTTGTGTAACAGTTTTTGAAAGATTATCTTCAATCTAGGCTTATGTCTAATTTTGCAATCAACAAATTACTTATTTAACTTTTATAAAATGTATTTTAACTAGTCAAGTACAAATCATTTGTGAACTACTAGTTTAAACAATAAAAAAATAAAATAATTTAATAAATGCTTTTTTTCTAGCAGCTAATCAAAAACTACAATTTTTTCTTTATTAAAACCACAAAATAAAAAAAAAAAAAATAAAAATAAATAAAAATAAAAATAGTGAAATAAACGCAAACTGAGTTCAAGATTGATACCAATTAAACCAAATTGTGGAAAACAATCAAAACCAGATTAACTTTAAAATTAATATATTTTTTTTTCTAAATTAAAAACAGAATTTTTTTATTATCTTTTATTATAAAAAAAAAACCAATAAAAAATATAAGAATTTTTTTTTCTTATTGTTTTATTATAATTTTAAGTTCAAATTTTTTTTTTACATCCTAATTAATCAGTAATTTATAAAATTAAAACTTGTTTTTTTATAATTTTACATAATATATAAAAAAAAAATGATTTTAATTATATTAATTGTTTTATTAACATGTTTTTTTAATAATTGTCAAACAACTCATAGAAACCAAACATTTTCATCAGTACTTGATACAAAAGGTGATGTTCAATTGTTTTGGATAATTGATTATTCAAAAGAATTACTCAATTTTGAATTTAAGGTTATTTTACCAGATCATCACACTTCAGGTTTTTTTGTTGGGTTAGGATTTTCTGATTATGGGAAATTTACTAATGCGGATTTTTGCATATTTTGGATAAACAAAAATAAGAAAATTCAATTTCAAGTGTGTATAATATTTAAGTATATTATATATTCAATAATTATTAATTTTTAAAATAATATTTAAATTTTAATAAATTATTTTTAATAGATTATATAATTTTATTTTTTTATTGATTTAAAAATAATATTAAAATTTTAAAAATAAAACAAATACTTTATTTTTTATTATTTTATTAAAAATTAGGACACTTGGACAGATTCAAACGGATTTTTAAATCCAGAAACTCAAAATGATTGTGAGTTAATTGCATGGAAATTAGATGGAAAAGAATTAGTTCTCGTTTTTAAACGAATATTTAATACATGTGACAACCATGACATCAAAATTCAGGTAAATTAAAACTAATAACATGTTAGGCTTTTGGTAATTTTTTCAATTATTAAATAAAATAATCTATGATAACTACAAAAGTCATTGTCAAAAAATCATTTAAATTATTAAACGTTAAAAATATTCTTATATTTCAATTTTTAAATTTTAAAAAGTTAATTAATTATTAAAATTTAAAAAAATTGTAAAATTAAAAAAAATAAATTTAGATATTTTATCTAAATTAATTTAGTTTAATCTAATTTATTTATACTTTTAAGTTATAATAAAAACAAAAAAATAATTTTATTCAAATTTATTTTAAATAAGTTAAATGCAATATAAATTTCAAATTTATTTTATTGTTTAAACTCATACAAAATATTTTATTTTTTTTATTGGATATAATACATTAAGTAGATATAAAACTATTTTATTTATAAAATAAACAGATAAGTTTAAAATAATAATAATTTTATTTGAATATTAAAAATTAAAAATAAATTTGAAAAAACATTAATTATTATGTTAAAAATATATAAAAAATAAAATAAAACCACATTAAATAAAATACTATAAAAAAAATTTTTTAAATTATGTTCCAAAACAAAATAGGATGGAACTAACCACGTACTATGGGTAAAAGCAAATGCGGCAAATCTCAAACATATTTATGGTTTGAATATTAATAACATACGTAACAAAGGATTTAAAAGGATTAGCTTACTTAAGAATCTTCAACCTATGCCAAAAATGGAAGCTGAACATGTGCAAACATTGGAAATAAAGGTGGACAAAGTAGTTATTCCTAGTATTGAAACAACTTATTGGTGCAAAATTCATCGGTTACCAGATCATTTTCAAACAAAACATCACGTCATTCGTTATGAAGCCATCATTCAAAAAGACAACGAAGCCCTTGTACATCACATGGAATTATTCCATTGTGAAATAGATACAAAGCAAACTGTAAATAATTTTAATTTATAAATACTTATGAATATATATAAAAAATTTTCTTAATTATTATTTAGTTACAAAATTTATATAACGGGCCATGCAGAGGTGATTTCGTACCCGACTATGTTTCTAAATGTAAAAAAGTGGTAGCCGCTTGGGCCATGGGAGCTACGGTTAGTTATTTTAAATAATTTTTGTTTTAAATTATTTTTTAGACTTTCAAAAAAATTAATTTAAAAAATGAACATTAAAAGTTAATTGAAAAAATTAATTTTACATATCATTTTATCATAGCCATTAGCATATCCAGAAGAGGCTGGATTATCTTTAGGCGGTGTAAATTACTCACTATATGTAATGCAAGAAATACATTACAACAATCCTGAGCTAATAAAAAATCATCAAGACTCTTCAGGATTTCGCTTTTATTATACAAATAAACTTCGAAAATATGATATTGGGATAATGGAAATAGGTTTAGAATATTCAGCTAAAAATTCTATTCCACCTAGTCAAAAAAATTTTATTTTAACTGGTCATTGCGTTTCTGAATGTACAAGAATTGGCTTACCTGCAAAAGGCATTAATGTAGTGGCATCTCAATTACATACGCATCTTACAGGTATGTTTTTTCAACATTTATTATTATTAATTGAATTAAATGTGTAAACAACAATCAATTTAAAAATGTAACAATTTTTATAAATTTATTACAGTAATTTGTTTACTTTATTAGTTTTACTTAAATTTTAATCATTTTGGTTTTAATTTAAAGCACTAATAAAAATGTTAATTTGATAAATTTTTTTAATTTTAACTTTTAAATTAAACCTAAATTGCAATTAATGATTTCAAACAAATAAACAGCAAAATTTGTATTTATCTTTTTTTTTAAATAATTTATTTAATTTTAAAAATTCTTTTAAAAGAACTGAAAATTGTTCAAAAATTAAATTAAATTGATGAAAAAATTTTGATAAAATTAAATCAAATAAAAAATTAATTGCTAGTAATTTTAAATTTTAAATTATTTTTATTTAACTTTCTAAATAGGAATTAAAGTAATCACCAAACATTATAGAGCTGGTCGTGAGCTTAGTGATTTAAATGCAGATTTGCATTACTCATCTCATTTTCAGGAAATCCGTTTGCTTAAAAAACAGGTAAAAGTGATGCCAGGAGATGCTTTAGTCACTCATTGTGTATATAATACTATGGAACGTTCTAATATTACTTTGGGAGGTTTTGGAATCCAGGATGAAATGTGTGTCAATTATATGCATTATTATCCAAATGCTGAACTTGAGGTTTGCAAAAGTTCAATAGACACAAAGACATTGTGGAATTATTTTAAATATTTAAAATTCAGACAAGGTCAATTGGAACAGTTTCAAGTGCCAATGAACGCATCTGAACTGGATGAAAATCAATTATCTCTTTTTTATCGCGCCATCCGTTGGAATCAGTTTCAGGCAAAATTATTACGCCGCTTATACGAGACTAGTCCGCTGTCCATGCAATGCAATCATTCTTCCGGAGATAGATTTCCGGTAAGTTTTCAATCTAAAGCAAATCTAAAATTTTTTTAAGTTTTCCTTAAGCTAAACCGATTTTTACATTAACTAAATAGATAGTAAATCAATTTTATTTTGTGTTCACAAAAAAAAAAATAAATAAATAAAAATAAATTATTTGCTGATGCAAACAATTCATGAATAAGAAAATTAAGCATTGTTCAATAAAATAGGCAAACGTGTTTTTTTTAAATGAAATTTTGATGCTTACCAAACAAACGTGATTTAAATTTATAAGAAAAGGTTTGTGTTTGATTTACATGCAGTACAAACTTGTCAGAGAATTTGTTTTCAATGCACTTTTTTGAATTAGGTTAACTAAAACATTTGATAAATCTTAAAACATTAAAGAAAAAACTAATTACTTCAAATTATACTTAATAGTATTTAAATATTATTTAGCTAGATATAAAAATATAACTAATTTTTTTTGATTATTTTTTGGAGTCAAATTTCTAATAAAACAAATTTAATATAATTTTCATCAGTTTCAAGTTTTATTTTTTGTTTAGTAAATATGTTAGTAAATGCAATAGCATATATTAAATATAAAAATTAAAAAAAAAATTAAAAAAATATTTTTTCTCTAGGTAAAATTTTTTGTTTTACTATAATGAATTTATTTTTATTTTTTAGGGAGATTGGAATGGAATCGCATCTACACCCATCTATGAGCCAAGAAAAATCATAGAAGATAAATGTTTCAAAAAAGATGATGAAGATATGAAATAGTTTTATGAAAATATTTTAACTTATAGTTTTATTTAAAAAAATTATTCTAAATTAAAAAATATTATTAAAAAATTATTAATTTATACAATTTAAAAAGTAAAAAATTGTTTATATAATACTTTGGCTATTTTTTTTTTTTTATTAAGTAAAAAAGCAAAATTAAAATTTATAAAAAATTTAATTTATTTTTAATTGAAAAAATAAAAACAAATAATTTAATTTCAAACAAATGATTAAAAAAAATTATTTTTTTGTTATAATTTTTATAAAAACCAAGCTTATTAAACTCATCAATAATTACTAAAAATTTACGTTTAAAAATTCAATATATATTTGAAAAATAAAGTTTAATTTTGAATTAATTTAAATCAACTTTTTGAACAAAATCAGCATCATTGATTGCATCAAAAATAAAAAAAAAATTAAATAATTTAAGTAATTTAAAAAAAATGTATTAAATAATACAATAAATTTAAAATTATACAAAACACTCTTTAAAAAGTAATGTTTTAAACATATTTTAAAATTAATCAATAAAGTAATTTAATTAAAATGCAACACAATTTTGCACTCAAATTTTATTTGATAAAACATAATTTAACCAATTATAAAATTATAACATAAACAAATGTTTAAAGAAAAAAATAAATAAAAAAATTATGAAATATTAAAAAAATATGTAAAGAAAAAATTCGAAAAAAAATAAAAAACAAAATTTTTGTGTTAACAATCTTTTTGCTTTGGGCGTGATTCAGCTAGATTATGAGCAAACGGAAGTAAAATCAAACGCATTTACAAGCAATAAACAGAAACCGGAAAGATGGTACAAAAATAAAAAACGTATGTTGCTAGACCTAGAGTAGAGCAAATAGATTTCAACTAGTGCAACCAAACAGCAATTGTTTGAATATTGTTTCCACAAGTAACAAGTATGCCAAGGCTATGTTTCCATATACGATTGTAGTGACGCAGGTGGTTTTTAGCAAGTTCGACCACATTAGTCCATATCAGGTCTTATTAAATCACATTAGACTACATCAGATTTTATTTACTCAAAACTAGACAAACACATGCTGAAAACGCATTTATCTTAAAAAATAAATTTAAATCTTTTTCATTTTACTTATTTTAAATGTTTTGTCAAATCTAAACGTGGTTTATGTTGTTTTTAAATATTACAAATTTACACTTATTTTAAATTAAAGCCTTAGGCATATGAATAGAAAAAAGTTGCAAATTATATAAATTTTTATAAAATTGTTACATTAAACCCAAACATATTTAAAAATTAATAATTTGTTATTTTAAATCTGATATTAAAAAAAAAAATTACGTAAAATACATATTATATGAGTTTAATTTTATATTTTTAAATTTTTTTTTTAGGATGTTAAATAAGTCATTCATCTTTAAATGCAAATTCTTATTTTTAAAAATTTAAGAAAAAAATCTGAATTTATTTACAATCATGTTTGTGACATATCTATTTAAAATACTAATACTTATAA
Source organism: Pyemotes zhonghuajia (assembly GCA_025170145.1). Classification (NCBI taxonomy): domain Eukaryota; kingdom Metazoa; phylum Arthropoda; class Arachnida; order Trombidiformes; family Pyemotidae; genus Pyemotes; species Pyemotes zhonghuajia. The sequence goes on from CM045845.1 coordinate 13,210,835, forward strand.
TAGAAGATAAAATAATTTAAATTTGTATAATTTTTTAGTTAAAATTTTGATTAAATATTAATTTTGTTTTAGAATCGACAAGTGAACAACAAAATGAAATTTATTTTTTTCTATGAAACTATATTGTAAAATATATATAATCAATATAATTATATGCATTCTATATGAATGTACATAAAAAAAAATATGTATTTATTAGAAACTACTTTTTGCTAATTTAATCTACTTTATTTTGCTTTAGACCAAGTCTAGTTAATTTTTTGCTAAATTGATAATAAACAAATAAATAAACAAATTTTACTGTTTATGACAGAAAATAATATGTAAAAAACAATGAAGGTAAAAATAACAGGTAAAAAACGAAAATAAAATTAAAAAAAATAATTAAAGTAATATTTGTAAATTATTTTTTACCTTGGACTTGACCATTGAACTTTTTGTAAAAAATAAATACTTAAATACTAATTTAAATAATAACTAAAAATGTTTGTTATTAATTAAAATGTTGATTAAATAGTTTGACCAATTAAGAAATTTGAAGTTTTGAGAATTGATTTTTTTTTAATATTACTTTTGTCATTTAACTAAATCAAATGTCACTGACAGATTTCTCGTTTACTTAGAATAAAAAGCTTTATTCACCAAAAATAGTACTTGACCTAATTTTTATGAAAAAAATAATTTTTTTTGTAGCAAAGGTTAGATGCGTAACTTTATTAGAGAGTTAACAGGCTATGAAATCAGATGCTTGTTTGATAATGAAAAGATGACGCTTAGAATATCTTGAAATTATTTGTAGTAAAAATTTTTAATTATTTTTTAAATTTTTTAATTAAAATATTTAAATGAATTAAAATGATTAAAATTTGATTTATTAAAATATTAATGAATAGATAAAAAAGGTACAGTTTTATATATGTAATTAAAAAGAAGCTCAATTTAATTTGATTAAAAATGTTTTTTTCAATTTCAGTATTTGATTAGTTTTAATTTGGACAAATGTGATCTGTAGAATTTTATGATAAATAATTGAAATTGTATTTAGACAAAAGTTTGTTATGAAAAGTGTGAGAAGGAATGGAAAAATATGAAAAAAATCTAGAAAGAGAGAAATTAAGGAGAGGAAAAATATGAATTTAAAAGTTTGCAATGGCTAATTGTGGGAAGGTGGAAGCAAGTGTGTATCGTTGATTGAGAAAGACGACAAAGGTGGTGCTATCTAGGTTGAGAAAAGAAAGAAGCGCAGTTGTGCCATCTATGTAAAGAGAAAGAATTGAATTGATGCTAGCTGGTGGCCCCATCTAACAATGAAAATGAAAGGCAATTGATTAATTGGGTATTAGGAGAAGAGGCAATAAGAAGCGAGAGGTATTAAAGAAGATCAAGTATTAAAAAGGAAGAGGCATTAAGGAGGAAGAGGCATTAGGGGGGAAGAAGAGACTAAGAAAAAGGAGGTATTAAGAATGAGCAGGCATTGGCGAGTAGTAGACATAAAGAAACAAGAAGTGTTAAGAAGTGCCCAAAAATTAAAAGTGTTGAGAAATAGAGATTATTAGGAAACGGAGAGTATTAAAGAAGTGAGAAGTAGAAAGAAATAGGAGAAATGAAAATATTTTGACAAAGTGAAAGAAAACTGAGAAAGGAGCTTAGAAGCGGTTGGAAGGGAATGAAAGCCAAGCAACAATGAGCAAAAGAGGAAAAACATTAAATTTGAAAATGGCAAAAACAAAGATAATGGAAATCGAAGCAAGAAGTGGCAAAGAAACACCACAGCAAACAACCACCACAGCAAAGAAACACCACTAGGTGCAGACTAACTGAGCAGACAGTGGCAAAGAGGGAACAATTGCGACAATAGTACGACCGACTCTAGACTAGGCAAAACAACGAAATCCAGTGTTTGCAGTAATTTATGCTAATTTCATGCGCAGTTTTATGCAAATTGAACGGCGCGAAGAATAAGTCGGCCCAGTGTCCTGGCCATTTGTTTGCAAACGGGGCCACACTTCCCGCTCCGGCCAAGGTGACCGATGTGCAACCACTGGCCGCTGATGGTAGAAGCCCATCTGCGCCGCAATTCACCCAGCACAAGTGAGAATTTATTATTTTTTAATATTGTAATTATATTCAAACCAAATCGGCAACTTTTCAAATAGTGAAATATTGATATTCTGCTAATAGACGAAAATCAAGTGAGAGAGAAAACGCCAAATTGAAAGCAAAACAACACTGAAAACAAATTTGCATTTTGTAACAAATAATCAGAGGTAAAAAGTCGCAAGCAACAGTTTGCGTTCAAGAGACTGCTCTGGTGGGGGGTGAGGTGATGTGTTCTTCGAGGCCGGCTGTCCCGATCGCCAACCTAAACCAAACCTGACACAGTTGGGCCAAGGCCACACGTTGTTGATGAGAATGTGGTCAACTTCGTAGGGGAGAGCAGGATAGGTTGTTGCTTTTCTTAATTTGCATTTCTTGGCCACCGGCTCTCAGCGTCCAATCAATATGTACAGCACGAAGTCGAAGATCACTCTAGATCTACTTGAAAACAAGTCAAGCTTGACTAAGTAAGTCTACTGCTTTTCTCTCTGTTACTGCCCACAGTCGAACCTTATTTCTGTTTAAATTTGCCGTACAAGTGTTTTCACACTGGTCTGCCGCTAATCTGTGCAAATGCTTATTTAAATAACAAAATAACAGCTTAGCGTACAGCTTGTAGTGGCTTACAAACTGTAACCACTAACATCAACACCAGTACCATCCAGTTTCAATGGCATCAACACCAGTTTAACATCAACATTCAACTAACCAGAACTTTTTTAATCTGCCAAATTGAAATTAAACGCCTTGTTGGCCAAAAGCATGGCCACGGGCTACTGTAAGGATTTGCAAGATCAGAAGGCCAATCGGTGATAGCTGAAGATTGCATAACAAGCTGCGGGCAGATGGAGCCAGTCAGATAACTAACTCGAATGATAATCAACACTTTTGAATTCAACTTGATTTACATAATTAAATTGCAAAGCTGCCTCCATTGAAAAAATCATTGCAAATCCAGATAAATATTCACTTTCATTGTGCCTTATTACATCTTCTCACTCGATTCCCAATAAACACTCTTTCTTTCCTTTTTCCTTCATTTTTTCCTTCATTTTTTCCTTCTTTTTTTCTTTCTTTCATTCTCTCTCAATTCTATTCAGAAAGGCTGCAGGTCATCATCTTGTCGATGCAAACCAACACGTTTATCTAAACACGCGACCATTCAACTGTATGTGCATTGAATTAATCAATAGACGATAGTGAAAAATGCAAATCATAAGTAAACAAACTCTGATCACCTTTATCAATGTCTTTAAAGCTTTCTGACTGGTTCTGTTCATCTTGCCATTGTGTCCATCTTGTATAGATCTGATGCAAACACGTGTATACACGTTAAGATCATGTTGCTTTTGTCGGTAACCAGCATTCAATTTTAACAGAAAAAATTGTTTAAACAAACTATAGGTTATACTAGACTGATTGGCTCAATTGCCTAAACTGATTACAAACACGTAATTGCTAAATAAATTAATTGCCGATCGGTTCTGTTCTAAATTAATTTAAAGTTTTTTTGTAAGCAAATGTTACAAAAAAAAAAAAACAAAAAACAAGCTGCATTTAACAATACAAGTTACATGCAGTTTTCTCAAATGGCAAATTGAGTTTCACACTTAGTGCACAAGGTGAAATGCAAATAAAGAAGAGCAATTATGTGGCAAAAATAAGCACTAACAGCAAACATAATTGTGCGTAAGTTTGCTTAAATTAGTCTTCATAACTAATGAATGGTCTAAAAGAGTAAACCAAAAAAGACGCAGTTTGACCTATGTCATTGGTTCAATTTTCTTTTCTTATTCGTCTTGTTCTTGCTAAATTTTTTGGTTTTTTAAAAACTTTACTTTAAAAATGTTGCCTGAAAAAATTTTGCTTGTAAAAGTCTTTGTCAAATGTCTTTGCCTCGTGTGTGTCAGGTAATACAATTTTACGCATTCACAACTTTGTACAAAAGAAACAAAATTGCACAATGGTATTAAACCCGTTTGGCGAGCATTTAAGATCACCTTAAGAAGCAAAGAAGAGCTGAAAGAAGAGCAGACAAAACGATCTATTCGTTTATGAATGGATTTTTGGATACATTTTGAAAGTGAAAAATTACTCTTTATGGCCCAGTTTCTTGTTACCTGGCAGGCGTGTTTGTTCTGCGAAATTCGGCTTATTCTAAGGCTATTCTATACGCTCAATTGATTGCCAGCTTTTGTGAAATTGTCCGACATTTATTGCAAACTGGACACTTTTTACTCCAACCGAGCCTTTGTCTGATTTGAAACAGGCATTTAAATCGGCTCATCTTTACGAATGAAAAAAAAAGGTGCGAAAATACCTGTATCAAAACTAAATTATAAACTTTTTACCATCACAAATTCAGTTGCTTAGGTGCTTATTTAAAAAAAAAAAAAGAAAAGTTTATTTTCTTCTTGCTTTACTTTATTTTTAACTACATCCGATTGCAATTGAATTATTTGAAAATATCTTGTTGAAAATTACTGATCGAATTTCTTGTTGAAAAAAAGCGTGAAATATAAATTAGCTCTAGTATTGACAAATTGTTTTCATTTATTTATAGTTACTAATTAATATAGATTAAAAACGAATAAAAAATAAAGCATGAAATTAGAAGTGCTTTACGTTTAAAATAAGTTTAAATTATAAATAAATTAAATTTGAAAAAAAATTAATAATTATAAAAAGTATATGTTACCTAACTTAAATTGTTTTCTTTAAATGAATTTTATTCATTTATTATAAAAAAAAAATTTTATATGTTTCAGCTAATTTAGCTAGGTTGTTAAAATTTATTTAAATTAATTCATTTAATTAGTTTTGTTTTTACAAGATTGTTCAACTTGAATTTATTGTTCAAATGGGTTTCTTTTGATGAAATCGAAAACTAATTTCAAAAGCACTTAAGTAATTTATAGCAATAACTGTTTGACTGGTTGAATGCTGTGCAGCAGATCAAGTATTGGTAATGATTAACCAGATCTGTCGTTCACAGAAGCACACATGTCAAGTACATTTATACAGTATAATGAGAAAAATGAACACAAGTTAAAAGAAGATTAAGAAAACTTAGTTTTAAGTTTTATTTTTAGATAGTAGTAGTTGGTTTTAATTTGGCAATAAATTAGAAGTGGGATAAAAAAAAATTATGCAATGAGGCGAAGGAATGAACGCTGTTTTAATTGTGTGTCAAGTTCAATATTCACAAGGTCAGAACTTAACCAGTTCAAATGTAAATGTATCCAACATATTAATGTTAATTAATTCATCAGATTTATCGTGAATAAAAAATTTAGACAAACGTGAAGCGAGAAAAAACATGATGTGTCTATGTAGGGAGAAATAAATATTTGAAACAATTTGAGTTGTTTAGAAGTGTTGGGTTGTTTAGAGGTGTTGTGTTGTTTGGGGTTGTTGTGTTGTTTAGAAGTGTTGTGTTGTTTAAAGGTGTTGTGTTGTTTAGAGGTGTTGTGTTGTTTAAAGGTGTTATGTTGTTTAGAACTTGTGTTTTTTAGATTTTAGGGTTTTATGGTATAAAGTTATGTTGATGCAAAATTTTGTCAGAGTGGTTGTAGTTGTATCTGTGTAGAAATAATAATAAATGAAAAAATAAAAAGGAAGACGATCACAGGGCTAACCGCAACATTAGGAGTTGAAAATGCAAAGAGAACAAAGTCAGAAATGAATGGCAAAAGGCCAGAATGTGGCCACGATGCACGTAGAATTTTTTAACATAAATTTTCAGGCCAATTTAGCAACTTTTTAACAATAAACCAGCCATTTATAGTGAACCGATGCCACACCATGGAACTGCTGGTCGGTCGAGTGTGTGCCAAGAATGGCCAAACGGATTGTGTCCGGAATCAAGCAGGAAAGAAACTGTTGCAAATAGGCCTGTTGCGTTGCCAAAATTGGATAGAATGTTGCTACAACAAGTTCATTTTACAATTTGTTTTAAACTGTTTTATCTTTATTAGCCAAGCATTTATAATGTGCTAGGCCTGCTTGCGTCTGACAGATGGAGCCAGCAGCAGGGACAAGCCAGCGTTGTGCTTGAATAGTTTCGTCTATATTATGCCAACCATTGTGTAGACAGCATGAATTCCATTGCGATTATAGGATTTCTGAACATTGGCAAAGAGATAGAAAGTGAGAAAAAAAGAATGGGTCACTTCCGGTAAAAAGACCAAACTCACTTTGGCCGAACAAGTTTAAAAAATGATCTCGTCAGACGTGTCTGTCGGAGAAGACAGAAATAAAGATGGAAAGGCAGAAGAGGGTGGAAGAACGAGCGACTTGAGTCTGACATCTAATTACCAGAAAAAAGAACGGCTGCGAAATTTGATTAACAATTGGTCAGTCGGGCAACTGTTTAATGGACGATCGTGTGGCGGAACAGGGCGGCTGATGGAAGATTGGCGCCGTTTTCAAAAAGCAAATCAATTGCCATTAATTTGTAATGATGAAACCGCCCAAATCAAATGACCATCTAATGGAAATGAGAACACTGTTTGTGTGTGCTTCAAGTGTATTAGAATGGTGTACTTTGGTCAGTCTGTGTTTTCAAAGCTTTTACGTCGTTTCCGGTCGGCACTATTAAAGACCCTCTCCGACTATTCGCAAATTGATAAAAAGTGGTCAGAAATCGTTTGTTTCAAATGATCGTCAACCATTTGTGTCTCAAGCTGTGATATCTTGCACACTTGCTCCAACTTTCTTATGCTCTTTCTTTGAGTCTCCATCAAAACCATTTTATAAGCCAGCCCTTATCCAGTCTCATAAAACACATAAAATTGACAAACTCATTCTGTGGCCACAATCTCACTAAAATTGTCATTTATTTCTTCTATTTTTCTCCGCGATTCCATCAGTAAAAACTCAAAAATTGGCAAACAACTGCTCCAGCAATCTTTTCTTTACTCTTTTGTCAAAATTGTTCAAAATCTTCAAAATCAGTTGCCTTCTCAATTGCTGAATCCGCCTCCACCCCACCCCTCTTTAATGACGAATTCTGTGCAAACTTGTCTGAAGATGGCCATTCATTGCTAGCGTTTATGAAAAGCCAGTGGAACTAAAATACACAGTGGTCGGTTCCACTGGTCCTAATAGGGTCCGCAAATCTCTTGAACACTCTTTTTTATTTAGCTTTTAACTAAAGCAAACGGACTTGAGAGCGAAACCAATTGCTTGTGATTTGCAAATCAAAACTTAATTTAATTCGACTTCATTGAGCAAAAGGAGCTTGGTTACGCTTTCAATTCTTCAATTGTGGCCTTGCTTGAAATCCATTTAAATCTTGACTTTTTTATTATTTATTTTATTTAGTCCCCTGTTCTTAACTTTTTTGATTAGTTAAATCAATTTTCACTGCTGCCAGTTTGAAACAGTTCATAAGGAGTTGAATTTGTAACTAAAAATAAAAAATAATTTCAAAAATTTCTAAAATATGCAATGAAATGGACTTTGTTTTTATTGAAATATTTGAACCATATCAATGAACTGATTTAAAAAAAAAAATTCTGTAATGTATTTATTCATATATATTTTTATAAAAATATATATATGTTCATTTTAAAAATTTAAAATTCAAAATTCAATTTTTAACTAAAAACTAAATTAAAAATCAAAGCTTATTGCTTCTAATGTGTTAACGAATAGCAATAAATTGTGTGTTAAACAAGAAAACCACACACTTAGATGATGCACATCTTACACAGCATTATTAAAAGCGAATGAGGCAAAAAGAAAACATAAATTATGTTGCAATTATTTTATTAACTAAATGACCAATTTAGTTAAAGTGAACTTTATTGGTAGTGGCGGCAAAAGTGGCTAAAACAATTTTAAATAAAAAATAAACAAAAAAAAATATTTCATTATATTTACCTTTTTATTCTTCTTGTGTTAAGCAGATTTTCATCTTTTTTATTTTCATCTCGATTTGTGTAAATTAAAATGATCAACACACTGTGTATATTAAAGCAGAAGGCTTTCTCTTGAGTGCAAGATCGAATTAAGATCTGAGAATAGATGCGGCCAAAGGCTAATCTCATAAAAAAGAAAAATAAAATAGATTTAAAAAATAAAAGAAACAAATTATGGCTGCAAGCAACTTGTGGCCAAATCTATTCTACCTGGCTCTGAAAATTGAAAAAAAATAAGTAAAATAGTTGTGGCGGTTCAATTTGCATCGCAAACTTTAAGAAGATGATGATTAAAAAAATCAAGAAAAAGAAGTCAATGAAAACGAGAAAGATTTAAATTTAGTAAATTTGATTCTTATTTTCTTAATGATAAAAGCAATTAAACAAATTGCAAGATAAATGTGTTTCTTCTTCTGGTTAATTTGCTCATATGTAAATATTGGAAATCAAAAGGCACGCTTTGCAATTGAACTACTCTTAACTTCAATCAATTTTAAGCCATAGTATGAAGTCTAATGCAATGAATATATTAAAACTTAAAATAATAAAATGAAAAATCGTACTTACTATCTAAATCGAATATACGTGATTTACTTTTATTTATTTTCAGTTGAGTTTGTTTAACTTAAAACCGAGTCAAGTTTTATAAGCCAGGATGGGCAAAACACATTTGACCTTTTTTATTTATTTTTTTATTCACTTTTAACCAGTATCTTATGCAAACAAGCGCTAATTATGATCAAGAATCTTGTCTCAAGAAAACTTAAATGTTTATGAAACTTGTTTAGATTGTAATCAAACAAGTGCAATTACTAATTGTGAAAAACTTAAACTGGGTGGCCGTAGATCAGAGACTATTTTGCAGCTATGTAATTTGCTCTAATTAAGTTCAATATCTTACTTTCATATTGAATCTTTTAGCATAGGATGTAGATATTAGGCTCAAAAAACCGAAGAAACAACACAACCTATGTGTGTATATTGTGGTGCAATTAGTTTTTGGCGTGCAAATGCCTGAAAGTAGCTTGACAGACAGCCGGCTGTTACCGGATCCATCAAAAAAACCATTGGCCAAACAAACAAAAAAGATCAATCTCGGTAAGCTATTTTGAAAGATCAGTGTGTCATCTGGAATCAGATGCAAGCAACTGCTGCTTAAACAGCTTGTCTAAATGTTATCCCAAACCAATGAGCTAGGATTAAAGACAAAATTGGTTTGTAAAAGATTTGATTAACTTACAAACTTTTCGCTTGTTAGCATCTTTTTTCATTTATCAGTTTCGCCGATTTTCCTATTAACTTCAAGTTGTAAGCAGATAAAATAAACCGTTTCACCATTATGTTACGATTTGAGTAATGAAAGAATATAAGTAATTTTTTCATCTTCATTTTTTGCAGCAATAGTTTTTAATTTGTTTTTGACATTGGTTATAAAAGCAAAACTAACAAACCAAATATGTGATCAGCTGTATTATGAAAAACGGGCCAGAAATGATGAATTGGTCATCTTGATTGTTTGTCGTGTGTATATAAGTCCGTATAACCAGTAATTGTGTGCACGAATATGGGTTTGTATTGAGTAGAGAAGGCACCATCCATCAGTTGAAGACAGTCATGCGACAAAAAAATTAAATCAACATTTGACCTGATGATGTGGTAGACCAAAAGCGAAACAGTTGATTTAATTTTGTAACTCTACGAATAAGCAAGACAATAATGGTATTCATGGGAAAGCTGATGACATTTTCTTAAAACAAAAGAGCTCAATTATCAACGAATCAACTGACTACTAGTTGCTGGACGAAAATGTGGTGTTGATCATTTTTTGATAAAATTTGCATTTTTTATAAGAAATTCTCTAAAGATAGATGGGTGGCAGAGGCGTGTTTAAAGACAAGGATTCGGTCGGAGGCACTTGTTCACAGGTAAACTTGCTATCAGTTTTTGGGAATAAACTCAGCAACCAAGGCAATAAATTGAAAGAAACATAGAAAGAAATCTGAAAAAAAGAAAACAGAAAAAAACAGAAGAAATCAGAAGAAAACAGAAGAAAACAGAAGAAAACAGAAGAAAACAAGAGAAAATAAAAGCAAAAACTCCTACTCGATTTGAATATGCAAATCGCGACTGTCAGCTTTGCAGACCTTGCTTTGAACTTAGATCTATTGGTCTACTGGCTGTTCTGTCGCACGGCATCAATTGCTTGATTGCCTACAACCATCCGGCCAGCCCAACGGCAGGGGCAGATTTGCCTAAAACACTTTTTACTATTGTTTTGCTGCACATTTTGCTAAGCCTTTCTCAGCAGTTTCTTAGTTGGGCAAAGACAATTTAAATCCAAAACCAGCATTTAAAAATATTTAAATTTAAACGCCCGCACCCAGTTTGTCATCTTAGCTTGTGACAAAAGCGCAGTTCAGTTCAAACTATTTCTCGGCTTTTGATTTCCGAACTGGTCAGCATTGAACTTATGCTAATTAATTTAATAACAACTTGCGTATCGGCACATCATTGAACAAAAAACAATTCATTCGAGGTCGGAAGATTTCCTGCAAAAGTTCGCAATGACTGAACACAACTCATTAATGCAATCCATATGCAATCGCAATTAAAACTGCGATGGATCTATTGCGACTAGGGGCCGTATTTAAAGTGGAAAACCGCCTACTTCAATGGTCTTTCCAAGCCGTATAAATGCAAATTTACTTTTTTATTTATTTTTTTGCTTTCCAATGATTTGGACTTGTTTCAAATCAAAAACAATTCTTTAAACTTCTTCAGAATATCTGAGAACCAGTAACAGACAAGTGAAACGCAAATGTGTTTGCAAAATGGGCCGCTTAATGTGGGGCATTTGCGAAGCCCTGACAGTTTCTTTAAAAGGTATCTTTTATTATGGCAAAACTACATACAAGCCTCTTTAAGAAAAATTTAAATTAAAACATTTTGTTGCTATTTTTTAGCTTCTACTTGCTCAATGACTTTTTAATAGGCTCAAGCAATGACTAAACGAATATGTTGTCAATGAGCCAGTAATAGTCTAAATGTTTGCAAAAGTTTTACCATCAAATTGTTTTTATTAGATTTATTAATGATCAATTGGACTGAAAAACATAATTTCAAAGATAACAATTTAGAGGTATACCTTTTTGTTCAAAGTGTAATATAAATTTCAATTTATAAAGCAATTGGTTTTTTTTTTTAATAATAAATGCAACTGCCAATTCAAGATAGTCAGTTGTGGTTTTAAATGTTTTTTAAACATCAAAAGTGATTAAACAAACTTAATTTAATATTTTTGGTAGTTTTATTATATAATTTGAGTTTCGGCCTATTTGAGCAATTTAGCTCTATTTTGGCAATTACATAACGCTAAAGGATGTGTTCATTTTATTTTTGTTAAAGATCATTTCTATTCTATCCAACTGATTCACCTGCTAGTGACCGGATTACGCCACTATTAACTAAAAACTTTGCTTTTGTTTATTTGACTCGTAAAAAACAAGTTCAACATAAGTCAATCACTAAAGCAAAATATCGTTACAAGCATTATTAAAAAACATGGGTGAATATATGGACATAAATAAATGATAAAGTTTGATTGCTTGAATTCGAGCAGTGATGAGATCAATGCAAAACACGTTGGCCGAATGAACAAACAAAAAATCCAATTGGCGGTTGGCAAGTATTCCAAGAAATTTAGCAGGGTTAAGCTAAATGAACAATGGTTCTAGAAACAAATGGGTAAAAACCACACTGGACATGGAACAGGCGCGGGTGGCTAATTGAATTTCGCGCCCAAATTGCCAACCACAGCTTGTGCATACAAAGTGACGTGTCGGCCAAATTCTGGCCAATTAGATTAATATTTCATCATTTTGGTCTTTCTTTTTTGATCCGGTTTAATCTTTGGCTACAATTTCTGCTTTTTATCTAAATTATTGATACTTTAACACACCCACGCGTTGTTTGGTTATGTAGTTTGAAATACAATGACTGAGTGCAAAGTTATAAATACTTGCTCCTATGAAAAATTTAAAGCCTTTCAATCAAATTAACTTTTAAACTTAATTTTGATTGCACACTTATACTAAACTTTTTATTTATTATCTCTATCAATTCCAATTCAATTAAAAAAAAAAATCACCGCAAAATAAAGCTTAGTCATAAAAAATAAAACTGTAAACAAATTGAAAATAAGAAAATAGAATGAAAAAAAGCAAGATGTTTTTGTATAGAAAAAATCTAGACTAACAATCAATTAATTGTCTGTTAGCAGTTGTCACAATATTTGCATTAAACATGTATACTGAATATAAAAGGTAAAATTGAAAGGTAACAAATTCGGATTTTTTAGTCCAATATAACTTAAACAGAAGCTAAAGATCCATGCTTAGGACCGAGGGGAGATATTGGGCGTCTATTTCTTGTGAATAGAAACAAGCTTAAATCGCATTCTTTTTGTACAAGCCGTAATTTATCAAAATCAATTTGTTGTCGACAAACGACCTAAACTGTGAAAAACAAAATTGCAGAGAATTCATTGAAACCTAATTGAAACTTTTTTGAAAACCTAATCTTTCATTCACTTTTCATTCAATAGTTTCAGTCTCCATTAAGCTAATTTTGTTGAGTTTAAATCCTTTACACATCAAAAGCTGATAAATTTTAAGTTAAATGATTTAGCGCAAAAATTATTAAATGGCAATTAATAAATAAAATTGAAAAATTGACAAATCAAATTTTAAATTATTTGATAACTTCAATTGATTAATTTGGAATTTGTTTGAGCCTATTTAAATTAAATAAACTATAAAGAATGAACAATTGTTAAAGAAAAGTAAAATCTGCTTGAAATGATACAGTTCGACGCCTAATCAATTTGGATGATTCCGGCAACAGCAAATCAAAGCATTAAATTACTAGTGATGACTATAAGCCAACTGACACTATTCATATAGAAAAGTAATAGTAAATGAAAAAAAAAAGTGAAAGGGACGAAATGATCAGATCAATGATTTGACCATTGCAATTTAGTTAGAAACCTAGACTACATAAGCTAAAAGTATCAAAAGGCAAGAAACAGCCGGCCGTCATTTCAAATCATTTGCAGAACAGTGAAGTTAATCAAATCAAACTTGCTTCATGCTTTACCAAAGAAGAAGTCGGTTTGCCATTTTTTGGCTGAACTGGTTCTATTGGCTGTGATCAACTGTTCTAATCGGACTTGAATAGGTGCACATACATTTTATACTGATTTTTGACTATTTTTTTACCACAAGTCCGCGACATTTGGTTACAGCTAAAATTCGGCTTGACTGGTTGGTGAACAAACGTGGTAATTAGCTTTGAACATTTTCGTTTGTTTTTTAACAATTTCAATTTGATTTCTGCTTTTGGCGCTTCAGACTAACTTTAATAGCAACTCTGACTGGGTCTGTCATACGTGGCTAAGAAATAAGTGAAACATGAAAAACAAGAGGAACAGCAAACTTCCTGTGGCGGGTCTGATTGTGCTGGTTAACTTTATCCATCTATTTTCTCTTTCTCTTACAATTTTAACTTATGAGTGACTGTGGCTAGAAAAGAGAGGTTGTGTGTGGCAAGTTTAATGAACAAGTCGATACAAATTGAACCCAATTTGTTGCCAGCGTTGAAATGAAGAGCGACAAGACGTGAAAAACTGCTGCCAGCGATGTAGACAAAGTTGTTAATTAAATTTTGTCAACAAATAACTACCAAGGACAAGAATTGACGAGGGCAACACGATTATAGCAACCAAGATGATGAGTGATCGAGTTTTTTAAGTCAAATATCCAAATCAAGTGTAAAAGATAAACAATTAAACTTTAAAAATAAAAAATGCTGGTGTGAACGGCTTTTAATTCCAATGTGACTTTTTTAAGAACACATTGTAATAAAAAAAATTTATTCTAAACTAGACCCTATTCTTTTTTACAGATGACACTTTGACCGGCAATCAATAAGTCACTGCGGGTGCCAATCTCTACTGGTGGTCTAACTTGGACCTGCTGTGTGTTTTACCGGTAAAGTGGCCTGAGACAATTGCACAAAGTGACAGCCGGTTTAAAATCATTCACATTTAAAGCTAAAGGGTTTGAAACGAAAACAGTTGCATTAAAATGTAACATTTTGATTTACAAAACTTTAAACGTAAAATTTTATAAATTCTTAAGAAGCTTGCACCTATAAACAGTAGCTTGTTTACAGATATTTCGAATTTTAGTTAAAGTTAAAACGCGTTAGAAATATAAAAACAAGCTTGAGGAAAACGCCTAACGTTTGAACAAATCAAAAGCAGATGAAAAAAATAAATTTTTAATCATAATTGGTATTTATTAATTTATATATATATTATTATTTTAAATATTTGCAAAGGAGCACAGTAAAAGCAAATTATGCCAGTAGTTTAAATCCAAACCTAAACCATCTGCAGATATACCGGTAAAAAACTGAACATACTTGACCTATAGTAATTTTAGAATATTATTTATTTTTTGCAATTTTATTTGTTAATTATAAAAAAGATACCAAATTTAAAAAGATAATCATTTTTTGATAAACAAAAAAAGCAAATTTTTCATTTTAAACGTAAATTTGTCATAAAAGTGTGATCAACCATTAAATTTTTAGACAGGTTTATTTATTTTGGAATGTGAATTTAATATAAATTTAGAGATAAATAAAATATGTATAATATAATAACAAATTGAGAGGAAGTGTCTATTTATTTCAAAGATTGAAACTAAGAAAACAATCTGAAAAGTGATGGCAATGGAAAGGCGTGCAAATAGAGAGTGGCTTGCTTGCAAGGACGCCCTTTTATAAACACTTACAAACAAGCACAACTCGCAATTATCTTTAATAATAGATTTTGAAACACTTTGCACTAAACCTTTGCTTGACTAGCGGCCATTGATTCAAGCCACATCGGATCAGGCTAAACGTGCCATGTAGAAAGGGCAAAAGATCAAGACTATTTAAGTGGCCGCACAAGTGTTTTGATTGCTTTTGCTTGATCATCATTTTTTATTTCATTTTATTTGTTTCTTTTTTGTTTGACTTGGCTGCTTGTTCTGAGCCTGTTGGCCACTGGCCAGCGTCTTGTTTGGCTGCCGAAATGCATGGCCAAACGATGAAACCACGCTGAACAGCCGCAACAAATGTAATAATGTTATTAAATGGCGTTTTTGTTACTTTGGGCTGACTATTATAGTTTTGTCGGGGCAGCAGGGGCGGCTCGCCTTAATAATGTGGATGAGCAAAACGGCTGGTTAATGAACGAATCGTGGCTACAAAAGCGGATAATCACTTCACACTAAGTGTCAGTAACTGACATGGTCTGTTTGTAGAACTGAAGAAAAACCAAACACCGGTATTATGATAGCGATGCGCATCATGTGTTTGTTTAAGCCATTAACTGGCCTTGTGTATACACATTTGAAAAAAAGAATTATAAGATATACACAGGTAAGAGGCCACCTTCACTTTGTCTACTTTTTAGAATTGGCCGTCAGTTTAGCACATTTAAACTGTGGTTTGGTCACACATCCAATTATGTGCAACAACTTTAATCACTTTATCAAGCTTTTTTTTGGTACTTTTGCCTCTTGCGCTGGTACTTGAATTCAAGAATGATGACAATATTCAATTGCTTTCTATTTATTATGAAACAATTATAAAAAAACACTGACAAATAATGCAAAGGTAAAGGATAGCAATCTGAGGCAAGTTTTCCAATGGTAAATTAGCGCTTGGTGTTGCACCGACTCAAGCGCATTGCACACTGGGCTCACTGAACAATTGTGGTTTAGAATTTGAGGCCGTCAGTTTTAGGACTGATGAAATTTAAAAACACAAGTGAAAATTAGACAAAAAGAATTGAGGAACTGGTGGAACAGCTAATGTACACGTTATTGCATTATTTTGCATGTTAAATGAGAGAGACTGCATTAAGTGAGATTGCCAACCAATGACAAAATGCAGGCTAGAGTCGACAGGCCTAACTCGACAAGCTCTCTTCTCAACTTGTTCGCATTGCTACACAAGTAGTCGGCCAACAGTGGACTTGCCGAATTTGCAAACTGCTGTATATTTTATAATAAATTATAATTTATAATTAGCAAGACGATACCTTTAGTGTATGCGAGAGGCAAGCTTATCGGGCTGAAAAAGCTTGCACAAACTGCATCTGCAGCTTGACTTTAATCGCATGTTTTAAAATCAGACTTTTAGACCTTTGCCATAAAAATATTCAAAATTAGTAGCTATTACACGTATTTTGTTGTAAATTAACTCGATTTAGAAATATTGACAGCGACTATTGGCAAGAAATAAGATACATAGACAGTTATTCATTGAACAATGAAAAAAAAAACTTGTCAGAGCAAACTTAAGACAGTTGCAAGTTAATTAAGGTGCATTTTGCAAAAAGTAAAATCAATGGGAAAATTTTTATTTAACTTTGTGATGCAGTCAAATTAACTAATACATTTCAAGTGAACCAGTCAAAACAAGATAAATGATTCTTAATGATTTCAGTTTTTAGCAGAGTTTTTAAACTGAAGGCAGAAAAGGTGAATTTAAAGGTTGAAACGTTAATCGGTCATGGAGCGAAGCAAGATGAGAAGTATTATGAATGATGCTGTGTCCAATCGGGCAACCAATGGAAAATGGGAAATTTATGTATTGCACGGCTAGAAACAAGTGTAAGAGTAGGCAAAAGTGAGTGGCCCGAAATTGAGAACACAAGGTGAAGATTATTTGAGATATTTGAGGGAGTCGTTAGATTGCAATATTTGCATAAAAAGAGCGTTTATTTTTGACCATGAGAAGCGACGGATGAAGACAGGGCTAATGATGGAGGCCGGATGAAAAGTGGGATTGAATTTTGGCTGCAGTTAGATCAAGCTATCTGTTTGACCCGATCACGTTGACAAATACTTATAGCGTGACGGCCACTGAGTGCGACAAAAGTTTACCTTGCTGTCGGTGTGACACACGTGGGTTCGTAAGCGAAGTTCTGAGCAAAATCTGGCAAGTTTGAAAAGCTTAGAAGAAGCTAAAAAATGAAAATCCGCTGCAAACCAACGTGGAGCCCGAAAGTGTGCGGTTAATCGCAATTAATGGTGCCTTGTTTTTTAACTTGCTTTAATGGCCAATCGATTGATCGACGCAAGATGGATGAGCCAGCCGGCATCAGATAATGATCACGATTAGGCCGACCCCGTCGCAGTTAGTGGTGCTGTTTGTTGAGAATAACTAGGGGCAGTGTACCAGCTTAAAAACAAAAGCAAAATATGAAATTTTGCTCAGATCTGAGCAGACCAAATCAAAACAGACCAAATCAGACAGACTAAAGCAGATCAGACCAGAACAGAGCAAATCAGAGCTGTGTCGAGCTTGAAGCGTGGCTAATCGCAGATGTGGGCAATGTGAATGATAGTGGTTGCACACCCTTACATTCTGAAAACACCTTAAATTTAATTAATAATTTGCCGCTAACCAAGTTACGCAGGTCGCAAATCAAGTTTGCGGTGGGATTGTGTTAGGAAATGAAGCCTATTAGAAATTCATTAATTAGCACTGCTAATCTAATTAAACCGGAATTAAAAGGCCGAGCCCACACCTTATCTAGTTAGCAGCCGGCACTTACGTATTGTGCGTTCGTATACCGCGCGTTTATCCATTCATGTGCGATTGTGAATTTTATTTCAATTACTTATTTGTCTAAGACCGATGTATCAAAGCCCAGCTCCGCCTTTTGCTTGAGCAAACATGTGGGCCACGCCGGACTCAGCTTGTGGCCTTTTGCGCACAATGCAAATGTCTTAGACGTGTGTTCGACATCTTTTTGTGATCATGCTGACAGAAGCCGTTAAAAATCTCAGAGTTGATGCTTATAAACAATGACGACAAATATTGGGTGCGATGTTCAGTGCAATGTTCAGTGCAATGTTCGGCGCAATGATTAGTGCAATGTTTAGAGCAATGTCAGAGCAATGTTCAGAACGATGTTCAGAGCAATTTTCAGAGCAATATTCAGAGTAGTGTTCAGAGCAATGTTCAGAGCAATGTTAGAGTAATGTTCAGAGCAGTGTTCGATGCAGTGTTCGACGCAACATTCAGACAGCGTTCAGATAATATTCTGGCAACATTCAATGCAATATTCACAGCAATATCTTGAGCACAGTATTCTCAACAGTCTTCGCCATTATGTTCACTGCAATCTCTGGCTCAATATTCATGCAATCTCGGCTCAATGTTCATGCAGTCTTTAGCACAATAACATAAATACTAATGTTCTAGCTGTTCCCTGCAAGACCACAGTAGCATTAAACTTTATGATTTACGATAAAGTCTCTAATAAACACGCTTTGAGCCGGTGCGCACGATTGCTGACCGGCTTAGAGACTGTTGTTTGCAATCCTTTGCCACACTCTTTTTAAGGCTTTGTCTACCCAAATTGGTAAAACCTGATTCAAAATCAAATAACAATAGCCGTAAATTTAAAAAACAATCGTTTCACGCCGTTATTTGGATGTTTTGCATAGTCAGGCGGTACTACTTGCCTTAAATCTGTCTGGTGAATGCCCGCATTTTGTCACTGTGGTTTTCAATCTCTTTAACCATTTGCTTGTGAAGTCTGTGTGTGAGTAAAGGATTAGAGCTGCAAACAAACCAGCTGATCCAATCGTTTGGGTGAACAAATGTGCTCATTTCAGCTCATAAACTAGCAGTTGAGCACGTGTTGCCATGGCCATCTGGCCAAGGATCACCATCTTCGGTAAGCCTACTTTTTGAAAAAGTTCAGTCAACGTCTTGAAAAGCTTGGCAAACTAAAACATCCGAATTACTAATAATGACAAAATGGCAGGCAAATCAGGCAGATAGAAAATTTTCGAACAGACCAAAAGATGAGCAACGAGTCTTGGTCAAGTTCGCACACAAGACATGCACAGATGAGCAAAAATGCAATGGCTCTAACAAAGTTGAAACTTAAAGACAATGAATGCAGAAGATGCGGAATGTTTAAATCATGTTTAACACTAATGATTCTGCTAAATTGTAATTGTTTTTTTTATTTTCATTTTGATGAACTGGGCTTCAAGTGACTTAGTGTTATAAATTGATCTGCTCGTCTTGCAAGAGAAATGGAGTCAAGTCGCCCTTAACTGCGATCAAGTGAAGATTAGTGCAGATTGTGAATTAGTGGACGGCACAGCAGCACTCACATATTTAAAAATCAAGACACCCGAAACTGAAGTGCATACACAGGTAAAGAGCCGGTAAAAAGTGAGTAATTAGAATTGAAACAAGATTTGGCTAGTAATTGCTTATCATTAAGTACAATTAAGTAATTGCGTTTGTTCAGGCTTCCTAATGTAAGTTTTATTCAGATTGCGCACTAGACCGGGCGCCTTCATTTTGCACGAGCAGTCCGTGTCCTTTTCTTGGCCCTTTTAAGTCGGCCTTTACAATCGCCACATGCCCAGTTTGCTTACCTGGCTGTTCATTTGACGGTTAAAGCTGCTATGATTAATGATCACCTATGTGCGGCTTTATTTCAATCCACTTTCTACACACTTGTTCAGCTGGCCACAGTAAACCGACCAAAATGTGAATCACATATAGTTTCATCTATCAGCATCATTATCAACATCATCATCAAAATTAACATCAACATTAACATTAAAATCAACATCAAAATCAACTTTAGCATCAACTTTAACATCACCATCAACGTTACCATCAAAATTAGCATCAACAACATCAATCCTCTTAATATGATTAACATCGACAATATAACAACTTGATCAATATCTACATCAACATCAACATCTACATCAACATCAACATCAACATCGACATCAACATCGACATCTACATCAACACTAACATCAACATCAACATCAACATCAACATCAACATCAACATCAACATCAACATCAACATCGACATCGACATCAACAACTTCTTTGGTACTTTAAAAACATACGCAAGTTTTATACACAAGTTTGACCTTATTTTTAATTTCCAATTTCTTATTCTTAAATATTTTTTTTTTTTTTCTTTTGTTTTTCATAGATAAATCCACTTATAGTCCTTTTTTAAAATTTTTTTTCATTGTTCACATGTCCATTACACCTTAAAATTGCTCATAATGAACACATGCTGCTGTATGACCATTGGTTCTTATTGTCGACAGGTGTCTCTCACTTAAATACTGGGTGTGACCAGTGAATAGGACTGTGAAAGAAGATGTTGATGATGAGAGAACATGTCGTGGAAAATGGCCTAAAGCCAAATTAAAAGAATTCATGCAGTGGGCTGCAATTGACCTTTATGGCTTAGAGCAGGCGCATTCATTTGTACACACAAGACAACCCAGCTCACTATAAGTGTTTAAATGATTTTAACATGTTTATTTTAAGGTGTTTTTCTGTTTCTGTTTGTTTTTTATTTATTTTACTAAGCAGGTAAACTAAATGCGCAGATGTAAGAAAACAAAACTTCCAAATCGAAGTTTAAAATCGAACCGAGTTAATAAGTAAAAACGAAGATGGACTAGCTTAAGAAATTTTTGCGAAAATTGAATTTTGATCAGATCTAAACAATGTTCCACTGACATTTGTGGGCGAACATTGGTCCAGTGATCAAAGCCAGCTGAAACGACTCACGATTACTGCACATTGTATGCATTGTAATTGATCGTAATTAGCACAACTGAATGGCGCCGTATGAAAAGATAGTTAGTGAATGGCATCAGAACTGACTAGTGAAATTAAGGAATTTGAAATAGAGAAGAGCAAACGCGAAATTGTCCAATTGGTCTGCAACATGGCATAGGCTAACAGAAACAGGCGGAAAGCGTTGCAAATAAATCAATATCAGCATTATAGGCAAAACGAACAATCAAGCTGCATTTGTACGAGTGTTTTGTTTTCACTTTTAACTGCACACTTTGCTACATTTATGGGAACAAGTCGGGCTTGGTTGCAAAATGGTAATAAAAGCTAAAACACTTGAAAAGGTCCTGGATAAGAAAAAAGCTAGAACTGAGCAAGAAATGTCGATGGGCAACAGGAACCGAGGCTGCAAATGACTTGCCTGTCTGTGAAGAGTATGTGTGTGAACATCAGACTCAATGTAAAAGGTAAACATAATTATACATAATTGGAAAATGGTCAGAATGATAAATGCAATGATACTTTATGCACTCTGTAAACGTGGCTCAAGCCCTGGCCCTGTCTGCTGGCATGTATGGCCATTACCTCATCCATCGGCTAAATCGTGGGTCTATTCGAATCGGTATAAACTCTGGCCACAGGCTAAGCTGGCCAAATGCAAGGCGAGAGAACTGTCAGAAAGGGCACACACAGGTATAATTAATTTGCACGTATCTAGCAAGGTTTTAAAGGCCTTGTTTACACAAGTATTTTGTTTTAGCACACTTTGGTGCAAGTGATCTCAGTTAAGGTCTGGACTATTAGCAAAATTGTTTAAAATCAAAAGCAACACAACTAAAATATGTGAAAAATGAGCCAAATTAAGAGTAGCAATTTGTGTGTTGCAATCATAAACAAACACAGGACGTGTTTAATCAAAATGTCCAAACTTGTTAAGAATCGGATGTTTTGAAAGATCCAAAATATTAGTAATGTCAGAAACACGAAAATATTAAACAAGAAATGCGAAACAAAACTAAATCAACAGTTTATCAATGCTTTCGGATCAGTTCGAAGTTGTTTGCAACTGATGCAAAACTGTTTGATTCAATTAAAATAAATAATTTCAATATTTACGAACGGGGTGAAGACAATGTTGGGAGAATATAAATTACCTGTTTTCTAGCTGAACAAGTGCAATTGTGTGATGTAAACAGCAGCTGGCTAAAGAAAACAACAACTGAATGCCGGCTGTTGGACGACTGGATATCGACGGCCTAAGAGCCGCAGGTCGCACAACTGGCCTCATCTTGTACTCATCAGGAATTCATACGCAGGCAGCCAGGTACGGCTGGCTTTATTCATGTGCGTCTGAATCTATTCCAGCAATTATGAATAAATTAAGTATTAAATGCGCCAGCAAATGAGAAGAAAACTTGAAAAGTTGGTAGAAGAAATGAATGAAACAAAATATGGAAGATAATTTGGATGAACATTTTCCAACAAATGGAAAGGTCGGAAGAGTGCGGATCAGCTCTAAGATTGGATTGGTCCACTTGTTTGGCTGACAAGTGGCTTGCTCAGAACGGGCTCCGTCCTTAGCTTGCGGGCTTATGTATATGTTAAATTGGGGCAAATGCGTCCATCCAAAGCTAATTGCCAACATCAGTCAAGTTGTCCAACAACACATTTACCTGGCTCCGGAAGTCACTTGAACACTTTGTTTTTCCTTTTGTAAGTTAAGATGCAAAGCAATGATAGCTTTTGTTGCTACAACTTGTCCATCAGCTCACTTCATCCATCACAATTCAAATAGCTGATCCAAAACAAATGCTAGATTAAATATGTTAGCTAAATAATAAATATATTTGTCCTACTCCAGCAGCTTTGTTAATGAAATCATTAAAAAGTTAAATCAATAGACAAAAGTGATGGAGAAATAGCAAAAATTTTCTTAAAAAATTTAAAGACCGGATATCAAGATAATCTTAAGAAAATCTTTTTTTTTGCAAAATGTGAATTTCACTATTTGTCATTTCAATATCTTGTTTTTATCTTTACAAATCCTAGAAAATGTCAGAAAAAATAAATTTTTCCTAAACGTTTTTCAATGGATTGAGAAATTGATCGCCGAAGCGTTTTCTTCTATGTTTATTTTTAACTTAACTTTTCAATTGAGTCTGCGCTTTTATCCACTTCCGGTAAGCTAACGTGAATTTCAATATGAAAAATATAAAAAAGATTTGCACTTCATTTTCGCTAGTTATCGCTATGCTGGACTTTAGCATTTTAGGCTTGATTTTCCGCCGGATTCAAACTAGTCTAGCCAAATCGCAGCTGTTTGTTTAGTTTATCATTGGCATCTTTTCTGACCAGTAAAACAGTTAGCTTAACATCATTTAACTTAACTGACTTGAAGCTAAATCAGAAAGCAATGGTATAGTAGCAACAGCAGTTGTGTGCTACCGCATTGTTCAGTTCAACCATCACATTTGCATACAAATTGTCAACACAAAACAACGAATCTCTTTTCTCAATTTTTGCACATCCGGCTATGGAAAAAGTGCGGTACTCTAGTTTGCATTTATTAAAAAAAAAAGATTAGAAGAGATGAAAAAGATGAAAAAATAAGAAGAAACAGCAAAAAATAAGTAAAAATAAGAATAAGAATGCAAAAAGGAAAAAAAAGAAGATAAAGAGTAGAATAAAGCAAAGAAAAAACGAATAAAAGAAATGGCTAAATAAAAAGTTCAAGTTTTAAGCCAAAATCGAAATCCTGACTAAATGCTTGGCATAAAAGGATCTGACGCAAAGCAGCTGCCTTTAGAACAAGTTCAGGACAAAAGAGTGAAAGATGTCCAAGACGTTTGAAGTTGAACACGTTTGAATCTAAATTAATATCCGGCCAACGACTGACAGACGTCTGCAGCTTAAGTTTCAAGCAAACGGTTGACGAACAAAATTTAATTAAAAAAATCACTGGCCAAACGCATTTAAATCAAAATGAAAAAATATCATATTTTAAATGTTTTAGCTGAGCAGCATCTATACAAAATTGCAGTCTAAGAAATAAGACGAACAAAAATGAAAAAATTGGTGAAGATTATTGTGGAAACAAAATGAATTGACTGGTTTATGAATCGGCATAAAAGGATGATGAGATTAGGCAAACGGAAGTGCAGCGAGATTGCGCAAAAAACAAGCACTTGATTAAATAAAACGCATTTGTTTTCACAATCGCACCTATTTTGTTTGTTTAACCTGAATAGCAAAACAATGGTCACAATTTGACTTGGATGTTAGATTAAGAAAGCGTTAACAAAGAGTGAAAATACGAATTTAGAACAAACTTTTATAGTTAAAATTTTTTTTATAATCTTAATTTTAGCTATTTTGTGGGCACCGTAACTAACTCAGCATATACAGGCCATTTTTATAGTAAGCACTATTTATGGCCACAAGCCAAACTATCTTAAAAGATGTATATGATTACCAGAATTCTTAAAACAAAATTCTTAACAGAATTCACTTACTCTACCACCGTTTTCTGTCCAACCTAATGGACGAAGATTGGTTGGAGCCATTGCTCGTTTAAATAGCTCAGTTCTAATGGCTGCGCATCATCATCAGTCAGTTGATGATGGAGCGGCGCAAATACTATGTAAAGCACATTAACGGTGCCTAGGACTAAAACATCATTTCCAGATGATTTTTCTTTTACTTCTTGTTATATGGCTAGCATTTTATAACGTCATCATCGTAAACCTTTGCTTGGCTTAAAAAGAAAACACAAGTGAGCAATGCCTTTGCGGCTTGTGGCCAGTACAAGAACAACTGACTTTTTTAATGGTAGAAGCAATCATCACTAAACCAGTGTGTGGCAAGCAATTGGTGGCACTTTTGATTTTCAAGTTATTTTGCTTTTTTTTTATCATTCAAGTACAATATACGCCCAGATTGGTACACTATTAACCATCTGCACAAAACGATACAAGTAAAAAAAAAAAAGAGAAAAAAACTCTAAGAAAAATGACGAATCAAAGTGGAGAAAATAAAAAACAAAAGTACTTGACTAATGTAAAGATGCTAAACTGCAGCAATAAAAACGATTAGACTGCTTGAGTTTTAGCGTTAAATAAAATTATGATCAGTGTGATCGAATTTTCCGAAACCCGCATCATTTCTGATAACGATTGTCACTTGCCCACACAAAAATGTTTTGCAGTTTTTACCAGCACGGAATTGGTCAGCGGCAAAAGTTTACCAATGTCGAATTGGCTTTCAACTATTTCAACATGTTTTCGTTATCATTTTAATGCCATAATCAAAACTAGCTTGCAGTAAGACAAGCAGGTGCTGTTGCCAACTATAGTGAGCAATTTTATTTTGTTAACATTATCAGGCAATGTGATTTTGGCCATCACAGCATCCAATAGGCGCCATCATCTAATACCTGCATCAACCTATGTTTAACAATTGAGAACGTGGCCTATATGAGCTTAATTGAAACGTTTGCCGATACTTGTTTAACTTAGCTCTATAATAAGTTTAGCAAACGGCGCTTACTAGGAGAATTCGATCAGTAATTGCCATTTAAACTGCATGTAAAAGCTAACCTAAACACGTGCAACACGTGATTAAAACAAAAATGGACTAGTTGCTCAAAACTTGAAACAGTATCAAAAATATGGGGATAAACATATTGACTAATCAATTATCGCATGTTGCATTAAGAAAAAGATCGAACAGACCAGACAAGTTTTAAATCAAGTTTAAAGGGCAACATGCTTCTGGCCATCATTTTCTGATAAAAAACTTAACCGGCTACAAAATACCATTCATAAGTGTATGTACATAAATTTAAATAAATTTTGACTTTTTAATAAATTTTCCAAAACGTTGGCTTTTGCAGGTTAAGCCGTGCGGCGGCGGCGGCGGCGAAGGAGTATTGAAACAATTTAGATTTGTACAAAAATCTGACTTGCTTTATTTAAATAGAAGTTAATTTAATTGTGGCCACAATTAACTGATTCTGTGTGCATACATTTTTTTGTTTAAACGTTATCATTAACTATATTAGCATTTGTAAATGTCTTTTCTTTGCACAGAAACAAGTGTTGAATGTTTTTTATTTGTGCTGATTTGGTATTAGATTCAAACACGAAACAAAATGAAGTGTTTTTTTAAATATATATTTAAATTATAATTTGAAATAAACGATTGAGTGAGTGAATGTATCAACTTAAAAAGTGTGAACTTAAAAAAACAATTATATAAAAGTAATAAGAAAATAAGTAAGGCAATTTATAAAACACAATAAAAACATGTTTTATTTGCGTAAAGTAATGAACAAGAAAATAGGGCTAATCTTTACTTAGTAGTTTTCATCTTCGGATTATAATTTTTACTGTTTATATAGTTTTTTATTTATTTATATTTTTTTTTTTTAAATTTATTTGCAATTTTTTTTTTTGACAAATTGTAGCGAAATAACTTACAAGTGTTTAAAATGTTTTTAATTTGCTTAAATAGTTGCCTGTATTACTTATAGTTAATTGAAAATTAATTGAAATGCTTACCAACAAACTACAATTAACAATGTAATCTAAAGCAATAGCACTTTTAAAATGATGTGCAAATTTTCATAAAAAATTCCACTAATAATTACATTAATGATGATGATTAAATTATTAAAAAAAAAAAAAAAATAAAAAAAAAATAAAAAAATGTTTAAACGAATTGTATTAGAAGAAGCCAGGCGAAATTGTCTTAAACTTGGTTTATCATCATAAAAGAAACAATAAAACAATTATTTTGGCAAATTTTCATTAAATTAAGTTATATTAGAAACAAAGCAATCAGCATAAAAACGCATGACAAAAGAGTGAAATTGATGAAAAATAACTTAATTTTGTTATTTGAATTTTTAAAATTTTAAAATCTACTTTTTATTCAGAACTTGTAGGGAAAGCGGCAAAATAGAATAGACTAAATATTCATTTGTTTATGAAAAAAAGATGGAAAAGAAGTATAGAAATAGAGAATGAAAATTGAAAAATAGACGCAGAGTAATTATGATTTAATTTGGAAAGTAGATGGAAATCAAGCTTGAACTTAAGAATAGAAAGAAGAAAAAGCAATTCGAATGTGTTTTTGAGAAAAATAAGATTGGGATTTGTGAAATATGAAGTATGTTGACGGATTGTTGAATGCAAATGATAATAAGAAGACAGAATAATCTGAATGATCGAATGTGAGATTAAGAATGAAGGCAAATAAAAGATGAGGATAAAAATGTAGATAAAAAAGAACATGAATAGAGTATTTGAATTGAACATAGGTGATGTGATGATGTAGACAAAACGTGTGCAACTAGAATGGGCTTGAGTTCAGTGGTCATAAAAATCAGTGGACTAGAAAGCTGTCGTTAGTGGAAGAAAGGCAGCGGGTGCTCAATGGAACGCAAACGTCACTGAATTAAGCGCCCATTAACACCCATTTGAACAGTGTAAAGGTGTTTCCAAAGCAAGGGCCAATTTAGTGTTGGACCAATCTAGTGCTATGGCCAATCTAGTGCTGTGGCCAATGAAGAGCAAATGAAGGGCAACTGAAGGGCAAGTTAAGGGCAAATGGAGGGCAAGTTAAAGGCAAGTTGAAGGCAGATGAAAAGCAAGTTAAAGGCAGATGAAAAGCAAGTTAAAGGCAAATGAAAAGCAAGTTAAAGGCAAATGAAAAGCAAGTTAAAGGCGAATGAAAAGCAAGTTAAAGGCAAATCGTAAGCAAACACATCAGCACCCGTACATGGTGACAAGCTCGGACACGGCGGGCGGCCGCCACTTGCCAGCAAGCAAACTGAATGGTGACAATTTGGGCGCGAAATTCAAACAAATTTAAGGCGCAGGCGCACGGACGCGTAAAAGTTTAAACAAGGTGCCCGCATCACTGGTTCTGAAGAAGAAGAAAAGGTGCGGCTACAATCTATTGGCTTTTCTGGCTCTGACATTGGCCATGAACAAGGCCACAAACAAGGCGTGCGCAGCAGCCATTGATCCGAACACGATTCGACTGCTGTTCAATCAACGAAGCTGTTTGCCGCCAAAATGTCATCAGAACACCTGGTCCCTGTGTCGAGCCAAACAAGTGAGTCTGTGATGGCCAAAATTGTCACCACACTAATGTTGGCTGCCGAAATAATTATCCTAGTCCGACTCCACTCACCACATGATTTGCTCGTAGGAACGCAATGTAACAGCTTACATTGCACTGATTAGCTTCTTAAACCCGCTCGCACCATTCAATTAGTTCTGTGCATCATTTAAAATCAATTAACGGCTTCTGTTCCCGGCTCAAAGTCCATAAGTAAATAACTCTTCATTCACTGGATTAGCCGTCCTTCTGACCAACATAAAAATAACATCTGACAAGTGCATCTTCTCAGACAAAGGGTTCACTCTATTGGTGCGCATGTCCGCCCACTTTTGCCAATTTAAACACTTCAAATCTCATTTGCATATGCAAATTACTTGCATCTGTTGATTGTGTGATACATGATTGTAAAAAAAACTATTCACAATTTCAGGCCACCACAGAGCGAACGCGAAAAAAGCTTCGCCATTCACCGAATTTTCGTTTGCGCCAAGCTTTGTTATTAAGCAAATAATCATCTGCCACGGTCTTATTAGCTTAATCTAGTCTTAAGAAATTATTCGCCAAACAAGCATCAAAACTATTTAAAAAAAATGTCATCTTAACTGCTGATGAAAAAATGTATATCTAGCTTATTTTTTTAGTTAAGTCATTCTCAAACCAAAGCCTGATCTCTATTATTTTTAATGCTTCTCTTATAAAGCAATTTTGTCGCGGTTTGTTATTGTAAGCCTGTCCTAATACAAAAACTTACTAAACTGCGGGTCAAATTAATCTTGAGGAGTGTCCACGCTATTGGTCGGATCAAGCACTTTGTTCTCGCTATTCAAACTTCAGATAGCCAAGACAATTTTAACAAGGCAAACATTATTATAGGCTTTTAAATCTTTTCTACTTAACTCTTTCACCTTAAGCAAACTTTGTACAAAAAAAAATTCAATAAGAAAAGAAAATGTTTAAAAATGCAAAAAATACTGTTGCAATGTGACCAGAGAGCTTAATCTGATATGTGGGTGCTTAGTAAAGCAACTATTTAAAATAAAATAAAAAAATGTATTAAAAAATATATAAAAAAAAAAATTAAAAAAATTAAAAAAATTAAAAAAAAAAAATTAATGTGCACCTTTTTTTTCAAGACAAAAATGTTTTTCTTATTCTGCGCTATTTTGCCTTTGCCAGTAATTTTAGAGAATATAAAATTAAAATCTGCTTGTGTGGCTTTCAATAGTAACATTTATTGCTTATAAAAAGAGCCAAACTTTTTAACTCTTGTTAAGAAGTTACGACTTAAGAAGTGACAATGAGAAGCAAAAAAAGTAAAGTTTATATGATTTTTTATTTTAAATTAAATCAAAATGAAAAAAGAAAA
The DNA here is from genome assembly GCA_025170145.1 of Pyemotes zhonghuajia. NCBI lineage: Eukaryota > Metazoa > Arthropoda > Arachnida > Trombidiformes > Pyemotidae > Pyemotes > Pyemotes zhonghuajia. The sequence continues at coordinate 13,240,060 of CM045845.1, forward strand.
TTGTAAACAAAATATAGACGTGAGATTAGTGGATTAAAGCTATTAAGCTTAAGAATAATCAGCAAAAACTAATGCTAAAAAAAAAGTTCTAATTCTTGAGCTAAAAAAGGTTTCATCGTTTGTTAATACGCATAAGCCACACCAACACACACAAATCTTTTTTAAGTCCAAAAAAAATTTTATATTTGTAACAAGCAAAATGATCTTGTCATTATTTGATCCTGAGTTAAAATTCTCACAACAGATGAACCAGATAAAAGTGCAAATAATGATAATATTAATAAAATAACAATTATTTATCCACACCTTGATTTAGTTGCAAGTAGGTGTGCTGTGGACAAAAGCTCTGACACTTGTGTAAAGTGTATATTGACAAAAAGTAATAAATTAAGAACTTGTAAAACTTGAAACAATTTTTTTTCCTTAACAAAAAAAGCTTGCAACATTAGGTAGAAAAAGAAGGTGAAAGAGATGAATTTAAAACGGTGAAAACAATGACTTGAGTTATTTTAACTAAGATTCGAAGTGAACAGATCAAACAAAGTGAAGACACGTGTTCACGCCAACTATGGTAAAAACAGTAGTCATTCTGAATCATTTAGATACACAAAGGTCAGAAGAAATTGCGTGTGTGGTTTGTTTGATTTATGACAATTGACCAGCCCTTATTCAAGTCTAGTTTGTCACATTAAAGCTTCTGCAAAATACAAGATAGGGTCAAGATAGAGCCAAGCCTATTTAATTCAAATGATGATGATTACATTAAATTTCCAATGGTTGCAAGCGGCTTGGCAGTTCATCAGATAGTGGTTTTAAGCTCTAAAATTGTGGTAAATTGAAGACAAGGTCTGTGAAACTGGTCAATTTGACACCGAGAGTACATATAAGTGTATATAAGTGTATATAAGTGTATTTAAGTGTATATAAGTGTATAAAATATACTAAACCGACCACACCTTTCACGTGTAATTCAAAACGTCGTTTGCCCGCGGTTAGTATGGTGGTAATGCAAGTTATTGGGTACCTGGGCCTGATTCAAGGGCCAGCCAGTACTCCATCCTTTATATGGCGCAGTCGCTGATCACGTACAAATGTAACAGTGAGCTTGATTCAGGCGCAGTTTGCCAAGTGATGCTAGGGATTGGCTCTCTGCTGGTGTCTTAAAATCAGACATAGTTTAAACTTAATTGAATTTCTTCAATCTGATCCAATTGCACATTGCTTTCAACCGTGCCATGCTGTGGTTGTTTTGCAATGACTAATGTAAACTGCTGCGTTTATTTATCTACTTAGATACATGTCCCTTGCACTAAGCCAGACAAAGGCTAGCCAATTATAAACACAAACGGACATTATTTAAGATTGAAATTCTTCATGAAAATTGACGACCACACAAATCGCAATCATCTGTTTCAATTTGATTAAAACACATCCTTTTTTGCATCAATTTCTGCATCAATGGCTGATTTTAGGTACAGGTTGAAATTTCAATGATTAATTAGCAGATGCAGTTTCATTTTACACCACTTTTTTATGAAACGTGTATTCTTTGAGAAAAGGTGCGGAGCATTGAAGTAGAAGAAGCATAAAGATAGAAAGGTGAAAAGATGAAGAAAGCAAAAGATGGAGATAGTGATGAAACACGAAAGAGACAGTTGGAAAAATGAAAAGACAAAAGATAATCTTCATTTTGGTGATAAGTCTAGGATGTCTGCAACAGTATGAATGGGGATAAAGTGCAAATTTAATAAAATATCTATGAACTATGATGTTTGATAGGCTGAGCATTAGCTTGGCTTGTCACGGTTTGGCAGCCGATCAAAGCCAGTACATTTGGTGATTGATTAAACTTTGTAGGCAAATGAACAGTGAAACAATTTGTTTGCGACTTTACTCATTCAATCTAGCTTTTTACTTTTATACATTTTTTCTTATTTTTGCCTATTTTTCACTTGGTTTCGCTTATTTTTTCATGACTTTTCCGTAACTTTTCATATTTTTTTTTTATTTTTTTCAACTTTTTAGTTTTTTCAGTTTTTCAACTTTTTCAGCAAAAAACGTTGTTTTGTTCAATTTGACGCCAGATACGCAACACATTGTCACCACAGCACTTGATGTCCAAGGCACTGGGAGGGGCAGTCCTGCACTTGGCTTATAGGCAGATTGTAAACGGAGTAAAAGACGAAAAAGCGTAAAATGAGAAAGCGATGTGCAATCGTGTGTCTAGCCATAGATCAGCTAGGCCATAGTTTTGCTCAAACCAATTTGGCCTACTCAGTGTAAAACATTTTTTTAGCAATTTATTACCGGGTCTGACGTTTGAATAACATTTGTCTTGCCAGTAATGTTCTAACTATTTAAACGAGCTACTGACTTATGGCGATGAAAAGAGCAAACGACAGGCCGCCACAATTAATTTCACCCAAGTTAACCTTAAGCCATTGAAAGCTAATTGAATGACTAAGTGTTGATTAGTGTGACTATTGGGCAACTATAGAACATACTATCTTGAACAAAGTAAGCTTGTATGACATTGGGACGGCTTTGATACAGTTGCCGTCTGGACAGAAATAGTTTAAACAGAGCCTTAATGCACTTAAAGCAAACAGACGAACACGCGTTCGCTTGGCCGGGCATCCAGTTGCAAGTGCAAACAAGCATCTGAGTTCAAAAGTAGCAAGTTAGACTCAGATTTCGCTGCATCAGAACCAATACAGACGACCACTTTTGCTACTTTCACTGTTTCACACATTTTCAATTCGACATTAATTGAAAAATGTTCTTCAATTTTGGCTAGCCAATTTTCTAGTTCTGTATTTAGCATTAAAGACGAGTCGTGGCTACTTCCGGCTAAGCATAAATGCACAAGATATAAAAACACTTTACGCCAAGCACGTGTGCGCACAAAGTTGAAAAGCAGGAGAGTGAGTAAAAAGTATCAAGATGAATGAAGAAAAAGAAAGATGAGGTAAATTTTGAGAAATAGTTTACACCGGAAGTAACCGGAAAAAGTATATAAAAGTATCGCTTAAAAGCGTATTAATACTGGCATTCAAGTCTCATTAGATGGCGACCAGTCGCTGACATTAGATCCTGATCCCAATGCAGCAAAAGGCGGATGCAAGGCGGTTCTAGAATCCGGTACATTTGCTTTGAATTTTGAATGATGATCAATCAAAATTGTTTTTTATATAAAACTGCATCTACTCGCAATTCGCTACACACCGCAAAATAGATTATTTATCTAATTAAATATCAATTAATCAGATACCTGATTAAACCAAATTTTTTGAATCAACTAATCTTACAATATCTTTGACAAATTATCTGACTAAGAGCAGTTCACTATGTTAAGGGTTGCGATTTATAGTTGATTTCTAACACTTTAAGACACTGATTTAATCCATTTAAGTGAATTATTGTATTCTGATTTGATTGTCACACTTACATCGCCATATTTTAGCGTTTGACATATTGAATTTATTACTATTTTAGAAGTTATTTGCACATTACCTTATTCACACTCTAATAACTGCAATTAAGATCTAATGAAAGATGGTCTTTATTTTCTGCGCATTTGTTTTATTCTTTCGTTTTATTTGTTTGTCAACTTTGTTCACCATATTTTCACCATTTGTTTGTATGTTTTGCTTTTTTTAGTTTGTTGTCGGTATTTTACGGCCGAACGAACCACTGGCAATTGCATCTAGACTAATGAACTTGCCGGCTGCACTTCCGCCACGTTTCCAGAGTTACTTTAGTCGATGGTTTGCAATTGGCGCCATCGATCCAACTAAAATCCTAACCGGATCCCAAACACCAGGCTTGAATCGGTCGAGCTAAAAAATGGGCGCCAATTTAAAACAATCGTGTTTACATTTGCATGTGGATGATGCTTTTTCAATTTCGTAAAACAACTGTCAGCAAACCAAGATAAAATAAGCAGCCAATAAAAGTATCAAGTCACACACGTCTTTCGAAGCCAAACGCGTGGCACCAGACCTTATGCCCGACTATTTCCGCTTGTTCAGCTTTTAACAGGGTCGCCAGAGACTGAAACGAGTTCGAAGTAAAGGGCAAAAGCAAACTAGTAAAAAAGTCAAATAAACAAAACAAGCACTTTAATTGCAGAAACTGATGAGCATCTGAAAACAGATCTGCAAACAGATTTGCAAACAGATTTAAGAAAGATTTCAAGCAGCTTTATTGTGATTGAACAAATGCCACAACCACAACCAGTTCGAAACACTTGTCCAAAATTGAAGTGTTTGCTAAAATTGCAAACCAAGCTCTTGAAGATTTGTTTATGAACACACGCCAAACCTGCATGAATTCAGTACTAAATTAGAACTGACGAATTGCGAAAACTCTCGATTGCTCTGATCGATTCATGAAGCAATTGAAATCTATTTAAACACCAGCACCGGTTTAATTGCTATTTGAAAAGCAAAAATAGTTGAGTGAATAACATTTATGAGCCAATCAAGACGATGCGTTTGAATGAGCTGATTAAGATAAGCAAACCAATCTGCATAAATCTACATAAGAAGCATCCGTGAACGCAACTCATCGGTCAGAGCGAATTCCTTTTAGTTAGGGCTCACTTGTTTGCAGATCAACAGGCTCTTATAGCGATCACAGTTTAAACATTGATTTTTGATTAATTGAGCTCAGTCAATTGATCATTTTATTAAACCATTTTTCAAGAATGGCTTTTTTCATTTCATTAGATTCGGCTTTTATTTGATTTTCGTTCGTTTAGCTGCTTTAATTAATGTGCCAATTGTCCAGCCAACATTTGTTTGCTTGGCCCGTTATGTTCGCTTTGTCCTATCCTAATGGACTAAACTTGTATTGGGCCAGTGTTTTATTGATTTTGGGCCCAGTGTTCATGCCCAATTCAATAGACGGAATCAGCCAGAACAAACAGCAACATTATAAGGCCAATTCATCTTAGCCTCAAGTTCTCAGTTCAAATGACAAGACTAAGAAAAGCTCTTCTGTTTAACACACACGTGTCATGTAGCAAAAGTCAAATCGAGTTTGAAATGAAACAAAGCCCGCCAAACAATGGCTTGTGCTTTAAACAAGCATCCCACAATTCACGTTTCTATTGGCCTTTCATGTCTGTTTAGAACATCAATTGCTTCATTTCAATTCGATAGCAGTATAATCGATACTGGTTTGGTGCTGACCACACTCAAAACTTGATTTTAGTATTATTTTGTTCATATATATTTTGAAAATAAATTCAGTCGTTATTTTGATTAAAATTCACTCCAATACCTGTTCAATACTGAAAGCCATTTCTTTTTCAGTTTTGATACTTGTCTTTCAAAGATTTTTGGTTTTTAATTTTAACCTTTAACCGGCCGTTATCGCCCTGATTGGATTCTCAGTTTCAACTATGTGGCTTGATTGCTGACAAAACGGTCAGGTGAAAAGCGTATGACAACAGCTATCCAAAATTGGCTTCACTTTCAGAAGGCCAGTCATTTTTTATTATAATCAAGGTGTTCGTACAGGAGCCTTTATTGTTGATAATCAAGTTAGAAGTTGTTTCGTTTGACTAGTGTATCAAATCAATCATCATACGCTTTTTGAAAAATATTTCTACTTGATTTTATCTTATTTCTTGATTACTGTTTGGCCAACTGTTTATGATCTGTGATGATCATCACAATTTTGCCACCTTTTTCTTTTTTGTTCATTTTGGATTTTTGCTATTTTTTAGCCTAACACGTATTAGTCAAGATATTGCCTCCCGGTGAGAGATGGTGTCATATCATTGGCAGGTTTAAAAGTTGGCTTCAAAAACGTGCTTTCTTTTTATTGAACTGTTTTATGTTAAGTTCAATTATTGTTTAGTGATGCAAATATCAAAGTCAAAATAGGTCTAATTTACTGATTTCAAAATGTTAGCCAGAAAAAAAAAATACTTGTCAATTGCTGCAAAATTTGATTTTTAAATTTATTTCTTATTTGCAAAGACAATTAATGATAAAAAACTATTCAAGTCAGTAGAAAATTTTCTGCAATTGAGTGAAAAAAAAATATCTAGTTTCTACCAAACAATACACTTGTTCATTTAAAATCTTTTACAAATTTTGTTGCCATTCTAATAGATATAAAACAAAAATAATTAATCGGCTTGTGTTCGGTTCAGCAAACAAGAATTTTACAAACCTTGAGCTAGTTTCTTAATGCTACGCAAAAAAATAAGACTTAAATTTTGTTTCTTTAGTTTCTTAATTTAAGTTTATCATAGTCTTGAAAAAAAGTTTGTTTATGCAAGTAAAATAAAAAAATGATGAAAAAAAATTCAACAAATTTTAAAAATAATAAGAAAAACTGAGAAACATCTAAAACTTAAAAACAATGACGCGCAGCAAAATTCGTTTTGAAAAATTATGAATTATGAATTATGAATTATGAACTTAAAACTGGCCAAACACGGGCCAGTTCAAGTTGGATACATTTTCATATACATATATTTGTATGTATTAGTAATAGTAATTAATCGTAAGTTTTGTTTGCTTAGCAACGGCGCAATGCGTGCCGGCTAATTAATTAAGGCTCGACTTGTCTGTAAGATAAGGGCGCAGTTGCGATGCTCATGTTTACAACTTCATTAGCATCTGGCTGCTAATTATAAATTATGATTATGATGATTACATGTTCCGACTTGCAAACAAAGCACTGACCAAAGCTGGCCGACAATCGTGCCGTCTTAAACTCGCCTTGTACGCCCACTGTCCGTGTCTAGCATCTTAGCTAAAAAAAATAGTTGGCAATTAAGATGCTGATTCTTATGCAATTATTAAAAATCAATAAATTAATAACTGCAGCCGCTGTCAGGTGCAGTATGTTTTTAATTATACTTTTTTATGAAATTGGATTAAATTAAAAACTGTTAAATGTAATTCAATTGTTTTTTAAGTGTAAAAAAATAAACAGATAATTGGAAAAATTGGGTGAAAATACAGTTTTTAAAAAAAATGAATTCGTTCATTTCTTTAGATAAGTTTATACTCTTAACCTTTTTATTTTTAAATTTAATTCAATTAATGCAATTTCTTCTTAAATTAAATGTTCATCTTTATATATTTAATTTTTTTAATTTATTTTTTTTCTTAAATAATTTTTTTTTAAACCTTTAAACTTAACTGTTCTTAATCTTACTGAATTTCCTAGATTTAGACTATCATAAACTAATAAATAGACATTTAAATATATTAACATGTCTATAAAAAGAGTGTGAAAAAATACTTTTAACAAACTTGTTCTAAAAAGATGCCTTTACTATTCTTTAAATTTTGTTTAATTTTTTTTCATTTTTGTATGAAACTAATTCTTTAGAAAAGTTTTCAAAAAAAGTATTTTTATTTTACTTTCAAAATTCGATGTAAATAAATTGAAAGCATAAGAATAGTGTAAATTAAGTTGTCTTTTGAAATTATTTTTTTACAATAGTTCACATATATAACTTAATGAGTAGCAATTATATCACTTTTTGTTTTACAATTTATCAAACTATAGATTTTTGTTTAATTTGATTTATTTATTTAGCCTTAAACAAGTTTTCCAACGGAAAACAAAAAGCCTAAAACAAAGGCTTGATTGATTTTTTGATTTGCACTTGCTAACAATTTTGCAAGCATTATCAATGTAAAAGGATTTAAAAAACAAGATTATTAAAATGAAAGGTAGAAAATGTGAAAAGCAAAATGATTTTTAAAATGATCAAATAATTTTTGATTGAATTTGAAAAAACTAAGATTAGTGGATTGGAAATATACAAAACTATGAAAAAAGCGCGAAAAAATCAAGCATCTACGTTTAATTAACATTAAAAGCAATTAAGTAACTTTGTTGGTCAAGTCTCAAAGGAAAAGTCACATGACTAAAAAAGGATAGGCACGTTTTAAAGTACCACTTTGCTACTCTACAGTATGGTAGTGTCTTGGGAATGGTGCAAAATGCAAAATTACACAGAACTAGTTCATCCTTAGCTAGAGCCAATGTTAAGCTTATTTCAAAATGCTTTGCATACTTTTAATAGCATTTTTAAACCTAATTTCAAAATACAGTTAGACGTGTGCTTAATCTTTTTGCTTTGCTTTCAACAGAAATCACCTAGTTGTCAAGCCAAATTGTCTAAGTTGCTTTAGATTTGATTCAAATCGCATTCTGAATCCACCAAGATGGTTACGGTAGATGCAGTCAGCTAGAAAGAAAAACAACTCGAATGTTTGTTGATAGTTTAGATACGTTTTTTAGTTCACAGGTAAACAGCGCATTTCGTGCGCTTTCGGCACATGTTTAATCACTTTGGAGCCGGTAATTAATTGCTTAAAATTTCATATAAAGATGACCCTGCTCTATGCTTGTGTGTGGTGTTGATGAAAAAAGTAAAAATTACAAATCATCCTACTTGTCTTCTTTCATCAATTTTTATTCTTTTAACTGACTTTTTATCTTCTTTTTTTTGCTTTTGTTAAGTTTATGTTTGTAAATTTTTATTTAAATGCAAATTGCCATTACTTTGCCATCAAATTCTTGTATTCCTAGCCAAGTTTCCTTTCAAAATCATTCTTTTCATTTTTTCTTCATCTCTTTACATTATAAAGTTTTTTTTAGTTGTTTTTGCAATTTTTCGATGCATGGCCAACAATAACAGCCTTTGAAACTTATCCTGAACTTTGTATTTAAGTAATGCTTAAGATTAGAAAAATGAAAAAACCAAAGTAAAGAAAAAAGTAGAGAAAACCAGAAAGCACCTTGCGGTCAGCATTTAATTTATGGTCTGTTTGTTTTTCTGTTTTCATTCAAGACAAGCCCTGAGTTTTTGACTAGATTTTTAAGCAAGTTTACAAATACTAAGATGGAAAATTCTCTGACCGCATTTAAGCCCTTAATTAATTGCAAGTTAATTAATTTAAACGGCCACATCTGCAGTGATGTTCAAATTGCGGCCAAATATGCGAACAAATAAACAAAACAGTTTTGCAAGAGCCGAACTACAAGAAAATTAAATGGAAACTGGTAAAATTGTCGATAAACTAAATAAACAGTTGAAATAATTCAAACAAGCCCTGTTTGTTTGAACTTGAAGATAATTACTATGAAATAAAGCAAATTGAATTTTGATGAGCAGGAAATGAAGCGGCAGATGAAAAGTAAGTGACTTTGAAGAAGTAATAAAGAACAAGTGGTAATGGATAAGAAAAAAGATGAAAACAAGAAACAAAAGAAGACTAATGAAGGACATGTGATAGGAACACGTGGTGAAGAACAAGAAGCTAGCAACGAAAATGTATCTTAAGAAAGTAATAATGAACAAACAACAAGAAGTAAGACCAAAGATAAGAAAATTGCACTTCATACATGACTATTTTGCATTATTTGTTTGAAATTTTTAATTAAAAAAGCAGAATAAGACAATGTCCTTGTAATTGTGCACTAATTATCATAGATGGCCAAGCTTCCAACTGACGATTAGTTGAACATGGTTGTTAAACACTTGTTGTGGTCAGTTGACAGGTCCTAGCAGACAGAATTGTTTGATTAGTTCGGGCGTAAAAGACAAGAAGCGAACTAAGACGTTGTTTAGAGTTTGTTTGATTATAGATTCGTGCTTGTCGCGGTTGTCATCTGGTTGGACAAGCAAGATTGGTCTGGCAAGGCATTGGCGCAGCTGATAAAGCCAGCTGGCTAACAGTGGCAGAAACATTTGCGCATTACTGAAACAAACGGTGAATAGTTTTGCCAGATAAAAGTAAAACAACAGTTTCGGATAGATTTTTAGATGATGGCGACGGAAAATGATCGGTTTGCCAGAGCGACCAACCGGCTGGCGTCTATTTGGTTGTGTCTAGTAAGCCGGGCCTGATAAGTTGGGTTAGTTGACTGAGAAGGTCGGGTCTAAATGGTCTAGATGGCCGGGTCTTGATGGTTGTGTCTTGATGGTTATGTCTTGATGGTTGTGTCTTGATGGTTGTGTCTTGATGGTTGTGTCTTGATGGTTGTGTCTTGATGGCTCAGTCAAGTTGGACGAGCTAATTTTGTTTAATTTACTTGGTTGGATTTACTTGATCAGGTTTGCTTGGTCGGGTTTGTTTGGTCGGGTTTGCTTGGTTGGATTTGTTTGATTTTAATTCGGCTTTTATTAGTTGGATTTTATTCTGTTCGATATTATTTAGTCGAGTTTACTTGGTTAAATCTATTTGATTGAGTATACCTGCATAAGTCTACTTGGTTAAGTCTACTTGGTTACGTCTATTTGTTAAGCCTAAATAATTGAGTTTCTTAACTGACTTGTTTTTTACTACTTCGTTCAGTTTTCGTGTTCGTGTCTTCTTGTTACTATCCTTTTGTTTTTGTCTCTTTCATCAATTCGTATCTACTTACCTCACTAGTTTGGTCTTATTTATTAGCTCTATCAGACTTATTAGATATATTAGTTCTATTTTACCGGCTCTATTTTACCGGCTTTATTTTACAGACTCTACTTAACCTGGTCTATTCAGTCTTCTCTATTTGATTTGTTTTTTTAGCCAAATCTGCTTGACTCAATCTACACGCCGGATCTACTTAGTCGGGTGCACACGACCGGACTCATTTGTCCGGGTCTGCTTGACAGGGTTTATTTGGCTTTTGTTTTGGTGGCACGTCTTTTGCCGGCCTTTGCTCAATGTGTTTGCTAATAAGCAGTGCAATTCACGCCAGACCAGATTGCAGATTCACGCTTTGTGGCTTTGTCGAGCTGTGGCCATGTCGATCTGTGGCCGCATCTTTGTTTTGTGATTATTGCACTTGCTCCTGACTTGTTGGACAGGCTTCTGTTCAATCTTTTGTGCTTGTCGATGCACATTTGATCCACTACAGAAACAAAGATAAAACAACTATTTTAGCCTTAGTGTTTATCCTTAGTTTACAAGATGCTCTCTCGGGAATTGTCAAATGCATTACATCACGGCTTCACGCTTCGATCACTGTCCATGTTCCAGCCAGTTGTTTCTCTTCTATTTTTACTCACTAAAAAATTCAGTCCCTGCGAATGCCAGTTATTCAAATCGCTTTGGCACAAAAGGCTTTAATAAGTGCTCAGTTCCGGCTTGTTTTGTTTCTTTTAATCTTGTCCAATTTCTTTTGTCAAGCATCTATTATTATTTTCGCATTCAAACACTTTAATTCAGGCCGACGTTTAGACAAATTTGCACGAAAAGATCACTTTTTTGCTCTTCAAAAACGTCAAACACCAGATGGTAGCCAAATTGTAATCCAGGTAAGCAGTGCTTTTAAGCCTCTATAAACCGTTTTATATCCAGTTTGCTTAAGGCTATTGCCTGCATGTTCTGTTAGATGACAATTGCTTTAAAGAAAAAATGATCTTTGATCGTCGCCTAAGGGCAAAAGTGCATTAAAAAACAATGCCAAAGTCGACTAAAAGGATGGAAACACGCGTCTACACTTGTATTTTGATTGTGATTAAAATGCTCGAAGCCATTACATTGGAAAACAAATGTTAAACAGGATTGAAAAGACACGCGTTTGTAAAGGTTAATCTTAAGTCGCAACAGATCGGCCAACAAAGATCAAGGCGAAATGCGTGAAACGCGATTTAAAAATGGCCTTTTTCAATTTGATTTCCTCTATTCTCAATAAAGGCCACACAGGACAGGTGTCCAGGTAGAAAAAATATATGAATGAAGACGATAAATTCACTGATGACAAGTAACAGTTGCTTTTGCACCATTAGTACGCAATTAATATCTTAATTTGAATAATTTTTTGTTCCATTAATTATTCACACACTTGCTCTTGTGAACTGATTTAATTAAAAACATGCCAACTTGCGATGAATATTTAATGCACAAGTTTTCTACTTATTGCTCTTTCTGTTCATCCGCCTTTTCACATTTGTTCTCAGTTTTCAAATTTGTAAACTTATTCAAAAACGCATCTGATTTGGGCGCGAAAACTCTTTTTGATTTGCATACAAAGCGTTTGTAATTAAATTTTTTAATTTAACTGACCTTTGCTAAATCCATTATTGACAAACATTAAAATTAAAGTAATTGTTTTAGATAATTTGATTGATTGTACTGTTTTGCTGGAATAGCAAAGTCGGTGTAAGGTTTGCGTGGCTGCAAACAGTTGAACAAACATAGCCAGAGACTTAATTGTCATTGCAGAAGTGCAAAAAGCAAATCAAGACAAAAAATATGACAAAATTATGCAAATCAAAACTGATTTAGTTTGAAATTGAATGGCTAAAATTGAATGGCTAAAATTGAATGGCTTAAATTGAATGGCATAAATTGAATAGCGCATAATTAATAAACAACCAAGCTCATTTTTGCAAGTAAATTTTAAGTCTTTAATCCAGTTTATGGTGGGGCTGAGCAAAAGTGAGTTTGCGGTAATATGCATCGTGTCCATCAGATCAAGCAACAAGTCTGATTTAATTTAACATCCGGTGGCTTTGCAAACAAACTGTGTCTGTTTTAAATTAATAAAAGTCCGATGTGTCATTACCAGTGAAGGAATCAGGTGCTGCAAGTGATGTGCAGATGGGTGTAAATAGTTTGAAGTAGACACGTGCTACGCGTGTTATCACTCACGCCCACTATTGTGGTGTCTAATGAAAACTAGCTGTGATGGTAATGGAATGAGGCAATGGAATCAGGCAATGAAATCAGGCAATGGAATCAGGCAATGGAATCAGGCTACGGAATCAGGCGATAGATTAAGGCAATGGACGACAATGCAAGCAATCAGAGTGTGATCATAATGTCAACTATGAGAAACTCAACTATCAGAAACAACTATCAGAAAATCAACTATTAGAAGTTCAAATATGAAAAACTTAACAAATAGAAATTATCAAAAACCACAATGTCGACATAAAACGCCCTAAAAGTAGACAGACTAGTTATATGTGGGCTAGTTTTATATGGGCCAGTAGTGGTTTGGCCATCTAACCTTATATGAACGAAATATGCCTCATGTGTCTCATACGACTAACTGTGACTTGCAATGAAACTGTTTGTTTGAAATCACTTGCGCAAACAGCATGTGGCTGTGTTTTTGTGCAAACAGCTCAACTAAATCTCATGCAAAATTTGAGCCCCTGTATTTTGTGTTCAATCACTTTTGCTTATCATTGTCAAAAGACAAAACATATCAAAATGAAAAGTGATGCGGGTTTAGAAACGAGAAGAAATAGCGCAAATTTCTTAAGCGAACAACCCTTGCATGTCACAGAACTCGACACACTTTGCTCTCATTATATTTAGCTTATTCATCAAATTTGGCAAGATAAGCAACTTTTGCGATTGATTTATGCTAATAAGCTATGTGTGTACACGTGTGCAAAACGGAATGTCTTGCAAGTGGCAACCATTAATAAAGGGCAGATTGGATAGTTGGCGGGTAAGAAATATAATTAAAGTGCCTGATATGGCTGGAAAACAGGTGAAGAAAAGACAAAAGAAGGAACAGGCTGAATGCGGTTATGATGCAGTTTTATAATAAAGTAGAATGCAGAGTAAGAAATTGACAATAGTCATTTTATATATGCTAAGTAAAGAAGTAGTGATCAAAGTGCAAACTAAACTGAAACCTAATCTAAAGCGAAACCTAACCTAAACCTAACTTGAACTTAAAAGGTGAATAAGAAAGCAAGAGTCTTTGGAAACGACAAGGTGCAAATGGTAGGGTGCACACACGTAACAAGGTAGACAAAATTGTGATGTGCAGCAAGATATAGCTAAAGATGTGGAATAGTGGCCTCAATGTGGCAATTGCTTTTGAATGCAGAAAACGTTTAAAACCTATTGAATGCAAAAAGTGCGAACACGCGTTTGGCTCATCTTTCAAAGCAAGTGCGTTTACTTACGCCCACCTTCATATTTTATGGCATTTCATCATCGGATGTTCATAAATTATGATTACCTCTGCAGGCGAACAATGGGGGTGATGAAGATTTTAAAACGACTGCTGCGGTTTGCGGGCTGCAAGTGCAAGAAGCAACATTGGTATTAAGAGAAGGTTGGATTGTGTTAGAAGTTTGGGTTAGTTTTTCATAGGTTTAGGTTTTGATTCTGTTTAGGTTAGAATTTTTTGCTGGGTTCTTGTGTCGAAACATTTTATGGTGCTTGTAAAATTAGCTCCTCCGCCGTGGGTTAGTCAGAGTGGAGTCGAAGAGCCGAGAGCAATTTACACGATGTGCTCAGCTTGAGCATCTTCTGAAGACATGGTTTTATCAGCCACGCCGTTGGCCACAGCAAGTGCAGCAACTAATGAAGGCGGGCCCGGCAGAATAGACGGGTAATTGGATTAACGCATGGGCTGCAGCTTAGTGGGCTAACCGTTGGCCTCCGCTGTTTGCTCTGCGGTTTTTATTTTCTGCTGTTTTGGGCTGTTTTGGTCTGTTTTTTTAACAGTTGCAGTTTGATTTTTCAATGTTTTCCTTTCGAATTTCGCCGCGTTTTCAGCTTTTTGCGCTCACAATTCACGGCATTTTAAATTGGCTTAAAAGCCGACGTGTACGTGTTGAGTCGAATTGCACGTACCGACCCAAGCAACGGCTGGCCAGCACGACAAATTTGGCCGCCAACAGCAGCCAATTTCATGGACGCCACAGTAAATCGTTTTATCCGTCTTTTTGTCTAGTTTTCTTATTTTTACCATCTTTTATAGCTATCTTTGAGATTGCTTTCCATTTTCTATCTGTTTATTGTGTTGTTTTAGGTATGGTTTGATTTTGATTTGTGTTTGATTAGTTTGTGTATATGTTTAGATAAGTTAGAAATGTGCTAAGTTTATTTGGAATTGTGTTTAGTTGATTTGGATGTGTTTGATTGTAATTGACTGGGGTACGCATTTAGTTGATCATGTATTTAGTTTAATTGTGGTCTACTGTGTCGCATTGCTATTTACTATGTGCTATGTTGGTCATTCATTGTGTTGCATTGGTTATCAATTATGTTGCATCAATCATCTATTATTTGTTCATTTTTCTACATAGCTTGTCTATTACTTTTGCATAGCCATTGAATTTCTTTTTTGCTTGTCTATTACTTCTCTCCATTGTTATTTTTTTTTCATCATTTTCTTATATTTTTTTTTGTTGCGTTTCTACTACCTCTACGTTACCCTTGTAATATACTTGTATTACCTGCTTTACTTTACTGATGATTTTATCTTCTAGTTGTTGGCTTTGATGAAAATTTATTGAAATCATTGTTGATTGTGTGTTAAATAGGCAGTTTTCTTGCAAATGTCTCCTCCCATCTTCTGCCATCTCCTCCCACCTACTTAGATAGATTCATATTTCGGTCTAATGTTTGTTGTCAAATGTGTTTATGGTTCTGTTTTGTTCTGTACATGCACTTATCCAAATCAATCTGAGCTCACAAATCACAAAATGTGTATTTATGAGTTTAACAGACATGAATACAAGAGGCTTAACTAGAACAGGCTTAAATACAACAGGCATAAACTGGAAAGAAGTTGAATGATTTGTTGATTAATTAATAGATGTAGATTTGTTTAGGTTTGAGAATGAAGGAGTCAGCAAAACGGGAAAGAGGAGTTAAATAAGTGAGAGAGGAGTTAGATAAGTGAGAGAGGAAGTAAGTTAGTGAGAAAGAAGCCAATTTTTGAGTTGCCAATTGTTTGCCCAATCGCTACAATGTAACCGATCGAAGTCTGCCTGTCGCGACTAATTCGGATATGCACCGCCATGCTCAGCTAGCGCTGGTGCGCTGCGTTTTGGTTGTGCGACTGCGCGCTGCACATGATTGAACAGCAATTTATGCTAATTTTATGCTAATTCGGCCTGACTGCGGCGGACGGGTCCGGCTGCAGGGGCGGAGAACAGTTAGTCTCAACCATCCTAGTGTAGTTGTCTTGTCGCTTGGTGGCGCTGAATGGCTTTATTGATTTTCTATCTAATTTGCATACGCGGCAAACATTGGCCTGCACGTATATGCGTCGGCATGACTAGACCACGCCTCTTTTGCTATTGCAAGTGCCGGGCTTGAGTCGAGTCTTAAAAGCGGAAACGAATTCTTTAATTTGCTCAAAACAACAACAAGAGAAACAGGCCCCTACAGACCCGCCAGGCTTAAACGGCCTCAGTGGTTCGATGAACATGGGCCAAATAATTAAAGAAGCTCACCGTAACTCTTCTTTGTTTCCGTTAGCCCATCGTTTCATCCTGTTTGTCATTTCTGTCAAATCAGTACTAATTGCTAGTTTTGACTGGCTTCTCATCAGTGGCTCTCGGCTTTGAGTTCACAACTCTTATGCAAATTGGCCGTATCAAATTGACCGCAGGACAAAAAGTTTTCATCTTCCGACTCGCAAAACAATTTATAGATATAAGCGTTAAATGACAAACCTATTAACACAAAACTGAGCCAAAAATTGCGCCAAACTGCTTCTTCAGCTTTTCTTCAACTACTTTTAACAACTCTGGGCCCATTTTCTCGCCCACAATTCACCTCTACCTGGCCAGCTGAACATCACTGTTATCAAACTAAAGCAAACTTTCCAACATTATTCATTTTGTCTATTCACCTAAAAAGTTAACAAAAAAGCCAAATATACAAAGAAAACGCTTAAATTTCAAATATCAGTGAATCAACGTTTAAACTTGTGCATGTGTAAATGGACTCGCACTTCTCATTCATGCACTCGCAAACTTCATTCTCTGTTTGCTTAATAGATTGAATAAATTGATTCTTTTTATTTCATCTGTCTTTGTCTATCTTTATCTTTCACTAAACTGCACTGTGTACTCACCACAGTTTATCCATCATCCCATCCAAATGATTATCCAAACTTTTTGTAAAAAACATTATTTAAAAGCCAAAGTTTATAAACACACAAAATACAAAGGACAAGATAATGGACATACAACTTTCAACTATATATGTTGCAGATGCATCAAATGCGCCGTTGCTAAAATTCTCTATAGACCAGCTTTACACAGCTTTTGCTACACAATTTGACTTTGCTTGTCAAACCAACACAATCAAACCATCCAATGTTTAATCCAATGTCCGCATCACTTTGTACACAAATAAAACGATCATTTTATTTTCAATTTTAGCTTTTTATTTAATTTCTTCGTTCTAAAACTTGTAAGAAAATAAACCGGAAACGAATGATACAAAAGTTTTGCTCTACATAAATATTCCAATAAATACACAAATATAGACTTGAGCACCAGTATACAAAAAAAGCGTTAAAAATTGATTAAAACAGTTAAACTCCTCTGCAACATGACTTGGATGACAATGAACAATTGCTTTAAGCCAGCTAACTGTTCCTTTAGTTACAATTGCTCATAATCAAAGAGTAGGTCATTCAGGTAAAAATAAATGAATGGTCAATATGAACCCATAGATTTTAAATAACTGTTTTAGCAAACAAAAATCAAATGTGTAAATAGGCAAAAAGATGCTTCAGTCAGGTATCTAGTTAACCTAGAAATTATGCAAACACCAATGGACCGCAGTGTAAAACAAGCCGGCGTCAAGTCAAATATATGCGCATATACTTATGCAGTAATTTGACCTTGAAAAACAAGACGACTAGCAAACTAGCCACAGGCAGGCGCTTTAAACCGGCCACTAATGAAGCTATGCATATGCAATGAACATGGCCAATTAAAATTAAAAGCGTGATTTACACAAGATTAAATAAACAGTGCATTTCAATTTCCAGTTTGTTACACTGTTGCAATCCCTGTTTACACAGTATCATTCAAAAACATCACTCCTTAAATTTTGCTTTTGGGATATCGTTTTAGGACAGTGTTTCCTAGACATCGTCTTCCACACATTGTTTCAGGGCGTCAATTGAACAAAATGCTTCTTAATCATCGTCTTTGGGCCATTATTTTTACACTAAACTGGTGACATGTCAGCCAACAGCTTAACATATAAATTGGTTAAAAAGTTGCAACTACTATGGGATTGCAAAAGACGAACACAAAAGTGTCATTGCAAGTGCTCAAACAAATATTCAATTGAAAAGCAAGCATTAGCCTAATTGAATGCATGTGGCAAACAAATAATTCAAACTAGTTTTGATCACTTTTTGTTTTGATTTTTTAACTGTCCATTTTCAATTAATTGGCTTTTCTAATCAGGTTTATTTTGACAGTACGCTAGCTTGCACCAAATTGACCGATTCAATTGTTCAACATGTTTTCTTAATTTCAATATTCCAAAAGCAATTCAATTCAATTGCTTTTTTAAACCATAATCAAATTTCAAAATTCAATTTGATAATTTTAACTTGTTTGCATCAAATTATTGAACATAATAAAATAACAACTAAAAAGGCAAAGTTGACAAAATTCTAATGTTTCAATTGTCCTTATCAATATATTTAAATGACTTTGAAAATGATGCTTTTATATATATTAAACTTTATATTTTTTTCCCATGTAAATGCGTAGAATGGTGTTTTATCAATGTTGAAACTACTAAAATCACAGTAGATGACCAAATCATAAGAATGTCAGCAGGGCGCAGTCCAAAACAAAACAAAAAAGATGAAGACAAGTTAAAAAGAAAATTTAAAGACAAAACAAAAAACAGTAGAAGAAGTGTCTAGAAGAGGTTTGATTGATGAATTGTTGTCAGATTTGTTTAGGGCTTGTTCGCTTATAAAGCCAATGCTTATCCCCAAGTCTAAATTGAATGGTGGACGGATCTTTATTAAGCCAGACGAGCATATGGCTTTGATTTACAATTTAATTAACTTACCGGCTGCCTATTGTGAGGTTGTGATGACAAGTGTATTGAAAGCAAACCAAAATAAAACTGACACATTCCAAACCGCCGTTAAGACAGACTATAAGAGAACACTGACCTTTTACATTGCGGATGGGTGCAGACCACCGGTTGGTTCAAGCACCATCTGAAATATATTTAGTTAAAAAATATCTAGCTAAAGTCAAAATAGTCCATAACATTAATTTTATATAATATTAAAACACATTGAATTTGTTTTGCATGTTTTTCAGGCAAATAGCGACAAAAGTAAACAAATTTGACTAATAAGTTTTGTACACATTGGTTGTTTGAAATTTATCAGACACAAATGCTACAATTAACTAATGACTAGTAAAAGTCGACTTGTTTTGTAGACAATTGCTCTTGTTGCGCTTTCTGAAATCAAATGAGCCATTTGCTTTCGCCATTGCACGTTGTACTTAATAGACCTTGACAAACTGGTGCAAAACTAGTTTTAATATTTGCATACCTATTGAAAAAAGGTAATTAAACAAGAGTAGAATGTAGAAAAAAGTTTTATTGATTGACTTTAGCTAGTGTATCTACAATAAAATTAAAAGATGAGGTAGAAGAAAGATCTATAGTTGGAAGTGTAAAAAGGAGTGAATTGAATTAAAGAATGGATGGAATTAAAAAATGAGTGGATTTAGAGAATGATTGTTTAGGTGTATTGTGTTGAATGTAGCTGGAGAATGGATGTAGCTGGAGAATGGATATAGCTGGAGAATGGATATAGCTAAAAAATGGATAAAGCTAAGAAATGTGTATAATTACAAAAGGCAAAATAAGTGTATACCAAGAATGAAACAAAAAGTGATTTAATTAAACAGTAGATGGAAATAATAAGTAGATGGAAATAATGAGTAGATGAAAATAACAAGTAAAAGACCAAGCAAATTTGGCAGCTCGATTGGCTATCAATTGCAAATATGCCCACTTGAAACACTAAAGATGTCGATCTGAAGATTGGTGGCAAATTATTAAAATATACATTAACCTTTGAGCCCAGGATGCGGGTGGTTTATTGTAGCGTAAACGAATTTTATTGCAAATTTACGTGTTAATTGATGCTGGTGCAATCAACAACTTGCTAGCCTGTATATTGTCCAAACGATGGCGTGCGTCGCTTATCACGACCATTGTGATGATGGCAACATGGCAATACTTACATCATATTAGAATCCATTTGCCAAAGGCAATATTAGTCTTGGGCCATAAAGCCAAGCCAAACAGGGTAATCACATCTTTGTTCATCTGCTCTACTGTTTCCGCACAAACACACGCACATTTAATTAGTCTACATTTAGCGCATTTTGCACGTACTTGATGGGCAAAGGCGCAAATAAAGAAGCTCTCATGACCTGCTATTCTGATCTTGACTTGCTCTAAACCATCTGCTGTCCAAGGTGACCTTTGTACGGGCAAATTTCAAGTGGACTTTGACGGTCAGAGCTTTCTCATCAGAAAACACATTTTTGTCTTGGTCGAGGCAAGCCCAAGCTGACCTTCATCCGCTCAAGACTGCAAAGGCCAGAGATGCTCTTTTGTCGTCTCAGCAGTTTGTTCGGTTCATTTTAGGCAACTTTTAAGTAATAGCTCCATTGTTTTGTTGTATTCGTCGACTGGAATCACGTCGAATTGGTCCACCTCTATCAGTTGTTAAATTATCTTAACTCTCTTCTTTCTAAAATTACAACAGAATGTCATGGCTACTTTTCGTGCGTACCAATGGCACGCAGTAGAATGGGTCTGCTACCAATGATCGTTTCAACGTTCGAACAAAACAATTTCTGCATTTCTGGATTTGAAAAAAGCGTCTTCCTACGTGATTTGATGGCCTATCGACCTGCATCCAGTTTAGAATGCTTTAAATCAAACATCTTTTCTACTTAAAAAGTAACGCTTTCTTAAAGTTAAAACGCTTAATTTTTTTTTATTATGCTTAATACCAAAATTTTTTAATTTCAATTATTGTGCCGACCGCTGATTGTTAAAGCAACAATAGTTAGGTTAGCAAGCTAATCCATTGGCAGGTAAAGAAAAGCCATCAGTAATTTCTCAAAAAGCCAGTATTGTTTTTAGTTTTTTAAGAGTTGTTTTTGTGTTGTTTTTGTGTTGTTTTTATGTTGTTTTTATGTTGTTTTTATATATTGTTTCTTTGTATTGCTTTTTGTATTGCTTTTCGTATTGCTTTTCGTATTGCTTTTTGTATTGCTTTTTTGTATTATTTTTTTGTATTGCTTTTTGCATTGCTTCTTGCATTGCTTCTTGCATTGCTTCTTGCATTGCTTTTTGTTGTCTTCAAGTTGCTTTTTGTTGTTACTATTTTCCTGTCTATACCGCTTTAAAAACTTGCTTTGCAAACCGTTCAAAATGAGCAGTAAATAAGTTACCGGAAATGAGATAAACCACAAATTCTAAACTTGTATTAAGGCCAATTATATGACAGTTAAACGTGGTCGGTGTTAATCAGTCACCTGTTTGTAACTGTTTGCCACCGATTGACCACCGAGGCTTAAGCTAAATACAAATCGCAATTAGTTAACATACACGTATTCAAACTTATCTGACCATCTGCTAAGCCATTCTTCGCCGTCTTTTTTTGATCCGCACCTTATTTCCATGCATCAAACACTCAATGCTGTTTTTCTCACAAATTGCTGAACAAAATTGCATGGATAAAAAGCCAATGATAGAGTGTAAAGGAAAAAGTAACAATTCTAAATAAGCACGAACTAATGGCAAGTTCTTTTTGAAATGCAAACTGACACGCCAAGACATCAGCCAATGGCCGCAAAGGGTTGTACGTGCCAGGCCACATTTGATCAGCAGCACACGTCTGAAGCGCAAAATTAAAAGTTGTCTTGAAAATGCAGCTAATACTAAGAGTCCAATGAAGAAAAGATATGACTAAAAATGTCCAAACAGATGCACTGAAACCAGCCACAGTTGAGCAAACTAAATGACATTTATTTAGCAAAAATCACAACAAGAACATTTGCAACTAAGTTAGTCGAAAAACATCTTAAAGGGTAGGAATGGAAGAGAACGATGATGGTAGCAGAAATGATAGTGATGAATTATTGCACATGTTGCAGATAATTCCAAGTTAGTTGGTCTATCGTGCTTTTGCCTGAAGATGTTGATCACTAAAGATGTTGATCGTTGAAGATGTGGTTTGTCAAGGTGAGCCACCAAATAAAGTTTAATCAAATTAAAAGTCTTTTTGCACGTCTCAGATTGGTCAAGCCGATTGCGACCAGTTCGACGCGTACTTTACTTGCCAGGCCGAGCAAGCGCAGCTTAACTTTAACCGCAGACAGGTAAGACGCGCCAAAAATAAGATCGCAATAAATAAACTTAAAACATCAACTTTTGACCGGCTAGTGTAATCAAAATAAATAAAAAAGTAACAAAATAGCAAACTGAGCCAAGCTTGTTTCTGCTTATTCGTCTTACTAAGCCTTGCACCTTGCTTTAACCTTCTTATTTTATCCTTTTTATCCTTTCATCTTTGCATCTCTACCTTATCCCTGCATTTATCCCTGCATTTATCCCTGCATTTATCCCTGCATTTATCCTTGCATTTATTCTTTCTTATGCCACCATCTCTTCTGACAAACTTGATAGCTTTCAATTTACTTGCAGTCCCCATCGCTGTTTGGCTTTACCTCACTCACATTGCCGATCCACGCATTTTCTCTTCTGGATGATCAACACGCTGTGCCGATGCTGAAGATGCGTGTGGGCACAGCAAGACAACTGTTTTCTTCAATCATCAACTTCTTAACCAATGTTTTGCTCACGCAAACACACACGCACCCATGATCAAAATGAAGAAACCACTTATTAAGAAAGTCTTGCGATTTTTCGCATTTAATTGATTTTTGTTGATTTTTGTTGATTTAAGCTAGCTTCAGTCGATTTGTGTGTTGATTTACCGATCATCTCTTGTCATCATTTGTTGCTTTGTTGCTTCTGCTTGTAACATTGATAAAAATATACCAGTTTCACAATCACAATATTACTGATTAAAAAAGAAAAACAAACGTCCTTCAATAAGCACCCTGTCTGCTTGACACAGTAAAAAATTTTTTAATCTTTTTGTAACCAATTTCTTTTGCATGTTTTAAACACAAATTAAACACCTTTGCCGTGCATAAATCATTGTCACATGTCTAATTCCAATGTTTCAACTCGAATAGTTGCCCATTTACACATAAAAAAATTTAGTTGGATTTAATTTTCGCCGACAAATGACCAAATCTTGCTGTTTACGACTAAATCAGTTGGACATTAACTCATTCTATACTGTATAGTTCGAACTTAGTCAGACAGAACTTTTCGTTTATCTTTTTTTTAAAAAGTTTGATTTTTATCTTAAAGAAAGCATAGACCAATCACTTGTCTAATGTCGTTTTGTTTGCGTCAGCTCTTATGCAGTAGCCATAGTCACAACTAAAGTAAAGGTAGCTGAGCAAGCTTTTTTGCTTTATGTATACATAGGTATATGAGTTTGTGCATGAATATGTGTAAATGTATGTTTATCTTCATCTATTCTTTTCATTTTCGCTTAAAAAAAAAATTTTCATTTACAACTTTTTTAGCAATGTGGCTAAGATCGTGTTTAACACAAGGTCATCCTATGTTTTTAATTATAATGAGTTGATGCACCCACAGAATCTTCTACAGTTGATGGTTAAACAAATTTAAACTTGCCAAAATAGTGGCCCAAGACAATTTTTTTATAAATGGCGCCAATCTTGAAATGCAATTGCAGTGAAATTTTTCAAGCAAATGTTTTTGTTTGAAAAATGTGTTTAAAACTTTAAAATGTAATTAATTTTAAGACAGGAATCTTTTTTTTCTGTGAATATGTCTGTTTATGAAAATGAATGTGAGTGTAAATACAAAAAGACTTGTTAGTCAGGCGAACAAGAAATTGAATGAAATAATAAAAACAAAAATAGAAGAAACTGAAGAAAATGGCATTTTTAACGGTCAAGCGGTAACATTGTATCAAAACGAACAAGCTTAACTCTTTTTTGATCAAATTAGCCTTGAACAGTGTCTAAAACAGTTGAAAGACGTCTTAATGAAAAAATGAAAAAAATAGAAGATAGTTGGTCCATGAAGATTGAAGACGACTTTTTGACTTGTTAAAATACGCTCAAGACTGTCTGCGATCTCTTTGCCACTTTACGGCCATCGCCAAGCACGCAACGGCCCTATGATGTCTTATCTGATGCAAATTGAACAGACTTTATTTTTATTTGCCGCCAGTTTCCATTGGTTAGCAAACAGTTTTCGTTTTTCTTCTTTTCTCATTAAGTTGCCGCATTTCGGCTTTGTTCATTCAAACCATTTGGAATCAAGTTGCCCAAGATATTTTTCTTAAAGCAATAACTTTGCTGGGTTAGCATTTGTCAGTCAAGGCGAACTGTTTGATTGATTTTTCATCAAAAAGGATGAATTGAAAAAAAAATTATTTTGCAAAAGAAAACAAACAAATCAGACCGAAATGCAAGCTCAAGTGCTGAACTGTTCTTGTGTCAACTTGGTCCATCGTGAACATTGAAAGAGTTAAGCACATCAGACATGAATGCTTAGCAAGTATGCACAAGGAAAACAAGCAAAAATTTAACTTCAAAAAGTTTAGGTTTGTTTTAAGAAAAGCTGACCAATAGTGAGAACTGCTCCCAATAGCTTTGCACAGGATACGTTAGCAGCTCTTTCAATTACTGACTGATAGTGGCTTGTTTGGTAAGAAAATTATTTGAAGACTGGAGCTGAAAGTGGAATGAGTTAAAGAAATAAAAATGAAAAATAAAATAAAGTTTAATTAGGAATCATATCAGTTTATGCATTTGTGAATGAGTCGAACGCCTAATAGATAGCAGATGAATGATACTGCACTACGTGTTCGTCATCGTTTGCTAGTTATCTTTAATTGTTTTTGCTAAACTTAAATTTCATCGCCAAACGGATTAAGTTTTATTATTAATAAGAATGGCAACCAAAGCAGTCAAGCATTAGCCACTGTTTGTATGTACCGTTGTCAGCCGCATTTGACCATGCAGGTATAATTACCAACATTAGGCTGTTATTGCGGCTGCAAAAGACATAATTTATCTTCAGCCAAAGGTCCAACTGTCTAGTCCGTGGCCACGCTTGGTTCAGTTTGAAAAATGTTCAGAAATTATGTTTTTTGATCTTTGTAATTTTGCTTACCAGAGGCTTTTCTCGTTGTCTGCCTTGCACTTGTTCTTCTCGAATCGTACTTGAATAACACACAACAGGCCAATTTTAGAACAAACTCTTTTAGGATTCGTTTATTCATTTTTGCTTTCAACCTTTAGCCATTCGACCTGTGTACACTTTAATGGGCGCCTTTTATGTTTGCATTTTTAACCAGTTTAGTCAAGCTATTAGTTTGAACAAAAACTGCACACATACTCGCAAATTAACTGAGCTCAATTGGTTTAAATTGAATTTGCACTTAATCAAGCAACTGTCATTGTAAACTTGAAACAATTCTCTGGCTTTTATAATATAGTTTGTGTAAATTGATTGCAATTAGCGTTTATCCCTTTTTCATCTTATGCAATTCGATTAATGCAATCACTAGCCTTTTTTCAATTCGAAACAAGCACCATTTGGTTGCTCTTAATCAACTGCTAATCAACTGTTAAAGCAAAACTAGTGGGAGAAACAAAGCAAAAAAGAGATGGCCAAGTTGTGTGAGATGAGTCTGTATTGTATTTACTAATGTATTCGTTACTTTGCTAAAGATAATCAAGTCAAGATAGGTTAAACATTGAATGGATTACAAATGAGCGGCTTAAAACGCCACAAGACCTGACGACCTGATTTCTGTTACATTCTCAATATGAAAAGAAAGAAAACATTCTTTGCAATCTGACAGAATCTTCTTTATCTGCTTTTCAAACCTTACCAGCTCATCGTGAGTTTAATAAAGCTTTCAATGACCCTGTGCATCTTTTATTTATTTATTTTTTACTTTGATGTGCCCTAAAACTTATTTTCAACAAGATTTTGAATGTGAAGATTTCAAATTTAAAAAGTTTCTTCCTAATAATTTTCAACCTTGTCATTATTATGTAAAAAATCTTGTCGAATGTCGTGGGTTAATTTGAAATCCTAAATTATCAAATGCAAAAGACTAGTACAGATAGTATGTACAGACATTTTTTTTCCCATTAGCCGTTGTTTGAAGAGCCACAATTATGAATAAAAATCAAAACAAAAGGTGTGAAATTCGACTAAACAATGTTTGAATAGATAAAATGTTTTTTCAAATTTTATTTCAATCAAGTTTGTTTGGCTCTGATGAAATCAGTGGTAAAACTAATTCCGTTTTTAAATGATTAATCATCTATTAGACAAACTGGCCAGTTAAAATTGCCAGTTTCAAATGGAAAACATTATATTAAACGTAATTAAAGTGGGCTGGTTTAGGTTTTATAGTTAAACAAGCACTTATCTGTTACAAAATGCCGCAAGTTCACTGAAATTTTGTTAACTTTCGACCCAGGGCGCGTTTTTTCGAACATTTGCTTTAGTGTCTTAAAAATCAGATGTAAAAGATTAAGAAGACAAAGCTGATGAAAGAAGAAAAAAAAGACGACAAATGAAGACAGGTGTAGCTAGGCCAGGGTAAAGTTGCATGTGACCGATTGGATTGCGTGTGCATAATTGTAGCCCGCACTTACACGATCACCATTTCAAGCTGCATTAATCTGCCTGTTGGAGCCGAGCATATTTAGATGCTCACTTGTGTGTCCATTATCTGTGAAACATGTGGCCAGCATTAGTAGCAACAGTGTTGGAAAATGAATAACACATTTATATTTGCAAAAAATGCCTTTTGAAGATGAAAGATTGCAAATTTAAGATAGAGTTTCAGAGAAGATTGCAAAAAGATTGAAAGTAAAAAGTTGAATAAGCAGACAAACAGTAAGATAGACACAGAAGAAATCAAGGTGGTTAAATGGGAAAACAACAACAGAAGCTAATGTTGGTTCTCGTCAAGTCGGCTTTCTTGTGGTGTTTGGCAAATTCTTGAGCACGTTTATAAGTTTAAACGCCGTTTTAAGCAAACAGCTCTGTGGACAAGCTTACGCGTGCCAATTATATACACTATTCTTAAATTGGCTTCAAGAATATACCAGATCCTTTCAAGTAAAATGCTATTTATCTACTAGTCTTTGTCTTGCGTCATTAAATTGTGCGTCTTAAATTGTTTGCTTAAGATAGAAAGCTTCGAAATGCGTTGGTCTGATCAACAGCTGATCACAGACTTACCGAACAAACCAACATGTCATTAATGAAATTTTGCTTACGTTTCATTCAATGTAGTGTGGTTGAGCAATTTGTTCAAATCTGAATAAACTCATCAAAAGTTACATTGTAAATTGTGATTTTAAAGTATCTTTTCTGCTTAAATTGAAAAAAAAAGTAATCAAAAAATTGCATTTATTAACATTGTAGCAAGAAATTAATTTAATAATAAAAATAAGAAATAGTAAAAAAACTTTAAAAATTACTTTTTTAGGCATTTTAATAAAAAATTATACATTTTAATTTTTTTATTGTTTTCAACATTCCCGCCAATTCAAATAATTTCAAAAAGTGTTAACTAAATTAATCACTTGTATTAAGATAACTAAAGCAAGCGAAGTATTTTGCCTTATTTTAGTTTGTTTATTGCAAAAAGTAATTGATTACAAATGTTGACGTTTAAACTTTTTTCTCTTATTTTCTTCTCAGTTATTTAATAATTAAAGAAAAGCTACTAAATAAAGAAAATTTTAGTATTTGATTTTAAAATTATTATTCTGGTTTTTTGTTTTAAAATATTTGTATTTCATTTTTAAAATAATATTGATAATAGTTAATTTATATTAATTTTATTTAGTATTTTATTTTAAATAAACACAAAATTTAAATGCTTTTTTTAAAGTGGTTGGCTTGGTAGTTAATTGATTTAATAAAATTACTAATTAAATGAATTAATCAAATAAACAATTAAGTTTAAAAGATAGCTTACTGTCATTTTTTGACTTGATTGACCGAACAAACGTAAAATGTAGAAATAAAGAAGACAGACGCTGACCAATGGCTTTGATACAATGTAACGATAGAAAAGGTCAAAGAGTCCGACCCTTTCAAGTTAACCGTTTCCAGCTATTTGACACAATTTGCTAAATTGTGTGGCCGGCTTTTACAAGTCGGGTGCGTCTAGCCGGGCACGTCCAGCCAAAAGACAGACAAACTAATAAGTTTTTTGGCTGTTTTTAATTTGTGCAAATTAATATTTAACAAGAAATGAACGAGAAAGCGATAAAAACAACTCTGCAAGGGTCTTTTCATAAATGAATAACAACTCATTAAATACCACAAAATCACGCAGTGGATGCGGCGTCAAGAATATCGTGGTCGCAATCCTAATCTTGGCCAGGCATCTTAGGACCAGTCAGTGATTTATATTCCGTTGACACTTGACAACCACCTGTCCTAACTCTCTCAAGTCAAGTTAGTCGAAAAACAACCAAATATGAGTGGACCTGTACAACTGCATAAACCAGCCACATAGTTCAGGCCAATTTGATGCATTTATAAATATTCAGACCACATGACCACTGTTGAACACTAATTTAAACTTTGTGTGTCGCATCGTTATTCTTGCATCTTCTTATCTTTTTTAGTGATTGAATGCTTACACGTGTATAAAATGATTTTTTGAGTTTAAAGCCATTTGTTGCATTGTTTCATCAATTTTGAATAAAGTTATTTTACTGCATTTGCACTTCCGTTTCCGTTCAAATCAAGTGCAATGGCCTGACTATAGTCAATCCGTTACAGATAGACCCACTAAAATTTTGATTTGTGTTTTAGTTGGTTTTGTAAATCTTTTTTTGCTTCATTTTTAACAGCATTTTTGCTTAATTTTTTAGTTGTTTTTGACTCATTTTTAGACCTAAGTTCAATTGCTCAGACGCAACAGTGTGGAGGCTGCGACACTGACTGGTATCTAGATTAAGCGAACATCTAAGCTAAAGTCGGCGTGCCCCGACCAAGATGCGCCACGGAATACAAATGGCTTGAGTGCAGGTGCGGCCGGATTAATTAAATATCTCGAATATGTACATTCACTGTTATAGCTTTTCATCTTTTTTTCTGTTTATTTTTGCTCATTTTGCTTAATTTTTTCTTCACTAGTTTTTGGTTTTTACGTTTTTGTTTAATTCGAACTGACCCCGCTTACCTTTCGTTTTGACCAAAACATTGCACTGAAATTGCAAGAAATATGATAGAAAAAATGATGAAAATATATTTTAATAATGTTAATACAATAACGTTTGCAAAATAAGCAAAAATTCTAGCAAACTTGCGCATGTGACTAAATGGATTGAGAATGAACGGAGAAACTGACGGTGAAAGCAAGCAAGACTAGGATGATAAAAAAAAAAATGAAGAAAAGCAAAGGTAGTAAAAATTATTATACAAGCTAAAAATTATAATGTGCTTAAATTTGAAGATCTTGTCCGGCTTTCGATCTTTATTAATTCTGGCCGCTCCGTATTTTCACTGAAAAAGTAACAAGTTTGGTCTGTACCGCGTCCGGCCTTAACTTGATTAGCACAGCAAGGTACAAAAAAAGCCGGGCCATGCCTTTTTTACTAACATTCTACTTACAAATAAATAAAGACAAAAAATAAAGATGAAAAAGTGAAGAAGGAAAATGAAGACAAAAAATTGCAAAAGATAAAGATGAAGAAGCAAGATAGCAAAACCAAAATGGAAAAAACCAAGATTGCAAAAATAAGATCACAAAATCCAAAATAGTTAAAAAATGGTAAATCATCTGTGCATTAGACTTATTATATTTGGTAGTAAAAAAAAAATTAAGCTTTTTTTTACTTTTTTTAAAAAATGGTGTCTTAATTGATCTAAACACTCCAGTCAGTTCCGCTTTTTGCTTCCATCATTGTTATTGACTATCAAAATTTATAATATTAAATTTGAAAAATTGATCTTTATTTAAATATGATTGGCAACTTTTTAGTTATTTTTTCTAATCAACGGGCTATAACAGCTTTTGTTTAAATAGCGCACGACCCGTTTTCTTATTGCTTAACAATCTTAGAATCAAAATCGACTTAGTCAGCCGCACATGACCAGGTCAATTGTATCAAACACTGTAGACAAAAAACGAAACAAATAAACAAACAAACAAAGCTTTGGTCACAGTTTTGAAAAAAAACTGGCAGCGTCAAATTTAATTGAACATTTGCAAATAAACAACTGTCGCAAAAGACTAAAACACCACAGTCTATTGGTTTGTAATATACAATTTGTATTACGTGCCTTGTTCACATCTGATTTTAACTAAATCTAAGTTGAGACGATCTGTCGACTAATACAACCAGTCGAACAGCCAGACTAGATCAGCAAGTGAAAAGGATTCAAGTAATTGCAATTCAAACGTAATTTTGCAAATGCACTTGCAACAGCTCGAAATGCATCCAAGAATAAAGTAAACCAAAAATACAAGAAAACGAAAACATATGGAAAAATTTTTAAACCAGATTCTAGGACAATTTTGGACAAAAAGAAATGATATAAAATTGCAAGATGACGACAGAAGTGGAAGTTGCAGAACAGATGTGAAAATGAATCGAAACCAGTATAGATAAATAAGATACTAGTGTCTATACATTAGACAATTTGTGGTCTATAATAGATGGTAAAACAGATTGCAATGATAACTGCTAGTTGATTGTTTAAAGAGGCCACAGGCCATGGCAAGTGAATTAAATACTGTTGTTTAATCATAAGCGCTAATAAAGCTTCAGTTTGATGGTCAAGTGCAATGCAAACAGTAAAATATGCTGGGCTAGCTTGAAATCAAAGCAAACTATCAAGAGTGTGGTTTGAGGCTTTGATTTGCCATCTTGAATTTACATCTGATCAGATTACTTGCGCCTATGGCATCACTTTGACCAGTTTCTGTTTGCTTACTTCTTCAGATTTTGATGGCTGTAAAAGGCAAAGAAAATTTTTATCATTTAATTAGGCGTTTTTATTTCTGAATTATAATACAATGGTGAAAATGAATTCTGCACTTTATAATATATATATAAAATAAGTTTGTGTTTACTTGTGCTTGCTTAATTCGTCACTATGGCCGATGTGAACATGTTTTGATTTTTAACAACTAATCTCTGTGTAGGACAATTGGATTCGACCCTGATAATTTTTTCTTTTTGGGCCAAACCAATATTGAGTTCAGGTGTGCTTTATTTTTTATGATTTACTCCGTTTCTAACAGGTTCATTGTGCTTTTGATCGATGGTCAACTGCACAATTACACATTCACAAATTGTTGATTTGATTTCAATTTATTTAAATCACAATTAAACAATTAATTGACCTACATTTAGGCTTGTAATTGACACTTTTCGATAAATTTTGTTCAACTCAAACTCTAGACAATTTAGGATTAGCATTTTAACTAATTCTAATCAGAGTCCATGTTGCTACGGGCCAAGTATACGGGGCCAGCATTTAGCCAATAGAAAATTTTGTTGAACTCAATTTAAATTAATTACCATTTGAATAGATTTAAACTCAATGAGTTTGTGGCCAATTTTTAATAATTTAGATTATCCGATTACAAATCGTCAAACATCCAAATATTTTTCAAACTGATAGAGCTTCTTAATTCCATTAGTTGCTTTTGTTTATGTTTTATTTTTTATTTTTTTTTTTATTTTTTTTTTCCTTTTTTACTTTGTTGATATTAAAACTGCACACTTTTCATACCACAATTTAGATAATTCACTATGTTTAACATGATTGTTAAAAATCACAATTAAAAATGCACCAACAAAAAACATTAAATTTAAAAAAAATTTAAAACATATTTTAATTTTATTTAATATTGATTAATTTTTAATTTACTTTAGCTTCTATGCAATTAATTAAAAAAAAATTGATTTCTTTTTGATGGGATTTTTGATTCGGTTTCATTAAAGAATTAGTCAACTGGCTATAATACACTATAAATGAAGAAGATGCAAACATTAAAAAATTCATTTAAGAAATGTCAAGCATTTTATGAAACGATGTAATTGTGTGTCATTTAAATGGGAATATTTAAATGTGCAAAAAAAAAGAAAATACAAAATAAAAATTTAAGAAAAAAAAAATTTGAATTTTTTTTTGTTTTTCTTTTCTCTACAATGAACGATGAAGACAAATATAGTGAAAAGATGAATATGAAATGATGATGATGATGTGGCTAGCAAACAAGATGATCTGATGAATACAATTTGATGTGAAAAAACTATTGCTCTGAGCAAAATCAAAATAAAAACAATTCATCAAAAATTAAAAACAATACTACGTTTAGAAAAAAAATAATAATACACAAATGCAAAAAACAAGAAAAAGGTAGATTTGGTACTTTTTTATATAGCTTTCCACCTTGACCAAGTAAAAACAAAAATATATATATATGTACTAATGAAGATGCAAGAAACGATTATGATGATAGTACTTTATATATATATATAAATATATGTACACATATAAATATATATATAAATAAATATGAAATGAATATGTACATACATATAATGGTTTAGTATATGTAACTGTAATTTTGTGAAGTTAATTACACTTGTATACAAATAAAAATATATTGAAATATATTTAAAATACAAGTGTAATTTTTGTAAAAGTAAATATTTAAAATAAAATGTGCAATAATCTATATATATGAATATATATATGATTTTCATTTTAAATTATGGGGTAAGCCACACAACTAGTAGCTAATGGTAAACAAAAAAATTTTAAACTAAAAAAAATTAAAAAGCTATTTACACAACACAAAAGTTAAAAAATAAATTAAGTTAACAAACTAAGTTATCGCGGGATTTGTGTAAGCTATTATTAATTGGCAAGAAAATGGAAAAACGTTTTCCTCCAAATTTTACAATGATAGAAAATATTTAAAACAGATAACTTTAGACCGGAAGTAAAATTGCCCATCTCCTGAACTAATAATAATCATCGTATTGGTCATGTGGACTCATGATGATTTCGCCATTAGGTCCTATACCCCCCACCGGTGGTGTCATACGTTTTTCCTTCTGGCGTCGATTGCAGAACCACACTCGAACCACCTCCTTCTCCAATTGCAAAGAGTCCGCCAAAGCAGTGATTTCTTGGGCACTGGGTTTGGCCTGTTTGTGGAAATGTTGTTCCAAAGCTCCTTTCACAGACACCTGCAAAAATTGAAAATCATTTGAATAAAAAGATATTTTACTATCTTATAGTGGATTCTTATTGTCAGCTTTATGTTTGCAGCTTTATATTGATAGTTTCTTATTGGCAATTTCTTATTGGCGGTTTTTTATAGTCAGTTTTTAATTGCTAAAATCTTATTGCTTGCGTCTTATTGTCAGCTTTTCATGCTATTGGCCAACTATTGCAAGATCATTCGACAAACCCCAATAACTCATCAGTGAGACCCACTTGTTTATTTCTTACGTGTTTCCTGTTGCAACTAATGTTCAACGTTTGAACTTGCTAATTTTAAAGAAATGCTTAATCCATTGAGAGCTGATTCTCTAAAATTTAGTTGATTAAATTGCAATCTTTCAAACATTAATGCAAAGAAAAGTTTCTGAAAAGTTCAAACAGTTCTTTTGCAGACTAAAAAGTTCGAGCGCATTTTTCATTCAAATGTCAACGTTGGTTTGTTTTAATTTCAATATTAAAACAGTTTGAAAAAGTTGACCCAATGGACAGCCAAAAAGGCAGAGTTTTGATTGAATTTGTCAGGTTAAAAAGCAAATACACTTATATATGTGGCATATATAAATGTACATATATATCTGAACATGGCACATAAACATGCATAAATATAAACTCTTTAGTTGCCAAGCAACAAAATTAGAAAAGGTTCAAACTTGTATAAAATTGTGGCCGGATTTTATTGTATCAAGTAAACATACCTCGATTGAAGTCCGCTTCTTACGCTTGCGTCCTTGTGCAGCTATTTTGTCAATAGAAGTTGGTGATCCAGATGTAGAATCTGCTTCTTCTAGCCATTTGGCAAGTAAAGGCTTCAGTTTGCACATGTTTTTAAAACTAAGCTGCAAAGCCTCAAACCTAAAATGTTAAGATAGTAATAAAGATAAGAAAAAAAAATGATGAAAAAATAAAAAGATATTTAATTAGAGAATGTAAAGATGGATAAAAGTAACAAGCTTAATATGCATTACTAATAGAAGGTGTAATAAAGCAAAAATAAAGCCACACTATATTGTAGTAAAAATGATTTGCATCAAAAATAATGTACTTAATTAAAAAAATTGGTGTTAAATAAAAAAATGTGTAATTATGAGTTAAACGGACTGAACTCAAAATCTCAATGCTACTGATTTAAAGAAATCGAGTTGAAGGCGTTAAAAAAGCAATAGTAAAATTTTCATATTTTAATTGTTTTATTAAATCATAAATTTTGACTAAGTTTTGTAAACTGGACGCAAGAATGTCTGACGACAAGAAAACAAAATTGATAGGCAAGGTGAACAAAAAATGATCAACTTTGCGGTTGATTTTAAGAGCTGAAGGTGGATTGTTATTTTGAATAGAAAAGAATAGCATGCCCTGTATACAAATTTTTTATTTCTAAAATGCCAAAACTGATACAGGCGTGCATTGATATTTGATACAATAGTAAGCATCATGTATTAAGCGCATACATAGGTTTAAGATGTCTGACAATGCGACGGCTTATTTGAAAAAAATACGAATACAAGTAAGTACGTCTTTGAACAAATAGCTTCCAGACAATTGTTAGAAAACAGCGAATGGATCAATATAAGTTACCAAATATAAGAAAAGTTGAAGAAAAAATGAAGAGAAGTCTAGGAAAAGTTTAGGAAAAGTTTAGGAAGAGTTTAGGAAGAGTTTAGGAAAAGTTTAGGAAAAGTTTAGGAAAAGTTTAGTAAAAGTTTAAGAAAAAAGTTCAAAAATATTGAAAGAGAAATTAAAGGAATGTTGAAAAAAGCAAAGAAAAAGTGAAAGAAAAAAATGAAGACAATCTAGA
Source organism: Pyemotes zhonghuajia (assembly GCA_025170145.1). Classification (NCBI taxonomy): domain Eukaryota; kingdom Metazoa; phylum Arthropoda; class Arachnida; order Trombidiformes; family Pyemotidae; genus Pyemotes; species Pyemotes zhonghuajia. Next base: position 13,275,031 of record CM045845.1, read on the forward strand.
CAGAATAAAAAGACCAGATTATGTAGCCAAATCAAAGATAGTCAAATTAGACCTAGTAAGGCCAGAGATAGCCAAGTTTTTCACAGCCAAGTATACAACAGCCGAGTTTAAGACAGCTGAGTTTAAGACAACCAAGCACGAGCCAGCAAAGACAGCCAAGCTAGCTGAATTAAACAAATACAAGTCGAACAAATGCTGGCACATAAATACACTGGGCGCTGATAACAGACAGCTACAATGACTTGCTTTTATAGATAGCTATTCGAATTGACTGCAATGGGCGCGAAAACCGGTCTATAATCAGACAAAACAAAGCAGCGCTGTCTGTGAAAACTTGTCTTTAACCGATGCTGCGCATTGAATGATTGAGAACAGCACCTATGAATGGCAAATAAAGGAATGTTCATAAGAATTGATACATGGCCAATTCAGGTAAGACAGGTGTAGACGTGAGCAGGCGCCGCAATTCGATAGACAAGTCAATTGAAACAGCCGCCAATGCACTAGCTCAACCTGATCATACTTAAAGCACGCTTTTGAATGCAAAAACAATCTTCTCAACTTTTTTCATCACAACTATCTTGTGTCTATTCTTTTTTTTTCTGCCATTCTTCTTGATTCAGGCTGAATAAAGCAAAGCCAACAAACACGCAAACTGCCGGCAACATAAACAAACACCTGAAAATGCCTTGTTTCCGCTTTGCCGAAACTTATCAACAAACCGATTAAACAGGTGCCAATAGATTGGATGTATAAATAATTGCCAACTGAACCCATTCGGCCACAATAACTGCTTGTCAATAAGCTCTGCAACGCTTTATAAACTGCAAAACAACTAAATACTTTGCAAAAAAGAAAGTTGTTTCATTAGTTTTATGGCAAATAAAACACTCAATGAAAAACGTGAAACAAAAACTGATGAAAAGCTAAATGTGAATATATAGTGGATTTTTAAGTTTAAAAATGTTTGGAACAACTTGAGGAAAGCGTTGAAAGCATTGTGAACAGGATTACTGGGCAAGATTATCACCAATTGATGTTCTATCACTGGCAATAATCAACTGCAATAGGCAACAGTTAAACGTATAGCAAAAACTCATAGGCCAATAAATCGATGCTATAAAAGCCACACACACACTGCGCAAGCAAATCAAACAAACCAGTAGCCAAACTCAACAAGCAAACAATAAATCAAACTTAATTTATTGGCTCATTTATATCACTTCGGGTTAGCAAAGCTCTAGAATGTGCAATTATTTCCCCCGATGTTTTCCATCCAAATCTCAATTTACTTTGCTTGGCCATTTGGCGCTAATTTGTGTGTGCATCAACTGGACAAATTGAATAAGGCCTCAGAATGAGTGGGAGGATTGAATGAACTGTATTTACGGTAGGAAAACTTGTTCCCTAGACACGCTCAATTGGCTAAATCAATTGATTGTTTGATACACTTTGCTTTTGATGAAATTAGACCTTAATCACCGTTTTGTAGCCCCCAGGCGAAACGGAAAACGACTTTGGTTTGATAGAGAGTAAAATGTAGCAAAATTTTCAACAATAAACAAATGATTTCCGCTTACCTGCAAATGGTAGTTTGAGAGAACACGTTGCCATAAAGCGTGCCCAAAGCTAATCCGACATCGGCCTGAGTAAAGCCAAGTTTGATTCGTCGCTGTTTGAACTGTTTGGCAAATTGCTCCAAATCCTCAGAATTGGGCTGTTCCTCGCCTTCATTAAGATCGTCGATGTCACTGCCTGTGGTTGAAAAATGACTGGATATGAGATTGTTGGTGTTAGCCAAACTGGATCCGGACAGGTTGGCACCGCTTAGACCGTTGCTTAGATTGCTACTCAAAGTTGAGCTGAGATTGCCAGTCAAATTAGAAGAGAAATGATGATGGTAGTTAGAAGCAGACAAAGGGTTAAGATTAGGCGTTAGTCCCAAGCTTAATCCAAAGTGTTGATTATGATGAGTGGCTAAATTGTTGGTTAAATTGCCGGTTAAGTGCTGATGATGATTAGGCGTTAAATTAGCTTCCAACGTGTGATGGTGATGATGATGGTGGTGATTTATAGGATGATAGGGGTGATGTGCATGCGGGTGATGGCTAAGGTGGTGGCTTAAATGGCCCAGATGATGATTTAATTGACTGTTAACGTTCGGCTGACTTGCCACAGGAATGGGCGTAGTGGCGGCACTTGAACTTGCCGCAGCACCAGTTGCAATTGCAGAACTTGCTACTGTTGCACTTCCAACTGAAGCAGGTCCTTGACTGGATCCGTTACTGTTGCTAGAACCATTGGACAACGATAGACCTGCAGCAGCAGCAGCAGCAGCAGCCGCAGCAGCCGCAGCAGCAGCTGCAGCTGAACTTGAACTACTGTTACTTGCTGTGGTTTGACCTGACTGCGATTGGCCTCCTCCAAGACCATTTGTTCCAATCGGTGGCGTAGGAGTGCTGGGTGATTGGTTGCTCTGGCTCATGGAACTGGCAGCCAGCTGGTTCATGTAATGATGATGCAACGGGTGGGTGTGTGCATGGTGATTAATTGCAGCATGATAAGGATGATAAGGGTGATGATGATTGGCAGCATTAGTCACCATAGGACCACTACTGATTGATGCACTACCTGCTGATGCCTGGCTACCGGAACCATTGCTGCTAGATAGATGTTGATGGTGCAAGTGTTGAACATAGTGTTGTTGCTGTTGTTGCTGTTGTTGCTGTTGTTGCTGCTGTTGCTGCTGTTGCTGCTGTTGCTGTTGGTTTAGAGATTGAGCTTGCAGTTGAGCAGCAGTTAATCCAGTGGGGGAACTAGATGAAGTTGGATGCAAAGAAGAGACACTATTTGATTCACTAGGATTAGATGCACTTGTTTGCTGTTGTAAAGCCGGATGCCAAGGTGAAGAACTATTACTGTGAGATTGGGCTTTCACTTCGCCTGAGTTAGGCGTTGCAGACCCCTCTGACCAACTGTTTTGCTGCTGTTGTTGCTGCTGTGCAGATTGCTGAGACTGAGAAGCAGACTGTTGCTGTTGTTGTTGTTGTTGTTGTTGCTGTTGCTGCTGTTGTTGCTGGTGTTGGGCAGCTACAGCAGCATGATGTTGGGCAGCCAGTTGAGCCCAATGATGATGACTTAAGACATCGGCCACACTATTATTTTGATTCATTAATGGCTGCATATGACCAGATTGAGCTTGGGCTTGTTGTTGTTGTACACTGTGTGGACCAAGTGAAAGAGGACTACATGGACGCGTTTGATATTTGAGCTCAAGCGCTTCAGCACCACTAGTACCTACTGTGGCACCATTTAAAGCTGATTGACCAGATACTGGCGATTGACCAGCCAGCCCGGACAAATTGGCGTTATAATGATGGTGATGTGCAGCGGCTGCTGCTGCTGCTAAACCATGAATGGTTGAAGTGTAAGCACTGTTACCTCCATTGGACATGCTGTGACACAACATTTTTACTCAGATCAAAATATATGAATTTAAAAGAGAAAAAAAGAGAGCAAATCTGTGAATTGCCAAAGAAAAAAAAAATCAAAGTTAATATAAAAATATTGAAAGAAAGAGAGTGAAGTTGGAGAGTGGAAAAGTGAAAAAAGTGGAAAAGTAGAAAAGTGAAAAAGTGAAAAAGTGAAAAAGTGAAAAAGTGAAAAAGTGAAAAAGTGAAAAAGTAAAAAAGTAAAAAAAGTGAAAAAGATAAAAAAATAGGAAAAATAAATAAAAACTGAAAAAATTAAAAACACTAAAAATTGAAAAAAACTAAAATCCAAAAATTAAAAATTAAAAAGTGAAAGCAAATGAAAATAAATTCATAAATTCTGCCTTGAAATGATTATAAAAAACAACAGCAAAAAAGTGAAAAAAACAAGTAAAATGATGAAAATCGAGCAAACTGATGAAACAAATAAACAAGTTGAGGTGCCAGCAGCCAGTGGCCTGAGGCATGCGGGCTGAAAAACAAAAAGACAAAAACTCTCTAATGATGGGTTCTGTGTGATAGAAGAAAAGTCGAACTGCGCAAGACACACAAACGAGTCTATAATACACTAGGCCAAAGCAAAAGTATTGGCTCTGTTTGTCTTTCAAATAGGATAGCTTTAAATTAGGTGTACAACTTACTACTGGCTAATGAAACGAAATCTGGATAAAATTGGTGAACCAACTGGGCAAACAATCGGTTGAGCCACGGGTTGACTGATTACAACCTGTTACAATTTTTTTTTATAGGAGACAAGCACAAACAATTTAATTAACAAAAAAACTGGCCAACTTTTCTAGGCAGTTTAAAACACAATTTTATTGGGGACAATTCAAATGATCAATTTTAATAGGAACCAAAGGTTACTGGGCACTTGTGACTGAATTCACAAATTGGAAACCGACAGACACTGTTCAGTTTTCAACAAATTTCCACAACAAAATTTTACACACAACTTGTTTAAACAAAAATGATAAACTAATCAGAACACTTTTAAGGTTGAAATTGAGAAGAAGCTATTTTTAAATCCAAAGTCACCTGCATATTACACTGAAAACAGTAAATTTGTAGGTTTATTTTCTGAATTTCAATCTTCAAGCTTGGCTGACATGAATTGTGGCGAATGGTAAAGTAAATCCAAATGGTGTTTAAATTAGAAACAAACAAGAACAATAAAAACTAATAGAAGAAGATTTGCTTTTGTAAATCCGAGTAAATTTGACTTAAGTTTCTGAAACCGAACGAGTTTGCAGAAAAGGAAAAATAGAAAAATATATCACTTTAAGGAATGCACTATTAAAAGATGAGAAAAAGTAAAAGAAAGCGGAGCAAAGCGACATCAAGCATTGCAAGCTAGCTCAGCCTGGAACAGAAAAGTTTTGGATTGAGAAGAGGTTAAGCACGGTGTCGTGAGACATATCAAAGAGTAAAACAGCGAACAACACCTTGAACACTTGTGTGAAGAGTTTTTGGGCTAAGATGGTGAGCCAAAGAGCAAAGAGGTGGTGAAAAGATGGGTGAATCGAGAAGATGAATCAAGAAGAGAATGAATGGAGAGGATGGATGAAGAAGGATGAATTGAGAACATAGACAAGTATTGATGATGAAGAGCTAGAACCATAGACGAATTGAGAACATAGAGGAATGAAGAAAATGGACGAGCTAGGAACTGCTAAGAACATAGAGCACCTAAGAAGTTGGAGGTCCAAGAATCAACCAGTTCAAGATGGTCTAGGAAGATGTTGTTAAGCAAGATGAGTGGTGTTTCTTTAAGATGAGCGAAGCGAGGTGAGTGAATAAAGGAAAGCAAAGCAAGGTGAATAAGTGGCGATCGGATGTCTGAAGCTGGTAAAGTGGCCTAAGTGAGTGCCAGCCGAGCACGGCTGCAAAGACAGTGGCCCGGGCTAGCAAAGGCGAAGATTGTGACGAATAGAAGTGATAGTGATAGTGGTGATAGTGGAGGAAACACGTCTTAGAAGCAAACACGGCAAAGATCTCCAGCGGACTCGACTGTTCGGACGCCGGACTGTGTGTGTGCGCGGAGCGTTTCTTGAGAAGTGTGCGCCTTGCGGACCGGGCGGCCAGCCGTATATCGGCCGTCTGTGGTCGAACAAGCCAAGCAGCGCCGGCGCCCGAACTTTTCTCCGCCCATGGGTTGGCTTTAAAAAACTCCTTCTTTAACAGTGTTTTTGCTGACGCGCAATTTTTTGCACGCCTACTGCTCTCGTTTGCCACGCCTGCTCATCAAGTTTGGCACGCCTGCTATTCTTGTCTAGCTTTTCTTGTTTGGCCTTTTTTATTTGGCTGTTCTTATTTGGTTTTTTGCTTCTTGTTGTTGCTTGGTTGTTGTTATTTGGTTGTTCTGGCTTGATTCTTCTGGCTTCAGTTTTCTTTCTTCATTCTTTTTTTTGGTTCTTTTTATTTTGCTTTTTCGTTTTTTGCTTCTTTTTTCTTGCTTCTGCCTTATCGTTTACTCTTCTCAACTCTCTTACTCTTCTCAACTCTCTTACTCTTCTCCACTCTTTTACTCTTCTCAACTCTCTTACTCTTCTCAACTCTCTTACTCTTCTCTACTCTCTTACTCTTCTCCACTCTCTTACTCTTCTCCACTCTCTTAAGACTTATCTCTTTCTACTTTACTCTTTCTATCTAGCTTATATTGCATCATTCTTCTTATTTGCTTCCCTTTTATTACTTTTTTCCTCTCTGATCCCTTTTCATACTTAACACACGCCCGTTTTTCACTTCTACACGCCCTTTTTTACTCTTCTGCACACGCCTTTCTTTCTTTCTTTTCCTCTTGCTAAAATGCACTTAATCTAGGCGGGTCAAATGCATCTATTCTAGGCAACAATGTTCTAGGCCACACTTTTTCTCTTTTTTCTCATTATACACACTTGATCTGTTCAACTCTGCACAGGTGTGTAGACCAGCCTCTTTCTAAGGCTAACCTTCACAGTTCTCAAACTGGTTCAAACTAGCCCTGCCCACTAAAATTAAACTCTACTCGCCAACAGCCAATACTGCAGTTAGGAGTTGAAAACGCCTTTGTTAAGATTTTGTTTGCAACTTCAAACTACTCGCTCGCGACATCTATAATTGCTGCATGCAGTTTTCGCATATACTTCTTAATTAAAACAGCTCTTTATTCATGTTGCATATTAATTATTTATTTTTAATAAACTGGTCAACTCTTTCTCTGGACATTGATCAAACTCTATCTTCCTCACGCTTATGCAAACCATATTTGGCTTCCTTAGTTTCAAATTCACTTTTAAACTAACCTAAACTCCGTAAAGTCTTAACACTTTCGCATCAAATTGCTTACAGTCACATGGCTTACACGTGCTTGAATAATAAAAAAATGCCAACATCTTTGAACTTGGTCAAAATTGATGCTGGCTTAATTCTAAAACCCGTCATCCATCTTAATGAAAAAGTGTGTATTCAAAAATAAAAAAACAATAATAAAAATTAAGTATAAATATAAAAAATAAAAAATTAAAAATAAAAAAATAAAAAAATAAAAAAATAAAAAAATAAAAAATAAACTAAAAAACGACAAACTTTAGCAGAATGACTGAAACTTTAATTATCATAATTAAGCACATCAGTAAAGACTGTTTGACCAGCTAAGGCAAATCTAAACGCACTCACATGTCAGTTTGGACGTGTCACCTTTTGAGCGGCTATTACTGATTATCCATCTTCATCATACTCAATCCAAGATGGCACTTTTACAAGAAAAACGTAAATACAATGTTCTGACCACTTTTGTTTCTTCATCTTTCATTCTTTTTTTCTAGTATATTACTTATACTATATTTGACACTTAGGTTTTATTTTGATTTTTCTAAATTTACAACACAACTTGTGACCACGATTAATCTGCTCTATATAAATGCAAATTTTTTTTAGACAAAATGTTGGACTTTATCATTTTTTACTTTGAAAACGCGCCAAATTTTTTTGCTTTCAAAATAAAACAAGGTCTTGATTCTTGATGAATTGCTTTGCTATTCTAGTGACGGTCAAATAGAATAAAGAATCGATGGATGAACAAATAGTTGAGGAAGTTCAAAACTTTCAGATTGGTTTGTCCAACAGTAATCGTTTGGGTCTCAACTTTTCTTACTATTCTGAAAGTTTTTGAGAAATGTCAAAAGCTGTTTCTTTTAGACAAAAATGAAAACGATAGTTGAAAACGAAAAATAAAAATAAACACTATGAATGAAATGAACAGACAAACTTTTTGTATTTACATTTGATTGATAAAAGTTTGTTGAAAAAATTAAAATTGATTTAGTTTGTGCCCATATATTGCAAGAGTTAAAATATGAATATTTTTAAATACAAGCTTATTTTTTTGACTAGAAAATTGATTATATCTTTAAAAACAAGTGTCATCAAGTGTCAAAAAACACTAAAATTTTGACACTTTCAAATTTGAAATCAATAGGAAAATTTCTAGAAAATTTAAAATACAAAATTAAATTTAATGCAAAAATAATAAGAAATAAGAAATAAGAAATAAGAAATAAGAAATAAGAAATAAGAAATAAGAAATAAGAAATAAGAAATAAGAAATAAGAAATAAGAAATAAGAAATAAGAAATAAGAAATAAGAAATAAGAAATAAGAAAATAATTTTAATTTAGTTTATAATTTTTTAGACTGGTTTTCAGGTAAAAAGTTTACTTAATAAAATAATTAGAATTTCTAATTAGGATGATCTCTCGGCAAGCAAGTGAAAAAAGTGACGATGATGAGCTTAAATTTTAATTAGATGATAATGTGATCAAACAGCATTTGAATTGAATCAACTGAACCACTAACAAAGCTTCTTATTCTTCATCTTTTTTATCTTTTTTCTTTAAGATCTCAAACTTCTAACTGCAAGTGCTCTTCAAACATAATGCACCAACATCATACAAACCAATCAAAGTATTCAGTCAGTTAAAACTTTTATTGAATGATTAATAAAAAGTATTTTTTATTTCAAGCAACAGCAGTAAATTTTGTCTGTAGATAATCATAGGCATGTGTTTTTATCAGCTGTGCATTGCCTCATAACCCCGCAGGCAGCTTTATAGGTCAAAGATAAAATTAAGCTTCTAGACTGAGAAAAGATAAAAAAAGATGAGATACTTGCACCCACATATCTGAATCAATAACAATTACATTTATCTAAATACTTAAACGCACAAGCCCGGTATTTATATTAACCTTGAGCAATAGCTTTTTGCGCTGCCAAACAAGAGCAGATTAAATTTTATAATATGAAATATTATAAATAAGATAAAAATTGTGATGCACACGGATATTTAAGAAACAGGCTGGAAATACAGATAATAAAGTTGTGCCACAAACCTAGCCAAAATAAAAGAAACAATTTGCGAAAAATTAAAAGAATGTAAAATGAAAAATAATAAGGCTTTTGTTTTCAAGCTAGATTTGTGCTTATTTCGGCATAAATAGGCAAATTACAGGTAAACAAAACGATTTGTAAATACACATGTGATTTCAATAAGTAGTTTGCACAAAGTTTAGATGAGTTGGAGAATCATTGAAATGGCATCAGCAAATACCTTCTTAACTTTAAGTAAGTGCTCCAATCGAACCAATTGCAAGATGGATGATAATTGGTCTCTGAAAGCAGGTTTGTTGGCCATTGTTTCTAGCCTGGTTCAGTATCATTACGTACATCATTATTCTGTAATTATGGCTACTTGCCATTGCTACATTGACAAGAGCGCCACCTTACATGCCTTCGACAATCTTAATTGATGTTTTCTCTGCCCCTTCAAACTAATAACAGACAATCTGCCCCATACTAATACACAGTTAAACAAGCAAAAATTATTTTTAAATACCTAATGGCCATTGTAAAATGTCTACGTAAGCTGCATTGGAATAATAACCATTTATAAATTAAGTCAGAAAACAGGCGCAAACTGCACTGTAATCGTTATATTAAGTTATAATTAATTAGGTCAATTAGTCTTTCTTAAAGACGGTTTTAGCTTTAAAATAAAAACACATTTAAAATGTTTATTAACTAATAAAAGCGCTTCATGCTTGCAAAATATATTAACAAAATTTTAAATTAATCATTTTTATATAAATTCTAAAGATAATCTAAATTAAATTATATTTTACAATTTAAGCAAAATTTATCGAAAAAAACTTTTTGTGGTTGTTTGTCTGTTGTTTAAAAAACGAGTCAGTTCTAAATGCATCAAGTGAATTGGCTTTGCAATTCATTGTGTGATTCTGTTTAAACGAAATTGAACAAAATGCATTTACTGGCTATCCTAAATCCAACAAATGGTTAAGTAAATTTAGGTCTAATTAGCCGCCACTCCTCATTTAAAAAGGGCTAGTCTGCGTTCTTAATGTGGCATTAGATCGGTGCGCATTCTTAAAGCAAAAACAGATTTCATATTTGTGTTTCTTTTGTTTTAGATTTGTTACAATCATTTGAATGCCAAATATTTCTATTGACTCGGATACTTTGCACCAATGTTAACTTCGAAACTAATTAGAATTACCCGATTGGAGGCTGATTTTGTCTTATCTTGACCATGTGTGGGCAGCATAGCCAATCGCAGTTTGATACACATTCACATCTTTAACAACAGCAGTCAGTGCTTCTTTTATTTTAAAAAATAGCCTCTGTTTTTGCCTAAAGACATTTTCAAACTTTTTTTACCTTTTTTATTTAATAGCACTTTTCAACTCATTTACTTTTACCTGTTGGTCCTTTATTTCATTATCTTGTGTTATTATTTTATTTTTTATTCTCAGCAGTAAGCCAAAAACCATCACCTTTTTACAAGATAAAGATATCTAAATCAACAAAACATTTCCACTTTATTCAAGCAAATTTCTAAACAACTATAACAAGTCAACAATTGAAAATTAATTTTTTTAAGATTATTCAACTGCTTCCGTTTATTTTACTACTCTTGTGAAGTGTCATTTAAAAACTAAACTATTTGTTAATCCTTATTATATTTGTTTGCTTATTTATTTACAAACAAACAGAGCACATAAGTTTAGCTGCGTGAAATTCATCTTTAAACAAATTCACTTTTGACATGAACATAAGTGATTAGTAAGAAAAAATAAGGGCGCCAAAACAACTGTTTTTACATTGGCTTTTTCTGAACCCTTTTTTGTGGGCTGTATTCAATCCACACTTTGAACTTATGCCGATAGCCAAGGTGTAATTTAAGGCCATAGGTTAACAGCGTAATTAGAAGTGCATAAATACAAGAAAAAGAGAGGAAAGCCAAACAATCAGCTGGTTTCTGCCACCTACCAGTTCTCTTACTTAGAAACTTACGTTGCCTCCTTATTTCTTATTTTGATATTCTTTTTACTATTTGACTATTGAAAAATTGACCAAAGTGGTTCAACTTATCTACTTGCTTGCTTTCATCTCATTATCCTTTCTTATTATCTGACTGTTTCTTCGTTTTTGTGCGTTTTCATCATGTTTTTTCTTCTTTTATTTTTCTGTCCAGGTTAAAAAAAAACAATGGAAAAGGTCAATTATTCATAAATAAACACATGTTTAACACAAGCCTAATTTGCTTATGTAGCATGTTTGCCATAATGTTTGCCTTTGCTCTATTGTTTTTACTTATTTCAAATCTTTTCTTAAACTTTTTTTATTTTCTTAATTTATTTTTTTACCTATTTCATTTTACTTTATTATTTAATTTTTTTTGAATATTCGTAGTGCAAGTTTTACAACTAATCATATATAATTAGAGCGCGATTAGATTTTAAATGTAGAGCAATTGAATTTTAAAATAAATTTTTTCTACTTAATTTTTGTTTGCAAATAACTTTTTGATTTTCAATTTGCTTCTTTATATTTAAAAAAAATTAACAAAAGTTTCAAAATAGTTCAAATGTATTAATCAATAACTAAAGGTAAACTCCCTTATTAAATTTGCACTCATCAATGATTAGTATCATTTGAAAGAATAAAATAAAATTTTTTCATCCTAATTTTATCTTTTTGGTATACTATTAATCCTTAAATAAAGCAAAACTACATTTGAAAAATAAGCTTACTTATTGTTCGTGACCTGGGTAACACTATTAATCTAAAGCTAATTTTCTAAGGCCAATGTCTGTAATGTTTATTGTTAAGATGATGTTCGTGTTCACCCTTTTATTGCGTGAAGTTTAAAAATTAAATAGGACACATAGAAACGGATATGTTGGCAACATAAGGTTGAAAATAAAACCTAAATAAACTGCAATAAATTATAAGATGAAACCAACTGTGACCGGATTGTTGTTTACAACATTGGATTTGATTAAACCACAAAGTATTGACCACTTTTCAAAAAACTTATTAGTTTGAAAGGCAGATTTTACTAATAGCAATCCTTGGCATAAGCTGAATTGATAATTTGTAATTCAATATCATGCGGAACACTAAAATACAAGAAAAACCTGGTCAATTCTTTTATTTTCAATCTGTTACCATTCGTATATTCTAAACATATAGGTTGAACAATTTTAGCACTTTCATTAGATGCAAATTTTATTTGCTTGCCAATCAATATAACAATTAAATCATATCGTTTTAGACTAAAACCACTGATATAATATATAGTTTATAAAACCAGGAATTAAATTAGCAGCATTGAATAGAAAATTAATAAAAAAAGACAAATAGCAGACATAGTAAACAGGTAAATCAAACACTTTAGTCAATTATTTACCAGTTCATTAGCATTTGATTGCAAAATTCGATTAAAAATGTTTAGTTTTTTATTAAGCAAATTGCTTGCATCCCTTGTTTGCACTAACAAATATATCCTTTATCATTTGTTAGTTTATAATGTGTATCAATAAGTTGTATATTTACTATAATTTACCTTTGGCTTAGGCTTACATGAGTTTTAACACACATTTGGCAAATATGTAAAGTGTTTTGCAAAATTTGTATATTTATGCAAAATAGCAATTTTAGCATAAACATTGAAATAGATTGACAATTTTGAATTAGCTACTGTTAATGCCTTTGGCTTATTTAGTAAAAAAGTAAATCTTTTGTAGTTTTGAAATTTAAAAAAAAAATCATTCTAATTTTTATACTATCCATCTTTTTTTTAAGTTTTTAACACTTATTATCATTATCAAATTTTAACTTAAACTGGTTTTAAAATTCTAAAAAAATTTACTATTAATATTTTAATTTTTTTTAATTTTATATATATTAAATTATCTTAAATTACTAACTAGTATAATAAAGTCATAATTATTATTTTTATATTGTGCAAAATTTAAATTATATTTTAATAATTAATAATTTAATTTTTTTAATTTAAATTAAATAGTAAAACAACAATTTATTTAATATATTCTACAAGATTATTAGTGTTATTTAAAATATTTTTTAAAAAAATAAAATTTATTTTTTGTGTACTTTACATTTAAACTATAATTTAATACAGTAGAAAATTATTCAAATTACTCTGGTTTTGTTTTAAAATCAACTAATTATTTATTCATTATATATATATATTTCAATTTAAAACCAAATCAAAATTTTACAGTAGTTTATTTAAAATTTAATTATTTGTTTTGATTGCTAAACTGTAAAACAACATTTAAATTATTTTTGAATTTATGTTTGAATTTACTAATACTCAATTGAATCATTCTACTACTTTATTAAACTTAATTGTTTTATTATAACCAATTGTAACTATTAAATAAATAACAAAAAAAATGTAATAAGAAATTATTATTGATTTTGTTTTCAAGTTTGTTTTTTTTTTTTTAGTAAAATTTCTATTACACATGAATATAGATTTAAATTTGCGGAAAATATTTACATGTGATTTAACGCATGTTAGCGTTTGGCAAGCAAGCTTTATTTGCATATTCAATAGAGTCTCATTTTAGTTTGCTTCTTATGAACTTTAATATGAAACTACTATTGAATCAAACTAAGTCACAGTGAAAATACAATAAGCAGTTTTATTTTACTGAATTTTTTTTCAAAACTAGGCTAACTCTGCTTTTTTTAAATATGTTTAAATTAACAAAAAAAAGTGTCTTTTTCAATCATTAAATTTAGTTTAAAATTAACCTGTAACTACATATAAACTGAAATAAAAGTAAAATAAATCGGTTTAAAAGTTGAATCACTTTACAATTTGTTTTTTTACAAAGGAAACAAAGTTTAAGTATGTTCACCGCAAAAGATTATCCACAAATTTTTGGCTTAGGTAAAATCAAGTTCCTGTCAATTTTATATGCAAATTTTAAGTTTTTAAAACTTTAGATTTAGTTTTTCTTAACTTATATTTTTAAGATTTAAATAACAGCAAATTGTTGCTTAAAAAAAATTAATTTAATCAATTGTTTGACTATTTTCGTAAAATTTAAAAATATAAATTAAACATAGAAGTAATGTAGATCAGTTTTTACTAATAAATATGATTGATTAAAATTAACTATATAGAAATTTATAGAGTTTTTTAAAAATATATTCAAACTTTATGCAAACATTGCTTCTACTAAAAAAGCTTAAATTAATAGATCAATTGTTTAACTATTTACTAAAGCATTATAGTTGAAGAAATGAACAATTTAATCTATAAGAAGTTTAACTAAAAACAGAAGAAGCATTAACTGTGAAATAGTAATAATAGACGTCGTTCCATCAAGACACCGATTAATGAATATTTATTAACTTTTAGTGAATATAGCTTGATACAAACGAATAGTACAATCAAACCAATGGCAAACAGGGCAAGAAATTTAAATGTAATTAAAAAGCACAAAATTCTGCACACAATCAAATAGAGATCTGTCTTTTTGCTCATATTCGTCATTCTTATTCTGATTGTGTCAATTGTGCACTTAGAACTTTGTTTCTCTCATCATTGTCAAGCGTGTGTGAATGCGAATACACGGCTGAAGAATGGCAAAGGTAGCACAGCCAGCTTAAGTGAATCGAAAAAACAAAACAAATCAAATGAGCAAAGTCAAATACAAAAAATCGTTGGCAAAATTGTACACTAAAACAAGCTGGAAAAAGTGAATAAATTTTCATAATAATTAACATTGGACTAATGGAAAAGCATTGTTTTTTGTGTTTTCTTTTTAGAAATACTTTCTAGATGAAATTCATATTTTGTACAGCAAATGTATTATAGATTACGATGACGTAAAATAAAGGTAAAGTAAGCAAAATAAGCGATGACATGATCAGTGCAAATGAAGATAGATTTAAGCTAAACAAGTCTTACAAAGATGCACAAATAATTGCATTTTAGCTATTTTACATTTATTTCGGTTAAAACTTTGAATTGATACATCAACATTACTTTATCTTGATTAATAAATCAATTTATTTTTTACTAATTCATTCATTTAATTGATGAAAAATTTTTTCAATTAAAATTAATCAAATCTATAAAGTAAATGTTTAAACGTATTAATCAACTTTCTTCATTTTTCTAAATACTTTTTTTTTAACAAAAAAAAATAAAAAATCAAAATTTTAAAAATAGCTTAAAAAAGTAAACAAAAATTAATCAATAATTTAAATGTTAAATAATTTTTTTTAAGTTTTTAGAAATAAAAACAAATCTAACAACTTAAAAAAATATAATCAAATAAATATTTAAAAAAACATTATTTGCATTTATATTTAGTTTTGCATTTAAACTATGTTTTAAATTAAATTTTGTGTTTAGAATTTTAAATTTTCTTAAATTGTTTTTTAGTAAATAATGTCTAAAAATTTAATAAAAAATACATATACTAAAATTATAGAAATCAAACAAATTTGACATTTTAATAAAAATTGAAAAAGCATTAAATTAAAAGTTTATTTTGAAATTTATTAAAAAGTGTAAAAGTATAATTTATTTAAAAAAAAAATTTTAAATCAAAGAAAGGATTATTTAAAATTTATAATAATTTATTATATTTAATTTAAAACAATGGCAGGTATAAAATAATAATTTTAAAATTTAATATATAATATTTCTATTACTATTAACTTAATTAGTTTATTTAAATAATGGTAAATTTTATAAAATAAAAAACTTTTGTAAATTAAAATAGTGATGTTATAATATATTTATAAAAAAAAAATTATTATAAATGTTTTTTTTAGCATAAAACACATAATTATAAAATATTATTTTGTTAATTTTATTTTTAAAATATATGAAATCTTATGTTTTATATTGACATTTTGAAAAAGTGATTATTTAAATAATTCAAAAAACTATTTATTTTTTTGCTTTTTATTTTGATTATAATTGAAAAAAAGTTACTGACTTAATTCATCTTATTTACCAAGCATCATTAAGCTAATAATAATTAAAAGTAGATGAAAAATTCAATATCTGTTATTACTAAAATGGTCACTAAACAAACAGTTTAATTAATCGATGCAAACACGTGTTGGACCTTTATAAAGATTAATGATAGTTTAATGAATGCTTGTTATTTGAATACTCTCTACTTTTGATTTCATCATTTGCAAATGAAACTTGAACTGGTAGAAAAAAAATTTAAATAGTGTTTAGTATGGCAAAAAAATAAAACTAATGTCATGTTCGACTAACAGGACACGACCACAATAAAGACCACAAGATTTAACCAAGAACAGATGCCAAAAATCAAGATTATGGTAGCATATTGTCAAAGCATTAATAACCACGTGTAATGGGTGGAGATTAAAAAGCTTAAACAGATTTGTTTAAATGAGTGGTATTGCAGTTGATGTTGAATTTGAAAGAACCGCTTTGCATATGATTCAAATGTTTACATGGGCCAAAATCTGAACAGTTGTTCATCCACATCAATTTTTAGCTAAAACTGGTTTATATGTAAATATTCTTACTATTTTGCATCAAATCATTATTTTTGTTTTGAGTTATGTTTTAAATGTGCTTATATGACAATTGTGTTGGCGTGAGAGATGAAGTAGGACATGACGAGCGTTTGAAAAGGCTTGTGAACACGTGTTGAGGGTGAAAAGGCAAAAACAATAGGTAACCAGCTTAGTAAACGGCACCTTTTCCACAGCTGTAACATGCTTTTCATTAAATTTTGAATAAAAAAGGACCCAAAAGTCGCTAAACATCGAGATTGCAGCCGCAACAAAGCTAGTCAAGTAGGCGAACAAACAAAGCTGATACATTACTTTTGTTTCCACTACATTTCCATCATATCATGCTTAAAATAAAAAGATTTTCTCATTATTTTTGCCAATAAACATAAGACTCAAAGTAACAAAATAAAAACATTAAACAAATAAAGCAAAAATGGTGCAAAGTTCAAATAACTATTTTTGAACAAATGGACAATTGCAATTGACCAAATTATGTAAATTAAAATTTGATTCTTTTTGTTCATTATTCCTACATTTATTTTATTCATTTTTGTTTGCACACATTTTTATATAAAAATAAATTGTAAAATATAATTTGTCAATCACAAGTTAAAAAAGATTTTCAACTTTATCAAATTAAATTAGGTAAACATCAGGATTGAAAAATTACCTGAAAAAAAATTACCTAAAAAAAGAAAACTGGAAAATATTTTTTTAAAATAATCATTTAAATGAGAAAATTATTACCTCTAGAGACAAATATGGATAAGATCAATAAGTGATTTTAATTGATTGAATTTAATGCAAGTTCAATTTATAAATTTTATTGGCTGAAAAATTGATGTCTATTTGAAAAAAGAAAATAAAGATGTAAAAATAAATTAAATTTACATTAAAATAAAGTGTGTTTTTTAAGTGTTTTAGCATTGAAATTCAATCTTGTTCAACAAAGTTAGTAAATGGCAAAACGTTGTTTACACCGATTTTAATGTTTATCTAAACAAGTTGAACTACTAAAAAATAGATGAAATCCAATGAATGTTTAGTCGTCTTATTCAAAGTTGTAATAACTGAAGCAAAAAAAGAAGCAAAATAAAAAAAGCTAAGTAACGCATAGAAAAAAATACAAGAGAAAAGAAAATTGAGTGAAACTAAAAAAGGAAACTAGGATTGAAAAAAAGATGGAATGCATCAGTTAAGAAGATGGCTAGAAATGAGTTTTATTTTAAGCAAAAGTCATGTTAAAGCCTGAAGTTCAAGTCTTGATAATTATAAATATTTATGACTTGTAATGCACGCGGGTTTTGTTTTGTGATGGGCTGAGACGATGACCATAATCTGGCTGCAGACTGTTGAACGATCAAAGATGATGAAAAAGTAAAGACGAAGAAGATATAAGTACCGACATGGGCAAACACATAAATCAAACCTGAACTTGATTATACGATCGGATGAGTGAACGCCGGTTCCAATGTCCGCATCTTGCACACGGACAAGTGCATACAGACAACAGGCTGCTTTTGCCCATTTCTCAGCCAATTGCCAACTTAATCTTTTTCTAATCTTCCTTCTTAAATTCACTCATCTTACCCACTCTCATCCGCTTACTGTCTGTTGTTCAATTTCTTAATTAAATGCCGCAAAAACAGTGCGATCAACGTCAAGCGATTATATCTGACCAAAATGATACCCCAGTAGGCCGGCCCGGCACTGGCCGTAAACAAAGCTACAAAAAGCGTGAAAAATGTTCAAAATATGTATTTAATATATTATTGACTGGATAAATAAATATATTTATTTTTTATTAGCAAGCTGTTTATCTCAACTGATTTTTAAGCAAACAAATGACGTCTGTAATAAATGAGATGCCGGTTATTTATTGCGCTTGTCTATTTTCTCATTTTTCGCTCATTGTGCAGTCGACTTTGCTTCTGTTTCAGGCTGTGGGCTTGTTTTGAATGCAAAACTTAATAAATGTCTTAAACAAGGTTGAAAAATTTGAAATCTTGCTTTAGTCAAATATTTACATCCTGTTATTAAAGTAAAAACTTAATGAATTGTTTTAAGTTGCATAATTATGATTTGTCAATAGACTTTGGATCAAAACTTTTTAATTTAATCATCAAAAATTGGCTTTATTTTTAATAATACTTTTATATCATGCTAAATTTAAACAAAACACTTGTGTAAGCCGCCACGATTGAGTAAATCATTTTAAAGCAATTTCAACTATTTACTTAAGTAATATTTATGCAATCATTAAAATATTCTTGAGTATTTATTCAAATAACTTTTAGAAAATTCTAAAACATTTCTTTAACAAGGTTTAAAAATTGTTTGAAAATTTTTAAACCTTTTTGACCTTGGCTCATCTAACTTAAAACCATATCTTATGATTACACAGGTTGTTCAATGCTGCTTTTGCAACAAATCACCTCAAATCCGCTCAATGGAGAGTCATCAGCAGTGGTTGGCCATTAGACGCTAAACCACAAATAAGTTGCGGTCAGCATGTGCTCAATTTTACCAGGTTTAGATAGAAAATAAGTAAGAAACCAACACAGGAATAGAAGCAGACATTTTTGCATTAATTCGAACCCATACTGTAATAGCTGCAATGAACAATCAGCAGGTGATCTTTAACTTGAAGGAAACAAAAACCTATTTTTCTCTGTTTTAAATTGGCAGCTCATTAGATCTGCCATCAAACAAGCAGAAAAAATAAAAATGTAAAACAAACAAATTTTATAATAAAAATTAAATTTCTATAAAATAATTTTCAGCGCTTTTATATTAAAATTACAAATATTAATTGTTTAATATTAGAAAATAAGATGCAAAGGTAAAATTTTTTAAAACAATAAACTAAATATTATTATGACACATTAAAATATTTGTAAAAAGGTTTCAATTTATGAGTATTTTATTTACCTGCTGTGCTTTATTTTTTTTTTAAATATTTGTTTATTTTTAACATGATAGAATTTGTATTTTACAATTGACTTTTTTATTAATTTAATATATTAGTTTTAGTTGGCATTTTAAAAATAGTTTTTAAGTATATTTTTTTTTCAGTTTTTAAATTTTTTTACATCAAATTAATGAATAAAGGCTTTAATTTTGAAAGCTAAAAAAATACTTTATTTTTATTTTCAAATATGTTTTACATCTAAATTAATAATTATTATTTATAACTTATATTTTTTACATAATAAATATTTTTTTTATATTAGTAATGTTAAAAATAAAATGTAACATAAAAAACTAATAAAGATGTTTTTCTTTTTGCAATTTATATTTTATATTATTTTTTTTTGCAAATATCAAACAAAAGAATTAAATTATTTACTATCAAAAAGCACAAATTTTGCCATCATTTAAAATTTTTGTGCTAAAAATTACTAAAATATTTTACCTAAATTTCAGAAAAATTATGTATAATAACTAAAACTATTGGTTATTGAATTAACAATAATACACCTGTTTGATAAATATTTACTTTTAACATTGTCCAGCCAATAATAAACAAATTTAACTGGTAAAATTTAGTTTTTATTAGCAATGAAAAAAATTAGTGCAACAAGGCATAAGCCTTAAGCCAATTCATATGGTCTAAATGCCTTTTTATAGGCATTTTTATTCTATAATAAGAGTAATTGCATGCTTACCACACTGAACAAGCGACTCTATATTAAATACTACTAGTACTATTTAAACATTCAAAAACCTTTATTTATCAACCAATTCTAAATTTCAACTAGCTTTTAAAAAACAATTATTTCTAAGAACAATTGTCTATAATCAATTAAAAAGATTTTTTAAGTTGATCAACAGGCTTATTTGACAATTGATTAATTAAGATTGTCACTAACTAATAGAAATTATATTAAATTGACAACATTATCACAAAAAATGGTTGTACACTTTTATTTTTAAATCACTTTTAATTTTTACCTTTTATAAAACTTGTTAATAAAGTTAATGCGATTTTTAAAACACACTGAGATCATCTTAATAATTTCCTGAATTCTTTTTGTTTACATATACCAGTACGTTAACGCTGACACTAGATTTGTATTTGAATAAATTTAAACTTTTGTGTTTTTGTTGAATAATAAATATTCAGTTGGCTTTAGTTGTATTTTATTTGCAAACTAGTCAATATACATTTATAATGTTTAAAATTCAAAATCAAATTGTAAATTATCACAATTTAAATGTAAATTCATTTTTAAATACTTTACTGTTGCTCATAACTAGTGCATTTTCAAGACATTTTGCTTAAAAATATATATATTTTTTTTATTTTAATTTTTTTACAACTAACCTTTTTTACACTTTATTATTAAATTCATTTTTAACAAACTCAATTAAAATTATTTTCAATTAAATTTTGTGATTAAATATTTATATGAAACTGTTTAATTTTTAATTTTACAAAGATTAAATTTTTTTTTTAAGTATTATACAATTGAATTAATAATTTTTTAATATTTTACAATTGAATTAACAATTTTAATTTAATTTCTACATTTTGAACTTGCTTTTTTTATAATAATTAAGCTTTAATATTTAATAAAATTTAATTAAAATTTAAAAATATATTTTTAATTATTAACTTTATTTAAAAACAATCAAAATTAATATTATATTAAAAATTTATTATAATTGCACTTATAAATTTTAATTTTATCTAATTATTAGTTATAAATGTCAAACAAAAATTAATGGATGCATTATTACATATTTTTACAGAACTCATATTTGATGGTGGTATTACAATGAAATAATAAACTTAGTGTAACTTTAATGTAAGAATACAAGATATTATATTATATATAATAATATAAGATATTATAATACAAGAAAATTTACAATTTTTTTTTTTAAAAAGTCAAATTTAAATTATTTAAATTAAAATAAATCTATTTACAATCACATGACAAATGGCCGTAATCTTTACAATAATGACAATAATCACCCAAGGTAAAAACATTCAACTCTGCAATTGATTTAGGTTTATTAGCTACTACAGATTCCAAATTATTATAATTTGTTTTATCTAACTTTTGCAATTTAAATTTATTATTAACAGGTTCTGGACTATAATATATTGTTTGATCTAATTTATTTAAATCTGATTTTTTAGAAAAATTAGTTTCAGTATAACCTACTTGATTTTTTATTTGAGTACAATCTTCCGTATCATGTAAATCAAATCTATCGCAATGATCGCAAAACAATCTTGTTGTCCTTTTTATTGTTTTATAAACATCCGATGAATTTTCGTTTTGATATATTGTAGGTATTTTATTAACTACTGTTTTAAATTCGAATTGATGGTCAGTTATTTTACTAATTTTTTTATCATTTACTTTGTAAATTTTCATTTCTTCGAGGCGTATTTCTTCAAGCATTTGTATTTTATTTTTTAATTCGTCATTTTTTTTTTGCATATCAACTATTACTGAATTTAAAAATTTAATTTGAATTTCATAAAGTTCTTTATCTTCTTTATTTATTAATTCTTCATTTTTATTTTCTTCCTCACTAACATCACTTTCTTTATTTTTTAAGCTTTCTTCCAAGTCTTGTATTTTCATTAATAATTCTAATTCATTTTTTTTTGAATCTGTATCTTGTTTTTTAATTTTTTTTTCAATTTTCAAATTTACTTTATTTAAAAGTAAATTTTTTATACTTAACTGTTTGTTCAAATTTTTTATTTTATTTTTATAATTATTTAATTCTAATTCCATTACTTTTAATGATGATTCACTTTGTAATTTTAAATCTTTAATTTCAACTATTTTTAAATCTTCTTCTTTTTTTAATTTTTCTAATAAATCTTCATTTTCATTTTTAATAATTTTAAGATTAGATTTTATTAATTCAACATCTTGATTTTTTTGTTTATCCTGTTCAATTAACTGCTTTTTTAAATTTTTTATTTCTTCTTCTGCTTGTTTAAGCTGATCTTTTAAAAATTGATTTTTACTTTCATCTGAAAGTTTATTTAAACTTAATTCTTCAATTTGATTTTTTATCTCTTGATTTTTTAAACTCATTAACTTATTTTTCTCTTTTTCATTTGTTAATTCTCTAATTAATTCTTGCATTTCATTTTGAAATTGTAATTTTTTTTTATTAAAATTAATTAAACTCAGTTCTCTATCTTCAACTTGATTTTTTAAATCATCAAGTTCATTTTCTAATGACTGTCGTGATAATTTGTCTTTTTCTATTATATCAGAAAGTTTTAAAAGTTCTGTATTAAGTTTCTCGATTTCAACACATTTTTCTTGATATTTTTTATTAATCATATCAATTTCATTTTTTAAAATTTTTGAATTATCTTTGTATGCTTGAATTTGTTTTTCACATTTAGAAATTTCATCTTCTTTCTTTTTAATATCATTTTTTACTGAAATTTCTAAAATTTTGAAATCATCAGCTTTTTCTTTATAATCATTTAAATGTTTTGTAGCACAATTAATTTGGTTAACTAAAGATAAATTTTCTTTTTGAAGTTTATCTAATTTTAATTTTATTTCGTGATTTTCACTTACACTTTTTTGACTAATTATAACTTTATCTTCAAAATTTTTTTTTAAATTAGTAATTTCAATTAACAATTTTTTTTGTTGCTCTTTATTTATATTTAATTCAGTATTATATGTTAATATTTGATTATCTTTTTTTTCAATATCTTTTTTTACATTTTCTAAATCGTTTTCTAATTTTGATTTAGTTTCTAATAATTGCTTATTTTTTTTCTCTAATAATTCATTATAATCTAGTTGTAATTTATTAAATTGTTCTTTTAAAACAAGAATTTCTTCATTTTTTTTATCTAATGTTTTAGTTAATTCTGAGATTTGTTCATTAAATTTATCTTGTCCAGATTTTTTCATTTGATCCTTGTTATTTAAAAGGTCTTCATATTGACATTTTATCTGTTCTTGTCTTTTTAATTTTAAATTTAAATCGTCAATAGTATTAAGATAATTAGATTGTCTTTGTTCATAAACTGAAAGAGTTTTTTCAAATTCTCTTATCCTCTCTAATAAATTTGATGTTTCTAAAGTTTTAGATTTTAATGTACTTTCCATTTGTATTAGTTTTTCTTCCTTTTTGATTATTTCTTCTTGAAGTTGAAATACTTCCATTTCATTTTCATCTTCTTTTATGTTTTCTTCATTTGAAATTGAATTTAATTTAAGTTGATTTAATTCTTCAGTTTTCTTTTTTAATTCTTCATCTAAATGTGTTTTATTAATTTTTTCTTCTTCTACTCTAAATTCTAAAACTTCTATTTTTTTCTTTTCTTCGTCGAGCTGAATCATTAAATCTGAATTAATTTTTTTCTCTTCATTTAAAAATCTTTGAAGTTCATTAAATTCATTTTCTTTTAAATTTATTTTTTTTTCAAATTCTTCTTTTTGTTTTTTAATTTCTTCTTTAAATTTAATCATTTCAGTTTTTATTTTATCATTAATAGCTAAATTATCTAAATCTTTTCTTAAAGTGTCAATTGAATTTTTATTAATTTCAATTTTTTCTTTTAATTTTTCATTATTTATATTTTGATTTTTTTTTTGATCATGTTTTTTAAAAATACCTGTAATTGCAGAAACTCCAGAAACACAACTTTTTAAAGATTCTTGTGAAGTATTAATACCACTTTTTTTTAAAAAAGCTGTTGATGATAAAGATTCTTTTGAACCAAAATTAGACCCAGAACTAGATAATCTACGAATTTTTTTAATTAAAGGACTTTTTGATATTTTTGAAGCTTGTGTAAATATTCCATGTAAATCTTCACAAGTAAAATAACTTTTTCCTTTTATTGTACCATTATTTTTACCTGTAGGTTCATTTAATTCAATTCCAAACCAATATCCTGGAGCAAAATCAGTATAACCTGCAAATCTAAAATACAAATTATTATTATTTAATTTAATCAAAATAAAATCAAAATTCAAATTTACCTTATAACTCCATGTTTAACTCCAGATACCGAATCTACATAAACCCAATCTCCAATTTTATAATCACTATATATACTTTGTGAATAAGGTGATCGTCCTTGTATACTACTTGAAACAGAACACTGGGATCTTGCTACACTTCTATCACTTAAATTAGATGGAGATCGTTTTAAACTAATTAATGTATTATTTTGATTTTCATTAGAGGCCATATCTAAAAACAAATTTTTATAGTTAGTTTAATTATTAATTTATTAAAAAAAAAACTTGTAAATACATATTTTCTGATCAGCATTCAATATTTTTAAAAAAGCTATATTTTCAATAAAATTGCTTTCATTTGTTAGAAAATTACTAAGAAAATAACAATCATCATAAATTGAATTTAATTCTTCATCTGAACTATAACCATTTGACTTTTCGGTTAAAGTCATTTTAATTTTTTTTGATCTTGCCTGTTTTAGACTTTAAACCTAAGTGACTTGTTGCTAACTTTAAAAAAAATGCGGGTTTTTTCAACTATTATAAATTGTTATTTTTGGATTTAAAAACACATTTTTTTTTTCATTTGGCCTGCAAAAAAAAAAATGCATCTAAATTTGGCCAAAGAACTATATAATATAATCTATTTTTGAAAAATTTTGTGTTTAAATATATCTATTTAAACAAAGATTTTTATTTAAATATAAAAACATAAGTTTCATAAAATTTAAATATCAAAGGCCATTCTAATTTTACGATTTCACATAAAACCATCTTACCTATAAGTTATTAATAATCATTAAAAATATCTTTTATTGCTTCTTTTAAAGTAAAAAAGCCAATTTCATGAAAAATTAACCAACAATTATTAAAAATAAATTAATTGATACATTTAAAAACTGACCCGGAAAATTAGAACATTTAGAAAGTACGTTTGTTGTGATTTTTTTTCTGTTTATATTTTGATTTTGTGAAAATAGATATGTAACAGTAGGAATAGCTTTTTTAATTATATTTAAGTTTTAATAGTCATTGATCATTATTTAATGATAAAATGCAGCACAAGTTGTTATGATTGTTTTTTTCTTGATTAAGTTTGTTTATAATTTGTAAAAAATAAGAATTTTTTCTAAGATTACAAAATGAATGCAGTTTTAATATTTGACGTCAATAACTACTTAATTTACTTAAGGCATAATGAAAAATTTTTAGATGAAATTGCCTTCTTAGCACAATCAACAAACTTAATAAAACTAGAAAAAAACTCCAATGCCATAAATTACTTGAAAAATCAAGAAAATCTTAAAAACTTGTTAACTTTATTGCTAGGGCCATATGCTGCGTCGATTCGAGTACTACGAAACGAATGTCCTAAAATAGACGTTTTTGGAAATAATACCAAGTTTAAGATTTATCATAGTGATGTAAGAAAAACTTATTTTTTATTTCTTATTTACTAAAACGTTGTTTTCAGTATTTAGAAACAATTTATTTTTTAATAGCAGATGAAGACGTACCTTTTGAAAATCAAAAACAATTGGAAGTTTTTGTTGAGCTAACTAAGTTTTTTTTTGGACTAAGTATTAAACAAATTGAAAATGATAAAAAACAAACTCGTCTTTTAAATTGCGCATACGGACTTTGGTTAATTAACAAAGAAAAGCCAAGATATGATATTGAAGTAATATTTCATATCTCTTTCAAAATCTGTATTTTTAATTTATTTATTTTCTTCCAAGGCTATTGAGAAAATCATTATTAACAGTGATCTTAAAGATCAATTTTCTAAAATACTGGCTTCAGCAACAAAGTTTCTTTCCGATCATATGGAAAAAATCTCTGAGGAAATACCATGCCAAACTTTTTTTTTTATCAAAGACAAACTTATTTGCGATTATAAAAAGTAAAACTTTTTTAATTATATACATTATTTATTAAATTTTTTTTTAAACTAGAAAAAACGCGCCTAAAATTTTGAACTCAGACTTATTACTTTTAACTTTATTAGTAAAAACTTTTCAAAAGACATGCTTCAAATACGATGACAATGATAATTATAGAGATTTAGGATATGAAGCAGATGATGATAATTCAAGCATCTCAAGTAATTCTACCTATGTAAGTTTATTTCATTTTTTTTCAATTACTAACTTTATTATAGAAAAATTCAGTTTGTGGCAATAGGAATAATAGAGATTGTGAAGGAACAAGTGATATATTGAAAACACATCTATTTTATGATAATTGTGAACAAGTTTTGATTTTTTTAAGATCATTTGTGGACAAAAAAAATTATGTTCCATTTTTTTTTAGATTTATTCGTCTAGATAATCATTTTTCAGTCATTTTATTAAGTGAACTTCCTACAACTTTTTTATATTTTTACGTATATAAAATCTTATTAATTTTAAATACAATGATGTACAAGAAAAAAGATCTTGCTGGCTTTCGTACACTTAAGCATCTTGAAAACGCTTTGACTAAAGTTGGGAAATATATTGCACAATATGAATTTAAAAATAAAAAAGAACACCAAAGAAATATTGCAATTAAAAATATAATTTATAAATTTGAGTTATTTTTAAAGAGTGATTATAGAAAATACATTTTGTCAACTAATATTGAAAATCTAAGTTCAAGACTTGATTCTCTTTGTGGATCCATTTGCAATTCTTTAAAGGAATTTATTACTATTATGGTTTATGATTATCATTATGAAAAATTATTTATTAAACATTACAGTATTAAAAGTAGTCTAATTGAAATTAGAAATTTTTTTTTAAAAAATTTGAATGATTACTTAGAGTATTTACTTGTTAAGAGTGACAGAAATTTAACCGTTAATCCTTATCAATTAATGATTCCTAATTTAGTTTTATTTTTATATGTTGACCGAAATATAAATGAATATATTTGGGCAGCAGAAGATTATTTAAAAATTGATAACATATGTGAAAAATTACTTTCAACATTAATTAATAAATCATATTCAAGATTAATGCTTGGTAATATGCAATCACACTGGATTGAAAATGGATATTCATATCATTATTATCTTTGGTTTCAAAATTTATCTGTAAGTTTTTTTTTATTTTATTAAGTTTTTTGTTTAATAATTATTTATACTAGGATGATGTATTAAATGTTTTAAATGATAGTTTTAAATTAAAACAGCCACCAGCCATTATAAATGAGAATTTTATTGAAAAAATTGCTGCACAGTGTTTTCCATCTTTTAAAATGAAAATATTTAATAGCCTTAATAATAATTCAGATTTAGTAATAAAAAATGGTAAAAAAAATATATCTGCTTTAAGGTGTTTTGAACTATTTTTTATTAAAAAAATCGAACCTGAAAACCAAAATTTAACTATTGATAATTATTATAAAACGGCTTTGTTTTTACAAGCAAAAAATTTCGCTAGTAAACTTTCTGAAGCGCTGTATTTATCACAAAAAAAACAATACCATTTCCTGGATCACTTATCATTAAATTCATCAACCCAATCTCAATAAATTTTTAAAAAATATTATGTAATCTTATATTTTAATTTTTTTTTTATGATTAAAGGTAATGATAATTTTGAAAGTATAAAAAAAATTATAAGTTTAAAAGTTAAGTAGAACGTAAATTAAAAAGATATGTTTAATTTAAAAGTTTAACATAGTTTGCTGGAAATAAACCAAATTTATGAGTAGGTCCTAATCCTTGCCACCAAGATTCATAAACTTGTTCAATATTTGTAATAATATCTCCAGGATCAAAAGAAATTTCAGTTTCGTCAGAAGCTTGATAATCAAATAATGCTTTGGCACATTGTCCTTTTCCAGCAATTGTTTGTTGAAGGCTTGAATCTTCTTCATCTAATTCTTCATCTTCGACTTCTTCAGCAATATCCTCTAAAGGTTCATTAGATGGCCATTTAGGAACATAGCTAATTCTATGTATGCTGTTTGTATTTAAACAATATTCATTTTCATATTCTTCTTCATCATATAACTCTTCTTCTTCTTCAATAATTTTTTGATCAGAAAAATTTGAATTTAAAATAGTGTTATTTTCAGTTTCATTAATATAGTGATAATTTTCGGGAATATTAGATTTTGAAATGATAAAATCTTCTTTAGTATATGTTGAATTTAAAGAATCAGGTTCAATTTGAATATCGATTTCATTATCTTCTTCTAACAATATCTTGTCTTCTCTTACAATTAAGGGAATTTTTGCATTTTTATTAAAAGCTGTATTATTAGTTTTAATATCAGTTTCTAAATTGTCTTTTTCACTTATACTATTTTTAAATGAATTTAATACTTTTTTCTTTTCTAAATTAATTTCGTCAATTGCATTTATTTTTTTAATATTTAAATTAGAAGATGAAAGGCTATTAAAATTTTGTCGAATCAAGCTTGCATCATTTTCACGATTTTTGATTTCGTTTTCAATAATTTTTTTTTGTAAAATTTTTTTAAATTGTTCATCTTGCTTTCTTTTTCGTTCTTCCTCCTGTTGCAAAGCCCAAAATTGGTGTCTTTCATTTAACTCATCATTTAGATTTATTTTTTTAGTTATAGAAACAATTTTTTCTTCAGTATCTTCAATATTTTCAACTTTAGATGCATTATCTGTTTTGTTTTTAAGTAAATTTTCGGCATTTTTATTTGCAACTCTTTGTTTTATAATTTCTGCTTCTTTAATTGAAATCAAGCGTTCTCTTTCTTCAGTTGCAATCAATTCTTTTCTAGATTGTTCCTCACTTAACTGTAAATGAAGAAGATTTTGTTTTTTAAGTTCATTAGATTTTCTTTCAGCTTCTTCTTTGTCTAGTTTAGACCAAAATTGAACTTTTTCTTTTAAATTAATCTCTTTTTCAGGTTTAATGCGGACATAATTGGTTGAAACAGGAGCGATTTTCTCCTGATTAACATATCTATCTTTAAGTGTAAAATTATAGTCAGTAGTGGCAGTTTTGTTAATTTTGTCAAGAATAGCTTCAGGTTCTACGTCTTCTTCAATTCTAGCGTTAATAGTTAAATTAGAATATTTAAGAAAGTTTTTTACATCGAATGCATGATTGGGAGATGAGGCTTTTCGGGCAGGGGGGGCACCTTCTCCAATCTGTTTAAAGAATGTGCAAAAATGAAAAAAAAACTGACATTTGCAAAAATGATTATTACCCAATTAATGATGATCAATGTGGGAAGTTGAGTTTTAGGATGCTTGACACAGCAATAGGCGTAAAGAACTTGCCCGGGATTAAACTCAAAAGCGAGCTCTTGAAGACCATCTTTGCCAGTGCTAATAAGTCTGAGCTCGTTGGTTTGTCCTTCATAGCCAAATAAAGCCCTAAAATTAGTTAGAAAAGAGTGAAAAACGAAAAGAGTCTCAACCGACTAACTTACCAGTCAGTTTCATCTTTATCATCCAGTACTGAATTCCATGCTTTTAACAGTTGTTTTTCATTTTTCTTGAATCCTATTGTCATAACTTTGCTTTTCGCCTTAAGTAGACCAAAGTGATGTGAATTGTTGATGAGTTGCAATTAAATTAAACGGTATAAGATTTAATTTATTAATAGCAATATTTGCTTGTTACAAGATCAAGTTTTGCAAAAGAATGTTAGTCGAGCTTAAGTCACTTAAGAAACGTAAATAAAAGGCGTTTCGGCAAAAGAGACGCTTCAGACATCAACAATGAACGAGCAAAGCGCTCCCTAGCGAAACAGTTCAGAAGCAGCTGTTTGATTAGCTGATGGTCAAGTTTAAGGAATAAAGTTTAAGAAACAAAGTCTAAAAAACGAAGCTTGGAAACAAAGTTTAAGAAAGGCAGCTTGCGTGCCGTTTACTGTATAAACAGTTGTTTTTCAATATGGCACAGTTCTCATCAGCTGGCTGAGTTCAAGTTATATTCATTTATTAAAAACTTTAAAATGTGTGCAAATATTAAATATGAACAATTAGAACTGAGTCGGCCACAACAACTCAATACTCAAACTTGTGTTTTATATAACTCGTTTGGGTCTTGTTTTTGCCATACGGCACACAGTCTAGTCCATGCCGTTTTCGGTAAGGCTCATACGGATCATCCAAAAAGAACCTTTCTTTTTTTATATCTGGCGTTATCATTCTCTCCAAATCATTACACATTTGTTCAGTGCAAAAAACATGCTGTCTTGTGTACCATCTTATGTACCTGAAACAAAGTCCAATCGAGTTAGACTCGGGCAAGTCGATGTCCATTTAAACTCTTACCAAGGCTTTTTCCACAAGTGGTTGCTTCTGCCTGCTCTGGTCCTAATCCAACCTCCCCAAGGAAGACGGTAGAAGCGAATTAAAGCATCTTTATCGTTGTGGGCTCTGCCCGTATTCCGATCATAATAAGTCACACTTCTTTCTTGCACATTCACGCTAAGCGGACTCACTTTCAAACCTTTTCCAATTAGGCTGTTCAAACTAGAAGCTTAATAACAAAATTCAATTTTCCTTAATTGTTCTCTTTTCTTAAACTCACCTGGTACTTTTGAAATCAAAGACCACATTCTGCAATTACCAGCTAAACCTTTTCTCTTTGAACATGTGTGCAATGTAAACAATGTTTATTAATAGAGTCAAACTTACAAGGTTACTTGGCAACAAATATGCTTCAAACAAGTTTAGCGCTCGAAATTCAAAATTTATTAAAACGTTTCTTTAAGATTGCCTCCACTTTTGCGCTTCCTTTTGCTCTCTTATTATTTGTCTGTTAGCTCCTACTCTTTGTCATCTATTTTTTTATCATCCTTTTTTTCAAAATTTTCAATAAAATTTCCATTAAATGTTCGATTCTTTATTTCAAAATTTCATTAGTATATCAGTATATATTCATCAAAAAAATATGGCACAATTTCAGCTTTTTTAAGATTTTTTCAATTTACCTCTTTAACTAAATGTTTTCTCAATTAATTCAATTTCAATGGAAGCAACACCTTTAAAAATAAAAACTGTTTTTCTCATTTTAAATTTGAACAAACCTTAATAATCAAAATAGTTGCATTGATAAATTTTGAATAAAGTAAGGCCTGCAAGATAGCCTTTTTAAATGTCAGAACTGACCGATTTCATTCACAAGCTTTCAGTTATAAGTTATAATTTTTTCTTCTTTACTAATAAAATTCAGGTAAAATATTAACTATTAAACTAATCATTTTAAGCATACTAGTATACTGTAAACATGCAACATATAACCAATCAAAGAAAAAGCAATTAATCTAAAAGTTATTTACATGAAAATAAATTTTTAATTATAATATTTGTACTTGTTTCAAAATTTTTAGTTTTTCATTTTTTTCCCATTGGCCATCAATAAATTCGTTATGTATCATACTAAAAAAATATATCACAAAAACAAAATAATAGGCTTAATAAAGTTTATATGTTTTATAAATAAAAATACTTGTTGTCCGTCACTTTAAGTCAAATATGGTTAAATATGATTTAAGAATATAAAAAATTGTTTTTCAACAAAAACTTGAGAAATATTCAAAAAATTAAAATCAAATTTAAAACACAACGGATTCAGTTGTTTGTTTCTTTTATATGATTTTCTATAGTCATCAAAACCCTTTTTCATCAAGATAAGTTTGTGTGAGAAAAAAAATAAGATTACTTTTTTTATTACTGATGATGCATTGTTAAAAAAGCTTTTCTTAAATAAAGGCGAGTCTTAATGTATTCATTAAGAACTGTGCCATTGTTGTTTAAAAATCAGCGGTTCCAATAATTGTATTTTAAAAATTGAGCTAATAACTTGCTCTACATAAATCAAACTAGCGTACAATTTAAATATATTTGCCCAAATCTTTTGTCAAGTACATCTATGTTGTTTACACCTCAGATAAAAATTATTATTTTTTGGATTGAACAAAATAAAATATTTTTTTTTTTTGAAAAAATAGAAAAAATATTAAACATACATTAACATTTATATAAAATATATATTTTTTAATTAAAACATACTAGTTGTAATTAGAAGTTTTTATACTTTATTTAGGTTCAAATGATGAAATGAAACACGAACAAGTGAATTTTAACAGATCACGCATATCAAGCGATTGATTTTTTACTTAAATTAGTTGAACGATGTTTAAAACAAAATAGCAACCATGTATCTGAATGAAGCTGATACAGTGGCATCAAATTTAATGGACAAATCAAATTATTTGTAAGTAAAATTGGTTCGTGTTAATCTTAAATCTTTATTGAATTATGTTAACTTTTTAACTATTTAAGAAAAGACGCAACGAACGTGGCCGCATTAAACGTTGCTGTATTGATCAACTTAACGGGTCACGCATAGCCAGTCTTGTTTTACTCATTTTATTTATTTATAATACTTATTATTTTTATCAATTTTTTATTTAATTTTTTTTTTAGATAAAAATGTACATCTTGCTTTGATTTTATTTTCAAAATAAATACTTGGCATCAAGGCTAAGTCAGGTCATTTTTGTAACTGTTTCGATTTGATTTTTGATTAGTTTTTGTATGTCAATTGTCAGTTGTTTTATTTTAATAAGCTTTTAAACTCGTAAATTTGTTAACCTTTTGCCAGATTATTTTTGAATGCAAACTTGAAAATCCTGTCAATGAAACTAAGCTTAAGAGAAATTTGGAAGTCAGCTAATGACAAATTGATTCGCGACCATTTGCTATTTTGGCACCAATTATCTTTGCACAGCCATCTGCATTGATTAACATTTTGTCCAAACAGTGATTGTTTTAATTAGCTTAGAATGTGACTTTAGTAAAAAAACTTGTTCATATTTAGTTGGTTTGTTTGTTTGCAAAATTATCAATACATTGAGATCTTTTTTTCCGCTTACCATCTTGCATAAAAGAGAAAAACTGCTTAATCAAATAAAAAAACAGGAAGAAGTTTTTTAAATCTGAAATTTAAACGGTTTATAGCTGGAATGTAAAAGCTACTGCATGGCCTGTTTCAAGAGACTTGAAATTGACTGGTTAAATTTGGTAAGGCTAAAAAGATAAATTAACCTGTTCAAAGTATAATGGAGCCCTATGTGTAAGGAAAGGAAGGAAGCCAAGTTAGTGTTAGCCTAGCCTGTTCTTCTCCATCTTGCCGCATCTTCTTTGATTTGTTGAGTTTCTTAAATTGTTGTGTTGTGTTAAGTCGTGTCAGGTGTACATAAGAGTGGCCGTTTAAGGACTTTTATAAGAAAATAGGCTGGATCAAGCCTGCGCAATTCAGCCAGCATTGGCTAGACAGGGCTAGCTTAAGGTCGCTGACAACAGGGTCCAAACTGGTTTTCAATTGTTTACTTGCAAACTTGCGGGCCAGCCAGGGCCTACCTGTCGGGGATGGTGGATCTGAAACTGCGACCATTTTCACTGCAAACAACAACTTTCTTACTGGGCTCTGCATTCCGAAGGTATTGTGCAGAGCGGCTTCTCTTGTTCCAGTAAGTTTGCCATGCCAGTTTAGTTTTGAAACACTTGTTCATCCGCATTCACCAGTTCGACCAGTTGGCAAGCCTGTTGCTTGCATATTGCTGTTTGTCTTTAATTTGTTTCTTATTCACTTTTTTATCACTTGTTTCATCATTTTTTATTTTATCAATACTTGTTTGATCCTCACTTGTTTGATCCTCACTTGTTTGATCCTCACTTGTTTGATCCTTACTTGTTTGATCTTCATTTGTTTAATCCTCACTTTTTTGATCCTTACTTGTTTGATCAACACTTGCTTGGCCATCTCTTGCTTCATCACCTCTTGCTTCATCATCTGTTCATTCATCATCTCTTGTTTCATCATCCACTGTTTCGTTATCTCTTGCTTCATCATTTTTTATTTCATCATTTCTTGCATCAACATCTTTTGATTTATCATTTCTTGTTTCATCAGTTTTTGTTTTAAATTTTCTTAACAATTTCTTTTCAACCACTGGTTTTATTCCGCTTGTCTGCTTTCACAATTTTTCTATGTGAGTGTGAGGGTGTGTGTAGATGCTGGCAAACTGTCCGTGATGTGACAAGTTTGTAAGTAAATTTGTGTTTTAAACATGCCATGTTCATTGTAAATTTATACTGGATTAATTCAAAACTTTTCAATTGCAACTAAATTCAGGTAAACCATCATTTTAATTAATTAAAGCAACTATAAAAACACTTTTTAATAAAACTTCAGCTATTTTGGCTTTGATTGCCACTGAAAAAAAACAAATTAACTAAATCATAATAGAATTCATAATTTTAAAATTCTATCACCTGTCATTACACCTGTCGATTTGTCAGAAAACTTTTCAATGAAAACACGCCAACTAATCATTGACAGATGTTTGGGCTGAATGCAACAAACCGATCTTGATTCAGTTGAAAACTTTTTGCTATTAGACAATTATGGGCAGTGAAAAACATTTTTTGCGGTTTGCATAATTTTAAGTTTTTATTTAAAAACAATCGTTTTTGCAATTGTTTTAACCTTTTTATCATTTAGTGTGACTCATTTGGAAATTTAGTTTGACAATATCAAACTAGTTTGATAAATGTAAGTTACATTTGTCGGATGAAAATAAGTAATTTTTCGTGTTTCTTTAGCACGCACTTGTCCATAAAAGGACAGTGTAAAATAGATAAATGAATAAAAAAATAAATGTTTAAAAAAAAAATTAAGCAGAGAAAGAAGATCAAATAGTAACAACATGTTTACTTTTTTAGAGTATAAATTTTATTACTTAAAAATAAGACAATGGCATGTGTTCTTATACAATGCCTTTTTCTTGTTTTGTCTTTTGATTTAAACGTGCTCTCTTGATCCGATCGTCCAACTTATCAACTTGAATAGTCAGCTCAAAACGGCCTCCTGTCGTTTTTGCTCATCATTGACCGTTTAAACAAGTGTTTTTTTTTTGATGTAACTTAAAGATGTGCTTACAATAGTAATCTTAAGCTTCTGGCCACTATCATTAAAACTGTTTCTTTTTTTTAATTCTTTATTTTTTATTTGTTTTGCTTAATTTTTTCATCATTATTATTCTTCTCCATCCACATCATTTTTTTTTACTTTAAATCATGCTGTGAACTGCACAATTCATGCAAACACATATTCAGTATTTGTATTAAATTACATTTTGCTCTATTTTTTCATTTTTCTTAAATTTACAAATACATGCCTACACTTTTACAATTTATTTTTTTTAGAATTCAATTTTAAAACTTTATATCCTATAATTGACAAAAAATATTATGCATTTTTTTAAATACTATTGTCTGACTTCCATAAGCTTTTTATAGCTATTTTATTACAAATCAAGTTCGTGCTTTGATCAACTGTTCTAGGGCTTTTATTTATTTATTTTTTTTTTTGACTATCTTTCCACTATTACTATTTTAACTATTAACAAACTAATGTTAAATTTTTCTTAGTAGGTCGTAATCATTTAAATTTTGAATACAATTATTTACAGTTAATGATACTAAATGCTTTTTATATTTATTAATTTTTATTTGTGTCCGGTTGTGACTGTTTAAACAATTTTGAAGCAATTGTTTTTTTTAAGATAAAAAACTTGTTTAAAATTGAATAAATGTTTAAAATGTAACAATTAAAATTATAATTCATTTAATTCTTTTTTAATATTTTTAATATTTTAATATTCTTAATAATTTAATTTTTTTTAATATAAATAAATTATTTTATGCTATTTGTTTTTTTTTCAAATTTGAATTTTTATAATATATTTTTTATAAATTTGAATATTTTTTTAAAGTTTTTTAAAAGGCTAATATCATTAATTAAATAAACTTAAATAAATTTTATTTAATATTTGTGCAAATATGTGTTTGTTAATATTTTTTAATTTAACTGATGATTTAAGCAACCTTTGTAATGATTCATTCATTCAAATTATTTTAAACGTGAAATGTGTAACAATTACAACCCACAAGCTAAATAAATAGAATTAACGTTTAGATAAGTTACTTCAATAAAATATTTTAAGTATTTAAACTTTTTCATATAACACATTTTTATTCAAAAAAAATTATTATTTTTTTTTTAAATTCTTATTAATTTACATTTTACTTTTTAATAAATTATAATTTGACAATTTTTAATAATGACTTATTATTTTAATAATTATTTAATTAAAAATTTATTATTTCTTTTTTTATTTTAGTAAACTCAGGATACCGATGTTAAAACAATATCGACTAAAAAATTCACTTTTAAAAATTAAAATGAATAATTCAAAACTTCAAATTCATCAACAACGGCTATGGTATACATTAATTTGTACATTATTAATAATTTTAAGCCTAGCCCAAGCCAACAAACCTCCTTCATTAATTAGAAATATTGATTTATCTGTTATCAATGAAAACACACCTGTAAATTCTTATGTATTTCAATTAGTTGCCATTGATCCTGAAAATTCTCCAGTCACTTATGACTTAAATGGAACCGATCTTTTACGAGTAGATCGGAAAACAGGTATTGTGTATGTGGCCAAAGAAATAGATCGTGAACGAACTGGTGAAAGTATTCAATTTCAAGTAATTCTTACAGACATTGTGGGCAATGGCCATCAAAATAATGTTGTAAAAACTCCAGTTACAGTGCTAGTAATAGACGAAAATGATAATCCACCCGTATTTCAGGTATTTTTTTTAAATTATTATTTTATTTAATACTTTAAATTATTATGTTTTTAAATATTAAACTATTTTTGAATCATTAAAAAAACATTTGCCATTCCTTAAATGCTTATCATTATTTTCAGTAAATTTTATTTATAAAATGGATTAATTAATAAAATAATTAAAAAGACTTATTTAATTTTTAAAAAAAATTTAGTTATTAATTTAAATTTCTACAATTTTTTTTTCATATGTTATATGAAGAAAATAAAATTTTATAATTTAATTTTATTTATTAAAATTTATTTAAAATTAAAATTCAAATGTTTATTTTTTATATTTTGATATTTTACATTTTAATAAAATATAAATATTTTAATTTAAATAAAAAGTTTAATAAAACAAAAATTTAAATTATTTTTATTTATTAACTATTTTAATACAATTATTTATGTGCACGGTTGACATTTGATTTATTGCAATATGTCATTTATTAGTTTGTATATAACTGTTTTTTAAAATAGTTTTACAAAAAAATAACTGTACTTTTTATGTCCTAAAAAGTGGAATTAATTTTATAATTAAAATATTTTTTTTTATAAAAGAAATCAGTGAGAAAGTATTTAAAAAGTGTCTATAAAAACACTTTTACTTAAAATTATATAAATTTTGTTATTCAAATGTTTCCTTTAAATTATATATATTAAATAAATAATTTTTTTTTAATTATATTTTATATTGTTTTAATTTGTAAAAATAAATCAAATTTAAAAAGAATATTTGAAAAATTATATCAATTATGTAATAATATTAATAAATAAAATTTTTAGTTATTTTAAATTGTCATAAAAAATTTAAACATTGTTAAATTTTTTAATTAAAACATGTTTTCTTTTTATTTTATCATTATTTAATTTTATTGTTTTAATTTTTTAATATTTTCAATTTTAATAAAAATGATAATGATTTATAATTGTCATTTTTTATTTATTTTTATATGTTGTTAATTTAGATTTAAAACTTCAAATAGAATTTTTTTATAAATTCCACTAACTCTTGTCTTAAAATTAATAGTTAATGAACCAGTAATATTATTTTTGTTTGATTGTTTTTTATGATGCGTACTGATTTCTTATAGTT
This sequence comes from Pyemotes zhonghuajia, assembly GCA_025170145.1. NCBI lineage: Eukaryota > Metazoa > Arthropoda > Arachnida > Trombidiformes > Pyemotidae > Pyemotes > Pyemotes zhonghuajia. The sequence continues at coordinate 13,313,157 of CM045845.1, forward strand.
TTAAAAAACTTATATACACACTAAAATTATTCAAGCGTTTTTGGTTAATATTATCTTTATTTTTTGTACATTTTTTTGATTTGATATTTGCTTTCATTTCTGAAAAAATAAAGTTTGGTTGAAATGCTTAAGTGAATACAACATTGTAAAAACAAAAGAAGATATTTATATTCTAAATAAGTTTATATTTATAAGTATTAAAATAAAAAGATCAATTCAATCAATTCTTAAATATATTTGAAGAAAGTAAAGACATAAAGGTTAGTTCAAATTTCCGATTATATTTTAATATGTATTGATGCGCAATTAACATTTAATCATTAATTTTTTTATTGAAAAAAATATTAGTGTTTTGCTTTCAATTTCAACCTTTTTGAAACAAATATAAATTTTTCAATTAAATTTTAAGCTAATTTTTAAAAAAATAATTAAGTAAAACACAAATAATATATAATTATGATTTTAAAGATAATCAGATATTTTGATTTTCAAAAGAAAATATTTTTTGTTTAATGAAAAAATATAAATTTTTAATTAATGAGCTTTAAGTTCTTAAATAAAACTAAATGAATTTATTAAACCAAAAACTAATTTATCCTTGACTTAATAAAAAAAAATTATATTTTTATTAATATTATTTTAATTATAATTTATTTAAGTTAAACAATTTGAGTTTATTTAATGGGTTAAAATTTTTTTTAACTGTTTTTAAGATTCAAAACTAAAACTAATTAATAAAAATCTATTTCAATACTCAAATCAAATTTTATTTTTAATAAGCTTTTTCTTTTTTTGGAAAGTTTTTTTTTAACATAAAAAAAATGATTGAATTTTAAAAAATTTACAATTATTTAATTGAATTTTATTTTTCAAAATAAATATTTAGTAATTTTTTTATATTTAATAGACAAACAAAAACAAATTTTAATTTATTTAAATACTTAAAAAAGATTTTTTGCATTGTTTGATGTAAAACTATTTAGAAATCGATTAAAAATAATTTAAATAAAAGTAATGTTGTATAATATTTTGTAAAACTTGTTTAAAAAAATAAATAATGTACATGAATATTATCTTTTTATAAATAATATATTTACTTGATTAAGATCTAGCTTGCAAGAGGAAATATTTATATTTTTTTTTTTATTACCTTATTTTTGAAATAACAACTTTGTCTTATTTAAAGATCATATTGCCCATGCTAAATATTAACTTTTTTTATAATAATCTGACTTGACCCATAACGGCTATTCAATGACTCACGTTTTGATTTTCTGTTTTTGATAAAAAAGCGACCTTAATCAAGTTAACGATTATTCTTTATTTGTTCTAAAGAAAAAAAAGTTCATTAATTACTGATTTCATAATATCATAAATTTTAATAGAAAATTTCTATTTAATTCACAATTATAAATTATTTATATTTTTATTGGCCTTAAATCCAAATTCTAAAATAAAATATTTTTATAAATTAAATTCTAATTTTTAAATTTTACAATGTTTTAATTTTAAAAAACAAATAATGAAAAAATATAAAAATAATTTTTTTTAAATTTTTGTCTATAAATAAAAAAAAAATTTTATTTATAATATTAACTTATTTATCATATAATTTTATTTTTCTAGAAAACTAATACGGATATAATACTTCCAGAAGACACAATTCCAGGAACAGCAATATTAAAAGATATTACAGCAACTGATGTTGATCTTGTTGGTTCTATTTTAAGGACTTATTGTGAGGGTTGTGGCAGCAATTTTCATATTCAAAATATTAATAATCCTTCAAGTAGTTTTATTAAGTTTTCTATTATTTTAACTCAGCAAATTGAATTTAAACTTAAACAAAATCAATTTAATTTAAATTTAATTGTATATGACGGAGTATTTAATACTTCACTTCCTGTTAAAATTACTATAAAAGATGTACAAAATAAAGCTCCTATTTTTATTGGGGCAAAGGAAATTACATTACAAGAAAGTACACCTATTCTTTCTTTAGTATATCATGTTAGAGCTATTGATGGTGATGCTTTAAATGATGAACAGCTAATTAACTTAAGTGAAAAAACGGTTAATCTTCAATTTCAAAACACTGGAAGAAAAATAGCTTATTTTTTAGAAAGTAATCCAGGCGATTTTTTTACTTTAGATCAAAGAAATGGAGAGTTAAGAATAGGAAAACAATTAGATAGAGAAGCTGATTTTATTATTAAAGATGGTAATGATTATAAAATAATAATTAAAGTTAAAGCAATAGAAATCTCAGATGAAAATGGATTATTAGACGAAACTGACGTTTCAACTTCGATGAATGAATTAGTAGTTAAAATTATTGACGTTAACGATGAAAAACCTACTTTCGATAAAGATGATTACGAAGTTGTAATAAAAGAAAATTATACACATGGATTAAAATTAGAACCTTTAAATATTCAAATTACGGATAAAGATTTAGGAATTAATTCTATTTTTGCGTGTAAAATTTTAAATGATTATGGTTTATTTATTGTTGAACCAGAACAAATTGAAGGTTCAGGTCATATTTGGATTAAAATAAAAGAAAACGCTAAATTAGATTATGAAAACAAAAATCAACGAAATTTTCTTTTAACATTAGAAGCAAAAGAAATTAAAACAAAAGAAAAATTTTCAAATACTGCTTCTTTAAAAATTAAAGTAGAAGATATAAATGACAATAGCCCTAAGTTTGAAGAACCATATTTTATTGCTAAATTGGTTGAAAATTCAAAACCGGGTACAATAGTTAAATCAATACAAGCAATTGATTTAGATTCACCAGAACTTACTCAGATCAAATATGAATTAACTGGTGAAGATTCTCGGCTTTTTGAATTAGATCCATTATCGGGTGTAATTAAAGTTGCCCAATGTTCAACTCCAGGAAGTGGAAATTGTATTGATTATGAGCAAAACACTTTATATAATTTAACATATATTGCTTATGATGGCTTTGGGTTAAATTCATCAGTGCCCTTTATAATTTACATTTTAGATGCAAATGATAATGAGCCTTATTTTGAAAAATTAGTTTATACAGCAGAAATAAATGAAAATTCAAACAAATTTGAAAAACCATTATTTATACAAGCAAAAGATCCAGACTCATCTTCTGTTTTAACTTTTAGTATTGTAAGTGAAACAATAGGAGATATGATCGGATTGCTCGATGAAGAAATTCCAGTTTCTAATTTAGATTCAAATGAATTACTTCGAATCAGTTTGACAAGACAATTTTCAATTGACTCTAGAACTGGGCAAATTAGAGTTAATAGACCAGTAATATATCATGAACAGCCTATCAGTCTTGTTGTTAAAGTAGATGATGGAATTCATTCAATTAGAACACATGTCAAGATAACAGTTCGAGATACAAATGATAATGCTCCTATTTTTGAAAGGAATATTTATTATACAAATATTTCTGAAACAAGTGAAGTGGGAACATTTGTTGAAAGAGTAGTTGCTAAAGATAAAGATGTTGGTTTAAACGCTAAAATTGTTTATACATTTCTTTCTATGAATGATGACAATACGGGACCGATTGAAGATTTTAAACTAAATTCTGAAACAGGTGTTATTACATTAAATAATAAATTAGATTTTGATAGAAAAAATCATTATGCTTATAAAATAAAAGCAGAAGATTGTGGAGAACCAAAAAAGTCATCTTTTACAAATTTATTGATTCATGTTCTTAATGAAAATAACAAAAATCCATATTTTAAAGAAGCTATTCAAATGATTGAAGTAGATGAACATGCTGAAGTTGGAAGTCGTGTATACAAATTAAAAGCTGAAGATCCTGATCTAATGGTTAATTCAGGCGATTCCAGGTCTAATGAAGATTTGCTTGTATATCGAATCGAAGGAATATCTGCTATTAATAAAGATGGAGCTAAAGTAACAAACCAAGCTGAATTTAATGAAGTTGCTAAATTTTTTGCAATAGATTCAAGCGGATATTTAATTGTATTAAATAAAATTAGATTTGAACTTGCTTCAATTGTTAAATTAAATGTTAGTGTTATAGATAGTAGCGCAATATATGAACAAATTGGATATGGAGCTTTGGTTATTAAAATCAATGACTACAATGATAACCCTCCAATTTTTTATCTTCCTTGGACTAGAGAAAATCCCCATTTACAATTTACAACTATAGAAGAGCAAAAAATAGGTTCTACTTTAGGAAAAGTAAGTGCTACTGATATTGATACAGAAATCGACTATTATACAATCGAGCCAAAATCTGAATATTTTTCAATTAATAAAAAAAATGGAGTAATTAAAACTACTAAAATTTTAGATTATGAAACAATTAGAAAAGAAGATTTACAATTTCAAGTATTAGCTTACGATACAGGAATACCACAATTACATGCTACTGCATATATACATGTTGATTTAATTAATATCAATGATAATATACCTGTTTTTAATCAAAGTGTATATAATGTTTCAATACCTGAAAATATAGAATGGGGGGCATTTGTTGTTCAAGTCAATGCAATTGATAAAGATAAAGGCATATATGGAAAAATAAAATATGCCATATCAGCTCAACAAGCAAAACAAGGAAATGAACCAACTTTTATTGATGCAATGCAATACTTTTATATCGATGAAGATACTGGCATAATAAGAGTAATACAGGGAGCAAATATTGATAGAGAAGCAGGTTTGAAAGAAATTCAAATTCAAGTTTCAGCATCAGATAATCCTTCTTCCGGAAATTATAATTTAAACCCGATTACAACTACATTAAATGGAAATCAAACTGGTTTTGGATCTAATCCAGGAGTATTTTTTGATGATTTATATAGTGAAGAATCTCGCGATGAAAGTCAAACAATTGTTTTTGCATTAGTAAATATTAAAATTGAAGATGTAAATGATAACCCACCTAAATTTAGTCAAAAAGAACATTCAGTAAAAATTTATGATTATTCTGATATAAACGAAGAATATAACTATTATAAAAATTATTTTAAAAATTCAAATAATGATCTATTAAAAAATTTTGTTTTACAAGTTAATGCAACTGATTTAGATGAAGGTTTAAATGGATTAGTAGTTTATAGAATTTTATCGGGAAACATTAATAATATTTTTGAAATAAATGAAATTACAGGAAAAATTTTTACATCAAGAACTCCTTTAAAAAAAAATAAAGATATATACAATTATAAATTAGTGATTGAAGCAAGAGATCAAAATGGAGAAGGAAGTTTATCAGATAAAGCAATAATTAATGTATCAATAAATCAAGTGAATAAATATAAACCTAAGTTTTTGTTTCCATTAGGAGGTGTTAATTCAAATGGTTTTGCTAATCATAATTCATTAACATCAATTAATAATAATGTAATTATGTTTTTAGAAAATCAACCTATTGGTTCCAAAGTAGCCAACATTAAAGCTGAAGATTTAGATACAGGGTCAAACGGAATTTTACAATATTGGTTTAAAGTCAATAATACAAATGTTGCAAATACTGAAGATTTTCGAATTGATATTAATAATGGAGCAATTTATAGCTTGAAATCATTTGATAGAGAAGAAAAAAATATTTACAAATTGATTTTGGTAGCCAGAGATTATTTAGGTGAGCCAGAAATTTTCGAAACTCTTCAAGATTTAATAATACAAATAGAAGATTTAGATGACAATTCCCCTATTTTTTTAAGAACAAAAATATTAAAACCTTTGAATTTAAATAAAGAAAAAATGTTGATTGACCATAATACTATTTTTAATGAAGATCAATCATCAGAAAATATTATAAATGAACAATTTGCATACAAATTTGGCCTAGCAGAAAATTTGCCAAAAGGAACTGTTATTGGAAACATAAAAGCCATAGATAAAGATGAAAAACCAGAAAATAAAAAAATTTATTACTATATAATTGATGGTAATGATGAAAATAGATTTTATTTAAATTCAGAAAATGGTATGTTACTTACCAATACGGTTTTAGATAGAGAAGAACAAGATTATTATGAATTAGTCATAAAAGCAACATCTGACTCAAATTTAATTATAGCGAAATTACCGGATATATCTGCTCAAAATTTGAGCACTAAACATTCGTTGTTAAGAAAGCGATCTTATAACGAAAATGATTTAAGTTTAGCATTAATTAGTATAAATGTTTTAGATATAAATGATAATGAACCTATTTTTGATAAATATACTTACAGAGTTGGATTAAGCCATTTATCTAAATTAAATGATACTTTAATAAATGTTAAAGCTAGTGATTTAGACAATGGTTTAAATGCTAGCTTAATTTATTCTATTTCATTTATTGATATGTATCGTAAAAATATTGATGATTTAGAAAACCCAGTTAGGCCAATTCCAAGCCCTTTTAATATTGATAGTTCATCTGGAAGAATTAATTTAACTCATTTAGTTACAATTTATCCAATTCAAACTAGATTTGTTTTACATTTAGAAGCTCGTGAAAGATCTACACCATTTAGAGTAGTAAATGCTAAAGTGCATGTTTATTTATATGATCCAAGTCGACTTATAAAATTGACAATTAAACTTAAACCTGAATTTGTTGAACAACAAAAAGATCAACTTGAACAATTATTAAGTGAAAATCTTGAGCATATTCATTTGAAAGCTTTAATTACTTCAATTAAATACCATGTTGATGCCAGAAGAGGAAGAGTAGTGCACGAATATACAGATTGTTTTGTATTGATTGTAGATGAACGAGATTTAACCGAAATTAATCCAAATAAAATGATTAGTAAATTAGATTCAAATGCAGCCAAGTTGTCATTTAATGCAGGAGAAAAACATGTATCAATTGAACAAATAACCTTGGCTAGTACATCTCCTAACACACAACCAATTTTAGGTTCATTTACAACTCAATTGACGGGTGATATGCAAACAATTGTATTTTTTATAACTATTGTTCTTATTATAATTGGATTTATATCTATGGCAGTTTCTTGTTGTTGTTTAAAAAGTTGGTATTACCAAAAATTAGTTGAAAAAGCTCATTTAGCACAACAAAAAAATTTATTTAACGCTGGAACATTGGGTATACAAAATAAATATTCTTTTGGTACTGAAAGTCAATTCAATGATAATGGGGATTACTATGCTCAAAGTGTTCACAGTTATCCTGCTTACGGAACCACAGGTTCTTTAAATGGTCTTAATTCTATCGCTATTCTTTCAAATATGAATGGAACAAACAATTTAGTTGTTAATAAACCTCGAAGCAAAAATTCAACTTTAAGACAACAAATGCCTCCTGTTGGAAACCAAACTGTAGCTAAGTATGTTATGATATACATTATAAAAAAAATAATAAACTAAATTTAATTTCTTTAAAGGGAAAATCCTTTGTGGCTTGATAATAATAATAAATATTATGAAGAACAAGAACTAAGTGTACAAGTTGCAACAATGGATTTAAGTAATGAAAACGACAATGTTAATTACTACACAATAAAAAACCAAGGTAAAAATCGACAAAGGATACCAACTAATGAAGATCATCAGAAAAATGTAAATATATTTTTTTATAATATTAATTTTCAAAAATTTATGTTATTTTTTTTTTTTAGACAAATAATTATCTTGAATTGAAAAATTCTTCTGATGGCTTTAATAGTCAGTCAAGTGAAAACTAATTTCTTCATTGTATATTTTCATAATTTAGTAAAATAAGTGCCTATATCAAATAAAAATAAAAATAATTTTTTCATCAATCTTTGTGATTTATAAATATATTAAATATTATTTGCTCATTTTTAAATTCATTCATAATTTCATCAAAATAAAAACGTTTATTTACTCATTCATTTTTAATTTTTTAGATACCTTATAAAAGGTAAATTTAATTTATAAATAAGACGTATTGTAAAGTATTTTTATGAGAATTTATTAAAAAATTTATAGAATATAAAGATTTTATAATATAAAAAATTTTATTGTTTTGTCATCAATTTTACCTTATTCTTAAATTTTAAAATTTAATTTAAAATCAAAATATTCTTTAATATCTTAAATTCTATAATGTCAAAAACACAAAAAAAAATCAAATTATTAAATTATTAATAAATAAAAAATAATTAAAAAAAATTAAATAATGTTTAAATAAATTTGCTATTGTTGTTACAGTTACATTAAATTAAAAATTAAATTTCTATTTAAATTTTTTTTTTTTTTAATTTTATCGCCAAAAATATTTTAATTTTTTAAATTAAATTAGTCATACAATAATTAATTAAATGATCTAAATATTTTTTTGAAATTATTACTTAATTTTTTATAAATAAATACATAAGTAAATTATATAAATGTGTTTTTACTTTTTGTAAACCTATATTTCTTTTGTCTATAAAAATTTTTATTAGTTAATATATATATTTTATATTAAATATAGGATATAAAAAAAATTATATAATTATAATTTGATTTAAATTATTTTTAATTTTATAAAAAAATCAAAATTAATTTAATCCAATATTTACATTTTATTTACATTGATGTGAATTAATTCTACCAAATTATTAATTATAGCTAAAATCTATAAACTGTAACTAAAACTAAAATTAAAGAATTTATCACATGTCAATAATGAGACATCTTTAAATACTGCAAGATATTGTAAATCTCTCCAAATAAGTTAATTAAAATACCCACAGATTAAAATTTTAACAAGATTATTGTAAATATTTCTTATTTAAACACTTGCATTGGTGCTGTTAATTTAAAATTTGTTTAATATAAAAAAAGTTAAAATTCCGTAAATTTATTCCAAGCTTGTTTTTCGATTACTTGTTTTTTTTCCAAATTATTAACCAAAATTTGACAACGCATCGACATAACTTTTGTTTTTTCAATGAGTTGTTGATAAGGGGACACTGCTTGAGTGCCCATTACAACATGTCCTAATTTAGAATCGATTTTGGCATCTAGTCTTGCTTCTCTTATTAAATTAACTATCCATTTTTCAGCTTCTTCTGGAACCATATTTAATTTTTCGGCAAGCATGCTAAAATAAAATATAATCATAAAATCAATCAATAATTAAATTAATTTAAAACTTACTTTATAGAAATACATTCGTGAATTCGACAAAATATTTCAAATACAAATAATCTTGCATTCTCAATGAAATCATCTTGTAAAGCTACTAAAAAAAAGTCAAAATTAAAAACATCTGAGCATTCTTTAAGTTTAATTTGTGCTCCATCAAAATCAAAATTTACACATAAACATTCAACGAATTCAGTGATTGCATCTTTATAAGTATAAGCTTCTTGTTGAATTATTTTAACTAAATCTTTCATATATTCTCTTCTATTCCTGTGAGTAATTATAGCAACAGTCAAATATCTTAAAATGTGAGGACAAATAGTTTGAACTGCATTTAAATAAGGCTGAGGTTTTTGATGGTTGTCACGATAATTTCCTTTTTTTTCAAAAAACATTTCAATTAACATGTCTCTACCTTGAACATGATTAAAGAAAATATAAAGAGCCCAATGAATTAACCACGTTCTTTGCTGCAATAATTCTAATGGTGTAAAAAATGGATAACTATCAATATATTCTTTAAGACGATTAAAATCATCTAAAGCGTTTTCCCATTGTTGCATTAAAATTTCACAAGCTAATTTTCCCCAAAGATTGCATAAATATAAAGATTCGGTTGGAGATATAAGCAATCGGTGTGAGGTCAAATAACGTGCAGCTCCAGAATAGTTTCCGCATTCATATTGAAATTTGGCAAACTTATATAAACTATCTACATTTTCTTGAGTAACATTATGATTAGCAGCTACATAATCAAACAATTGTTTTCCTTCAGTGGAATCTTCAATTTTTTTTACAACGTCTTCTTTCATTAGAATGGATAAAATAGGAGCGGTTGATTTCTCCAGCTCTTTAAGTTCAGCAACTACCCTAGAACGTTTTTCAAAAAAATCGTCAGGAACTTTCTTATTTGGGTTCAGCATTTCATAGACTTCAATAGCAAAGTCCACCATATTAGTATTGTTTAACAAGTTCAACTTTCCAGCAAGCAAATCTTTTTCATCATAAACCTGAAAAATTAAAAATTTTTAATAAATTATTAAAAAGTATATGTTATTGACATATTTAAACGACATATTAAAAAACCGAATAAAGTCAGCATTTATTTTTTTTTGTAACAAAACTGTCAAACTTACTTCTTTGCTTGATAAAAATTCTAATAAAGGAAAAACCAAATGTCTGTCCAAAAACTTGGCTAATTTAGATACAATATCCGGTTTGTTGTTTTTTTCAAGTGATAAAGCCATATTTATTAAATAATTGTTTCTAATTAAGTCTTTAATTACAAAAGTGTTTAGATAAAAATTTAAAGTAACAAAACTAGAGCCAAAAAAAAATAATGATGCAAACGTTGCTTAAAATAAATGTGCGCAAAACAAACAGGAACTAGGAAAACGAGTATACTGCCATCAAGTGAATTGTCAAAGTAATATGATTCAAAAAATATTTGAAATAATTTTTTAAACTTTAATTTTTTTTACTTTTAAAAAAAATAATGGTTTAGTTGAAATAATTATAAATTACATTTTGTTTAAGTTAGGTTCTATAATTTTTTTTTACTTTTTAATAATATCTATATGTCAATATATTTATTCATTTAATTTTTATAATTAAAATTTAATTTTACTCAAATAACATGTTTTCACAAAAGTTTTCTTAATTAAACTTTTCTAAAAATTTAAAAAATTAAACTTAAAGATTGATTTTGTCAAGTATTATTATTATTAATTTGATATTTTAATATTCGAAGCAATTAAAAATTAAAAATTAAATAATGTTTATGTTAAATAAAATAATTGACGAAGTTCAAATTTACGAAAAAAAAAAGTAAAACTTAAATTTTATACAAACGTAAAAAAAAAATTTGTAGACTAACAAATAAAAATATTATGTTTTTTATTTATAAAATAGTTTATAAATATTAAAAAATTATATACTAAATTATATGAAATATTGTTTTTTTATAAATTATTTAATGCCGAAAAACATAAATTGTCTCCAATAATTGATTTTATCCAATCAATCGATTTAGATATTCTTGTATAAGCTACTTCACCAGTACATATTTGTGTTGCTGTTAAATTTAATTTTCTACTTCCTCCAAATGAAGTAATTCCAACAACAAAGATTTTACCTAAAAGTAAAACAATATATAATAATATTTGAATAGTATAATATTAATTAAACCTTTATTATAAAAATGAAGAGGTCCACCTGAATCTCCTTTACACATTGAATCGTGTTTATTAGCAGGTTTTAGACAAATGATATCAGATTCAGTTTCGCAAAACGTCATATTATTACTTAAGTCTAGAAAAAGTGCTTCTTTTAATTTTCTAGATGGTTTATATCCTTGCCATTTATGATAAATTGAATTGAAAATCATTTTATTTATAGATCCCCAACCGGTCGCAATAAGTGAAGTATTATAAATATAATTTTCTATATCTTCATGTAAGCAAGCAGGCTTAACAAAATTAGTAAATTTAATTTTTTTTTTAACTTTAAGTAGCGCTATGTCATTATAAGTGATTTCATTAACAACTTTAAAATTTGGTTTAATTTCGATTTTCTCAACCGGAATTCTTCCTTTATTATAAATTGAAAATAGATCATGATTTTCTCCTACACCTATCCCGAAATTTTTAGCAGATTTTTTTCGCAATTGGTTTGTGGTTAAGCAATGAGCCGCTGTAAGAACCCAATTTTCATTTAAAATAATACCACCACAAATATGGGCAGCTAACTTGACTGTATTAGGCACTGATTCTCTAGAAGTTTTATTATATGAATAAGGAGATATTTGCCATGGTGTATCGGGAAGTAGACCAATACTAACTTGCCATGGATAAGCTCCGCTTTTGGAATAATTTCCACCAACAATTCTTGATATAACACTTGATCTGCAAATACAGTCTTCATTTTTATTTAAACACAAAATGTAAGGCAAAATAGTTAATAAAACTAAATAATACATTTTTTTAAAAACATAATTTAAATATATTTTAAAACAAATAATTCTATTAACTTTTGTTTTTTAACTAATTGCATTTATTTTTTCAACTGGTTTTATATTGATTTAAATAAAGTATATACTGACATTAAATATGTTTTTTAAAATATACCTGCATTTAATTTCTAAATTAATATAATTCAACATTTACTTTTTTAAATATCTTAACAAAAGTTTTGGGGTCATTCTAAGTCTAAAGTTTTTATTAATTTAAACAAATAATTTTTTTTTATTAAAATTTGATAAAAAAAATATTTAATTTAATGTCGAAATTACTAATATTAATAATCATTTTTTTTTATTATGAAAAAAAAGAAAACAAATTTTCAAAATCGAAAAAAAAAAAAAATTAATTAAATTAATACAATTGATATATTTTTAATTAAAATTCCATAAAAAAAAATTATTGAAATTTAAAAAAATGAAACTAAATATATTTTTTTGATTTTTAATAATATAATTAAATAAATTAGACCATAAAATAAATTAAATAAATAAATTAAAAATCAGTAAAAGATTATAATTTTTTTATGAGTTAATCAGTAATAGCAAATTGAAAAAAGATAAAAATATTTTGAGAAAAATTTATAATATTAAATTTTATAAAAATTAATTTCAAATTCAATTAAGTCTATTTCAGTGTATTTATGTTTAAATTTATTTAATAAAATTGAAATACAATATTTTTTAGTTTATATTTGCATATATTTACTTTTCTCATTTTATAGGCTTATGAAAAATTCATAAAAAAAATTAAAAAAAATCATTAATTATAATTAAAAATATTTTTAATTAATTTAAAAAGTAGTAAAATAATGCAATATTTTTACAAATTATGTTATTTTTGCATAAATTTTTCATTATAAGAAAAAATTTGTTTAAAAGTGATAAAACTAAATGTTTAATTTGTTTTTTGAGTTTTATTAATCTTAGAATTTTTTACTAAATAGTTTTGTATGAAAAAATTGGCAAATAAAATAAAAAATAAAAAATAAACTGAACAGCCGAATAAAGCAGCCCCTTTGGATGTATGACAAGATAACGGTTGCTTTATTTTAACTTGTAATGCATAAAACATGCCAAACAAGCCAATTAACATTTGAGCAATTTGTAAACTTGTAATAAAAATGGACACAGACTTAGGAACAGGCACTTGCAGAGCTTTTAAAGTATAGTAAGTATACATAATAGTATGTACACTAAAATTCATAGAAGCTCCCAATCTCATTAATGAACCGTTATCTGCAAAAACGTAAAAAGCATAAATCAAAGTGATGGCATGATGAATGTAATGTAACCTTGTTAAGCGTTGTTTACGAAGTATCACAAACACAGTATCACCTAGTTCCACTAGCTTAGAACAACAAAACCACCAAATCCATAATTGCAATTGTTTATTAATTATGATGTTTTTCTTATTGCAAAAAAAAGCGTGTAATCCATTATGATGTAGTGTGTAGATGGCTTCTGAAACAGAATGTAACATACCAAATAAAGAAAATACAGCCAAAAAAGCACTCCAAATTGCCAAAGGAATGCGCAATTTAAATGCATCTCGATTTCGCATATAATCCGTAGCCAATTTTACTGCAATCAAATAGATCAAGGCCACTGGAATGGTATACCACCAATAGTTGCGACTCAATTCCACCAGAAATTTAATGTCCACTTGTTTCTCGTAATTGGATAAGAACGGAGTTTGCGGAATCCAATAAGGAACTTTGGTTTTTATTTTATTCATTTTTCTACAATCCAATTTTAATTCATTAGATCTGAAAATTTTTAATGTGACTAATGCAGACTAAAAACTAAAATAAAATTTTGCCCTATTTCATTAAAACTTTTGATATACATTTAAATAATTTAAGTTTAATTAGTAAATTTTGGCTAGATCAAATAATCCACTCAATTATTTGTACAGCTTAATGCAACTGATCAAATAAGATTTAACCATGATAAGAACTCTGAATAATTGATAAAACATTTTGGATTTATGTATGTTCTCTATTTACTTTAAAGTCTATGTCGCTTTTATGACAAAAAATAAAACAAACTTTTTTTATTAAAAATGCATTTAAATTTAACATGTATACAAATAAAAAAAAAAATTATTAATCTAATTAAAAATGTACTCATAAACAACAATTCTATATACAATTAATAATTCAAAATAATCAAAATTAAATGATTGTGACAAAAAAACAAAATATAATTTAAGTAGAGATGTTTAAAGCATTCACTTATTTTTGAACTGTTTGAGGTTTTAATGGTTCTTGAAGATTTAAAGATTCGTCATTTTCAGTTAACACTTGAGCAATAATTGCGTTGTTAAAAGTGCTAAAAGAATCAACAAAATTATCTTCAAATTTAAACTCATTAATTGAAGAAGATGGCCTTTTTACACACATTTCTCCATCTAAATCAACTAAAATTTTTTCTTTTGCTTTTTTTTGGTTAATTATTTTATCTTTTACAATTGATGGCAAATACTGTTCTTCTACTTGCTCGCTGATATTATATAATGGAATTTTGATGCCATTCGACAAAACTGGATCAAGTTTTTTAAGCGATTCATCTTCAAAAGAAATAATATTTTGCTTCAAAGTAGATAATTCTGCTTCAAGAAACTTATTTTTTTCCGCTAAATCGTTTAATTTCGACTGATTAGCATATAAAATTCTTAAAGGTTCGCTTAGAAATACACTTTGCTCCATATTTCCTGGAGGTACAGCTTCACCACTTACATATTTATCAAATAGTTCTTCACTTAAATTAAGTGAGGTACCATTTAATTTTTCAATAAAAGTGACTGCACAACATAAATTTGTAAAATAATAACCTGCTTCTCCAGACATTAGTCTGGCAGGATTGGCAAAGCGAGTTATAAATTGAATATTAGAATGCAAAAGAGGTGGATTGCCTTTAATAACCACGTAAACAAGTGCTGGTAAAAATTGATCAGCAGATGCTGGTTCTGTTCGAGAAACTTGTAATATTTTAAAAATTGTTTTAGAACAATTAACCACACAAGCCAATTTTTCTAATGGGATTTGTTTAGATCCTAATTCAATAAGATCGCTAATTGCTTGATCAAATAGTAATTGCGTTTTAGCATCTTTTAAATCAATTTCTATTTCTAAATGCTGAATCATTATCCAATTTAAACTTTTGATTCTTTTTTGCATTTTCAAATCATTATCTTCGTTTTCATTTTGTATTTTTGCAAATAAATCATTATGTAGAAGACCAATTAAGTATTGCTCAGCATAGTCAATAAATTGATCGCTTTGTTCTGTATTTAAATTTAGTGCCTGATAAAGTGAAGATTGTTCAAATCTTGTTGACATAAATTGGTAGAAATCGTGAAACTGTTCGCTCAAGTCTTCTACGGGAGTATTATTAATGTTCATTTTTCTAAGTTTAATAATAAACTTTTGAGCTTGTTTTCTGATATCATTAAGAGCTTCATTAATTTGCTTAGCATCCTGTTCTTCGATACCATTTAAAGACAGAGTGTCATAGTTAAAACTAGGATCTGTTTTAGAGCCCAAAATCATAGATATGCTAGATGCGCTGGGCAGTGTGGCATTAAGGAACATTTTTCCATTTAAACTATTGTTTCCGTCGCGAAAGGAGGCTTTTTTGAAAATACTCTTGAGTGTTTTAGACTTTTTTTCTTGTTGAAGTTTGCGTTTTTCTTCAAACTTTTCAAACTTAGTAAAAGGATCGGGTGAAGTAGGATTAGAGTAGCTGAGATTAGATGAGGTTTTACTCATGAACATGTTTTCACTGATGGTTCTGCAAGAATCAGAGTGAATTAGCTAGAATTTATAAAGCTAGTGAACGTACTTGTAAGGATAAGCGGATTCAAGTCTTGAAGCTTTTTTGTTTTTGAAGCAGATGGAACAGCAGCCTCCCCAGAGCGGATTTCCGTAGTAGCCACATCCATTGATACAGAGCAGACTTTCGCCCTCAATTTGCAACAGTTTTCTTGCAGTGAAAGTTCGGGAAGACATGATGGAACAAAGAATTGACTTTTAGCACAAATTGAGATAGATAGGATGAATTAGGAAAATGTTGAGCGGAGGAGCGACGATGATAAGGAAACAATGTCTGAGAGTCGCACTGAATGGATAGAGGAAACGCTCAATCACCACATTTATTAGCCATCTAAAGATCAGACAACAATTGATCTTCGCCTAAGAGCAGAATGAAGCCAATAGGGAGAATTAAGTCAATCGGGAAGCAAATTGGTTGCCTAATTGAGGGATTCAAAAGAGAAACTCATTCAACAGCACTGAATAACCAAAACATTGCTTTGCAAAATCAGCTGTTTAGATGCGTAGTACAATTTTGAAACCACCCCCGTAGTCACATACAGACTCACGTGACAGTTGCAGCATGTGAATAGCCATAAACACACGAACAGCCATAAAGAGACGAATAGCCAGGTTACCAACTCCTTCGGCCACAGTTGCATCTTAAAGGATGACTAGAAGTGCTAAAGTTAAGAAACAGGGTAAGAAAACCTTCTTAAGTCAGTTTTCTCTAATTACCATTGCAAACCAGTTAGCTCCCTTTCCAAAGCCGAACTCTGTTTGGCCGCCATCAATGACATTATCCAAGAACTTGTCAGGGCTCACAAGGAGGACAGAGATGTAGACTTGACCAAGTTAAAGGCTGACGTCGCTCGCCAGTATGCTCTCGACACCTCTCCTAAACTCACCGAAATTATCTCTGCCGTGCCCAAAGAGTACAAAAAAGTACTTCTTCCCAAATTGAGAGCTAAACCCATTAGAACTGCTAGTGGCATTGCTGTGGTGGCTGTGATGTGCAAACCCCACCGATGTCCCCACATCAACTTCACCGGCAACATTTGTGTCTACTGTCCAGGAGGACCTGATTCCGACTTTGAATATTCCACTCAATCCTACACTGGTTATGAACCCACTTCCATGAGGGCCATTCAGGCCAGGTACAATCCTTATGTTCAAACTCGAAACCGTATTGACCAACTCAAACAATTGGGACACACTGTAGACAAAGTGGAATTTATAGTGATGGGTGGCACTTTTATGTCGTTGCCAGAAGATTATCGAAATTACTTTATCAAGGGTTTGCACGACTCTTTATCTGGTAATTTTAGTCTCAATTTGCAAGAAGCAATTAAATTTAGTGAACACTCCAACACCAAGTGTATTGGAATTACCATTGAAACCAGACCCGACTATTGTCTTAAAAGACATCTTAGCGATATGTTAAACTACGGTTGTACCAGACTTGAAATTGGCGTTCAATCTGTTTACGAAGACGTTGCCAGAGATACTAATCGTGGACATACCGTCAAGTCTGTCACAGAATCTTTTCAATTGGCCAAAGACTGCGGCTTTAAAGTTGTTAGCCACATGATGCCCAATCTACCCAATGTTGACTATGACCGCGACATTAAACAGTTTGAACATTTTTTTGAAAATCCACAATTCAGAGCTGACGGATTAAAAATATATCCGACTTTAGTTATAAGAGGCACCGGTCTACACGAACTTTGGAGAACTGGCAAATATAAAAGCTATCCTCCAGGAATTCTAGTTGATCTACTAGCTCAAATTTTGGCTTTAGTGCCTCCATGGACCAGAATCTACAGGTAATTTTTATTCTACCTTTTCATCATGTATTTAATTTTTTAATCAACTAGAGTTCAGCGCGACATTCCGATGCCTTTAGTCACTTCTGGGGT
This sequence comes from Pyemotes zhonghuajia, assembly GCA_025170145.1. Taxonomy (NCBI): domain Eukaryota; kingdom Metazoa; phylum Arthropoda; class Arachnida; order Trombidiformes; family Pyemotidae; genus Pyemotes; species Pyemotes zhonghuajia. The sequence goes on from CM045845.1 coordinate 13,331,006, forward strand.
TGAACATGGCAATATTAGAGAACTTGCCTTAGAAAGAATGAAAGATTTTGGCACAAAATGCCGGGACATTAGAACTCGAGAAGTAGGAATACAAGAAATCCATAATAAAATAAAACCTTACGAAGTTGAACTTGTAAGGCGAGATTATGTAGCTAATAATGGCTGGGAAACTTTTTTAGCTTATGAAGATGTAAAACAAGACATTCTTATAGGATTATTAAGATTAAGAAAATGTACTGAAAACACATTTAGACCAGAACTAGTAATAAAAAATCAAACTAAAAATGATCTAGATCAACAATCCAATTATGTTGGTGGTTGTTCAATCGTTAGAGAGTTGCATGTGTATGGTTCTGTTGTTCCAGTTAGTGTAAAAGATCCATCTAAATTTCAACATCAAGGCTATGGCATGCTTTTAATGGAAGAAGCTGAGACAATTGCAAAAAATGAACATGGGTCTTCTAAAATTGCTGTTATTTCCGGTGTAGGTACAAGAAATTATTATAGAAAAATGGGATATGAATTAGAAGGTCCTTATATGGTTAAATATTTATAAATACTAATAAATAACTTAATTGACATTGAACTTGATATAATCTTGTTTATATTTGTTTTATTATAAACTTATTTAAATAATTTATTTTATTTATTGTTATAATCATTAACATTGAATTTTAATTTTTAGTAGTTTTGTTTCATACATTATAGTAATGAACATTAAAAATGTCAAAGCAACCGAATAAAAATCAATAGGTGGAAAACAGTTTATTGCATTAAATACTATTGTTAAGAGGTGTACGTGTTTAATTTCGAAAATAGTTCATTTTTTGATATTAACATTTACGCACAATTATGGCCAAAACTCAACTTAGAAAAAATTCAATTTCAAGTTTTACTAATAAATTAGATAGACCTAAAACAACTATAATTTGCAAAAGGAAAAATTCATTAAATAATGAAAATAGCAAACTTAAAAGACCAGAAGTTAAAAATGAAAATGAACAATCAAAAAATGTTGAATCATTTGAAAAGGTTTTTAATAATATTTTTATGACAATATTCGTTGAAACATTAAAAGGGATTCAATATGAAGTTAAATTGATGTCGAATGAGCAAATTTTTAATATAAAAATAAAATTAGAAATTGAAGAAGGGATTCCAGTTGTAAGTATAATTTAATAAATTTTTATTTTTGTTTTTTAAATAATAAAAAAATCATTTGTTTTAAATTTAGATTCATCAACATTTGATTTATAAAAATGAAGAATTAAATGATGAAAAAACTTTAGAAGAATTAAATATAACTGATAAATCAACATTGAATTTAATTTTAGATGTTAGAGGAGTAGCAAACGATAGAAAATTAAGTTATACACAAGAAAATTTATTTATAGTCAACAATAATAATTCAAAAAACTTTATGAAAAATCATTTAGAAGATGAAAAATTATTTAACCTGGATTCTGAAAAAAATATTTCTGACTCTTCCCTAAATTTTAATGAAATAGAAAGCTTATTTTATAATAAAAGCACAAATAAATTTCAAGATGAACAAACTAGTGAAATAGCAAATAATGATTTTCAAGTTAATCGTTTTAATTCAGTAAATTGTTCGAATCCATCATTAGTTTTGACGAAAAAAAATATTAAAAGTGATTTTTTAAAATTTAGTAATAATGATTTAGAAATTGAAGGAAATATATTTAAAAATGAAATTGCAGATTTACAAAAAAAAATTCAAAATTTTAGTCTTAAAAAGAAAAAATTGCCTCAAATCGAAAGAAAAAGTTTTAAACTCGCAGAAAAAAGTTTATTAAATAATCAATTTCATTCGGCAAGTGATCTCAATGTCAATAAATTTGGAAAAGTGGAAAATTTAAATAAATTTAGTAATCATTTGATGCATATTTCCAAGAGCATTGATTCTTTTCTTTTATCTATTGAAAAATCAAAAAAAAACTTTTTTAATAAATCTTATACTGTTCCAGTTTCACCATTGAAAAAAAAGCAGTGTTCAAAAATTGGTTTAAACAAAATTATTTTTAATAATTACAAGTTTATCAATTTGAAAGAGAATTTGAAAAAATGCTTGATACTTGAAGAGGTAGAAGGATTTAAAAAAGCTAAAAAATTACCTCCAGTGGATTTTTCTTTTAAATCTAAATTGCTAAACAAGAACGAGAAACTAAAATGTAGTTTGGAAATTTTAGGTGTACATAATTGCAGGTGAGTTTTACAAAAGCATGTAGATGCAATTCAAGATTATTTTTATATGAGTTTGGTTTTTTTGTGAATTTACAGATCATCAAGTTTGCAAAGCTGTTTATCTTGGCAAGAAGAGAATATGGCTGGTTCATTATTTAGTGGCAAATCTAAGAAGAGACTGACAAAATTGCCGAAAATATGAGTGTCTGAAAAAGTATTTTGCTTTTCAAAAAAGTATTTTCTGATTTGACATGTTAATGTGTTGGGTTTGAGTCAAATTAAAAACGGTTCAATTAAATTGATTTTATTGTTGAAAATCATATGGGCCTTTAAAATGAGTGAAGTCATAAAGCTTTTGATTGAAGAGTTTTTGTTTCTACTTTTTAAGACACTTTTTGGAACACACTTGGAGACATTGTTTAGGATACAAAAGAGATTGTTTAAGATAAATTTGAAGATATTGTCTAAGATAAATCAATAGTTTAGTTGATCTGACAAACCAGAAAATGTAATTTAAAGACCAGCGCTGTCAATTGCCAACGCGACGTATATCAGAGGGCGCTTTCCGTTTTCTGATTTGTTTACATTACATATGTAAATCCTTATAAATCTGATGTCTTAATTCCTAATTATTTGTGTTTAGTACTTTTGGGGTTTCGTCTTACCTGCTTCAACAAAGCAAAGCCACTCAGAAATTTTTAAACCAGATTTGTCTTTTATTTATAAACAAAGCTGCTCTGCTTTGTTTGATCCTTTTTTGAAAACTAGTTCCAAGCAAAGTTTTGTAACAAAATATCCTAATCAATTTTAACATCTGAAAATACTTCGCATTTTGAAACTGCTTTGCAAATACTTCTAATTCATTAGTTGCAGTCACATTTATTATTCCAAATGGACGACGACTATGAACAGGTGCTTCTGGTAAAACCGGACATTTACATTTATAAGATACCTGCAAGAGTTTCAAGCAGATCACATAGGTAATGTAGATTTTAATTGTTTTTTAAACTTGAATTTACTCGTCAATTAGAGCGTCCGATTGGAAACTTGAAGAGCCCGATTGGAATGGCAGATTACGATTAATTCTTAAAGGTGGCAAGTGTTATTTAAAAATTGAAGATAGTCAAACAGGAAAACTTTACGCGCAGTGTTATATTGATAAGTATCCCGGTAATTAAAGTCATTTGATAAATTACGCATTTAACTTTTGTTTTTTGTATTTCAAAGGTACTGCAATCGAAAGTGTAAGTGATTCGTCAAGGTATTTTGTTTTGAAAATTAGGAATGATGCGGATGGGAGAGTTGCTTTTATTGGATTAGGTTTTGCAGATCGCTGTGATTCATTTGATTTAAATGTAGCTTTGCAAGATCATTTTAAACGTGTAGAAAAAGAAGAAAAAATTATTAAAAATGAAAAATCTGATGCAAGTTCAAATGAACCTAAATTAGATTTAAGCTTAAAAGATGGTCAAACAATAAAAGTTAATTTAAATATTGGTAAAAAAAGTAGTGGTGTTAGACCTCGACCAAAATCTAATTCCAGTTCATCAATTGGTATACTTCCACCTCCACCATGTGGAATCAAACCCGTTAATACACGTAGCAATTTATCGCCTTTTTTAAAAAACGATTCAAAAGAAAAAAATGATAAACTCAAAAATAATAATACTGAATTTCAAAATTTACCTAATAATAATTCTAAAACTGAATCAACTTTGAACGAACCTGAAATTAAAAAAAATACAACAAATAATGTTGATTTACTCTTAGACTTTGGTGATTTAAATATAAATAATTCTTCCAAAGACAATGTGTCTGATCCCGATTGGAGCAATTTTGAATCTTATCCAGTAAATACAAATCAAAAAGTATCTAATTGGATAGATTTTTAAATTAATCATGTTTATGCAATCATTTTATTCATTATAATAAATTTTTAATTAAAATAAAGTTTTTATTTAAAATATTTTTTTATAGGTTAGATCTTATATTTATTAAAAGTAAGATAAAATCTTAAAAAATAAGTCATATTTTCAATTTATCGATCTTCTTGACAGCGCTCCATTTTTTTAATACTTTTGAAGTTTGACATTGATCGGTAGGAAAGATCAGTTATATAATTAATAAGTGAAAATTGATTTAAACTTATGTCAACATATATATATATATCACAGATGGTTTAATAATAGTTTTTTTTTACTTTGATATACAATGGTCACAATAGCCTTATTAGGTGTAAACAAAGTGAATTTCCGGAAATCCAGTTGGAATGTCGTTTATAAAAGATTTAGTTTGTCATGATGATGGCACAGGTAATTGCAAAAATGAACTTCTTTTTTTCTTCTATATGTTGGTTGATGAATAGTAACAATTAATTTGTTCCAATTATCTTATAAAGTGCATACTCTTTGATATTTACATTAGTTGTTTTTAAACTTTGGTATTATTACAAATTAATATTTTAAAACGTTTTAAATAAATAAGTTCTTTGTTTATTTAATAAATTCTAATATTTCTATTTAGTTTATCAAATTTAGTATCTAGTTGTTTTATTAATGATGATTTCAGTGTTGACTATTTACATTTGATTTTACTTTAAGAATTATGAAATAAATCTTAAGGCTATATTACTATAAAAATTGAATTAATTAGTTTAATCACTTATTTTATCAAAAAATTAAGATTTTTTTAAAGCTCTAGTTCTTATTGATCCAAGTTTTGCATGCTGGGAAAGCGCTTCTTTTCCATTATGCTATGATTATTTTTTAATAATAATATATATATATGTATAATTAAAAATATTTAAAAAATTTTTCAGCTTGATTTTTTAAAACGTATTTGAATATAATTGTTTGCTTTTTTTTAAATACTTAATTAAAATCACAGTTGTTTTTTTTTCAAGTTTTATCTTTAAAATCAATGCATAAAATTTCTAATATAACTTGCAAATGAAATTCGATTTGATCATTTATAATAATTTTTTTAATAAATAATTATTCTAATCTAATAATGTATTTAAATAGAATTGGCAAGCACGATTCATTGCAGATACTGAATTTAATCCTAAGGGAACCCAAACTCTATTTAATGGTTTAGCAATTTCAGAAATAATTTGTGTTCGAATAGCACTTGACGCCATATCTAAATAAACTTTATCTTCGTCATAATATCCTTCGTCTTCAAACATTTTAGTATTCATTAAAGATATACAACAGTCTGGTATATTAAGCTTTTGAAGTTGACTTCCTCTAAGTCGAGTTATAGCTAAAAGGTCAAGTTCTGAAAGTTCAAATCCTAAAAATTTTAAATTTAATAAAAATAAAAAAATAAAAAAATTTAACTTTACCTATTATCGTTAATTCTTTTAGGTATTTACACCTCCATGCTAGCATTACTAATGAATTTTCTTCCATAGAACTAAACACTGTACTAGGGTAACCATTTTCATTAAATTTGTCAACTAAAACTAACTCTTTCAAACTAAGTTGTTGTTGAGTAGATAGAAGATCGACAATTTCAGCAATTGGGTTTTCTTTTGAAGATGAAAATATAAAATATGCTCTAAAATTTGTAATGGGAATAGTAACATTTTGTAAAATTTGTTTCAATTGCACAGGTGAGTCGTTTGTATGCAAAAGATTAATAGTTAATTCAATTTGATCATTTGAAATTAATTGACTTGATTGATGATTCGAATTGATCTTAAAATAATCCCATGCTGAACTTGAAACAATTCTGTGTTCCTTATCTAGTCCATGAATATTGATTGTGAAATGTTTTAATTTTTTGCAATGAATCGCAAGCGATTTGATGAATTCATCAGATACGTAATCATAGTCAATACTAAGAGTTCGCAAATTGACAAAAGAAGTAAACCAAGTAAAGTTAACCTCGTGCACCGGATAATAGTCAGGGTCTACCTTAATAGTGGCTAAATTTAAACTTTCTACAATTTGATTAACATGTTGATTATTTTTTAATTTACTTAGCAAATTGGGCAAAGTGTTTAAATGTTCTTCAAGACATCCAAGAGAAATGTGTCGAATAGATCTATTGCTAGAAATAAGGCTTTCAATGGCCTGAAAAACTTCAAGCAACAGTTGATTATTTAATTTATAATTTTGCTTATTGAACTTGGTATAAGCAAACCTAAAAGGAACATTAGAATGAGGATAAGTGTTGCCTTGAATCAAGGTGTTTTCAACGCATTTAATGTAAATAGGCTTAAGAATCAGACTTTCGATGCTATTAAACGTGTGATCGGATTTTTCGCCAGTTTTGGCTTTTTTCAAGATGTAGATCACATCCACAAGTTTCACAAGATTTTGGTAATCATAAGCATTAAAGGTGATGGTCACATGGCTGAACAACTTGCTACATTTGGTGAGAAACTGTTTGAAGTTGGCTTTGTAGGCCGGATTTTTACTCAATGCCGGCTCACTTGGGCCTGCAGTCGTGCCCAATAACTGTTCACGCGATCCACGTCCATGGACTTGACCTTGTTGTCGGATTAGAGGAATTCGGATGGTCGAAAATGGCTTGCGATTATTGACAGGACGAGTGCAAGTTTTAGCATCAGAATGACGGCCATAAGGTTGATGAGGTGTATGGACAGCTCGTTTGCGATGGGAAGCCACATTAAAACTGGCCTCGTACTTGCAGAGAGCGACCAAGTCAAGAGTGATAGAGGTGAAAGGCCAAAGGCTAGGCTGGAACAAACAACATCGCCAGTTCACACAGGTGGAAGATGCTTGCAGCAGGTCGGACTTGTTTAAACAGGTGAACACTTGATGAATCACGACATTGGGCAAATCATTCCATGCAAAGTTTTCTGCCATTTAAGACAGACAAAGCATACGAGCACAGGTGAGAGGTGAGCGAACTGAAATTTGGCGCCAACGGAAGCGGACTGGCAGCTTTACACGGCCTGCAACTTGTTTTGCTTGTTAACTAAATCTAACTAGTTGTCACTTTGTTACTTATGCAAATGTTAATCCTCCTAAGTAAACTGACTTTGGCCGGCAAGAAAAACGGGTGAATCGGGCGCGTAATTTGATTACTAGATGGTGGAAAGTGGTTTTAAATGCTTGCTACTCGGCTTGTTTATTTGCATAAGGGCCGAGCTTGTGCGAATAGTGGCTTTTTTAATCCGGATCAGCTCAAACACACTGCAAGGGCACCGACCAACAGATAGTGGCCATTTAAGAAGACGCACCAGCCTTGCAAGATCAAGATTAGCCAACTTGCACGGATACCGACCGACACACGTCTTGTTCGAAGGATGGACCCGAGCTTCTCTTTAAATGTAGACTTCACGTTCAATTCTATGATAAAACGGTGGATTCAATATTCAAACTTCAACTGGAACTTTAAAACTTTACTCTGAATCGCACATCAGTTCAGTCAATCGGACTCAGTTTGGCTCAAAAAGCTCACTCTTCGGTGTTCAACTCCAATCCTGAGTTGCACTCGAACGCTCTAAGCTCGAACTGCGATGCTCGAATGCCAAACTGAAACGGCAACTGAAAAAAACTGATGCCGAATCAAAATTACGAACTGAAATTACGAACTAAAATCGCGAATCGAATCGCAAATCAAAATCGCGGATTGAAATTGCAAATTTAAATTGCGAACTGAGATAACAAATGTTAACGGCAAATTCAACTGCAAATTCAAACAGCGAATTTAAATGCCGAATCAAAATGCCAAACTCAAATACCAAATTGAATACCTAACTTAAACTGCTAGTTCAACACATATTAATTAGGCTTAGTTTGCCTTTAAACTATTAATCACTTTGCACCGTTGTGGCTTGTTTGTAAACAATCACGGTCAGAACGGACACAAATTGATCCAAATCAAGCAAACTGACTGGAAAATTAAGTCTCGCAACCGTTAATGTTAATTTAATGGTGAATTCAAATTTGTGAAATCTTATTAGGCGAAAGAGAAACAAGTGAAATGCTATCAAACGTTAGTAATCACAATTGAGTATAATTAAATATGCTTGATTCTGGTTAAATATACAATGTGACACAATTAGACGCAATTCAAAGCACGGTTAAACATTGGCAGACATAGCTAAACACAGTTAAAATGAAAGCACTGTTTAAAAGGCTGCTAAAGACACGGCTAAAGATACATACGTGTGCAGGTATATAGACAAATGGCAAGGCCATACAAGACAGTTTGTTTACACGAGTTGTTGCGTTCTGAAACTGGTCTATTCAGTGCTGGATTGGTATCAGTATGGATGTAGACTATCTTGTCCTCAGTGTTGTATCAATGAAAGCCTTAAACTTGGCACTCTATTGGACACAATGTTCAAACAATTGTAATTCAATGGTTGTGGTTTTTCCTTATTGCTAGTTCAAACTGTAAAGAAACACGCATTTGTTAATCACAGTTAGTGCTGTGCATTATGTTTATGGTTTGTCTTTGTAGCTAAAGTTTTTTTTTGCTATCTTCCCTTGTTTATCTCTCTTAATCCAATCCTCATTCATCGAACGCACTCCCAAAATGCGTCCCTCAAAAAATGCTTTTTAAACTAATGTGCTCCCCAAAATAATGCTTTTCTCAAAATAATGATTTTTTTAAAATAATGATTTTCTTAAAATAATGATTTTATTAAAATTATAATTTTTTCAAAATAATGCACTTTTTAAAATCAAAACTCAAAATCCAAATTTAAAATTTAAACTCAAAATACAAACTCAAAATACAAACTCAAAATACAAACTCAAAATACAAACTCAAAATACAAACTCAAAATTTAAACTTAAAATTTAAGCTCATAATCCATACTCAACTGCTCATTTAAAATACATTTACAAAATAAATCCATGCCTTTAAAGTCTATTCTTAAATCTTTTCCAAAATTGTTTCTTAAATCCTTTCTTAATTTCATACTCTGAAATCCATGCTTTAATCCATGCTTTAATCAATACTCAAGTCAATTCTCAAGTCCATTCTCAAGTCACTTTCAAAATGCCTTCACAAAATGCACTCTCAGTCTTGTAACTTCTTAATCGCTTTACCGACTGCATTCTTAAATCACATTCTCAAAACACATTCCTACTGTCCAAACCTGTCACTGTTAACATTACGGCGCAACAACTAAATTAAATACGACAACTGTCTTAAGTGGAACAAGTTAAGGTGTGCAAAAATTGTTTCGTTTCTCATTTTTATTGATACATTCGTTTAAACCAGTTTTGGGTGTGTTCATAGGCTTTTCGTAACGCTTCAGATATCGCCATGCAAATTTCATCTTTCTATTTGTGTCCTAAGCAAAGTGAAAAAGCAAAACAATTGAATTTTAAGAAAACCAGACAACTTGTTTTCGCCTGTGCCATGAAATCGCAGAATGATGATAAATTGTTGCAAATTACTTTACCTCACGTTGAATAGGCCTAAAACATTTTCTCGTCATACATCAAATATTATATCTTGCTTAATAATTTTGTTTCGCTTTTTTTAAAGAAATGTTTAAAATGTTTCATTACAAATTTCTTGTTGCAATTACTAATTTCGCATGAATATTTCGTTTTGCCGTTGATTTAATCGTTTAATTAATAATTCGCTTTGCACTTGATTTGTGGATTAATCGGCTTGATTTTTTAAACATCATATGATGGCCAAATACATTAAATATATTTTTAGATGCTTTTTGCAACCACCATTCTAGAATAAGAGGTGTCACAACGACAGCATGTGTTTGTTTACATTTTCGGCTATACAACTGTCAGTGGACTTATGCGTAAAGCTTCGAACTGATGTTGAAACCAATCGAATTAGCTTAACAGATAAAATTGATACATTATTGTAAAATTGTAGCACTTGTTTATCTATTCAATTAACGGGAATAGTTTAAATACCTTCTCAACATTAAAATTGGTAATTTAATTTTTTATATTTAATTTATTACGTTTTGGCGCCATTTTGTTTGTCTAAATTCGCCGTTCTATTCGGCTTAGCCGAAAGTTTCTTAGCGCGAAATTCATATTTAATATAATATATTTATATCAAAATATTTTCATCGTCTAAATTGTAATACTGCAGTCAGTTCAGACTCTCAAAAGTTACAGCTTTTCAAATGTTCGCAGTTTAACAAATTGTATTTAATTTTATTTTTTTATCGATTGGCCACAGTAAATCACAATTATTAACCTATATATCTTTTGACTAATTGCACTTTCAATTATTGTCAACTGGTAATTTAATTTTCTTAACAAGCTTTGTAATCAACTTTAAAAACATTTTATTTATAAATTTTCTAAAATTATCAAAAATTAAGTTCAATTCTTAACTTTTGAATACGCCATTTTCAATATGTTTATTTTTAAATTTAGGTTATAGAGGTTTAACAAGTTAACAATTTATTTTACCTAATTTAATGGTTTTTGGTCGCTTTTTATGTTTAACATAATCATTTCACTATTTATTATATCTAAATAATTAAATTTTTATTTTTCTTTGACGCAACTCTCATTAAAATAGAAAATATTCATTGTTTTTAACTTATTCATTATTTATATATATTTTTTTAATAAAATTAAGTTTGTAAATATTTAGATGTTTTTTTAATTTTATAAATAGGAAAAAAATATAAAGTTTTAAATTTTTTTTAACCTGTCTGTTAAAATCTAGTTTAAAAAGCTTTTTCATTATTTTTTTTAATTTTTTTTAAAATTAATTTAAATAAAAATAAATTAATATTTAATTAATAACAAATATGCATGCAAATAGAAGATATTATGAAAAAAATTAAAAATAATTATTAATTTACAATAAATTTTAAAATCTATAATTAAGTTTACACAGTGAAAAATAAGCTGACATTGAGATTGGCAATTTTTTTTTTATAATTAAATAAAAGAGTTACAAAAAAAAAATATTTTTTCCTCTATTTTATTAAGTAGTTTGATTTGAAAAAGAAAAATTAAAATTAAACATAATCTTAATAACTTTTTGTGCGTTGATGATTTGTGAATTAGGTTGATCTGGTAAATTAATATTTGTGAATTAAATTTTATTTGTATAATTTACGTGAATTTGTATTTTATAGTGCATTGCGTTGTGATAAATGATCTATTTTGCTTAGTGAAGTGTATAAACATTGAAAAGTGAACATGCAAAATAGTGTTACAAACTAGATAATATATTGTAGTATTATTAATGATCATATGTAAATTGAAAGAAAATTTAGTAAAGATGTGCAAGTAAAAATTAAATTCATATATATATTTAAGCAGAGGTGTGAGCAGAGATTTTGTAGTGTAAGAGAGATTGAATTGTTCACAAAAATGACTTATAGTAGCGCAATTGAGTTAAATATTAGTCAGACTTTAAATGCCTGTTAATTTGTTTGATTCAAAATTGTATTATTTTGTTGATTAATTTAATTAAAGCAAAAGTGTTTAATGGGCTGAGTCGGCGGCAATTTATATAGAGAATATGATCAACAGTATGAAATTAAAATTTAGCCATATTTAGGGAAGCGAAGCGCCGACAAGAAAGCTAGCGAAAGCTTTTTGTAAAAACGAATAGTTAGATGAGAAGCAAAAAGTTAGACTTGGGAGCACAACTGGTTTTTCACCATGTTTGACCTGCTCAAATGTGATGTTTAGAGTGGAGTACTAGTGGCTCGTAAACAAGGGCAAAGGAGAGAAGTGTCGGTGTGTTAAGCGAATAAAAATGTGTTTGTAAACCAGATCTTGTATTCCGAGCCGAGTAGGTTGATGCTGAATGTGTGCAAGTACAGGATGAAAAGAGGTGTGGGTTATGATGTTTACATAGACATTTTGGCAAGTTGGGCATGCCAAAGAGAAGCTTTTGCGAGTGTTTTACGAATGAGTCTGTTCAGAGTCTGATCAAGCTCACTCGAGTAGAAGAAGAGGGTGAACTTGTGCAAAAGTTAGTTAGTTGCAATATAAGCTCAACAAAAACGCAACAAGATAGACAGCAATGATGGCCACGTCTTGAGAATCTGCGTCAGAAGACAGTGAAGGAGGAGAGGCAAAGAAAGAAGATGCGCCAGAGCCTGCGCATGTTTCCACTGTCAAGCGCAGAGATCAATTTGTTGATTGTGGTGGTCAGAGAGAACTGGGCAAGCAGGTGAATAGTGGTTACCTAAACCAAAAAATGCGCAGTTGCATCAGGTCTGTAGTGGTGGATGGCAGAAATGAATTCAATCTAGATTGCATGCCATTGCAGAGGGACCACTGTAGAGAATCTGTCATGGAGAATCTTGGCCAAAGCCTATTTTAATGAACCTATCTTGAAAAAACAATAATAAAAAACTCATTATAAAAAGCTCAGATCAAAGAAAGCAACTTAAAAAACTTATGTTGAAAAAACCATCATAAACAACCATCACAAGCAAGCACCCGTTCAAAGAATTTGTTTTAGGAAATATGCTTTAGTGTGCCTGTCATAAGGAATTCATCATAAGAAACCCGGCAAAACCCCGCCATACTGAACTCATTCCAAGGTGCATTCACAGAAAGATACATGTTTTTATAAGACCTCTTATAAACGACTCTTAATAAAGGACTCGTTCAAAAAAACCATTTATTGGGACACCTTTATTAGACACCCTTTTTAAGCACCCTTTAAAAGGTACTCTTTATTAGGTACCCTTCTTAAGTACCCTTTAAAAGGCACCCTTATTGAGAACCCTTTAATAGGCACCCTTTATTAAGCGCCCATTTAAAAACTTCTAGAAACCCATCTCAAGACACCCATAATAAGACATCCATCACAAGACACCCCTCACAAGAAACTCGTCATAATGAACTCGTCAAAAAGAACCCATTGCACAGAACTCATTGCACAGATCCCGTTGCAAAAATTTATTGCAGGGAATTCATTGCAAAAAGTCCATTGCAAACCATTCATTGCAGATAGTCCATTGCAAACCATCCAATGCAAACCATCCAATGCAAACCATCCAATGCAAACCATCCAATGCAAACCATCCAATGCAAACCATCCATTGCAAACCATTCTTCACAAAACTTCTTTGCCTTGTAGTTCCACCAGTCGCGAATCTGTTCAATGACTTTTTCTTTTATCTTTGTCAGTGTTTATGTTTACCATTCCTAACTAATTCTACACACTAGGCCATAGTTCCATCCAAGTTTCGTCCAGCTCTGTCACTCCAAATCTCAGTCAGCTCATTTCAGTGTTTTATGGTTGAACAGGTTTGTAATCAGCTCCATTTCAACATGTTCAACTTGCGCAAAAACAGTTATTGATTTTTTCAATTCTGCCCTCATCTTCTATTTACTGTCTAAATTGATTTAACTACCAAATTAATTTAATCTGGGCCCAATTATAAACCTACTCCTGCAAATAACCTTCATTCATCTTTTAATTGTTTTTTTGCATCCGTTTCTTTATTGTTTATACTTGTTTTTCATTAACTTTCAATTGAAAAATTGTGAAATGTTTTCAAATCAACAGCAACAGTCTACTAGCCAGTCAGGCCAATGTTGTATGACCTACAAACTAGTTGTTGTGGGAGGTGGAGGTGTGGGCAAAAGTGCTCTTACTATTCAATTTATTCAGGTACGCTAATCTATTTTCAATCATGGCTTGATTTACAGTTTTTAATCAAAATTACCTGAAGTATTAAGTTTCACAATTAATTTTCTGCTTTTCAACTATATCACTATTTTAGTTTCCTATTTAGCCTTCTTATTCTAACCATTTACCAACTCACAAACATACAGAATCTTTGATAACCATATAAAACAAGTGTGTGTTTTTCTTTATGCGAAGCCAATATACATTTTCATATTCAATAAATTAACATCTAAAAGCATGTTTTCGCTCACAGTTTATAAACATTTACTATCAGTTGTTCTGCTTGATGTACTTGTAGACGTCTTTGCTAGTAAAAACTAAGTAGATTTATGCCACAGGCTACTTTAATCGTTTATACAAATCTTATTCAAGGTTGTCTGAACTGAATGTGCTTGTATAATCAAATAGCTGGCCAGTTTGATTTCTAATATAACAAGTTGAAGTTTAAATTTTAACTTTAATTTAATTCAACTATTTTCACAAATTGAGCATTGAATCTGTATTAAACATTAAACCAATACTTTCAAAGCAATTATTTCTAAATTTAGTTTTCATTTTATTTTACACAAGTCCATAAATAAACAAGTCTGGCAACATATTTTACTTAGAATTATTTCTTGCAAAGCTGTCTTATTTTAAATTTGATTCCAGACTTGTAACTCTGAACACTGAGCCATAGATAGCTCAAATTTGTGAGTTAAACAAAAAAAAAAGCTGATTAATATTTAATGCCAGTTAAATTATAGTTTAATCTTAAATGAATAATTTTTTTGAAATTTTCAGAATTTTTTTTTAAACAAACACTTTTTTTTACATTTGTTATGAAAAATGTTAATTATTATTATTTTTTTATACTAATAATATATTTGCACATTAATTACTATTATGTATAAAACCAATTAAAAGTTTTCTTTTGTATTTAAATTTCACTATAGTCATATTTCGTGACTGATTACGATCCTACCATTGAAGATTCTTATGCCAAGCAATGTGAAATTGATAATCAAGTAGTTCGGCTTGATATTCTTGATACTGCTGGTCAAGAAGAATTTAGTGCTATGAGAGAACAATATATGAGGTCTGGTGAAGGATTTCTTCTTGTCTTTTCTGTTACCGATCGAAGCAGTTTTGACGAAATTTATAAGTTTCATAAACAAATTTTAAGAGTTAAAGATCGAGATGAATTTCCTATGCTGATGGTGGCTAATAAATGCGATTTAGAACATCAAAGAGTTGTAAGTAATTTATATTTTTTTTAAGTTAAATTTTCAATTTAATTTTTTTTTTTTAGATTTCAAACGCGGAATTACAGCAAGCATCTGAACAATTAAATATTCCTTATCTTGAATGTTCAGCAAAACTTCGAATGAACGTGGAAGTTGCATTTCATAATTTGGTCAGATTAGTGAGGTAAAATAAATTTATTGTTTTATGAAATTATTAATTAAATTATTTATTTATTTATCAAAAAAGGAAATTTCAAGAGGAAGAGCGTCCTCCAATTAATCCATGTAAACCTAAACAAAAACGAAAATGTTGTATTTTATAATTCTTTCAATTTAAATATTTCATTGGCTTTTTCATAAAAATATCATTTTATATAATTTATTTAATTATTGGTTCTAATATTATAACATTTATTTCTAAATTATAATCTGTAAATTAAACATTTTTCTTTCAAATTGTTAGAAATTATACTACGGTGCACATTTATTAAATAGTATTAAAAACTTTTAAAAATTTAAATTGACATTAATTTACTTATAATTTAAAAATTATTATTTTATGTGTTATTTTTTTATATTTAAATTTTTATAACTTAAAAAATTAATCAATCATTATCATTTAAACAATTAAATTTTTGATTTGTTTAATTACTTAAATTTTTTTTAATTTAATTTGTGCCTTACAAACGATTGCATATTTGTTTATTGGCAACAGATTAATTCAATTTTGATTTTTTTTAATTTTTCTTATTTTTCAAGATATTAGTTGTATAATAATAATTTATGCATATTTTAAAAATATATATATATATATCAAAATATTAGAAATCTGTTAAATAAAAAATACTGCTATTTTTTTTTTTTTTTTTGTTAATTTAAATTTAAAATTGTTAAACATTAAACTATAAGCTAATTACTAACACAATTCAATATTCGAAAACATTTTATAAGTTTTTATTGAAATGTTGTTTTACTTTTTTTAATAATTTTATCACCAATATTAATCAATTTTTGATCAATATTTATATTTTCAATTAAAAGAGTAGATTTCAAATCTAATTTCACATCCGTTTCTGATATTTGTTTTAAATAACCAAATCGCACCAGGGAAAAACAAAATTTATACATTAAAAGTTTAAAATCTTCTTTATCCATTTCAAATAACCCACCATATGCGTCATCAAATTTTACATTTATACTAAAAAATATTTAATAATAATAACAATAATATAAATAAATATTAATTTATTAATGTTAAAAAAAACATACCTATTTGTTTGCTTTTGCAAAACACAACTGTGCACCATGTTTTTGTTTTCTATTTTGGTTAAATTAAAATTTTGAATTTTTTTCCCAATCATTATTGATAAAATTTGATTTATAACTTTGATTTCAAAAAGTGTTTCAGACTAAATAATGATAAATAAAGTTAATTTTCTCTTTTCATTAAAATTAAAACTTACTATATCAGTGTTGTTAATGTAAATTAAAGAAATTAAATTGTAGTTTTTGCTATTAGTTTTAAAAGTAAAGGCAAATTCAGTCCATTTTGAATTAAATAAATTATTCAGAATAACATAACTTTTATTACTAAAAAGCAAAATACTTGTAATTTCATTATTTTCATTACAACCGCTTTTTGCTCCAAAGCTTTGTTGATCAACTAAATTCATTAAAGTACTATCAATTTGAACATCCTTTATACAACCAGAAAATGATTTTATTGATGAAGAATCTAAAAGTTGATTTCTAACTATAGGTGGTAATCCTCCAACATATACTAAACAGTTTTCTAATTCAAGATTAATAAAAAATGTATTAAATTTATCAAACAATGAAAAAGTTGTTTCTACTAGATCATTGTCCACAGATAATGCTATATAAGATCTCTCTATTTGAATTGCTACACTACACCAATATCCTTGGGTACAATTATGATGTTTGCTTTGCAATTCTACTGTGCGATTATTGGATTTTTGATGCATTCTTAAAGTTATTACTTTATTTTCCATGTTTAACATAATTAAATTTTTGGTATTTTCGTTTTTAATAAAAAATAACAAACCATTTTCATTCCATGTTTTTAACTCCATTTTAATCCATAAACTTTGTTTATCATATTGATTGATTTGAGCCAATTTCACAAAACTAGATTTACCGTTTAAATAAACAATATTAAAAATTGTATCTTCATTAAAATCATCTTTTATTGGAGCACAATTGTTATTTGACTCTCTGAAATTCCATAATCCAATCGATTGCTTATCTAAATTGACTTGTGATAAAAAACCGTAAAACTGTTTTTCTTTATAATTAAATTTAGATGCAGTTGAAAAATTTTTGTGATGTATTAATTGATTAATATTATCAGGCAATCCACCAATTATCAATTTACAATCAAAATTACATTTCCATAATGATTTATCGTCTGAATAATTTATTGAAATCCAGGTTTTTTCGTATTTAGACATTAAAATTTTTGAATATGGAGTCACAGACAATGACATTTGACGATTTATTTTCTTTATTTCGATTTCGTACCATTTGTTTTTATCATTTAAATTTTTATAATTTGTTTCAATTTTCATTGAATGAGTCAAACATTTTATTTTTTTACTATTTTTCCATAAAATCTTAATTTTACGATTAACCATTTCTAAATGTATAAAATCATTTAAACAAGTTATATTTTGACAATTCAATTTATTTGCACCTATATATAATATTGATGCATCATCTATCTGATCACTATTAATTGCATATATCAGTTTGATTTTTTTTACCATAGTTTGATCAGGATTAAGATTAAATGATCTTTTACATGTATCTTTAGTTTTTTGATTTATATTATCATTGTTGCCTAATATAAGTTTTATTCCAGATGCCATTTGTTTAATTGTTTCTATTTTTAATTTTAAATCGTTTAATAAAAGCTTAAATTTGTTATTAATAAAACTTATATTATGTGTTTTCTTTTCTAAATAAATTAGTTTTTGAAATTTTTTTTTATAGTCATTTTGTAACATATCTATAAAACTATTTAAAGTATCACTTAAGTTATAATTTAAAGTATTAAATGAAACATTGCTAAAATAGATATTTGATTTGGATCTAAAATCTTCAATTATTTTTAAATTTGAATTTAAATCCAAATTATTATTATTTAAATCTACTTCATTTAAGGACAAAAAATGTCGGTTTTTAAGCTGTTCGACACGATTGACAAAAAGATAAGATAAATTGAAAGCTAATTTAGAAACTAATGCATCAGTGTTGGCTAATCGGATAAAAAGTTTAGGATGTAAAAAACACATATCGTTAAAAGCTTTAGATTTTTTAGCTAATTCTTGCAATTCCATTTCTATATTTAAAAGCAAAACGTTGCGAACTTTTAGATTTCCATTAATTTCGTCCATTATAAACATTTTGTTTCGAATGGACTCAATTTGTTCTTTCTTTACATTAATTTTTTCAACAATTTCATTTAGTTTATTGCTAGTTAATTGTTCTAGATTTTCGGTAAAAATGAAAAATTGCTTATTTATTTTGTAAAGTTTATCTTCAAACTGGTTTACAGTTAAAAAATAATCATTAAATAAACTTTTATTTAATTCTAAATAAGTATCAATATGTAAAAAAACATCCATTTTCTGTTTAAATTGATTGTTAAAATTTATTATTTTTTTAATTGTAGATCTAACATGAACAGATGGGTTCAGTAAAAATTGAATATATTGATTATTGTCTTTCCATTTAATTTCTGACTGATCACATTGACTTACTTTAATTTTCATTTCAGTATAATTAACTAATTGATTTATTCTAGATAAATTTTGCATTTTATTATTAATTTGAAGAAACCATTTTTGAATTGTTTGATCTAAATTAAATTTATTAACTATTGATTGACTTTTTTTATTCAAAATATTAATTTGATTCTTTAAGTGTTCAATATATTTAAAATTTGCTCTAACCAAAGGTATATATTTTTTTGTTATGATTTCAATTTTTTGTTCACAACTTTTTTTTTTATTCCAGTATTCATTAAGTTTATTACTTATATGTAGATTAATAAAATTTTCTAATCTCAAACTTTCATTTAATATCCAATCACATTTTTTGAACATATCACTAAGTTGTAAAGGTGATTTCGAATCAGAAATGTTTTGCAATAAAGATAAAAATATTTTTCCTTGATGTTGTTTATCTTGAATCAAATTTAAATTTTCATTCAGACTATTTTTTTTTATGTTTATCATCTGCTGTTTAACTTGTTCTTCCATAAATTGAATTTCAAACAAACTAAATTGAGAAACGTTTTTAATGGAACTAAGTTTATAAATTATTTTTTTTATATCATCTAATATTTGACTGATTAAATCAAAAACTGAATCGTTTTGATCATTTAAAAAATTTGATTGTTCAAGTAATGTATTTGTTAAATTAACTAATTGATTTTTTTGATTTAAAAAATAATTAAACTTATTTTCAACGCTTTTAAAATAACTAATATTTTTTTTTAAATGATCGTTATAATTAACTGAAAAAAAATTTAATTTTAATTTTTCATTCTTTAATATTGTTATTTTAGAAAAAAAAAAATTTAATTTTTTCAAATTTATCGATTTAAGTAAATTAATATCTGTTTTGTTAAGTTTTAATGTTAATGCATCAAGTTGATCAAGTAAAATAGTCGTACAATCACTTTGTCCAGTAGTATTTTTACATTGATTACTAATACAACCTAAAGCAAAATTTCTAAAACCATCTGCACAAAAATCGCATTTACGTCCTTCAAAGTTTTCTTTACATTTACATTTACCAGTTTTTGAATCGCAATTCATGTCAATTGATCCTTTTTTGTTACAATCACATATTTTGCACGAAACAATTCCATTTTTTCCAATTTTGCTAAAATATCCATCTCTACATTTAGGACAATTAGACAAAAAATCCTTATTACATTTTTCACATATTATTCCAGCTAATGGATTTCCAGTAAATCCGGGCTTACAAAATTCGCAATTGGATCCAATTGTGTTATTTAGACAAATGCAGCCTTGATCACAATAATCAGCATTATTGTTACATTCACACTTAATACAATTTAATCTGATTTGATTTTCATGATAAGAAAAAACCATTTTATAACCTTTGACACATTTTTCACAAGACAAACCTGTATGATTTTCAGGGCAAACACATTTTTCAGTATCTTTAGTAAATAATCCATTTGTTTGTACTTTGAACGAAGCTTCTTGTAAATTTACATTATATAACTGTCCTTCAATTTGATCTGGGTGAAACTGAGCTCGAATAAAAAGATTTTGTAAATTAAACAATATTAAACTAAAATCACTTTTGGATACTAGTTTGTTTGTTAATTTAAAATTTTCATTTAAAATTTTCCAATTATCTTCCTTTAAAGAAATATTAATCTGTAATTTAGAATCCGGTACAAAATAATCAGGCCACAAATTCCATTTAGTACCTATAGATATTGTTTTTCCTTGAATTATTCCTATCAAAATTATATCTGCATGTTTTTCATAATAAGTTGGTATTATACCGGAAACATCACCTCTTAATATAGAATAACCAATAACTATTTGCAATTTATTGCCATATGAATATAATTTATTACCAAGAAATTTTTCAGTAGCTTGCCAATAATATGTTTCAAAGCCAATTAAATCATCAGATGACACAACTAAATAATGATTGAATTTGAAAGGTCTGAAAAATTTAAAACTTAAATTAACTGTAGAATTATCATTTAAATAATATTTTTCAATTTCTGCATTTGCTTGTAAACTAAGATCAGTAATTAACCATTCTGAATTTAATTTATGTGTAAAATCTGTTGTAATAAATTTCAAATTTAAATTACTTGAAGAACATATTGTTTTTCCATTATAAGTTGAATTAACATTAAAACAAAAGCATTTAGAACATCCAAATTTATTATTTTTATCTAAATTAAAATAGCCTGGTTTACATTTGTCACAATAAGTACCTGTAACATGAATTTTGCATTTGCAAGGTAAACTACACTTATCCAACGCTCCATCACTATTGCAAATACAATCTAATATAAAGTAAATTTTTTTTTTTAATTTTTAAATTAAAGAAGATGAAAAATTTATTTTTGATATAAAACTTATTTGTTTAATTTGTATCATTTACCTTTACTTTTTATATCTTGATTAAATGAAATGGATATAATTTTATGCGTTATTAACAAAAGCAAGAAAATTTTATAAATACTTTGCATTTTTTTACAAATTGAAAAACCTACTTCGTTTCAACCATTTGTTTAAATTGAAATAAGTTTTACTTTAATAATTTTACTAAAAATTTCACATATGTGAACCATTGGTTTAGTCAAAAAAATAGGGTTTTGTTTTAATTTTTGTGAGTTAGTCTAAAAATATGGCTAAAATGGCGGGATTTAAGATAATAATTGGTCAACATCTTGAATTTAGTTTTGTCGTTTAAAACATATGTTTTTTTTATTTGTTTTACTTATTTATTATTTTAATTATGTTTCTTTATACTTAACAATTTAAAAATAAAATTAAGTTTCAAATATTTTAATTTAAAAAAAAATAACATTTAAAGTAAAATAAATTATAAATGTTTTTAAAAAGATAAATTGAGATATGATTTACAAATATGCCAATTATATTCTATATAAAAATTTAGATTTTAATTCACCCACATAATTTTTTAGTTACTCAAATATATTTGATTTATTTATGCTTTTTTTCTTAATTATTAAGTAAACAATATGGTTTAATTACCTTGATCAATGACCAATTTTAAATCATTTGTTTTGATTACTTTAAAAGGTTGTTATCGTATTTAAATTTTCCAAAAATGGTCAATTAAATAAGGATATAAAAAATTTGTTTAAAATTTATGTATCTAACTTTATGTATTTAAATTTTATAATTTTCAAAATTTATCACATTTTAAATTTATAAGATACATTTATAAATTTTTACTAAAGTTTTTTTAAATAAAAATGTGATATATTTAATGAATAAATTACTCTAGCAGCAAAAATAGTATAATAAATTAAATTTTTTTGGATTTTATATAATTAATGTAAAATTAAATATTATTTCTTGTTTAAGTTATTTTTTGTTTAAGTTATTTTTTATAGAAATGTTTAAAATTACTTTAGGCAAAATAATGTTTAAACAATATACTTAATAATTTAAATACTTAAAATAATTTAATAAACATTAAAAAATCTTTTTATTACAATTTTTTTTTTGTAATCGTGCTTAAATTTTATTAGCTATTAATTGAATAAAAAAATTATTATTTAAATATTTTATTTATTTTATAAACTTAATAAATTAATGTTTTGTGACAATTGTTTCTAATAATTTTTTAAAAAAAAAAATTTATTTTTTTTAAGAAACTTTAAATTAAATTAATATTTTTCAAAATATTTAAAACATTTACTATAATAAATTTGAAAAATTTTATTAAATTATTTAAATATTTAAAATGTCTTTTTATTGATTTTATAAACACGTTTTAATTAAATAAATTATGTTTTAAAATTTACATTTATACTTTTAAATTATATAAATCTAATATGTATTTTAATGTTGCACTGTGTTCTACGGTAGCTTTTATGAATAAACATTCATATTTTATATAATTTAAGGTTTACGTCCTAACTATTATATTTTATCAAAAAAGAAATAATAAAATTTTAGTTTTTTAGCTCAAGCATGGAACGGTTTTAAAAAAAAAAAATTTTTAAAAATTATGTATAGTATTAAGGTTGGCTACTTAGTTTAAACTATATTTTTTATAATTTATAAAAAACATTTGTTTGATATTTGCATAATAAATATTAAGAAAAAACATATAATATTTATTAATAATTCCAATAAATTCAAATAATAATTTAATTTAAAAATCACAGCTGGATATTCAAAGGTGAAAATTTATTATAATATTAATTGTTTTAATGTAATTAGTTTAAAGAAATAATTGTATTAAAAAGCAAGCAAGGACAAAAACAGGCCACCTGTTTTAAAAAAGTGAATAAACTTTTTGTAATTATGAACATTTTAGGAAAATAGTTTTATTTTGATTAATTTCTAAATTTATTTTTATTTACAAATTAAAGCATGTTTATTTATTGTGTGCATTTTTAAAAATTTATTAAAAATGTTTTAACTTTCATACTGTGCAGGTATGTAAATAAAAAAAAAAAAAATTATTTTTAAATTAAAAATTTGAAAAGTTTAATAAATTAGAAATCGCTTAATTTAACGTGTTTGTTAACATAAAAAAAAAAGTTTAAAATTTGTTTCAATTTTTTATTAATTTTTTAAAGAGTGCAAATTATGGTCATAATTGTTTTTTTTTTTTTATATTTTTGACCAGTTTGATTAAATTTTGATTAAAACCACACACGATGCTGAAAAAAAAACAAAAAAAAAAAACAGGAAAATTAATTGATTTTTATAATAACTGTTATGTCTATCAAAAATCATTATTTAGTTTAAAAACTTTACATCCATTTTGATGTATACTTGTGTTTTAAAATGAATCATTGCTTAGAATCACCATTAATTTAACATCAAATAATTAATGAATTATTTCTACAATTTTAACTTTAATATAGTTTGTTTTAATTTAAATAAAAAAGGTTTTTCGCTGTTTTTTTTCTTAATTTTGATTTAAAAATTGTATTGAATTAAATAAAAAAAGTTTGACAAGAGACAAATATATTTACGTCAACATAATATTAGTTTTAAAAGCAACAAGTTTTGTTTGATGTAATTCAAATTGAATTGTAGGCCATTTTGATTTATTCAAATCAAGTTGATTTTACACCGTTTTGACTACTTGGAGGAAAATTGTTTCTAGTTGTATATAATTCAAACAACTCAATCAAATTGAAGCTTCCTAGCTTATCTTTTGTTTTCGCGATTCAAATGCATTATGATCGAAACAGCAAATAACGCAGAAGCTCATAACCAACAAACTCATAAATAATCAAAATTGATTTTGTTTCTTAACTTGATCATGTTTGTTTTAGTTTGAACCAAACAATCAAGATAAACAGCTGAAGTGCTTGTGTTAAACAAAATTTTCTGTTTCATTTCATCTTTTACGAAATGACTTATATATTCGTATTTTTTAGTTATTTAGCGTTTTTGTGCAATGCATTTGTATAAAAGTAGAAAATTTATACAATTTGTAATTATGCTATATATATATTTTTCTCGGCTCTTTTGATTTGAGATATAGTTTTTTTGATTTTATTTTTAATTCAACACTTTTAACATATGCATTTTAATTAAATGCAGTTCAGGTTTATTAAAAGTTAAAAAAGAATTATTATTTATAAAATCTTTTTTTATGTTCATTGAAAACAAAACCAAAAATATAATATTAATTGCAATTTATTTGCATTTAATTTCACAGTATTCGAATTGGTGAAATGTTTCATTAATTGTTGTAGTAAAAGTTATGACTTTAAAGAAAACAAATTATATTGGAAAGTGGAATACATTAAATTAAAATGTTTATATAACTAAAATTTTGTGAAGAAAATCAGATAGCTAAAAATTGTTTTCACAGCTATTTCAGCGGTCAAATAAAAGTACTTTGCTGTAGAATTGAATTGCGGCAAGCGTGAATTTTTGGTTATCTTGCGAGTGATTATTTAGCGGATGTTTATTCGGTGCAAAGTGCAAATAATTAGTGTCGAAATGAATCGGCAGCTGACCACTCGAATTGTCTGAAAACTAGTTTTAATCAAAATTGGACGTTTAGAATACTGAAAAGAATGAAAACCGAACGACATCGTGCATCCCACTTGTAGACTCTTGAATTTATGCTTGAAGTATTTGCAGCCATCAGGTGAGTCTGTGTCAGATTTACTGAAGACAAATCGGTTTTGTGAGAGCCAAAAGAATAAAGTGAAGCTAGTTATGCCTTGGTGCAACAGTTTTAAAAAGTGTTCCACAGTTGTGACGAAGTGAATTACAAAGTCGGACCAAAGTGAACACTAAGTGGACTGTTTAAGCTTGAAACTGAGTGCAAAGCAAAAATTCAAAGTTGGCGCTTTTTGTGTGGACGCCATCTGTGAAAAGAATGTGGGCATTCCTGCAAAACAAACCACGACAAAAAAGAAATAGACAAGCCGCTCTTCCCGCAGATGAGTTTCAAAGTGGTACAAACTTGTATTCTGATCCATTCAAGACTTGCCCGCCACAAAGTCTTTTTTGGCTGAACATCTTCAAGACATCATCAGGACATGTTTAAGACATGTTCAGGACATGTTCAAAACAACTTCAGTACATCTCTAATACAATTTCAATATATTTCTAGTACGGCTCCAATATAGTTACTCTTAAAATAACTCTCACAACATTTTCTACAGCAACATTCTCCGCAACACTCTCCGCAACTTTGCACAACACTCTCTACAACAATTTCTACAACACTTTTTACAACACTTTTTACAACACTTTTTACAACACTCTACAACACTCTACAACACTCTACAACACTCTACAACACTCTACAACACTCTACAACACTCTACAACACTCTACAACACTCTACAACACTCTACAACACTCTACAACACTCTACAACACTCCACAACACTCCACAACACTCCACAACACTCTACAACACTCTACAACGCTCTCCATTTGCACATGTTTCATCTTAGCCACTTATCTTAACTCTTCTGGTCACATGCTTCAAAATGTTTCTTGAATGCCTGACCTCAACTCTCGGAAACTACCCTCAAGTCCGTTCTTCTACTTTTCACAATCCTTTATTCTGAATTTCACTCTTCACACAGCCTCTATGTGATTCGGACGCAAATTCAATTGCTTCACTCAGCTAAATTATTTTTACTGTTTAAAAATTAATTCTAATTAACATCATAATCAAAAGTGCTTTACTGCTCTTTCAAACACTTCAAACATCTTTTCTTCATATGAACTACGCTTAAGGAAGGAAAACAACGCAGAAAAAAACAACAAATTAGCCAATTGTTTTCGCAACTTTTTCCCAAAAAAATTCAATCGTTCTATTGACATCAATGTCATTATTAGCTTTCAAATATTTCGACTAAAGTTTCGTTTGAAATTTTTACACAAAGTCAATCTACATTTATTAACATTCATTTAAAATCAAATGTTCATTCAGAAATGTGAAAACTTATAAATATTTTTTCAATTTATCTTACATAAATCTATTTGACTATGTTGTTTATTGCTAAACTTTAAATTTAAAAATAACTAAATAGTGTTTAAAAATAGTTTTTTAGTTAATTAAACAAACTCACATTGGAAGAAACTTTAGTTTAGTTTATAATAAATGGAAAGTAGCTTTAATTAGCAAAACTTTTTAGTCAATTCATCTTAGATATTCAGTGCTTCCAAATATTTGGACTCAACTAAAATTTTTGTTTTATCTAATTTGGATGTTTGACCTTTTATAACCAAACTTGAAAAAGCAAGTGCAAATTTTGCGCAAGTAATAAAAAATAAATTTTGGAAAAAATGGATAAAAATAAACTATTAGCTGCAAGAAATGCAGCCAAACGAGGTGTGAAAAGCAAAGCTCCATTACCAAACACTACTAGCTTATACGCATTGGGTAGTAGCGGGAGTGGAAGCGGAAGTTTAACATCTGGTGCAAGTGGATCCTCAGCTACTTCCTCTTCGTCAAACGCTTGCGGTGCAAATTTGGCTGGCAAAGTGGTCAAACGGGAAAATAATCCATTGCCAACACCGATGGTAAAAAAGTTGAAACTTTTGCAAAACAAAACAGGACCAAGCGTTTCAACAGGAAGTGGACACAATCTGGCAAGCGTTGGCCCAGCTTCCGGTATTTTGAGCAACATAGGTCCAAACGGGGCCGGAGGACAAGGATTCTATGATCACTGGGAAGAAAAAGCAATAGAAATTGATTGCAATGAATTAGTTCGTGCAGTAAGTGATGCTCTGGCCAATCATAAGCCCCAATTGGCCCAAGCTTACCTGTGCGGAACTGTAAAGCAACTAAAACGAGCTAAAGATGCTCATTTGTATCAAGCATTGGGAATTTTGGCTGTTCAAAAACCAAACGCATTTGTCAACGATATGGTAGCCGAGGCTTTTTGTTCATTGCTGCGAAAAGAAGCTGTCAGTAAACTGCGGGGCAACACCACTGCAGCACTTTTGGCGGCTAATCTTCTTCATACCACTTATTATGACGAACCAAACTGGCCAGTAGCATTTGTTAAAGTCTATATTGAAGATTCTTTAGCCGAAAGGGTATGGGTTGATTCAGATCATTGCAAACCATTTGTAGATAATGTGATCACTGCCTTTAATACCAAACAGCCCAGTAAAAATTTGCTTAATGCTGAATTATTAGCCGCAGCGACTACTGGCATTATGTCTGGAACTAATAATACTTCTACCATTGGTCTAACTACTTTGAATACAAACAAACTTGATAGTCCAGTCTCATCTAGTCCCATTCATGGTTCTTATTCAAACGAAGATAGTATGGAACAGATGGGCTCTCCCTTCACTTTGTTTTATACTGAAATCAAAGAACGTTTAGATGAACAACAAGGTATTCGGCCTCGCTACACGCAGTCACAGCAACTGATCATTGAGCATGTAGTAAACACGCTAAATGACCAACTCAATAGACGTCACATGCCTCCGGAAGTCAATCGAAATCTTGTAAAACTTTTGTGCAATGTGGCAGGTATTTCTCAGTTAAGAATTCAGTGCGCTAATAGATTAGATATATGGCTGCAAAATCCGAAATTATGTCGAGTTGCTCAAGATTTACTTCTAGCTGTCTGTATTAATTGTACTGAAAACGATTTTGAACTGATTTGTGTTCTTGTGAAAATGCGACTGAAAACTAAACCTTTAGTAAATCATTTTATTTTTGCTATTCGAGAATTGATCACTAGTTCTGAAGCTTGTCTACCTGTCGTATTAAGAGCTGCTATTCAAAATGAACTTTCTTCTACTCGTAGTCGTAACAACATGCAACTAATTGCTATGTTGTTTCAAGTTAAAGGGGAACAAACAACTGCTCATTTTGCAGATTTGATTAAAGATTTACTTATAAAAGACGAATGTCTTAAACAATTGAGAGCTTTGTTACGAGAAATTGTACGCAGTATGAGACATGAGCATCTTAATTTACCTGCTTTTGCTGAAGCTTTGTGTGAAGAAAGTGAAAAATACAATGAGATAGATCCACATGATTTTGTGATAAAAGCTCGATTATTTACATCACAAGCTGATTTATTAGCTGTTTGCATGTTCCTATGTGTTTCTCCAACGATCAAAGAGTCGCTATCTGGAAACAAATCGGAACGTAAAGAACTATTAAAACAGTTTCAATTTCAAGTAGCTGAAATTCAACGCATCTCTGTTAAATGGTTGCATCTTACCATTCGTAAATTATTTATGCCTGAAAGAAATGATTTTATACATTGTTTAAATAAAGTTTTACTATTAGAAAGCGCAGAACAATATTTTAAATTAGATAATTGGCCTCCTGAAACAGATCGAAATTTTATATTTAGATTAACGATGGATGTGCCTTTATTAGAAGAAACTTTAACAAGATTGCTTAATATGGGTTTTTCTAAAGAACATTATGTTCAACCTACTGAAGTTATTGAAATTGCTGATAGTTTGATACGTAGGGCTGCAAGTTTATACGACGGAGATCAACCTTATTCATTAATAATAAGAAATGAAAACACTTTAAAATTATTGCTAAAAAGTGCATCATATAGGTCACCAGAGAATATTATTTTGCCTAATAATTATGAACCACCGTGTATGGCTATTAGTGATTGGTACTGGAAGGTGTGGATACAAATCTTAATTATTACAGGACACAACGCTAGCAGTTTAGGAGCTATTGCAATAAGATCATATCCAACATTATCCTTAATGATTGAGATGGTAATAACAAATCATTTTGAATTCCCCCCGCCATCACGTACACATGAAGATTTAAAAGCAAATGAAGCTCAAGCTCAATTTACTGAAAAACAATTAATTTTACAGTTTGAAACTCATTTAGCCGCAGCTTCAACTAAAATGCAAATAAATGAAAGCAATTCGCTTTTATTAAGTAAATTAATAACTTATGATCCAACTGGTATAGCAAGAAAGCCTCCTGTATTGGTTATGGAACAATTAAAAGCATTAAATTCTAGTTTAAGATTAGGTCATTTATTATGTCAATCAAGAAATCCAGATTTTTTACTTGATATTATTCAAAGACAACAAAAACAAGCATCTATTTCACAGAATAACAATCAAGGTCCAACTTCAATGCCTTGGTTAAATGAATTAGTTGAAATGAATGCAGATAATTTTGCTATTTTACCAACACAATGTTTATGTGAGTTTGTATTAGGACAATTTAATGAAGAAGATATGTTAAGTCTTACTTCTCCCGGTAATAGTGGCAATAGTGTAACTAATTTAAATAATCACAACATTGTAAACTCAAACGGAATTGGAAATAATCCAGTTGGACTAAATGGGAATTGTGTTTCTAATATTAATCTTAATGCACACGAAAAACTTAGGCGTAAAGAAAAACGAAAAAAGTTTTTCAAATTAATTGCTCATTTTCAATCTGTATTAAAAAGTTGTGGACAAGGTGCAGAAGAACTTGTTGAATATTTTATGAAAAGATTAAGTTTTCCGCAAGCATCATACAGACAGATTGTGGTTAAAGCTCTTTCTCTTATACTTACTTGTAATACGCAATTAGAAGAAGATTTAAATAACACACCTGAAGTTTTAAGTAAAGTTTGGTTGCTTGAAAAACTTTCAAGCATTGAAAATTTTACGCAAATTCAACAATTAGCATGTACAGCTTTAAAAGATGCGATTTTAGTAGAAGCTATTCCAGAAAATGTTTGTAGTTACATTCAATTTTTAGCATTATATACTGATATACCCGATCAAGCCTTAATATTAAATATGTCTAGATTATTAATTGAAAGACCAATAATGACAAAATGTCTTACTCAAAATGACGTTTTTAAAGAAGATTTTTTGTCTTCATGTTCAAAACTGTATTATAAATATTTAAACAAATTAACTGAAGATCAGTCACATTTTAATGAAAATGAACTTTCTGCTTTAGATAATAAAGAGTACATTGTAATCAAATGGACAGAAAGGAAACAACAAACTATTATTAATATCCGAATTGCTCATGCTATGATTCTTTTACTTACATTTGGTCCAACTAAAAATGAACACCTTTTATATCAAGATTTACTAGATATTTGGTTTAGTCCTGCACCTTTAGCTTATTCATTAGACGGTGCTACGCAAATAACTTATTTTGTTCCAGATTGGTTGAAATTAAGACTAATTCGATCAAGCATACCTTCTCTTGTTGATTTTGCACTACAAGATCTACAAGTAGGTCAATTACTTTTATTTATTCAAACATTTGGTATTCCTATTGTTTCAATGGAAAAACTTTTGTCAGCATTAGATGCCACATGTAAGAAAGATCCGGAAACAGTTCGTGCTTCAATTGCAAACG
Organism: Pyemotes zhonghuajia; assembly: GCA_025170145.1. NCBI lineage: Eukaryota > Metazoa > Arthropoda > Arachnida > Trombidiformes > Pyemotidae > Pyemotes > Pyemotes zhonghuajia. Next base: position 13,361,626 of record CM045845.1, read on the forward strand.
TAAATTTTATGAAACAACTTATTGAAGTGCAATTTTTACGAGGAGTAAAGAGTGGTTATAAATTTGCGGAACTTATTGGCATAAATTAGTATTAATTAAATCATTATTAAAATTAAAAACAAGTTAAGAAATTTAAAATTTTAACAAGTATTTATGGATGAATGATAAATTTACTATTAATTTTGCTTATATAAAGTAGAATTTTTCTCAGGTTTATTCTTTCATTAGAGATTCAATTTCATCACTTCGTTTCATTATGATAAAAAAAAAAATTCGGTTTTTTCATTTTTTATTATTTTATATTTGTTTGCTTAATATTATCTATGCAAGTTTTTATATATACAAGATACTTTTTTTCATTTGTTTTATCTTATATTCATAATTCAAAGTGTCAAAGTTCATTGTTCAATCTAAACATGTAAACCTAAATTTTGTATTATATTTGGTTATATTTATTTTTATATTCAAAAAAGGAAAAAATGGTTATGAATTGACACTAATAGACAAATATTATTTACAATTGTATTGATATGTTTACAAATATAAAAGAAAAATTAAAATAAGTATGAATGGTCTCAAGCGAACAAAAATTGTACAGAAAAATATTTATTACTGTTTTTTTGAGTAAGTGGTTTGTATTTGAAAACATTCATAATCAAAGATAGCTTAATTATATGTAAAAACAATTTTTTTATTTAATTATTTATCTTTATTCGCTAATAATGTAAAATTTAAAATAAAAACAATTATTAATATTTAAATAAATGTTAATTTTTAATTAAAAATTTTTAAAGATTTATATTATAATATCATTCAAAAAAAGTTTGATTTTTAAAAAGAAGAAATTTGATAAAAGACAAAAATTAGATGAATAAATAAATTTACGTAATTATTAATTTTCTTTTCAAAATTAGTATTTTGATCATTTTTTTTTTTACTTTACAACATTGCAAATTTTAAATATTTTGACATTTAATATTTTGTTAAATTTGAACCTATATTTTAATAACAAATTAAATTAAAATTTATATTAGAAATTTTCTTAATAAATATATAAAAATTTAAGGGTTAAAATTATGTTTATTAAAAATAACCAATTTATATTATTGTTGAACTATTTAAATAAAGAAAAATTTTATAAACTGATAAAAATATAAATTACGTTAAAAAAAATAAAAACAAGTAAAATGATAAAATAGATTATTAAATATTTTTTATGCAATTAAGTGTATAGTTTTGTGCACACATGTTAACATACTGACAAGTGAACAAGTATCAAATTAAAATTAACTGAAATATGAAAATATATATATACTATTATTTTTTTTTTATATAAAAAAAGAAAAACATTATAAGCTTAATATTAACTAAATTTACAAAAGAATTGCCATCACACTAAAAACAAATTAAAAATTTGAAAAAAAAAAGTTATTTATTATATTTTTTTTTTAAATGGTTTATCGAAGTAAAAACAAATATATATATTTTTAATTGCAAAAAATGCGCTTAAATTTTTTAAATTAAAATATTTTTAAGTTTTTAACATTTTTTAAATCTCATTTATTTTTTAAAACAATTTTTTTTATAAAATCAATACATTTTAAATTTCATAAATATTTATTTTTTTTTTTATAATCATTTAAAATTGAATGTTTTATATTTTTATTAAAATTATTTATTTAATTTTAAATTAATATATATATATTTTAACTTTATTATATAGATTTTAATTGATTATAATGAACAATCAAAAGTTGGATTTAAATCAAAATTTATTTTTAAATAATTAAAAATAAAAAATAAATTGAATATTAAATTATAGAAATTATTTTAAAATGTTTTTTAGATTTACCTGTTAAAAAAACTGACACCTGTCCTTATAGCTATAACATCGGAAGCTTTTTAAGGACTAAAATGAGTCATTTATTATTGCACTTTATAATGTTTATGATTTCTTTTTACTACTTAAACATTTTTTTTAAATTAAATTTAAATCTTTTAAATTAGAACTTTGTTTATTTAAAAAAAAAATTTATTTAATAAGCAATGGTTAATTTTTAATAATTATTTAAAATTTATTATTTTTTTTTTAAAAATAACTTATTAAATAAAAATTTAATAATTTATAAAATTTCTTTTTTTAATTATTAATGCCCAAAGAAAAATTTATAAAAAAGATAAAAAATTTAAATAAAACTAAATACTAAAATTATTTGCATCTATTTTGTAAAAAATTGTAAACTATTAATAAAAAAAAAAAAAAAAATTACAAATTTTATACTAATAAAAACCCACTTAAACATAAAAAGCAAATATACAATTAACATTATCTATAAAATAAATACTTGTGTTTATAGGAAAAAAAATATTAATTTTTTATTTTTAAAAAAACTAGGCTTAAATAAGCTAATTATTATTTTATTTTTGATTATTTCACAATTAGTAAAAAATCATTTATTTTTTATTTAAAATATTTATAATTATACAAATTTATTGTTAATTAGTTATAATTTTAAATATATAATACGTATGATATATTAACTACAAATTCGATAAAAATATTTTAAAAAAAGAATAAAACCAATAAATTAGTAAAATAAAAACAACTAATTTGTTATGCCCAATTCTATAGTTTTTATAAAAAATAATAATTATTAAAAAAGTTTTAATTTTAAATGTCACTTTTATTCATGAGTTCAATAGTAAATTTTTAATTTAATTTATTTTGAGAAAAAAAATTTTAATGAAATTGTTTTTAAAAATTTTTCTCAACGGACACATCAATTAATTGTTTTCCATATTGACCAGTTAGTTTAATTAACATGTAAACCTCGTTTTAAATTAGATAAATTGCAAATTTTAGCAATTTAAGCTAAAAATTGATTAAAATCTTTTTTTTATAATTATTTTAACTTTTTAATTTTAAATACTTATTTTTTTATGAATAATTAATATAATTATGGTAATAATTATTTTCAAAGTTTATTAAACTTTTTTCATTTAAATTTTTTATTTAAATTAAAAAATTTAGTTAATCTTTTTATAATATTATAATTATTTAATTAAAATAGTTATAATATTTTAATTATAATATTTTAATATATTCCAATTTTTAATTAATTATAATTTAAAATAAAATTTTTAATTTAAAAAAAAATTAAAATATATAAAATTTTTTATATTAATCTTGATTTTTTTAACTGACATTGAAAAAAATTAAACAAATATATTTTTCAGTAAATCAAAGTGAATGTTTTGATTTTAAATCGGACAATTAAGTCATTGATCATTTGGTTTAACTGCAAACTTTAACAAACTTTTTTTGCTTAAATAGAACACTTATTCAAATTTAAGCAAGTTTTTCTTAGCTTTTATTGTCTAAATGTAAAATAAAAATAAAAAAACAAAAAAAAAAATTGAAAAGAAAAAAGCAAATCATTTCCGCCTGTTTTTACTTATGGACATGCATTTAAACCGGTGGAAATTGCATCAGTGCCAATGTGATAGAAAATTAATGATTTCAACTCACGGTAAAGTCAAAAACAAACTTGCCACTAGGCAAACATAACAACTGGTCAAATAGAACGAGATTTTATGGGCGAGATTTGATGTGAAAAAAGTAAGGCCATAGTTGAACGACAATATTTGTCTAAGCGACGGAATTGCTTGATTTTGCCAACCAAAAGCTAATCCATCTTAATGATGTTTCAACGCAAAAACTGTGGTTAGTCAATTTGATAATCAATAATAGAAACAAAGCTAAATAACAAAAACACAATGAGAAATTGACTGGCAATGAAACAAGTTGAAAAATAAAAAAGTAAGAAGAATAAGTAAAATGAGAAAATATTAAGCTAAAATTATCAGTAAAATATAATTTGTGAAAAAATTATTTATTTTATTTTTTATTTTAATGAAATAAGGAAGCGGAAACACAGTCACCATGACTCTTCAACACTGATAAAAACATTGTAAAATAGGTTAGCAAATACTCAGAACAGATTTGACCTTTCACAACGGGTATTTTACTTTTTCATTTATTTTTTCATCTTTTTTCGCTTTTTATTCTTTTGCTAGTTTTACAAGTGAATGCTTGTGTGGCTGCACTCCAATGATGGATTCATTTGATCAGCATCACAATACCACACGCTGTTTGCTCAAGTATAAGCATAGATTACTTGTGATATAAGATTTGTGAAAAATTAAGTAACTAACAATGACAAGAGATAAAAATTAATAATAAAAAATTTCTAAACGAAAAAATAAATGTATTCAAAGAATTATCATAAAATTAAAATGATTGTGTGAAATATGATTTAAGCGGTTGAACAGTAAATTGAAGTGTAAAAATGAAGATGAAAAAATGTATGGATGCTTTATTAATGAGATAATGCAAAGAAAGAGTCAAATAAGAGTACACAGAAAAGATGTAAATTGTAAAAATCACATGAATGTAAAAAAGGCGGGTAAAACAATAAGAAAAGAAATAAGCAATTGATTACGAAAACTAGCGTAAAAGAAAGAAAGGTTGGTTATGGTTGCTCACGAAAGGCTGCTCACTTAAACGTTGAAGCACGGATTAAAAATATTAAAAATCAACTATGTAATAGGAACACATGTGGTTGCAAATGAAAAAATACTTAATCGAAAACTGATCATAAAACCTCAAACAAAAAGTTAAGCCAAGGGCGTATATTTACGTGTGTAAAATATGACTGGGCCATACAATTGTTCTTCATTTAATTTGTTTCAAATTGAAAAAACATCTTTCAAACTCACATCCGGTTTTTTTGATCAATTTAATTCCATCAGAGCTAGACTGATGACAAATCACACAAAAACAGATGAACACAATTTTTTGTGCGGATGGCAACATTTAAACAAAATTGACAAATTGTAAATCATTCACTGATTTACACAAACGTCCAATGCACGCTATCTAGCTTTAATATTAAATAATGCAGGTATGTTCAAGAATAATTGAATTACTTAAAAATTCAAATGAATTTTGAATGTATTAATTTGAATAAAAATAATAAACAAACTTCGTAAATTATATAAATCAATTAAATAAATGAGTTTTTAGTTATTTTAAAAGCCAATTATGTTCAAAAATATTAGTTATCAGCAAATTTTTATTATTTATTTAATTTAATCAGTGATTTTTTAGTTTTTGCTATGATTTTTAGATTAAATAACTAAATCCAAATTGTGATTTAATTAAAAAAATTTAAAAAATTGTGTAATTGACTGTGCATTATTTTAAAGATGAAAATTATTTTTTAAAATAGTTAAATTAATTTATTTATTTTGTGGCTAACTCTTTTTTAAAACTAAATTTTGTTTTTAAAAAATAGTAAAAAAGCTAATCTCTTTTCTTAGTGTCTTTGTGAAAAAAAATTGAACATTATTGAAAATAGTAAACTAATAGTTTGTATGTTTTTATTCACGCTATGTGAATAAATTAAATGAAGTTTTATCTTTATAATAAAAAAACACCAAATTTTGCAAAGGTTTGCTTAGTCTTTTCTATGTTATTTAAAAAGTTGTTCACTTCTGTATATGAATAAACCACAAACATTACCACAAACATAACCACAAACAAGACTATAATTTGGCTTGTTTAATGCAAAAGAGTCGTGGTCAAACTAAAAGTTTATTTGCATTTTGTGGCACCAAATAGTAAATTTGATAACCAGGTGCTAAAAGATATTTTGCTTGTTCTATTACAACTTAAACAATATCAAATTTTCAAGCTTAATCAGCAAAAAAAGTAAAAACAGATGCACATTAAATTAAATTGACTTTCCATAAAAAAATATTTTACCTTTATTTACCCATTTACTTGAAAATCTAATAACATTGAATATATTTTAGGTACAAAAGATTTAAGACTTGGTTCAACACCTGTCAAATATGAAAAAAATAAAATATTATTAAATAAAAAAAAAATCTGTGAAAAACTAATAAGTAAGCCATTTTCACTTTTAAACATAAATAAATAAATAATCATTTTTTATATTTGTGTTTAAAAGAAAATAATCTATGAAAATATTAAATGTATAACTTTTTTATTTTTATTTTAAATAAACATGTTTTAATAATAAACAATAAATTTTTTTTAATAACCGCAAGCAAAACATCTTTTAAAAAAATTTAATATCTTGATCAAGTGTTTCAAATTTGTTTTTATAGAAGCCAATTGTAATCAAAAATTTATATTTTAAGTAATATAATTTTATTTTTAAATTTATAAATAACTTAGCAGTTATACGATTGTCAGTCAATTGAAAATTTATAAATAATAAAATAAAATTTTTTTAAATATTTAAAAAAAAATTAAATATTATTTATTATGTTTGATAATATTAAATTATTAAAATTGCTAATTACAAAAAATATACTTTTATAATTTTTAAAAAATAAAAAGTTTCAAAAAGTGATGTGGTCATTAACAATGACTATAAACAGTTTTAATCTGTATCCATACTGGTCACTTATACTTTTTTTTTTATTAAAGATGAACTATTTTTTGTATAAATTTCATTGTATTTTTTATGTATTTATACATGTTAACTTTAACTTTGTAAAAATAGAAAAGTAAATATACATATTGGCGTATATAAAAATAAATGAAACCAGAAGCGCTAAAAAAATCAAACAGCTAAATGTGCAAATAGAAAATGGTCAAATGATCAAATGTTGAAAATAAGAATACATTTGAACGGTGAGTTAGTGTAGATAAAAAAAAATAAGCAAATAAATAAAAATACAAAATTAAATTGAAAATGTAAAAAGATTCAAAAGCAAAATAAAAAGGAAATGAAATGAAGAAATAAGAAAAGATAAAAAATAGTAAGAATTAGGAAAAAGCGAAAATGATTAAGAAAAACGAGCTAAAGTTGTAAACACGTCGTGTGCATTAAATGAAGTACAAAGTGATGGTTCAAAGATGATCATGAAAGTTTTATATGCCCATCATTTTTTTGCACTATTTGCAAAAAACTTGTGTTTAACCAACTTGGTTTTAATCATCAATTGGACCATTTCACTGTGTTCATCATTTTAGTTGATTGTTTAGCTATCAACTGATCTAGATGATGGTCAGCAAGTCATTCATCAAATGTGAGCGGGTATCCATCTGCTGACAAAAGAAATCTCTTCAAAAGTTTGGATTGTTTTATTTTAAAAAAAAATGTCTAACTTATTACCTGGCTCAATAAGCAACCACTTTAATAACAGTTTGTTTCCTGAAGCTAGTTTTACACAAAGTCAAGTTTGACCATCCAAAGTAAAAGTTTCTATATTCCACTTCAGATTCATTTTGTCTGTCTAGAAATCGTTTGCTCTTCTAATATTTGAACTTATCCAAGTCGGAAGACGATAAATCGAAATTTGAATTTGGCACACTTGAGCGGTGTGTGAAGTGGGCAGAAAAATGGACACAAAAGTGTCTAAAAGAGGGTGTGATAAGTAGGTGTAACATATTTGTAAGTCTTATTTGTAAGGCGGAGAGAACAAATACAGGTATAATTTTTATTACTAACTTAGACGGACTTTTACCCGTATTTCGTAGTTTCATCATTTGATGGTCCTATCAATATGCAATGAGCCGAACTAAAAATCAGTTAAGCTGAATTTGCTTCTGTTTACTCAATTTGAACTTGATTTTATTTTTCTTACTCATTGCCGCCCATTAAAAGCAGTTTCTGGTTTTTAGGCTTTCAAAGCTTATTTTTCTTATTTTTATCATTTTTTTGTCGTTGTTTTTACATTGATTTAACTGAAGGATTATAGCAGAAAATCAACTACCAAGTGCACAGTAGATTATTAATAAGAATAATTTGTTTTGTTTTTTGATTATTATTTTAGTAAATATTAGATAATTTTTTTTTTTTAAATTTAGATAATACTATAGTTTATAAATTATTATTTTAAACATTAAAAAAATATATTCTTCAAGCATTATTTTTTTATATAAATGAATTTTCATTGATTAAATAAAGTTAGCTAATTTATAAGTTTTTATTTTATAGTTTTTAGATTGATGAGAAAAATGTTTTTCCATTTTAATTGCTCTTTGACTAGAGTGCTATCAATGTTTAGACTATTTGGTAAACTTTGTAATGAAACATTGTATTTAGAACAAATTTATTTCTTATATTTATTTGTTTTCATTTTTAGCTTTTCAACGTATTTGCTTGTCTAGTGACAAACGACAGTTTGAAAAATCAGCAAACAAACAGAGAAATGAAAATAAACGACTTTGAAAAAGCAAAACTTGAAGGTTATGTAAGGCACAATGTGCTTATGGTCATTGGAAATTTTGAAAGCAAATCGAAAAGTGTTGCAAAAAACAGCTGGAAAATGCAATGAAATAGTGATGCAGAAAAAAAAATCAAAACAAAAAATAAAATATAACTATGACAAAATTCAGTAAACGCAAAATGAACACAAGAGTGAGATGTCCTTAAAAAATGTTCAAAAGTAAAGGGAATATTTTTGATTTTTGTGTGCAAAACTGTATTATTGAACTTGCCAACCCATAAATTAGCACTTGGCTTAATATAAATTTCAACCAACATCTCAGTGTGACTTTTAAACAATAAAACACCATCAATGATTATGTAAAAAATAAGTTTACAATGAACAACATAAAATGACCAGTGAAGCGATTTTTGCATTTAAAATAAGGTGCTTTTGGTAGATGGTCTAAAGATCAGAGACAAATTGAAGACAAGATAATGAAAAACAAAATAAAGATAATATAAGCTTAAATCTAATATAATTTGAACTAGAAAAACAATGTTTTGGGATTTGCTCTTAACGATCAGATTTCATGTATTGGCTTAGTTTGTTCGATGTAGTAAAACACTTGTCTGAACAATGAGTTCAATATGTGTGGAAACAATCAAAACATATGTGATCATTGGTTACTTTTAGTTTTTATTGAAATTTAAGCTTTCCATTAGTCAAACTATTTTCAACTTTAATTTATTTTTGATTTTTTATTAAAATCTTAAATTAAAGTTTTCATTTAATAATAATTGATAAAATTTAAATTTAAGAATATGTAAATAATTGGTGTAGATTGCTAAAAAGAAAATTAATTAGTTTTTTAATTATTATAATTATTATTTTTTTCTAAATAACTATAAAATAGAAATGAAAATTAAAAGAAATATTTAAAGTTAATTTATTATAGTTTCAAAAAATATTTGCTGTAATTTTATTTTCATTAATTTAAAAATAATGAGTAAATTTGTTTTTTCATCATTTTCAACTATTGACACTGACAAGATTATCATTGGAACAATTATATTGGTTTTTATGTGACAAATATTTTTGCATTTTATTTTCGCACTTTTGATTGTGGAATCAAGCAGTAAGCAATTAAATTACAATTGAAAACACTGATTATCATTATTTTGCTTCAAATCATTCATGTGTAGATAGTTTTTTTTTATTTTAATTTTTTTTGAATATTATTGATTTTTATTTTATTTTGCATGTTTTCGCTTTTTTGCTTTTATCTTGATTTTATGCTAGTTCTTAGTTTTTTTTTTTTTTTAGAACTTTGTTTACATTTACTTTGTTAAGATTTGTTAGATTTTTTTAATAATCTGTTAAAAAATTAGCTGATGAAGCCAATAAAAATTGTTCCTGGTCTATTTTTTTTGTTTGATGAACAAAAATTTTGCTAAAATACAATTTAAGTAAAATTATAAGCAACGACAATTCAAAGATGTTAAATAGTAATTTGAAAATAAAATTGTTTTAATTTTTAAATTTTAAATTTGTTACAGTTTTTTTTTTTTGAATTGTTTGAGTAATTTGCAATCGTAAAAAGTGATTTATTCAGAATCGACAAAATTGATTGAACCTGGTACTAAAATCGGCTATTGGTTGTATTGAGTTTAAATCAAAAATATTAAGGGTCGATTGGTTCAAATAGTAAGTTTTGTTGAATAAACATTGGTTTTAGACAATTGTCAGACAAAGCAGCTTTTCAAATAAGTCAAATTATATATAAAAAAAAGTCATTTTTAAATCATCTTTTTGAGCTCATGTTGGTGTGTATTTTTTCTTAACTGATTTTTGCATTTATTTAACAAAACGATGCCTTTTGCCTGTATTTTTTTAGTTTTATTTGTATCCGGGAATAAGTCAAAGTTAGTTTTTGCATTAAAGCAACAGTATCTAATAGCAAAAAGACAAAAATGCTGTTTAAAATTGGTGAAAAAATTGCGTTTGAAAAAAAGGCGGGAAAACGAATTTTGTTAACTGTCACTAGACTAATGTATTATTGTAGCAACGCGTTTGCAAGTTGTTTTTCTCCTTTTCTAATTTCTCGCTTTTCATTTTGTTTAAAAAATCAATAGAAATCAACTTTTTACAATTGCAACTGTTTTACATAAAAAAAGCAAAAGAAATAAAACAACATGAAACAAAAAAAATTGGACCAAAAAAAACAAAGCAAAGCAAACTGTGGCCAAAACGACTTGATCACAATGATTTGACTTCAAAATGTTTGCTTAGAAAAGTTTGGTAATTTCAATGTTTTTTTTGCTTAAGAAAATGTTCTTAAAATATTTTATTTTTTTTTTTTCCTATTAAATGATTCCATATAACACTTTGCAGCCAAATTTCAAACTGATTTTTAAACTTAAAGATGGTTTGGTTCAATTCAATTGCCTTAGCATGTAAAATTCTATGTAAACATTCAATTTTGGAGCCAATTCTATTAAAATACTTTTTCTTGATTTTTATTTTATTTTTTTTTTTGTTAAATATCTTATTTTCTTTGGGCTGATATTAAGTTTTTATTTTGATTAAATCACTAGAAAACAGTAACCCGGAAAATTCAAACTAATCGAATACCACAGCCATAGAGATATTAGAATCAAGTTTAAGGTCTTCGACAAAAAATGACTTAAAAAATGAAATCAATGCAAGAACAAAAAAACTTTTACACAGATTTATTCACACAAAATTTAAGTTTATTTTTAAACAGACTTTATTTTTTATTAGTAAAATTTTTTAGATAATAAATTTTTAGGTTAAATTATGATTTAAGTTAAAATTTCAGCCTTAAAATACTTAAATAAATTTAAATGCAAAGACACGTTGCTTGTGTATACAAATAAAAAATTATTATTCTATTGAAATAACTTTTTTATGTTTATTGTTTAGATAAAAAAAAAATTAAATTAAAAACTTGAAATGTTTGAATATTCATTAAAAAAAAAAAATATTTAAAAATAATGAATAAAATTAATCAAAATATTATTTTATTGTATTTACTAATCTGCTTTATTTAAAATAGCTATTAAAAATTTAAATTCAAAACTATTATAATTGTAAACTTTAGTTTAATCAATTTTGAAAAAAAAAATATATTAATAAATAATTATACTTAAAAATTTAAATTAAATAAATTAGCTAAAACTTTTAATAATTTCAGTAAATTGCTTAATTTAACTTAAAATAAATTATTTTTAGATAAAATTTTATTTAAAAAATAGTAAATTATATTTTACAAATTGATTTTGTGTTATTTTAAGTAAAAAATTTTGAAATTTTGAAAAATAATACTTTTGAAAAAAAGTTAACAAAATCACAATTAATTATTCGTTTTCCCAAGATATCGTAAAATACAATGTTAAACGCCTATTTCTCAGAAAAATTTTTCTATATATTTTTTAAAACCTATTCATTAAGAAAAAGTCGTTTAATTGTAAGTTGAGCTATTATTTACACAGGTTTGATACCGGAAATTATATTCTAAGAAAAAAAAAAGCAGAATTTTTTCAAATTTACAAACAAAACTCGAATATATTTGAATTTTAATTGAAAAAAAAAAAAATAATATTAACACCTAAATACCAGCTTAGCAAAATTTTATTTTGTTTTTAACTTAGTAGCTAAAGCATTTAAATTATTTTTAATACATTATAGCTAAATTGAACGTTTCTTAATCAAGCTATTCGCGTAACTATTATTTTATTTTTTTCATTTTAATAAAAATTAACAAAACAACATAAGCCAAAAAAAATTGTAACAAAAAAACTTGGCAAAATATGTGAAAAAAAAAATCTCAAGTAAATAAATTTTCATTTTGTCTTTAAATTGATGGCTTTCGGCTGCAATGTTTATAAGCCTGAAGCAGTTTTCATGAGTAAAGATAAAATATGATTCCTAATATGTTGTGTTCGGTATTGGGAAAACACTAGACCAAAAATTGAATGTGATTTGAATTCGATCTTCTTGATTTGTTCGATCTAAAACAAGATTCATTTGATCTTCTATGGTCAAGAAGTAACTTGCACCTGTTTTATTTGAAAATTGAATATTTTTAGTTTTTTCTTCAATTTTATCAATTGTGTCCAATGGCGATTCAACTTATTTTATTTATTTAGCTTTGTGTTGTAGTTTTTTTTTTGTTGTATATCTTCTTAACAACCACGTATTTTTTGATCCAAACGATATCAATGTTGCAGATTGCAATTATACCAATATCAAGTGCATTGAAATTTTTATTGTAGACACTTAAATTTGATATAAAAAAAAAAATAAAGTGTTTCATTTTATTTTTAATTTTAGTTTTCTTAAAATATCAAACCCTTTAATTTTATTAAACGAAAAAATGTAAAAATTTTGTTTTTTGATTAATATTAAAAATCAGAAATCAAAAATAATGCATCTAAATAAAACGATTAAGATTTAAACAAGCTATATTTAAATTTTAAATCAAACCTTTAACAGTTAGTCAAAATTTATGTTAAATTTCTTATAATTGAAAATGACAAACAAAAATAATAAAAAAATTAAAATAATATTAAAATTATTTGTAAAAAGCAATTCAAAACGAAAAAAAATAAGATAAAATTTAAGTTAAATAAAAAATAGAAAAACCATCAACACTTATTTTATAGGCTTTAATCAAATTATAGTTTTTTTAAGCATCTTTGAAATTCGTAGAAATAACTTTTAAATCAGTTTTACAGGTTTAAATAAAATGTTTTAACACATATTTGACTCTTGCGTTTGTTAACCTTTCTTATGATCTTTTTTCTAGTAAATTTCATCGCTGGTTTTCATCAAAATATTCACTCAATCCAAAGGACATAGTTAAAGCATGAAAATAAAGAAATTTTGATTTTTTTGTAAAAAAGTTTTTAACTTGAGACTCTTGTAAACTTTAGCCAACAGATATTCAAAAAAATAAAAATTAAAAAAAAAATGCACCGCAAATAAGTATGAAAAGCAATCGTGAAGCAAAAACCGGAAAAAGAAAAGTGAAGGAAAAGTGAGAAAATTTTCAAAAGAAAATGTTAGAAACTAGATATGATCTAAAAAGAAAATAATAAAAAAAAAAATAAACATTCATAAAATGATAATAACTAAGAAGGAAGTAGGAAAATAAGTTAGAAAATAAGTCTAAAAAATAAGCCGAAAAACAAGCAACCAAATACTAGTATGCAATGAATGACTTCCGGTAAAAGCAGACTAGCAAAGTTCCGGTATTAAAACCCTATCATACACTTTTGGCAAATGCACGAAATAATAAAATAAAGACAAAAAAAACGGATTTTTTATTTAAGCTTTTTTTGTCATTTTCTATCTTTAACCATTAGAAAACACTTGATTTTGATTACATTTAACATAAGCAAATATTTTGATTTGTCAATTTGTTTTGATAAATATTGATTGTTTTAGTTGTATTAATCCATTTTTACCTAGTGTTTTGTTTTACATTCCCAACTAATTTTTTTTATTGATTATTATTTAATTAAAATTGTTTTAAACCAAAAATTGTTTTATTATAGTAAATTTAAATATAATTTTTTATTATTTGGTTTATTTTTTTTTTTTTTATTACAGTTCAACTTTTTTAAAAAAAATTTAAAATTAGTTTTAAATTTTATAATTTTTACCTGGTCACATCAATCAAGAGTTTATTTTTAACAATGATTTTTAGTGATCGTGAAGCAACTGTGTAAGTTACATGTTTGCAATAGTAAAACATGGCATAAAAATAATGGCAAATTTTTTTTGCTAGTTTAAAAGACTATAATAAAAGAACAAGTTTTTTCATTTTACTCACCTTTAAGTAAATGAACTTTTACACTGGCCTTATGTGATTTATCATCTGACGGTGAAAAAGGTTTTCTACTTATAGCAATTGCACGACAACCATCAATGGGTAAGACATGATCAGAATTTACATCATCTTAAATTTCAATAGCTTTAGATAAATTTAACTAACTTTAATCTAATTTTTAATCGTTTTTAAAGTCATTAATATTTTTTTGATAGAAAAACTACTAGTTTTTTTTTAAATTTTTAATTTTTAAAATAAGATTAAACGATTAAGATTTTTTTTAAAAATGTGTAAAACAGCCGATATTTTTATAAAATAAATTTTTAAATTAAAATTTAAACTTTAAACTTTATTTCCGTATTATTTTAATATTTTTTTTAGTAAAATTGCTTAAATTAAAATTATGATAAAATAATTAAATAAAATAAATGTGTTTTAAATAAATTTTATAATTTTAATTAAAAAAAAAATTCATTTTGTTGAAATACTAAAAAACAAAAATTACTATAATAAATTGATGATCTAAGTCAGTAAAATAAAACAAAAAAAATAATTTTTTTAAGTAAATTTTCTAAAAAAAAAAATTTAGTATTTAAACATAACAAAATATTGAATAGATGACATTATCTAAAGATAGCTTTAACGTAAATAAACAAAAATAAACACGTTTAAACAAGACTTAAAACAAGCTGTAAACTTACGACTGAAAACTAGTAAATAAAAAAAAAAAAACTAAAATAACAAATTGAGAAAAAAAATAAGCATTCTTAAAAAATGAAAAAAATAAATGAGTAGAAATAAAATAAGAACAATGGCCTGTGGTCTGGAAAAAAGCTGCTACAATTGCATATAATGTGATGGTGAGAGTAAAAAAACAGTCTAATTTAGACCAAGACAAGGACACTAGTTTGAACATGTGGCCAGGTTTTGTTTATTTTCTTGACTTTTGCGTGTTTAGAAACCTTAAATAGATTTTTCGTACATTTGGGATGGATGCACAAGTTGCCATCTGTTCAATACCGATTTGAAACTCCAATTCGGCCTAGCTACGAGTTAAATTATTGGACGTTAGTTACCGGTCAGCGACAGTAAACGCAAGTTCAATGATCATATCAAATCCAGAAATAAGCAACCATGTTCAAATATATTTTATTTATTTGATACGAATTTTTAGCCACAATAACGATTATCAGGTCATTTTGCTTCTTCTTTATCTTTTTATTTGCCACTTTACTTTATCTGATTATAATCTATGTCTATTTAATAATATTAGGTACTTTTTTTGCAGTTGTTTTACTATTATTAATATTTTTATTATCCAATCAAAATTTAAACTGAATTTTTTTTTTAAATTTTATATCTTTAGTTTATTATGTAAATTTCATAAAATAAATAAGCTTTATTGCTATCTTAACTGAAAATATTTATATTAAATTAAATAAAATCCTTTTGTTTTTATGTTAGTTTAAAACATAAAATTAATATAAACTTTTTATTAAAGTATAAAATTTGAATTATAACAAATTTGATAAAATATGAATTGTCATTTCTAAAAACATAATATTTGTTTATCAAAATTTTAAGTATAATTCATTATTTAAATTTTTTTTATAAACTTAACTATCTAGGTTAAAATTAAAAATAATAATTAATTTTTTATTTTTTTATATTTTACTAAGTTAATTTTCTATTTTAATTTATTATAAATTATTTATTTAAATTAAAAAATGTTTAGTTTTAGTGTTAAACTAGTTTTTATTATTATTTTATATTTTTTTAATTATAAAATGAAACAATTAAAAAATAAAAAAAAAATTTAAAGAATGTTTTTTATTCATAAAAAATTAAATTTATTTTTATTAAAAAAATTATTTTAAAATTAATATTTTATAATTATTAGTTATTTCAAAGAATTAAATTAATATATTAAGGAAAATTTTTTATAAAAAAAAAAAATTATTTAAAAAATAATTACGGATAACTATACGGATTGTTTTTAAATTTAAATACTTAAATTTAGAAAAAATTTACTAATTTAAATTTTACATTACATTTTGTAAATTTAACAAAATTTTAATTAAATATTTTTTTTTTTTAAAATTTACACATTTTATATTTTTTTTTTTCAACCGTATTACTTTATCTCTGTTTTTATTGATTATTTAATTTTTTTCAAATAAAAAAATATTTATAATCTTGTTTAATAATAAAATTATATTTTTTAAAACTATAAAAATTATTAAATATTATATAAATAAAGTGTTAATCAGGTTTTATTTAATAATTTTAAATTTATAAAAAAATATTATTTAAAAAAAAAGGATAAATTTTTTTAGAATTTATGTGGTTAAAGTTTGCATTGAAAAAGTTTATTAAAATATATTTACCATAAAAATATGAAAAAAAGCTGATTATCCTATTCATTTAACAAGACTAGAAAAATAGATAATATAAAAACATGCAAAAATAGCAAAAAAAATTACAAAAAAATTGTTTGGCATTAAATAAAAACTAAATAAAAAAACATATTGTAACTAAATTCATATTTATGTTTCATTAATTTTTTATTTTATTAGTTTTTCTATATAAAAACAAAAGATTACAGGCAGATGTCAGTTTTGATTGTTTGATGCTGTTTTTAAGCAATATCTATAGTCAATTAAAATTAATTTAATTTTATATTAATTATAAATTTAATATGTTGTTAACTAATATACTTCAATATATTTAATTAAAAATTATTTAATTATTAATTTAATTGATAATTAAATGAAAAATTTTAAATTCTTTAGATGTGCAGTATAATTTTTAATCCTCAAAAAAACAGCTTTCATTGACCTTATTATATTGTTCCAACATCTCTAAAAGTAATTTAGTTTTACAGATTTTTATTTAAATACGCAAACTCTATACTTACTTTACTTTAGAATTTACAATCAAATGTCATACAAAAACGATTCACTTTAATTTGATTGAAAATCTACACATTTAAAAAAAATACTCCCTATTGAATCTGTTTTTGGTCAAAAAAATTTTTGATATTTTAAAAATAAAACTGATTTTAGACAAAAAAAAAAAATATTAACCAAATGCTAGTTTATCATTGAAGCTCAAGTTTAACTGAATACAAGTTAAAATCATTTATTATAATTGTAAAAATTTTCATTTAAAATTGGTTTTTATAAAATATTTTAAAATAGCACTTTTTGATAATTATTCCTTATTTGTAATAAACTTAACGTGTTTTAAATTTAATTTATTAATATAATATATAAATTAATTATTTAATTATAAAAATTAATTATAAAAATTAATTTTAAAATTATCAAAAATAAATTTTATTTAATAATTTTTTTTTTTCTTTAGGTTTAGGTTTTATAAATAAAATTTTAAAAAAAGTTAATATTTTACTTTTAATAGCTTATTAAAAAAATATAATTTTTTTGTTAATCATAAAATATTAGATGCAGTTGAGTTAATTTAAAACACAAATTACTAATAATGATGATATTGACTTAAAGAAATCCAGTATAACATTACTGCTCCATTAACAGGATTACTAGTGGGTTAATCTAAGCAAAGGTGCCTTTTTTTTATTTTAAACTTACAAACCAAACTATCATAATAATGATTTGTTGAATGACAAAATAATGGTTAAACTAAAAATGGCCAATGCATTAGTCAGATTAAAAGAAATATAAAAAATTTTCTTTATTTGTTAATAATAATTTTTTTTTTATTGTAATGTTATTGAGATTATTTGCATCAGACTTACAATTCAATTATTGTTTTTGTTTATCTTTTGACCATCTTAATCAAAGACGGTGAAATGTTTCTATTTTGTAATAATTAGCTTGTAAAATTAAACTGAAAAATTGTGAATCAGTTTAATTGTATTGAATTGACAAAAAATAACAATAGAAAATGCAAATTAAGCTGGAAAATGTATTCAAAAAATTATAATTTCAATTTCACTAGTTTTTAATAAGCAATGAATGCATTAAATTATGGAAATTTGTTTCTATTTTCCCTCCATCCAGCTAAATTAAGCTGTTCTAATGAACGACTTTGTCAGGTCAATATTTTGTCGCATTTCTTCCAGCCAAACATACTCCTTTCTCAGTTTTTCTTTACTACTTTCAAAAAGTCAAAACATTTTGCCAAGCAATTAGACCTTTTACTGTTGCAGATGATTTTTTCATTTAAGTTTGACTTTCCAAGCCAAATTGTATTCATTTTTCTATTCCCTTTCTACTTTAACTTGCAATTTATTTAACAAGTGAAAAGCAATTGTAATTGTTCATAAGAAAATGATTTTATTAAATTAATTTATTCTTATTATTTTGCACATGTGTTACACGTTGATTTTTAATTATACATAATATACAATATACTCTATATACAATTCGGATAATTTTTTATTATAGTTTTGTCATTTTATTTATTTTCATTTATTTTAGTATTTCATGTTTTATTTTTAAATTTATTATTTATATAAAGTTTATTAAATGTGTTAAATAAAAAAGGTGAAAATTAAACATTAGAATGTCAACGTTTAAACCAATTTTTTTTTTTAAACAAATAAAAGATATTAAATTGTGAAAAGATGAAGATAATATGTTTAAGTTTTATTTTATTTTACAAAAATAAAAAAAAAATGTAAATCGAAAAATACAAAAAACAAAATTAAAATAAAACCAAATCAAATGAATGGGAAATAAATGCAAATAAAAATACATGTAAAACAAGCAAATCATATATGTTATGCAAATCATTAAGCATGTACGGATAAAAGCAAAAAAAATAGGCTTGTTTGTTACTTTATTTCTTATTTTATTTTTTGAAATTATTTCATTTTGCCTTTTTTTTTTACATTTAAGTTTTAAAATAAGGCAATAGCAGAAAGTAAGATTTTAAAATTAAAATTATTTTTTATAAATCTTTACAACCATTTAATCATAAAAAAAAATTATCAAAATTTAAATTTTTAATCATTTATTTTATTGATGCAAATAGTTTATCACTTGATTTTTTTTTTACCAATCAAACTCAATCATGATCAAATACATTTTTAATGCATTCATGTTATATATTTATATGTCAATCAATAATATTTATTCAAAACAGAAGCATCTATTTTATGTACACGTATTTACAAGTTAATTTAGATATTATTTATAATCAGTTTTTATTAATTTTATTAATTTAAAGCTAATAAACTTTTTGAAATCAAAACTTAAATTTTAGAAAATTGTTTTAATTAATTGTCATAATTTAAATATTTATAAATTTTAAATAAGTAATTTTACAATTTGTTAAATAATAAATGGCTTTTTGTATTGTTAAATTATATATTTTTGTAAAATGCTTATTTTAATTTATGTTTAAAAAAAAATTTCCTATTTATGTATTAAGATATTTTTATCATTAAATAAAAACATTCATAGATTGTATTAATATAAAAAAAAAAATAACTTTTGAAAATGCACTTAGCTTAGAAAAATGCTAACCAAATATTCTGATAAAATTATTGGCCGCCAATCAACTTGTTATAAACAGAAATGTAAAAGTCAAATTTCTTCAAGTTTAATGTTTGCATTTCAATTTGCATCAATTATAAAATACTATTAATGCAATTAAAAATTAAGCTTGTCAACTGTCAAATTAAGATGTTTGTATTAAGACACCAATTTCTTAAAGATGCATAAGAAACTTAATGTGACAAGTAACGAAATAAAATTACAGAACATACATACACGCACTTATATCCTATATAAAATTGCCATTCAAAAATATAAAATGCAAATATATTCTACGCAATTATTAAATATGATCATATATAATTGATAACCTAGTGAATATGCATAAAAAATTTTAAACTAGTATTTAATTATGCGAATTTATTTTCATGCACGCTTTTGAAAACTGACAATTCGTACCGATTGCAACGGTGAAAACACATTAGAATTTTTTTGTATTCTTTTTACACTTATTTCTACCTGTAGATATTATGCATAAAAGTGCAAAAATTAAATTGAAAAAAAACTAATAACAAATTATAATATTGCTGAACTTTTTCGTTGGATGCAAAATTGCTGGAAATCGAATAACATGTTCGCATTAGATTATTTCTTTGTCGTCTACACCGATTGGAAGATTTGTCGCAATGACAATTTCGGAAATTATGACCGTTTCGCTGTCGCCATAAGATAGCAATACTATTATTACATCTGGAAGTACATTTTTCACCTTGCAAAGCGTCAACACAATTGGTACGATAATAATCATATGCAGATGAGCAATGAGCATCTGATCTACAAGTAAGTTCGACACTTCGACAAGAATGTGATTTATTTGAATGGCGTGATTTGCTTAATTTAGGATAAAGAGCCGCTCCGGCCAGTCCGTGATGATAAACAAAACCGTGATTAGTGGATAGGCCAGTGGCAGCAGATGGATTATTGGCAGTTGCAGTTCCGGGACTGTTTGCAGCTGATCCTATAACAGTGCCAACAGATGAACCGGATGTTAATCCGTTATTACCATTAAGAGATCCAATGGCGTAGAAATTAGTTGAACCATTAACTAATGACAAGCCATTGCCTGTTAGATTATAAGCAGCATTTTGTGCCAAAGGATGATTGGCAGGAAGTGATGCCAAAGCGCCGGAAGTGATGCTTTTTGCATTACAAGTCGCTGTTCGACTTCTTATTTGTTTGCAATATTCATTGCCAGAACAATCACAGTTTAAATATTGGGCGCCTTCTGGCGTACTTAGTAAAGAAACGATGGCTAATTGACAAAGTTCTGTACAGTTCTTGCCCATCCCGTACAATACTTGTTTGCAAGATAATCGATAATCATGTAAAGCCATTCCACAGGCCATTTGTTTGCTACATTTGCGTAATGCTAATTCACAGGAACTTGATATCTGGCTATATGGCCGACGTCCGGCCTTAACTAATGTAGCCGTGTTCAAAATCAAACTTACAATCAAAATTGATAACAAGGTGACAAAATTAACATCAACCGTATTTAATTTACATTTTCTTTTATTTGCATCTGTTGATTGGTTTGTAGAAGAAGATGGTCTTGTACTACTAATACAATCCATTTTTAAATTATCACTGTGGTTTGCAAACGTGGTCGTAGTTGTATTTGTTGTTCGGGTCATTGTAAATTGGTTCAAATTTGACACTTCTAATTTTTTATCTGTTGGTATTGGCATGATTAAGCGATAATAGGTTAATAGTTTTCAAAATGTTTAGATTTTTTAAAACTAAAAAATATTTAAGATGTTGAAAACTGTTTTTCCCAGTTTGTTTAAACTTTGTTTACTTTACTGGTTTTATAAAAAATGATAAATGTTTGCTCGTAATAAAAAAACTTTTTGATTGGTATTGTATATTGATATCAGTCTGAAAGATGACAATTTAAGCTGTTTTTTGAAACTTTATACTTCTACTTTATTATTTATTTAGTATTATTTTTTAATAACTTTATTTTTCTTTCATTTAGTTCTTGATTTGTGGTCAATTTCAAGCAAAGTTTTGATCAAGACTTGTTGACCTGTTCGAATTAAACTTATTTTATTGAAAACTATTTTATGGGTATAAATAAAATTGAAAGCCCAAGCTTATTAAAGATTTCACTTGTTTATCTAAAATAAATGTAAATTTGATAATTTTGGTTATATTTAATAATAAATTTATAATATAATCAATAAAATAAAATTTTATTGTTTATATTAATGATGTGAAAAAATCATTTTATATTAAAACACTAGTAAACTAATAGCCTTTATATTAGTATATTATGCTTGATGAATTAAAACAAATTTTATAAAATTATATTAAAAAATTAAGATTTTATTTGATAAAAGTAAAAGTACATTTTTTTTTAAAGTTGTAAACAATATATATGCAAAAAAAAAAGGCAATTTGTGGATTATTAAATAATAAAGTCATTTTAATAATTTTTTTTTTATTTTTTGCTTTAATCCATAATTAATATTTTAAAACAATTTTTATTGATTAGCACTTTACGGTTTAAAAAAAATGTAAATAAAAATTTATGCTTTTTTTTAAAAAATGCATCAAATTTTAAAAATTAATTTCTTATTTTTTTAATGTATATTTTTTTTTTTTAATTTTTTTTAAAAAGAAAAATAATTTTAATATTATTTCAGTTTAAAATTGATTAAAACACATTTCACAAAAATTCAAACTGTTTTATGCAATAAAAATTCAAAAAAAAAAATTATTAAACATATTGGCACTTTTGTAATTTTGGGAATAAAATTTATAAGAAAGGCTAAAAACACTAATATTAAATAAAATTTAAAGTTTAAAGGCAATATTTAAATATATATTATTTTTATATATATATTTTTTTTTTTATATTATCAGTTTATTCCCATTCAATTCAATTCAACTGTGTCAAACTAGATTAAGCTCAATTGAAATTTTTTTTTAAAAATTCACTTATAAATTGCTTTACACATGTTTTTTAAAAAAAAGCATTTTAATATTATATAATTTTTGTTTTAAGTTATGATTATTGATAATTTTTTTTTTAACTTTTTTTAAATATAATATTAAATTATACTCATTAATGATCAAATAAACTAATTTCGAATTTTAAAAAAGTAACATAATTACACATTAAATTTTTATATCCTAGATTTGTTTAATTTTATAAATAAATAGGATGTAAGAATTGTAAAATTTAATAATTAAATGTAAAACTATAAAAACTTTATATATTATCAAAAAAATTCACTTTCAAATAATTTAAAAAATACAAAAAAAATTACTATTAAACTAAATTTAAAAATTTTATATTGTTAAGTATATAAATTTATTATATAAAATGAAAAAAAAATATTTCATTGATTTTTTTATCCTTTTCGTTTTTTCATTTTTGTCCAGTAAATTTTATTCATTTTTAATTGACTGAATTTATGTATAAAAAAAAAATGTATAAGGTATAAAGTTTAGGTTAATATAGAAAATAAATCACTTTTTGTAGATTTAAAGCAAGAAAATTTTTTATATTTAATTAAAAGTTGTTTTAAATTTAAATGAGATATTGATTGCTTGATTTAAATAAAATTGATTATTATTTTTTTTTTTTTGATAAAACTTTTCATATTTAAACCAAATTTTTTTAAACAAGTGATGAGTGAAATTGCCGTGAACAAGACACAAGATCAACTGGCACTATGTTGTGGTCGGACCGGGTTAGTAAAAAATAACAAAAGTATCAACTGTTAGTAGAGAAGAACAAATTTTTGAACAAACTGTGGTTCTCAACTGATACACTATGTTTAGCGGAAATACAAAAGCAAAGCAGGTTTGTAAAAATTTGAGCCTGAAATTCGGCGCAGTAGGTACTTGCGATTGCGCCTTATAATCGGTTTTAATACGCCCATTTGTATTGAAGCTGCGCAACTTGTAAAAAGAAGATAAATAAAGCGAATTCCAATAAAGATTTCAATTCATTTTGTCTATTCACACTATGTTTTCATCCAGCAAATAAGAGATGCTAACAAATTCTTAG
Organism: Pyemotes zhonghuajia; assembly: GCA_025170145.1. NCBI lineage: Eukaryota > Metazoa > Arthropoda > Arachnida > Trombidiformes > Pyemotidae > Pyemotes > Pyemotes zhonghuajia. Next base: position 13,385,291 of record CM045845.1, read on the forward strand.
CAAATGTACAATTTATACTTGCATAGCTATAGATTATCTTTGTCTTACAATAGGTCAGATTTAAAACATTTTTAAATCTAACAATAAACAATATAATTTATTTACTCATAAACATAAATTTGAAAAAATCATGGTATAATTGATCAAGTTTATTTAAAAAAGATTAAATTTAATGAAAATATTTTAAGTTAACTGTAACTTATTTTTGCTTAGATTTCAACAAGTTTGAATTTTTTATTTTTTTTTTTTTAAATTTACATTTCAATAACAATTTAATAATAAAACTATATTTCATTGTAAAAAATTGCAAAAAATTACAATAATTTTAAAAATATTAAAAAGTGCTAAAAATGAACAAATTAAAATTAAATTGACGTAAAAAGTAAGTGAATTGCAAATCGTTAGTGAAAGATGTTTTAAATTGGTTTCTAAACAACTTAAAAAAAAAAAAATGAATCCGTTGTGGAAGAAATTGGCAAAATTAATTGATGCACATTAGACCAATTTTATTTGCTACAATTGCACCAATAACCAAATCGATTTAAATTGTTTTTATTATTAGTGTTTATGGTTTTTGTTATATTAAAATTTAGCCAATTTAAATGAATCAAAAATTAAATTTGATTCTTCTGTTTGACTACTATTTTTGTGCTTTTTGTCCACCGTTTATTTTTTAAAAATTTTATTTGTTGGTCATGATGCTTTAACTGTAGTATTTTAATGTTTCTCAATCTAGTGGGTCAAAAAAAATTATGTGAAAAAAAAATGGAAATTACCCCAGATCCGGAAACTATACAACAAAAGCAAAATTATTTCTTTTTATTTGAAATCATGTCATTTTTTGAATGAATATTTGAAACTAAAATAGTCATGAAGATAGTACTCAGATGACAAAAGAAATTATATAAATTTTAAAGATTTTTATAATATATTTTTTGTAATTTCCTTAAAGAATGATAAATTATTTATTAATAATTTTTACCATTTTTTTTTTAATATAAAACAATTATTGTTTTTTTATTTTATTTAGATATTAAACAACAAAAGTCAAATTTAAGATAATTTTTTTAACAATATCTATTTTTTTATTTTTTTAAGTATCATATTACAATAGTAAAAGCAAGAAATTTAATACTGTAATTGTATCAAGTTGAAAATAAACAAAAAAAAAATTAAAAATAAGTAAAAAAATTATTTTAAAAATTTTAAATTTTTTTACGTTTTTATTTTTTTTTTTAGTTGATACAAATTAAAATTAAATAATTTTAAAATAAAAATATACGAAAAAAATTTTAATTTGTTAAATAAAAAATTTATTTGACAGTTCTAAATTATAATAATTTTGATCTTATGTTAATCCTAAAAAAAAAAACCTAAATTTTGTTTAGTAAACCAATGACAATTACATCAAATTTAATGGCCTTATTTGTTAAAAAAATGATAAATTTTTAGTTCAAAACTTTTAGTACAAAGATATAATATTTGTTAAAATAAAATATGAATGACATAAGCTAAAATATTAATACAGTGCAATGCACTGTTGTAAAAATTTGTGTTAACAATTGTTGAAAAAACTAAGTTTGAAAAGCTAATAACTTCATTTAAATTATTGATAATCTTAAGACATTGAGATAATTATGATTTAAAGGTTGGTCAAAAAAAGTTAAAGAAAAAATGGAATGTTAAAATAAGCTGAAACAAATCATTACATGTAATTGATTGTTATTTATTCACAGTTAATCTTACAATCAGTTAACTGTGATTGTTCATTGCAAGTCAAAACAAGGCCAACCACAACGCTGTCACTAGTGATCAGTTAGTTTGATCATCTTCATTTTTCTTAATCATCCATTTGGTTTTTCATCCAATAATTTTACACTGGTACACTTTCTTCCGGTTTTGCCACTCCTATTTTGACTACAAACTTCTTTTATTGGGCGCCCATTAAACAATCAAAGGTAAATGTCTGCGCAGTTTAACTAGAACCACATTAAGCCGACCAATGGTAGGAGGTGAAATCGATTAAATTTATCGAATTAACTGGCCTGTTTTTAGCTGTTTTTGCCATTTTGGACTGAATTTGCCGATCATAATGTGTTTGTATATTTGTTTTGTTTTCCAACCTTTTCTCACTATTTTCACTTGTTTTATTTTTGTAACAATTTTCTTCAATCGCCCACACTTGTTTTACTTGTCTTTTATCTTTTCAATCCTCCTTTTTCTGTATCTTTTATCTTCTACTGTTTCACTTTTATTGCGCCATTTAATTTTGCCTTTTTTTCATCTCTATTTCGTTTCTTTCTGATTCAATTTTTTTCTCATTCGTTTTATAATTATTTCAGCTTATTCTTTTTTCTAAAGTTTTCAACTTTAACATCAGTATTAATACACTTGCTGAATTGTGAAAAAAAAAAAAATGGTACTGTCAGCTGGCTTGAAAATTGTTTTTATTGCCGTAATAATTATCATCCATTAAGACCAAACTGACCCTTACAATGAAAAATGTTTTAAAATCAAATCCAACGTGATTTTAACATTTAAAGCATATATATACTTTAGAATAAAACAAATATGTAATAAATATATATTGAAGTTCTATTATGCATATAAATTAGCTTAAGGTTTTCATATTTAACTTGTTTGATTTACAAATAATGTAAGTAATTTATTTATTTGAATTTGATACAACTTCGAAATTTGGAATAATTTTATAACAAAGTTTAAATAAAATGTTTGATAACATATTTAATTATCGGAAAATTTTTTTTGGAAAAATAAAATAATTTAAAAATTATTAAAAAATTTTGTTGGTTGTTTTTAAAATAAAAAATTTAACAAAAATAAAATTAATATTAAAATTTAGTTAATTATGTTTCTTTATTACTTAATTAATTAAAATATTAATATTTAATTTTAAAACATAAATTTGAATAAATAAAAATTATTTAATTAAATTTAAAAAAAAAAATTGATTTATATTCAATATTTAAAAATAAAATTTGAATATAAATCAATTTTTTTTTAAATTAAATTAATAAATACTATAAAAAAAGATTGAAGAATAAACAATAAAATTAATTATTAAAAACAAAAAATTAAAATCTGTCAGTGATTGTATATTTTATTATTAAAATAGAACAACTAGAAAAATTAAAATATAATAAATAAATTCTTGATAACTAAAGACATAGTTAAAATAAAACAAATTAAACTAGATTGAGATTAAGTTGAAACTAGACTAGTAAAAAATAAATTTATTTTAAAGTTGAAATAAAAAAATTCAAATATAAATAAGGTGGCTTAAAAATAAAATAAGTAAAAAAAAATTTAAAATGTAAAAAAGCGCGAAAATTTTTTTGACAGTTTAGTAAGCTCAAATAAAAGTTTGTTTTGCTTCTTGCTGTTTTAAATGTTCTCACTAGTTCATCATCAATACTCGTAACTCAAACACAAAAATACATTGGCCTTTATTTAAGATAAACGAACTAAATGTTTTACATTTAAAATTGAGAAGTGTGGATACAAAATAAACTAGACAAAATAGTAACAAAAGTATAAAAAAATTTAGTGGTAAAAAAAAAAATTATACCGGAAGTTGAAACGTCATTGTGGTTTACAAAAATCAAGTTTTCTTCTCACACTAGTTGTAAAATAGTTTTATTTTAGTTTAGGTTCAATAAACATTGCAACTCTTTTACTTACTTCCGCTTGTTCATTTAAAATTTAACTTCCGACTAATTTTTATATCAGACTATTTAATCTTAAATAGAAAATTTTAATTTTTTAAGTATTTTTTTTGCATCAATAAATAAAAAAAAAAATGTTAATATTATTAAAAATAATTCATTTTAAAGTCTTTTTAATTTCAAAAAAAAAAATTTTAATTAATAATTAAAAACAATTAAAAAAAAAAATTATTTTTTTTTAAAATAGCTTATTTTTAGTCTTTAAAATATATATTTATTAATTATTTATCTTTTAAATAATATAATATTTTGTATGCAAAATAAAACAAATAAAAAATTATTTATAAGAAATTATTTAAAATTTAATCCCACTTTTTAAGAATTTTATAATATTTAAATTTATTCGAAACAATTTGACATGACATTGATCAGCGTATTTTGAAAATTATTTTTTTAATATTTAATGCGTTAAATCATCTCAATTATAATATATATAATTTTAAATAATAATAATTAATAATTTTAAAGATTTAATGTTTTTATATTAAAAGACATATTAATTACTATTTTTATTTTATAAATAAATTTTAAATAATGGATTATATTTTTTGTTTTTTTTTTTTTAATTTTTTTTATACTTTCTTAGCTATAATTTACTAAAAATAAAAAAATTAAAAATTAAATAAAGTGTCCGCAAAAAAAAATTTAAATATTTTTTTAAATAATTTTTTACTAATGAACCATCAAACGACAAAAAGTTTGTTTAAAACAAATAAAAAAAAAAATTAAAAAATAAAATAAACGCTACTGGCATAAATAAAAAGTTAAGATTAGTAATGAAACAGTGATTAATGAGCTAGATGACACTTCCACCATTGAAATCGTCCATTTTATTTATCAAAAACAATTTAAACAATTTCGTTTATTTAAATAAAGTCAAAAGTTCAACTATTATTCTAAACAAAGCTAATGTTTGAGATTAAGAAATAATGAATAGTAAAAATATTTTACTATAAAAAAAATTGCAAAAAAAAGTTATCTAAGATTATTTTCTAAATAGCTAATCAACTATGATAATTTAAAGGTTTCTAATTTCTTTTATTATTTAATATTTTTTGCATAAACAAAATAAATTTTTTAACTTTGATTTTGATTGATCACAAATTTTCAAACAAAACAATCAGTTAATTAATTTCTGTTAAATAAAATAATTTGTTATTTATAATAAAATTAATTTAACGAATTATAGCAATTTTTCATAATTTTAAATCATTTTTAAATATTTTTTTTTTAAGCAAAAAAATTAATCTAAATTTTTATTTTTTGCATGTTCATCATCACCGCCCACTGTAATTAATTCTTTTTACTTGATTATAATCTAAGCTCTTTTATTTTCTTTATTACAGACACTTTGTTCTATTGAAAACATCTGGCATTTGTTGCTTGTTTAGACAATTGACAATTTTATCTTTTTTTGTGACCATTGAACCTGAACCTCAAACATATACAAATATATATACACATACATAGAGTAATCAATGTCTATAAACAATACTCTATTAAATTCAACTTAGTACAAACCAAGTTAAAGAAAAAAAAAGTAATCAAAATAAGTTAATCAAAAATGTTTAATGTATATTACAGGGCTAAATTCACTGTATTAAAATCTAAAAGCCTTGTAAAATATTGAAAAAATTAAAAAAAAAATTGCTATTAATAAAAATATGATTTGAATTAAAACAATAAATATGAAGAAAAAATAAAGAAGACGAAAATGCTTTTATTTTCATTATGTGTTGAAACATAAGAAAAAATAATTTACAAATATAACCTAAAAAAAAGCTCAAAAATATAAAAGGAAAAGTGAAAGTGAAAAACCAAAAAAAAATATATATTTTGAAAAAATAAAAAAAAAAAACATGAAAAAAAGTGTAAATCGATTACCGCATGCGTATTTTCTTTAAACCAGATATCAGTTAAAATCTGTCAAGCACGTGTTTAGTTTTATTTCTATAATAAACATAAAATAAACTCTAATAGTGTAAAAAATATATTATAAAAAAATTTTTAAAACAAGATAAAAAAAAATTAACTTAAAACAATGATGTAGAATAAAGTAAAACCTGAAAAAATTAAAATAAAGGAAATTAATAACACAAAGAAACAAGAAAAAACCAATATTTAAGATAAAGTAAAAGGTAGCAAAACAAATGATAAAATAAAGAGCAAAAAACACCTACGGCAAGTAATTATTAATGCACTTGCTATCATTGACTTGTCCTGTGGAATGTTTGCATTGCAAAAAGATCAGTCCAAACCATTGGTGGCAAATTCAAAATATTAAACAAAGAATTTTATGTTTGATTCTGTTTAGTAAACTTGAAAAAGCAGGTGCTTTACAAATACTGTTTATTTGATTGTCCAATCTACTTGAACATGAATTTAAGCTAGCTTGTGACAGCGTATTTTTCACATTCCATATCACTATTATTTAGTTTTTTTGGAAAAAATAAAAATAGAGCAAGTTCAATTAAGACATATTCTGAAGAATAAAATGACAGAACCATATAAAATCAAGTCATATTTGCAACAAGCAAGCTGTAAAAACTACTTAAGAACAAAAAGTAAACTTTTTTTATAAGCTCTAAAAAGGCCACAAAAAAATGAGACTTTGGTGAACAACATTCACTTTCACTCACTACGATTGTCGGCATGTATTTAGCTTTATAATGCTTAAACTAATTTTCAATTAAAATATTGAAATATTTTAGGATTCTATTAATTCTTTTTAATTATAGTCACATTTTCTGCTTATGAACAAAAATTGAAAAAATAAATTATGAAAAAATTCTAAGTCTTAAATTAAAAAACTTAATTAAATTATGATCATATTTTGTATAAACATTTTATTTTCAAAAATAAAACTTCTAAAACATTTAAGTATAATATACACAAATTTGTATAAATAAAAAAATTGAAACTTTAAGTTGTAAATTAATTTTAAATATAATTTAAAAAATTAAAAAATATTAAATTAAAATGATTGGATTAAATTATTATATTTTTAAATATAATTTTAAGGATTGAACTAGTGAGAAAAAGCATCTGAAAAAGACGAATTAATGAAATGTAAAAAAAGTAGCTAAAAACTGAATAAGAAACGAAAAACGGTTGAATTAAATCAACATCATTTAATGCTTGATAAACAGACATAATCAGTCTTGATAAAGACCAGATAGAAGGAGATGGCTTACGATAATAAATATTTTTTTTCAAGTTTGTTTAAACGGCTTTAAATGCAAAACTAAATAAAAACTAAAAATAGCAAACAAAATCAAGTCGAATTGTAAATAGAAATAAATTGTGATAAAGATGTTTAAACCAGCAAATTGCAATTGATTTGAATTTTGATTTCACACTGAATGCCAATTAAATACAATATCGAATTTAAAATTTTCTTAATATTTACTTAACAGGTATTGTGCAAACATTGTTTGAAAATGGACAACTAATGTAAATCAAATTTTGAATTGCAATTAATTTTTTTAAGTTTTCGTTATATTTGAATTCAAAACAATTTATATTTATTTTGCAATCAATGTGCTGTTTAAAAATGTTTTTTTGCTTGAATTGTTTTATGTAAATTTTTCTCTAAATTCAATTTTCAATTGACATCTAAAATAGTATAATTCTATTATTCATCTTTATCAAAAGACAAACAATAAGTTTATTTTTATCCTATTTCAAGTTTCAATATTTTTTTAATTGTTTTTATTAAACATGTAAATTGATGTTCAATCTAACTATTTCCAAAATATATCTAAAAATTTTATATTAAATTAACATTAATTAATTTAATTAGTAATAATGATGTACTGATATATATTTACAAGTTAACTACGCCTTTTTTACTATTAAAAAACTGACAAATCTTATAATAAACACAAAGGGCAAATATTTCTGAAGCAATTTACACATACTAAACCATAATAATTTTAATGTTTTTTTTACATACAACATTGTATTTTTCTTGGTAGCTTTATTCTGAATCATTTTTTTTGTTTTGTTTTTTTATTTTATTTATTTTTTTTTTTTGTATATTATTTTCTCGTTTTTTTTAGCATTATATTTTTTACTTTTTTTTCTGGTTGCATTTAAAGAAATTGAAAGCGCCTTCAACCGGAAATCAGTGTTTTATCACACAATGTATATTAATTTTAGATGTAGCTTTCGTGATCAATGCTAGAGGTCAAATTGCATCAACTATTATTATTATACTCAATAAAATGCTTGATAGTGAAGTTTATTGGGTCGTTTATTAGACATCAAAAACAAGAAAGAGTCTAAAAACAAAACATATATTAACATGTGCACAGCAAGTGTACTAATTTATATAATAATTTTGATTAGATAATGTTTTATTAAATAATATAAAAACAATATAAATATTTACTATTAATCTATAAATATTTTTATATTTTTTTGTTTTCGAAAAATTTTTCTTTAATTGTAAGAAGTTAAATCAATTTTCAAATAAAAATTTTCTAAATAATATAAAAATATTCAATTAAATAATTATATTTTTGATTGAATTTCAACAAAAATTGTTATATATATTTTTTTTTATTTAACTTAAAAACTAATTAAATAAATGATTTGAAATTTAAAACAATTTTTGATATTGAATTTATTTTTAATTATATTATCTAAATTATACAATAAAATAAAAAATTAGTTAAAATAATGTAATGCATATAAATAGAAATTTTTTTTTAACGATAAATTCAAATATGTTAAAAAAAAATAATCTATTTAATTAAATTAACAATTTTATATTAAAATGTATATATGTATGTATGCATGTATGTATGTAAGTATGTATGTATGTATGTATGTATGTATGTATGTATGTATGTATATATGTATGTATGTATATATATATATATATTGTAATTAATATATATTTATTTAAAAATAAAATTTTTGACTTACAATAAAAAAATATAAATTCAAGAAAATTAATTTTAAATGTATTGAAAACGTGTTTTATAAAAATGCATTTAATTTTATGCTAATAAAAAGTAAAAATTTAAAAACATTATTAAATAAAAGATTTTTTTGGTCTTTGACATTGTTTAAAAATTAGCTGCAATTTAAGTTTGATGAAACATATTTATTTTTATTTATTTCAATTAGACTAATTGAGGACGAAAACTAATTGAATCAAAATATAGGATTAAATTTTATTAAAGAAAATGAAAAAAAGAAGATCAAGTTTACGATAAAAATGCAACAGAAAAGTACTAAAATTAAGTGAAAGTAGAATTGGTTTTATTGAAATCGGCAAAATAAACCAATCAATGGTGAATAGTTTGATCAAATATGCAAATATAGAAACTAGAAAAATTGCCATTTTAGCTTCATCTAAACGAAACACCTGTCGATTAAAGAGTTAGGTTGTGACACCAGTTAAAGAAACATGGATATTTTTTTAAAAAGTGCAAATGCAATATAGGATTTTTTTAGTGTATGAATTAGTAATAACATGTTACAAAAAGATGCAATTCGATCTTTGGCACAAACAATGATCAAAGAATTGTAGGTTATAGTAAATTGCAGTTTACAGTAAATTGCATCTCAAAGCCGAAAAGACCACTGCACCTGTTTTAATTAGTGTCAGGTAACAATATGTCACTAGCGTCAAGTTTGAAAAGAATTTAGAAGTTTGAGAATAAAGCTTTTTTAGTCGGCACAATTGAAAAAGTATCAAGTAGAAGATGGTGCAAGTTTGGAGTTAGAGTTGATTCGGTGAACATCAAACCAGATTTGTTTAATTTGAGTTCAATTTCGCAAACCTTGCTTAGTTTAACCACAGATGGAATACGTGCCGGAAAACTAAATGAATGTGGCTTGTTGAATTTCTAGACAAGGCAGACTATAGTCTGCCATTTGATCCACTCTTAATTATGCCTCTAAGTGTGGTTTGAATATAAGCTGCAAATAAAACTATGCTTTAAAATTTGCCGCCAAAAACATGTCGTGTGCAATCCAGACATTGATAGAGTCAGGCAATAGACAAACAGGGACCCGTCTGTCTTTGATTGTGCTGCTATCTGTAGAGATTGCGTTTTGGGTCACACAGACGTCACGTCTTCTATCACTGTAGCAATTGAATCTTCTCACAATCAAACCTTCATTTTAAGCAAATCCAATCCAATCAGCGGAAAATGAGCTTGCTTTGTTTACAAATAACTGTTCGGTGCTAAACACTGTTTGATTAAACTAATTTAACTAAACTTATTACTGATTTGTTTGGCCATTGCAAATATGTTTAAAATATATAGGTCGTCTTAAAGAGGCTACTATAGTTCAAATATATGTGCAATTTAACTTTTCAGGCGCCGCCATTGCTTTCTACTTCACATTCCTTTGTTGCTTCTGTATATGTCTAATTTGATTGCATTTTAAAATTCTGCTTCATTTTTCTCGCACTCTAGATGCTTCTTTGAACACTTTTTAACCAAATTAAAAAAAATTATTAGGTAAATACTTTCTTAATTATGAATGCTCCAAATCAAAAAGATCAACTTGTCACTATATTCTAATCATCAACGTTCTACTATTAATCATCATTTTCAGTAATTGTTTGCATATTTGCTCATTTGCATGGCGAATTACCTTTGTTTTTCATAGCTAATCACTGTTACAATTAATCGTCAAGTTAGACCTAAAAACTCAAAAATTCCAAAAAATACATAAATGTTTTTTGTACAATTAAAATTGAACAACCATTTACAATTTAAACCAAAGGCAGCAATACAACTTGATAATCAGTGTCCAGTTATGTCTTTCTAGTTTATTTTTTATTAGCTATTAATTGCAACTTAAACTGCACCTATGACGAACAGCATACGTGAAAGGAAAAACATGTCTAATCAATTTTACAGATCAAGTTTGTAGATATAGTTAACAAAATTTTACTTCAATCATTTCTACCCTATTTCAGCAAGTTTATTTCATTTTTTTGCTTAAATGATGTTTTACTTTTAATAGTCTAAATATATTTCTACTTTTCTAATTTATTTCTTCTTTTATATCTTTTATCTCTATTTATAATCGTTTTATTTTTTGCTTTACTGTATAACCAATTTATTTTGCCCAATTGGTTTTAACTTAAACGTGGTTGAATATTTCAATATGTTGATTTTATTGTTTTATCTATGCACGTTCTACATCTTACACAATCAAAATGTTTGCATGTTAATCGATTTTAGTTTTATTCGTATTGAAAATTAAAACTAAATAAGAAAAAAAATATATATAAAAACACAAAAAAAAATAGAATTAAGATGAAAAAAACAAAAAAATAAACAAAAAGCAATTGTGGTTTAATGATTGTGGATATGTTTCGGTTAAAATAAACTGCAAAAGTAGTCATTGAACAAGTAAATATACTTGATCAGCAATTTTTGTTGTTTTTTTTTGTAACTAACATAATCTAAAATCTTAAAATAAAAAAAAAAAACCTGATCTAAACTTAAAACAGCAATTTCTTAGTAAAAACATATTTGTTCAAATTATCTAAAATGTTAGTTGATCAAAAATTTAAAAAAAAATAAGCTTGTAAATTGCTTTTTTATTTTGAAATATAGCGAATAATTTGCGATGACCATTGGGATAATAATTGTGATAATTGCACATTGTTTGCAGTTGATCAAATTTTGCAGTTGATCAAGTTTTATAAATCAGTAAATTTTTTCAAGTATTTTTTTTTTTTTTTTAGTTAAATATAATTCAACTTTAGTTAGAATTACTAAAATCCAAACCTTAAACTAAATATGATAATTAAAAATTTAATTTTGTCTAATTTTTTAATAAAATAAATTTTAAACCATTTTTTTAACAAACAAAAATATAATATTTAATCAATATTTGCGGATAAAGTATAATAAAAAAAAATTAAACTAAAATAAAATGCTAACTTAATAAAATAAAACAAATTTTAAAAAGAAAATTTAAAATAAAAAAAATTGAAAGTTAAAATAAAACAAAATCTGAAATAATAATCCTGTTGCAAAAAAAGAGTAAAAAAACAAAGATAAGAAAGATGACAAGAAGAAGGAGGATGAAAATGGTTTAGTTTGACTGTTATTATATTGAGCAGCAGGTCTATACTCCATTGAACTGAATGCAAAACAATTGCTGACCTAACATGTTTTCACTTGCAATAAGCTCGGATTTTATTTTATTATTTTTTGTCTAAGCTTCAGTTTTTTACTAGTACATTTGTTTTCACTATTGGTTGAATTTTTTTTTCAAGTTTCTTATTATTCGTTTATTTTATCCGTACGGCCAATGTTTTTGTCGTTTGTATTTTAGTTTTTTTTTATTTCACATTCTTTTGAATAGTCTAAAAAATAAAATTTTTGAAACAAGGCAGAAAATTAAAATATGAGTAAAAAAAGCAATGTAAGTAAACATGAGCGAATAGAGAAATATATAAAAATCCATTTAGTTAAAAAAAAAACGATTGAAATTGAAAACAGTAAAAATTGAAAAAAGTACAACTATTTGTCGGATAATTTGTTTGAGTTTATTTTCCCGCCAAAATTTTATAAACCGCTTAGTCCATTTTAAAACTATGTTAAGAACTTGATTTAATTGCAAAACTAAAAATTACAATTGTTATTAATAATTTATTTGATTATTTGCCTGTAAAAAAAACTGTATTTAAATGTGACAATTTATTTTGCAATTTACACAAATTTTCCGTTTAATTTCATAAGAAAAAGCTATGAAAAAAATAATAAAAACAGACAAGCAAATTTTTGTGGAAAATACCTTTACAAAAATGAATATAAAAGAAAACAAATCTTTGTTTAAGTTTACTATCATTATTATAACTGTTTTTTACTTGTTTTGCTTGTTTTTACCTTTTAAACAACAATTCGATTATCTATTTTTAAACAAGCAAGTATTAAATAGAAAATAAGTAGAAAAAGTTTATTGAAATCTAGACTCGATTTTAGTTTTATTGCTACAAATGTAAATAATTAACTTTAATGATTAAAGATGTACACTTTTAAAACACTTTTTCCAAAATTTTTCAATTCTGATTAGGATAAAAATTAATTTAAAATTTCACTAATTTGCATTTTCGCAATAAAATTATTTAAAAAGCTATCTAAATTATTATTGATCATTTAAATTAAATTTAAATTATATGATTAAGTAAAACTGCAAGCAAAACTTATTAAGAAAGTTATTCACATGCTGAATATATATTATTATTGTTATTTATTATGTTAGATACAGGAACTAAAAATGAACAAAAATTGAAAAAACAGCATATAAAATTACGAAAGATAAATTTAATCCGCAACTTTTTTCAGCTTATACTTTTTAATCTAATTTTAATTGCAAAAACAAAACTGATTTATTTTAAATGATTGGTTTGGTTAAATCTTTACTTAGTAAGCAGCTCAGCCGTTTGCAAACAATTAACTAAATCTGTAGACCTACAGTGGTTTGTGGCTTGCTGAACCAACTTACCTGATTTAATCCAATTGAAAATGTGCAAAATTTGCTTCATTGCGTTTTGACCAAACTGATCCTAAGTCAGGAATTGCATCTGATTTGATATTTGTCTGTTTCATTGGGTTGCATTTGATTTGCTTGTTAAGCACTGTTTTATTTTTATTATTTTATTTCAATGCTTTGTCACGCATTTTAATATGGGTGTGTTACTAATTTCTAGTACCAATCCATTTAGTCCATCAAACGTGAATATGTTTATAGTAACGTTCATTTAACCTTGTTTGCCTGTTTGAACAATTTTTTTTTAACCAAATTTATGTCATTACAACTATTTGCACGAATTCAAATAATTTTTATACCCGATCCTTATTAACTAATTCATAAATAATTTTTCACCCTTTTAAAAAAATTTTTACATATTTTATCTTGACCAATTTACTAGATGCTTTCTGCTAATAAACATTTTCTAGATTTTTGCTGTTAGCATTAGTTTAAAACTAATGCCTAATGTTTATGCTTAATGAGTGTGTGAAATTTGCTATTAACTTTTGATTTATTACTATAAAATTTTGAAAATTTCAAATAATGACAAGATATTTGGTTAATTAATTGAAAAATGTAAAATAATTTTTTTTTTTTTTAATTTGTTTTGCTTTAGTATAAGTGTATTATCTAAGTAAATTTGTCTCAACATTAATTAATTTGTTTGTTTAAAAAATAAAAAAAAAAATATTTATTATATTATGATAAATTTAATATTTAAGCAAATTAAAATAATTTTTTTTTATAAAAAAAAGTAACAATATAAAACGTTTTTAAGTAATATTTGTACAAAGTATCAATTTTTTTTTATTGATTAATTTTTAAGTTAATGTAAATTTTTTTTCTTATTATTAATTTTACTGTTTTTTTAAGTTTATTACATTTAAAGTGATATTTATATATATTTATTTTTATTTCAAATAAGCTTTTATTAAATTATTTTTTTTTTTTCATTTTCATATGATTTTTATTATATTTATAATTTTTTAAATAATTTATGGCTTAAATAAAAAATTTTCTAGTATATTTTTGTTCTTTTCTATTATAATTAAAGAAAATATTTTTAAAGTTGAATGAATTTAAATTTATTTAATCAATTGTTTAACTATTCACTTGTTGGAATCAATAATTTGACAAATTAAGTTTTTTTTAAACAGTTAGTTTAGTTACTTGTTGATTAAAAAAATTGTCAGTTTAAAAATGTAAATTAAGATAATTTGATAAATGTTTAAAAATTTCCATTCAAAGTTAAATTTTAAAATATACTTAAAGACTGAACAAAGAATGAATAACTTTCATTATAAGAATACTGTATTTTTTTTGCAAATTAATTTAAATTAAAATAAAATTTTGTTGTGGTTATAAGTAAAGCAAAAAATGAAAAAAATTTGTTTAACATTTTAAGATGTTTTTGCACACGTTCTGGTGGTATTGAGATGCAATGTGCATATACATAATATATGAGCAAAAAATAATAATTGTATTAAAAAAATGCAAAATAAACAGAAGCAAAATAAAGATGTTTTGACATAGTATGAAAATGGCGTGAAAAGGCAAAAAAAAAGAAGTGGCAGAAGCATCAAAATCAGCTGTTCCGCACAACTCTTTATCGGATGTGCATCAATGCGTTGCCTGGCTGAATGCATGTGGCCACATGGACACCATCAAAACATCATCATCTGCATAATGGCTTTTATCGCCATTTCAAACCAGCAAATTGGTATAGTCCTGCCTGAGTGTTGCATATGAATACATATTTGTTTGTAGAAACACTACTATTCTAATGTAGGTCTAACGCAAAAAATTCAGCATTTTTTTATTAATACGTGCTTGCAACTGCTTCGCTCTGCTGGTTGGCTGTAATCTCTGTCCAAAAGATTAACAATGCAGAAAGCCAATGAGTCTAATTTTCAATTTATTATTTTTTCAATTATTTATTAAGACTCAATCCTTTTTGTATTTGCATTTCACTAGTTTGATTAAGAAAATTAATAATTTACTAGTCAAGCTCCGTTCTTAAATTTACAAAAAAGTAAAAAAACGATTGACATTAGAATTTTGCAGTTCTAAAAAGATTCTTTCTTAAAATTTTAGCTTAAATTGGGAACTAAAAACTGCAGTTTAAGTTACGAAGATGATTGTCTGACAACATATTCTAAAGCGTAAATTTTTCAGACTATCTGGATCAAATTGGCTCGTTATAAAAAAATTGATTAACCCATCTTGTACTGCTAATTAACTCAACATAACAGTTAATGTGTACTGATGCAAAATAGCTGATTAGTCTGATTACTAACAGTGACTTAAATTGTATGCAAATCTAATGGTCTAAACAGTTCAAAGCAGCTTTGGTTTAACATAGAGTTAGCTTTTAATGCAAGTGGGAGGTTCATTCATGTATGTTCAATGCAAAAGTCGAAAATCATAATCTGAACTAAAACAACATTGGTTTAAATAAGCCTGCAAGATGATGGAGAAAAGAAGGAAAGCGACGGCAAAAATGTTAAATAAAATCTACTTAGGATATTTAACATTATAAGCTAAATATTTTAAAAGCCAAATGCAGTAAAATATTCAAAGGCGAGTGGTTTTATAATATGACCTAACTCAGATGAAGCAGCGGACGTCAACAAAAAGCAAGAAATAAAAGCAACTGCTCGAAAAATTGGTAAAAAACAAGTAAAACAGCCTAAATAACAAAACAACAATTATCCATAGAGCACAAACATGCCTAGGAAAAAGCTAAATGAAAATTGTTTCTACAAAAAACAAGAACCAGGGAAAAAATTAAAAGCCAAAATGAAGGATGAATTACTAAAGACTAATACACTGTAGTATAGAATGAACATGCAAAGTTCTAACGATAGTAAACGTTTAGTTTGATAACTAATTAACTTTAGGCTGTACATTTCTACTTTAGCCTACTTTGTTCTCTTTATTCTTATATAAAAAGTTACCTGCTTTGTCTTTCTTCTTTTGACTTTCTCACGTTCAATAAAACATTTGATGTTAATTTTTTCAATTAATTCACTCTAGTACACGTTAAACTGATTATTTCATAAACTTTTGTGTCAAACGAATTTTAGCGCTTAAAGCTAAATTGCTAAATAATTAAAACCATCAAACCATCCATATTTGGTTTAAGGATATTCTAATTAGCTTTTAGATTTTATTAGGTCCATTTAAAAAAATATTCTTTTTTTATGCTATTACATATTTGATGTATATACAATTTGTGCTAAGCTTAAAAGTTTACAAATTATTTTTTAATTTGCTTATTTTAAAAATGCTTTTAAAATAAATAATACAAAAACAACATATTGTTCCAAAATAAAAAAAAAAAAATAAGATCAATAGGTATGTGTCAATTGATTTGTTTAAAAAAAATGAATTTCAATAGATAAAATTCATTTAGACCTATTTTTGTGAAATTTTTTGCCTAAATGAGCATAAATACAATCAATCTTTGTACATTTTACATCAAATTTACAATTAGGATGAATATACAAGCAATTATCTCCAAACCTACAATATGGAAACAAACTATAAAAAAAAAATATAAATCAACTTTTTTTCAATATTTTAAATTAATAATCGAAATACCTGCACATTTCAGTTGGATGAAAATATTCACAATCCATCCCGTTTTGACAAACTGGCCAAAAAAAACATCGTTTTTTTTTATTTAAGCTACTTTTGATTTTATCATTATTATTATTTATAATACTTATTTTTTTTTTTGGCTCTACAACTTTGGAACTATTTCTAGAAATAGTGTTTTTTAATTTTGTTTCTACCTTTTTGGCTGCACTTAAATTATTTTTAATTTTTAAAATTAAAGCTTTATTGTTTGCAATTTGTTTTTTTAAATTAATTTCGCGTAATTTTTTTTCATAACTACTTAAAGTCATTTTTTTATCTAAATTTTTGCTCCTTAGAAAGTGTCTAAGATCTAATGGATCTAATGTTTTTGTTTTAGTTTCTTTATCTTCCATGTCAACATCTTGAATTAGATTAGTTTTTTCGTTTAAACTTTCTTTTTTTTCATTTAGGTTTAGTATTGATTCTTTTTTACGTTTACTTGAAAAAAAAACTTTTGATTCACTTTTACACTCATTGTTTATCGACTTATTAGCATCTTCGATTGCTTTTAAAATTAAAATGCCGTTTGCTTGAGTATTATTAAAAACTCTATTTGATTTATTTTTTCTATTTATATTTTTTTTATGACTCGATTGAAGTCTTGAATTGATTATATTTAGTGTTTTACTCATTTTATCAAGGTTTTCAAGTTTTGAAAATTTTAACTCTTTTTCATTTCTTTGTAAAGCATTTTCTGTTTTTTGGTTTTTTTGAGATTCAATATCATTATCCTCTAGTTGCATTTGTTGTTCCATTTCTGTATCATTATTTAAAATTGGTGTATTTGTATCAATCGCCAAGTTTGATCTGCCCTCATTTTGTTTCATAGATTCTAGTACTGAATACAACCAGTCAACAAAAGGTTCGACATTGCCTTCGATAAAAATAGCTAGATCCTCTTTCATTTGGCAAGCGCTTTTTTTATTGGACAACATAATCATAATATAATTAACCAATACATCATCTATAAAATTAAATAATTTTTATAATTAAAAAGACTAATACATAAAATTGAATTTTATTTTTATTAATATTTTATTTTAGTTTGATCATTAAAAATGATTAAATTCCCAAAACAGCAATTGTTCAATTAAAATAATCTAAAAACAACTTACCGATGTAAATATTATATTCATTTAGTTTTTTTATGACAGAGTCCTAATGATCAAAAAGTTATAATTAGTTTTTAATAAATTATGTTGATAAAACGCGCTTACCTTTAGTAACTCAGTTATTTGATATAAATTCATTTTAACACTATGAAATAAAAAACAATGATTTAAATTTAAGAAAATGATGAAATATGATTAGATTTGATTAAGTTAAAATATATTCATTAAAATTTAATAGTAATTAGCTTATATTAGATAACAAATATAATTATTAGTATTTATCATTATTCACAAGGCAACAACCGATATTTTTATGCATTTGAAATCACTAGAAACTAAGCCACTAGATGTCTCATTTTGCTTAACTAAATGGCGCCTAAGTCGTTTTAAATTTAATAATCATTTATTTAAATCTCAGCGCTTTCATTTAAATTAATTTTAATTAAAATTCGCCAGTTCTAACCTTCAAACTTTTATCAAAAACTAACAAAACTATTAAAATAAGTTTTTCTTAATTCAAAAAAATATTTCATTATTAAAAAAAATTAAAATTAGTTTTTAACAATTTTTATTTCATTCGGGTTACATAATTTATACAATTTTTTTTGCAAAGATGTAAAAAAAACTTTTAGCTTAAAAATGAGTCAAAAGTTATAATAATTTTATTAAATATAAATAAATTACAAATGTCTCAGTATAAATATTTTTCGCGAATTATTGCATGTGATGAATTGTACTATAACTAAATTTAAATTATCAATAAAAAAATACAACTAAATTTTAATATATGCAAACAATATTAGTTTTTTAAACTAATTCCATAATGCTGCATAATTTCCATATGATGTTGCGGATAATGGACCACCAGCTGCAAATAACCTTGTCTTAGATTCATCGTATTTGTGGGTGTAAATTGCTGGATTATAAATTAGTTGAGCAAAGGCATTTTGGCCTTGATACCCCCCGTTTTCGGTTCGCTAATTTATTAATAAAAACTTAATAAAACAAAATTTAATTAAAAATCAAGTTACTTACCACCCATCCATTGCTTGCTTTAAGAAAAATGAATTCTCTATTAGCTAGATTTTCAAAATATTTTTGATTTCGTATATCATAAAATAATAAAGAACCGATTCCCGTACCAATTGTAAGAATATTGTCATTAAAGGACAAGGACCGAACGCCACATTCTGGATATTTAGAGTTAATTGTAGATCTATTCAACAAAATTCTAGTATCAATCAATTGAATATGACTTTTTGATCCTACAGCATATAAATTTAAATTCTCCTCCTGAGTCAAACATACTAAATCATTTCTATAAAGCAAATGACAAAAAGTTTTCTTCCCTAAAGTTGCCGCATCCATAATGTGTAATTGCATATTCAAAGATAAAACGGCTATTTCCTGCAAAGATAAAATTGAAATAATTAAACTTTAAATTTTTTAAAGAAAAAAAATTAATTTTAAAATAACATACAGAGTATTTTCTATTAAAATTTAAACTTCTAACTGCTTCGATTCCATTGGCTACCATTAATTTTAATGGACTTAAATATTTAACTTCGTATAGTTTGGTATCTGGATTAATTTCTAAATCATCTGTTTCAACCTTCCACAAAGCAAGTTTTGAATCTTTGGAACCAGTTACTAAAAATTGGTCATCAAGCCATGTCATATCGAATACAAAATCTGAATGCGCTCCCTTTTTTTTTATTAAAGAAAAATTTAATAAAAAATTTAATTTAAAAAAATACATACTTCAAGAAGGAAAAGAATATCCATAGTAGGCAATTTGTAAATAACAATATCATTGCCGTTTTTAGATCCTGTAGCTAATAAAGTCCTAGATGGATTGATTGCGATGGCAAATATTCCACTAGATTTTTCTGTTTTATTTCTACTTTCCAAAGTGGGAATAAAATATTTTTTTTTTGTGTTCACGTCAATTATAAGCAACTACGCAATTAAATAAGAACAGATATTAAAATGATAATTTTTAAACTGGATTAAACATACATTATTGCATTTGGTGCCCAAAATAACAAAATTATCATTTAACCATTGAGAACAGTAGACTTTGTCAAGATGATCCAAATTAAAGGTGTGTTCTTTGAGTAAATTATTGGAGATGAGATGATTTAAACCATACTCTTTTGTGATCTTTGCTTCTTGTAAGTAATGATTGCCATAGGTTCGAGCATTGATAAAATCATTAATATTGACAGAGCTTCTCCTGTTAGAATTTTTAGTTTTAGTTCTAAGAGAAAACTCGAGAATGTCTTTCTCAATAAGCTCGTCAACGTTTCTGCTTTCTGCAGGCAAAGAGTAATGATTATTGGCCATGTAGAAGGGCGCAATTCGTCTATTCTGCTCATTATTCCTATGTCGGACATCTTCGTTTACACTTGAAGTTTGCATACTATTTATTTCATGACTATTGCGATTAGAATATGATGAGTTGAGTAACAAGCCAAAGCCTCGAGTTACCCTTAAAGGACTGTTAGAATAAGGAACATGAACCTGTCTGGCAGTTCGAAAAGATGGACCGGATGCTGAAGAAGAGGAATTAGAAAAAGAGGTGAGCAATGAAGATAAAGTTAAAAGTCGAGGTTCATTGTTACTAGTTTCCATTATATCATGATCAGTCGAATTCACAAACACACTAGGTAAATGGTTTTGAAGTCTAGAAGTTCTAATTACAAGCGGTCTTTTGTCTCGCTTTGAACTGAAACACAAATGTAACGAAGCACGATTTCTCCTTCTTTTATTTGAATGACCATAAATTGACAATAGTTTAATTTGAGCCATTTAATCAAGCAGTTAACTGAAGATCACAATCATTATGGAAAAACTGTAAAAAAAAATAAAGATCAGACTAATGGTGGAGATATTATAGAAGGCAAACAAGGCTGTAGAAGAAGGTGGCAAAAGAATTAAAAGAAGAGTGAAATGGAAAAATAATAGGATGAATAGGAATGAAATGACATAGGAATGAAATGGCAAAGGAATGAGATGGTAATGGAATGAGACGGTAATGAAATGAGATGGTAATGGAATGAGATGGTAATGGAATGAGATGGTAATGGAATGAGATGGTATTGGAATGAGATGGTAATGGAATGAGATGGTAATGGAATGAGATGGTATTGGAATGAGATGGCAATGGAGTACGACGACAAAGGAAAGTAAGCAGAGGAACAAGATGACAGGAGAACAGATGATTGGAATAAGGTAGCAATGAAAAGATCTAACCACAAACAGCAAACAATGACATCCACAGCCGAGCTTAGTTGGCTGGCTTGTGTGGCTGGTTTGAGTGGCTGATTTATGTGGCTGATTTATGTGGCTGATTTATTGTGGTGTATTGGGCAGGCTGGTAGTGGCAATGGTGCAGTACTAGTGGCAAGACAAGTGCGTTAAAGATAAGCTGTTGTTGTTTATGACAGATTCTTTTATACATTTGTTTGCACACACTTTCCCATTCCTTTCCATTGCTTTGCTCACCTCACTTCTCCACAGCCAAACTTAGCAGCCTTTCTCGCACCTTCTGACCAGTTGAACATAATTTGAACTCCTGTCTAAACCAGCAATAACCAATTTAAATTTGGTGTTAGTTTAGTCGTTCTTGCAACTAGTTCTAGGTTGAAGTTCAGTGTTTAATTGAATGTATGGTAAAAGGTTAGCTTAAGGCTATTAATAGTGGTTGGTAAAAGCCTAACCTACACCTGACCGTGTTGAATGCCGTTTTAATTTTTGGCTTAGTTTGAGCTTTTGGCTAATGTTAAATTTCTGGCTGTGAACAAGGCTAAAGCTAGGACTAGCCCAAACTTGTAACTGAACTGAACCAAAGATGGGAAGGACAAAGGTAAACAATGTAGACTAAGCAGGCTAGATCAGACACTGGCAACCACTTTCAAAATGAGCTTTAATTTTGTACTTGATCGGACAAGATGAAAGATTAGTTGAAACAAGCATGTCTTACACATAGAAAGGGCAGTCACAAATCACAAACCATGGACAATTTGCGCATCAATCAGAAGACACTGTTTGTGATGAAAGCAAAATGGACGACTCGTGAAGATGAAGACAAGTGAACACAGTTTAAACGGCCCAAACTGAGAACAAACCCATCATAGGCCAAACATTTAAAATTCACAAAAAAATCTAGAACGCTTTGTTTACAGTGAAACAAGCAGATATGTGCAAATACATTAACTTGACTGTATATATAAATAATAATGATGTATATATGGCAAATTGTGCGTTGCTCACATATAGACACGCATCATTATATAGAACGCACATATATTCTTGTTGAGCTATGTTTGTTGTGGTCGCGTTGTTGTGCTATGTTTGTTGCGGTCATGTTTGTTGTGGATATTTGCACATTCAGGAATGCTTTTTAAATCATCCTTGTCTAATTTAGTGAGACGCTGAACAAATCAAGTAAACTTCTTTATTTGTCTTTAAAAACAATTAAGAAAACGAATGATCAGTTCCTTTGGTCAGTGCCGATAACTGTTTCAATATGTTTTTGCCTTCTTCCCGCGAGTCAATATAGTGAATACAGCTCTGGGCCCACTTGTGGGCCATCTTATAATTGTTTTTTTCCAGGTAGTAATTCGCCAAAAACTTGTTGGCATGGCCCAGATCATTTGCCGGGTTTCTTTCAATTTGTCCAACTCCACTTGCTCCTCCAGTATTGATATTGATATAGTCCGTATAAGCTGCTGCAGCTTTGTCTTTTTCATTTAACTTCTCGTACAATGCTGCAAGCTTATTTAGTGCACCTGCTTTCCAATAACACTTTAATGCGTCGTTGTGTCTTTCCAGCTTTTCCAAAATTTCTCCGGAAGCAATTATCATCCTAGAGTCGTTCGGACGCAAACTTCTAGCCACTGAGTGGTAATAGAGACAGTAAGCTGGCATTTTCAAAATTTCATACGTTTGTCCCAGCCCATACCAAGCTCGATAATCACGCTTATTGTATTTAAGCGCAGACCTAAAAAAATAATCTCAGAAATCTGTTTGCTAAAATTTCACAATACAACTCAATACCTGTAAGATTGTATTGCTGCAGATGTATTCTTCATCTCCATATATTCATGGCCCATCAATGTCCAGGCAGACAAATGTGATGGCTTAAGTTGCAATGCTCGATTAAAATAAACAATTGCCTTATCATGCTGACCTCTTAAACTATAATAATTTGCAATACAACAACATGTTTCTACTCTAAATGGGTCGATTTGGTTAGCAGAGTGTGCCAAACTTCCTAATTCAGCTCTCATAGTTTTAACATATAATAGATTGCTATAAATGTCCATAAAATCAAGACTACATGGATCAGCTTGTCTTATTTCTTGAAATAGTTGAATTGCACCATCCACGTTGCGTAAATTGTGTTTAGAAACAGCTAAATGACTTTTTAAATAATTACAATTTTTAAACACTTCTAATAATTCTGTATAGATTGAATACGCTTCTTCATTTAATTGCATTTCTAGAAATACTATTCCTAAGAAAAAATACTTGAACCAATGGTCAGGAAGTTTTAAGGCATCTAATTGTTGTTTATCTTCAATTATAACTGATAACTGTTTCCAAGCTGCCCAGCACAATGGCTCTAAATTTACAGCAGTATTTAATGCTTCTATTGCTTGAGGTTTCAAATCTAATTTAGTCAATACTATTCCATATACATAAAACAAATATCCATCATTATATAAATTATCACTCATTTTAAGTTTTTGCAATTCTTTTCTTAAATCACAAAAAAGCTAAAATTGGTTTTAAATATAAAATATTAATTTCTATTTTAAGCATTTTAATTTTGCAAATTAAATTCAACTTACAGGTATTTGATGTTGATTATCAGCTTTAGTACCATTTAAATCAGCTAATAAATCTAATCGACGTTTTTCTGCAGCCAAATATTGACAATAATAATGTAAAAAGCGAGATTCTCTACAAGTGGAGTTTTTGGTATTGAAAGAAGCACGTTCATATTCACCTAGATCTAGATAATCTTTAGACAAAAAATAGTTGCTATCTAAGGGGGCGTGTAATGTTTTATAAAAATTATCTAATTTTTTATCTTCATAAGTCGGTAAAGCTGAATAAAGTTCTGAGGCCCATTTAGCTGCCTGATTCAGTCCTCTAGATTTGCTCTCAAATCTACTTCGAATTAAATCAGTTCGAACTAGAAAATCATTTTGTTCAATAAATATTTTAGGATTAACAGTTGGTTTCGACATTTTTATGAGTTTGCATAGGTTAAACAAATAAACTAATGCAGTTTAGATGAAATGAAGAAATCAAAAGAAGTTCAAAAAGCGAACTGAATGCTTAACTAAGATATTATGAAATAAGTAGTTTAAAAAGTAAACGGCGTGTTAATTCTCATATGGCAAAACAAAACATTTCGTATAAAATATCCAGTGCTCGCATCCAAAAACAGTTTTCATTTCCCAAACTCTTTCAGGCTGATTGACTTAGTTTATAAATGCAAATCACGATTTGAGCAATCAATCTAAAATTTTAATTGTTTCTAAATGATTTCGTTTCACGACGTTAACAAAAGGTTTGCCGAACAAAATTAAGCGCCTTTTTATTCGGTTATATAGCCTGAAATGATTATAGTAAACTTGGCTATTCTTACTCCATTGCCGAGTTACGGTAAACATTGAGGCCTTGTCAAGCGCTGTCTTCAAAAGTTTTAAAATTCAACACCTTGAACAACATTGAGGAGTAAAGCAATTAATCTGGTAAAAGTCTTTTGAAGCTCAAATAAGGAAATGTCAATAATCAAACACCTGCTCGAGCATAGAAAAACTAAAACGAGCATATTATCTTCTTAGTTGTCTTGCAAGCTCTGTTATCCTCTCTTTTTCTTAATCTTTTTAATCTTAAAATACTTTCTTAAAACTATTCTTCTTTCTCTTTCCATGAAAAGCAGATGGTCTTTACAGACTGTTCTTTTTGAATCGTTTTCGTGCAAATAACGATCAAACGTCTTCTACCCGTCGCTTTCTCTGCCATCTAGTGCTTTGCTTTCTTTTTTGTGGCGAAAAGTTTTCAAAACTTTTCCAGTCTAAAGTTTCTCAATTTTTTCATTTTAAGTTTAATTTTTTATTCACGCTTGTTTTTACAATTTTATTGATCATATTTTCTTGTACAAAGTATTCACGATTCTGAAAAACATCATACAAATAAAAATAACTAAATTGAGATAAAAATAAATTTGAGAAAATTTTATAAACAAACTTTCTATTGATTTTTTAATTATAATATTTTCTGTGCTAAATTCGTCTTCAGATCTTATTTCACAAGGAGTTTTCGTTTGGCTTACAAACATATTGAATTTTTTCCTCAAATTTAAGGCTAATCCATGTTCAGCAATTATTGACGTACTTAAGGTTTTATAATCTAAGTTTCATTATTTGTTTTAGTTTTACTTTATACTTACAACTTGAGAAAACGCTCTAGTTTGTTGGAAAATTTAAGTCTTTTTGAAAAGTAAAAAGCTGTAGATTGGCTATAAAAAGGTTTACCACCTTCAAAATATTTTTCATCTGGCCATAATTTACATAAAGCTATTTGTACAGCTTTTAAAATTGTTTCTTTAAGATATAAATTTTTTGTTAAAAAAAATTTCTTTTTAATTTTTTTCAAACCTGAAGATAAAAAAGCAGTTTTCTTATAATCCAAACTTAATGAAATTAATCCATCTTTGAATAAGTGACAACCATGTTTGATTTTTTCGTACCTTTTGTATGCTAAGTACATATCACTGTCTAATTAAAAAAATTAATTCAAATTATTTCATTAATATAATTTCATTAATTTTTTTACTTTTTTTTACATTTAAAAATTGCAATTGATCAAAAATGCTTGGTGACAAACAAATAAAATAATCTGATTTCAATAATTGTTTAATATCTTGTATAACAAATGAAAAATCTAAATAAACTGAATCAGTTTTTATAAAATTAGAATTTATTTTCACAATTAAACTTGAATATAAAAGCCAAGTTATAGTTAAAATTAAAATTGCTAATTTTTTTATATATTTAATTCGTTTTTGATTTAATAAAATACTATAATTAAACCAAAACAAATAAATCCAATTGAAAATAATTTTTTTATAAGAAAAACGAAAAAACAAAAAATTTGTAGTAAATATTAAAAGTAAAATAATATTTAACCATATTAAATAAAGTTCATCTTCTGGAATAGCATTTTTTGAAAATGAATTCATTTTATTTTTAGGCAAAAAATGACCAATAAAAAAATTTTCACTAAAAATATAATTTGATAAAAATATATTTTTAAGATTATAAACTATTGGAGAAGGATAATACAAAAAATCAATTTTATTATGTTGTATATCATTTATAACTCCTGTACATGATCCATTAGATAATCTTATTCCAAAATCAGATGTAAAAATTAACCTTTTTTTTATAAAAATTAGAATTTATTTTTAAATATTAAATAAAATATACTCAATATTTCCTAGAAAATCAAATAATGTATTAAAATATTTTCCGAATTTACCAATTGCAATTTTTTTTCCAGTAGAATCTCTGCCACTTGTAATAAGATGATCAGCCTTATATAATAATTAAATTTTAATTTTAATAATTAAAATAAAAATTAATTACCATCATAACTTCTACAATAGTAATAGTATAATTTAACTGATTTATTATCATTTTATTAAAAAAAAAACACAATTTTTTTATAATATTTTCTTATTTTTCAATATTCTAAAAACTATTTTTTTTTTATATTAGGTAAAATAATAATTATATTTAATTTATTTAAATATGTTTGATCAAAAAATTAAATAATGTAAATATTAATAAATAATAAACAAAATATTGAAATATTTTTTTTTAAATATAATTTACTAAATTTAAGTTTAATTGTTTCCGGATGCAGATCATTAAGTACAAAAACTATAAAAATTAAATTATATAGATATTAAAAAAAAAATTTTAAATAAAAAAATACAAACTTTTAATAATAAATTTTAAAATATTGTATCTTTTAAAATATTAATTTTTAATAATTTACATACACAATTAAATATTTAATTATTAAGTATTAAATTAAATTTTTAAATAAAAATAATTTGTTTATTTTATAATTAATAAAAAGTTTAACTATAGTAAATATAATGAAAAACAAATATTAATAATAATATATTTAAATATGCTTCTGAATTTAAGATTGACAATTATCGTGTTAAACATTTTTGTTTTAAAGCTAATAATTCAAAATTTTTATTATGATATTGTATTTAAGCTTAATTATATTTGATCATCAGCTAACATTTACCTACTGACCCAATTTAACTGGTGCTTTTATTAAAACTATTTAGTCAATCATTTCACGCTTAGACAATTAAACAAAAATAATAAATTTAAAGCAAAAAATAAAAATTAAATAAAATAAAAATATATGCATATATTTCAAAGCATGAAACTGTTATTTGACCCATGTCTTTCTTTTAAAGATTTTGTTAAATGATGTTAAATTTGAACAAAGGCCAATTCAATAATAAATAATAATAAAAAAGCAAATTACTGATGAAAAAATACCAAAAATTCATTAAAACATTGGCACGGATGAATGGAAACAATAATTCTATAAAGAACCATAATCGAACAACCAAATAGCAAACTAAAATGTTTGCAACTTGAATTCATTGTCATTTGATTATGAAAGTTGGATAAATATATAAAACCAATTGCCTGATTGTTTTGATTTTATTGTTTACTAGCCTGATAGCCAAACGCGTCTATTATTTGCTATTATTTTAAACTACTTTCATATTCCCAATTAAAAATCACTTGATTTTAAGTTTGTATAATCAGTTTCTAGAAAAATTATTGTATTAAAGTAAAACTTGTTCAATACCTGAGCAATTAAAGTTAGGACAAGTTAAACTGGACACCAAACCTGTAAAAGCGCCTGAAACTTCTTTCGAACGCCCTGGCTGATCAGCATTAAAATTTGTGTCCAATCAAGTTAAAAGATTGCCAGCCGAATAGGGATGGCACAAAAAGTGAGAAAACAAACAGTCTAACTGCCAACCTGTCTTGAACTGCGTTAATCATGCGATTTTGATGTAATTGTGATTTTCGAATGCAAGTTGTAAAATCTAATGTAATAAATGTTGACTAGAGAGTCAGTTTAACAATAGTTTAAAACAAATGTCTTAAACAGATCTAGTCTAGTTAAAGAGCATGAGCCAGCAATACCAACTTTTTTGGTCAGTCGTGTGCAGCTTTTACCTTGATTATTCGCACATGATTATGGCAAGAACGAATAGAAAATAGCATAACTTAAAAAGTTTGAAAACTAAAAACTGGTCCCACTGGCTAGCAAACGGCACTGATGATCACAAACAGTGTTTCATGTCTGGTTGGCTGCGTTTGTGAATGCGTCCAACAACTTTGATCATCGCCATTATGTTTTAAAACACACCTGTCTTGTGCTCTAATTAACTTTTCTTAAAAGGCACTTCAATATAGTTTTCAAACTGTTTCTTTTCTTGGCGACTTGCACTTTCTCTGTTGTGTAGTTTAAAAAACTAGTTAATAAGCTAATCTGTTTGCGTGCAAAACAATGGTTTGTGAACTCGATTTGTTTGTGCATCACTGTTTTGTTCTGGTTTTAATTTGATCAGTTGTGTTTGAAAATGTCGAAATTCGTTTCACTTCCGCAAGTTCAATCGTTTAAAATGTAACTTTCATATAAAAATATAGAAAATCTTACAAAAGTATACAAAAGCATATGAAAACGTACAAAATGCTAAAATAAGCAAAATCATCAAACATATCAAACCGTGAAAACATACAAAACTTTAAAAATATACAAAATGCATTTTGACGAATTTGGTTAAAATTTATTATTTTCTGTTTAATCATTTGCATTTGTATTTTAGACTGCATTTTCACACAGTTTGATTTTGTTCAAAAGTGATATTTATGATGATGTGTAGTTTAAAAAATTAACTTCAAGCTTGCAATCAAAAACAGCATCGGAACACTTTACTTCTGTATTTTTTACTGTCGAAAACATAACAGTTTGCTAAAAAATAAAATAATAAATAACGGATAAGAGATAAACAAAGTGGAAGTAAAAGAAAACAAAAACAAATCAAGAACAGAACTGAAAAGAAATAAGTAAAGTAAGAAAAGAAGTAAAAGCAAGGAATAAAGAGTAATCTAAAGGGAAGAATAAGGTTTTCGAATTGTGATGAAAAGAGTAATAAACAAAAGGAAAAATAAGATGAACAAGTAAAGAAACATGCCGTTAAGTTCGTATGTTTGTTTACAGTGGGACGGACGCAGTCGCAAAAAAACTTAAATTTCGAAGCGCAGTTGATCTGAACAGTTCAAACAGGACCTGTTCTGGGCAGTCTCTATTCGAGGTTCAATTTATAACATCTTGTGGCCGCGTTTTTCTCCTGCCAAATCTTGCTGACGCTTTTTTGCTCTTCAATCTCATCTGAGTGCGTGTGTTTTATATTTGACGCTTTTGCTACTCATTCAGCTGATCTTGTCTTAAACTCAACTTGTCTAAACTGATTTCTTCAATTGATTTTGTCTTTACTGATCCAACATCTCTAATTTATCTTTATCCAGTCATGTTCGCATCTCTTTACTTCTTCATTTGGATTTATCTCCTTTTTCTTCCAGTCAGCTTTAGCTTACAACTGTCCAATTGATAGATCTCTACTAATTTTTATTGGATTTTTATTGGATTAATCAATTGAATAAGTTTTATGTGTTCCATTGTTTTTAGCTGCTAAACTAAAAGCAAATCACAATTTTCACATTTTCTCACAATTTTCGATTTAAGCTAAATATGTGTCATTTGTTAACGTTCAATTCAATTGAAAATAAGATTTCAATTGAATTTAAAATTTTAAACTTCAAAATTATTTTCTAATTTTTTTTCATATTTACCTAGATTAACAATTTAGTAAATTTATTTTTGATCAATATGTGTTAAAAATTAACTTTGCTTTTGCAAAGTATTTTTAAAATTGATTAAATTGTTTTGCATTATTTTTATTATTAGTTGATGGTCAGTAAAAAGTTATATGTATAATATATATTTTATAAATATTCCACTAATATTAATGTGTAACCAATGTCAAGCTCAATGTAACTGCGTCTTATTTCAATATCAAATTTGTTTTCTTCTTTTTCAATTGAAAATATTCTTCTTCATAAAAATTTTTATTTAGTGATTAATTTAAGTGATTAGTTTAAAATTTACTTTAAAATATATGCTAAGTGTATTTGAAAATAATTAAAAATTAATTACAACTTTATCTTCCGTGCAATTTTAAATACATTCTAATTTAAAAAAAAATATACTATAAAATTTAGTTTTAATATTTAATATAATTTCTGTGATATATTAAAAAATTAAATTGTTTATATAGTTTTTTTTCATTTATGTCTTTCATTGTAAAATAATTTACAAAAAATAAACATTTAATAAAAAGTTTTTTTAATTTTTCGAACTGATTTGGTGCTATTTTTATGCAATAATTTCATTATCAAACGTAATTCTTATTTTAATAATTTTATTATAGTAAATATAATTAATCAATTAGTTTAATTGATTCAAATTATTATTATTTTTCTTTTTTTAATAATTTAAATGTTTTTTTCATCAGTTTTTGTTGTTACATTTAATATATTATAAATATTGATTATTATTTTTGACTAAAATGTTTTTTAACTTAAATACGGAAATGAAAAACTTATCTAAAAAATATTTTTCAGATTAAACAAACTGTCAACTTATTATATTATATTTTAATCCCTTCAATCATTTTTCACTTTTCGTTTTAAATCTTTATCAATTTATAAAAAAAAAAAAAAAAAAAAAAATATTGGTGTTTTTATTAATCAAGATTCAAATTTGAAATTATATGTCATTTATATTCCTTTTTTTAAATTAGGCTAAAATTGATTAAAATAATGTGACATAAATTTTAATTTCAAATATATATTTTTACATATATATTTGCATTGCTTGTATATATGCATTTGTATATATTTAAATATAACATAATGTGTAAGATGCAATTGTTAAATTTAAGTCAAATTGGCCTTATCATGTAACTAGGTCGGTTTAAAAGCCAAAAACTTGCCAAAAAAATTTGTTTTGTCAAAATTACATTGATTTAACAAATGTAAATATAAAAAAAAATTAAAATTTAATAAATTAAATATTTTTAAAAATATAAATGAGAAATTTGGTGGAAAAATAATTTTAAGTTAAATAAGTGCAAATTTTAAAAATTAAAGAAAATATAATTAAATATTTTTTATTTACTTGATTTAATAGATAAAATAAAGATAAACTAGCGGTTTCAAATTATAAATCTTGCTAGAACTGCTTAAATAGACTTTTATAAATGTGATTCAAGTTAAACAAGAGCAATCATGAATCCTGATTCACAAGTAGATAATAAAATGCTTTCTTTCAACAGTGCAGGTAAGCCGTTTATTTTAATTTTACCATTTAAAATGATTACTATTTTAGTTACTATCCAAACATTTGTAATCATAATTAATAAAAGTTTTTAGTTAAAATAATTTTTTTTTTAACACACCTATTTAAAAAATAATATAACTTTGCTTTTACTTTCGCCGTTAAATTTTTGAGCATGTTTTCGATTAGTTTAACTTTTTTTTTTTTTTAATTGCTTTGATGAAATTTATTATGATTTAAATTATTTCTTTATTAGTTATTTTTTTTTATTTTAAAAGATTAATACATATTTTATTTAGTAACTGATTTTTAAATATTAATATTTATATATTTTTTTTGATAAGTTTGTTATTCATTTTTCATTAAATTTATTATCAATTTAATCATCAGTTTCAATAATCATGATTTATATATAAACATGTTTAGCTGCTTAAATTTTTTAATATCTTTTATATTTTTATTTTGGATACAAAATTTAATTTTTATTAATTTAAAAAAAATTTTTTTTAAATTAAATAAAAAAAAAGAAAATTTAAATTTGATAAAAATTAGCATCATTATTTAATTTAAAAAATATTCATTTTTTAAAATTAATATTTATTTCAATTAGATTATAATTTTAAACTATATATAATATAAATTAATTAATTTTTTTTTTTAAATTTTAAAAGTTAAAAAAAAAAGAATTATTAATATTTTAAATTTAAAAAAAAAAAAAATTAAATTAAAACCAATTTACAATTTATTAATAAACATGCCATAATTGTCAATTTAATTTAAGTTTTTATATTATTTTTATATTTATTATAAATTTATACTTATTTAAAGTATAAATCTTATTTGTAATTTTACCATCCATAGTTTTTTTTTAAAATCAATTTTTTAAAA
This sequence comes from Pyemotes zhonghuajia, assembly GCA_025170145.1. NCBI lineage: Eukaryota > Metazoa > Arthropoda > Arachnida > Trombidiformes > Pyemotidae > Pyemotes > Pyemotes zhonghuajia. Next base: position 13,417,731 of record CM045845.1, read on the forward strand.
CCAACTTAATTATTTTTTCTGCAACATAAAGTTTAATTTATATTAAATATAAAAATTAATTTTCTTTTATAAATACAATTTTAAAAAACTTAAATTGATTAATGTTTATAATTATTAAAACTAATAATTTTTAAATATTTAACATTTTGTTTAAGTATATGTTTTTCACCTGTACTTGAATATTTTCAAGTAGACTAGATGTTAATCTTTTTAAAAATTCTATTCATATTTGTTTATAAAAATCAAGTTTTGTTTTTTTATATTACATATTTTAGGTTTTGTTTAGCTTGTGATTTATTTAAATTTTTAATTTTTGGACTTGTTTTATTTTTATTTTTTTTTTAATTTTTTTTTTTTTTTTGATTATGTAGTTCATTCGTTAATCTTTTTTTTTCTTTTATTTTTTACCATCTGGTAGTTTTATTTATTATTTAATATTAAAGAGCACTTGTTTTTTTTTCATGTTATTTGCTTATTCAAGCAATCAAAACTGTCTTGTTTGGAGTGTTTATTTTATTTAGTTTGCAATTTAACTGTTAAACAAAAAGTATATCATTCAAGTACACATCTGAACAGTATTTTCAATTCAGTTATATATTTGCATATTAAAAGAAAAAGCCCGTTTTTACATTATTTTTGTTTAATAATAAAGTTAACCACAAATGATCACGAGAAAAAAAAAATTTTTATAAGCTAATTTCAATGAATAAAACTTTTTTGCTACTATGTTAAGAGTGCTGACGGAGATCAAGTGAAAAGCACCTTTTGAAAGAAGCAATTGCTTTAACGATATTCGATGCCTTTCAAATCGATGTGTTTTGTGTTTAACTTAATTGCTTTGTATATTTAACATTTGTATAAATATATATAATTTTTTCTTTCTAGCCATTATCTTATTTTTTTTCATCTTATTTATATATTTTCCAGTTATAAAGCAAAAAAAAACTAGCCGTTTTAATAAAATGCTGTAAACAGTAAAATAAAGTTGCCATTATATGTTCACATTTATATTAGCTTGTCAAGTCGTGCTTGTTTTATTTCAATTTTTCTTTCATTTCTTATTTTTATATTGAAATATTTATTTTATTCAATATTTATGTTATTTTTTTTTGTCAAATTTTGTTTTACTTTGTTTTATATTGATTTTTATGTGCAAGTTTTTATTTATTTTTTTTTTTATTTATAAAAATGCAAAATATTTTTAAATGAAAACTTAACTATTAAATCAAAAATTAAGTTGTCTTATATTAATTTAATTAATCAATAAAATATGTATTTTTTAAATTTATGTTAATTTTATTTTAAAAATATATATATTTTTTTAGTAATAAACTTAAACTCATATTTATTTTTTTTATTTATTAAACATTTTTAATATATATAAAAAACATGATCATATTTTTGAGTTTTAAATATTTACATTTTATTAAAAATTTTTTTTTTAATTTTTTATTTATTATTTGTATAAATAAACTATACATACTTAAAATGTTTCAAAACAAATTATTGTTTTAAATTGTCTTATCTTTATTTTATCATTATTTATTCACTTTGACTTTTAATTCTTTTTTTTTTCAATTCAACTAGGTTATTTTAGTAGCATCATTATTTATTGACTATTTCAAACCTATTTGTATAAAAAATTCAATTTATATTAAATGATGTATGTTTTAATTCTTGCATTTGATTGCAGTCAAAAAATAATTTAAATATTACATTGTACACAATTAAATATCAATTTAATCTTTTATCTATTTTTAATGTTTAAACATTAAAATATAAAAAAAATATTTTTAAAATATGAAGATAAAAAATAAAAAGATGAAAATTCAAAAACGTTTCGTGCAATTGCCTAATCATAAGCTAAATTACATATTACATTAAAGCATTTTTAATATTCCGTGCAGTATCTAATTGATGCTTTAATCGCTTTGACAGATAATTTGATCGTTCAATTTTTTAGCTTTTAAATAAACCTTTTTTTAAAATTTTCTAAATTTGTTTAACTAATCAACTGACCTTTTACATGATTTATAGTAGATTATACAATATTGTTTTTTGTTTTATTTTATTTTATTAAGTGTTGATTTTTGGTCTTATTTTTCAAATTTATATAAATTAGTTTGTTAACATATTTTAAAATATATTATTTAAAATTTTTTTTAAAATAACATTTTTTTACATAATAAATAATATTTTTTTTTATTTTAATAAAAAAAAAATTTTAACAATTTTTATTTACTAATTTAAATATTTTACGTCAAATTTTTAAATATTTTAAGTCAAATTTTTAAATATTTTACGTCAAATTTTTAAATATTTATAAAATTTTTAATTTAATTTTTTTATTAATAAAAATAAATATGTTTATTTTTATTGTTTTTTATTCTTAAATTTTTTGTGCTTTTTATTTTACTTTTATAAATTTTTTTTCAATTGTATTTATCATTTTAAATTTTTTTTTTATTTTTTAGTTCCTTGTCAAAATTTGTTCCTTAAAACAGAAAACGCCTTTTTGATTTTAACTGCTTTAAATTATTTTTCTTACTTTTTTAATTGCAATTGTACTATTTTAGGTACATTTTATTTATTAATTTTGCCGCCCTTTTTCTTGATTCACAATCACAGCATGAAAAAAAATGATATTTTTTTTTTAAAATTACTTTTTTTTAACACTACTTAAATATATATTTTTTGAATTTGTTCTAGTTACCTCGAAAAATTCTAAAAGAATAATTATGAGTATATTTTATTTTGTTTTATATTTTTATATTTATTTAATTTTTTTTCAAACTAAAATAAACTGTTTTATTAAAAAATTATTATGTTTTGTTCTTGATAAATATTATTATATTTTAATACTATTGAAATTCATTAATTTAATTTAAAAATGTATATAATTGTTATAAAAAAAAATAAAATAAAATGTTTTTTAATATATTAATAGTTTGTAAATAATATTTAACAATAAATAAATTATTTAATTAAATTTATCTACTATTTAATTTAAAATATAATGATAAATTTATATATATTATTATTTATTATAAATTTAAAAAAAAAATATTAGATTTATTAAATTTGTTATATTTAAATATATTTAATGTTAAAAATAAATATAAATACATTAAAATTTGTTATTAAAATTTTTTTATTTTTTTAATTAGTTGTTTAAATTTGTTATTTAAATATTTATATTTTAATTATATAAGTTATAAAGTTATTCTCAACTTTTTTGCTAAAATTTATTAAATTTTTTATAATTAAGTAATCTTGCAATGAGTAAATAAATTAAATAATTTAATTTTAAATAATTTTCATCAAAAATTTATGTTAGTAACTCATTAAATTTTATTAATTTTTATGACCTATTGTCAATAATCGTAAACAATAATCTAAAGTTTTATATAATCATCTTAATTTTTATTTATAAGTAAGAACACATTTTATTATACTTAATATAAGTTAATTATTAATAATAATTTAGTAAAAATATAAATAAATAAAATTATTATTTTAAGTTAAAATTTTAAATAACAAATTTTTTATAAAAATTATTATGCTAAATTAAAATGCTTATATTAATTATTTTTTTATCATATTTAAATATATTTTTTTTATTTATACCTTTTCAAATAGTTAATTTATATTTATTGTGAAAAATTTTTTAAATATTAAATAAAAAATATTATTTTTAATAAAAGACAATCGTATATTTGAGTAAAAATTACTATAAACTACTTAGTTATATTATTAAGATTTGAACTTTATTAAGATTAAGTTTTTTTATCTAAAAATTAAAAAAAATTAAGTTAAAATAAATTAATTAACTAATTCAAAAAAAAATTTTATTACTATTTTAAAAAAGAATTAAGAATTAAATTACTATTGTTCTTATTTAATTTTACATATTTTAATTAAATAATGACACAATTTTTATACAAACAAATTTTATTTTTTTTCAAATATAAAAAAAATTATTTTTAAATAAAACAAAATTTATTATTAAATAAAAAATTTTAACTTTTAATCAAATTAATTTTTTTGACAATAATAATAACTTTGTTATACAATTCATTTGATTATGTTTAGTTAAAATATTATTTTTATAAAAACAATTTAAAACTAATCAAGCATTAAATTACGCTTTTTAAAAGTTTTAGTAATTTTATAAAAATTAATAAAATTAAAAATACATTTTTTTTGTCAAGTATTTTAAAAAAAGATTTTTTTTCACCTGACATACTTGTAATAATATAAGTTTAATATAAAATTCAAAAACAATTTCATAGTGTTTTTTATTATTGTTATTTTTTGATTAAAATTCGATTAATTTATTTTAATTTTTTTTCATTATAATTATAATTTTAAGGTGATAATCAATAAATGTTTAATTATTAAAAAAAAATTATTTTTAATTTTATATTATATTTAAATTATTTATTTTAAAATACAATAAATTTTTTAAATTGTTTGTAAATAGTTTATATTAAGTTATTTTAAGAAAATATATTTAAAATAAATTTAAAATAAAAATATATTTATTAAATTTTTTTTAAATTATTAATATTAATTTAAAAATAAAATAAATTTGTTTTTTTATTAACTTTTTTTATATTTATTTTGTTTTAATTTAAATAGATTATCCTCATCCAAACGGAATGTGTTTAGATTATTTTGGAAAATTAGTATTACCTGGATTTCGTTTTCTTCCTGAAAGTAATTTGAATCAATGTACTCAATGTGTTTGTATAGATGGTAAACCAACTAATTGTTTAAGTTTATTTTGTCAACCGCCAGCAAATTGTGACAAGTCAGCTTTGCTAAAAAAAAAAGGCAGTTGTTGTGAATTTATTTGTCTTCGTCATGATCAGTTGCAAATGGTACATCGTTCTGAATCAAGTGATCAAAATCTTTTGTTAACAACAAATAGCAAAAAAAGCAATACTCAAAATATAGCTAATACAATTAAACGCTTATGGCTGTTCGATAATAATTTATCCAACGAAACTATCACTGAACGTCTAACATCTGGCGATTCAGAGCCAGAATCTAAATTAAGAATACCTTTTCATAATTTGGGCATTGGTATTGGAATTGGAAACGGAAATACTGATAGTTCAGAACTATATAACACCGCTTTACAAAAATCAGCTAGATTAAGTATTGAATCTGTATCACATAATTCAAGTCAGAAAAGTTCTAGTCAATTATCGAATGTGATCAAGCCTTTTGTGGCAAACAAAAATGTTAAAAATTCTATTATGAACAAATCTTCAAGTCACGACTATTTCAATCCCTCTATTTATTCATTTAATCCAGATTCTATTAATGGACGAGGATATAACAGACACACGTGGACTGGTCTGGGTATTAGTGGATTGGGTATGGCTAATGCTGGAGGAGTGCTTAATGGAGTGGCAGGGCCATCTTTATTTACTACAATGGGTAGTAATGGCCTTGGCATTCGTCTTATAGCAAGCACTATTACATCTTTTTTTATTCTTGCATTATTGCTATTTCTTATTCATCGACTACGACAAAGACGTTTATTGCTTATGATTCGAAGTAAGTATTTAATCCCAATCTTAAATTTAGTCATAACTGAAAATTTTTAAAAAATATTTTACTATTTTAATTATTAAATTTAAATATTATACTTTAAAAAAAAAATTAAAAAATATATATTAATAATTAAAACAAAAATCACGATATTTTTTTTCAAAAATAAATGTTTAAATTTTATTCAATGATAAAATAATTCTTTTATAATTTTTGTGAATTAGATTGTGAGAAATATTTAAATTTTAATTTTTTAAACTTTAAACCGGTAGATTAAATTAAAATTTGTTTTATTTTTTTATTTTTAATTATATACACACATTTAATTCAAATTTTTATTTCCATGAAAAAATAAATGTTTAAGAACATTAAAAAAAAATATAAATTTTTTGAAAAAAAAACAATAAATTATATATGTATTAATAATTGCAAAGATAGGTCAAGGATGTGTCAAATAATTAAATTTTATTTAAAATTAGCTTATATATATTTTATTGAAAAAATAATATAAATTTTCAAGTCTTATTAAAAAATTAAATAGTATAATTAAGTTTTTAAAAAAAAACAACGCATTATTTAATAATAAAAAACAAATTTTACAAATATTATGTTATTAATTAAACCTAGTATATAAAATTTTTTATCTAATTTTAATATATCAGTTTTTAAGTTTAACACAAATTTTTTTTTTTTTTTGAATAAACATTCTATAAATAATGAAAAATCGATAAAAGTATTAATGATTATTTTATATTTAATTATTTTAACGCAAACAAGGTTTATTATATTATTGATTTAATTTGAAAAAAAAAAAAATAATTAATTATTTGTAATTATAATTTTAACACTTATTTTATTTATTCTATACTTATTTATATTTATTTTTAAATATTTTATCTTTCAATATATTAAATTTTTTTCAATATAATTCAATTTTTTGAATATATAAATTTTACTAATTTTTTTTAATTATTTTAACATAAATATTAATTTTTTTTCAAATTTTATTAAAATATTTTATTTTTTATAATTTTATTATAGTTAATTAAATTGACAAATATATTATCTAATATAAAGCTTACTTAATAAAATTGATTTATCGAAAATTTCAAACATAATTAAAAAAATTTTTATTAAAAAAAAGTCATATTTATTAAAATAATTGTAAAATTCTAATGTTAATTTTTTTTAAAAATTTATTTTTTATTTTAAAATTATATTTATAAATTATTAATATAGTAAAATATAACAATATAAAACATAAAAACTAGATTAATTTTTAATTAATTGTTTTTATTATTATTTAAAATGACTGTTTACTTAATTTTTATTAATTTAAATGACACATTGTAATTTTTTTTTTAATTTTTTAAAATTAAATTAAAATTTAATTTATCAAATTTTTATTTTATTAAACTTATTTTAATAATTTAAAATATAATTTAAAAATGAGTATCTAACTTTTTTATATTAAAAATAATTTTTTAAAATTTTGTTTTTTAATTTTAATTTTGTATAAATTTAGAATTATTTTAATCATTTTTAAAAAAAAAAAAAAAATTGGAAAAAAACTAAAATATTTATTTTTTTTTAGGGCTTCAAAATCGAAGAGATGAAAGTGCAACTCATTTACATAATGGTTCAATGCCTTGTTTTCAAACAGATTTTTTAAGACAAGCAAATTGTTTTGCTGAGCCACCTCCACCTTACACTTTTTGGAAACCTCCATCTAGTGCTTTTATGATGCCTGGTGAAGCACCCCCACCATATGAAGAATATGCTCCAATAACTAGCGGGTTTGGAAATTGTTTTAATCAAGAAAATACTTTCTTATCTACTAGCAATCAATGTTTCAATGGCATAGGCGAATCAAGTGCAACATCACCTAATAGATTTAATAACACAAATAACCCGCATAATAATCAACTAAATAGTATTACTACAGCCGATTCTACGTGCAATATGAATACAATATTTATAAATGAAACTAATTCTATTAATGATTTGCTAAATAATTCTAACATTAACTCAAGCAATCGAAGAGCACAACATTCCATTAATTTTAATTCGTCATTCAACATGAATCATAATGCAAGACTAAATGAAAATTTTTTAGTACAAAATAGACCTGATTCAGTTGAGAACGATTCAGTTGAACAAGTGCCTTATGTAAATCGTTTGAATACAGATGCAACAATTGTCAATCAAGCTCATTCTGATTTACAAGCACCTCAAATGAAGACTTATTATCAACTTTGTTCGAGTCAAAACGGTCACAAAACTTTAAGTAAATTAGATAGCTCAAATAGATTAATAAAGGAGCCAATTAGTCGCCCTTCAATTAATAGTATAGATTTAAATGGAACTAGCATTTGCAGACTACTCATTAATGATACTCACCATGGAGAAAATTTAATGCATCAAGCAAGTAATATGTCTTCTTTAAGAATTGCTCCAAGATGTATTGTAAATATACCTGTATCTAACCACCAGTTAAATCAAATAAGTTCACCAGATGGCATGTCTGAATCGGTAAGCAGTTCAACATTACAATCTAAAAGCTCAATATTAAAAACACCAGAAAGCAGCACGAAAAATTCAACTATTCAAACTATTATGAATAATATGCAAAATACATCTACATCTGCAGTAACTAATAAAAATGATTTAGTTGATACTTCAATTAAACAGTTAACTAAGGATTGGATACCTGTATTTAACTCTAATCCGCAAAAACCCACAAACACTTCTCAATCAAACGTCGACACTTCTGTGTCTTGCGTAAATAATTTGCCAAGCAGTCAGACAGAAGGAACAACTAGGATTTTAATACATTGCAATCAGTCAAATAATTAATACTGCTGGAAATCATTGAAAATCTGACCAAAAAAAAATTATATTGAAATTTTATAAATGCCAATATTATCTTTAATGCTCAAATATCATTTGCAAATTAAAATATTTTATATAGACAATTGATGTAAGGCCAAAGTATTAAATAAAGCAGTTATAAGTTTGTAGGAATTGTTGAATCAAGCCACAAAATGTGAAATCGATAGTCTTAACATTGTCCAATTTAGGCTTACTAATATATTTAATATATATTTATTTGGATTAAAAATTTTTTTTAGATTTGTTTGCGTTATTTATGCGTAAACCTACTGAATAAAATAAAAGAGTGGCAGTTATTAATTTTGGAAAGCTCATCTTTGGCCAATCAATCATCAGTAATGTTTTCTTAAGTAAACAACATATGTGTATTAAAATTTGATAGGCAAAATATATTTAGATGAAATTGTCAGTGCCATATTGTAAATAAACGGTATTTTATTGTATAGACGTATCAATATATTTTATGAAACGCATATATTTATATGTATATTGAAATCTAAATATATATATATTTTTACATGATTCACTATAAAAATAAAAGTGCTTTAAGTGGTGATCAAAATTGAAAAAAAAATATGTCGACATAAACTAAGCTTTAAAAAAAATTTAATTAAAAAAAAAATTATATTTATATAGTCCTAAAATTCAAATCTTTAAGAATATTCAAACCTTATTAAAAATTTAAAGTAGTGTTAAAATAAATTTGAAATAAACTTAAAAATAATGATAGATTAGAAAAATAAAACTAGTTATTATAAACAAATAAACTAATTTTAAACTTTTTTTGACATTTTTAAAAAAAAAATTTTTTTATTAATTGTCATTGAAATCAAAAAAGTTAAAAATATATACTTTTTTTTGTAAATTTTTTAATTTTAGTAAAAAATTAAAAAAAATATATATATATTATTTATTTATTCAGATTTTTTCAAAATAGATCTAACCATATAACACTATAAAATCATCTTAAATTTTTTTAATTTGTGATCATTTTTATGATAATAAATTAGTGTTACTATTTATTAATAAAACAAATTTTTTTTTGTTTAAAAATAATTTATAAAAAATTTAAAAACTATATTTTTTTTTGCAAAAAATAAAACAATACTTATATCAAAATTTATTAAATTTAAAAAAAGTGTTCTTACAATATATTTTAATATAATAATTTATTTATTATTTAATAATAGATTAAAAATATATTTAATCAGTTTTATTTTGATGACTAAGTACAATGTGTATATTTTTTTAAAAATTAAAATACAATCTTGAATGTTTCATTTTTTTTTTTTTTTCATTTCTCACATATACCTTTAAATTATTCTTAACTTTTTAAAATTTTAAATTATTAAAAATGAAAATTTTGCAAAGTTTTAAACTAGCACTTAGTTAAATACTTAAACTAGAAATATATTATTTGAATTAAAAAATGAAATAATTTGAAAAATTGTAAAATAAAATAAAAAATGCTAAATATAAATTTAAGCTTTAAAATAATTCAAACAAATTAAAAAACAACTATTTGTGACATGATTGTAATAAATATCGGAAATAGATAAAACTGGTTATTTTATAGTATAATATCAAATTATTGGTTTTTTATCAATTCTAGAATATTCAAAAAAAAATTTTATTGTTTTCTATTGATATTAACAATGAAATTAAGTATTGTTTTTTAAAATGTATGCTGTTAAACAGTTTAAAGATTTAATTATGAACAAAAAAATTATTTGTTTATTAAAAATCTTGTTAAACTGATTTTTATAGTCGTTAATGGTATTAAAACAGATGAATTATGCTTTAAAAATGTATTAATAAAAATTTATTTGTTTTTTAATTTTTGATTTTTTTTTCATAAAAAAAGTACAAAGCAGTTAAATTATTTATTTGCAATGAATAAAAATAATAATTCGAAAATTATAAACTGATTTGCTATATTTTTTTATATTTTTTTAATTTTTTAAAAATTAAAAAATAAATTGTAAATTAATGTTTACTATAACATATATAATATTCATATTATGTATAAAAAAAAAATTTTTATTTTATTTTAATAAAAAAAAAAAAAAATAAAATGAATAAAATGAAATTATGAAAGAATATTAATAATTAAATGTATCTAAATAATAAAAAAAAAAAACTTTTAAAAATATATTTTCTCATATATTTATAATCTATAAAAATGCACTAATATATTTTGATATTTTATCATAAAAATTGTTTGCATTCATCTGCACCTTTTATGTTTTAATTTTAATAGTCATTTTTTTGCTCTTCATTTAATTAATTGGGATTTTCTTTTCTTTACATTATTAAGCAAACATTAATGAGTATTTGTTTGTACAAATTATTATTATTTTTTTCTTTTTTTTTTGAAATATATTAATTTAGCATAATCAAAACAAATTGAAAATTTCAGAAGATTTCAAGTTTTAGTAAAATGTAATTTTAAAAAAATAATGATACAAATTTTAAATTTAAATAAATTAAGAAAAGAGTAGACTGTTTAAACAAAATCAAGATGATAACTAAAGAATCATTAATTTGCAAGATAATGATTAAAAACTAAAATTAAAATAAAAAAAAAATTTCCGATTTAAGTAGGGTGTTTAGATAAGATTTCAAATAAAAATTCTTAATAAACAAAGCCTTAATCAGTGAACAAAATGATATAAAAATAATTGAGCTTGAGGGGCTGAAACGAAGAACGTGCTAAGCTAAAAAAATATTTTTTTGTGTAATAAATGCTCATCACTTAAACAAATCTGATTTCAGTATATAATTTGCATTGCATTCAGTAGTATCGACTTTGATTGTCACTTATGTGTATTGTAGTTTAATATAAAACTTTTATTTAATTAAAATAAAATATTAAAATTCAACTTATCTTTTTTTAATTTAGTATTTTTAGTGTTTTAACTATTCATTTTATTGATCTATTTGACTAATAACAATTTTTTGACATTTGAACATTTTAATAATAGTTTATAAAAAGAACTTTTTTTTAGATCTTTTTTTTTGAGCGCAATTTGAAAAAATTACAACAAAACAAATTTTTAAATTAAACATTTTTATTTATTAAACAAGAACAATTTTTAAACAATATTTTTATCAAAATTTAATAATTATTTTAAAAAACTGATTAAATTAAAATGAAAATAAAAAATAATTGCGATGGACTTATACTTCGTTCAGCAGAGAAATCAGATGCCGTTCAATTATTTCAATTATTAAAACAATGCGCACTTGAATGCGGATTTAATGAAGAGCTAGCTTCTTTTAATTTTGATCAATTCATCAAGGACCTTGGTTTTGAATCTTGTAATAAAAATGATCAAGTATTACATTGTATATTGGTTGAAAAAGCATGTAATAATGTAATCATAGGTTTAATTACTTATAGTTACGCGTATTACAGTTATATTGGCAAGGAACTTTACTTGAATCATTTGTATGTATTACCTGAATATAGATTACAAGGATTAGGTAGACTCTTAATGTCAGAATTGGCAAGAATATCATTAGAGCAAAAAATCGAAGTAATAAAATATGATAGTAAGTTTTAATTTTTAAATTTTTAATAATAATTAAACTAAATCTATTTTAAATTTTTTAAATTAAATTATTAATTAAATTTAATTATATTTTATTTATAGTAAATGATGATAATGTCGATTTTAGACAATTTATGGCCAGAGCAAAAGTGCGATCTTTAACTAAGGAAACGAGTTACTGTTTATACAAATTTGATTTATCCTGCATTTATAATTCTTTGGAATGTTAATTTTAAATATTTAAACGATTTTGTTTGTTTATTATTTTTTATTTTTTTTTGTTTATTCAAATCATTATCGAAATTTAAATGAAAAAAAAAATCTCATTTGTATAAAGGAACTTTCTAAAGTAAATTAAATTACAACATTAGAATTATAAATTATTTTATTTCTAATAAAAATTTATGTGTAAATTTTAAACAGAAGTTATATATATATATATAAATTATATATTTTTTTTTAAAAAAAAAAATATGTATATAAAATTTAAATTAAATAAAATTCAAATTAAATTAAACATGAAAATTATGAATATCAATCATTTTTATTTAAAATAAAATAAAAAAATGTATATTATAAAAATTATTTACCTTACAATTTATTTAACTTTTTTTTGAATAAATTTTCAGGAAAAACTAGAATTTTCAAGAAAATTAAAAATAATAAAATAACTAATTGTCTGCGTAAACAATTTAATCTAAATTAAAAATTTAAATAAAAATATCAAGTGTTTTATTAAAAAATGAATAAAAATATAGAAAAAAAAAAATTATATAATTTTAAATATTTATTTTAACTATAAATGTTAATCAAATTTAATTTTAAATTTATAATTTGATTAAAGTTATTTTGCTGCTTTTTTGTATTCATAATAACTTTGATTGTTTTATTTTTTTTTTAATAAGATTGAAGTTAAATAAGTTATTATAATGATAAATGAATTGTTTATATAAAACTAATGCTTATTTATTTTTAAGTGAAAATTGAGATTGAAAAAATTGATAAAACAAAAAAGGTTTGACTATTTTGAAGTGATGTATTTCAAAAGCTGGTAAAAATACTCACCACATGATGATCATGAATGATGATCAAGTGCTTGCAATGAATTGGTATATCAGCACAATTATTTTAAACCAAAAGTACGGTTAAACATTTGCGCATACTAAAGTGCTAGCTATAGCATTAATGGGGCATTCTTTGATTTGCACACTTGACACGCATTTTCTATGCATATATTGTGACCAATTGCATTTAAAAAACGCCCACTTGTGATCAATTTAATTCAGTTTTAATGAGAATTTTTTTTTTTCTTTTTTTGACAGTCTTGCATTACACATCTTACTTTCAATACAAATAAAACTAAAATAATGCGAAAATGAAAAAATTAGTTTTTAGTAAAAAAGATAAAATTGCATAGGATTTGAATGCTTAATGGACATTGAGAATTTGGATCAAAAAACAAAAACTTGATACTATTTTTGTATATTCTTATTGACGTTTGTATAACCAATCATTTGATTTGCAAACCACTGATTTTTATTTTTTTGACATTCTTATAAAGAAATCAAAAATGTCAACTAATCATTTTTTCAATATTTTCTTAATATTATTTTAATTTTTTTTTATTTCACAAATATTTATAAATAATCTAATTATTTTATTTATTTAAATTATTTGAAATTATAAAAAAAAAAAAAATTTGATTGTAAATGTATCAATAAGATTAAATTAAGTTTAAATCGAATCAAATAAAAAACTCAAAAAAGTATTATTTTTCAATTTAAATTTTTTTTTTAAAATAAAATTTTATCATTACTAAATACATCAAAATCAAATAAAACAAATTCAAATAAACATTAAAATTTATTCAAGGATTAAAGTACAAAATAGATCAAATAAGTTTTATAAAGCGTTGATTGACTAAATTGTTAATGACAATTTTTGATTATCTTATTCACTTAACACAATTATTATCAAACATTGGAAAGAAAACTTAAATTCCATAGTGATTTGTATTGTGTGATCAGCATACTTGTGATCAAGTGGAATAGTTTTTAATGTAAAATATTGTTTGTGTCCCAAACATTAAAACCGTTTATTTTGCTAAATTATTTACATTTGATTTTGATCATAGATTATTATTTAAAATATTAATCAAAATTATTCATGAAATCATTTAATCATAAAACTATTATTATAGCTAAAAACTATAATTAATTATAATATATGTCAAATAAATTTAATTTTAAATTTAAAGTTTAAATAAATTTTTTTTTTTTTGATACTTTTTTGTTAAAATGTTAATATTAAATTAAAATATTAGTTTAAAATAAAAACTTTTATTTACTAATATAAAATAGATTAAAAATTAGATACAAAATATTTTGTTTATGAAAAAGATAAATTGTGATTATCTTTAATTATAGTTTAGCTAAGCTGTCCAGTATCTTGACTATGTCAAATTGTAATTTTTATTTGCGTATTATATACGGAAACAGCATCTTTAATTGACAAACTTTCCTTTCTTGTTATCAAATTAAACAAATGATAACAAATTGCTGTTTGTTTATAATCAAATGCAAACAAACACAATTAATATATCACATTGGAAATTTGTCAAAACTAGTCCGCAAATTAATTTGCACAACTTGTTAATATGGGCGTTAAAAAAATTTTAATTTTTTATTTTTTGATATTTATCATTTATTTTTAACATTTAATCTTAGATGACAATTGTTTTTTTTGCCAAACATGTTTTTGTTATTGAATATTGTAAAACAAATTTTGCAATAGATGGGAGTATATAAATAGATAATTTTAATGTGATGTTTATTTTTTTTTATAATGATATATATATTGAATTCTATTTTTTATGTTATAAATATTTTAAGCATTTAAAAACACTTAGTTTGATTAAATTTTTAATTTAAAATTTACAATAAGTTTTTTTTATTTATTTTTTTTTCTTTAAATATATTCAAAACAAAAATTGGATTTTATTTGAATATAAATAACATTTCAATAAAAATGTTAAAAAATACAAATTTGATACACTATCAAAATATATAAAGTTTTTATAAAGTAATGTTAAAGTAGTCAATATTTAATACGAATTAATTATGGGAAATTATATTTTAAAAATTTTGTCAAAATAAATCATTTTTTATATTTTATAATAAACAATTCTAAAAAAAATATATATATCAATAATGATTGAGAATAAATAAATTTAAAAAAAAAATTAATAAAAATTTAAAAACTTTTAATTAATACAGGGTCAATTAATTTTAAAAATTATTCAAATAAAAAAGTTGCATTTTATAAGTACTTTAATCTAATCTTTTTAATTAACATGATTAAAACACGCGCTTTAGAGCAATTTTTCCTTTTCTTGCATTTTTTTATTTATAAATTGCGATTGATTAAGAAATAAATTTTTAATAATCAAAAATAAATGTATTTTTTATTATTTTATTTTGAATTATGTAATAGTAAAAATGCTTACTAAGTCAAGTTTAATTAAAAGTTTAGTAGTTTTTATTTAA
This sequence comes from Pyemotes zhonghuajia, assembly GCA_025170145.1. Taxonomy (NCBI): domain Eukaryota; kingdom Metazoa; phylum Arthropoda; class Arachnida; order Trombidiformes; family Pyemotidae; genus Pyemotes; species Pyemotes zhonghuajia. The sequence continues at coordinate 13,433,284 of CM045845.1, forward strand.
ATTGCTTAAATAAAGCATAATGTAAATTGTAACAAGATGTAATTGTATTTTTTATTGACGTAAATGGTGTTCATTGCTTAATTTTATGGTATCAATGGGAAATATAATGTAACTTTTAGCAATCAGTATATCTTAAACAAAATTCATATTAAACGGTTTTTGAATGTCAGAAGATGTTCGAATAATAATATCTTATTTATGCACTAGTATGCTAGTCTGTTTAAGGAAAAAAGACAATTTTGCTAATAATTTCACATTAGTTTTGGGGTTAAATTTCCGCCCATTTTTCTTGTTTTGGCATTTATAGGCGTGAACAATAATCTAGAAAAAAAGAAGTTTCCCAATCCGATTGCCTGATGCTATAAGCATATATTAGTTGTCAAGTTTTGTCAGTTTGTTTTTGCTTATCTTTCGATTTTTTTTTTTTGTAGAACAGCTTAATTGCAAAAGGCCAAAGATAAAACAACACTAATCATATCGAAAACACTGTTGCTCACTTGAATCTTATTGTTTTGCCATGCCATAGTTCATTAAAGATTTAAATAGCAATCAAATCTGACAACCTGATCTTGCGCTAAACTGCAAGTTGTATGAAATTCAAATTATGTTTAACTTTCATTTAAAATTATTTTAGACATTTTTATTTATTTCTACCGTTTTATTTTTACTTAATAATTTTAACTAAGTATTTAAAATAAGTATTTTTTTTCTTTGCTTTTCTTGCATCTTTTTTTAATCAAAGTTTGGTTAAAAATAGAACATAACATTATCATTACTTGTTGTTTTGGTTTTAACAATTCAATTAGACTAAAAGTGTAAAATGAGCAAACAGATCATTATTCGTGAAGCTAAAGCTGAAGATATACCAATTGTACTTCAACAAATACGCAATTTAGCAAAATTTGAAAAATTAGATCATATGGTCAAAATTACAGAAGAAACATTATTACAAGATGGAGGATTTAATTCAGTTAATGATCAAAAACATTTTCATTGTCTTGTAGCAGAAGTGATAAAAGATGGAGTAGCTAAATTAGCAGGTTATACTATTTTTTTTTATACATATTCCACTTGGTTAGGCAAAGACGTCTATTTAGAAGACATTTACGTAGGAGATGATTTTCGACGAATGGGTATTGCACAAAAATTTTTTAAAAAAGTTGCTCAAATTGCTTTGGAACAAGGTTGTAAACGACTTAAACTTAATGGTACGTAAGGTTTAATTATAGTGTTTTCTAATTAGTGTCTTGTTTGCTGACGCTCAACTTTCTAAACATGAATAGTATTTTAAAAAAAAATTTTGTGATATTTTAATTTTATTTATTATTTTATCAATTATTCTTAGTTTAATGTTACAATTAAACCATTTTTTAATTATGCTATTTAATTTCTTTTGTTTTATGTAATTTTTCTATTTTTAAAATGATTTACATCATTTAAATTAATAATGGATAATTTACACTAAAATTGTTTAGTATTGCAATGGAATGTTAATGCTATGGCTTTATATGATCGACTTGGTGGACAAAATCTTACTCTTAAAGAAGATTGGAATGTATATTATTTTGATGAAAATTGTTTACAAATGATGACTAAACTTTGAATTATTTTTTTGTGTAAATATGAAACGCATTTAATTTTATTTATTTTAAATTAATATATATAAAATAATAAATTATTTTTTTATTCCATAAAATACAATTAAAAATATTTTGAAAATTTTTTTTTAAGCGTTTAATAAACGCAAATTTATTATAAATTACAGAATATTAAAATTATTTATTTTATAACTTTCAAAACATTTATGAAAACATTTTTTTTATAAGTTTTAAGTTTTAATATTTAATTTTATTAGTAATATTAATTTTATTAGTGTTATTAGTTATAAATTTTAATAAATTTTGATAATATTAATTATTTTTTTAACTTTAAAAATTAATTTTACCTAATTGTAACCTTTATAAGAATGCAATTTTTCTTTAATATATTGTATTTTATTTATACTATAAAATTTTAATTATCATTGAATATCATAAAAAAAAAATTAATTATATTATTTAATATTTTTAATACTTTAAATAAAACAATTATTAATTTTTTTTAATATTTTAAACTTACGTAAATATATACTAAAATTAACATTGTAATTTTTTTTCAATATTTAAAATTTTTTTTTATAAATTTAAATTTTTTTTAATTTTTTAGTTAAACACATTTCAATATTTAAAATTTTTTTTTATAAATTTAAATTTTTTTTAATAATGTTTAGTTTAAAAATTATTAAATGATAAAAAGTTGGAAATTTTTTCATTTAATAATCTAAACGAGCTTGCGGTATGTTTTAATATAAAAGACTCAAAATCAACTAAAAAACAATCTTAGCGGACATTTTTAAAACCTGCTAAACATTATAATCTTTTTGTGTTTATTTGGTCGGAAAAATTGTGTTTAAATCAGCTTTAAATCAGCTTCATTTAATGCTTGTTTAACAGTAAATGCTAATCCTGCACCTTTTAATAATCAAGAATACTTGGTTTTAAAACTATTAAAAAAGATATATTATATTCTATCACAGATGTTTAGATTTAGATTGAATTGTAATTTAGAAAACTAAACTTAAATTTATTAAACTATAAAAAAATAAAATAAAATATTTAATTCAATAAAAATTTTATTTTATTTTAAATTTTGGTAATTTTTTATATCTTAAATTTACTAAATTAATTAAAATATAATTATTTTAAATTGATAACAAAAAAAATTTCATTATATTTATTTTTTAAATTTAAATTTATATTAAATAAAATTATTAAATTCGTATTAAAAACAATGCGGTTTTACAATTTTAAATTTTTTAAACTTAAAAGCACGTTTTTTTTTACAAGTAGCAGCAAAAATTTAAAACATGTGCGCATTACAAACTTAAGTATCATGCTAATAAAATATAGTTATTTTAAAACTTAAATTTAATAAAAATTATTAAATACTTAAAAGCTAATTTTTTAAAATTAATAAAAAAAAAACATTACTAATTTTTATGATTTAATTTTTATTTTATTTTTTAATTAATGTTTTAAAATGTTTAAAATATTTTTATTTTAGTTTTAAAAAAATTAAATTTTTTACTTATGATTAATAATTACTTAGTTAATAAATTAAAAAAAAAAAATAACTTCATTAATTATATTGGTACAAAAATTAATTTTTAATCTTTTACACTTTTTAGATACTACACGATGTCTATGAAAATTCTGTGTTAACTCTCATGTCCCCATACAACACGCAACTTTTTAAAAAGTTAATATCTTTGTTTGCTTCAATTTTCAAAATGAGTTTTTTTTTTGAAACTAAATGAAATAAACTTTAAAAGTATGCGTAAAAAAAAATTATTTGAATCAAAAATATATATATTTTTTATATATATATATAATAATTACACAAAAATTTTTTAAAATTGTTTATGTAAAAAATATAAGAAAATTTCAATATATTTAAAATGAATCAAAAATATTTATTATTGATATACATTATTAATTTTTTTTTTATATATGAAATTTAATATACCAAATTATTATTTATAACAAAAAAAATTAATTTAAAATTAAATAAAAATTAAATTATTATTGAATTAAATATATATATATATAATTAATATTACATTAAAAAAATTTATTAGGCAAAGAAAAATATTAAAATTAAATATGTAGTTTAAATGTAAAAACATCTAAAAATTTTTTAACTATTTTAATATATTTTAAATTAATAAAAACTATAGTTATGATAATTTATTTAGATCCTAGTTTTAAAAATAAATTTTTAAAAAATACCTAAAAACACCACATAATAAAATAGTTTAAAACATAAAGGGTTATATTTATTTTTTTTTATATTAAATTGAAAAATATCTTAGTTAAAGCTTATAAGCTTTATCACATTATCTATATAATAATAAGCAATTGAAGTTTTTTCTATTAAATTTTTTGTTTATATAAAATAAAGTGATTCTTACTTTATCTAAACTAGAAAAAATTAAAATACAAAAAGTATCTTAATTTTTTTGACCGGAAATAGTTTGAAGTATTTTTGATGCTATTTTTCAATATTTTTTTATACCGGAAGTTGATTTTAAACATGCAAACAAGAAAACTTATTTTATCAGTAATTTTTTCGTTGGCAATATAAAAAAATATTTGATAAGCAACCTAAAGTTGATTTCTATTTCTACTGCAGGCAATTTTTTTTAAATTATGATTTTATTTTTATTTTATAATATTTTTTTTGTATTTATAAGTATTAATTTTTGTATCAATTTTTATTTAAATAATTTTAAACTATTTTTTTTATTATAATTTAAAAATTTTAGTTTTATATAATTTTATAAATTAAGATAAATTTTATTATTTTTTATTAGATAAAAATTTTAGAATTAAAAAAAAAAATAAATTTATTGAAATATGTATTTTTTTTTACTTGCTTAAATAATTTCATTCAATGTTTAATTTTTATAATAAGTTTTAACAATATGATTGATTTTTTTTTTAATAATTATATGTAATTTAAATATAATTCAATTTAATTTTGATATTTTTTTTATTTTATAATTTTTAATATTTTTTGATTAAATATATCTATTTACAGGTGTTTATTTTTATTTTTTTTTGCAATAAAAATTATAAATATATAAACGTAAATAAAGTATAAAACATTAATAACACACATTAGCCATTTGTTTTTTTTATCAGTTTAACTGATTTTGCAGTTTTGACAAAAAGTTCATATAGAAAAATAATATAAAGTGATGCTGTGGTTGGCCAAACAAGGTCACTAGACCGCTTGTGGTGTTGCATTTTAAGAGAAAACGATAGCAATCTTTTTGCACTTGATCCGCTCGAAAAACGGCTTTTTCGCTCTATTGAACTGATACAAGTCTGTGTGGTAAAGAAAAGCAACATTTAACTGATCTCAGCTTAATTTGGTGCCATTGACAGCGATTAAAACTGATATGAACATTAGCCACTGGTTTCTTGTCCTATGAAATCGGTCAAATTTGCATACATTTATTTTGATGTGATTGTGATTTTAATTTTTTTTTTTTAAAGTGAACGCGATTATAATAATGATAAAAAAATGAAAAGTAATGCTTTAATAACTTAAAAAAAATCAATTTTTGAAGCTTTACTTAATTTTTTTTTATCTGTTTCAATTAAACTTCTATTTTATTTTTTTTCAATAATTATAACATAAATAAACTTATTTTATAATTTTATAAAAATAATTAAATAATTTTGATAAAAAATATATTTTTATTTTGTTTTCATAAATACTAATATATAATTTTTTTTTAAATTTTTAAGAAAATAAAACCAATTTATTTTTTTTTAAAAAAATTAATATTTTAGAAAAATTAGCTGAATTTAATCTAAATTAATTAAGTTATAATTTGAAAATTATTTATGTTTAGAGTTTTTATTTATTTTATAATTTAAATATATATTATTTTTTTTATTTTCACATTAATTATTCATTTAAAATTTAAAAAATAATACAATTTTTTTTTTAGTTTATTAAATTAAGAAAAGTTATAAAATAAAAATTTATTTTTAATTTACACTATTATTTAGTTTTTTTATCAAATTTGTGTAAATTTTAAATATTTTTTGTAATTTTAAAAATTCCAATATTTAATATTTTTATTTTTCATCAATTTTTTTTCATTTTTGTCCACTTTCTATTTTTTTTCATCTAATGATGTTTTATTATAACTGATAAATACTAGACTTACTTGTGGTCATAAAGTCAAGCGGCAAATTTGAATGTTTTGAAAATTTATTTAAAGCAAACATGATTGCAATGCATAAATTGTACAATAGAATCTAAACTTTTTGTCAAACCAAAAAACTTTAGAAATGAGTTTCAACTTGACGAACTAGCTGAAAGCAAGCCGTTTTTCACTTTTCATGTGTCTAAAAATAATGAAAATTCAACTGAATTAGGGATGGCAAGAAATAAAACCCAGCTAGCCGGTATTGTGCGAAATCATAATCAAAATCGTTTTTCGTTGTTGTTTACTGGCTCCAGTCATCCAGTTTTATTTCTTTTTTCATCGTTTCTTTATTTGGATTTTTATTATGTATAATGTTACATAGAAATGTTATTATATAAAAAAACCTAAATAAAAATGATAATGTATATATATAAATTTTAATTTTTTTTTTGCTCAACTCTTCATTTTATATTCCTATTATTTTTTTTTATTTGTTATTTTTTTAATGTATTAAGATACAGTAAAAGCAACTCTACGTATTAAAACACAATGTTATTCTAAAATTAAATTTTTTTCATCTTTTGTTTTTTCTTGTGTTTATTTTCCAAACTACTTAGATTTTTATTTTTTTTTACACTTTCTCAATAATTTTTTCAAGTTAAATTGATAAAAAAATGAAGAAATTTACAAATAGCAAAACAAGTGAACTAGGAAAATCGTTTCTAATCGGATAAATAAGTTAAATGCTAGTAAAAGATGGTCAGTGAACGGAAAAAAAGAGTATAGTCTGTTGAACTGGATTAATTAAAACTGATTTAAACTTTTAGTTTAAAAATTTAAGTCAGTGATTTAAAAAATAAAAAAAAAAAAATTATTATTCTAAAATCAACATTTTTAAAATGTTTTAAAATTTTTTTTTTAAATACAATAAAATTTTAAAAAAGAGATTAATTAATCTAACCTAGACTTAAAAATCTGTATCAGTAATTGGTGAATTATTAATTGGCCTAAAAAATTAGCAGATAATTAAAAAACTTAATATTAGGTTTAGATTAGGTTTAAGGTTTAAGTCCTAAAACTTAGGATATAATAATATAATAATAAATATTTACATTTTTGAATTATATTAAATAATAATAAATTAAAATTCTCATTTATTTTTTTTTATTTTAATTTTTAAAATTTCTATTCATTTTAATTAAAATTTCTATCAACCAATTGTCTTATTATTCAATTTTTTTTTTTAAACGTGTATAACAAATGTTTTAAATGTTTAACAAATAATTAAAATATACTTTTTTTTTAATTATATAATTAAATAATTCTAGTTACTAAATTAAAATTATTTGTTTTTTATTTAACTATATTTTGATTATTTAAATTAACCAATTTAGTCAAAACTCAAATATAAAATTTTTGCCATTGTAATTTCTTTTAAAAAAAATATTTTTGTACATTTTTTTATATTAAGTTTTAAAAAAACAAAAAAAAATATATTTTTTAAAATTATTATATTACAACTAAACTTTTTATAATAATAATTTTTATTTCATTTATTTTAAAATTTAATAGTTAAATTTTTAAATATAGAATTCAAATAATTTCAAAAATTTTATCCATAATTTAAAATAAATTTTAATACTTTTATATAAACAATAAAAAGTTAAAAAAAAAGTTAATTAAGTCATAAAAATTTTATATAAATTTACAAAAAAATATTTATTTAAATAATAAAATAATTATATATCTTTTTTTTAAATTTATTAAAATTTGTTTTTTAAATTTATTAAAATTTGTTCTTTAAATAATGTTAAATATTAAAATTTTAATATTAAATTAATTATTGTATAATTTTTTATTAGTATTTTTTAAAATTGTTAAATTAAAATTTGATTTATATACATTTTAGTTTTTTTTTATTTATACATTGATTATTATTCTTACCTGATTTTTTTAATATTCAAAAATTATAATATTTTATTTAATAGATAAAATAATGAAATTTAGACAGTTTTAGTTTAAAAAAAAAACTGAATTTGTTTTAAGTTGTTTTCGTAGATTGATTAACTAAATTTAAAAAAATTGAAGCAAACTAAATACAAAAATATTGCATGAGGCTAACTTGTAACCTCTGGCTTTAATAATTTTGGTTAAAGAAAAATTGCCTACAGCTTTTTGCTTACCTTTTCATTTATAAAGCTTTAGGCCAAATGTTTAGGTTGAAATTTCTATGCATCTTTGTGAAATGTTTGCTTTATTGCACTTGAGTTTTTGTTTGGCTAGCTTTTGGTTTAGTATTTAGCTAGGATTCAACCGGCGTTAACTGTTTCACGGTTGAAACGTTTTAACTTTGACGCTTACTGTCTTCATTAAAATATGTAAATCATATAATTTTTATATTTTGCTAGTGCTACTTGAATGTGTACCCCAATTTTTTCTTAAATTACTGCATCTGTAGAGAAGAGTTAGTTATACTCGTTATCACATATTAATCACAAAGATACTATTATTATTTTGTATACGTTTGGAAGTAAAACTCAGATTTTTTTTTTCTTATTATGCATCAACTCTTTTTGTTTATTTTTTATTTTTTTTTTTTCTTAATTTTTTTTATGTTTTATTTTTTATTCTTACTTTTATATCGAAAAAAAATGATCTGATAATTTAGCGACAAAAGCTATTTTTCTGGCATTAGTTGATCACGGCACATTTTCAAATGATAAATGTTCTAAACTTTTTTTAGTATGTTTTTTAAAATCTTAATTTAAAATGCTTAAAATTTGAATTTAATTAGGCAGTTTTAAATTATAATATTTTTTTTTTGTTAAATTATTTAAGTTTAAGATATTAACCTAAAAAAAAAAAAATAAAATTTCAAATTTTATTAATCTTTAATTGTTATAATTATTTTTTTTTAGAACTTCAATTAATACTATTGGTTAATTAGACACATTAATAGTTCAACAAATTTAAATACAAATGTTTTTACAACTTGATCTTGTAACGCTCATAAATAAGATTTTAATTAATTGAAAAAGTCTTAAAATAAAAAACTAATAGCTAGACGAGTAAAAAATTTTAACGGAAATGCCATTAGTGGCTTGTATTTTTAATCTTTTTTTTTTAATCTTTTCTCATTTTAACTTTTTTCTTAAATTTGATTGCTTTTTATTTTGTCAATTTTTTTGCTTTTTAGTATTGTTTACTCTTATTTTTTTTTCTATTTAAATTATATTTAATTTTATTGTTTTTGATAATAAATTATACTCTAGAGTAATATTATTTAGTTAAACACAAAAGTGCAAATTTTACAACATTTTTTTTTTCTAGTATAGTCTTGTAATTTTTAATTGTAAAATATTTGAATTAAAATATTTAATATTTTTTTATATATATATTTTATTCATTTACTGTTTTATTATTTTTTTTTAATATTGTTTAGTTAACTTATTATAAAAAAAAGTTAAGTTATTATTTCAAAAAATAATTTTACAATTTATTAAAAAAAGGTATTAAATTCATAAAAAATTTAAAATACAAAAAAATTTTTAAATTAAAAAATAAATAAAAAATATCTTATTTTATCTGTGTATTGTCTTAAAAATCAAATTATTATAATTTTTTTAATTTAATACAATATAAATTTAAAAAAAAATTATAGTTTTTTGTTATACAGATAATTTTTTTTTTGTTTTAAATTAAATTTTTTTATTTTTAATATATAAAATTAAAATTTTTAAAATGTTTTACCATTTACAAACTTTTTTTTTTAATTATTTTATTTATTTTAATTATTTTAATTTAAATATATTTTATTAATTTTCAAAAATTTTTTTAATAGTTACAAATATTTGATACAAAGTAAAACTAATAACTATTAATTATAAATAAATTTAAATATTTTTTTATTGTGGTTTGTTCTATAAAGAATTACATGTTTTATTTTATTTCATGCTTTTTAATTTTTTTACTTTATTTAAAAATTACAATGAAGCGATTTGCAATCCATGACTGTCTTTTTTAAATGACAAGTTACCATCGCAATAGCCAACCAAGCTAGCATCAATTTGCAAAATATTTACTTGGGATTTTATCTTTACTCAGCATTGTTTTTATTTCTCCTTTTTTTGCGTACTGATCTATTAAAACAAGCTGACATGTTTGCTTTATTTGATTAACTTGAAGCAATTTGTGATGCAAATTGCATGTGTTATTGTAGATTCGAAATTATTTTTTGACAGTTTTTTTCTTGTTTTGTTAAGGTTAGCTTTATTTCATCTAGTAAACAACAAATTTTGCGAATCGATTCATTTTAAATTTTTTTTAAAAAATTATTTTTTTTTATTTTAAAAATTTCATTAAAAAATTTAATTATTAAACACTTATTAAATTAATAATTAAATTTCTAACTATCAATTTCTAAAAAACTATTTAAGCTAAAAATAATTTTATTTTTCAACTTATTGATTTAAAAATAATCATCATAAACTAAAATAAAAAAAAATTCAATGGGTTAACTAGACTAAATGAATTTTTAATTTTTCATTATACAGAATATAATTGATAAATGTAATGGAAATATTTTTTAAATTAAAATGTATATTATTCTCAATATTCTTAGATTATTTGATTTATACTATTTTATATTTATATACATATTATATTTTTAAAAATATTTAATAAAAATAACATTAAAAAAAAATGCATCAAAGAAACAAGAAAACTGATTTTATCCAAGTAGATGATGTTTCGATTTTCTTATTCAATGTTTAAATAGCATTTAACGTGTTTTTTTTTTAAACTGATCGTTAACTTTATGCTTGTGCTCAGTTAAATAAGCTTGATCTTTTTAAATCAAAAATATAATAATATATTATATGTTGTGCGATGAATAGTACACAATTGTTATGAAATATAATAGTGTTTGATTTTTTTATTTAAAAAAAAATTAAAAATAATTTTTAAAAAATTATGTCAAATTTTTTTTTGTTAGATTTTGATTTTAATTATTTTATCCTTTTATTTTTATTTTTTATATAAATTGTTTTATTATAAATAAAAATAACTTTTACTTTTTATTAAATACAAATATTTAAATTGGCAATAAATTAACAAAAATAAAAAAAAATGATTGAATAATTAATTACATAGTACCATGTGTAATCAATATTATTTGTAATTTATTTATTTTAAATAATTTTATTTCAACATTTTAATCATTATTTAAAAAAAAATTAGTAAACTTAAGTAAATAAAAATATTTTTAATACATTTTTTATAAATTTAACTATTTTAGTAATTATATTTTCAAAAATTTCTATTAAAATTTTTTTTTTTATAAATAATCAAATTAACTTATTTAGTAAAATTTTTTTTTTTTAAGCATTTTTTTACTATTACTATTTATTTTAAGTTTATAATAATAAAAATCAGTGTCTAGTTAAAATAAAAATTATAAAAAAAATACCAAAAATTAAGAACTGAAAAAAAAATAAATAAAACAAATTACAACAGAAAAGTAAAGAAAATCTTGAGTTCATCACGTTTTGATACATAAATAATAATTTATTTATTTGCACGAACAAATCAAATCAGTCGACTGCATGCTTGAAAAAGATCGTCCAATGGTATTTTTTGATTACAAGATGAAGTCTTGGTTTAAATGCGTTTACATGCAGTTTTTGAAAAAAATTACAGATCAATTCAAAATAAACAACTTCTAGTTTAGAGCCAGAGATTATCAGCCAGCTTTAGCCATTAAATCAAAATGAATAGCATGTTGAATCAAATTAATTCGCATCGTGTATAAAAACAGATTAAGCTAATGTGATTTTCAGTTTATCTATCGGCTAAAACACTTTTACATTTATATAAAAATAACTCCTTTTTTATTTTTATTTTATTTGATTAGACTAGCAGGTGACCATTGATTACCTTGTAATTTTTACTTATTTGGATGTTTATTTTTTTTTTATTTTTATTATCATTTTTGATCAATTTAGATTATTTAACTAAAACTAGTTTAAATTAATGAGAAAAATATTTAGACTAAATATTGTAAAAAATAAATGAATTAAATTCTTATTAAACTTAATAATAATTTAATATACTTTTTATCGAACTTATTAAAAAAATAACCACCAATTTTTTTAATATATTTTTTAATATTTTACAAATAAAATAATTAATAAATTATATATTTTTTTTTTTTAAATAATTTTATATTGTTTTATATTTTTTATATTATTAAATATATTTAGTATTTAATGTTGTGTAATTGAAATTTTTAAATTGCATTATTTTTTTTTAAATTTTTCATATTTTAATTTTGTTTTTTATTAATTTTATGTTGCATCTATATATTATAAATAATTGTTTTTTTTAATGTTTACTAAATTAAAAAAAAAAATAAATATAGTTTAATTTTTTTGTTTTACAAAATAAAAAATATTAAAAATTATAGAAATTATCAAATTTAAATAATTATTAGTTTTATAACTATTCTATATATAACTATTGCTACTTAATCGAATGTATTTTTCATAATCTTTTCAATGACTGAAATAAAATGCTGAATATTGTAACGAAATAATTACTAATTAGTTTTTATTGTCATCATATATATATATATATATTTAAAAATAATTCACTTACTCTAATAAAAATAAATTTAAATAATAATTAATATTAAAAACAGTAAATTATACTAAATAAACATATTTTAAATTTTATTTTTCTATAAAAAGTTTTAGAAAAAGCTTGTTTTAAATATAAATGTTTTTTTTTCTAAATATTATAACTAAAATTAAATATTAATTACAGTTTTAAGATACTTCAAAAAAATAAAATACGATTTACTCAAAAATATCTTGTTGATTTAAATTAGTTGTTAATAACTAATATAAATTTATTTCATTGAATTTTTTTAATATGTTATATTGTACTTTAAAAAAAAAAAATCTAATTTTAATAGTAATATGTGGCTAACTAGTTCAATCGGTCAGTTTACTAGTATAAATAAGAAATGAAGTTTGTTTTCTTATTTCAATTTGGTTAAATGTAAAGGTAAGTGTGAAATGAATTTGTGAATAAATGTACTTACTATTGATGCCAAAATAATTCCATCATCAAACTATCTAACGTTAAAGACACATGCTTAGCAGGAACAGCTGAGCCAATAAAAAAATGACAGCAGTACATTTATGCAGATGTTTAGTTAAATTTTAAACCTGCAATAACCACCAAAGTCTTAAATATACCTTCTTAAACTAAATTTTTTAGTTTACTTGTTTTTTATACCTTTACTTTTGAACTTGTTTTTTTATTTATTTATTATTTTTTTTTTATTTACTTCACATCATTTTTCTTTTTATATTATTATTTTTTTTACCAAAACACTAGCGGTTTTGCAAAATTATTTATTATTTTTTTTTATTTATATATTTTTTCGTTAAAATGGTTTAGGTTTGGATACATAGTTTGTTTAGCTTTTACTAGACTAATTTCAATAGACAAAGTTGTAAATTTTATCTTACAATCTCTAGAGTAAGAAAACAGGCTTATTATCAAAGGTGTAAAAAAAAAATAAATTTTTTTGAAAAAAAAACAAGTACACAAAGAAATAAAATCAAAAAAAAAAAAATAAAAAGATTTTGATTAGAAAAATAATTATTGTGCTGAACAATTATACTTTGTTAAACTTAAATAGCAATTCTTTATATATTAGTCTAGGGACTTTTAAACACTGTTTATTGTTTATATAATAACAAAAATAGTAATCAACTAAATTCAAAGTACCTTAAAAAAAAAATTAATGTTTTATTTTTATTTTATTTGAAATAGTTCAAATAAAAATAAGTTGTAAATTTAATTAGTAAAAATTTTAATTTTTGTTTATTTAATGAAAATAAAAAACAAAAATTATTTTTTTGTTAAAAATAACTAAACAGATTAAAAATTAACTTACCAGATTTAATTAAATATAAATAATAAATTCAATTTAAAATTTAAATATAATAAACTTATTATAATTTTAAAATTTAAAATTTAAATAAAAAAATTAAATATTTACTATTTTAATATTTTTTTAATTATTAGTTTTACTCAATATTAATTTAAACTAATAATATTTAATTTATTTATTTTATTAAATTATGACTTAAAATATCTGCAAGTTTAAAAAAAATTCATACACAATCTAATTTGAATAAAAAAAAAGTTAATATATATATATATAAACAAATTTTGTGAAATTAAAGCAATAAAAACATTTATAAAAAAAATTAATAAAATTAAACGAAGTGCCAACAAATTTAATAAGCAAATATACTTGAAACATTGAGCAAATATTTATGCAAAATGACAAAAAAAAAATTGGTGATGAGCAAACAATATTATTATGAAGAAATATGGAAAAAAATTGTAAAGAAAAATAAAATTATGATAACAAATATAAAAAAATAAAAATTCATATAAAAAAAAAATTATAAACAAAAAACAATTTTATTTGCAAAGAAATAATGTACAGTTAGTGATATTTTGAATTAAATAAAAAAAAATATTAAATTTGATAAACGTGAGCAAAGAAAACAAAACGTATTTAAAAATTAAATTTATTAAAAAAATAAGAAAAATAATTAATATAAAAAAAAATGAATAAAATTTAAAAAATAAATAATTTTAATATTATTTAATAATTTTTAATTATTTTGAAAAAAATAAAAAATTAAATTAAATTTTTTACTAATTTTGTAAATAGTTTTACTTATGCAAATCTAAATAATTAATAAATTAGTTAAAAAATTAAATATTTAAAAACTTATAAAAATATATTTAAACTTTAATATTATGTGGACAATAATAATTTTTAGTAGTTTATTGATAAAATTACATTTTTAAACAAAACAAAAAAATTATTTTAAACTATATGTTTAACAATTATTTAAAAATCTTTTAACATTATAAATTAAAATATTCCTATAGAAAAATTTTTTATAGTAAATTTTAATGTAATCGCAATTTTTATAACTTAACTATAATTTTATATCTATTTGTTAAATGTTATTTTTAAATTAAATGAATTAAATTTAAAATTAAAAAAGAATAAATTTTTAAGTTTATTCAAAAATTAAATTTAAAATATTTTTTTATTATAAAAATATTAAATTAATATTTTGATCAGAATATTTTAAGTATTTTTTAAAAAAAAAAAAATATAATTATTTTCTTCAAATATAGTAATAGAATAAAAAATTAATAATTTGTCATATACTATAATTTACCAAACAGCATGAGTCGACATGTACTAAGTTTAGTCGTATTATTCTTGATAATAATTTTTGTTCTCAAGCTTATTTATCACTAAATTTATAGTTGTTTTTGACCAAAAAACAGGTTCATTACTTGTAACTGTTACAATTTAATGCTTATTTCGTATTTATTTTGTTCTTTGTTTAAATTTGCATTTTTCTTTTAAATTCACATTTTTATTTTATTTGAATAAACTTTCTAACCTTATATTTAACACGACCATTTTCTTATTTACATAAGATAAACTTTCATATTTTTATTTTTTCATTTTTACCTTGTTTTATTTAACTTTATTTTATTTTTGCTTTAAGCTAGTTATTTTTTTTCATCTCATTTGCACAAGTTTGATAAAGATAATTTCAAAAAGAGACAATGATTAGCATGTTGGCTAGCATAATCATACTAAGTTAAAGTAATAAGACTAATAAACTTGCATTTTAACCATTTTAGACAAACTAAGCTTTTTAGATGTGAGATGTGAAAGAGCATAAATTAAGTCTCTTGGGTTGATTGGTCCGGATACTGGAGACATTTGGGTGTTGTTAGCCTTTGACCAGACCGGAAATCCAAAATAAATGACCTTTGGTTTTTTTATTTTGTTGAATTTTATGTGCAAACATATTTGTTCTATGTTTTACTATTTACACCATTTTTACTTTTCATTATAATTTTTTTTTCATCTCTAAAGTAGATCTTGTTTTGAATTTTTTACTTTTTTTACTTATTTCTTAATCTATTGTGATTATTTTTTTGTTTTATTTGAATTTTTTCTGTTTTATATGTATTTGGTTGATTTCCGTTTTTTATTATGTACACATTTATTGCAATAAATATTTTTTTTTAAAAATTAAAAAAATAAATTAACAACTTCAAAGTTACTGACATTTTTATTTTATTGAGGAAATCGTATAATTAACAAAAATAAATAAGAAAAATAATTTTTTTTTTAATTTAATTTTTGTTATATAAAAAAATGATACTTTATAGCTATTTATTTAACTATTTTATAAATAATTTTGTCTATTATTTATATAAATAAAGTTAAATCAGAGCTTAAAAATTATCTTAGAAAATTACAAAACAAATCTTAATAATTTCGTATATGCTCAAAGTTTTATTTAATTTTTATTTGAATTTTTTCTATGTTACTATCAATAGCTTCAAATTTTATTATTCTGCATTTCCTACTAACGTGTTCATTTACACTAATCTAAACAAAAGATGTACAAGATGTAAGATTATTTAACAAAAACAATTTCTCTATCTATTACCACACACACACTCTCATTTTTATTTATATATATATATTTATTACAAAATATTTGTATTATTTAATAACAACTTATACGCATTTAACTGAAATATTAAAAGATTTTATTGAGACAAAAAATTTTTTTTTTTTTTCAAATTGTTTCTAGATTCTTCAAAACAATAAATTTCTTTAACTTAGAAATGGTCCAAATTTGTGTATTTGTGCAAGATAAGTGAAAAAAAAATGAATGGAAAATATAATGCACAATATCCATATTCCTTTAAATGTCTTGGTCAAATATCAATGATAACTAAAACTTATACGTGATAAAATTGTGACATCCACTATTTATTTTTTTAAAATTTTATTTTATTTTTCAATATATTTTTGCATTTAATTTTTTTTTTACTACAATTTCATCATTTTTCTTAATCTGCTTTCAATTTTAAGTAATAAACAACTTTATTTACTTTGATTGTAATTTAACTTAAATAAATTGAAGTTTTATTTTTATTATTTAACTTTAAAAGCAAAAGTTTATTTGAATCTTTCTTTAGCAAAACATTTAAAAACTTTCAAATTTGTTATTCAATTTTGATTTAAAAAAATAAATAAATAAAATAATGAAAACAAAATAATAATAAAATAAATGAAAAAAAAAGTCAATTCTAAATAAGTGAAAATCTATGCTCATTCATAACAAGATCAGTTTCTTATTTCGTTGTTTACTTGAGACCAATTTTATTTCCGTTTTTTATTTCATTTTTGTCAAAAAAAATTTTTTTAAAAGAAGCACTAGTTTTTACTATACACGATTTAAGCAGTTTTTCCAAACAGTACATCCGGTTACAGGCTATAAAATGAATTCTTATAAATCGGCTAAATCATGACCAAATAAATAAAAAAAAAAAAAATGATTAAAACCATCAGTTGTTTATACTAAAGTCAAACATTAAATGTAATTTTCAATTTAATATATATTTTAGGTTTCATCATTTTTACCACAATTTTTAGCATTATAATTTTTTTTTTTAAAAAATAAAAAAAATTAAATTTTTTTAAATTAAAGTTAATTTTAAATTAAATAATTAAATAATAATTTAAAAAATATATATTTTTTTAATTTTTTATTTAAAAATAGTAAAAAAAATATAAAATAAAGTTAATTAAAATTTTAAAATCAATTTTAAAATTATTTTAAATTATTTATTAAAATTTTTTATCAATTTACGTACTTTTCTATAGTTTTAAATTAAAAACTCAATTTAATTATTATTTAATCACTTTATAATTCATTAAACACTAATTTGATTGATTTGAAAATTAATTTTTCTTTTGTTAAAGCAATAAATGTGAAAGGTTTACTAAAATTCACATTGCTTTTGACAAATGCAGTTCAATGATTTTGGTGCAAAAATTAGTTTTTGCAAGTAAAATAAAAATCTGTGATTTATGGATACAGAAAAACACCAGCAACAAGACGTCTTGTTTGTGGTTATTTGCTTACTTATTTTTATTTTACTTCCGTCTGTTTTTCTTAACTTTTCTTAAGACTATTTAGTTTTTCCATTTTTGCTTATTATTGTTCAATATACTCATTTTTCCTATTAAAGACTATAGCCAAATTTTTCATCAAATCTTTTCAAGCAAATTTACTTTTTTTGAAAATAAGAAGCCAAGCTTTGGATGAATAAATAAGCAACTAGAACAAACATGACGAATGGGAATCCACAATATAACGGTTACTGATAGTTCTCAAGTAGCTATAAACGACTAGGGACTGAGTTTAAGACAGATTGTGTAAAGAAAATAGTTCGTTATTGCAAAAGTCATTGGCACTTGAACAAACCGGAAATCTTGTGCATTTCTTAAACGCAAATCATTTGTATTTTGTCTATACAGCCACAGCTGGCCTATTCTTTTTCATAAATGGGTGAATACTCAATAGCTAGCTTTTGTGTTTTGATTGAACAGCCACAATGTCATCTAATGTCAAAGTTTGATTCTCGTCATTTTATCTTTTTTCATATTTTTAGCGTTCAAATTATTTTTTTTGTTTCCTGACCAATTTAGTATTTACAAATATGTTTTTTTTTAATAAATTTTTTATTTTAATTTGGTGAAATCAATAAAAAATAATTAATTAAAATAAAATTAAAGAATTAATTACTTTATCATAAACAAATTTTTATGATAATTTTTTATTTATATTTAATATTTAAATATATTTTGTTTCATAATTTTATTATTTTCACTTAAAATATGCATTTTAAATTAAATTTTTAAATATTAATATCAAACTTTAAATTTTTTAATTATTTTATCTTTTATGTAATATTTTAATTTAAATTAATATTGTAATAAAACTTTATCATAAAAAAAAGGTATTTAAATTTTAATATTTTTTTTACTAAATAAATTTTAAAAATATTAAATTAACTAGTTAATTAATTAAAATATTAACTTTATTTTTTTTAATTTAATTTTTATTTTTCAAACTAATAAAAAACGCATAAACAGTATGCAATTATTGTTTAATAATTTTAATAATAAAACAAAATTTTTTTAAAAACATGATTTAAAATAAAAAATAATAAAAAAAAATACATTTTTTAGATTTGTTATTAAAATTCATTTATTTTTTAATTATTATAAAGGTAACTTTATAAAACAAAATTTTTTTTTCATTTTTTGACCTTTTCATTTTGATATTTTTTTTATTTTTATCATTGGTCTTATTATTTTTTAATAAATAAGTTTTAATTTTTAATAAACATTAATTTAACAAATAAATTTTTAAATTATCATTTATTTAAATTAATTTTCAATTTAATTATATATTAAAAAAAATGATAAATTTAAAATTGATTCATTAATGACATTTTAAAAAGCTTATTATAAGTCAATAAAAGTAAAAAAATGAAAAATAAAAATATAATAATTTTTTGCTATAAGTTGTTAAATTTTTAAAAAAGTTTAAATTAATAAAAATATTTTTTCTTTAAATATTTACACGTTTTTTTGCTTTATTCTAGTATTTAAAATTTAATGTAAAAGTTTAAAAAAAAAAAACAAGAATATTAAATATATCCATATTCCATAAACTAAGTAACAATCATGTTTCAATGATGATGAATGAAATAAAAAAAAAATTTTGTCAACACAGTAGGGTGAACATTCGAATGATTTGCGATGTAAGCAGGTCAAAATAAGCCAGCCAACATATGCAATCAAACATCATATTTTGAAATAAAAGTACTTTTTTCAAACTTTAGATCAGTTTTTTTTTATTTCTATTTTTCTTATTTTACGATGCTTTTTTTATCATATTTTTTTTTCAATTTGAAAGTTCACTATTTTTATATTTGCTTTCAAATACATTACTATTCACCATTTTCGATCGATTTACATGTTATTTAGTTCATGTTTGCATCTAGTCTTTTTGGCCATTTTATTTTGTTCAAACATTGATTCGATATCGTGCAGTTTAGAGTGAGTTCAGATTCAACAAGCATTTTTTTGTTTATTTTTATTTTCTTCATTTAACTTGGATCAATAAACAACGCATTGCATTTAAATTAGTTAAATTAATTAAATCAAACTTTAGTTACATGTGTTTTTCTTGTTTCTATTAATCTACTTATTTAAAACATTTCGACTTTTATTATACACTTGTTGTATCAAAAAAAAAAATGTTAAAAAAAAATAATTTAATTTTCTTAAAACCAACAAAAGTTTTTCTAATTTAAAAAAAATTAGTGATTCTAATGCAAACAAAATTTATCAAAAATTGTTTTTAAAATTTTGTAAAAAAATAATATGTTTTCATTATAAGCTGATTATTATTTTTTGAACCATATAAATCTTAACTATTGCATTTAATTTAAAAAAAAAATAATAAAAATTAATAATAATTTAACTGAAGAAAAAAATAAAGATTAAGTTAACATATCAACTATTAATAGTTATAAATTATTTGAGTTTTTTTTAAAAAGTCAGGTTTAATAAACCAACTAATTCTTATTATGGTTAATTTTTTTTTTTCATTAAATTACTTTTACTTTAATTATTTTTTAAAATAAAAAACTGTTAATGTTTGTCAAATTTTTTTTTAAATTGTTGGTTTTTTAACAAATTAAAAAATTTGTAAATAATATTTAATTAAAAAAAAAATTTGATTTAAAAAGCTTAATTTAAAAATTCAAAAATATAATTTTTAATCATACCTAAGTTTAAAAAAAAACAGCAACATTTTATTTCTTAAAAATAGTTTTAATTCAAAAAATATAAAACATAAACTAAAAAAAAAACATTGCTATTAAAATTTAACACTTGAAAATATTATATGTCAAAACAATTGTGAACAAGTACTATTGTTTTTAAATTTTAAAAAATTTAAATTTTTCCCCTTTTCGATCTTATGTAACTGATGTTTGCATCTTAATGGATGTTTAGAATAACTTTTTGTCGCAATTTACAATTCAACACTGGCTTGCATTACAAATAAAATATATTTACATTGAAATTGTTTGAACTTTGTTTATTGCCTATTTGTAAACTTGTATTTTGAATTGAAATAAACTCAGTTGGAGTTTTTAATAGTATAAATTTTCTATCTCTATTTATTTTTTATCATCTATTTGTTTTTTTTATCAATGGTCATTTTTTTTATAGTTATTTTTTTTTAAAATAATTTTTTTTGCTTGTATGCATTTTTTCACCTTTTTTTTTTATTCATATATTTCTAGTATTTTTACATGTAAAAATCTAAATTATTTAAACGATTGTTAAATGATTGAGTTTCAATATAAGACAGGTTCTAAATTTAAATCGAACAAATTATCTAAAACATGTTAGTCAATTATGATTGTCTGTACATGTTAGATAAATAGAAATTTAAATCTAACTATTAATAAAAAGTCATTTATTTTTATTTTAAAGTAGTTTACTTCTTATCCTTTTTTGTTTAATCACACTCAATTATAAACGTTTTTTTTTGAAAATTGTTATTTTAGAATTTTTTCTAAGCAAACATTTTCTTTCATTAATATTTCAACAAGTTTAATTGATCACTTAGAAAAAAATAAATAACAGTTAAAAAAAAATGTATATTCTATTAAACAAAATGAAAATATAATGAAAAATTAAAACTATTTTTTTTAAATATTTTATTTGCAATCAGAAAAAATCAAAAAGTTAAAAAAAATAAAATAAAATTTATATAAATAAATTAACTAAATAGTGAAGTCATATAAATGACAATTTAATAATGTAATAATAAAAAATTGTAAAAATAATTTTTTTTTAAAAGAAAACGTTTAAGGTTAGAACAAACAATAAAACATGCAAATAAAAGATGAAAAAAAAGACAATATTATTTTTTTTAAACTAAATAACGAATTTACGTCAACTGGCGTTAATTAGGTTTTGGGCACGTATTCAATGCTAAAACAATAATTAAAGAACATGAGTAGCGCAAACCTAAACAATTTTTTAAAACTAGGCAAAAAAAGGACACGAGACAACTTACATATAAAGGCACGGAAAAACTGAAAATAAAATATAAGGAAACAATAAGGAATAACAAAACAAAGAATAAAAGAAGGCTTAAGATGGAAAAAATTAAGATGACAAGAACCAGAAAATTAGAACAAATAGAAAAGAAGACAGGCGTGTTTATTCAAACAGCGGATGCGCGACTTACAAACTGGGTAGGCGGCTAGACCAAAAATTTCTATGAACTGTTCCTACGTTTGGGCGGAACCAGACCACTGTCAGCTTTTGAATCGAATGGATCTTGTGACCAGTCTTATTTTGATGTTCACTCAACTTCCTCATTTTTCTATTCATTTTTTTATCAATTCTTTCATTTATTTTTACACATATTCTGACAAGGCCAATTACTAACTGATCTGTATCGTTTGATTTCTTGTCCATCTGCATCTTTACATAATTTGTTATGTTATTGCAACTCATCTATTTTACTTTTCCATCTTTTTCATCTTAACAAGCATTTTCAAGCCGCAAACTTATTAGGAATATAGATTTGATTTCGTAATCTCAAGTTTTTTTGTTTTACAATTTTTCTTTAGAAATACATGGTTTTATTAATAAACCATTTTAAATTGTAAATCCGCTCAAAGTGTTTGATTATTTAGCGTGCATTCTAATTGTATTTTTAATAATTAAAAAAATTTAAGTTGCTTAATAATGTAAATTTTCCCAAGTTTTAACATATTTATAATTCACATAATCAACATTTCAAGCGTCAGTTATCAAAAATTAATTAAAACAAATCGATCATTAATGTTTTATTTATATATTTATTTTTTTTAATCTTTACATAACTGTGATAATTTGTGATTTATTGAACTTTTTTTAAATTAACCTGTATTATAAAAAGTATCAATAAAAACTATCAAAATTTAATTGATTTTCATAAACTATCCAAATATAAGCTGGTGAAAATGATTAGAAATTGATCGAAATGAACAAAAACAATGAATAAAAAATTTATAAAAAACTAGCAAT
This sequence comes from Pyemotes zhonghuajia, assembly GCA_025170145.1. Classification (NCBI taxonomy): domain Eukaryota; kingdom Metazoa; phylum Arthropoda; class Arachnida; order Trombidiformes; family Pyemotidae; genus Pyemotes; species Pyemotes zhonghuajia. The sequence continues at coordinate 13,456,140 of CM045845.1, forward strand.
CAGGTGAAATTAGCAAAGTGCAAAAATAACAAATTAAAATTTTGCTTAAACTTGCAAAATACATACTGAAATGCATTTCGTGCATATATTTAGTCCTTCTTATTAAAGAAATTTGTGCCGGAACAATGAAACAATCGCAAAAGTATCATTTACACATATGAATTGTAATCGCATGGTTCGATAGTCATCGCCGGTTGGATTCACTGTTGCCAACATTAAAGTTTGTATTTTTTGCATATTTGTTCTAGATTATGGCTAGGCATCGTTTTAATATTCTCACTTTATTCCATTGATATTGGTCTAAAAATTCTTCCTTAAAAACATCGTTTTACTTTAATATTCTTATAGTTTTGTGATTTATTCAAAAGCAAATGTTTTTTATATTTTTGCTTGTTTTATTATTTATAACGGTAAATCAAGACTAATGTTTCTATTTTAAATCTGTTTTAACTTAGATTTCATTTGTTTTTTATTTCAAATATAAACATACATTTTAAATGTGTACTCTTTTTTTTAAATTTTGTGATCATTGAAATTATATTAAAATAAATTAAACTATTTAAATTTCGCTATTATTATGTTCAGTCGATTAAAACTAAACTAATATTTTTTAAAACATTCTTCAAAAATTTAAAAAAGACAAATAAAAAAGATGAAATTAATTTAAATAAGTTTTTGAATACATTTTTTTTTTATTAATATTGGCTTTATTAATTTTTTATTACCACATTTAGTTTATAAAAGTCTAAATTTAAATTTCAAACATATGTTAAATAGTAAGTTAATTGTTTAAATAAAAAACCTATGGAAATTAGTGAAAGTTGTCAAACAAAAAAAAAATTATATACACCTGGATTATTGAATTTAATAGTTTTATTTGTTTTTTTTTTTATTAAAAATTAATTTACAAAATTAATTTTGCAATAAAAAAAATAATAAAATATTACCTGAATTATATTAAAATAAATGTATTAACTAAAAATTTGCTCAAAAAAAAAAATAAATAAATGAAATTATTAGCTATTAAATGGTTGTTCTTACTTACTAATTTAGGAACAAAATAATAAGTTTGATTCACAATTATTAAAAAATATTTTTTTTTATAATTATTAATTTTAATAACACTTTTATAATTTTACAATATTATCGTGCTTTCATTTTTACAGCCCTTTTGCATAATTAATTGTTTACTTTTTTTTAACAATTTTTTTAAAAATTACAAATGTAATAGTGTTTCAATATTATTTTAATTTTTTTGTCTTTTTTTATCATTGTTTTATTTGTACTCATCATTAATTCAAATTTTACTGTTTAAATTTTTTTTTTATGTGATTTTCTACATTTTAAACTTAAATATAAATAAATTTTATTTTTTACTTGATTTCATTTTTGATATATTCTTTCTCAAAAATTGATTTTTAAACTAATTTATTTTATAAAAATTGGTATAAATTTATGTTTATAATAAATTCAATAATATTGTGAAAAAATAAAATAAATGTGTTACAAACAGTCTAGAAAAAATATCTGTTTGTAAGAAAATGTCCTTTGAATACCTAGAATGTTAATAAAAATCTTATAATAAAAAAAATATTTAAAAAATTGTAAATAGGATAATTTTTTAATTAATCATGGAAAAATCATTAAACACAACAATTAAATTAAAAAATTAAAAAGTTTAAAAAAAAAAATTATAAAATCATGTGGATTTATATTTGGATTCAACTGGTACATTTAATTTTATTGCTAAATGGTAAGTTTTTAAAATAATTTTTTTTAAATATTTTCAAATTTATTAATTTAAGTGTAAAAATTTATCTTTATACTTTTTATGTCAAATTAAAATTATTCAAGTAAAATTTAGGTTTAACCTATTTAAAAAAAAAATTTAAAACATATAATTATTTTTTTAATTTAAAAATTGAATTCAACAAAAATATCAAATTTATATTCAATTTATCATCTGTTTGCTTAATCAAAAACTATATGTTAGTATCTTTTTGTGATTGATTTTATTGTTAATTGTGTTTAGGTCAGTTTAATTACAACCATAATTATGCGTCAAATTTGTCAGATATTTTTATTTCTTTTCAAATGTTTTTCCGCACAATTTAAGCTATTAATTTTTTACTTTAATTGTTTTTCTATTTACAATAGTTAATTTAACTTATTTTGTTATTTTTTAATTTTTACTAAGTTATTTTTTTTTTTTTATTTTTTCATACTCTTTTACTGGTTCGTTAGTTTTAATTCACAATAATTATTTTGATTTAAATTTTTAAATTTCATTTTCTATTTTAAGATGACTAATTTAATTGTAACTTTAATTGAATAAGAATCAATTTTATCGTACTAGTTTTTCAATTTTTTTTTTTAACCTAAGTTTACACGTTTTAAGGTGAATTAAAAAAAATTCTGTCATGTTCATGCGATTGTTTGACATTTTTAAGTTTATTAGCTTTATTAGTTTTTATGTTACTTTATTTATTAAATTTTAAACATATTTTTTTCTATCCATGTTTTTGATCAGTTTTTACTTGTCTTTAACATCAGTTTTTCTATCATTTTTTCTTATATCAACTTTTCATCCCATTTTTGTCTTCTTTTTTCTCGCCTTTGCGTAGTAGTCACAGTTCATCCAAACGGAACACTTGTTTCTTTTTATAATAAAAAAAAAAAATAAAACAGATGCTTAAAAAGACAAATAAATGAGTTGTAAAGTTGGTGATCTATTTTTTTTTTTAACTTTCCTTATTCTGTTTTTTTTTTATTTGGTTTCATTCCATTTAAGCAAAGTGCTTATATTTTTAACCACTACAAGTCACTGTTTTTTTTTTCCATTTTTTTTCCTGATCTTCTTCATCATCTGAATTATTTTTTTTTTTAATAAAAAAGTGTTTACATGTAACACATTGTATTAGCAAATCAAGTAACTTTTTTTTTACCTTTTAAAATAGAAAAGCTCTGTTAAATTGTCATTTTATGTGAATACAGTTCAAGTATGATCTTAAAGATATATTTTTTTTTTTATATATTATTTTTTATTTTTTTGTACCAATTTTTTTTTTAGCTTATTTTATTGTTGTCTTTATCATCATTATCATATGTAATTTAATGATGCAAAACATTCTTTTTTTATCATTTTTCATTTTTTGCCCTTTTAAACGCCTTTGTCCATTGCACATTTTACAGCCAAATTTTATTATTATTCGTTTAATGTTTTTTTAGTGTATCTTTTTGGCCAAATTCTGTTTACATGTGATTGTTTGCGGCTGTCAAAAGGAAAATTGAACTAGCATAAGGAAAAAAAAATGGCTAAAAAAATAAACGTAAAACAGTAAACCGAATTAGCGAAACTCGCACAAAAATTAGAAAGTTTCAAATTTAAAATTTAGCAAAAATTCAAAAAAAAAATATAAATTGAAAAATTTTTTAATGTTTTTTATTTTAATAATTATTAAATACAATTGGAAACGTTTTTAGATATTAAAGTAAAATCACCTGTTCTCAATCAATTTATTTTCATTTATTTTTTTAGCCCTAGGTAGTGCTTAGGTTGAAAATAACATATTAAGTAAATAGACTAAGGAAATAGAATGTACCTATAATAAAAAAGTTGGTAAAACCTTATCTAAAATTTAAAGTTATTATATTAAAAGTATGTGCAATTAAATATTTTTTCAATTAAATATTGTTAAATTTGTGAACCGCAAATTAAACTGCAATTAATTAGATGAGTATCGTTTTTTGTTTGTTTAATATTATATGTGTAAAAATACTATATAAAGTCTAAACTATGTTTGCCCCGAAGTCTATTAAAGTTTTAATTTCAAAAAATGGCTTGACTTAACTTAGTAGAACAACTAATAAAATTAAAAATTAACAGTGGACAAAAAAAACAATGAAAACTAATTTTTCGTTAATCAATATCATAGTAATTTAGTTAGAAAAATAATTACCAAATGGAAACATTCAATCACCTAATTGTTTGACCTTGTCTTATTTTAGTAAATCCGCTCATATTGTGGTCAAATAACAAAAACGAATTATTTTGTCATTTAATAAAACAAAATGTTTTACATTTTCTAATTTCCGAAATAATTTTCAGTTATTTAGTGGTTTAGTTCTTTGGAGTTTTTTCTCAGGCCATCAGCTCTTCATTCGTCCATTACAATCAGCTGTTCAGTAGTTGCAATGCTATTAGCATCTAAACACTTGATTAAACGGCCTCAAATAAGACATGCGCTTTAATTCTATGCACACAAAATTCGTGTACAGCATCAATTTGATTATTGATCTCAAAGTTGATTCTTGTCTAATGTATTCTTTGCTTGTGTTTGTACAAAATTTTTCAATGTACTGTTGTTGATAGAAATATTTGCGAATGGGTGTAGTTAGATGGGCGTGAAAAAGTACATAAGAAAAAAATTAATGGTTTAAATTGGAAACAATCTACAAAAGCCGGCTGTTTGAAAAACAAGTACAATGGCAAGTAGTTGCCAGGCTGTTTACGGGTGTGAAACATGTGCCATCAAATCTTCCCACCGGAAGCATCATCAACTTTCTCCTTCTTTTTCAGTACCCATTGCTTCCGCATACACTATATATTATGTCTTATTTTTTGTCTATTTTTCTCCTATCTACTTATTTTTGCATGTTTTCTTATTAGAAAACAAGCCAAGCAAGTAATTGTAAACTTGTGACTTTGACAGGTCAAAAAATGTTTTGACCTTTGTTTGGCACCAATTTTTCGATGAATACAAGTTTCATATATTATTTTAATATAATGATGACTTTTATTTTGTAAATTATTTGTTTCAATTCTAAAACACTTTTTTGAAAATATTTCAGGTTTATGTGAACATGATTGTGCACTTTATAACTAAGAATAGTTTTTTTTATTATTTCATTTCTTATTTCCTGTGCATCTTTGATCCTTGTAAGCAATTGTATCAAACTGTCCGTAGCCATGGCAAGATTTTTTAGAACACATTATATGAAACAATATTTAAAAAGCATATCACACAAATAGTTGCTTGAAATACAAGCACCTGTGTGGTTGCAATTTCAATAACAACTTCCATCATTTCCTACTCAATCGGTTCTTTTATTTTCGATTGTTCTTTCACTAGAATATTACAATTTAATGTGTTTGCACATCGATTGCACTTGATCATCATTGTGAAAAGCAAACTCTTCAAAAAAAAAAAACAAATGAACATTTTGAAAGATGTAATAAATTTGGTCACGTTAAACAACATTTTGGTCTAGTGCAAAAACTTATCTTTAGTTTTTTTTTTTCATTTTTTTTTACATCCGTTTCCAGTTAAAATCACAGTTTTGACTATCAAATCAAGTCTAAAAACTTAAAACATTTTCCATATTGGTTTTTGTTTCCGCAATAATTTTTGAATTCGTCCATAAATTTTTGTTTTGCCCAGTTTTTATACTTCTCTGATGACCATAATTGTGTGTTAGCGTTTCATTTGTGTTAAGTAGTTTTCAAATCTAGTCCCATTTGATTTCCGTCAAAAAAAAAACTTTTTTAAAATAAATATTATTTAAAAATTTACTAAGATTGTTTTAAATTTTAATAAAAAAAAAAATATGTTTTTTTTTAAACAAACTCATGTTTACTTATTTTCAAAATAAAAAAATTATAAAAAAGATTTTGTTTAAACTTAATTTTATTATTTTTAAAAGCTAGTGATAAATTTGAGTAGTTTAAAATCTTTAATAAAATACATAAAACACTGATTATATTAAATTTTTAAAAGCAAATAATTTTTTTCAATTAATAATTATAACAAAATAAATTTATTTAATTAAAATTATTTAAACCAAATCTTATTAATTAGTTACTTATTAAGGTTAATATAATTATTTTTTCATTATTTAAAATCTATAATCAATTATTTTTTTTTTGTTTTTTTATTATTAAAATTGTTTAAAAAAATAAATTTATAAATTTTTTAGACAAAATTTCAAAAATAGAACTAAATAGTTAAAAAATTTAAAAATAACTATTTAAATTGTTTGAAAAATAAACAAAATATTTTTTTAATTATGTATATTTAAAAAAAAAAAATGTAGTTGAAACAAAAAAAAAAAAATAAGTGATGAAAGTTTAAAAAGTAAAACTATATTGACGCAAAGTCAACTTAGATCTAAATAAATTTAGATGCTCATTAGAGGTTAGCCTAAAATAAGCACACGGTAGTTGTTATCTGAAATTGGCCGGCAGTCGTTTTTGCATTAAAACTACTTAGCAGACAAATGACTTTTTGCTTTAAGTACTCTGATTGGCGTCAAAGTTTCAAACAAATTCTAGTACTAAATTTAAACTAGTTTTTTACTAATGTTTTCGGTTTTTTTTTTCATTGCAATTTTTATTTTTTATCTTTTTTTGTCTTTGGCTATTCATTTATAGCTTGAGGTGTCCAAGCAATGTTCAACTGTCAAAATCGATAATTTGCTCATTTTGTGCTGCTTGTAAGAAATTCACTTACCATTTGATTTGTTTTATTATCTTAACAATTTTGTTTTTTTCTACTTTTTTTTTGTAATTTTCATTGCCTTTGTTTTTGAAATAAAAAAAAAATTCACGTAAACTTTATTTTTTTTCTATTTTAACAAGTTATTTCATTTTTTTGTTTTTATTTTAACATTTTTTTTTTTTCATTTACTATTTTTGATTTTTTTTTTGACATTTGTTTGCTTTTGATTTTCAATTTTCAATTTTTTTTTAGTAAGTTTATGGTTAAATTGATGGACAAAAAAGGCGTTTTTCTGGTCAGTTATTTGAATGTTGAAAGCAGTTGCTTGTCTACTATGTTAAATTATTATCTTTTTTTTTTGTCTTTTACATCTTCTTGTGGTTTAATATTGTGTTTAAGCAATTGTGGTCAAAATTCACGCTACTTGTTCATTGCTATTTAACTAGTTTAAAAAAATAAGAAAAAAAATAAAAGAAAACTACAAAAATGATGAGATAAATAAATACAATTTACTATTGGTAGCTGATATTAAAAAGATAGAAGATAAACTATTTCACACTTTTGTTACAAAAGAACTATTGTGTTATCTCTGATGATTTGCTTCAAAAATTTTACTTGCTTAGTTCTATTGAAAAAAAAAATAATTGCAAAAATCATAAGCCAATGTACAATTGACTTAAATTTTTTTTAGTTTAATTTTTTTCTGTTTTCAAAACTTTTCTTTATGCACTTGAAATCAAAATATATTTTAAGCATCTCAAGAACAAACTGATAATAAGCAAAATTTGAAGACAAATAAATTTAAAAACATTTGATAGAGAAGTTGATGATAAAAAAAAATCATTAAAAAATACAGGTTTTTATTGATAAAAACGTAAAAAAGAAAGATGATAATGATGATGATATAATTACGTGTCGCCATTTACACTTGAGCTTAGCTTGTTCAGACACAGATGCTCAATGACTTGCTAATAGGCGTCTAATAGTCCCTATAAGAGAAAATATCAAGATTTAACCTTATTATTGAACAAAAATTTTTAGGAGCCACAAACACATTGATGATAGGAAAAATGGTGTCTAGTAAAATACTAATTTCTTCTTAAATAAAACCAAACATAACAAAATAAAATTGGAAATATAGTATAGAAAAAAATAAATAAAATCATATATTAAACAAATGAAATCACAGTAAAATAAAATCAACTGCAAACAAAATGAATGTGCAAAAAAATAAATAAATAGCAAATAAATAAATAAGTAAAAATAAATAAAATTTGAAAAATCAAAGTGAAAAAGTAACAAAAAAAAAGGTTGCTTGTAAACTAATAAAAAAAATCAAAATAAAATCAAAAACTAGCTAAAAATGCGAATAGTTTTTTGTAACATCTTTTGTCTATTCTATTTTTATTTATTATTTTTTTAATTTTTTTTTTTGCTAACTTGTTTTAACTTTTATTTTTCTTTGATTTGATCTTTTTGCTTTGATCTTTTGGCTTTGATCTTTTTTTTTTGCCAAATGTGCGGCTTGTTATATTTTAGCTTGTGTTAGGTTTTTGTAAGCTAAACCTTTTTTTCAGAACTGCCATTCGCATGTCGTAAAAGATTTGTTTTTCTTATATTATCCTTTTGTTTTAACTTAGTTTTCTTATTATTTTTTGTCTTAAATGTAAAATCCGACTTGCTAGGGATTTAGTTTTATCTTTTTTGTTTTTGTATTTGGGTTATATGCAGAGTATTATCAGTTAAAATAAAAATTTTACCGTGAATAAAAATCAGAAATTTATAACAATCTTTTCTACTTTTTTTTTTTTTAAAAATATCAAGTTAAATTTTTTAAGTTATATAAATTCAAATATATATTATCTAAATTAAATTTTAAAACTTTGATACATCCCAAATATCAGTATATAAAATTAAAAAATTTATTTTTTTTAATTATTAATTTTTGTTTCAATTTGCTTTTATGTAAATAATAAACAATCTAAGCTTTAAATTTTTTAATAATTAAAACATTAAAAAAAAAATTATTGCGAGTTAGGACTAAAAAAGTTTTACTTTAAATTTTTTTTTTTTTTACATATGTTTAGTATAAGATTATAATATTATTTTATGTAAATTTTTAGTGATAAAAAACAAACGTTAAACTTATGAATACTATGTTAATTATGTTTTTTTTTTAGACAAAAATAACTGATGATTTAAGTAATTTACTGATTTAAGTAAAATGTTTAAAAATTTTTTTTTCAAATATAAATTAATATATCCATTATATAATAAGAATATATATATATATTTTTTATTAATTATTTAATAGTTTTTTAGTAAAAATAAATTGTTTTAATATTATAAACTTGAATGTTTTTTATTTATTTTCTATTTTAATTTTCTCAATCAATCTTAATTTTATTTATCAATAAAATTAATATTAATTATTTAAATAAATTTTTTCAAACATTAAAATAAAATATTTTTAAAAAATACCTAAAAACTTAATTTTAAATTTATGTATTGAGTAATATAAAAAGCATGAAAAAAAATCCAAGTATACAGTAAAAAAAATTAATTTAATAAACATTTATATATTTAAGTTTATACAAATTTGTACTTATATGTTTATTTATTTTAATTTATACTCACAATATAATACAATTTAATTCTTGTTAAATTAAAATTTAACTCATAAAATATTTCTTTAGCTAAAATAAAAAATTTTCTTTAGTCTAAAAATATTAAAATAAATTTTATTAAAAATGTGAATTGAAGCTTAAGCTTTAATTATAAAGATATAAAAATCACATTATAAAGTAAAAATTTCAAGTAAGAGTGATTTTGAAAAGCTGTTAAAAATATAATAGCTAGTGATTTGTGGTTAAAAAAAAATTGAAAATGATAAAAATAACAAATTGAAGCTAGACAAGCGAATAAAACAATGGACAAAAAAAATAATAAAAATATTGAAGTAAAAACAACTAATGACATAGCAATGTTACTATTTATTATTTTATTTTATGATTTAATTACAAAATTTTAATAAAAAAAAAAATTTATTTTTAATTGTTGCATAATAAAAATGATAAAAAATTAAATTATTTTAAACTATTATTATATTATTTAAATAAGAAAACATTGTTTATATTATATATATATATTATAAATTCAAATTTATTAAACTTAAACACATTTAATGTAAATTAAAAAAAAAGACAAAAAGTAAAGAAAACTTGCCATTTTTGATAATTAGGTAACCCATTTTTTTGGTAATCATTAATTTTTATTTTATTTTTCTAATTTACTTATGCTGTATACAAAATAATCTTTTATTTAATTTTTTTTACTATTCACTAATTTCAACAAGAAATTGTAATAAAATTTAAATAATTTTAAAAACTCGTTTTTGAATTAAATTTATTCAATTTGTTTAATTAAATTTTCTTTTATATTTTTGTTGTTTAATTAAAAAACTAATTTAAATAAAAACTATTTTTTTCAAATTATAGTGCATAATAAATAAATAATCATTTAGTTTTACAATTAATCTTGTCAAATCAGTTAAAAACATTTTTTTTCAATAAAAAATATTTTTAAAAAATCCTAAATGTTTTTCTAATCAAAAATATTTTGTTGGTTTTAAATAATTGTTTTATGTTTATTTTAAAATATCATCAAACAAATTTTAATTTATATATAACAATCTTATTTTTTACACCAATATTAATCATAATATAAAATATGCTTTAGTTTTTATTTAATCTACATTTATAATGCTGTAACATTGTAAACTTTTTAAATAAAATCAATAAATTAATTCTAAATTTTTTTTTTATAAACGGTAAATGGACAAAAAAAATACAGAAAATAGTTTTGAAATTGAATTCACAATTAAATCTTTTGAACGTGTTTTGCATTATAACCTTATTTCATAAATTCAACACACACAATATTAAAACTAAGTCTAAGTTTTTACTGAACAAACAAACATCTATCAAAATTTTAGAAAAAGTGTTTACCGCAAAAAGAAAGCTTATTATAAAAAAATGCTGACCATCAAAGAAAGTGAAATTAAAGTAAAATGCGCTAACTTAAACAAAAACTTGAATATAATGAAAAAAATGAAATTTTTCAATTAGCCACAATTATTTTAGGAAAATTGAATGTAAAATTAATTATCTTTTTTTTTTTTTGATTTATACACCTTGTTTACCTTTATCATTTTTTTTTTTCCAATTTTGACTGTAGCAACTTCCGATGAAGAACAAATAGTTCCCCACTTCATCGTTCAACCGCCTAATCATGTACGATTCTTAAACAGTAGTGGAGCAATGCTGCAATGTACAGCAGATGGTAAACCAACAACCAGCATCAGCTGGGTTTTAAGACGTGATGTGTCCAGTCCGGTAAGTGTTTACTTTTTTGCATTATCTTTTTTATTTTTCAAATTTTGAATTTTAAACGTTTCTCTTAACAAAAAAAACTTTTGTTTTTATATAACTAGAATAGTTTCACATTTAAGCTTTAATTTTAGTAACTTGAATCGGGATGGAAATTGATTTCCGTTTGTTTGTTGGTGCACCTTTAAACATTTTAACATAGATAAACCTATTTAATTTTATTTTTTTTTTAATTTGAACATTTTCTATACGGGTTACAAATCACTTTTACATATGTCAATTGTTTTTGTTTCGAACATGTTTACAAAAGATAAAATTAAACTATTTTTCTCAAGTAAATGTTTTGTGTATTTAGTTAATTTATTTGCTTAATTTTTTGCTACTCTTCATCTGTCGTCATGCTGGAATCACACCAAGGCACTAGACGTGGCCGGCATACGCGAAACACTTGCCAATGGCAGTCTATTGCTGAAACCAATGCAACCAGAAAATTATCGGCAAGACGTGCATTCGTCTGTTTACAATTGCCTTGCTCAAAATAGTCTTGGAGCAGTTTTGAGCAAAGATGTTTATGTCAGTGCAGGTAAGCTCAATTTGTTCGTTTATAATTATATTTTTTTTTTTAGCTAAATTATATTTTTGAATGAAAAATTTTATTTTTTTAAAATATTTAAGCGTTTTTTCTAAAGGGTTTTTCTAGTTATTTGATAAGTACAGATATAATAATAATTAAAAACTATCTTTTAATTTTTATTTTAAAAAAAATAATAACATTTTGATCATAAGTATGTTTGTGAATAAGTGGGTGTGTTTGATTTTGAAAAAGAAAAAAACATGTCAACAGCAGTAGCAAATCAAATTGAAATGTTCAATGACAGACTTGCGATTGACAATACAGAAAAACATATACAGGTGGAATTAAAATAAGTGCATCAGGTTAGCATAACTAACTAAACAACAAGATATTTTATATCTTTTGGTAAACTGAAAACATATATCAACAGTGCAATTTTATATCCATCAAAAAAAATTGTTTTAAGTTTTTAAAAATATATTATTTTCACTATTTATTTGAATGACAAGAATAAGATGTTTCAGCTTGAATAGCAAAATTCACTTAAAATTCAAATGTCAAACAAAAAAATTTACTTACATATGATTTAATATGTATTATATAAAAATAAATCTATTTTAGTTATAATTATCACTAAAATATCTAGTTGCTTTAAAATAAAATAAACTTTTAATTTAATTGTTTTACTTTTGTTGAAAGCATTTTATTTTTTAAGTTAACTTTAAAATTTGATTGATTAAATTAATAGCCAGAAGTAATAGAATTAATGCTGAAATTTTTGGCAATTTCATTATTATGACCGTGTAACCTTTAACTTTTGTGAATTTATTGAAAAATTGAATAGATTTTTGCAAAGTTTAGATGAATAAAGCTAGAAAAACTAATTTGATTTTTAATTTAGTAATAAGCCAACATTACGAAATTCAAGTTTATGATGAGTTTGTGCTAGCAGGTAATACAGCAGTATTGCGTTGCCATATTCCAAGTTTTCTCAAAGACCATTTTCAAGTGATAAGTTGGACTAAGCAAGATGTAAGCAACCTAGAATTAAATAATATTCAACAAAGCGAATCGATTGAATTATCATTTGACGGCAACAGATCAGTCGAGTCGAACTCCAATTTGACTTATATGGCAGATAAACACAATTTAAGTTCTGGTCCAAAATCATCAAAATTACCCACTCAAGCAATGCACCTTGTTTCCACATCACAAAACAATGGTCGATATTCAGTGTTTGATAGCGGAGAACTCCACATACGCAATGCAACATTATCTGATAGTGCCGCGGGCTACCGCTGTATAATGTTGAACACATTAACTGGAACTAGACGTATCAGTTCTGCTGGTCGATTAATTGTAACTGATGGATCTGGAACGGTTCCTCCTAAGATCACTCATGCACCTGCTCTGCACATTTATGCCAAGCTAGGGCAATGGCTAGAAGTGCCATGTGCTGCACAAGCATTTCCTCTTCCGGCTTACTTATGGCGCCGTTTAAATCCGGTTCAAACAAATTGGTCATCATTACTAAATCGAACCGGACGCATTCGTCAATTAAGCGGATCATTGGTGATCTCCCATCTTCAAGTTTCTGATCAAGGCCACTATCAGTGTTCTGTTCGTAATGCTGCTGGTGAAGAGCATGTGCAGGTCAATTTGCACATTATGGGTAAGTTTCCCCAAACTTAAATCTTAATACAAATTTAATCATTTTTTCACTTTCATGCACTTTCATCAAATTTGTTAAATTTGATTTCTTTATTTATTTTTGTTTTCTACTAGTTCTATCTTTTAAAAAACCCATTCTTTTTACCTGTTTTGATTTGAAATCATACACAATTAATATACACAAATTTTTAGTATTTTTAGTTATTTGTTTTCGTCAAATCTTTTTTTATTTATGCTTTTTTTGGTCATTTTAAATTGTAAATCTTTTCTAAATAAAAATGTTCATATTTCAAACAGAAAATGTTTTTATTGTAAATGAGCTTAGGTAAAAACGTCTTGTAAATTATGATTTTATTTTTATATCATAAAATATATATAAAAATAAGTTAAAAAGTTCGCTTTATTGAATTTGTTTTTAACAACTAAGTGCTACTATTTTTTAATAATGTCCTTATATAAAACAGAGTTATCGTCAAATAATATTAGCTGTTAATGTATTTTTGCCATACATAAAATAATTTCTAAGCTAATCCAAAATTGAAAAGAAATCAATTTTTGACAGATGACGACCGATTATAATTTTAACGTTAAAGCTAAAACATGAATAAATCAACATTCATCTTCAATCTAAATACTTTCAAATTAAATAAAATAAAAACTTACCGTTTTCTAAACATTCTGCTTACTTACCTAAATTAGTTAAGCAAAAAGAAACGAATTAAATTTTTAAGCGAAAAATCATTTTTTTTTTTTATTTAAAATAAAGTTTTAAAAAAAAATTTATTACCCATTTCAAAAAAAAATATATAATTTTATATTTCCAAAATAAACCTATTGATTTTTTTAAATCCTAGCCATATCAATTATTTTATTTCATTGCTTGTTTAATGTTTTAACTATTTTTAATTTATTTAAATTTATTAATTTCGCATATGTAGAAACATTGAAACTAAAAATCAAGCCTGAGCTAAATCAAGTGCAGTTAGGAGATCAAGTACAATTCACCTGTGAAATTAGTGGCAAACCAGAACCAATTTTGTCTTGGTATAAAAATGGTCATAAACAAGTAACTAACCAAAGAATCAGTTTCTCTTCAAATATGCAAGAAATGTACATATCAAATGTTCAAAGAGAAGATACTGGTTTATATCAGTGTTTTGCTAGTAATGAATTTGAAACAAATCAAGCAATTGCTATGCTAAGTTTAGGAGGTAATTTATTAATATTATAATTAATAGTTTTTTTTAAATATAATTAAATTTAATCTAAAAATTTAATTTTTTAATAAATAGATGCACCGCCAACATTCCACCATGTATTTTCTTCTATGACATTAGATTCAAATATAATAAAAAAAAATACTCCTGTAATATTTAAATGTGAAGTTTCTGGAAATCCTTTACCGAAATTAACATGGTTTTTAGATGGACAACCAGTGTTAAATGCTGATCGTAATTTAAGACCTTTATCTTCAACAGACTTTCGATTAATAGAAAAAGTTGACAACTCTCCTCCATTTACTCGACTTGTCAGCGAATTACAAATTTTAGCAAAAAATCAATGGCTTTCTGGTGTGTATACTTGTTTAGCTTCTAATAGTCAAGGTAAAATTAATCACTCAGCTAGATTGAATATACCAGGTGTTGTAGCTATACGAATTATATCTGATATTAAAATAATTGATGGAATGAATGTTCAATTGTCTTGTCCTTATGTTGGTTATCCTATTTCTTCTATACATTGGTATAAACATTCTGCTACAGGTGATAAACAAATGCTTCCACTTAGTCGTAAACAACAAATTTTTACAAACGGAAGTTTAATTATAAACAATGCACGTAAATCATTAGATGATGGTAAATACACATGTGAAGTACGTTACCCAGTTTTAGATAATCAATTATCCAGCATTAAATCCATTTTTGGTAGTTTAAATGTTTTAATCAAAGCTGGACCTATTTTGGAACAATTTAATTTTCCAAAAAATTTGCAATTAGGCATGAGAGCTAGACTGGTTTGTACAGTTATTTCAGGTGATCCTCCTTTTCTTATTAGATGGTTTCGTGATAACAAGCCATTGAATATTAGTAAATTAGATGGAATTTCGCTAAAAGTTGATGATTTTTCAGCTGATTTAACTTTTGCTAGTATAACTGCTAAACACAATGGTAATTATACTTGTTTAGTTAGCAACGACGTACAATTTACAAGTCATAGCGCTTTATTGGTTGTGAATGGTTAGTTTTTATTTTTTAATAAAATAAATCTTAATATTATTTTAATTTTTTAGTACCACCATATTGGGAATTAGAACCTCAAGATAAATCTGTTTTATTAGGCAAAGTAGCTCAATTAAATTGTTTAGCTAAAGGACATCCACCACCTATAATTTCTTGGGAAAAAACTTCAGGTAAATATTATTTTTAACTAAATAAAATAAAAATATATATCAATTAAAATATTTTAAGATTATTTAAAAAAAATTTTTTAATTTTTTTTATTTTAATTTTTAATATTTAAAAGAAACTAATGATAAATAAATTGACACTAAATCAATTTATTATTAATATAAATTTCAACTTTGACTTTGAGGCCATTTAACAATAAGATGATTTTTTCATGTATCATTTATTATTTGCCTAGTTGATTTGAAGTTATTTTGACATTATTAATACAACAAATCTATTTCTTTTCATCACCATATTGTACATATTTATAGTATACGCTAGTTCATTGTAATTGTAATAAATCATTATCAAGTGGTTTGCCATTGTAATAATCATCACTGATCGCTTACTCTTTAATATAAAAAAAATTACACGCCTCAAATTGTATGCTTCAATACTAAAGTCAATTAAGTTTTACAGTTATTTAATTTTTTTTTTACTACTTTTTTTTTATAAAAACAATAAGTTTTCATTTGGCTATTTATAAACTTTTTAGTTGTTATTTTTGTTGTAGGTTATTAATAATAACCAAAGTAATCTCAATTGACTATGAGCAAGTTATTCATCTTGAACAGTTGCTTTAGAAATAATTTATAAAATACTATATTAAATTCAAGTATTGCTTTTTTTCAGTCAAATAATTTAACATTTTTTCATATATGACTTGTCAATATCAGATTAGCCAGAGGGGTTGTGGTCTTTATGTCCAGATCTATTAGACCAAACTAAAAACAACAAAAGCTAGTGATGCTTTAAGCAATAAGAGAGTGTTTGTATTGTAGTGATTATGAATTAGATATATTGAATCATTGCAATAAACTGGTTAAGCTTCCGGTTTTATAACAGAGCTGATTTACTGCTTGTGAATCGGCTTTGATTAATAACATATTGCATTTTAATCATAAATCATGTTTTTATTTGTTATTATTACTGATTTTATTTTATCAGTTTTAGTTTTTTAATTTTTAATTTTTTTTTTTTTATTTTATTTTAAAAAATAAATTATAAATAAAATAATTGAAAAACAAATTTTAAATTAAAAACCTTTTTTTTTATTTGTTTTAAATATTATTCTTAATATTTAATATTATAATAAATATTTTTACCAAAATATTTAAAATAAATAATTTAATTAATTTATAGTAATTTTAAGAGTTTTATTTACAAAGTTATTTAATTTTTTGACCTTAATCAAAATTTGAGTTAAAGTTCATTGATGAAAAAAATAAAAAAAAAAAACAATTTGTTAACATTTACAAACTATTTGCAAACACTATTTTGTCTAGTTTCTATGGACAAACCAATGGGATTAGTTATGCTGAACCTTTGTTCCGGTTTTTTGTTTTTATTTGTTTTAACAAAAAATATTTTCTCAATTAACTCTGGTCAAATATGTGTTTATTTTTTTTATTTAAAAAATAAATGAAAACAATACATAACAAGTCAAAATTAAAAAAATTGTAAAAAAAAAAAATAACAAAACGATTAAAAAATCAAAACAATATTAATAATTGAAATTGAAAAACTACCCTAAAATATAAAAGAAAATTAAAATAATACACAAAGATAAAAAATATAAACAAATTATAATGGTTAAAAACCAGTTCCTGCTGTGTCTGTCAATGGCATCTTTGTGGCCAGAATAAAATCTGGTCTTGAGTGAATAATAGATGAACTTGCTCGGACAAATGACCACATCACGCAGAAAGCAATAGTATAACGACTAGACTAACTCAAATAAATTGGATCTACTGTAAAAATAGATTGAGATAGTAGACCAACACTAAATTGAAACAATAAGAAGTAGAAAACAAAGCATAATCACAATAGTGTCAAAATTAAATTGTTTTGGGTGAGATTTAACAGATGCAAATGAAGTTGCACACTTGAATCCATCACATTTACTCTATTGTTTTTTAGAAGATTTTAAATCTGTAGTTTTCATTTATGCAGTTTTCTAATATTAATAGTTAAATGACACGACATTATTAGCCATTTAGTTAAATAATTAATTAAACTAATTTTTAACTAGTTTTTAAATTTTTTTTTATTTGTAACTTTTATTATTCTTCTAATTTTTCTGAACAGATGTGAATGGACAAAGATTTGTTTCAAGTGTAAATCAAAGTCGGATTATACAACTTAGTAATGGAACCCTTATAATAGAAAATAGTCAACTTCAAGATCATAGTCAGTACATTTGTTCTGCGGTAAATGGCATTGAACCATCCTTAAGTAAAATGGTTCGTTTAACAGTACATTGTAAGTACAATTAAACTTTATTTTAAGAATTATCAATTTTTCATAAAAATTAAATTAAATTTAATAAAATAATGCAAAACTTAAATTTGTTTGATATTTTATAATTTTATAATTGTGTTGATAGAAAAAAATAATTTAACTTTGTTTAAACAAAAAATCATTAAGTTTAAATGCACCTGTTTCTTTATTTGAAAATTTTTTTTTGTAATAATTATTTTCATTCAATAAGCTTAATCAAGTAGAAAAAATTTGTAAAATAACTGAAAAAATTGAAAACAAAATGTACAAAATAATTTAAACATCAAATAAAAGACAAAATTTAAGTGGTGAGGATGCAAACTCGAAATCCGTCCAATGCACGAATAATTTGATTAGCAGATTAGTTTTGATATAAAAATAAATTTAATTCTAATAAGCTGCCTGTTTAAACATTGAAAATTTTCCCATTAAGCAAGGTGAAAGCAAGGACAAAATCAAGTAAAAACAAATCAAATTGAAAAATCAGACAGAAAGTGAAAGCAAGTAATAAATGTCCAAATAAAAAAGCTTTTAGTTTTCACTTTCATTTTGTCCCATTGTTTTAGTTAGAAAATGTTTGCTTTCAATTTAATTTTTTTTTTGTTCTATTTATTCAATTCAAAATATTTTGATTGATACACAAACCTTTTTAACAAAAAATTTTAAAAGTTGTATTTATTGCATTAAAATAACATGCAATAAAATAGATAAATTAATTTTAAAATTAATTTTTTCTATGCGTATAAATTTGCATCACAAAAACAAATTAAAATTAATAAAATATTAATTTAAAAATTATTGAAAACAAAAAACTAAAATTTAAAATATGGACAATTAAGCAATTCATAAAGACATACAAATACAGGTTAATGGCCGTTTTAAGTTGATTGTATTTGTACGTGAAAGAAATCGAACCATCTATTGGCTCTTGAACTAGACAAATATTTGCTTGTGAAATATGGCTAAAAATGTCGAAAAATTTGTTGCATTGATAGTGGATCAGCTTATTCTATTGCAAAACAGAAAGAGATAAAACCACGCCTTTTAATATGGTTTATTGTTTACATTTGTTTGTTTAATTTTACTCTTTTTCCGCTTGCCACTATCTTCTTTGCACTTTACGTTACACTTAATTTTGTTTTCATTTTTTTCAATTTGTTTTTCATTTTTTGTCTGCTTTTTTCTTTTTATCCAATTTTTTTTTATTTACTTTTCCTTTTTTTTACTCTGTCATGCGTGTTCAGTTATGGATGATTAGACTTTTGCAATTAACTAAATTGTGCTTAATCGGGGTCTAAATTACGTTTGATTTTTGGTGAAATTGCCAGCTGTAAATTTTAAACGTTTTTAATATTAGCTAAAGAACGTAACTAAAATTATATTTAAAAAATAATTCAGATCAATGTCAAATAAACAAATTTAGTTCTAAAGCAATTTATTTATTTACTTAAAATTAATATTATGTAGACACGTTGTAATATCCAAATGTTTATTTTATCTAAAATTTTTAAATTATATTGTTAAATTAAAACTATAAAAACAAGCTTATAAACTGAATATATTCTAAAAATGTATACATTTATACTAAAAATGTTTGAATTACTTGTCACTTGCAATGTGTAATTTTGGCTGCATTCAATAATTTATTTATTTTGAAGTTAAATTTATTACACAATTTAAATTTTGTGAAAAAGAATTAAAAGTTTTATTACTAGCAAAATTAATGTGCGATTTGCGATAATAATAATTTTAAAATTGTTTGCGCCTGAAAAGACACTTTCCCACAATATGTTTGTTTCCAGTTTATTGTGTATAATTAGGGCACTTTTTTTCAATGTCATTTTACGCCCAATAGTTAAAACTATACAACTTAACAAACAAAGCTTTTCCGTTTTTTCTCTTAATTATTTACACAAGCAAAACAATTTGTTTTTATTTTAAAAGTTTTTTTAAATAATTAATTATTTTATTTATTATAACTTAATATCTATAATTTATTTGATTGAATAATTAATTGAAATTTTTTTTAATTGTAGCTGCACCACACTTTGAACATTCATTTAAAACGGAAACAGTTCGAATCAATGAACCGATCAAAATCGATTGTATTGTTACTGGCGATAAACCAACACGTAGTTGGTGGAAGAAAGGCGATCAGACGTTGACAGCGATCAGATCGGAACAAAGTAGCAAAGGACTAGAATTGGTAGACAAGCTTGAAGGAATGCAAACTGAAGGTTATTTGAAAGGCAAAGTGTGGCATGTAGGTTATCTTCGAATATCTTCCAGTTCGCCAATAGACTCAGACACTTACAGTTGCCAAGTTGAGAATCAGTTTGGGTCAAGCACGCAAACGGTGCAACTAGTGGTAGAGGAAGCACCTCATAAACCCACTGGCTTGCAAGCTGATGAACTAACCAGTCGTAGTGTCCATTTATCCTGGCAAGCTGGATTCAATGGAAATAGTGAAATTTTAAAATACTGGATTACTTGCCATCTTAAACACGTGAATTTAATGAACAGCAACCACAGTGTGATCAGTGTGTCTAGTGAACACACTTCAGTATTCATCCAAGCTTTGCGACCAGCACAAACTTATTATTGTTCAGTTCGTGCAGAAAACGAAATCGGTCTAAGCGAGGCAAGTAAACATGTGCAATTAACCACACATCAAGAAGCTCCAGAATCCGCCCCAGAAGCTCTTCTAGCCGAATCTTTAGATTGTAGAACAGTGCGAATTAGTTGGAGTCGACCTGAACAAAGTTCTTATAATGGACCTTTAAAAGGCTATTATGTGGCTTACAAAAAAAAAGATGCAGATGAACAACCGCACTATAAAACTCTTAATAGTGAAGAAATACTTAATCCAAGACTTGACTCAATGACTAGCATCAGCACTATTTTGACTGGTCTTCGTCCTTTTACCACCTACAGTGTTACCGTACAAGCGTTTAACCAAATGGGTGCTGGTCCGCAAAGTCAGCCAGTTTTTGTTACTACCGACGAAGATGGTAAGATTGCGCTTTTTCCACTTAATTATCTAATCAAAATCCTGCTTATTTAATGATATTGAACACTTCTGATTTATTACCCATATAATCTTAAAAACTCACTTTGCATTTCCGTTTTGACACTTTGGTGCACGCCTAAATTGGCGTTCAGTTATCCAGCTTGAGTCATTCAGATATTTAGTTAAAACTCAAAAATTGATTACATTTTGATTAATAAATTACAAAAATAATTATGTAAATAAATTTGAAAAATTCTTATATAATCATTTCATGATTCATATTGATTTTTCATGTTATGCAATGACAAACTATCTTTTTGATTAAATTAAATTTTTTTTTTCAACTTTTTTTTCCTACATTGACGCGGAAATTTAATATTTAGGTTTTTTTAATTATTTGCTTATTTTTTTCAATTTATACTATTTAACCCAGTTATCTTGTTTTACCAAACTTTTAATATAGCTTCAGAATCGGTCTTAATTAACTTGTTCATTGCTTTGATATTATTGATTTTTTTTTCATTTCCTTTTTCCATCTTATTGCGTTTAAATAATACAATTGTTTGTTTGTAATTAACGCTGGATTTAAATTTTCTTTATTTGCAAAGTGCCTTACGAAGCGCCAACTCAATTAAATTGTTTTGCTCAGAGTGCTCAAAGCTTGTTGGTTAATTGGAGAGCACCTACCGCCCATTTAAATGGCCTGTTGCTAGGTTTTCGAATTCGGCTGCGACCCTTAGGAGCTGATTTTTCTTCATTGTCTACCTGGAACTCTAGTGCCGACCAATTTGAACTAGTTTTAAATGGATTAGCTAAATACACTAATTACAGTGTGCAGGTATTTGCTTTTAATAGCAAAGGGTAAGCAATCAAGATCAATGACTTTTAATTGGTTTATGTTATAAAAAATAATTAAAAACAGTAAGTAATTAATGGGTTAATTAATTTAATTTATTTTTCAGTGAAAGCGCAGGTTCTAAGCCTGTTTATTGTCGAACAATGGAAGATGGTGAGTTTTTTGAAGATTTTTTATCATTTTATATCATTTTATATTTAAATGAATAATTTTAAATAAATTTTGCTTGTTTTGCTCATTTTTTGTGGCAGTTCCCGGACCACCAGCTGCTATTCGAACTTTGATCACTGGACCTGATGGAGCTCTCGTTACTTGGAACGATCCTTTAGAACCAAACGGTTTACTGTTAAAATACACAGTTTACTGGCGAGAATTTCAAAACAATCGAACCAAAACTTCAATAACTATTCCAAGATCAGTACGCAATAGTTCACCTGTAGGCAGTTCTAATAAATATTTTTATTTGCTTAAAAATGGGATCCGGCGAAAATATCGCAAATTGCCGGAAGTACAATTGCAATACAAATTGTCTGCTTTGAAAGAAGATGTTGAATATCAATTGTGGCTAACCGCATCAACTAGAAGAGGCGAAGGCGCGCCCAGTCCGATGCATTATTTTAGACCTAAAAAAATTTCTACGCCCAGCATATTGGAATTTTCTCAAAGTATTGCTTTTAAAAGTTTAGAATCCAATGCACTTCCGGTTTTATTGACATGCACTGTTTTTAGTGCACAAAAATTTCATCGCAAATGGTTCAAGTAAGTTATACAAACTGATTTATTTTAAATAATTAACTAATGTAAATATTTGGACAAAATAAATTTTCTTGTTTAATTTCAATAACTTTTATCAATTAATTTATACGTCATCTTAATGAATTTTTTTGATTTAATGAAAAAAAATCTGAAAAAATAATTTACTTTTTTTTCACGCCCAATTTGTTTTCATTCGCCCGTTTTCCATATGCAAAACTAATTAATTTTAATGAACAAAAATTAATGAAAAATAAATAATATAATAAACATATTTACGACTGGAAAAATTAGCAATGAAATTGACAATGCGCTTGAATTCGAACCAGATGGCAGTTTATTAATTAGCAATTTAAACTTACATAAATTGCCTCTAAATTACACTTGTTCAGTTCACAATGATTTGGGCTCAGATCAGGTGACATACCATTTATTTAAAGGTAAGGTTTAAAGAAATTAAACAAGAAACTAACTGTATTAAAAAATTTAAATTTTCAGAACAGCAAATAGAATACGCGATTTCGGTAGAGTTATTGTCGGTGGGATTTAGTTCAGCACAGATTTTGTTTTACAACCTACAAGCCAACGGACCCGAGAGCAAAGATTATGAAGTGCATTACCGAAATGTGGCAAATGAATTTTCGAGCGGGTTAAGTTCCGAATATAGCGAATGGCATATTTTGCCAATATTTTTGAGTTCGGTAGAAGAGCAAATAAATAAAACGGTGGAGATAAATGGTTTGGAGTGTGGCAGCAATTTTGAGCTGTTTGTCAAGCAGCCTCTGAACAGTTGGCAAAGCAAACTGCTGAGCTTTCGAACCCAAGGCAATGCACCTTTGGCACCTAAAAAATCAGATGTTTTACATCTTGTGAACCGCACTTTGTACATCCGGTCAGTTTCTTGGCTTGTAAGCCAACAAGCAATAAATGTAAATACACTAGAACCATCAGTTTCGGCAAGAGGTTCGTCAATTTCGGAAACAAGCGACTCTCGTGAAAGTGGCGCAGCGAAATCAATTGCATCTGAATTAAACGGATGTCCTGTGCGTAAGTTTCTAATTGAATATCGTACTTCAAACTCAGGTTTATGGAAATTGTTGGGAGTACAAAGTGCAAGTTCGGTGCTGAGTTTGAACAGCAAACCATTGCAACTAGATGATCTTCAAGAAAAAGTGATCTACACCATCAGAATTACGGCCTACACTGTGGGCAAGCCGTTCACCATGGCAGAGTACGATGTTCGTGTGGGTCAGTCTAGTGCTCAATCAATGGACTACGACGAGTTGGTGGACGATGCTAGTAATGTGCATGATTCCAAACTATTGATCATCGATAACCACACAATGTTTTCAATAGTTTGTTCCAGTATTGTGTTGCTAATTGGAATGGTGCTTCTACTATGGCTTCTAGTGCAGAAAAAACGCAATTTGCTGGCTTCGGATGCGATGAAAGAGAAGGTTTATCGCAAAACTCTGTCACAAAAACCAAATTTACCTGTACCCGGATCTAACTCAGGCCACACATTTGCCAATACTGGTCAACCAATATTGGATAATCGATTGAATGCAAACAGTTCAATATCAATGTCCGCAATGAATTTGTTAGACGCAAACAGTGGTCAAATATCAGTTCGTGATAATTTAAACGCTGCTGCTTCCCAGCGAGCCAAAAATGAAGCCAAGTTGCGGGAAATGAACAAGTCTTGCGCGGCCCTAGCTAATTTAGTTTCTTCTGGAGGCACACCTGCTAGAGAAAGAAGATCTACAACTGTCACATTGACTTCGTCACCAGCTTCCGGCCAGTCAAAGAAAACTGCCAATAGCTCTCTTAACGCCAGACAATCAAACAACGAATTATATGACGAAATTACGCCATATGCTACATTCACTTTGTCTGCCGAAGATGCCAGTACAGAAAACGATCATCTTACTTTGCCGCCACACATTCATCGCTTACACGAAATGCATCGTCAACTGTCCAAATTGCAGCTGGATAACAAGAAAATTGCTATTGGTCAAAAAGCTTCGACAAATACTGTGTTAGACAATCTGGATAACGCGAAATACGATCGCTATAACGAACAATTTGAGAAATTGAATCTTTCTTATTCCAGATCTAATGCTCTGAATTCTGGTTTTGCCAACTCTAGCAAAATGTCGACCAAAGATGCGGCCAACAAGCAGTTTAGCTTCGAGTCGAGAATTAAGGCTGAAGAAGATGAACTAAGAACTTTTAGCATCCGCATCGGACAAGCCAATTATATGTACAAGTCCTGCATGGATGGCAACATATTCAGGACAAACCCAGTTTCTGATCTCGCCATGCAATCTACTCAAGCTGCTTTCAATAGTTTACGTTTATGTGACCAGCCTAATCTGACTTCGGTCTGTTCTGAAACTTTGTATGATGCGGCCGCATCGAGCTCAATCGCATCCACCGGTTCAAATCCAGATGAAATGCTGAAGGCTTTCGAGCAAAGCTATTCAATGCAAGGTAAAAATAAAAAACAGTTTACACAAACAAATAGCGAAAAAGAATCGCTTAATTCCACTAGCAATCAGCTAAACTTTGAACAACAAGTCAAACATACTGAGCTAAATTACAAATCCAATTACACTGATGACAAAAACCATAATGACCTCGAAGAAGATGAAGACGATGATAAATTACAAACAACTGAAGATGATGAAGATGATGTTTGTAGTAGCACAAGTGCAAGCGAAACTTTTACTGATCAAGGTATAATATGAAAAATACTTCATGTTTATTCATTTTTATTATTCAAATCTAATTGTTAATATATTTTTAGTTTGTCAAACCAATTTTACAAATAGAAAACACGTGGACACTTTAAACCTAAAGACTAAACAAATGATTAAATGTGCCAAGCTTAATTTGACAATAGAAAAATACAATTGTACAAATGATTTGCAATTTAGTGAACTATCAGGTAAGATCAGTGAAGGCGGTTTAGGAACTTGTACGTTAGATACTAAATCGGAAACATGCAAAAACAAACATATTTATAATCAACTTATAAATGGGCAAGATGAACAGCTAGAAAATGAAGATGAAATGGATTCTAGTACTTACACATTAACTGCAGATCAGTCAGAATCTAGTGTAGATGATGATCAATCCAGCGGAACGAGCACTCCTACTGGTGAATGTGCCATCGTTGCAAAGGATGAAAATGAGCTTTACGTGCAAAATCTTCAAAAAGAACAAACACCATTTGGAGCCATTTCTAGGTTAAGAAGCCGGAAACCAACTTGGAGTGATGTTCAAACTATGTTGATAAGCGATCAAAGAAATCAGCAAAAAAAAAATTTAGATCAGATTAATAAAACAAAAAATCAACAACAAAAAATATCTTCCGGTCAAAGTTCAAGCACATGTAAAACAGAAAAAGCTTTCTTACAAGGTCAGTAATCGATAAACAATAAAATTTGTACGAATTTCATAATTAAATAATTAATAATTAAATTTGTTATTTAACAGAAAATTGCATGAAAAAAAGTAAACAATTGAAACGACCACCAGTTCGTACAAAATCCAAAGTAGATGAAGTTGAATGTTAATGCATCGTAATCTATTTTAGTGCAAATTTACTTGCATAGCAAATTAATAATTTTACTTAAAATGTAAACTTACTGATATAAATAAATGTGCCTTATATTAACCTAGGTTTTATCTTAATTAACCACAAAGATATTTTTTTTAATTCAAAAAAGCAATTTTTTAACATTTGTTAAATATTTAAAATACAATTTTGTTTTTCTTATGCTTACAAAAAGCTTGAAATTATTCTAAAAAAAAAAAATTAAACTTTTAAATATAATTTTAAAAGCACCCTCCGTTGTTTGACTTAATGAATTTTAAATAAAAATAAAAAATTGTAAATACCAGCTAATTTTCAATAAATTACATTTTCCCGATTTTGATAAACAAATTTTTAATTACTAAATTGTGATCAAGAAAAAAACCTTTCTTTGTTTTTATACATTTGATTGGTAAAATTATTTTAAAAATATTTTGTAAACTGTGTTTTTCACATAAATTGTTTTCTTTTTTTGTAAACAAAGTCCACTTTTGTAAAAATATAATGTATTTATAAATTTAAATGAAATTATAAAGAGATTAAAAACTATTTCTAAAAAATGTTTGGAGTGTAATTTTAATTTTTTTCCTATTTTATTACAATTGATAACTAATTTAAAAAATTACACTTAAATTTGCTGTAAAATTCCATCAACAAACTTTTTTTTAAGAACCCCGTTTTCTAAAACTTCAACAGTAACCCTTCGTATACCATTTTCTATTACACATTTTGTGTTTATTTGTTTTCCATTAATAAATCTAGTTGATGAACTAGTTCTTCTTACATTACTATTATATTTTGTTCCATAATCATCATCAAAAATTGATTTACCTTTATAATAATTGTTATATAAATTGTCCAAAGAATTTGAATCATCCCAAAAACTAGATTTATATAAGTTTTTTTTTACAGACTTAAACACGTTATTTACTAATTCTTCGAAATTAAATTTAGTTGACTTAGATTCGAATTCATCTTTATTTTTATAGTTATAATTTTGATTATTTTGATAATAATTATAAGTATTTTCAAAATTATTTTTTCTATCATAATTTTTTTTCTTTTCATCTATATTAAAAAAAAAATAAAAAATTATTAAAAAAAATACTCAAATATTATTAAGTTAAAATTTACAAAAACAAATTTAAAATGTAAATAAAGTTAATAAAAATTAAACCCCCACTTACTATTAGATAGAACTTCGTAAGCTTGTGAGATTTCTTTAAATCTTTTTTCAGCTTCATCCTTATGGTCTGGGTTTTTGTCTGGATGCCATTTCAATGCTAATTTTAAATATCTAAAACAATATATATATATATATATATTATCAATGTTTACTGTTTTAATAATATTTTTTTTGATTTTTAATTTTAATATGATTAAAATGAAAATTTCAAAAAATTTTAAAAAACGATTTATTTCTAGGTCATCAACAAATGATGCATCATCAATATGAAGAAGAGTTTAAAAAAAGTGTGGGATTATTAAGCGTTAGTTACACTTGAAAAAATATTTAATTAAATTTTTTGTTAAAGTGGGCAATTTAAATCATTGAATTCATTAAAAAAATTAAAAAACATATTTTCAATAATAAAAATTTTAGACAAATTCAAATTTTTTAAGAATTAATCTATAAGTTTTAAAAAATATTTATTTAAAGAAAATTCATTTTGAACTTTAAAATCAATTGAAATTTTTCTTACTTTGTAGAATTTAACAATTTGATTTCCAAATTTCTGATGAAATATTCTACTGACACATTTTTTCAATTTTATATATATAAGTTTCGTTACATTTGGAAAGTTTTATCAAAATGCAACAATTTTGCAATTATTGCAAATGCTTTCTAATGTCAGCTAATAACTTATAATAAAATTGGCAAAAGTAGAAAATTGACAAAAATTCTATAATAATAAATTATTTAGTAAAAGCTAAATCAAATAATTTGAAATAAGAGCGAATTTCTAAAAAAAAAATTTTAAAATTACTTAAACAAAACGTATATAATAAAATCAAAAATTTTGATTTTGAAATCCATATGTTTCGCCCATTTCACTTTATTTATAATTGATTGTCTGCAGACAAGTGCATTCCAAAAAAAAAGTCTATTTTTGAATTTTCAGAGGACAAATTGACCAAAATAAATAAGAAATAAGTGAAAAAGCAACAAAAGAGAATAATCTATAAAAGTTTTAAAAACAAGAACAACAAAAAGTTTTTCTTAAAAAAATTAAATTGTAAAAAAATAGAAATAAAAAAATAGAGTCCTAAAAATAAATAATGAACTGGTTAAAAAAAGGGGCCAGTTGAGTTTTCCTTTTTATTTTTTAATGTTTTGTTCTCTTTTTAAACCAATCTAGAATACAAACAGGTCATATGTAATGCAATTTGAATACATTAAACCTAAATCATTTTAACCAAAAAAAAAAATTTAGAATAAGATTATTCATTGTGGCAAAAAAAATCAAAAAAAAAAAAAAATACTAAAAGCTGAAATAGTTTCATTTTAATCTGTTTAGTAAAGATTAAAGAATTAAAACCATAAAAATACTATTTTTTTGGCACTTTCATCTTTGCGCCTGCTTCTCTTGCCAAACTATACTAGTTGAATGAACCAAGTTTTAGTTCCTGGTCTAGACACTTTTCTTATATAAAAATGATCAATCAAAATCAAAATTTAAAAAATTTAATCTAAATCAAAACAATCAAAACTTTTCAATCAATTTTATCAAATAATAAATATATTTGATTTGTTGAAACAAACGTTAAATTTTGTTTCAAAATTAATTCTAAAAAAATTATTTCAAAAAAAACTAAACAAAATATAACTTGTTATTGTGTATATAAAGCTATTAAAAACTAGACACCTTTTGAATTTATGCAAGAATCACTAATTCTTTTATCAAAAAATATAAGTTTTTTATGCGATTATGTCAATAATAATTAGTAAACTTGGTTTCAACTACTGGCAATTACAAAAAATTTCAAAGTTATAAGTAAGCAAATTTGATCAAATGATATTGGCATCATTTCATACGTGCTAAAACTATAAAACTCGACACTAAATGGCGTTTGGAAAAAAAAGATTCACAATCATAAACATTTAAGTCATTGATTTAACAGATTATTTTCTTTAATTCAATACCAAAACTAAATTTAGACTAAGTTAAATAATAATTTAACTGTCAGTTTTAACACATTGCAATTTTTAATAAAAGATAAATTGGTTTTATCACTTTGGAAATTACTAATAGCAATAATTTTATGTTTGCAAACAATTGGTTTGTAAATTGCATTAATTTGTTCAAGTATAATCGTATCCAAACAAGGCAAAACACAAAAATCAAATGGTTTTTTACATTAATAAAAATAAAAAAAAAAAGTATTAACTAAATTTCTTGAATTAACTTAAATTAGTTAAAAAGTTAACTTTTTAATTCTTTAAAAATTAAAAAAAAAATCGCATATATAAAAAACTTACGCTTTTTTAATATCTGTTTGTGATGAAGAACGATTGACGTTTAAAATTTGATAATAATCTACCATAATTAGTAAAATTGCTTGACTAATTTATTACTATAAAGCAAAAAATATGGACACAAGGCAAAAAATAAAACAACTAGTGTTTGGAAAGAAATTTAAAACAAGTATTTAAACAAAGTGTGACTTAAATTGAAATTAAAACAAGAATTCGTTTATCAAGTTCTATGGTAGTTATATGTTTTCACAGTAATTAAATTTTAATGTTTTAAATAAGAATTAAGATACCAGAACAAACCGAAGTTTAATAATAAATTAAAAAAGAAACTAGCTTAAACATTTTTACTTTAAAACTAAATTTACAATTATTGTTTTAATTAAAGTATAAAAAAAAACTGAATACAAAAACTTAGAAGTGTTAAATATATATATAAATATAAATTTGAAGAAATTACTTTAAATACCACACATCTTTATATATTCGCAAGTTTGTCTTGTTCACATAAATTATATATTCAATGTAATTATACTTTACACTTATATACATTAGCCTGGTTATGCAGTATTGAATGTAAAAAGCGAAATCGCAATCAAGGCGGTTCTTGCTTTAGTAAAGCATATTTATGTAAATTATAATCAACATTTAATTCTAATAGTCAATCTCACAGGGATGTAGCGATCATCCGAATGAATTATCATTAACTATTTTTTTTATTATTTCTTTCTTATATTTACATATGGCGCTTGTTTTTCATTTTATTTCGCGGATTCGATCCATAACTAGTTTTGTTCATTGCATTCAAATCAATTTAACTTTTTATATTAAAAATGCACTAAAAATATTGGATAGTTCCAGTTAAGTCGAAATCGTATGGTAATTTTTATTCGTATTCAATACAAGTCTCATATGAAATAAGCATGATAACATTAAAAATTATATAAAATAATTATATAAATATTAATACAATTCGCATAAGTATGCGGTTTAATTAACTAATCAAAAGTGATCAATGGTTCTTCTTCAGCTGGCGGAGCCTGAACAGGTTCTGGCGCAGGATTAGGATTTTGCACAGGAGCAAAATTTACATGCTGTTGTACTTGGCCATGCGGTATTTGTGAATGTGGAACTTGAGCAATAGGAACTTGTGGCACTTGTGGCAAAGTTGCCGCCAGATTTTGCATGTTGTATACAGGACCAGCATAAACCGGAAGCTGAGCTTGAGGAAGCTGAGCTTGTGGAGTTGCAACATGCTGAGCAGATGATAAAGAAACTTGTGACATCATTATTGACCCATGTTGCCCATTAGGACCGATATAATTCATTGGTGGTATCTGATTGTGAGTCGGTATCTGATTTGTAATAGCTACTTGTCCATTGCTCACATTTGAATGCATTTGATGCTGTAAGTTTATCGGATCAATATTTGCTTCGTATGTGGTCGGTGTTGGATAATTGGTTGAATAACCATTATTCTGGTAGATCATTCCTGCTTGTATATTTGTATGTGGATGATTAACCACTGTTTGATTATCTAAAGGAATTTGCGGCATACAACTGGCATTTGCCGACCAACCCATATATTTTTGCTGTTCTAACCTCATCTTCATTTCTCTTTCTTGATCTTGAACACGTTGCAATGCAATTTGTTTTTGATGATGTAAATATTCTTGTTTTTTTTTTCTCATCAAATCAAGTTTTAGCGCCATTTGCTGCTGTTTTAACATCTCAGCAGCTTCTGCTTCTCTTCTCAATTTCTCATTAAATTCATCTCTCAACGAATCTAATGCAGCTCTGGCATCTTTCGCTTGACTAAGCTTGTCTTGTAACATTTCAAACTTTGTGCGCAACTCATCTTGAGTGTGTATATGATTTATTAATTGTGAATGCATGTTTGTTATGTTGATAAACATTGATTGCACTGCACTATCATTGCTAATTGATCTACCTCTACTTTTATTTGAATTCATTCTGTTGACAAAAATTTCTAAAGCTGATTTTAAATTAGATTGAAACTGTTGAATATTTTCATCTGTATTATTATCATTCAAAAATGATCCATCATTATCTTTATATTGTTTTTCATTTTCAGCTTTAATAATTTGCTGCTTAACAACTGGAATATGTTGGGGAGCACTAGGTGCAGTTTCTAAAGATGAATTATTATTTTCAATTACTTTTTGCTCCCAATAACTTCTATCAATGTATTTAGATAAATTAGGATCATTTACGTTAAAAGTCGGACTAACTGGTCTAACTTTAGTTTCATTTTTATCTTGATTATTGGAATTGTATCCTTTATTTAAGCTAAATGAACGCTCATTAACTTCTGCTTCGCTTTTAGATAAAGCTAAAGCCATTTGTAAGTCTTCTTCCTCTTGCAATTCTTCAGCAGATTTTTTAGGTGCACTATTGGCTTGAAAATTTGAATTAGTTTGTAAAGAAACTTTTTTTGGTTCAGTTGCTGCATCTTTAACTTGATTATTATTTAATTTCTCAAAACAATCTTCACACACTCTTACTTCTTTCTCAATGCCAAATTTTGGAATAATTGTTTGTTTGTTTGAACATTTATGACAAAAAACCTGCCCGCAATTTCTACAATGATGCTTTCTTTCAAGCAAACTGAAATTTACTCTACATCTATTACAACAATTGCCATTTTCCCAATTGGGAGCAACATTTGCTACAAACATCGCATCAGATTCTTTAAATTGAGGAAATTTAAATCCTTCGAGTTTCATTAAATTCATCATATCTTGAACTGCTCTATGAGTTGGTTGATTTCTAAAAGCATGAGCCCATGATTGAATAAGTTCAAGCACTTTATCTCGAATCGAATTATTTGTATTTAACTTAATTAAATCATGTAATTCTTCCATAAAAGTTTGAGTAGCTATTTCTGAATGAAAATTTGGTCCACAATTTTTAACGCAAGATTCCAGTACTAATAGAGCAAACATGTTAACATGTAAATTTGGATTATATAACCTTTTTTTAATTGCTGCTAAAGCAACTTTAGGCCTAAAATAAATAATACAAATTATAGTTTAAAATGAGATTGAATCGATCTTACTCGACATCTCCTTGTCTTATAGAATCTGAAACAGCAATAATCGCATTCCAATCAGGCTCTAACTGAAGATGACTAGTGGCTTTTTCTAAAAAGAAAGTTAAAAAGATAAGTTAAATAAAAGTAAAGAAGATGAAGCCGGCTTACCAATTTTTTGAAAGAAAGTTAGTCGAGAAAACATAATGATTAATAATTAGTTTAGGTGAAATATAAATTATAGCTTAATTGAGTGAACAATTGCGTGAAGAGTGATTTTCTGAAATTAGCAAACTAGATGGTCGAGTGTTTTGAATTTTAGATTTAGATAAGTTAGTTGCTAAGGCTGAGATTAATAATTATCATGCCAAGAAGCACTTTAAGAGAAACGATTGGAATAGTTAGATAAATCGACTTATGCCAAGTAAGAACAAGATTAAATTAGACTGTAAAATAAAATTATTGATATTAACAAATAGGTGAACCATTGAATAAAATGATTGCAAACAAATGAGAAACGCAAAACGTCAAATATTGTCTGGCATGTAGTTTTTACTTTTGTTTACATTTGTTCCTTTGTTTATATAGAAGTGAGTTTTGCGGCGCTAGTTTAACGATCAGTTTTCAACTTGACCAACCAGAAAGATGACTATAGATGATCCTAGCCATGAAAGGCAAGACGAATTAAGATTAAAACAAGATGAAGAAATTGATTCGACAAAGAAAAAGATGTTGGAGATGGCTTGTGAGCAGGTGTCCTACCTGTTCAGAGAGCCGGTGCCTGTGTAAACTTGCACAAGCGTTTTGAACATATCAAGTCAACTACTCTTAGCCTTGTCTATCTGACTTAAGAAGCTCGTGTTTGCTTCTAAAACATATTCTCAATCATAAAGAAACAGTTTAGAACACGTTGTTTACGTTAATTCGATTGTGAATAAAGAGATTAAAGAAACTTGCTTTGTTGACTATTTAGACGCAAGCTTCGTGCAAATAGAGGCTAGCCGCTAAGTGAAAGTTCTGCCGGACTTAATTAATCGACAAATTCGCGAATCAGTCAGTTTGCGCAATTAATTGATTCATAAATTTAATAATTTAAAGTAATTAACTTAATTGTGCTTGCTGGCTGCTTGTTATTTTAGCTTATTAGCTAATTACTTACATATTGCACTGGCTTTGTTTGCAGTCCAAAATCGGTAAATTCACTTTTTAATTTGTATCATCTTACTTCCCTCGTTTTTTGTTCACTTTACATCTTAAACTTGCATTTTCTCTAAGTAAGCCTTCTAAATTTCAGCTTTGGTACTTAACTTATTTAAAATTGCTACACCTAATTCACTGCAGCCAGGGGCGCTATATTTTGTTTAAGTGTTTATCAACAAATTTTGGTTGATCATAGGATAAACACCCCACTTGTTGATTGCTTTACAGACAGCTTTTAAATCAACTTTTCTGTAAAATTTTCATCCGATCTTTTCTTTCGCTATGACCGAACAATCTGAACGCAATGATCATCTTGAAGCTGAAGAAGATGCCGAAGATTTTGGGCCCAAAAAAGTTAAAGCTTTAGAGGTAATTTAAGCATGCAATTTTAAACTTTTTTTTCATATAACCTTTTTTTAGGGTAACGGAATTAGTGGATCAGACATCAAAAAACTGATGGAAGCTGGTTTTCATACAGTTGAAGGTGTAGCCATGGCCACTAAAAAGCAGCTAATCAGCATCAAAGGAATTAGTGACATTAAAGCTGAAAAACTACTTGTAAGTTTTTGCTTTTTTTCAATTTTTTTCGATTCTTAACTCCGTTTAACATTTCTACCTAATTTAGATGGAAGCCCAAAAACAAGTACCCATAGGATTTACAACAGCTAGCGAATTTCATCAAAAACGGTCCGAAATTATTCAGATTACGACTGCTTCAAAAGAACTAGACAAATTGTTAGGTGGAGGATTTGAGACTGGATCTATTACAGAAATGTTTGGTGAATTTAGAAGTGGCAAATCACAAATTTGTCATACTTTGGCCGTTACATGTCAGCTTCCCGTTGACATGGGAGGAGCCGAAGGAAAATGTCTTTACATTGATACAGAGGGAACTTTTAGACCTGAACGTTTATTGGATTGTGCACATCGCTTTAAACTCGAAGGTTCTAATGTTTTAGACAATGTAGCATATGCAAGAGCATTTAACTCTGACCACCAAACTCAGTTATTAATTCAAGCTGCTGCCATGATGTCTGAATCTCGTTATGCGTTGTTAATTGTTGACAGTGCAACTGCTCTTTACAGAACCGATTATTTTGGTCGTGGAGAACTTGCCAATCGTCAAGTACATTTAGCACAGTTCATGAGACAATTGCAAAGACTAGCTGATGAGTTTGGAATTGCAGTGGTTATCACTAATCAAGTTGTAGCCCAAGTAGATGGGGCTGCATCAATGTTTAATGCAGATGCCAAAAAGCCAATTGGCGGTCACATAATTGCACATGCTAGCACCACCAGATTATATTTAAGAAAAGGCAGGGGTGAAAACAGAATTTGCAAAATATATGATTCTCCTTGTTTACCAGAAGGCGAAGCGACTTTTGCCATTACAGCTAACGGTGTTGATGATGCTCAAGAATAAATATTAAACAAAATTTAATTTCGGTTACATTTAGTCATTTATATACTAAAAAAAAATCATGCACACCATTATTATGTACAAAAATTATATTTAAATGTCACTTGTTTTGCCTTAAAATTTCAATGCTTATATAATCTTCTATACTGCCCACATAATCATCCTTATTGGGAATGTCAATTTTCATCTTTGAATAAAATCCTTTTGATAAACATTCAGGATTAATAAAAACAGAGCCATGATTTTTCTATGAAAGACATATTTATAAAAAAAAAATTCTACTTTTTAGTAATCATTACTTACTACAATAAAATTTTTTATCAAAGATGGTATAATAAATAAATGTGGCCTAACATTGATTTTAATAAAATCTAATTTAGAAAATTCAATGTTGATTTCTGGATTTGGTGGGAATAAAGGATATAAACTATTTTGCGTTAAAAGGCTTTCACAAACACTAGTGATTCGCTGACTTTCAGCTTTCAAAGTCCTAAATTAAAAAAAATATTAATAAATTATTAAAGAATAATTTGAAAAATTATTTTATATTTACTTTCTAACTTCATCTTTAAGTAAATGTCTTATAATATCAACAGAACTTAAAGCAATAATTACACCTTCAATATTTATAAATGAAGGATTAGACATGAAATGAATTTTAGGAAAATTTGATTCAAACGGAGGTGCTGGAAAAATGTTAAAATTATTAAGATCATAAATTGATGGAATTATAATAGCTTCAGTTTGAATGTTAGATAAAGTTGATGAAATGATTTTCATGATTTTGTTGAAAAATAATGTGCCGTCACAATTAAATAATAAATGGTCATTACGGCAATCAAAAAAAGGTCCAAACAATATTAAAAAATGTGGTTGTAAAAGTTTAACACTTTCCAAAAATCGTTCTAAACAAGAAATGTCTTCAGTATTAGAAGTAGTAATTGGACCGCAAGCAGCCATCAAGTGTAAAGGCTGTTTAAGAGTAACTGGAGTTTTATTAAACGATGGAATAATGCAAGAATCATCTAATATTTCTTTTACCAAAAGAATATCATCTTCAATTTTACCGCTTAAAGCCACAATTTTACCAGGAAAGAGATAACATTCGTTTACATTACTAATATCTAGTTTTATTCTTTTAAAATTAAAGCTAGAAGATTCAAAATAAAGTGACTTATCGTTAATTTTTCCAGCAGATACATCAGCATTAATTCTTCCCACATAATGACCATCTAAATTTTCAGTATCTTCATTTATTTTAAAATCTAGAAAATCATATTTATTTCTCAAGTTTTCACAATATTCTTCTACATATTCATTTAAAATTTGATTGCATTCGTGATAGCGAATTTGTAAAGTTTTAAAAGGTTTAGTTATAGTTAATTCAGGATTTAACGGTTTGACAGAATGCAATGTTTTAGAAATGTTAATCCAATTTTGTTGATCCAATTGTTTACCGAATCGATTTTGAACAACATCTTCACCAAGTTCAGTATTTTCGTTTAACTTGTTTTCAATTTCGCAGCCATCAACAAACAGATTATTATTATTATTTTGCAAAAGAGTTTGCAGTTGCACCTTTTCACAATCCATAATCTGATCATTTTGAACTCCTTTAAATCTAATCGCTGTTTTGTTAGTTCCAACTCCATAACCATCAATAATTTCATCATCAATTTTTTGTTTTTTTTCGTTGTTAAATTTGTTTTCTTTAATTTTATTTTGAATTTTAGTTTTGCTTTTTTGGAAGTCGTCATTTTCAAACAATTCGAATTTATTTAAATCGATGTCTTGTGGATAATCCTTTCTGCAACAAAAGCCAATCCATTCTTCAAGAATTTGTTCGGCAGAATAGTTGTTGACTATGCACAAATGTTTAACTAGTTGAAGAAATTGGAAGAAATTAACAAAGAAACTAAAGAAAATAATAGAAGAGATTACGCTTTTCAAGAATAAGTTCATCTTTGATGACTATATTGAACGCTTCAAACTCTTTGATTAGATCTTCATTGCAGACCAGGTTAACCATAGTGACATCTTCCATTTTGGCTTTTTTGATCGGAGTTTTATGCCGTTTAGGAAAAATGAACTTGCCTACGAATGATAACATAAATGGTTAGGAGTGTGATTGCCAGTTAGAAGAAAGAGTGAACAGTTCGATGGAAGCAAGAGAAGTGGAAATAAAGTTAAAGTTTTGGAGAGCGGACTAAATCTGGCTGAAGTCTGTTGGCTTTAAAGGCAGAGCCTGAGGGCGATTTGAAGAGACAGAGTTGAACAGAAGAGAAGAAGACAGAGTTTTAAGACACGAACTTAAGACACAGGTATAAGGCACGAGTTTCCCACACTATGAGTTTGGTTTTTTGTTCTTTTGCCTGGCTGTTGGCGTTTGCCAGTTAGCGTTTCTCGCGAATTTGCAGCTTCTGGACTGTAAGAGCCTGTTACAATGAACAGTAGTTTGGCCAGAGAGCTGTAGGGCTAAAGAAGCTGTTACCTATTAGCAGTTTCTTACCTGTTTCTTACCTGTTTCTTAGACTATTGTGTTTATTCACAAGTTGAACACTGTTTCCCGCGACAGACAGCTGTTGCTCTCTCTTGCGCACTCATGTGTGCAACTTAAACTAGGGAGCGTCGCTGACCAGTGCTAGACCCTGTGAACGAGATCTTGGGAAGCGAATGTTTGAACAAGTTCTAGCAAGAACAACACCTGTGCCATTCGGCTTTGCCACCTGGCCTGGCTGAACTATTTAAGATTTCAGATTTTAAGACGTTACGCCTTCAGATTTTAGGCTTGCAAGATTTTAGGGATTTAAGAAAGATAGCAACATTGCTGTTTGCCAGCAGCATTCCTAGCCAACTGCCACTGTCATGCTTTGGCCGCCTCAACTCCATCAGTCTTCAGAACAGCTTCTTTAAGA
Source organism: Pyemotes zhonghuajia (assembly GCA_025170145.1). Taxonomy (NCBI): domain Eukaryota; kingdom Metazoa; phylum Arthropoda; class Arachnida; order Trombidiformes; family Pyemotidae; genus Pyemotes; species Pyemotes zhonghuajia. The sequence continues at coordinate 13,494,279 of CM045845.1, forward strand.
CAACCTTTCTTAAGTCGGGCCAAGTCATCTTTTTGAATTAGATTCCAAACTGCGAGCATGGCATGTCTCGTCGGATGGCAGCACTTTTTCGCCAAGTTCCTGTTTTTACATCTATTTTAAGTGTTGCTTCCAAATTAATTAATGTTGCAATTGCTCTTACCACTGCTTTTTCGCTTAGTTAACACCATTTAACACCAAAACAACCCGACTCACAACTTAATTTGTTTCCGAGCTGAACCCTATCTAGATGGGCTGCCAAACATGACTCTGACGGTGTCTAAAGCAGAAAACAAGCCGGATATTGTTCCCAAGCTAGCCAAGTTTTTAGACAGGCATCTTGTCTTTCCTCTTCTTGAGTTCTTGTCCAGCAAAGAAGTAAGTTCTGCTCATTTCTAATCTTAATAAAGACACTTATTCAGTCAAGTGTCTCTTTTGCAGGTCTATGATGAAAACGACTTACTAGCCGGCAAGTTGAACTTGCTAAACAACACCAACATGGTAGATTTTGCCATTGAAGTGTACGAGATGCTCAATCCTGATAAAAAGGTTTCAGACGATTTTTTTGAAAAACGCTCTAAAGTTGTTGCCGAGCTTAAACAACTAGAAAAGTCTACAGCGCCCATCTTGTCCATTCTGATGAAAGAAGACGTGGTTAAAAAAATTGAAGACTCTACAGAAGGAAAACAACTGTTTGATTATGTTGCTACCAACCACGAAGTTACTCAAGAAAATGTAGACAGTTTATATAAATTTGCCAAATTTCAATACGAATGCGGCAATTATTCAGGGGCAGCCCGCTATTTGACTTCACACAGGCTTCTCATCTCTCCAACAGAATCTTTATATTTAAGCAATCTTTGGGGCAAATTGGCCTGCGAAATTTTGATGCAACAGTGGGAAAACGCTTTAGAAGATTTTAATCGTCTCAAAGAATACATTGATAGTTATCCTTTTTTTACTCCGTTAGAACTTCTACAACAAAGAACTTGGTTAATTCACTGGGCTCTATACATTTTTTTCAACCATATTCAAGGAAGAGATATGTTAATTGAAATGTTTTTTGAAAAAAAAGGAAACTATCGTGACAACCATCAAAAACCACAGCCTTATTTAAACGCGGTTCAAACTATTTGCCCTCATATTTTAAGATATCTGACCGTTGCAATTATTACACATAGAAATCGGAGAGAATATATGAAAGATTTAGTCAAAATAATTCAACAGGAAGCTTATACTTATAGGGATGCAATTACAGAATTTGTCGAATGTTTATGTGTCAATTTCGATTTTGATGAAGCACAAATCAAATTAAAAGAATGTTCCGATGTTTTTAATTATGATTTTTTTTTAGTGGCTTTACAAGATGATTTTATTGAAAATGCAAGATTATTTGTATTTGAAATTTTCTGCCAAATTCATGAATGCATTTCTATAAAGTAAGTTAATTAATTTGCAAGTAAAAACTAATTTTTTTTTTTTATATTAATTTAGCATGCTTGCCGAAAAATTAAACATGATTCCAGAAGATGCAGAAAAATGGATAGTCAATTTAATAAGAGAAGCAAGACTAGATGCTAAAATTGACTCCAAATTAGGACATGTGGTGATGGGTGCACAAGCAATATCACCCTACCAACAACTTATTGAAAAAACTAAGGTCATTTCAATGCGTTGTCAAATATTATTAGGAAATCTAGAAAAAAAACAAATTGTGGAAAAACAATCGTGGAATAAATTTTCTGAGCTTTAATTCTGTTATATGTGTTAATAACATATTCACTATAAGTTGCATCAAGTTTCACCTATGATAATTAGATAATAAATTGAAATTAAAAATAAATTTATCCTAATCTAGTTTAAAGTTTTATTTATTTAAATCTATATATTCTAAATAACTTTTTTTACTTTAATCAAACATAAATAAAATATTTAATACTTTTTATTTTATTTGTTAAAATAACTATAAATCATTTAAAAGTAAAACATAATTCAAATTTTAACTATTTAAAAAAAAAAAATATCTTAAACATTAATTTCATCTGCAATTATTTCAAAATTACTTAAAAAAAATTTGAAAAATCTCATAAATTTAAAATCTATTTTATTTAATAAAATTGTATAATTTATATTAATTTTTAATATCACTTTCAAAAATTAATATTTAATACATTTTTTGTTTTATCCTTTTTAAAGTATTTTCGGATGAGATTTTCAAATTACAAAAGTTTATTTCTTTTTTTAAATCTAAAATAAAAAAAAATTTATAAATAAAGTATATATTTTTATATTTATTAAGTTTTTATCCATAAGTTAATAAATATTAAACATTAATTACTATTAATAACATGAAATTCAGTATCAAACTTCTATATAATATTAATTAACAAATATTTCAAGTATAAATATCCTTTACAACATTTTTATTAAACAGAGATTTAGTTATAAATTTATTTTATTTTTAAAAAAATTAAATTACACGTTTTCTCATGTCTAATTTAATATTAAGTAATTCAAAATTAAAGTTTTTGATTAAAAAAGTTTTTTTAACAAAATATATGTTTTTGACATGTAACCGTAAGAGTATTTTGTATTTCTAGTTTTATAAAAACCATTTACTTGATCAAAACAAATCTAGTAAATTGGTATTATCAAGCTATCATCCTTAATTTTAACAAATTTTAATAAAAAAATAAAAAGGAAAAACAAGAGAAAAGACTTTAAAAATATTGAATTATTAGAATTAAATATTTATTTAATAAATTATTAGAATATTAATTATTTAAAAATTTTAAATATTAGAATTTATAACTTTTAAAAAATGTAAAAAAAAAATTATTAAAAAATTTAATATTTTTTTCAAATATATTTAAAATTAAATTGATATTGTAGTGAATCTTTTAATAGAATACATATACACAGTAATTATATGTAAATGGTTAAGAGTCCTCGTTCCTTTAGCACTGAGGTGGAGAACGAGGCAATGCTCTTAATCTCTGAAAGATAGATTTGGGTGGACCACAGTTTTAACTCTTGTGTTCTAGACGACCTTTTAGATAAAGGAGACTTGATATTTTTCCGTAAAACAATCGTAAAAGGTTCTAGACAAAGAATGACACCATGAGCAATTATGAAGTTCCCAAATAAATGAGTTGTAACATAAAGGTTTAAGGTTTATTACAAAGGGACATAATATCTTTGGTAACGAACCTAAGAGAAAAAGGCCTAAAGACCAAAAAGACTCGGACAAACAAACCGAGAGTTAGTTGTAATTGAAATTTTACGAATAAATTATCTATTACAATATCTAATATAAATTATTTTTTTTAACCTATTAATTTAAACACTTTTAAATTTTAATTTTAGTTTTTATCTTAATGAATTTAACATTAAATAAAAATATGTATAACAAAAATATAATAAAAAAGGCGAAAGTATGCCGTGTTTATTAAGTTTGATAATAATGTGCTATGAGTTAGATCAACAACATTAATGGAAAACATTAATGACGGAAACACTTTACTGATAATTTGACTTTTTGAACAATAACAAACTTGAAAAAAATTAAAAACAAAAACATTTACAAAAACATAAAAAAACAATTTTTTTTGTTTATAACGTTTTAGATTGGTTGTCATCTTTTGATTATTTAATTATTTTTTTACAAAAAAAAAAAAAAGTTTTTTATTTTTTTTATTTAGTTTGTAAAATCTTGTCTTTACCTTACATTGTAAAATTTAAGAAATTTGGTGAATTATTGAAAAACAATTGTAAAGTTCTTAATAAATGTGAACCAGTTTATTGTAGACAATGTATCATTTAACTACAAAATTTAATAAAATCAAATAAAAAATATTTTCAATTTGCCTTTCTAATCATGCTGTTGTTTAAAAGATTAAGTTTTTTTATCTTAGAAAAGTTATACATACAATTAATCCTTATGACCACTTATACCCAAAAAAAAAAATAAAACACTAAAAACAGACATTAAAAAAAAAAACTCTAAAAAAATCATAAATTACAGTCATTAAAATAAACAAAGGTTAAATCTAAATTATATTTAAAACTAGATAATTTTTATCTTTTTATTAATGTAAAATTTAAAAAAAAAAAATTTTTAAATATTAATTTAATAATGTTAATAAAAAGATTTAATATTATATATTTTTATGTATATTTAAATTAAAAAAAATAAATTAACGATTAATGAGTCATTTATTTATTTAAAAAATAATTACTTTAACTAAATTAGCTTTTTTATTTATTTTTTTTTATTTTTAAAATAAATAATTTATATTTAAATTTAAGATAATTCCACACAATTATAAATTTTTACATAAAAATTAAGATTATTTCATATACTTTAATATCACAGTTTTTTTTTGTTAATTTATATACTTGTTTTATTATTTTTTTTTATTTTAAAAAAATAATTAAAATAATATTTTTACTTGAAAAAACAAAAAATTAAATTATTTTTTAAAATGTAAACAGTTAATACTCTTATAAAACTTAGCTATAAACATACTAATAAAATCATCTAAATTAGTATTTTAATTTATTTTGTAGCATCATGAAATCGAAAATATATTTTAAATAATTTAAACTCAGTTTTTAAATTATTAAACAGGAATTAAGACTAAGTCTTTAGACGGTTTAAGTAGCTAACTTAACACATCATTAAACGTAGTAGATAATCAATAATCTAAAGTTAACAAGTTTTTAGTAAATAAAGTTTTTTGTAAATATATTTGTAATTACATTGAAAATTGTAAATTAAGAAACCTTTAGCAAATTATCTGTTTTTTTATCTAAAAACAAAATTATTTAATGGTATAATGTATGATTCACAGTAAAAACGTAGGTTACAATATAGGTTTAGGCTTAAAAACAAGTTAAGATACACTTTTGATTATTAAAAGTATAATTATAAGTAAATTAAAGATAAACTTACTAAGTATTTTATTTTTATAAAATTACATATATTTTTTAACTTAAATTAAATTATTAAATTTTTTAAAAAATTTTTTATTTATTTGAAGCTTTATATAAAATCTTTTTTTTTAATTTAATTTTTGGCAAATAGTAAAGTTTTTAAAGCCGTGCTTTTCATAAAATTTTAATAACAGTAGAAAAAAAAATTCAAAATTGATATAAACCTAAAAAAATTTAAACTTTAATTTAGTTTTTAAGTTTTTGTCTTTAAAAATCGAAATATAAAAAGCTAATTTTATTATTTTTTTGACTCTATTTTTTTTGAAAAAAAATATTATTTTAAAAAACTTTTTATAAAATACCAATATAAATACCAATTTTCTTTTTTTTTATATATTATAATAGCTAAATGTTGTTTTTCAAAGCTTTAAATGATAATTGAATATACAATTTTATCTTAAATACTTGAAATAATCTATTAATTTTTTTTATTCCATAGCCTAAAATTTTCTTTCAACATATTGTTATTTGTTTGCCACTATTATAGACTATTGATACAAAGCTTTAAAAGTGTATATTTTTGTATCTAACAATATATATAATAATATTATTAAATGTTGTTATTTTAATGTTTTTAATAGTATATTTAAAAAAAGTATTGATTTGTAATAAAATTGTTTTTTTTATGTGTATTGTTTTTCTCAAAAATAATATAACGTTGAAAACTATTATAAATTTTTTAATTTTTTATGCTATATATGTTTTTTAACTTATTAAATTTTTGTTTTGTTTATTATTAATTTATTTGCAAAAATTTTTAAATTAATTAGTAATTAAGTTTTAAAAAATTTTATTTTTAAAATGAATTAAAAATTATCAAAACAAACCTATAAAATTTAGTTAAAAATATATTAATATATATTTTTTAATTAGGGATTTGACAAATTTTTGTCATTTTATTAACACAAAACCAAATTTAAATTATAACTAGATGACATAAGCTGTCAATATTTTTTAGTTATCTTCTTTATAATGTAAAAATAAGAATTTTAAATTAGATTAATAATGATAATTCATTTTCTAGATAAGAGAAATAATAAATAAGAATAAATTTAGATTTAATTATTAAAAATGTACTTATATAATTAATTAAATATTTAAAAAAAAAAGTTAAATTTTAAAAAACACTATATAAGAAGTATAAAGTGACTATGATTATTTGTGCTTCCTTATTCTAAAAGATTAAAAAATGATTCCTAAGATAAAAAACAATCGTATTATCAAAAATGTATAACAAAAAAAGAGATTTTTTGTCAGGATAAAGCATCCAAACTATAGTTTGAGCTTAACAAAAATATTTTATGACTAGTTAAATAATTTTAAAATTTTATTTTTTTTGACATTTTAAAATATATCATTAAATTTTACGCTTTTTAATTATGGTATAGAAAAAATTTGTTAAATAGGATATAAGTTTAAATTTTTTTTTTTTTTAATTTAGTTAAAGATAAGTAATTGAAGGTTTATAAAATCAATTTATAAAGTTTTTTTTTTAATTATTTTTATTATTTATTAATTTATTTTTTATTCTGGGTTGATAATTAATTTTTTTTTTAACTTTTTTCTTAAAAATATTTTTTGAATATAAAAAAAAAAAAAAAGTAAATATAAAATTAATATATTTAAATAATGTTTAAATAAACATTTAAATATTTATGAAAGTTTATTAAAAATATATTTTCGATTATTGAAAAATAAATTTTAATATAAAAAATATTTATTAAGAAAATAAAAAAAAGTAAAAAAAATAAATTGAATGTTGGAGTAATTAATATAATGCCCCCAATACATATTTAATTTTCTACTTCCTGTTTATACTTTTATTTAAACTTAGTATTATGTAATTACATTGTATTTTTTGCTATATCCTTCTATTGTAAATAAAATAAAAAATTTTATTAACTGTTAATACAAAATAATCATATATAAAAATTTATTTTTATTTTTTTTTTTTTGTTAAATTTTTATAATTCTGAAGTAATTATTTTTTAAATTTTTTTTATTATTTTAATTAAAAAAATTTTACATCAAAAAATGTAATTTAGAATTTTTAACTTTTTTATTAAATTATTCAAAAATTCACTAAAACTTTAAAATTAAAGAATTATTTTATTTTTTTATCAATATAAATTGTTGAAGTGTTAGTTCATATGGCCCCTTACATCGTTTAACCATTCTGTATAGTTTGAATACTTGAGTTTTTGAATATCGTTTATTTTTATATTCATATTCATTAAATTTTTTTGAGTAAGACTTTTGACCTTAGTGCTATATTTTATCACCGAATGAGTTATGTTAGCTATCTTTTTCTTCTTTCCAATAATCTTAAAAAAATTCTCAAAGAGTTTTTACTTTGTTTAACCTTTTTAACGTTATCATAATCTGTTGAAGTGCTAGTAACGTATAGCACAAGATATAAGCATTAATTAGGTGTATAAGATATAATGTGTAATGTATGTGTGCTAAATCGATGAGAAAATAAAGAAAAGTATCAGGAATGACATAAATATATCTCAACAGAAATATAACATTATTACTTTTTTATCCTTTAAATAAAAATTAACAAAAATATTTAAAATTTTAATCTAGATAATTTTGTTATAAATTTTATTAAAGAAGACTAATATATTAGTGAAAAAAAAACTATTTAAGCAAGATAAATTTTTGACAGATCTTAAATATTTTTAATTAATTTATTAATAAATTAGAATTTATAAAATCATCGAATTCAACTTTGTTATAAACCTTTAAAAAAAAATATGTATATATAATATATCATGTTTAGTATTTTAATATATAAATAATATATTAATATTGTTAATTTTTGTTAAAAGTTATTAAAATTTAAATAATTTTCATAAATAATTAATTTTATTTTTTATTTATAAAAAATTTTTTTTTTTTTTTTTGTAATTAATATATTATTTAGTACTAAATTTTTATCTAACTTAGTGTATTTATTTAATTTGTAATAATATTTACTAACAAAATAAAAAAATAGTTTAAACAAAAAATAATAATAATTATGAAATGGCATACCAATATTGATAGAATAATTGATAGAAAAAATTAATAAATTAATAAAGTTAATAAAATAAACATACAATTTTAATATAAAAAAAAAAATTAAAATAAATATGAAATTTTTATAATAATAATAATCGTAATAAAAAAAAAAATTATATATTCTACTTCACATATTCATAATTAAATAAATAATAAATATTTATGAAAATTAAAAAAAAATAATTTAATTTAAAAAAACTGAAAACATTAAAAAATAAAACTTAGAGATAAATAGAAAAAGCTTGAATAAATATAAAATAAGAATAAAATATTTGTCTTTAAACTTTTCAATAAAGTCTATAAATAGTTACGAATATTAGTTTATAAAATATATATAAATAAAAAAAAAATAAAGGAAAATTTTTAAAAAGAAAAATTATTTATAAATTGTTTTTTTATTGATATCCTATGAAAAATAATGATATATCATACACAGTTGATTGTTATTTATAAATAATATAATATAAAAATATAATATATAAATTTAAAATAAGTAAAAAATAAAATAATAAAATAGAATTCCATAAATGCATATGGAATTTATATGGAATCATATAAATTATTTTTTTTAAATTTTAATATAGTTTTTTAAACGAATAAAAAATTTTTAATTTAGAAATTAAATTTAAAAAATAAAATATTTAATTTAAATAAAATTATATTTAATAAAATTATTATTAAAAGGTAATTCTATTTTTTACATTTATAAAAAATCAACAAAAAAAATTATTATAAATGAATGAAATTATTTAGTGGTGAATTTTGATAAAAATTATTGTACAATAAATAAAATCCACGTATTATATTGAACAAAAATATATTTAAACGAAAACTAAATAATAATTTAAAAAACATAAAAGATATATAAAAAAAAAATTATAGTTTAAAAAAAATTGGAATATAGATTAAATAATGAATTTATTAATTTTTAAATTTTAGGTTTAAACTAAAACTGAAACTTAAACTGAAAATTAAAATTGTAGGTATTAATTAAAATCTTTATATCAATAAGATCCATATATTAATAATCCATAAGAAATTAAAAAATCATTTATTTTAAGATCAAAAAGTTAAAATTTTTTATTTATTTTAATTAAAAAATACTTAAAAAAATTAATTTTAATATTAAAACTATATGTGGCCTTAATTTATAAATTAAAAATTAAAAAAATATTTAGATAATTTAATAGTAAATTTATTGATGCTAAAAAAGTTTAGTAAAAGATTAGAGATAGTATAATAAAGAAAAAATGATAATACTTTTGAAAAAACGTTTTAATGAATTGATTTTTAAACTAAATAATATAGATTATAAAAGTTTAGGTTTTTTAAAACTAGAAATTCAAGATTTAAGTTAATTTAGTTAATTAAAAAAATAAGTTTTTCATTAAAAATTACAAAAATTCATTTAATTTTAAAAAGTATAAATATATTCAAAAATCATTTATAATTTCTTTTAAATTAAATAATTTAAATAAAAATTAATAATTTTTTTTTTCAAAATTGATAGAATTATAAATAAACTTTTAATTAATATATTAACTTTTAAAATTTAACCTAACAGCCAAAATATTTTTTATCTTATGAAATAAATAAAACAAATAAAACTTTTTTCTAATATATTTATAATAAAATATATGTTTCTTTATTAATAAAAATAATCTAATTATTTTGTTTAATGTATCATCTTAAATTAACTTTTTTTTTTAAATATTGCATTTGAATTTTTTTTTTTAATTTTTTTAAATTAGTTACTAATTTATTATTTTATTTTTTTTTATTTACTTTAAAAATCTTATATACAACACTTTTTTAAAAGTTTTAGTAAATTTAATTTTTCAAGAAGTTATTTAAAGATGTCATAAGTTAATTTTTGTAACTTATTTTTTTAAAGATGTTTAACAGTTTTATCAATTTTTGTTTTTTAATTAAGGCTTTACTAATAATTATTAATTCAATTAAAATTTAATTAATTATAATGTTAAGCTTTATTTTTAAATTTATAGGTTTATTTTAATTTAGTTAATTTTTTATTTTTATTTACAAAATGAAAAGTGGTTATTATTTAAATTATAAGAAGTATATTATAGAATTTTAGTATTTTTCAATAGCAATTAATATGTAAAATTAAGGTTACACATAATTCAGACTAATTTATAAAGATAATTTAGATAATATTTAAAATACCGAACGAAAAATTAATAATGGAAAGAAACGTAATAGAAAAATTGATTGTTTTAAACGTATTTTAAATGAAATTTTTTTATTTTATTTAAGATGTTATATCCCATTTTATTTAAGCTCTGGTTGCTAATAATATTTCATGAACAATTTATTTTGCTGATTAATAATAGGATAAAATATTCAGATTAGAATTAAAATGTTTTATAAAGGGCTCTTTTGAAAAAAGCGCGCAATCCCTTTCGAGTTGATTGGTTGGGATCAAAACAGCTGTAACCAATAGGAAAGCTGCGGCCAGTTTTAAACCAAAATCAAACTAACGATGTTTTAGTTGATTCGACTCTTTTTAGTTATTTTTTGGTTATTTTGGATATTTTGGCTATTTTGGCTGTTTTGGTTGTTTTGGCAGTTTTGGTTATTTTGTTCGAACTAGCCACTGTATCAGGTCCAGAATTACGCCCACTAGTTACTCATTAATCGAGAACATCGTTTTTACTATTATAGCTGCAACTTTTTGCTTTTTAAAATTGCACACAGTGGAAAATTATTTAGTGTTTTTTTGGAATTTATTTGGCGTTTGCAATTTATTAATCATAATTAATAAACTGCTTTATTAATTCAATTGGCTTCATACAGTACGAAACCAGTAAAGTGTTTTAGCTTTCATAGCTAAGCAAATTGAAATTGTGGCCATTTATTTTGTCTTTTTTTGACCAATTCATCTGACTTTATTTATTTGCTCATCTATTCTAATTTTTAGTGTGCACTCTCCTACCCATTTTTAAATTTGTTTCAATAGTGACCTTGTGTGAACAAAGTTGTTTATTGCCTTTTATCAATCAATACCTGATATTAGAATAAATTCTAAATTAGTTTTCAAATATTTAATTTAAACTTCGATACAACATGGCTAACGCAACACAACCTCCCAAAAGTGAATATTATTTTGCTAATAAAGATTCTTACGTTAAAGAAGATGTGGATATTGATGTAGGCTACTATATTCATAAAGAAAAATTGGGCGAAGGTAATTTCAAATTGATTATTCTATGATTTAATTTATAAATTTTAATTTAATTATTCAAACTACTTATTTTAGGTGGATTTAGTAAAGTGCGTTTAGGCACTCATTTGCTAACAGGCGAAAAGGTAGCAATCAAATGTATGGAAAAAGAAAAGCTTGGTGATGATTTATTTCGTGTGCAAACTGAGATCAATGCTTTGAAAGTATTGGATCATCAAAATATTGCTAAATTATTGCAAGTAATAGAGACTGACACAAAAATATATCTTATCTTAGAGGTAACGTGATATTTTATCCTAAATAATTTTATAAACAACTCTTCTCATAAATAATAAAACATTTAAAAAATTATTTTTTTAAATTATTGAAAATTGAAAGACTAAATTAATGAAAACTTGCAATTTAGTAACTTATTTGATGCAGAAATAAAAATTTTTAAATCATAAGTCATGTATTTTAACCTATTATTTTTAAAACTAATTTAAAAATGGTTTAATAAAAGTTATATTACTGTTGTATAATTAGAACAGCTGGTCTTCAAAACACTTTGTGCCGTTTTTCTCGCATGACAGGACACACTTTCAAAGCAAACAAATTGCCCAATTTGAAAAACATTTGTTTATTAATTTTACATGAAACTGAATTGCTTAACTCGATCAAACAAGAAAAGTTCAAAAATGACTTTCCAAAAAAATCATAATTAATAAATTATGTTCTTTTTTCTAGTATTGCAGTGGAGGAGAGCTGTTTGATTATATTGTTTCGAAATCTCGTCTTTCGGAAGCTGAATCACAAAAAATAATGAGTTCGTTAGTGGAAGTATTAGCTTATATGCATGGCAATGGATTTGCACATCGAGATCTTAAACCGGAAAATATATTGTTTGATGCTAAACATCGCATCAAATTAATTGACTTTGGTTTAGCTGGCCAAGCTAAGGTAATATTTTTATAGTCATTGTATAAAAAGAAAAATTCTTTTTATAAAAACCACAATTGAGTGTTTTTTTAAATTGAATTCCAATTCTTTGGCACAATTAAAAAGCTAATAAGACTTTATTATTTACTAAGCTTACAGCTGTATGCTTTTTATTCTTTTGGGAGTGGGTCGTTTTTTACTCATAGTTATAGAAAAGTTTTTCAGGGTGAAAACATCAGTTTTAAAAATGCTGAATAGACTTGGATTGAAAATCGCATTATGACACGCGATTCATTGCAAACTTAGCAATTTTTCAAATTCACGTTTTAGATAATGGTTCATTTTTTTTCTAGGATAATCCGTTAATGCTACTAAAAACATGCTGTGGCAGTCCAGCATATGCTGCTCCAGAGTTAATTGCAGGTAAGTTTAATGTAATTATAATTTGTGTCTAAGCCCTGTTTAAGATAACTTTCAAGGTGTAATATAAGCATAAGTTTTTTTTGCATCTCAAGCAACTATAATTAGTTTGCTAATTTTAAAGCTAATTATTAATAAATATGACTTTTTACATTAGGACACTTTTTAAAATTCAGTTTCATGTTTTTTTTCATGCAACAGGTGACATTTATAGTGGACCTTTAGTTGATGTTTGGAGTGCTGGCGTGATTTTATATACTTTGCTAGTGGGAAAATTGCCTTTTGAAGATGATAATCTTAGTCATTTATACAAAAAAATTCAAAGCGGTGTTTACCAAATGCCTTTGTGGCTTAGCAAAGAAGCACGTTCAGTAATCAACAGTATGCTTCAAGTGAATCCTAAAAATCGTACCACAATTCAACAATTACTTAAACATCCTTGGTTGAATGCGTATAAAACATGTGACTTTCTTCAAGTTCAAAAAGGTCAAGTTGATGAAGAGGTATAATAAATTATTAGTTTTTCAGTTTTGTTCTAATCAAATAATCCCAAATTTAGTTACTGTGGCAAGTACATAAATACTTTCAAACTACTCAGTACGGCGAATTGAGAAAAAATATTCTGCACAAGTTTGGCTATCAAACAGCCACTTATTGGCTTTTGAAAGAAAAAAATAAGAATCTTTTGGTATGTGAATTTATATTAAAATAATAATCTATCTGAAATTTGCATAATTCTTATTTTTTTTTGCATTAGTCTCCTTTAAGATACCGAAGTGAAAGATTACAGTGCCAATTAAACACAGTATTTGAAAAAAATGTTCAACAAAGTCCTTTAAAAAACAAAACTGCTTCTCCCAAAAAAGGTATGAATTTTTTAGTTTTTTTATCTTTTCTAATTTTTTAAATTTTAAGCAATCAAAGTTAATGAAGATTCAAAAAATAAAGTTGTAGCTATGAAGCGAAAAATCGAAAGTCAACTTGCTTCTACTGAAAGAACTGCGACTTCTAATACATCCAAAGTTGCTTCGAACGCGGGAACGCCTAAAAATGTTTTAAAAACTGTTCCTATACATCCACAAACTAAAACTATTGATCAAATTAGAAATGACAAAGAAAATGATAGTGCAAGCCAAATATTATCACCATCTAGAATTCCTGTAGCTGTTAAATCACCTCCGATGTCTCCTCTCAACTCAAATTTAAATAAAAATGATCCACACCCAGCTAAAAAAAGAAAGCTATTTACGCCAGAAACTAAAATTCCAATTAAACAAGCTGAACTAATCAAAGGTAATTTTTGCATTTTTTTGACCATTAATTTTCTAAATTTATTATTTTAAAATAGCTTGTGATTTTTCAACTCCTTGCAAGGATAAACATTTGCCATTGCAGACACCTAAAAAAAGTTTATTAAAAAGAATTCTGGCTACTGCTACTCCTGGTCATACACAGGGGCCAAGAAATTTGACCACATCTGATTCAACTAAAAATATGACTATGACCAAATATAGTGATCCTCAACAATGTATTGAAAAGCTAGTTGATGGGTTATCACTGAAAGGAATTGAATGCAAACAAAAAGGTTTTACAATTAGATGCGCACTAAATAACAAATTTTCAAATGTATTAACATTCAATCTTGAGATTTGTCAATTTCATGATAAAATAGCTATTCAAAGAAAGAGATTACGCGGAGACGCTTGGAATTATAAAAAGATTTGCGAAGAAATTTTAAGAATTAGCAATGAATCAGAAATTTTAGAACAAACAAATTAAACAATATTTTTTAGATCATTTTATCCAGTTATAATGTATTATTTAATTGGATTAGAATATTAAAATAAAAAAAATATGTATTATATAAAAGCCGAAACCTAATTTTTGATTTAAAAATTTCTAGCAAATCTTATTTTCCTTTTTTTTTATTTGCATAATTTTTGGCTCACACTATTTTTTATTTGCAGAGCAATTGTTATTAAAATTCAAAACTAATGATGTTGAATTGTTTTAAATCATGTTTTGAATTTGTAAGCATAAATATTAACGATAGTTTTATATTCTATTTAATATATAACGTATATTTTACAAAATATTTAAAGTTTTAATCATGTAATCAGCATAATATAGTCAATAAAATTTTATTTATTTCAAAAGCAATTGTTTTTATATTTTTATTTAAAAGTTTTTTTTTTTTTTTAAAAATGCTTTATGAGTTATCTATAAAATTTTCTTTGTTTCCAAAGTTTTTTTTTATTTTTTTTTAAAAAGGACAAAAAGGGTTTTTAAGATTGCAACCTTTGTAAAAAAAAAGGAATGCATTTTCTTATCTTTTACATATTGCAAGCTCTTTTTGTTGAATTATACACTTAAATTATTATTTATCATAAAAATGAAAATAATCACAGCTAGTTTTTTCTTATTTGGATTAAATATAATAATTAGTTGCGAATCGCGTGCAATTGTAGATGGATTCAAAGAGGAAATATTGATTGGTGACAAACTGATTTGCGAAAAGAATCAATTAATTAGAAGTGAAAACGGTTCGTTTTCATTGTTTATGTCATGTAAAAAAGTATCAACTGAATTGATTGAAGACGTGAATACGTCAAATAATAAACAAGTGACAAAAAAGTTTGACAATTGCTTTTCAATTCGATGCGTGATTGAAAATTTACGAAATAATCCAAAAGAATTTATTATAGCCAGTTTATTTAAATTTATCAAGTGGATCATTCGAATGTCTATAATGGATTTAATTGATCAATATTTTGATCTAGGCACTAAACATTATCTTCAAAAGTTACAAATCGTCCTATGATTTTATTTTGAACAACCAAGTTAATATTGATAAAATATAATTTGCATGGATTGAATTCGAAGATTTGATGATTAGTCGAAATGACATTACTAAATAGATTTATATATTTTTATTTTGTAATATATTTTAATACATATATATAATAAAAATAACAATTTTGTTCATCAAATAAATATACTTGTCACTATCAGCCAAGTTGTTCCAATATCATTGTACTTTAAGCAGTAGATTGCTCCAGTTTTCTTTAAGAAACAAGCCAATTGCGCTTCTAATTGTGTTTATTTCAAATAATTTTATCTTAAATCAATTTAATTAAGAGCAAAACATTAAGCATGAAAATGGCAAAAATATCATTTGAAGTGTTAGATTTAATTGAACAGTGTTGATTAATGGCTACAAGTTTGTCAATTATAATTTGTTTTTTTTTTTACTAAAATTACTAATTTAGTTTAGTTTAAGTTTTTCAAGCATTTTTCTTAATGAAAAATTAGATTTTTAATTATAAAACGTGTGCACTTTTGTGATTTTTATTTAAGTGACTAAATCACTAAATTACAAATTGAATGAAATTTAAAAAGAAAAAATTATAAATTTTATTGATTGGCTAACTATGTAATTTGCTTAAATAAATTAAAATTGATGAAAATTTTTAAATTTAAATTTTAAATTTAAATTACATGAAATCTATAACTAAACGAACCATGTATTTGAAATTTGAACAAAAAAAGCTTATGTTGTTATTTATAACAACTTTTTTGAATATTTTACCTACATTACAAGCCATCAGTCTGTCAAATGATACTGAAAATCCAATATTACTACATCATGACGATATTGAAATGTTAACCACATTGGTTTTGTATCGAAGTTACATGGTTTTAGATGCACCAAGTCAAATTAACGTGAAAGCAAATGTTTTAGACAAATTTCTTGATTTTTTAGTTATTCACCGCAATAGTGGTGGAAAAATTCGACCATTATTTGATCATGGAGTAAAAGAAAGAGATCTTGGATGTGACACGACCCCAAATGATGTAAAACCATTATGTAATGTAGTTAGTTCGTCTTGTTTACCGTCGATTGATCTGATGAACTTGATTCCCCAAGGAAGAATCCAGACGTTAGATGCGGCACTAGTTCGATTATGCCCATTATTTTTGTTCCGACAGAAAAGACCCTTATGCGAGCATCCAGAACATGAAGAACAAGTGGAACAGACTCAATTATCAGAGCCTAGTGTAGAAAGAGTGTGGGGATTTTCAATATTATTTGTCACAATTTCAATAGTGGTTTCAATGGGTGGCTTGACTTTTTTGCCATTTTTGAAAAGGGATGCAAGAAAAATAATTTTGACTTTGTGCGAAGGACTGGCAGTGGGTGGTCTGACCGGAAGTGCAGTGCTTCATCTTTTTCCACAAGCGTTTTCAATTGAGCACAAATTTAAGATTTATTTTTGGAAGATTTTGTTAATTTTTTGTGGGATTTACTTTTTTTACTTGGCGGAACACTTGCTTAAATTATATCGACTGCATAAAACACGAAATAACCCAAGACGAAGAAGACAGAGTTTTCGTGACGATGAACAATTCATGATGCAAACAATAGCCCGAAACGCAAGAAATCGTTTGACAGCTTCAGAAAAACGTTTAAACGAGATTTGTGTATTAGAAGGAAGACCTAGAACAGCATCAATGTCACCAAATAACTACAACAGAATCATGCCCTTGAAACCGTATTCCCTTAACGGGCAATGTAGTACAATTGTAAAGACAGGTGAACAATCCCCAAAGATGAAAATAGATCTGTACCTTGCCTCGTTAACTACTCCGACAAGAGTGTTGCAAGAGAACACAACAAATGAAAGCCACTTGTCCAGTAATTCGTTTCATCCCTTAGGCAGCAGAAGATGTCAACAAAGATCAAATGCGATTTTCCAGAGCGAACCACAATTGGAAACTTTATATAAGAGCAATTATGTAAAAGATATTGCTGGTCGTCGTCAAGATCATGACACCATGGTCAGATTGCCAATAGATTCAGTTGCTTGGATGATAGTGTTGGGAGATGCTTCTCTTAACTTTATCGATGGATTGTCTATAGGGGCAGGTTTCGAGCGAAATATTTTGGCTGGTATTTCTATTTCCGTGGCAGTCATGTTGGAGGAAGTAACACACAGGTGAACCGGATGAAACAGTTAACAGATTACTAATTAATTTTGCTGCTTAGGTTGGGCACCTTTGCGGTGTTGATTCGGGCCGGGATGAAAATGAATCAGAGTTTTTTGTGGATTTTTTTGTCTGCCTGTGCCATGTATCCAGGCATCGTACTAGGGATTATTTTAGGTGACAAAACTGAATATGCTTCACCGTATATTTTTGCTATGGCCGGAGGAATGTTTCTGTACATGGCTCTGGTAGATGTTATGCGAGAAATGAACCGATCTGTAGACAACGCGTCCAGAAAATCAATTTTGAATGCATGCAAAATTTTGGCCTTGCAAAACGTCGGAATAATTGTTTCCGTATTTATCTTGTCCATGTTAGCTTTGTTTGACGATGAACTTGACTTAATGGCGGTCGAAATTCAAGAAGTGAACAACAACTTGATTATAGATGAGGTAAAAAACTATAATAACATTGACTAAACACTTAATAATTGTAAATAGACAAAATTAATTAATAAAAGTTTGCAGTGATATAATAAAGTTTTGTTCTTTAGGTTTGACTTGCTATGTTAAATTTGTTAGATTCAGTTGGTCGAGTTTAGTTGAGCAAATCAGAGTGGTCAAGCTTAGTTTGTTAGATTATTTGATCAAGTTAGCTCGGCAAAATGTACTGGAACAAGTTTGCTTGGCAAAGTGCACTTAATTAAAGTGTATTTGATCTAGTTTTTGGTGTACAAATGAAATTTGGTCAGAAAAGTCTAATTTACTCGGTAAAATCAGCTTAATTAAGTTTATTTGACAAAGTGTTCAATGTTAAACAGGTTAGTTACAGAACAGTAAACTGATTCGTATTAAACTGCTTTGGAGTGAATGCTCGTCTAGATAGTTAGCTCTGTTTTCAAACTTGTGAAATGCACCGATTGCGTTTGATGGACGTCAAGATACAAACCAACAAGAATTTCACACTTGAACTGCAACTTAACAGACAAGCGTGTCATAGGCAAACATTTGCCATCCAGACCTGATAGAATAAGCTGTTCCTTAAATGTTGGCCCGACAGAACCTGTCTGAAAAGGTAAATACTTCCGGTGGTGAACCTTTGTCACTTTTAAGACTACTGACAGTCGGACCCCTAAATTAGTAATCGGCCCCTGGTGAGTTTTTCTCTGCAATTGTGCGGCGCTATTTGCACTGCAAAAGAAGGCGTATAGTGGAGTAGAACAGAAAAGCAATTGCCACACTTGGCCATCTTGTTCAATTTAGCCCATTTTTGTGCATTTGTGTCCAGTCTCCGTATTTAGTCTGAACAGACCAGTCGGAAAGACAGTTCTGCTTGGCGTCAGCTTTCACAGCATCCAGCCAGTTCAGCCACACAAACGGATCCTGTCAAAGTGAGAATCCAGTCAAACGTTTCAAACATATGATGCGATCCATTTTAACCAGTTCATAGCCAGGGTCAAGCCACAAGTTGATCCTGTCCAGATCAAGTTGAGGTTAAGTTGAGATCAAGTTGAAATCAAATTCAAGTCAAGCTGAAACCAGGCTGAAACCAAGTCAAAACCAGTCGCATCCTAACCGAGTTGAAAACAAATCTGACCAAACCATGGTATGAAGTTTGCCGATCATCATTGATCTCGTTCTGGACCGATTTCTCCTTCTGCTGGCTCAAGAATCAAGCTCGATTGCCAAGGAAAAACGCAGCCTTAAGAAAACAAGCCTCAGCGTCTAATCCTTCACCGATTTTGGACGCCGGGTCCACTTTTTTATTTTTTTCTAGGATCAAGTGCTTCAATTATGTATGTCTACTCAAACCTCCACCGACCACAAATAATTAACAGTTCGGCCTACTATTAGTCTGCTCGTTTCGGGCCACGTAGTGCAAGATTAAGCAAAAAGTAACAGCCAAAGTAACAAATTCCGCTTTTTTATGCTAAACGTTACCAATGTGTGTTTGAACGCCTTTTCGAAACCAATCCACAATTAGGGTTATAGTTAATAAACTTTCATTAATTACATTGCCCTTGACCAGGCTTGTTTTCTTGGGCTTTATTGCTGCCACTTTTCCTTGTTGCACATCTATAGACTGATTCTTCTTTTCTGGACCAAAGGATCTGGTCAAACTTGAAGAGGTGTTTTGCACTTGAAAACAAGTCTTGACCATAATCATATTCCTTACAAAGTGTTATTCTTATTTTAATTATTTCAATGTGTTTAAGATGCTGTTCACAATAATTTTTGCTGTTTTTAACATTATCTTTTTCAATAATTGTTATGTTGTTTTGCCGCAACTTGTTTGATAAATCACTTGCCAAATCTTATCTTGGCAAGTCTATCTTCACAAACCAACTCAAGCTTTTTCTAATGCATTTATTTTTCTTGATCAACCGACAATAGCTCAATTGGTTCAGTTGATTGCATTTAAAAGGATCCCCTGATGACAGAAATTCATTCTTTTGGCGTGGAGCCGCTCTCCTGTCATTCTTTTTCTGCAGACAGATCAAGTAAGTTAACTAAGTGAGTTAAAACTTGCTTTTTCACTACAATTGCTTAATTAAAAAATGGTTACTAATTTTCCAATAATAATTAATTATTTTCAATCATTTTAGAATTGGCTGTTTCACCAAATTCAAACGAAGTTCACATTTACGAGAAGAATGGCAATAAATGGATCAAATCTGACAGTTTATGCCAACATGACTTAAGAGTTACATCAATTGATTGGGCACCCAGAACAAATCAGATTGTAACATGCAGTGCAGTAAGTAATTGCTTGTTGTTTTTTTATAAAAATTCTAATTTTCATAATTTTGACAGGATCTAAATGCTTATGTATGGAATTACGTTAAAGGGGCGTGGAAGCCATCACTTGTTTTACTTAGAATAAACAGGGCGGCAACGTGTGTAAGGTGGTCGCCAAAAGAGAACAAGTTTGCGGTCGGTTGTGGAGCAAAGTTAGTAAATATTTGTTACTTTGAAGAGGCCAATAATTGGTGGATTAGTAAACATATAAAAAAACCAATAAAGTCTACGGTGACCTGTATTGACTGGCATCCCAACAATATATTAATTGCCTGTGGATCCACAGATTACAAAGCCAAAATCTTTTCCACATTTATTAAAGAAGTAGATACTGGAGATGTCCAACCAACCGGATGGGGAGGCAAATCTGTGTTTGGATGTCCAATCGGAGAGTTTACCACAGGAGGCGGTGGATGGGTACATGATGTAAGCTTTTCTTTAGATGGCAAACGATTAGCTTGGGTATCCCACGATAGTACTATTTCAGTAGTTGATTCTGAGAAGAAAATGCAGATTTCCATTGTTAAAACAAGGTATTTGCCCTATTTAACCTGCATATGGATTTCAAATCAATCAATTGTGGCTGCTGTAAGTTTTTTTTGATTTAAATCAGTTTTTTCACCACTAACCGACTACTTAAAAAATTTTATTCTCAAGGGCCATGACTGTTGTCCCATGCTGTACTCTTACAATGGAAAGCTAGAATTTGTAGATAAAATTGACAAATCACAAAAAAAAGAGGTTGATGGTTTCAGTGCAATGCGCAAATTTAAGGATATGGACAAATATATGGATTACAATTCTTCTGGAACAAATATGGAAACTCTTTTAGATACTATTCACCAGAATACAATTACTGAATTAAGAATATATTCTCAGGACAATGGAAAAGTGGATAAAATATCCTCTATAGCGTTAGATGGTAAAATGGTGATTTGGAATTTAGCGGTAAATTGAAGTTAGGCTTTTAACTTTATTGAACAAACTGACCTTTTTCATATTTTTAGGGTTTATCCAAGATGTTATCTGGTCTAAAGCTGTGAAGAAATTAGATTTACTAATGTTATATGTAATATTGTATTGCTGTTAAGTTTTTTCTATTGTACCGAATCATAATTTTTAAAATGTAATTTTAAACACACGACTTTTGATAGGCATAGCTAAGAAAGCATAATTGTAAAATATCATTAGGTTTTTAAACAAATAAGTAATTATGTTTTTTATTCGAGTTGTTGTTGATGAAATAGAACCATTCGCTGCGTGTGACTATAATTGCGAGACTGAATTTGAAAGTGATTTTAAATGGTTTTAAATAAACATATATAAAATCAAAATAGAAGTGTGCAAAGTTTAAAAAACGCGCTGCACGAGTGACGGTGGCGCAGACGCACTCACAGGTAAACAAATCTAAGTGGGTCTAGCACGTTTCCAGTGTTTGTAATGGAACAGATGATAGTGAACAAATAAAAAGGATTGAAGAGTTTAAGAAAGATTTGTTTAAAGGGTTTAAGGGAAGTTCGGGTTAAGGGTTTAAACACGATTCTGATAGAGATTCTGCTTAGAATACATAAAAAGTTGAGCAGATCTCAATAAAATCAACAAAATTTGGAATAAAAAGTCGGATACAAATATTTTGACACAAAAGATAGGATGGAGTCAGAGCAAAAAAGAAGCCCTTTCTCAAACACAACGTCCAAAATCTATCCGACGCCTAAGTTGCCTCCAAAGGAGGCTTACCCACAGAGACCAGATTTGCTTAACTTTAAAGGAACTAAAGTTATCAATTATATGAACATTTTTGCTTTTTCCGGATCCTGCTTATTTTTAGGTATAGCCTTATTTCTCTATAATCAAAGCCAGCCTAAGTTGGAGAAATTGAAAAAAAAGTTTGAAAAGATGCCCGATAATAGGGATCAAAGACGAAGAGTGGTTCAAATCGACGATTTGTTTTTGTTAAAAGAAGGCGACTCGAGCAACAATTCTATTCGGCAGATTTTGGAGCGCAAAATCGCTAAAAAAGATACCAAACGTTCAGAATGAATGTTGTTCATACTGTACAGATAATTAAAGAAAATAAAGATAGATGAAATTGGCTTTGAAATGTAAATTCTTAAATGTATCAAAATGTTGCAATTTGCTAATCAGTCGTTTGCTAGCCAAAGGGCGGCAAAAACGCGCAATCCTGGCTACTAGTCTGCGCAGACGTAGTTGCGCACAACTTAAAAAAGTTCTTTTCATTGCTGCAGGAGAATTTTCTCTCATTTCTTATACACAAACAAAACCTTAGCTTGTTAATGAAGTGTGTCTTGCTTTATCTTGTCCATCTGACTTTATTCAACCCATCTTGAACACTTGATTTTGTCTGTTTAGTCTTATTCGCTGATTCTAGCATGGTGACTTTGCTTGTCTGATTTCGTTTCTGATCTTGTCAGCCTGATTTGGTGCTAATCTTCTAAACCTACCTAATCTGTCACCCGATCTTGTTCAACTAATCCGCTTGGTCTAATTTTTTTATCCGATTCCATTTTTCAATTCTTCTGTGTCCATTGTTCAGCTTGTGGTCACATTCTGACCACTCTTGCTGCAACCATCAAGTCCAGAACCGCTCATTTAAATTGTGGATCAGCTGATTTTGGCACCGTCTCTGCAAGTGTGAGTTTGTTATTTACTTTCTTAACATGTGCAACAACACCATGCTGTTCTGCAGATTATACTGTGTTCTTCTTTTCATCTGACCACCTTCAACAGGTCCAATTCTCATGTGTCAAACGCTTGTTGTGTCATGTTTGTTTACTTGACTGCTTCAACTGCCGTTTTCAGGCTAGTTGGCAAACCACAAACGCAATCAAATTCACTTTCATTAGGCAAATGTCAAGCGTGTATTGTATACAAACTCTGTTTACTTTCAATATTTGAAAACATTTCTGCCTAACTTCAGTTTTACTCGATATTCATGATATTTTCACTTTACAGGCTTATTTTCAACTTATTGCAAATGAATTTGCCAAACTATTCAACTTCCTGTGTTTGCATTCAATGTTAAATTGATTTTCACTTGCTTTTCATATTTAACTACCCATTTCGTGTTTTACGTGATTTTACACTTTCTAGTTTTTATTTGTTTCATCAAAAATTAATACAATTTGGTTAACTATTTCAGACCACATTCACTTTCATTTTCAAATTTACCAACCTAGGATTTTATCTAAAAAATACATTCTTAACATTGTTAAATTTAAAAAAAAAAATATATATGTACATATAAAAACTATGTGTGCTTATTAATTGTGTATTCCGTTTTAATGCTTATTTATTTTTTATGGCTAATTTGCAATATGCGCTGTGAATAATTGCATTTGTTTTTTATTTATTATTTTTTTCACTTTTAAAATAAAGGATATTTTAATTTTTACGTAAATCCTATAAAAACTGCAAAACAATGTGAAATTAAAAGTTCTTGAGGAATTTAATCAACTTACAAATTTAAAATGAATCTACTATATTAATTAGCTCGCCTTATATTTATTTTTATTTATTTATTTTTTTTTTTTGTATAATAAGAAAAACTATTTTTTATTTATAAATTATTATTTAAGCAGCAATGTCTTCTTTAAATTGGCAACCTGTTGATCCTTGCAATAAAATCGGTGTTGGTATGTTACTATGCTATTTTTAGTCAAACTTTAACAATTTTTTTTATCAATTTTTAGTTATTTCAAATTTCATTCAAACAACACTGCAATATCCACATTATTTACAAATTTGCGTTGGCGAACTTGTCTTTATTGAAAAACAATTACAAGATTGGTATTATGGATATTCTATAAACAATAATCAAAAATTTGGCATATTTCCTAAATCGTATGTTTCAATTAAACCATCAATTATAGACAAATCTTCAGGAAAAGACATTTTTAGATCGGCAGAGCCGGCAATCACACAAGAAATAACAACAGTTTTAAGAGAATGGCGTCCATTATGGAAAAAATTATATATAGTATGTATTTAAATATTACAGTAATTAACAGTAATCTAAAAAGTTTTATTTTTTAAAGTTAAGAGACAAAAATTTTTATACTATAAAAGGCATAGTATATGAGCTTATAAGTTTAAGATCTAAAATTTTATCAGGAACTTTGCCTGTGGATGAAATTAAAGATTTAAAACAAAAAGCCACTTCTTATATTGATTGTGGCAATTAGTAAGTTATTTTTAAACTTATAATTATAGTTTAATCTATAAAAATAAAAATTAATTTCCAATATAGTATACTTAAACTTGATTTAAGCGTTAGAGGAGAAAATGGCAACATATTAAATGCATCCGATATTAGTGTTATTGATTTATTTAAATTACATGAAAATTCTCATAAAAAAAATAAAGAAGCCGTAAAAAATTTAAATCCAGAAAAAGCTAATAAAAATAAATCATTAGCTAATTTTAGCGTATTCAATCATAATTTATGTGTAATTGTCAAAAATTTTGCTTGCCAAATATCTGAAGATGTCCATCTATTGATGAGTCTTTATGATGGAAAAGAATCACGTTTTATTAGTGAAAATTTTTTTGTAAAATGGAATCAAAATTTTTTAATGGATTTAGATTTATTAAATAATCTAAAGGTTTTATTTTGTGTACGTATTTTAAAATTTATATTTAAATATATTAAAATTAAAAATTTTTAATTTTAGGATTTAGGAAGCAAAGATTTAGAAAAGGAAAAAATGTATTTTATTTGCCAAATAATAAGAATTGGAGGAATGGAAATGAAAGAAATTGAACAACAAAGACATAGAAATACTATCTATAATCAAAAAAAATTAGTTGATGGATTAAGAAGACCTTTTGGAGTTGCTGTTTTAGAAATTTCAGAATATTTAAATGGAAAAAAAGAAACTGATATTGAAAATGAAATTTTTGTGCCAATTTTACAATGTGGTGGGGAGAAAGATTCACTAGACGCACTCATAAAAAAAATTATTCATTCCAAATCCGGAGAAATAAATTCAAAAGATCACAAAGGGCAAGGACTTTGGATATCTTTAAAAATGTTACATGGAGACATTAAACAAGTTAAAGAAGATTATCCTCATTTAGTATCTCCTTTAACATCTTTAGCCAAAAAAATGGGATTTCCTGAAGTGATTTTGCCAGGTGATATTAGAAATGATCTTTATTTAACATTAATTTCAAGTGACTTTAGTTCTAAATCATCTAGTGCAAAAAACATAGAAGTTTCTTTGAAAGTTTGTAATGAAAAAGGTGAAATTATTCCTAATATAATTACTTATGGAGCTGGTGCTGATATGATTGATGAATATAAATCTGTTATTTATTATCATGATGAGAAGCCCAGATGGATGGAAACATTTAAAATTGCTATACCGATTGAACATTTTTATAATTTACATTTAAAGTTTTTATTTAAACATAGATCAAGTGTTGAATCAAAAGATAGAAATGAAAAACCTTTTGCATTTGCATTTATTAAATTAATGAATGAAAATGGAACAACATTAAAGGATATGATGCACAATTTAATAATTTATAAAATTGACCAAAAAAGATTTGAAGAAGCTGAAGATACAATTAAATATTTAAATTTGCCTTCTACAAAAAATGAATTAGAAAAATTTTTAAATAGGAATTCTTCAAATAATATGAACAGTTCTAAATCATTGCTAAGTCAATATTCAGTTCCAGGATTAATCATCAATTTAAAAGACAGTTTTTTGATTGAAACAGTAATCTGTTCAACAAAACTTACTCAAAATATTGATCTTTTAGGATTATTAAAATGGTCTTCTAGAAATTCTTCATCTGATGAGGAATTAAAAACCTGCCTAAAAGCTCTAATGAATGTTGACGGTGAAGAGATTGTAAAATTTTTACAAGACACATTAGATTCTTTATTTAATATTTTAATGGAAAAAGATGCAGAAGAATTTAATTATTTAGTTTTTAAAGCACTTGTATTTATAATCGGACTTATTTCAGATAGAAAATATCAACATTTCCGTCCTGTTTTAGATGTATATATTCAAGATAATTTTTCAGCTACTTTAGCATATAACAAACTTATTTGCGTTTTAAAAAATTTTATTGATGGGATAACTGAAGGTAAAAAAAACGTTAATCAAAATTCAAATGATTCTCTTCATTTTCAAGAATCATTTAATTTGCGTGCAATGAAAAGTTTGGAATTTTTATTTAAATTTATTGTCAGATCTCGTTATTTATTTGCTACATTAAATGGTGGAAAAAATGAAGCTGAATTTGAAGAATCAATGACTTTATTATTAAATTCATTAACTAAATTATTATCACCTCAAAGTGACGCAACAATTATTGTTCAAGGTTCATGTCTAAAATATTTGCCATATGCGATACCCGATATATTGACAGTTTTTAATCCTATTAAATTAAGCCATATTTTAATTAATTTAATTAATACAGTGCCAATAGATACACTTAGAACTCAAAAAATGGTTTGCATATTAGATATTTTGCATTCTGAAAGTTTATTTAATGATGCGGAATGTAGATTGATTTTTTTACCTGTGTTTAATTACCATATTAGATTACTAATGAAAAATGATCAATTCGATAAAGTTTGTTCTACTAGTAGTGATGGTGAAAGTAGAATGAAACAGCATGAAGAAGAATTAAATATATGCATTCAGGTTCTTAGTGAAATGCTTTCTCTTTTATATAAACAAAATCAATTGGCTATACATAATGACATTAGCAATTTGATTAATACAGTTTTACCAACTTTAATTCAAACGATTGTAGAAACAAAACGTACTGATCATCGAGTTGGTGGTTTAGTAGCGATAATGATAGAAATATTTAGGCAAATGACATCGGCTCACTTTGATACGTTTGTGGAAAATCTAACCCAAACTTCTGAAAATAATAGTTTACTTATATTTTTAACAAAAGTATTAATGGTATTTAAAGACTTGGTTAATTATCCAGTTTATATGTTTGAATGGACTGAAATGATTATGGTTCAAAATTCAGTTATTCTTAATACACTTCGACTAATATCTGAAAAGATAAAACACAGTTTTACAAAGCCATTCGAACATCAAATATATGATAATTTTTTCCATTGTGCCATTGCATTTTTAACTCAAAAACCTTTGCAATTGGAAAATTTTACTCAAAGCAAAAGAAATAAAATTATTTCCAAATATAAAGATATGCGAAAAGAAACTGGTATTTTAATAAGATATTTATGGTTTCATTTAAACGAGAACAAATCTTATTTTATTCCAAATATGATTGGCCCTTTTTTAGAAATGACATTAATCCCTGACAAAGATCTTAGAACAATAGGTTTGAGAATATTTTTTGACATGATGGAATTCGAACATGCTGATAGTTTGAATTTGAATTATAGACCAATATTTACAAATTGTGAGAGAGAACTTATTACTCAAATGGATAAATTAGTTGAAGGTGGTAAAGGAGATGAAGATTTTAAAAATTTGTTTTTGAATTATCTAAGCTTTTTATGTCAAAGTTCAATTATTAAAGATCAAGGATTGAAATTTGTAAAAACTGCAGTTAGATTAATGAAACGTTTACTTGAATACCGTAGCGTTATATGTTCATCAGACGAAAATAGAGAATGTATCACATTTTGTTTAATGAGAATACTTGAATTTTATAATGAAAAAGAACAACAGGAAATGTACATTCGATATTTGTACAAATTATGCAACTTACATCTGAAATGTGATAATTTTTCAGAAGCTGCATATACACTAAAATTACATACTAACTTGTTAAATTGGACAGAAGAAATTTTACCTCCAGCATTAAAAAGTGAAAACTATGCTACTTTAGAGACACATCGCCAATTAAAAGAACAATTATACAAAGACATTATTGATTATTTTGACAAAGGAAAACTCTGGGAAGAGGGTTTACAAATTTGCAAAGAATTATCATTACAATACGAAAACGAAACCTTCAATTTTAATCAGTTATCAGCTTTACATCAAAGGATGGCAACATTTTACGATAATATAATGAAACAAGTTAGGCATAAAGCAGAATATTTTCGTGTTTCTTATTATGGCAAAGGATTCTCAAATCTTTTGCAAAACAAGACATTTGTTTACAGATCAAAGCCATATGAGAAGTTATTTGATTTCAGAGCGAAATTGTTAAGCCAATTTGCTAATGCTGAATTGTTGGAAAGTTTAATTGCCCCTGGACCTGATATAACTGAATCCAATGGTCAATACATATTAGTAAATAAGGTAGATCCAGTCATGAATGAACAAACAAAAGAAAAATTTAAAAATAAACAAGTGCATCACCAAGTTTTACAGTATTATGAAGCTAACGAAGTACAATTATTTTGTTTTTCAAGAATAAAAAAAAGTACACAAAACAACAAATTAGATGAAAATGAATTCGCTAATATGTGGATTGAAAGAACTTATTTAAAAACCTTGTATCCATTGCCTGGTATTTTAACTTGGTTTCCAGTGATCACATCTAGCTCTTATTCTCTGTCACCCATAGAGAATGCGATTGAAACAATGGAAAGAACTAATAATAAAATTAAAAAAATAGTTGTACAGCATATATACGACCCTTCACTTTCAATAAACCCATTAACTATGCTTTTAAATGGAGTAGTTGACGCTGCTGTGATGGGTGGAATATCTAATTATGAAAAGGCATTTTTTACTGATGAATATTTACAAAAACATAATACAAATAAAGATGAAGAAAAAATAAATAAATTAAAATCTTTAATATCTGAGCAGATACCCCTACTTGAAGCAGGCATAAATGTGCATAAAGAGCGTGCTCCCATGAATATTTTACCTTTACATGAGCATTTAGAAGAAGTTTTTGGTAAAATGAAAGAATCAGTAGAATCAAAATACGGAAAATCAGCATTGCCTAAAGAACTAAATCAATGTAATATTGTAAAAATAAGGAAAACCGAAAATAATCGAAACACAACACTTAACAGATATTCAAGTGAAACAATCAAATCAATATTACAATCAAATTCATCTCAATTTTCAAATGATTTGCAAAAACATTCATCGATGATGACTTTAACAGGTCAAAATAAAGCATTAAGATCAAAATCAGTATTTGCAAGACCGAACAGCGGTGGTAATCAAACATTTTCAAGCGGAAATATATCACTGAATTCAAATACAATTCAATCAATTATTAATTCAGGCACATCGACATTAACCAAATTTAGAAAAGCTAGAGAAAACAATATAAACAATACAAATGCACGCAAATCAACTCATGAAACTTCACAATGGTATGATGAAGATGGTGAGCATAGATCATCACCAAAGTCTGTATCCACAATTAATCTTAGCAACAATGGCGTTATCGAACTTCGAGAATCATTAACAGCTCAAAGACCACTTAGATCGGACTACCATGATGTTCGAAAGAGTCGTCCAACAAGTGGTGGAAACTTTATGCATATGAATTCTTATAAGACTTCGATTAGCCATGGTAATTCATCATCTAGTTTATCGCCTCAAGTTTCTGAAGTAGACAGCAAATCAGAAGAATTGACTATAAGCAGTGGACAACCTCAAATAAGTTTAGTTAACAACGTTTGCAATACTACTTGCATAATAAGTGATGATAATGAAGATGCTCCACCACCTTTACCCGTAAAAATATCTGCTAATAGCAATGAACTAGGAAAGTTTGATTGTAATGGTTACACAAGCACGTTCATAAAACAAAGAAGCAATTCTTCATCGTCTTCGTTAACATTAAAGAAGAAATTGCCGCCTCCCATTCCATCAAATGGCACAACTTCACTAACCAACTCGCCTTGTAAAACTAATCTCAAATCTCCAATCAAATCGCCAAGCATACATATAAATGTAAATATATTTAACGGTAATAACGAATGTGGTCAAAATGGGAATGGAACTAATGATCGTCATTCAACACCTACTCCAGAATCAAATTATGAGCATATTCCTCCTTTACCTAAAAAATCATTTAGACCAGTTCCTCCTCTACCAGTAGAAATTGGCGTAGAACCGAATATTACAAAAGCAGCAAGCGGAGAAACTGAACTATGACTAAATTATGCGGTTTATTTCGACTTGTCAAACCAGATTTTTTTTTTACAAAATTCATATTTTCAACTAAAGATTTTTTTTCTAGTCTTAAAAACAAATATTTAAATCAAATCAGTTTAACCAACTCATTTTGTAAATAGTTTTATTGAAAAAAACTCTTTGTCTTGCTTACTTATTTATACAGAAAACTTAATTTTCATTTTATTTTGTTTTCCATTCTAAATACCTCTTTGTTTAATACTTAACATCAATTTTAAAGTTATTTTGTTGTTATTTAGATGAAATGCATAATTTAGAGAATGTTAAATCAAAAATTTTAATTATTAATATGTAAAAATGTGTATTGTTTTAATTTTTTAAAAAATATCAAATATATTTAATTAAAAGAAATAAAATTTGTATATTTAAATTTACAATGAAGTTATTTTTTCTGAACTACTAATTGTTTTGGCTGTGCCTTTTGGAAAGCAATTAGTTTAAATAAAAAATTAAAATGACCAACTAAGAGTTTGCGTCTTTTGCTTGTATGTGAACATGCGGTTGCTTGCTCTATAGTAAGTGTCCAGGTTCGCGTCCTGATCACAAGTTGTTCATCTCTTCCTTAACACGCTCAATAAACCGTTTATGGGGTTTATTCAAGAAGAAGAGCGCCAGGGGAAGAGAAAATTATTACGGATTCCTTAAGGAAGCATTTATTGTCTTTTACAGTAGAATGTGTCCGATGGTTTCCTACATTTTATCATTTTTGCCTTTTTAGCTATTTTTGAGTAAATAGCAAAATCTAGTTGTTAATCTCAACTAACTATGACGTGCTTGAATTCGATACAGTCAATATTTAACTGAATTAAAATTGCAATTTGATCTAAAGATCAACATATTTTAAAAAAACTGTTTTATATTTGGACATCAATTTGTTTTTTTAAATTTATAAATATTAATTTATGGCAAATATTTTCAATATTATAGACACTTTAATCAAAAGATATATTTTAAAAAAATAAATACATATGTATATTAGTATCTATTGCAATGAAATAAGATCTAATAATGTCACAAGTGGTGACAAAATAATTGACAGAAAAATTGCATGAAGCACATCTAATTATCTATAATTTTGATTTAAATTCCAACTCATCAAAATAGTTAGTTCAAGTTTAACTATAAAAAAAATCTTTAAATTCTATGTGTTTTAAAGTTTTTTAAATCATTTTAAATAAAAAATTAAACAAGTTAAACTAGATAAAAAAAAAATTTAAATTTAATTTTGTAGTTTTTTATAATATAAAATTAGCGTTCAAAATGAACGCATTAATATTTATATTTGTGTTTTTATTAGCAAATTGGAATTGTCCAGTTAATAGGATTAAAGCCCAAAATTTAAATGCTAATACAATTAATGTAAATTTATCTGGAAACAATTTATTAAATAATTGTAAGTAAAAAAAAATTCTTTTAGAACATATATAAAAATAAATTTTCAATTTTCTATTTATTAACTTATATTTTTTTTTAGCAACGTTAAATAACAAAAAATTAGTTAAAAACAAAAATGATACTATATTAGATTTAAATTTAAAAAATAATAGTTTTGAAAATGTTGATATTAATCCAAACAATAAAGACATAATAGACATTTCAAATGATTTTACTACCATTACACCTAATATTTTAGACTTGACTACTATTGTACCTGATATTCAAGATTTAACTACGATTGCGTCTGATTTTCAAGTAAATACAAATAAAATAACTGCAGCTGATTTAAATGATTCTATTGACTCAAATATGGAAAATAAAAATGATAAAGAAAATACAAATGAAAACAAAAAAGAAAATGACGAAAAAAAAATAAGTATAGAAAAGAATTTCAAAGTGGTAGTGAAAGTAAACGATGAAACAAAACCAAACGAAGAAATAAATTCAAATGAAGATGAAAAGTTAAAACATGAAGAACAAGAAGCAAAATTGAAAGAAGAAGAAAAACAAAAACAAGAATCGAAATTAAAAGAAGAAGAAAAACAAAAACAAGAAGCAAAATTAAAAGAAGAAGAAAAACAAAAACAAGAAGAAAAATTGAAAGAAGAAAAATTAAAACAAGAAGCAAAATTGAAAGAAGAAAAACAAAAGCAAGAAGCAAAATTAAGAGAAGAAAAATTAAAACAAGAAGCAAAATTAAGAGAAGAAAAATTAAAACAAGAAGCAAAATTGAAAGAAGAAAAACAAAAACAAGAAGCAAAATTGAAAGAAGAAAAACAAAGACAAGAAGCAAAACTTAAAGAAGAAAAACAAAAGCAAGAAGCAAAATTGAAAGAAGAAAAATTAAACCAAGAAGCAAAACTTAAAGAAGAAAATAAATCAATAATTATAAGTAATAATAAAAATAATATAAGTTTATCAATACAATTAACAAAACTATCTAAATCTCCAAATTTTCCTGATTTACTTAAAAATATACAAGAAGTTACCAATACTTTACAATTAATCAGTAATAATTCAACCAATTTAAATAATCTGAATGAAAATAACAAGGAGAATGAAAGTTTTAAAAATATGTCTCCAAAGGTAATAACAAAAATAGAAAATTTACTTCCATCACTAAATAAATTGATATCAAATAATTTTGAAGTTATTAAACCAATTAATTTAACAATTAATCCACTTATTTTGAATAAAGAAAATAATTTCCCGGATAAAATTACAACAAATCAAAATTTATTAAACAATAGCCCTAATTTATCAAAAAAATTATCAGAATTGTCTCAAAAGCCTAAATTTAATAACTTAGTTGGAAATTTTAAAGATTTGAGTTCATTTTTGAATTCGCTTGAAAAAAATTTAGACGAATCACAAAAAGAAATGAAATCTTCATTTAATAAACCAAATTTTGAAAATAATGTTCCTCCAAAAATTGTAAATAAACTGGGAAAGCTACTACCACCATTAAATGTATTAGCAGAAAATAAAATGATTCAATTACAAAGTGATTCATTTAAAAAAGTTTTAGAAACTTTGGCAGAACCAAGTTTAGAATTCAGAAACGTTGGAGGTAAGTTCTTTAATCAATTTAAGAATTTTCAATTATAATATATTACTCTATTTTAGATGCTTGTAAAGCTTCAATTCAAAATTTAAATGCAGATGGAAAATGCAAGAAACAATGTGATAATGATGAGATTGGTTTAAGTATGCTACATGACATAAGCTGTGAAAATGTGGTACAGACTTGTAAAAAAGGTTTACTTTGCTGCGTTAAAAATAAAAACAAAAATAATTGCAAACCGAAAATTTTCAGGGCTTCACGTTTGCCTAAAATTCAGATGAAATTAAAAAATATAACTAGCATCAATGTGCAAAATGAAATGACATCAACAGCTTTTCAAAGAGTGAATAATTTAAATAGTAAAATTAATATGAATAATATTCCAAATAACAAAGATATGTACCAAATAATATTTGGTAAACAAAAAGTTGTTAATGCACCTGTTGGATATCCTTATTTAACAATGAATAAAGCAAATACATATTTTATTATGCCTAATTTGATGCAACCTAAACCTTATAATAGTTGGCCTCAAATCTCCAAAGGAAACCTAAACTTAAATTTGCCGATACCCACTCCAATCAGAGCTAATTTGTTAAATAAGCCTTATACATATAATCGATCTAAAGTTACATCGTTAAGAAAGCTTAAGAAAAAATCAACAAAGAAAAATGTTAAAAATGCGAATTCTCGTATTAAACTTCACACTACCAAAAAAAAGTATCTTCAAAAAAACAAAAATATTAAAACTTAATTATACAACTTATTTTAAATGTCTAGCATTTGTCGCAGACAGTTGCTATAAAATAGTTTACAAATTTTTTTGTAAGTTTAAAAAAAAACTTTATCCAGCTTTCAGCTGCTATTTACTTTTCTCAAATAATTGCAAGTTTTTCTACTTTCAACACTTTATTACGTACAATTATTTTTAAAAAAGCTTTTTAACCTAAAACAATAATTTTTTTAAATTAGTAAGCAAAACAAATTTTTTTAAATATATTCAAAAAATAAAATTTTAAAATTTGGTTTTGCAAATTGTATTTTTTAAAAATATACCTTTGGTTTATTGCTTGACCTGGTCAAACACCACCTGTGAATTTTTTAAAAGTTTGTCTTATTTATTTATTTTATTTTATTAAAATAAACGGTTTGTGATAGAATAGTTTTATGGAACTTTTTATTTGTAATATTTCAATTATGTCGTATTAAAAAATAAAGACTAACTGCTAGATAAATTTTATAATTTAAACAAATTATTTTTGGTATAAAAACAGAAAATTCAAAAAATTTTTATCATAATGTAAATAGCTTTTGGCTGAGTTGTTGCTTTTTTGATTTGAGAGAATCATGAATTTAAACTTATTTCCACAGGCACAAGATTTGCCTACAAGAAAGGTTACTTTAGACGACTACTATTTTTTAAAATTGAACGGACAAAATAAATATGGACCACCGAAATTTTGGGAAGGCGATCCTCCACCTGAAGACACTGAACTTTTCATTTCAAATCTTCCTCAGGAAGATTTTGAAGAGACTCTTATGCAGTTATTTTCATCTGCTGGACGCATTTATATGTTAAGAACTATGCAACACTTTTCAGGCATCAATCGCGGTTTTGCCTTTATTCAATATTTTACTAAAAAAGAAGCAGACAGAGCAATTAAAATGTTCAACTATTTTCCTTTAAATTCAAAGAAAAAAATATTTGTAAAAAGATCGTTAAACAAATGTAAGCTTTCTTTAACTAACATAGACATGAACATGAATTCCTATGCAATCAAACATGAATTATCTGCTATTACTGCAAATCTCATCGATGTAATAGTGGACAAAAGTTTAGGTTTGTCTTTGTTTTAATTTTTTAATATTGATTTAATAAGATTTATTGCTTATTTTAGGAAAAAATAACAACGGAAGTGCTTTGTTAGTATACAGTGATCATAAAGCAGCCGCTTTAGCTAGAAGAATTTTGATTCCAATTTTAAATCAAATTTGGGGTAGTAAAGTAAGCGTGGACTGGGCTGAAGAACTAGAAGAGAACAGAAAAGCTAGTTTTAAGACGAAAAACCTTTTCTGCACCAATTTAAGATCTGATGTGAGTAATGAGGAATTGCAATTATTTTTTTCGATTAACAACAAATTGAATGTTATTTCAATTAAACGTTTAAAACATCATGCATTTATTCATTATGCGTCCAGGGTAGAAGCAGAGATTGCTTTAAATGTAATGAACAGTATGTATTAAAAATGAAAAAATAAACGCAAACACTAATTTTGATTTTTTTAGATTTAAAAAACGAAGATACATCTTATCTAACTTATACTGATAAAGGCATTTTTGTCAATTGGGCCAAGTACAAGAACTAATTTAAAAATTATATTATTGTTTTTTCAAAATTACCGCGTCTAAATTTGCAAATATTCACATGGCTTTGAATTGTAAACATTAATTTTGCAAAACTTTTCTTTTATGTTTATAAATACGTTTTTTAATTTAATTGTCTTGAACATATAAGTAATCATGTCACACTGTGAAAGTTTTGGCAAAGATCAAGTGATTTTTGTTACTAAAGAAGATCATGAAAAAGAATGCAAAATTCAACTATCGGAACTTGATGATAGATATGAAGTTAAAGGACTGATTATGCCGAACGGAGATGTAAATTGGAATTGTCCTTGTTTAGGTGGTATGGCATCAGGTCCTTGTGGATACGAGTTTAGAGAAGCATTTAGCTGTTTTCATACTAGCGAAGCTGAGCCAAAAGGATCCGACTGTGTTGATAAATTTATGATTATGCAAGAGTGCATGTCCAAGTATCCAAATCTATATTCTCATGATAAGGATGAAGAAGAGACTGATCAATTTAATTTTGAACAGAAAGAAGAAAAACAAGTTGAAAAAGTTTCCTAGAAAATGCATAGCTTGAAATATTATTTACATCGAACTTAATTTCAAACTAACTAGAAGTATATACAAAATTTATTTTAAAGCCTATTTTGTTAAATTTAATAAAAAACATAATTAATTGTATTTGTGTTGGAGATTTTTATTCAGCTTTCAATCCGAACCGTTTTCTTAAAGAGTCTTTGTAAAATTGAAATATTTTTTTGGTCGCTTTCTGTCCTAATTGAATGCACTTGTTTAGATCTTTTAATGTGAACTCTCCTTCGTGTGTTATTGAAACAAGATTTTGTGATTTGCTTGAATAAGAAAGAACAATGCTGGCCTGACAGTTTTGCAGTTGAAGATTAGTTGGATTTAGAAGCAAGCAGCCATTGTTTTGAATGGCAATGTTGACTGCGGCAATAAGAAATTTGAGAGAAATGCCAGAATCTAGAAGACAAAGCATGCAAGCATTGATGGCAGGTGCGACTAAATTGCCGTCAGACTGCATTTCTTGGATAATTAAATTGATGAGCGTTCTAGGATAAAGATGACAATGTATGCAAGATTCTAGTATTTTGGTTAGGGAATATTCGACCATTTTGATTTCAGCATCATCTGCGAATTGAACAAGAGTGATTAGTTTGTCAGTGAGTTAGAGGTTGTTACCTCTGCCACTAAGAATCCTTCTTTTGAAAATACAGCTGAATGTGCATTTTTCGCTATCTTCTCTGGATGAGCTAATATCTGTTGGTCCATATAAAGCCGTTTGGTAGACTGTTTTTCCGGAACAGTAAATTGCAGAGCTATCTGCTCTAGTTAGATTATTGTATTCGACAATCATTTTAGGAAGCAATATGTCGTTTTCTGCTTGATTGGGTTCTGTCAAATCTGGTTGGTTCATTTTGTTTTAATTTAGTTTCACTATTTTAAGAAACTTGAAGTGTGTGGAAGCCAGTAAAGTTTGTTTACATTGAATCGCGAACATGTGTCTAGAAGTTACGCCGATTGAATTTTACCGCCGCCGCTGATTTTGTTTTTTACGTTTTTACAAAGTGATCAATTGAATTAGAATTTAAAGCATTTTTTACACGAAAGGCAGATTTCTTAATCTGGTTGTATTTTTTTGAACTCTTTTTTTAGCGAGAACAAGTTGAATTTTTTATTTTCATTATTATATAATGTTTTGGTTTATTTTCAACATTCGCAAAAGTGTTGTTTTTGGTTTGAAATCAGTTTGGTTGTTAAAATTTGTTTTGAAAATGAAAATATAAAGTGAAAGTAATTAACTAGCACTAATTAAAATTGAACAGAGAATAGCTTTTGAAAGCGTTTTGAGGTTTCTTTTTTTTCGTTTTTTAATTAAAACAAAACGTTGCATGAAAGATAAATGAGAAGAAATCGATTTTAGCAGTTTTCAAAAATCGATGCTCGAAAGCCGTATATGGATGAGTGATTGAAGAGACAAACGCATGAAGAAAACAAATTAAACTAATTGAAGTGGAACTAGATTTATCGATCTGGGTTTGGAAGGTGGGTTCCAGCGAAAGTGAAGTAGGAAGGAGCGAAAGTTAAGAAAGGGAAAAGAGGTGAAATTAAGAAATGAAAATTGAGAAATGAAAATTGAGAAATGAAAAGCAAAGTGCAGGAGAAACACTTGTGCGTGTCCATGTGTTCTAGTGGAACTAGTTTCGAACAGCGAAACAAAAGCCACAAATACAGATGGCGCTGTGGGTCGACTATTGCGCAGCCTGCAGCGCATACTATGGACATCTGGCGGCTTTTTGTGCAAAAGTGAAAGTTAACTATTGTACGCCGCAATTGTGTCCCATGAGTACGAATTGATGTGTTTACAATTGCAGAATTCACGTAAACATGTTTTGGTGCTTTTTTTCGTCAATCCGCAAGTGAAGCTGGCTTCGGATCTTAGCAAACACTTTGCCATGCACTTGTGAGCTGTTCTCTCTTTTTGACCACTTAGTAGTTGCACAACTCATGTTCGACCTTGCCACAAGTCCACCCACTTTCTTAGACGTTCCTTTAAGCAACCTTTACAGGTGAAACTCTATTGCCTATAGCCTATTCACTCGGCTTGTCATTCACCTATTCAACATAACCATGGTGAATTTCTTTAAACTTCTTTCTTCTTGAACCAAACATCGGCCAAACATCCACCAGCCCTTCCATAATTAGTTAATTAGTGTTCAATTGCTATCAACCTATTAAACTAATTATGCAAACTATTGTCATGTGCGCTTCTTCTGCTAACGTGTCACTCTTCATCTCTACTTTCTGCTTTTAATTTCTCTGGACACTTCTCCACCACCATTCATCAATACACACCTGTAAATCACACTTATTTTTTACATTTTCCTACGTTTTTGCGCTAAAACCACTTTCCATATTAATACTTTCTCACCGTTTATGCATGAAATCAACACATTTAGTCGGCTTTTTCATTCATCTTTCAAATTAAAAGCTTCTAAAGCCGCGTTCAATATGGACTGGTTCGCATTGCATTTGCTAAAATGAGTCTTCAAATACTTCTATCATTATTATTTAATATTATTTCAACCTAAATGCATCATCAATTGTCGCCTCCACATTCAATATGCTTACATCGTCAATTCAAAACAAATTACAACTTACTTTTTTATTTTTGATATTTTCATCAACTTTTTCATTTGAAATTTTACAAATTTCACTTCATCAACTCTCATTTCCATTTTCAAATTTCGCATCTTAACTGTTTTTAGATTATAAAATGATTGATTCAACAAATTAACACATAACCAAAACAAACTTTTGTCGACTTACTAACTTGTGCTTACTTTGTTGTGCATATCTAAGTGTCTAATATTTAATTTTCACATCTATTAAAATTAATCAATTCATTTGTTCGCTGGCAAAATAAATTAAAGCTACCATTCTAATTTGTACTGGTGTGCAAAAGTAGTAGTTTTTCGTTTTAATTAAAAAACTGTGCTTAGGTAATTTTACTTGTTTTGGAATAAAAAGTTAATTTTCAAAGTTGAACTTGAATTTCGCTTTTTAGACAACACTTTTTTGTGCATCACACAAATTCAGTGTAAGTATGTTTTTTGTTTATAATTCAATCTTTTGTTAGAACGAGTTAGAAAAATATTTGCTTTTAATTAGGAATAGCTTTTTTGCACATTTAATTAATTAAGCTTTGGATTTATTGATTACAAAGCGACAGGCTTAATACACAAAGTTTTCTTTGTCGAATTTTTCAGTTTGTCGAGTTTTTCTCAATTGGCTTGAAATTATTTATTTTAAAATCTTTCACTTCAAACCTTATTTTCTGATTGTTATGTACAATTAATAAAAGAATCTGAATGCCGTTGACGTCACTAGAATTTATGACGTTCATGTGCTTTTTAGTTTACGTGGTTTAGGCTGCTTTTTAGACAAATTGCTCCAGCACTGTTTGGCCAATTTATCACCAAACATATCGGATCAATTGTAAACAAAAAGAATGACTTGTGTTTACAATTAACTGTTTCAATTGTGTTTGCTTTGCCATAATGTTTGCCAAACATTGAGTGCGCGCCAAAAAAGATGCGAATAGTGCTATATGTCGTGCTGTACCAGCTTGCGAACACTAGCCTTGTTCAAAGTGTTGGTTCAGTCTTAAACATATTTCACTAGTTTGCAGTCATCTTTAAGATGATCGTTCACTCTTGTTTTGCAATCTGTGTCTCTGTCACATTTGGACTTTCTTAATATTCTGCGCTCTTCTTTTCCACCTGAATCACTCTGACGGAAATTGTGCAATCTGCTTTCTAGCCTACTATGCTAATAAACACATAATGCTCATTAAATTTCAAGTTGCCAGTTTTTTCACTTCTCTACACTTTCTACTTGAATAATGATCCTCTCGATAAAAACGGTTTAAAATTTTGTAAATAAATATTTTTCATATTTAATTACTTTATTCATCGCCAACTTTGTTCGCTAGTGTATTTTTATTTGTTTATATAATACTCTTTTAACGCGTTTGTACGCATTCACGCTTCTAAATATATATTCATATGTAAGTTTATATATATATTCCACTTAAATACACTTAATTCAATATTTAAGCCGTTTAATTTTGTCTATATTTTTTATGTCATTAATTTATTAACTAAAATTACTGATTTAAAGATTAAAAAATGCTTTTCAAGGCTATATTTTAATTTACTCATTTAAATGTGTGTTTTATTTATCTGGACAAATCGTAGTTTAAATTACTAATTTAAATTTTATTATTTTTTTTTCTATTTCACTTCATATAATTCAATTGTGCATGGCAATTCAAATTTAACAAATTTAATATTAATCAATAGTAATTGTTTACCCAAAACATTAAAAATAAACTTCAGTTAAATTTTAATTATAGATCAATTTTTTTACTTTTCATTTTTTTTTACTATTATATTTACGTATATTTTCTTGTAAATTTTAAACCAAAATAAATTCAATTTAAAATAATAATATTTACAAATTTATATAGAAATTTATTTGTATTATTTTCAAATAATTTATACATAGTATAAATTTTTAATTATTGTATAATTAAGAATTCATTTTGTAAATCTAATTTTAACATTTAGTTGTATAATTTGTTTTAACAATATTTTTATTTATAAACTTTTCAAAAAAAAATAAATATAAGAAAATTACATGCAATGTTTAATTCTATAATTTAATTTCAAATTATTTCATTCAAAGTTCATGTTTTTTAATATTTTTTTTCAATTTAATAATTTCTAAAAAATTATCATAATGTAACTTAAAGTTATTTTAAAATATCCATTTCATTTTATTTTTATACTTAAATCTTATGTAAACTATTATATTATCATAACTTTACATAAACATATTTTATTCATCTTGTATATTTATAATTTAAAATAAAATATTATAAATTTTATTTTTTAATTGTTATTTTTGATTATTTTTATCATTAAATTAAATCTTTTATTTATTATTTATAATCAATTTATATTTGTTTTATGTTGAAATATAGTTTTTAAATTATATATATAATGCTTGCATATTTTTAATTATTTTTTTATATATATTTGTCTTAATTTAAACAAATAGACAAGATGTCCTTCAAGAAACAAGTATACTTTTATTTTTAATTCTATGGACAAAAACATTTTTTTATAATAATTATCAAATTTAGTGTTGGTTTTTTTTTCAAAAATTTTTATATAATTAAATTATTTTCAGATAATTAAACTAGAGTTTTGAAATAAAATTTAAACAAATATTTTTAATTTTTATTTAATTTTTTTTATAAATAATTTATAATTATAAAATAATTAATTTTTTTAAGATTAGATTAATATGATTTTGATTTAAACATTTTTAATTATATATATAGCTAAATATATATTAAAAAAAAATATTATGCAACAAGTGTATTTTATATAATACTTTTTTTGTTATTTAAAAAAAAATTTTGATAAAAACAAATTTTGCAAATAATATACAGTATTAAGCATTTTAAATTTATTATTTTTTTTTTTTCTAGAGTAATAATAAAATATAAGTTTCAATTATTCTTAGATGTAATCTACAAAATAGAAATTAAATTTCTTTAAAATATAAACTTTTATTCAATTTCAAAAAATTACAATAATTTTTTTTAATCTTAAAAAGTTTAAAATTTATATTAATAATTTTCATAATTAATTTAAAATAAAATATAATAACAAACAAATTAAAAACAAAATAGTTTTTTTTTTTATTATAATATAGATTATAATATTATCTTTTTAATTATTGTTTTGTTTAAAAAGATTTTTGCTAATTAAAATAAAAAATAAAACTTAATTTTATATAATAGAAATAATTTATTTTTAAATTTTTATTTTTTCAACTTCATTTTTAGCCTGTTGCTTTAAAAAAATTTATTTGATCGTTAGAAAGAAAATTTATAAAAAAAAAAAATTTTTTTTTGATTTAAAATATAATTATTACTTTATTTAATTACATAGTTTATTTAATTTTATTTGTTCTATCATTAAATTTCATTCACATAGATGTTTAAAGTACTAGATTTAAATTTTTTTTTTTTTTACAATTAAGGTTTTTATTTTGTTATAAAATATTTTTATTTATTAATTTTAAAAATTAATTTTTAAAATGGTAATCACTATCAAAAAGTAAAGCAAAAATTCACTTTTTTATTATTTAATTGATTAATTTTTATACATTAAACAATATATTTAATTGTTTGATTTAAAAATTAATTAAATTATTTAAAAATGTTTTTGAAATTGTTAACAAATAAAATATTAAATTTTTTTTTTTATAATATAATACTACTAAATAAAAAAGGTATGGACTAGATTATTTTAATCTTACATAATAAGGTTCATTATAAATAAATAATCAATTATAATTTATTTTTTATTATTTGTTTAATCAAATATTATTATAATCTGATTAAATATTTCCATTTGTATTGAAAAATATTTTTAAAAATTATAATATTTTTATTATATTAAGTTGTGCTTTAAAAATATAAGAATTTATTTTATTTATTTAATTTAAAAAAAAATTAATTTGTTTTATTAAAAAATTAAAAAAAAAAATTAATTTTAATTATATTATGAGAATTGAAATTTATTTAAGACAATTAAAAATTTATTTTAGCATATTATTTAATGTAAAATTACTTGTAAATTTGACTAGTGTTAAATTTAAAAACAATAATTTATATTTGTCATTCAGTTGTAAAATTTTTAATATGCGATATTAAACGATTTTAATTGATCAATTAATTTTCGTCACCAAATAATTTTTTGATTTAATTTTGTGCTTATTATTGAACTGATTTAGTGTTTTTCTTTACTTATTTATTAGTTTTATTTAAAATACGTGTTAGTTTTTTTCACTATTTGCTTGGTGTATGTTTACTATTATTTATTAGTTTTTAACATCATGTGATAATTGAATTTGAAATATCTAAATTAAATAAATCAGAAATATCTAAATTAAAAGTAAATATCATTACTTTAAAGATTTTTTATTTTTATATTTAAATATATTTAATTTAAGGCAATAAATGTAAGTATTAAATTCGATGTTCGATATAGTTGATCCGATGTTTAATTTTAGATGGTTTTAGTGAGTATGTGGTGTCTGCGAGAATTGGACAAAAGCCAAATTTTGCTATTTTTTATTTAATTGGCTATCAGCCCATTTTAACCAAATTTCGACCAGATTTAGAATTTTCAATTATTAAACGTAGTCTTTTTACTTTTCCATATTTGCTAATTATTAGAGAGTATTTAAAAAATATAAAATTAACCTTTTTTAAATAAAGTCCAATTTTTATCTTATATAAAAAATTTTTTTATTGAAAGTAATTTTTTACGATAAAAAATGGTAATTTTAAGTTTAAGGCAAACTTGAACA
Organism: Pyemotes zhonghuajia; assembly: GCA_025170145.1. Classification (NCBI taxonomy): domain Eukaryota; kingdom Metazoa; phylum Arthropoda; class Arachnida; order Trombidiformes; family Pyemotidae; genus Pyemotes; species Pyemotes zhonghuajia. The sequence goes on from CM045845.1 coordinate 13,538,131, forward strand.
ATATGAAAAAATATAGATTAAAGTAAAAATAAGATTTGAAAAAGTGAATCGATAAGATATTGTGATCTTGAAGTTAAATTGACGTATAGACAAAATATAGATAAAAACAAATTTAATCAATTGATTTGAAGTGTGAAAATTATAAAATTATTAAGAAACATTGTATTTATGAAAACTTGTTTAAAAAACACATGTTTTTGAGGGTTCAGTAATTTAATAAATAAGCACGTGTTTCCGCCTGATGCACTTAACATACTTGTTTGAGTGGAATTTTTTTTCGAATTTTTAAAAATTAGCAATTTAGACAATTAATGGGCTTTTCTTTGAATTAAACTATTTTTTTGCATTTAAATTTCAATACTTAATATTCAAAGTTTTAGTGAAACAAGCAAATAGTAAATAAAATTTTAAAAGTAAATTTAGGTTTACACGGCGTTTGTGAGAAATGAGTAAAACATGAAAACAAAGTAAGATGCTTGTTTGGGTTGGTTAAGATAACAGACTATGTATGCGATTTGAGCCTTCGAATCTTAAGACGTTTACCGCCTACAAAGCTTTGGTCGAGCGTCTTGAATCCAAAAACAGCTGATCTAGTTGAACAAAGTGTCTTCTATCAGTTTGTTTATCGCCGCCAACAGATCTGAGTGTCTAAAACGCCTTACAAAATGTTTTCATCTTTTGTCTGCTAAGTTTTATCTTGTCAGATGGCTTTGTTTTGGTTCAGCCGACTGGTTGATCTTGTATGGCTTGAACGTGTGGGTGAACTTCAGTCAGACAGTCTGACAACGAAACGAGTGGGTAATTGGAGATGGCCAAGGTGAGATTGCTCATAAATAAGAAACAAAGTATGCTTCTATTGGAAAATACAGTCAATAATGGCTGTTGCAATATCACTTAGCTTTTTATCAGCATGTGATGTATCTAGTTGGTGTCTGTACCAGCAGTCATTGGTTTTTCCTTTTTTTATTTCTGGTTTTTTCAAATTCAAAATTAAGCAAAAATTGAAAAAAATTCTTTAAATATTGATACATTTGTTTCAATTTCTGTTAATAACTCTTTAAGATTTTATTTAATCACACTTATATATAACTATCTATCAAATACTTGCTAAATACTGATAAGCACACGTAATTTAGTTGACCATTTTTTTTCGACAAACATAATTTAATATGATTTATTGAGTTTTAACTAATTCAAATTTGTTTTGATAATGGGTTTTTTTGTATTAATGCCTTTACCGAAAATGCAACTACCATTCAATAAGCTTTAATTTTATTTAATTGTTAATTAACTAGTTAAAATTTAAAATGATTACATGTTTTTAGTGAAAACAGTTTTTATTTTTTCCATAAACTATTATATTTAATTTTGTATGTGAAATTTATTTTTACAATTTAAATTTAATTTTCGTGTTTTTAATTAATTTTAAATTTATTTTTTTTTTCTTAGACTATTTTTTAATTTTAAAAATTATTTTATTTTACTTTGTTTAAAAAACAAATTAACTGAAAAATAAGATTAAATGTTCAAGGTTATTATTTCAATAAGTAAACATGTTGTTTATTAATTACAGTAATAATCAAGGTGAATTTCGACTATAAAAAAATAATGAAGTATCGATAAAATAAAAATTATTTATTTTATTTAAATTAATAATTTTTTTATTTTTTCATTTAGATTAAAATACTTTTTGATACTATAAAAAATTTAACTCTATCATTGTATATTTATTTTTAATTAATTTAAAAAAATTAAATTTTTAAAAAAAACTTATTTGAAAAAATTAGATAGAAAATTAAACTTACATATTTAAATTTAAAGATTAAGTATTATATTTACAAAGAAAGTATTTATATCTATTTTATGTCGTTTTTTTTTTTAAAATTAGTAATATAAAATTTATCTTTCATTTAAAATTTATTTTTTTATTTTTATTTTATATTTTATTTCTAGTATTAATATTAATGAAAACATTCGTATATTTTTAAAAATTAATGTTTTTGACTGACCTTACATTAAAAAATATTGTACGTCAAATTCTACATAATTAGAGTTGATTAGACCATGTTGGCTAAAACAAGACACTTTATATTGAATATTTTAATTTACAATAATTATTTAATCAAAAATTTAATTAAGTTAATATTTCTTAATGAATTTTGCTACTGAAATCTAAATGTATTTAATTTGTTTTTTAAATTAGAACATTAATAAAAAAAAAAATACACTTTTTTTTAACAAATTGTAATATTACTTTAATAGATGTTGTAAAAAAATAATTTACGGATAATGAACTTTTTGGACTTATTAGTTTATTTCGCAATCTTTTTTTTTTTGCTTTAGTTTAATGTCTGTTTTAATAGATTTTTTGTCTATATACATTTTAGGTGTTTTATTTATTTGCTTTGCAAACTTAAAACAAATAGAAAAAGTTTTTGTTTTTTGTTTAAAGTTATCTAGTTAAAAATTTTTTACTTTTAATGTTATTTTTTAAGAGCAATTGTGATTATCATTAATTCAAGGCATTTTAAAGACATTTATCAAAAACTCATCAAAGCTCATCAGGCTATGATTAGCTAGTTTCACTTTCATAATAGAAATAAGTGCATTTTAAGTAATTAGCGTATGTACATTTAAAGTTTAAATGAATTTGTTGCATTGAAAGGCGCCTTTGCACAAGTTAAAAATTTCACAATGGTTACGTCCATTACGCTTTGGTTCAACAGCCGTTTAAGGCCAAAAGTCCACATCATTTGCACTAAAAATATTTCACCATTATAAATGTCTGCAACTTAATCTAATAATCAATTGCAACTTTATTATTATTACTATAATCATCATTTTTTATACATTTAGCTTTTTTGGTTGTTGAGCAATGCATTTTCTTTATTTACTGCACTTTCTTAATTTGTTTTGCTTTTACAACTTTATTTTCTTTTCTTGGTTTTTAGGTTTCTTTCCTTATTTTTCTTTTTTTTTTTTACTTAAAAAATTTACTTTTGTCAAATTTTTTTTTTAATTTGTTTTTTTTTTTATTTATTTTTTTTTTATAAAAACATTTTAATGTTTATTTTAATTTATTTCAAAGTCTAATTTTCCCAAGTAAATTTTTTTATTTTACTAACGATATAATTTTTATTTTAATCAATTTTAAAATATTTCATCTAAATAATTATTTTTTTAATAACTAATTAAAATTAATTGTGAACAAAAATTATTTTAATAATATTATTTAAGTTTTATTACTTTTTTTATTTCATATAATATATTTTCTTATTTATCCTTTTGCAAATTTTTAAATATTTGTTTTAGTAGTTTTTTATTTTTATTATTTTAATCCATTAAAATTTAAATGATAATTTTGAATTTAAATCAATATATAAATACAATTACTTAAAGCAACAATTATTTAATAAATGAAATTGTAAATAAAAATGCTTATAATGAACTTTTAATTATTAGAATTTTATCAAGTAAATTAAAAAAAATAGTTAAATTTATCAAATTCTAAACAAAAACTAATAAGTTTAATACTTTTTTCATCAATGCATCATTAAAATTAGTTTCCTCGTTTTCTTGGCTTTTCTAATGACTTGGGAATTTAATTTTTTTTTTCTTTTTTTTGTAAAGACATTCTGTAAGAAATAATTTTTAATTTGCGTTTGTTTAGTTTTTCTTTATAATATTTTCTAAATTAATTTAGTTTAAATAACAAATTGCTTAACTAGATGTCTTAATTTTTATCTGTTACTTTATCAAATATTCAAACCTTAAAAAAAAATTTCGCATAAATTTTTATTTAGTAATCATCTATTTTTGATTATCAAGGGAAAGTTATTGTAATATTAGTTAATAATAATAATTTGTTTGTCATACTGTATTAATGGTTTAAGAAAATTTTAAGTTTTGTTTGAAATATTAAAAACAAAAATAATTTTTTTTTTTTTTATAATAAATTTGTAACTATTATAATTACACAATTGGTTCGCATCATTTAAATTACTATTCAAATGATTTACATTGACAAAGCAATGATCTGAATTTTGATGCTCAAGGTTATGGTAAATTTTTACTGCTCGGAAATTTCATGGTCAACAGAAATTTGGATTAATTATTAAATTCTTTTGTTTTATTATTTAATTATGCATTGATAAAAACTTTTAATATCTTTTCTCTATATTTATTTTTAAATATATGACTTATTAAATTATTATCTAATTAATTAATCTATTAATACTTATATTTTTAAACTTTTATTTTTTATATAAATTTTATTAATTATACTTTAAATTTAATTACTTTAACACATTAACTTATACATTAATTTTATTTTTTTTTTAACATTTATTTTATATCTTATTTTTTATATTATTTTATTAAATATTTAAAAAAAAATTATTTTACATATTATTTTTGAAATCTGTTTTAATTTAAATCTGTTTTAATATTTCGTTTAAACAAGAACTTGTTTTTAATATTTAAAAAAATTACATTGATTTTAATAAAAATTTCCATTAATATAAATGTTTGGATACATTCAGGTTTCAAATTAATTTATGTACATTTATTTAATGTCAAAAGTATTTGTTTATTTTTAATTTTAATTATAACAATTGTTTTTTTAAATTAAAAAATATACTTTTTATTAAAAACAAATTTATTAAATTGATGCTTTTGTTTTAAATTTACAAAAATAAGTTTGCAAAAATAAGTATAACCAAAATTAATTATAAAATTTAATAAAGTTGTTTATTTTAAACAAAAAATTATTAGATAATAATAATTTTTTTTTTGTTTTTTTTTTTGCATATTTTAGATTTAATTTCTAATTATATATGTTTTTTTTTATAATTAATTAATTTTTATATTTAATTTTTATTTTATAATTAAATTTTTTTTTTTTAATTACTAATAAATTATTAAATTAATTTTATTTGACATTAATGGTACATCAATAAATTAAATTTCAATAATAAAATTATTTTTATTTTTTAAAAAGTTAATATTAAATCTAAATTACTAGTTATTTATTATTTGTTTAATAATTTACCAAATAATTTTTATTTCAAATTTGTTTTTAATTAGTAATGTCAAATATTTTATCTGTTTTCTATTCTATAGTAAATTTTTTTATTTTTTTTTTTTTTTGACTATCATTTACTTTATTTTAATAAATCTTCCGTTTACTATTTATCAAGTTTGTCTTTTATAGTTTATGCAATAAAAAAAAGTCTATTTCTTGTGTAATAATTTATAAACATTAAAAACAATTTAATAAACAAAGTTGAATTTTTTTAAAAAACAAAATACAAAGAAGCAAAAACATGAATTGACTAGTTAACTAAAAAATTTGTCAATTTAAAATTATTATTTAAAACATTAAGTGAAGGCTTTAGAAATTTTAATTTATATTATTTTAAATGATGAGGACAATTCTTTTATGTTGCTCTAATACTTTAATGCCTGTTTTCACTCATGCAAATGACGCACCTGCCTTATTGCAAGAAAATCAGTGACTCTTGTTTACCGCTCAAAACATGTGAACCATGCAATCTGTGTTAAATATAAATACATAAAAATTTTCAAAATATGAAGAACATTATCATTTAGAAGATTATTTACAAGGTTTTATTAAACTAAAGGACATCGAGAAATTTAAAATTAAGAATTTTATTTTAAATGTGTAAAAAATAAAAAACTAAATACATTTTTAATATATTTTTTTTTTGTCTTTTTTGAATTGTATGCCATTATTTTTTGATTATTTTAAATATAAATTCAAGGTGTTAAAGTGTATCACAAAAAAAATTCAACAGATTTTAGTTTATAAATTAAACATGAATAATATTATCGTATAATTTAAAATTTAAAGAAATATCTTATTTATATATATTTTTTATTACTTTTATATATTCTAAATAAATATTTTTATAAATATTTTATCATATTCTAAATATACCAAGTTACCTGTTGAATTTATTGTATTTTATTCATTTATATTTTATTAAAATAACAGATTTGTTTTTAAATTTTTAGAATATATTAGTATTTTAATATTTTTAAGAAATCATTTTTATATTAACCATAAAATATTTATACTTAAGCATTAATTTAACTAAATATAGGAAATTTTAATTGCATAAATAATATCAGGGTTTGCACAAGGTCAAGAATGCGAATCATAACCTTGTTTAACCAATTTTATATTATTGCTCAACATAAAGTATTTTAAATATATAATAAAAATATTTTTCAATGTAGAAAAATTTATAAAAAAAAACTTTTAAATTTTTAAAATATATTTAGAAAGATGAAAAATTATAATTATTAATTTATATTTATATTAGAAAATTGAAACTTTAAAAATTTTATTCTTTTAAATAATAAAATATAAAAAAGTTATCAAAAATTTATAATATAAGTTTTAAAATTATATTATTTTTAATTAAAATATTATTATTTGATAACATTATTTTTAAATTATAGGATTTATTTTTTTTTTTATTTTTTTTTATAAATTTTTTATCTGTAATAATTTAAAAGTTTAATATAATAATAATTTAAACATATGTGATAAAAAATCTTATACAATTAAAAATTTATTAGTTAATACTAAATTATAATTAAATGGTGAGCAATAAATTAACAAATGTGTACTTAAATGTGTAGCACCAAGTGAAAGATAAAGATTAAAATTAAAAAAAAAAAGATTCTTTTTAAATAGATAATGCGTTCAATAGCATTTTTTTTTATTTAATTTTAACTTAAATTGATAGTTTTGCCTTCTTTGAAAAACCATCTCAAAATTTACTTCTTTAGTCTAGATTTTTATAGATAATTATTTTAAACTAAATTAATTGTGATAAGATGTAAATGAACATTAAGTTTTTTATTTAATAATAAAACGCCACACGTTCAATTATGTTTTAAAAAATAGTCTATTTAATGATGAGAGTTTATTTATTGAATTTTATCAACAACAAGAAGGTGAACTGGTTTCAAAACTTTTTCATATTTATGTTTAATAGGCAAAAATATTTTCATGTGATTTTCATGTAAGATTTAATTTATTGAGCAACTTAAGGCAAATGAACTTAAGAAACAATTAAAACAATTAAAAATCATTAAAAAAAAATAAAAACAATTAAAAATTAATAAGAATAAATAAGAACAACTAAAAAAAATGTAAAAATTGTGGTATTTAAAATGTAAAATTGTTAATTTTATTTGATTAATTGAAACCTTTATTTAACTACTTTAGAACAATGTGAATTTATGACAATTTGATTGAATATATTTAAAATCTATTTTTATTAGAGCGTTGATAAATAAATTAAATTTATTTTATAATTATTTTATATTAACAAGATTTTTTTTTATATAAAAGTAGTTTTCATTGATTACACTTGTTGATTCATAATTTTAATGAATAGAATTTAAGTTATATAAACAAAATATATATATATTTTTAAATTATAATTAAAATTTAAAAATATTTTTTAAATTAAATTTTTTATATTAAAATTAATAAATTTTAAAAAAATTTTTATTAAAGGCATAATTAATTTTTATTTTTATATTGCAGAAAAAAATTAGTTTAATTTAAATATTATAATATTTTAATTTTAAAATAATTATAGAAAAAAAAAATTAAATTGGAATTTTATATTTAATTAAAATAATTTTTTTTCTGTTTAAATCAAGTGTCTTATCTGATAGTTAATCAAAAAATAAAAATAGAAAATTTAAATTTAAATATGTCTAAAAATATATAATTATTTGTAAAAATAATTTTTTTTTATATTTATATTTAAATTCTTTTGAAAATTTTTATTATTAAAGATTATTTATTAGGTAAATTAATATTAAGTTTATTTTAAACAAAAATATATTTTATAAATAAAACTTTTAATTGAAAGTGTTTTGCAAATTAAACTAAAACGTTGATATATTTATTTAATTTGTTCAAATTAGTAATTTAAATTTATTTACAATATACTATCGTAAAGCAAATTATTAAATAAATATTTTAATTATTTTATTGACAATAGTATATGAAAAAAATAAAAAATAAAAATGATCAATTAAAACCAAGACAAATGAAATGTATTTTAAAATGAATTTTCACTTGTTTGATTTAAAATATACATTTAAATATAATGTTAAGTAGGGTTAATTTTTGAAATGAGTTAGTCAATTTAATCTAAATAAGACGTTCAGTTGAATAAATATTGAGAAAAACAGTGAAAAAATTGTCCAATTTAAGATAAGTTTTGTTTTTCTTGATAACCGTTTTCTCGATTCAGCATAAAAACTTGAGAAATTAATGAAATAAAAATAAGGAAGAATTTTTGCTTTACAAGCAAAACGAAATTCTAGATTCATTGAAATTCATTTAAATGTTTGATTTATGAAATTTGCCGCTTATTTTTCTCACAAGTGCCCGAAGGGTCACATTGGCTAAGCTACTATACAGTCGCAATGATGATCATATCATGATTTGGGCTATTATCAAATGTGTCAGCTTGTTGATTACACTGGGAAAATTGAAATCTATAAAAAAAATTTTCTTATTTTTAGTTGTCAGCATGTTTTTACATTAAGAAAAGATCTTGTAGTGTTCTGTTCAAAAGATTTGCTCGCACTTGATTATGCAACAGTTTCTTTATCATTTGTCCACTGGTTGTTTATAGCTTACTTTAAGGCACTGCATTCATGTGCAAATTTTAATTAATTTCTGATTGCGTATTATTTTCATGTTTTTCGTTTCTTATTTATTTGATTTTATTTTCTTAATTTTCACGTTTTGTACGGCCAAACAACTAAAACAGCATACCTGTTTGCCGACTCGTTCCCAGCAGATAGCAGCAGTGCGTCTTGACGCAACTACCACACGTTTATTTGCAATTTGTGCACTTATAAGCGTTTCAATACGTCAATGACAATTTTGCAAATTTAACTTTTGAGCATCTTGACTTAATTAAGATTTGAGTTAAGATGTTTGCATTGAGATGTTCATCTTTGACTTTAGTGTTGGCCAGCTCTGAACTGAATCCGCTTTTGCATTATCATTTCATGGCCCGAACTTGCTTGCATTTGCTTTCTAATTAGATTCTAGATTGATCACTTTCTTTCTTAGTCAATTAGCACTATTATCAGCATTTGTTAATTTAATTTACATCGATTTCCCAACATGTTGGTTTGAAAAAATATTGTTTTTGCTAAAAAGTTTGTTGTTTAAAAATTTATTCTTAAACAAATCGGATTTTTATAGCTTTTTTATCTTGAGTGAATTTAAATATTGTCAAATGGTTTCTAATGTGTGCATAAAGAAATGCAGATTTAAAACGAATATTTGTGAAAAAACTTTAGTGCATTTAATTGAATTTTACTCGTATTTAGAAAAAAGGCTTTTTGGATGTGTTTGAAAAACAGTGACATAGTTAAGCAATCTATTTTATTTTCGTAATCGGCTCATAGAGCTAAAAGGGTGAAAAGTGCTAAAGAAAAGAATAAAGTAAAACTGAGAAAATACTTATTTTTTTTTGAACACCAATCTTGGCTGGCTGTCGCAATGCACATTTGTTTTCCGTGTGTGCAATGTTTGTGTTCCGAGAAAAGATTTGATCATAAAATGTGGCCGATTGGATAGATGCTTATTGAGTTTGAGTAGGAAAAAAAAAGTTTTCTTGGGACTAGAGTGGTTAAGATCAGAGTTGTTAGGGTTAGAGTTGTTAGGGTTAGAGTTGTTAGGGTTAGAGTTGTTAGGGTTAAAGTTGTTAGGGTTAGTGTTGTTAGGGTTAGAGTTGTTAGGGTTAGAGTTGTTTGGGTTAGAGTTGTTAGGGTTAGGGTTGTTTGGGTTAGAGTTGTTAGGGTTAGGGTTGTTTGGGTTAGGGTTGTTTGGGTTAGGGTTGTTAGGGTTAGGGTTGTTTGGGTTAGGGTTGTTTGGGTTAGGGTTGTTAGGGTTAGGGTTGTTTGGGTTAGGGTTGTTAAGATCAGAGTTGTTAAGATCAGAGTTGTTAAGATCAGAGTTGTTGGGATCAGAGGTGTTAAGATCAGAGTTGTTAAGATCAGAGTTGTTAGGATCAGAGGTGTTAAGATCAGAGTTGTTAAGATCAGAGTTGTTGGGATCAGAGTTGTTGAGATCAGAGGTGTTAAGATCAGAGTTGTTAAGATCAGAGTTGTTGGGATCAGAGGTGTTAAGATCAGAGTTGTTAAGATCAGAGTTGTAAAGATCAGAGTTATAGGTTTAGAATCGTTAAATGCAGGACTACTAATTGAGGCTAATTATTGAAACCGTATTTGATGTATGCAGATGATTGCATTTAAATTGTTTTAGACCGTATTCGGAGCATAAAGTTTTGCAGATCAGTATTGCGGCATTAAGATTATAAGAGTTATGTATTAAGATTATGGTTGAATGTTGTTTGGGTTGAAATTTTGTTAACAAAGCTGAAGATGAATTTTACTAGAAAAATGATTTTATGTTTTTAGTGTTAATTATGCAGAGTTTGGATGTTTTCAATTGTGCTTTGAACTTAATTTCGCATATTTTTCTTATGATTTAGTTTGAATGGTTTGTTGAGTGCTCGCATTGAGTTGCATCAAGTGTTTGATTATGTGAATTAGATGGGTGTGTCGTTAGGAATGTTGAGATGATGATGGAATTGGGGGTGGCGTGATGGACTGCAAGGGGCTAAGTAGCAAGAGGGGAAGCAGGTGGGTGGAGAGGCAGGTGGGTGGCGAGGCAGGTGGGGTGGAGTAGTGGCGGGGGTGTAACGGCTAATATAACGCATTCTTTTACTGGTGGCCGACAGCGATAGGTGGCGCTGCAAAGATGCTGAGTTGACGGCGATGCGGCAAAGGCTTCAGTTGAGTTGCAGTTGGCAGCGTGTTCGCACGTCTTTCAGTGTTGTTTGAGGATTCACTCTCTTTTGCACTTGAGTGTGAGTTCAGTGTTTTTTACTAGTTCCAACCACTTTCTTTACTATTACCGCTCGTTAATTAATTATTTAATGTTATTTCACGGCGTTTTATTTTGTTTATTTCACATTTCAAGTTTCCGATCAACACTTTGTTGCAATATTAGCTAAACTTTCGCTTCTATTTCATTCAACATTTGCGATTCCTTAGTTCCGGTCGCAATTGCATTAATGTTGCTTGTGTTTGTGCCGAGCTGTGCAATATTCCACGCTGTCCATGCTTCAGCCGCTTTCCCGCGCTTAGACCTCCACCTAAACGCAGGCTCCCACTTACACCCAAACAGATGCTTTTCTAAGACGAAAACTCAATGCACTTTGCATCTTTTATGTTCTGGTGTGAACAGTAAGTTTGTCTTATTTATTGCTTAATTTGCCTCATGTTGGCAACAGTTTCAAGTCTTGCTTACTTGTCTTTGTAAAACTGATCAAACTTTAGTTCGGCATCATTGAAACTTGGCCAGTCCAGTTGGCTTTTTAACAAACTCCTTGTTTCCAACAAGTTTAAAATACTTTTCAACTTTTTTTAAATCCCCTTTTCAATCCTCTTTCAAATTTCCTTTCAAATACTCTCTCAAATTTCCTTTTAAATTCTCTCTCAAACATTCTCATTCTCTCAAACACTCTCTCAAACACTCTCTCAAACACTCTCTCAAACACTTTCACTCACTCTCTTCTCTTCAGTTACCACCCAAGCTTCCCGTTTCTGCTTCTATCCCTTTAAATCTACTCTCTCTTTAACTTTAAACAGCCCTATGAACTTACTTGCTGTTTAAAACCCCCTTCTTTTACTCACAAAGCTTGTCCAACTCTTTGGCTTAAGGAATTTTCACCTTGCTGTGGGGCGGACAACCGAAGAAGACAGTTGGCCATATATCCAATTGTCGGGTCGGCTTGTCTGTCTGGTTTTTTCAACCTCTATACTGCCCACTATGCCAATTTTAAAGCCAATGTAAAGCACCGACCAACTTCTATTCTGCAAGACCTTGAAACTGATTTCAAATAAGCACAATGAACACACATGTGTGACAATTCATTAATTAAGGTGTGAACTGCACCAAGTGAATTGCTCCAAGTGAATTGCACCAACTGAATGAACACACTCATTCTCCGCACGACCACAAAAAAAAACAAAGACTAATCTAACTGATGAACAAGTCCGAGTTCAAGCTAATCGTCGTTTCCAACGCTTCTCCACAACCTACTGCTTGTGATTATTAATTATTATTAATAATTCCTAATAACTATTAGCCTTTTTGGTAATTTTATTCCTCTTTCTCTAGTGCGGCTCAAGTTAATTTTGTGGTAAATGTTTGCGTAATTGCACCTTCTCACTGTGTAATTGTGGCTCTCCGTCGTTCTTCTTATTTCAGCTGAATTCTTGTCATTTGGGTGTTTGTCAGTGTTAGTGGCTACGTCTCTTACACACCTCCACAGCTGTTGGCAAGGGTTAAATGTGACCACACTTGTCACTGCTGTCCCACTCCATCTTCTTCTTGACGGATTTCTGTGTCAAATGTCGTCTCAAGTCGTCAAATTGCTCTACAAAGGTCAAATTGCATTTTTATTTAAATTAGCATCTCTACATTCGTTAATCTGCTTTTACTGTTCACCAGCACTAGTTTTTAGTGTTTTTCAGCTTTAAATTTTAAATGACCAATCAACTTTGAACAGGTATCATCTTTAAGAAATGGACCACTAATTAAGAAACACTTTTTGACAATCTAACAGTAAGTTTATTATGTAACAAATATATTCACTATTATTGCTAATAATTTATAATTTCTAAAATTGACAATTTGTTCAAATTATTCAATTCATTTTTTAAAATTATTTTATCAATATTAAGCACGTTTTTTTTTTTTAATTATTATTTTTCAAATGTTATCTATAATTATAAATTTTAATCTGTCAACTTTATGCATATATTCTCAAACAAAATGCAATAATAAAGATTGCAATTAATTTTCATTAACAATCGAATTATAATTTTTTGTTAAATACATATTTTTCTTATTTATTACTTTTGTTTTTTAATTCAACACACTGTTGAATTTAGTTTAACTTTAGATTTTTATTTATAATTCTAAAAAAACTATCAAATTTATTGATTTATTAAGATTTTTTTTCAAGTTAATTTAAGTGTTATTATATTTAATTTTTTTTAGTTGATTAGTTATTTTAGCAATATATAGGATTAAATAAAGATTCAATATATAATATATGTTTAAACACAATTTCATTATTGGTAGTCAAAACGCATCACAACATATGAATCAGATTTCTGTAGTTAAAAAGATGTTTATAAGTGTTTTATCTTATGTATATGCTATTTTGATCTGCATTATATTAATATTATAATTAAATAAATTCTTTTATTAATACTACCATTTTATTTTTTACTCATATGTAAAACAAACTAATTTTCTAAAGTTATTAATCATGAATATTGTTAATCAATAATATCTGTTTAAAAATGTTGAAACAAAAAATTTTCTCAATAATCAAAAAACAAGTTTATTTATATAAAAATTGTTATTATTTGATTATAATTTGAATTTTATATCACATTTTTGATGCTAGTTTAAAAGTGTGAGTTTAATAAATAATCAATTTGAATTTTTAACGTAATTAGCATTATCTTATTTGTAAACTATTTGCAAATTACAACCTAAAAAATATTTATACAAAATGCTAAGTTGAAAATTTTTTCATTCTGATTAATTGATTTGTAATTATAGTTTTTCCATGTAGTTTTAGTATTTTAATTTTAAAAATTATTTAGATTTTTTTATTATAATTTTTTTTTAGAATTTTAAAGGATACAAATTAATTTAAAAAAAAAAATGAATAAAATAATTTATTAAAAATAACTGATTTTTAATTTGATTATTTTTTTGCTATTAAATATATTTTTTCCATTTAATTTTTTTTCACATTTAGAAATGTTTTGAAAAAAAAATTATATATTATAAATTAAATAACTATCAATTTTTGAACTGTATACGTAATGAATCTAATTATGTAACTTTTTAAGATTATAAAATAATTTAATAAAAAAAAATTCAATTGAGAAATTATTAAAATTAGCTTAATTATTTTACATCATCTTATTTTAATATTATTATTTTAAATTATGTTTATGTTAAAATATTTTAAAAATAATGAAAGCTAAATAATTGAATTAATAAATAATGATTTAAATAATATAATTTTTCACGTTTTAAATTTTTTTTTTGTTCACTTTACTAAATTTGCTATTGATTTGATCATTTTCGATTATAGACACAATATTATGCTTCATGATTTAATTTCATTGCATACGCAAGCCATTTACATATCTCATAATTGTTTCTTATTACTTGTGTATTTATTTGTTTATTTTTGTTTATTTATATTTGCATATTTGACTATAAATACATTTAACTATAAATACTAAATTTAATCAACAACAACATCAAAATAAAAATATGTTTCTTTTTTAATATTAAAGTAAAAAAATTGCTACAATATTTATTTGTGGACAATTTATGGATAATGAAACAAATATTTATTATTGTGAAATAAAAGTAATAAATAAAAAAAATTTCTTAATATTTTTTTGTAATTAACTTTGAAATTAATTTAACATTTCCTATTACTTACATTGATTTCTTGAAATAGGATTTTATTAATGTATCAAAATTTTTTTTGTTTAATCTTTATTTTTTAAATAATTTAAGCATTACGATAAACTAGATCTATTAAATCGATAAATTAGGTTGCAAAATTAAAATATGTTGAATAAAGGCAGGACCTTAGCTGCAAGCCAATATCAAGTTTCATAATTTGTAAATATTACAAAGCAATGTATTTGCAACAGGAAGCAAACATTTTACATGTCTGCATATAATAATTGAAGTCTTTTTTAAACCGATTTGCAAATGCGCGACTTGTCTTTTGGCAAACTTAGTTGTTTTTAAACAATTTGCATAAGGTCACAAAATTATTTGTTATTTAAATTTATTAAATTTGATAAAATTTAATTTTAGTTTATTTTAATTAATTTTAAAAATTTATTTAGATATTTTACTAATAATTATTAATAAATATATTTATTATGTTAGATACTTCAGAATTTCTTATTATAAAAATTTATCATATTAAATATAATATCACATTTGATAATGTGTATTTTATTTTTATTATATTTTGAGACATTTTTTCAATTTTATTATTACTATAATTATAATTATTTTTAATCATTTTTTTAATATGATTTTTTTTATTAGTTTTATAATTAAAAGTTTTTTTTTTATTTTATATATTGAGTTTTCATCTTATTTAATAAAACTATATTATTAGTGATTAATATGTTTCATAGTTACTTATTATTCAAATCTTGTAGCTTTCTAATTGATTACTCAACTTTATTTTATGCTTAACTTTCATTTAAATTCATTGTTAATCTAGCAAATTTTTCTTGGGTAATTATTAAATTTTGTCTTTTAAAGATTTTAATTTAAAAAAAAAAATTTAAATCACTTATTTTTTTTGAATAAAAAATTTAAATTTTTATCAAATAAATTTAGTTACACTTTTGTTATAACAGTTTAAGCGGATTGATTTATAATTAAATTTTTATTAATACTTTAAATATTTTTTTATTTGATATTTTTTATAAATTTAAGGTAAATTATTAAATTATTATAAAAATAAAATATTTGAAAACTTATTAAAAATTAATTATACGATTTATTTTTTCTTTTAATATATACAACTATTTTTTTTTATTTATATTTAAAGTTAAAAAATAAATAAAAAAAAAATTTTTTTTAAATATTTATTTAATTTTATATTTTTGAACAGAAAAAAAAGTTTAAATTATTTAAATAATTAAATTAATTAATAAATTTATATTTTTATCTTTTTTTTTAATTGGATTCAATAAGGATATTTAAGCAATAGACAAATCAAAAATATTTAATAATTTAAGTGCTCATCAATTTGCAAAATTTCATATCAAATACAATTTTTTTATTCATCTTACTTGGAAAAAAATTAATTAATAACAATATCAAAATAATTACTCTTAAAAGAAATATTTATTAATTCATAAAAATTATAGTGACATATATATATTTGGAAATATATATAAAAAAAATATAAATAAATAAAAAAAATAATTTAAAAATAATATTAGTTTTATTCAGTTTTAGTGGTAAAAAAATATAAAAAAATTGAACTTGAATTATTTAGAATTATTGAGTATTGAATTAATAATAATTATAATCAATTATGGATAATTTAGTTATTCCGCCTCCTAGGCCAAGATTAGTAAAACATGGCTGGCTATATAAGAGAGGCGAGCATATTAAAAATTGGAGAGCTCGTTATTTTTTGTTATATGATGATGGAGCTCTAATTGGTTATAAAGAAAAGCCAAATGATGTTACCTATAATACTAGTCCACCTCTAAATAATTTTACAGTTCGAGATTGTCAAGTACTAAAGACAGAGCGACCTAAGCCGTTTACATTTATCTTGAGGGGTAAGTTGAGATTTAATTTTTTTTTATCGTATTTATTTAAATAACTACAAACTGATTGGATTATTAAAAACTGAGTTAATACAATGTTATATATAAAAAGGATATGTATTATTAATTAATTTGGTTAATGCTTATATTGTGCAACAAGCTAGTTTTAATTTATTTTGGGTTATAGATTTATTTTTAAATTTGTTTTCGAATTTATTAATTTGTTTAATTAATAGTTAATGTGTCCCGTTATATGATTTTATTACTCAATTGTTTAATTAAGTTAGCATTATAAATCAAAACTGAAATATTAATTTGATTGCAATCATTGTGAAAAGCTTAGAAAAATGTTGCATCAACAGTGTTCATTGATAAATCATCAGTTTAACAGTAATAATTGATTATATGAAATTTTGTTACAATAAAAAGCGTTATTTTAAATTAAATGGTGTGTCTTGGCATTCAAGTAATTTTCTCAGTAGTAATAAATAAGCATGAATGAAAAAATTAACGTGGGGGTGAAAAAATATATTAAGATATTTGCCTGAAGAAATTATGTTAATTGTATTTTTATTTAAGGTTTGCAATGGACATCAGTTATTGAGCGAACGTTTTGCACGGAAAGCGACGCCAAACGTAGCGAGTGGTGTAGTGCTATCAGATATGTGTCGCTTGTTCTGCAGGCCATCAGCGAAACTATGGGCGAGGAACCGACTAAGATGATCACTAAACTTAACTCAGACATGCCCGAAATTCATATTTCCACGCGGAACTCCTCTACACGTGGCAAAAAGATTGTAAGTTTAAATGTCTAATTAATAAGTTTAAGAAGTTAATAATAAGATAAACAAGTAAAACATTAATCATGAGATTAATGACAATTAATTGCACTTAAAATGCCTGTACGATTTTTGTGAATTCATTCACATATAAATATTAGTGCTTAAGCAATCATTTAATCATTCAATGAAACAATTTAATAACATTCAGCTAATCCATTTTAAAAATATAATTACTTTTAGCTATCTGTTATTGTTTTTGTCTATTTATCTTTGCGAATTCAATAAGTTAATAACGAAGTTAAACTTCAGAACACAGATAACTTTAAATTGCTTCAATTAATTTGAATGTATTATTTTTTTTATTTAAAATATTATTGTTAAAATAATACGATAAACATTTAATTTCACATTATTATGGCAACGACGGTTTTACCCTACTAAAATTAAGAAAATTTGTCAAATTGTTTGGTCATAAAGAATCAAATAAATTTGAAAATGCCAAATTTATTTGGTTCATATGTTTTAACATAGATATTACATAAGGCAAGAGTAAAAAATGTTAATCATAAGAGTTAATTTGTTTTTAAAAGGTTTTTAAATCAAATAAATACAATTAAAATTGATGAAACATTTTTTAATGTCTTAGGATAAATCCAATAAGCAATGCAAACTTAAATTTACTTATGCTCTCTTATTTGTGATTTAAAGTAAAGTGTTGACAAAAAAAAATAATAATTTGTTTTGACATATTCATTAATCTTATTAATTCACTTGTCAACTTTGTCTGGATTAAAATGAATAAGTAAATCAAAATCTGTTTTGCCAGAAATTGTTTTAAAATAATTTAAAGTGCTTTTTTTTTAATGCAACACTGAAAATAGATCATGTCATTTTAATTTTGCAAACAGTTTAATTTTTTCAGACTGTTTAAACTGTTTTTCTCTTGTTTTTGTATTTTTTTATTTAGCTAATTAAAAACAAACTTAAAGTTTGAGGATTATCTAGTATTAAATTTTAGCAAATGAGTTGTACGAATTTGCTGAGTTTCGTATATAAACGAAAACAAATTAAAGAAGATGTATTTGAAAATTGAAATTGCAGCAATATTTACATTGAATATTTTGAATTTTTTTTATGTGTATATGGATGTTTGTGTTTAAATGGACGAGTATTTTAGACGTGATCGCATATGAAATAAAGTATGCGAATTGATAAAGTTGCAACAACAGTATGCAACACGTTTAGTACTTTTAGTGCATGAATGAGAATGACATGCCTTCAGCATCTATTACCACACTTTGGCCAGTGGTTTGGCTTTAAATTTTCATCATGCATTCAATTTATTTCCTGAAAATATTTCATGAATGAAAAATCAGAACTGAAAATTATTAATTCAAGTTTTCTAAACTGATTTGGCTTGGTGTTTTAGAAAACTGTTAAATCAATAAAGGAAAAGAGGTGTAAAGAATTTGATTTACACAATAGAAAACGTTAAAATTTAAGTGCGAATTTAAGCGTAAATCAAATATCGTGAAAAATGGAGATAAACAAAAAAAAAGATGAGTGAAAATAAAGAAAAGAAACAAGTTTTAGGTAAATTTTAAGACATTGTTATTAAACAAGCTTGATCGTAATGTGGACGGAAAAGAATTTAAAAAAACAACAAAAATCTGCCAAGGAAAACGCAACAAGGAATAAGTGACAAAATAAAATAAAAAGACTATTGGGTACATGTTGTTGCATCATTATTACTTAATATTCAACAAGAACAAGTTATTGATCTTCCTAAAATGCAATTTTTATTATTAATCTTTTTGAAATTAGTTTAAACACTTAATTTAATTGACTTTTTATAATTTGACAATTGTTTTTATTGATTTACTCTTTCCGAATTGATGGCATTAATAAACATGGTTAAATATAACTTACCTGTTGAAACTCATACAAAACTCAATACGTAGGATGTTTGTTTAATTTGTTTGTTTAAATTAATTATCATTTAAATAACGTTTTTTAAAACGTTGTTTGAATTTGAAATTTTATGTTTAATTAGTTTAGAAAAAATACAAACCGATTCTTTGATGAATATTAAATTATCTTGAGATGGTTTAATTTTGATTTTTGGCTGTTCATATACAGAAGAATTTAATTTAATATTCCTGAGTTCGATCAAAAACAGGTGTAGGTGAGTTTGTTTGCTTGAAAAGATTAAATTTAGTTTGCAGTTGCAAATGCAAACAATGCAAGGCCATATGTTTAAGAAAAGCTTTTTAAAGTAAAAAAGAAAACAAATTATAGACACGATGGAGAAATAATTATAAGGTAAAGACTCAGGCAATATTGAGACATGGGTGCGGCATGGCGCCGATTGGCTAATCTTTACGTTGGCAGAATGCCGGAGCCATACAGGTCCGTTTAGATTTTGATTAGGAGAAAAGTAAAAGAAGATAGAAAGAAGATAGAAGAGAGTGAGAAGGCAGAAGAAAAAGAAGATAGAGAAGATAGAAAAGACAGTAAAGCGAGAAAAGTCACATTCATTGAATTAACAGTGATCAAAGTGCTTGGCTCTGCATTTGTTGTTTTGCTATCTTCAAACGCTGTTCAATGTTATACATTGTGGTTTTCCATCCGCACACCTCGCTTTACACAATACGAAAATTCTTATTAAGATCTTAAAAAATTATCTTGTAAAGAAGTTTTTCGGCTGAATTATTAGACAAACATTTGAAGGTTTCGGGAGCAAAGGCGCTTTTTAAATTTTGTCGAGTTTTCAATTTATTTACCATCGTCCACAAGTTATTCAATCTTTTTAAAAGAAAATGTTTATGCCTGCTTGAAAATACAAAGTTTAAAATGAAAATATTTAATTAAGATAATTTTTTTTTATTTAACAGTTAAAATGGTGTTTAATAGCAATTTTTATCAATCAAAAATAGAAATTTTTGTTTTTAATCTGTTTTTTTATATTGACACAAGTTTAAATTGAATAATTAATAGCATCTAACTAACAAATCTACAAACATTAGCTAACACGCTAATCAACACTATTGTTTAAAAGATGAACAGCTAATGATTTAAATTTATAATTAATACAGACATTAGATGATTTTGAATACATCAAGGTTCTTGGCAAAGGTACTTTTGGCAAAGTGATTTTGTGTCGAGAGAAATCGACCAGTCAACTATACGCGATCAAAGTGCTGAAAAAAGAGGCAATTATCGCCAAGGATGAAGTGGTGCATACTTTGACCGAAAACCGTGTACTTCGAAATACACGACATCCATTTTTAATAGTTAGTATAAATTGAAATTATTTCAAATTTAAACCTAATAAAATTTGATCTTACTTTTTAATCCGATATAGTCGTTAAAGTACTCATTTCAAACATCTGATCGTCTTTGCTTTGTGATGGAATATGTGAACGGTGGTGAACTATTTTTCCATCTTTCACGAGATCGCATTTTCTCTGAAGACCGGACCCGATTTTATGGCGCGGAAATTTTACTAGCTCTAAAGTATTTGCACTCACAAGGAATTATCTATCGTGATTTGAAATTAGAGAATCTTCTTCTAGACAAAGATGGTCATATGAAAATAGCCGACTTTGGTCTTTGCAAAGAAAAAATCGCTTACGGAGTGACCACAGAGACTTTTTGTGGTACACCAGAATATCTTGCACCAGAAGTACTTGAAAATCCCAACTACGGACGTGCGGTGGACTGGTGGGGTCTAGGTGTGGTCATGTACGAAATGATGGTTGGACGATTGCCATTCTATTCTTGCAACCACGAAGAACTATTTGAACTTATTCTTTTGGAAGAAGTTCGTTTTCCAAGATCTTTAAGTGATGCTGCCAGAAGTCTGCTAGCTGGCCTTTTGGTCAAGGCACCTAACAAACGTCTTGGTGGTGGACCAGAAGATGCCAACGAAATTATGATGCATCCTTTCTTCGTAGATGTGAACTGGCAGGAATTGCTTGAAAAAAAGGCAAGTTTAATTTTATTTTCAATGTCAATTTATTGAACATCTTTTTTGATTTAAAATGCGTAAATTTTCAGCCTTTTAGTTCTACTTAATCAGTAATTTTCATTTGTCTATTATGGTGTGAAAATATTTCTCTCAATCATTTGATTTAGCATTTTTAGTGTTAAACACAGTTAGTTAAAAAATATACTGGCGTTAGTTTTCATTTTTTAGGTGAAAAATATGTTTAAGATCTGCTTATCTACTGCCAAATATTTTAAATTATTGTGATCCATTTTTTTCTTCTTAGTTTTTGCTATTAGTCAAATCACACTTGATCGTTTATCATCAAGTTGGTAATTTATATTTATCTTTTTTTTAATTTTTAATTTTCTTTCTATAAATTATTTATGCACTTTTTTCCTTTTTCTAATAAGCTTTTGCATTAAAGTGATTAATAGAACTAATTTTTTTGCATGAAATTAATAATAACTTTAGTTTTATTTAATAAATCAATTTACTCTACTTTAATAAAGTTTGATTGTGTGCTAGTCTTATATTATTAAAACAACATAAGTTGTGAAAATTATAAAAAAGTATTTCGAACGCTTTTCTTACGCCAGTAAATTTTTTCAATGAAGTTTCGCTTTAAATTAGCCATTAAATGGAAATTATGCAATTTTACAATTGAAAGTGAAATAGCATTTTTTACTAGACAATTTACGTGACAATTTACTTGCAATAAATATTTACATTGATTGTCACAAATTGTAATGAAAATTATGACAGATAAATTATTAGTTTTGAGCATTTCATATTAAATTCTTTCGAAGTTTCATAATAAATCTCAATGTTAGGCTTTGTTTTTACGGTTTTAATTATAAATCTTTTGCTATCTTTTCAAAATAGTATATTCAATTGTTTACAATTTAAAGTTGATTGCTATTATGATCAAAGTTTATATTTTGCTCGAATCAGTTTGTTAATTGTTTTTTTATCGTTTTTTATAACTTTTTAATCTAAATTAGGTCACACCCCCTTTCAAGCCACAAGTAACGTCAGACACTGATACAAGATACTTTGATCAGGAATTTACCGGAGAATCAGTTCAGCTCACGCCACCTGAAAATGATCAAATGAATTCAGTTTGCGAAATGCAAGGCACACCTTACTTTCAGCAATTTTCTTATCATGGCAGCACCAGTACACTAGGCAAATCAATGGAACAAATGTAAATTGAAATCTTATTTTTAAATCACCTTTAAATCAGCTTTAAATAAGCAAAAGATTGGTTTTGATTTATGTCTTTGTCTTAATTTTTCAAAATTTGGAGTCCGCATTCTAAGTTAACCAATTTTCTAGTTAAATCAGTTTTGTCAATTGGCAAACAACTTACTCAAGCCCATTTTAACATTTTCTTGCATATAAAGTGATCTTCAGTATCACGAGTTTAAATCAGTCTTTTCATTTTTCAAGCGCAAATTTCAACCTTTTCTGTGTTTTTTTACTTTAAGGTTTTTACTTTTTCAGCTTATATAATGTGCATTTACACATAAATTGTAATTAAGTTTACACTGAAACTTGTCTTATCATCGTCTTAACTTCATTATTTTAAAATGTTTAAGCTATCTTAAAATAAGAAAATATTAATAATTTTCTTTTATTTAATTTCCACAGATAGAAAAAAACTTTTTTCTTTAATAATTTTTTAGTTATTTTATTCACTCGCCATATAAATGTCATGCAAAAACAAAATTCATTCATTTGATGATCCACATTTTAATAAAATTATAATAATACAAACATTAAACATCATTGCATATATATAAATGTAAATTTAATTTTCTCCTTTTATATATGCATCATATTTGCATCAATTCTCATGTATCATACATTTGAAACTGATTTCATTATCACATTAATGAATGTGTCTTTTATTATCTCAATTATTCTTTTTTGAGGAATGAGTTTAAAATTGGAATAGCAAACATTTAATTAGTGTTTCAAATTCAATTAATAAAATTGTTTTTTTTTCTAAATTTGATTGAATTTAAATTTTGTTACTATTCAGATGACACTGCCTTTTTAATTGATTAACGGTGTTCTCAATGAAAATGTTTTTATTTCCAATTTTTTTATACAAGTATATTTAGTTTACAAATATGAAAATATTGTTTAAATTGTTAATACTTTGATTGAGCTTAAATATGTTAAAAAAAAAATAAGCTCTATATGAACAACAATTAATTAAAAGCAATCGTTGAATTGTCAATAAATTGTAAAAAAAAAGTTTTAAAGAGAAGCAATGAAAAACAAGTTACAAAACATAGAATCAATAAAATATTAACAAGATAATCACTATTAATATTTGATATTTTGTAGTATTTTATAAGTATATATATATATACATATATATATACATATATACATACATATATATATATATGAAAAATAAAAGTACATTCAAAAAATAAAATAAAACATTTTGATTAGATTTCGATAAATAAATTATTATCATATTGAATAGAAAAAAAAAAATGGATTTAGATTTTACATCATTTAAGATTGTCTTAATTTAAAACAATTGTAAACACATTTAAAATTTTTATTTATTTTTTAAACAAAATCTAATTATTTAATTAATACTTATTTAATTAGTTATTGTTTATTATATTTAATCAATATTGTTTTAGATGTTTCACAATTTTTTACAAATTATTAAAATATTTAAAAAAATTTTGTTTATGTAAACTTATATCATCGAAATAAAGGCAAATGTTTAATACATTATACAACATTAAGTTATCTATTTAAAATAATTTATTATAATTTTAATTAGATTTTATTTAAATATAATATTATTTCACTTTTTGGCTTTTCCACTTTAATAAACTTGTTAATAAACAAAAAAAGCTTCGCAAATATTGTTTTACACTTAAACAAATTATTAATAATTTGTTTTTTAAAACAAAATTTTTTGAAAATTTTAATTTAATCAGAGTTTATTTGGTATAACAATACTTGCATTATATTTTATCTTATAATTCATTTAAATACAATAAAAATATTTTTAATTTATTTTGTTTAGATCACCAATCTCAAGTGCAAAATGAAAAAATATAATTTAAAAATTAAAAGAAGCATTTAAGTATAACTAAAATTTTAATCAAATTAAATTGTTGTTTTTTTTTTTACAAAATATGTTGATATTAAATATTTATTAAAAACTATTTATATTTAAAAATTTTTATATAATGGTAAGGATATTTAAAGTGCAAAATTTTATTAAAAAAAATTTTTTTTTAATTAAAATAGATTTTTAATTTATTATAAATAAAACAATAATATAAAAAAAAAATGTTAAAATGCCTTATTTTAACTTGAGTATTTTAAAATTTAATAAAATTTATTTTGTGTTTATTAAATTATTTTTAATTTAAAATTATTAAAAATATTAAATTATAATTTTTTAATAACTTAATTTTTTATTAATACTTTTTAAAATTATATTTAATTGAATTATAATTAATTTTAATATTAATATTTCAAAATAAATTTTTAGTTTTTGAGCTTAAACATAACATAAAATATCACTTAAAAATTAAAAGTTTTCAATAAAAAAATCGAAAAAATGTTTTTAACATAAAAAAAATATTTTTATATTTATTCATTTTTATAAATTTAATTATTTTTAAAACTATCATTTTTTTGTAATTTAATTTAATAAATAGTAAAAAAATTTAATTTAACTTTTTTGATAATAGATTTTAAAAATAAAAAAAATAATTTTAATTATTGTCATTATTTTTTTTTTTTGTAATTATTTATTGAATTCTTTGATCATATTTACTTATATTATTTTTTTTTTTTTTTTTAAATTATTTTTAAAAATGTTTTTTGACTCATTTTTTGATCTTTGAAACAAATTATTGAATTCGATTTTATTTATTTATTATTTTTTACAACTACAAATTTATTTTTTACTTTTATTAATAATTTATGTATTTATTCTATAATAAATTAATTATAAAAAGAAAAAACAATTTTTTTAAGTTTTAATTTTATTTTAATCAAATATTTGAAAATATATATAATTTATAATAATTTTTTAAATGAAATTAAAAATATTTAAATATATTTTAAATAAAAAAATAATATTTAATTTTAAATATATGTTTAAGGTTTTTAAACCTATCAAAATAGGAAGATCAGAATAATTGATAAACCTAATATATAAAAAAAATAGTATAATAATCTAAAGTTTTTATGATTTTGTTTTATTTTATTTTTTTGTTTTTAAATATATATTTTTTAAAATTATTTTAAACTTTTTTTTTATAAATTTAAAAAATTATAAGATTTTTTTCACTTAAATTAACTTAAATCAATATATTGAACGACAAATATTTTTTGATACATTAAATTAGACAATGTTTTATAAATTATTTATTTATTTTTTAATTTTAAATTTTTTGGTTGCATTTAATTTAATTTTGAATTTATTTGAAAATTAAACTTATCAGACTTAAATTATTTAAAAAATTTATTTTAATGTTAAAAATCAATAAATTCATAAGTATAAATTTATATAAAATATATAAAAGCATAACTTTATCAATAAAATTTTTGAATTATGACTAAATCTTTACTTATAAATTAATCTATTTGTCAAAATTTTTTGAAAGTTAAATACATATATTCATTTAAATATTTCATATTATTATAAAAAAGTATAATTTATTTAAATTTAATTATTAGACATATCAAAATTAAATTAAAAAACTTAAAAGAACTTTTAAAAGATTTTATGTAAGTATTAAATTATAATAATAAAAGGCAATGTTTATCAAAAATAATAAAATAATAAATATAGAAAAGAAAAAACCAATATAATAAATTATTTTTGTTAAAAATTTTACACTTAAATAATTTTATATTTATATATATTTTAACATAAAAATTATGTTGTATTTGATCTATATTTAATTTATGACCAAAAAAAATATATTTTTATCTTTTTATTTTGAATAAAACATATAAATTTATTTGGATATTTCACCTTAATAATTTTAATTACTTAAGATAATCCAATACATTTTTAATAATAATATTAACCATTATAGATGGAATATTTTTTTTGTAATGTCAGCGTAATAGAACCTCTTTCAGTACAGTTTGTTATACACTTATACTATCTCACACAATAGTGAAAACACATCAAGTGTTTCTATCATCTGTTAATATTAAAAATTTATTTATATTTTTAGATCATTTTACTAAATTATATAAATTGAATTATTACTGATAAATGCAAAGTTTTCATTAAATAGTAAAGGTATTATTATTAATTATATTTATACCTTAAAAATATATTTAATAATTTAGATTATTTTATAATTTATATTTTTTGAAAACATAACTTATTAAAAAACAAAAAAATTAATAAAAAATTAATATTGTTTAAATGCAAAAATTTTAAATCAATTAAAATGATATCAAATTCTTCATAACAATATTTTTTTATTAATTAATTTAAACAAATATATTTTTTACAAAATTATTGTCTATATTAATTTTTTCTAATATTTTTTAAATTTTGTAGACTTAAATAAAACCCTAACGTATCAAAATGTTAAAAGGACAGTAAAGAGTAGACAGTAAAGAGGGTACAGGTACTGCAGACCTTACTCTTTAATCCTAAAGCTTTGTAAACCTGTCATAAAGAAAAGATCAGGAGAGACACGTTGATGTCACCTTATATATCTAGTAGTAATAGTTGGTGTAAACCTAACGAAAGTCTCCGTAAACCTATTACAATATTAAAAGGAACAAAGATAGAAGTGTAACTATCGGTCATTTAATTGGTTAATCCCTGATACTCTTTAGTATGATAGTAGATGTATTACTATTAAAAGCACTTTAAAAGGAACACAGGGAGGTTTTGAAAGGCAGTAGAATTTATGCTCAGCTAGCAAATTATTTTGTAGTGTAACATTTTATTCTGTTAAAATAAAAGGAATAAAACCATTCTCCTTAGTTCCATGATTTCTTTCTCTAAAGATAAGTATCTGCAACAATACGTAATAGTAAATTTTAAATTCTATTGAATAAAATATTGAAAACAAATTTTTAGATATATTTTTAAAAATTAATAATTTTTTTATTTATTTTTTTAAAATTTTTCTTTAAATATTATAAAATTTTGTATAATTTTAATGAAAAATTAAATTTAATAAAAAAATTAATTTAATTTAAAAATTTTTAATAGTTTTTTTTTCAATAATTTAATCTAAATTTATTTATATAAATAAAATTGTGATGAAAATTTTATGATTTAAATAAAAAAGGGACATACGAAGGATTTGAACTCTGTGTTTATTAATTAAACATTAATGACAAAAGACAAAGTAAAAAAGATTGAGACCTAGCCTCTAGGTTAAGAAAATACACACTAACTCTAAAACTTTTTAAGAGCTTCTTATTAATGTTACGTAAAATAACTTTACCATCACGAGTTGCCTATTCTAAGCACTTACATCTAGTACGTCAATCTTAGATATCGACCGATACGTCACTTCTACCGTTTCATTCCTTATGTACCAGCGCATTTACATTTACTATTGTATGCTGTTTTCAACTACTGATGGATATTTTACATAATTACGGAATATCACCTTTATCTTCTTACTGACCATATTACTAGCAAGATTTTATAACAGTTTTACAAAGTCATAGTGCTATTATAAGTAGAAGTCTGCAGTACTTCTCTTACACCTCTCTTTTATTGTCTCTTAGCATGTCTGTTTGCTTTAAGTTTTAGTTTAATCAGTTACCTCAAATAATTAAATTCTACTACAATTGTTTTTAAATTATTACTCCATAGAATTCATTAAGTTTTTTTTTAAATTTTTCATTTAAATTTTAAAATCTTATGCTTATTTTAAAATGTTTTTTTTATTAAAAATAATTAATTAATATTAGTGACCATAAACAATTTTATATCTTTCTTAAAAAATAAGAGTTACATAAATTTTTGCCCCATATAAAATTTGAAGATAAAGTATTGAATTGTAAATTCTTGTTTTTAGATTTAAATTTAGGTTTTTTTTTATCCAGATTAGTTTATTAACACTGAATAAAGTTTTGATTATCTTATCATTAATTTTTGAAAAGTGGGTTTTAAAATCAAGTCTTTTATCTAAGAATACTTCAAGAAATTTTATATTTTCTATAATTTGTTTTTTAGAGTCTTTTAAGTATAAAATATTTATATTCTTTATGTTTTTTCTTTGTTTTTTCTTTGTTTTTTTTTTTAAGAGCATAATTTCCGTTTTATTTAAATTAATTTTAAGTTTGGCTTGTAATATCCAATTTTTCAGTGTCTTCCAAACTTTGTCAAGGTTAAGTTGAAGCTTTAATGCATTTTGAGCATTTATAGCTGTTGCAATATCACCTGCATAAGCTGTGGTTTTATATATTGGGTATGAATTTAATGTTCTAATTAGTTTGTTTACCCCAATATTCCACAAATGAGAACTAGCTTTTCTTCCTTGTGGACATTTTTGTTTATTTTGTACCACATTTCAAAAATCTTAACCTTTTTATCTATCAGTAAGTTTTCAGCCGCCTTCATTAAAGGTTCTTTTAGATTTGATTCGGTCAATTCTGAGAAAAATCATCTCTTTTATCTCTTGAGAGATCTTGGTTATCTTCAACCATAGACATAGTTTCTTGTGTATTAACTTTATGCTTCTTATACCAAAGCGACACACACACTCAAATCCACTTATTAAATCCAAGCTGCTTAATCCTTTCCAACAAATTCTTTCATAATTACATTTCAATGAATGCTATCAAAGGCACCTATAATATAATTATATTTTTTTGATTTATTTATGTTTTTTATTAAGTGATCGATAACTTGAATAGTACTAAAACCCTTTCTAAATCAAATTAGTTAGTTTCCATAATATTATTTTCTTTTAATTTCACATTGATTTTATCTATAATTATTTTTTTTTAAATTTTGCCAAAGCTATTTAATAAGGTGATTGGACGTAAATCACATGGATTTTCTAACTTTTTGTTGGGTTTTTTAAAAAATATCATCTTTACCATTTTCCATTTTTTTAGAAAGTGATTAAGTAGCAATAAATGATTAAACAAGGTTAGGAAATAGACTTTATCATATTTGAAAGTTTTTTTAATATTTTGTTGTTGATTTCGCCTGAACCTGAAGCTTTCTTATTTGGTAGATTCAAAATAATTTCGTCAAAATCTCTTATTTCTATTGGTTCTAATTTTAAATTTTTTTGTCTTGATATTGTCTGTATAATCATTATGAGTTTCTTTTACAAAATATTTCTTTATCATTTTATTATTTTCTTCTATAGTTTGTTCTTGATTTTCTTTAAATAATCTAAGTATTTCGTACTCTCAAACTGTCGCTTTTTTCCATAATTTCCAATAATCTTTGTCAGTGTTAACTTCTGTCAATTCCTCAAAAAAATTTTATCTTTTTGTTAATGATATTTTTTTGTATTCTTTAATTTTTTTAAAATGGATTTATTATATATCACAATATCCAAATTTCTTTAATTACTAATTCTTCTTTTTAATCTCATAATTTCCTCTCTTTTAACTTTTAGTTCCTCGTCAAACCAAGGTAAGCCTTTGTTTTAAGAGGTTAGTTTGGTAGCAATGTTTCTTTTAGTATTTTCTTTTGCGTTGCTCTAATAATTTTAAGAATTCATCTATTTCCCTTATTTTTTTTGTTTTAACTGAAATTAATTCTGGTTTGTTATTTTTAAAATAGACTGAATTTATCCCGGTCTATTTTCTAATGCACTATGTCCAGTTTTTAGACATAATGCACATTTTTTATTCAGTCTTGTTGTGCAGGTACGGGTGTCATGTTCTCCTGCACAATATTTGCATTTTTCTTTTTTTCTACAAGGCAAAGTATTTTCTTTGTTGTTAGCAAAATAATTCTAAATGTTTTTTAAAATTTTAAAATTGTTTGAAGTTTAAAATGTAGTTTTTTATTTAGTAATCTTAAAAAAGTTATGTATGACAAAAATATCACACAAGGGCTGATTAATGTTTGTTTAAATATTCTATTCCCATTTTCGTTCATATTCCTTTACAACTAGAAATATTTTAAAAAAAGTAATGGTAAGTTTGATTTTTTAATTTGAGAACATATTTTTTTTTAATTAATTTTAAGCTGGTAATACACGTAACCATGTGCTGCTTTTTGCAACAGAGTCGTGTTTTTTTTTGTATTAGATTTAACTCTGTCATTTCAGAGATTTACCAGGTTATTTTAAAATTAAAAGTGTTGAAATAATTATTTTTTAGTTTGTTAGTGAATATGTTTTTAAGCCCTTATATTAAAATTTATAGTCAATGTGTTAGTATTGATCTTGGCAGACAGAATATAGGTTTATTTTTTATCAATGATGAAGCCAAGTTTATGTTCAGTTAAATATTAGAGGAAACTGTAACCGTTCTATTTTATACTTTTTGCATTTTTGGTTAAGTATTTGGATTTATATGATTATTGATTTATAGATAGAAACTGTTGGGATTTGTGATTCCCACACGCTTCCTCGTTTGGTTTCTTAACGGCTTCAACCGTCTACTTCTCAAGTAGTCTTTCGCGGCTAACCTCTTATGCATACTGACTAATGTAACCGTTGAGTTATACTTGTATATAAACTCTGTAGTACTTGACCATTTTTCATAATTCCTCATTCACTGTATAAACATTGTCATTAACTAAAATTTTCATTTTAGTTTTTATTAAAGTCCAACTTGCAATCATATCAGTTACTTAATAACCCAGTTTTCGCTTGCGATCTGCTCACTAGATTCCTTGTGATATTACACCATACAAGAATCCGACCAACGGTAATTCTTGTATCAGCGAACATTCACATTCACTTTGCTCGCTTTCATTAATTCCAATAGAAACTTTAATCTTGAGTTATGCAAAGTCAGTAATCTGATCAATAATGTTTCATAGTTGTTTGATAAAAAGTTTTAAGTTGGTTTTGTCTATATTTAATACACTATCCAGAATTCATGTTTTCAACTGTTGTCTCAAGATCTATCATGCATGTTACTAAGTCGTTAATTCCGTTGTTAGAATGATTGTTGCAAATTAGCTGTTTTATTTTTATAATTTTTGTTTAAGTGAATATGAATAAAACAAATGGATATGCCATGACTACAATAGTAACAGTAGTTTTTATTTATAATTGCTTTATCGATAAATTTTATGTAAAATGAAATCCAATAGAATGAATTACTTATTAATCTAGCTTCAGTGTCTATAGAGTACATATAGTTTTTAGACACGTTAGTGGTTTCGTTAAATAGTAAAAAGCTATATACCTTTTTATTTTTTTTAAATTAATTTTTTTATTATTTAAAAAATTAAAATGGATTATTGTTTTTATATAATATCTAATATATAAATACCATGTTTTTGATAAAATAATCAAAAATGTCTTTTTAAGTAAAATTTGTTTTTGTTGTAACTGTACTTAAATTGTTATATTATGTTTTTTTCGACAAGTCTTAGTTCCAAAATTTGTTGAATTATTTTTAAGGTTTTTAGTATACGCAGTTAAGAAAATAGAAACATGGTTGTTGAAAATTACAAAACCTTATAATACGTAGAGCTTGCCTTAAAATGAATAATTTTTGTAAAATTACAATTAATTTAACAATTATATATTAATTCATATATATAAATATATATATATATGTATAAATAAATATAATATTTATACAATTAAATAAATAGACTAACATATTTTTTAAAAATAATATTAAAATGATTAAAAAAATATTTAGGAAAATTTAATTTTTAAAAATTTTTATAAACTTTAAAAAATTAAAAGTTTAAAATATTAAGATAGATGGAGGAAGATTGTTTAAAGATTGTATGATTTGTGTTAAAAAAATCCATAAAATTTTAAATTCTTAGAAATTTTAAAAGAGATAATATATACATAAATAAATGTTGAGGATTGATAGAGGATCTGGTGGTTACGGAAGATCTGGGGAAAGAAACTCCACAATTTAATTCACGCATAATTTTCAAATTAAGAATCAAAGTTCACTTTATTTAAGAAATTAAGTACTAAAAAAAAAAATTGAAGGAGAAAAAGCTTAAACCTTTTGGGCTGTGTGCTCACTTGCGTCTCTCGAACGAGTGCCCGGTCCGCTTCAAAAAACTCCTTAAGTTCTTGTTTGTTACGAACAAGAACTCCATCCTTCTATGAAAACAAATTGGAGCACAGATATGAACTGAAAACAGTATGCAGCTGCTTAAAAAACCACTAGTAAAAATTTAAAGTATTACTGCAGGTGGTACAATGTGGTTATATCTAAGAGTTAAAATTTCAATAAACAAATAAGCTTAAAGGTCTACTAAGGTTAATTATCCTATGCATAGATTCTAGAACTCTGTTTAAGGTTAACATAGACTTGTTAAAAACTCAAAGAGATGCTGAAATTAAGATTTCAACTTAAACTTGTTTCGCAGAATATTGCAGCCTGAATAAGAAAGTGTTGACAATGTATTAAAAAGATATGCTTATAAGTTCAAATTAAATGATTGAAAGCAGTATATTTTAAATACATAACAGATTCATAAAGATGCAAATTCTGATCAGTGTATGGAAACCATCATAGTCCTGCATTGGTATAAGGAAATACTGTGTAGTTTTAACAATAAATTTTTTTTTAAAATTCATATAAAATTCTAGTCTCTTATTTGAATTTTTTTTTTGTAAAATTAATTGTTGAGGTGGCAGATTATCAGAAGCACCGCTCAGGTCATTCTCACCGAGATTAATATCATTGGCATTCATAGCGAACATTATTTTAGATGTCTCAGAAGAGAAAACTAGTTTACTTTTTGAATGTATATAACTTCAACTGTCATAAAACAAAATTTCAACTCTCCTCTTCTCTGTTGATCTCTGCCTTTAAATACAGAGGATCAAACAAAGAACAATCGTCATAGACACCTAAAAATCATGCCATATTCTTGACTTCTTTAACACTCTGTTATAAATTACAGATGTAATAACCCTTTTGCAATAATAAAATATAAAATTTGATTTTACTCATGTGAAAGATCATAAACTACTCTTACATTTTCCATATCTACTCAACATTAATTTTATATAGTTATTCTAAGATTTTAAAAAAAACAGACTGATCTTACACTAAAGTAGAATCATGTGTTGAGACAAAGAGCTAATACTAATATAATCATAAAGTGAAAAGCATACAGATGAAAAAGGTGAATTATGTTTAAATCTAAAGTTGATAGTAAATAAATAAACCAATAATATAAAGAACTTATAGAAATACTTGTAGAAATAGTTCCAAAATGCAAAACAGACTGTATTAAAGTAGCTAAGTTACCTTAGAATATTTTACAAAACATTGACAAAGTTGTAACCTAATCTAATAAGATATTATGCCACCAAATTTACTCAATTAAGATTAAATTATTATTAAACTTTTTTTAATACATATTTTATTTTACTTTTTCAATTTTCTAGATATTTGGTTTTTATATTTTTATTTTTTAATACTTTTTTATTTTATTATTTTAAAAAATTTAATTAATGTCTATTATTCTTTAAATAAATTTAAATTTAGGTTTGAACGTTAATTCTCATTTTATTAGTAATGATTATAATACTTGCATAGTACCTTTTATTTTTTTTATCTTTTTATTTTATAAATTTTGAAAATTTATTTTTTTAATTCCTAATTGCTAATATAATTTTTTTTCTGTAATTTTTTATATTTTTACATTTTTTTAAACTAATTTCTCATTGTATTATTTTTTAAACTTTAATAAATAAAAAGTATTTATTTAGTTTTTCTTATTAAATAATTCATTATTTATTATCAAGAAATGCTTTTTAATATACTCTGATTTTTATTAATAAATATTATCCAGCTATTTCTTGATGTTTCGATATTTTTTATGACGTTTTTTTAAAGTATCTATAATAAATTTTTCTTTTACAAAATTCTATGACTTTGAAGAACATTTCTTTAATAAAAATATTAAATAAATATTTTCAACTATAAAAAAAATTAGTTAAAAATTTAATAAAATTTTAATATATTATTTTTTTTATATATTTAAAAATTAAAATTTTTTTTTTTTTATAATATTTTTTTTTAAACAATGACATAACATTATTTATATTTAATAAATTATTTAGTAAACCATTAAGCTAAACTGTTTCAATAAATTTTGTTTATATAATATTTTTGAACAAAATTTTTAAATTTTCTTTTAAATTTTTTTTTTAGCTTTTTAAATTTTATAAACCAGACCTATTTTAACTTTTTTAATAAAATGATTCAAAATATATTATTTAAACTCTAATATATTTTAATTAATTATTTTTAAACTTTAACAAAAAATTTAAAATTTGTTAGAAAGCACTTATAACTTTAACATGTTGCACGTGTAGAGTTAATATAAAAATAACATTTAATAAATTAACAATAAATTATTATTTCTTCAGATTATAAAATTGAAGTGTTGATACTGATTATGGTCACAATTATAAAAAGTGGAGAAAAGAAATAGGAATATTTTTAAATTTTATTAATTTTAAAAATGTATTTTTTTATGGTAATGATAAGAAAATTGATTATATCAAACAAAATAGACAAAAATTGGTTTTTGCAAATACAATACCTTTTGTAAATCTAACATTTAAGAAGCATGCTTATAGTTTAAAGTTGGTAAACATAATGTTGTGAGAAGGAATGTTGTAGAACACACATAATTTTCATGTGTTGAGTATGTAGAGTTAGTTTGAAAACAACATTTAATATGTTAACAATAAATTAATACTTCTTCAAAATATAACTTTAAATTAATAATAGAAATTTTTAAAAATAATCAAATTTTGCTTTATTAATACTAAAAAGTTTTTTGTCAATTTAAAAAATTACATGATAAAATTTAATAAATTTAAATTATTAAATATAAAGTTAAAATAAAATGATTTTATTTAAAAAAAAATATTTATATATTTTAAATTTATTTTAGTATATAATTTTTATAAAAATAATATATAGAAACAACAAATTTATATTTCTTATTTTATTAATTATTACTTTAACTTGACAAATTACATATGAATTCAAAACAGAGGTTTTCTTCTTATGACAGCTATCTTTCTTAATCTTTTGATTTTTTTTCTACTCCAGAATCCTTTTAGGTTTTCATATTATCTATTACATAACTCTATAAAACAATATTTATCAAGAATTTTTGGGATTTTAAAAAAGAATACTACAAGAATTATTAATTAACAAATGAACAATCGGTTTATTTTTAAGGTAAGAATTTATTTTAGACTTAAATATTTAATTATAATTTTTTTTTAATAATAATGCATATATTATATATAGGAAGATAATTACAAATATATAAATTTAAAGAAAAAAAATTAAAAGAATTGTTTTTTTGTTATTACACTTATCTAAGTCTAAAAAAAAAAGAGATAAATGATTCGATGTAAATGCTTAGAATAGGCAACTTGTGTTGGTAATGTTATTTAGACAACGTTAGTGAAAAGTTTTTAAGAAGTTTTATAGTTAGTGTGTGTTTTCTTAACCCAGACCCTCCAAAAAAAAAAAAAAATACTTTAACATTAAATTTAAACTTAAAATAAATCATAATTCCAATTTTTAAGTAAAATTTAAATAATTTATAATATAAAAAATCAAATATAAAGTTTATAATATTTGTTAATTTAAATAGTTTTTTTTTAAACAATTAAAGACAAAAAAAAATATATTTTTGTATTTATAAAATAAAAAAATTAATATTAAATATTATTAGAAAATAAAGATTTCTTTGTTTTAGCACATAAAAATAAAAAAAAAATTATTTGAATTTATAATAGTAATAATTCTTTTAAAAAAATAGCAATTTTTAATTAAAATATAAAAAACATTTTAATAAAAAAAAAAATATACATATATTTACAAAACTAGAATATTCATCTATTAAAAAACTTTTCCAATCCAAACATAAAATCAGTAATAAAAAAAAAAATGCGAATATATTAAATAATTGTGTCTACATTAAAATTACAAATATATATTTTAAATTTGGGTATTTTACAATTATAAATATATTAAGAAATAAAAAACTATTTTATTAATTTTGTTTTAACTACTGTTAACTGATAAAAAAAAAAATAAATTATCAATTAATTTTATTTATTTTTTATTTTAATTTCTTATATAAATTTATTGATAAAATATTAATTGAATGCAAAAGCATGAGTGGGTTAAAAAAAATTAAAATTAATTAAACATTTAAAAAAAATGTCACAAAAAATTGAATAAAATTTTAAAATTCTATAATAATTTTTATAGTAGTTACATAAATAATTATTTATACAATTTTTTATTTTAATAAATAATTTTAAATTAATTTGGTTATTTATTTTATTACATTATGTTGATTTTTTATATACAATGATCAAACATCGTAAAAGTTAAAAAAAATATTGAATCAGATTATCTTGTGTAAGTAAAATCAAAATTTATTTACTTTTTATTAATAAAAAATAAAAATATAAACAGCTTTAATTAAGATCACAGACCTATGTTTTTAACAAAACTAATTTTTACAAAAAAAAAATTGAATTTTTAAAATTTAAAAATTAAAAAATTCTAAAACTTATATAAAAAATTTTATTTTGTTTATTATTTGTAAAAAAAATAGAGATAAAGAAAAAATTGAAAGTAAATGTACGAATATGATTGCGTATTTAAAAAAGTCTAAGTTCAAATTATAACAAATAATTTCTTTATTTCAGTTTTTTATAATTGACAGATAATTTAAAATCATTTTACTATATATATATATATATAATTTTATTTTATTAATATTTATTTTTTAAAATATATTAATTTAATATTTAAAATATTACAAATAAAAATTATATTTGATATAAAAATAAAATTTTAAAAGTGCATTAATTTTTTTTTCAAATATAAATTTAAATTTTTATATGTAAAAAAGTAATTATAGGATAACTAAAAAAAAAAGTAATTAAAAATAAAAATAAGCATTAAGCTTAATTTATTAATTGTTCAAATAATTATTATAAAAATAGTTTTACAAATAATTTTAAAAAAATTAATAAAATTTATTTAAATAAATTAAAAATGCTGATATTTAAAAAATTTTTTTTTTTTTATTATGATTAATTATTAAGCAAACGATTACAAATCAAGGCAGTTTATATCGACATATGATGGCATTAAACAATATTACTTAAGTGTTTTTTAAAATAATATATATCACGCTTGTTTGCGACATCATAAAAATTATTTAAATAAAATTAGCATTAAATCTTGTTAATCGATGTTGATCAAGTTAATAAAACTTTCAAAACTGTTTCAACCTTATTATCATAAATATTTGTACAATTTAGTCTATATTATGAATTTTATACATTTTTTAAAAATAAATTAAAGTTATAAAAGTCCAAGTAGAAGCTAAAACATTTTAATATTTATCATAAATGCTTAAAAAAAAACTTTAATTTTAAAATTATTTATATGTATTAAAATATTTCAATAACAAAGTATTTATATTTTAATTGTTTTTAATTAAATTGTTAATTTTTTATGTGTATAATTAAATAAAAAAAAAATTAGTGTTAAATTTTGCAGTGATAAAATTCAAAAAAAATTTGAATATGAATAAATTACATTTTTTTTTTGTTAAAAATTTTTTTTTAAAAAATAAATATAAATTAAACATTAATTATGTTTTAAAATCAAATTTTTCATTCGAAAAATCAAATAATTTTATTGAAAAACAAAAACTTAATTTAGTCGATAGTTTTGGTCGTAAACATGATTATTTACGAATTTCTCTAACGGAAAGATGTAATTTAAGATGTGAGTTTTCTATTTTAATTAAGAAATAATTAAATTTATGTACTAATATAAATTAATATTATTATTAAAATTTATTATGTATTAATAATAATTTAAAATTTATTAATATTTCGCTTTTTAATGCAAATTTTAATTTTTAAAATAAAAATTAGAATAATATAATTTTAATTAAATAGAATTTACTAAATATATAAATATAAAGTATTTTTATCGTAAATATACTTTTTATTTATCATGCTTAAAACGATTTTAATTAAATCAAAAAATAATAATACGTAATTAAAAATCTAAAAATAGGCATGTATTGTATGCCGGAAGAAGGGGTTCCTCTAACGCCGTCTGAAAAGTTGTTAACTTCAGAGGAAATTCTCCGAATTGCAACATTATTTGTCAAGAAATTTGAAGTAAATAAAATTCGTTTAACTGGTGGCGAACCTTTAATAAGAAAAGATATAATATCTATAATAAATCAAATGCACACTCAACTTAAACCAATCGGTTTAAAAACCATTGCAATTACAACAAATGGGATTGCACTTAATCGACGTTGTGCAAATTTAAAAGAAGCAGGTAAAAAATTTAAACTTAATTTTTAAAAATTATTTAATTTAAGTTTGTTCATTAATAAGGTCTTGATGCAGTAAACATTAGTTTAGATAGTCTAGTACCATCTAAATTTGAATTTATTAATAGAAGACCAAATAGTTTTAATGCTGTAATGAAAAGTATTAATACTGCTTTAGAACAAAATTTTAATCATCTTGTTAAATTAAATTGTGTAATGATGAAAGGGTTTAATGATGATGAAATAGTTGATTTTGTTGAATTTACCAAAAATAAACCTATAGATATTCGATTCATAGAATATATGCCATTTGATGGCAATAAATGGGCTAATACAAAATTAATAAGTTATGAACAAATGTTAAAAAAAATAAAAAATTATTATGGTGACCAGTTCAAAATAATTACTGAAAATGGGAAACAAAATTCTACCTCAAAGCCTTATAAAGTTAATGGTTATTTAGGTCAAATAGGATTTATAACTTCAATGACAAATAATTTTTGTTCTACTTGTAATCGTTTACGAATCACAGCTGATGGAAATTTAAAAGTAAATTTTATTTCACTTTTATAGTAAAATATTTTTAAATTTTATTTAAAATATAATTTTCAATCAAAAATTTAATTTATATTAAGGTTTGTTTGTTTGATCAAAAAGAAGTATCTTTAAGAGATTCAATTAGACTTGGATGTAATGATCAGCAATTAACTGAAATAATTCAAAAAGCTTTATTTAAAAAAAAAGCAAAACATTCAGGTATTAACTTAAACTATTTTGAGTATAGTAATTATATTAAATAATGTTATTTAAATTATATTCCTTTTAGGAATGTTAAACATAGTTAATGAAAAAAATAGACCAATGATTTTAATTGGCGGCTAATTGAATAAATTCAACTTTAATGAATA
This sequence comes from Pyemotes zhonghuajia, assembly GCA_025170145.1. Lineage (NCBI taxonomy): Eukaryota > Metazoa > Arthropoda > Arachnida > Trombidiformes > Pyemotidae > Pyemotes > Pyemotes zhonghuajia. The sequence continues at coordinate 13,577,833 of CM045845.1, forward strand.
TAATTCAGGTTATATTTATTTTTTAAATTATTAAATTTGATTAATTTAAAATTATTTTTTTTAATCTATACCATTATTTAAATTTAAAATAACTAAAAAATAAATTAATAATGATTCTAATATGTTTTTTTTATATGTTTTTTTTTGTTAAAGATTTAAACAATGCAACATTTCAATTTAATTTTAAAAAAATACCAAATTATCAAATTTTAAAAAAAAATAATATTTTTAGCAAAAATCAATTTTTATTAAATAAAATAAATTTTGATTATTTAAAAAAAGGAAATATGCAGAATAAAAATAATTTGTTTGAATCAACTTTATATAACAAATTTTTTTTTTTTAATTCTTTGAGATTTTTAAGTACAAACGAAAAAGACAAAATTATAAAAGAACAACAATTAACTCATATTAATTCGATTACTGGTAAAGCTCAAATGGTTGATGTATCAAATAAAAATTTATCAATTAGAATAGCAAAAGCATATGGAGAAGTTTATTTAGGAGAACAAATATTTAAATTAGTAAAAACAAATCAAATGAAAAAAGGTGATGTTTTAACGGTTGCAAAAATTGCAGGAATTCAAGCAGCTAAATGTACCTCATCTTTGATCCCGTTATGTCATCCTTTAAATATTAGTAATATTAACATCTTAATTGAGTTAAATGAAAATGGATTTTTAGCTGAAATCACATGCTCGGTGAAAATTATTGCAAATACAGGCGTAGAGATGGAAGCATTAACTGCAGTTTCAATTGCAGCTTTGACAATTTATGACATGTGTAAATCAATTAATAAAAAAATATTAATTAACAATATTAAACTAATTTCGAAATCCGGTGGAAAAAATGAATTTATAGATTAGAAAATAATAATTTAAAAACGTACATTAAATTTTAAAAAATAATTTAAAATAACAAAAATATACCTAACTTAAAATTATAATTTAGCAAAGTTTAAAAAACTTACAAAACGAAATTTCAAATTTTTTAGTTTTATTTTAAAATAAAAATTTCATAGAAAATAAGACAAATAAAACCTATAAAAATAGTAAATCTATATTTGAGAAGATTTTATATGGTTTCAAATTTCAATCAACAGGTTTTTACATTTTATATTATTATAATATATTTTTTTAAAAAAAAGTTTTCCCTAATCATAAAATTAAATTATGATTAAATTGAATCTGTTTTCAATATATATAGAAAAAAAAATAAACCATTTTAAAATATAAAAAAAAGCAATCAAAACATTTTTAAAGATTAATAAAAAAAAATTATTTTAAAAATTGCGCTTTTTTTAAAACTTATATTTACACGTGACAAAAAAAAAACAAAAACAAAAATACTAAGCATGTTCAAAATTAATGTTGATAAAATAATTTAAAAAAAAAAATAAATTCGTAAATATTAATTTTTGTGTTTTTAAATTATGGGAAGAAGTCAACAATACAAAGAAAGACGTAAAGCGTTTAATAAAAAAAAGTGCCAAATCTCTTCTGGAACAGATCATGAAATTGATTTTGAATATTGTGCAAAAAAAAAACAAGAATCTAGTTTATTGAAATCAAATAAAAAATATAAAAATAAATTGAAAAAAAATGAAATAGAGAATGACAGCAATCAAATAACAGAGAAAAAATTAGAAAATGATTTACAAAGTTCTGACAATGAAAGTGTTTCCGACTCAACAAATTCTTCTTTATCAAATGAAGACGATGAATTAGAAAAAAGTCTTCTGTTATCTAAAGCAGGTGTTTTAGAAACAAATAATAAAATTAAGGTGTCTATGTGGGATTTACAGCAATGCGACCCAAAAAAATGCAGTGGACGAAAACTTTCCAGATTAGGACTAATCAATGTATTTTGATTATCTATTTGTTTGAAAATTTTCAATAAAATTTTACTTTATTAGATTATGCCATTAGGTAGAACGTTTGGAGGTATCATTTTGTCACCTATGGCCAGTAAATGTTTTAATCGCGAAGATGAGGATATTGTTCTTAAATATGGAATCGCAGTAGTCGATTGTTCTTGGGCTAAATTGGAGGAAACACCGTTTCATAAAATGAAAGGACCGCACATGAGACTATTGCCATACTTAGTTGCTGCTAATCCTATCAACTACGGTAGACCATTTAAATTGACTTGCGTTGAAGCAGTTGCTGCATGTCTGCGTATTATTAATCACGATTATTCACATGTTTTATTAAATAAATTCAAATGGGGTGAAAACTTTTTGTTTCTTAATGAAAGGTTTTTTGAAAAATACGAAAAATGTTCAACTTCAACTGAAATTGTTACAATGCAAAATAATATATTGAAAGAACTTGATGAAGAAGATCAAGCCAAACGAGAAGAAGATATTTATCCTCATTTTACTAGTGATGAAGAATAATTACTCATTTATTAATTATTTGATTTTGTTTACTACTAAACTTAACAAAATAATTTTTGCTTTTTTCGATATATATTTTATAATATATTTTAACTCATAAAATAAACATACATAATATTGAATAAGAATTTAAAAAGACATAACTCCTTTAGAGCATACTTAAAATTAAACTAAAAATAGAATCTTTAAATATTTTTTTTATAAAGCTTGTTCATTACATCCTATGTCAAAAAAAAAACAAATGCTTTATTGCCAATTTTATAAATAAAAACTGCTTTAACCAAAATTTTAGTTAAAAAAAGCATTAAAAACAAAGTTTTTGAATAAAAACTTTATTTTTTAATTGTTCAATAATTGTTATACTGGTAGATTTTATTCACAATTAATCAAATTATAAATTAATATTTTGCAACCTGTTGAACAACTAGATATTACAAAACTGAATTTTTATTTTTAAGAAAATTCTAACAAAGCAATTTCATAGTAATAAACCTTTAAACCAATAGATCATTGTGATGATAATTTTACAAGAATTGAATCAAAACTGAATCTTGTATAATTAAACTTCAATTATTATTACTATTATATTTATTGTTTGTTATCTATTATGCCTTTAAGATGTAAGAGAGTAATATATAAACAGTTTTACTTTAGATTATAAAAGAAGTTTATTAATCATTATTGATAAAGCGATTGTTTCTAATTCAAATGTCCATCAAATCAATATTAAAAAATTAATAAAATGTTGTTTAACTTAATTTAATTGATTAATAAGTGATTGCTTGTTTAAATAAATAGTGGATTGGTTTAATAAGTGTAGACTCTAGTAACATAGATGCCTTCCTTGTAACAACGCCTGCAATAAACATTGTCATCTTGAGATTTGCAAGCAGTTGATGGATTCAGTCTAGTGCTGCAAGTTTCTATAGGATAAAGTAAAAAAAAAAATGAATAATTAAGATATTATAAAATTAATCTGAATTAATAAATAAAAAAAAATAATATAGTTGAATACAAAGCAAAGTTACAATTAAAATAATCAATGTCAAAAAAAACAAAAAACAAAAGCACAAGATGCCTATTTATAGGAATAAAAAAAGGAATGCTTGGAATGAATACATAGTTAACTATAAAACTATTTCAAGTGATGCATATGAGCCATGCGTTCTAACTGGCCTAGTGCCAGGATGACTAAATAAGTTCATATTTAAAAAATATTTACTATATAATTTAAATAAATAGTTTTAATACAAAAAAATTCTTTATAACATTTACTGATTCACCTCTAAAATCATTTTAAACTTAAATCTATCAAACTTGTTTTTATACTGATTGACCACAAAAACAAATTAAAAAAAAAGTATAGAAATTTGATTAATTACCGCATTTGAAGCAATTTTTATGCCATTTTTTGCCACCTGTACCAACTTCTTCCATGGCATAGACAGCCTTTGTGCATTTTGGACAATTTGCTGGATCAGACATGTTGCTTTAGGTAAAGTTGAGATTAAAATTAAAAGATTTGGAATTGATTTAGAATAATCCACAAAAGCTGTACGAAGCAATTTAAGATGAAAAAGAAAGAAAAAAATTAAAAAAAAAAACTAAAAAGAATTATCACAATTAATTTATATTTAAAGTTTATATTATAAAAAAAATCCTCTGTAATCCTTTAGAATTGCTTTTTTTATTTAGATAATCAATATAAACATGCTTATGAGTTGATCAATAGTTCAAAATTATATATAATACGTGTTTTCATAGCTGAAAATAAATTTAAATGATCTGAAATTAGAGATCATTATAAATTAAATTTTCAACTAAACAAAATTAAATTAAAAAAAAACTTAATTATTTAAAAAAAAAACTCACTTTTAACTTTTTTTTTGAGCTAATGTTAGCTGATTGAATGCAAACTTGTAACTGTGATTAAACCAAAGTTCAAGCAAGCTATTTAAACATTTGCTTAATTCATAAGTTTGAATGATAAACAAGTGAATTTACACGGGAGTAGGTTGAAAAAAATGTTTACATATATTAACTCAATGGACTGGGTTTGCATGGGTTGTTTCACAGTTATGTTTGGGCTTGTGTTTATCCTGCAATATTCTATAAGGTATAAGTTATAAAGTTTGTAAATAGGTTCACAGGCCAAACCTGGTGGAATGATGGCCAAATGTATAAAAGACAATTTTCAAACGGAACTACATAGACGGAAATAGGCTGGGGTAAGCCCGAAAAACTACTGATTGCAATATATTAAAAAAAAATTTAAAAAGTTTAAGTTTTCTTGACTGCTTAAACAAAGGCAAGTAAAGATGCGAATGAGAGAAGGCTGCACGATATGATGATCAAACAAAATATAGTTAAAATGCTGAAGCAAGCAAAGACGTTCACAAACATTTAGCACCAGCACTAAAGAAATGTTAAAGGAGGTTTTTATTGTCTATTTTCAACTTAATAAGATGATGAGAAACTTTTTTTGGAACTTTGCATAGGACGCAAACAATGTTTGGCAAATTCGATCTGCAACGGATCATCTAGTATTGATAATCTAGATAAATTTTTTTGCAAATTAACTGCTAGCAAATAATATAACAAAGACAAAGTTAATTTTGAGATAAACAGGTTATTTATTAACTTTTAAAAAATGACCAAAATTATTATTTTAAAATGTTAAAGAAATGAATATGCTTTGCTAATACATCAGACAACATCAATACAGGTCTGTTACTAAATGTCTCCTAAGACATTGGTAATAAGGAAGATTAGTAATGACGCCGTTTTTGCTCACAAAATATGCAATGAGTAATATTTAATGCTAAAGACGCGCCTTTAGATTTTAAATTTCATCTTTGTTTCCTCTTGAGGCATTTGTTCCTTCATCACTTTATTTTTTCTACCTCTAAACGTCTACCTCTGACTTTAACTCATTCAAACACCCGTCTCAAATAAACGATTCGATAGTGCGCTAAGCTAAGAAAAATGTCTTATTTCTAGTTTGTTCGTGCAAACTAATGTAAGCCAAGCAAAGCAGTCAAATACAAAGAAGGTAATGAAACAGTGAAAAAAAAAAATTTAAATGTATGTAAGTATGCATTCATTAATATACCGTTCAGTAACTATATGTAATATAAGTTTGCATATTAAAAATTTAGAAACAAGTAGAATTGTTTGCAAACAGGGGTAGATTAATTCAGCAATGGTTCTTGGCTAAAAGCCTAAAAAATCAATTTCATCAGTTTATGGCTTGAAGTGATGGCTGGCTGTTTTTTTGCTAGTCATGCCCAGCTTTGAGCTGCATTTAAATTTTCCTGACTTTGCTTAATTATGTTTAATTTTGCACTAAATTTATTTTTATTTAATTTTGCCGTTTTGATTTGACTTCAATGTTTTGCAATTTTTTCACACGTTTTATCACCAATAAATTTGCTTAACAAGAAATAATTTTTTGTTCAAAATAAAAAACCTTTATAATATCAGAATTATTATTTTCATGTTTGTCTACAAGTTAGCAAATTTAAAACTTTATTTCTATTTGTATTAAGCTTTTTATTTTTTTAATCAAACTTTTCATCCTTAAAAGTTTGTTTATGGGTTAATTGAAATTATTCATAAATATATATATTTTTTCCACTGGTGACACTTTTTGTGTCTTAAAGATGACGTAGTTTTTGTCAAACTTTCTAATTTTTTGCATGCCTGCTTTTTGTTTCGTTCTGGTTTCCATGTTCAGCAGAAAGAAATCAAATCACTATTGGGCTTGTCTAAAGAAAGAAATAAAAATAAATAAATATATTTAAAATAAGAGCGCAAGACAATTTGAATAAATATACTAGAAAGTGATTTGTGAGAGACTGGGGCGGTCACTGGTTACAATAAAATACTAAGCCAATAAGACAAGATGCATTTGACGACATTCATTGAAAATTCAAATTATTATACCTTTAACAGGCAATGTCATCAATTGTAAATAAGCTCAGTTGCCCGTCAAGCAGATAATGTTTCCTTGATATAAAAATGTTATTTGTTCAATGAATTAAGTACTGCGCAAACCTAAAACCAAAATATATAAATATTAATATTTATATATTAAAGGATAAGTTACATAAATGAATTACATAAATGAACCACATCTATAATTTAGGCTTTAGGTGGAGTTTGATTGCTCATGCATCTTAAACATTTTCAACCCGTCTTTCCGAAAAGAAACGATTTTAAAACAAACATTTATGTAAATTCCAAAATGATTACATTTATAAATCATTATAAACTTATATGAAACACAAAAGGCAACTTAACAAAAAATAGATGGGATGTCTTATTTAGAAGATAATATCTTGTTATTTACTCAGATCAACTGTCTTAGTAAAATAGAGCACGTATCTATCGAATTTCGTTTTGTGAATATAGTTAACTCATCTAAATTAGTTTGAATTGTTAATTGCGTAATCAAAAAGTAAAATATGTTTAAGATAATTATTGTCAAATCTAATCATCTTATAAGGTTGAGTTTTGTTAAAATATTTTTAATTTTTTATTTAAATTTTTTTGTATATTAATTTTTATATTATTAGTTTTAAATTATTTTAATTGTATAAAATTAAAATTTTTACTACTTTTATAGAAAAATTATTAAATTTTTAGATTTTATGTTAATAAATTTTATAAACATTTTAAATAGTATTAAAAATTTTTAATTAATTTATAGAATAAAAGTTAAATTTATTTATGGCTTTGTTAATATTAGATAAAAAATTCTTAAACCTAAAAAGTTAACCTATTTTTGTTTTGACTTATAAAAATCTATAATTTAAAGCATAATTTCAATTTAACCAAATAGCACAATCCCTAATAATAAAATAAAGTTTTTAAAAATTTGAAAAATAAATTAAAAATATTGATGAAAATTAAAAAGTGAATTTGAAACAAACTTGTAGTTACAATCAAATGACCTAATTTTTGTGGGTTTTAATCTAGACTATACTATGATATTAACATAGATAATCCAAAAATAAACAAACAAAAAATTTTTAATTCATATATAAAAAACTTTTTTTTCAAGAGTTTATAAAGAATATTATGAAGTGATCTAATTGGCAAGAACACGAAATAAAATTAAAACATCAAATTTGGATATTTAATTTTCAATAAAATGACAAATTTAAACAAAATTTTTTTTTTTTATATTTTTTTGGTAGTGTATTATTTTCTAAGATTATTTTAAATAATAATTTTTTAATTGGTAATTTTTTGTGATTTAATAGATTGAATAAAATAAAAATGTCAACTTTTATTTAATTTAAAGAAACGCGCGTTTTTTACTACACATGTTATAACGTGGTAAACAAATTATATTTTCTTGTGATACGAGTCGTGTGTAATTTTTCATTGAGATAAATAAAGTTAAAGATTTTAAGTTATTAAATTGTGAATATTGCCTTTTTTGAAGTCAAACACAATGTCTGATGAAGAAAAAGTAGCAAAAGTGTCTAGAAAAGACAAAAGAAAACAAAAACTTCAAAAGCAACTTGAAGAGCAAATTGCAGAATTGTCAGTTAATAACCAAAAATTAGAATCGACCTTTACAGTATCAATTTCATCGACAGTTGCAGCAACTTTAATTGAAAATGCTATTAAAGTACCAAGTTTTTCAATTAGTGCAGCCGGTAAGGAATTAGTTGTAAATGCTGAGCTTAATCTTACATTAGGAAGAAGATACGGTTTAGTTGGACCGAATGGTCATGGTAAAACCACATTATTAAGACACATAGCAGAAAAAAAACCTTTGCATTTGGCAGAAGATCTGGATGTTCTTTTATGTGAACAGGAAGTGGTAGCCGATGAAACTCCTGCTTATCAAATGGTTTTAAATAGTGACAAAAAACGTGTTGCTTTAGAAGAAGAGTTAAAAAGCCTAGAAAAATCTGATGAAAACGACGATAAACAAGATAGAATTAACCAAATTTATGAAGAATTAAATCTGATGGGAGCCGCAAGTGCGGAAGGAAGGGCAAGAAGAATTTTGGCCGGTTTAGGATTCACAACGCATGAAATGCAAAATCGTCCGACTAAAAACTTTAGTGGAGGATGGAGAATGAGAGTATCATTGGCTAGAGCCTTATTTATGGAACCCACTTTATTACTGTTGGATGAACCAACCAATCATTTAGATCTAAATGCCGTCATCTGGCTAGACAACTACTTACAAGAGTGGAAAAACACTTTACTTATTGTTTCCCACGATCAAAGTTTTTTAGACAATGTGTGCACTGATATTGTGCATCTGGACCAAATGAAATTGTTTTATTACAAAGGCAACTACACACAATTTAAAAGAATGTATATACAAAAGCGAAAAGAGTTTTTGAAGGAATTTGAAAAACAGGAAAAGAAGATTAAAGAATTGAAAAGTAAAGGCAAATCTAAAAAACAAGCAGAAGCTGAGGTGAAAGAACAGTATAGTCGAAAACAAGGTGAAACTCAAGTGGGTAATTTGTTGCAAAAACAAAAGGATTACACTGTTAAGTTTACATTCTCGGACCCTCCTCCACTAAACCCTCCTATTTTGGGATTATTTGACGTTTACTTTAGCTACACCAAAGACTCGCCTTTACTGTTTGAAAATATCAACTTTGGTGTGGACATGGATTCCAGAATTGCGATAGTTGGGCCAAATGGCGTAGGCAAATCTACATTCCTAAAATTATTAGCAGGTGAATTGTCCCCTACCAAAGGAGAACTCAGAATGAATCACAGAGCCAGAATAGCTAAATTTGATCAACATTCCGGAGAGCATTTGCCTTCTGAAGAAACACCGACTGAATACTTAATGAGGGTATTTAAGCTAACTTATCAGGATGCAAGAAAACAGTTAGGCTCGTTTGGATTAGTCGCACATGCTCATACTATTCCTAATTGTCAGTTAAGTGGTGGACAAAAATCACGAGTAGCGTTATGTGAAATGGCTTTAAAAGGACCTCACATTTTGATAATGGACGAGCCGACCAATAATTTGGACTTGGAATCTATTGATGCATTGGCAGAAGCTTTAAATTCATTTGAAGGAGGAGTAGTAATTGTAACTCACGATGAAAGATTAATTCGAGAGACCAATTGTGTCTTGTGGGTAGTAGAAGAGAAAGGTATTGCTGAGATCGATGGTGACTTTGATAGTTATCGAGAAGAAATATTATTGGCTTTAGGTGAAAATGTGAATAACCCATCTGTATCGGCTAAGAGTGCTGGCGCGATTTAGATAAAAATTAATAAATTATTTTTCTAAACAAGTTTTGTTTAATAGTGATTGGATAAATTTGGAGGTAAGAGAAATAAATGGAGGTAGGTTGAGATGGGTAAAAAGAAAAGATAAGAAAAGGAAAGTTGCAAGTTTAAGTGAGAAATTGTGTTTTTGAAATCGTAAAGAGCGCGATTTGTGAAAAAAGCGCTTTATTTTGCCAGGTTTGCGCATGTGTGTTTGCTACATTTAACATTTTAGCTTCTGCACACTCTTTGTATTCAAACACTTGTTATGCTTGATAGGTGAATTTATTGTTTTGGCCAGATTGATAACAATATTCCAGTAGATCCACATTCGCAAGATTAGCCATGTCTGGATTAGCATTGGCCCGTCTAACTGAAGAGCGCAAAGCTTGGAGAAAGGACCACCCGTTTGTAAGTTTGTTGTCTAAACTAATTTGTCGCCTTAATCACTGTTACCATTGGTCCGCAGGGCTTCATCGCCAAACCGACCAAAGGACCTGACCAGTCTATGAACTTGTTGGTGTGGGAATGCGCCATTCCGGGAAAGAAAGGCGTAAGTTCAAACATGTTATGAGTTACTAGTTATTATGAATTATTGCTTCAACACCAACCCTTTGCAGACCATTTGGGAAGCCGGCTTGTATAAATTGACGATGACATTTAAAGAAGATTATCCATCTACTCCTCCTAAATGCAAGTTTGATCCGCCACTGTTCCATCCGAATGTGTATCCGTCGGGCACTGTGTGTCTGTCGTTATTAGACGAGGAAAAAGACTGGAGACCAGCCATTACCATTAAACAAATTTTGCTCGGCATCCAGGATTTATTAAATGAGCCTAACGTAAAGGACCCTGCTCAGGCCGAGGCTTATACAATTTATTGGTAAGCACTACAGTCAGCTAACTTGAACAAGATAGTAATTTAATTTCTTTTTCGCAGTCAAAACCGACGAGAGTACGACAGACGTGTACGAGTGCAGGCCAGCGAAATGGCGCCAGTTGAATAAAAACTACTTTTATCTGTTTAATTTTATTTTTGGATCATTGCTAAAATAAACTTTTTTGCAACTTCATTTTTCGTCTATGTTTTTATTTGAGAAAGGTTTAAGAAAACGATGGGTTAGAAAACACAGTGAGCGAAGGGCAGAGCAAAGGGTAAACGAGGTAATAGTGAGTAAAGAGCCTAGATATAACAGTAAAAAAGAACAGATTAAACAGTGATTAAATGCTATTGAGTAGAAAACATTGAATAAGGAGCATTAAACAAAAGGCATTGATTAAAGGACATTGAGAACAAATTATTAAAGACAAAACAGTCCGGATAAAGCAATGTGGACAAAATTGTATAGAAAAGACAGTATAGAAAAGAATGAACAGCGCAGTATAGAAAAAACAGTTTCAACTTAGACATGAAACAATTGGGACAGCAAAACAGTATAAGCCAGGCCATTCACATGTTCCAGCTCAAGACCTGTTTTTTGTGCCTCTCTCAAACCCATCTTCTACTCTTCTTTTAAGCTCATCTTCCAAACCCGTCATATCTTAGGTGATTTGCGAGTTGTCTAAGCTAAACTGAAATTAAGTCGGTAATTTATGTAACATCCCTAGCTTAGTTGTTGAACGGCGTCTTGGCATCCACTTCCGTGATTGTGCGTATAAGTAGAGCTAACACGTTGTCTTCTGCTAGGCATTATCATGCGTCCCATGTCTTAGGTACTTATGTTTTCCTTTCTTCTTGGCTGTTCACTCTTCTGTGATGATAATCGATGACGAGTATGAGTTTCTACATTTGAAAGTCCCGAACAAGTTTTTTGTTTAAGGTCTTTCAAAAGTAATTATTCATGATTAAGATCTAGAGTCTGAACTCTGTCTTCTTTTTAAACTTCCTTTTTGAAAAACTTTATCTAAACTTTCTTTTCAACAGGATTTTTTTGGTCTTCTCTCAGGTACTTAACTATGATGTCTAACTAAGCAAGGCTATGATGTGTTGATTCCGAAGCTGAACTGTATTTGGAAACAATTATGTCCATATGTTTTATATGGCGTCTGCTTTCAGTACTCGATCTTTATGATGAGCTTATGATTGTCTGAGCATTGCTAAATCAAAACCTTGCTTCCAAATCAAATACATTATAATTGATTTTGTTCTCAAAACAGATTTCAAGTGCAATCTCACATTTGCACACTCTTGCCTTCGACCTGCAGGTAATTCATTATTTTTAATTTAAACAATTTGTTCGATGATGAAGACTATACCAACCCTGATTAAACTCAAACGCGTGGTACTTTTCTAAGTTCTTTGGAAATTTACATAATCGCTTTGGTTTAGCTTTACTATGAATTTAACTGAGGCATTTGTCTGAGAACAAATCTTATTATTTATTTGCTTATTAATTATAAAAAACTCATGCTTTTTTATTTCATTTTAGACTTACTAAAACAATGTGGCTAATCAGCAACAGCACTGTAAGTTATATTTTATTTTATTTTTTTACTTTTTTATTACATGATGACATTACGGACAGACTAGAGTCTCTGAATCAATGATTACAAATTTCCTTCTGAAAAATTCAAATTTATTTCTTATTTTTAAAACCTTATTTGAATTCAGTACTAAAATTTTATATTTTGTTTTTAGAATCGAATTCGACTTTGGTTTCACTTTTGATTGATCAATTTTAATTCAGGTAATTTTGATTTTTAAGTTTTTTATAAAAGCAAAATGATGATTTACATTCTGACACCTCAAATGAACACGTGATTCTAAATTAATGTATCAATTTTCTGAAAGCTTTTAGATAATATTGTATATTTTTTAATTTAAAACTAAAACACTTTTATCTATAGATCTATTATGGATTTAAGAAATGGAGGCTAAGCTGAAAAATAAAACAATAGACGGTAAGTAATTTTGCATTTTTTCCTTAAATGATAATGATGAGGCTTTTTAACGATGATTGCTTTATGCAATATGAAATAAACAATGCAACTTTACTGACTATCATTTAATAATTATATTTTTGAATAATTTTTATTTTAATATTTATTTTTTTAATATTTGTTTTTTTTAAATAGGTTTTTCTCTTTGCATAATCATTTTGCAGAAATAAGTCTAATTAAGGTAAATAAACGTTTAATCTATTTATAAATATATTTTTTGTGATGACTATTTTCCAACCAAGATCTCTGATTATTAATGACGTAAAAATAAATCTGATTAAAAAATTTTTTTACTATTTTTTCTGTGAAAAATGTTACTAAAATTAATTTTTTTATTTTTAGATAAAATATTAATTATTTAGTAAATATGTATTTTTAAACGTGGATTTAAAATTATATTTACATATAATATATCCTAAGTATCAATTCTATCTTATTTATTACACTGCTAAATATGGATATTGTGGCATACTTAACATATGATAATACATAATATCATATCTTAATATGATATAGAATGTGAAAAAAAAATTTTACTTGTTTCTAATTTAACGCTAGATTATTTTATAAGGTAATATATTGATTTTATTAAAAATTCAAAATGATGATTATCTGTTTGCTACTCTTGACCTTCGAGATGATGATAAATACACCTAATTCTGATTTAAATTTTTAATAATTTTTTATTTTAAATTTTATTAATTTTTTTTTTCTGTGTAGGTCACGATTAAATGATTATTTATATTTTATAAAGCTTATTTATTTTCAAAAATACAGAATAAAGCACATGTTTTCATCTTTATTCATTTTTGCCAACAACCAACATCATTTAATAAATTAAAATAGAATTTTTATATTAAAAATGGTTCGTTTGTTTTATATTTTTTAATTTAAAATATTATGATGAATAAAAAGTTGACACCTCTTGTTTGAAAAAACATGATATTAAAAAACTTAAATTATTTCTGAAAAATTTGAAACAATGTTAATTAAAATAATGTTTTAATCTTTTTTTTTTCTTTTGTTATAGATTTAAATAAAATTTCTTTTTCAAAAAAACTCCATTTGTGATTTTATTTATAACACATTGATTAAAATATTTTTTAACAAAAGTATTAAATATTCATGTACAAAATCTTAGACTAAATAAAAATGAGTAATCTAGTAATAAAATGGCAGTTTAAATCTTTAGAATATATCAATATCAATTTAATAATATTTAACTAGATATAAATAGTTGAAAAATAACAATGATAATGTTAAATTAAACATTAGTCAAACATAAACTTTAATTGGAATTAAACCATTTAGGTTTTAAAACAGTGAATTCTTTGCTCCGTTGTCCTTTTATTGCATTTATCCAAACTTCTTTTTCTATGAGTAATTTTTTCAGGTCATCTTGCAACTTTTTCTGATTTAATTGAAGCTCGTTGATTTCTTTTTCTTGCATTTCACAGAGATACTTTTTCTTTTGACGATATCTCTTAGCAGCTTCCTTATTAAGCTCTTTTTTAAGTTTCTCTTTGTCAGATTCAGAGACATTATTAGAGAAAACTAAATCAAAATCATTATTCTTGCAACTGAGCACTTGTTCATCAATGGGTAATTCTCTAATGTTCAAGCGATTTTTGCAAGTTAAACGATTTTTTTTGGCACTTAGCCTACCTTTGGCTGAACTGGGCTCATTTTTAAAAATATTTTTTTTTGAACTTTTATTATTAGGTGTGTTTCTTAAACTTTGAGTCCTTCGATCAAAGGATTGAGGTTTAGTGGGAGTTTTGATTGAGGTATTTGTAAGTTTCTCAGAAAGCGTTTGCAAAGAAGTTACCGGAATCCATTTTACTTCTTCTTTGTCTACCTTAATTAATTTGTTTTGTTTAAGATGATTGCTTTTCATTTTTCGTTTTTTGGTTGACTTAGGATCATCATCAGGCTCTTCATCATCAAACACACAATTGTTGCTATTGCTAATGGTGGATGAGCATCTAGAGTTGGAGTCATCCGAATCAAAGGCAAATGAATAATTATTGATGGTTTTGCCTTTGGATCGATATTTGCTGTAGACACCGTCAACCACATCACCATCTTTTATATTTGAAAATTTTTCATTAATTTGATTATCTTTAACAGGTGTATCATTGTTAACAAATTGGTCATTTTGAATAAACTGGTTTTCATGAATAAGTTGTTCATCTTCTCCAAAGTCGATTTCAATTTCTTCATCGTTTTCCATTGTTTGCTCGGTATTAGTAGAAGAAGATTGAGAACCTAATTCGCCATAAGTTTTAAATAACAAATTTAAATCTTTGCCTCGTCCATGATTTCCGACTGAATAGGAGTTACTAAAACTAGGCGAACGGGTAGACTGACTAAATTGAAATTGATCTAAGGGAGGTTTGCCTGGAATGTAATTGGAATGTTGAGAAGATGGAATTTGTGAAGAACTGAAATAATCTCGTTTTTCCAAATATTGGCTTTGTTGAGAAAAAGTTATTCCACTGGCCATTTTATCCGACACTTTTTGAGATCCTTGAGACGAATTTTGAGAAAAATTGTAAAGTCGGTCACGATCTGAACCGAACAGTTCCTGACTGTTCACACTTTGACTACTGTTAACATAATGAGAGAATTTGACAATAATATCAGAACTTTGAGTACCTAAATTTTCTTCAATTAATTTTTCGGCCACTTCATCTTTAAAGATTTTGTTTGATTCTGAATCGTGGGAGCTTTTTTGACTAGCCGAATCTTGACTCAAACGACCAAATAAATGTTTTTCACCATCATTTTTCGTCTTATTGACCAGGCCTGCACGAATAGATGCCAAAGGACTGGGTACTTCAAATACATCGTCTAACTTGGAACAGTTAGACATAATTTGACCGAATGCTGGATTTTTGTTAGCCACGACATAAGGGTTGTTAATAGGCGAAGTTGGCGGATTAGACACTGGACTCAGCATAATTGAACTTGGAAAAGGTTCCATTGTTTTAATAGAATTGGTTTTTATAATTTCGTTGACAAAATACTTGAAATTGTTTCACATAAAAATGAAAAACTTTTGCGTCCGAACTGCACTTCCTATAAAAACAGACACTTTGATGCCACATTAGCTCATAAAGTGAAGGAGTAACATATTAATTTGGGATAGCTACAGGTGCAGGGCAACAGGTAGATGGAAGGTAATTTGGTCAAAAGCAAAACTTTCACTTTGAACGGGTCGACTTAATCCTGAAAGCAACGAATTTAGTGAAATGCTTAATTGTATTCACACTATTTACCATGGGTCTTTTTAAACGGTTGAGATTCTAGCTACCTCTTCTTTTCGTCAATATTTGTTATTCTCTAGTTCCTGCTTTAACCTTCCCTTAACCTTCTTGTGTTTTTTGACTTTGTTAGGGACCCTAAGCCCAACACTGTTCCCAAAGCACGTTTTGTGTTAAAAATTTATTCTTGCAAGCCGAGCCACCTCTGTTTAAGTCCTTAGATGTTCTCTCTCTTGTAGGATCCTTTTTCTTAAAAGATTTTTAAGGCTTTTTTAAATCTGCGCCCCCTATTTTGGTCCGGTAAGTATTGAGCAGAGTCCACTGGTGGTTGGCTAGGATCTTATATCTGTTTTGGTCTTGTTTTACTCAGCTTTTTTTTACTTTGGTCTTTTTTGCTCAGCTTTTTTTTACTTTGGTCTTTTTTGCTCAGCTCTTTTTGCTCAGCTCTTTTTGCTCAGGTCTTTTTGCTCAGGTCTTTTTGCTCAGGTCTTTTTTACTTTGCTCTTATTTCTAGCGCTCAACCCCTCTTGTCCAACTCTAGTCTTACTTTAACTATTCTCTGGCTTAGATTAGCTGGTTAGGCCAAGTTTATTAAGTTCAACGTGTTCAATAGGTCCAGCCCTCTTTCAAGGGCACAATTATAACACTTAGGAGTAATTGGTCTTCAAATGTATAAAGATATGGCCTATGTGTCTTTTATATTCTGGCTAGTCTAAATTTACTGATTCAACTATTTTAACTATTAATTAGAATTAAACGATTTAAAAAATTAAAAAAATTTATACAAAATCTGCACTTGACATGCCAAAGTGTTTGGATATTTTAATTGTTTTTTTCTACAAATAAATACAATGACATTGTTTGCAATAAAAATGTAATTTTCGTTAATTTAGCTGTGAAAACAAATAAACATTTGGCAATGTCTTTTTTAGCTTCTTAGACACGAGTTGAGAAGAAGATTCGATACGAGAAAACATTTATAAAAGATTAGATTTATAAAAACAGGCCAAATTTTGAATCTTCAAGGTCAGAGTTTAGACAAATCCAATTCGTCACTTTAAACACGTTTTCCAACTAAATCTGGCTAAAAAGCAAAAAAGGGCTTTGTTGTTTACCTTTGCTTTGAATGACAGCAACTGCGCGAGTTGTTATCACTTGCAATTAATTAATCCTACTTAATTTGTCAACTGTATATGTAAAGCTTAAACATATAAATCATTAAATTAAATCAGACATATTTGATTTATTTAATTCTACTAAATTTAATTGGTTTAATGCAAATTATTTCATTTAAATAGTTTACTTTAATATGCTCAATTCCTATTTTTAAATCAATTTTTCAACACAACTTATTCGGCTCAATGTATTTATTTGAACAAGCTGAATTTTAAATAATTATTCGTTTAATTTAGGTTCTAGGTTTAATATAAAATTCTACCATAACTACATGTATTAACTCACCTTAAAATGTTCAGCTCAATATTTCTTATATTTGACTGCATTTACCTAATCAGTCGATTGAACAGGTGCTCAGCTTAAGTATGACTGCTATGTCATTGTTTATGCTCGGTTCTAGACAAGCGCTTTCTTAAATGATAATTGAAAGTTTATTAAAACGAAATTGGATTACAACTTTATGATAAGCCTAGATGATAGTTTAAAATGCTTTTTGTGTAAATAGAATAAGTAATCGCCAATTGAATGGGCATTGCAACCTGGAGATGAACGGTTTATCGGTTTAGCGGCAAACTCGATCACAGTGTTTTCTGAAGAACTGTTGAGCAATCTTAAAAAAAACATCTTAAGAAAATTGGCTTTGTTTGCGCCGACACTCATTCCACAGATTCACAAATACCTTCTTCTCTGTCAAAAGATTTCTCAGTTCTTTTCTTAAACCGAGATTCCTTTGTTCCGCCACTTGCAAACCTTCATTCACCAAATCGGATTCGCTACGTTTTTTTTCTCGATATCTTTTGGCCGCTTCTTTGTTCTGAACCTTTTTTCTTTCAATTCGAGCTCTTCTTTTCTCCAATTTAAGCTGCAACTTCTTTATTTTTTCTTCTTCACTTAACTTGCGTTTTTTTTGTCTTCTTGCCACTCTATTGCCTTGATCTGAGGTAGGGCGATTTTGACCAAAAAAATTGGTCTGACTGGCGTTCTCATAGTTTTCAGTGAATAACGAATTGCTTCTTGATTCAGATTTCTTTTCACTAGTAATATCGTTTGAATCGTCTGTTGATAGTAAATGCATCAAATCACATGTACTTAAATCAGGCAGTTCATTAGCGAAATTCATGCAAAGCTCTGTTTGAACAGTTTCATCCAAATCTAGATCTAAATCCAAAAGATTAACAGGATTTTCATTTATATAATCTTGGCTGATTTCTGGACTTTGAGGTGTATTTGGACAGACGAATTGATAGTTTAGATCGGAAGGACATAAATTATTTGTGAATTGTTCATTCCAATCTGATTGATTCGAACTGTAACTATCCTCATACTGATTGGGCTGTAAAAAAAATGTAGTAAAATGGCTTTGAAAATTTGGCGAATTATGAGTACATTGTGTATCTAGTGTGTTATTAAAATCTAGGGCTAAATCAAAAGTTTCTTCATAACCAATAGATGAACTAATTGACTCTGGTGGCGAATAGAGCGCGGAAAAGTTGGCCTGGTCCAAATGGTGCATCATTGTGCAGGCCATTTCCGAATGGATTTCGTACATAGTGCTCTATCTGCAAATTCGACTCTGGTAAGATGAATGTCGACGGTGGAATTGAAACTGTTGCTTGATCCGTTTCCGACTGGGAGAGGAAAGAGTTATGGGACCTGTCAATAGAGCAGAAAATATGCCAGCCGGAGTTGCCGGCCTGTCTATTAGGACCATATTTTACAGCCATATTTTAGAACCAATTGTACATATCTTAGACTCTACATTGAAATTTCTTGATTTTTCAAGTTTATAAAATCTTAAAAGAGTCACATGACTGCGAAATAATTGCTTGCCAAGTTAAAAATGCATTAAAAATGCAACATGCAAAACCTAGCATTCAAAAACTAACTAACTCTTAAAAAAGTTAAAAGTGTTGAAAAATTGATATTCAAAACGTTGATATTCAAAATGTGCATATTCAAAGTGTTGATATCAAAAGTGTTAATATTTAAAAAACTTATATAAATTGAAATTCAAAAAGCTAGCATTCAAAAAGCTAATGTTCAAAAAGTTAATATTCAGAGTTAATATTCAAAGCTAATATCAAGCAATGCCAATTTTTATTAAACTAGTTTTCAAATGTTGTAAAGTAATACAGAAAGATTTTGCAAGCACGAATTGATTTGCAAAGTTTAACTACTTGATCAGTTTAGCTACGCATTCATTGAATGATCATTCAATTGAGTTGGCAAACGGAGATACTTAATCTCATTTGCTGGATTAGCGGCTAGACTTGATGCGCATCATACTTGGTGGCAAGCATTCTGTGGCATTATGCAGAGCTTAAGACGTTGAATACTTACGCCATGTTGAACATTTTAAGAAGATGTTGGTTTTTGAAACAATTTTTGCTTTGGCTTAAATCTGGACAAGTTAGGTTTTAAATCGGCTGGTAATGGATTTGTGATTCACGATTATCTAGTAACCGAGCGAGCAATTAGTGTGAGAGCTCCATTTTGAACACAACACGAACACACAGGCAAAAAGATACAGAATGGCAAGAAGTGACTTTGAGCAAGTTAAGTAAGCAAATGACTTGGACCGGTGCATGTTTAAGAAGTGAGAACCTGTTTAAGAAAGCGATAGAGGGCGTTAAATTGGGCGCGCGCGCACTGTTCTGCTCGACTTTTGGCTTGGACTAACCAGCCATTAAACAAGCGCCGTCTTAAAGAAAGGGGCGGCGGCTGTACTCCACTTGGCCGACATTTCATGTCTGAAGCCTTAGCTCATTGATTACTAATCACTTGAATGGTCCAACGTTATTAAGATGCATAAATATTTTTTCAGGAAACAAGCTCAAATTGCTGACAAATCTTAAATATGGCATCACTCGCATAAGCAGCGATGTTTGCATTAGCATCCAATTAATCAAACCATCAAGATAAGTTCAATTGGATCAGATGTTTTGTTCAAAGTGTGACTATTAATCTTTGTACCTTTTTCAACACAAATCCAAACATCATAATCATTTGCACACGCATTTTGCTATGATTTGTGTTAACTTTTAAAACTCAAACTTTAACAAACTCAAACTGCAGTTTATTCAAATACCTTTATTAATCTCATTCAATTCAGTCTTCACTAGATTGCAACATCATCGTTAATTATGATTTATGTCTAAAACAATTTTGCAACTAAACAAATCTAGTTTATTTCAATTATCTTTTCTATTATCTTTTAACTCCTTTTTCAAAATCTTTTCAAATTCTCTCTCAAACTTATTTTTATTTAACATAAATTCAAAAACTTTATAACAATCTGTACAATTTATTTGAATTATAATTTAAAACTTCTTCACAATGAGTTTAGTTTATAATCAACAGATGAATTTAATAAATGTAATGATAATTTTAATGCAATTATTTTAAATATCAAGTATTATAAAAAAATATTTTTTTTTTAGTTATGTTTGATTTCTTAAATTTATAATTTTTTCTATTTATTATACATATGTTGTTTGTTATTATGTTTTTCTATTTAAGTATGTGCAGACCTAAAAATTTCATTTTTAAAATCAACTTTTTCATTTTATATTTGTCATTATTAACAAAATTCACAAAAAAATAAATAAAAAAAACAATGCACTTTTACAATTGAATATATTGATACTAAAATGAGTTGATTTTAAATTCTAATTAAAAATTAAATATTTGAGATTTTCTCAATTATTTTTGTTTCAAAATAATTGTAAAAGTTAACAATTAATTTAACAAAAATATCAACACAATCAATACATTTATAAACAAATTTAGTTTTAAAAATATTATTAACAACATAAGTTTTTTTTTAATTAAATACATATTTTAAGAAAAATGAAACTTTTCAATGTAATTTAGATAAAAAATGTTATGAAAAAAAAAAATTGTAACTTAATTTTAATAAATTTGATTTGAGATTTAACAAAAAAATATATACTTGTAAATTAAGTTAAAATGAATTATGGATTTTACTACAATGAATTTAACTTTTTAAAAACTATAAACAAGATATCATATAGATAATGCTAGACTACTTTTACTATTTATAGCTTGTCTTAAATATAAAATTAAGATTAAAAGAAAAAATTTAAGACTTGTTCTTCAATGAATGTTAAAAGACTTGAAATTCCATATGATCAAATTTAACTTAAAAAATCTCTTTCTAATGCAGCTCCCATTTCTTCATCGCTACTTAAATCATTTTCATCATTAGGAAAAGTATCTCTAGTGTCATCTTCATATGTTGGACTATTCAAACTTGTATCTTTGTTTTTGTTTTCCTCATTAAAATTTCGATATTTTCCTTTAGGCCAAGATTTTGGAAAGTCACTATCCATACTTTCTTCGCTAAGATCTGCATCTTCATGCTTTCTTTTTTTGGAAAAGTATTCCTTTGAACAAGAAGATTCATCTTGATTATCTTCTTCACTAGAACTTGAACTTAAATGATCGTTTTCAGAACAAGCATCATCTACTTCTTTATCCATCAATAATAAATCTTTATCACTAAATGCTGATAAAGGACTTAATTCAAGCATACAATGAGGTTCCAAAGTTTCTTTGACAAAAAAATCATTTTTTGAAGATGCAGAAGTGGATGGTTTTAAATCAGTTTCATTTCTTATTAATTTTCCTGTAACTGCATCATAAACAGGAAATGAAGGTTGATTAATTTTTTCATCAATCAAGTTATTTTTTGTGTACCTCAAATTATACGAAGAAAATTTAAGAAGATCACAATTTAGAAACATTTCCTCGTCCGGCGTTACTTTTCCTTTTCGTTTTATTGGATTGCCATAATCATCATCTTTATTTAAAGGAAACAATTTTTCTTCAGGTTTTTCCCAACGCTCTGCACAAACATAAAGCCATAAAGGATTGACAATCCAAATCTTTTTTGTCTTTATTGCACTTTGAACTTTTGCCGTACCCAAATTTGAAGCAACCAAATGAGTGGTTCTTTCAATAGGAGAACCTTCTTTTATAATCACTTTGCTTACATTTGCTCCTAATGATTTGGCTAAAGCCCAAAGTCTACTTTGTTCAGGCGGTATTTTAGTTGGTATTAAACCTGAAAATACTAAATTGACTCCTTTTAAAACTTCTCTTCTAATTTGTGGTATAATTTTTTTTAAATCTGGAATATTAACATGTTCATCTTCTACTGTATATTTCATTATTTCACTATACTCTTTATAAAATCTGTCGTGAATCCGAGCTAATATGTCTAATAAATAAAGAAGATAATCATCATGATCTTCAACACTATTCTCTTGATTAACTTGATTATTTTCTTGAACAGCATTATTTTTTTTTGGCTCTAATTTAGATTGCTCGTCGCCTAAACAGTGGTCGGCATTCTTATCTTGCTTTTGATCATTTTTGGTAATGTCATTTTCATTAGTTGGCACTTTGTCTTCAGTTTCTGGCTGTATTAAATTTGCAGACAAATCTTCGTCTTGCATTTGCTCTTCTAATTCAATTAAATCAATTTCTTGAGTATTTTTCTTATTAAACGATTCATTTTGTGCATTCTTTTTTTTGGCATTTATGCATAAATCTCTTGCAGCTTTTGCAATTAAGTCGTCCTTTTGTCTATTTGGAGAATTAATGTCTCCAGTATTTTTAAAAAAGTTATATGCTTTAACGGTAACTAAATTTGGCAAATAATTCCAAACATCTTCTCGATCGTCAATAATGCAGACCATGGAATCTCCACAAGGAAATAAAGCTTTCAAATTTCCAGTTTTCAGTTGAGGATCAAAACATTCGTCTCTAGATAAAATTCGATGTGAAAACAGTTTTCCTTCTGGGTCTAGTATTTGAGCAATTTTATGAGCATACATTCTAGCGCCAAAAGTGCAAATGTGCAATTCAAACAACTTGGAAACTTTTTCTAAGAAGTCCTTAGTGAAGGGTCTGAGTTTGGTATAGTAAATTTGCGAATGTCCTGGGTACAACCTGAATTGATTAATTTCTTTGCTTTTGATTGAAACAGGTTCATTGGTAGTATGAATTAAAGTTTGGTCCAAATCGACCAATAAAACTAGTTTCCTACTTTGCAGCAGTTTTTCTTCGTCAGCTTTACCTAGCTTTTTGGCTTGTTCAATGCTGACTTTAAGCTCTGGAACACTGTGTATCATGCTGACAGAAGCATAGTTGATTTCCCCTAAAAGAAAAACAAATGAAATAAAAATAGTTGAGAATAGCTAGTTGATTACCTGTTTTTCGTAAGTCCATTCCACACTCAGCGCATAGATCCTTCATTACAGTAGTGTGTTGACAAATCTCGAACCTGATCAGATTTTGCCCGGGCAAAATGAGCTGATTTTCTTGTGCCAGCAAGTTAATTACGTTCCCATGTTCATCACACTTGAATTTCTTTTCGATTCCATTTTCCACATAGGTAAACAAGATGAGCCCGTTGGATAAGTTGCTTCCTTTCTTAACTTTCCACTTGATCAGAGTAGCCGGTTCTCGTCCGTCGAATTTAATTACGTTCGTGTCGCTCATGATTTGTACAAATGATTGCTGGCAAGTCTCTCACAAAATATATATGTTCGAAATATATATATGTGTATATATGTGCAGGAAATAATTAAAAAACAGCGGCAATACACGATGTTTCAGTTTATGTTGCTTAATGTCGAACACGTTAAAAATGAAACATTTAAAATGTTTGAATTTGTCGAGCTAAAAATTCAGCGAACACTAATGTGAATTAATCCCGCAATTTTTTGTTTGTTTACATTTTTTGTTTTTTTTTTAATGCGCCGATTTAGAATAGCCGTTTTTTTTTCAGCAAAGCTGTTCACGTTGCTTGGCGACTTGTTTGTAAACAAAGTCACATGTAATCCGAATTGCTGGTTAGAGGTAGTTGTGCCACCTTGTTGTTGTGCTTAAACCCTGTGACCAAACTTTTAGCAACACTTTGGCTAGACCTTCAACAACACTTTTAGCAACACTTTGATCCTAACTTCTTCAAAAGAGCTTCCAAAACACTCTCAAAACACACTCAAAACACTCCCAAATCAAACTTTCAATCATCTTAAAGTATTCCAACTGTTATATTTCACAGATTTGCTACCAAGAGAGCTTCTTGCAGATCTATTATGGATATTGCAGCCGTATTCCCCCATAGAAAGAGGTGCAAAATTATTATTTCTTCTTAAATTAGTCAAAATACTTCTTTCCAACGGATTTACAATCGACTCTCCAGCCGGATAATCACTCAAGTCTATTTCCAATGTTTTTAAAATTACTAACAAAATAAAGACAAATCATTATACTTATTTTGTCATCTATCTTCGCAATGCTTACGATTCACAAAAAACATCTGCATGCTTTGCATTAAACATCGACTGCCAGTTAGAATCTAAAAAAAAAAATTCAATCTGCAATTATTATCGATTGCTTTGAAGCAGACTACAATACCTCGGTGATGAAATACATAAACGAGTAAAGGATTGCCGTCGACCAAACAGTATAGATAATCAATGCATGTTTTCGTTCATTTGCAAACTTAATGTTTGAATCAACAGACAAGCTCAATTCTTTATCTAGTCATTTTATACGTTAAATCACTGCTTTGCACTTTTAAACTACTTACTTAAGGGCAACATTCTGTTTACAAAATTAAATACAAAATATTCAAAAATCACCACCATTAGCAAATGCGTTAAAGTTGTTGGAATGCATCGAAGTCCTAGAAAACCAGTAAAAAAAAAAAAATTTAGAAACAATTATAACCAATATAATCAATATTACCTCTTTTGCTGTTTTGAAAAAAAACTAAATAAGAATTAACTTCAGTTATTATTTCCTTTTAAATAATTAATATTAAATTTAATAAACTACGTTGATGTTAAAACATTTAAAATAACGCTTACATATTTCGCTAAAGAAATAAAAAAAAATATCCAACCACCACCAAATATAAGCAAAAAAAATAACAATAAAACTACTGGATTTTGAAAATCCTTATTAAACAGAAGCTTAATTGCATCTGTTATTAAAACTTGTTTATGAAAAAAAATTATTAAAAAATCATTTCAAAAAAATTAATTAGCTTACTTTGAAAAACAATAATAACCAAATAAGAAACAACAACAAGAATAGATAATGTAAGAAAAACAGGTGGTTTACAGCATATACAAAAAATCAGAATTAATTTTTTAAGTTTACTTTGCATTTTAAATAATTTTTCAATTAATAGTAATTTACCGAAAAAAGCATTGCAACTATTAAGTTAATAATTGAACAAATTTGTTTCTTTTACAATACATATTTAGTTAATTGTTTAATTATGTTTACAAACAAATATCAACTTTTGTCAAAAAATTTAATTTGGCTTTTAAATTAATATACATTGTACGTAATAGGTGTTAAATTAAAAAGCAAAATACCTTTCAACTAAAAAATTTTTTAGTAATTATGCTTTGTGTTGTTTAAAGAAATTGATTAATGCTCTTGTGGAGCAATCATGAGTTTTGACAGGTTCATCTTGAATAATTTCTTTTTCAATTACTTTTGCTAACTCCTTTCCTAATTCTACACCCCATTGATCAAATGAATTAATATTCCAGATTATGCCTATTAAAAATAATAAATGAATAAAAGTAAAAGTTTTTTAATTGTGTATTTACCTTGAACAAAAATTTTGTGTTCATAAAATGCAATCAAAGTTCCCAAATTAAAAGGATTAATTTGATCAATTAAAATTGAATTAGTCGGTCTATTGCCTAAAAAGATTTTATGAGGTAATATTTTTTTTATTGCTTCATCATCAAAATTTTTGCTTTTTAATTCATTTCTAGCTTCTTCTTCGGTTTTGCCCCGCATCAAAGCTTCAGTTTGAGCAAAAAAATTAGCTAAAAGAATTTGATGATGAACATTGCCAGAAATAGGATTTTGAGATTTACATGGAGCAATAAAATCACAAGGAATAAGCCTAGTTCCTTGATGAATCAATTGGTAAAAAGCATGTTGACCATTAGTACCAGGTTCTCCCCAAACAATTGGTCCAGTTGCATAATTGACTTTGTCGCCATTTCTAGTTACATATTTTCCATTAGATTCCATATCACCTTGTTGAAAATAGGCAGCAAAACGATGCATATATTGATCATAAGGTAAAATAGCCAATGTTTCAGCATTATAACAATTAATATACCAAACACCAAGTAAAGCCATTAAGACAGGAACATTTTTTTCAAGAGGTGCATTTTGAAAATGTTGATCTGCAAAATGAGCCCCCGCTAATAAATTTTTAAAATTATCAAAACCTAGAAAACAAGCAATCGACAAGCCAATTGCAGACCATAATGAATATCTTCCACCAACCCAATTCCAAAATTCAAAGATTGAATTCTCTGAAATTCCAAACTCTTTAACTTTTTCAATGTTGGTAGAAAGAGCAACAAAGTGCTTAGCTACTGCAGACATGTCGTTATCACAAGCTTTCAAAAGCCAATCTCTAGCTGAAACAGCATTAGTAATTGTTTCTTGAGTTGTAAATGTTTTAGAAGCAATTATAAATAAAGTGCTTTCAGGAGATACTTTTTTTAAAACTTCAGCCAAATGGGTACCATCAATATTGGATACAAAATGTACATTAGGACCCACTTTGAATGCTTTTAGTGCTTCAGTGACCATTAACGGACCTAAATCAGAACCTCCTATTCCAATGTTCACTACATCAGTAATTTTTTTGCCAGAAAATCCAGTCCACACTCCCGAGATTAATTGCTCAGTAAATTGTTTAATTTTAGACAAAACAGTATTAACCAACGGCATCACATCTTGTCCGTCTACTAATATCGGATTGTTGCTTAGATTTCTTAAAGCAACATGGAGCACTGCTCTATCTTCAGTGAAATTAATTTTTTCTCCTTTGAACATTTTGTCCCTCATTTGCTCCACTTGAGCTTCTTTAGCCTAAAAATGTATTAGATGAATTCAAAAGAAATTAACCATTAAACAGATTTTGTTTTTCTTACCACTTGAATTAATAAACTAATCACTTGTTCATTAATTAAATTTTTTGAATAGTCAAATAAAAATACTCCATTAGCTGGTGTATTGAACTGAATGCTAAGACGTCATAGAAAGATAAATTGAGTTGGAATTTTAAATAAATTAGGCAGTTTGATTTACCTGAATTTCTGAAAACGGTCTTCATCTTGGAACAGTTTTCGTAAGACCAGATTTTTTTCATTATTTAAATGATATTCTTTGAGCTTCAAAAAAGCTGAATTTTGGCTAAGATTTGTCATTGCTTGTCAAACGCACCAAAGTGATTTGTGTTAAATTGACTATGCAGAATATAAATGGCACTATTTGAAAAAATGTTTAATAAATTATAAAACTTGAGTTTGGTGATATTTGAATGACATTCGTACTATTGGTCGAATCGAGTAGAATTTCTTTTGATTACTATCGAAGTACTTACAAAATCGAACGAGGAAATAGCGTTTATGCACTTGAGAGCTAGAAAATAACAGATTTTGAAATAATCTGTCTTAAAAAGTAAGATTGCAGCTTTGATGCGTACTGGATTCCTAAATTAAAGTTTATGCAAAACTTAATTATGTTTTCGTTGATATCTAGCTTTGACAAGTCAGCTGTTATTGCGCTTGGTTACTAAATACGATTTGGCGCAGAATTTAAGTTCAATATTCAAAAAGCTTTTATATCTTTACTTTTTGCTAATTTAATTAAACTATCAACCAATAGCTTTCCAAACAGTTTTACATATAGATAATGTTACACCGTCTTTTGTGCATTTTACTCATTATATTCGCTTTAATAATAAAAACTTAGAAATTATGGACATAAATGAGCTTTTAATAATGCTAACTTGTAATTGGTATAATAAATGGTCTTTCATTGTCTTTTAAGCTATGTTGTGCATCTTTTTATAACATATTTTTTAGTATTTTTTTTTTATTCAAATATTTGTCCTCTTATAATTGATTCACTACGCAAACTAATTACATTTTATACTTTTTGCTCATTTCATAATCAGGGTTCGCTTGCAAAATTACAAATCTTAAAAAAATTTTCCTTCATCTCCACACAAATAAAACTTTCCATCTTTCAAGCAAACCATCTATTGAAATAAAATTTCTTAAAATTGACTTAATAAAAAATACACAAGCTAGTAAAGTGTAACAATGAATTTTATTTATATATTTACAAAAAGTATGAGAATGAGAAAAAACAAAAAATGTAATTTTTATCAACTTTATATTTTTAAATTATTATCGCATTTTATTTAAATGCCTCAAAAGTATTAAATAATTAATATTATTTTTGAAAACAATATCAGAAGATGCCCAAGCTATGTTTTTGTTTTAAAACCCATTAAACATATTTACAAAACAAAAGCATGTATAAAAAATTTACAACTTGATCAATATAATATGAATATTTAAAAAAAATAATATATAATAAAAATTGATGAACATTTGTGATGTAATGATAGCTCGTTTGAAAATTATTTTATGTAAATCTAAATAAAACTTATAAATCAAGTCTACTACTATTTTTCTTTTGATGGATATAATTCCGTTAAAAAAAAGTAACAATATAAATGAATAAAATAAAAACTAAAACACAGATATTTCAAACATATTTCAAGTTTACCACATATTGTGAGTTTCTAAATTGTTGCTAAAAAATATATATTTTAATTTTGCCAAGTAATTCCATTAAATTATTTTAAATTATCACAAGCAATCCAAATTTCCTCCAATTCTTTGAAAAGCTAAAAATAATGTATAAGTTGTAATTTTTTTTTTTAATTAGTATAGGATTTCTTACTGATTGTATCCATTCAATGTCATGAAGGCATTGCTCTAAAATTATATGAGACTCTTTATTTTCGTCACCACCTCTCATTTCTTCCACCTAAATTTAAGCAAAAAATTATTAGCTTTAAAAATTGTTTACAAATTTAGACTAACTTTTTCTCCACATTTCATAAAAAAGTTGTACTTTTGGTGTAATAATTTAGAAAAAAGTATTACACGTTGTTTACATTGATCACAAGCTGCGTATTTATTTAATTTAATTTCATTGACAGGTTTTAATTCTAGAGTCATAGGATCATAAGGATCGCCTGTAAAGCTTAAAATTTGAGTACTCCACTTTTCAAAGCAAAACTAGAATAAAAAATTTAATATTAAAATTATTATCAATAAAGTTTAACAATAAAAATTACTAAAAGATTCTTTTTATATAAAAATGTACCTTGCATCTTAAATCACCAGAATTTTCTTGTGCTATAACATCACATTTAGGATATGTTTCAATACATTTTACAATTTGTGCATCCCATTTTACTTTTGAAAAAAAGGTATTCTTTTTTCTTAAACAATGTTCATCAATTTTCTGAACATGAGATATAAAATATTCATCTATGTAGAAATTATATTAGTATTTGAAAAAAGTATTAATAATTCATTTTAAGACTAAAATTAAAAAATTACCGTTTTCTTTTACAATTTCCGCAATAAAGCTAGCATCAAGAGCTTGACTAATGAGAGTTTGAATGAAAACTTCAAAATTAGCTTTATGATGATAAATACTTTGTTCATCTTCTCTATTTTCATTGTTTTTATTTTCAGAAATCCTAAATTAAGTAATTTAATTAGATAAATTAAAAAATAATAAAAATATAAAAGTTTACATATTAGGACATTCGCTTGATTTGTTTAATCCAAGCTTTTCAACCACAATTTTAGTTCTACTACATCCCATTATTCTTACATCGACACCAACATATTTTTGTCGAACGGTGGGATTCCAAGCAGAATACTAAATAAAAGCAAATTTTTAAAGTAAATTGAAAATATTTAATTTTTGATTATTAAACTTACAGATGAAGTATTTTGAAAAACTGTTATTCCATCTTCTTCTTTTGGTTCAAACCTTTGTAACAAACTTTTACCTTCAATACGCCAAACAAAAGGTAAATTTTTTTGAATTGCGTCTAATGATATAACAAAATCTCCTGTTCTCATCAAACCTTCTCGTATTGTTAAAGATTTTTTTTCACTTGACCTTCGTTTAGATGAACTACTAGTTAAAGTATTTGAAGGTTTGTTAATTATATTATTGGTACTTAAAGATGAATTACAATAAATTGACTTGTTAATTGAGCTAGCATTTGATTTCAATGTAGATTCGGATTGAATTTCAATTTTGGATACTTTAGCATTAGAACTTTCATTAACAGATTTTAATGTTACCGGCCATTTGCTGTTATTTATATTTTTTCCAATTGAAATCGTATTATTTGCAGCAATCGAGCGATTTGCATCGATTTTATTTGAAGATATTTTTTCATTATGAATATTTTTTCCAGTAACAAGTGGTGCACAATTATTTATATTCTTTCCGGTGGTAATTATTTTGTTGTTTATTTGAATTACATGTTGACCAGCAAATGTTTTAGTTTTGGTTGACCCTGAACTTGAAATTACTTTTGCATTATCTATACAATTTTCTTTTTTATTATTTGGTAAATTACACTTTTTAGAGATATTAGATGATTTGCATTCGTTTTTCATATTTATAAGATTTTTGCTTTCATCTACATTTTTATCTAAAATATTTGCACTTTTTGATGATTTTGAATTGTTCACTTTAGATATATATTGTTTATCTACATTTGATTTAGTATTTTGATTATTAATTCGATTAAAGCTAATCTGATTTGAAACTTCAACTATTTTAGTTGTATTTTCTCTGCTCTGTTTGTGACTGGAAATTACCTGGCCAACTTTATAAGCACTTGATACTGTGACTGAATTATTTTTAACTTTAGATATATTTTCAGATAAAGATTTTTTCTTTTTCTTCACATACATTTCATCTGTATCTTGAAAATCGTATTCATCTTTTTTACTAGTATAGTTCGGCAAAGATTCGTCTGCTTTTCTTTTTTTTATATTTAAATTATCATTTGAAGTGACAGGTGTGATGGTAATACTATTGTTTTTAGTCAATTTATTCATGATTTTATTATTTTCAAAATTATCTGCATTATTTTTCAGAGGTGATTCCAAAGTTTTTGAAGTAATAACCATAGATGATCCGACTAAAAGTGAAGTGCTTTTGTCATTTTTTTTTGCAGGTTTTATTTTATTGTGATGCACGTTTGAATTATCTGTAATCGTGGTAGACGTTATACTTGTCTCAAGTAGTTTGATTTTAAACTTATTCTTATCTTTTTTCTTTTTCTTTTTGATTTCAACATTTTTGCAACCAGTTTGAATGATGTTAGCTTTATTTTTAATATTATTGTTGATTTTGACGATTTCTAAATTATCACAGGTTTTATCTTGGGTAGAGTTGGTTGCAATTTTATTAAAATCACTTTTGTCGTCAGTAGACAGTTTGTGATTATCTTTCAGTTGTGCTTGGGTGGCGTTTAAGTCTGGTTGTAAAGGTGTTTCAAGATGATAATCAAGATGGTTATCAGACTGAACATGCTTAATACAGAGGTCAGGCACATTGAGTGGTTCAGAATGGTTATTAAGCAGAGGTATTTTGTCAATGGATTGCAGCTGCTGATCTTTTTTGTCTAGATGGTGTTGCCTAGTATCAATTTGATTATTTTCTTGAGTTGCAAGTTCGCAAACACTGGAGCTAGTTAGAAATTTGAGATCGTCTTCGAGATTAGCCAATTTGTCGTTAACATGGTCATCGTGTTGAATTTGAGAAAGATGATTGTTATGAGGAGTGTTATGAGGAGTGGATTGAGGGGTATTGTGAGGAGTGTTGTGAGGGGTGTTGTGAGGAGTAGAATGAGGATTAGCATGGTGATTTCCAGCAGTGTGAGAAAGTTGTTGATTTGAGCTTGATAAGCAAGTGGACTCAAGAAGGTTAGTATGCATGTTAGAAGAGTTGGCATTGCTATAGACACAATGAGATATATTATTTTCAGATGGATCAAGTTGAGAAAGAGTGGCTGAAACGACAGAAGACACTGGTTGATGAGGATTTTCATTGGACAAGAACATTTGATTTTGATTAATCTGCTGATGGTGCATAAACTGCTGTTGTTGAACATTGTTAAGCAGATAATTATTGCAATTGTTTGGATAGACATTGGGATACTGTTGAGAAACGGATCCATAGTGGAACAGGTTATTATTAACAAAGTTGGCCTTTTTCTTCTTCTTTTTAGTTTTGTCTTTTTTCTTTTTAATAACAGGTAGATCGACTTGAAAGCCAACCTGGGCAAAATCAAGACCAAGATTAGGAAAGTCGATTTCATTTTCATTAAAGACACCATTCAAAGCCGAGTTGTCCAGCTGAAGTTGAGCTTGAGGAGTTTGCTGATGACTAAGGGCAAGAGCGTTGTTGGAACATTGGGAGTCGTTTAGTTTGTTAGTGTCAGAATTGGTATCAGAGATTGGTGTCATATTCATAATATTATTAAGCCCATTCATGTTTGGATCACTGGTCAAATTATGACTATCCATGTGTTGATTAAGATAGCCGTTTATGGTACAAGAAACTGCAGGAGAGACCACCATACAAGAACTACTATTGGACACCATAGATTGACTGCTAGGCGAGTTGTTGCTGGCTGGAGGGGTGAGCTTATTATAGTTGCATATGATTGAGTTGGCAAAGTTATTGGCCTGCAACTGTTGCTGTTGTTGTTGACTAAGATGGGATTGCATCAGTTCGTCCTGAGAATGAGACGACGAATGAGTTTGAGAACCTATTTCCGATCTATTCACACTAGAAGGTGGAGTAGGATAACCAGGCGTAATAGCCAGCCCTGGAGTGGTAGCGTTTTGGGTGAAAACAGTGTTATTGCCATTATAATTGGCTGAAGAGTTGGAAAACTCATTGCTCTGGTTGTTAGCCACCACAAGTCCAACATTGTTTAGCTGATGTTGACTAGAATTCAAGATGTTTCTGTTAATGTGTGAATTATTGTAAGGTGAGTTGGTCGAAGGACTGTTACTGTATCCGTAGCTGCATGAAGATGATTCGTTAAACTGCTGCACATTGTGTACACTAGCTACTGAAGAACATCTTGACGTGCTACTATTGAGAACAGGTGTGTTTGAGTTGATGGAGGTGTTTGAACTGATGGTGGTATTAGAGTTGATGGTAGGATTAATGGTGGGATTGATAGAGGTGTTCGGATTAATAGAAGTGTTGGGGTTGATAGAAGAATTAGGATTGATGGACGAATTTGGATTGAGGGACGAGTTGGGATTAATGGTGGTGTTTGGATTAATAGAGCTGTTCGGATTGATGGAAGTGTTAGGGTTGATAGAGGTGTTTGAGTTGATGGAGGTGTTAGGATTGACAGATGTGTTGGGGTTGACAGAGGTGTTTGAGTTGACAGAAGTACCCGAATTGATAGCGGTATTGGAGTTTAGGTTGATGGAACTGTTCAAGCCATTCACATTCATACCATTTAAATTAACACCGTTCAAATTCACACTGTTCAAATTTACACCGTTTAAATTTACACCATTTAAATTCACACCGTTCAAGTTGCTGCTTCCGTTTAAACTGCTGCCTCCACTTAGATTGTTTCCATTAAGATTGTTTCCGTTTAAATTTGCTCCATTTAAGCTGCCTCCATTTAAACTGCCTCCATTTAGATCATCTCCATTAAGACTGGCTCCATTTAGATTGCCTCCATTCACATTGCTGCCATTTAAATTGGCAGGTCCGTTGACAAAATTGAAATTATTTGCACCATTGCCATTCACCCCACAGTTGGAGTTGCCGTTAGATATTATCAAATTGTTGTGGTTGGCCACATTATAATTGTTTATTTGGATTCCTCCCATCATCATACTGCAATTCTGCAGATAGGTATTATTCACCATGGCGTTGTTGAACGTCTTGTTTAAATTTTCGATCGTGTTATTTAAATTATTCATTTTCATATTACTTCGAGACATTAGACAAGAATTATTTACATTTTGATTTTGCATGAAATTTTTTTGAAAATTCATTGCGTTATATTGATGAGGATTAACTGATGAGGCATTTGAGGTAATCACACAAGGCGTGCTGTTGCCATTATTAGCTGCTGATACTCTAGTAGCCAGTTGCTGAGCTTGCTGGTTAATGGTGGCCAGCATTTGCTGTCTATGGTGGTGGCTGTTCATGGCTAGAAAATAGGAATCAGAATGATGATGAGGTAAATTGTTACTGTGAGATGATGACGAACTTCTTTTATTACTGTTAATACTTGTGTTGTTGGCATTTTGTTTCACATTGCTTGTGCCACCGGACAAGCCGTTGTGCATAAAGTTCTGATGCATACCCATCACTGTAGGAAGAATAGACGAACTGTTGTTATTAATGCTTGACTTGATTGTCTGCTGGCCAGAGTGTTTTGAGTTCACCTCCACCGAGCAAGACTTGTTTAGGTGATTAGAATTGCTGTGATTGTTACTGTAGTGTTGTAGTTGCGGTTTGGCTGCCGAAATTTGTGCAGAAGAATTGTTCACAGTTTCATGTGGCAATATTCCAAACGGACCAGATGGATTATTTGCATCATGATTGTGGTGATTATGTGTATGATTGTTAATATTCAGGTTCGGATGATGGGGATGTCGCCAGCCGGACAAGTGATGGCTAAATAAACTGGCTCCAGCTTCATGGTTCAAATTGTTCGAGCTTAGCTGATGATTCCCAGATGAGCCTGAGTTGCAATGGTTATTTGTAAAGTCTACTTAAACAAAAAAAATTAAATTAGTGTAAGAAACTGTTGAACAATGTTTAAGAAAACTGTTGTACTCACTGTCTTTATTATGTTTGGATTTGAATAATCCAGCAGGAAAATTGATGCCTCCTTTAGTTGCGTTTTGAAATTGGTTTGAAAAAAATTCCGCATCATAACCAGTATGAGCGTTTGAATTGCTGTGATGTCCATGATTGAATCCAAAAGATGTTCCGAAATTGGCAGATGATTCATTGCCATTATTAGTGGAACTACCTTGTGCATTTAAACCACTGTAATGTGCCAAAATTGATTGCATTTGATTTTGTGTGTAGACCGAATTTTGATTTAGATTATAACAACCTTGTGCAACGTTTGAAGATCGATTTCCATTATTTGTAACATTATTAACATTTGAAATTGATCCGTGATGTTGCTGCTGCTGTAACCTTTGAACTGCAGCATAATGATAATTAGCCCATGGACTTGAGTCCATGGCCATTTTATTTTTTTCTTATTTTAATTAAACAATGTTTGATTGTTTTGTTTAAATTAAATGCAGTTTAGTTAAATTTACCATTTGCTATTTTGGTTTGACCATTGTAAACATTTAATTAAATCTAAGTAGATTTTTATTGAACTTGCAATAAGCATTGGATTAGAATTTAAATTAAAACCAAATTTTGTCAATCATGTTTAGGCCTTTGAATAATTGTTTTAATAAAAAATAGTCTCATTTCCAATTGCAATAATTTGCTTTTTAAAATGGTTTTATCAAAATTAATAATTCACTTTTGCACAATTTAATAACAAAATTCTCCAAAAGACGTAAAAAACAAACAGATGCATATGTAAAAGTTAAATTAATTGGATTTATTTTTTTGTAAACAAACAAGTCCAAATAGAAGAGCGCCGTACGTATTAAATATGATAAAGAATAGAACAGACTTTGGACCAATGAATTAAATTTGAATAATACGAATAAACAATGGATACATCCAAAAAACAAATGAGAACAATCTGTAAAAGAAGAATGAAATTAATAAGATGAAAAAAGTAAATAAAGTGAAATAATTGAAATTGTAAAAATGATCATAATCGCACATGGCACGTAATGTTCAGAAAAAGTGTTTAATAAACTGTCTAGCAAATTGTTTAGTTTAAATATATTGTTCGATATATTGCTAGTGTTTGGAAGAACATATTGTAAAGTATATCGATTGAAATATCAGATGTGAATCGGTGATAATTATGGTGAATAAAAAGAAAATCAAAATTTGCTTGTGTCGCTAAATAAACATACACAATGTAACCATATATACAAACAAAACACTAGCAAGGCTATGGATTGAAGCTTTGGGATGGAAGCTTTAGGATGCAAGTTTTGGGATGGAAGCTTTGGGATGGAAGATTTGGGATGCAAGTTTTGAGATGCAAGTTTTGGGATGCAAGTTTTGGGATGAGCTGTAGGTTTGGGGTGGAAGACTTAAGATGGAAGATTTGAGTTGGAAGCTTAAGATGGAGGTTTAGAATAGAGGATTGGAATAGAGAGTTGAAATAGAGAGTTGAAATAGAGAGAGTTGGGATAGAGAGGATTGGAATAGAGGATTGGAATAGAGGATTGGAATAGAGGATTGGAATAGAGGATTGGAATAGTAGATTGGAATAGTGGATCGAAATAGTGGATTGGAATAGTGGATTGGAATAGTGGATTGGAATAGTGGATTGGAATAGTGGATTGGAATAGTGGATTGGAATAGTGGATTGGAATAGTGGATTGGAATAGTGGATTGGAATAGTGGATTGAATTAGAAGATTGAAATAAAAGATTGGAACAGAGAAGTGGAACAGAGAGTTAAATTAGAGGGTTAGAATAAAGGTAGAAAATAGGAGTTTAGAGTTTTATATAAGGATGGAACTTAAAGATGCTGTTTTAAGGTTTGCAGATGTAAGTTTGCAGATGTAAGTTTGCAGATGTAAGTTTGCAGATGTAAGTTTGCAGATGTGGAATTAAGCTGTAGAACTAACTAAAGCAGTTCTTGATGGGATTGGGACAAACAGCAGACTAGACAGTAAACCACCCAAACAAAGTATAAGCCGAGGTGCTCATCACTTTTTACCTGCAAGTTTGAGTAGCACTGCCTCCACCACCAGCGTTAGGCGTGGGATGGCCGGAAAGTGCGGCTTTGCGTGGTGAGGCCCGGAGAGGCGGCAAAAGTGCAAAAACACGAGCAAATGGTCGCTGCACTTTTACATATTTATATTTTAATATTTTTATGCTGCTCCGTTTCTAAACTTTTGTACTGGCAAACACTCCTGAACATGTTTAAATATATTTGAACATGTCCCGGCATATTGTCAGTATGTTGAGCTAGCTGGCCGTGTCCAATGCGTGGCCAGTATATGTTAGCATGGCGTTCAACATACGTTGGTATATGTGCTCGGCTTGTACATTGGTTACAATTGAATAAAGCTGTAGCAGGCAAAAGGTGAAACAACAAGGTAGAAATAAATAAATATTCAGCATAATGGCCATTATATATAGAGAATGTTGTTTTACGATCGCCGCCAAACAGCTGAACATAAACAAACGAGCGAAACAGCAGCCAGGATACACCACGCTAATCCACGCCACACTAATCCACGCTATACTAATCCACACATTGATTCACCATCATCAATCATTGAAGCCGCACAATAACCGCGCCAACAACTTAGTAATCAATGCAACTTGCTACTTTGCAACTTGCAACATTAATCTCTAATCAAACAAGCAAAACATGAAGATCCAATGAACTTGAATAGTGATGGCTTACCAACTGCTGCAAACTGCTTTTCAGTGCCGTTCGCCTTCAACTCTAGCTAAGCCAACCAATTTCAATGATTTCAACAAGATTCGTTGTGGCCGCAAAACTTGAACTTAGTTGTCTATTGAGGTACAGTAAAACAAAAGCACTAGACAGAGTTAAGGAGCAACAAGCTTTGTTTGATCAACTCGGTAGACTTGACTCGGTGTCCAGCGTTTGCATGAACAGACAGATGGCAACCACCCTGCAAATGCTTGATCCGCAAACATTTCATCCACAAATATTTCATCCGGCAAATATTTCCTCCCGCAAATATTTCCTCCCGCAAATATTGCATGCCGCAAATATTCCAACATATTGATTGCATTGACAGCCGTGCACAATTATGCACAATCGTTTACAATTGTGTGCACAACTGCAAACACATTGACACATGTTGGCAATTTATCGGCTCATAAGATTCTCATACATGCATGCTAAGGGCAAGTATTCAGTTTGGCAAGACGAGTTTAAGAAGAGACGAGCCAACCTAAACTGTGCACCTGACCTTGCATATTAGTTGCGAACTGGTCACATACCTGACAATGATCAGTGACAGGGTATGGTCAGTGACAGAGTATGGTCAGTGACAGAGTATGATCACTAATAGAGTACTAATAGAGTACCAATAGAGTAGACACTGATCACTAATTCAATCAAGTTTTTCAAACACATTCGGTTGCAAAAACACCCTATGGCAAGAGCAGCAACAGTTGTTCAAATACTAAGTTGTTTAAATGCTTAGTTCAAATGTTTGCCTAATTTGTGTAAATACAACAGACGTGCAACAGTTGCATATGGACGGACTAGGGCAGATCATACAAACAAGGGTGTGACTGCAGCTGTGGTTTCGGGTAACACGCGGCAAACACGCGCCACATGGTGCCAAAAATTAAGGGGATCTTGAGCACACTAAGATTTACCAAAACTGTAAGATTTCAGAGAGACTAAGATCTGGCCAGGAGTACCTTTTACCAGAAATGAGTCGGTTAGGTTAGTGCAGCGCGTTTCCGAGCCTGGTTTAGGTTAGACTTGTTCTCAGGCTTTTCATGAATGCGTGTTTTCAGTTGTTCTTAAACAGTGAAGCCATTATGAATCAGCGGGTATATAGAACTGTCTTTATGTGTATCTGCTCATGAGCATCTCAATGCACGACAACACGATGTGGCCGCAAAACAAGTGTATAAACAATGCAAGGCAGTTGCGCACTCTCAACGCTAGCAAAAGGTACTGACGCCATTTGTCACTAGCATTTGCCTTCTTTATTTTTTCTTTATTTTTTTCTTTCTTTCTTTCTTTCTTTATTCTTTGTTTCTTTTTTTCTTTTTTTCTTTTTTTCTTTTTTTCTTTTTTTCTTTTTTTCTTTTTTTCTTTTTTTCTTTTTTTCTTTTTTTCTTTCTTTTTTCTTTCTTTTTTCTTTCTTTCTTTCTTTCTTTCTTTCTTTCTTTCTTTTATTATTCCTTTGCTTCTTTCCTTCCTTCTCTCTTTCTTTCTTTCCTTCCTTCTCTCTATTCTCTCCATTCTCTCCATTCTCTCCATTCTCTCCATTCTCTCCATTCTCTCCATTCTCTCCATTCTCTCCATTCTCTCCATTCTCTCTTTCTTCTCCCTGTTTCCATCCCTATCTTCCATTTCCTATTGCCCATTCTTTCTTTGAAAATCTCTCCTTCTTTCAATTCTCCTTCCTCTTGCTCTGAACAAATCTTGCTCTAAACAAGTGCGCACCATTGTCACATATGGATTGCAAACAACGTCTATTAAATATTGTTTAACAGTTGCCATGTAGTTGCCGCGAATTCTTGGCCCCTACGCCCTTTCCCCACTACTTCGCATCTTTGCTTAGTTACAACGACTGGCCAGACAATATTTTACACACACACATCCTAATCAGCGTTTGTTTGGATTGCATTTAATTTCACTCATGCTGGAGCTGTTGCTGCGCACGCCAGTCTACGGCCAGCAATTTGCACCGCACATTACACATAACACGCCATCTCCATCACTTTCTTGCTATTTCGGTAACACTTGCCAACAACATCTTAAACTACAGCTTAAACCCGTCCTCCAAAACATCCGACCAAGCAGGTTTCTGCAAGCGCAGTTTCGGAATCTTAAACAATTGCACTCAATTAAGCCGATCACAATGTGAAGTGCTTACTTCCCCCACACAACTAGACACGCTTACCCAAGTCGATCACTATCGCGATCGATTTATAAGATTCGTAAGTTGCAAGATTCGCAAGTCTACATGTTTTCTTCATGTTTCTCCAGTAAGGTTACACGGCTAAGAAACGATTGCCAAACAGCATCTTTCGCATTGTTTGTGTACAAGTCGTATTGGATGCACACTGTGCTAGCAAAACAGATAGCAGGACAGCCTTTAAGAATGGCAGTTTGTTTGACGAACAATAAGGCGCTGGAATGCATCTTAAACATTTCATCTTAAATGTTTGGTAACTACTCGTTTTGAGTGAATGAAAGAGTGGTGCGAGCTTAAGGTTGGCTTTTAGAGTTTCAGTAGGGTCAGAGTGAGCTTTTCTAAGTTAGCAGTAATGAAAGATTGTTTCTTGCATTGGTATATAGCATGGTCCTTGACAGTGTTTATATATTGACAGTGTTTATATGTTGAAGGTGCTCATATATTGACAGTGTTTATATGTTGAAGGTGCTCATATATTGACAGCGTTTATATAATGAAGGTGCTCATATATCGACAGTGCTCATATATCGACAGTGCTCATATATTAGCAGGGCTCACATACAAAATGCTCATTGATGTGCTGTCTTTTGCAAGCAATGGCTCAATGGAGTGTGCGAGTATGTATGAGTGTGTGGAGTGTGTGTGGAGTGTGTGGATATTGGAGAGCGTAGAGTCTGAAGTGTGCAGAGTCATATATAAATATTATATACGAACATCATAGTTTCAGATATGACTATTGTATACAAATAGCATACACTAATACAATCATATGCAATACAAACATCCTCTATACACATCAAGCATCATATAAAAAAAAATTTCCGCTTCTTTACTGGCTATAGCCTGTACACAAAAATATGTATTAACCAACGGCATATTGATGTAGATATCGATGCGTATTAATACACCACACACTATACAAGTGTCCAACTGCTTAGGCAAGCGCTAACAAGCCATGCTCAGTACACAGACTAGGCAAAAGATGGTCACATGCCATTCCAAACACCCACAACAGTGCAAAATGGCTTCTCCTTCGATGATGCAAGTGCCAACGGCATAAAAAAAACACTGAAAACCCCTTTGCTAATCATATAATTAACCAAGAAAGCATCACTCACCTTTGTCAGGTGCAAAGCTGCTCATGCTAAGACGTTGACAATGCGTGCATGTGCAGATGCCGAGTGGGATGTGAAGAAGTGTGCTGTTAAGAAGTAAGATTTAAGAGACGAGATTAAACAGAGTGCAAGTTGCAAAGGCAAGATTTAAGAGGTGAGATTTAGAGATGATCACCATGCATAAGCTGAACATGCAGCAACCTAAACATGCATCAGCTGTTCCGCTCACTCTTTCACTGTAGCATACTCTCCTATTGCAACACACTCGAACACACTCGAACATGGCAGACTGCCGGCAACTGATCCAGTCCTTCACACTTTAACTCACCAAAGTGTACACTAGCAGTTTTGTACGCCATCAGTGAGTCGACTGTTCACTGTCCACTCATCATTTGTTGATTCTTAATCCTTGGCTGTTAAGTTCACTTCTTGTCTGCTTAATCCTGTTCCTTAATTTTTAATCCTTAATTGCACTCCAATACTAGTACAGGTAGGTGCCAACACCAGCTGTACTGGCTGCCAACACTGGGCGGGTAGGCCTGGTAAAACAGACCACTTACACACTAGTTCAGACAATTACAAGCAGCAGATGGTGGCCAACATTGGCCTGAAATAGCCACAACACTGAGCACAGTCCGTAACACAGTGCACAACTGAGTCCAGGACGCGGTTTAGGATACAGTCCAGGACACGGTTTAGGATACAGTCCAAGACACGGTGTAGGATACAGTCCAAGACACGGTCTAGGATACAGTCCAAGACACGGTCTAGGATACAGTCCAGGACAGGGTCTAGGATACAGTCCAGGACACGGTCTAGGATACGATCCACAACACGGTCTAGGATACGATCCACAACACGGTCTAGGATACGATCCACAACACGGTCTAGGATACGATCCACAACACGGTCTAGGATACGATCCACAACACGGCCCACAACACGGCCCACAACACGGTACACAACACGGTACACAACACGGTACACAACACGGTACACAACACAGTCTACGACACAATACACAACACAGTAAAAGGGGAAGCCACAGCAACAAACCTACTGCGGATCTGGCAACAGTTTAAGAACACAGAAAAGCCACTTTTAAGATTCAGTCTGAACTCGGATCTTTCGTACAATAGAGAACGCGCTTGTGGCTTTAAATTTGCGCCATAAAGCGTTCGCGTTTTCACTATATATAATCGAACTTTTGAAGAAGGCGAGAGCTGGCAACAAACACTGTACCTACTGCATTGTTCGTGCGAATAGCTGCACGCCAAAACCTACGACTCAAACACGCCGCCGAAGCAGAGCATTTGCAGCACACCTGCTCCAGCTCAATTTGGATATACCCAAACTCAATTATACCCAAACTCAATTATACCCAAACTCAATTATTCACCATTCAACACATCATATGCCACAATCAACTGATTCTCAGCAAACCTCCAACACATGCCACTGGTCAGATGATCACAAATCACATTTCGCCAACTGTTTGCTCTCTTCTACAAAACCAACACTAAAAACAAATGCCCTAAACACGAAAAACAAAAACCCTAAACACGAAAAATAAAACCTCGATTTACCTCAATCAGAACACTGACCGGTTCAGTTCGCAGTTTGTCGTTGCTTCTGGCCGCCCAGCATGCGCCCTCTTTTATTCTACAAACGCACCACAGCTGCTCTTTCAC
Source organism: Pyemotes zhonghuajia (assembly GCA_025170145.1). Lineage (NCBI taxonomy): Eukaryota > Metazoa > Arthropoda > Arachnida > Trombidiformes > Pyemotidae > Pyemotes > Pyemotes zhonghuajia. The sequence continues at coordinate 13,620,456 of CM045845.1, forward strand.
CTGCTCTTTCTTCACTTGCAACCTTTAATAATTAGCAATCGTAATAATTAGCAATCATAGTAACCAACAGTCGTAATAATCAGCAGTCATAATAATCAGCAATCCTAATAATTAACAGTCGCAATAATTAACAATCGTAATAATTAGTCAAACTAATTTACTGTCCACTTCTGTCTAACCTTCACTCTTCAGTCTTCTCCCCCAAAACCTCTCAACTCTTAATAAATTCATTCCTATCTGTGTGCTTATCAATAATTTAATCAATTTCACATTAAAACTAATTACATCTTTCACTTCTGTCAGTCTGAAAAATCTAATTATGCTACGCTAAAAAGATTAAAAAAGACAAACTTTTCAATTAAACTTCAGATTATGTTAATAGGCTCAACTCAACTAGACACACTTAACATCTTTTTCAGTTTCTAGATTAAATAATTCCAACAAATTGATTACTTTGCATTCTTTGCCTTTAAAAATCTCATTCATTTTTTCTTATAATTCAAGTTTCACATAACTCGATTCAAGTACAAATCTGCTCAATTTAATTGTTCAATTATTTACATCTAGTCTCTCTCTCTCTCTCTCTCTTTCTCTCTCTTTCTCTCTCTTTCTCTCTCTTTCTCTTTCTCTCTCTTTCTCTCTCTCTATTCTAAATCTATTTTAACAAAATAAACAATTTTTCATGGCTTTTTTCATATTTAAATTTTTTCCTTGTTAATTCATTATTTAATTCGCTTTACTATAATTAAAATTATAAATTCATAAAGATCAATGTTGATCGATTCCAACATAAAAGTATACCAACCTCAAAATTTAATTGAAACTAAAAAAAACTATTTATTTACTTAGTAAAAGTTGATTTAAAAATACAATTACACAACTTTTTAATAAAAAATCGTTCTAAACTAAAATTTAATGATTGTGAACTAAATAAAATAACACAAAAACCATTAAACTAAATGTTACTTTTGTCGATTTGTTTTGTTACATTAATTAAAAGTGAATGGATGTTCATGTTAAAACTCAATAATCAAATCGTGTTACCAGTTAAAGGTGTTGACAATTTAGGTACTTACTCAATTACAAATTTTATATACTGTAAAAAGACTTTTACAATTATAAATAAATGTCACATGGCTGAGACAAGCAAATTATTACAACATTAAATATAGGCTTGCATGATAAATGTATTTCCATCAATACATTCAAAGTAATTATGAAACTCTATGTATGAAATTGCGTACTCAATTCTGGCAAACATTAGCATAAAAAAACTTTAATTGTGAACAAATCAACAATATTGATCCGCTAATCAAACTAGACAAGTTATTGATCAATTGTCCAAAAAAAGCAATTTTAAACGGATTTAAAAAACATTTGCGTTGAAAAAATTTTCAATCAAATTTCTTGAAAACTAAAAAACAATCCGATCTAAAACACTGTTAAGACAAAGTAAATTTTTAATATAATTCATAAGATTTTATTCCTCTATTGCTCAAGACGACAAATCAGATTTCACAAACGCAGCGAAAAAGTTGTCGAGATATCGAAAAAATACAAAACATATAGCTCTGTGAAACATTGCATTTTTTATGAAAAAATTTGAAATAATCTATTTGATTATTTGTGTCTTACCATTTATTGTAGATAGCAAAAATAACAAGCAATCAACATCTGTTCAATCAGCAACTAACAACTTTACGATGTATTGATTAATTGGTCATTTAGCAGTTAAAGTTTGAAAGCACTTTTGACGTTGTTAAACGTATGTGACATCGGATAGAAACTATCAAAAACGTCATTGAATCAAGGCGAAATTATAAAAAAGACTATCTATGGAAACATAAATTGACCAGCTGTTGCAAATTCCATATTCCATGCTTCTAAATGGCATCATCATAACCAACTTAATATGTCTTGTCACTCTCACCCAACAAATCCGTCAATAAATCTCAATTTTCTAACATGAAAAAATCACCTCTAATCAGGTTTAAAATAGTCAACTTCACATCAGACATTAATTCTTTAAATTGTTGGCCAATTAAATATAAATTCATTCGCATGTTAATCTCACTTGGTTAATCTAAATTTCGATCTTTTATTTCACCTTTTTTCAATAGACCAGAGCAATAAACAAGCATTATCAGTTTATATTGCCAATCATAATTTTGTTTAACCTAAACTTAGTTTATTTTAATAATTCTTGTTCGTATAATGTTTTAATTAAATTAAAAAATAATAAACAATTTTAACGTTTTTAAATATTCATTAGTTTAATCCATAAAAATACATCTTAATCATTGAAAAACAAATTATATTTTTTTACTTTGACTGATTTGAACAAATTCAATTTTAAAAGCAATAATATCGATTATAATTTCAAAATTAATTTCATTTTTGACTAAAGCTAAGATTATTTTGTGTTACAAGCAACAAAACACGTAACAATCTAATTATAATCATTTTTCATAAAAATTGCATTAATTTACGTAAATGTTTTTCATTTTCTATTTTACATATTTAATATTAATGATAAAAAAAATTAGACAATTTAATCTAGCCCAAAAAATGTAAATCATTTACTTAAAAATAAGTTTAAAGTTTTAAAAATTGACTTTTAAATTTAAATTCAATTAAAAAAAAAAAATAAATAAAAATAAAATTAAAGTCTAATTTATCAATTTAATTTTGTATATATTATAATCAGAATTGTGATCTTAAATAAAAAAAAAGTAAATAATAAAAAAAAAAACTTGCATTTTTCATTAATATGACATGAATATTTCAAAATAAAAATTTAACAAAGTGATAAATCTGCTTCCATTTTTGGTTAGTTAATTAATTGTAAATAACAATTTTTAAAATGATAAAAAAAAAGAATATTAATAATTATTAAATTTAAATAAATGAATAAAAAAAAAAAAATAAAGAAGCCATTTTAGTAATTAACCTTTTTTTACGATTTTAAAAAAAAAAACAAACAGGATAATGATTTTTATTCAAGTTTAATTATTATTTCTTAATTATTATTATTTACATAAAAGAAAATATAATCTTTTAAAAATTAATACATTTTTTCCTTAATATTTTATAACATTTTTTTAATTTATAAAAAAAAAATATTAGAAAAAAACAAACACAATCACTAACATTATTACCGTAAATAAACATAAAAAATTATAGAAGGATCCAATACTTTAATGTAAATTAATCCTATTTTACGTGCATGTATTAGCATGTATTTACATTTTTTTTGAATTTTATTAATTTTATCATTTTTTTATATTATTTTTTTTTTCATACTTATTCTTATATCTAATTTTTTTAATTTAGACATAAACATCAATTTTGGATTTTACATTTCAAATTTTACTTATACATTTGTTATTTGTAATTTAAGAATAATTTATTTACAAATTATCACTTTTAAATATTTCACAATGCTTTTTGCAAAAAAAAAAACAATGTTCAAAGGCCAACATTAATATTTGATGAAATAAAATTTTAATAAAATTAGACAAATATAAAGTGGGTATTTGTGAACTAAGAATTTGAATTACAACGTTCAACATTTGATTACATTATTTTTTTTTTTTGCAAAAATTATTTAATTTATGTGTGAAAAATGAAATTGCCTAATGAAATAAAATCTTAAAAGCTATATATAATTTTAACTAATTTTGTCCCGATAATAAAAAAATCAAATTAAAAAAATCCCTATAAAATAATTGCGGCTTTAAGTTTTCACTAAAATTAAATTATAGTTTTGTAGATTCTGTTGCCCACGTTTAATTTTATTAATAAAATTTTTTTTTTTTCAATGATTAATTAAAGCTTGCGAAACGCACCTAAAAAATATATTTACATTAAAGTTTAAATTAATTGAAAGCAATTCAAATTTTTAAACCTTTAATAATGCATATACTTATTTTTGAGAAATATGCATATATTTAAGCCCTAATAGATGTACTGTCCAATATACTTATATGTTGCAGCATAATAAAATTAAATTGAAATTGATACATTATTTATTTATTATACACTTAAATCATGGTGCTAATTTAAATATATATGTATACTAGTATATGCTGTTGAAAATAATTGATGCATCAGATTCATATGTTCAAATAAAATGAAACAAAATTTGTTTAAACACATATTGAATACATGCACGCATATCGAACATATTGAAAACGATAAATTTAATATATTTGCAAATGAAAAGATGAATAAATAGATGGATAAACAAGATTAACTCAAGCCAATTATATAATGACAAAAATAGATGTGTGAATGATTTGTAAAGATGAATACAATTACCATAGAAGTGAAGGATAAGGTTGCGACTTTCCATGGTTACTTATTGAACCCAATCCGTAGCCATACATGTGTTGATGCAATTGCAAATTAGATGCATTTCCAGCACTTTGAATATGAGCCGGAAGTGGCACATTAGCACCTGCATCTTGACCTTGCAAATATCCAAATGAAGAAACAGCAGCAGCAGCAGCAGCTGCAGCAGCGGCTGCCGCATTTACAGCCGATTGATTAGTTAAATTAGATCGACCATTAGTCTGATGGTGATGATGAGCCAAATTGGCCAAATTGTTGTTGTTATGATGATGGTGATGATGAGCTGGTGGAGGCTGAATAGTCATATATTTAGAAGAATAGCCCTGATTAGTTCCTAATGAATATGCTTGGGACGTGGTGTAAACAGAAGGTTGCGATTGATAAAATGATGCATCTGGAATTAAATTGTTCGGATTCACCAAATACAAAGATTGAGATAATTGCTGTTGGGAAGATCCATTGCTATCATTCGCTATATTTTGACTATAAATACTAGAGCCAAGTTGATTTGTGTTATTAGTGCGTGCATTTCTAATAGTGTTTTGACCAATTAAATTGCTACTGTTGCCACTATTATTATTAACATTGTTACTATTTTGGCCTGTGTTTGAATTTTGTGAATTGCTGTTACATTTATTATAACGATCTAGTTCATTTTTTTCCATTTTAATGTATCTAGATTGTTCATTATTTGAATTTGAAAATCCATTATTTCTTTGATCACTAGATCCATTTCCATTATGATAAGCAGTGTTATTCAATTGTGTCTTATTCTCCATACATGATGAATATTTGTCTGTCGATTCTTGTTTACTTGAAGTAACCACTTGATCTACTTGAATTTGAGGTAGTTGATAAAAATGTTGACCATTACTTACTTGATTATCTTGAGGTGATAAAATTTGCATTGTTTTATTTAAAATTCGTTTCTTTTTTGATTCAGCATTAGTTGTTTGAGGAATTGATAAAACATTATTGTTGCTATTGGTGTTATTACAAGATTGATTCTGATTGCTATTTGCTTCATTATTATTTTGATTATTTGTTCCGTTATTGCTGTTGTTACTATTATTACTACTATTATTACTATTATTACTGGCATTATTATTATAACTGTTGGACATTGGTTCAGGTTTAATTACTTTTCCATTATTGACTACATTAGTGAAATTGGGCAACGATCTTAAAGGACTGAAACTTGATGAACAAATTAATTCCGAATCTGAATCACTGTTATTATTAGTGTTGATTACATTTTTTCGCAATTGTTGAACCGATTTGTTAACATAAGCATTAGCATTTATGTAATTAGAATTTAATTTAATTTGATTAGTGTCTAAATCACCAGGAGTTAAAACTAAAACACTATCGCACGTAGATGAAATAATTTGATTATTTTTCATAATTTTGGATTCGTTGGTTTTGAAACTAAACAAGAATAGAAAATAGAAAAAAAGATTATAAGAAAAGAAATTGAAGAAAAAAGAGAGATTTGTTTACCAAAGGGGAGAACGACAATTGTCATTTTTGTCTTCATCTGAATCAGATATGGTAATCACACTGACAGCAGGTGAAGGTGTGTCGTCAAGAGTGATGGTCTGATGGTTTCTTCTAGAGTGATCTTTTCTGCGAGCAGAATTAGAATGAGAAAGAGTAGAGTAAGAATCAATTTGGGTGGCAAGCTGAGTTGGATTGTTTTGATCAGCTCCTCGCATCATCACCACACCAGACCTAAGAATTCCACGTAGAGACTCGTCATCTAGATTTAAACTAGGACTGTTGGAGAAGAAGGAAGCATAGTTTGAGTCGAGATAGAGAGCATTGGTGGCAAGAACACGGTTGTGAGAGGAGTTTTTGCCCTGAACGAGTAATTTATCGTTGGCCACATTGGCAAGTAAGTTAGACGAGTTGGAGATGGACTGGTTGGAACTGTGGTGAATCCACTTGGGCGGAGAGCTTTCCTTGACGCGTTTCTTAGCTGGTGACAACTGAGCACCGGGCCCAATGTAGCTGCTGGACTGTTTCTGTTTGCCAGACCTAGAGTTGGCAGGAAGATTAGCAGGATGAATGTTGAGCAGGTTGGTGGCAGAGTTGGAGCAGTGCATATTGGAGGCATTGAGACCATTGGAATGTGAGCCGTTGATGGAGGCATGGTTGGCAATGGCAAGATTGGGATGGTTGGTGGCAGAGTTGGCCACAAGATTGGAGTTGTGTAAAGCATTGGAAGTGCAACTGTTGGTTACAGCAGCAGCAGCAGCAGCAGCCACCATGGCAGCAGTAGAAGAAGATAAATGGGCAGGCAAAGGATCACGAATGACAGCAGGACGAGAAGTGCGGTTGGCTCTGATCAAAGGCTGGTGAGCAGGTTGGGCAGCCACCATGTTCCACACATTTTGAGAGACGGGCTGAGAAGCGGCCGAGCCAAGATAGTCGCTGCCCCGACTTAGTTGGTCGTAGATGGTGGACTCGGCCTGGTCTGCAGCGGCCAGTTCGCCCATTGGAATGATGGAATCTGGTCCGCTGGCCTGCAGCATCAGATGGTTGTGCTGTTGAATGGCAGCCACAGCACGTTGGGCACTGGCCAAAGGTTGCCAGGGTTGGACAAACAGTTGTTGTCTTGAGGCGCTGGACACCACCGGGTTGGAACTGGCTGGCCATTGGACTGTCACAGCTGATACTGGCACATACTGTTGCACGTTGGCAGCTGCTGCAGCAGCCAATAAAGAAGGTTGAAACTGTTGCGGATGTTGAACTGCTGCGGCTGCGGCTGCTGCTGCTGAAACATGCATGGGCATCAGTTGTTTGCTTGGAGAGTTTAGGTTCTGGTAGGCCATCGCCTGGCCAATATTCACTCCGGAACCATGGGACTGGTGTTGGGCCGAATTGTTCAGGATTGATGGCACACACAGGGCTGCCGCAGTTTGGAACTGGTCTGCCACTGCTGCTGCCTGCAAAGCCGCTGCCCGGGCAAACTGGGCCGCCACTGTTCGACTTGAGTGAGATGATCGAGGGGCTGTGATCTGTTGGTAGAAGTTGTTTGACGGCTGCATCGAGGCCAGTTGGGCTGCGTAACTAGCCGGCAATTGGTTCTGCAGGTTGTTGAATGCCAAAGTCACATTGGAACTGCTATTCACTAATGAACTGCTGGTCGAGTGTCCCTCTGATGCTCCGTTGCCACTGTAGATCGAGTCAGAGTTGGACTGGTTTCCGCCACTTATGGATGTCCGCATTTGGAAACGACGTCGACACACCTCCATCATCTGCACCGAGCACTTCACGTTCGAACAGTGTGCATACTCCAGCAGGTGGTTGAGAGTGACAAAGTTGTGGTTCAGGGCTTCTCCTGGACTTATTCGTTTGTCCTGGTCCAGTGTTAACATCCTTTTCAGCAACTCAATAAACTCTTTGCGGTCTGCTTTCTCTGCCAGCAGTTCTCCTCCTTCTAAATCTGTCGGCACGTTCACCTGCGCCATGTCGTCCAAACAATTAAATATGTATTTGCGGGCCTCTTTTGACTTTATGTTCGTCTCAGACTCATGCTCTTCTGGCAGCTTCAGTCTCCAGTACGGGTAGTTCGAGTCCACTTCTCTAAAGAAAAACTTGTGTGTCTTGGTTGCTGAATTTAGCATATGTTCTGCCGGCAGGCCTTGTGTCTGGCTTATGTATCTTATCTGATCGTATTCAGATGATCCCGGGTAAAGTGGCCAGCCCAGGAACAGCTCCGCAATCACGCAGCCCAGGGACCACATGTCGATCGCTTCGCAAAACGGCAGTCCTAAAATTATCTCTGGTGCTCGGTAGTAACGTGATTGCAAATAAGTTGAACACACCGCTTTCGAAACGTGGCTTGCTGAGCCAAAATCAATCACTTTTACTTTAAATGGATTTCGCACCGGATCTATCAGCATTATGTTCTCTGGCTTTAAATCTGCATGGATCAGTCCCAACTGTTTCAGTTTCAACAATGCGGTTAGTACTTGCTGCAAAATTGGACGGATGTATTTCAAAGGTAAAGGTTGGAACTTGTTCTGCTTCAAAAAGTCGTACAAGTTTTGCTCTAGCATCTCAAACACCAAACATGTGTGGTTTTTGTGTGTAAAGCATTCAAATGCTCGAACAAAATTGTAGTCATCAGAGCTTTCTTGTGATAAACGATGCAAAATAGACACTTCGATCTGGCCTTGACGAGCATAGGAGGGATGATTTTTCAAAATTTTTATTGCAACAATTTCATTTGTTCCTTTCTTCCAACATTTCACAACTTGGCCAAATGTTCCTCTGCCAAGAAATTCAAGAACTTCATATTGATTATTAGACGAATAAAGTACTTCATGTTGAACCAATTGATAATCTCCTTCGTTATTAGAAGAAGAACTTTTCGTCGCAGCTGGAGCCATGTTTAAATTTTTTCTACTATATTTGTTCTTCTACTTTTAACTGTGATACTTTGCAATTTAATCTCTAACGTTTTTAAAACCTTTAGATGTTAAATTAGAATAAAAATGAAAAAAAAACGTTTCTACAATCGCTTAATAATTAAAATTTTAAAACTAATTAAGCGATTAAATTGGCTGTAATTTCATAACATGTGTAATGTATATTTTGGTCAGATAAATTTACAATTATTAATTTTTTTTCACATTTAATGTTAGTTTGTCCAACCTTAAATAAACATAATGTGCATTAGTTGACCAAATTTGAACAAATATACTCAAACAAAATATACTTACCTTGAAAGATTGAACATATCCATTCGCATAAAGTTGAAATATTTAAAAAAATAAATATAATATATACAAATTTGGAGCTAAATTTGGAGTTATCTGAAACCTTACAATGAAATTATAATAAGGTACCAACATGGATACTTAATACGAACTTGATCATCTCATTTTAAAATTTGCACATTTTAATTTTCAACTTGGCTCCTTTTGGACATTTAAATTAATGATCTTAATTCTTATCCTTTTGAGTGGATAACATATTTTAGAGACACAATTGTTGGCCGTTATAGTAGTGTTGTAGAAAAATCAATCAAACAAACGGTTGTGTTTCCTTTTGCGAACCAAACAAGCCTCTGCGTTTAAATATGGTGACATAAGTGTGATTCCTTTAGAGAGTTTGAATAACACCAACATTGGCTAGAGCAGAAAGCAAAACGTACCGATGAAAGACTAGGCCTGATGCTGATTTAAAATAACCTGGCCTGAAAGGTTGGACAAAAGCGTAAATAATCAAACAGTTGAATAGACAATAAACAAGGCAATCAGATTGGCCAGAATAGTGATTACAAGTAACCACACTTTTGAATCCACCATCTAGTTAACCATTTGAACACTTAAATTTCGGAATACGCAACTCTATTGCGTTTTCATTTTGGTTACGATTAGTTCTTTCCAGAATTAAGTCCAACACCACTCAGCGCCAGTAAAGGTAAACTGGCTCTGTTTAGCTAATCCAGCCGGCTTAAAGATGGATTAAGATTAGAGAATCCAATGAATCACTTGACTTAATCACTTTAAACAGTCTGAACTGCAGAAACAAGAAGATGTTATTGTGCGCTCGAAAGCAAAATGAAAAACATTAAAAAATGGACTATTACGCAGAGCAGCGCATGCGCACCATTCTAGATTTTCATTCGTTTGTCATGGCGCAAAATTTAAATCCGCCCGGCGCCTCCGTACACTTTAAAGGTCATTTAAAAGTCTGTCTAAGGGGCCGTCTCAAACACTTTCCACTTAGAATGTAATAAGTGTCTTGCGGAGTTTTGCTAAGAACCTAGTCATTTAATTAGACCATTCCACATTCCGATTAAAGCAAAGCATTAGAACTTTTGAGTGTTTAAATTGAAACTAAAATTTTATTTCAAGGATGCATCGGGTTACATTTTTAATATAAAAAATAGCTGCAAACTATGGCTTTTGATGATGATCAAGTATCCTACACAATCAATTCTGTCATCATGTTCTCTCTTTACAAACGCAAAATGCAAATTGATCATAATGTGGTTTCCTTTGGATCTAATTGTTTTTGCCTTTCGAGCCTTCGTTTTCCGTTGTTCGATCCTGAAGAACTGCTAGAATTTATTGATTTTGTGGGCGACACTAACGGAGTAGTGTCGTCCGGTTCAGGATCCACATCGACAATGTGACCTTCAAAGTTAGATAAATTAGATCTTTTAGCAAACACGAAATATGCAAAATACTGTGCAAATTAAATAAGCAAACAAGCGAAAACAAGCATGAAATTAATATTCATAAATATACATATTTAACAAAAATGTGGCAAAATAAGCAAAAGCTCATACTAAAGCTGCGAGCAATAATTAGTTTATTTTTTCATGCTAAATGCTAGAATACTCACTGAGCGCAGCAGCGTTCTGAACGATGGATTCATCGACAAAACTCACTGAAGGACTTAGTCTATAAGCTAAATGAGTATTGTCAATATAAATCACGTCTATCTCGTCCTTAGACGTCACTATTGAATTGATAGATCCACACAAGTCTTCATCTTCATCGTCTTCAACTACAGCGCTTTGTAATGCCGCCTCCTCCATTGTAACTTGCTTCTCTAGATTACTCTGTTTTGCAGGTGCCAAATAATTTGGACTAATCGAGTTAGGACTGATTTTGCTTTCAAAAATTTTGCTTTCAAAAGGCACATTTTCTGTTGTTAAACTGCCGATTGCCACATTTATGCCAGTTTCCAATTGATTACTATTTTTGGCTAGTTCCAGAGTTTGCATCTGGCATGTGGGCTTTTGGATGGCAGGTGCAAAAGTATGCAAGTGCAGTAACTGTTTATTTTCAGAAATTTGCTTCTTAAACAAAAGCCAGTCTCCAAAAGAAAAATTTAGTACGTTTTTCAAATCTTCCAAGTCATGGCTAGTACAGTTAGCCAAAACTTTGCCATTTATATTGTTTGCTCTTAAGGCGCTTGCATAAGACTCAATCATACTCGATTCAAACCCATCAATTTGTTTTAATAAAGCGATTACGCCTTCAACAGATAATTCCGCAAGTCTTGCTTTATTGGTTTCTGGAAGATTAGAATTAACAGCACTTGGAGGACGAGTGATGCTATTGCCTGGCAAATTAATAGGAGTTAGTGGTCGATTGAATCCAGCGTAAGCTGATGCTTCTGCAAATAAATCTTGCACTGTTTTACGGAAATATGGATCCAAGTTGATGGTAAATGGTGCAAACACTTTCAAATCTCCAAGTGTTAACGAATTGTGGTGAAATGATAAAAATATGCCTAACTTTTTCTCGTCTGAATCTTTATTAACTATATCTGGTTTATTTGTTTCAAAAAATACAGACACTTTATCATAAATCATTTTCAATGGAATTCCATCATCTGTATATTTATTTTCATTTATTTCATAATAAACAATTAATGAAGCAGCTCTTAAAGGCCATTGTTCAGTTATATTAACCCATGTCGTTAATTTATGCCAAACAAATTCTAAATTAAAAGCTTTTAACAAACGGCCCTATAAAAAATCAACGATTTGAAATAAGCATTTTTAAAAACTAAATATATTTTTACCTGAATATAAACTATATTCATTATTCTTCTCATTGATTTTGGATTAACATCACTAAAATAATCATCTGTTAATAAAACTTTTGTTGGGCCCTCTCCTGAAGGCCCACACAAACTTATAATAGAATCAGCTGATTTTAAAAAATTTCCACCTTTCTTAGACCTATTTTTTTGATACATTCCACTTGAAGCACCAAATTTAAAGTTGTTATTTTGTGGCAGAGATTGTGTAAATGCATCAACTAATGAAGTAGTACTTGATTTTAAGTCATTTGTCTTTATCATTGTTTGCTGTGCAATTTTAACTCTTCTCAATTGAGAATTTTGTAAGTAAAAAGGTAAATGTACTATTGTTTTTAAATATTCTTTTGACTTTGAAGTTACATGATGATGTGGATCTAATGTTAATATTATTATAAATGGTATATTATTATAAGAACTAGATTTAGGACTTAAAAAGTTAATATTAACAGCTTCTAAAAATGACATTAATCTATCTGATTCATAAATTGATTCTAATGCATCTAATATGATTACCAATCTTGTTTGTCTTTTGCCAATAAATGCATCTAAACTATTGGCACACAATTGCATAAGTTCTATATCATTTTTTAATTCTTCTCGTGTTTTACATTTAGCTGGCCATATGATTTCTCTCATAATTTTAAATAAAGTCATTATATTTGCTAATATCCAAGTACCTGCAGCACTTAAAATGCTTACTAATAAGTATTTGACTATCGGATATTTAAACATATAAGAAACTTTATTTTCAATGAAAAAAAATGATACTCCTATTAATATTGAAAAATAAATAGCAACTACGAAAAAAATTGTCGGAATCGTACAACATACTCTTCGCCATTTCCAGGTTATTGAAGATACTATAAAAAAAAAATAAATAATAATTATAATTATTCATAACCTAAATTATACATAAAACTTTATTATACCAGGTTTTGGTTTAAATACTTTAAAAAGTCGAACTGCTAAATAACCATGTTGATGTTCTAATGAAGTCCAGAGTGATTTATGAACTTCTGAGAGTAATTGACAAACATTGTAATCTGTGGATATTTTAATTGGTGTTTCAGTAAATAAAAATCTAACAGGATTACTTGATGTTTGTTCATAATCAAGCAATGGTGGATGTCCAAAACATATTTGTATTATTAATTTCAGTTTATCTAATTTATTTTTCATGTTAAAGCTTAATGACCAATCGTATTTAATATAACCTATGTATACTAAAGCAAAAAATAAATAAATAATAATTAATGTAGAAAAAAATGCGATGCATGTTTCAATGTAATTTCCTATTGTAACTATATAAGTAATTGTACTGAATAACGATGAAGCCATTGTAACAATTAATGCTAATGTCCATGTAAATTTAAATGCATAATTTATTAACCAATCCTGTGTAAAAGAAAGTAAATCATCTTTAAGCTTTCCTATGAGAAAAGATTTGCCTGAGCCCCATTTTGCAAAAAGTCCAATGCATATTGGAGTTTTTAAGGTTGGTTCAGAAAGTAAATTAGCGATTGCAGATGAGTAAAGATCATAACCAAGTTGTGTTTCTTTCTCTAATACTCGTCTAGATGAAGGAGCTGCTCCAAATAAAGTGGGTAATATTGGTCTTGGATGGGCATTATCTAATGTAAATGGAGTTTCTGCATGTTTATTGGGTTTATAAAGTAATTGTGAATTTCGAGGATTTCTTAATAAAAATTCAAGAATAGCTTTAGATTGAGCTCTTGCAGCTATATGTAAAACAGTATCTCCATGTTTATCTACAGAAAAAATTTTTGCTTTCTTGTCAACAAGCATTTTAACAATATTTAGCTTGCGATTTCTTACAGCTCTCATTAAAGGAGTATCTCCATCCTAAAATAACTTTTACAATTAATTTATTATAATTAATTATTTTTCTCTTACTTTTGTTGAAAGTTCTAAATTTGGACTAGTTTTAAGCAAAGCTCTTATGACTTCAATATGACCTTTTTCTACCGCACAATATAAAGCTGTTTTTCTATCCTAAATATGAAAATCATTAAATTTAATTAAGCTGTTTCAAATATAACATACTGCTCCTTGATGATCAACAGCTGCGTGAGCTTTTATTAAAGCTTCTACAATGACTAAAAAACCAGATTTACTTGCATGAATTAAACTTGTATCTCCATTTCTATCTCCTAAATTCACATATGTATTTGAAAATAATAGCATATTTACAATATTGATGTTTCCTTCTTTACATGCTGTCATTAAAGGAGTCATGCCTTGAGCATCACATGCATTAATATTTGGTTTATGAGCTAATAAATGTTCTACTATGTTTTCATGATTTCCTCTTGTAGCTACAATTAATGGCGTCCATCCAAACTGAATATAAAAAGAAAATATTAATTTAAATAAATTTAAGCTTAAATTTTTTAACAAACCATTCCAGTAGCATCAACATTTGCTCCTGCTTTAATTAACTTTTTGACTATTTCAAAATGACCTTTTCTACAAGCCCAAACTAAAGGAGTTGTACCATATTTGTCTGCAGAATCAACTTTTGCCCCATGACCAATAAGTAAAAGACAAATTTCTAAATAACCTCTGCCAGCAGCCCAAGTTAAAGGTGAAATTTGATTTATATCACAAATATTTGGATTTGCATTTTTTTTTAAAAGCAGTTGAACAATTTCTAAACTACCTGTGTATGCTGCCCACATTAAGGCATTAAAACCATCCTAAATTATAATTTTAATTTAATAAATTAATAAAATATTAAAATGAATTAATGTCTTACATTATCTTTTAATTCAATATTTGATCCTGCATCAATAAGTTCGTTAACAATATCTACATTATTTTCTTTAATAGCAATCAATAAGGCATTCCATCCATCCTATTTTATTAAATGAGATGTAAATGAAAAAGTAAATGTAATAAAATTTATTAAAAAAATTTTACCGAATCGCGATAATTGATATCAGCCCCTTTTCTTATAAGCTCTTGGACTAATTGCAAATAGCCACATTCAGTGGCAATCATAAATAAACTCGGTCCATTTATCTAAAAGAAAATAATTAAGTTAAATTAAATCACTTTAAAAATGCAATATCAAGCAAAAAGCATTTTCTGTTTATATTTTTATATCACTTGTTTCTTATCTTTTTCACATAATAAAACTTATTTACATTATTTGATTGCTGTTTTGACTTTTTTTTTATTTCTAGTTAATATGAATTATGAAAATGTGACTAAAACATACTTCGCCCAAATCGTTAATTTCAATTTTATAATTATTTAGGAGATCAAAAAAAGCGTCGATGTTATTTTCCTCAATATAGTTTTTAGCTTGCTCGAAATTAGGCGAAAAAAAATAGTTTTTAACATTAACATTTGATTTAAGACGATTTTTGACAAGTTTTTTATTTTCTTTCATCGTTATTATTTAAAATATCTTAAAGTATTTATTCTGGCTTAGAATAGAAAAACTGATCATTAAAGCTTTTATTGTGCTAAATACATTAGAAATCTTTTATCACAATCACTTTCTATAGAGTTATTTGGAAATAAGCTCTATTGTTTTTACAAAACAGAATTAAAATGATAAATAAAAGTAACAATAATTAAAATGCTTTATGAAAATGTGAACAATTAAAGGGAAAATATTTGGTCTCAAAAATGCTGAAATCACAGTTGGCAGAAGGTGTTTACATTTAATCTTTATAATGTAGCTAACCAGCTTAAACAGCTTCAATTAAAAATCCAATTAGTACGATTCGGGTTTCATTTTCTGGAAGAGCTGTTTGTTTACAAAATTTTATTCAAATTTAAACTTGTGTTAAAGGTAAACAGAGAAGGGCGCGCCATCTTTGGTGTTAGCAGTGCGTGAGTGCGCAAATGATTGGACTAGAACAATTGAATTGATCAATCTTAATCCAACCTTAATCCCAAGCTGGTCTTAATTCCAAGCCGATTTTTATCCCAAGACAACCTTAATCCTATTCCGACCTAAGCCCAATCCAACGCGGATTCCATCTCAACTTATTCTGCTCCTATCTTGTCCCATCTGCTCCTTCATCATGTTCAAATCTGGTCTCAGCTGGCTTTCTATTTACATTCATCTTTTTTGGCAATAGTCTATTTTGAATTTTCAAAATGCTAATTATTTAAAGGCGAACAAAACTTGATTTGTTGATTGTAAACCAATTTATAAACAATTTATATACACCATATTCAACATATGTTTTCGTTTACTCTTGTTTAATAAAATTTTGAGCATATCAAATATAATTCATATAAAATCTGTATTTACATGTGTATGCAAAGTGTTCTAAGACAGAGCCTACCTAATGAATGAGAGCGGTTTTCAATTAATGTCATTTTTAACTCGCACACTTTCTTTAAGAAAATAAACAAAAATATTTCGCAAATATATATTTTTAGTAATTTTACCTATTTATACATAGTACGATAAAATTATTCTTAATCACAATATAACAATGTACTCAATAGAAAAATACTGTTACATGCAACAGTTACAAAAGTAAAAAAATAAAGCTTGGAATCATTTCATTAAAGTGCTAGGCACTAATTGTGGCGTAGATTGAAAATTTTGTTTTACACCAGCATGGCCTAGATTAGGACTATTCAACATCGGATGGTTTGAAGTTAATTGTAGCGAATGCTGAAAAACTTTTTGCGGAACATTATTTTTTGTTGTTACATAAGAAGAAGACGCTGATGAACAAGAAGAAGAAACAATTGATGAATTCACTTCAGACATTGAGGAAACTGATGATATACAAGTCTGTTTTGACACTGCTTCATTCATTCTTTCTAAGACCAGATCACGATCATGCTGTTTTAAAATAAATAATTAAATTAGTTTAAAAAGTAATCAGAAATTTAAATATGTTTAACCTGATTAATAAATCCGTAAAAGACAAGCTCATCAGCTAACACAGACAAAGAATTGATTTCAACCAGTTCACAAGATAATTGACGATTCATTTTGTCGTCCAATTTAAGAGAAATCCTGAGTATGGGTACGCCATTGCAACAGTTTAAATTGCCCATGTTTAATAATGGATGGTTGCTACCATTGTAATTAAGACTATTACCTGCCTGAGCATCTTCAATGTTCATTTCCCGCAAAGTGATGTCGATATTTACTATTCGACGTGTTTCTTCATTATATGGCATTTCTTTTGAACATTTGGAACATTTGTTTTCGTAATCGTCTCCTAAGGATTCATTTTCATCGTCTTCTCCTTCTTCGTAGTTTGTCTGACTATCGTCTACCTCAATAGTTTCTCCGTTTGTATTGCTTAAAATACTTTTGCTCTTATTGTTCTTGCACAATTTGCCCTTGTTGTTAGAACAAATTGCATACAAAGGATAGGCCCCGTTTTTAACTTCTTCAAAAAACTTTTCTACATATTCTGAACTAAATTTGCTTAAATCACAAATTCGCTTTACAAACGGACCAGCATTATTCATACTTTTAATTTCGGCAATTATCAAATCAGAATTTTTTTTTATCTTCTGAATTTCTTCTTCAATTGCTTCTGGCTGATAGTTTGGATCACCATTGTTTACAATCTTGTGCGTACAAATCAATTTCAAGCTCGGCACTTCAAAAATCACAGGGTGAAAAAGCAATTCTTTGGCAGTAGGTCGTTCGTCTGGATTAGTTTTTAAGCATTTGCGAATGAAATCTCTTTGCAGTGGATTATCCAACATTTCAATCGTTTTTTCAATAGTGTCTCGAGAAATAGGTCCACTGCCTGTAAATGAAGTTTGTTGGCCACTTGTGCTTGCATCTATATGTGTCTTAATTTCATGTCCGGATCCATTCATAGATTCTAAACTTTCAGCAACTCCAGTTTTGTTATTCGTGCAATTATTTGTGATGCCCAAAACGGCCATTTCTAGTGCTACAATACCAAACGAGTAAATATCGATTGCAGTACTGAAGCCACTATGATTTGTTTCATTGTTTGCATTGTCAGTGCTACTATGTTCAATTCCAACCGGACTAATCACCTCTGGAGCGAGTAAATGAAAGTTGGCCATTGTATTAGATGACACCGTCTTAACATTCTGGTGTATAGCGTCTGGTCCAATTACACCTATTTTGATTAAACCATTATGCGAAATAAATATTGTATCACAATTTAGATTTGCATGTATAATTGCCGGCTTTTGACTATGCAAATAGCACAATGCAGAAAGAATTTGCGTGCACCAACGTTTCCAAGCCTACATATATGGAAAAATAATAAAAAAAATTTAATTACGTATTTATTACCAAATAAAATATGCTTTCACTATAGCATTTTAAGTTCATCTGCAAAACAGGTGCGAAAATAATAGATACACCCAATAAATAAGCTTGAAGTAAGCATTTTTAACACACTCTAACAAGCATCTTGATATTAAAAAAATTTTAATATTTTTACTCCTATATATTTAATTACTTACGGTTAAAGTCATTTTTACCACACTTTTCTTGGTTTTTTTTAGAAACAATTTTAAAGAACCAGATGACATATACTCCGTTATAAATATTACACGTGGTTTTTCTTTGTCCATCCAATATTTGTGTATTTTAACAATATTATTATGGCTTAATTGAATTAATTTATTAAATACTTTATCAATATTCGATTCATTGGCTTGTAAATATTTTCGTTCAGAAAATCGTACCTCATTCCAAACTACTTCCACACCTTCTTCTGTGTCCATAGCCAGGTATGAACTATCCAAACCTGGTATGTCACGTTGTTCGACCTAAGAGTGGAGTGATTTTAAAAATTAAAAAATAATTAATTTTAATTATGCTTAATTTTTGCGTATACATTTTTTTTATTATAATCGCTTAAATATGTTTGTTCTTAATTTTTTAATTCAAATAGCTTCGAATGTATTTGTCTATAAAGTAAATAAAAGTAAATGATAATGAAAAATTCAAATTAAACTATTTATTACATTTTACTGGCGTAAATTTCTTTATGTAAAATATGCAATTTTTTTTTTATAAAAAATTTTTAAAAAATAATAAGTAAAAACATCATCTTATATAATTAAAAAAATTATTGAGATCCATTATTGTAAAGCAAATTAAAATTGATTCTAATTATATTAAAATTATAAAAAATGCTTGCATTTTAATTGTTTAGATAATGAAATTTAAAATTTTTATTTTCATTCAAAAACATATTTATTCATTTATTTTTTTTTATAAATTAATAAATAAATAAATAAAAATAATTTTTAATTTAAAACAATTAAAAATGTCTAGAAATAAAAGATTTTTTAAGTTTTAATAATTTATTTTACAAAATTATAGAAGTAATAAAAAATTATAGTTTTCATATAATTTTTAGAAAAAAATAAAATTATAATATTTTTGATTTAAGTAAATCAATTTGGATTTAAATTAAAACTTATGTATTGAAGCTAAAAAAGCATGATTATCAATTATTAATTATGAAAAAATATGAGAAAAAATAATTTTAATAAAATTTGCAATGTCAACATACATTACACACCTGTCATATGTTTAACAAATCAAGGGCATCAGCATTAATATTAGAGTTATGCGTTTTTTTTTTAATTTAAATTATTAATAATTGCCGTTGAATAGAACAAAAAAATACAAAACAATTGATACAAACTTGCTCAATTATAATTATTTGTTTATATAATTAGTATTTTATATAACTTGATGTTTGCTTTTTTTTTGCCAGAAAAAAAGTGAGTTTCTTTAAATAAAAAGCAACATAAGAGATGTGAAGAAAGCAAAAATCAGATGACAAATGCATCATTTTAAATACTCTTTTTACATTTAGTGTAATTGAGTCTAGCCACTGTTTATCTAAGCTGAATCACTCCCGCCACATTCCGACATTGAACATATGTTGAAAAGTGAGATGAAGCGACATAAGCAAAAATCTTAATATGTAAGAGAAAATACAAGACAAGTATTGTCAGAAATAAATTAAAGACGGTTACGGATATAAGACGTTGTTGTTTGTCTAAATGTTTGCTGGTCTGAATTATAGTTACATTATAATTACGTTTTCTACATTTGTCTAGTTTTTACTGGATTGCATTCGACAACGAATGGGATTGTCCAGGTTGTGAAAGTGGAATGGGGCAAATGTCTTAAATAGTGTTTCTCAATTCGGTTTCTATATAAATAAATATGCTGATTTGCATCTATGATCCAATAAGTACATATAAACAAATAAATAAACTTGCAGTTTTCAATGTAAGTTTGTCGGCAGTGCATCCAGTCTAACTTTTATCATCTTGATGATAACAGAATTTATTTGAGCGCACAACAAATGAGTAAAAAAGCTAGGCTTTTGATAGTCTAAAAAAAGCTTTCATTGCTTATTTAAATAACGATTGCTTAAAAAATGTGGAAAATTAATCTTAAATTTGCATTATAACAATTAAAAATCATTATTTTTGATAATTGCTTTTTAGTTAACTAAAATCATTAAGAAATTCGTCTTAAATCAGTGCAATGACAATCTCAAGTGAAATAAGTACGATCAATAGTTAATTAAAAGTTTATTATAAAAGTTTAATAAAGTCATAGTTTATTTTGATTAATAACGTACACATATGATAAAACAACTAAATAATCATATGTAAATAGTAAATCGCTGCCATTCATTTAAATTCGCATCAACGTAATTAGACGTATGAATTTCGTCAATTTATTGGCGAACAATTTACAAATCTAATCAAATTACTTTAATCAATTTTATCATAAACTTGTGTACTCATGCTTGTCGACCAAAAGCAGGATAGCAATTTTGAGTGGCATTTCAAGCAAACAGAAGCAGAATGGAGCACCTCAGAAGCTGAGCCGGCCAGAATTGTTAGTAGAAAGAAAAGGTGAGCTAAACAAAAGCATAAAGAAAGTTGGATGTTTAAGAAAGTTAAATGTTTAAGAGAGTTAGATGTTGATGAAAGTAAGATGCTTTTGAAAGTTAGATGTTTAAGAAAGTTAATTTGGCAAGTAAAACAAAAGAAGAGCAGAACTAAGAAAGACTAGTAAACTGCATCAGTCGCGCTGGCAAGTTGCCAGCAAAAGCGACCGACAAAGCACAATTGACAAAAAGCTGAAATAAATCAATTTCAGTGTGAAAGTTTTTTAAATTAATGCGCGGTTTAACCAACATGAATTGAAACGAAGCTAGTTTGAGTGAATTAAACAATTGATTTGCAAATGAGTCGTATTTGAATAAGACCGGGCTTAAGCGTCTGATAATTTTTACCTCTTCTTTTCGCTTCCACCATCTTCCACAAGGACTTTCTTCCAGGATCTCACTTTCATCTTCAGAATCGTCTGCCTGTTCGATCACACTGTTTTTCAAATTGGTCATCAAACTATTCATCTGAGTAGGTGTGGTGTTGTTTGCTTTACAATGCAAATGATGGTGTGATGGTAACATGTTCGCACCATTATTCTTGGTGGTGGTGGTGTTGGTGGTGGTGGTGGTGGTAGTGTTGGTGATGGTGGTGTTGGTGGTCGTGGTGGTCGTGATGGTGGTGGTATTGGTGGTATTGGTAGAATTGTTAATGTTGCTGTTGCTGTTTATGCTGTTGCTGTTTATACTGTTGCTATTTATGCTGCTGTTGTTTATGCTGTTGTTTATGCTGTTGTTGTTTATACTGTTGTTGTTTATACTGTTGTTGTTTATACTGTTGCTGTTTATGCTGCTATTGTTTATACTGCTGTTGTTTATACTGCTGTTGTTTATGCTGCTGTTGTTTATACTGCCGCTATTTATGCTATTATTGTTGTTTCTAGTATTGCTAATATTGCTGACATTACTTGTATTGCTACTGTTGCTACTGTTGCTGTTTTCGCTACCATTACTGTTATTAACAGTACTATTAACAGCACTATTAACGGTACTATTTACAGTACTGTTCATAGAGCTATTCACAATGCTATTCACAATGCTGTTCACAATGCCACTGTTGTTTGTATTGCAACAATCGTCGCTTTTACTTTCGACCATCATGATCGACAAAATTTACGAATAAGATTAAACACTTTGAACAAATACTGCTTTTCTTGCAGACTTCACTCAACTGACCAACCTCGTACTAAACACTTGTTCACATGCATAAACACACACCTGATAGCTGCAGCACCTTCCTTTTCAAGCTGATCACTTTAGTATCACTTTAATTAATTTGGATTAAGTTTAATTCGAATGTCACTCCGACCTGGGTCAAATATCAGCTGAACATGATCTAAATACCACTAAATGCCGGCTTCATGTCAACTCAATCTCACTAGAATCTCAGTCAAACTAAGCTCGACAGTTGATGCGGCTCCAAAACTCGCTCTTAATTTGACACAAAACTTGAACAATTCAAATGTTTATCAGAATGTCGCAACTTGAAAACAATTATATTATCGAGCAATTGTGTGCAAACGAAACAAGCGTAAAATTAACAAGTGTAAAATTAACAAGAGTAAAATTAACAAGTGTAAAATTAACAAGAGCAAATTTAACAAGTTAACAATATATATACACATACATATATACATACATATATATGTACACTTAAATTAATACATATATACGTGAGTGGATATATTTATATAACAAAGTATACAAAAATATAGAAATCTGTCGACTATACTTAAGGGGCTGTATTTGATGCAAATAACGTGTGGCCGTATATGTGAGCAATTATACATGAAATACATGTACAATTGTGTGAAATAAAAAAAATAAATATTTAAATAAAATAAATTATAAATAAATAATATTTGTGTGCAAAGTGTGAGTTTATTGTGAACCTTGATTTCACTAATGACAACATTGGCTAATTTCACGAATCAAACCAAAACGGCAGATATTTCTACAAAAGGGGACATGCACAATGTGTGCAAACCAAAGCAGCTGTCTGTTCTATGCTCAACTCCCTTGATCGTGGCTTCTAGTCACAGACCGTTTAGCCCACCTCATCTTTCAACTTAGGATTATCCTACTTGGGATTAGCCGGTCTGCATTTTCCAGACGAGTCCTTCAAGTTTATACACTAAACAATATAAGCTTGTCCGGTCTAAGATTGTCTTTCTCTCTCGGATTATCCGTCTTAGGTTATCCGCCTCAAGTTATCCGCCTCAGGTTATCCTCCTTAAGTTATCCGCCTCAGGTTATCCGCCTCAGGTTATCCGCCTCAGGTTTTCCGCCTCAGGTTATCTGCCTCAGGTTATCTGCCTCAAGTTATCTATCTTAGATTATCCGACTCAAATTATTCAAAATACACGGCCTTACACTACCCTATTAGGCTTCTAACTGTTCAGCCTCTAACTATTCAGCTTCTAACTGTTCGGCCTCTAATTGTTCAGCCTCTAACTGTCCGACTTTAGATTATCTGGTCACAGATTATCCAATCACAAATTATCTGGCCACGGATTATCCGGTTTCAGCCTACTCGATTTCAGACTAACCAATCACAGGCTAACCAATCACAGGCTAACCAATCACAGGCTAACCAAACACGAATTAACAATTGCAGAATATTCAACGCCCAATCATCACAATAAGTTGATTGTCGATCTACTATTTTATCCAAATATTCACTTTTAACTTATGCAAAACACTTTTATAAGTTCGACCCCATAATTCCATCAATAAAATGGCTTTAGTAGCTCACTTGTTCTAAAACTCGCGCATTTTTAGCTCACAAATGTTTCAGATTCGGCTTGTTTAACTTGAGGCGCTCATAATTAATATGCCTAGCAATTACATGTCAAACAATCAACTGAATACCGCAACACAATTTAATTACACTGTTGAACTATTTAGTAACTCAATTCAATGCCACAATTCAGCAGTTAGAAATTTAACCAGATTAATCAGTCATTTTAACTTCTGGTCCCACTAGTTAACAGAAAAGAAATAAAAATTTTATTTAATTTAGACCACATTTTCTCAATTATAAATCACTTTTTAAATCTCGAAATAGTATAAAAAAAAATACCAGTTTTAAGAAAACACTAGTCACACGAAAACACTAGTCACAAGAAAATACAAGTCACAAGGAAACACGTTGACAATAGCAAAGTTTTGCAAAGAACAAGTGAAAACAAGTGCGAGCAAATATATTGCACCTTAAAACAGCACAATATCAGGTAAATAAACAAAACACAGTTCTTTTTTAAACAAATACGCTCTTAATTAACACATATAGTCAATATATCATTGGATTGACTAGTTCCTACTGGATGGACAAATTGAGCTTAATTTCGCGCCTTTTCAATTTTTTATAACCTCTTTTACATTAGCTTTTAAACTATTCATTTGCAAAATAATGTTTACAATGTTTACGATGTCTTAAAAATTTGCGATTTCAAGCAAATCAACATTAATGCTTCTGAACTTTCACTGTTGATTCTTAAATGAAATCGATCGGAAACTGTACTAAAATATTATTAAGTCAAAACTACTTAGCTTAAACGTTTCCGGTTATCTCTATGAACTAAATCAACTAAAAACTAGTTGTAATAAACTTTAACTAGTTGTAACTTAACGTTCAACAAGTTCAAACTAGCTAAATGAAAAAAAATTCAAATCACTTTTTGTCACTTTTATCACGTTTCGCCTTCTTTTATACTGGTCACTGTTAAGAAAGAAAGTTAGATTTACTTATAAA
Source organism: Pyemotes zhonghuajia (assembly GCA_025170145.1). Taxonomy (NCBI): domain Eukaryota; kingdom Metazoa; phylum Arthropoda; class Arachnida; order Trombidiformes; family Pyemotidae; genus Pyemotes; species Pyemotes zhonghuajia. The sequence continues at coordinate 13,645,065 of CM045845.1, forward strand.
AGTTTGTTTTTTCAAGAATAAACTAGTTTGCTCATCATATTGATGAAAGTGATTGATAAATTTTTGCATTTTTTCAATAAACCAAATTTTGACGATTTTTAATTTCAAATTACTTTAGAAAGACGCAAAAACTTCTAGAATGCATATTTGCTTGTAATTGCTTGTTTATTGTGTATTTTTTGCTGAAATAATGAAATTTACTCTAATAACCTGAATTATGTACAACTCTCTAGACTTTCAATAGTTTATGAAAATTTCAAATCTAATCAATTTAGATAAAATTAAAAAACTGTTACGTTAGTATTAAATTTAGGTTCAAAAAGTTAAATAACACATTTTTTAAAAATTCAATAATAATAAACTGAAAAAATCATATGATGTTTAATTCTTAAACATTTCACAATTATATTGCACGGCCGCTCAGATTAATCAGTTAAACATTTCTTTAATGGCAGTTGAGTTTGCAATGTTTCATTCTATTCAAGCCCGTAATAAAGATTAGTTAAAAAACCTTAATCCCTAGTCTTAATCCTTCAAGTAAACTAGTAAAAGTTGATGTCGCACAGTAGCCAAATTCGTTTACCATTTGATGGCAATAAAAGTGTGAATTGAGCTTAAAACAAAAAAAAAACAAGAAATCAAAGTTGCTTAATTAATTTATTTTCAATCTGATCATCAGGGGTTTAGATGCCTTGTTTGTCCAATAGTTTATTTATTTACTTGTAGAAAGACTGAATTTAAATTGGCAACACAATCGAAAATTTAATAAAACCATACTCTAAAAAGTCGAAAACTTTTTTTTCAATAACTGAAAATAATTTTCAAAACGTGTAATCCATTAATTTTTCATGATTTAGTTGCAAAATTGTCAACTTAATTTAATCTGTGCAAATTATTTGTTAATTTAAAGCGAAATCTTCTAAATTGTTAGATGTTGCAAAGGTTAGCTAGCTGAGATGAGCCCAAATTTTGATTAATTTACGTAATTTTAAATGAAATCAATTTTAATTATGCAAACTGTTTTCGATCAGTGTCTTGCCGAAGAATGTCAAGCCAGTAATCGATCAAAAAGCCGGGTTTAAACAAAGAGCGGATTAAACAGGTTTGTATTAGAACACTATTGGGCGGATGAAATAGTAATTGAGAAACGATTCTTCGGACAATTGATAAACTGATGATTGCAAGAGGATAATTAATTAAAACGACTGGCACTTTTAGTTAGTTTAAAAGAAAGCAGCTCAACTAACAATTTATCACTAAAAGTATTAGTTTGCAAATACCAACCTCTTAAGTGATAATGTCTTAATTTCAACCCCATCTAGTGTCTGCATCTTCTAAAGACACGTGCTTTCTTTTACATTTAGTCTTAATCTAAGTTTTTATTTAATTCTATCCTTTACTTAATCCTGACCTCTACTTATTTTTAATTTATACTTAATCTTAACCTTTGCTTGATTTAAACCTTGTATTAATACAAATCAATTACAACATCACATACACGTTCGATAGTTGCCTTTGAAAACTGCAACGTAAAACAAATTCCAACTGCCAAAATACAATATTTAGCAATTAATTATTAGTTATTGCTTATTTTCAACTACTTTCAACTGTTTTTGACTAGTATAAACTACTTTATTTTAAATTTATTATAGATTGCCTTTAATTTGCATCAAAATTTTTCTTATTATTATTAATACATTTCGTTTTCGATTCAATCACAACTATTCTTATCTTACCAGTTAAACTATGCTTAAACAATTTAAGAAAAAAACAGTATATAAAAACACTTAAACATATGTACACCAAAGTGTAAAAATATTACTTAATTTGCTTTTTAAAGTCGCAATTTAATTGCTAATAAATTTGATTTTTTTTAATTTTGCTTTCGTAAACATTCTATATTGCTTAGTTGAGATACTAATTTGTCACAACTTTGTATTACAGTTAAATTAAAACTTTTTTGCTTAAATAAAATCTTATTTAAACTATCGCCAACAGTTTTTAAATTACTAATCATAAGTTTTTGTGCCTTATTAGTAATTTCAAGTTCATTAATTTGTTGAATTAAATTTTGGAAAGTTTGAACTTCACACTTTAAATTTTGCAATATTAACTGCAATTGTCGATCGTCTAGAGAACTAAAATCCAACGTTTTATTTTGCACAATATTTGCCACAATTTGCTTATCATCATTAAATTGGCAAGTGTTTATATGCTCTTTCCATTTTAATATCCGGACACGTTCTTTGCAACCATTTTTAGCTATAAAACATTTAAAAAACAAAATTAAACCAATGAACTTCTTTTAAAATTTGAAGCAAATTAGAACAGAAAATTTTTTAATCTATTTAAGATTAAACCATAATTATAGCATTTAATAAGTTTAACATTAGTATTTGCTAGCTTGAAAACAATAAAAAGCAAAAATTTGTTAGCACATAGCTTAAACATGATGATAACCAAACACAATTCGCATCTTTTGCTTGACTAGATAATATTTAATATAAAGTGAAGATTACCAAAACTACAGGCAAAACTTGTGTTGTTTAACTTGTTTTTAAATGTCTTAGAAACTGGTTTAAAATGCTTTTCACTTATTTTTTTGCTTTTATATTTCAAGAAAATTCGGCGAACATTAATTATTTTTAATAAATTAGTTTTTTTGCGCTTTATTTTTTTTCTTTGCAAATCACACACGGGACAATAATCATGTGTTTTAATCCAGCTGGTAATACAGATTAAGCAAAAACAATGGTCACATTTTGACAGCTGAATTGGATTACAAAAATATTGATTGCAAATATTGCATCTAAATTCAACATCATCTACATAATAAGCTATCACGTTTTCTAAACGCATCATTATTTAATATAATCTTAAAGTTTTATTCAAGTCAAAATTTCTCACTTTAAATATAAAAACATTAAAAATATTAATAAAATTTAATTTTTAAAACTGTTACTATTAACACAATTTTTGATATATAACAATAAAACTTTAATATTAGAAATTTTAAATATGTTTTATAATTTAATAAGTGCACTTATAAAAACTGCCAACTGGCTTTAAAATCAATACACCGTGAAGAAATATTTTAAATAAAAAAAGTTAAAAATAATATATTACAGAGACCGAGAAAAGCAGAGATTATGCTTAATAATTGCTAACCAGTTATAATTTAGATTATAAAAAAAAACATAATAATATTATTGCATTTATAACGAAATTTGAATGATAATATTAGTACTTACTTTATATTAAAACATAAATTAAATTAGATATGACTTAATTGTAATTTTATTTTTAAAAAAAATTATAATTATAAAAAAATTAAATAATAAAAACTTTTAAAATTTTTTAATAACTATAATTTTTTCTTAAAATAATTTGAACAATTAAATCCTTTCAAATAAAAACTAAAAAAAAGTTGGCATGGTTTTGATATTTAACACGTAAATTAAATAAATAAAATTTTTTTTTTTTTTTTATTCTATAAAAAATAATACCAATTTTAATTATTTCATCATTTTTTAAATTATTACCTTAATTTTTATTAACTACTAATAAAACATTTAAAATAAACTTAGTAAAATATAAACTTTTAACAAAATTTTATAAAATTCCTAAATACAAATCAATATATTATTATTATTTAAAAAAATTAAATAATTTTTTAAATTAAAGCAAGCTTAATTTAATGCGCATCTTTTAAATAAAATTAATAAAAATATATTGGCGCATATTTTAAATTAATTAATATTTAATTAATTATTTTTTAATATTATAGTAAATTCATCAAAAATGATATTTTATATTATAAGTTAATAATTTTTACAGTTATAAATAGATTAAACTAAATAGATTTAGTTTAATAATATCTTAAATATAATTAAAATTGTTTTATCAATTTCGAAAATAAAAATAATAAAATTTTAATGTATTTTTTTTTTTTGAGTATATTAAATAAAATATAAATAATATCAAGTTGAAATAATAAATTTATTTTTAAAACGTTAAATTACTTAAATCATAATATTATTTTTGAAAATTTAATAAAATATAAATTAAAAATTTTTAATAAAGAATGAATCGATTTTTAATAAAGCTAGGGAAAATGAAAATCTATAAATTTTTAAATAAATTTTTTAACAGCAATCCCAACTTAGTTTTAATTAATTTTATAATCCTAATTGAAATTAAAAATATTAAACAAATCGATATTAGTCTAATATTTTTTTAAATTTTTATTTGCAATAAAAAAAAATAGATGTAAAAAAAAAATTTTAATTTTATTAAAGTTTAAATAGCTTTTATTTATAATAAAAAAGAATTATTTATATTCCTTAAACAGTGGCATTATTTAAAGATGGAAATAATATTTAATTTGTTTAAAGTTAAATTAAAAATAATTGATTAAAATGTTAGTACAATTATATTTAATAAATTCAATGTGTGATTAATAAACGACGTGATACAATGATGATAAAATAAATTTGAAGATGCCAATGTGTTAGAAGATGTTAGCGACTTGAATAAGCTGGCTGCTTGAAAGGCCGTTAATTTGATTTAGAAAGATTGATTTAGAAGGAGTTTGTATTAAGTTGACAAGCAAGTTTAATAGGTTTTAAAGAAACGAAGAAAACGTGTAGCTAAGAAAACGTGCAACTTATGTTTATAGTAAATATAAACACCTCAAGTTTTAATTTAAATGTACGAAAGGTTTTTTACATATGCTAATTAACTTAAAACAACTTTAACTGCAGACCTATAAAATAAAATGATTTTATCAGATAAATGTTTGCGCAATTATTTATGTTTTTATTTATAGAAGAAAATTGAAAATTTAGTTTCCAACTATAATTTTCGATTAATGCTGAAGTGATTTTAGTAAATAGGCTTGCAATTGTGTTCAAGTTCAGATCAGGTCTAATTGAAGGAATTTGCCGCCAAAAATATTATCAAAAGTTAGCATTTTTAAATTGAGCGCTCAAACTGTCGTAGTTTTAGCAGGCGAGTTCATGAACAATAATTAATGTTTGCACAAATCTTATCTGGATGTAAGCAATAGAAATATGTATTTAATTGATTGCGGAATCCGCACGACTGAGTCTTTGTTTCTAATATTGAGTAAATTCTTTTGATTATGAGGCAAAAAACTTGAAACACCAAATTTTTTAACACAGGCTTAGTCAATCATGGCGTTGAATTCCAAAAATTCCAGCATTAAATATGTATTCCAAAGTGTGGTACCAACATGCTGCCTACTCGCATTTCTTTTGATACAAAGTCGAAATCAAAGACTCACCAAATACATTTCCATCATCAGATATCCGATCCTACTCTATTTGGCCAACAAACTAAGTGTAAATCCGAAATTTATACGTAAATATTGTCTTACTCTAATCGTGAGCACCTATTTAACATTAATTATTTCATTCGAGCTTATTGTCATTCCAACGCTAAAGATCACTTTTTGGGAGAATCTATTTTTAATGCTAATGGTGTTTGCTTCCATTTACTTATACACCTTCTCATCCAAAGAACATGCACAAGAAAAAGTGAGCAAAAATCCATATTTCATCTACGCCTTACTACTCACTATCGTGTCGCTTATTTATTATGCAAACCTATGTTTAACCTCCGTCTGTTATCCAAGATACTTTCAAAAACTTATTTTGATACCATATAATTGTTCATTTGTATATGACAACATCGGGTAAGTACAAACAGAAAAGTTTCAATCAAACTAGACTGATAAGTTTCTTGTTCTAGAACTGCTTTTATATTTGCCACTACGCTTTACTCACTAGAAATCGCTTCTGTTCTAGTTTTTGTATTTATATTCTATGCCACTAAGCAAATTCATTTTAACCACAGAGACGACATTCGGCAATTAAAAATCTAAACCTACCTACTTATTCTTTAGTCTGGCAACTTTATGTAATTTATATTTTTTCATTTTTTACAGCTTATAGATAAAAGTTTTATTTAATAATTTGTTAAGTTTATCAAATGTTTCAAATATTTTATTTGTTGAGTAAAGAAGCATCTGCGCAACAAATTAAAAAAATCATAACATACAAAATTATTTAGCACAAAATTGCTTCAAACATACTCGTTCATAAATGTGACAAATCAAATAAAATATATACCGTTTAAATATGTTCACAAATACCATTAAGATTACAACAGCCATTGTCGTCTAAAAAAGAGAAGGTGCACACAGGTAGCTAAACAAAGCACATTATTGAAAGGTGTTGGCTTCTAAAGCCATCAAAGCTTCATTTGCAAAATAATCCACATCTTCATCCACGTCATTTTGCAAGTTTTTCAAACATGTAAATACGGCTGTTTTTAGTACTTCGGGCTCAAGATAAGGTGCAATTTTCTTTAACGTTTTGGCTACATTAAATCTGACATTAGAAACTGAATCTCTTTCTAAAGCCAAAACTGTTGGTAGTAAAGTGTTGGTGGTCACTTCAACACCACACGGTTTAGCCAAAACATTGATACAAAAAAGGAATGTCATCCTGTGTAAGTAGTTTCGGTCCTCTGACATTTGCAAAACTCTTGGTATTACAACTTTGGTGGCCCATTCTACTCCAAATTTTTCAACTAATTTAGCCAAATTTTCAGTTGCAGCTTGCCTAACGGCACATACTTGGTCCACAAGCCAAGCCATTGACAAATTGTTTAACTTTTCATTAAAGAAGTCCACTCCAAGTTGACCTGCCAATAAAGGCATGTATTGAATAATGGCCAATCTGACTCTCCATTTGCTATCTTCTGCCAATTCTACAATGGCTGGTACAAGCGACTGTCTTAATTCTTCAATTCCGATTACCTCGTTTACACAATCCAGATTGGAGATAATATTCAATCTGACCTCTGAACATTCGTCTTTAAGTTGTTGTAAAAAAAGCGGTAGTAAATGCTCTGTACTAATATCTTTACCTAAAATTGGACTGAGACCCATTATGACTGATGCTAATGCTGATTTGACATGTTGATTTGGATCATTAACCAATTCTTTTACACAAGGTAAAATACTGAACATGATAACCTCTTCTTGTACACATTTGGTTATATTTTGACAAAACTCGCAAATTCTGAGGGCAGCAACAGCTTTTACCTCAGCTTCTCCATCTTTAAGCAAATTTTGAAATATTTTAATTAAATCTCTAATTGCGATTTCTGGTCCAACTGCTTTCTGAATTTCGCTGAATTTATCGGCAACCATATAACGTACCCTCCAGGACTTATCTTCGGCAATTTTTTTAAAAGTGGGCATTACCAAAGAATCAACATCTTCAGTAGATAGGGTTTGAGCGATAGGAATTCCGGCGTCAACAGCAAGCACTCGAACTGAATCTTGATCGTCTGAAGCTAATTTAATCCAGAGAGGAACAATTTCACTCTTGAGATATTCAAGTTCGACAACTTTGGCGAATTCCCCAAGTTTGACAGCTGCAGCCCTTCTCACCATTGGAGTATCATCTTCGCACAAGTTGCACATACTTTCTCTTAATCCAGCTCTAATAAAGGGAGACACTCTAGAGTAGGCCACACTAAGTAGTCCACAAGCAGAGGTTCTAGAGGTGAACCACTCTCCGGTGGTCAATCTTTTGACTAATGGGATGAAGTACTGTTCCAAATCTTCAGGAGAATGTTCTTTAGAAATAGCTCTTAACGATTCAACGGCTTTTTCTCTAACCACCGTTTCCTCTACCGTGGCTAGCGATTCTAATGGCGAAAGTAGACAATGGGCATATTCTGGTCCACCGATCAAAGGGATGAAGTTGCCTAGCTTGTCAGCCAATGCGAGCAAAACCTCGTCTTCATCGTAGACAATGTCCGTTAAGAATGGAATAAGCTCTTGACGCGTGCGTTCCACACCTAGTGCCAAAGCAATGGTAGACAACTTTTTGACACTATTTAAACGAAGCTAGAAAGAAAGATTTTAATTGAAGCAGATCGAAACATGGATAAACTGACTTACTAAGACATCCTCATTTCTAAGTTCATCTATTAAAACTGCGATTGGGTAGAGTGATTCGTCTGCTGGGTTTCCAGATTCGGGTGCCGCCATTTTAATTAATCTAGAAATCAAGTAAACAAAGCCTGGTTAAATTTAGTAAGACAACTAGTTAGGTATTTATCAACAGAGCGTCTTGCAGTGTAGCTGCAAAATAAATGACTATTCTTAAGAAGCGGGGATAATGTACAAATCTACATTGGAACCACATCCAAACAGAAGAGTGTCCAGAGCCAGTGTGCCCAATGCAAGCCCAGTGGCAATGTGGGCGCCATTGAGGAGGGAGAATAGTTGACATGACATAGGGAATTGGATGGGATTAGGATGGGATTAGGGTGGAATTAGGATGGGATTAGGGTGGAATTAGGATGGGATTAGGATGGGATTTGAAGAGAATTAGGACAGGATTAGGACAGAATTCGGACAGGATTTGGACGGAATTTGACAGGACATGGACAAGATACAGACTGGACACACTGGACACACGGCATCAAAAGCACATTTACTTCTGTTTTAAACGTCTGTCCCCTGACAGTGCATCGTGGCAACACCACAAACCTAAATCACAGTATTAACCTAAAACAGTTTAGTATCATTTTGTAAGTAATCCCTCTGACCATACTCCAAAGTGGACATTGAGCTACTGTGGGCTCGCATTGCGGCAGCGGCTAATTGTGGTTGCAACAGTTGCGTACTTACTTAAGCTTGTGAAATATCGTTTACAATGAAAACTGTTAAATTGCAAAGTTAATTGCTATCTTAATTTGTCAGTTTACATGGGTATTTTAATAAACAAACCTAACCTACTCAAAAAAACAGTTTTGCACATTTGAGGCTTTCAGATGTTGAATGTCGCTAATGTCTGAGCTAGTTGCGGCTGCCACCGGTAGGGCAAAGCGGGCGCGCTATTCGAATCTCAAACAAAGCTAGACGCGCCAATTCAAACCTTACATTGTGAAAAATCATCCGAGACGAAAAATCATCCAAGTCAAGTTTGATCTTAACACTTGATTTGAGGCATCCAATCTGAACAATTGACTTGAAGAATCATACACATTTAATCTGAAGAATTCAGCTGGACATGTGGTTTAAAAGCTTGATTTAGAGTTTTACCTAAACTTCATTTAAAGACTTCATCTCAAGGCCCCAATTAAAGACTTTATCTCTAGGCTTTATCTAAGGGTCTAATTTGGAGGGTTTATTTGGAGTTTTGATCTAAAGGCTTGATTTTGGAGGCTTAATCTGGAGGCTTAATCTGGAGGCTTAATCTGGAGGCTTACTGGAGGCTTAATCTGAAGGCTTACTGGAGGCTTAATCTGAAGGCTTACTGGAGGCTTAATCTGAAGGCTTACTGAAGGTTTAATCTGGAGGCTTAAGCTGAAAGTTTACTTTAAAAACCTAATCTAAAGGCTTTATCTGCAGACCTACACACTTAACCTACACACTGATCTAGAAACTTGATCTGGAAATTTGAATTGGATACTTTATATAAAATATTATCTATAAAATTAGTTAAAAACCCATATAAAGTCGCAATTAAAATCTTATTTTAAATCTTATTTTAAATCTTATTTTAAATCTTATTTTAAATCTTATTTTAAATCTTATCTATACTTTAATCTGAATGTAAATCTAAATTTAAGTTCAGATCCATTCCAGATCCAAGTTTGAATTTCATTGCTAATCTAAACTGAAATCTAAATTTAAAATGTAAATTTGAAATTTCTTATTTAAAGTCTGAGGTTCAAATGGACACTAAAATTATGCTTGACAACGACACAGTGGATGAGCCTTTATTACAAAATCGCAGTAAATCGACATTTGATGCTTTTAGATGTGTATGTCAAAAAAAGTTTATTATCTGTCATTTTGATGGGCTTTCTTAAAAACACTTATATGACACATTTGCATGTTTGCATTGTCTATGCACAAAATGTAAATCTAAATGTTTGACGAAATTAAATTATAAAATACTGGATAAAACACAAATCAGCTGCTACACATAGTAGATTTGCACTCTACCATCGAGGAAAGTGGTTAGTTCGGGTTAACGATATCTGGTGTCGGATCTGGGGGACTTGCTAGCCGGTGATCGACTTCTGGAGCGAGAAGGAGTGACTCGTGAATGATGATTATTATGTTTAACTATTCCATTTCCGTTTGGCTGACTTCCGCCTCCGTTGTAACTGTCGGGATGCCCTGACCTTCCGGAAGGACGACTGAGGTGGCCCTGGTTAGCCGGGCTAAAACTACGACTCCTTGACCTGAAGTGATGAGAAGATAGAAAGAGGTGATATGTGTTTAATAGAAGTTTAATGAAGCATGTTGGTGAGTGGGTTGCTGAGTCAATTTTTTTGTTAAATGATTGTGAATGCTAAGAGGTGAGAGTACTGAACAGCTGATTAGAGAAGTCTTAATCGTTGTAAATTGTTGCAGAGTTGTATTTAATTAAGAGGAGCCGTCTGATGGTGTGTTTGTGCTGAATTGTATATGTTTTTGCCCACATGTCAGCGCATGTACTGCATTTACACACGTTTCGCTCATGTTTGCTGTGTATTCGCGCGAAAGCAACGGCTGTTTGCTTCTGTCCAGTTTCAGCCTGGTCCGAGTTCTGAACCTGGCCTAAACCTGGTCTGAAGCCGGTCTGAACAAAACAGTCTACAAGTGGGGCACACAAGTGTGAGCTCCTGAAGTGTTGAGAAAGGTCACGAACGATGAACTAGACAAGGGCAGGATCAAGCACTGAACAACACTACGATTGATGACAAACTCGGAAAAAATAAAAGGCTTGCAAGTGCAAGCAAATTCTGACTAGAAAACTGAAAACTAAAGCTTTTAAAACACCTTGTAAAAAAATAAAAGAAAACAAATTAGTCAAACTGTGGATGCAAGTGGACGCGATTGCCAAGGGTGAGGACAGCGGGGCAGACATAGTTACCAGGATCGGTGTCTTCGGGGATATCTTTTCGAGTAGCTCTCTCTCATCTCCAGATGAGGTTCTCTGGAATGGTGGTTGGAGTGGTATTCCCGACGAGAGTCGGCGGTCCTCACTGGAGATCTACTTCTGGGTGCATAACGGGAGTCACGTGGCGGGTAACGAGAACCGGCGGAGGTTTCTCTGCGTGACTTTCCGGTTGACAGCTCGGCCTTGATGCGTCGACCACAGATGATCCTAGAAAAGAACAGGTTCAAATTAATTGTTTAAGACAGACACATAGGAATAGAAGAAGGACACAGGAATAAGAGAAGGACACAGGAATAAGAGAAGGACACAGGAATAAGAGAAGGACACAGGAATAAGAGAAGGACACAGGAATAAGAGAAGGACACAGGAATAAGAGAAGCACACAGGAATAAGACAAGCACACAGGAATAAGACAAGCACACAGGAATAAGACAAGCACACAGGAATAAGACAAGCACACAGGAATAAGACAAGCACACAGGAATAAGACAAGCACACAGGAATAAGACAAGCACACAGGAATAAGACAAGCACACAGGAATAAGACAAGCACACAGGAATAAGACAAGCACACAGGAATAAGACAAGCACACAGGAATAAGACAAGCGGCCTAACAATGGCCTCCATCAGACAACTCCAACCGCAAACTAGCAGTGGAATAAGTCCTGTGATTGCTTAACCGGTCACTAAGTATTCCGACATTGACCAAAAAGATACATACTTGCCGTCCAGAGCCCGGACCGCGTCCCTGGCATCGCGTGGATCCTCGAACATCACAAAAGCGAATCCAGGTGGGTTGCGGGCTACCCAAACATTGCGCAACGGTCCGTAATAGCCGAATGCTTCCTCAATCTCGTGTCTTGTGCCGCTAGTGCCCAACTCTCCCACATACACTTTGCAATCTAAAGGACATGTGTCACGATGACGACCTGCCATTTCTCAATTTAAACTGGTTATTTAGCGATCCTGCAATTGATCATAAAAAAGCCAAACCGAAAACACAAAAAGGCTGCAGTGTTAACAAAGTGAAAATGTTTTCCGAAAAAATGGTTGAATGCGAGTGCAAATAGCCTCTCAAATAAATCAGGAGGCGCCAATTTCAAATTTAGTTCTTTACAGTTGCTTTCCACCTCGCTTTATCAGTTCGTTCTCATTTTTACTCATTCACTTGTTATTGCAATTAATTGATTTATTTATTCTCTTTATAATTTTCAGTTTAGGTTAAGTTATAGTTACACAAATTGGTCAAACCAGCTTTGCAGCCGACTTGAATCCTTACTTCCATATCCATCCAGTAAACCCTTACTACATGACTTTACTCTTCCAAGTAACTGCCATCAATAAATGGACAGCAAGCCATTGGCCAACAACAAGCATGTCATTCAATCAAAACAAGGATACCATTCAATCAAAACAAGGATTCCATTCAATCAAAACAAGGATACCATTCAATCAAAATCACAATACCATTTGTCAAGAAAAAGTTGGTCGACAACAACAATAGCATTGAATATTCCCAAAATACCATTAACAAACAACACCATATCAATGGTCACAATACCATCAGTTAAAACAGTGATGCCATTTGTATAACAACATTGGTCGCACGCAACAGAGACAACATCCACGAACAATGAGAGTACCATTTGTGCCGTGATTTGTTATAAAGCCAAACAAGAAAAATAAAAAACCATTAGTTTAAGAGCCAGTCATATTCTCCTCCAGCTCACCTTAGCCATGCTATCTTCTAACAGCAATTTAGATAATAATTGACACCTCCAATTTTGTCCGGCGTATAGTCTAATTATAATCTTTTGCTGCAATTCTGTTTTTGGAACTACTGAAGCAATTACCATCATCTGGCAATCATTGTTTTTGCATCTAATCTCTATCGCCATTATGGCCGGACCTTCGTAGTTGATTACTACAGTCAACTCTTCTATTGTGACTTTCCAAATAGACAGTTTGCATTTCAAGCTTGTTCGAGCTCTGTGTTCGCTTAGCAGCTCCAACTTTTCCAACTCGTAGTCGTATTTTAAAACTTTGTTCAACATATTTAACACTACAATTATTTTACTTGACTCCACTGTTTTCCATTGACCATATTCCGGTTTTGACAGTTCGTCCATTCCTGCCGAAAATGGCTTTTATTTTTTATATCTCTGCTTTGCTTTTTTTAGCTTAATTTACTTGCATATAAGAACTAAACTCTAGTTCAAACTTTCCGCTCAGAACCAACTTCTTGTCATGTAAATACTCCTTTGGAGTCCAGTCGAACGTCTTGTTCTCCTTATGGTGCCAAACACATATCATTCCATCGATTTCTGCCGCTTGCCATTTGCTAGATTGATCTGGTATGAAAATTCAAACTTTATTTTTTAATCCTCAACGACTAAATCATCAACAACTTGCACAAACCTGCCAAATTTTTGTTTTCTTCATTTCTATTCTTGCTGCTATTTTCATCATTCACTTTCTTTAAACTTTTTTTTATCAAATTATTTCCAAATGTAATATGGCTTGTGTTGGGTTTAAAGTCTGCATTTATTATATTCACTTTGTTTTGCTTACTTCTGTATATAATACAATTTTTGCCAAAAAACATGCCATGTTTTATTTGATTTGGCATTAGTTTTTCACTTGCTAAAATCGGTATCCATCCATTCACCTCTGCAACAGGCACTAAGAAATGGTTTAATCTTTTATTTTTTCTTGTTTTCTAATAAAAATCCATTAATCAAAAAATAAAAAAAATGCAATTAATTTAACAAAATAATATTCATTAATGAATTCTTACTAAATGCAAATAAATAGGCTTTCTTATAAAATATAACGAAAAAATAATAAATATTGTATAAAGTAACAAGAGCAAAGTATTAAAGTAAATAAATTGAATAATTTTTAATTTACTGAAAAACATCAACATTTTTTTTCAAATAATTTTAATAGCTTTATTCAATTAATTTAAAGTTGATTTAAAATTATTCAATTATTAGCCAAGTTGACGTCCAACAAGTTTTGCGTCTTATACCTTTGTTAAAATAAAATAAAAAAATTCAAAACGGATGAAAATCAATCTGACAGTCTGATCAATGTTTTAAATATTTTAGTCAAGCCAATTATAATTTTTTTAACTTCAAATATAAATATTAATAGTTTTACAAATAGTTTGTCAACAAAACAGCTGCTCATGACTGTTTTTATTTGATTACAATTCAAACTCAAATTGTGCGTAAAATTATTGTTTATTAATTATTGTTAATTTTGTTTTAAAAAACGAAATCAAAATACAAATTTATCATTTTGTTGTTTCTTTAAAATCAAATTAATGCAATTATTGTTTTTACAAGTTCGACGACATATTTTTAATTAAAATATAAAAATGAAAGTTTTATTTTTTTAAAAATTATAAAAAATTAATTTTTTTAAATTAATTGAAACTTAATTGGTTCTAATTTACCTAAAACATAATTCATTTAAAACAAATACTCTTCGTCATTATTTTTTTATTTATAGCTTTATTTTAACAACTAAATTTATTAAGCGATAATTGGAAGCTGTTAACATCCCGTTATTTTTTTTATTAAAAAATGTATAATTAAAATATTTTTTTCTAAAATACTAGGTTAAAGCAAATTTTAAAAATTTAATAAAAATTTAATTAATTTATTTTATTATTAAAAAAAAGACAAAAAATTGTTTAGGTTTTTTAGCTCTTTGAAAAAATAAAATTTCACAATGATGTATTTTTAATTCTAAAATATTAAATATATATATTTTTTGATTAATAAATTTTATAAATAAAAATTTTATTCTGAAAAAATATAGATATTCTATTTTATTAAAGATTTAAATTTTATAAAATATAAATTTTTATATTTACAGAACACATGATTTTTATAATTAAGTTCAATAAAAATTTAATTTGTTATAATTTATTGTACAATATATCATTCTTTCTGATTTGAAGCAATTAGTTATTGCAACAGATTCAATTAATTGCTTAAAATTAAAGGCAGGTAAAGTATAACTAGCTGTTTTTTTTTTAATTTTCAAAATCTAAATTAAACCATTTTTTAAACTTAATGTGTTAAATTTAATATTAGCACACCTTTTTAGCACAAATAACATATCCTTGTAAATGTATAAAAGTCATATTGATAAAAAAAATATAGTCAATGTTAATTTTCAAATTAATTGCTTAAATAACAAATCACAATAATATTGTCAAAGGTAATATATTGATTTAGCTTTACCTTCAATTTATGCTTTAGTTTAATTTATTAGTGAAAAGTTGAATCATGTGAGAAAATAAAGTTTTAATCTATTTCAATATTTTTAATCTTAATCAATTTTTTAATTAAATTTACATTTAAAATAAGTTAAAAGTTTTTAAAATGGTGAGAGGAATCTTTAAAATTGAACAAACTTCAAAACAAATTAACAGTATTCATAGTGAAATGGATCCTTATAATTCTCAATTTGTGCTATTTAATGAAAATAATTTATCAAATGACTCAATCAATATTGATTTAGAGATGCAGAATAATATTAAAATGAAAAAAATGATAATTAAAAAATTAAGTTTACCACAAAATCAATTAGTAGAAAATTGGCCCCAAACTAATTGTTTAAATTTAAAAAATAATGAAAATCAATGTATCAATACAAATGAATTATATTTTCATAATGATCAAGATTTAATTTTAATGAATTTACAAAAAGTAGAAAAAAGAGATTTCTATGCTGAAATCAGAGCTGAATTAGATTTCCTTCATTTTCTTCCAAATATTACAATTCAAATTGGTGTAAAAAAAAAAACATTAATAGAAATACTTGGTGACTTAGCACAAGAAGTATAATTAATTTATTTATAAACTTTTAATAATAATATTTTTTTATTATAGATGCTTGCCAAAAATAGTATTAAAACAAATTTTGATGATATAAAGCCAAATTTTTTCATGAATGATTTAGGTATTTACATTTTAAAATGAAACTTTTCAAACATTTATTTTTAATATTTAGATTTTGAATTAACTAACAAAATCCAATCAATTAAATCTAATAAGGATGGCAATACTTGTTTTGATGAATCATGGATTTGCACAATGTAAAATTTTTACTTATAAATAGTTTCTTAAATAATTTATAATTTTTATAGAGGAAAAATGTCCAAATTAAAAAGTAAAAAGATAGGACTTGCTATTTTGAGTGACAAAACTAATTTGGGCCCAAACGCCAGTGATGTTCAACTTATTTTACTTATTTTGTCTCCTAATAAAGAAGTAATTAAAATCAATAAATTTTAAATTCTAATTTTATTTATAATTGTATTTTTATAATAATAGAAGGCAACAAAAAACAATTATGAAACTGCTCGAACTTTTGCTTCTATTTTAGCTGATTATAAACTTAGAATGAAATTACATAGTGCTCCTGATAGAGATACAGTGCTTCATTTGATTAAACAAAAATGGCAACAGCTAACCGAACAATGTAAAAATGTTCCGCAATATGAATATGTTAATGATTATTTTGATAAAAACCATTTTCTTAGTCCAGCAACAGGTTTAATTAAAGATGTTCAAACACGTGCAAATGTCTATTTTAGTGATTTTATTGATGGAGTAAAAAATTCTAAAGCAATTAACAAATTAATTGCAACAGTGTTTCTTCTTTATTTTTCTATAATTATGCCAGCAATTGCTTTTGGAGTATTTTTTGAAACTAATACTGATGGAAAAATAGGTAAAATTAATTTTATAAAATTTATATTTTAATTTTATTATATTAAATGATGATTGTTTTTAGATACTGGTAAGGCTTTGTTGGGTCAAGCAATAGGGGGATTATTATATGCTCTTTTTTGCGGTCAGGCAATGAGTATAATTGGAACTACAGCTTTAGTTACTTTGTACACAAAAGGTAAATTATTCTTAATAAAATTCCTTTATTAATTATATTTGTTTTAAGTTGTTTATGAATTAAGTAAAGATTTAGAAGTTGATTTTTATGCCATGTACGCTTGTGTTGGACTCTGGGCAGCTTTTTTTGTATGCCTATATTCAATTTTTGGATTATCTTATTTAATTAAATATTGCACTAGATCTATAGAAGAATTATACTCAGCTTTTATCATGGTCTGTTTTACCTATTATGCTTTTCATGGAACAATGCAAAGTTTGTTAAATGAGTAAAAAATAAAAAAATATTTTAAATTAATTTTTTTTTATTGTATAGATTTTGAAAAATTTTATTTCACTGAAGCTTGTAATGATGCAAATACAACTAATTCAAATATAAATGACATAGTTGACAAACAGTTAACACCTTGTCAACCTGAAAACTCTTTGTTGTTCCTTATACTTATGTTTGGAATCGTTTGGTTAGCTGTTAAAATATACTCTTTCAACAAAACGTGTGTATTTAAACAATTTGAAAGTAATTTTTTGCTAATTGAAATTTAATTTTAAAAAGGCCATTTTTTTCACCAAAATATCGAGAACTTATTTCATCTTATTCATTGCCTGTTTCATTTCTACTGTTTTCGTTTTTAGGAAGTTATGTTTTTAGTCGCATTCCAAGTAATAAATTTAAATTTAATTAAAAATACTGAATTTTAATTTTTTCATTTATTTTAGTTGAACAATTAGAATTTCATACAAGTTGGAGCTTAGAAAGAGCAAAAATTGAAAATTTATCTCTTTTTAGTATATTAATTAGTTCTGGTGTAGGATTTGCTCTATCAATTTTATTTTATGTTGATCAAAATATTACTGCTCAAATTTTACATCAACCTACCAATAGTTTAAAAAAAGGTCCAGCATATCATCTTGATTTATTAGTTTTAGGCAAGTTTATCAATTTATTTATTTTCAGGTTAAATTCTAATGCATATTAATAATATATTTTTTTTGTATTTCAGGAATTTTAAATGGCTTTCTTTCATTATATTGTCTTCCATGGATGCATACTATTTTACCTCAATCTCCAATGAATATCAGGGGAATGGCTGATTTACAAGAAACCCCTATTGGTGTTCGTATCTCAAATGTTTTAGAAACTCGATTAACCTCTATAATAGCTAATGCAATGATATTAGGATCTATGCTTATGATTCCATATCCTCTTGGTCATATTCCAGTTCCGGTTTTAAACGGGCTATTTCTTTATTGTTCAATTGCAACACTTCGGGGATCATCATTTGCAGATCGCATTCGTCTGTTAATTACGGAGCAAATCAAGTACCCACCCACCAGTTATGTACGTAAATGCCCACAGCGTAAATTGCATTTGTTTACTGTTTTGCAATTTCTTCAATTAGTTTTAATTATGTTTGTTGGGTTTTCAAATAATGCTTATATTAAAATGTCATTTCCAGTCATATTTGCCATTTTAATACCTTTTCGTCATCTTATAATGCCAAAAATGATTGAAGTTAAATATTTAAAAGCTCTAGAATCTTATGACTAAAAAAGTATTTTTGTCCTATTGATTATTTATTAAAATCTTTTTTAAATTTTATGTAAATTATTTAAATCATAATAAAGCATCATTTTATCATTTTTTATTTATTTTTTAATTTATAGTTTTTTTTTTCAAAAACTTGATTGTAAGATAAATTTAAATGTAAATTAAATGTTTCGATATTCAAGCTAGACAAATTTTTTAGACATTATAATGATATGATTAATGAGCTATAAACAAAGAATTTTTTAAAGATAAATTCAAAAAGTATTTTTAATAATTAAACTTAATAATTAAAGTAGTTCCAATAAAGATTGCCAAAAACGGAAAAAAAATTGCTAAGTTCATTGTGCAATATTCTAAATTATAAATTTTACTTTATAATTGTGAATAGGCTGTAAATTAATTAAAAAATATATAAAATGTTATTTATTAAAATTGTATACTTTCTAATTTTTACAAAAAAAAAATTATTTAATAATTTTTTAATAGTAAAAAATTTCGAAGTATATTATTAAATAAATTAAATTAAAATTTTTAAAAAATAAATATTTTTTTTTATTAATTATTTTATTTCTTAAATAGTTAGTTTATAAAAAATTGAAAAAATAGTTTTCAATATTTTTTTATATTTTAATTATAAACAAAGACTTGTTAAATTGAGGAACAAAGTAAAAAAATGTGCAAAATACAAACGTTTTTTTAAGCTATAAACATAAAAATTATTATTTAATTAAAACTTTTATTATAACATTTACAAAATAACGTTTACATAAGCTATAAAGATCATAATGCATTAAAAAAAAAAAATAAATTTACTTTTTATTATCTTTTATAATTTATTTTGTGGCTTCATAACTTTTTTAATCTTAGAAAACTTAATGAATAATAAGCTATTGACGAATTAACTTTTAATTTGCACTATTTTTCACGTTTACAAAGAATAAAAAATCTTTTTTAATTGCTTTTGTCTTAAAGCAAACAAAATTTTTTTTTGTCTAAAGTTAGTTAGAAAATTGCATGCTAATGATAAACTTTCTACTCTTATTTTTATTTTATTTTAAAAATTGTTTTTTTTTTTAATTTAATATTTAATATTAAAATTAGTCATTTATTCATTAATAATCATGTCTAGATATGATCCAAATAATGATACAAATGATTTACCTAAACTTGAAGAATTTCAATTAACTGAGTCAGTGAATAATTGTACTAATATTGGTTTTATTAATAATGGTTTTAATTCTGATGATGAAAAAAACGATAAATTGAATAAGATGAAAGCATCAGATAATATTGGTACAATATTAGGCTATTTACATAATAATGAAACTGCAAATGGAAAAATAAATTGCAATGAACATGATTTAAATGAAAATTTTTTAATGATGGTTAATTTGCAAAAAGTTGAAAAAAGAGACTTTTTTTCAGAAATAAGAGCTAAATTAGATTTAGATCATTACTTGCAAGATATTATTATTCAATTTGGTGTTCAAGAAGACAATTATCGATCAATTTTAAAAAACTTATCTCAAGAAGTAATGTTTATTAACTAAATTTAAATATGATAATAATTAAAATTTGTTTTAGATGTTATCTAACGAAGGTATTACACTTAATTCGGATGAAACAAACTCACATTTTTTTATTGACCAATTAAGTGAGTTTTTTTTTTTTTAATAAATCAGATTAATTTTTGTTAATTTTATTTTTAGACATTGATTTAACTAATAAAATACAAGCCATTCAAGCTGACGAAAATGGATCTTGTCAATATAATCAAACTTGGGTTTGTGCAATGTATGTTTAAAATTTTAAAATTGAAAAAATATATAAAATTAATGTTTTTGAAAAATTTTAGAGGAACAATTGCTAAATTAAAAAAAAAGAAAATTGGATTAGCAATTTTAAATGAAAAAACTGATTTAGGACCTAATGCTAAAGAAGTTCAATTTGTTTTACTAATTTTATCACCTAAAAAAGAAGTAATTAATATCATTTAATATTTATTTTGTATTTAATATTATTTAATTTTACTTTTAGAAAGTTACTAAAAATAGTTATGAAACTGCTAGAACTTTTGCTACATTATTCACATCAAAAGAATTATTAGAAAATTTAGCAAAGACTAGAGATCGCAGTTTAGCTATTGATTTGATTGAAAGATACTGGGATGATTTAACAAATCAATGTAAAGCAAATCAAAAAATGGCATATGTTAATGAATATTTTGATTCAAAAACTTATTTGTCACCTGGTTTAGGACTCGCTAGAGATATTAAAAAAAGATATTCAATTTATTGGAGTGATTACATAGATGGATTTAAAGGAGAAAAAACAATTAATAAATCTTTAGCTACAACACTATTTTTATATTTTTCAATTATTCTACCAGCTATAGCTTTTGGTGTTTTAAATGCGAAAAATACTTTGGGCAAAATTGGTTAGTAACATTATAGTTTTTAATTAAATTTTTAAAATCATTTAAAATTTTTTTTTTTAAAGATACAAGTAAAGCTTTAATTGGACAAGCTTTTGGTGGTTTATTTTTTGCTTTATTTAGCGGACAACATATGATAGTACTAGGTACAACTGCACTTGTTTCTTTATACACCAAAGGTAATAAAAAATGCAAATTTATTTCTAACTAACAAATTTATTTGTTTTAGTTGTTTTTGAAATGAGTAATCAACTAGATGTAGATTTTTATTCAATGTATGCATGTGTCGGTTTATGGTCAACTTTTTTTGTTATACTTTATTCGTTTTTCGGCATTTCATACTTAATTAAATTTTGTTCTCGATCAGTTGAAGAAATATTTGCAATGTTTATTATGGTATGCTTTGCTTTAGATGCTATACATGATACTATACATAGTAAGTTAAAATCATTTTAATTAGTACATAGATAAAATTAATTTTTTTTTTTTACTATAGATATTAAAACTTATTATTTTTCACCTGCTTGTGAAAATGTATCAATTGTTAATCAAACAATTGATTTTAATGAACCAATAATGCCTTGTGAGCCTGAAAATTCGTTATTATTTATTATATTAATGTTTGGTACTCTTTGGTTATCACTGAAAATTTATAACTTTAATAGAACGTATGTCTATTTTTAAATTAAATAATAATAATATTTTTATAATAATAATTAAAAATTTATTTTAAAGACAATTTTTAACCGCAAAACAAAGAGATATAATATCGTCCTATTCATTACCTATTGGAGTTATTGTTTTTTCAATTTTGGGAAGTTTTGTTTTCAACAAAGTTCATGGTAACTATCTGTCTTTCTAGTTTTAAAATTTAAAAAAATTATTTTTTTAGTTGAACAATTTCAATTTACTACAAGTTTGACATTGGAAAGAGCAAAAATTGAAACACTTCCTTTAAACTGTATTTTAATTTGTGCCGGATTAGGATTTGCTTTATCTATTTTGTTTTTTATGGATCAAAATATAACCGGACAAATAGTAAATTCACCAACAAATAATTTAAAAAAAGGCCCTGCACCTCATCTAGATTTGTTCGTTTTAGGTATATATAGGTACCAATTTTTTTTTTATAATTAATTAAATATCTTTAATAGCAATACTAAATGGATTTTTGTCACTATTTTGTTTACCATGGATGCATGGAATTTTACCTCAAGCACCATTGCATGTTAGAGGAATGGCTGATCTTGAGGAAAAACTAATAGATAATCATTATCAATCACAAATTACCAAAGTGCGAGAAACAAGAATCACTTCAATTTTATCAAATTTATTAATCTTTGCATCACTTTATATGATACCATATCCACTAAAATATATACCAGTACCTGTTTTAGATGGATTATTTTTATATTGTGCAATTGCATCACTTCGTGGTAATTCCTTTTTTGAACGTATATTACTATTTTTTACTGAGCAAATCAATTATCCAGCAAGTTATTATGTTAGAAGATGTCCGCAAAAGAAAATGCATTTATTTACTATTTTACAAATTCTTCAATTAATTTTAATTATAATTGTTGGATATTCTCCATCAGCGTATGTACAAATGGCGTTTCCAGTAGTAATTGCATTATTAATACCTGTTAGACATATATTTATTCCAATGTTTATTAGTAAAAAACACTTAAAAGCGCTTGAAGCTTATGATTAGACTCATATATTTTGATAAAACAACTAATTTTCATTGTAATTTAAATTTATTACAATAATTAAAAATGTGATTTAATGACAAAAATACTAAATGATATTTTCACAAATAATTTAATAAATCAAACAAAAAAATGTAATATATTAATAAATGCATATATATATATATGATTTTCAATTACTATTATTTGTTTGCTTATATGACAATATCAAATATAAACATTGAAAATTTTAATTCAATAAACAAAAATAATTGATTTATAAAATAATTTAATATGTAAACTAATTTTAAAACACAGCAACAGTTTTAAATTAAAAATCGTGCATTTTACATAGATTTCATACCATTTCTAATTTACAAATTGAATTTGATCTTTACATAAAAAAAAAAATAAAATGATTTTTATTAATGGAAGCCATTATTGTTGAAGTTTAAGTATAGATTTAAAGCTCATCTCTAGGTGCTCCTGTGTCTTCTGCTTTTTCTTCTTCTTCATCATCCTCCTTTAATTGAAAAGTATTATTATTAGTTTTTTTTTTTAAATAAATTTTTAAATTTATTTTAGCAAATTATATAAAAAAATAAAATTAATAATGTTAAATGAAGCATTTGAATTAAATCTATTAATACAAACTAAAACTATAAAGTTTAATTAGTAAGTTATACAGTTATTAAAAAATTTGAAAACAACTAAATAAATATTTATTATTATTAATATTATCATCAGAGTAAAAGCTTAAATACATTACTAAAATAAACTAGTAATTGAATCAAGTGACTTATTAATATAATTATTAAAAATGATCTGTATTGATTGCTTTAAAATATGTTAAATATACAACTTATATAATTCTGTACTATTAAACTAATTTTCTGCAACATCAGTTTAAATTTACCCATAACATCGTCTCATAAATATATATATATATATATTTACAAATTAAAATGGTTTATATAAAGCAAATATACATGTTAAAGCTAACATTTATACAAAATGTAAAAAGTGGAAATTGCAATCAAAGCAACTGTTAAGAAAAAAGAGACATTTTTTAAGCTAAGTACCTCCTCTTTAGGAGAAGCTCCTTCTTTGCCTTGAGATTCAACGAATCTGATCAGGACTTCAAGTGTACGATCACCGTTAAATTCCACCACCTTAGGTTATTAAAATTTGTTTGTTTTTTGAATTGTTAAAATTGATTTAAGACAACAGTTTGGGTTTAGATTGAAGTTGCATAGAAAAAAAAAAAAAAAAAAAAAAAATTAGTAGGATCATTCTTAAGACGTACCTGGTCTGGTGCGGCTTTGCCGTATTCCCCATTTGTTTCAATGAATTTAGTCAAGCCTTCAAGAGTGCGTTCACCGTTATATGCAACAGCCTTGACAATTAAATTAAAATGTATTGAATTTGAATTTAAAAAAAAAAGCCCAAAGCTACCTGTAAATGCAAATTAAAATAAACTTACCTCATTAGTGTCTTTTTTGTACAACTTAATGGTTGGGAAACTGTTGATGTTAGTGTGTTCCAATTCATTGGCAGTAGAATCCATCTTGGCAATGACAACGTTTTCATTTGATTCGAATTTTTTTCCTAAACTTTCATAAATGGGTTCCAACTGTTTGCAATGTCCACACCACGGAGCATCTAAAACAAGAAAAATTAAAATTGTATATGAACAAGTAAATTTTTTTAATTACAGAATTCAACTAGAACGTCTTTGGTTTTGTCGAAAACGATGCTATCAAAGTTGGTTGATACTAAAATCTTAACTGGATTCTTGTCCCAGTCTTCTGGCAATTCTTGAGAAAGTAAATGTTGTTTAATTTTTCCTTCTAAAACTCCTTCCACAAACGATTTAATTGAATCTACAGTTAAATCTTTATTTAATGGTTTAAATTTGGTCATTTTCTCTTCCAACTTAATTAATCTCATTTCAGGTAAATCATCTTTTTTCAAGGCAAAGAATTCTAAAATCTTGTCGTGGTCTTCGGTATCAGTATTAATTGTAACAAATAAGATTTTGTTTTTGTAATCAGTGGCTACTTGTCGGAAATTTTCAATAATTTGGTCTGCACCGTCAGCTTTGTTTGAAATAAATAGTAAGTTATGCGATTTAACTTCTCCACCAAAAATCTTTTGAGCAGTGGTAGAACTGAATTCAACAACCAATGGTAAACTGTTTGCTGAAATGAATTTTTTAATTTCATTTCTGTTAATGTTTTCAGTTAAATCGTTTCGCTTTTCATCAAATTTCTTAAACAAGACCACACCCTCTTTGGTAACATCAAGACCGGCAAACAATGAGCTGTCTGAAACAATACCGAAGACAAATTCGTCTAGCTCCATAGCAGCATCAAAGTAAGCTTTGGCCTGTTCAGATTTAAGATCAGTAAAGAAACCAATAACAGCAACCTCGTTGTCATTGATGAATTTTTGAGCAGCTTCAACAGTGGTCAAGGAAATGGCTGGGGGACCAGTTTTTTTGGCAAGCCAGTCCTTAATTTTGTCAGCAGTTCTGCCGCCGTTGTATTCGATGGGAGAACCTCTAATGAAGAATTTGAGGGTAGGGTAGCCACGAACGTCAAATTGTTCGGCCAGTTCAGTTTCCTGAGTGGCGTCTACCTTGGCCAGATAGATGTTGGATCCTTCGTTTCTTAGAGAAGTGGCAGCAGAAGCGTATTCGGGAGCCAAAGCCTTGCAGTGACCACACCAAGGAGCATCTAGAGAAAAGAGAGTGAGAATCAACAAGTAAAGAAGAAGCAAGACTTACAGAATTCGACCAGGACATATTCTAGCTTGAGGACCTGGTTGAAGTTGTCACTTTTGAGAACAAGGACATTTTCTTCTTGAGGGATTTTGTCAACGATGGTCTGGTCGGCGCAGACCAGACCGAACAGAAGAGAGCAAAAGAGGAGAGCGTTCATTTCGGAGGAAATCTAGCAAGTGATCAGCAAGTGTGAGATGGGAAGAATGGAAAGATGGATAGATGGATAGAGTGGCAAATGGAAAGAGTAGAAGATGGATTGATTTCAGAAATGGATCGGTTTGCAGAGCACATACAAGTGTGCAGCCAAGACAAAATGTAAACAAGCAAGAAGCAAAAGGCTGTAACAAAGAGAAATCCGAGTTTGTACACGTTTCTTAAGCCCGTGCGCACTGAGATTGCGTGGGGCGCGTCTTGTAAACAGCTTCTAACAGCTCGGAGATAGACGATTATCTC
The DNA here is from genome assembly GCA_025170145.1 of Pyemotes zhonghuajia. Classification (NCBI taxonomy): domain Eukaryota; kingdom Metazoa; phylum Arthropoda; class Arachnida; order Trombidiformes; family Pyemotidae; genus Pyemotes; species Pyemotes zhonghuajia. The sequence continues at coordinate 13,670,905 of CM045845.1, forward strand.
CAACGTGGCCTCTTTACCTATTCTTGTGTTTGTCGACACGACACAATCGTGTGTTCATCACAGCTGTTCCTCATCACCACCTTGATTGTCACGGTTATATTTTCATTGTCATCAATGAGCAATTTCATTATCGCAACATCAAACATTATCGTTCTTCCACTTGAACTGCTACTTTTTTACCATTTCCGCAGTTCTGCCTGCTCAACCTCTTTCACAATTTAATTCATAATCTTTCTTCCTGCTTTGACACAAGTTCGTGTTAACCTCGCTCATAACTTTCTAGCTATTTTTCCTACCCGATTCTTTCTGTGACCTTCCTACAAAACTCTTGCTCACTACTTTCCTATCCGAATTTACTAATCGCGATCCACACACCCTACCTCTCCATTCACATTTGCATTGCTTCCTGACGAAGCACTTTCGGCACTTTCGCAACCACATTAATCAATCTGAACTGTACATTTCATCAAAACCTGGTCTCCATTGCACACTTTCCACCAGTTACCATTTGTATGCACAAAAACTCAACTTACTTTTTAACCTGGTTCACTTAGTCTAAGACGTCTGTGGACGCTGAGGAAACCTTTACTGCTCACAAACTTTATTGATTACTATTTCCAATAATTGCACACCTTCTAAGTGATGCTTTGATTACACTGAAACAAGTGTTTGAATTTAGACTAAAAAACAGATTGTTCTGATGTGTTGTTAACGTGGCATTTGAAAACCAGCAATGTTACAATCGTTCTGATCCCTTTTATATATTATCAACTGCCAGCATCTGCCTTATTGCCATTCAAACATATAAACCTTGCTAGCCATCTGAGCATCCTTGCTATATATGTTCGTCCATTTTTCCCCCAATTAATACACTTACTACACGTCAACCTAAGCATGTGTTCACATCAGATTATCACTACTTTTGCTCTGAGTATGGTAAACGGCTACATTAAGCCACAGCCACACATATACAGCTAAATTTACAGCTAAACATACAGGTAAACATACACATATACTTGCAATTACACGTATATATGCTGGCAATCCAGCTCTTGATCAGACCGGTTAAAGTCGCTAAACAACAACTTGAATATCTGGTTTGACTGTCTGCTTTGCTCGACATGTCAACTGCAAACCATTAGACCATCAAAACAATCGCTTTAATTAATTCTACATTGGCAAACAATTCAGTTTTTATTGATTGTCCGCTTATTCTGTGGCCTCTGCATGCAATGCAAATATTAAGAAACCTACCAACTACTTCCTCTAATAAACAAGCTTGAAAACTAACATATTTGCAGCTGTTTTATTTACTCATTAATTTTAAACGCCGAGCTTCATCTAACTTTAACCAATAATAATGTGTTTTCACTATGAATTGGAAAATATGTTTTGCAACACTTTCTCAAACTTTCTAGATTAGAAAACAAATGACAGTTATTAGACACTGTTTCACTGCGGTTTAACTATTCATTACCTAGATTCGATCTCATTACCTGGAGTGTAAAAAGGATTGTTTGTTGTCACGTCAATGTAGGCAGAATGCAATTCTTTCAACATTGTCTTGATACCATTATCCCTATTAAAAAATATTATAAAAAATAAGTTTGCAAGGTCTAAATTAAATCGTAAAATGCAACACACCTTATATTAGAATTTGAGTTTGTAGAAATCATCAATAAAATTTTTATCTTAGTTGGCGACAAAAGACCAAATATTTTATATCCTTCGTTTTCAGACAAAAGTCCTTTAAATTTTCAATTCAAATAAATTTAATTAATATATTTAAATTTTTATCTTATTTATTATTTAAATACCCAAGTACTGGTTGCAATCATCTGGATTTGCTTGTCGTTCTTCCACAATGTCTAAACTTGAATGCATCAAATAAAGCAAATGGATATCTTTACTAGATAAATCTGAATTTGTTTCGTACATTGATCTTGTTTTAATATAAACTGGAGCATTGTCTGCCCCTACTATAATCACACAAGAAACAGTCATTATGATCTAGTTTAAACCTTAATCAATTATTTTCAATTTATATTCAAAAAACCAATTTATTCTAACGAAAAACAATAATATAAACAAATTTAACAGTAGCGCCAAGTTTGAACACTTAAAATTAATAAATTTAAACAAAAACAAATAAATCTATAAAAATAGTTTAATTTATACAATTTACAAAGGTTTCATTTTTTCTTATTCTTAAAAAAAAAATATTTATTATTTAAATTATAGTTTCTTTATCTAAACTTTGAATTATTGAGTATCTGATTTTGCTTTTTTTAATTAAAATATTTTCTAAAGTTTCATTTTTCTTAACAATATTTTCTAAATCATCGTTTTCAAATTGGGTTTTTAGATGTGAAGTAAAACCATTTAAACCATTCAAAGTTTTTCTGTTTAAATTTGGTGCTTCAAAAATGCAATTATATTTCTCGTTATATATCAACTCGTTTTCATGTATATATTTTAAATTCGGCTTCAATGCAAATGATAGTTTCTAGTAAAAATAAAAATTAAATTAATTAACCAAATTAAAATTAATTCATCTCACATTAAAAAAGCCTTGTTCTCCTTCTACGTTTCTTATTTTCTTTAATGCAAACAAAGGAATAAATAATAATACTAAATAAATTAAAACTTGTCCAATTCGAAGTATAAAACGGCTTTCATTATTACGATAAAATATATTTTCAAAAAAATAAATATTAAATGCCAATATTGTCTAAATTAAAATAATTTATAATTATAAACTATTAAACATGAATAAATATCTATAAACATACAATTAAAATTAAGGGAGTAATGAAATTCCAGCAAGTTTTAAAAAAAAAACCAATTTTATTAGATGTTTTTTGTTCAATTAAATTAATAAAATTGGTTCCTCCTAATATTTAATTTAATAAAAATGAAATAAACTTTAAATATATTTTTTTTAACATACCATATAACCAAGCAATACTTGTAATTTCGATTATAGATAAAATAACTGTCAACCAAACAGTAATATATGTATCAATTGATATTATTAAAAGTATTGCTTTCTAAAATTAAATATATAAATATTTTAAACAAATAAAAAAAAAAACATTCTCTCAATAAAAATTACTTACATGAGTAATGAAAAGTGTATTAAATACTAATAATGACATACATATAAGTAAAATAAATAATTGATGAGAAAAAAAATGTTTTTTTATTATTACTCCCCATGAATCTTCAATTGTAGTTAATAAAGTAGCTGCAATGGCAATCTTTAAAAAATAATAATTAAATATTTTTAATAATTCAATTAATAAATATTACTTGATAATCAGTTCCAACAAAAAATAAAAGCGAAAAAAATGCTGCAGCCCAAAGAGTCGAAAACGGTAAAGTCATAAGTAGTTCAGAAAATGTTACAAATGCAACACTTGCTTCTATAAATTATAAATAAAAATTTATTAAAAGAAATTATAGAAAAAAAATTACCATTTAAAATGACATTTTTAATTGGCAAATCTCTTTCTAATGCCAAGTGACCAAGCGTGGAAAAAATGATTAATCCAATAATTGTTACAGCGATCGTATTTAAAAAACATACAACGACGGCATCTCTATAAATAATAAATTTATTTTTAAGGATTAATTGCTTAATTTAGAAAATACATTTAATTACTTTAAAAAATTATTTTTATCCTTATTACATTTTGCCATAGATATTGATGTTCCTAAGATTGATCCGATTGAATGAAAACATAATCCGGCTGCATAAAGCCATACTTGTGGTTTTAAAAAATCATTAAAATTAGGTTTAAAAAGATATTCTAAACCAATTTCAGCTCCAGGTAATGTAACTGCTCGTATAACCAAAATCATTACAAATATAAAAGGAATAATAGCTAGGCAATTAGTAGAGTGTCGTGAAAAAATTAAATGTTTTCTTAAGCAAATAAACACAGTTATCCATATTATAAAAAGTGGAATAACAAATTCCCATTTGATCATGCCAATTGTATTTAAATTAGTATTTAAATTATGCAATTTAAAACTATAAATTTAAATCAAGATAAAATATTTAATAAATATTTAAAATTAATTAACTTACTCAAAAAATTCCTGAGTTGCATAAAACGATGAATTATATAAAAAACTTGTTTTATTTTTTTCTAACTTTGGTGTTGTTAAATTAGAAGCCAAATTTATAAGATAAGGTAAATTATTAAATTTTTGAATATCAGGAATATTTTGCAAATTATTTAAATTGATACTTTTTAATTGCGTTATATTGTTAGTCAAAAGCCAATTAATAAAATTTGGATTTTTAGAGTTGAGAGCATTAAAATTAGAATTAAGTTTATTCATTGCATCAATATTATTTAAACTTGTCAATTGGGTAGAATTTCCAATATCATTAACTATTACTGTTGTAATGTTTTGTCCAATCGTACTATTGCTTGCCATAAGAATTGTATTTAAATTTTTTATATTATTTGCATTTAATATTCTAGTTGGATTCATTAGATGCTTATTATTAAGTAAATAATTTTTGTATTTTTCAAATAACAATTGAGTTGCATTAGGAAATTTGCCTTTAACCAGACAATGTTTAGTATTCCATGAATTCTTACATTTAGCCCAAATAGGTAAATGAAATAAGGACTTAATAAAGTAAAAAGTAGACCAACAATTTATAGCTGTATACAAAGGAATAATTAATATACAAGCACATAAGGAACTAATTACAAATCCTATTTATAAAAAAAAAAATAAAAGTTATCGGTTGTAAATAAAAGAATTAAAAATTAAAATTAAACCTTTTAATAGAGGACAAAAATTAGCAAAAGCAGCTTGACCCTTTTTTGTCAATTGACCTATCCCATATTCCATGCCCAACATAGGTAATCCACAAAATATCATTAATATTAAATATGCAAAAAAAAATGCTCCTAAAATAAAAAAAAAATATAATTGTGTTACCGATTTTTTTAAAAAAATTTAATATTTTTATTATAATGTTCTTTTATAATTTTCCAGACACTTGTTGCTTTAATCAAATTGAATAAAGTTCAAATACTTGAGTTTAAAACCATCAGTGGGTAAAATAAAATAAATAAACTTAATTAAGCAATAAAAGACAAATTTAAAAATATATTTCTTAACTTTTATGTTTGTGATTAAAACATATTAAAAAAATTACAAACTTGTTAAAGTTTGCATGTGTTTTTTTTTTTTGTTTTATACAGAATTGTTTAAAAATTTTGTTATAATAAATATTAAAATCTATAAGCTTACCTCCATTATTAATATAGCAAAAATATGGAAAGCGCCAAATATTGTTTAGACCTAGTGTTAATCCAGCTGCAGTTAAAATAAAATCCCATTTATCTGTCCATAACTGTTTTAATCGAGAGTTAGGCTCATGTAATACAAAAAGCTCATCTTCTTTATGAGCGAAATTCATTTTTTAATTATATTGAAGACAATTTTAATAGACAATATTTTAGTGAAAAAAGTTCAAACAGACGAATTTTATTTTTTAAAAGCAAGTTATTTTTTTTTGTAAAAACAAGTTGAGATGAGATTATGATTATTTTACAATGTTAAGTCATACTTAAGATATAACTGTCACTTGATTGTAGAAAACAAATTGTCGCAAAAAATAAAATCGCAAAAAGTTTTAGTAATTAAACTGAACAAGCTACTTTTTTTACTTAGACACTAATTTGAATAAAATAAGGTGAAAAAATGTTTGAAACCATTTGGTTAAATTAAAACAAGAGCAAAAGAAAATGATCACTTTTTAATTTAGCTAAGTTTAAATCAATGCATTTCAAGAATAAACCTGACAAGTGCATAGGAAATTGTTTAAGTGAGCTTCAACAAATATATAAAATAATGTATGCCACAATAAAATCACTGGAGAAAATAATCAAAGTTCACAATTCAATTAAATTATGCTGAATTTAAAAGTTAATTAAAAAGAAGATATATCCAAGCGTGCACGTTTTAAAAGCAAGCAATTAAGCTGTTGTTTGATTTTCTTCTTCTAAATACATATTTATGTTTGCAAATCATATTACAATCTGAATTACTAATGACAAGCAAAGCAATAGTCGATAACTGATTTGTGTATGAATGATAAAAAATTACACTCTTCATTTCAAGTTTGATTAAGCTTGATATTATAACTGTGGTGGATCAATGGTCAAATCAAGCATTAGAAGGTGGAAAACGGTGGACAATGATAGGTGTGGAGGAGAGTTTGCAAGTTGTGTTCGGACAGAAGAACAGAAAACAAACAAATTACACCAGAAAAACACGCTAATAAATGCATAAAGATTATGATGAGCAAAATTGCAATATTGATGATTTAAGTTGAATTGCTATATGATAGAAAAGTTGGAAAATGCTTTAATAAACAACTTTGTCAATATAAACAGTTAATACGTACATTGAGTTCTAGAAGTGGAAGCTTGGACCATGTTAGGCCAGTGAAATATAAAGTTTTAAGGATATTAAGAATGGGGAAGAAGTGTTTGAGAGGAGTGTTTGGGATGCCGGAGGTTTGGGATGTCGGAGGTTTGGGATGTCGGAGGTTTGGATGTCGGAGAAGTGTTTGGGATATGAAAGAAGTGTTTGGGATATGAGAGAAGTGTTTGGGATATGAGAGAAGTGTTTGGGATATGAGAGAAGTGTTTGGGATATGAGAGAAGTGTTTGGGATGTTGAAGAATGTTTAGGATGCCGGACAAGTGTTTGGGATCTGGAACAAGTGTTTAGGGTGGCTTAAAATGACTTAAGAAGATACTTAAAGTGGCAAAAGAGTGCTTAAGATGATAGCAATTACATTGCCACACAGTAGCAGCTACTCATGTTCAAAATGACACCAACCCATCTAATTATTAGATTAAACATATCTAGTCACACACAAGCGCACAAGCGAGTGACAAACTAATTCGAAAAAGTTTTCACTGTCTACAGATGGCTCTGGTGGGCAGTGCAAAGTTTAAAACCTTGCTGGCCCAGCCAAACCATCTGTCGGAGCTGAGCGCAGGCTTTGTTTTGCAAATAAAATAGTTAAAACAATGTCAATTCTTAATTGTTTTCTAAATGCTTGTCTGGCTTTTTGTTTCCTCAACGCTAATTGCTAATCCCACTCCTAATTGTTGTCGCGATTTACTGCCATCAAGTCTGATCCTGAAAGCTAGCCCTGAACCCCACTTGTCAACCACCAGCCAGTTGCTCTGTGTTTCCATCCTAGTTTAATCCAATTCAGCTACAATGCTGCACATAACAGCAGAAGCAACCGGCTTCTGAACTGACCAATGTCAGTTCAAAATTAATCAGCCTAGCCTGTTTGAGCTCTAAAACTGTTGCTAATTCATCACTAAGCCAAATGTTTAGGTTCAGCGAATAGCATTCATCTCATGTTCATTAAATACTTGCTAATTGTGCTAATCAACTCACACTTGACTGTTATCTGTTCTTCTATTTCAAGCACATTGTAATCTTGCGGCTTTAGTTTAAATTCACAACCAGCATTTTGTCTACTTTCATCAAACAACTAAATTTAATTTATCGCTAAGACACAGGAAAACCATGATTTAGAAAATGATTCTAAAAATCATTTGGAAAATGCTTCCCTAAATATGACATGATTGTTTAGTTTTCAACAAGTTACAATTGTTTTTTTCATCTTGTTTACACATTTTTCAGTTTTCATATACGCTCATGTATATAAATATACACGTATGATTTTCACTCAATAGCCAACTTATATGTGCTTATATTTATATAAAATTTCATATTGCTGATTTACATGTGAACTAATTATAAAACTTGTTTTCTTAAGTGTGCTTCTTAATTGATTAAAAAAAAATTTTCTTATATTTTAAAAACAACCCATTAACAAATAAGTGCATCGTTATTTAAAAAGAAAAAGATATTCATACAAAATTTGTGTACTTTGATCGCGTTAAATGATAAATTTTAAATTAAACAACAAAGTACAAATTTTTACAGTCATAAATTAATTTCTTATTTATGTGTTTATTTAATATATCATTTATTGATTTATATTATATAATAATTAATTTGAATTCAAAGTAATTTTTTTTCTTTTTTTTATAAATAATTAATAAAAACAAATAATTATCAACGATAGAAAAAATATTTTTAGTTAAGAAAATAAGATTAAAAATATATAATGGGACTTTTGTTTTCCAAACTCTGGAATATGTTTGGACATGAAGGTACAGATTAAATCATTATTAAATTGGTTTATTTATTAATTTTTTTTTTTATTTATTTTATAAATATTAGAACATAAAATAGTAATCATTGGCTTAGATAATGCAGGCAAAACTACAATTTTATATCAATTGTAAGTTTAATTATTTTAAAAATTATTTTTTATTTATTTTTTTTATATTCAAATAAGTTTAATGAACGAAGTTGTTCATACTTCTCCAACTCTTGGATCTAATGTTGAAGAAGTAATTTGGAAAAATATTCATTTTCTTATGTGGGATTTAGGGGGACAAGAAACTTTAAGACAAGGATGGAATGCATATTATTGTAATACAGAATTTGTTATATTAGTTATTGACAGCACTGATAGAGAAAGATTATATTTATCTAAAGAAGAACTTTGGCGTTTAATGAATAATGAAGATCTTAGTAAAGCAGCCATATTGATATATGCAAATAAACAAGATATTGTAGGATGTATGAGTCCTGCAGAAATTTCCGATCAACTTAATTTGACATCAATAAAAAGACATAAATGGCAGATTCAATCTTGTTGTGCACTAACAGGACAAGGGTGAATTTATTTATTTTTTTTTTATTTAAATAAATAATAAATTAATATATTTTAGGTTATATCAAGGTCTCGAATGGATCGTGCAAAATTTAAAAAGCACTTCTTAATATGAAAAAATATGAATAATCATTTTCATTACCATACAAGTTAAATTTATAAATAACATCTGTGATATAGCTGTTTAAAATCAATCACATTTTTGGCTTAAAATATTTCCTAGAATTTTTTTGTTATGTATAATAATTTTAGATATTTTATATGAATTTTAATGTTATAAATTTTGAAAAACTAATTGTGTATAATTAAATAATTTTGCAGAATATTATTGAAATAAGTAGAATTTACTAGTTTAAAGCAAAAAAGTATAAAAAGAACATGCTTTTTTGTTAGTAAATAAAAAACATATGATTTTTGCTCATGCGCGTTTGTTTAAACTTTTATTAGAACTTTGTTATAATTAAAAATTTTAGGAATTAAAGGATGGGGAAATATTATATATGTGATTATTGTCAGCGTAGCTTCAAGGATAATTATAATTGCAGAAAGAATCATGAAAAAAGTGAAAGCCATTTAAGGAATTATCAAGAATACTATAGGCAATTTAAAAGTGACATTGAAAATCGTATTGAATTATTAAATGAACAAAAGTGCATTTGGTTTGAAAAAGGTATTTTCAATTGATGTTTTTTTTTTTATTAACACTATCTTATTAAGGTTATTGTAAAAGAGGAAGCACATGCAGATATCTGCATATGACAGATGAAGAAATTTACAAAAAATATCCTGGTAAATTTTGCTTTAATTTACGATATGTGTTTAATTGAGAATTTGAATAGGTCAAAACGAAAACGAGATAGTAGACGATCAAAGCTATTTAAATACTTGGATAGAAAATAGGTTTCCTTTAATTAAATTTTTAAAAAATTCTGAATATAAATTGAATATTGAGCAAACAAAGCATAATTTTAAACATGAAGCAGATACAATACCAATAAAAACCAGTACAAACAAATTAGTACCTCCTTCTTTGTTAATAATTATGCAAGATGTAGAAAACGTATTTAAGGAAGAAAATAGTTGGAATTAATTATTTTTTTAAAAATAATAAAAACAAGCAATTGGACGGTGGTTAAATTTTATTTCTAATTTCTTAAGTAGTAATGATAAAATAAGATGCTAAAATAATTGAAGAAAAACCTTGTTCAAATATACAATATTGATTTTAAAAATAAAGTAATGAGTCAAAATGTTGTACTAGATAATTGTGTATATACACATCAAATCAATAAATGATTTTTTTTTTAATTTAATGCAATGATTAATCTGGTTGATAAATGTGTAATTTGGGTATGAATTCAACTAGAATTACATACTCCATGAAAGCGGAATTATTGTGGCAGGTCTCTTTAGCTAACTTCCAATTAAATCCCAATTTATTATACAATTTTTGGTTTTCTTCAGCCAATAATTTTTCTAGACTAACTCTAGTCCGTTTAGACAAAGCTAAAGTGGGCCAAAGTAAAGAACAGCCAAAAGAACAACAACAACAGAGACAGCCAAGCAACATTAATTTAATGTTAGTGTTATGATGGCTGCGCAATAAATTGTTGATCTTAGTAATTGTGGCTTGAAACTCTTCTTTAGAAATACGTCCGATCAACATGCTTGGAAAGGTAGTGTTGAACATATTACTTAATCCAAATAATGTTATATTTCCGTCACCTAAAGCAAAAAATCAAAATTAGTAATAAATAAAAGTAAAATTTATAAAAACCTCGAATAATAATAGGTTCCATAGTAGGATATTTTATTTCGGGCAGTTCGATGATTTCGTCTTCGTTCAAACTGTGGCAAAAACTGTTGCTTCTGGCATTTGGTTGTCGAATGTGCACGCTGGTTTGACTACTAGTTCGGTCATTGGTTTGATTACCGATCTGATGAATATCAGCCAAGTTAGATGGTTGTGAACTGCTGGGCCCATTGTTTGTAAGTCGATGAGTTGAGCTTTGCTCAGCTAGATACATGGTCTGTTCTGTAGTGTTGATTTGGGAAGCTTTCATCATGTTCAAATCGGTCGACAAACTACAATGGACACACAAAGAAATTCTACACAAACATTGATATGTGTGTTTAGTATAATAATTTTAGTAGTCACTGTTTTAGTTTTTTAAATCGGATAGCACTTCACTAGGATCTTGTTGGCAAGGAAAAGGCAAAATAAATGAATAATAGGCAAATACATTTATATACACAATATGCAATTAAGGCTTTTACCACTTTTTTCTTCAATCAATTTCTATTATTTGTCACACACTTTGCTTGTGATTGCTTGTGGGTTGGTGGTCACCTTGGTTGTTTGGTTAGATGTAAATACCAAAGCAAGAAGAAGGGACAAGAAGCAGATAAAAAGGTAGAACAAAGAAGACAAATAGAAGGAAATTGGAGAAAAGTGAAAAAGAAATTATGGAAAAGGCTGGTTAAGATTAGACTAGCAAGACAGTAGGGTTGCTGTAAGATGATTGGAAGGGATGAATTGATGAGTAGTAGAGATAAAAGGGCGAATGAGTTGAAGGATGAGTAGAGGGATGAGTAGAGGGATGAGTTGAGGAATGAGTAAGAAGATAATGTGAAAAAAGATGATTTGAAGAGTGAATTGAATAATGGCTTGAAGGATGATTATAAGGATTTGGAGAATTGCGAAGAAACAGTTAGAGGAGCAGTTAAAGAGCCGTTGAAAGGACTAATAGCAGGGTCAGTTGCTTAAGGTTAGACAGCTGAACCTAGTAGTCGAACGTGTTGGGCAAGAAAGCGTTCTCAGCAAAAAGCATCTGAACACAAAGCATCTGAGCAAAAAGCATCTTGAGCAATCTTTTTATCACTTTTAATCATTTTCACATCTTTTAGGAACACCTTGCCACCAGATATGAATCCATCTATATAAGCAGGGTATATATTGATTGCCACTTTCGCAGCGTACTCTGCAGATGTAAACAAAGCAATTGCAAAAACAACATTCAAAGTACAAACAAGCGTACGCATGCCGTTGGGCGCCAAATTCAAACTCATCTGCGCTTGTGAGAACTACGCTTCGATCGGTTCGGATGAGTGCGAAACTCAAAATATGTTTTTCAGATGCTTATGCAATCATTTCTTTACAATCTTATTTATCGCCTCTATTCTACAACTAGTTATTGCTTCATAAAAACCTTTTCTTCAGTTCTCAACTTTTGCTTGTTCGGCAATCAGCTTCTTTACGGTTTAAAATAAAAACTTTTTTAACTTACAACTAATCGATATGGTCTTAAGGTCTTAATTCTTAATTAAGGCTTTGCCAATTTATTCAACTGCAAAATAATCAATTCTTCACTCATTTCTAATCATAAATTAGTATGGCTTCCATATTTTGCTTTCTTTCGCAGTAAAAATGTTGTTTATAGTTTAGTTCGCAATCGTTTCGAAAATGTTACAATTTTTTAATTACATAATTAATTTTAAACTATTATTTAATTACAGATTAAAACTTAATAAAACTACTTGAGAAATTAATTAATTTTACAAAAAATGCTTTTAATTTAAAAACCCTTTTATTTAAAACAAAATCATTATTTACTTTAAACTATTATAAATTATGCTGACTTTAAAAGATAAGATAAATTTTAAATTTTTGTCATATCACTGTTTTTGGAAACATGATTCATATTCAATTTTTGATAAAACATTAAAAAATAGATTATTTAAATGTTTACCAAGCATTTAGTTAATTTAAAAAAGTCATAAAAATCTTGCTTATTAATTTTCATGTTTAACTATTTTTATTTATTTTTATTTTAGCATAATGAAAAAAAAATTCAAATCTATTTTTTTATATTTAAACAAGATATTTTTAAATTTTTTTTATCAATTATCTTTAATTTTAACTCTAAATTTGTTTTTTTCATATGTCAAAAACTAATTTATTTTTATTTTTAAATTTACTAATAATCTTATATCTTAATTGTAACAATTTTCTATTCACTTTTTTTTTTAAATATACTATAGTATATTTTAGTTAAATCAATATAAACATATTATATAAATTTAAAAAAAATACATAAATAATAAACTATTTTTTTAATCAAAATATTTGTTTAAATATTTTTTTTTATATATTTGATTTCATTATAAATTAATTATTTATATAAAATATTAAAAATTAAATAGCCAATTATAATTGCAAACTTTTAAAATATAATTTTAATAATTTTAAACAATTTTAAACAATATAATATATTGAATAATATAGTTCAATATAATTTTTTTTCTATAAATTATTTTATAATTTGTAATAAAAATTTATTTTTTTAATATAAATATTAGTATGAAAATTTGTTTTTTAATTGTTAATATTATTTACAAATGTAAATGAATTTGTGTTTAATTAAACAAGTAAAATCTATTAAAGTGTTAAACATTTATAAAATCTAATATTTATCATTAATTTTGATGTTTTGAACTTTTTATAAATCAGAAAAATCAATAGGATGTTGATTTAAAAAAAAAAATTATAAATATTTGAAAAACAATTTGATATGAAAATGTGGTACCACTTGACCAGTCATGTCAAAAAAATAATTTATTTAATCATTTAAATTTTACTATTGTTTAAAAAATTATAATTGTCAATTATATTGAAATATTTACAATAAAATGTCATTTTAAAATAAAAAAAAAAAGAAGTTTGTATTCAATTTTTTAAGTAATTTTATTCAGTTTTATTTTGATAAGTTGATCGTTTTTCTTTTTAAATTTGAGGTAAAACGTTAACACCTTGAATATTTTAAAATTAAAAAATAAATTACCAATAAAAAATATATAAAGTTCACTAAAGTTTTTGTTTAGCTAAAATTTAGTTTTACAAACTATTCAAGCATTGAATGTTAAATATTTGAAAAAAATAAACCAAAAAATTTTTAATTATTGATATTGGCTTTTGAATTATGTTTAGCTTGTTAGAACAAAACTTTAGGTTAAAAAGTAAAAAAAAAAATTGAGATAAAAATATAAAGTTTAGAAATCTGAATTAAAAGTTTTAATAATTTTTTAACAAATGTTCAAATATGTCTAGAAGATCCTGTTAAAAATTATTTTCTGCTAAAAATCTTAAAATTTTGTTGCTTAAAATATATATATGACAAAACAATAATGATATTATAAATATGTTTTTTAAAGCAATTAAATTTTATTAAAACTAATTTGAAAACATTTGATTGAAAATCAACCAAAAACTAACTATTTAATTGTTTATTATAAAAAATACTTTTTAATTGAAATTGTCTAAAATAAATCTGATTTTTAGATGTATAATCTATGATTAAAGTAAAATGCTGACATCAATCTAAATTGTTTGTCTAATCATTTTTTTTTTAAATTGTTGAATAATTATTAAGTATACACAATCATTAATACTGTTTTTAACAATTTTCATGTTTAAATTTAAAAATTTAAACGATTTAACAGTAAGTTTAATCATTGAACTAACAATTTGACTCTTTACCTTTCATTTATACCCAGAAATAAAAACAAGAATTTTTAAATTTACTTTCTTAAATATAAACACACGTATGATTGAATCACGGATATTTAATAGTAAATAAACTCGTAAAATGAATTGAAATTATGAAAAAATTATATTTAATCCGTGATCTACCTGCACAATTCAGGTTTAGCTTTTTAATATTTTGAACTTGTTTTACGTATTAAAAAAAAAATACAACTAAAACACAATTAAATTTGTCATCATTTTAAATAGTCAAAAAATAAAATTATTTTAAAATTTAAACAACTTATATTTATCAATTCTTTAAATGATAGGTGCTAATGAGTTTAAAACAGTTTTTTAGAAACATTGTTGACATATATCCTACTTCAACATTAAGATTATTTGATTTTTTTGCTATGCAATCAACTTTTATAAGTTTGTATGTTTCGTAACTGGAAATGTAATTTATTAATTGTATAATTATAATTATATAAATTTATTTTTTTTATAATTTTTTTTTTATCAATAAATTTTATAAACATACAAAAATAATATTTTTATATTTGGATGTTGATGTGCACTAATAACCTGATTATAAAACTTATTTTTAAATAATTGAATAAATTTTTAACATTTTATAATAGATTTTATGCATTGATTAAAATAAAAAAAAAATGCTTTAAATATTTTAGACATTTTTTTTCTATTTAATTTTTTTATCTTAAAATGAATGTTAAATTAAAAAATTTTCAATAACGGTAATTGATTGAAAAGTTAAAAATTGCATAAACTTTATAAAATTTAAAAATAAAAAAAATTATGTAGCTTTATTTGTTTATTTTTTTGTTGAATTTTAATTTATATAAAATTAATTCAAATAATTTTTTAGAAATTGTTTAAGTTTAATTTTTTTTTTTTTTATTAAACTTACATGTAATAATTTTAATTTTTAACGTTTTTTTTTTTTAATTAATTTTTTTGAAACTTTTAACATTTATTAGCAATTAAGCGTATCTGTAAAACGCGTATTTAAAACTAAACAATAATAAGGCTTGTGTGACGAACTTTCTGATCTCATTTCAAAATTATACTTGCATTAAATTGTGTATTATTATTATTATTTTAATTACATTTATTTATGTTATTCACTTAACTTTATTCTAGTGAACTTGATGTTTCAAAAGGTTATAAAATGATGTTGAAAAAAATACAATTGATTTTGATCAACTAAATCTTATCAAATGTTAAATTTTTTTTAAATAAACTTATTTAGCTATCATCATGAAAATAATTAAAATAAATTCAATGCTAAATAAATCACAAATTGTTTTAATTTTAATTAAAGTTCAATTCGATTTAAAATAAGTAAATAAAAAATAAATGAAACTTTATTTTTTAATTTAGGTAAAAAAAATGACTTTTTTTTTACACCTTTAACTTCTTACTTTTATATAAAATTATTTTTATTTTTCAAAGATACTCTACTAAACTAAATTTATTAAATTTTATAAAAATTATTATAAATTAATTATTATAACAAAAATTTAATTTATACAATTTTTTTTTTATTTTCAAAATTAAAATAATTTTGATTAAATTTTTTATAATAAAAATAGTAAATTTTATTAAAAATTATTAACTTTAAACAAATGACTATTTTTGTTAGAAATGTTTTAAATTTCATTAAATTAAGGAAATTTTTTTGACATTTCTTGAAAATAATATGTATGATGGGTAGGTAATTGTGTGGGTGGGTTTAAGTGCGTGTATATTTTTATTTAATCACAATTGAAATATTTAAATTTTAATTAAAATAACTTGAAAATGAATAAATTCAAGCAATAAATATATTTAAGAACAACATATATAAAAAAAATTGTATACATAATAATAAGCAATTTATACAATGAGATTTGGAATTCACTTTGATTGTAATTGAAATCAATCGGAGTAAATTCAATTAACCATGGCATTTAATTATTTTTTATCTTAAATTTTCAGATCTAAATTGAAAAAACGATTTTTTTTTCGCTAAATTTAATGTTAGTTAAGGTAATCTTAAAAATAAATAACAATTGTAAAAACGAGTAAAAGTTTCAAGTTTAACTGGATTTGATTGCTGCAAGTTGCTTGTTAATTCTGTACTTGTTTTTCATATGTGCATCATTGTTTGCATGTTTATTGTACAAGTAAAATTCTTTAGATTTTTTACAATTAAATTTATCTAATGGTTCACAGTTTGCAGTAAATTGATTATAGCCAGTGCCAGATTCACAAAATAATTGATAATCTTTATATTTTCCTTTTGATTCAGGCAAGCAAATGTGGAACATTTTACATTTGCTAGTAACGTCCGCATATCCAATACCAGGTAATTTATCAAAACAGCTAAATTCATCTTCTTCAGGAGATTGCTGAGCTGTAGAATTTATTGGGAATAATTTCTTTGTCACTTCTTTAGTTTGTTTAGCATATTGTTGTTTTTGAATCTGAGTGATTGAACTTATCATAGAAGTAGATGAAGTGCTTAAATCCCGTTTTTGTCTATGCACATTGTGATTAGTACCAACATTAGAAAAAGGGTTTGAAACAAACGGATTACTAGAAAAAGGATTACTAGCAAATGGATTAGAACTGAAATAGTTTAATTGATTAGCTGCGTTATTGTTTGAAGCCAGGTTTGAAGAAGTAGGCAATGGGGCACGTTGCGGCGGTCTGAATGAGGTTGGATTTGAAGCTAAATTGCGAATATTTAAGTTGGACACAGGCTGATGATTAACAGTAGTAGTAAATAACTTATTTAAATTTAAATTAGGATTAACGGGTGAACGAGTAGCGGCATTATTATTACGAGACAAACCGGTAGAGTCTTCAAGACTGGGCAGTGGTGGGACTGTTGGTATAGATGGTAACTTGGGAAGATTTGAAGTTGTTTTAAAACCGACAGTTGCAGGTTGGTTAAGAGCTGGTTGATTTTGGGCTGGAACAGCACCAGAAGCACCATTTGGAGCATCGTATTCAATATAATCATACAAATAATCTACATTAGGCTGAGCAGAAGCCGTTGTGACGGTATTGGTGACAGGTGATGTCGAAGTGGTACTGGGAGTCGAAGTTGATACAGAAGTGCCTACAGAAGTAGTTGGAGCCAAAGTAGTGTGAATTGAAGTGCTTGGCTGGTTGTACTGAGACTGACTTGAACCACGAATAGGAGTTAGATAGCTTGGCAAACGAACACGATTGGATTGGGTGTTTATTGGTCGAAACCTGTTACTGGCAGGAGTGGTTGGAGAACTAATTGCATTAGTGGCAACTAAGTCGGAAGTGCGAAACCGGCTATTGGATCGATTGCGTGACACTACACGTGATGGTTGGGAAGTGGTGGAATATTGAGATCCAAATGAAGATGGCAAATCAAGGAAACGAGAAGGTTGCGCTTCTATTTTGACTGATTCTCTTCTGGGAACCGACGGTACACGATTATAGTTACGTTCTACGATTGGGACTGATTGTGGTTTGAGATTTTCAGAGGGATTATTTTCAAATAACGGCACAATTAAAGCTGGTTTTTTGTCTCGTTTTGGAGCTGGATTTTGTTGCCACGGAGAAATGTCGAAATTGGATAGGTATTCATGAGGACTATGATCTTTACTATCAATATTGCCTAGACACGAACTCGGATTAGTTAGTATGCGTTTAGGTTTGGCGTTTTCTTACCGTGGATGTTTTCATAATATCTTTCGGCTATGGGGCAGTAAACCTGTTCTTCTGGTGAACAAACACGGGTCGCTTGGTTGAAACGAGTACTGTTTGGACAAGCGAAAGATGTAGCCGCCAAGGTAAGATGAGCATTGGGTAAACACACGAAATAAAGTTGGCAATTGGTGCTAGGGTCGGCATAATATTCGCCTGATTTTTTGTCTAAGCAAGAAAACTTTGTTTTAGGGTGATTGTGCACATCGACAAAATTGTTTGCCCCATTATTGTTGTAATTATCTTCTTCTTCTTGCAAACAATGTCCTAAACGCAGCAGAACAAGCAGCAAAGCTAGGTTTTGGACGAATAGTTTAGTTTAAAAATCTGAAAAGTTGAAAAGTTGTAAAAGGTGTTAAAGTTTCAAATACCTGCCACAAAAAGAAGTTGATGCATGGGAAATTGATGGCTTCTGTGAATTAAGTTTCAAACTACTCTAGATAAAACTCTCTTAATAATGCACAAAGATCTAGAACTAAATTCAAATCTAGAAGCAAATTGCTTTTCGCTTCAATTTGAATCTGTTCGCTGCCGGTCGGTAAATGAACATAAAGTGTTGCATTGGCTGCAAAATATATTCGGATAATTTAAATAAATGGCGAAACGGGCATTGCGGCGACTGATAGCCAGACTGACACCAATAGACATCTGCAGCAGAAGGCCAGACAGGGAGAGAGTGTTTTGAAACGGGCACCAGACCGGCATTGGCTGACATGCGCTGATAATTTGCCTGGCTTGGCCTGATGTTCTCGTGTGACCACCTCCAGAACTGATCTCCAGTCTTCGGCTTAGTTGGCCACAGTTCAGACACTGTATATCTCTGCCCTTAAAGCCCCCTGCCTACCTGTTTTGAACCATCACGGTCCTAAATTCATGTACGGCCCGTCTAGCCTAAAGACAGAGAAGCTTAATAATGTGTCAGGTTGGCGGGACTGTCTGTTCCACATTTGTTCCCACTGTTTGTTAGCACTGTTCTTTAGCACTGTTTGTTAGCACTGTTCTTTAGCACTGTTCTTTAGCACTGTTCTCCACCACTTTTCTTCAACACTTTTCTTCAACACTTTTCTTCAACACTTTTCTTCAACACTTTTCTTCAACACTTTTCTTCAACACTTTTCTTCAACACTTTCTTCCATTACTTTTCTTCTATTACATTTCTTCAAACTTTTTTTTTATTTTTCTTCCACCACTCTTCTTCAACATTTTCTTTGTTTTACCTAGTTTTAATGAAATTTTCCACTTTCATCCTTCATTTGCTTTTCATTGTTAATTTTCACATTACCTTTCATCTCAAAATTTACCTGTTCAAGCATTTTATATTTGTTTGCTTGTTTGTTATTATTGCAGACAACAACATACATGTGTTCATATTTTTTAGAAAAGAAGATGTCTAAGAAATTCATTCTTAATGCTTAGGTTATTCTTTTGGTCGATTAAAAACACCATCTTAGATAAGTGATTTGCACTTTTAATCAGACTGCTGTTGGCTTTAATTGTATTTGATCTGATGCCAACTAAGTTTGTTTATTCAGCCTGTTCTTCTATTTAATTTAAATGTTTCATGCTTATTTGTTTGAATAATGTTTGTTGAAAACAAATTATTTTCACGTAATTTGTTTTTCTTTTCCGTTTAATTTTTTTTTTAACTATTTATGTTTAATTTTTTTTTTTCAAATGTTCCAAACGTGTCTTGTAAAAATAAATAAATTTTATAATATCAGCTTTAAAGTAATTTATTTCTTTAATAAAACAATTATTTTTCACTTTAAATTAACATTTAAAAAATTAAAAAAAAAATAAAAATGTTACAATTTTAGTTAAAGTATATCCGTTTCTTACTAATTTTATCAATAAAAAGTTTATATAAAATGTTTTAAAATTTATAAAAAATATGTTTCATTAAGATTAAAAAAATATTTATAAAGAATAGTTCTTTTCAAATTTATTAATTTTTAAATTTATTTATTTTATTGTTTATTATTTTAATTTATTTATATTTAACTTTAAAAACAAATATTTTTAATTTATTTTTTAAATTAATAATTATCGTAAATTTGAATAACATTTTATATATAAATAATATCACTAATTTTTTTTAAACTATTTTTTAAAACGTATTTTAATTAAAAAAATTTTAATTTGATTTTTTTTTTAAGTATTTCTTTTATATTAAAATGTTTATTTATTTGTTAATAATTTAACAAAAGTTATATAAAATAATTATTGGCCTTGAAATTTATTACTATGATATTTTTTTTTTTTTTTGATTTTTGTTGCATATATTAAATATAATTTTATTATTTATTAAATTAAATCATTATAGAAAGAAAATTTATAACCTGTAAAATCATCAAATAATCAAATTTTTTTTTTTTGTATTTTTTAAAAAAAGCTAATTTTTAAAACAGTTTATTTATATATAGTATAATTAATTAATTTTTATTCAATATTTATAACTTATGTAAAAAAAAAAAATAATTTTTTTTTAAAGTAGTTTAATTTACTTAGAAATAATTAAAAAATAAATAACATTATATCATAAATATAATAGTTTTTTAAATATTTTTAAATTATTTTTTATAAACTAAATTATTTTAAAATTAAGAATTATTTAAATTAAATTTTAACAAACTGTGATTTGCTAAATCAATCAGTAAATATTTTTTACAAAATAGCTTTTTCTTTTTTTATGAATCTTCTTTTAATTATTGTTAATTAATTTTTTCAAAACATTTTTAAAAAAAAAAATTTGGAACTGAATAAAAATTTGAACATTAAAAACTTAAAAAAAAAAATTTTAAATTGAAATTTGTGCTAATCCACTTATAAATGAGCACATGATGTTTAGCTAGATTACTTGCATAAAAAATTTTATTTTAAATTTGATTAATCCCTACACATCATTTACTCATCGTTTTAAAGCAATTTAATTATAAATCATTGATTTAAAATTAAACAACAAAGTGAAAGTAAAGGTAGACTGACCGATTTAGATCATTATTTTGATTTTCAATTCATTACCGATTTACTTTTACTAGGCTATTCTTATTTGACTTAGGATTCGCACCTTTATTTTTTGCTCTCTTTTTATTCGTCAAATATATATTTATTTAAGAAACTATTTTTTAGCTAGCAAACAAGTTTATCAAAACAACTGAATAGCATTTTTTCATTATTTTTTAATTATTTTTCAAATAAAAAAATTACAAATAATAAATCTCGCTTGATTTTTAAAAATATTGATTTATTTATTTTAATAAATAATTTTGCCCTTGTTATTTTTAAGAATAAAATATTAAATAAAATAAATAAATGAATTAAATATTATAGGTATTATCAAAATAATTTATTAAGGTTGAAAAGTTTTATTAGAACCCGTATTCATAATGTTTTAAATATAGTTTTAAAATTGCAACGGATTGTAAATTAAAGTTTCTTATAAGACACTTGAACAAAATTTATTAATTGCTGGTCAATTACTATTAATAAAATTTAGCGGCAACCAAGCATGTTTTTTAGTTTAATCGTTCAATTGTGCTTATTCGCAATCAAACTTGTCCAAAACCTGCCATTCGACTATTTAATGCCCTACAGGATGTAATTATTAAGCATACAGCTATGATTACTAATAGTTGACTCCTTTGCCATCGGATAATCCAATATAAATTTTTGCCCAAATTTTGATTTCAGTTTTAATTTTTAAAATTTTATAAGTCAATGTGGACAATTAAATTGAATCTTAAAATTTTAAAGCTTAATGCAATTTTTTGCAGACAAATTTAAAAAAAAAAAATTTAACCAAAAAAGAAAGCGAAAGCCAAACTGTTTTTAGTAATCGTAACAAAATTTAAAATGGCGATCCGGATTAGTTTGAAATATTAAAAAAAGTTAAGTGATTCAATTTTTAAACTTCGTTTGCAGCTACTTAAATTTTTCTAACCATTAAATATAAATACATTAATTAATTTTTTGCCCATTTTGTATTTTGATTTCTTTATTTCTTATTTTTTACTTATATTTTGTTTTTGTGAGCTTTCTCAAAATGAAACCATTTCGATGGCAGTTGAATGCAACGTTTCAATGAATGGCCGAAGGGTTCAGTTGGCTGTATCCAATTTCCTTTACATTGCCCTTCTGATTGGTTACTTAGGGTAAACATTTGTATCAAGCACTGCAGGTGTGTTAAAATCTCTTTTAATAAGGGCTGGTGGTTTGGTCAGTTTGATTTTCTTTTTTTGTAGTTCAATCTATTTTTAAATTGCCTTCAATATTTTATATTTATTTTTTAAACAAAATTTTAGCTTTAATTTAAAAGAAAAATTAGATTGTATATAATTTTTTTTTTTTCTTTAATTCAGTTTTAATCTCCCGTTCTTAATTGATTTTAACAGTTTTGAATTTTTTTTTAACCTTTATTTTATTAATAACATTTGTTTTCATAATGCACTCAAATAAAATTTTTCGTTTATTATTTATTGTATTATTAAATCGCATATAATTATATGTAAAAAATATTTTAAAATTTAAAATTTATTTAATTTTAAATTGTAATATTCTTTTTTTTATTTGTATATTAAAAAAACTTAAGCTTAATATGCTTAGTTCAATTTTTTTAAAATTTTGTTAATATTAAAACTGTAAATTATTTAAATAGTTTTAACATAAGTTATTGTCAATAAAATTAAATAAACTATATAAATAGTTATAGAAATATAATTTAAATAAATTGAAAAATTAAAAAAATCTAATTTATTAAAAAAAAAAAATATTGAATTTTACAATACTTGATTTCTAATTTTTTAAAACAAATTATATCAAAAAAAAAATTATTATTAAACAATATTTTAATACTATTTTAAACTTTACCACATATATGTTTCACGAATTTCTCCAATAATTTGATTAGCTTTATCTAGTGCATTTAACATAGTATTAGCTTCATTTCGTTTACTTAATATTTGGTCTGATTCTTTTAACAAATTATCAAATTGTTCTTTTCTGTAAAGCTGGCACACAAGTTCAGAATGTAAATTATCTTTAACATAATTAACTAGAAAATGCATGCATGTTTTTGGAACTGAATCTTGAATACTCTTTTTAACTATATAAAAATAATTTTTTATCAATTGTTCTATTAATTCGCAATCATGCTTTTCTCTAAGCTGCAATCCATCTTTATTATTTAAATCATCATTATCTTCATTTTCATTTTTAATACTATCAATTTTACCAGATAATTTTTCTTCTTCTTTTTTTGATAACATAGAAAACCAACTTTCTCTACTTATTTGTTTATTTCTATTTAAGTCAGAAGGTGTTGAAGTTGGAGTATGTTTAGGGGATATATTTTCAGATTCTGATAAACTGTTCGATATATTTAAGCAGTCAAAATCAGGATGTTTAGTATTAATATAGGCTAATTCAATGCTTATTAAATTGCTAACCATTGTATTTGTTGTAGGAAGTCTTTGTCTAAGAAGCTGAGTAACAACATAAATAATTTTTTCATGCAATTGTGGAAAACGGATAAGTTCTTTTTGAACTTCAGAACCACAATGTTGAATTATTTTTAACATTTCTTCGTGCACTAATTCTACACACTTTAAACTAGGTTCTTCCAATCTGCGAATTTGTTTTTTGACTAAAAGTTCAAATGAAACTTCAGGAACAAATAAAGCCGGTCTTGTACCAGTCGCATTTCGAATAGCAGTTAAAATTTCTAATTTAGTAAACCCAGATAATGGATCAATTGATTCTAATGTTTTACAAAATGTTTCATGAAAAATATAACAAATTCTAGCTCCACCACATAATTTAGTTGTTTCTATGTTTCTTGCTGTTCCGTCGATCGTAGAACAATAAGCAGAAGAAAATTTATTTAAAATCCTAAGTAAAGTTTCTCTCTAATTATTAAAAAAAAATATATAATAAAAATAAAAACATTTAAAATTTTACGAATCAACCTGATCATTGACAGCTTCTCCGTATGAATTTATTATAGAGTGAAATTGAGCGGATAATGCACTTATTCTTGATTTTAATTCTGGTAAACATTCTCGTATATGATGCATAAGTAGCTAATTAAAAAAAAATTATAAATAAGTTATGAAAAAATAAAAATTAAATAAAAATTACTCTGTTTAAACTTTTGATTAAATATTCTGTTCCATTTCTAGATACTAAATTTGGATATTTCTTACTTAAAAATGTGTGTTCATCTTTTAAAGCTTGTTGTATTGACTTATTATCTATTATATCTTGTTGACTTCGATTGACTAGCCCTATAATACCTAATTTTATTGGAATTACTTTTCCGGTTAAAACATCATTTGCATCTGTTCCTGTATCCATTAAATCAAGTTTTGTTATTACAGCTAATGTTCTAATTCCTTTAGGATCTACATCTTTGGCCATTTTTAGAGCTTCTGAAGTTGCTAAATCAGTATTAGCAGCCGTAACGGCTAATATAATTGAATTTGGATTTGAAATATATTTAAAAATTAATGATCTAATTTTCAATTCAATATCTTCTGGTTGATCACCAACGGGAACTTTGGTGATTCCAGGCAAATCTATTAAAGTCAAATTAACAACTTTTTTGGAATATATTTTCAAAGTAATGGGTATTTCACAAATCGCTTTATTATTTCCAGTTAATCTCTCAGTTTCAATTTCTATTTCTCTTTTAACTTTTGAAAAATCTGTAAATATATTATCAGTGTGTAAAAACATTGCCCATTCATCTAAATTTGATAAGTCTTAAAAAAAGTTGGTTAATAAACATATTTTGTAGTAAAATAACTTTAATACCAATATCTTTGTTTAACTGGTCATCTTTTAATTGATTGAGTTGTAAAATAAGTGGTCTTCGAGTAACAATACCAGATCCTCTAGGTAAAAAATCTCTGCCCACTATAGATTCTATTACTGAAGACTTTCCTGAAGATTGATTTCCTACCACTACTATTTGAGGAAGATCAATAACTTCAGTACCAACCATATTAAATACATCTTGGAGTTTGTTTATAACTGGTATTAAAGCTTCCATTTTATCAGCTAAAATAAAATGTAAATTGAAAAAACAATAATTTTGTATTAGAATTTTGTCACTTAGAATTATCACTTATTGAGTTGAAATTTGAAAAACGGTATTTTAATAAAAACAAAAAGAAACACAAATTTATAAATTGTATTATGAAAAAAGCCTATGTTTTTATTAAAGAAATCATTACTTGCCTAATTGAATATCATTAATGGTGGTAGCATAAATATAAAAATTATATATGACTATAAAAATGTGGCAAATCTTAAAATATGTAAAAACAAATCATTCAGCATAATATTTACCTTTACAATAACCTTCTAAATTAGTTTAATATTTTTTACTAGAAGATAACCAGCAGTTTGGCGCCAAAATTTGAAATATAACTAAAAACTTGATTTTAAAAAACGCTTCAAAGAAAAAGTACACTACTTGCATTTTTAAAAACGCCTATCATATCATCTCTCTTGTATGAGTAAATTGATAAAAAAATATGAATTTTTGCAATTTAGCAATATAATATAAAATATGTAAGTCTTAAATTAGCATTTTAATATATCCAGTTTCTAATTGAACTTATTAAGAACATGTAAAACTAGTTTACTTCGAACACAAATCCTGAATTTTTTTTTCAAATGTGAATTTCTTTGAGTTTTTATATTGCATAGTTATAAAACAACTTTACATTACTACTTTCGTGTGGAATTAACTTACAAAAACAAAAAATGAATCACGTTTTATTTGATAAGTAATTTAACTAAAATATTTTTTTTAATTGTTCTCTATTATCCTATTTTGTTTCTTCCTGTTTTTACAGATCAATAAATACAGTTGTTCACAAAAACCAGCTACATTCGGGATATTCTAACAAATTGACTCGCAAATGGCAAAGTATGAAAAAGTTAAGTTTCAAATAAGGCTTTTAAATTAAATTAAATAATCCTTTTTAGCTAAGTCTTCATATAAAATACAAGCCGAGGATTTTGTTCTTCCAGTTTTTGTTACAAACAATGATGAAGAAAAAAAAGCTTATGTTTCTATGCCAAATATTTTTCAAATGGGCATTAAATCCTTAATTGACTATCTTGAGCCTCTAATTAAAATGGGTTTAAAATCTATCTTAATATTTCCAGTGATTCAAAAAAAGGGCTTATCAATAATAACTGATGAAAATGTAAATCCTACTTTTAAAGTTTTGAATAAGTTATCCCAAGTTTTTCCTGAGTTACTTTTGATTGTTGATGTTTGTTTATGTGCGTTTACAGGTAAAAAATGATCAAAATTATGATTAGAATCGTTTCTTAATTTTATGATATTCTTTAAAGATAATGGTCATTGTTGCGTTTTTGATCAAAATAATCAGATAGATAATGAAAAAAGTCTAAAATATTTAACAGAGTTGTCACTAGCTTATGCAAAAGCAGGTGCTCACATAATTGCTCCAAGCGATATGATGGATAGTCGTATTATGGCAATTAAAAATAGTTTATCCATAAATAAATTTTCTCATGTTTCAATAATGAGTTACAGTGCCAAATTTGCATCATGTATGTATGGACCATTTAGAGATATAGCTAAATCTTCTCCAAACAATGGCTCAGACAGACAAGGCTATCAATTACCTGCTGGAAGTCGTGGATTAGCCATAAGAGCTGCTAATCGAGACGTAGAAGAAGGTGCCGATTTTTTAATGGTTAAACCTGGAATGTTTTATTTAGATATTATCAAAGAAATTTCTTCAATTCATTTAACATTACCTTTGGCCGTTTATCAAGTATCAGGTAAAATTTATTTTTTAAAAATATATTTTTTTTATTTCAATTATACTTTAAACCATTTCTTCAACAGGTGAATATGTGATGTTAATTAAAGCGGCTGAATATGGCGTATTTGATTTAAAAACAGTTGTTTTTGAATCTATTACTTCTTTCAAAAGGGCTGGAGCTGATATCATTATCACATATTTTACGCCAAATATACTAAAATGGCTTCAATCAAACTAATTTTTTTATATTTACAAACGTAATAAATGAATTATTATTTATATTTTTATTCAATAATATTTTAATTAGAAATAAAAAAATAGAATTTAATTTTTAATTAAAATATTATTTAATAAAAAAAAAATTGTTTTATTAAAAATTATTTTTGAAATATTTCTGCATTTTTTTCATACTCTTTTTGAAATAAAATAATCTTTTTTAATTTTATCTAATCGTTGTCAAAATTTCAATTTATAATTAAAAGTTTAGATTTATTAATCATTTTAATATAAAGAGATGTGTCGCTGTCTAATGCACTCAAATACGTAATAATTTAATGCTCTACTAGACAGTCAAAAATATGCATTGTCATTATCTAATAATTTGTAATCAAATAATTACGTTTTAATTCGGTTGAGTAATTTAATTATTGTTATTATTACAGAAAATCTTACAAATTTATTGATAAGCAAGTGTCATACGAATAACAAATTACATTTGTGGAAATTTTTTTTTGTGATCATGCCACTATATGATATCATTCAATTAATGATTTGCCTAATTTCAATTTTATTTTGATTTAACTTCCTATTTATTTATATTTTTGATATATATATTTTATGTATATTTCTATGGTATTTACTTATTGAGTTTAAATTTAAGACAATTGATTCTATTTAATTTTACAAATATTTATATGGAAAAAATTTTTTTGTTCTAGCAAACATAAAAATATAAAAAAGTTATATTCACTTTTGATACCAGTATATCTCATTTAACTTAAAATAAAGTTTAATCAAAATTAAACATTTTAATTATACAAGGTGCTTATGAACCTTTTTAATTATTCTAGAAAAATCTAAATAGTTTAATATTAATTTTATTTCTAATTACAGATTGTGATGAAATGAAGAAAAATAAATGAACAATTATGTGTAATGGAAAGATGCTAAGTCAATAGAAACTATATAGACAAATATTTAATGATAAGTTAATAAAAGCATTTAGATAAATAGAGTATTTTAAGATAGAAGATGCTTTAAGGTAGAGACAAAATTAAACATTATTTTTATGCAATTTAAATCATCTCTTTTATTTTTTGCCTTTTCTAGTATTTTTTATTTAAATTCACAATAATTTTTAAAAAGCCTTTTTCAGCTAAAAATTAATCTTTAAAAATAATTGTTTCATAAATAACTTTATCCTCTTATACTTTTCAAAATTCAATTATTTTTTATTTTCTTTTTTTTTCTTTTTTTTGCTAGTAGTTTAGCCACATGTTTATCAAATAATATAAAAAAAGTTTTAAAAACAAATTTTGAAAAAAAGCAAGTGCAAATTTTTTTATTTTACATTTATATAAAATATTATAACTTTTGATTGAAAACTATTTCTTTTCTATTTAATTTATGTATATGATAATAGTTTATTAATTACAACTAACTAAATTAATAAATTTTCATGATTATTTTTGTAGGTGTGTTTAATTAAAATTATCTTTCATGCAAATTAAAAAAGAATAATCAAATTAAATGGCGTCTTTTATTAATACAGCTATTTTTTCTTGCTTTGTGCCCATAATTTCATATCAAGCTTGCTGTTTGTCAAAACTATTGTAAGAAAATGCTACAGATAATTAATAACACTTCAAAATACTTAGTTTACTGCCACAATTAACCAAAAGCAGTCTAAGGAAAATCGTAAAATGACAATACTGAAATAATTTTAGTCATTATAACTTTTTCAAATTATTACGAATTCTTAATTTGAAAATAAAGATTAACGAAATCTTTCTTACTAAAAAAGATTTGAACTTTTATTCAATTTAAAAAATTTTATATAAGTTATCAAGCATGCGTGAGCATCACATGTTGTGATACTTATAAAAGGTGAAAATGCATAAAAATGCCTTGTGATGATTTTATATACAATTTTGCATCAGAAGTTGATTACATTTTTTTGAATTGATGAAGTCACAATTTCACTGTTTTAAACTAGACAAATCTAAAATCTTTGGTTAATTTTGCTGAGTTTTAACTTTGATATTAAAAGTTAAAAAAAAGGTGTGCCTCATTATTTTAATTTTCCAGTGATTATTTTGATTTGTTCTTTTAAGTTGCCTACTTATTAGATTTGATCGAATTTCAAAAAAAGTTAAAGATAAGCTAATCTAATTGTTTATTTTTTTTTATTTTTTGTAGATCTATTTTATCTGAATATAAACAAAAAATTATAAATTTTTAAAAAATTTGAATTTCCAATATTTGCAAATGTATCAAATAATCGTTTCAATTTTCTTTTAAATATCCACGTCAATAATGTCGCAATTTTGATAACTCCTCTTATTGTGGCAAATGCTTAAGATTTTTAGTTAAACTTTAAAGTATACTTATAAATTTAATTCGTTTATTTTTAATTGTTTGCAATCACTGCGAGTTCATTAAATTTTTACTTAGTTTATCACAATTTAACAATCGTAGTTTTGCAAACAAACGCACATGGGTGTGTAGCAATTATATATTAAACGCACGATTCGTTTGCGTTTATATGTACGCAATCAACTTCATTGGCAAAGACACATTTAAATTAATATATGCCGACATATATCTTTATATTAAAACATATAAAGCTTGAAATATATATAAATAAAACACAATTAAGATATACACAAACATATATATATATGTGTGCTTTTAGAAGAGAAAGTCAGTTTATAAATCGGCTTGTTATTTAGTGATTTGTTTGCCAGCTTCAAGTATTTAAAAATTTAATTGTGAACCGACACTTTCGAACATTAAAAGTCAAATTTAAATTGTTTTAATTCAAACCTTAGTTCTATTAAATCAAGATTGGTTGGCTCGAATCATCTTTACTACGTCCTTAAAAGGTTAACTGTACGCACATTTTACCTTAATTTACTATTCAACCTATTTGTTTTTCAGTCCATTCTTGTTTTACTCACTTTTACACAGCTAGAACTGTTTGTGCAAAAAAACTTTCAAACGACTTTTGGCAATTGTGAGCTAGATAAAGGATGAATGTTGCATCTTGTAAAATTAAGCTGTTCAAAATTGCTAGTTTAGCTAGTTGAATAACTGTTAAAATATTCAAGGTCCTATTAACAGCCAACACTTGGCCAAAAATTCATGCTCAGAAATCCTGATTCAATTCTAACATGAAAACACTGTTAAGACGATATTTTCAGTGCAAAAAGTTATGCTGAGCATGTACAAGCTGAGTTCAATAAAATTCATTGTCAAATAGTATATAAAAACAGGATTTGCAAAGGCCACCATGGCAAGCGCATGTGACCAGAACTCATCGACATTTGCTTGTATCAAATGTTTAAATCGATAAATTCATAAAAAATAAGATAAAATGGTTTTGCTAGTAAAATGTAGCATTTTGTAGGCATAATGAACAAACGTGAGAAAAGTTTAGCAATTGATGTGGATATGTTTTTGCAAGATTTATGTAAACACAAACTATGTATCTTGTTGAATATCTTTTGTGCAAATTATGATTTCCTTTTTGTAGCAATAAAACAATTAATTTTTTAATTTGTTTCTTTTTTTAATTTTTTTAATTTGTTTACTTTGTTAAGTTGTTTCTTTTTTTAATTTGTATGTTCTTTTTACTCTGGTGAATTCGAACGACCCTGATATAATTTTCCATCGACAGCAAGCTGATTGCGAATCATTCTAGATTAAATTACTCGATTCTTAACTGTATTTGTTTACACTTGAAACTTTACCATAAGATGGAAAACAAAGAGCAATATACTCGTGCTATTTGGCAAACTGCTGATTGCGTTTGTTTTGATGTGGATTCCACAGTTTGCCGTGATGAAGCCATTGATGAATTGGCCAAATTTGCCAATAAGGAAAAACAAGTACAAGATCTGTAAGTTTATCTTCAGGTTTTAATTTCTTGGATTAGTTTCTAATCCAGTTTTCGAAACAGTTTTCAATCTTGTCCCCATCAAGCTAAACTATTTTTAATCAAACTAGAACTAAGCAAGCTATGAAAGGGGGCGTGTCATTTTTTGATGCTCTTGTGCACAGACTAAATCTAATTCAGCCTACCACTAAAATGATGGACCAATATTTGCGCACGCACCCACCTCGTTTTACACCTGGTATTAAGTATGTAAAAATGTGAAATTTAAAATAGTCTGAAAAAAACTTTCATATTTTGGTATAGAGAGCTTGTGGCTTTGCTTCATAGTCGCAATGTTGACGTTTACTTAGTTAGTGGTGGTTTTAAAACTTTAATAGAACCTGTGGCTCAAGAGCTAAATATTCCATTAAAAAATGTATTTGCAAATCATTTGAAATTCTTTTATGATGGTAAAAACTTTTTCAAGCTTAATCTTTAATTAAAAGTTTAAGGAGTTTATTTTAAATTTTTGAAAATTATTTTTTTGTTCAGGATCATATGCTGGTTTTGATGAAAATGAGCCCACAAGCCATCAAGATGGAAAAGCAAGAATTATCAAATTTCTTAAAGAAGAATATGGTTATCAACGTGTAGTCATGATTGGTGATGGATCGACCGATTTAGCTGCTTACCCCCCTGCGGTATGTAATTTTTTTTAATATTGCCACTATCTTGTCTTTGTTAATTTTATATAATTAAAAAAATTGCAAACAAATCAGACAAAATGGAGCCAAACTTAATCTGCAGTTTAATTATAATTTTTTAGCTTTACAAGTGCACTTAAGTTAACTAGAATAGTATGCTTTTTTAGCTTTGATAAATTAGTTTTAATTTAGATAAATTTTTGATTATTATAACATAAAAATTAACTATGAAATTTAACTATAATTATATTGAAAATTTATTACTAAAAAAAATAATGAATAAAAATTTAATAAAAACAAAATGATTATTTAATCTCAACTAAAAGTTTTAAGAATATGCTAGACATTTTATGATCTAATCTTTAAATTGTCTCGTATTTAATTTATATTTTAATTTTTTAAAATCAAATTTTTTCCAATTATGACGTAAAATTTTTTTCTTTAGGATGCTTTTATTGGTTTTGGTGGAAATCAGGTTAGAGAAAAAGTCAAAAATGAGGCTCCTTGGTTTGTAAAAAGCTTTTTTGAACTAATAGGATGAATTTTTTAAATTAGATAAATGACATTATGCAATTTAATACATAAAAAATATCATGCATATAAATTTAAAACAAAAAAAAAATTTAAAAGTATAATTTTATCAATTTTAAATTTGGTCAAATTGATTTTTTTTTTTAATCAAAATTGTTAATCACTTTATGTGATTATTATTTTAAATATAATATTATATATTTTTTTAAACTATTTTTTGTAAATATTTAAGTTTTTTATTGAAGTTAATATCGGTGATTTTGTTAATGTTTAATAATTAAGAAAAATCTTAAAATTTAAACTTAAATTAAAAATATTTTATTTTCTTTAATAATATTAAATTATATAACTGTTTAAATATCGATATGTATAACAAAATATATAAACAATGTAAATAGTAAATTTTATGTATTTTTTCAAATATTTTTTAATTTTAAATTAATTTAATTTCAAATATAATTTAAAATATTAATATCATTTATAATTTAATAAATAAATAATTGTTTTTAGTTTATTAAAACATTGTTTTGACAATATAAAGAATCAAATGTTACTTTTTCAATCCAATTAATAAAATATTTAACTTTACTAAATACGGATGCCGGTATACCTAAACAATTGCTAAAAGAGACAATACCAATTAATTCATTACGATTGTTTTGTTTAGCAATCAATGGTCCACCAGAATCTCCTTTACAAACGTCTTTCCATCCTTTATTAATTTTTCTATTATCTTTCATACAAAGATGAGATTTATGAAATTGTTCACCATATAAAAGTGAGCAAGTATCAAAATCTTGTAACATTTCAACTTGTTGAAGTTTTTCTGGTTGTTCTCCATTTCTCGATGTTTTTCCCCATCCTACAACTGTTAGAAAGCTATAATATTTATCTTTTTCATCCAAACTAAATTTAGGTAAACAAATCGGGACTATTTTACTAGTTATATTAATTTTTTTACTTAATTTAATTAAACCAATATCAACTTTAGGATGCTTAAGGTGATCTTTATAATCAGGATGTATAATTAATTTGTCTACTTCATAAACATGTTTAGTTTTATTAAATTGATTTATATCATAAAAATCTAATAAAACTCTTAAATCGGTTTCTTTTTTATTAAATATACAATGACCGGCAGTTAATATATATTGGTCTGAAATTAATGAACCTCCACAAAATGGAAATGAAAAATCATCTTCATTTCTTATTACTTTAACTAAACTAGCAAACCATGGCTGGGTGCCAGTTTCTACGTCCTTACCTCCAGTTACTCTTTTTAATCGAACATCTTGAACAATGCCACATTCTATTAAAATGTTAGACTTTGCTAATTTATTTTATTTCAAGTGAAAAACACTTACCACAATTTGTGAAATAATTAAATGTGAAAGCTTTTTTAAATTTGAATATTGCTATTAAAATCAAAATAATCTGTTTCATTATCATATTTAGTTCTTACAAGTCGGATGCAATTTTCACATAAATTTTACTTAGATGTTTTATTTTAATAATTTTTATTAAATTTTGCATAATGAACATTTTCAAATCAATGTTTTTTAATAAAATCGGTATATATAAATTATTTAAATACAAAAACAACTTTATTTTTATTTATAAATTTCACTTAAAAACCAGTTTTTTTTTAATTTA
This sequence comes from Pyemotes zhonghuajia, assembly GCA_025170145.1. Lineage (NCBI taxonomy): Eukaryota > Metazoa > Arthropoda > Arachnida > Trombidiformes > Pyemotidae > Pyemotes > Pyemotes zhonghuajia. Next base: position 13,704,778 of record CM045845.1, read on the forward strand.
AGATTAAATATAAATTTCATCTTTTAATTATTTGTTTCTATTGTTAATTTAAATTTTCTTGGCTAAGCTAAAATGAAAAGATATTAACGGCATAATTAAAATAAGAATTCCAACAACGATTTTAAAAACAAGATAAATTATTTTAATTATTTTATCTTAACTCTTTTTTTTTAAATTAAATAATTAAATAAAAATAAATCAAATAAAAATAAATTAAATAAAAATGAATTAAATAAAAATAAATTAAAAAAAAAATAATTTTATGGACGTTAATATACAAATTTTTTAATTATATTATAATTTACAATTTTTTTTTTTATAAATTCTTTTGAAGTTTTTACAAAAGCATGATGAAACATCTATAATTAGAATATAAATTTTAGTTTTAATAATATTAATTGATATTAAAACTTTAACAAATAACAATTAAATTTATTATTTTAATATTACTTAAGCTTTAAGCAAATAAGTAAAAAACAATTTATTACTATGTTTAGAATATTTAACAAACCAAAAAATAAATTTAAATATATATTTATACAAAAAATTTTCATTAACCTTCATTAATTCCAATAGGTTGAGGCTTAAAATAAAAATGAGTATGTTATTAAAAAAAAATAAAAATTAATAGTTAAACCACTTACTATTATTTTTAAATAAGAAGGTAGTATTTCTGTTAAGTGATCATTAAGATTAATTTCTGCGTTTGTATCTGGATAAGCGATCATTTTTATTTTGGGAAGCATAAAAAATCCACAATATAATGCATAAAAATTAACGCTTTCAGTCCAACTTTGATTTGGTTCAATATAAATTTTAATCTGCAATTAGATTGAATAATTTATTTGTAATCAAATAAAATTAAATTAATTTACCTCTTTGTTTCCTGAATATACAAAATTAACATTATTTTCAATTGAAAAACATAATGGAAGCAAGCTGTTTGTCCTATTATAAATTTTATACTTCACATTCAATTGCTTTTTTGCATATGCTTCACTAGGTAAATTTGTTTCAACGTAAATTAAACATGGTTTAATTGAAACAAACGGTAACATAATACAACTTTCATTTAAAGCAGATATGTCCGATTCACGTTTCCATTTTATTGTAACTGAACCAATAGAAATTTTCAAAGCAAATTCTTTGGTGCTATAAATTTGTATTGATTGATTTACTTCTTGATAAGGATTTAAAAGAGTATTTTTCAGTTTGGAATTTTGATTAAATAATTTTATATTATTTTGATACTCGTCTAGCACAAAAAAATCTGTATTTAAATTTAGTCTTATTGATTCTATACGGATAGGTACAGGAGAGAATGAAGACAAAGTTAAATTAACAATAAATGGTTCTAATAATCTTGGCCAATAGTTATCAATAGATTTTAAAATATTTTGAATTATAAATTTATTTTTAAAAGGTAATATAGTTTCTAAATCAATTATTTTATGATTTGTGCAAATATATTTTAAAGGCAATTTATTAGAGTCTAGATATTGATCAGCTTTTAAATAATAAGCTGCTGTCATTTTTAAACTTAATGCCCCCAAATTATTACACTGCATATGCACAATAGTTTGTAATATTTTTCCACTATCTAAAGAGTCACACAATTTAATTTTAGAATAATTGTGGTCTTTGTTAAGATGAAATAATGAATTTCCTATTGTAAAGATATTAAAACTATCTTTGTTTGTTATTTCAGAAGATTGAGTTTCATTGGATTTACACTGTGTAATAAAAAGTTCAAGATTTTTAATATTTTGAGTCTCATTATTTTTAATTGAAACTTTAAAATCGCACTTTTCATTTAGTAAAGTTATTGGATTATGTTCTATTTCAAAATCAATCAAAGCTTTTTTATATTGAACTTTAGTTAAGATATTACTTCTAATTAGATCAAATTTTTCATGAGCGTTTTTAGAAATTTCTTTGCAATTGAATTTAACTTGTGAAAATTTATTAGTTAAACTAATTTTATTGATTATCCAATTGCAAACAATATTAAAATTATTTTTGCCAAATGTTAAAGCAATACCTGAAACTTGAATGGGTTCTCCTGCATCTTCGGGATATGGAATGAAATTGAATGTAAATTCATGTAATTCATCAGTAGTAATTGGATGATCTAATAAATTTTTTTCACAAAACTGATTATAATATCCATTAGTAAATATAACTTTTAAGTTGTCAAACATAATTGGTTCAGGTGTATTTAAAATCAAATAAACTTTTAATTGTGCGACTTCATCAACATAAATTTCAGATTTAGTGAACATGGTTTTGATTTGAACAAAGCTTTCAAGTGAATCAAGCATTTTGATTGTAAAATGTTGACTAGTTATAGGGGAACTGATGGAATGTTGGAATGCATCAATGGCGTTTTGGACTTGCAATTCATCTCCTAGAAAATGCAATTTAAGTGGCAATTCATTGATCATCAGGTTGTTAATACTTTGTTGAATTTGTCGTTTGAATTCAATGGGTGTTTTGGCATTCCACCTTCCTAGAAATTCTAAACTTAATCGAACGAATTCGGTAGAGTTGCCTAAAAAATATGAGCATTTTAAAGCTAAATACACTACTGATTCAATTAAATCAATCCAGCATTCTTGCTTGTAGTGGAGCAAAACTTTGTTGGCGTTAAGAAGCGAGTTTTTGTAATCATTCAAAGCAAAGTATTCTTTGGCAATTAAAACAGTCAAATATCGAGAGAGACGAGAATTTTTGTCTTTTTGAGCATTCAAAGAGGCCATTAGCGAATGGATGGAATCCATGTTTATATTTGAAAATGATCGATTTGGCTAATACACGTGCGAGCTGATAAGTTGGATTAAGCAGCCTTTTCCGAAAGTAATGCTTGGTAAAAAGATTTAGTCAGTAGGCAAACGATTCAAGGCACCAATTTGCTACCCAAATTACAGATCAAAGAGCATAATTAAACTCAGCAATTAATTAGAAAGTGAATTAAGAAATCAGCTTTCCAAACATTCGATGCTGTTTACAGGTAAACAAGAAAAGACGCCCCTAACGAGTGACAACCCAAATATCAATGTAAACAAACAGAGTTTTTAAATGCGATTCCAGTAGATTTATTTGGTTCGGAACAATTGGTAAAAAAGTTGAAGTGTATCAATTTTTAGTGTGCTGGTCCAAAATATGTTCTGAGACATATTGCATTAAATCTATTCGAACCCATCCTAACTCTTTTCTAATCACTTAGAACCTCAAATTGAACTGTTCATTCTAATTGTGCTGAATGATTGTTGCTGTTCACGTTGTTCGCTATGGGTAAAATATCACTATCTTACATTTCATCAGTATAATACGATTTTCAGCATAATTCAAAATCACATTTGACAATGAAATTTCTTTAGCAGAAAAGTACAACTCAATTAATTCAAAATCAAAAATTTAAAAAACCTTAAGTCGTTCCTAAATGATTATAATCTTGAAAACCGATTTTATTTGCTTTAATTGTAACGCAACCCTACATGTCAAATTTTTAAACTGAGCTTTAATCTAAATGTTCAATCTACTCTCTAACCAAACACACATATTTTTAAACTTGGTGCGCAAAAACAGTGCATGTACGCCGGATAAACAAACGAAGCGATTTCATTTAAAATATAACGGTGAAAATTGTTAATTAGGTATTCATTAGTCAAATCAAGGCAACGATTTAAATGCATTTTAATTTTTGATCATAGTTTTACAATATTAAAATTATCCTCTTACATGTGCCAAAAGGGCTGATTTTTCCAAATACTAAAATTTACTAGAATCGAGTTCGGTTTGTTTTTTATTAAAATCTTCCTTTTTATATGGTCAATTTAAAATTTAAATCCGCACTTTTAAATTTAATCTCATTTTAATTATTTAAATTTTCATTCAATTTATTCAACTTTTAAAAATAAATTTTTATTTAAATAATTACAAATTTAAGCTTTAAACCAAAATGAATGATGTTGACAAAGATGAAGTAATTGCATTAGTAAGTTTTAATTTATTAAATTTGCTTCTTATAACTTTATTTTTTATCTATCTTTTTTTTTTTTGCTTAAGCACAAAGAATATCAATGGCTTTTAAATGAAGAAGTAAATGTTATTTTTGGTCAGCTGCATAATATACTTTTAGTTAGTAATTTTTTAAAAACTTTTTTATATTTTAGTTTTAAATTTTTTTATTTTAATTATTAGGAATGTAGTCGTAGATTTCCTGTTAATGTAGGCTTACAATCTTTAGTAAAAACTGAAAAATACACTTTAGCATCAACATCTTCTTCAAATCAAGATTATTTAAAAATTTATGCAATTCTTGCAGGAGATGATATATCACAGGCCGTATGTAATTCATTTTTTCAATAAAAATTTATTTTAAATTCATTTTTTAATAAAAAGGATATCAATATTAAAATTCATAAACACGCTATTCCAAACCAAAGATATTTGGTGCAAAATAATGCCCAATGGAAGTTGCATCAAGTAAAAAAATTTTATTAAAATAAATTTTATATATAAAAATTATTTTTTTTTTTTAATAGATTCAGGATGCTTCAAATCATTTAATGGCTGCACTTTCTATATTAAAATCGCCTCCTTTAAGGTACATTGAGAAAGAGAACAAAGTAGATTTTAAAACTGCTGATGAAGTTATACAAATTATTAATAATATAATGGCTGCTTTACTAAAAGGCCGCAATTCGCTTATTACTCCTCGGAAACGAACATTAAGTGACATTCAAAATAGTTACAATAATAAATCACTTACACCATTACCTCATAAAGATATTGCAATAAGCTTTTACATACAATCACATAAATTAATTTGTGCAGTGTATCATAGTTTTGATAAAGATGCACATGGTAATCCTAGATTTGACATTTATCAAGCTGAAACTTCAATACCTTGGTTAAGTGAAGTTTTAGTTTTATTTACTGTGGCATTACAATTTTGTCAGCAATTAAAAGATAAAGTACTTGTTTTTACACAATATACAGATCTTCAAGCAGAAATTAAATTATAATTTATGATAGTCAAAAATTTCATAATTAAATTTTAAAAAATAAATGTTTATTGTTTTTTGAAAATGATATTTAATATAACTCAAAAATTATTTAATTTAAATTTATCAGCTGTAGTATAAAACAAACGCTAAAAGATATTTTTCCTTTTGTTTGAACAATTTAATTTAATTCTGTATTTTTTAGAAAGAAACAAACATAGAGTGAATTTTATTTATAAAATACAAATTAATATAGTTAATGTGATATTGACCATTAAGCAATAATTATTTAAATTGTTTTCAAAGCATTCTAAAAATTGGAAAAATAAATTGCAATAAAATTAAACATTTACATGTATGCACAATTGTATTTATTAAGATATAAACTGTTATATAAAATGATTTATCTTGAAATTTATTATATTGTTTTTTTTTTGAAATGTTTATCCAAGAACTGTTGAACGTCGTTTTCAATAGGTTTATCATAGCCGATCAAATGTTCATAGGCAGGTTGATTGACAATAAGTTGGGTATCAACAAAGAATGGTTTATTTTTGGCAATAAATGTGGTAAATATACCTGCTACGGTTGGCACTTGGACATCACTAGCCTTAAACTCTGTTTTTTGAATTCGAGTTACCAAATTGAGAGTATATGCAGTGAAAATTTTGCTTTCTGAATCAAATGTTAATTTCAAAATATATCGTTTTGTGACAATGTGAAGTAGAAAGGGTGAAAGAACTACAATAAAAGAAAATACTGTGGCTATAGTGGATGAAATGATGCTTTTTTCATATAATTTGGAAAAGATCATGGGTTGTAAACAAACTGTGGCTGCAGTAGTAAACAAGGAAAATAATTTAACTCTTTTAATATTTGCATTAAGTTGTCCATAATAAACCAATTCAACACCTTTTGGAGTGCTTTTATCAATTGAATTCAAATAATTGACTAGTTTTTGTTTCACATTGCTGTTAGATTTTGTATTTAAATTGTTTTTAAACTTGTCTAACCCAATGGTTGTCTTATGAAGGTGATGTGCACTCGAAACGACAAGCTTAGATGATCTGAACGTGGGTATGAATTTGACGTTATTAAACCAATGCACCTGTAACTTGTGCATGTGAATCATACTGTTGAGAAATAAATTGATTCAATGTATAAGACCTTATCTTTTACCGAATCCGCCTGTTACAACCAACTCTGCATTAAGCTATTTAACCAACTGACTCAAAGTACATGTGTTTAAAAATATGTATTTATAAACATGCGACATTAGTGCCATCTAAAATGGTTATTAAAAACTTGAAAAAAATATCAGTTTTAACTAGTTTTCACAGTTAAAGGGATTTCACTTGGCAAGTTGTAGTTATGAGACAAGTGAAAAATGTATTTTCTTTACTTAAGATCAAGGGGAGGACAATATTTACAAATAAAAGAATTATAAATTCATAAGTTAAACTTAACAATTGGCAAAATAGTTTTATATAAAACAAAAAAATAAATTTGCATTAAGATTATCAAGTTGAATAAAATAAAATTATAAATGCATCTAAAGTTTGAGCACTGTTAAATGTGGTCATTTAGATTTACTAGATCCCGGTCTGCTATTAAACAGACTATTCAGTACTCCACCATTATTCTCCTGTATGACTCCTGACTCTTGGTGGTGTGGACTCGAGCGGAAAAACTTAGACGAACCAAAAGTTGGCAGTGTTGCACTTAAGTTGGACATTGGATATGAAGTGGTTCTTTTGGCCGATTTTCTAGTTTTACGTTGTCGAATTCCAGAAAAGCCTCCGAAATTTCCGTTGAGTCCGAAATTTCCTTTTGGTAAAGTTAGTCGGGAACTAACTCTAGCTGGTCTAGAACATCCAGGTTCACGTAATTCTTCTAAATGTGTCGTATATCCATCTGAAATAACGTTAGCTAAATTTAGTTGCTTTTTTGACACTTTTCCTACTATATTAATTTTATCCCGAGTCAAACCAACTGTTTGATATATCCAAATATCTTTAGATGAACCATATGCTGCGTGTATGATAATGTCCATCTAAAAAATCACATTTTTTTTACTACGAATTTAAAAACATTCAAAAAAGTTTATTTACCTCAGTTTGTATTTTTTTCAAATATTGGGCTTTATGTTTTAATGGATCAGTAGTGAGTCCTGGTGCAAAATTAATTAATCCATGAGGAAAATTATGTTCAGATAACCATGTAATTACTCTTTGTTGTTGCATATCTGGTCTCCCAGTTATATATAGTATTAAATAGCCTAAATCTTGCCAATGTCGAACTACATCTACAGCTCCGGCTCGAACCTTCGGGTCTCTACCAGTAACTGACATAGATGCGGTAAAAGATCCATCAATCGAAAACACAACACATTCAGTGTGTGATGGCACAACAGTTAAAAATAAATCAATTGAACTGTGGTCTCCACGTACAATCATTTTTATTGGATAAACTCCACATTTACGAATATTTTCTGCTTTTAAAGTATAATTAACTCTTCCGTTTTTATCAGTTATTTCAGATGATAAAAATGTCCACTCATCTTTTGTCATATCTTTCATTAAATAAATATCAACTTTTTCACCTGTTAATGTAACCATATCTAAAGGTCCATACATAAATCTTGCACTAACTTGTTGAGGTTCTCCTTCTTTTACAATAATATCATTTGCTCTATGATTTGGAGCAATGTTCTAATTTAAAAAAAAAAATTATAATTTAGATTTTTATTTTAAAATTTGAATATATACTTTAATTTTTATAGAAGTACGTTTTCTAAGCCATTTTTCTTTGGTTTTATTTTGTTCAAATAAATTCCCAATACTTTGATTCTTACAATATTGTATATAGTCTTCATCAGTTGTAAACTTTAAAAGAAAATTATATAAAAAATAAAAATTAACTTAATTTTTTAATTTATGTTTCATATATATTTACCTTTTTTAAAATAAAGTCAACAACATGACTAGACTCCCAATAACTGGAATGAAATAACATAGGCAAAGTATTATTTGGAAAATTATTTATACCCTGAGGACAATAAAGTTCATAATCTATACGTTTATTTCCCCACCAATTTTGAACAACTTGAAAAAAAAGTTTAGTATATTAAATCAAAAAAATTTTAATTCTTACTTTTTTTAATATTATCTGATCCTAGCAGATCATGGATACAGTTACTAGTAATGCTTGTTTCAGATAGTCTTCGTTTATTTAAATTATTTTCTTCGTTATTAACAAATAATGATGAGTTTAATTGCAAACAATCTATTAAATTATCATTTAATTGTTCAGATGAAAATGTCTTTGTATATTTTGGTACAATAACTGGTAAAACTAAATTAAAATTAAGTGATATTAATGGTTCTAAACGAAGTACAGAGGGGTCCATAGAATGAAATAAATTATATACTTGTCCACAACCAGGTTTCAAAGGTATACCTATTTTATTGATTTATAAAATAAAAAAAAATTAAATAAATAAATTGAATATAAAAATTTCACAAGTAACTTACAAGCTTTACTTTCTTCTAATGCAAGTACTTTACGAAATGCAAGCACTAATGATAACGGTGATCCAAATAAAAAAAAGTCACTAATTTCAAAATCTAATTTAACAGCACCACTTTGGTCTGAACTAGCTGAACTTCTTCTTCGATCTACTGGGGCAAATAATTGGTTAAGCTGCTGCGCATTAGGAGATGGACTAGGATAATAAAATGAAGAATCAGAAGATTTTTGATTCTGTTTACTTATAAAGTCTAAATCTAAATCGCTGCCATCGCTAATTGAAATTAAAGGATTGGGTCTACAGTTTAAATAAGGACTAGCTGATTGTGGCCGATTATTGAATTGTATAGATGATTTATTATTATTTGTGAATACTGATGTTCCAGTTGGAACAGCTGTTTTAGTTGAATTTATAATTGGTGGAACAATGGATGAATTATTAAGATCAGGTATGCTAATTTCACTACCACATTGACTGCTACAAGAATTATTAATATCAGCTTGTATACATTTAGCAATTTGTGTATTATGACATTTTAAATTAATTGGATTAACAGTTGAACGGCACAATGCATCATAGCCTAAAATTCCTCCTAAAGAATCTCCTATAAAAGCTATTTTTCCATTAAAATTCAATCCTTGTTCAGATTTAATAAATTCTGAATATTGTTGATTAATTTGTACAATAGTTTGATTTATTTGGTCACAATAATCTAAACTCGCAATAGCAAACAACGGAAGGCAACTAATAGGAATAGAATCAAAATTAAGTTTGCCATTTTGTTCGCAATATGTTGAAGACAATTTTGATAAAAATTGAAGACTTTCTGAGCAAATAGCTGGACAATTTATTAATTTAAAAGCTAATTTTCCAATCATATTTGGATAAGTTGTACGTGCAATTTGTTCAAATGTACATTTCAATGTATGGAAATCTGAATTTTTACAAGATAGTTCGTTTCCGTTATCTAATATATGTCCACCATGTAAAACAAAAATAAGTACTGAAATCGGGCATGTACTTATTTTAGGATTGATTTTTAATTCATCTAATTGTAAATCATTTTTTGATTCTTGTTTTTGCTGCATGTCTTCTTCAAATAAAGATGTTTTTATAGACATACTTTCAAATTTTTCTATTAAAAAATATTATATAAATTAGATTAAGTTTTAAATTCTAAATTTAAAATAATTAAAACCTTTTGCATCAAAAAATTCATCATCAGAATCTTCAGAATCATTGACAATTCCTTGCATCCTCCAATTAGCCATTTGAATGTTAAAACAATCAACTAAAAATAATGTTAAATTTTATTTTTAAATAAAATAAATTTTAATTTTTAGTTTAGATTACTAACCTGGTGATTGTAATGTACTTCTCATATGATATTTAGTTTGATTAATTTCTAAATTTTCTAAATTTAATTTTAATTCTTTGTTATCATTATCTTTTTTTATTGATGATTCATCACAACTTTGATCTTTTGGTAAACTTTCTTTATCTGTAGATTCTATTTCTTCTTGTTCTTGCTCTTCTTCTGATTCATTTTCTTCTATCAAACTTCCTTTTGAGTTTCTTGATTGACTTTTATTCATTTTTAATGAAAGTTGCCTTTGTGTTTCAATTTCCAACTGTCTGATATCTTCCATAGTTAAACCAAACCATTCATCTTGCCAAGTCCATGCTTGAAGATGAGCTGTTAACATCATTTTTCTTAAAGCTAAATTAAAAAAAAAAAAAAAAACAAATTAATATAAAAACAAAAATTAAAACTTGTTAAAAATGAATCAAAATAATTACTAAATAATTAAAATTGAAAATACTAAAACTAATTACCTGTTTCATGGATAAATTTTTCCATTCTGGTTTTCATACCCCAATAACTAAATTGTACTCGACATAATTTATAAGCACACATAATTTTTTTTTTATTTAATCCTTTTTTTGCATTTTCATGGTATTCTTCACTATATTCAGTAAGCCAATTTTTGCTCAAAGGACCACGTCCTGTTTTTTGTGATACAAATATAGTAGCATCTTCTTGTTTATTAGAATCATTAATTGATAATTGGTCTTTGACTATATCTATTACATCTACTATACGGTTTTTAAGATCAGCACCATTTAAATTAAATACATTTTCTTGAATTCCTGGATCATCAAAATATTTAGTTTCGATTTCAATACTAAATCGATTGAAAAATGAGCAAGAATAAACTGTTTTAGTATATGGATAAGCATTCCAAGCTTCTTCTTTAATAGCTAAAACATTATTATCAAATAAATTTTTAGCCCAGGTTGGTAAATGAGAAGCTACATAATAGTTTTTCATTGTGTATTGACCAGTTTTACCGCTTTGTTCATCTACATATGGTTTATTTTGTAAGATTTCGACACCAGAACCTTTACCTTCAGATTCTATACGACTTTTTTTCTAAAATAAAGTTATTTTTTAATTAAGATTTAGATAATCATAATAGATAAATAATTGATAAAAAATTTGTAATAATTTTGTTTTTATTAAATATTTAATATTATAAACAACCATAAATTAAAAAAAAAAATGTTTTTTTTTAAAAAAAAGTAGTTTGTTGAAATATTTAAATTTTGAATTTAGACAAAAATAAATAATTAATTTAATTGACTAAAATAAAAATAAATTTAAAAAATTAAAGTTAATAGAAATAAAACACTAAAAAATAAATAATGTTTTCTTATTATAGATGATGAATAGTATTAATTTTAAACATATTTTTTTTTTTATTTTTAAAAAAGAGAAATATTAATCAATTTTTTTTTTAGAAAAAAATATTTAAGAATTATCTAATTATTTAAAAAAATAATTAAAAATTTAATAATATATGCCAACGAAAAAAATGTATAAAATATGAAATTAAACGATAATAATAAAAAATATTAATTATAAGATATTTTTAATTTATTTTTATTTAAAATAAACAAGATATAAAAAATTTTTACATTAAAGATTATTTTTTGCATGTTAATTAACTATCTATCTAAATGGATACAAATTAGTGTAATGTAATTTACGAAATTTTGAAAATTAAATATATAAAAGCCAATTATTTATAAGTGAATTATAATAATTTATTTATAATTTAAAATAATAAACTACTTAAAATTGCTTAATTTATAAAAAAAAAATAACTAAATTTTGTTAAAATTAATTGGTTAACAATGATCCAAAATAAAAACGAAATGTTAAAATTGTTTTATTAAAACAAATGTTTTATTTTGATTAAATAAATGTAAACATTTGATATTTTTAATGATTGATTCTAAATAAAACATTTACATTTAAATAATTTGAATTTAAAAAACTTATAATAAAGCATAAAAGCTAAACTTTTTAAACAGATACTTTTTAAAATGTGAATCTGTCATGTGCGTAAGCAAACTGATTTATTTGTAAAAAGGTCTTAATTTTGAACTTTTTTAAATCTAGGCCAATGTATCCTTTGAAATTTTCACTATTTATTCTGTTGTTTGTATTCATCTTTTTTTTTATATGGTTTGCTATTAGCAGATCAAACATGCTAAGTAATTTTTCTTTGTTTTATTTTTTAACTGTTAGTTTTTTTTAAAATAATTTTTAAGTTTTAATAATTGAAAAAAATGAATAGTCAAAACAAATTGATTTAAATCAGTGCATTTAAATTTGAACAAATTGTATCTTCTAATTAAATAAGCAACTGACAATAAATTTACTAAAGTTTAGTACAAATTTGACAATAATTCAATTTAAAACTTGAACAGAATTATTTGGTAAATATTCAAAACAATGACTGATTGTTAATTAGATAGAATGGATAAGTAAATGTGGAGTGTCAAATTCACCAAAGTGATTTAAAAAATCATATTTTCTAACTATTTTAGAAAATTCTGCTACTAAATAAATTTGTTTGCATTTGATGACTTTGAATAAACGTAAATTTTTCTATCAGTATGTTTGGCGTGTGGACCCGGTAAAATCAGGCCAAAGCGAGAGTGTCTAGCTAGGCAAGCATTCACCTTTGACATATTCTGGCCTGCAAAAAAGAAATTGAGTCGGCGCCGGAAGTAGCAAGGCCATCTAAATTAATGGCCAATCATACTGGTTCAAAACGGCAGTTCGTGATATAAATAGAATTGCAAACTTATAACCTAGATTTTGCCAGTCTTTTTTTTTGCTTCAGATGGCGTAGTTATTTTTTAGATTTGCTCTTCCTGAAATCTTAGACCATTTCTTTGTTATTTTGATCTTTTTCATACCGAAAGTTTATTTTTAGTTTTGGCTTTTAAATAAATCATTATTCAATATGCTTGAAATTGGCCTCATTTTTCATTTAACACATATTTATAATTTTTTTTAGTATTTTGCTGGTCACTCTTCTTATTCACTCATTAGCAAAATCTATGAATTTGTTAAGTATTGCTCGTTACAATATAGCTACCCATATTTATTTATTTTTTCAACGCTCATTCAATCCTTACTCATCATACTAAACTTATTTTTATAAACAAAGTACTCGTTTCTTAGTAATTAATTATTTTATTCATTTATTTTGCTATATTTTTCAAATTTAAATAAATTATTTAAATAAACTAATTCAAAAAAAAAATAGGTATTCGTACAAATAAAATTAATAGACTATTTCAATTGCATCCTACTATCAGTATATTTCTAATATAAAAAAAAAATACTCATTTATTATAAATAATACATACTTGTTTATTCAAATTTTGCTTATTTATAAATCATTTTAAAACCAACTATTAATCTGTACATTTTTTTTTATACTAAAAACTAAATCAGAATACTAATTCTTTTTTACATCAAATTCGCTAAATTCAAATTTTTTTTTTTTGATTATTAAAAATTTAACAAATAATCAAATTTTTCTATTTTAATTTTTTTTTTATTTTTTAAAGTACTTAAACAAATAAAATATATGTATGATTAAATTAACCATTTGTAACTACTTGAAAACTTTATTATTAAAAATAGATATAAAATAAATCTGTTTATAAACAAGCACTATTAAATAAAAAAATTATTATTATTTCAAGCAACAAAAATATAGATTATTAAAATTACTATTTTAATAATTTTATGACAAGATAATCTCAAAATAGTTTGAAAATAAAAATTATCAAAATAAATACCTAATTGTTTTGCACATGTATTTTAAACAAATATATAAAAATTTTAATCTAAAATTTTTACCTAATGCGTTTTTTTTGCCACAAATTCGATTATCATCTAACTCAATTATTTTGCAAAAAATCACACAAATACACATTTTTTAAGTAAAAATTACAATTGTTAAAAAAATGTTTATTTAATTTTTACAAATTTTTAAATTTATTTTTGTTACAAATGTAATCAAATTTTGTTTAAATAAAAATTAAACATAAAATTAAACGAAATAAATTCTAAATAAAATTATTTCGAGATTTAAATTAATCATTTAAAATATTTAATTATTATTATTCTTGAATATTTATTAAATAATTTTTATTTTTAAAATAAAATAAATTTAAGTTTTCATTTTTGTTCATCAGGTGTTAAAAAAATAATAATATTTACTGAGAGAAATATTATAATAACATTAAAGAATACATTACTAAACAGCAAAAATTATAATTTTTTTTTTTTTTTTTTAAAAAAAAATTAAGAGTAAAAAATGTGAAAAAGATAAAATACAATTACAAAAAAATCATAAATACATTTACACCTGTTTTAGCTTTAATTAAATTGTCTAAAAAAAAATATCCTAAACAAAAAAAAAATTTATGATTTAAAACCAACTCTATTGTATACATTTAAAAAAGATAAAACATAGTCTACATTAAAAATACAAATCAAAATCAAGATAAATTATATAAAATTTAAAATAAAAAACCTTTTGTTTCCCGGTTTTTATTTGTTTTTTAAATAAATAACTAAGATTTAGTTATTTTGAATAAAAAATTTAATATTTCCAAAAATAACTTTTTTAAAATAACAGTAAAATAAAAAAAATAATTTAAAATATTTAGTTAAAATATTAATTGAAAAGTTTAATTGTTTAAAAAAAAAAAATTAAAATAACTTACTGCTATCATATAAAGCTGAGCTATTCGATATTCTTCTGCCGAAAGAGGCAAAGGAATGCGATATTCTTTGATTAACATTTTCCAAAATTTGATTATTACACAATCAGATAAACAATATTATTATATAACTATTTTTTTTATTTTAAATGTTGATCAAAACCTAATTAAAATTTGTGTTGTAATTAATTTTTTAGATATATTTTTAAATATATTTTTAAAAATAATTTTGAAAATTAATAATAAAATTAAACAATCACAATTAGCACTTTATCTTTTGATAAATCTAAAATAATTTTTGAACATTTTTTTTAATATTGCATTAAATTGGATATTTTAGCTGTGACCAACCTAAATAAAAAAAAAAAATCTTAGAATTAATTTTATTTATTAAACATATAATTTTTCTATTAAAAATCTTAAATTTTACAAACAGGATATAATAAAAATATAAATTTTTATTGTAAAACATTGCCATGACAAAAACAAATAAAATGAATATTTATTTATTTTAATAGCTGGAACAATTGTAAAATTGAATAAAAACTTGATTAACTATTCTGGTTGATATATTTTTGTAAATAAGTGGTTTTAAGAAATAAATTTTTAAAAATAAATTTTAATTTAAAAAAGATAGAATGTAAAAATATATTTAAATTTTAAATTCATAATTTTTTTTTAGAAAAGTTATTTTAATTTAATTATAATATAAATATTCTATAAAAGTAAATAATTGAAACAAATTCATAAAGTTGATTTATGTAAATTGTAAATCAAATATTTAAACATATAAAAAGATATAACTTTTTTATACATTTTAATAAATATAATAAAAAATAATAAATTTATATGCAGAATTGATAAATATAAATTAAAAATGTATTATTTTTGATAACGGTAGATTTATAAGAGATAATTTGAAATTTTGAAAAAAGATTAAAAAAATGTGAAGATTTATTGTTTTTGAAAATGTTAAAGGAAAAACAAGTTTATTTTTAATTTTTCACATGATAAAATGGAAAATGATAAAAACTAGAAGTGAGAAAAATACATAACATTAGAAGATTTTTGTAAATGCATTTGTCTAAACAGCTGTTTGGACAAATGAGGCATTTAAATAGAAATCATTGATTGAATGAGTCGTAAAATTAAATAAAAATTAAATTAATTGAAGCTGATGGTTAATGAGCAAACAAGTTGAACAAGCTAGAAATGCGATGAATACTGTACACGGAAAACATTGCACAAAAACCAAAAAAATTGACAAGTAAGTTGTGACTGCTAATAGAACTACCTGTGTGCCATGATGTGTATAATTTGGGATGTGTGTAGCGTAGGATGTGTTTGAGAAGAATGACTTAGAAAGTGCAAAAATGAGCAAATAGTAAGTGAGTGCGTGTTTGGTAGCACTTAAAGAAAAGACAGAATTGGATTAGCTGAACAAAGACTAACAAACGTGAAACTTGAGCAAACTGCAGATGATCACTGTCTGAATTAAAAGCAGATGTGACAAGCTCTGGCGCCAAAATCAACAGCAGAACTTGTGAGCGCAAACGTGTCCAAATATAATACACCAGAACATGGTTGCAGTCGTGGCCTGCTGTTTATATATGGATCGGCTGCAGACATGTTCACAGTGATCACTGCAAAAACTATAGTGCATTCATCGCCAATGTGCACAGGTGTCGGATGCGCATTAGGAGTCTGCGATGTAGGACTTGATGCGTATAAAACAAATGTGGTCTAAAACAAACTGCAGGTCAATATTGCTACATTACAATGCGCCAATTAGTCCCACATTCTATTCATCCATACTAATTAACAACAAATCCTCTTCCACCCAAACCTTTAAACATTCCCACTACACGTGACTCTTTCATTAACGCTCCTCTCAACTCTTCTCATACTTCTCTCCCATTCTTTCAACCAGTTCCCATAGCATAATCAACATCTAATCATCCGTTGCCAAACACACTCGCTGCAAACTTTCACCACTCTTTCCACCCAAAAACAAATCCCACATAATTCAATTAACCTATTACTTAATATTCTTAAATTCAAAAATACTTTTCCAATCCGATTAAAATAACAACTAGTTTTCATTAAACGCTTATTTCGCCAAATCTTTTCTTCATAAACCTAAAACTAATTTCAAATTTAAATTTACAAAATAATTACATACCGTTTTTAATAATTGTTGGCCCAAAAAACACATCAATATTCTTTCATCTAAATAATTTGCTCAAACAAATCGTAAAACATTCATTATGTAAATCTTCTATTTGTATTTATTTTAAATAAATATAATAAAACTTAAAAACTTAAAGGTTTATAATTAAAAGTCTATAATTAAGCAATTATAAAGTTAAAACTAAAATTAAATTTTCAATTTCAATTATTTTGTACACATTTCATTTTTCATTTGCTTTACTAGTATACAAGTTTTTTTATTTTAGCCACATAAAATCTAAATAAAATTATTTAAGATTTAGGGTAAAATGATTGTGAAATCAGCTTTAAAAATAAAATATTACATACTGAAAAAGTTATAGTTAAAATTGCAATGTAAAAAAAAAAGCAACTTCTCAAGGAACTCAGTAAAAATTTAAGCTATGATGATTAGTGATTAAAACTTGAACAACAAAAGTAACTGAGTTTCAAATGTTCCTTGAACAAGCTTACTTTTAAATTAAAATCCGATGGTAAATATAAAGTTTTTAAAAGAGTTAATTTGAATTTTTTCTATTAACAATTGTAGAATTTAAATTTAACAGATTAAATTGCAAAATTGAATACAAAAAAAAACTTTGCTAAATTGACACGAGTTAAATTATTTTATGACATGACAAAACTGTTTTACTTTCGATCATGCTTAACTAAGAATAAGTGACTTAACTAATCAAGACGCCTAAAACTTGCATTTTATCAAAAAGTCAGGTAAGCAAGAGTATTTGAATAAAGATTATTAATCGCAACTTGAAAGCACTTTGCACACTGAATTCGAGTTGTTTAAATTCATTTCACTGTGGTTTGAGGTTTAATGTATTCTATTTTCATAATTAATAAATTCTTGCACACTTGCATGCCCATATCGCATATATATATATTAGTGGACCTAGAAAACAACAACAAACGCAATGCGCAATCTCCATCAAACAGCTGACATCTTAAATTCATCAACATTCAATTCCAAGTGTTCAGATTGCAATTCGATTATAGTTTTTAATCTAAATTTAGAATAACTAGTTTAACTTTCGATTTCAACAAATCACTTAACTAAAAATGTTAAATTTGAAATTAATTATTTAGCTAGTGAGAGTTTCTTCGCTTCCATTAAGTGAACATTTAAACTGATGCCGGTTAATTTCATTTTCAAATAATATATTAATTCTATTTGCCAATTTTTAGTTTTAATAGACAAAAAAGTGCTTAGATGTATTTAAGAGATCCAATGTTCTATAATTAATTGTATACTATTATTAAAAGCGTTACAGTTTATATTAAAAGTGTTTTCCGGAAAAATATACGTGTTTTAATTTAATTATTATTTATTTGCGAAAAACAGCTAAACAAATTTAAGACGCAATTTAAAATCAATTTAATTTTAATTATATTAAAAAAATTACATTGTTTTATCTAAATTTTTTTTGCTGACTTATATTTTTGGCTTTCAAAATTCATATTTCGGAATTATATTGAAAATGATATTAAAAATTATTACTTATTTAGGCTTTTTGAGTAAAGAAAATTTTTAATAAAATGAAATTCAAAAATTCGAAAGCATTTATTTGGATTCAACTCAAAATTTAATTATGTGATATTTTCATTACAATTTTAACTACATTTACATTCAATATAGATTTATTGACATTTAAATTATTTATTTAAATAAAAATTGATACATTAAAAGATAATTAAAAATGGATAGTGTATTGTCTAAGTTGCGTAATACTGTTAGCTCAACAATTACAAGTACCATAAATAATACTGTTAGTAATATTAATCAGTTAAGCAATTTTTTACCTGGTAATCAGGTTACTCGGGAATTTGACATTAATACAACTCAGTTCACATCAGGAGGCAATGCTTTGTGTTGGAAAATATTTAGTGCTGTTAAAAAATCTACTAATCAAGAAGCATCTGTTTTTGTGTTTGAAAAAAAAATTTTGGATAAATACAATAAAAAAGATAAAGAACTTATTTTAGAGACATTCAGAAAATCTATTACTCAATTAACCCGTTTAAGACATCCATCTATATTAAAAGTAGAACATCCATTAGAGGAATCTCGAGATTCAATTGCATTTGCAACAGAATCTGTTTTCTGTTCTCTTTCAAATGCTTTAAGTAAGAAACATAATTACTTAAATAAATTTAACGATTACTAATTTTTACTTCATTCTTAAATAGACAATACAGATAATATGTCAATACCTATTCCAAAAGAGATTAGTGAATATGAATTTTTTGATGTTGAAATAAAATATGGTTTACTGCAATTATCTGAAGGATTGGCTTTCTTACATAATGATGTAAAACTTTTACATAGAAATTTATGCCCTGATAACATTATTATTACAAAAAAAGGAGTTTGGAAATTATTTGGATTTGACTTTTGTGCTCAAGCAACTAATATAAACGATTTTCCATTATATTTTCCTTTTATGAATATTGCCAATCAAACTCTTGATTATCCAATTTTATTACTTCCAAGTTTAAATTATGTCGCTCCAGAATATTATAATGATGAGTTAGAAATTTCAGAAAAAATAGATGAAAAACGAATAATGCTCAATTCAGACATGTATGCTTTAGGATGTTTGACCTTTGCTCTTTACAATAAAGGAAAACATTTATTTCCTTCAAATTTACCAATAACTTCTTTAAATAAAGATAGAATTAAAAAACTTGAGTTTATTTCAAATAATATCAATTCAGAATTAAGTTGTATTCCTGAAGATTCAAGATATCATGTCAAATTATTATTAAGTGTTGATCCACAACTTAGACCTGATGCTAATCAATTTAATAAATTAAATATTTTTGAAGATGTTCAGGTTAAAACATTACAATATTTAGATAGTTTATTTCAGTGGGATAATTTAGAAAAATCAAATTTTTATAAGGGCCTTCCAGAAATATTAAATGTGATGCCGTATAGAGTTAAAATAAATCGAATATTACCTGCTTTAGCTAAAGAATTTATTAATCCAGATATGGTGCCGTTTGTTTTACCTAATTATTTAATAATTGTAGAAGAAATTGATGAAAAAGAATTTTTAACTAATTGTTTAGCTGATTTAAATATTGTGTTTCAAATGAAAGAACCAATTCAAATATCAATGATATTAATGCAAAAAATGGAGCTTATTTTATTAAAATGTAAAAAAAATCAAGAAGTTATTAAAAATAATATTTTGCCAATGATATGTCGTTGTTTTGAAGTTGACACATTACAAATACAAGAACTTTGTCTTCAAACCGTACCAACAATCGCACATTTAATTGAACAAAATTTAATTAAAAATTCTTTATTACCAAAAATTAAAAAATTATGCTTAGTTAGTCCTGTACTTTCAATTAAAGTTAATTGTCTTATATGTATAGGTAAAATTTTAGATCAATTAGACAAATGGTTAGTCATTGATGAGATAATTAATTTTTTACCTGAAATTAACTCAAAAGAACCTGCTGTTATTATGGCAATTATTGGAATATATCAATTGGCATTCACCCATAATAAACTTGGATTAACAAAGGAAGTTTTGTGTAACAAAGTTGTGCCTCATTTAATGCCAATTTCAATTGAAAATGGTTTAAATGTTAGTCAATTTGAAACAATAATAAATTTAATTAAAAATATGATTACGAAAATAGAAAATGAACATAAAACTAAACTGGAACAACTTGATTCTATAAAGTCTCAACATAGTATGGCACTAATTAATTATAATAATAAGTCTAATTTAAATTTAACTTCACAAAAATCTGATAAAAATATTGAACCAATTAAATTGGAACAAGTGTTAAATAAAAAAATATTTAATTTAGAAGAAAGTAAAAATAGATTGATTGAAAATGATTTAAAAAATGATAATTTAATAGGAGATAATCAAATTTTAAATACAAATATATTAACTCCAAATGTGCCTAGTAATAATTTAAAAGATTTAACATCTACTTTAATTAATTCTAATCTTTCCAATTTGGTTATGAATTCAGTAAATAATAGTTTAAATACTATACCCAAACAGCCAATGTTAGAATATACTAGTCATCTTGCAAAACAATCAAACGTTATTGAACCAAATTATTCATTAAATATTGATAATAATTTTACGTCATATCATTCTAATCAAAATTTAAATTGTTCAAAAAAATCCACAAATTTTAGTGCACTTGATAGTATACCAGTAGCTGAATTAATGCGTTCGCAAAGTTCAAACAAAACCCCAATTAATAAACCAGCACAATCTGGCCAAAATTTATTAAATTCTTTTATACCTTTAACCCCAATTGTTAATCAAAATTTTAAATCACAAAATCAAAATCAATTTAATAAATTAAATAAAGCTGATTTAGATAATTTTTTAAATTAAACTAATTAATTAAATAAAATTTTCAAAATAAGATTATTTATAAAAAAAATATAAATGTAATAAATTATTATATTGTGCAAAAAATTTGTAAACAAATCCATTTTTAATTATTATTTTTTTTTTATCAAAACTTTATATATTTTACTAACAGTAATATGAGAAAAATAAAAATAAAAATTATAAAAATTATTGTAAATTTAATGCAAATTTTTGTAAACGTATAAAAAAAAGATATCTAAAATTTAACTAAGCATAAATGAGTGTCCAACTATGATAATTGAAGTTTTTAATTTTAATGAATTAAAATGTTTTAAAATAAATAAAGAACAGACAATAAAGGTAACTTATTAGATATTTCTGTTGTGATATATTTAGTAGCTATGATTTATTTTATTGTTATCTAATTATTTTTTATAATAACACAATCTTTGACGATTGTATTTTTTACATATAATTACAAAGCTTTTTTATGCCATATTAAAGATTTATAGGTTTTATAGGATTATATTCTTAGTTATTTTTGTTTGACATTAACATAAAACTTAACTATTTTAAATTTATTTAAGTTAAACTGTAATTTATATAAACTATTATAAAAAGTAATTAATAAATTTTAAGTAATTGAATTTAAAAAAATAATTTTTTATAATTTAATCAACACAAGATACTTATTATAAAAATTGTATTTTAGACATTTAAAAATAAAGATAAAGATAATCTAAATGAATAGTAAAAAACTATTTATAATAATATAGATAAATTATGTTGATAAATATTTTTTTAAAATAATAAATAGATATTTATTGATTCAACTCGATTTATAACTGAAGTGTTTTAATTTATAGAATTTTACTAAATTTATGATTAGATTTTATAAAATATATAAACTTTTTATTTTTTTTAATTTAAATCGATTTTTATATTATTATAGTCTAGTTAATTTTTTGAGTTTTTAAAAAAATGAATAAATTATATAATTAATTTTTATAGTTGAAAAAAATGTTTGAAAATAGGTTGAATATGATGAAAAAAATCTTAAATGATTTTGTTGAGAGAAAATTGATATAGTCAACAGATTTAATTATTTTAAAATCTTAACAGATTAGAAGTTTAGCGAATCACATATCTGTTTTATTTAAGAAGTATTAAACTTTAATGAATTAATTTTACAAATAAATTTTAACTTATATAATTAGATCTTATTCAAGTATACATTTAGATGATAATGTTGAATAAACAAAAAAACATTATTAAAATTTTTTATTTGATGACGTAGGCCAAATTTATAATTTTGAATTCATAAAAAATTTAAAATTAATTAATATGGCAATTAAGAACAATATTTTATTTTTTGTTTAGTACAATTTAGTTGTGTAACCATATTATAATAAAAAAAAATATATAATTATTTATTAAATTTTCTTTTTTTTTTGTGTGAATTTTTTTTACATATTTAATTCAAATTATTAAAATTATAATGAGATTTAAGTGTTATAATATATTTTTTAATTAAATAGAAATTTAATATATTATCATAAAAATTTATAAACATAAATTTGAATAATTAATCTTATTAAGTACAATAATTTTAAAATTAAGAGTTATAAACTATTTATAACATTTATATATAGATATAAAATAAAAAAAAAATTAAAAAGTTAAGAAAACAAAAACTTGAAATATAATATTATTAATTTAATAATTAATCTGATTTATATTTCCAAGTACTCAAATAAATTAAAATAAATATTTAATGTTTAAAAAATAATTTTGCAAAATTTACTACAAATTTTAAAATTTTTTGTTCATTTTTAAAATATTAAATAAAAATATTGATCAATTAAAAAAAAAAATAAAATTTATAATTTTTATTTTAAGTTACAAGTGTTTAAAAATTCAAACTTATATTAAAATCACTTAGTAGATAATTTTGGACAAATATAATTTAAAATTTATTTTTTTTTTCTTTGTTTTTTTTTTTAATTAATTTTGCACTTAATATTTAATCAAAATAAATAATTATTTATTTATTTTTTTTTTAGTTTATAAATGCTTTAAACTTGATGAAAAATGAATATAGTTAAGTATTGATCTTGAACTAATTTTATAAAAGTTATTGAATAATTTTTATTTTGATGAAGTTTATTTTTAAAAATTACTTTTTAAAAAAAACTTATAAACTACTTAGGTTAATGATTACTTATATTCTATACAATAAGGTTACATTTTTAAATAATAAAATTTAAAAAATAAGTTTTGATTAATATATTAATGATTATATTTTTTTTTTATAAATTTCTATTAGTTGACTGATAATTTTTAAAAATTTTTACAATGACAAATGATGTAAATATTAAGTAATTCACAATTGTAAAATAATTTAACAAAAATTTTAATCTAAAAATTATAGAAACAAATTAAAATTTTGTAGTGAGTTATTCATTGAAATTTCAAATCATAAGCATTTTAAAAAAACAAAATTATCTGGTATTTTGTTTGTTTTTTAAATAACAAATTTAATGACTTATTTTGTGTTTACATCGATCAACTTAAAATTTTTTTTGATTTTCTGATGGATTTTGATTTCAAAATGAATGTATTGCGTGTGTTTAAGTTATTACTTAAAAATTTGTTCTGGTCAAAAAATCAAAATTTTTTTGTGGTAAATTAACATTTAAAACAAAATCAAAATTGGAAGACAATTCTAAATATATATATATATATATATATATATATTTAAATAAAAAAAATTAGAACAAATAGTTCAAAAATCCAATTTTTTTTTGTAAGAAAAATTATTTGTAAGTATTTAATTAAATAACAGCGCTAAATAAAATTACATAAAAGATTCTATTTTGAGTATACAAAATTTTTTGATTTAGAATTGTTTTTGATATTTGGATTTTTATTTTTAGCTTAAAACCAGTCGAGTTTGACTTAAAAACAAAATTAACTTTTACTAAAAAATAAATTTTTTATTTAAACAATTGTTAAAATAAAAGGAAAATTATTTTTAATTTTTTGATATTTTAAATATATATCTTTTTACAGTTAATCATTTAATGAATTTAATAATGAAATTGTTTCAGTAAAAACTTTTATTTACTATTATATATTATATTATTTAATTAAAAAAAAAAAATTAATCTTATAATAAATAATTTTAATTTTTTTTATTAATTTTAAAATTGTTTATTTTTAACTTAAATTGAAGTTTTAATTTAATCAATAAAATTAATTAATATATTGATTTATGTAAAAAAGTAAATTTTTATCTTATTAGTTTTTAGGTAAATAAAAAATCAATTAGGTTTAACTTTTTTTTTTTTTTAGTTATAAAACATATTAATTTTTTTTTGTAAATTAAAATATTTGTTGCAAATTTTTTTTATCTTTGTATTTAAATCTTAAGTTTTTTAAAATTTTAATTAATTTTTTTTAACCATTTTTTAAATTTTTATCACAATTTACTGCGGTGAGATTAGCTAAAATATTTAGCTAATGAGTTAACAGTTAATTAACTGATAAATTACTTTAAACTATTGCATAAATTTCTTTTAAGCAGTGAAGCGTTCAAAATTGCAATTGGTAGTTAAAAATGTTGTTCATTGGAGCAATGTAAATGAGTTTTACACATGTTTAATATTTGCGGTCCAGTAGAAATTTTTAAACAACGTGTTTTTGACTAATTAAAAATTTGAATAAAAATTATAAATTACAAAAAAAAAAAAATAATAAATAATTTAATTTTTAAGCCAAAATATATTAAAATATAATTAAATAAAATTAAAAGATAATTTATCTATATTTTTGAATAAAATTTCAATTGAATATTTTTGTGATATAAGTGTTTTAAAAGATAAAGTAAAAAAAAAAATTTTTTTTTATATTTAGATCAGTTTTTGGATAAAACAGAAGATGTTTTTATCATTAATTTTAATTTGGTTTTATAAGTAAATCTATAGCTAATTATTTAAAATAAAACTTTTCTTCCTTGTTATTTAACTATGTCGATCAAAAGGATTGCTTTGGCCTGCACTTTTTTCCCATAAAATTGTTTGAATTTGTTTAAAATGTTGAAACTAATTTTCACGTCTAAACACAATTCGATTTTTTTTTAAATTTCTTGTTTTAAATGGGGGCATTTTTAAAATTCATCATTTAATTATTTATTTTGCGTGTTTAACTGGTTAATTTAGTTTTAAGGGAATAATTTTTTAAAAATATTTGTTTTATTTACATTTATGACTTGATGTTTTTTTTCAAATTGGTTTTGATATTATAATTTTTTATTTATTGTTATATGTTGTTTTTTTTGTATTAATTTTTTAAATATTATTTAAGTTAATATATATTTTGATTGCAAATTGAATTTTTTTTAACCTTATTGGGCAACATTTACTAAATAGATATGAAATAATTGATAGTAATTTTGTTTTTAAATACCTGCTGGAACTCGAAAATTTTTTATTGGTTCAAAGCCAGCAGTTCTTTAACAGCAAGTTTTTAGCAGCTTAAATTAAGTACAATAATCAAAAAATTAATATTTAACTAATAAGCATATTTAATAAAAATGTCATTAGAGAAAGATTTATAGTTTTAAATGTTTTTTTAAAGTTTATTACTATTAAAAGTGTTTGACAGTTGAAAAAGATATTTTCTTGATGACTTAACAATATTGAATACCAGAAAGTTTTTATGTTTGTAAAAATTTTTAATATTTTTGTTAATTTTTGAGTTTCGTAATTGAAGTATAGAAGAAATTTAATATTTGCACTCAAAATAATATATTTATTGATTTTGAATATATTTGAAATATGAGGCAACATAAATGGCTGAAACTGGGTAGAGCTGAGAATCCGAAGACGTTGAGAAATGAAAAAGTTAAGAAACCAAAAAGTTAAGAAATGAAAATATTCACTTGTTAGCACTAATTGTTGGATAAAATGTAGATGGCATCATATGTACCATGAGGGACAGTAGCTTGGACTTGACCACACCAGTCATTCGCATCATTTCATTGATCCCGACATGCTTACAATGAAGCTAAACTGGCCACCCCAGGTCAAGCAAAGTTTGGTCCTTTATCTCCTTCTTTATTTTATTCTTGATTTTCTTCATTATTTTTTCTTCATCTTTTCATTTTATCTGGTTTGCCAATTTTGGAACAAGTTTTGATGTGGCGTGAATCTAATCAGACATCGTGGACAGAGTGTTGTCTGGGGAAACTGAAATATAAAACAACAAATAAAGCAACTTGTAACATACAACTGATAATTGTGGCTCTTTAAGCTCGGCCCATCCACTGGACTACTCATCATTACTTTGACTTCGGGTCGACTGAATTCATACACTTAAAGTCAGGAATTCTTAAAATTCTAAGCCAATCCCAAAGCCAGTCCCATAAACCTGTGCTCAGTTAAGTTGTTCATGATTACCGCTGTTTTGCCCCTTTCTCTCGCCAGTTTTAGTTTGCACTTGTTTGCTACAATTTTCTTTTTTTCGTTAATATGGATTTGTTTTACTCAATTTTTCGACATATTTTGTGTTGTTAATTCATCTCGTGTATTGCTTTGAATTTTGTTGAAAAAAAACGTTTACTACTCGTGTTTAATTGTATTTATTAAATCATAATTTATTTCTAACTTGATTGGATTCGGTTTGGTATGTGTTTTTTTTATGAACAGTTTCACACTAGTTTAGACAGTACTTTTGATAGCATTTTTGCAGCTCTTGTTTGACTTTTACGTGTTGGCGTCTATTGGGTCAGTCTCAAACTTCTTTTCAGCATTTAATTTATTTAGCATTTGTATAAATTGTTAAATTTGTAATTAGCTTTAAATTTAGTTTAATTTTTTAATTTATATTTTCTGTTTTTTTACTTTGTTTTGTTTCGTGTATAATTGTTGAATTGCAGGATAGTGTTACCTGTTGTCATTATTATTTATATTTTGGTTTGAAATTTGGCTGGTTTTTTTTTTGATTACAGTTTGTCGTTTGATTGCTTGTGCCCTTGTTTGCCGGCTTTCACTTGTTTACTCGACTTGAGTGAGCAGGTGATGGTCGACT
The DNA here is from genome assembly GCA_025170145.1 of Pyemotes zhonghuajia. Classification (NCBI taxonomy): domain Eukaryota; kingdom Metazoa; phylum Arthropoda; class Arachnida; order Trombidiformes; family Pyemotidae; genus Pyemotes; species Pyemotes zhonghuajia. The sequence goes on from CM045845.1 coordinate 13,732,080, forward strand.
GAGTTTAGTTAAATGACAGTGAACACAATATTCTCATCATTCAGTAATTCTAACACTTGGATGAACTATAAGTGGATAAAATCAGACTAAAATCAAACAGTGGTCGGTGTATATGGAAAAGCAATATTTCGACACGCTTGTGATTTAGTTGAATTTTTCACTTTATTGACAATGTATTAGTGATGGATTCCAGAACAAAATCTCATTTTGCATGTTTTATATCAAAAGCACATGTTTTTGAAATCATCCTAGTGTGTGGCCTTTGATGATCTCAATCAATCCAGGAGATTGTGACAAATAATTTTTTCAAAAAGTGAACAACATTTTATGGCAATTAAAGTTATAACAAAGTTTTTTTTAATAATCATATTTAAATGAATATATATATATATTTTTTAATAAAATTAACGTTTAATGTTTATTTTTAAATTTAATTTTAGTAATTTAATTTATTTTTAAGTTAAAAAATATTAAATAATTAAAATAATTTATTAAATTTTATTTCATTTAAATTTTTATATTTGGCTTGTTAAATTTTAACAAAAATGTTTTTTTTTTTTTTAGTGAATTGCAATTAAATTTATTTCATGTTTTCTAAACAATCTTCGTCTATTTTAACTTTTTTTTTTTAAAATAATAATTTTAATTAAAGACAAAAAATTTTCTACTAAATAGTTAGTTTATATATATATATATAAAAAAAAAAAAAAAAAAAAGTTATCAGCACTAATTTTACCAAAATTAAGTGAAAAAGAATAATGAATTAAAATTTTTAAATTAACAAAAATTTTTATTTAAATCAATTCAATTTCAAAGGATATGTTCTAAAGAACAAAAAAATTGTTTTTTTAAGTTTTAAAATTAAAATTGATTTTAAAAAATGAGTGCCAACCAATCTCTAGCCAATGAGCTAGATGAAGAACCAGATTCCGTGGAGGATTTGACTAATTTAAAGTAAATATATTATTTTGTTTGTTTAACTTTAATTTCAAAAAGTGCAAATTTGTCCAACATAATCAAGATTAAAACAGGTCTAGTTGAAATAAATTAATTTCCAGATTTAAAAAATAGATAAAGGCAAGTTAAATTTTCGCCTAGTTTGACAGTTTAAGTAAATTAGTGAGAAAAAAATGTTGAAAAAAAAAATAAAGTATACAAATGGTTAATCTTTAGGATGCAGGTAGTTTTATGTACTGTAGTTATGACAACGTTAAAGAACATTTTTAAAAAATTTCTTAAACTATGTTAAACCGAAATATTTTGTAAATGACTTATTATTTCTATTATCATATTATTATACATTTAACTTTTCTCTTGTTTTTCTGGCGTTTTGGTAGAAAAATTGAATTGAATTAGAAAGAAGCTTGCAAAAATGTGTACATATATATGATTTATTTACTAAATAATAAATGCATACGTGTTCATATATAAATAATGAGTACCGTTGCAAAAAGTAAAGTATTATATAAAAATCTATATTAAAAAATATAAGATTTTTGTTAAAATGAATAGTGTGGTCACATTCAACAGGTTTTTTGGCTATGTTGTATCATGTTTACATTTGCCGGTTATTGGCATCACTGTGAACAATTTTGAAACGTATTTTCTTTGCAAAAATGTATACGCTTATACACGTTTTATATAATATTTTCTTCATTTAATTTTTCATTATTAACTAAACTTGATTACACTAACAAATATCTTATTTTTTTATTAAATATCTTGCTTTAGGTCCGTTTGTAATTAAATTAGCAACTTTTAAGTATTTTAACATTTATTATTTATTTAAGTTTTAAATTTATTTTATTTGCTTTCAAACTTTGAATTATTTAGATTTAATTCATTTGTTCTTCAAAAATTCAAACTATCTTAAATTTGAGTAACTTAAAAACGATTAGTTTTTCCACTGTTTTAACTCTTTGAAAAATGTTTCAACATCTTTTAAAATTGTTTAAAGGCATAACAGTAATAACAAGTTATGATAGAGAATCTTATTTAAAATAATTTGGGGAAAAAAAAAGTGAATCAAACATAGCTTTGATCATTGTTTGTATGATCACGGATGCAAATATATCAAGAACTAAATTTTCTATCACTACCTTTTTACATTTTGTGGTTTAAATATGCACTAAGCTTGTTTATTTTAAAATCTACAATTCAAATTTTTAAACAACAAAGATAGATTTTGAATTGTATTCAATGATTTAAACAAATTTTAAATGTTGAAAAGTCTTAAGTAAACATAAAAATTATTTGATTGTTTTCTACTAATCATGATTTAATGAATTGTTATTCATATAATTTATTAAAATTTGATATGAGATTATTTTTATATTTATTTATTTTTACATAATTTTTTTTTATGCTAGATTAAAAAAGTAAGTTTGATTCGAAAAAAAAAATAATTAGTTGAATAATTTTATTGATTTTTTTTCCGAACAATTAAAGTTTAGATAAACAAAATTTTAATATTATATGATTATTTTATCAATTTTTATATTCTATTTTTATTTAGATTTTTTTTAAAATAAATCAATTTTAAAATTTAAAATGATATTATTTTAGTGCATTAATTATAAATTTTAAAAATTTTATTTAAAAAATTAAAAAAAAAAAAATTATTTTGATATTTGCTTCATTATTTAACCAATTAATTTTTTATGTAAATAAATTTTAATTAAACATTTATATTAAATTGATTTTAGTTTATTTTTATATATATAAAATATTATATTTGATTTATTAAATTCCGCTTATACATTATATCTATTTTTTCTTATTCTTTTGTTAAAAAAGATTAAAATAACATTTTTTAATTAATAAATTTTTTTATTTTTTCATCTTCCGCATCTTGTATTGTAATTACTTTTTAACTATAAAGTAATTTGACTGAACAAAACATTTTAAATGTGATAAAAGCCAGATATGCAAAGGAAAAAATATATGTAAGTAAATTTAATTTTAACATACGTTTAATTACTTAGCAATAATTTTTTGATTTTTTAAAAACTAAAAAAAAGTTCTCACATTTTGAAGTATTTAATTAATTTTATTTAATTAATTTTTATAATTTGAGAATTGATTTTATAAATAATTTATTTTATTTTAAAAATTAAACATTTTATTAATTTATTAGTTTATTTAAAAAGCTTGCGAACTTTGATATAAAGCAATTAAAAAGTATATAACTTTCATGTGAATATTATTATGTGTTAAATAATAAAAATATTGTTTAAAATTGTTCCGGCTTAAAAATATTTATTGTAAGCTAATCATTTTTTAAAAAATCAATTTTTATATTAGTTAGGTTTAACAATTTTAAATAGTTTATTAATTTTGCGGTTTAATTTTGTATTTTTAGAATCGGTATTTTTTCAAAGTATAATGTAACCAGTATTTGATTGTGACAGGTGATGATTTTTAGAAACAAACACAATAGTGAAAAAGATTAGTGATGATAAAAAAAAACAAATTGAACTTTAACATTACATTTTACGATAACTTCTTAACCTTTTTCACCCATCAGGCGTTTGATGTGTATCTATTAGCGTGCGAACAAATAATTTTAAGTAGTATCGGCCAAGATTGGTTTTTAAAATCTTTTCAATCGCCCACTTGTTTTATTTCAACTATGTCAAATTATTTTTTATATTTTTTTTTTTGATTTATCCTTAAATATTTCATTTTTAGTCCTATTATAATTTTTTAATACTCTAACTATTATTTTAATTATGATTTTTTTTTTAATATGTTTGCATCTAAGCTTTTATTTAATTAAAGAAATTTATCATAATTTCTTAATTTTTTATTTTAATCGGATTATTAGTTTATAAATTTGAATTGTTTGTTTTTAGATTTAAAAAAAAAAAATAAATAATAATAATCTATTAGTTTTATTGAATTATTTAAATAATAATATAGCTTTTGATTTTTTATATAATTTTTAAGATAAATACCATTTACTGACTTAGACTGATTCATAAAATCAAAATATAAATTGATAAAAATATGATTACTAAAAATAAAATTTTTCTTATATTTGTTTTTTAATTCTTTTGTTTCTTTTGTTGAATAAAAAAAAGAAATTAAATAAAGTATTAAAAAAACATTTAAACAATGCTTTTACTAAACTTCTGATTATGTAAATACTTTAGCACTATATATATATAAATGCATGATTTTTTAATTTAAATGAGTTTAAAGTTTTAAATAAAAAATTATAAATTAATTTGATTTAAAATTTAATTATAGTTTGTTTTATACATATTTTTATAATAAAAGTTTTTTAAATAATTTAGTTTAGTAACATACATAAATAATATTATTTTTTTGAAATTAAATTAATATTAAAGTCTTATCATTAAATATTAATTTAAAAAATATATTTCATAATAAAATTTAAAAGTATTCATTAATTTTTTGACTGATTTATATTGAGCAACAATACTTAAATTTATATAAAACTTAATATTAAGTTATAAAAAAAAAATTTAAAACAATTTATAAAAAAATTTAAAAATACATATTTAATATATATAAATAAATATAATTATTTGTTTTTAAATTATTTTTAAATATTTAGTTTTAAATAAAAATAACGACGGTTTTATTTATTTGTAGATTTACGCTTTTCTTATTTAAATAGCCAAATGATTAGTTTTTTTAAAAAAGTCAAATCTAACCAAAACATACTTTAAAATTTTGATAATATTTAAATGATCAAAAAATAAATAAGGGAATAAGTAATACAAAAGGATAGAAAAGAATGGCGATGACCTTTGGCTAAATAAGTGTAGTGTCATCGAATCGCAGGTTAAATGATGAATAAAATAATGTAAAAGACAAGTAAAAATATTTTTGAATTTATTTAGCATTTAAATTAAAAGCTAGCCATATTTGCTTATTCAGATTTATTTAATTTAAATTAATCTGATCTAATCTTATTTAACCTACTTTAATTATATTAACCTAACTTAATTTATAAAATAATAAAATATTTTAACTCAATTTAATAAAAAAATAAATATTTTAATCGTATAATTTAAAAAAACTTTTTTTTTATAAATTAAGTGTATCTCATTTATATATTTGAGCTAAATTTTTATTATGATGTTTCTATCACTTGTAATTGTCAAATAATGATTGATGAACTTTTCATTGTCATATTATTAATATCATGATACTTTATTTAAAATGTTAAGTATTTAATTTTTTTTTTACTTATTATATATTTTATTGTCTTTATTAATTTTTTTATCTATGATTTTTGCAAAAAAATTTTTTTTGTATATATAATGATTTTAATATTTGTAAAATTATAAATTATTATAAATACACACGTTTTTATTTTATTTAAAAAAAAAGAAGATAAATTTAAAATGCATTAAATGATAACTAAGTTGAAAAATTTGGTTAAATTTATTTAATGCAATTTGTTAAAGTTTGGTAAATCTATTTGTTTATTTTTTTATACTAATTTGAAAATAGACCATATTATTAATAGTTTTTAGTTTTTTTTTTGTTATTTAATTGCATTATTAATTTGAAATTTAATAAACAAAATATTATCTAAATTATAATTACATTAAAAAGTAATAATAACACTAGTTTTGAACAAAGCTCACGAATTTTTTCAAATATATAAAAAATTAAAACATTTTAATATATATACTTAATTTTTTTTTTGTTTATCTTTATAATTGCTTAAAAAATTTCATGTTTAGCATTGATTACATCAATGACGTGTTTTAACATGTTTTTAATTGTATTTAATCAAAAATTAAAACTTAATTTTTAATATTTATTTTTTTGAAATAATTAACTGTGTTCAATAATAAAATAATATGATTAATAATTGATAATTAAAACAAAATTTAAATTTTAAATTTTAAAATAAATTTTATTTATATAATTATAAATTAAGTTTTTGTTTTTTTTTTATTCATATTTTAAATTATGAAATTTGTAATTAATTGAATAAAATAAAATAATTTTTAAATTTTTTCAATTTAAAATTAAAATTATATTTTTTTTTGAACTAATTTTAAGTATCCCTTTTAAAAATAAAAAAAATAAATATGAATTTTTTATAAATTATGTAAGTTACATGATCGTGATATTTTTAATAAAGAAAGTGAATATAATTAATTATTATGTCCCAAAAAAAAATAAATGCATAAATATATATTTTAGTAAAGTTGCACTTTAATATTACTTGTTATATCAATTCGTTTTAATTTAATAAATTATGAGTTTGTATTTTTTAAATGTTTTTATTGTTTATAATGTTTACATTTGCACCTAATTTTATTAAATAAAAGTTAGCATGTTTAAGTAACAACGTGTTTGATATAATCTTAAAAATTTTTACAACAATTTCACGATATCATCTATTTTTATGTTTCTTATATTTATACTTTTTTTATATTTTTTATTAATTTAATTTTTTAATTAAAAAATAATTTTTTCTTAAATGATTAATTTTAATACAAATTTTATATTTTTTCTTTGGCAAATTTAGTTATGTAAATTTTTATGTGATTTGCTTAATTTTTTGATTTATGATCAATTATAAAAAAATAAAAATCATAAATATTAAAATACTATAAAAAAATATAAATAAAATAAATTAATGAATAATTTTTTTTTCATTATAATTAAAAATTTTGTTTAAGTTTCTTAATTATTTGATTTCTATAGTATTTCAAATTTAATAAAATTTTTAATAAGTTTAAAATAGGAAAGTAATTTTTTGTTTTATTTTTTTGAATTATAAAATTATTAAAATTTAAAAATTAACATAAACATAATATTTTTATTATTACTATATAAAAAATATAATTATTTTTTTCATCAATTTATAAATTTATTGTTTAATTTATTTAGACGTTTATTGGTAGTATACTTGTGGCTGTAAATCCATATCGTATGTTTGACATATATGGATTAAATATAGTTAAGCAATATGAAGGTCAAATACTTGGTACACTTTCACCGTAAGTTTATATTTTTTTTTAATTTTATGATTAATTAATTTTAAAATTATGTATTTTAGAGTTTTTAAATTTAAATTAAGTTATTATTTTACATTTAATTTTATATTTTTATCATTAATAATATTTTAGTAATTATTTTGTCAAAATAATTAAGTGTTATTTAATAAATATATTATAAACAAAATAAAAAAATAATATTTTTCAATAATTAATAAATTAGTTAAAAATAAATTATTTTTTTAAATTTTTTATAATAAATAAGTTATTTTATTTTATAAATCACTTTTAAGTACAATAATAAAAAAAAAAATTTTTTTGCTTTTTTTTTTATTTAATAATTAATTTATTAAATAATATTTTTATCATAATAGGTTAATTATTTTTCAGTTAATTTTTAAATTAATATAAACATAAAATGATGAATGACTCGGAACAATTAATTTAAATAAATATAATAAAACGACAATAATTTAATTAAGATAATTTACTTAAATGTTAAAAAATAAAATTATAATAATCATGATAAATTTTATTTAAATTTAGTTTTTTATTATATAATAAAAAAATAAAATATAAAAGGTATTTATAAAAAATTAAATATTAATTATTAGTTGATTTATAAATTAAGAAAGTTAAGATAATTTTGATTAAGATATATAGTTAAGGGCTAAAAAAGGTATTTTAAATTTGTCAATTTTTTTTTACTATTATTTTTAAATTTATTTTTTTATTTAACAAATTTGCAAATGTGATTGTTGAATTTATTTTAAAATATAGATAAAAGTGTTGAAAAATGAAATATCACAATGTATCATCACATTTTATTAAAAAAAAATTATATACAATGGGCGGATTATATGCTCGTGTAAATTCGTTTAAAACTAATTCTTTTTTCTTTTGTGCTATTTTAAAATATTTAAAATAAAAGTCATTTTATAATATAAGAAAAAATGAAGTAAGATTAAAAATTTTTTTTTAACCGATATAAATAGAAAATTAAAAAAAAAACATATTTTTCTAGTTTGAATAAAAGATCGCAATCACAATAGTTTACCAAGTATATAAATAAAATTAAAGAAAAAATTAAATAAATAAAAATTAAATAAAATGTGAGTGAAGAAATTGAAAAAAACAATTTACGCATAATAATCATGAAAATGTTAGATTTACTGAAACTTAGTAATGCTCAGGATGTAAAATTTACAGAACAAAAAGTAAATTATTATGAAATTAAAAAAGATTAAGAAATAAAATAAAAATTAAAACAAGAATCAAAAAAAAGATTGAGGTAGAATGAATAAAAAAATTGACAAACAAATAAAAAATTACAATTTGAACGTGTCTTCTTTTTTATAAGAGTATGCGCATTTGACTAAAAACAGATTTTGGACTTTTATAGCAAAACACGAAACTTAAAAGTCGAACATCGACCTGATGAATTTAAAATAAGTTTTTTTAAAATCTTATTTTAGACTTATCAATAATATTTAGTGTTTATTCAATGAAATGTTGTATTTGATATAATGATTGGATTAAATCAGTTTGAATTGAATGGTACTTAAGTAAATAATATATTTGATTTTTAAATAAAAGTGTCAAAATATTTAAATTTAATTTTATCAAAAATTATTATTATAAAACAACATAATTGTTCTTCGACATCATTTAAAGTATATTTTGAATTTTTTAATTAAAGTTAAATCATTTGATATCTATATTTAAATTTAAAAATAAAGTTTTTTTTTTAAATTTTAATTTATTTTTTAGTCAAAAATTATTTAAATATCACAAAAAAATGTTTATAATAAATAAGTGAAATTTTTTTAAAAAATTGATCAAAATAAAAGTTGAGTGATGAATAAATTTTAGTAATAATTTTTTTTTTAAATTAGCTCAATTACATTTAAAACAAAATTCACTAATGATAATTGCTTAAGTAATACAATACAATAAAAATTGTTCAACTTAAATACAGAATAAAAAACAATTTGATAGTTAAGTAAATAGCAAAAACCAAAAAAATTTTTAAAATTAATGTGAATTATGAAATCAAAAAAAAAAAAAATAACTGAAAAAGAAATAAAACGTGTACATATTTAGTGGTAACTTACATTTATTATTATAATTGAACTTTAAATGAGCTTCATTTTTTTCAATTAAATGCCCTTGATTTTAATAGTTGAATATTTTGGCGTAAAACAAAATTGTATAAATAATTAGTATCTTATTATCATTTCTTTTTACACATTATTATTTTAACTAAAACAACAATTAACAATAGATTTTTTTTTAAATTTTTTTTTAATTTAACAACATATGTTTCTAAAATTACTAACTAATAATTAAAAAATATAGTTTTAAATAAAAATTAAATGATTTTTATCTTTTTTTAGTCATTTATTTGCTATTGGCAGTGCAGCATATTCAAAGATGACGAAAGATAACGAAAATCAAGTAGTCATTGTTAGGTAAAAAGTTTGAAAATATGTTTTAATTAAGTTATATTAGTATAATTAATTTTTTTATTTTTATTTTTTGTTTATACTATTATAGTGGTGAAAGTGGATCAGGTAAAACAGAATCAATAAAATTAATAATGCAGTATTTAGCAGCAGTAAATAAATCGCCTAGTAATATTGTAACTGAGCAAATATTAGAAGCAAATCCTCTTTTTGAAGCTTTTGGAAATGCAAAAACTGCATGTAATTACAATTCTTCTCGCTTTGGTAAATATTTAGAAATTTATTTTCAAGACGGACTCATTCAAGGTGCTTGTACTAGTCACTATTTGTTGGAAAAATCAAGAATTGTAAGTCAAGCACAAGAAGAGCGAAATTATCATATTTTTTATGAAATATTGGCTGGATTTACTGCAATAGAAAAAGAAAAATATGGATTACAAAGTGCGGATAAATACTTTTATTTAAATCAAGGAAGTGCAGAAGAAATCGAAGGAAAAAATGATGCTCAAGATTTTACATTTTTGCTAAGTGCTTTTCAAGTTTTGGGTTTTACAAATGAAGAACAAGACACAATATTTCGAATCTTAGCATCTGTACTTCATTTAGGTAATGTTTATTTTCATAGAAAACCATTTAAACATGGACAAGAAGGTGTTGAAATGGGATCAGATGTAGAGATTCGTTGGACATGTCACTTACTACAATTAAATATAGAGTCTGTATTACGAGCATTAACTTGCCGTTTAACTGAAACACGAGGAGAACAAATTTATACACCATTAAACATTGATCAGGCTTTAGATGCTCGTGATGCAATAGCTAAGACTTTATATACCTCTTTGTTTAATTGGCTTGTATGTCGGATAAATGAAAAAACCAACAGTGCCCAATGTGCAATTAAATCAGCAAACGCCAATAACCGATGTAATGCATCGGAATACCGTCGGAACGTAAAAGTGATTGCTTTGCTAGATTTGTTTGGTTTTGAAAATTTCACTGAAAATAGTTTTGAACAATTTTGTATTAATTATGCAAACGAAAAATTGCAGCAACATTTTTATCAAGTAGTTTTCAAAAGCGAACTGGCTGAATATTGTAAGGAAAAAATTAGTTTCACGCCCGTTCATTATCAAGACAATGTTAATGTTTTAAATTTATTAAATAAAAAGCCAATTGGAATATTGCCCTTGCTAGATGATGAATGCAACTTTCCAAAGTCTTCTGATCAAAGTTTTCTAGACAAATGTCATTATAATCATGCATTAAATGAACTTTATTCCAGACCAAGAATGGCATCGTTTGAATTTGGCATACATCACTATGCAGGAAATGTTTGGTATAATGCTGATGGATTTTTAGAAAAGAATAAAGATACTTTAAGAACAGATGTATTAGATTTACTAATTGCATCTAAAATGCCAATGGTTTCTCGTATGTTTGCTGAACAAAAACAACAATTTGAAATTGCAATTTATGGTCGTGTAAATGGAGTTTTGTCTAGTGGATTGCGAGATGGAGTACGATTAGTAAGCATGAAACCAAGAACTCCAACTGTGTTTGCAAGGTTTCAAGAATCATTGAACACCTTGTTAGATAAATTAAATCGTTGTACAACACCTTGGTTTGTTAGATGTTTAAAAGCAAATCATCATAAACAGCCTATGATTTTTGATGATCAACTTGTGCTGGAACAGGTTCGTTATTCAAGCTTGCTTGCAACAGTGTCTGCTAGGCAAGCCGGCTTCCCAATTCGAATGAAATTTACACATTTTTTAACTAGGTAAGCTAACTTTTTTTTAGTTTCTTTTTTGGAAGTTTTAATATTTATACGAATTCCCAGTTTTTTTTTTCACTTCTAAGATAATAATAAAATTCAAAATACTAGGTTGTTTTTACCACTTTATTATTTTTATTTTAATTTTTATTATGAAAAATATTTCGCTTTCAACTTCTTTTTATTAAAAATATAAAATACTAAAAATTAAATTATTTTTATTGATGTTTATTTAAAATATATATTTGTGTTAATATCTTTTTTAATTTAATCTTCAAATTTTAATCATTAAGTTGAACTTAATTTTATATTAACTAATTTTTAAATGAATAAAAAAATAATTTAGTGATATCCAATAAAATTTAATTTTATTACCTTTTATGTAATAAATAAAAAATAGAAATAATTAAAAAAATCAACCAAATAAGCAACTAAAATTCATAAATATATATCTTAAAAAAGTTTATTTGTTATTGACAACTATGTTTAATGGTTTCAAATTATTAAAAGTTTAATTTTTTATTTATCGAAAAATTAAAAAATTTTATTTTATGTTAAGTGTATCAATTTAAGAAAAATTAAAAAAAAATATAAAATAAAAATTATAATTAAATTCATTTCAAAACTCCGTCAATGATTTATAGTTAAGCATATAAACAAAAATCTATGTTTTGTAAGTTTTTATTAAAATAAAAAATTTAATTGTTTAAAATACATTTAAAAAATAAATATTTAATACTAAATTAATAAACTTAATTTTTAAGTTTTACATTTACTTATTTTAAAAACAAATTATTAATAATTTTTTCTAAAAATGGTAAAAATTGAATTGTAATTGAAAATTATTAGTCATTAAATTTTTTTTTTAAATTTGGTTAAATATTGTACTATGAATATGATATTATAATTTATAATACAAAAACAGTTATAATAATTAATCATCAATTATTGAAAATTAACAAAATAAATATTTAAAATATTATAATAATAGTTTTAAAATATTATTTATTTAATATTAAATTATTTTTAAAATATTTTTTTATATAATTTATAAAATTAAATACAATTATTTTTTTATAAATTTATGGTTTCATTGAAAAAAAACTATAATTTTTATTATTTAAAATTTAAATTTAAAATTAAACGAAAAAAATTTTAGTAAATAAAAAAATATTTTACAGTCAAATTTGAATTTAATGTATAAAAAAAATATTTTAAATATTTGTTTTTAAAAATTAATATAGTTTTAATTTTTATTGTAAAAATTTATGTTTATTTTCAAATTTTTAATTTTTTTTGGCTGACAAGTAAATTTATATTTAAATTAATTTTTTTTTCAATATTTTACTTTTATATAATAAATATTTTTTTTAATTTATTCGATAAAGATATCGATGCTTGTTAACTGGTGAATCCCCTCGAAACTTATCTAGCAAAGAAATTTGTGATTTAATCTGTAAAAAGTTACAATTGCCTCAATCGTATCAACTAGGGAACAGTAAGGTATGTTTATTATTTTTTAACATTTCTAATTGTACATAAAAACATACAATTTCAAAAAATAAAATTTTTAGATATATTTTAATGACCTGTTTAAATTTTTGACAATTGATGTTCGATTCGTTTGCATAAAAGTTATTCAATCAATTTAATTACATTATATTTTATATTTAATGTTTAAATTTAAATGTAAAATACAAATATTATAAATTTATTAAATTTTTTTTAGAATTATATTTAAAATATTTTTTGTCTAAATATGCAAGCATAATTGCAATAATTATATATAACCTAATTAAAAAATATATATATATAAAATACTAATTAAATTCTTAAATTTAGGATTAGTTTTTAAATATATCTATTTTGTTTTTATTTAGTTTTAATGCTTTATATTCAAAATTATCTTTTAAATAAAATATTTTAAAACTTTAACTACGTTTAAGATCATAAATAAAAAGATTAGTTTAAAATTATTTTTTAATAAAATATAAGCCTGATTTTAAAAATTTAAAATATAATTTTTTTTTTGTAAAAATATTATTTAAATTTTTTTTTAATTATATATTAGCTAGATCAATTATTTTTTTAACTTTCCTAGCTAATACAATTTTTTTAATTTTTTTTATGATTTAAACTATACTATGACCAATTTACTGTATGAATATTTTCAGATCATATTCATGGCTATGGTATGTTCTAATTATTTTAGTACAGTGTTTTTATATTGTTTTATTGTTAACTTACTACTAAAATTTATTTTTTTACGGTCTTTAAATAAATAATATTTATTAATATAATAGTTAATTTTAAAATAGAAATTTATTAATTTAATAATTTTTTTTTACATAATAGTATAATTAGCTAATTTTAAAAATGACTTATATTTTTTTTAAATTTTTTACTAAAACTTTTAAAGATATATTTAAATTTTTATTGTATGAATATAAACTATTTATTATTAATAAGTTATAAAAAAAGCATTAGTTATAAAAATTATCACAAAAATTAGAATAATTTAAAAAAATTCTTATAAATTTTAAAATATATTTTTATTTATCAATTTATTTATAATAATGAAAAGTTTTATTGTAATAAGATAAAAATAAAATAATATTTTTTTTTGTGGACATTTATAATGATATTTGAATAATATCATTTAAATTAGTATATTTTAGTTAATATTTTGATAAAAAAATTTATAAAAATTAATTATAAACAATAAATTTAAAAAAATAATATTTGATTTTTCTAAAGATTAAATTAAAATAATTTTTTTTTTTAATTTTTTTGAAGCTTAAGGTAACTTTTTTTATGATTGAAGTTAGAATAACAAATCTTAATATGACAATTAATTTTTTTTAATCGGTTTTTTGCAAAGCGTGTTATTTTTTTTTTTTAATGTAGAATTAAAAAATTTTAACTAAAATAACTTCTAATATTAATAGTATAAAAAAACTTATTACTTTTTTTAATATGTTTAATTATTATTAATTTATTTATTAACACTAAATTAATATTAATATTATTAAATTTATATAAAAATATTTTAGTAATTTGATGTAAAACACTAATAACTTTTAAATATTGTTTTTTATTTGATTTTAAGAAAAATCTATTATTTATTTTAAATTTTAATAAACATTTTGATAATAAAATAAATAAATAAATAAATCAATAAAATTATTATAAAATTTTAATTATTAAGATATCCTAAATATCAAGATAATTATTTAATTATTTTTTTTTTATTTAAATTAAATTTGAAATTAATATTAAAATATTATAATTTAACTTAATTTACCAATTTCTGATCAAGAACTGGACAAGCAAGGTTTATTTCAAGTTTACGTTTATTTTTACCTTATTTGTAAGCAATTTACCTAAAACCTGATGTATAATAAATTTTTTTACAAACCTAGCAAAGACATTTTAATCACGATTTATTTAATTTTTGATTAAATAGGAACATTATTTGGTCTAAAAAAAAAATCTTTAAAGATTTTAAAATTCACACAATTAATAAATTTTTAATTCAAATTTAATTTTAATTTTTATTTGATTAAGTTTACAAATTTTGTTTTTTTTTATTAAAAAAATTAAGTAATTTAAAATATTTTCTTTTAAATGTAGTACTGATTATAACTTAAAACTCAAATAATAAAATGGGTAAAAAAATCAATTAAAATAATTTTTTTTTTTGCAATATAAATTAAGCAAACAACTTTTTTTAGCTTAAAATAAAGTAATATAAAATAAAGTTTATTACATTAAATGTTTTTTTAAAATAAATTATTTATAAATTTTAATTAATTTTTTTTTTTCGTTATATAATCCTATGTCAAAAAATTGATTTTAATTAATCAAGATATTTATGAAAGATTCATTAGAACAGTCACTAGAACAGCAACGAGTAACCGTGTTAAAAAGTGCGGTGATTACTGTTCAAAAATATGTACGAGGTTATTTGCAACGAAAATGGCTAAAGAAACAGCATCAATGCGCTATTCGTATACAGAGTACATACAGAGGTTATTTAATAAGAACCAAATACATAAAATTAAAGAAAGCCGTTATTATTCTACAAAGTCATTGGAAAAGACGAGTACAACAAAAAGAATACCAGAAATTGTTAAAGCTTTTAACGGAACGACGTTTAGCTGCAGAAAAAATTGCAGCTAAACAAGCAACAGATAGATTAGAAGAACAACATAAACAGCAAAGAGCTCTAGCTGGAGTAAATCATTTAGAAATGCCCGAACAACTAATTTCCATTCTTAATTCTCTAGAACGTAAGTATTTTTAACTGATATAGTCAACTATGATACTATAAAATTAAATATTGTTAATTTAATATATTAAAATTTTAGTGAAATTTAGGTGTTTTAGATAAAATATATTATTAAAATAAAAAACATAATTTCATTTAAAATCATTTTTGATTAATTTAACTAAGCATTATTACAAAATCCATCAATAAATTAAGATTTATCTTATAACTTTGACGTGACTTTTTTATTAGTTTTAAATAAAATTTTAATTAAAATAATTGAATTTTCAAATTTATTTTTATATTCTTAAGTTTAATTTACACATTGCATAAACTAATTTAATAAAAATATATTTGAAACAATTTTTTTATTTAATTAAAAAATTATTTGAAATTAATTTTTTTTTAATTTTAAAATTAGTTTTGCATAAATTAAATTTTTTTCCTAATTATTTTTATTTTACTCAAAAATAAAATAAATTTTGTCAATCTTAAATTCTATTTTAATAATTTTATTTTTTTATGAAAAATTATTTTAAAATTTTTATATATTTTTTTTTAAATTATATAATTTTTTTTAATAAAATTATTAGATAAATCTTGAAATTTTAAATGTGATTTTATAAACTCTTTCAATTTAAAGCAAGTTTATTTTTATTACTTTTTTAAATTTCTGAAATTAACTTTAAAATCTTGGAACAAACGTAACTTAAAAGTTAATAAAATATAAACTATAATTAACTGTGTTTAACACTTTTAAGAATTTTGATTTTTAATAGATATGTTATAAATATATTTAATAAATAAAAACAAAATTTTTTGAATCGCCAATGGCTATTCAGTTCAAGTGTAAGCATTAAGGTCAATTAAAAATAGCAAAAATTAATAAGAAAAATAATTGAAATTTTTAACATTTTTTTGAAAATAACATTTCAGAACATTAATTAACTATTAATTCAACAGTCTTATACTTGCCCAAATTTAAGATTATTTTTTATTATTTTAACATTAATAAGTGCATGCTATATATTTATTAAAATTTATAAAAACGATTTAAATTTAATAATTTTTTTTTTTAAATTTTAATGATTTAAAATTTATTTTGTTATTTTATTAGTAATGTAATATCTAAAACATAATAATAGTATTAAAAATAAATTTAATATTAACTAAATTTAAATTTATGTAAAAATTTTATACTTTTTATTTAACATATGAACACTTAATAATTTTAAATTGTATATAAAACTATTTATGAAATAATTAAATAATTACTTTTTTTTTATTTATTAAAAATAATCATATTTTAAATAAAAAAAAATATATATATATAATTTGGTGTTTTTTTATTTATAAAGCAACAAGTTACAATTATTATTATAATTTTATTTTTTTTTTTAAATACTTAGAAAAAACTTACAATTATTTATATATGATATTTATTTATATATTATTTACCATTTTTTATGTAAAATTAATTAGCTTTTTTTTTTCATAATTATTTAAATTAGGTTGGACTTGCGTACATAGTGAAAAACATATTCAAAAATTAAATCGAGAAAGACTTCTTAATAGTAAACTTATGTATCACAATGAATTTCAACTTCCGTCGGACATTGATCAACATGCGTTTACTAAATTTATCAATATCTATTTCCGTGCTCATGTTTGGGCAATGAAACGTGATCCAATTAAAACTCCATTTTTAGCAAAATGTACTGAAATTCAACATTTACAAAGTTTACGCATGTTTAAATTAATTTTGCGTTTTATGAATGATCATAATTTAAGCGGTATTCGTGAGAAAGTTATTGGAGATTTTATTATTCAAACTGCTTTAAAAGATGCACAATTAAGAGACGAAATTCTTTGTCAATTGTGTAATCAAACATGGAAAAATGAAAATGAATCAAATAATGCACGTGGTTGGTATTTGATGGCCAATTGTTTAAGTGCATTTGCACCAAGTGCTCTATTATACAAATATTTGCTCAAGTAAGTTTATTAATAAATAAAAAAAATTATTTTTATTAATTATTACAAACTTTTAAAAAAATTTTAAATATATTTTTGAAAATTGTCCTATTGATTTAATTATATAATTTCTAAAAAATTATTAATTTTATTTAATTTTTTTGTTAATTAATTTAAAAAAAAGTATTTTATTAATTATTTATTAATATAAAAAACACTGATAAAACAAGCTTGTTTTATTTTAAATTTAAGATAAAATATGTTAACATATATTTTAAAATTAAATTTTTTTCTTTTTACAATAATCAAAAACTATTTTTTTTTTTTAATTTTTTTCAATTAAAAAAAAATGTTTATTAAAAAAAAAAATATGATTTTTAAAAAAACATTGTTAAAAAAATAATTGATAAAGGATGAAGCATTTTACTTAAAATTTTTTTTGGATGCTAGTGGTTGAACACAAGTTAAAACGTACTTTTATTTAAATGTACTTATTGAAGATAACTGTGATCAGCTATCTCAGCAGGTGATTTAGTTGTTTTTGGATTAATTTTTTTTGCATGTTTTATTCATGCTACCGTATTTAAAATGTTACATCAAATGCACTTGTTATGCTTAAATTTTATCACTAGAATTTCTTGATTTTCCGGTTGTTCAAATTTTAAATTTTCTTTCCAAATAGACCAAATTGCTACTAAATCCTTTTTGTTTTTTTTATTTAAGTCGTTTTTCTTTTATCTAGCCTAAATTTTCATATTATTTTTTTGTTGCTTTTTATATTTTACAATTTGATGAATTTTAAAAAAAAAAATTCGTTATTTTCAATTGTTTACTACTATAACTCAAGTTCGCACAGGTCATAAAGAAATAAATTTAAGTTTAATATAATAAAGTTTTATTGTAAGATTTGAAATGAAACTTACAAACAATTATGATTTAGATATTTTACTTGATTTATTTCCTTTTTTCTGTAAATGATATTTACAAAATATAAAGTAATTTTTTTTTAAATATCATGTAACTATTGTTTAGATTAATATTTGAATATACAATTTTTAAATTATTATGATTTTACAAAAAATTATTGCTTTTTTTTAATATTTATTAAATATTTTAATGAGTATATTTACTATTTGATTGACTTTTTGTATTTTTTTTTACTAAATTAATTTCTATTTAATTTCTAAAATAATTTATTTTTTTTATCATTTAAGATATGTATCTGATTATGGATATGATGGTTACAAGGCTATATGTCAACAAAAATTGCTTCAAAGTGAACAAGAGCAATCTTGCAGAACGTATCCACCTTCTTTGTTAGAATGGAACGCCAACGCTAATAAAACTAGTATGGCTATTGCTGCCAAATTAGCTAATGGTTTGTTTAATTTAATTATAATTTAATATTAATAAATAATAAACATTTATATTAATTTTTTTTTTAAAGATGAAATTAAATTTAGCGAAATACATAGTTGGTCAACTGGAGAATCTTTAGCAAGTAACATACTTGTCTCTAAAGGTGTTGAAGATACGTTTGGGTGGTCTGTAGATTTAATTGATGATAATGATGTATATGGATTGAATGGAGAAGATTATGTATTTGACTTAATTAGTGAAATGGAAATTCCGCCAACTTTTGAAACATGTAAAAGTTATTTTTTTTGTGAACCAGATAAATCAAAACCCAAACAAAATTATGTTAATAAAATACATAATGCTAATCGTATACTTAAATATAGCATGGAAAATGGATTAGAACAAGTAAATAATAATAATAATTTGTTTTCTAATACTGAATATATGTGCAATGTATCTGATAATTTATCAATGCACAAGAATAATAAAAAATTATCTAGTTCATTTGATAATAGATTACATAAAGGTCGTAATCAACTTGATAATATTAGTGTAACAAGTTTAATTAGTGTAGGAAATAATAAGCATTTTCATCATCAACGACATCATTCTTTAAATTCATTAGATAAAGAAGAATTAAATTTATCACGTAATTCAAAACTAAATAAAAGATATCTTAAAAAGAATGAAGAAATAAAAAATTTAAAGGATATTAGTAATAAAAATGATGGCTTAAATGAGTCAAATAAAATTAAAAATGAAAATTTAATAGAACCAACTGTGGAAAATTTAAAATTATCTGAAACAAGTAAATTAAATAAACGATATACAAATAATCAAATTTTAAATAATAATATTACAAATGGTTATGGATTAAAAAAATCTGAAGATTTAAATAAATCTGTTATAGGGGGTGTTGCAAGAAAATTGAATAAACAATTAATTCAAGGTGTGTCAGTAATTAGTAATTCTAGTGGAAATTTATTAGAAAATAACACTATTGAACCACTTAATAAAAGAAGTATATCTCTCCAAGAGCTTGGATTAGCTACAAATTCAGCATTAAATGATCGCTATTTTGGTGCTAAAGGAACATTGCAAAAAACTAATTCATTGACAGATAGTGATCATTTTAATATGCAAAATTCGAAAACTTATAAAAAATCGGATTCAAAGCAATCTCTTAATAATTTTAATATATCAGATGATGTAATTAATTCAAAAACACAAGTAAAAGCTGCATCTGATTCATCTATGTCATCTGATTCTTCTTTATTATCTTATGAAAAAACTAAAGAACATGAAACTTCTGGACAATTATTGAAATCTAATCAACTAAATAATCACAATAATGATTCTACACCATCTCATCAAGTTAATATATCTAATTTGTCAGATTTAACTAATTCAAATTACCGAAATTTACAATATCATTCTCAACTTCATCATCAATTAGATCATTTAAATTCACAAATTAATCACCAAATAAATCATACTTATCCACCTGGTCACACTTTGCACTTAATATCTTCGAACGAAACATCTTTTCACAATTCATTGGCACATATGCAATCTCAATCTAGCAAAATAATAAGTTCAGCAATGTCTGACATTTCAGAAGCTCCTTCATTAGCTTCCCATGTTAAAAAAGTAAAGATGCCATCTCATGCAAGTGAACTTGATCAATATTTAGATGATTTATTTAATCCAGTTTTAGATGGAAATCTTGACGAATTAAGCGATGCTAGATCTCTAGCAGCATCAATTAAAGGTGGCTATGATAAATTTAAATCTAAAAATAAACCTATTCAAAATTTATTAAATGAAACTAAACATTTAAATAATGATTGGTTAAATCAAATAGTAAAACTCGATTTTGAACAATATCAACAGAAAATAAAAATGCCATCAGCCGAAAACATAGCAAAATTAATAAAAGGTGGATCAAATAAAACTAATAACATAATAGAAGACAATTCCAATCAACAAAAAGTAGAGCCAAACAATTGTACATTTAATTTAAATGCTGCATTAAAAGCTCAACAACAAGGACCTCCATTAATTAATACTGGTTCTAATTTAAGTTTAACTAATTTATCATTAAACAATTTATCAAATTTAATATCAAATCCATTGCAACCAAGTATTACATCTCAACCGAATAAAACAAATGAAAAACAACAGAATTTAGAAAATGCTTTACAAGATGATCAACAAGATTTTAATTTAAAACAACACACTCAAAACCAACAAACTTTTACAAGTTTATCTAGCATGAAAGCACCAATAGTAGACACATCTCAAATTATACAGCAACAACTAGTTCATCAGCAAATGATACAAAGAGCATTTCTTGCTTCTGCTGTTCAACAAAATCTACAAATTCAACAACAATTATTTCATCAAAATCAAGCCTTACAACAGTTACTTTGCACAAACGGTAATACAACTCCTAACAGTACAATAACATCAACTGGGAATCAAAACGCAATTGCTACATCTGGTCCTAGTTCATTAATTTCAACAAGCAATTTAAATACAAATGCAGCTGATTCATTACAGTCGCTAATATCATTACCTCTGTTACAAACGGTGCCTCAATTTGAATTATTTAATGGTTTAGCATCACCTCTGTTAACGGGAGGATCTTTAATGGGATCAAACACTAATTTAGCTTCAATTAATCCAGCTTTGATTACGTCCACAAATAGCATAAACTCATTTATGGATAGTCAAGATAAATCAATTAAAACAAATTCCAGTGGATTTACAAATCAAAATAATTCCAATACGTGTAATTTATTAAAAACTAATCAAGATAAATTGTCATTTGTTAATTCAAATGCATCTAAAAATGAACCAAATAACCGCATGATACCTGCATCTCAAAATGAAGCGGCTGCCGCTCTTCAAAAACCTGAAAATTCATTTACTAAGGTCTTTGGTGGAGTAAATGGTGGAACTCAACAACCACCACCTCCTCCGCCACCGCCACCACCCCATTCTCCAATCGTTTACGGAAGTCGAGCGAAGACGGTGAGAATAGGAAAGTGGCGTTGGCCTCCACCAAGACAAAATGGAGATGGAGCAGAACAAAACTTGTCAGATAATAATTTATCTGGAAGTGCAGTTGGTCTACAAAAATTAGATTGTGCAAATCAAACTTCCAAAATCGATACAATTAATCAGTCAGTTGGTTCACCGCAAAACAGTTTTTTTGAATTTAAAATGAAAAAACAACAAGAAAAATATTTAAAAGAACAGCAAAAACAACAGCAAAAACAGCAACAAACTCAAACGCAGCAACAGCAGTCAAAATATTACAATCCATCTGCTAAAAAAAACTCACCAACTCAAAATTCTGTGAGCAGCGGAGAAGAAATCGTAATTACTGAATTAAAAAATGTGATTACAAAAGAAAATATATACATTAATAAAAGTTTAAGTATTAGCAGTTCAAGTTTAAATCAATCAGATGCCAAAAATAAAAGTATTACCAATGGAAATGTAGGAAAACTAAGAATATCTTCTGAAATGAAAGCTAAATTAGAAATGTTAACAATTAATCAAAGCGTTAGATCTACGGCAAAATCAAACGGTGCAAACCGAAAAACAATTTCTGGTGATCAACTTTTAATTAAGTCAATGGAAGATGTTAGAGACAAAGTAGATGAAAGTGGAAGAGTAAAAAAATTGTCAGAACAAAGAAAATCTTTACTAGAAAAACAGTTAATGGGACCTTTAAAACAAGCTTATACTGAAATAAGTAAAAGTAATTCTAATAGTGTTTGCAATTTAAATTTGAAAAGTTCGGGTGACAATTATCAACAATTTATTAATAATAATAAAAAATCAATTAAGAATCAACAAAATTTTTCAAGAGAATTAAGAGAAAGAAAAGATGAGCTTGGTCCACATAACCAAAAATCTCATGGAAAACATTATCAGAAAAATCCATTTTCTAATCGAACAAACGCGAGCTCAAGCTTAAATGCGCTTAATTTTGTTTATGACGAGCAAGATAAATCTGAATATTTGAGCCATCATTTAAGTCATTCTGCTATTACTCCTTCTACAGTTACTTCTTCATCAATGTTTTATGATGAACGAATTAATTATGAAAATTTAAGTGTATCTGCCTCAATGTGCAATGTAAATGAATTAAATATGTCAATGGAAGATCAAAAAAAACTAAATCGTAAAAAATCTAGTAAAAATAATAATTTAAGTGAAACAAGTAAAAATATAATACCTCCACCACCACCACTTTCCGGGATGATGAAGCGTTATTCGTCTTCGTATAAAGAAACAAATGTTGAGGAGGATTATGATAACGAACAAGAAGTTGAACAAAAACTGGAAGAAGATTCTATTTCATTTGAAGAAGAAAGTTATTTGTATGAAGAAGAAGAAGAATTTAAAAAAGTACATAAAAATCAAACTGAAATAATTAATGGAAATTATCAAAATAATTCTTCTATGTCGAATTGCGTGTCAAAAAAATCTCAATCAAGTTCTAAACATGATACTAATTTATCTAATAATTATAATAAAAATGGACATGTAAATGGAACATGTGAACAGGCAAAAACAAAAACTAAATTTTATCCAATAAACAGGAATGTTCATTTGACTTATGGTAACACTCCGTGGCAGTTAAGAATTCGAAAAGAAGTAAGTTTATAAAAATATTTAAGAAATTATTTGATTTAAATGTTAAATGTTATTTAAATGAAACTCAAAATTTGAATTAAATAAATAAAAACATTAAATAGTAAATTAATTCAATAATTAAAATTATTTTGTTACAATTTAAATCAAACTAATTAAAGTTAACTTTTAATTTAGTTTTTTTCGCCGGCTGAAAAAATTGACAGTCCAACAACATTGCATTTAATCTTTTGTCAAATAGTGAAAGATGCCTATTCTCCGAATTGTGTCCGTTTAAATTCGGATGAAAAAAAGAGTTTGATTGACATGTTTAATGAATATGGGATTAATTTAAATAATGTTTGCCAAGGTGGACAAAAAGTTAGTGTACAAAAAGCAATTGTCCAACTTGCAAAACAAATGCCATTATATTTTTCTCGATTTTATGCGGTTTCGGGTGGTCGCAATTTATCAGAAGTACAACTTTTTGCTGTTTCACACAGTGGTTTTAGATTAGTAAAGCGTGAAAAAAATTCCGATCAATTTAAAGCTGATCATTTAGTTGTACTGGACACAATTCACTTTACAGATGTAATAGAAGTAATTATTCCAAGGGATAATGGATTACAATTAGTTCTTAAAAATGGATCCTGGGTTAATTTGTTTACAAATAAAGTAAGTATTGTTTATAATTTAAAATCACAAATTTATTAATTTTATATATTATATAGGCAAATCAATTAAAAAATTTGATCGAATATTTTATCATTGAAGCTTCAAAGGTATATTATTTTTATATTAAAATCAATATAAATAGTTTTTTTAATATTTTTAATAATTTTAATTTTTTAAAACAATAAATAACACTTTTATTATAAATAATTATTTAATAATTATCTATAATTCATCTTAATAAAATTTTATATAATTTTACTCAGTGTTTTTATAATTTATTTTTTTTTTATTAATTTATTAAATAAAATGTTTTTCTTATAACAATTTAATTTTATACTTTAATTTTTTTTTTAATATTACAGCAAATTGCGGAGTTCGTTCAAGCTGTTGAAGATTACAAAGTAAAAGATCCAACTTTATTAAGTTTTAAAAAAGGAGACATAATTACTATTGCAAGAAATAAAAATCTACAAATTGCAAAAGGTATTTAAATCCAACTTATACTCTTTTTTTTCCTTTTTATTTTTTTTTTTAACAAAAATTAGTTAAAATTAATTTTTTAATTTAATTTACTTATTTTTTTTATTAAAGTATTTTATAAGAGATTTTAGGTTAAATATTTTATAATTATTTAAAAAACTTTAAATTTATTATAGTTTAATTAACTTTACGATTTCCAGTCTTTATTATAAATAAATTTTTATTATTATTTATATTTTGATAGCTTTTTTAAATTTATTTTATTAAAATATAAATTATTTAAAAATTATTAATTTAATATAATTTACTATTAAACAAAATTACACAACTAAAAGTTCAAAACATTTTATTAGTTTGTGGATTAAATAAATTGTTATCAGTTTAAAAATAAATACTTATATTTAACAATATTTAATTTTATTTTAATTTACCTGATAATTTTTTATAGTTAACATGTTGAATATAATTAATGTTTATAAAATGATTCATAGTTAACATAGGATAAAAATAAATTTTAAAATTTTATTAATATTTTATTATAAAAAATTAATAATTTTAATATTTGTAAGTTATCAATAATAAAGTAAATTTCCGTAGTAAAAATATAAAAATTGAATGCCTTAATACTTATTGCTTGAATTGGCTTTAGCAAACTAATTCTAGTTTTAACTGTTTATTTTTTTTTTGATTATGCTTGGCTTATTTTTAAAAATGATTTATATGCATTCAATTGTGACTTTTTGTTGCTTGTCACAATTGGTCAATAGAGAAGCGTTTTCAAGATTTACATTTAATAAAATTTGCATCTTAACTATGTACGCTTTATAAACTAATTACAATTAAGTAAAAAAATGTTACAAGTAATTATCAGTGTCAAACTTTTATGTTTGCATGTATTTATTTCTATTTCTCATATTATGTTTCACTGATCATTTATATTTGTATATTAAAAATATTTTGCCGCATGACCGTGGCTTAATTGTGGAAAAAAAATTTTTTTTTTGCAGCAGTAGATGTTAAGAGATGATCGTAATATGAAGGCAATTACAAATGTTTTTGTTGTTTTTTTTTAATTATTATAAATATTTTTTTTCAATGAATTTCAATTTTTTAAGTCTACTTAATGCTTGTTTCAATTTTTGTAAAAATTTTTTTTTAATCAATTTTGTGTTAATATTTTAGTTTTTTTAATAATAGTTTGATTTTATATAATTTTAAATTTTAAATCTAGTGTCACAAATTTTAAATAATTTACAATTTAATAAATGAATAATTTTCATTTATTAAAATTCATTTAATTATTTAATTTTGAAAACAAAAACTTACTTTGTTTGTAATCGTATATAATACTATTTTTTGATATTGGAAAAACGCGTGAATAAAATTCATTTATTTAGAATGCAATTTTTTTATATTAAATAAAAATTTATTTTTTTAGATATTTAATTTTTAGATATTTTATCTAATCATTTGGCAAAAGTAAAGTAAATATTAAAATTTATAAATTTTTTATCTTAAATTCGTAATTTATATTAAACGTGTTTCTGATTTAATACAATTAATATTGGATAATTTTCAGTTTTTTATAGTAATAATATTTTAAAAAAAAAATGATTTAATGCAATAAAGTTATTTCAAGCTTATTTAAAATTATTTGAAAATTTATTTGTTGTCTTTTTTGTAAAAAATAAGATAAAAAATATTATTTCATATTTTTTTTATTTTATTGAATTTTATGTTAGAAATATAGTTTTAAATTTTAAAATTAATTTATTTTTAGGTTTATTTGTTGGAGTAAATTTTTTTTATTAGATAATTTAAGGCATCGTTTTTTCTATATCAAACCTGTTGCTATATATTTTATGATTTATGAGTTTTTAAAATATTATTTTGTCAAAAATTTGAATTTTTTTGATAAATATAATTTTTTATAATTAAAATATTTTAAATCAAAAATTGTTTTATTATAAATAATGCAATCATTAGTTAAATTATTATTTAACATTTTTTTTTGCTTTTTATTTTATTTAAAACTTATATGATTTGACAAAATTATACAAATGAATCGATCAAAAGGAATAGTTATTTACAAACAAATTAAATTAATCATATTTCTAATTTTTCTCAGAATATAATACAGTTTTTTAATTATAATTTATTAAAACTGTGTAAATTAATTATATTTAAAATATTTTTTTATCTAAATTAAGAATAATTATTAATATTTGTTTGTTTGACCAACTATATTTTTAAAATTAACTTTAATAAAAACAAAAAATTATTAAAGTTTGATTTATATTTTTATTTACTTACCTTGATTATATTATTTTTAATTTCTTTTATTTAATTGATCTTCAAACAAAATTTGCTGTTTAAATAAAACTGCTTTTGAACTTGAATATAAATTACCTTGTTTTGCCATAAGTTATATTTTTTTTGTCTATTTTTCAATTGTGTTTGTGTTTTAATCAATATTTAAATTATTAAATGTTGTAAATAAGGTAAAAGCGTTTATATAATATAGCAAGTTTATTTATTATAATATGATGTATTATAACTGAAGTGAAATACTTTCATCGTTGCATCGGAAGGTTTTTAAAAAAAACTTAGATTTTGCTTTGAGTTGAATTTAAATGTTTTTAGACTTATGTTAATTATTTTGAACTCAATTTAAGATCAAAACAGAAATTGGATTATATTTTTTGTGATTTAATTGTTTTTTTCAATTTAAATTTAGGCTGGTTGTTTGGAATACTGGAGCAAAGCGGAGAATCAGGTTTATTTCCTCAAGAGTATGTTACACCTGTCAATCGTCAACAGTTAATCAAAATGGTAAGATTAGAATTGAACTGCAATAATGCGTTGAAATATTTTTTTTTGACATTTAAAATTGCTTCTATTGTGCATATATTAACGGCTTAATAACTAATCTGTTAAATTTCAAATAATTAAGTTTAATAAATATAAATTTTGTTTTCATTTAAAGAACATGCCGTTTAAATTTTTTGCACACGTTCAACGTTTTCAAAACTGATAATAAAACCGAATCTAACTAGTATAGTTTACATGGCTTAATACTTTGTTGTTAATAAAAGGTGTAAAAGTTAGACATGAAAAAAGAGAGGTTAATTGACTACATAATTAATAAACTGATGGACATTAAAGCTTTTGAAACAATTGGCCATCGTCTTAATGCGTCAATTATGTCGGTTGCATCCTTATTACTTGAATACAATGTAAACAAAAATTTACGTTTATGCATAGCAAGTGACCATGGTTACAAAAGCACGTATCACTATTACGCGGTACTAGCTTAACTTAAATTGCTTGATTTCCTAATTGTAATTTAAATAATTTTTTGAAATTATATTGTAATGCGCAATATTTTTGATATAATCACATAATAGAATATCTAGATTATCTCAATATTCCAAAGTATCTTTTTTACAATTATACTAAAAAATCAATAATATCTCTATTATGTGCAAATTAGTTGCCAACATTCAAGATATAGATTTTAAACGTGAAATCATTTATCTAAAATGAAAGTGAATATAATACTAGTGTCTTTATTGCATAATTGATAAGATTAATTTTGAAAACAATAGAGACTATTAATATAAGATTTTATAAACATGAAATGCAAAAAATATTTGAAACAACTGAATCAATTTTAAGGATTAATAAAATTTTAAATAAAATCAAACTTTTAATTTCTTTTAGAACATTTTTTTAATAAATTTTATTAATTATGTTAGAGCAAAATTAATTTTCTTTATTTTTAATAAATTAAAATTAATAAATGTAAACTATTTTAATATTAGTTTAATCAAATCATATCGTGCTTATAAATTAAATAAAATTAGTAAATGATTAGCAAATTTTGGTAAAAATAAATGTTTTTTTTTTAAATGTTTTAAAATGTAATGTTTTTGGTGATAAAATTATTATAAACATACGCATTTTATTTTAAAATTATTATTTTGATGATTTTTTTTTTATTATACAAATTTATAATATTTTTAAAGTGCTTTTCATCAATTTAGAATATATAAATTTATTTTTTGTTAGAACATTTAAGTTTCCTTATGAAATCATTAATTTGTACAATTTTTAGTTAATAATTTCTTTTCAAAAATAAATTTATATTTAATATTTATTTTTTACTTGTTTTTAAATTATTAGTTTTAACAATCAAATTTGTGTTTTAATTCTAATTTTTTTTAATTAAAAGTTTGATTGTGTTTTTTTTTTTTCATTTATTTCATTTAACCGTGAACTCTCTTTGTTTAATTATTTTATAGTATTTATAGTGTGTACATTTTATGAAAAATGCTTTTGCTAAAGATTTTACATTTTCCTTTTAAGGTATGAAATTATAAATTTAAATTGTCACCATTTTGCCAAGAATATCAAGTTTTTTGTTTAATTTGTTCGTTTTTTTTTTTTTTGTAAACAGCAAAAATGTTGCAATTTTAAAAAAGAAAAATTTAATAATTATTTATTTTACTAAGGATTATTTCTTATTTACCAATTAAAAAAAAATTATATAATAAATATTTGCAATAATATTTTCAACTTTGTTCTGAATATGAGTGCTAATATTTTGACTTTTTTTTTGATTAAAGTTATTATTTTTTTATATTTAAAATAAATATATTAAGTAAAAAAAAAAAAATTAATATTTGTTTTATTTATTTTTTTTTAATAATTTTCAAAATTAGAATGAAAATAAAATAAAAAATTCAAATGGAGCTGTTACCAATAAGAATGAATCTCTAAAAAATAATACAAAAATGACTAATGGTCACGATGAAGAAGGACCTTCATCCTGGATTGAAAGTAAAAATGTAAGTCAGTTATTTTAGTTTTACCATAAAACTTGAATTATTATTAATTTTAATATTTTTTAACAATAAATTGTTAAAAATTTTAATTTAAAAACATTAATATCTTAATTTTAATATTTTTTATACGATGATCTATTTTTTATAATTTATTTTTTAAAAAAAAGTTATCACATATATTATTTTTTTTTTTTTTGACAAAAAAAGGAAGTTATTGACGATCAAAGATTAAATTCAATATTCAATACGCAACCACACGTGACTTCATCAGAAAATATGAGTCATGCTCCAAATGAAAATTATTTAAACAACGTTAATGATGGAAAATTCTCTTTATTACAATTTGCTTTATTCAACTTTGTAGAAGCAATTGACAAGTAAGTGTGACAATCTTTCTCATTACTTAATATTAATTTTAGTCTATTTAAATACTTGAAAATAGCAAAAATTAAAATGTTTTTATAGAAAAAAAAAACTAATTTATTTAGCTAAAAATAATATTTTAAAATGTTGTTAATTTATTCAAATCTAACTTTTGCGTTTATTTTAATTTTACTTAAAATCGTATGTTTTTAATTTAAAAACAAAATTAGAAACTATAATTTTTAAAAAAGTTGAATTAATTAAATGGTTTTAATTTCTAAATTTATCAGATATGAATTGATTCAAGAAGACACAGTAAATGGATCTAATGGAACAAACGGCACAGGAAGTGGAAAACTTGTAGAAACACTTCGTGCGAAAAAAAAATCTAAAAAAGGTAGCAAATCGAATGGAGAAAAAGGATCCGATTGGACTTGGAAAGAATTAAGTGATTTAGTTAAATTTAGTAAAACTATGATTTCTCAGCCTTTACTTAAACATCCTCACAATGAAATTAATAAGATAGCTTTAGAATGCTTTAGTTCTATAATGCGATATATGGGCGATTTGCCTCTTACTAATGGCCAAACAGAAGTAGATTGTGTTTATAATATTTTAGTTAATTGTCATAAGCAGCCAGGTATTCGAGACGAAGTTTACTGTCAGTTAATGAAGCAAACAACTAACAACAAATCTGTTCGATCTGACTCTTGTCAAAGAGGATGGCGTTTATTTTCAATTGTAGCTGCTTATTTTGATTGTTCAGACAATTTAAGGCCTTATTTGCATAAATATCTTGAGACTACGGCTTATGATAAACGTAGAGCATATCATGCAACTGCCTTAGTTTGTTTGCAAAATTTACGCAAAACTTTGCGTTTTGGAGGGCGGAAAAATGTACCATCTGTGGAAGAAATAGCTGCCATATCAGCTGGTCGCAATTCAAAACGGCAAATGTATCGTTTGCCTGGCGGAAGTGAACGAGTTATAAATACAAAGTCATCTACTGTTGTAAACGATGTAATTGATGAAATTTGTGCACAATTAAATGTTACCAATTCGATAGAGCAGCAAGAATTCAGTTTATATTGTATTGTTGAAGGCGATCCATATACAATGCCTTTAAACAGAGATGAATATATTTTAGATATAACAACTGAATTAATTAAAAATGGGCAAATATTCTATCTTATATTCTGTCGATCTGTTTGGTATCATCCATTGCGTTTAGATTGCAAATTGTATATAGAAGTAATTTTTAATCAGGTGGCGCCTGATTATTTAGAAGGATTATTATTGGTGTTGAATAATAATAAAAAATCTAATATAAATAATATATCTAATGGCAAAGAAAATACAATGGAAATATCTACAAGTGGAAATATTTTTTCTGATTTAACACTTAGTGATCATTTAATTAATGATTTAAGTCGAATTGCAGCTCTTTTACATCGTGCTGCAGATATGGATCATCAACCAACTAAAGATGAAGTTAAATATCTTTTGCCTAAGCCAATTTTGCCAATGAAATGTTTGAAACCAGCCAAATGGGTAGAATTAGTGCAAAATAATTGGATAGATATGTCTGCTATAACTACTATGGAAGCCAAAGCCCAATGTCTTGATATCTTATGTAATTGGCCCTTATTTGGAAGTTGCTTTTTTGCAATTAAACATATTACATCAGATTATAATGTTAATGAATTTCCAGAATATATTTTAGCTTTGAATCGTGATGGTGCACACTTTTTAGATGTAATTACACATGTAAGTTTCTTTTAATTTAATATTAATTATATAAAACATTTTTTATTTTTTAATAGGAAACCGTTTGGAAATATGCTTATGTAGATATAATTTCTACTAGAAAAGTTCGTGCTGAAGATGGAACTTTATTTTTAGATTTAAAATGTGGAAATTTAATGCTTCAAAAAATAACCAGAATTCAAACTGATCAGGTAAAATATTTTTTAAAAATATTTATTTTTTTTTTAATATAAATTTAACATTTTTTTAGGCACACGAAATTTCTCGTTTAATTCGACAATATATTGAAATACAAAACTACGATAAAAAAATTGAAACTACTCCGCATGATATGACTTTATCACGACAAAATCTTATTTCTCACTTACAAAACGCTTAAATTAAAAATTTTAAGTTTATATATTTGATACAATAACATTACATTTAATTTAATAATATCTATATTTATATAAATATTGTTAAATATTGCTCATATTTAAAATATTTTAGGTCACATATTTTATATTTTAATTAAATAATTAATGATAACTTATACAAAGTTAAGAAAATTTAAAGAAAAAGATATGTGCATGTGCCAAAACTTATTTTTTGTCAAAAATTTTTACATACAAAATTAAAATTACAAAAATTACATACATTATAAATTAATGTACTTTTTATTTTTTGTTTAAATTAAAATAAAATCTTTTAAAACATTTTTATTTTAATTACAAATATAAATTTTTTATATATAAAAATTATTTTGATATGAAATTAATTTATAACTGTATAAAGATAAATTATTTTAAAAATAAAAAAAAAAATATTATGTTTTAATATAAGGTTAAACGCATAATTTTTGAATAAAATAAAAAAATAAATTTGTGTAAGAAGATATTTAATTTTATAAAAAGTTGCTTAGGTGATTACTAAATTAAAAGTAAATTGAATCAATTAAAAATTTGAGAATTATTTTTATTTATATTTTTTTTAATTTATATAAAAATTATTAATATTTATTTGTTAATAAATTAAAAACTTTTTTATAAAAACGGCTTAGATATTGTTAGATTGAATTGCTTTAGCCGAAAAAATCGGCTAACTTTAATTAATATAAAGTAAACAAAAATTTTAAATAGGCGTCTGACAAATGTGATGTAGATTTAATATTGTTTAAAAATATTTTGAAAATAACTTTTTAAAATATGAATTTTAAATGTAACATATTATTGAAAACAAACATCAGTTTTAAGTGTAAATAAATTGATTTTATAATAATTGTGGTTATAGTTAGTTTTAATTTTTTTGCAAAAATCTTCAAAAAATTTTCATGAATCATAATGTTTAAAAATTATTTGCATATATAAAATTACTAATTTAACATATTTAATTATTAATTATACCCAAAATTTATTAAAAAATGGAAAAATCAAATCAAATTTTTAAAGAGTTTACATTTAAATATAAATTGAACAATATTGAAAATTGCATAAAAAGTGAAATTCAAATACCTTTGCCAACTTCGGTTATGATAATGGAACTTGCACATAAAATCATTAATGAGAATAAAATTTCTGAAAAACTTACTTTTAATTTATATAAAAATTTAAAAAATTTCATTAATATTGAAACACAAAAATTAGAAGATGAAAAAGTTAATCAATTGCAAGATGAATTTCATGAAAATTTTGTAAAAAATAAAAGTCGAATTTTACTACAATTAAATAAACTTAATTTGATAAAATTAACTGAAAGAAAAATATCAAATTTAAGTTCAAATTCTGATTCAAGTGAAGAAATAAAAAGATTTAGATTGATGTATCATAAATTAATTCACTCTGGATTTTTAACGAAATCACTTGTTTGTTTAGAACATTCTTTTTTATTAAGATTATCAAGTTTAATTTTTACTAGAGATGCTTCTGTAAAAGAACTTAATGATAAGCAGTTATCAGAAATGGAAGATTACATAAAATTAGTTGGAACATCAATTAGTGAAAATAATGTAAATTTACTATCGGTTCAACATTTTCAAAAAACTGAAAATTTACTAAAATTTTGGCATTCAGAAATTGAAAATTGTAAAAATACTCAAAAAAAAGAATTTAACGAATGGATAAAAAAATTATATGAAGATTATGAAAAAGGACAAACGACAAAATTAGTAGAAAGAATTAATGATTTTACCGAAAAATCAATTGAATATTTTAAGTTAAGTCAATGTAATTTTGAATTAAAAGAACAATTGCCAATTGGTCCAACATTAGAAGAAAGTTTTACTATAAATTTAGGCTCACAATTAAAATCATCTCATAATTTAAGATTATCAGCTATAGATGTATTTGATCTTTGTAAAATTGATTTTAGCTTATATCATTTACCTAGCCCCCAAAGAATGCAAAATGCAATGTATCTTTATTCTGATTCACTTTCTGGTCTTGTTCTAATGGTCGATAATAGTCTTTGTACTTATACGGGAATTACAAATAAATTTCTTAAAATTTGTAATTTGTCAACAGAATTTCATTTTCCAGACTTTGAAGATCAAATACAAACTATTCAACAAAATATCAAAAAGTCTTGTGATTCAAATATTTATTTTGATGAAAAACAAATTAAAAAAAATAATGAAAGTTTAAAAATGGGTGATTTTTATATTACAAAACATTCAAATTTATCACAAATACATGTTGTATTTCACTTAGTTTCTGATGATTCTGTTATGTCATCGGAAATGAATTCAAGACATCCTGTAATATTGGGTTTGCGAAACATTTTAAAAACGGCACATCGAAATGATGTTAAAACTATAACTATTCCACTATTATTAATTAATGATATGTCTGAGTCTATAACATTACAATGGTGTATAAAAAGAGCTGAACTTGTTTTTAAATGTGTTAAGGGGTTTATGATAGAAATATCCACATTAACTTCAGGTTTAGATGAAAATAAAACAATACAATTTGTAGTTCCTTCAGTAAGTAAAATTAATTGAATTTATAATTGCTTTACTTATAAATTTTTTTTTCATATAGACAATGTCAGAAGATCTATTTCAAAATTTGGCTTCTATGCTTTCTAGCATTTTTAGAATATCTATGCCTCTTGTTTTAAGTTAAATTAACATAAACTTAAATTTCTGAAGTGTCAGGTTGAGGAATATTTAAAACTTTATGTAAAGGTTGAACCGCATCTACTATATTTGTAATAAATGGTTTTAAATTTTCAATAGTGATTCTTTTTTCTTGAACTTTTTCAACAATTTTACTTTTTTCGGATAATTTTTCTTCTAATTTTTTAGTTAATCTAAATGAAAAACAAAAATCAATATTAATGCATAACTATTTTACATATACATACTTTACTCTTTCCAAAAGTTCATATTTTAATCTTGCAATTGTACATTCGTGTTGATTATTTAAAATATCCTTCTATTTTAAAAAAAAAAATTAAGTAAAAATATTAATAAAAATATAAAAAGTACATTTTTTATTAATTCCTCAGGTATTTCTTGATAAAACTGTTCAATGTCAATTAATTCAATATCTTCAGCCTTTGATCGAAATTCAAGACATATGTTTATTTCTTTCTGTAAGTACATAACTTCATAAAGAAGGTTTTGTAATTGAAAATGAAGTACATCAACTTTCTGTTTGGACTAAAAAAAAATATTAAAAAGTAATTAAAACAAATCATTTTCGATTTGGCTTACTTCAGAAACTTGATCTCTTATATTTTTGCATCGTAACTTATCTATACGATTCATTTTTTTTAAATCTAACATAATCATACAAACTTCTCTTTTAAGTTTTTTAACAGTTTCCTATAAAAAACAATATTATTTTTTATTTAAACAACTAAGAAAAACTTACATCATTATTTGGATTGTTTTTTAAATTTAATATCTCTGTTAATTTTGTTTTGAATTCAGAAACATATTTTTTAAATATTTTAGATTCATCATCAATATTAATTAATTCAGCTTGTTTTTCTTCTAATTGCATAGCTTTTTCTGTTAACTTGTGCTAAAAAAATAAATTAGTTTTAAAAAATTTAAAAAAGTCAAAACTTACACAATCTATTGTTTTAAAATTATAACTTTTTAAGTTATTAAGCTCATCTAATGCTTTACTAGGTGCCATGATTAAGAAAAGTTTCAATAATTAAAAAATCTTAATACTTTTTAATGCTTTTTTTCAGCAATTTTATTTCGTTATTTTTTTTATTTTCAAAATTGTAAACAAGTTTTTTATTACTTCAATACTATCGATAATATTTAAATAAGATTTTTAAATTTTTGAAGTCTTATTTAATAAATATTTCAAAGTTGAAAAATTAAAAAAAAAATTATATTGTTTATATTATAAATTCAATCTTTTTTTTTAATTTATCAAATATTTTTATTTGAAATATTACTTTATATCGAAATTATCTCGATATATTGAATCGATAATCTTGACACATGTTTTTAAATCATATGTGCGTAGTCTATAGTAACTTAAATATTGTGTTTAAATTAATCCTAATAATTTAGTTTAATAATGACAAATTTTACAGATCTTGGTATTAATGATTTTTTAGTTGAAAAATTGGAAAGAATTGGAGTAAAAAATCCAACAGCAATTCAATCTAAAGCTATTCCAGAAATTTTAAGTGATTGTGGACCTAGAAAAGATGTATTTGCTTGCAGTGAAACTGGATCTGGAAAATCATTAGCTTATATTTTACCAATTTTAAACTCATTAATGCTTGATCCTAGACCTTATTTTGCTTTAATTCTTACACCTACAAGAGAGCTATCATATCAAATAAATGAAGTTATTAAATTATTGACAAAGTCAAAAAATAGCAATTTTATTAAAAGCATGTTAGTTATTGGAGGAAATAAATTTGAAGATGAAGATGACCAAGGTTTATGGGCTGGAAAACCAAACATAGGTATAATTAAATTTTAACATATTTAAACTATATTTTTTTTTTATTGTAGTTGTAGCAACGCCAGGAAGATTATTGTATTGTCTTGAAAAAAGAAATTATTTAGATACTTGTGGTCAAATGAATACACTTAAATTTGACATGTTAGTTTTAGATGAAGCGGATCAATTAATTACACCAAGTTTTGCTACACAACTAAAAGCTTTAATTGATTGGATTGATTCTAATAAAGGAACTAGAAAAAGACAAACACTTGTTTTTTCTGCAACATTAACTCCAGCATTAGAAACTTTAAAAGAATATATTCAAAATAAAAATCCTAATAATAAGCCAACAATTATTAATCTTTTGACATCAATTGAAAATATTAAAAAAGAATTATCAACAAATCCTTTTTTAGATCAAAGATATATTTTATGTCCTGAACATGTTAAAACAGTATATTTAGTTGAATGTTTGTTAGATATTAAATTTAAGCAATTAATTATTTTTTGTGATTCAAAAAAAAAAGCTAAATTAGTATTTAAAGTTATATCAACATTAGGATTTAATGGTTCTGATTTTAATTTAAATCCTGTTTTACTTAATTCAGATTTAAAACAAAAATTAAGATTTGCAGCTTTAGAAAAGTTTAAATCATTAAAATCTAGAATATTAGTAACTACTGATTTGGCTAGTAGAGGTTTAGATTTACCTTTAGTTGATTTGGTAATAAATTATAATTGTCCTAAAGAAGAAGTAACTTATATTCACAGAGTTGGAAGAACTTGTAGAAGGCCAGAAATTTTTAAAAATGAGGGAGATGACAAAAAAGTAAATAATATAGTTAGTCTTGCAAATAAAGATCCTAAATATCAAGGAAAATCAATTACATTTGTTTCTCAATATGACTTAAAATTACTTAAAAATATTGAAGAATCTGTAAATATTAAACTTGAAAAAGAAGAAAGTTTAGACGAAAATAACATAAATAAAATTTTAAGAAAAGTTGTTTTAGCAATAAAAGAAGCCGAATTACAAATTGAACAAGAAGAAATTGAAAAAAATGAAACTGCTTTAACATGTACTAAAAAAAGGAAGCTGTTATAAAAAAAAAATTCATTTTTATTTTTCATGTTTAAAATAATCATATTGCATAACATTTATTTAGTCTAAAATGTATATACATTTATAAATTAAATTGCCTGAATATTATAATTTTTACTTATTGAATAACACTTTTACTTAAAATATAAGACTAGAACAAACGTGAAAAATAAATATTGCTGCTTATATCAGGTGAAATAACATAACATTCTTGATTAAATGTAAAAAATAGAAAAAATGAAAAAATTTACAAATTATCCTGAGTAACTTGATGATTTAAAAAAACTTTATTTAAATAAACAAACTAATTTTTTAACTATCTGTAATAATTGTAAGAGGTTTTCCTTTAGGATCTTCAAATCTATCGTTTGTTCTAATGCTAGTCATAAAACAAATTCCAAAAGTAAGAATGGTGGTGAATATTAATAGAAAGACTAAACCCATCAATGTTGTTAAAGTAAACCAGCTAGAACAATCAAAACTTTCTAAAAAAATTTCATTACCAGGTCCTTGGAACTGAAAACTGTTTAATACTAAATTAGCTTTTTCATTTTTGCCATGGAACTGCATTAATGAACAACTGAAAGAATAATCCTGCATCGAGGTGAAATAATCATTTTCCATTATAATGTCAATTGATGGAGTATCTTTTGTTTTATATGTTAATTTTAATTTAGCGTCCCAATAGCCTGTGACAATGTTTGTTTTGTTAATGGAAAATTTCAAAGTCAGTTCATCAGGATCACTAGTGTCTTTTTGGTCTAAATCAAAAAAGATTTTTAAGTAAGGCAAAGTATCCTTGTCGGGTTTACATAGACCCAAAGCTTGAGACACTTTTGTAAAATTATAAGTTTTTTTATAGTTAAAGGATCCGCTTTTGAAGAAAGCATGAATACAATTATCAATATATACCAAAGTACCATTGTTGACTTTTTTTATTTTAGCAACTTCTCTAAAATATTTGGAAGAAATAAAAAAAGTTAAATTTGTTGAAAAAAGCGATTATTAAAATTACTCTGCAACAAGTGTTTGCCCAAGTTTTGACAAAATCGAACATAAAAAGATGGTACAAAAAAGTGACTTAAACATTTTAGAATGGTTAATTTAAATCATTAAATTGATTCAAATCTCCTAAACAATTTATAAATCTGGATTAAATTTATAAAATGCAAAAAATAAACACTGACTCGGAGAATGCACCTTTCAAACAACTTTAAAGGTAAATTAGGCTTGGCTTAAAGTTGCGATTTGTTTAAAGCCGCCGAGAGCTAAGTTAAAAGCGCTTTTTTTAAAACCCTTTAAACTTAAAAAATTTACTTTTCAAAAACCAACTCTAATATCATTACAAACCATATTGCTTAGTAAAAAAGACAAATACTTGAGAGATATGAAAAATATGTTCAATATTTTTGTGTAAAGTAAACCTGAGCCAAAGTAAGTGTTGAAAAAATAACCGAACGGCAAACTTAGAGGAATGATTCCGTGAAACAGAAAGCAAGTGCAGTTTAAAATTATTAACAGTGCTTGGCCGTATTTCAAAACATTGAGCACATCTCTTCTTAGACCACTTCTGGATAAATTTTCAGGAACTCTTATTAAGTTAGTCTTTAGCGTAGAACAAACGAACCAATTTAGACCAATGTCAAACATGATGGCGTGCAAAAAAGCAAACATCTTAAAGTTGCAAGCAAACTCGGGCATACAATCGTAAAGAGAATCCAAGAATTTAAACACTGTCAAACATCTCAAATCTTCACCATTTTTCAGTGCAACTTTCCTTCGTTCGGAAATGTAATTTCTCAAATTATTTAATTGCAATGTTTTATTTCTGTTTACGTTAGAAGTAGACAAGTTTATCAAATGTAAATCTTTGCTTTTGGATAAAGCGTATGTTGGAATCTTTTTTATAATTTGAACGAATTTTTCCTCACAAGTCCATTTCTCTAATGTAAATTTTTGACAATCAATGGTTTGATTTTTGATAGTTTGCAAAAATAAACCACCAGATGTTTGATAATAATCTCCTAATTGTACTTTCTTGGTGCTGTACAAGTAAAAGTTTATAATTGATTTTTGATCATACGAAACACAGCTTATTGAATCTGGCTGTTTAAAAGTTGTGAATACAAATAATAATATAAAAACACAAATTGATAGAACAAAAAAAAATAGACAAACACATTTGATGAATTTAAAAAGAAAAAGCCTATCATGTAAAGTTAAGAGGAATTTTGTATCTATATCCATGCTCGCTCAACTATGATTATGGTGGTCAGGTTTTATAAAGAAAGTTGTGTTTATAAAGAGAAAAGGATATTTTTTTGTTATTTAAGCGACAATCACAAAAAAACAATTTTGGTTATTTAAAAATGAATTTGTGAATAATAATAAAGTCAACAATAAAATTAATTACGCCTGAACGAAATTTTAATTATTGTAAAAGTAAGCTTTTGAAGAAAGGTGATTATACTAATTTGGATTAAGCCAATGAGCAAGCAAACTGAAAATCGGAAAACTTTTGTACAAAATACTGTTGATAGTTTAGGAAAGAAGCTAAATCAGGAATATAAAGATGAAATTTTTATTACGATTAAAACTAATCCGGCTATTAAGAAATTGGGACAGAAGATAGAATTTTTATGTCAATACTTGATTCTATTTGGTTGGTTTTTCTTCATATTTGGGATAATATCAATGCTGTTTTACGAGAACAAATCTGCGTTAATTGTGGTAGGACTGACAAGTATTTTACATATTATTGGAGGACCTTTAGGCTTGATTTCGCTAAGAAGAAATAACCGATATCTGTTGCTAGTACTAGCACTGTTCAACATAGTTTGGATAGGAATGATTTGCATTTTGCTCTACTATTTTTTGTTGTGTAAATATGAATTGCGAACAAGTTGTTCAGTCGTTAATTAAGATCTTTTTTGTGATTCAGTATCAAAGGAAAGGAAAGAGAAAGTAGAGTTTGACAACGAGATATTAATTCATGTTGGGCTGACGTTTTACTTGCCAATGGCAGCAAGTACAGCTTACTTTTGTTTCGAATTACTAAACAAGTTGACCAAGATAGAGAAGGAAATGGTGGATAGTGGCGAAAAGCTTGGTGAAACAAAGAAAGAAAACAAGAAGAAAGCGATTCCGACTGATATTTTTCAAAGTTTTAAGAATTAGCTTAGTGACTTGAGTATGGGGCATTTTAAACCTAACCGATAAAGCAAATAAAGTAAATGTGCGAATAAAGTGATCAAATTATAATTAATATTAATTATAGCAAAATTCACTGAAAAAAATTTTTCCCAATTTTTTCTGGAAAATCGTATTTTGCGCAAAAAATTGGGAAATTTTAGTACAATTTTTGTCCGTTGCAGCGCTATTGGTAAAAAAACTCAATATTAGCCAGTCTAAAAAGCTAAAATTTTGTTAATTATTAAGCAATCCCTTTTATTTGACAAATAAAAAATTTTATTTAAATACAAATTTTCATTAGTCAGTTATGTTATTGATTATAAGTTTTTCATTATTTATGACTTTGATGTTTAAGATTTTGTGGTATGGTAATGTTCTTAAATCCACAGTTGTAAAAATGTTGCTTTCTTCGATTTTATAAGCAAAATATCTATCATTAAATGATAATGTATTCATTTCAATACAAATAACACAAAGTTCAGATTTATATGTATAAATACTATGAACTTTTACAAATTTAGGATAATTATTTAATTCATTAATTTTTGTCACAAAAACATTTCCGAATTCTATATCGGTGTGGCAAAAATTAATTTTTTTTAATTTTACAACATATTCTTCAAAATTATTAATTTCATAATAGTTTTTTAAAACTGAAATTCCTTCTTGTATTAAAAAATTTGCTATATTCCTTTCTTCAAATTCTAATTCTACTTCAAATTTATCAAAAGATTTAAATAATTTTAAGCACCAGTAATTTTGGTAAAATATCATTAAACTTAAAGGTACATTTTTTCTATTACAAGAATGTCTAATTTGTTGCTTAAAACATTGGTGAACTCTTTCAAACTTAACTGATGATATTGTAAAAAGTGGACCAAAATTTTGCATATAACTTGAATAATGTTTTAAATTATGCATTTTAAAAGTAATAGTATCGTTTTTTCCTTTAAATAACTTATAAAATAATTTTAAAAATTCATCTACATAACTATCGAAAATTGAAAGTTTTGATTTGTAAACTTTTGTATGACTTGTTATATTCCAAATTTTACGTAATAAAATATAACATTTCCAATATTCACTATTTCTATCAATAAGTGAATCTAAAATAGAAAATGTTTCAAAAAAATCATATATCTAAAATTAATAAAAAATTAATATGTGACTAATAAAAATAAAATATAATTTAAAAAAATTACCTGAGAACCAGTCCCAGCTAATTTAATATCTGGAAATTCAAATAAATTAATCCTTCCATTTTTCCAATTATAACTTTCCATTTTATCATTTAACATTAAAATATTACTATTATTATAGAACATTTTTATTAGTGGAATCATTAATTTTTTAATAACTCCTTCATTAAAATCATGAAATATATCACATGTAAATATGTTTCTTGATCCAATGACATTTTTAAAAACGGAATTTGATAATATTCTTGGATTTCCTAGTTTAGTGGGGTCTTCTTGTAAATTTTTATAATGTACATCACAGTTTCTACATGCTTTACCTCTGAAATTTCGGCTTATATTTGCTAATTCATTTAAAGCAAGATTATCACCTATAATAGCTGTTAGATAAGCTTTCACTTGAATACCTACTCCTAAATCCAGTCCAGATTCAAACTTTTTTAGATCATCTAACAAAGGTTTTAACACTTTTTCGATTCCAATATTTTTTATTGTGTCTCTGAGAACAAACATTGTTACAAAAATATCTGTTCTTTTTGATTGTAAATAATAAGGTAAATTATTTATTGTAAAATAAACTCCGCAAACTTTTGATTTTGAGGATTTGTGTGAAGCTGAATCAACAACCGTAAAATCATCTAAATATAATTCTAATCTAAGATTTAAAAAATTTTCTGGCTCATTATTTCTGTCATATAAAGAGCCGTCTTTAAATTTGGAAATTATATTACTATTTTTTGGAAGAATTTCATTTTCTTTTTTAAGATTTTCAAATATTATTTTATTATTTAATAATCTTTTAATAATTAAATTTATTGGATAGTAACAATAATCTACATTGATAATTCTGTCAAAATAAATTATAAACATATTAATTAGAAAAAAAATTTAATTTTTTGAATAATTTAACTTACACCCATATTTATAGTTTCTTGAATTCGTTTAAATTCAGAACCTTCTGTTAATTCTACTATTTCTTTTTTTTGTAAATAATTTGATTTTAATAGTTTACTAGTTTTTTCAAAATATCTTTTTCCTTCATCTGGAAATTCTCTTGGATTTTTAATTATTTTTTTACATTCATTGAATCCTTTTTCATAAAAAAAAGAAGAAATTTTAATGAAAACATATTGGGAACAAATAATTTCTAATTTAAAATTTAATATTTCTTTTAAAAATT
Source organism: Pyemotes zhonghuajia (assembly GCA_025170145.1). NCBI lineage: Eukaryota > Metazoa > Arthropoda > Arachnida > Trombidiformes > Pyemotidae > Pyemotes > Pyemotes zhonghuajia. Next base: position 13,775,267 of record CM045845.1, read on the forward strand.
TATTATAAAGCTTTTCTTCTTCAGAATAATATTCTTTTATTTCATCCGAAACAAACTGAATTTCAGGATTAATTGAAACAAAGTTATCATCATCATCATTATCATCATCATCATTTTCTTCATCTTCATTTTCTATTTGATTTTCATCTTCTTCTATATTTTCAAGTTCAAAATTATCTACATCTATATTTTCTACACTAGATGTAGAAGGAACATTTCCATAATAAAAATTAAGGTACAAAATCTGATTATTTTTTAAAAGATCATATATATCTTTATGAAATTTTTTAAAATGGAAATAAAATGTTCTTCTTGAACCAAAAGTTACTCTTTTGTTACGAGATGGACAATCGAGAATAAGACACTCTTCATCTACTGGATTACTAAAATGACTTGCTTGAACATGTGAGAGAAAAAGCGAATAAGTTTTTATAAAATATCCACATCTGCAAAAAACTTGCTTTAAATTTAAAGTTGACATTATGAAAAACTTTAGTAATAATTATTTTAAACTAATGTAATATACTATTGCACTTTTTAGAAAAATTTGACTTTAACTCTAAGATCAAAATAGACTTGTGTTTTAATTTTGTTTTTAGCAAGACCTTTTATACCTCTGTAAAATCATCATGGTTGAAACTTGTTTAAAATTTAAGATTCTACTAGGGAGGTCATTTGTGTTATAGTTTAAGGTTTAAACTTGATAACATTTGTGTTATCTCAATTTTCTACCATTTATTTATATTAAAATGTGCTAGTAATTTTAGTTTAGTTTGAAACAATGTTTCAAGTAAAACATTTTAAAACTTAACTTAAAACTTAAGTAATTCAAATAAATTTTTCTTATCTTTTATTGTTTTTCTTATAGTCCGATTGGCAATATTTGTGCTATTCGATCCCATTTTTTATAGTCTTGTACCTGGATCTTGTTTATTTTCTTAAGTTATAACGATTTCTATGTGATTTTTTTTAAAACTTAAACTAGACTGCAGCGGCTTTATTGCTGCTTAAGTCTATTACTTTATTTATCTTTTAAAATGTTTTTGTTGTAAATCGTATTTATAAAGAAAAGTGTGGAAGCCTGAATTGCTCAGTCGATCTTAAACTTAGGTTTGTGGGCTCAAGCCCTACATCAGGTCCATTTTTTGAGTAAAACCTTAAAATACGGATTAGTTTGAAACGATGAGACTGTCATCTTTGGTGTTCCATTATATAAACCCTGGGTAGTAAGATAATTTACTACATTTGCTGTTTTTACAATATTTTTTATTGTAAAATTAAAATTCATAGATGCAAGATTACCTGTTGCTATCAAGATTTTATAAAAAGACATAAACATAACTGCTTTAATACGTAAAAAGTCAAACAATAGATGTAAATGTAAAACAATTAATGTATTATGTAAAACAATTAATGTAATGTAGATGTAAAACAATTTTTTCAAAAATAATTTTTACAAAAATTTTTCATTTAAATTCATTTTAAAAATGGATTCGGACCAAGATTTCGAGACTTTTCTAAAAAAATATGACTGTTATAATTTATTACAATTTTTTAAAGGTAATTTTAGTACATCATATTGAAATCGTTAAATAAATTATGTTATTTTTTTTTATAGAAAACAATATAACTATTGATTTCTTTAAAAATCAAAATATACATCACAAAAAAATTATAACTTTATTATTTGACCAAAAAGTCGAAAAAATAGTAAAGTCCTATAAAGATTTTAATGATTTTAATCCAAGCCTTCTTAAGGACTGGGTGATCCCTGCAATCCCAACAGGTAACCTTGAGGAAAAAAAAAATTTTAATAGAGTTATTCAAATTATTTTTAATAGCTTAAAAAATCTATTTCCTCAAGGATTACCTAGAGGATATGCAAAGGAAGTATCACAAATTGTTTGTGATACTTACCCAGCCTTAAGAAGAGGCGATTATGTTAATAGATTTGTAAGTCGTTAATTAAAAAACAATAGTTATTAATCATTTTAATTTTATAGAAATATTTTCAATTAAAGTTAAATCAGAGATTTTATGATTGGAAAAAAAAAGATAAAAAAGAAAGTAAGTTTAAAAAAGATTCATAAAACAAATTTTCTTATTTAATTTTTACTTACAGATAATAAAAATAATAATTTTTTAAATTTAGAGTCAAAAAGAGGCCACAATTAAGTAAGTTAATAAGTTATCTTTATAATTAACTTAATTAATTTTTCTAATTATTTTTTTACTTTTTTTTTAATTTATTATTATACACATTGACTAATATTGTTTAATGTTCCCTAACATATATATTGTACCATTTTATTATTTTTGTAAATTGTATTATTTTATATTTTTGTAAATTGTATTTTAATTAATTAAAAAAAATAAAATTTTTTAAATTTTTCAGCTAAAAAAAAATTTAATTATTAATTATATTAAAAATATTAATTAATTATCACTAAATTATTTGCTATATAATTTTTAACCATTGCGCAAATTTGTATATTAGGATATTGTCCCTGAAAAAATTTCCCAATTTTTTTTAGGAAAGTTACAAAAACCCTGAAAAAATTGGGAAAAATTGTCAGGATTTTTTTCAGTGTTTTGCTAAGTTTTAAATTTGGCGCGTCCAAGGCGCGGCGCGACAGACAGCGCTATAGATTCAAACTAAACGTGAACTTCATTTTTCAGTTATTTTTTTCCGTTTTTGTGCTAATTTTAAACACTGAATCAAGTAAACAAAGTTAAGCTTAATTGTGGCAATTTACTGTTTAGACGATTACAAACTTTAAGTATATGCAAATCCATATTATTTAATTGACCAAAACACATATATATGTTGCAAGTGTATGTGTTTATATGCTTTGCCTAGCTTGTACAATTGCAACAGTATCCACCAACTAAATTACGTCTACTACCAAATTATTTATCTCCGTTTTTAATTCGTACTATTTATGCTTTTACACCTCTATTGGCTTGCTACACCTAATGTAATAGTTAAACCCCATCTCACCAATCAACTACAGATCTCACTACGTTGCGACATATCCACTAACTACCGAAATGGAGTTAAACAAAGAAGCTGTTCTAGAAGAATTAACCAGTAAGTTTCTCATTCCCCTTTCTATTCTCAATTACTCCAACATCTGTTTTTTTATCAGATTTTGAAAAAAATGCTAAAGAAATTGAGGAAATACCTGAAATATTGGAACGCTATTTGGTCAATATTGCCAAGTCAGGTGATATCATGTACTCTTGGAATATCTTTAAGCCTTTGATTAAGAAAAAAATTGAGCTTACATCAACTGAATTTAACGAGAAATTTCCATGTGATCCAAACGCCAATCTGCCAAACATGAAACCTTTTGAATTTGAAGAGTTGAAGCTAATGATTATTAACACTATTGATTCATTTTATGGTGCTCCATTTACAATACAGCGACTTTGTGAGTTGTTGACTTGTCCATACAAACATTATAAACGCACTGATAAGTTTATGAGAGGATTGGAAAAAAACGTTTTAGTTGTAAGTACAGTGGAAACAAGGAATGGATCGTAAGTTTATTGTAATCTCAATTTTACAAATTACATATCTAATTACTTGTCTATTTCAGAAAAAGCGAATCATCAAGTCCTAAAAATTCTACCTTTATTTCACAATCTTCATCTTCTTATTCAAATGAGCATAGACCATCACCTTCTTATGTAAATGGATTTAATGAAATAGCAAATAATCGCATTTCTGATGAATACAATAATAATAATTCTGAGCAAGCTAATGTCGCATCTTCGTCTAATGTCCATCAACAAGCTCCTTTACAGCAATTGGATAGTTTTACAACTGTTTTTGTATCTCCTCCGTCAACTCCTTTGGATGTGGTTTCAGACATTCAAGTATATGATACTGAATCTTCTCAGTCTTCTTCAAGTTCATCTGACTGTTCACCTCAATCTACTTCACCACCTTTACAAGCAACAAATTCATCAGATGAGATAATTAATAATCTAACTGATTTTAATTCAGATGTTAAATTTATTAAAAATGATGAATCTTATGATAAATTAGAACCTGAAATAGAATTAAAAATTGAAGGAGAAGACAGTATTGAAAGTGTAAAAGATGAAAGTAAAAGTTTTAAAAACTTAGAAAATAAACATGACACAAAAGTATCATTGTCTGACCAGAATAATACAAACGAAGAGAAAACAGATGAAAATGAAAAACAGATGACACAAGAAACTATTTTACCAGCCGAAAGCGAAAAAATAAACGATTCTGTTCGTAATTCTGACATTAAACGAGAAAACGAAAACGATGATGAGTTAGAATTACCTAGAAAACGTTTAAAGCAGTCTCAAGACAAAATTATTTATTTATCAAATTCTTCGAGTACTGAACCAAGTAAAGCGCATGAAATTGAAAAAAAACTAGAAGTAAATCTTGAAGTTGAATCGGATCAAATTAAAGAGACTGAGATTTGCACAAATGATGATGAAAAAAAATTGCTAGGTAGTTTAGTTAATGATGATTTTGTAAAAATTCCTGAATCTGATATAATAGACACAAAGCAATTAAAAACGAAGATCGAAGTTTGCACTTTAGCGGATAAAATTGAAAATGAGACGATTGAATTAGAGACTAATTCAACTTCAGAATCAGATCATAAAAATGAAATAAACGACGTTGCACAAGATGTTTTGGTTACGTCGGATAAAGACAATTCGCAAAATGTTGCAAATAAAGATGTGAATTCTGAATCAGATAAAAATGATTGCGTAAAAATATAAATTATATAATTTTCATACAAAAACAATACATTTCAAATTTATTTAATTTATGTTAATTGATTTAAACTCATTCTTATTTCGTTAATTTTTTTGTACATATTTCAAAATTTTCCTGTTTTTAATATTAAATTTTTAATAAAAACAATAGCCCTGTACATTATCTAGAAGAAGTTTTCAGCTTTTTTGCGTTTTGAAACAATTTTTTCTTCTGAAGCTTTCAACCTTTTCAAAATGTTTTGTTCACCAAGTTTTTCTGCATAAACTGTAGACATGTCTGGAGTATTGAACTGTCTAATATATGGTGACTGATGAAGATGAGGTGATAAATAGCTATTAAGTAATTTGACGTCTCTGTTTTTGGTAAGACCAAGTTGGTTGATGGCTAGTCGTTGTGCAGCAGGTGACATGTTAGCTAGTCTTGGAGTTCTAGGAGAATCGTGTTGAGAGTCAAACAATGAAGGCGATGGACTAAATCTAGACTTAATCTGATTTACAGCATTTTTCTTTTTGTCTTTTTTATTTTGGAAGTATTTATCAGATAATTTAATTGCAAGCTGTTCTCTAGATGAAAGTTCAGGAATTTTAAACTGATGAGTACTAGAAAATGAAGGTGATGGAGGTATAGAAGGAGTTGGACAACCATCTTCTTCTCTTAAGTTATATGGCGTGCTTTCTATTTCACCCCAAGTCATTAAAGGAGTGCTTTGCTCACCTGGTTCTATTAACGGTGTACTTGGCACTATTGAATAACAATTAGTTTTATTAGTTTGATTTTTAAACAAATCTTCCCCACATGCATCAAATTTGCCTTTATTGGTGCTAGCAAGCTTTTCTGCTGCTTGTGCAATGAAAGTTTGATTTTTGGATTCATTAAAAGGAGTTGATTGAAACCTTGTATTTTCAAAAACAACTTTTTGCTTAGTACCAATGGCTATTTTGGCAATTTCATTTGATGTAAACGGAGCACTATCAGGATTATACATGACAGAATTTTTATTTCGGTATGGCCATGTCATTAATAGTTTGTTTTGATTAGATTTAGAGTTATGATTAATACTTTTAACTTGCTGCTCAATTGATGGAAGTTGCATACTTTTGTCTAGCTTGTTATTTTCCTCACTTTCATTTAAGTGTAACCAAGGATATTTGGATTTGTGTCGTCTTTCAGCCTCTTTCATAATGTCACTGAAAGATGCATTATCTTCCGAAGTATAAGTATTTAAATAATCATCTAATGAAATAAGCTTTTCGTTTGCTGAACTAGATGCACCACAATCAATATCATCATGATGAGGACGAGTTTTAAAAGCAGAACAAGCATCTTCACCTTTTCTTAACTGAATGAGGTCTGGAAAAAAGTCTCGTTCAATAATACTATCCAACTTGTTTATGAAAGTGTCTTCATCAAGAATGATTTTTTTATTTACAGATTTATTAAGGTTTTGGTGTGAAACCAGTTGATCACAAGCATTTTTTGATGACATTTTTATCACAAATATCACAGCTTGCAATAGAATTTAAAGATTTCACTTAAACATGACCAATTTTTGTTTACATATTTTTTTAAGCAAAACATGCGCACAAAATGTGAATAAACTCAACCTAGCTTCATGTTGCATTCGCAGTCGTGTAAACACGAATAATGAAAAGATAAATTAATTTCAGGTAGAAAAGAAACTGGCATGAATTCAGACAAATTAATCTAAATTGATTGTCAACGTTTTCTTATTGTTTAACTTTATTGTTAAAAATTTAAATGTTTTCTTTTAACAAAATGATAGTTATGTTTGAAAGCACTTTTTGTTTAAGAAAAGAGTGCGCTAATAATTATCAATAATGAAAAACATTTCGTTGCAACAGAATGTAAATATTTTGTTTTTAAAAATAAGCAAATTTATGTATATCAAGAATGATCAAAAAGCAATTTTAATTAACAATTAAATCTTGTCTGCCTGCGGGTTGATTGCTTGTCTCAATTTGTAAATACATATTCATCTTTATTTTGTACCCAAAACTCATTTAAAATGAATAAAACTTTTTCATTTCTTTTGCTAATTTCCGTATTTTGCACTCTTTGCGCTGCAGAACCTTGCGAGTATTACAACTCGAAAAACAATGTCCGATACAGCTTAAAATGCGAAGAAAACGGTCTCAGTTGCTGCTCTGGAGGCACAGAACAAGCGGAATGTTGCTCTAAAAAGTAAATTATTTATTTTATATTTGATAATAGTAATAAATTTTTGATAAATTTTGATCAACTATTGTAGATGGTCGTTGTTTTATTACACTATGTTGACCTTGATGGGAATAACCTCTACCGTGTTTGTAGTGTTGGTTTGTGCCAGTTGTACTGGCAAATCGCAGCCTAAACGTAAGTTAATGCTGATTTAACCTGTACATAATTATCTAATCCGATATTTTTATCAAGCTGCTAATCCGGAAGCTCCTCAACCTGACGCTGTTGCTGTTGCTGAAACTCCTAATCAGGAAACTTTAGCTGATGCTCCCAAGACATCTAGTAAGCCCGACAATAAAAGTTTGCCCACTTCTTCTTCCACTTTAGAAACACAGGTCTGTTTAATAAACATTTAATCTACATTTTTCTTATTTAAAACATTACTTAACGGCATCTTTGCTCTTAGGCAAATGGCGCAAAATCTGCTGTTGGTTCCAATATTGGATCCTCTCTAGATTCTAAGACAGCTTCCTCAGCAGGATCTTCAATGGGTTCTACTTTAGATTCTAAAGCCGGTTCAAATGTTGGTTCAGCAATTGAGTCTAGATCTAGCAGAGTTGGTTCAAAATTAGGTTCTTCGATGGGTTCTTCTATTGGATCAGCTGTCGGATCTGCTATGGGTTCTAATCTAGGATCAGCAATCGATTCAAAAGCTGCCAGTTCAGCTCTTGATTCCAAAGTTAGTGGAACAGGTTCTACTATAGATTCTAGAATTAGTGGAACAGGTTCTAAAATGGCAAGCTCAACAAGTGCCACTGGATCTAAAATTTAATTTTTTTAAACATAGATAATTGCGATTCTTACTTTTTCAAATATTTAAACTTAATTATTTTAATTAATTTTTTTTCATGTAAATAAACTTGGTTTAAAAATGAATTCTAATTATCAAGTTAGTGTATTAATTTTACTTATTTTAATTAAAATAAATTTGTCACTAAAAATATGGTTTTTAAAATATTTTTATTTAGTTAAATTAAGTTTTAGACAAATTTAATCAAATTTGTTAATTAACAAAATCATTAAAGATTTGTCTTGAATTCACACAAAGCTTGGCATCTTTTATGTGCGGATTCAATGGCAGCTCCAATTCCAGAATAAACATCTGCTTTGTCTAGGAAATGAATGCCATAAATTGCTGCTCCTTTAGGTGAACAAACCGAATCTCGCAATTCACTAGGATGTTTTCCACTTTCAAGTAAGCTTTGTGCAGCCGAAGAAATAGCTTTAGCTGCTAACTTAACTGATAGTTGTCTGTTTAAACCTACTTTGAAAGCTCCATCAGCTAAAGCATTAATAAAATAATAAACAAAAGCTAATCCAGAGCCACAAATTGAACAAGCAGCTTCCATTTGGGCTTCTGGTACATATTCCAATTTGCTAATAGTGCTTAATGTAGTTCTTAACAAAGGAGATAATTTATTAGAATCTGGTTCAACATCAATTGCGCAAACACCTATTTTAAAAAAAATTAAAACTTTCAGTTTAAAAAAAAATTTATCCAATTTTTAGAATACCTAGTCCATAAGCACAAGCTGAATTTATGACTGCTCTATGTATTTCCAGATCATATTTTTCTGGATATTCTGGATTTAATAACAAAAGTTTAATTTTATCTAGAGTAAAACCCGAAATTAAAGAGACAATATATAATTTATGCTTCACAGTTGGAATGTAATTTGTCGCTAAAGGAAGGGGGCGAATTCCTCCTTGTTTAAAACACTTATCAACCACATTTCCGTGAGTAGCCAAAAAAATAATATCGCAATCATACCTTGGGTAATATTAAAAAAAATTATTATTAATAACTATTTTTTTTCAATCTTACTTGTGAAAAATATCTATATTTTTTTTAGTTGTTTTGCAATTTAATTCTTTGAACTTTCCCAAATTTTTTTCTGATGGAGCTGCTACAAATATTTTACTTGGATCAACTTTTCCATAATTAATTAATCCTCTAACAACTGCTTCAGCTATTTGCCCTGCACCAACAAAACCAATTTTTGCTTCTGATAATTCTACTATTTTTCGAGATTTTCCTTTTGAACTAGATCTTTTAGTTCCTTCCATATTAATAATTTTTTTAATTAGTCTTAATTAAATTCTAGGAAATTTTATTCTTCCTTTTAAAAAGTCTTTTTTTTAACTAGCAAAAAATTATAAAAATGAATAAATCAATATATTTATTAAATAAACAATACTTAAAGTTATAGGTTTGTTTTAAATAAAGAATTTTATTGTTAGGATTTAAAATAATTGTTATTATTTTTAATAATATGTATATATTTTTAAAACTAATTTATATTTTTTTTAATTCTAAGGTTTATTGGTATTAAAAAATCGTATATAAAGAAATATTTTTAATGAAAATTGTGAATAGGTATTTTACATAAACAATAAAATATTTTACTTAAATATTTTTTAAGATTTAAATTTTATTTAAGTAATCCAAAATTAAAAAAAAATTAAAAGTATTTTAAGTATATTAACTATAAATAATACCTAAAAGGCATAAAATTAAAAAAAATAATTAAAATAATCAAAAAAATCAACATAAATTAAAATTAATACATATAAAATGCAATTAAATATTATTAGTAATAACCTTAAACAACGATAAAAAAAAATTAATTGAAGAAATTAAAGCACTATAATATAATACTAAAATAAAAATTATTTTAAAAAAACAAATTAATCTAAAATAAACAAGTAACAGTATTGTCAAATTTAATTAAAAACAAAATTGAAATAATTTTAACAATAAGAAAATAATAGGTAAGTGAATATTAGTAATCTAAATACTTAAATACTTTAAAAGCATTTTTTTTTAAATACAAATATTTTTAAATTAAAAAACAAAAGCATAAAAAAATCATTAGCACTAATTTAGTTATATAAAAACAAAAATAAAAAATTAAACAAATAATCATAATCTCAAAAATTTTATTATATCTACAATTTTTTAAAAAAGGATTAAAACTTGTCGCTTTAAATATACAAAAAAAAATTAAAAATATAAAATAACTTATAATGTTTTTAAAAAATTAATTTTTTTTTTTATTTAAAAAAATAAGTTATTCAAAAATTTAAAAAAAAAAGTAAATTAAAAATAATGATTAGATTTCAATAATTTAAACCTAAATATTAATAATATAAATAATAAGTAAATAATAATTTAAATTTTATCAGTTTATATAAAAAAAAAGATATATAAACTATTATTTTTCATTTAATTTTAATCATAGTAGCTAATCTAAAGGTGAGGGACTAGAAGCTTGAACAATAGTAAGAATGAATAGTTCGTACGTTTCATAATAGTGATTAAATAGCTGGTATAACAGGAAGAGATATTAAAGTATAATAATTGTTAGGCAATGGTCTAACTATGTAAACATACAAGAAGTAATATTCAAGTAAGAGCAGAAATAGTTACTGTAAGGATTATGTTAAAATCGGCCAAAGATTAAGCAGATCAAAGTTAAAACTAAAAAGTAAAAAATAGTAAAAGTATAATGATTCAAAAGACTCAAAAGGCATATCTTATCTAGTAAAAGGTTGACCAAAATTGAATAAAAAGGAGAGACAAACAGAGAATAGAGACAATCTGAAATATATTTAGGTAAAAATCTGTTGTATTTTGTTTAATATTTTGATTAAAAAGGGTTATAACCTATTTTAACGTTAGTCGAGAGTTCTTAATATCAAAGTAACTTTCTAGAAATGAGTACCTTAAATTAACTAAGTATACTCACTACAACCTAAAATTAATAAAAACTCTAATAATAAAAATTAGGAAAAAAAAGAAATAAATATATAATTTAATTGAATATTTGTAATTTAATTAATTTAATTAAACTAAAAATATTATCCTAGGTTAGGAGTTGAACAACAATGTTAATTAAAATTTTTTTTTTTAGTTTAAAAGTATATTAATAAATATAAATTTTTTATAATTTTGTAATTAATTTGTAAAATTTACATATTTTTTTATTATCATCAGTTATTAAAAAATATGTAAAATGTAAGATATTTCGAAATTTATTTTTTTTTTAAAATTTAAATAAATGTTGTATTTCATAAAATTTTGTTTAAATTTAAAAAAATTTAAATAAGAAAAACATAAATTTTATTATATTATTTATTATATTTATTTATATTTGTTGAGATATATCAAACACTCTTATGATAGATGTTCTTTTTTGTACGTGCTATGTTACACACTTATTTAAAATTAAAATTGTTTTAAAATTAAAATAATTATTAAAAAAAAAATACGCTAAAAAAAATTGCTTTAAAAATTTTAAACATGTTAAAAATTATATATTTAAACATACAAAAAATTGAACTCTGAAATCAAAAAGGAATTAAAGATATTAAGGATGACATATTTTTTGTTGAATTCTATCATGAACATTACAAACAAAATAAACCTGTTACTCAATATAACTAAAGAAAAAATATTATTTCGTGGATGCCCATTTAGAAGTAAAGGCTTAAAAGAGCTTATTGTTAAATGGTAAAAAAACAGATATGCAACGTCAACATCCAATATATTAATTACGATAAAACTTCTGAAAATATATTTATACATCAAGTAGTAGTGGCAAATTAGGAATTAATAAAATTAGAATTAGTAAAATTAATAATTTTAATATTAAATAATCTGAAAAAGCTGCATTTTTCAAAAAAAATCTGAGTTTTTACTATGAAATTTTAGGTCGGGCCACTCACGATTAAAGCACATGTTTAATAAAAATAAATATTCTAAGCCCAACAACAAAAATAAGTATAGTTGCGAACACTGTAAAACATTTAAAACTTAAAAGGTAGCAGATACAAAACTAGAGAAATGGTTCATTTAAAAATTAATAAGTTTTTATCAACTTTAAATCATATAATAAAGATGTATTTTGTTGTATTTCACTTTCATTTCAAACATAGTGCTTTTTCACACTGTTTCAATTTTTTCACACAGACCTGTATATTATTTGGCTTTTTGTCCGGCATTACACGGCTTTAGATCTGTAATCAAATTTGCGGAAAAGCACGGTTTTAAAGATATAAGGACTGTTAATGCAAAAGATTCTATCATGGCTTTGTCAAAATTTTCTAGAAAATTTTTTAACTACTCCGTTGGAAATTGTTAGTTGCCATTATATTTGCTGTACCCCTGATGGATGGTTCGCCTTCGCGTCCCCATTACCCAGTGCTTCTGGGACAGTTTGATGGCCAGTTTGGTGGATGTGAAGACCCAGATGGTCTGATCGTGATTGATAGTTCTGTTGATGACATCAATTGAGACCAATTTCCTGCTTTAATAATTTTTTATTTGCTTTCTCAAGTTTTTGGATTTGATTTTTTGTCTTTTTATTATTTTATTTCCTTGTTTTAATGTGTTATTTTACGAATTTTAGTGTTATTTGATTTTCTTGATGTTATGTATTTTATTCTTATATTTGATGTTTTTTTTAAATGTTATTTTATGTATTTTTTAACGGTTTATTTCCTTGTGTTAGTCGTCTCTTGTACTAATTCTCACTAAGGTCCTAAACTCTTTAGGTGACCTGAAATAAAAATTTCCTGATTTCAAATCCTTACAAACAATAACGGCTTAAGTTAGCAATAAATCTGTTGCTGCCGTCTTTAGGTTTAGTCTTTAGACTATAAAAACACGAGGAATAGTAAATATTTAAATATCAAATATTTAATTTCCTTTTTTAATATATATATAGACTAAATTCGGAGTAAAGACTAAATTTTCAAGTTTATAAGAAGAAATACATGATGGTAATTAAACAGTTCAACAGTTAAATTTTTAATTCACAATCGCTTAAACAGTTGGTTCTGAGTATTTATCTCTTTCAATAAAATTAACTGTTTTCGTTTATTTTTGATCATGAATAATTTTTTAATCTTAAATTTCAAACTTTTATCAGCTTTGTACATATTGTACAATCGACGAGGTAGTCTTGACCACAGCTAATAATTTTTAGTTTTTCCTACCGCAAACTATCTTAACATTAACATTCACTGTTACTGTCTTTGTTCTTCTTTATCTAACATTTATCCCATTATTGCCTTTTCTGTTATATTTAAATTACCTACATTATCCACATTATTACCTACATTTTACACATTTTTACAACTCTTTTTATTTTTTCTAATTAAATTTTCAAATATCTTACACACATTATTTACATCTTGTTATTTGCATCATTTGTCTTGTCATCTTTTATTTAAATACATCCATTAGTTTTATATTATTCACTTCTTCATATTGTTGCATTTTTCTAAAAAAAATAAAAAAATTATTATCACCTTTTTTGTATTTCATTTAAAATCTTATAGCATACCTTTACATTACTCTCCTATACTCTCACTTACCTTAACACAGATACTTACCAAATTAATATTACTTATAATCTATATACTAAAAGAACAAAATATGAGATATGTCTTATTTCTTGTAACCAAATGAGTTTTGTTTTCAAACTGATCCTAGGATGTAATAAATTCTTCTGAGTTGCCAATAAACGGCAGTGACTCCTAATATCATCTTCAAAGAAAAAAAAAGAAAATATATACAAATAAAAAAATAAAAAATTATATTTATTTTTGCATTAATGTGTTTAAAACAATACTCATACCTAAAAAATAATTAGTTTATATTATATTTAAGAGTATTTGTTTATTTATTTCTAAAAAATATTTTTTTCTAAACTTTATATATTTTCTTATAACTAATTAAACAATTATTATTATTGTTAAGATAATTAAAAGTTTCAATTCTTAATTTAATATTTATCACTCAATATATTTAAAACTTTTTTTTTTGTTTAATGTAAACATCTTAAACATATCAGTTAAATTAACAAGATTGCACTTAATCAAATTAATAAAAATTTAGTCTAAAAACTAATGTTTTTTTGATAATTAAACTAGCACTATTACTAAAAATCAATAAACACGATAATAAGAAAAAAAATTTGTGATTTAATTTAAATTTAAAAGTTTAATTCAATAATTTTATGGTTTTTTAAAATAATACATCAAAATTTCTCAATTTAATGTAACTATTAAACAAAGATAACAAGAAATTATATGAATATGAAAAAATACAAATAAACGGTTTTTTGTTATCATTAATAACAAACCTTTAAGTAAAATTTTTTATTTTTAATCTAAAAATTAACAATAACGTATTTTACTTTAATAATATATATATAAAAAAATTAATTAATTATGTCAATTTGATTTTACAATAGTAAAATAATTGAACTAAATTCTTGATTTAAATAAACATTTATTAAACATATACCACATTTTTTATTTTAAAAGAATTAAATTGTAAAAGTTCATATGTTTATTTTGTTTTTTTATTATTTTATTAATAATATAATTGATACATATTGGTCTTTAAATTTTTTTTTCTTAAATAAATAAAGATACTTTATACATTTTTTTTTTTTCTCCACCTTCCTCCTCTTATTATTCAAGTATATTTATAATTCGCTAACCGGAAGGTCGTATGCGATTATAAAAGTTTTATAAATTAATTTTTTTTTTTTTATAAAATTAGTAATTTTATAGTTTTTTGCTTAAGGATATAAAATAACTTAAATCTTTATCTATCTTATTGTTTAAAAAAGAAGTTATTTCAAAGAGAATTTCCAGAATTTTCAGGTATTTTTTTATTTTAAAAATAAATAGGATCTGTAAGGTCCATGTTCATATTGAGCTTTATTTTTTAATTTAAATACATTTAATCCAAAATCATATTTTAATGAATTTTTTATTATATTAATTCTCAATGACTAGAATTCTTCTTTTCTTTTTTGTTTGTCGTGAATTGTTTTTTTAAGTTAAATTTTTATTTCTTCTTTAATGAAAATCGTCTTGAGTAATCCATTCATTTTGAGATAATTAGTATTATTGTAAGTGGTCAGAATTTTTGAATGTATACTTCTTATATTTTTTATTTGAATTTTTTTATTTTCTTATATTATTTTTTTTTTCTTATTTTTTTTTTTCTTATTTTAATTTAGCTTATAATGTCCAATTTTTTAAAATATTCTATACTTTGTTAAGGTTTTGTCGAAGTTCTATTGAATTTTGAGCATTTATGACTATAATATTATCTACATATACTGTGTATTGGTTAAGAATTTAATATTCTAATTAATTTGTTGACACCTATATTTAAAAAATGTGAACTAGCTTTGTGTCCTTAAAGAAATATATCTTATATATTATTTATATTTTATATTATTGTGCTTATAAATATCATTAAAAAAAAATTTAAGTAATTTTTTTATAACCTAATTTTTACTATTTAATTAAAACAAAATGCTTTTTTAAATTTATTTTAATTTTAATTGTTTTAACTTTTTCTTTTTATTTGTTTGTCTAGAGCCCTTTAAATTTTTTGTTATTGTTGTAACTTTCAATTACTTATGTTTATACGCATATTTTTTTTACTGTTGTTTTTTTATTTATTTTTCAATTGTATTTATTATATGTATTTAGTTTCAAATATTGGTTTTAATTTTAAATGAGAAAAACAAAATATTATGTTAATTATAATTATAAACAGAAAAAATTACTTTTTTGTACATTTTAAATAATATATGAAAAAAAAAATTTAATAAATATTGTAAAAAACAAGTTTAAATACTACCATCCATATATAATAGTATAAGATACTATTATTTGTTACCTATGATTGCCATATGATTAAAATTGATGCGTAAATTTCAAAAATTGTGGAAAACAATATAAATAAATTTTTTTATTTTCTTAAATTTGCTCAAAAAATATAAGATAAACTGTAATAACAAAGCTCTTATTATTGGCGATGTCTCGATGGGTAAAGTATAAAACAATAAATAGTTGACTTGCTTAAATGCACAATAATTTCGTGATTTCTGTTAGTAGTAGTTCTTTTCTTTTTCATATAAAGATGGTCAGGTAGTTGTATGAAACCATCTATTTGAAGCTGTATAGTTGAAACAATATTCTTTAAGTCTGATGATAGTTTACTGTTTCAAATTTTATGTATATCGAAATGTCATTGTTATTTAATACTATGAATGTGGATTCCTGTTCCAGATTCTTTGACCTTTTAAATCGCCCATAAAATCAATGTTGGGATTGATATCTTTTGACATTTGTTTTAAATTTGTTGTATAAATATTAGCTTCGCTATCCAATATCCATCGGTTTTTGTTGATGTTAATTAGACCTGTTGTTCGCGCGTATATGTCTGATTTTAGTAGCTTGTTTTTGGCAAGTTTATTTTTGTTGAAAAAACACAATTTGAGACCATGATCGTCATTAATGCAGTAATAGCAATTGCATTTATATCGAAGTGCTTCATCAATATTAGTTTCATATGCCTAGCTTTTTTGTGTTCAAATGTTGTATTTTTGTAGCCATAAAATACATATAATCATTAAATGTAGTTTCAGTGTTAGTTTCATAGGATTTTGTCTTTTAGATGTCGACCACATCCTGTTTCAAGAATTTAGAATGTATCAATGCTTTTATATAGTTTAATTCTAATTTTTTGTTGAATCATAATCACTTTTAAAAATTCCTTACTTATTTAACAAAGATTCACAGTAGGAAAAAGTGATGAAACGAACTGTCTTCTTATAGAAAAAGAATCGAAAAAATGATTTTAGTTTGAAGTTCTCTTGAAAAAGATATTTTTCAAATTTTTCAAATTTTATTTTTTGAAAAAAAGTTTATTTTAAGGGATTATTCATTATACTTTTTTAAAAATTTAATTTGGAAATGGTTTCTGTTAAAACCATTTTAAAAATAAAATATGCATTAATAGTTATTATGGTCTTAGTAAGAACAATAGTTTCTAGTTTTTATCCAAGTGATTAAGGAATTAGGAAAACAACTCAAAGTGGCATGTCTTGACCAGTCTAAATTTTTCCTTTAATAGGACTGTAGAGTTATTGGTTTGTAGTATCTGATTATTTTTCTTATTAAACCACTCAAAAAATTAAAGTGAGAATAATTGACCATTTATATTTGGCTTAACTATGAGAAATGAAATTTAACAAAGGTTGCTCTACATATTTATTTTACACATCGCTATTTGGATTTATGTTAAAATTGTCGGACAGATTTCTTATAATCAACTGAAATATAAAAAAGTTGGATAAATATATTTGACTAAACTTGGTGGTGAAAATGTTAACTTGTTTAAAAAAATTTTAATTAATTTTTTGTAATTTAAGCAGAATTGTAAAAGTTATTTCTTTTTACCTTTAGAGTTTTAATCTCACAATATTTTAAGTTAAGTTTAAGAAAATGATATAGAATAAACATTGTGATATTATACAATGTTAAAAGTAAGCTACTTAGAAAAATAGAAATGTGGCAAAAACATTTGCGTATAAACCTAAAGAAAGTGCGCAGAAAGACAGAAATAAATAGCAAAATTTTCTTTAACAATAAAAATACAAATTTTTAAAATATTTTTTATAAATTTTTAAAACTTTTAATTTGTTATAATTAATTTTTAATTTATTCAAAGTTGAAATATTTTTATATTCAACAGGATATATAAAATAAATTAAAGTTTTCATTTGAATTTATATTTAATCAATAAAAATCAATTAAAAAAAAGTTTAGAGCATTTTAGATAATATTAAATTTAAGTACATTCAATTAATATTAAAATATTCATAAATAAAAAAAGATTTTTTATTATTTTCAAAGACAGTACATAGATTCGTAAATTAAATTAAATTTTTTATTTTTGAAACTTGAATTAAAATTTTGGTGTTGATAAAAATTTAGTATTATAACGTTATCCCAAATCTATTTGATAATTATAAATTAAAATAAATTTATTATTTAAATCACTTTTTTTTTAAAATAAAACAAAATTTAATTTTATTCTATTATAATTTAGTAAAAAAAATTATAAATTTAGATTTTAATAAAAATATTAGAATGATTTAGTCAAAAAATAATTAATTGCAAATTAAATTTTAGATCAAAAGTAATTTTTTTTTTTATTTTAGTACTTATTTAGTAAAATTAGAAAAAAAAATAATCTTTAGGCTTACCTATACTAATTTTATAAACATAAATTTATAAACATTATTAATATTCAATTATATATAAAAGTGTAAAAATTTAATACTACTGATTACCTTTATTTTGCAAAAATTAATTTTTTAATAATTCTGAATAATATTTTGTTACCAAACTTTAATTAAATGACTTATAATTTAATTTTAATTTATTGTGTTAAAATTAAATTTAAAGATTTTTTTTATATTTTAGAAAATTGGAATTAATATATTTTAGAAATAAATTATATTGTTCTTGTCTCATAAGAAAAAGATAAACCGCTAATAATAAATGAAATACTTATTTTAAATTATTGATAATAGTTTAAAATATAAAAATTATAAAATTTATTAAAAGAAAAGATAAAATAAATTAATTAACATTTTGTAAATAATAAGTAAGAAATGCAATATTTATGTTAATAATATTATATAATAATAAGAAAGCAAGAAATTGTAGTATTGTTTAAAAAAAAAATTTGGTGTTTATATAGATATATACATAAATAAAAAAAAAACTTATATTTTAATATATATTGTTGGATTGCACTTTTAATATTAAAATCTTAAACTTAAAACTCTAACAAAATTATCATTGATTGGGATCTATTGTGAGCCCAATATGAAATAGGGACAAATAAAAATGAACTAAAGTTAAATAAGAGTACTGCTTTAGGCGTTTTACTTGTATTAATGATAACTAATTTATTAATAAACAAATTTAAAACCACAGGTTTTATACAAAATTATCTCTGTTTAAGGCTAAAATTAAACATGCGGATTTTACATTTACTGAGTGCAATGAAAATGCAGATGTCCTAAGTGCGGCTTTACGATGACTATACAGAACTGAAATCTGACATTTTTAACATATATAGTGTATCATTTGTTATGATAAATTTTCTAATTAAAAAAATGTAATTATAAATTAAAAGCATTTTTTACCTAATTACAAGTTAGATAATTGAATAAAACCTTTAATAAATAAAATTATATTTAAGAAAATTCACATTCTAATTTTAAAATTTTTTTAAATTAAAATAGATGGAACTACTATTATTTTAATTTTTGAACTTATTTTTTAAAATATTTATTTAATTAAATATAAAAACTAATTTAAATATTTATTTTTTTACATCAATGTTTTAAAATATAAAATATTAATCAAACTAAAAAATTTAATTATTAAATTAAATAAGTATACTGATCAATAATTAGATATTTATGACAATGAAATAAAAGTTAATAATGAAATGTGTACATAAAACTTATTTTTTTATTTTTATATAAGTTATATATAACTTTTAAAATATTTTAATTTACATTAATTTTAATAATATTTATAAATATATTTATAAAAACTATAATTTAGCAAATTTTAATTTTTATTTATAAAAATATGTTAATTATTATATTTACTTTAATTACTATATAAACGTGTAGGTTTAAATAAATTACTATAACTTTGTCTATTTTAATTGATTATTAAGCCATAATTATAATTTTTAATTTAAATAAATATAAATTTTTACTTTTATTCTATATGTTATGAATTAAATATTAATTTAAATTTGATCAATACATAACATGCAAATATTTTTTTATATTAGACATAAAATTTATTTTAAAATCAATCTTTTATTTATTTCAAGTTTATTTTAAACTAATTTTAATTTTACTTTGTTGATTTAATTAAATTTAATTACTATTTTTATTTCGAAATAATAAATTTTTAATGTGATTCTCACTTATTATTTAATAAAAAAATAATTTAATAAAAGTAATAAAAAATGTAACTGTCTTGATGCTAAAAATTTAATTGAATCTTAAATTTACTAAAAATTTATTTTTAAATAAAATTATTTTTCACAAAATAATTATTTTTAAAAATTCTATTAAATTTAAAATAATATAATAAAGTTGTTTGATTAAAAAATTCTAAATAATTAAATTCATATTTGAATTAAATATTAAAAGTTAATTAATTTTAATTGTTTTAATTCATTTTTATTGTGATTTAAGTTAAGTAACATTGAAATAAGTCTTTAAAAAATAGTAAAAAAAAAATATATAATTTTTTTATATTTTAACAAAAATTAAATAATTTAATTAGCAAATAAACAGGCATACAAACGCATATTTGTTAAAAAAATATTTTTATTCAATTATTTTGCTCCAATAATATTTTTTTTATAGTTTCACTTTAAATTTATCTTAAATAATTTTTTGACAGATCAGTTCTTGAAAATAGTATTACATTAGTGTAAACATATAAAAATACAAAGAGTATTCGTTATTAGGATTTGTTTATAACTAAAAAAAAAAAAATTTATTTTTTAAAGAAATTGTTAACCAAAATATATTAGTAAACTTTTTTAATATGACAGTTAACATGTTTAAATAACTTAGATATTTAGACATTGTCTACAATTATATGTTCTGAAATATATAAACATTTAAACACAAATATTACATTAAAATAAAATAAAAAAAAAAATCAAATGAAATGCTGTAAATTTGCCAATAAGCAGTATAATGATAAAAAAAAAATGTGTTTTTTTTAATTATAAATCAAAATACACTCTTTAACATTTATTTCTAATTTTTAATAGTCAAACACGTGTAAACAAATAAAGTAAAATCTTTTAGTTTTTTAAATAATTTTTTTAAATTAATATAAACAATTGTAATTTTTATTTATAAATCTGAACTATATATATATTAATCGTTAATTATTTATTTAATGTTGCTTTAAATCAAAATCTTCGATAGTGCTTTTTTTAAATTTAATTATATTTGATTTAAATAAATAATATTCTTTTTAAAAATTAAAATCCCTTGTCTAAAAATATATGATTAAATTTAAAAGTTTATTGATTTTAAGTTATTTTAAAATATATAACTAAAATTAATGTCCAAAATTTTGAAAATTATTTAATTTTTAAGATTTCATGTATAAATGTAATCTATTTGTAAATAAAATTTTTTTATATTTTGAATGAGTAAGTTAAAAATTATTTACCAAATATTGTAAAAGCGGAAGTATTATACAATAGAAAATATGAAAAATAACTATGAATTGTTTACTTTAATAATAAATTACTATCTAATGTTTTATCAAGCTAATAAATTAATATAAAAATACATAAATTATTTAGATTTTCATTAGTTTCTTAGATTTAAAATTTAAATTTTAAATTTATTCGTAGCATAATTTTATTTATAAGATATTAATTTAATTGAAAAATCAACAAAATTTAAAACTTATATTAAAATCTAAAAGCTATTAATTTTGATTATTTGTTTTTTTTTTTATCAGATAACTAACAGGTTTATCCAAAATAAAGGCAGTCAAATAATTTGGTATTTGATCTATGTTTTTGTCTAGACTTTGAAGTTTTTAAAATAGACGCATAGTTTATGCATTTTGAGATTTTTTAAAATGGAATTTTTTTCAATGTTTATAATCAGGTGTGTATAATTTTATTAAATAATTTATTTGGGATATTTTTTTTAATTCATTTTTTACAAATATTTTAATAATTAAAATAAAACAGTATCAATTTTTTTTTAACTTTAAAGTTTCCAAACTAATTGAATTATTTTAAATGCTTATGTTTTCAAATATAACTATTAAATAAATTGTATAATGTGAATAAACCTTGAGCTTTTAAAATCACATGATGTTTGAATCATGTTTTAATTCAAAAATATTTAAAACTTGTAATTCAAATGATTGACTGTAGTTAAATAAAGTTAGCAAAATGTCCGTATGTTAAAAAGTCTATGTTATAATAAGCATTTTTTAATTAATTTGATGTTAAAATTGGATTGAATTTTTTTTTTTTTTTTTAAATTAATAGTTGCTTTTTAAGGTTGTGTGTTAAACTATTCAATTTATTTTTGTTAAAGAAAAATCTTGTGAGAATTTACATAAAAAATATTAAGCTTAATAATGAAAAGATGAAAAAAAGAAGATAAATGCTGAAACAAGCATTTGGTGTTTGATTGCCCTAGTGAAGTAAGATAGCATTTGTGTATGTGTGTGTAATTAAGTGGTAAAGTGTGGTTAAATTGTGGTTAAATTACAGCTAAATTATAGTCAAATTGCAATTTGAAACTTGTTCGCATTCCAAAGTTTTTTTGCGCTTTTGTCGGCACCACATCGCAATCGTTATGTTTGTGCATGTGTGGCTAATTGCCGATTCAGAGTGTGATCACAGTCAGAAGACAAATCATCTTTGTACAAGTTGGCGCATTTTGCTGTGTAAATAATGAAGACGAAGGAAAAAAACATGATTGTCGTGTTTTGAATAACCAATGAAAACATGAGTTCGATTTCTTCAAATTAAGAAGACAAAAAAAAACAACCACAGTTTTAAATACGTTTTAATTTT
The DNA here is from genome assembly GCA_025170145.1 of Pyemotes zhonghuajia. Classification (NCBI taxonomy): domain Eukaryota; kingdom Metazoa; phylum Arthropoda; class Arachnida; order Trombidiformes; family Pyemotidae; genus Pyemotes; species Pyemotes zhonghuajia. The sequence continues at coordinate 13,797,769 of CM045845.1, forward strand.
TTTCTAGAAAATTGCAAATTAAGTACAAACACTGTTGCAAATTCATTCACTCATTTTTATTTTTGCAAGAATTTTTCAGTTATTTATGTTGATATAATCTTACATCAAATTCAAAAAACAATTTATTATCTTGAATAACATTGTCAATTTATATATTTTTTCTTTTTATATAAATTTTTTATTGAAATTTTTAATATCTTTTTAAATAATTATTTTATTCTTTAAATTTTGCATTTATTAAATCCTAATCAATTGAAAAACTTAATTGAATAAAGTAGTAAAAAAAATTATATAATTAGTACGTCTTAAATATAACATAAATATTGGTGATACAAATTTTTTAAATAATTATATTTTTATTATATTAGAATTATTATTTAATTACTTATTTTATTGTGTTAAAATCTGTGAATTCAACCTTTTATTTAGGTATGTGATTAATATACTTCATTTTTATTTAATTAATTCATTATATATTTTTATTATTTGTTTATTATATATTATATATATTAAAAATTAAATTTTAAAAAATATCTTTAAAAAATTCCTTGGTGTTTTTAAAATATTTATTATTTTTCTATCCATTGTTTATCGTTTTTTTTAATTTTTTTTTTATTTATGAATTAATTTTAATCAAATATTCATTTTACATGTGAATCAAGTAAGTGACAAAAAGTACACTATAAGCATAAATTTGTAGAGATCAGCTGATTAAACAGTGTCAATAACCAAGTGTGTACAGTGCACTTGTCACATCATCTATAAAATGTGTAAAAATCATTAGTTCAAGTGGTTACTTAATTAATTGTATATTGATTAATGAACTTATATTTTTAAATTAACAAATTGTATTTTTGTTTTTGTTGGTATATTTGATTGAGTTTGGCGAAACTCTTTTATAAAATTTTAAAAAATCAAATAATTTGATATTAAAGGATTGCATACGACTAATTTTTAATGTAAGCAATATTTTTTAATTATTTAGAGTATTAAAATGAGTATGATTTTAATAAATAGATTTTAATAAAATATTTTATTTAAAAATATTGTTTTTTATTTATTTTATTTTAGAATAAAATAAATTATTGTTTTAAATTAAAAACTTTATTAAAAACTTAAAAATAAGTTAGGTTTAAGTTTAAGGTTTTAAACCTAATTTATATTTTATTAATTATAATGTAATACAAATTAATTTTAAGCTTAATTAAAAATATTTTATTTATATTGTATCACAAAGAAATTTTTAAATAGTTGATCATATTACAATTAAATTAAGTATAATCAAAAAAATAATTTTCATTTAAAATACAATTAATATTTGAAATTTATATTGATTTAGTTAAGAAAAAAAAATTAAAAAGCATAATTAAATAAAAATGTCTTTTCAATTATTAATTTGTTTTTAATTTAAATTTTTTTTTTTAAATTACTGTATAATATAAATAAATAAATAAAATTAAAATTAATAGTTTATAAAAGGTAATCTAATTTATATTTAAAAATTATTTAAAAATTTTATAACAAAGTAGGTTGTTAAAAATATGATAGATTTGTGTTTATTTTTGATTTAAGATAAATTAGTAAAAAAAAACTTTGCTTTGAATATCTTAAATTTATCAAATTTTAATTCATAATTAATTACTATTTTCAATTTTATTAAGTTATTTTTTTTTATTTGTCATTAATTTACAAAACTTAACATTGATTTTGAGAACTTTTGTCAAAATATGTTTCCGGTAAAAAAAATATGTAAAATTTTTTTGATAATTTTTTCATAAATGTATTTTATTTATTATTAATTTGATTTTCTTCGTAATTGATTTTTAATTTTGCCAATTTTTTTTTAATTGATTTTTTTTATTTCCTGTTTTATTTGCATGCCAATGTCATTGATTAAAGCATATGATTATTTTGATATAATAAAATCTTTTTGATTTTTATTATAAAAACAAATAGTTCATTCAATTTATTTGAATAAAAAATAATTATTTAAATATAGACTGCTTAATAGTTTATCAATAGTAATAAAATTTGTAAGAACTTTATGAATTTATTAAAAAGAATATAAACACTTACTTTAAAATTTATATTTAAAACGTATTTTTGGCTTTTGAATGTAAATTAAGTTTTAAATTAAATTTAAATGTTTAATTTTGATCTATAGCTTTAACATTGATTTTTATTACAGGTATGTATCTATAAATAGTAAAAAGTTTATCATGAAAGATTAAAAATAGTTGTAAGAGCAAGGATTTCACATAAAAATAAATTACAAAACAATTGAATTTCTTAAATTCAAATGTTAATTTATTATTAGTAAAGTAGATAAACAAATTTAGTATTTGCTTAAATGATATTTCTGTGCAATAATGCAAACAATGATTGAATTATTTACATAGTTTTGATTTGATTAAAAGAATTCTAGTTGGAAAGCTAAAAAAATAGAAAAATAATTATTTAAGATGATAAATTAATTAAAAACAAATGCATCAAAATTTGTTTGTCTAAATCAAATTAATTTGTTTATGTAATTATTATTGCAAAAATTGCATAATCTGTATCAAGTTATTTTTATTAGTAATGAAGTAATTATAATTTTTTAAAATAATATCCAAATTAAATCCAATTGTGCTAAAAGCTGCAAGAGTTAATGATGGTCTATGCAAAAATGTTTAAAAGAAGGCCGGCTTGTCTTAATTGCAGAAGATGTAAAAATTGAATTGTAGCTGAAAGGCTATGGTGTGTGTGGCTAGATATGTGTATACCCTTTGCAAAAGAGCCCGTTTTAACAGAGTTCAGTCTACTCTGTAGTCAGAGCAAATAAACTTGATTTGCAGTCAAGATAACCAGATCTGGCAGTAAGTGGAGCCCATTATCATCTGGCAACTGATGTTGCTGAGCAATATTGAATCGATTGGCGCAAGTGAATACACATGTTGAACGCATGAGTTGCAAAAATCAGAATTCAGCAATTATTAAATAATATGCAATCATAATTCAGAATTATAAAAATAGTCATCATATGCGAACGAATCTTCGAAAATATTATGAAATACTAAATTCAACTTTTTTTGCAAACCTGTTCAAATTCATTCAACAATTGGATATAAATTATAAAGTCTAATTCAAGAGTGTTAATCAATTGTTGGATTACTTTAGTTTTTATACTAAATAAATATCTAACTTATCATCTTTAAATTAATAATTTTCTTTAATTATATTGACAAATAGACAGGTGAATTAAATGTGTTAAAAATCAAATTTATTTATTTTTAAATTTACACTTAAATTTTTTTGTTTTGAATATTTATCTTAGCAAGAAAACCAGAATTGAAATTTTTATTTAAAAAAAATATAATTTTTACAAATTTAGTTTTAAGTTTTTTTTTAATTTAATTTTTTAATTTATATGATGCAAATAATAGTAGTAGTTTCTTTATATTTTAGGCCTGTAACTTTTAATAAAAAATAATTTACTACAAGATATAAGATTTTTAATTTAATCAAATATTTCAACTTTGATTTGCAAGTATCAATTTAATAATTTTTCCATACTTAGAACGAGTTCACTGTTTCAAACTTAGGTTGAAAAAGCAACTTGTTGCAATATAAGTTTAAAACTTATATTACAACATATTTTATGATTTTGAAAACTTGGTTTTTTTTTTAAAATGGATAAAAATGAATAAAAATAAAAAACTACTCATTAATTTAATGTTGATTTTTTTGTGCTATTAAATGAGGTTTATTTTTTTTAATAATTTTTTTTCAATTTTATTTCATTTTTTTTTTTTTAACAGGTATTTGATATTTCAACAAATACTATCACAGTTTAAAACTGTGAACCTTACTTGATCTTGTCTTATTTCGGTCTAATAAAAAAAATAACTTTTTGGCGCCAATTGTTTGGATTAGTCTAAGTTAATCATTGATTCAGGTAAGACAGACTTTAAAACCAATATAGCACATTTTTATTTAATATTTTTTCTTTGTTTAAAATAAAACTTATTTTATATGGATATCGATTGCATTGTATCATCTTTATTAGTTTTTAAAAAAAATATTTTTACTTTGATACAACATATTTTTTTTTGTTTCAATGTTAGCGTTCGTAAAATTCAATTTTTTTGTTAGCGCAGTGTAACAGTTTTTCACTTTTTTAACTAAAATTAACTGGTAAATATTTGGTTTTTTTTAAAATTTAGTAATTCATCGATTGCATTTTCATCACTTCCAGTTTTTTATATTTTAAACTTGTTTAGTTTTTGTAATAAACTCTTGAAAAAATAATAATTACAATTTCAGTGAATTAAAAAAAAGTATATTAATTAATTATTGAATACTAATTGTTATCATAAAAATTTAAAGTTACCATAAAATTCAGTTATTATTTTATTTTAGCAAAAATGTATTTATTAAAACGTGTGTATTTGATTTTTAGTTTTTTTCATTTTTGGCATATGTTAATCAGCATTCAAGCTGCTCCATTAATTAGTAATAATTCCTTTCACTTTAAAAGTTTGTCAGAACAAGAACAACGGGTAGCAACAATTAAGGCTTTATGGCAGTCTTTGATGACAAAAAGTGTTCATCCAATCATAAGTACATCATCAATTTATTCCTCCAAACCTTCGACAAGTGATCTTTCTTCAAATTTTTATACAAAACCAACAACATTAAACAAAAAAGTTTTACCATCCCAGCAATCAGATTCCTTAAATGAAGCAGATACATATAAAACTGATTCTTTAGAATCTAGATCAAGCATTAAACCTTGGTCATCTCTAGCCACTGAACAAATTTATGAATCAAAATCTAGCATGTCTTCAGCAACTTATTCTCATCTAATGCCATTAATTGATCGAATTGCATTTTACCCTAATAGTCAAACAGATAATACTGCATCTGTATCCCAATATTCTCCTGAAGTTTATGTGGACAACGGCCAAGAATCTGATTCTATCAAACATTCAGGAAATGTTGAAGACGATTCAGAAATAATGTTTATTACTAACAAATCGTCGTTAGATAATTTGAATGAACTATCAACAATAAATAATGGTCATGCAAAAAATTATGATAAAAAATTTGACGGTAATACATTTAATAGGGGTACTATTATAAATACAGATCAAGTGACAAAATCTAATTTAGAAAATAATCTTAATGTTTTACCCAATGGACAATCAATAGAAGATGATAGTGTGTCAGATGAGGAGCAAAAACGCATCAATTCTTTGGCACACAATTATAACATTTCATTGTTCAGTGATAAAGAATTAAATAGAACGTTAGAGGATATCAATTGGCTGCAAAGTCAGGAGATGAATTTCAAACATTTAGAGAACACAATTAATCAACATCATTCAAAAGCTAGAAATAGTCGTAATAGATTAGCACAAAAAATGGAATATTTACAAAAGCTTTATCGTTTGAATCAGAAGACATTTACGAAACGAGGGGAAGGGCCACAATTATCTGTTCTTAGTCCATTGGATGTGTTACGACAAAAGCTTTTAATTGAAATGGCTCGAAGAAAACTGAAAGAAACAAAAAACAAAGTAGAAAAAAATACACAGATGTTAAATGATTTGGGCAAATAAAAATGAATTAAATTAATTAATGGATGAAAATAGGTCAATCAAATTCTAGAAAAGGTTTGAATTAAATTTGGTTTTCTATAAGAATTAGACAAAACTTTACTGTGTACGCTATGTGAGTGTGAAATTAAGAAGAATATTTGTATATTGAAAAAAAATAATAATAATTACAAAGACAGTTAATTATATTAATTGATTGGTTTATTATAAATTGACCATTAGATTCAATAAAAATCTAAATGCCAATTGTAATTTATTTGTTAAATGGTGCTTGTGAATTTTTTATTAATTTGCACTAATTTTAGCAAATTATTTGCAATTTCAAAAATATGAGTTAATTATATTAATTTAAATTGCATGTAATTTAAAATTAAAAAATGAAAACAACGAAATATTAATTTTAAGAATTAAAGAAAAAATGACACACTGGTCTTAAGTTCAATTTGAAATTTGACCGTTTTAACAGATTTTTTCTGTTTTAAAGCCTGTCAACTATTTATTAATATCATCTGGTATTTGTCCATTAGATATTTTAAACTTGTTTAAATTATCTTCATTTCAAAATCATTTTGTATTATTTTCATTTTTTTAAACATAGATCAACATAAAAACAAATTTAATGTATTTTAAAAAAAAAATTTCCATTGAAAAATTTTTTGAAAAAATTTGAATTGTTTAAAAGAAAAACTTAATTTGTAATTTTTATTTTGATTTAATATTTATGTATGATATTATTAGAAAGATAAGTACAATACAAAAAAAAAAATGCTGTTTTTACTTTATTTTGACAAATTAGCATTAATTAAATAGTTTTTTAAAAATTGCAATTAATTTATTATTGTTTTTTATTATTACAATTTATATATTTGATTTTTTATTATTGATTTTATTATTTATATCAAGTGTAAAATTTTAGACTTGAATTAAAACGTTAAAAATTTAATTTAGGACATAGTACAATTGTATCTAAGTTATAAAAATATCCTATTTTAAATATTTTTTTAATATTTTTTTTTATTATAAAATATGATTTTATAATTCACTATCTTATTTTGCTATTTTTAATACCTAATTTTTCAAAAATCATTTTATATTACATAATTTTAAAATTCTTAATTATTTATTATTTGTAAAATTATTTAAATAAATTTTTTTAAAAATATGTTTTATAAATCTATTTTATTTAAAAAATTACTTATAATAATGAGATAATTTTAAAATTATAAAATTTTATTTAATATTCTTTTATTTTTAAAAAAATAATTAATAATAATTAATATGAATATAAAAATTATTTATTAATTATTTTTATATTTATTGATTTAGTAGGATTTCTATATTTTTTCATATAACTTGTATTTTTTATTCACATAATATTTATTTATTTTAACCATATAAAATAATTAATCTAAAATACTTTTGGTAAATAAGATAAAATGGTATGATAAATAAGATTAAAATAAACTAAAATCATTTTTTAATTTCAAATGTTATTTATTTGTTCTTAATAAGTATTATAATATTTTAACATTGCTGATTACATTTTGCCAAATAAATATTGTCATCAATAATTTTTTTTTTTTTGTTTAATTAAAGCAAAGTATAAATATTAATTAAGTTTTATTAAAAAAATCATTTAGAATTTTAAGATACTTATTTTGATAAAACTAAAGTTTGCTGAAACTTAATACAAAGATAAGATAAATTTAAATATAAATTTTATTAATTTTCTTTGAAATTTTATTAATTTCAATTAGGAAACATTTAGGTTTATGCAACATGTTTTTTTTTAATATTTTTATTATGAGAGTTTATAAATTGTAATTTGTAAATATATATATATTTATATATTTATATAAAACAATTTTTAAAAAATAATAAAAAAATTGACAAATAAAAATTTTTAATAAATTTTTTTTTTAAAATAAATCAAATTAACTCAATTAAATAAGAAACCCATGTAACTTATAATATATTTTGTTATTGGATTATCGCTATTTCTTCCTTTAGATTTGGCACCTTGTGGAGCATACAACTTTGTACATTTTTTTGAAGTATATTTAAATGACGCATCGTTGCAAATTGCATTTGAAGTAGCTATAAATAATAAAATAGAAAAAAATTATTTTTCAATAATAAAATAAATATTATGGATAAACTATAAACCCTAAACCTAAAATTCTAAACTTACTTCCAAGTGCTTTTGATACAAAATATTCCATTGAATTTCTAGCATTTAATCCACATTCTTTGTTAATTAAACTAAATTTTAAAAAAATAAAAAGTTATTTATTATTAATAAAATTTAAAATAAAATAATTTAATTTCTATAGAAATTTTTTTATATTTTATATATTTTTTAGTTTAAGGTTAAATTATAGTTTAAAATTATTGTTGTCAATTAAATTAGATTTAAAAATTGATTAGTTTATTATAATAGAATTTAGTAAATTTATTTTTTTTAACAATTTAATAAAAAATTGATTAATTTTATTTTTTACTTACTTGTACATGCATTCTTCCCATCTATTGTAAGCACAACATGCAGTATTGATCTTTACGGCTGTATCTGTTTCAGCATTTGTTTTATCTAATGTTGCCAAATAATTGTTCACACATTTAGATTTGTAATCTGCTTTTTTTAATACCTATAAAATATAAAAACGTAATTAGAAAAATTCACCTGATTTATTTATCTTTATTTTGTTTTGAATTGTGTACTTTCATATTACTTATATTTTTTATTAATTTTTTAAATTTATTGCCTTATTCTTACTTTTTCTACAATACAGTTAGATTCAGCTAATAATTTTCCTTTTGCTTCAGCACTTTGACAGAAACTGTTTAATGAATGTGAGAAATGATCATTGAAGAATTTGAATAATTCTTTATGAGTAGGTGTGGCACATTTTTTAAATGAATTTTCAATACAATCAGCAGTTCCTGATGCAGCCCTGTTGAAATTTGAAATATTATTAATTGATTATTTTTGAATATATCTATTTATAAATAAATTTAATTTAAAAATTAAATAATTTTTTATATAAAAATTCAAAAACTCAAATTTTATATATTTTTTGAATTAAATAATAATTTGTTTAAATATATAAATAATATAATATACTTAAAAAATTTAATTTAAAACTTTTTTTTAATTATTATAATTAGAACTTTATTATAAAAATATAAAATTAATTTATTTAAAGTTAAATAAAGTTTTAAAATATATTTTTGCATGTAATGTTAAATTAATTTTACAGAATAAATATTTGTATGGCAATTTAAATTCAAACTCACTTGCAAATTTTTTGTAATCCTTGTTCAGTTTTTAGTAACTCACTGGAATTTGGATCATTTGAAATAGCTTCAATTTGTTCTAAGCAAGTATCAATTTGTTTTAAATGGCAATCACCTTTAGGCCCACCTCGAGCTGCTAAAGTAACACCAATACATAAAATTAAAAACAAAAAATTAAAACTTATTTTTTTCATTTTCACTGTCAAAACACTTTTCTTTAGACGGTAACAGTTATGATTGATTTTACTTTCAAACTAATTTGTTTTTAGTTTTAAACAGCAACTAAATATATTTTAAGATTTATTTAAATTGTTTCTTTTACTTGTTTATTTAACTAGTTTCAGGTTTGTTGAAATGACACAGACATTTTCTAGCAGTTTTTCTACTTTTCATATATATAATTTTGTTTTTGCTTAGTAAAATACTTTAAGCATCCAGTCTTGCAGTAAAGGCCTGAACAAATTATAGCTATCAACATAATTTTTGCCAATGTTTCGAACTTGACAAAATATTGAAAAACAAGTGATTACCGTTTTTTCGTCCTCTAACATTTGCTTGTTTTGTTTGACAATTATTATCTTTTTTGCAATATGTTTAAACTGTCATGCTTGCTAAATTATTTTGCTTCTAAATTTTTAAATATGCAAGTAACATGTTAATTGTTTTATAAATATTTTAAACTCAAAAAAATGCATTTAATTTTTAGTAATATATTGTGTTAATATGATCAAAATTTTATATTGAATTTAATAGTAACTTAAATAAACTTTTATCAATAAGCAATTTAAAGTTAGACAAAGCAAAAAAATAAAATTATTTTAAAAAAAACAAGACAAAATTAAAAATAATTTTCATGATATACAAGTTGTTTAAAAAATCTAAAAAATATTAATAATAGTTCTATGGAAAAATGGGATGTACTTTAAATTGCATTTAGTTTGCTATTTTCCAAAACTGATCGTAATTAACTGATTGCATTCAACTAATCACAATTTAAAAACAAGCTTGTCACCCATTCAAACGGGTAAGTAAAGTTGCATTTAAAAAGTGTCGCTTGCACAAACATCTATCTTCACGGCAAAATCTTATTACTCAGGTAAAAATTATTAAATTATTAAAATGGCTCAATCAACGTGTATCGATTTTTTTATTTTGCATCCTAGATGTACTTTAATCAAAAAACAGTTACAATGCTTTTAAAATTAATAATAAATTTATAAAATTAATATTATTGAAAACTTATTTAAATTATTATTTATAGATATTATATTTTATATATTCAAATATTTTTTGAAGACAACTTAAAGAAAAAATAGAAATAAAAATAAATCAATATTTAAATTTTAAATGCTTTTACTTTGTTTAACTTTATTTAGAACTCCAATCAAATTCTATTTTTTCCAATCAGTTAGACATGTAACATAATATTTAATTTTTATTTAATATTCTTTTTTATTCTTTATTTTTGTTTTTTATTCAATTTTTCCTTTTTTAATTTTCTTTTCTTTTTGATTTACTTAAAATAATAATGGTTATTAAAAACGTGAATAAAAATTACTTTTTTATAAGTTTGGTTTTTATATTATGGCTAACTTTCACTTCCGTTTCAAGTTTTTACTTGTAACGAATTTGATTTTAATTTCCGCTATACTTATGCACCTGTTTTTAGATATTTCACTTTTTATAACTTAAAAAGTATAAATTTTAATAAATTAAACAATTTTGTTTTATTTATTTCACCTTAAATTATTTAACAAATAAAATTTGTATTTTTAATATTTTATTTTAACAATTTTTTATGTTTAATTTTAATTACAAATTCGATTTAATAAATTTTTATTTAAAAACTAATAGATATATTAATTATTAAAAAGTTTCTTAATTTAAAATTTTTTTTTATAAAATAATTTATTTAATTAAAATTTCAATAAATTTATTAATTTAAAAATACACATATTTTTTTAGTAAATTAAAAATTATAAAAATAAAGATTTTAAATATTTTTTCTGATTTAAATATAAATTTTAAATAAAATTTTAATTACTTTTAAGTGATGTAAAAACGTGAACAAATTAACTTTTGTAACAATTATTTTATTTAATAAGAAATTTAAATTTATTATTCCTTTTGCAATCAGGTTTAGAATTGAATTGCATAAAAATTAAAATATTGGCCAATAATTTTTAGCGTTTATTTGAAGTATTTTTTTGATTTAAATAATTCATATTGTAATAATTGAGAACAACTAATAATTTTTTTTTTTATTTTTTTAATATTTCATAAGTATTTTTTAAATTGATTGGTTTTCAAAAATTAACTTAAATTATTAAAAAAAATTATTTTAATTAAAAATAAATAAAATTAAAAAAGATTATAAATTTTTTTAAAATAAATTATTAAATGCAGTTATAATAATTTACTAAATTTTTGCAAAATTTAGACTTATTGTGATGTTTTTAGAATATTATAAATTGAATATTTTATATAAATCTTATTTATTTACATAACTAGGCCTAAAAAATAACATTAGATTAATAAAATTTCATTTTTTAAATCTTTTATTCACATTCATTTTAAAATTACTTTTTTTGTTTATTAATTTTTTTGTAAACTTTATTATTTTTTTTTATTTCTTCTGATTCAATATAATAAATCTGTTACAGTTTTTTTTTAATATGCTTAATTTAAATCATTTTTTAGAATCCAATAAATTTTAAAGAAATGTAAAAAAATAATTTATTTATTGAAATAAATTGATAACATTATATGATAATTGATATATATACATATAATATATAGATGTGAAATATATATATGCATATAATGATATACAAATATACATTTTACTGACTATTAAAATTTTTAATTTTAATTCAAATTTAATTAAAAGTGTCAGTAAATCATAATATAAACTAATAGAGTTTTTATTTTTGATGTGTTATTTATGTTCAAAATGATAAATGCTTATTTTGTTTATTTTAATTATTTTAAGACTAAAGAATTTTCTTTAATTTTTTTTTAATTGATGTGAAAGTTAATTTATGTTAATTTTTTTCTGTAATTGTAAAATAATGAATTCTTAATTTAAATAATTTTATTTAAATAATTAATTAACCTGCAACGTTTAACCTATATTTTTTAATAATGATAAAACAAAGTTAATCCGGAACTAATCACATATTTTCATAAATTTAAATTTTATGTTTTAAAATTTTAGTTGTAAATTTGAATTTATTTTAAAATCTTTTTTTTTATTATTGTGGAGGCGGTTAATTTAATTTTTTTGTTTTTTTTAAATTCGCACACTATTGAAGTCTTTAACAAATAATTCCCACACTTGATACTAATTGTTTTCTTTTTATTTTTAATATTTACCATCAAAATACTATTTAAAAAAATATTTTCACAAATATTTTATGTTTATAAAATATTAGGTTTTAAAAGTAATATACAAATTTTTATGTTTATATTAAATATACGTAAACATTTAAATATATTTAAATTTTAATTTTAAATATCAATAATCATTAAACATGATTTTTTTATTAATAAAAAAACTTATTATTTATTTTAATATATTAAATATAATAAAAAAAATTATTTGTCTATTCTTAATAGAAACTTTAATTACATCTTTTTTTTAAACAGCCTTTTAGGATTTTTAATTTATTTTTTTTTTTCAAAATATAGCAAAATTAGCTTTTTAAAGAACTTTTTACAGCTGTCTACCGTTAATATTATTTGCAAAAGTTGTTTGCAAATGATAAATAGTGTCAAAAAGGTTTGATCATCATTAAATTATGTAGTATCATTATTTATCAAAAGTTGTTAATTCATTTTTTAACCTGTCTTTTTTAAATAAAAAAATTGACCATTCGTTTACACATTTTAGGATGCATTGGTTTTGAATTAATTTACTTTTTTAAAAACAATTTTAAAATATGATTAAAAAATATTTATAAGAAAAAAATATATATAGAATATTATTACTAAATGATACAAAATATATATACAATAGTCACGATCTGTCAAAAATTAAAAAAAAAACAAACCAACAATTTTTTAAATTTAAGTAATTTTTAATTTATACTAATAATAAAAATATTTTGCACCGTTTGATTAGTGATGTCATTAGTTTAATAAAGCAATAACATAGACAGACTAGTTTTTAAACCTTTATTTTTAAATTAATGATTCCATTAATTATGATATTTTTTTAAAAATTTAGTTATCAAATAAATAAAAAAATTAATTTTTTATAAATTATAAACATATTTAACTAAATAACTTATTTATCAATAACTTATCTTATTAAAATAAAATTATTTTACATAGAATTTACTATATTTAATTAATTAAATAAAATTTAAATTTAAAAATATCAGATAAATATATTTGTAAGAAAAAAAAAATATTATAGAGTAAATAATAACTATTAATATTAAGTTAAAGGAAATAAAAGGAATGATATTGAAGATAAAAATGATAAAAAAAATGATAAAAAATAAGTTTAATCTGAATTTTAAACTAAATAATAAAATATCAAGTAAAAAAATTAAATTTTTTGTAAAAAGGTTTTAAAACTCTTAATTGAATGCAATCAAAAAATTTGAACATGTTAATAGATGCTTAAAATTAGTAAATAAAAGATGTGATCTGAAAATATGAACTAAAATTATTTAAAATTTTAACAGTTAGGTTAATTATCACAAGATTTAAACTAATTAAATACTGTAGTAAATTTTGGTACTTTTTTATTATTACTTGGTAAACTTAGTAATGTAATTTTTACTATTTAAACAAATAGACAAGCTAAAAATTATTTTATAAATGCATGTATAATTATGTATAATATATATATAGAAAATAAGCCTTTGTAATAAAAGAAAAAGTTTTGTGTTATAAATAATAAGTTTAATATGAATAAAAAAAAGAAATGTAACAACAATTTAGAATTAAGTAACCTTAACATAATTTCTTTTTTTGCGTAAGATATAATAGTATAGAACTTATTAAGTAAATTTCTATTTAAGAGAACTCGAATTTGAAAATTACTAATACTTCTGGACTTCAATTTTTTAAACCATAAGGTTTCTTAAATTGAGTTATATATTAATATAACATATTATATATCAATACAATTATAAAAACTGTTAAATAAGTTGTATTTAATTGATTTAAGAAACAAGGCTAGCAATCTGATCAAGTTGATATTGTGCCTTTACATTCGTTAGTCTCAGCAAACTGAAGGTGAATAACAATTAAGAAAGTTGGTTAAAAGTAGATATTTAAGATAAAACTAAAGACGCGTAAGACACAAGGAATTTTATGGTCTTATTAAAAAAGTTAATTCTTCCACAATAAATTAAGAAACATGAGCAGAAAAAAGAAAAACAAAAGAAACAATAATTGACTTAACTGAAAAAGGAGTAAAATACTAGAGAAAAAAAGATAGTTTAAGCAAGGATAGTTTTTGTTAAAACAAACAGATGAGCAAATCGGTTCTAAACTTAAGAGCAGCGATTCTGATAAGAAAAGATTGTCAGAGATAAATCCTAATAATAATTATATAAAATATAATAAAAATATTCACATCAAAACAATAAAAATTTTTATCAAAATTTTTAGTCATTGATTAGTTATTAGATTCAGTTTATGCTATATTTAAAATTTAATAATTAATTTTAAATAAATAAATTAAAAAATAATTGTTAAATTATAAATAAACAAAATTAAAAGAAAATTTTTAAAATTTAAATAAACTTTGGAAGTTAATCATTTATTTAATTTACAAATTACAAATTAGGTTACAATTAAAATAGTTATTTGACATATTTTGACATAATAGACTAAATGTAATACTAAATTAAAAACTAATAATTGATTTTTCTATAATTCTTAGCGGATGAACTTTTATTAGGTTGAATCGAAGTATTAGTTTTATAAGTAACTTGTTTTATTTCTTTATGGATTATTTTATAATCAGGCTTTGTTATCTCCATAATTCTTGTGTTAGAAATTGTTTGCACATTTTCAATTTTACGATTGACCTCAAATCTGCGAATCTTAACGGCTTCAATTTCTCGTACCATAACAGGTTTATCTTTGTTACCCATAATTTGAAATTAAAAAAAAACTTAAAAGTTTACCAATTTAATTTTTTTGATGTTAGAAGCTAAAAAATTTGACAATAAATAAATTTAAAATCTGGTTTGCAGTGTTTTATACTAAGTTAGCAAAATAAGTATGCTTTAAATTTAACTAAAATTTAAATTTCTATACTTTTAAATTATATATTTGTCAAAATTTGAATTTTTAAACTTTTATATATTTTTTTAAATTTATAAATAAACCCTAAAACAAATAAGCATTTAATTAAGTATATATTTATTTATTTTTTTTTTGTAATTTTATTTGGGTTAAAACTTTTAATACAAAACCTATGAAATTTATTTATTTATTACTAAAAAAATGTTAATTTTTAGAGAAAAATAAACAAATGGTATTAAACAAAATAATAAATTATAAATATACTTTTTTGTATTTCATGAATTATTTAACGTTAATGTTTTAAAATAATAATATGGAATTAAAAAACAAGAAACAATATTTTTTTTAAATATTTTAATAATTATAAATGATTTTATAAATAAAATTTAATACAATTGCACTGTATACTTTTTATATTATTAAACTATGAACTGTGTGCAAATTATGAGAAGTACTTTGTAGGATTAGAACAAGATACAAGGTTTTGGTTTAATTTTTTATTGACTAAGTAAATAAAAGTTTTTTAAAACGAGATATCTGCTAGATTATTGTAGTGGCATAGGGTAATTTTAAAATAATTTAAAGATTATTGTTATCATAATAATAGAAAAAAAGATATTTTAACGTTTTATTTTTTTGTAATTTATGTTTAAAAATATCTTAATTATTTTAAATAATTATATTGAAATTTATTATTTTTAATTTATTTTATTTAATTATGTTTTAATAAAATATATAGTTAATAAATATAAATTGATAAAATTATTACAAAGCTTTTTAATATTATAATTTTTTAAAATAAATAAACCGTTATTTACGCTTTAAAATTAGTATGGAACACACAAAATTATATTTATATTGTAATCTTAAGATATATTTTTTTCGTAATCAAAGTAAAACCCCATAAATTAAAATTTTGATACAATTTATTATAAATTTTACACATGGAAACAAATCGTATTTTTATATTAAAAAATATGATTGTAATTTATATAAAAAATTTTAATTATTAACAGATAAATTAAAAACTAAAAAAGTTATAATTAGTTTAATTGATCTATAATTTTTGTGAACCTAAATTCGAAAATAATTTAATTAAAAAAACATTAAATTATAATTTTTAATATTGATAAATTTTAAATTTAAAAAAGAAAATTTAGTATTTATTTTAAGTTATTAATAAAAGTATATATTAAATTATATTTTTTTAATATGGTATAAATAAACTCAGACCGAAAAAAAATCTATGAATTATTACTATTTAAATTAAAAATTAGAAAAATTAGTTAACAAAGCAAATTGTCTTGCATGGAAATTAAATCAACGGTTTATTTATTACTGTGTTAAAAAAAAACCTAAAGAATTTTTTTAAACAAAATAAAACAAAATAAATAATTTATTTAAAAAAAAAAATAATTAAAATGATATTTATAAACATTTATGAAAAAATATATTGAATAAATAACAATGAATTGTTAAAATAAATAAAAGCGATTTCATGACATTAAGAAAATTTGTAAAACTCCAGATGGTACCCATAGTATTGTAAATAATGAAAAACCTAAGAAAATTTAAATCAATTATTAGGTTTAACGTATTAATGCTAGAATAAGAATTTAATTTTAATAAATAAACTTACAGACATCTGCTAAGTTAAAATTAATGTTTTTTAAATCTTTAAAAATAAAATATTCAAAAAAAAAAATTATTAACTATCTTTTGTTCAAAAAATAAAATCAAACTAAATTTTTTTTTATATATATATTTTAATTAATTAATAAAATAAAATTATATCATTTTACCAATTTTAAAATTTATTTTTAATTAAATATTTTAAATTTTTAAAAAAAGATTTATTGTTAAAAAAAATTATAATCAGAAAAAAAAATATAATATTTATAGGTTTATCTAAAATTTTTAATATTTTAAATTAAAACAATGAATTTATAATAATTAAAAATAATTTAATAAAAACCTTTTGAACAATAATAAAATATAAATCTAATTAAACTTATTTTTTTATACGTTATTTTAATAAAAAAAAAATTTTAATTATATTATATTTAATGATTTTATTTAAAAATATATAAAATACAAAAAATAATCTAAACTTATAATTTATATTTATATCAATTAATTTTAATAAATTTAATTTAATTGGTATAATTTAATTATATGAATTTTTCAAACTACCATATTAAATATAATAATTATTTCAAATAGGCTTAATTTATTCTAACTACATAAATCCTAAAATCTAAGCTTAATTTTAAAAATAAATTTTTTAATCTTACTTACAGCTTAATTGTTATATATTAATTGCTTTTATTATTTAAACGCGTGATTAACTATTTTTTCATAATAAAATAATTAAAATTTTTATTAAACAATACTTTTAATTTTAAAAAACAGTTTTTAAATTAAATAATTAAAATCCAATATTATGCTTTGTAGATTTGTTTTTAATCAATTTATTTATTTTTCTACTTATAATAAACTTTACCTTTATAATATTTGTTTTTTGTCAGTGATTATTTTTTTAACTAATTAGCAACACTTTATTAAATCAACAGATCAATTTTAAAGATCATTATACAATTGAATTTTGATCTTCAACGTTTAAATACTGATATCTAATTTTGATGTAAATTATTTATTTATTTTATTATATTAAACTATTTATTAACTTATTTGTCCACAGCTATTACCTTACAAAGGATATTAATTATTTTATAATTCATATATTAGAGTATTAAAGCGTGATATCGTTGGAGTCGTTAAGTCACCAAAATACTGACTAGACTTCAATGATAAATGACTTCTAACAACAGAGATTAAAAAAAAAAAGATATATATTTATTATATATCTTAGATTATATATATATATTGTATTAAATAAATTTTTACATTAAAAAATAATTTTTATTTTAAAATTGTTCAATATAAATTTAAAAAAAACTAAAATAAAACTTTAAAACTAAAATAAATTTAAATAAAATTTAAAAGTTGTTTAAGTTTGATAATATTTTCTATAATTAAAACAAAATTAATTTATTTTAAAAACAGAAATTTTTTTATTAACATGCTACAATTTATGAATATAGGATTTATAAATTTAAATCTAAATAAAATATTTTGCCAACTATGATAGATGTTTGAAATTTAATAATTTTATAGAAAATAATTTTAAATAAAAAAAACTCAAAAAATTTTTTAAACTAAGATAAGTTGTTTAAAACAGATGGTGACCTTGCCTTTTCAAATTCATCCTGTTTAAAAAAAAAAAAAATTATTCACCAAAATAAAAATATTTTAAAAACAATCAAATGCTTAGTAAACAAAAATAAGATTAACAAGGTAAAAAATAAAGGGTTAAAACATAAAAATAAAGGGTTAAAACATAAAAATTAAGGTAATAATCAGTAAAAAGATTTTTTATTTTTTTTTATGAAAATGTGAAAATAATAGAAAAAAACTTAAAACAGCTAAAAAAGTCATAAACTATTTAAAAAATAAAAAAAAGCATAATATTTGTGCCTAATTGTGATGCAATGCCGAAATAAAAATTTGATAAATTGGCTGATTAAACAAAATACTCAATATGGTGGGTGGTTATATAAAGTAAGGGATTATCTTGAATAAAAATTTGCTTGATTAAATTTAGATTTATTTATAAATTTAATTTGACCCATAATTATAGTTTAAATTTATGGTGTTTATTTTAAGTTATTTTTAGTCAAAAACACATCAAATAATTATAAAAAAATTAAATTGTTAAAAATATCATTTATAATTTATTATTTTTTTATTTTTATTGACTTATCAAAATTAAAAAGCAAAACCAATTTAATATTTTATAAATTTCTGATTTATTATTTTTTTAATTAAAGAAAAATTAATGTATTTTTTTTTTTTTTTAAGTTATAGAAATAAAAGAATAATTATAGTTTAAAATTGTATAATTAGATGGATGTTAAAAAAAATCATTATATATAACTAGTTAAGTGTAATAAAATATATAAATAAATATTGAGACATATTGTGTAAAGTAAATGTAACGTTTTAAATCGAACCAATAATAAAAGATAAAAAATGTTTTCAAAATAAGTTTAAAATAAAGAATAAAATTAGACTTTTAGATTAAAAGAACATTTTTACTATTTTAAAAACTTACCTTTAATATAAGTAATTAACTTAAACAATTAAAAAAATTTAAATAAAATAACAAATATTATTTTAAATGAAATAATTTATGCTTTAATTTTAATTTTAATAAATATGTTAAAAAATTACTATTTTACAATTCGATATTTTAAATCATAAAGAACAGTATAATTATAAAATTTTATTTTTTTTATTTTAGTTTTGTTGTAATATTTTATTTTGTTTATTTATTGAAGTTTGATTGTTTATGTATTTTTTTTATTTGCATTTTAATGCGAATTAATAAATTTAAAAAAAATTATTTCTAAAACATTATAATATAATTATATTTTTAAATTTTATTTTTGTTTTTTAAAAAAAATAATAATTTTTTTATCTGGCATAATTTTTTTTTTTAAATTGATTTAAAATGCTTTTAAAGCTAGATTTATTAATTTCTTATTTATTTTTTTTTAATTATAAATTAATTTTAATAAAATAAATAAATTTTTTAAATTATAAATATAATCGAATAAAAAATGAATTATAAATTAAATAACGATTCATTGTGTTTAAAATAAATTAAGAAATTAAATAAATAGTAAATAAATTAAAATAAATAAATTATAAATACATTCAAATTGAATATTGACTTGAGGATCAGATTAATAAGAACTGATCAGATGAGGAGACAATGAAATAGTAGATAAAAATTAACAATTTAATACCATTTTAAAATTGTATGTATTATTGACTTATGATAATAAAGCTACTTCAATTAAACGATTTTAATGTTATTCATATTTGATTTGATTAAAAATAAATTAATGTTAATTAATTTATGTCAAAAATTTGTGTTTTAATTTTTAATAATATTGTGATATGTTAATGTTAATATGAAAATTAAAAAAAATAATAAATTTCAAAATTATTTTATTCAAATATTATCAGTAAATTAAAAATTTTTTTAGCGCTATCTTAAAAAAAATGTTTAAGATCAGTTTCAAAATATGCTAACAAGTGTATATTAGCTAACTATATTTTTGAAACAAATATATTACAATAATAAATTAAGATTATATAAATTGTTTTAAATAAAAAAAAATTTTTTTTTTTTTTTTTAATGTATCTCATTAGTAATTTTAATTAGTTTAAAACAGTTTACAGGTGATCATTCCAACAAATTTTAAACTTACCCAATTTTCAATAAGTTCTTGATGAGCTTTTACTAATTTTAAAGACAATGGTTGAAAAAAAAAAAAATTTTAAAAATTAATATATTTTTTTTTAAATGATGATAAATTATATAAGATCAATTAATTTGCAGTCAACTGCATAATTAAAATGTTGAAATATGACAATTTTTAATTCATTTCTATTTTTTTTAGTGCCAAATAAAATAATTTTTTTTTTAAATGTTATAAATTTAACAACCAAGTTAACTTTTCTAAAAAAAGTAAAAAAATAAATAAATATATTATTTATTAATATTAAGCTAACTTTAAAAATTATTAAAAATTTATTTTATCTTGTTTTTTTTTATCTAAATCAATTAAATAATAATAAAATGATCATTATAAAAAAAATCATTATATTCATAATTTAAACCTGATTATTTAAACGTGCTTTTTTATCAAAGTTTATATACTAATTCAAAATTAATTTAAAAAAAAATTACTTAATTTAATCAAAAACATATATATAGTTGTCAAAGTTATACTTAATATTATTTAATATTTATATCAAATAGTTTTAATACAATAGAAAAAAATATAACTATTCATAATGTTTTTAGAATGATTAAAATTGATCATTTAAAATATATTTGAAATAAATTAATACAAATTTTGTGTATATAAAGATTTTGAAAAAATCGTAACTTAACATTTATCAAAACTAATTCAAAATTAAAAATAAAATTTAATTTGATTTTGCCTGAATTTTGTGATTAAATTTTACTTTGACTATACAAGTACAGTAAAATTGAATATTTACAATTCAATGCCAATCTTATCGTAAAAAAATATCCAAATCCGTTTAAATTTTTTTCAAGTATTTTTTAAACTAAATTTTTGTGCCTAAAGGTGCAAAATAAATGCAAATATTTTAAAAAAGTAATTTTTACTTAAATATAATATCCGCGGTCAGGATTTGATTAACAGTGTCATTTGAAAAACAAAACTAAAAAAACATTTTTTTAATGCAGACAATAGTAGCCACAATTTGTCCTTAGTCAAGGTTAAACCGGCCACTAATACCATAGTGATAGAATCTTCATTCATGTTTAAAATTTTACTTGTCTTCACTATCTAAGAAGATGTATTTTTCAAATTTCAATACAAATTTACTAAAAATGTTTTTTTTAAAATCGTGTCTATATGATCAAAATAAGTGCAAATACATATTAAAAAATAAAAATATACATTCATATTTGCATTTGAATATGGGTGATATTTGCACTTGATGTACAGCTTGTTTAACTTGTCTGATTTTCGGCATTATAACTGATGCACACAATTGAAGTGCAGTTAAACCACTTAAATAGTACACAATTTTTGGACACAATTGCTTTTTAGGCAGTAACGAGTATCTGACATTAAGATGTTGACCTTTACTTAATGTTCAACTTGAATTTATTTGTATTTATTTTGTTCTCTAAAAATTATGAAAGAGTGGAAGCAAGTTGAAAAGCAAGTAACTTTCCATAATATATATAATATAAGGTGTTTTTAGTCAAGATTCTAATAACTTTTAGATTTTTATACTTATTATATTTTTTTCATATTTTCAACATTGCCATATATCTAATTATTATCTAAAATTTTCAATAAACAATCATGCGCTTAACCAAAAAGAAAATTAATCACGATGCTTTTTAGTAAAATCTGGTGCAACTTGTGTTAGACAGTTTTATTAAAAAAAGAAAACAAATCAGGTCTTAGCACAAATTAGCTGGTTAACATGAGATCTTAAAAAAAATCAACTTTAATATTAAACTGAAACTATTAGATTAGTGGGATGAGTAAACAAAATATGCTTTAATTCAGCAACAAGATCTATTAAAAACTTATCTATCTTAATCAAAACAGTTTTATCAACAACAAATCCATTTTCATCATTGTTAAATCAAATTTAGTTTATTTCATTGGTATGTTATATTATTCAAACTTATAAGAGTAAAGACTGAATTTTAACATGTCAATTTAGATTAAAAAATCGTGGTTTTACACCAAAGATGAAACAGCAATTTTTATTTTTTTAATCGTTTGTTGGTTAAAAGATAACATTCAACAAATGTAATTTAGTTTATAAAATTGTATTCAATGTGTTGAGAAAATCGAAAACAAGTTAATTCTAAGTTTTATTTTAAGTTAAAATTATAATTACTTGTTTATATACAATACTTAAAAAAAAATTTTAAATAACTACTTATGCTCTTTTAAAAATATATCTATATTATTTTAAACTTTTATTTATAAAAAAAAATTGTGATCAATGAATTCTATTTTTTTTAAAGTTAAATAAAATTATTATTTAAAAAAAGTTAGTTAGTAATTTTAAATTAATCAAAAATTTCTTACCTGATTTTTTATTATGAAGAAAGTTGATTTTTAGAAACATATTTTAAAATTTTTTTTTTACAACTTTTTTTTTTCTTTATACTTTTTCATTTCACTTAGTAAAATAAATTAAGTTGCTAAAAAAGCTTATTTACGCTAACTTAAATTTAAAATTTTTCTTTTTTTTTTTTTTGGTTTTGGAACAGTTGAGATTGGTGCAATTTTTAATAAAATGATTTACATTGATTAATATAATTTCTTTGCTGAGCAGTGAAATAAGCTACCGTACATATATACAATATTAATAATAAAGCACTAATTATGCAAAGGGCCATTACAGAACTGTTAGACGCACAATGATCCAAATTTATTAACATTTCTTTGGCTATTAAAATAAAAAAAAAATATAATTAAATTATACGCTTGAATCAATCAAATAAAATAAAGTATTCAAAAAAGTTCAAATTTAACTAATTATATAATTGGTTCTATATAATTAGATTTTATATACTATAATATAAAATATTATTGTTTCATTTGTTATATTTTTTAATATCAATGACAAAGTAAAAATTATAATCTAAAAATAATTAAAATAAAATATTTTTTTTAATAACATTAGTTTTTTTACTCAAAATTTTATTTAACTACTTTATAATTTTCTATATATTTATTAATGTATATTTATTTTAAATTCAAACTATTAAATCAAAATATTTATTTTTTTTAAATTAAAATTAAATAATTAATCTAATTTAATCATTTAAATTATAAAATATATATATATATTTTTTTTGATTTTTTAATCATTAAATAATTAGATAAAATACTTGTTTTTTTTTTTGTTAATTTTTTTATTTATAAAAAATGACAACATTTAAAAAAAAAAAAACTAGTTATAATGTGTAAATAAAATAAAAGTAGTTTGAAAACAGTAGTTTTCTAAAAATGAATGAGTAAAAAATAAAAAAAAATGATGGAAAGGCAACAAGAAACCATTTATTTATCTTTATACTAAAGCTAACGTAATTTTAAAATCCGGTTTTTTAAGTATTTTTTAATATCCAAATATTACAACTTAAAAAAAAAAATAGTTTAAAAGTGAAATACCGTTTTATTTTAAAAAAATTTGCTAGTAAGTGTAAACTAAATTTAAAAATAACCTTGAAAATTATAAATAATTGATGTAATTTGATCAAGCTAAAATTTATTTTTTTTAAAACAAACTAATTAGTTTAAGTTAATTTTACAAATATACTTTTTAAATATTTTAACTTTTTAAAATTAATTTTTTATTATGATCTTTTCATAAATTGAAAAAAAAATCTAAATTAAATTTTAATTTAAAAAATTGTATTAATTTTTTCTAAATAAAATTAAATATTTGCTTTTCAATAATTATTTTTTTAAAAATCTGTTTTTTTTTTTTAATAAACAATCTAAAAAAAAACTTACCATTTGTTTGTTCATATTCAAGTTCGCTTTTTTGTGGTTCAGCATCATTAAAGTCCAAAACTAAAATTTCATGAGATAATGTCATTTCATTTGATTTATCATCTAACTCATCATTTATAATTTTTTTTGTTTTAGATTTATTATCACTTTGTTTTTTATTATCTAATTTACGATTTTTATATATATCTCTTTTTTTACGTTTTCCATATGATTCTGAATGATTATCCCTTCCATATAAACTTTGATTAGAACTTGTATTACACATAATGGGATCGCATTTGCCAATACAATATTTAACATTGCATTGAAATATAACTCCATATGATTCTGTAAACCTAAATGCTTCATATGTTGATTCTAAAGCATTTCCATTTAGTTGAAATCCAGGAAAAATTGAATTATCAATGGGACATCCATGTTCATCAATAATCTCAAATGTCGATCTTGCATCTTTAGCCATTGCAACACAAGATCTTAAATTGAAAAAAAAAAAAAAAATAAATGATTAAAATTGAATTAAGTTTTTTATTTAAAACACATTGAAACTAACCTAGCAAATATTCCGTATGGTGTATTATCAGGAATTGCAATTCTAAACGTTAATTTATCACCTACTCGTACTGTATTTGCTTCTCTTCCTTCACCACTTTCAATTACAATACGAGGTAATGGAGCTTCCGGTGATGCTGAAACTTCAACCGGTTCTGTACCTAAACCAGATCCAAGAACAGCGTCCCGAACTGGAACCATTCCAAAAGATACGTTTCTTGACGTGGTTTCATAAGTACATCGTACATGATACACCTAGTTTTAAGCAAAAGTTTTTAAGTTTTAAAATAAAAAAAATTAGTTTTTATTTTGTAATAAACTAAATTTAAATAATTACATATTCAATTATTTTGAATTTACTTATTATTTAAAAATATATATATAAAAGATTAAACTTTAAATTAAAATATAAAATAACATAAACATTTAATTTGTAAAGTGATTTAAAAAATAATAAAATATTTATAAAATATTGTTATATAAATGTAAAGTTAGTAATTGAAGTTTTATAGAACATACATTTAGGATATTCAACTTTATATTCAAGTATTAATGTAGAAGATTTTATATTCGTAAAATCAAAATTTAACAATTACGAATTTTGTATCTTTTACAACAAAATGTTAAAGTTAAAGACTTAAGAAGTACATTGTTCTTTGTATATAAGATAGAGATTAACAAAGAGAAGCTACATTGCCAGATTTACTCTTGATCGTTGTAATTTAAAATTTAATATAATTTTATATATTATATAGCCTTGTAATTCTTTAATTGAGATAGATTATTTTTTAAAATATTTGATGTAAATCTTAGTAATAAAGAGCAGTATACTACAAACATGAATATAAACGGTTTTTATTTTAAAAGCGCGACCTTAATATATATAATTTTAATGAAAATAATTAAATTTTAAAAAATTTAAGTTGTACTTGTTAAAAAAAAATTAGTTTTAAAGTAAAACCAAACATTTATTTTTTTGATTTTCAATAAAATATATCAAATATTTCAAGTAATTAAGTTAAATAAAATTTTAGAGAAAATCTAAAATTGCTAAAAATGATTTAAAAAAATGTACTTGTTAAACTGTTATGAGAACTTTGGTTTTTTTTTTTCTTCGTCATGCTAATAAGATAACTAAAAATTATAATTTGAACAAATAGTTTTCTAATTTTTATAATACAATCAATATTATAATTAATATTAGATTATTTGTAACTAAATAGCAATTCACTAAAACAAAAAAAAAAGGTTAAACAAAGGTCAATTATTTTCAAGGTTAAATTTTTTATAATAAATATAATTATAAACTGTTTTACAAAGTTTTTTTAATAATAAAAAATTTTTATGTATTATTTTTGCAAGTTTTATACTATTTATTTTAAAACTATTATTTTGAAAAAAAAAACATTAAATTTTTTAAAGATATTAATTATTAGAAAGCATCTGTTTGTTTTTAATTTAAATAAAATTTTTAATTTTTGAAAAAATTTTACTAAATATTAATTATTTTATTATATTAATTAAATTATTTGTTAAATAATCTATTATTTTAATAAATAGATCTTAGTAAATTTAAACTAATGCATAAATAAATTAAAATAATTATTTAAAAAATTTAATATATAAATATATATTTTTTATTTATTAAATTGTTATCATTTTTTTACTAAAATTGTTTAAAAATTTTTATAAATTTTATTTTAAAATAAAAAATATTATTTACTAATAAAAAATAATTAAAAAAAAAATATCTAAAATATTTAAATTGCATTTAAAAAAAAAACATGTTTAATTAATTTTTAAATTTAAAAAATAAACATTTTTTAAATGATACAAATTTAATATATGTATCATTTAAATTTGTGTAACTGTCTAATTTTTAAAAAAAAAATTAAACACACCTTGTTTATGTTTGAAAAAGACGTTTCTTAAGTAATTTATAAAAAATGAAATAAAAATTTGTGCCAGTTTTTTAAATATAATGCCTTTTTTTTTACTTTACAAATTAAAATGCTAAACTAGTTGTGGTAAAAAAATTATGCATTCAAAAAAAAAACAGTTAAAAAAAAGGTGTTTTAAATTTAATTGAAATTTAATTTTTTAACTAGCGTGATGCAAATATAAACTTGAACATAAACTATTAATACTTTGATACTTTTAGTAATTTTAAATTTAGTATTTACCATGTTTAACAAAATACTATAAAAGCATCAATTGTTCATAAATTTATTTTATTTAAAATTTAATTAACTTTAAAAAAGCAGATGTGATTATTAATTAAAAAAATCAATTTAAGTAAAATTAACTTTTTACTATTAAATATTAAAAATAAAAAATAGATCAAAAAAATACATGCGAAAATATGTTGAACAAATTAAAAAATTAAATTAAATTTTTTTTTTTAAATAAAAAAAATAAAATTAAAATAAACTTACTTTATCAGCTTTTGTTAAAACTACATTATGATGTTGAAGTACTACTGTATTACTATAAACACCTTGAACATTTTGAGTATTACATTGTTGTCCTGTTAAAGACATTTCTAAACTGAATTGGTTTGCGTTATGAATTTTGTTATTACAAGTTTCAGATCTTCCTAATGCATAAATTCGTCCATGAAAAGGTTGAGATGTTTTAACTTGAACTAATATTCTTGTATCAGTACAACGTAAACTAACTTGATAGCAAACACCGTAAGCATCGCAAGAAGGATCAGTTGTAGTTCCAATAGTAATATTATTCATATGAGCCATATTTACCGCAGGTTGACCTTTTGAGTGATTTTGAGTTTTTTGTTGATTGTTTCCTGTAGATATTGGTCCATGTAATTTTTGATTATAATTTGGTAATGAGGTTGTTAAAGTAGATGGCAAATTGTTGCTTTTTATTTGTTCATTTGAATTATGCGAATTTTTTATTTGTTGAATACTAGTCATCTGTCCTTGATGTTGTGTAGTTGAATAAATTGTTTGTTGAGAAAACTCATCTAAAGCAGAAGTTGTTTGTTGCTTTATATATTGAGCTGTAGCCAGTTTTAAACTAGACGGTGTACTAGTTCCAGGTAAATTTATAATAGTTGGTCGACCTATTGAAGCAAGTGCAGCTGGAGATACACCGCCATTGGTGCTATGTTGCAAAGTTGTATCTAATTTAAAATTTATAAATAAAAATTGTAATTTTATGATTAAAGAAAAAATAATTTTTTTAATTTTACTTACTTGTACAATGAGCTTCTAAATAAATGGCATCACTTCCATCTCCTGTATCAAATAATGGAAGTGGAATATTAAATTGAAGTGAAAACGTATCTAAACCATCAGGTAATGTAAAATGGTCAAGATGATAAAGTGCACAGTTAGGTTGTCCAGGTTTGTAATTTGCTCGATATAAAATGGATCTACAAATAAATTCATTTTCAATTGTACATGCACGAATACATCCGGCTTGCGATTTAACAAGTAATTCTTTATCAGGATAATAATTTATTTCAACGTAATAAGAAATTTTGTTTAATGGAATGCCTAATTTTACATAATCATATGCTCTTTGTTCCATACAAATATCATCCGCTATATTTATAATAAAAATTTAAATTTAAATTATTTTTAATTATTTTTATGTCTTAATTTAAAAAAAAATATACAAATTAAAAAAAAGATCTAATTTATTCATGATATAGAAATAAAAATAAGAATAAATAATAACCAATTAAATAAAATTTTTTAAAATTAAAAAAAAAATTATAAACAACGTAGTGATATTTTGATGAATAAAAAAAAAAATTGTCTTTAATAATATTATTATTTTAGCCGAAAAATTAATAATAGAAAACATTTTAGAAAAAAAAATTTAAAAAAAAAATTTAATATACTTTATATCTTAAGACAACAAAATTTTGACGGATTCAATTGTTTTATTGCAAATGATATTCAACAATTTTTAATATTTTTCTATCAAAAAAAATAATGAAAACAAATATTAAAAAAAAATAGTCAACAAATAGATAAGAAATCTTGTCGATATATAAAAAAAAATATTAAACAGTAACAAATACAATATTAATTGTAAAAATAAAATTCAAGTTTTTTGATTTATAGTTAACTTGTTTTTGATTGTGAAAAGCCATTTAATAAAAAAACTTTAGCTGCGGCTTTTTAAATTTATTTGATTATTTAAGAATTCAAATTTATTTTTATTTATTTAACCACATTTTAATAGACTTGTATTACGATTGCTAACTCAGTTATAACTCATTAAGCAGGTTTTAAATATTGTTCATTTAAATATAATTAATCAATTATATTGCATCTATTTATTCATTAATAATTTTTTAAATTTTACATTAATTTTAAATTGGCTTTATTTAATCAAAAAAATTTAAAACAAAAAAAATTATTTAAAGTTTCATATAAATAAAGATTAAAAAATTTATTGACTTTTATTTTTTTTTTTTTTAAATTTTTGTAATACTTTATAAAAATATAAAATAGTAAAATAAATATAAATATAAATATTAACAAATGACTTATAGAAATAAAAAAATTAAACTAAAAATAAAAAAAAAATTAATAAAATTTGTGATATAAAAATAAATAAATAATAAAAAAACTATTCATGATTTTTTTTTAAATTTTAATCTTTTAGTTTATTGCCGTTATTTTTTAAAATTTTCTACTATTTTTATTGATTTTTATTTAATTTTTTGTTTTGGAAATGTTAAAAAAATATTAAGTATTATAAAAGTAATTTTTAACAAGTTCCACTGATTTAACACACTATTGTTCATAATTAATAAAGAGATCCAATTTTTTTTTTAATTTGTGACAATAAATATTATTATATTAAAATTATCACTTTAATTGAATATCGTGGAAAAAAATTAATCATTGATTTGATTTAACTATTCAAAAATATCGAAAATCGGTTAAATTTAAATTTCGATTTCAATTTAAGGATGCAAATTCCCATAACATAATACCAACTGATCTGTTCAACAATATTGATTAAAAGACAGTATTTTTAATCAATTCTATGCTTGAGAAAGACTTTTTTTGATTTGGTAGCAATTGTTTGCATCAAATGGCGCGTTTTGAATTAAACTTAATAAAGTTGGTGTTCTGCTTGAACAAAGCCAATCTAAACCGACATCAACCAATTTTGTTAAGCAAGATCAACTGGTTTTTGATTACACTAATCGTTCTTTGAATTTGTTCCTGTCTTTTAACTTCCAATTGTCGTGACTACTGTTCCACTTATTGTGGGATTCATTTTTGTTCCAATAGAAATTAGTGCCAAATGTTCTTTATAATACCAGTAAGTAGTAAAATGTTATGGTTAAAAATTTAAACCGTTATTTTCAGTTTTAATTATTTTTAGTTTAAAATGCAATTAAATTAAAATTTCGATACTTTTGTCCAACTATTTAAGTAAAATAAAAACCAACATGTTACTAACAGAAAGATATGAACAAAATACAAAAGTTTCTCATCAGTTCATTCAAGCAGTAAATGAAAACAAATATAAATTCAGAAACTCATCAACATTATTACTATATTGGTCAACTTTTTTTTATGATATTATATATATTAATAAATTAAATTTAAAAATGTCAGATAATTAAGAATTGATTTTTATAATAATTATAAATATTTTTACTTTTTTAATATTTTTTATATTTAAGAGTTTTTTAATTTAAACATTATATTTAATTTAAATTTCAAGATTTTATTTATAAAATTAAAACTTAAATAAGATAATTATAAAATTATTATAATACAAATAATTGACTTACATTCAATGCAAGAATTTTCAAAATAATCAACTCCTTCTTGTTCCACAAGTTCAACTGGATGGCCACCTGAGTATGATCTTCGATCAAATTCACTTAAATGACATTGATTAGTAATGTAATTATATTCCACACTTCTACAAATAAATCGACTTTCGCTTTGGCAAGCTGATAAACATGAATCTTTAGATCCAGTATAAACTACACTATTATCTAATCCTCTTAGCATTTTATTTGGATATCTTTCAAAACTCCAAAGACGAGTACATGAGTTTTCTGCTGTGAAAAAAATAAATATTAAATAAATATATTTTATTAAAGTTATAAAAAATATACAAAAAAATTAATAATTATTATTTGTATAAAATCTATTAAATAATGTAAAAAATATAAGAAAATTGTTCTATACTAACCTGATCGAAGAGTAACTTTGTTGAAAAAATATAAATTTGCAGCTTTTTGAGGTGGTAAAGCAATGCTAACTAAACTTTCTTGACTTAATACTTGCTGGCTTGGAATCATTTTATTTAAATTACCATCTTTTAATGAAGCCAACAAATTATCTTGAACAGGCACTGAAATCGTTTTGTCAGATAAAGTATCGTTT
This sequence comes from Pyemotes zhonghuajia, assembly GCA_025170145.1. Classification (NCBI taxonomy): domain Eukaryota; kingdom Metazoa; phylum Arthropoda; class Arachnida; order Trombidiformes; family Pyemotidae; genus Pyemotes; species Pyemotes zhonghuajia. Next base: position 13,829,038 of record CM045845.1, read on the forward strand.
AAAAGTTTACAAGTAGTATCTTGAACAGGTGCTAAAGGATTTACTATAAATGAAAATGCGGCAGAACTGCAATCTATTTCATCTTTGCACCATCCTAATCAATGTTAAAAAAATTATATATAATTTTTAAATAATTTAAAACAGATTATTATTAAATTAATATTTTACCTAAACATTCATAAAGTGATACATTGCGAATTGTATAGTAAGTAGTGCCAGCATAATCTCGATTGGTCATTTTTTCAAAAGTCACTTTTGAACTTGTACATAAGGTCAAAGTACTTATAAAAAATAATAATAATACACCATTGGCAGCCATTTTTTTTAGGTCACACATGATTTTTATCTGTCACTGATGTTAAATAATTTAGCAGTTTTATTTTCTCAAAAAATAAATAAGATATTTTAAACGTTGATTTTTATTTTTTTATAAAAAATCAACGTGTTTATCGGTATTTAACGTGAGAAAATAATTAATAAAAGCTTTTATTCGCTTTGTTGAATTTATTTAAATTTTCATTAAGACTGGCTTTTTCCTATTTAGTCTATAGATTTATTTTCTTTTTTTATCGCTTAACTGTCCGTTTAATTTTTTTCATTGCAAATTATCACAGACATTAATCACCTCACAAAAATGCTAAACATTTTAAAATTTTTGATAAATTACTCAAAATTGTTAAAAATTGACTTAATTTAATTAAATTAGTTTTCTATATAATTCATTATTTTTATTCAAAATTTTTTTTAAAAAATTAATAATTTAAATAAATATGTTGATATTCATGTTTTAAAAATAACTTGTTGATATAAAAAAAAAAATGAATTCACTTGTTGATCTTTATAAATTCATATTTAAAAAAAATGTATTTTTGTAAAACAAAAGTAAATAAATTTAAAAAAATCATCACTTATACTTGAAAAATTTATATCGGCATATTATATATTATTTAATTTAATGTTTGCATAAAAAATTTAAATGTTCAAAAGGGGCAATAAGATCACAAATAAATAAAAAAATATAATTAATCAATATATGATTAAAGGAAAATTTAATTTTAAAAAATTTTAAATCATGTTAATTATAATTTAAACACAAGTTTTATAAAATAATCCAATTGGTTACTATTAATTTAAACTGATACACGCTTATTAAGTAAAATCAGAAGTCTAAAAAAAAGTTTTATTTTTAATGTTTTTAAAATATACAAAAACAAAATTTGATCTAGATACAGTATACAAAACAAAAATAAAAATAAAGGCCAAGTTCAAAGGCAGGTGTGTTTTTATACCTGGAAGTGGATTGCGGCGCTTACTATGTCGTCAGGTGGAAGCAAGTCTAGCCTCTTGTCAAGAGAACCATATACAACCAGTTACTCTTACAGCCCATTTCATCTGATCTCAAACCACACTCTTTTTGGTTTAAAAACACTCCCTGATTTAGCAACAGGATGCTTTGCTAATACAAATACCGGAAAACCCATCTTTACTTATATAAGCATAAATAGTAAGCATATAAAAAGAAAGAAGCATGTAAATAAGATGAAAATACACTTCACATTTTTTGACTGTAATATATATATGTTTATTTTTTTTATTTTTAAATAGAATGATTGAGAATATATAAAGAATAAACCGGTTAATGTTATTATCAAAAATATCAATAAGACAATATTAAGAAACCACTGAGACTAAAATTGGTTCACATTGGAATATGCTTTTTTTCTGGTAAATTATTGCATTCATGATGTCTTTACAAATATAAAAATTAAAAAATAAATGCAAGGAAATTAAAAATTAAGAGTATCAAAGCATAATAAAAACAAATTAAAGAAAGTAATAAAATTTAATAAAAAATGTTCAATATTTATAATTAAAAGTAAAATAAAGTTTGTGAAAAAATATACATAAATGCTCACGGTATACGGAAATCTTTTGAATTTGTTGCAAATGATCACAAAATATGTTTTGATTCGTGCATCAACTTGTTCATCTTTATTATTTGATTATGCTTTATCGAAATTTAAATTATGTTTTATTTATTTTTTATTAGTATTAGTCATTAGATTTGCTTGAAAATCAATGAACAAATTTGTTGTGAATTTTTTTTTTAACATTTTTAATCAATTTTAAACATAAGACACACTCACACACAATTTATCAAGTTGATTGAATGGTTAAGTAAATTTGTTCGTTTGTTTTGCTTCAATAAGAAAAAAAAATAAGTACCAAACAAACGTAATTGACACGGTTGTTGTCATTATTTTGAAAAATTGAATATAATGTGAATCATTCAAGATAGTAACAAAGTACATTTTTAATTATTTATTTTAACAATGTCCAATAATGCATTATTAGTTTTTGTAATTTTTGTAATTTAATTTAAATAAAAATATTCAAACATTTGACAGATATTTAATTTTATTTGTATATTATTAATTTTTAATATTTTATTTAAATAAAAATTTTTTTTTATAACTTTTAGTTATAGTAATATATTACTACTATATTATATATATTATATTATTACTATATAATTACTTATAATGATTACTAATATAATAATTTATACAGTTTTCTTTATTAATTATTTTATTTTTTATTTTATTTATTTATTAATTAAATTATATAAAATATTTAAAAAAGATATAAACTAATAAAAATATTCTAAAAAATTTAAAATAATAAAAGGTTCACAGATGTATTTTTTAAATTATCATAGCGTGTACATTATTATAAATTTACAATAATTAACAACTAATTTAGTTATATAATTTTCAATTTATATTAATTGTCACATATTATTTATATTATAATAAAAATAAAATTTTTTTTAATGGCAATTTTAATATTTAAGTTTAAAACAAAAAATTTGTAGAAATTAAAATAATTTGTTTTTTACTACTTCAAATTAAAACTTGCTACAAGTAAACTTACTAAATATAACAGGTGCTTGCCAACTGTCACCTTTTAAGTTGATTGGTAGTTTTTATAAAGTAGCAATTATATTTTACAACTATTATTAATATTTTTTGTTAAAATTTTAACTCATATAATTATAAATTTTGTATTTATGAATCTGTTTTCGTTGACCAAATAATTTAAATTATAATTAAAAAAAAAATATTCATTTAAATAAAATAGTTTAAAAAAATATTTAATAAAGTTAAAAATTATGATTTAATAAAATGAAAAATATAGTTTTAGATTTGAATAAATAAGTAATATTTTAATTAAATAATTGTAAAAATTGATATTTAAAACAAAATAAAATAAAAAGTTAAAAGTGTTAAAAAATGCGTGTGTCCAGTTAATCGCAAATTTATTTTAAGTTTAACAAATATCAATAAAAAGTTCAGAAGTGTTGACGGACAATTTGAATAAATATTCAAATTGTATCTTGTTTGATGATAACCGTTTTAAATTTTATTATACGTCAAATATGAAAGGTTTCTTTTAATTTTTTTTTAAGCCAAAATTATTTTTGAGTGGGTGTAACTAACTCAGTTAAGATAATCTTAAAAAAAAAATAAACAGTTTAAGAAAAAGTTAAACTTTAATACCACCAACGTAGTATTAAGTGCACGCACCAACTTTGAACAAAATCTCCCACAATGGGTTCAATAGATGGTATTTTACCAAAACAACGATTAACTAAATATATTTTGCTGTCCGTATTACAGCACACTGTGTAATAATAGTTGTAAACACGGAACACAAACATCTGTGCAAACGAAGATTTGCATATATGTGATATAACATACATATCTTTTTATATACTTAAAAATATTTGTTTATGTAATAATGGTTAAAATCCTAACAAAAAAAGATAATAATGAGCATCATATTTAAGTTAATTTTATGACTAGTAAAATGATTTTAAAACTGACTTATTATTTAAAAAGTTAACTTTTGTGACCACATATAGTAGATTATATAGTATAAAATTCATAATTTACAACGAACATTTTCAAAAGAAAAATGTATTGTAAATTTCAAATTTATTTATTACAAATATATACTGCTTTGTCAAGTTAAACTTCATACACACCCCCGTTTAATAAAAAAAAAATTAAAATTTAGTCGAACGGGTTAAAAAATATTTTTAAGAAATTTAATGATAAAAAGTATAAAGAATCGTGGATATACATCAAAAAAAAAAAACGGAAAAATGCGTTCTATTGTTCAAATTTTACTGATCAAAATAATTGAAAAACTGATGTGTTTAAAGCAAGTAAATGGTTAAGATTTGTTTGAATGTGTTTAATTGTGACCAACTGGCAGAGGATAAATATTAATAATAACGGTTTAAATGATTAGTATTTAAACTTGAATCTTGTTCTAGCTCAATCCAGCTTTTTAAAAGTAATCGAATGGTCAGAAATAACGATTTAAACATTTTTTGACACTTTGGTTTTGCGCCTTAGACTTCTAACACGATCTTTTTAACTGTAAATTGACTAAAAATCAAAAAAAGTTTACTTGTCTGATTGGTCGACATCGTATTCATAATTATAGTCAATTGTGTCTTGCATTCAGTTTTATTTTAATTTTATTTTTTATTTTGTTTTAATTTTTATTTTAATTTTTTTTATCAAATTTAAAAAAGCTAAGAAATCGTTTTTCAAGCATCTAAAATAAAATATATTACAAAAAATTGTAGTTTATTTTGTACATAAAAACAATATTAATTTTTAATATGCTTTTTATTAGGTGCCGTTTTATAATATACAGTATTTTTAAAAATTATAGTTTATAAAAATATTATTTACAAAAATAATTTGATTTTAAACTTATTTTTTTTTTAATTAAATAGCACATGTAAAATAATTAAAAAAAAAATTAATTTATTTATTTTTTAATTAAAATCATGTTTAAAAAAAATATTTGTAGAAAAAAAGAAAATTTTATTAATAAAATTTGAAATATTAGCCTAAATCAATAAATAATACTTATTTTTTTTTTAAAGTAATTACACAAATCGTGCAAAATATTTTTTTTAATTTTAAATTATATTTATTTATAAAATAAATAATTAATAATAATGTTTTATTAGCAAAAATAAAAATTTTCGTGCTTTAAAATTAAAAAATATAAGTTTTAATATTTGTCACTTTCAATTATTTTGTAAAATTTTTTAAATATTTTTTTATTTAATTTAATTTATTATTTTTTTTAAGTTTTATTATTTAAAAAATTTAAAATATAAAATCATTTATTTTTAGCTACAACATAAAACAAAAAAATAAATCAAAATATTTTTTTATTAATATTTAATAAATTAATGAAATAATTTGAGAAACTAAACATAGATATTAATTTAAAATAAATAGTTTAACAAAATATAATATTAAATCTTAATTAAAATGCCACTTAACTAGTTTAAATGGTTACATGAGAAATAATTTTTTTTAATATTTTAATGAAGTGATGGTTTTATCAGGTATTTTAATTAATCCAAATTTTAAATTATTCACAGTCCGTTATGTCGTTCCCAAAACAAACGAAAAAAATTAAAATCCAATGTGAAAATGACTAAACAACAATTTTTAATTTTTTTTTTACAAAATTTAACTTTGAAAGATTAAATGCAATTTTTTTTTTAACTACTTATAAAATAATATTTAAACTAAGCTTATTGTAGACCTAAAAAATTAAGAAAAAAATAATTTGAATTTGTATAAACATGTTTTTTAAGTTTTTAAAAAAGTTTTTAAATAAAATATTTCATAAACTTTTTATCATTCAAAAATATTTAAAATTTGATTACTTTTAAATATAAAATTTTAATTTTATTGTTTAAGTTTGTTAATCTAAAAAAAATAATATTAAAAAAATATTTAAATTTGTATTGTATATATTTTTTGAAATTTTTATTTTGATACTTATAATAAATATTGTATTTTAATAATGAAATCCATAAAAAAAAATTCATTGTTTATAATAAAATAAATTAAATAATCAATTTTTTATTTTAAATATCATTAATAATTTTTTTTTTTTAAAAGTATTTTTATTTTGGTTTTTAATATTATTTTTTAATAAATACTTAATTTATTAGGTATATAAACATAGCGCATTTAAATTTTTTTATTTTTCAACATGTGTTAAGATAGTTTATTTTTCTCTTCTTTTTGTTAAAATTTTTAATTACTTCGTTTAAAAATTTTATTATTCTGGTTAAAATTTTTAAACTTTTTAAAAGTAACAGCAACTAATTTAATGGTCACTAAATTGTTACATATAATAAATATTTTGGTACTAATGAGATTGTTATTAGTGAACAAATATAAAATTTTTATTTTTAAGTTATATAAAGTTTGCTAGCAAAAAAAAAATATTTTTTAATTAAATTAATATTTATTTTTTACAAATATATATTTATTTTTTAAATTAATATTTTTAATAAATTTATAAACATAATTAATTTTTATATAATTTTTAGATTCCATGTTTTAAATTAAACAATTTTTTTATTAACTACTTTTTATTTAAACAATTGTTAAGAATAATATTATTTATTTAACAAATTTATTTTATTTTTTAGTGTAATTTTGATTTCAATTAATAAATTTTAATAATTTTTGAACTAAATTAATTTTAATATTTGATTTTTATAAATATATATTTTTAATTTTTTTAATAATTTAATTTTGATTTAAAAAATTTGTAAAAAAAGATTTATGTATTTTATTTTATATATTAAAAAAATTATCAATTTTTATATTCTTTTTTATATGAAATGATATTTAAAAAAAATAAATATATGATTAAATTATGACTTTTTCATATATTTGTCATCAAAAATATATTGTCCCATATGTTGATCAATTAATAGAGTACTATTAAAACAATTTACTTAATCAGATGTTTTTTAAATTATTTTGAACTTTAGTTTATAGTTAAAAATCAAATATCAAGCATACAATAGTTTGATCAAGTAAAATTAAGCAATTTTTTTATTTGGTTTTGTTTTACTTGTAAAGTAAACAATAGCCGAATTGAATTAAATTGCAGATTGCAAAAAAAGCGATTGAATACAGTAAGGTTCAGATGAATGAACATTGTCATCAAAACTTGATTTCCGCTTTGAGCCCACTACAACTGATAGGCTTGATTAGATGTCTTCAAATAGAAAATGCTTTGTTTATGGTCACAATTGTAGCAAACTATTCCATCTGTTTATCATTCACCTGAAACTTTTGTTTAAAGCAGTCTGTTTTATTTATTTTTTCTTATACGCTCAATCTATCTTGAAAAACAGGAACAGAATGGTAAATAAACGGCAAATAAATAAAAGAAAAATCTCATCTTAAGATTTGTCTTTTTTATCCTTCATTTCAAGTTTTTCATACAAATTCTCAATTTTTGTTTATTTTTTACAGCAAACAATAAGAAGAACAGAATAAAATCTGACAAATGTGAAACAATATTTTATGCTTTAAATTAGCAGAAACGTTGTCCTTGAAAAGTAAAATATTATTACCATTTTGGTTTTACCAGGTAGGTTTGTAGGTATTCAAAGATTTCAATGATTTGTGACTTTTTTTTAAATTTGGTTTTAAGTTTTAAAGTGAAACTATAAGATTTCGGACATGTTTTTAAAATTATTTTCTTCTTTAACCTACTTTTAAATGATTGTTAGTATCAAAGACAATCGTCTTTTTTAGATGGACATTTTATCTTATTAAAATAAAATTTGAATAAATGCTTCAAACGCCTAATTTTAAATGTTTTTTAAACTTTTATTCTTAAAATGTCACATTTTTTTCAAAAATATATCCATTTTTTTTTTTTAAATAAATATTTTTTTATTATGTAAATATAATATAGCCAAAATAATTAAAAAAAAAAAAATTAATATAATTTTTAAATTATCTTAAATTTTTTATTTATAAAATGTGTTATTTAAAAAATATATAAAAAATATAAATTTTTAACATTAAAATTTATTTAAATTTAAGTAATATAATAAATTTAAAGCAACATTTTAATAGATGTTCAAAATAATATTTTGTTTATATTTTTTTATAAATTTCAAATTTGATTTAAGCTAATTTAAACTTTTAAATCAGATGCGCTTCAGTAGTTGAATTGAACAAGTAAATAAAATACAAAACTAAAAAAAAACAAAAGAGTAATACAAACTATTTTTTACGTAAATAACTACTAGTTATTTGATAACTTTAAAAAAAATTGATATAAAGATTGTAAGTTACGAAACCCATAAATTTATTTTATAAAATACTATACTAAAATTTATTTTTTACAATTTTTAAATTGCATTTGAATGATCAAAATTTTAAAAGAAACATAATAACTAGATAAATGAATGTTAATTTAAACAAAAAACAAATTTAAATTTAAAAAAATCCTATTAAAAGTATTTTTGGAAAATATACACAAGCAATTTTTAACTTTTAAATAATATAAAATGTATGAGATAAACATAAAAAATATATATTTTTTAAATCAAAGATGTCATGCTTGATTTCTTATTTAATACGATGACTAATTAAAACAATAAACTACAGCGCCCAATCATGCAGACTTAATTATCTTGTCATCACATAGTAATGTTGATTTTAAACAATAGATTAGGTTTGTTTGTTTAATCTTATATGAAAATGAAAATACATTAACTATATCTAATTCTTAATTTCTTAATTTATTCAAAAACATTTGTTATTTTTTACTAATTTAAAAATTTTTACAATAAATAGTAAATAGTAATATTTAAAAAAAAAAATAACGTTAAAAAAACTTAATTGATAAATTAGTTTATTTTATAGTTTGTTTTTTATTTTAACAAGAAAAGTTATATTTAAATATAATATATATATATGAATAATAATTTTATTTAATAGCAAATTAAATTTTAAAAATAAGATAATAAATAAATTATTTTTTTTTTTTTTTAATTTAAACCTTTTAAAATATGCCGAAAATTATTTTATGATTAAATTATGTGAAAAAAATATATTGATATTAATTTTAAATATAATTTGGTTATAATAACAGTTAAAAAATATAAGGTCTATAAAAGTTATAAAAAATTATATTTGTTATCAAAACTTTTAATTTATAAAAAAAAATTGAAAAAGAGTGAAAAAACTGAATATTTTATTATAAAATTTTTTAGTAATTTAGATTAAACATATTTATAGTTAATGTTGAAAATTATTTTTTAATAAAAAATAAATATAATTTAAATAGTTTTAAATCATTTATCATTTATTTTATAAATATTTTTAAATATATTAGTTATTAAAATTTAAAATCAATATTATCAAACAATAATATTTTAACTTTATTTTTTTGTATAATTTAAAACATTAATTTTTAAAATTATATATAAAATTTCTTATGTTATTTTCAAGTTTATTAAAAAATATTTTGTTAATTTTTATTATTAAATTATTATCAAAAATTTTATTTATAAAAAAAAATAACTAATTTATCTTTTGAATGATTATAAATGTTAAAATAAAAATAAAGTTAGTATTTAACGAATAATGAATGAACTTCATTGAATATTTAGACTATTTTAAGTTTTGAATAATACAATTTATAATTAAAACAGTTGACTAGTTAAAAAAAACAGTAAATAATAAAATAATTATAATAATAATATTTTAAATTATGTTAGGAAAGAATGTTAGCAACTAAAAACTTAAATTTAAATTTATTAATTCATACTAAAATATAGAAAATTTAAAAATAAGAATTTATAATTTTAAGTTATCTTTAATTTAAATTTTTTATATAAAATAAATAAAAAATATAAAAAAAAAAATTTCAAGTAACTGATTTTTACTTTAAAATAAAAATTTTTTAATGTTTTTTGATTTTTTTAAATTTATTTTTTTATGAAGTTATGATATATTTTTGATATTTTAAAATTCAAATATAACTTGTCAATTATTTTATTCGCTATTTATTAACTTTTAATAAAATAAATAATTTATAAAACGATTTAAAAATGCGATCAATTTTAAACGAATTAATTTTATTAAAGCTCATTTTCATTTTTAAGTTATTATCGAAAAAAAGATTTTGTTAAATTTTATATATGTGATGCAACTATAAAAAACTTATTAGTAAGTATTATATATAAATTTTATCTATTATTTACTTGATGAATTTTGTAATATTAATAATTATTATAATATTTATAATATTACAGTTAAAAAAATATATTTTAAAATATTTTATTGGCCAATATAATTTAGATAAACATGTTTATCAATAATTAGTTTTAATTTATAAAATAATTAAATTTTAATTTTTAAAATTTATTTTCAAACTTAACTAAAATTATTTTTAACTTTTTTTTGAATAAATAATTTTTTTTGTTAACTTTTAAAAACTTAACTTTTTTTTTATAAATATATATAATTTAATTAATTATCATAATAACATTTTAATAAAAAATAATTAAACAATTTAAAAAAAAAAATTCATAAATTTTTATTTGAATTTAATAAGAAAAAAAAATATATAATAAAAATTATGTTTATCTCAAAAATTATAAAAAAAAATTTTAACAAATTAAATAAATTTAAATTATAACAATTTTGTAATTATTTATAATAATTAATATAATTTAAAATAATTTTTTATTACTTAATTCATTTATTTAAATGTGATATTAAAAGAAAACAAAAGACGTAAAATCAAAAAAAAAAAAAAAAATAATGAGCATATTGTGCTTTTAATTAAAAATATAAGCATTTAAAGCAATAATTTTTTGTAAAATAAAGTGGTAAACATTTTTAAAACAGCGCTTTGAAATAATAAAATTTAAGTATAATTTATGAATAAAAAAAAAATACTTTAAAAAATAAATATATATATTTTAATAAAATAATTTTATGGTAAATTATTATAAATTAAAAATTAATTAAAAAAAAAATAAATATTTGATATATAATTATTAAATAATTTTTTTTTTTGTTTTAATTTATTAAAAAATTTTGAAAATTTTGATTTCAATATATTAATTAGAATTCAAACCTAAATTAACCACATAATCGATTACTCCAGAATCTGACATTGTACTCATGTGTTCTACTTTATAAAATTTTTTATAGTAAACTTGTTTTTTTTGTTTATTTTTCCAACGTAAACATCCTTCTAAACTTCGAGAATTAACTGTTCCATCTCCATCTCCATAATTTATTTTAGGAGTTGAATCAGGGAAACCTTTTGAATATTCTAAATATTCGATCGTATCTATGGCATATCCATGTAAGCAATGTAATTCAACTTAAAAATTTAAATAATTAAAAAATTATTATTATTTATAAACATTAAATAAATAAAAATTAATAGTTAAAATATTTTACCATCTGGTGGATTAAAATCTTTGACTAAATCTTTTGTGTCTTTCCACATTTCATAACCTGAATTTAATTCAATTTCATCAAATATTTCTTTATAATTCTCTGTCCCGTATTCAAAAACTGTTTGATTATCATAAATACGTCTCATAAATTTTTCGTTGTTTGGCCAAAAGTCTTCTTTTGGTAAAAGAAATGCTAAGCTAGGAAAAGTTCTTTCTATTTTTCTAATAGATAAAGTAGGAATTACGTAAATACCTAAATATAATAAAATGGATAAGAAATTTATTTTAAGTTAAAAAGTTTTAATAACAAACCAAGATCATCTCCCGAAACAAACGCCTTAATTGCTTTAACAGATCCTCCCCAAGGTGCGCCTAAAGTGACCAAACTATGAACATATTCATCTTTCCAAGTTTGAGGCAATTGATTTAGAAAATGTAATAATAACATACATCCCATTGAATGACAAACAAGTATGGGAGATTGATTTGAATTAGTAGCAAATGTTTCTAAAATCAAAAGTTGTAATAGTTTATAATAAGCTTGCAATTCCGCTTTTAAAAATAATAAAAAAAAAAATAGAAAAAAAAAATTATTTTTAGATTTAATAAAAAAGTATTTTTTACATACTTGGTGATTTACGAAAATCATAAGGAGCTCCGCGTAAATTAACTCCTTTTTCATAGCCTTCTTCAACTAATTTATCTACCATTAAATTAAAATAACCTGTTGATTTTATTTTGCTCGGATCAATGTATTCCATTGACGTCGTATTTCCAAACTCTATAGTTTGTATATCTACACCAGGTGAATTACTTGTTGTTCTTGTTTTCTCATCATAGATTAATCTTACATTGTCAACCCAACAATCAATCACATACGGTACTATCAATTCTAAATTAAGCCAAAGATTAAAATAATTATCTGTTTTTTTATCACAAATGTAATGAATCACATCAGGCTTGTTTAGCTTAGCATAAAGTTGACTTCCACCAGTTCCTGGCACTAGTTGATGAAGTGAAAAAAAAAACAATTGAACAATTAAAATTAAACAATCAATATGTGTAAAAAAATAAAAGATAAAATAATTTTTGTCAAAAATTAAAATAATTTAAAATCAAGCTCTGAACATCTTAAATTGTAATTCGATGTAGGTTAAAACAATACTAATAATTTTTTTAAAGGCAGATAAATAGTTGTTAAAACATTTTTCCTCTTCATTTTAACAATGCAACTAATTCAATTGTAGCTCATTTTTTTTTATATACAAAAATGTTCACAATTTAAAACAATAACTTAAGATATACAAAAAAAAGAATGTTCATCTTAATTCTTAATCAATATATCTACATCCATAATGTGTTCATTATTTTTTTTATAGTTGAATTAAAAAATTTATATAATTTTATCAAATATTCGAACTTTAGATTATCAAATGGGTGTAAATTTTCCATTTGTAATTAAGTTTTTATAGATTGTGATAATAAATTAATATACGTGTTTTTAATTGTTTTTGATTAAACAAAACAAAATTGTTTTTGTATAATGCAATAAAACTTTTATTAAAGCAAAATATTGCTTCATTTTTAAAATCTAGATTAAATGTTACATCAATTAAATTTGCAAATAATTTTTAAAATAAACTAAAATATAGATATTAAAATAAAAAAAAAATTTGCATTTAAACTTCAAATTTAAACTAGTTTATTGGCATGATAATGTTTTTAATAATTACAATCCAAAACTTTTTTGCAATTTTTTTTAACAAAATTTTTTTTAAACATTTTATTTAAAATAAAATTTTTACAAATTTAAGTAAATATTATTTTATAATTTAAAAATTTTTAATTAGTATTTTAAACGTTACCGTAAAATTTTTTTTTTTACTTTATTAATGACAATTAGTTTGGACATTGAAAAAATTCTTTTTAACCACTAATTTTATAATAATTTACGCCTATAGTTTGATATGGACATGCTTGAAACATTAGTAGGATTGTTTTTGCAGTTTATTATGACAAGAGCAAATTGATAAAAATAAAATAGTAACAAACTATTCAACTGACATGCGACTTTAATCTGTCGGTTTTGATCATTTGTTTTTTACAAAAATTGAACAGTTCAAACAATTAATGTCTTGTGTGTAAAAATCATTTGCTTATGAAGTTTGACATGTGAATTTCGACTTTGGATTTTAAAAGACCTCATGAAGATATGCTGATCAAACAAATGAAACAGTCAAAGCGCTAGAATTCAGTCTGATTTGACCAAATTATTTTTTTTCATCTATTTTGCTGCGAAATTTTGCAATCAAATTTTCATTTCTTTGTGTTTCCATTATGATTGCTTGTTATTATAATGTATATAAAAAAAACATTTTTCTTTAATATTTTAAATTCTTATCTAAACAATTTTAAAGCGGCAAAGATTGAAATAGGTGGTCAGTTAATATTTACGGAATTAGACCTGCCACTGCTTTAACTACAAAATAAAAATTGTTAAACTGAATGCATGATCAATGATGCACTATTGTAAATTTGGCATTTGTCTATACTTTTATTTATTCTACTTGTCTGTTCATTTCAGTTTCTCGTTTGGTTCAGTGTAAAACATAGATTTTAGTTACTTTTTATTTTAACTGCTGCTTTTCAATTGAGATTATTGGTCAAAATTTTTAAATTTATTTTTTTAGTTCTTTTTTGGATTAAAACTATCTTGATTGCCGTTTTTGAAAATTGGCTACATATGTATTTCTAATTTAGAATCGTTTGCACACATCCATTTAGAAACAATTTAAAATAAAGACAAGGTAAACGTATTGTTTCAATAATGGTCTTTAAATGATTTTAAACACTTTTCATTTAGTTGGTTAACTATTTTTTTTTACCAAGTTTATTTGTTTGATGATTTGATAATTTTTTTATTATTTTAAGATCATCTTTTTGTTTTATATATTTTCAATATTTTTATAGTTTAATCAATTTTTTATTTTAAAGTTTGATTTAAGATCTATTTTAAAAATATTTTAGATTTTTAATGAACATAAATGACTTTCTATTTGCATCAAATACAAAAATAATAAATAGATTCGTTTTAATTTTTAAAAAAACATTTTAAAAATTGAAAACAAATTTTAAATTTTTTTAATGGATGTAAAATAATTTGACTTTTGCTCTTAAATAATAGATTTCACTAAAAAAAAAAAAATTTTATATATTTAGTTTTTTTTGTAGACAAAAAATAATTAAGGAAAACAATTAACAATTTAATAAAAAAAAAAAAAATGTTTTATTAGATTTTAATTCTAGATTAAATTCTAATTTTAAAATTTAAATTTAATAATTTTGTTTGAATTTAAAATTTTATTAAACAATATTTAAAACAAAAATGGATTTGTTTTTTAGATTAATTATTAATATTTATATATCATAATTTTTTAGAAATTTTTATAAAAAACAACAATTTTATTTATCAAAAAAGTTAATTTTAATATTTTTTATATAATAAATTATAAATTTAAAAAAATATAAATTATAAATATTAAAAATTATTATAAAATTAAATATAAATTATATAAATTATTTAAAAAATTAAATAAAAATTAAAATCTTAATTTAGTATATTTTATATTGAATTTTCATATTAAACTTAATTGAAATTTAAATTAAAATATTTAATTAATTGATAAATATTAAAAAAATTTGTTTTGCTTGATATTTTAAACAATAATAAATTTGTTTAAAATGTGTTATTTTATTTTTATTACCTAAATGATTAAAAAAGTTAAAATATTTAAAGTTAAAAATTTATATTTACCTAATATAATTGGTCTTTTAACAGAATTTTTTTTCTTTAATAATGGATTTGCTTTACAATAAACAATTGTAAAATATAAAATAATAAAACTAATATATTTAATATTCATATTTACAAAAATAAATTTAAAAAAAAGTTAAAAGAAAAACTTTTTTAATTTTATATTTTAGAACAAAGCAATTGAAATTTAATTATATTATAATCACATTTATATATATATTTTTTTTTAAATAACTATTTAAACAATAAATAAATAATTTAAATTAAATTTAAAACAATCAAATTCTTATTTCATTTTTCAAATTTGATATATCAAATAAAAAAAAATAAAATTTAATTATATTTATCAAAGTTATTAAAATAAGATGTTATTGGTTTGAAATTTATTTTACATTAAATTGTCTATTTAAACAAAATATAAAACATATACGCTTAAGAATTGATAAGGAATGTCTAATCTTTTGTATACATTATAATGTTGTTTTAACTATATTAAATTTATTCGTTTAAAATATATAAATCATAGTTTTTTTAATTTTTGTAATTAATATTATTATTATTAAATGTTTGTAAGTTTATATGTTTATTAATGTTCACTTAAATAAATACAATATATATATAATAATAAATAAATTAAATAATAACCAAAATAAATGTACATAATTGGGAAATATTTTAATTACAATTTATTAGGAATTTTATTTTGTATAAAACTTTTTTTAGAATAAGTTCCGTATTTTGATTGAATTACAATTAAATTCATTAATTTGCTAATTTTTTTTTATTAATTTGTGTATTTTTGAAAGCATTAACAAAAGATAAAAAATCGGACCATAGATTTCTAATTGATTGAAATAAATAGTTATAATGTAGTTTTTTTTGTTTACAAATTATCATTCAAATGATATTAAAATAGATAAAAATACATTTTTTTTTATAATGTTTTCTGAATATGATTATTTATAAATCAAAAACTGCTTATTATTATATTCTAAAGAAAACATCTTTGTTATTTTTATAATATATACAATATATATATTTATGTTTATTTTTTAACTTTATTATATATTAATTATTTCAATTATAAACAATTTGAGAAAAAAATATTTATATTATAAAAAAATAATTAAAAATATTAATAAATTAAAAATGTTTAGAATTGTTTAAAAAAAAAATTAATGTTAAATTTAATCTTTATAAAATAAAATTATTTTTTTTTATATTTAAACACCATTAAAATATCACGTGTTTTTAGAAAAAATTTAATCTTTTTTTAGGTAAGTCATAAGATTTAAATATTAATAATAATATTTTATATTATTGTTTCTTATTTAATTTGTTAAATAAATTATTTTGTTTTAAAAAAAAATAATTTATCAGTTTAAAAACATCATTTTTTAAACCTTAAAATTTCAAAAAAAAATTCTTATTTAATATCTTGTGATAATTTCATTTAAATTGTTTAAAAAAAATTACATTTGTCAAAAAATTTAAATTGTATATACAATTAATTGTGTGAATGACACATTTAATAAAACAAAATGTACACAAAAAAAATATGTATAAATAATTATTTAAGCAATAATTAAATATATATTAAAACTGAACTTTCAAGGATCATAACAAAAAATATTTATTTTAATAAAAAATTATTTTTTAAAATATTTTTAAATTGACTTAAATTAAATTTTTTAATTTTAAAATATCTAAAATGTGAAATACATTTAAAATAAAGATGAATAATAAAATGATGAAAGCTATAAAATATATATAAGTGAATAAGAAAAATTAAAAAAATAAATTTACATTTGTGTGGTCCAAATCGCTACAGATTTAAATTAACTTTAAGACTTATATAAAAATGACAAATTAGAAAAAAAAAATGAAGCTATTAATATAACTATATAAAATGCATAAAAAAAAATCATCTTGGGCAAAAAAAAACAATTAACGATTAAAACTGTTAAATATAAAACAGAAATGTGAAAAAATAAAAATAATTTATAAAAAAAAAATTATAAAGTGTATCAGTAAGTTATTGTCATTTAAAATGAGAATTTACTTAGGATTTTTATTTATCTTTAACTTTTTTTTATTATTTAATGATGTTAAAACATAATAAAGTTTATTTTCAATTTTTTTTTGAACAAACTATTTTCTATTAATATGGTTTAATATAATAATTTTATTATTATTTTTTAAAACTTCAATTAGTAACATTTAACAAAGCATGATTTAATGTATTTATTATTTTTTGAAATTCATTGAATGATTTTATTTTTTAAAATCAAACCATAATTTAATTAAATAACTTTAATTTTTTATTTTTTATAAAAAAAATATTTTAAATCAAAAATATTTGGAATTATCAAATAAGTAATTTATTTAATTTTTTATTTGAAATTTTCAAACTCTTTTTAATTTAAATTTTTCATTATTTTTATTAATTGCTGTAATTATAAACAACATGTTGACAAATAGTGAGAATTTTTTTTTGATTCTGTGATGAAAATATAACTTTTTTCAATAATCATTAACCAAAAGACTTATATGTTTTACACGTGATTAAATTAAAAATTATTTGTCCAGTAAGTTTAAACATAAAAATTCTTTTTTTTAATACTTTGTATAATGTTAATCATCTCCCAATAAGAACATTTTATTTCTTTTTATTCAAGTAAATGAAGACAAAATAATAAATAAAAATAAGTTTTAACTTGTTAGGACAGATTTAAGTTAAAAAAATTAAGTTATTAAATAATTTAAACTGAAAACATTTTATTTTATATAAAACATGTAATTAAATTAATAATTTATAACGCTAAATACAAATATTTTAGTGTTCAAATAAAAAATTTAGTTTAAAGTTTTAAAAAAAAATTTTTTTAATTAAATTATTTCAAAAGTAAATAGTATTATTTGAGAAAATGTTTAAATTTAATTTTAAAAAAAAATCAAAACAAATTTTGTAATTATGATTTTCAATATATTTAAGCAATAAATTAAATTAATTTTGTATTTCTATAATAATAGTTTATTTAAAAAGATTATATAAAAAAATGAAAAGTAAACTTTTTTTTTAATTTTATTTTTACTATAAATTTGTGGTTTAAATGTAACATTAAAAACTGAGAAAAACAAATTAAGTTGTTATTTTGAATTCATTAAAAGAATTTGAAAAAAACTGTTAATCTTGAAAAAAAATAGCAATTTAGTGTTAAAAAAAGAGAAAAAAACGGTGCAAAATTAGTTTAAATGAAACTTAATAGAAGATAATTTTAATTTTGAATTGTTGAATTTTTTTTTGTATTCAAAAATTATTAAAAAAATTTTATGCAATTCGAGCTACATTAAAGACTTTTTTAATTTAAATTCAAGTTTATGAACAACGTGTTCACACCAGATGTGAATAAAGCTAAATATGTTCTCAGATTGTATTTCTATTTTCACAATTAACAATTAGGAATTTGGTTTTAAGAATTTTTTTCAATTCAGTGCCGGATGATAGAAAGATTGACTTATAAAGCAAATTAATTAAGAAAAACGGCAATTAACAATTTGAACGTTAGTTGGTCTAATTTAATCTGAATAAATTTTGAACAAATGTTTGTTCAAGAGAAGTTAGGAAGTTTGTAAATATTTAATTTTGATTGATATTGCAGCGTAGAAGAATTGTAAAGTGAAGAAGAATGAGGTTTTTAAGGATTGATAAGAAGAGCACAAAATTGATCCGTTTGCGGAGAAGAAATAGAACTTGTAGATAAACATGGCGGCTATGGCTTGTGTGTTTGGAAGCCATGTGAAGACGAATGAAGAAAACAGTAGAAGTGAATATAAGAATGAATTTGGGATTTAGTGGGTTAGGATTGCAGTGGATTAGAATCGCAGTGGATTGGGTTTGCAGTGAATTAGGATTGCAGTGAATTAGGGTTGCAGTGAATTAGGGTTGCAGTGAATTAGGGTTGCAGTGAATTAGGATGGCAGTGAATTAGGATGACAGTGAATTAGGATTGCAGTGAATTAGGATTGCAGTGAATTAGGATTGCAGTGAATTAGGGTTGCAGTGAATTAGGATGGCAGTGAATTAGGGTTGCAGTGAATTAGGATGGCAGTGAATTAGGATTGCAGTGAATTAGGATGGCAGTGAATTAGGATTGCAGTGAATTAAGATTGCAGTGAATTAAGATGGCAGTGAATTAGGGTTGCAGTGAATTAGGATGGCAGTGAATTAGGGTTGCAGTGAATTAGGATGGCAGTGAATTAGGGTTTCAGTGAATTAGGGTTTCAGTGAATTATGATTACAGTGAATTATGATTACAGTGAATTAAAATTAGAGTAAATCAAAATTAGAGCAAATTGGAATTCTTGTGAATTTTCTTGTGGAAAAATGCGGCACTTGAAAAGCTTAAAAGAAGCAGATGCAATTTGTGCATGTTGAAATAGTAAAAACTATTTTGCCATCAAAAAAAGCAGCTGCCATCTAGAGAGGCGCATTTTAGCGCTAAATTCAGCATTGTTTTGCCATTGTTTTTCTAGCTTTGCCGTTGATTCTAGTGTAAATCAAAAATCTGTGTTAAATCGAAACATGCATCTCCAACTTGATTTATTAGAAAACTAAGTTTTTAATCTTATGAACCTTGCTCTTGTTCAAGTATACCTTTGTTAACGATTAGCTTTGAAAGCGGAAATACAGGTTAGCATTGATAGGATCTTTAAGATGGACAACAAAATCAAGAAAAACACGCGCTTGCTCTTCGGAACCAACAGCATCAACTCGTTGGTAAAAAACAGTCCCAACCGAAATGGGTTCGTGGCCAATAAAGGCTCAGCCAATTGCTTGGAAAATATCAACAAACATTCTAACTCACCAACCAAGTCCTATGTAATGAACGAAAATGCAAACAACCGTGTGGCCACCGTCAAACTTCTACCCACAACCTCATTCCAAACTGGTTCTAGATTTAATCCTCCTAAAATTAAAAATGAAATTCCAGTTAAACATTTTGCTCCCGAAACTCTACCAAAAATCACTCCCAATTCCTTTCTGGGTGACATACCTCGTGTCAACTTCACAAAACAAAGGATAAGGCCATATTCCAGGTCCAATAATCTCATTAACAGAAGGTCTATTTTATCCAAAAACTTAGCCACCAATTCTCAAAAACCTGCTCTTAAAAGTGCAGTCACTGTGAAAATCACGCCTTTACCAGCAAAAAATTTTAATTTTAGTAATCAATTAAATTTAGAAGAGTCTTTAAATAGGTCTGTGCAAATGGATAGGCCTTTTAGCAGAATGAGTGATATGAGTAGTCAAAGTGTTAACTCAATGATTAGTGTGGCAAGGAGTAATTTTGAAGAACAAAGCGAAGAAATGAGAAGACTATCAAATAGAAATGTAATAGAAACATTGAGATTAAAAGATTTGCGTAGAAAACGAAACATAATGATGTATGATGATATTAGTACCTGTTCTGTTGATGATCGTTTAAATAATAAACGCAAAAGAATGCTGGACGATGAAGAATCAGAATACGATTTCTACTTTTTAGACGATGCAAGTACTGAACGAGAAAAATTCATTGTATCTAATTATCCACAAAAAAGAAAAATAATTAATGGTTATCAATTTAAAAATAATGAAATTATTAGTTCATATAGTTCAATTGAATTGAATAATAAAAATAATCCTTCAACATCCAATCAAAGTTCACAATCCAATAAAGTAAATACATTGTCTAATATATCTTCGAATGCTAATCCAGACCCAACTTTTAAAGTACCTGCAATATTAATAAATAATAAATCATTTGAAAGTGCTAAAAGTCAAGAAAGTAACAATTTATCAAATACTAATATTTCGCCAATTAGTAAAGCAAGCGGACAAGGAACAAGTAGCGAAACATCTTTTACTAGTTTAAATGAGAGTATTAATGCTTCAAATAATTCTTCAAAAGAAAATCAAAATAGCAATGTTTTATTAGAAACAAGTTGTTCAAATAGCAAAAGTGATGATGATAATTCGGATGCATTAAAAAATAATTCTGCATCAGAATCTAATTTTTATAAAATACCAGAACATTTGCATTCAATGGACGAGCATATGAGAGATGCTAATAAGGCAAAAAGTCGATTAAGCTTATTTTTAAAAGCGATTTATAGTGCAACTACAGCTCCTTTAACTGCAAAAGAAACATCAACAAAGGAAGAGACAAAATCGCAAAATACATCGGTTATAAATAGTACATCATCCTTAACTTCATCTACCTTATCAACAAATAACTTATTGTCTAATAGTTTGCCTACAACAATTAGCACTTCTACTATATCTAGCAGTAATACAAACTCAATATTTAAGGTACCAACGACTAATAATCTTTTATCTAGTGGATTAAACACAAACTTGTTGCAAAATAACTCATTTTCAAGCGTAACTTCAAATAATGTAAATCCATCAAGTTTTACTTTGAGTACTGCCATAAGTAAGCCTAAAAGTTCCGCATCAAGTGCTCTTTATACATTTGGGACTAGTATTAGTAAATCTAGTACAACAAATGCTGAAAATAATTTTACTTTTTCGGCTAATTCAAATAGTTCTTCATCTACTACTGTAACATCCAGTAATCCTGTGTTTAATTTCAGTGGGTCAACAATAAATCAACCTAATTCAAGAATTTCTTCAATATCTAACAAGCCCACATCAAATATTGGTTTTAATTTTTTAACTTCTGTACCTGCTTCAACAACTACAGCTAGTACATCTACTACACCTTTTTCTTTTGCTACTAATACAGGAAGTTCAACATTCCAATTATCTAGCGTAAATAGTTCATTTGCTGCATCTCCTATTAGTAGTACTAGCACTACTTGTGCATCTGCTGGATTTAATTTTAGTGCATCAGTAACTGCTTCAAGTAAACCTTCATTTAATTTCACATCTGGTCCCTCTGTCAACTCTACCACTAATGTGCCTAATAGTCAATCTTCAACTGGTTTCACTGGAGCTGCTTCAAATTTTTTAACATCAGCATTTAATGCACCTCTTAATTTGTTTACTATAGGCAAAAAATAAGACAATCAAACTTGATGAAAGGGCTATTATACAATATAAAATTATTTCAATTTTTACAAATTTATTTAAAATATATATTTTTATATTATTTAAAAACATTAGTTTTAGTTTGAGTTTTTCATTTTAAATGTTGGTTGAATAGGATGCTATATTTTAGAATAATTAGAGTACATATGTAAATTTAAACATATATATCTTTATATATAGCTTTATAAATATATGGCTGTTTGTTAAATTGTATAGATTAAAAGATAGTGAATTTAAATAGCAAAAATTAGTTTTTGTAAGCATTCAATCATTATTTGAAATATTTAAGATTGCTAATTACCATTGTTAAATTCATTAATAATTATTTTTAAATGAATATTAATTCTAGTTCAAATGGCATCTTTTAATACATATTTATAAATATTTTTTATATTTCAACATTTGTTGTAATAATTTGTATTTAATCTACGTTTCTTAAAATGAATTGTTTTTTTTTTTAATTTGAAAATATTTACTTTAATATGAATTATTTATTTTTATTCGACAATTCTTGATTGACAAATTGTTAAAACTAATTTACCTCTAGTTGATTTAAGTGTGCCCAAATAATAATTGCGATGAGTAAAAAGCATAAAAAGAAGATTTTAAAAAAACAATTTTTTTATTGTTCACAATAAATATCTACATTTGTAAGAAATCTGTTTTAAAGCGATTACTTATTTTGTATATTTTTAATGTTGAATTTTTTTATTTGTTTAAAAACAGTGAATTATGTAATTAACAGTCTATTTTGTATATAATTGAATTTGCATTGAGCAAAAAAAAGAAAAGAAAAGATAATTATAAATATATGTTCAAAAGTAAAGTTAAACAAAAAAAAAATTTAATATCAATTTCAAAAATTGTAAATTCACTTTGAGCTTGCATTGTTTTATTATAAATTTCAAACTATAAGTAAATGTTATATTAGATATAATCATTGAAATTTTTAAAACGGTAACTATTTTATTTAATTTAAAATATTTATTTTAAAACTATCGAGAGTTTTTAGGTTTTCGGTTTAGGTAATTATATAAAATAGCACGAATGTTATACTAAATAAAAAATAATTAAAATATTTAACAACAGTTGTGAAAATCATTTTAAATTTAAAAACTTTTATTAAATATTAAATTTAATTTTATTAAATAGTGTTAATAAATAACTTAAATTGTAAAAAATAATTTTTCTATTTTAAAATATTTAAAATATTTTGTAATTAACTAATTTTTAACCTAAAATCTATTTATTTTAACTAATTTATGATTTTAACAAAAATTTTATATGACTGAAAAATAAAAGTACTTAAATTTCCTTTGTTTTTTTTTTATTTTTGAATAAAAATAAGTGTAATTAGTAGTTTTATAGAATTATTTTTTTATATAATTGAAATTATTTATAATATTAAAATTCTAAATTATTAAAAAAAAGTGCATATTTTTGTTTAATTTACATAGAATTGCACTTTAATAAAAATTTTAAATTACTTTATTTTTTTATGAAATTATATAAAAGTTCAATACTATATTTTTAATTAGTTTATCAAGTTAAATTATATAAATTTAAAAATATGATTTAAAAATATTTTTTTGCTTAAATTATAAATTATTTTATTTCAAATTATATCAAATTTAATTTAATAATATTCTTATCTAATAAATTAAGTTTGTGTTTTAGCATTAAATAATTGAGCATTGTAAAATCACAAATATAAATTAAAAGTTAGAAAAAAAAAATTAATTATATTTGCATCTGATTTAATGAAAAATATTTTTTTTATTTAAATATTTTAAATATTGAGAATAAATGTTTCTATTTAAATATATTTAAAATGAATCTAAAATGATAAACATTATAAAATAATATTTACAAATTGTGCATAAATTTTGATCTAGTCACTGTAAAAGTTATAATATAGTTTCAAAGTTGTTATCTTTAAAACTACGAGGTTCTTTTCCGGTGGACAAAGTTAAACGATCAAAAGCGTTGTCCAAAGTGTCATCGACGGGTTCTACACAGAAATCGGTAGTATAGTCAGCATTCAAATCACAAACTTGACAACAAGCCTGATTAGAATTTTCATTGCGATAACAAAATGAAGAATTGTTTGAACAGGTAAACTGACGATCAAGGCTTTGATGAAAATAGGTTGTAGTTGAATTAGAACCAAGAACTTCTTCTGGATACAAAGCTAAGTCAATAGGTTTACAAACATAGGAATTGGCCGGAGTGGTGCATCCGCTTCGCTGCTGAAATTCACATTTAGAACCAGGCCGAATGTCCGGTTTGAGCTGAGCCTTTAAGAGTTGGATTTCGGCTCGGGCACTTTGTAGTTGTTTGCGCAGACTGCGGACATTGGATGTCCTTTGCTGACAAAGGTCAAGTGCACATCTGTCAAGACAGGCGGAACTAACTGCTAATGGTGTATTTGATCCAATTTGGTTTTTTGATGGCGAACAAATAGTTGACAGGTTTCTGTTGTCGCAATAAGCACAACATTGACGTTTCACATCTGATTTGGTCATAAGTGAGTTTCCGCATTTACAAGTCAATTGTTTAGAAACGCTGTTAACAGTTTTGGGTTCGTTTAATTTGCTATCAGAATATAATTTACCTGTACTTCTACTGTTATTCAAAGATTGAGCCATGCTCTTAATGTAAAAAAAAAAATTTGTTAATTAAAAACACAATTATAATTGATAAATAAATATCTTCAAAATTTTTCATGAATTTTCAATTTTTAAACAACAAAAACTAAAATATACTAATATAAATATAAATAAAATCTAAATTATTTCACTTTCAATAAGTTCAAATTTATTTTTCTCTTAATTTTTCTAATTGAAGGTTTTAAAGTAAAATATTCAAATAAAATATTCTAAACTATAATTGATTAATTATATCCTTTTTTCAAATTATTTTTAATAAAAAATTTAATTAAAACTTTTTGATGTAAAATAATATTTTGCTTAACTACACTTTTTAACTATATATTACATTATTTAAGTATCATTTCAAAAAAATATTTATTTTTAATTAATAGAACATATATTTAATAATGAGATAAATAAAATATGCTTACCAAACTGATTAAAGTAAAACAAGGGTCTTTTTCATTATTAAATAAATGTTTTCTACAAAAACCAAAATAAAAATGCTCTGCTAATAAAAGAACAATTGTAATCAATATACCACATCCAAGTAATAAAAATGCACTCATGAATTGATTTACATCTAGAGGTTTACTTAGTTTTCCCTCTAAATTACCTATTTATATAAAGTCAAAATTTAATTTTAGTTCTAATAATTATTTTTTTTTTTTGATAATTTAATATATTTGAAAAATAAGAAATTTTACTATTTAATAAATTAAACGTAAAATTCATTTAATTTTACCTTTATCTTTATTAGGTTTGCATGCTCCTTGAAACCAAAATTTACGAAGACGTTCTAAATCCCCATTTTCACGATATTCAATCATTTTTTCATTAAATATAGCTAAATATTTTGAACTCTTTGGAAACGCAAAACCATAACCTGTCATTGCATACCAAGAACCGACTGTAAGCAATCGACAATCTGGATCTTGGCCTGCCATATAATCTAGTACTACTGCATCATAAATAAAAGCATCTAAATTACTTAGAAAAAAAATAATATATAACAATATTAAAAAACAATTGAAAATTTATATAAAAAAAAATTATTTATAAAAATAAAAAAAATATAAAATAACATTTTTTAACTCTATATTTATATTTATAAATTAAATAAAAATTTTGAAATAAGTTTTAAGAATAAGCTTACCCATTTCGTACACTTTTTACACCTTCTAAACTGTCACTAGTATTATATTGTTTCATATATGCATGCATTCTAGGTTTATTACGTTTTAATACTGCTTCTGTATTACCATGAGGAATCGTCCCTATAAATTTAAATCATGTTAAAAATTAATTAAAATTAAAAAAAATCATAAATGTTTTTATATAAAATATTTATTTTAAATAATATACAAATAATATTTTTAATAAAAAATTTATATAAAAAAAATTTATAAAACTTTTACCAAATCTTAAGGGAGGCACTCTTTGTGTAGGGTTAGCTAATCTTGAATCTTCAATTCCAGAAAAATCATAAAAATCTTCTCTTGTAATCATAAAAGCCGCTAAAAATATTTTTTATTTAAAATTTTATTTATTTAAACTAATTTTTTATTGATTTACCTAAGTTAGCAGTATAAATGGCAAGAAATACTACTGCAAAAGTAGCCCAAACATTTGACATAAAACGAGCTGTATATCCTCGTGGGCAGTTGACAGGTACAGCTGCTCCAAATAAAATTGCCCAAACTAACCAATAGGTACGAAATAATGAAAATTTGTGAGCTAATTAGAATATAATAAAAAACACTTTGATTAGTCTAATTTTAAATAAAAAAAAATATTATTTTTATATATATATAAAAAATATTATATTTATTTTTAACTTAAATATATATTTATATTGATTTAAAATAATTTTATATGATTATTGATAAAACCTAAATTTTAAATCAATTTGTAAAAATTTTATTTTATAAAAAAATCAATAAAATATTCAAAAAATTTTGAATCTTAAAAAAAACAAAAGTGTGATTAAATTTTGATTAAAGATACTGACAAAAAAAAATAATAATAAAAATTTATATAAAAAAAATATTTGTATTAAAAATATTAAATAAAATACCAATCTATTTTAGTAGTTAACTAAATAATATTGAACATTCATCTAAATTTTATCAGATAAAAGTAAAGACAATGTAAAACAGATAACTTTCTTTTCACACAACATAAACCATTAAGACGTTCTTTGAATAATATTAGCTAGTTATCTTTAACAGAACAGCTGGAAATTTGCAATTTAAGCAAAATAATTTTATTTTTTCAAAATATGTAAGCTAAAATGAAATTGGTTGAACATTTGTTACATTTGATGACACATCGCGTTATTGGTCAGTGTTAGTAATAAGATTAGTTTCATTTGATTCATATGAATTTTAGAATATTTTTGAATATCAAATCTTAAAAATAAACTTTTTCATGTTTTATAAAAATAATTTATAGAAAAATAAATAATAATTAATTTAAAATTTAATTGAAAGTAAAATAATTTTAATACTAGTAAATGTGTAAAAAATCTAAATCGTAATAATCAGATTTAAATATTTTATCATTTTTACCTTCGTTTTATTTTTATAAAAGTTTATAATATTGCTAAAATTTAGTGATTTTTTTTTTAACTTATGGTTTTTTAAAATTTATTTTTATATATAAAACCTTATTTAGTTTGATATTTTGTTACAACATTTAGTTTAGATTTTTTGCAAATTAAATTAAAATTTTTTTTTTTAGATGAAAATTGTCTTAGCTGATTGAATTTAAGCTATTTTATTTTAAGTTAAAAATATGATTATACAATAATAATACTAATCAAAATGTTATTCCTAACCTTCCATTTTGTTTTTATTTTAATTTTTATATTACATATCACATTTTTGCTATCAATTATTTTTATTACATTTTTTTTTTTTTCATTTTAACATGTTTTATATTATCATCATATTTTGCATTAATCCACTTTTACATTATATAAATCTTTGAATTAAGTTTTTTTTCACAATGTTTAAATTAAAAAAAATTTAAATAATTATTTTTTTTTAATAAAAATTTTGCATTTATTTACTTTATTCTATTGTTTATTTTGTTAAAAAAAAAATAAGAAAAAAAATATTAAAGATTTCTTATTTTAATAATAAATTTATTGAATAATGGACTATTGAATTCCGTATCTCTTACTTTTTTAAAAAATTATATAAAAAAAAATGTACAAAAATAAATATAAAATCATAATTTAATTATTATTTTAAAAAATAATGAGATAAAAGTTTTTACTTAATCCTGAGTTTAATTTTTTTTTTTTATTGTGACTATAACCTAAAATATGCAAAATCTATTTTTTAAGATATTAAATTTTTTATAATAAAAATTATACTTTACTATTAATTTATTTGACATGTTTTTATTATAATTAAATAAACTTTAATTAATTTGTAGCTTATTAAAATCAATTCATTTAAAAAAAAAATAAATGACTTTTATAACGTATATTATATTAAAACTAGTTAAATGTAAAGATTAACCAAAACAAATATTAAACAAATGTCAATAATGGTAATGGTCAGTGTCATTTGATTTGTTGAATTTAATTAATTTTAATTTTATTTTCGATTTTTATATTATAGTTTTTCATTAAATTAGCTTAATGTTATTTTTCTATTTTTAGATTAAGAAAGATTTTTTTTATAATAGATTCATAAATAAAAAATAAAATAAATTTTTTTTATTATTTTACATAAAACATTTTATTTTCATTTATTTTATTTGAACATATTTTTTATAGTTAATAAAATTTTTCCAAACATTTTTCTACTGTGAATTATAATAATTTTTATTTTATTATCAACTCATTTTTTATTAACTCATTTTTTATTGACTTTAAAACACTTTAATAAATTTAAAAAAAACAGCAATTAATGAAAAGTGGTTATAATTAATTTGAATTAAATTATATTCAATATTTTATTTTTAAAATTTATTTTTTTTTTATTTAAAACTACTACATTAAGAAAAATAAATAAAATAAATATGTATATAAAATTAATTTTAATTTATTTGTTTTTTTATTATTTTTATGTTAAAGTATAAATTACTAAATGTTTTTTTTTTAAATGGTTGTAGTAAAATTAATTTACTGCGTCAAAGTATTTAAAAAAAATTTACTATAAATTTTTAGTAAATAACAATAAATACTAAAAATGAAAAAATTTAATTCAAAAATGCACTAAAAAAAAAAATAGTTAAAAACCGTAAAAATTGATTGAAAATAAATAAAGCAAAATATAAAAAAAATATATATAATGCAAAATTGGCAATTGAAGATTTCCGATCAGTTGAACATATTTAAAACGCCTGCTATTCAATAGTTTTTAAAAAAAAAAACTTACCTCTAGCAGGTCTCATGGTCATATTATAGCCACTTGGACTAAACCATTCAAATGTGAATATGGCAAATGCAGCAATTTGAATGCTTATCAACAAAATCATAATCCAAGAAATATTGTCGAATGGTTCTAAAAATGCTTTAGGTGAGATTATTCCGGTGCGTTTGGCTACTACAATAGTAATGCCTGTTTCTAATTTTCCATTTTAACAAAAATTATTAAAAAACGATTCAAATACACACATGAATGGGTGTTGCCAAAGTCGCCATTAAAACGCATCATCGCATTAAATTTAAATGCCAAAAATGCAAAATCGATTAATAATTGATAAAAAATTAAGAAAATAAATATAAAAACTAAATTTATTTTAAAGTTATTTTTTAAAAAATTAACTTTTTATTTTAATATAATTAATTTTAATTAATTAAAAAATAATATTGATATTGTTAAAAAATAAAAAAATTAATAAATTAATCATATTAAAGTTACCTAAAAAAGGAACTGTAAAATCTACATAAGCTTGTCGCTCAGAATTTATTTTAATAGAAGTAGCTACCATATCTGCTTTATGTTCCAATAATTCTTGTATTAAACCATTCCAACTTCCATTCTATGCAAAAAAAAAATATTTTGATTATTAGGTTTTATCTGAATTATTATTTTTAATTATTTATAATCTTGTATAGTCTTACATTTAAAATTCCCCAATTACCATCTTCTACACGATTCAATTCAAATGAAAACTTTAAATCTTGGCTAAATTTTTGCAATAAATCAATACAAAATCCAGAACAACATTTGTAATATTTTGAATTTCTATAAGCTTGACTTTTGTTCATACTAAAATGTTTTATTAAATTGAGTATATAAATCAAATTATTATAAAATATATGCATAAGTCAATTGAATTGAAAAAGATAAAAGTAAAAATAAATTAATAAAAAACTAATTTTTAATATTTATAATAAATTTCAATATATCAAATATATGCAATATATTAATTTCTTACTTTTGAATTACACTTAATGGTGCGTAACGACATCTTACTGATCTACTTGTTTTGCATTCACCAGTTTCGTTGTTGGGGTTCATTGAAGTAAGAAAAGGGGGTTCTTCTAAAAATGTAACTTTCAAAGAAAATTTATCTGGCACTCCTGGAGGTGGAACAGGTGAATTTTCAGGCCAAGTTAAATCTTTAATTTCTAGGCCATTTTTATTCCAAACACCAATCTTTTTAAATAAATATTTTAATAAGTAACATTTTTATATAAAATTAAAAATAAAATTTTAATAAAATATTTAAGTTTTCAAATTATTTAAATTTTTTTAATTAATTAATTAACTAAAAAAAAAAAGAAATTAAAAAAAAATATTCTATTTAAATAAAGATAAATTAATATAAAAGATAATTAATATAAATAAAGATAATTCTAATATAAATATAAAATTTAAAATAAATATTAATCATATAAAATTTTAATAATAATTGTAATCAAACATTAAAACTAATGTAAAAAAAAAAAAAATTAAATATTTGTTAATTAAATCTTCAAAATATTAACTCTAAAAATACAAGCATAAAATAGGTACATTGCATAAATTAAATCTTACGCCAATTAGTTTAAGAATATAACTGGATTACGGGACAAAATTTAAGAGATTCTAAATCGAAATTTTGGTAAAACTAATTTATGTAAAAATAGTTAAAAATTGTTCCCAACCTAATAAATTATTAAATACATATTTTAGGATAAACAAATTTATATTAACCTATTATTTATTATTATTTGTTATTTTTATATAAAAACAAGTAATTATGAAATTTTATGGGCAATGATTAACATAAAAAAATTATCCAATTATAAAACTAGTATAAAATTAAATTAATATCAATTTTGCAGAAAATATGTTTTAAATATTCTAAAAGTGAAATTTAAAAAAAATTGATTTTTATTGATATAAACAATTTAATATTATTAAACTTTCTATTTTAAAATGTTTTTTTTTAATAAATGTAATTTAAAAACATTAAATTAAAATACATCATAATTTAAAACATTTAAAATATAAAAAAATTTTAAAATAAATTGAATTATTTGTATTCGAATTAAATACCTTTTCCCATAAACCATCGTTATTTAAATTCATGATGTCCAATTCTACATATTTTAAAGTTCCGTCATTATTAAATTCTAAATTAGGTTTGCCAAATTTAGTTTTTATACTAACACTCCTAAGATGCCTAGATATAAAAAAAATATTATTAATCCAAACTATTTGAAAATTAATTTTTAATAGATTAAAATTAATATAAAAAAATTAATTAAATATTGTACTTGAATATTAAATTTATATATATTTAAAAAGTAAAAAATAATACAAAATTAATATTATTAATCATATAATATTAGTGAAAATTTACAATTAACGGTAAAGTTATTTTAAACAAATTAAATTTTAGATAAATAAATAAAAAAAAATTATTTAATGTTATTTATAGCAACAAATTTATATCAAAATAAATAAATTATAAAACTTAAATTAATCATATGTTTGAAATAATTTTAATTCTTAAAAACAATTTGAAATGTATAATGTACTTGCTGTAAAAGTGATTTGAAGTATATTATTTAATTAATTTAAAAAAAAAGTTTAAATGCTAATGAATGTAATGGATTTAATTTAATTTATTCTTAATTTAAATTTATCATTTTTTTTTATTCTAAATTAAATTATAATTTCTTATAACTACTAAAATTATTTATATTTGTTTATTTGTTTGTAATATATATTTTTTTATTAATTTTTTATTTGTTAAATTAATTTAAACATAAAAAATTATCTCTGTATAATTTCTTCAAATTCAAAATTTTATTTATTTAATTTTTTAATAAAAATTATGCTAAATAAATAAATATTTTGAAAAATAAATAGAATTTTTAATATAAATTTTTTTTGCAAAAATTTTTAGAATTTTAATATATATAATTCACACAAAATTTTAGAATTAAAATACAAATAAATATAATAATATCATTAAAATTGATTTTTTGTGTTTTTTGACATAGTATCAAGATTTTTAAACAAAAAAAATTTTAAAATTTAAGTTTTTTTTTGGTTTAAATTGTTCTGAAAAAAGCTTAAGACTATAATATGTATATTAATGTCAAATATATATTAATGATACAAAAAAAAAATATCTTTAAAAAAATGCATTAAAAAATAAAATTCAATTTTTAATAAAATTTTTAATTATTTGAAAAAAAATAATTAAAATTTAATTTTATTAAGTAAACATTGTTAGTTATTATTAATAAATATAATTTAATTTTTTTATAAAGATACTTACCTAAACAAAATTTCTCCTAAAAACCATCTGTTATTAAGGGATTGATTACATGTTAAACTTGGCGCTAAACTTAAATTGAAACTATGACCACTATTAACAAAGTTTTCTAGCCCATTTCCAAAAATATTAACTGCTCTTTCAATTTCATCTAATAGTTTAAGATGTGTTGTGTTAAAATGAATACCAAGCATTCCAGCTGGAAATTGAGTGGGTGCGTACGCATCTGTTTCTGAACCAACAATTGATTCTGATACAATCCAAACATAATTTTTACCAGTTAGTCCAAAAATAGATGCTTCTTCAATAATCATTTGTGCATGAACTTTAGAACAGTATAATAAATAAATTCTTGATTCACTTTTAGCTAATTCAAGTAGTCTTTCTTTTAATTCATCTTTCGACCGCGTTTTAAAAACGAAAACATCCAAAATTGTATATCTTAAAAAAAAATATTTAAGTTTATAAAAATAAACAATAATTTTATTTTTTATTTTATATATTTGTTAATTTTAATTCAAATGATCAGAAAAAAACAAATTTACAAAATTAAATTAAAAATAAATTTTTAATATTTCAATATTTAATAAATTAAAAAAATATATATAATTGAAATTAATAAATATAATAGTTTATAAAATTTTATTTTCTAATAAGTATAAGTATTTTTTATTATATTTTTATTATATTTTTTTAATTTTTTTTTTTTGACAAAAACTTCAACTGAAATTATAACTTATCTTTTAAATATAAAAACATTTTAAATTATCAATATGATTAAAATTTTAAAAATTATAAATAAATTTTTTATTTTTTAAATAATTTTATTAAAATTTTTTTTTTGTTTTAAATTAAATTTTATTTTTTTAATTAATATAAAAAAAAAAAGATATTTACCAAAAACAAAATAGTTAAAAAATTATCTATTTTTTATACTTGTTAATATGCTTTTTTTGCATAATTAACTTGATCTCAGATAATTTTGAATTAGTAAACATTGTCTATGTCATACAATAATATAAAAAATCACTTGTCATATTATGATTTAGTATTAATTTAACTAGAAAAAATTCTAAGCTTAATTTTATATGACATTTGTTTGACATTTAAATATGTTCTATTTTAGAAATATTACATTCATAAAAAAAAATGTTTTTTATATTAAATTGTTTATTAAAAAGAAAATTTATTTTGAAATTTAGTCAATGTATCAAATCTGATTTAGTATTTTTTTTTTCAAATTTGTTTGATTTTTTTTAAAAATAATATCTACGGCAATTTTTATAATATATATTAACTTTTTTATTAAATATTAAAAAATATCAATTTAAACAATTTTCAAATTAAACAAGTTAAACAATGAATTAAAGTAATTGATCAATATTTTTTAAAAATAAATTTTAGTAAATAATATTGCAATTTTTTAAAAATGTATAAATAAATACAATAAATAAAAATAAATACATAATTAATGTAAAATAAATTTTATCATATTTAATATATAAAAATTGACTTACTTATAATCTTTTATAGTGAGCATTTGATCACGAAGACTGCGCACAAAATGTTCATGTCCAGTGGAATCAGTAGTAAGTACTGAAAAAGAATGCCAAGAATATCGGTGTAAAAGACTAAGCATTGCACATGCTTGATGTGCTACAGATGGGGCCAATTGTAACATCAATGAGTTTGACACTCGCTAATTAACAAACAAATTATTAGTTAAATATAAAAATAGTTTAATACTGGCTTAATTTAAAAAATAAAATAAAATTATTTTCATAAAAATATTTTTTTATAAATTTTTATTTTTCAATAATTTTTATTATTAAAAAATTATCATTTTAAATAGCAATTTATTTTATCTTATACATATTTTTATACATATTATAAATATTAATAATTAAAAATTTTTTATAAATTTGATAAATTTAATTTAATAATAGACAATTTAATAATTTACATAAAATTTTTATTATTTTATAATATATTTTATTTTTATTTATTACTTTATAATTATATAAAACTAATTTTAAAATAATTTATTAACTTTAAAATTTTCAAAATTTTAATATTAATTTAGTTATTTTTTTTAACAAATTTTTTTTTTATCTAAAATTATTTTTTCAATAAATATTTTAATTTTAATTATTCAATATTATTCAATTATCTAAAGTTTACAATATTAATTTTTAAGCTCATGTTATATTTATTTGTTTAAAAATTAAAAAAAATATTTTGATACATTATATTTTTTAATTACATTACATTTATCATGATTTCTGTCATAATTTAACTTTATAAAATATTTTCTTTTAAAAAATTTTATTTTTAGATTTACTTAAATGGTAAATTGAGTCTATGTATATAAATTTTTACTATTAAAATTAAATAAATCTAAAAAAAATTATTAAACCTGTAGAAAAACTTTTTCATAGTAAATATTAAACTTTATCTAAAAAATGAATGTCGTGCTTTTCATTCTCAAGTATTTCAGAAAAAAGAAAATTAAAAAATTTGCAAGAACTTTATTTAAAACAGTGATTTTGATTTACACAAGATGTTAACCTACTTAGGACTTACCAAGCACTGAATCTCTTTTTAGTCCTTGTAGATTTCAAAGGGTTATAAAGTCAGGTTGGTCAACAGAACAAGTGTCTAACATGAAGGTGCAAATTTGGTCAGCTGTGTAAAGACATCAGCCATATAACCAACAGGCACCACAATGAATTTAAAATAAAATAAAATATTTATCAAATACGTTAACTTTATTCTATAACTTTACCAATATCTTAACTTTTTATTTAGAAGTAAAACATTTAAAAAAAAACATTAAATGAATATTTTATTTAAGTTTTTAAATCTAAACATTAATTGAAAAAAATATAATAAAAACAACTTTTATATTATAATTAAAGATTTTTAATAAAATATGATGTAGAACATAAAATATATCATTACTCCTAAACGCTAAGTAAAGCCCTAACGTATCTAAATGCCGAGATGACAGTAAAGAATAGAAGGGGTACAGGTACTGCAGACCTTATCCCGTCATCCTAAGACCTTGTAAACCTGTCATAAAGCAAATAGAGTACTCGCTGAGGAGATCAGGAAAGACATGTTGACGTCCCTTAAGATATCTAAAGTAATAGTAGGTGTAAAACTGAGGAAAGTCTCCATAAACCTATTACAAAGATAAAGAGACAACGATAGAAATGCACTATCGGAAATCAATGAGTCAAGTTCCCTGATATTCTTTGGGTAGAGGAAAAATAGGTTAGGCAGCATGTTAGTAAAGGTAACACAAAGAAAGTCCAAAAGGAAGACGTAGTTTTCCTGAGACGCCATAGATTTTTAAGGCAGTTAGAATCTTGACTTTAGTAGCGAGTGTGCGTTTGTATCTTCTTCTTAATTAATAAAGACAGGGTTAAAACCCTTCATCTTGTGTTAAATTATTTAAAAGTTGAGTATACCGAATTCTTCACCACAAATACATAATCAAATTATATGTTTTATTTTATTAAAATTATTTAAATTAGAAGTCTGATTTAAAATTCTAAAAATTTCAAAAAAAAACGTTAAAGCGCATCAAAAGCAAAAAAAACTAAAAAGAATTAATAAAAAATAATGAAAATCAACTAGCAAAAATAAGTAATAATAACAAATTAAAGTAAATAAAAAAATATATATTATAAGAAAAATCTAAACAAAGATACTAAAAGATTTTCAGATACTCATAGAATATGATATCAACATAAACCACAAATAAACAAACTCATTAAAGAAAAACAAAACAATTACCAAAATAATACTAACAAACACTTCTGATAATAAAATTTAGGTTTTCAAATCAACAAATGCATATAATTTTTTAATGGTAAAACACAAAAAAATTATATTTTTTATATAATCAATTATGAATGTAAAAAATTTGTATAATTTAAAAAATCCTAATAATTTAATAGTATTACTTAAAAATAAAATTTTTATGTGTTAAAAAATAAAATAAAGATCAATTACTAAATAGTTAAAAAAAATATAAAATATTAAAAAAAATAAACAAAATATGCTTAAAAAATGAAAATTTAACAAATAAAATTAATATTGTAGTGAATCTCTTGTTTAACGTACATATATTTTAGAAATATATGGAGAATATGGATCAAGAGTCTACGTTCCCTTAGCGCTGAGGTAAAGAACGTAGTTATGCTCTTAATCTCTGAAAAGTAAGGTTTGGGTGGACCACAGTTGACTCCCGTGTCTTAGACGAGTAGTAGAGTTAAAGGAGACTTGATATCCCTCCTGAAGGCCGTAAAGGCTCCAGTAGTCACAAGATAAAAGACATCATGAGTAAAACTGTGAAGTTCCCAAACGAATAAGTCGAAAGATAAAGATAAAGGGGTAAATGTAAAGTGAGTTGGTCTTGTAAACAACAAAATGGCGGAAGCCCAAAAGAAAAGTAGAAAGAAAGTAGGACAAGAAGTCCGAGTTAAAATAGTAGTTGTGTAATTACTCTTAGACGGAGAACACGTTAAATTGTATTTTCTTAAATTTTACTAACTAAATAAAGAAATTACTACAATATTTAAATTAACTATATTTACAAAAATTAGTAAGGGAAGTTTTCTGTTTTAAATTTATAGCTTGAAATTTTTTTACATTTTTTATAAGTCTCTTAATTAGACAACTTTATTATTAAACTATGAAACGTTTATTAAATTTATAACTTTAACCCTAAACTTGTAAAAAAAGTATATTTATTTGCAAAAAAAATCTTAAGAAATGTTAAAAATTGTTTATAGTTATGAACAAAATATCGCCTTTGGTGACTGAAACAAACAGGATATATTTTGTCTTATAGATGGCTTCTATTTACTACAATTTGATTGCACTCAGAAAATCCCTTCAGTTTGACTTTTGCAGTTATTAGCAAAAGGTTTTCCATTTACTATTATTATATTTAATTTTGTACAATTTTTGTTATAAAATTTGATTAAAATACCAAAAAATTTTTTAGGTATACCTATAATTGAACTAAAAAAAAAAAAAATTATCAAACAAAACTTTAAAAAAATACAAATTAATATTATAAAAAAAAAACTAATTATTTGAATGAAAAACGTAAACTTAAAAAACTTGAATGAAAAAATAAATATTTTGTATAAAAGTACAAGCCAAATTACATATTTAACAATTGTTCTAACAATAAGCAAAAAGATCTAAATATAGTCTAACAAAAACATTAAATTGTTCATGAATTATTTAATAAAAAAGATATTATGTTACAAATCTAAACAATTAAAATTAAATAACTAAAATAGAAACCAATGATGTTTATTGATAGTCCTTAACAAACTCGCCAAAGCATTGGCAGATTCCGGCACACATCAAAACAGCCTTAGAGGACAAATTATTTCCAAGGATAAAAATAAACAATAAGTTTTTATAATGAAAAACGTGAAACATATATTTTACATTGAATTTAAAAAAAAATTTAATGAAAAAAATGTTTTTTAAATAACGATTTCTTATAACAAGATAAAATTAATATAAAATTGATTACTATCTAACTTAAAATATTGTAATGAACAGAATAAAAATATCATAAATACTGAAAATTATTTTAAATTTTTATAAAATTAAAAATTAATTTAAAATTGTATCTTATTTTTTAAATCACTTTTAATTTTATTAAGAGCTTAAAATGTAAATTTTTAATTTTTTACTAGAAATATTATTACTAGGTCTTTTTTCTTATAGATACAATTATTACAGACGTTCTAAAAATTTATTTGATCTTAATGCCCTTTAATCGACAGAACTAGTAAAATTTTGGTCTATTCAAATTTTTTGTCAAAAAATTTCTACATTGTTTTTATTTACTGTGCTTTGGTGTCTGAAACTCAGAACCAAATGAAACATCTATAATAATGACTAATATCATCGCCTTAAACAAAAAAAAAAAAATAATAGGAAGTTGTGACATCAATTTCAAACTGACAATAGTCATCATATATTTCTCCTATTTTTTCTTAAAATCCAAAAACTTACTATTAGTTTAGATTTAGGCTCATGACTTAAAAGAAATTCAAAATAAAAACAAAATGATAGAAAACCAATTATTTTCTAGTAGTAAACACTGAAATTATATATAAAGGAAACCTAATAGGAAAACCAATTTTTTTTACTAAACAAATAGGTGTAAATATGCATATTCATTAATAATCATATATTATAACTTGATATTGAGTAATATGTTTACAAAATAGTAGAGTTAAACTAAGGCAATATTCAAATAGAATAAAACTAAGAGTACTATTAATCTATCCTTACGCAATATACAGCTAAAATTACAATTAAAAGTTATAAATCTATCCCTGCGCTTACAAAAGTCAGTCAATTTTATTTTAGAATTAGGAATAAAATAGCAAAGTTTTCATGTTTAATGTCTTAAACAATAAGTAAGTATAATTATAATTTTTTTCGCATTTAATAAATAATTATAATTAGTTAAGTAAATATTTTTTATTGTTAATATTTTAACAATATATTTTATTATTTTTTTTCAACTATTAAGTTTTAAAATGTTGAGTTTTATTATTTTCTTCTTTGCTTTCTTTGATCTATTTAATTGTTGATTAAATATTACAGTATGACAAGGTTAGTTGTAACTGTATCTCATTCAACTTATTTTGTAATGATCTTTTTTAAATGATATCATCAATAACATCGAATAAATAAACAAATTTGGCATTTGTGGCTGGCTTCGTTTAAATTCCCTATAGCCTAGAAAATTTTAGATTTCAATTCTCGGTTGTGTTAAAATATTTCAACAAATATAAAGCAATGTTTCACAAACTGAAAGAAAGTATGAATTACATTTACATGTTTTATATTGTCGCATATAACAAAAGACACCGAAATCTTGTTTTACCATACTCTCTTCTAGTTTCATAATTTTACATTGGACTTCTTTAGGGTTTAAAGTTTTTTTTAAGCGTTTATTACAACGGGCTTAAACACATGACGCTTGACCAACTGCCATTATCCTATCACTTTTACTATATTTAACTTTTAAGTCAATAAATCTAATCATTTAACTTTTTTTTTCACTTCAGAATAATGTTTATTCTGTCTATTTTTTTTTTTTTTGATTTAGTAGACTTTTTATCCTTACTAAAATCATTACTGTTACTATTATTATGTATTTGTTTAAGAATACGGTCATAAAATTAAATATAATAGTATATAGTAATCTTCATTTTATTTAAAAAATCTTACGATATGTATTTTAACTCTTTTAGTGAAATTAGCTGAAAATCTTAACCCAAAAAAAGTGCTAAGATGAATGTTTTAAGTATTTTTGTAAGTTTGTAGTGAGATAGCTAGGACTATAATTAAATTATTATCTAAAATTTAATCTTAGGTTTTATAGTCAAATTACTTTATAGTATAAATATTTGATATTTACTTAAACTTATTTGTAGATGGAGTATGTAAAAAAATAAAAGACGTATGACTTTTACCCTTCTAATGTGTACAAAGAGAGCAAAGAAATTTGGAATCAAAAAAAAAATTGATTTGAGAGGTTTACTTGAATTCTAAACTTTATTTATGATACGTATTAAATTGTGAATTAAAATTCTAAATTTAGTTTTGTGAATTTATTGGTTTTTCTGCATGTGATTTGTTTTTGTACAAAGGTAATTTTGTCATATAAACTAAGCATGCTTAATCTACTAAATAATATTACTGATAAACAATTTAAAATCACCTTTTTGGCATCACAGATAGTATATATTCATTTTCGGTACTAGACCTTTACTATCACACTATTACTTATCTTAAAACATACATCTAAATACTATTTATACTTTGCATGTCTATTATAAAATAAATCAATTTGGATTTTTCATATTCCAAAAATATTATTGGTTTTGCTTTTACATCAATTTTTGTCTTTTTTTTTTTAGACACATACACATTCTACTTTATCAAAAATTTTCAAATTTAACAAATTTAATTTTTCATCGTGCCATATCTTATAAAAAGTGTATCAATGTTTTTAATCACTATTTTATTTTTTGTATAGATGTCACATATATGAGGTCACATTTAACGCTTTAGCTCACGGTTTTGAATTTATGAATTTCTCTAAAAACATACCTTATTATTTCAGTGACTGTTTTAATGCCTCATTAAATGAACCTATTGTGTTTATGCTATCAAAAATTTTATCAATTTTGTTTTTAACAAGCAGTATTTTAAATCAAAGTTTTTAAATCAAACTTCATAAAATTACCAGACTTTTATTACATCACTTCTCTCAGATTTCTATTCAATCATAAACACTTTCATTTTGTTTAACTTTAATGTTTACTTCTTATTTTTCAGAAAGTAGATATCCTGAAACATTATCTTCAAGTACTATTGCTTATTTAGATTTTTCATTTAATAGTATATAAATAGGACTTAATCTGCGTGTAATTTTTTACTTACATTCCATCTTTAAACTTAAACACTTTTCGAAAATTTTTGTTTACCAGCCAGTTTGTTGAAATTACCTTTGGACTTAAATACTCTTTTACTTTCTTATTTCTTTACTACTATATCTTTTATGCCATTCTATAATAGTGTTTACTAGAAATATTCTCCATTTTTTAAATACTAATAAAATCTAACTTATGTCACTTGTTTTCAACTAATGAAAATATGTTTTATCAAATATTATTTTAACTATTTTTAATAAATGTATTTTTATTTTTAGCAATTGCTCTTTTTCTTTTAGTTAGTCAATTGAAAACAGATCTAACCCATTATTTCTTTATAATGAACATTTAACAAATTCCACGTTTCATCACTAAATACTCCTAATTGCTACACTTTGCTTCTTATTTGTTTTTTTGTGTCCTTTTTTGTAAAAAAACTTTTTAATTCTTTTTCAATATTTCACTTTTTGATATCACTAGAACATCAGTTAGTTGTTTATTATTTTAACTTTTATATCTTTTATGGTGTTATTTTAGAAAAACAAGAAGTTTCTCTTTGCCCTATACCTTGGATGGTATACTAATATCTTTCCAGTATATGTGTTAACAAAATGAAAAAATCTTTATGGTCTTATTGCTATTTACTTAAAGTTAACAAATAAAAATTTTTATTTTTTTAAAACAAACTTGGTTTAATTAGGAAAAATGATATTAATTAGTTTTATTACTATTTTAAAACAAAGCTTTGTAAAGAGAATGCCTCCTTTTTTAGCCAAAATACTACGATCATTCTATTAAATGCTATTAATTTTATTAAAGAAAGGCTAAAATTCTTTATTGGTTTTCAACTTTGATATTAGGTATTAATCAATATTAAACACTTATCAAAATTAATAAACTTAATTATATTATATAGATTACTAAATCCATAACTTTTTTTATAACTCTAATTTTATTAAGTACTTAAAGAATAAATAGATCCTAAGAAATATTTTCTTTTCTTTTTTATAATTTATCTTAAAACCATACAAGAAAATTTTCGTTTGCGTGTTAAAAAAATATTTTTTTAAAAATAAAAATAAAATTCAATTTAAATGTAAATTAATTAAGTTAAAAATCTAAATTCTAAAGATTATTTATAATAACACAATTAGGTTAACATTCTTCATAACAAGTAAAAAAAAAATTATAATTAGCAGAAACATCGATAGCTTATCAGTTTTAAATTTATAAGAAAAATACTAATAGATATGAATAAATCTTATAAAGAAAAATAAAATAGTGTTAGTATGTTTTTTGTAAATTTATTGAAATGTTTTTTACTTTGAAAATGCATTTTTTGTTTAATAAATAGTTAAAAAAATTAGTTAAAAAAAATAAATTTAACTTTTAGGATTATAATTAAGTCAAAATTAATATTTAACCAAATATTTAGATTTTAAAAATTAAAATTTGATATAAAAATAAACTCTAAAAAAATTGAAAAATCTATAAATTAAACTTAATTTTAACTTTAATTTATAAATTAAAATTAAATCATACTAGATGCATAAGAGATAATATTAATTTAGTTTAAATGAATGTTGAATGAATAAGGAATACATTATGTACTTAATAAAATTAAAAATATTATAGAGCTCAAAATTTTTTTAATAAATAAATCTTAATTTTTTTATTTTAAATCAATAATATTTTATTTTTCTTGAATTAAAAATTTAACCTTTCTTTATTTAAAAAATTTAAAAAATCTAAAATTCTATTAAATTAAATTTTATTATATTTTATATATTAAATTTTAAATGTTTTGAAGTTATCTAAGTGAGAATCTAAATTTACAATGAATAAAGCTTTATTTAATATTTTACTTAATATTTTTTGAGTTTCTTCTATTATTTATTTTATTTAACTTTTAGAAAATTACGTCAATTTTAGTGGCAAAAAATTAAAATACAACAAAAAAAAAAACAATGATAGTATAAATATATTAAAAGCGAGTTTTGAAGTTACACATAAATTTGTTAAATTTTTAAATACTAAATTAGTTGATGTTATTAGAAGCACTAAAGAACAAAATAAATTTTAAAGTTTTTAAAAATTTAACAAAGAGGTATAAACAATATAGCTAACTGATTAAACTTAACTTTAAAATACAATTAAAACAATATAGAAAATAAAAGGATTATTTATAAGATTTAAAGTTGAAAATTAGCATTAATTGTTTATCATTTAGTTGTATAATATTTGTTCGACAGTTTAATAAAACAAAGTTTATTTTAATCATAGCTTCTAGATAAACTAAATTTATAAATTTTAGTCAAGTAAAGATTGTCTTTTTTTGGAAAATCTACGTTTTTTCTTTTATATAAATGAAAATCAAAAACACAATTTACTTTTAATTTGAATTTTAAAATTAATGTTTTTTATAGATAATAATTAATAGTCGCAATAATTTAAAAATTTAAAATCTTAATCTTACAACAATCTTTGAAAAATATTATAAAACATTATTAACTAGGTATTTAATAAATCTTAAAATTTATTTTATAATTTATAAAATAAAAAAATTATTGGTATACTGATTAAATATAATATAAAATTTAAAATTCAAAGCAAAATTCTAGCAAGATAAAAATATTAAACAGATATTAAAAAGATAAATATAGAAAAGTTTTTATAAATTAAGTAATAATAATAAAAAGTTTAATACTATTTCAAAATATTTAAAAATTTATATTATTAAATAAAAAATTTTTTACAATATTTATGGAAAAATTAAAATATTAATTAATAATAGTTTGTTTATAAATAAATTAACAAAAATAAATATTTAAAAGATAGAATTTCAAATCACAATTAAGTATCTTAATTAAAAATTTAAACAATTAATAGTTAAAAAAGTAAGAAATAAATAA
The DNA here is from genome assembly GCA_025170145.1 of Pyemotes zhonghuajia. Classification (NCBI taxonomy): domain Eukaryota; kingdom Metazoa; phylum Arthropoda; class Arachnida; order Trombidiformes; family Pyemotidae; genus Pyemotes; species Pyemotes zhonghuajia. The sequence continues at coordinate 13,873,081 of CM045845.1, forward strand.
TTTTGTTTTTAATGCAAAGATTAATAAAATAATTAGTTAGTCAATGACACAAATAAAATACATGTTACTGTTTATTTTATAGATAAAACATATTTTTTAAAAAATCTTTTTAATATTTAAATTGTTCAAACTATAATAATTACTAGTGCTTACTTTTGAAAATTATTATATAAAAAGTAAGCATTATTTTTAAAGATTGTTTTTAAATAAGTTAATTATATATAATTAAAATTAAATATTTTAAATAAAAAATATTTTTGCTTATTTATTCCAAATTTAGCATTCAATCCTTTTATGTAAATAAAAGTTGTCAAATTTTAATCATAAATTAATCAAATTTATTATAAAAAATAATTATTACTATATCAACCTAAAAATCAGATTATTTATTTAAATAAATTATAAACACATATTTTTTTTATTTTACTCAAATTATTTATTTTTATTCATATATATTTATTTATTAATGCAATTTCGTATTTATAAATCAAATTTTCCATTTAATTGATATATTTTAATTTCCTATTCAAACAATAATACATTGAATTTTAAAAATAAAAATAAATAAAAAGTAGAAAAAAATTTCAAAAACAAAATTTTAAATAAATTTTATTGAAATGATTACTCATAAATAATTATGAAATTTAATTTTAATGTAAAAGTTATATATTTAAAAATAATTATCATTGATATGTCAATATTAATAATTAATATATTTTTTTGAGAAAAAATGTTTTTTTATAATGTTCTTTAAATTAATTTTTTTATTTATAAAATTTTTTTATTAAAAATTTATTATATTTAAATTTCTAAATTTTTGAATTAAAATAATTTGTTTTTTTTAAATTGTCATTTTAAGTCTTTTCATTCTTAAATTAGATAAAATATTACATAAAATATTTATTTTTATAATTTAACGATAAGAATAATAAATCCAAAGCGTTACAAATAAATGAAAAATTTAACATTGAAAAAATCAGTAAAATAAAATATGAATTTAAAAAAATACCTTATTGATTTCTTAATAAATCAATTAAAAATAAAAAAAATAAAAATATTTTAAAATTATAATAAATTATAAAAAAATGTTCAAGAAAGTTAAAAAATAACAAATTTTGTTGAACTTTAAAAGCTTTTAGAGGCATTAATGGTATTGAATTCAAGTTAAAATAACTTTTTGATTATAAAATGAAAACAACTTTTGCTTAATAAAGCAAAAAATTATACGATTTGATAAAGCAAAATTTAAATCACCAATTTAGAGGTTAAATTAAAAATATTTGTTAAAATAGTAAAAAAAAATAGTTTATAATATAAAATTAGTTTTTTTTTTTTTTTAAATAAAACATTGTTTGTCATTAAATATTATTTTAAATTTACAAAACTAAAAATTTATTCTAATGATTATTTTTTTTATTTAAATTTGTTTAATTATTTCACATAAGTGTATTAAAATGCATTTAATTTTTTTTTTAATGTTAAGAATAAAAAGTTTTATTTTATCAAAATATAATAAAAAAATATTTTATTAATAAAAGAATATAATTCTAAAATGTCTCCATTTAATTTTTATCTTATTAACACTTTCTATAAAAATATTTTAATAATATTAAAACAAAAGTTTAAATAAAAAGTCTTGTTTTACTAAGAAACAAAATGACAAAAAACAAAAAAAAAATAAATCATTGAATTTTTTGAATTTTTTCTAAATTTTTTTGCATCAGAATTAAATTTTTGCTGTCATTTAAGCAATTTTTAAAAATTAAAAATTTATATGTATATTTTGACGTAAAAAAAATTCATTATCCATATACAAAAAGTAAAGAATAAAAAAAAATTAAAAAAAAATTGAAAAATAAAAAATTAAATGCATTAGCACTTGTAGATAAGAATTTAAATTGCATTTTAAGCAGGTTTTTATTAGTTGTATCCTAGTAAAAATTTCAGTTAATAAAATTTGTAGCAAATTTAAATTGAGTATGTTTGTCATACATAAATATATGGTAAAAAAAAAAATTAGTTGATGACCAAAAGATAAACTAAATATAAAATAGTAATTTGAATGAAAACAAATCAGCTACTATTATAAAAAGTAATGATTTTTATTACTATTGGCATTTGTCTGATGGCAAATCTATGTAAAAAATGACCAAACTTTATAGTTTAAATTCAAGCTCTTAATTGATTCATAATAGATCAAACAAAACTATTATCTATTATATTTCAATAAAAACTATTCATAAAATAATTTAAGTAATTAATAAACTACAAATTAAAGTAAAATTAATGCCAATAACTAACTTAAATTTTGTTTTAATTTTTTTAATTTTTTATTTAATTTATCTTTTTTTTATGATAAAATAAATAATTCTTTTTTAATTTTTTTTTTTTAGTTTAGTAATAATAAAATAACATTTTAATTATATACTAAAATAAAAAAAATTAATTAAAGTTATAATTTAAATATAAATAGATTTAATATTGTATAGGGTATATTGCCTATTAGTTCAATATTAGATTTAATATTGTATATTGTATATTGCCTATTAGTTCTCTTATGGTTTGTTTGGCATTCTTAAAGGGTTACTCTAAGGTTTTAATACTTCGGCAATGATATCTTAACTGTGACTAAAACGCCTTAGTAATGTCAGAGTGCCATTACCTTATTGTAACTTGCAGACAAACGTTTATTCCAATAGAATTTTATAATCTTTCTTTTTTCTAATTTTGCATTGTTGTAAAAAATTCTTTTTCAAAAGAGAAATAATTGTAAAATACATTGTTTCAGAAAAACATAAGATTATTCAAAACAGATTTTAAGATAAATTAAAAATACATTTGAAATTCAAATTTTAAATCATAATTTAAATTATTAAGGATATATTTTTTTTTTATTTTTAATAAACTATGTTTAAAAAAAAATCTGTATTTATTGATAAATTAGAACTTGCCAATCTATAATTTTTTTTTAATTATAAACACTAATAAACAAAAAAAAAAATAATTTTATTTTTAAAAGTAAAAATTTAAACTGAAATTTTATAAACTAGAGTCTAAAAAGTTTTAAGTCTTTAAGAGAGAAAAAAAAAAAAATATTTTGATATTCGGCAAACATTAATATACTTGTATACAAAATTTCAAAGTATTTTTATTTTTAGAGCAATTTAATTAAGCACTACTCTAAAAAGTAAGTCATTTTAAAAGTATAGACTTAAAATTGTTAGTTCGCAAAGAGTTAAACTTTTGCTATTATTTAAATTATGAATAATTAATTTTTTACAATAATATAATATAAAACATTGAATTTTAATTTTTAACTCTACCTGCAAATAATACAAATATAATAACTTTTTCTTAAATTAAATTAAGTCAGAAAAAGACAACTATATTTTTAATAATTTTATAGCATATTTTTTACTTTACTTATTTAAGCATTGCTAAATTTATAAAAAAAAATATTAATCTTTTTTATTGAAACTTTTAATCATTTTCAACATTTAAGTTGATAATTAAATTGCAATAAAGGTTTATTTTTCTCCTAATCAATGCATTAAATATTTTATGGATATGTATTTGTTAGAGTGTGCAATTGAGTCACTTTAACAGTCTCTGACTCTTTTCCACTGTTACAATTTTTCTTGTAACTAGCGCGCACTAACTTGACGCTTTTCATATTTTTGTATAAAAGTGCTATGCACTTCTGTAAATATTTAACCATTAAAAATTAATTTCTCAGCTTAGGCTTTAACCTAAATTTGATTCTTCTTTTTTGGTTCACTTTCAATCTTTTAGTCTTTTCACTTTAGGTTTTGTCCCTTAGCACTGAGGAAAAGAATGAAGTAATGCGCTAAGTCTCAAAGAAAAATTTTAATAGACCATAGTAAAAATCTTAAGTTTCCAAAGATCCTAAACCTAAACCTTGATATCGCAATGATTTAATAAAAAAAATTATAAAGTTTAAAATTTAATAGCAAAATTAAATAATAATGATGTTAAATTAAGTAACAATAGCTCAAATAAAAAACTTTGTTTAAGATTAAACTAGGCAAGAGGTTAAAATTTCTAATAAAAGCGCTTTTTTAATAAAAAGACATTAATTGGAATAAAAAGTTTTCTACAATCTTTACTTTTTTTTATTTATTAAAAAAAAATTTTAAAATTGATATTATCAAAGTTTGAGTTTTTTACATTTTTTTAAAATAAAATTTTAATACATATTTTTATTTAATTTAAAAATAATATTAAAGACTAAATAAAATTTTTACTAAATATAAAATCATAAAGTTTTTTAAATAAGTAAGGCTGCTACAAAAAGATTTGCTGATTAGAACATTTAATAATATTTATTTTAGTTTAAACTTAAAGATTTTTTTTTTATTTTAATATACATTGAAAAAAATACGATTTAAGGTTAATTCAATTATTAAATTAATTCAATATTATTAATTTGATAATATAATTTTTTATTGAAATAAATTATTGCTTTATATTATCATTTTTTTTTAATATTTATAAATTAAAATATTAATAATTAAAATATTCTTAATCACATTATTTGATTTAAAAATTAAATATAAATTATAAGTATTAAAACTAAATGTATTTTGATGTAATTTTTGGTGGACAGGTTTTATATTTAATACTTATCCGAAATAAATGGGAAAACGAAGATAAGGGTTTTCAACCCTATCTTTATTACTTAATAAAAATTAAACAGATCTAACTTAGTATAATATTACAAGGGACTTGTCTCTCGTCAAGCCGAATATACACTGACTTTCCTAATAGTCTTTTCGCAATATATATAGTCCTCCGTCCCGAGTTGACAGAGCTACACTTATTATCCCAGAGATAGATGTCTAACGATAGTTAACCTCTATCGATCTATTCCTCAAGTGCTAACAGGTTTACGAATACTATTGTAAAGAAAATAGATTCACACCAACGGGTCATAACATGCACAGATCTACAGGAATATCGCCTCTATCTCTCTGAGCATAATAACGAGGATTTCCACCTCTAGACGAGTTTACAAGGAAAAGGTGCTATACTAAGTGAGGGCTGCAGTACTTCCCTTACACCATCCTATGTTAACTCTTAATATCACCTAGACGGAAGTTTTACGTACGCAGTTCGTCTGAATAAATAAATTCTACTACAATTTTTAAAAAATAAATTTTTTATATATGGATTGAAATATAAATATTTTGGTTTATTTTGTAATATTTATAAGTATCCCTTTATATTAGTTCTTAATTAATTTTTTATTTGATTTAATATTTATGTATTATAATTTAAATTAAATCAACAATTGTTATAATCTTTATTATGATATGGTAATATAAGAAAATTACTACCTTAAGGTAGTTAATATAGATTTTAGGAAATTACACATCAATAACAAATTATAAGATTTATTTTTCAACAAAAACAAATCAAAAGTTTCGCTTCAATCTCGTTTGACTAGTACAATTGTAATAATAATTTTTTATCTTTCATCAGTAACTAATTATATATAATTATATAATGTGTATTTCAAAAATTCAATAACAAATACTAACTTAAAAGTTTTTGTTATAATAACTTACAAGCATAAAATATTAGTTTTTCAAAATCAAATTAGGACCGTAAATTTTATTCTATAAGATTTTGATATTAGAATAGTAATTTTAAAGTTTTTTAGGTTCTTTTCTAAACTATTTCGAACCCACCTGTCTAAATTAGGAGCTCTAGTAATTTCTAACACCTTTGTGCTAATAAGCTTAAAGTTATACTTTAATATTTATTTCAAGAGATATCTCTTTAAATAGTTTGTTTTATTCATTTACTATGAAATGTCTTAAACACACGATGGATTGTTTATTAGAACTGTTGATCTAACACCATTAAAAGATATTAAATATTTACTAAAGCAATTTTTTTGCTTACCAAAGTAAGATGCTTCACTTTTGCGGAAATAATTTTTATAAACATTTTATAAAAATTTTTACTTCAAATTTTATTTATTTTAATTATAATTTTTTTATATAATAAATGTTTATTATATTATAAAATAATTCATAAATTTTATATTAATAAACTTTTTAGTAATTTATTTAAAAAACAATAAAAAACGTTTTAAAAATAATTTAAATATTTAAAAAAAACATTTTCATATTTTTTTTTAAAAATGACTATTTTTACAAAATAAATTTGATTTTCATTTATAAAAATAAAATTAATATTTTGTTTTAATACAATATATAATGATTAACTCAAAAAAAAATTTTCTCAAATATAAATTTTAAAAGGTGAGTCAGGAAGGAATTCTTAGTTAAATTAAGGAAATATTATTTATGTAACCTTGGGTCTTTGAATCAAGTTCAGTATTTAGTTATAGAATATACATATAGATGTTTATTTCATTTCTTCATTCGAATTTACCACATAATCAAATTTTTTTTTTTTTCAAAATATTACTTAATATACCTTTATATTTAGTTTAAATAATGTTTGATTAAAAAAAAAATTTACAAGCAATATTTTCAATTTTATTAAAATCAAAAAAAATATTTATTCAATTTTATCTTAATCATTTAATTTTCTATATTTTCTTATAAAACAATTGTTAAATAAAATAAAAGGAAATTTTAAAGTACATTTATATATTAATCAAATATATTTAATTAATGTTTAATTCGAATTATTTTTAATTTAATAAGTTGAGTATCACACAAGTGTCGTTTAATTAATTAATTAGGTATTCACCATAGCCTTTAAATGTAGCTTGCTTGATCGCTTAAAATTTAATTATCTTATTTTTTGCTTAGCTTTATGGGCTGTAGAATTCTTTGTGTCCTACACTGGTAGACAAACTTACATAGCCACCTGATTTTGGCCACTTTCTTAATTGTTTTAACTCAAAATTGGCGGTGGTGAGATATCAGATGCACAAGTATGATTGAAGCTGGTCTGAATCTGTTTAAGACGTTTTCTTACTGCTATAGTAAACTGCTACTTATATTCTGCTTAGGCCTTTTTCGCTTGCTTTGTTATTTTATTAAATTAATATTTAAGATATATATCTTTTGTTTGTAAAATATTGCTATTAGTTAATATAAACAAAAATACTAGTTAATTGTAAAACTTATTTATTTTTTTGAACAAAAATGACCTAGACAATGAATCTAATTTTATATTCAAAATCGCATAAAAATTTATCTTTTTAAAATTAAATATAATTTGTTTCATTTTGTTAAAACTACTTTTTATTTAGTCTTGATTTTTATTTATTAATTAATTATTTTAACTTTTAATAATTTAATTCTTAACATTATTTTAACCTACAATAATAACAATAATTTTTTTATATGAAATTCAATATTTGTTATTAATTTTTAAACTTAAAATATTTAAAAAATTAATTCAAAATATCAAATATTTAAATATTTGATAAAAAAATTAAACAAGTAAATTAAAAAATTAAAATAGTATCAAAAACATAAAATATACATATATAATTTTATTATTTTATTTTAAAATTATATTTAAATTTTTTTTTTATTTATTTAAAACCCATGCAGGTTTTCGCCATTTTATTATTTTCCACAAAAAAGACCTAATTTTATAAAAGAAGCTATTATAACTTTTTAAAATCAATTTATAATCTTTATAATCTTTTGAAACAATTTCATTTAATAAATTTTTATAGAAAAAAAAAAACAAAAAATACACATTTTTAATATAACCTGCTAATTTTTTTAAAATCAATTTTTTAATTTATTTTTTCTAAAATCCAAAGTTTAATATTTAAAACATTTTAAAAAGTGACACATCAATAACAATTGATTTTGTTACTTTTGGTTGCAAAAATAAAATGATTAATTTGATTTGAATTTAATTTTAAAACAATAAAATTAACAATTATTTAATTTTATTAAATTCATTTAAATACTAATTTGAAAATTAAATTTATTATTTTTGTTCTTTTTAACTTAAAAAGTTAATATTTAATGTTTGTTTAATTGTATACAAGTAATTTAATATTTTATTATATGTAATTTTTTAGTTTTTTTAATATTAAGTATTAAATAAAATTTTATTATTAATTATTAATTTAAATTTTAATAAAATCTGACCATTCAAAAGTATATAAATAATCAAAATAAGATTTTTTAAGAAACTTAATTAAAAATAAAAAATTTTAAATTATAAAGAACTAAAATAAAAATTCACGCCAATCAAAACTAATTTAAAAAATTATAATTAAAAATACTTGTAAACATAATTTAACTTTTAAATAAATTATTAATTTAAAAGACTTGTTAAATAATTTTAAAATTTGTAAATAAAAAAAATATATTTTGTAACAGGTAATTTATTAATAAAACTTCAACTACAACTAACTCTCAGTTTGTTTGTCCGAGTCTTTTTATGTCATTATGTCCCTTTGTAACAAACCTTAAACCTTTATGTTACAACTCTTTTATTTGGGAACTTCACAGTTGCTCATTGTGTCATTTTTTTTACGATTGTTTTAGGGAGGGATATCAAGTCTCCTTTATCTAAAAGTCATTTAAGGGATTAAGAGCATTGTCTCGTTTTTTAGCTCAGCGCTAAGGGTAATAATTACTGTGTATATGTATTTTTATTAAAAGGTTCACTAAAATTTGAAAATATTTTTTTTATGTTGCAAATTTATTCAAAAATTGAAATTTTATTAATTATAAAAAAAAATTGATATATTTAAAAAAAAATATAAAAATAAAATACAATTTTTTTAAATAAAAATAAATTTTGCAAATAATATTAAAAAAATTATTTTAATTAAAATTAAAAAAATAAAAAAAAAAATTTAATATTTATTTGACTTTTATTATTCATAAAGTTAAATTTGTTATAAAATATAGTGTTGAAATTAAAATAAAAATAAGTATTATTTATAATCTTTATAGTTTTTTGTTTAATTTATAGTAATAAAAAACAAATAAGGTTACTTAAAAATTAGTAATTTATCTTTATCACACCATTGTTTATCGTGTTTAAAATTTAAATGAGAATTAAGTATGTGTTCTGTCTTTAAAATATTTTCTTTAAACAAAAACATTTAAAAAAAACATAATTTAAGCTTTTTCTAAATAAAAAAAAATATTCCTAAATTATTTTAAAATATTTTATAGTTAATACATTTTAATTAAAAAAATTTAAATTTGAAAAAAAATTTAATTTAAAATTTAATTAAAATAGTTTTTGATGTGCAACTTAACGGTTTAATTCTTACACACTATCTTAAAAGATTAATTACGTTGTATACTTAAGTTGACATTAAGAAATACATCAATCAAATATCTTGTTTTTAACAAAAACAAACAATATTTTTTTTAAATTTATACAATTATAGATTTACAAATTATAACACTTATGTAAAACATGGTATATATTAATTAAATTTCGTTTATAGCTTGTTAAAAATATAATATATTAACATTTGTAAATATAATATAATAAAATTATTTATTAAATCATAAAATTTTAATCAAAGAAGAATTTTTAATTTTAATAATTTCATGAAAGTTAAAAAAAAAATTAAAATAAAATTAATAAGATAAAAATTTTTTTTAAGAAAAATCCATTTGTATTAGTAATCAACAAGTTTATTTTTAATGATTTTTTAAAAAAATTAATTTTTTGTAATTTTATATTGTATTTACATAAAAATAGGCAAGTTTTCATTTTCTAAGTACCTATAATTTTTTTACCAATTAAATAATCAGATTGTTCTTATTTAAAAATACTCTATTATGTTTGTATTAAGTGGAAACAGTAGCATTATACAAACATTTTTTATTTTATTTAAAAATTTTAAATTTATAAATTAAAGTTTAAAGATTTAATAATATAAAATAAAATTTAGTTTTACTTTTAGTTTTTTTTTTATTTATCTTAATAAAACTATAACATTTTTTATATAAATATTTATAAACTGAAATTTTATTTAATAACGTTTTATTTAAAATAATATATACTATATACACATAAAAAACACAGTATTTTTATAAAAAAAATATATTTGATTATTTACTATTTATTAATAAGTAACTTATTTTTTTTAATTATTAAATGTAGATAACTAAATATATTTTATAAAATTTTATGTTTGTAATAAATTATAATTATTTAAATAGTTAAAAACTATTTATCATTGTTCATCAATGTAACAGATATTTACAATATATGTGCAAAACTCTATTAGTAATCACATAAAACAAGATACTACAATTTTATTATCTATCTATATTGCTATATATTACATATTATATATTAATTATATTACAAAGGCGTAAATTATGTAAAAAACATAAATAATAAAAATTAAATTTAAATAGTTATAAAATTTATAATGTTTAAATAAAAATTAAGAATTAAAAATTATTAATAAAACCTAATAAATTTTTTTTTTAAATGTTTTTAATAAATTAACTAATCATACTAATATAATTATTAGAAAAATAAATTTTTAATTATTATAAATAATGTAATTTAAATTTAATATTTTTTCATTTGGTTTTCTAATTTTTATCAATACCAAAATCTTTATTTAAAATTTGCTAATTAAACAAATATTTGTTCTAAAAATAAATATTGAAAACAAATATTAATGTTTAGTTATAAAAAAATGCAATAAAATTTTTGAAAAAAAAAATATAAAAATATAAATAATTTTAATAATTAATTAGATTAAAAAGTGATAATTAATTGATTGATAAATATTTTTTTTTATGTAATCTAATAAATAAAAAAAAAAAATTATGTGCAAATAATAATAGAAGAAAATTTTTTTCATATTTATAAATTGTTAGATTTATTCAATTAAAATTTTTATAATTTTTTTTAATTTTATTTTATAAGAAAACACATATTAAAGCTAAATGTAATATTCTTTTAAAATACTCATCTAATAATTAATTTAATTTAAATTTAAATTATATTATTATAAATTGTTAATTTCACAGTTTTCTAAATACATCAGGAATGTTTATGTTCTGTTCTTTACCTTGTATGTCAAATAAAGTTAGTTTTAAATTTCCCTTTTTTAATACTTTTTGTTTAATTGGTGTACTATAAGGTCCAGTCAATAGCTTTTCACTTGTAGACTTAAGATCCCATAGCAGATCCAATCGATTTGTAAGATGAACATTAGCTCTAGAATCTAACAAGAATGTATTTTCTTTTGACGTATTGATGTTTGTTAGTTTTAGTGTGTTGATCTCATATCTCTCAAACTCATTAATTGTCTTATTTACCTTTTTATCTGTGGATTTTCTTTGTGTTTTGATGAAAAATTCTTTTGCTTTCTTCATATGATAGCAATTCTCGAACACATGTCCTTTTTTATCACAAAATGAACAGGTCATTGTATATCTATCTTTTTTAAGATTTTTAAAACATTTCTGTGATGTATGTCCAATTTTATTACACGTTGAACACCTTTTTTCATTAAATAATTTTAATATTTTGTTGTCTTCTTCATGATTATTAGAATCTTTTTCATCACTTTCATCCACTTTTATCGTATCAAGAAGAACACTGAGTTTTAGATTTTGTAGTTCTTCTACATTTGCACTTAAGAGTCTTTCAGTTCTAGAGTAATTCTTTGGTATTAGGTTTTTAACTTTTAACATAAATCCTAAGTTGTTTATTTGTATCAGGTCTCTTAACATTATATATTTTAGATGTAATGTCTTTACAAAGTTGAGGAAAGATTCATTATTCTTTGGCTTCATATTTTCATATTGATTATATATTTCATTGTTGTTAACTGTAGATCCATATATATTGGTTAAATCATTTAGGACCTCATAAACAGTTTTAAATTTTCTAATAGAATAAGATATTTCGTCAGGCAAACTTTTTCGGATCCAGAATATACATCTGGCATTATCTGTTAACCATTTTTCAGTTATTTCAGTTGATGGCTTGTTTTCTTCCAAGCATCCTGAGTAGCAGTTCATACTTAAAATTATTCTTACATCGTCGATCCAAATATTGAAGTTTTCATAAGTGAGTGGTCGAATCTTTTCAAGTTTTTGTGATTTCATTTTATCACTTTTACCTTGAACCTTTTTATTTGAATCTTTTGAAGTGTTTTTTATACTTGATAACCCTTTTACTATTGGAAAACTAATTTTGTTATACTTTTGGCAATTAGCACTCAGTCTCATAATCTGTTAGATTTTAAGTTAACACAAAGGGAGTTTGTAATATCACAAAGATTAACAAGTTAACACTTAGCGGGCTACATGCAATGCAATTACTTAAGTAGCAATTACTATAGCACATGGTATATCGCAAATACCATAGTTGTTATTTGTGCTCTGAGTCATGGTCACAAGTTACCAATCTCCAACATAAATGATAATAAAAATTTATTAAATTTTTTGATTTTTTGAAATCAATAACCTTTTTTTTTAAAACAAGAAACTATTGCGTTTTATTTAACAAAAAATGATTTTAAGTTAAACTAATTTAAATTAGTTACTAATTATTATTTTTGTTAGTTCAATTCAAGTTTAAGGTATCTATTGTTTTATGACAGATAAAAGAAGAAAATTTAATAAACATGAAAAAAAATATTTGTTAGAAAATCATGCCCAACACATTGAATCAACTTTATATACGTTTTAATAAAATTATACTGTGGAAAAAAAATAAAAACTCTCTTTTAAAAAACTAAAATCCTATTAAATAAAACTGGCTTTTTTTTACCATCACGGACTGAGTTGATATTAACCACTTAATTTTTACTATATCAAACATTAAAAAAAAAATATCGTTTTACGAATTGTGGGATAGCAAGAAATACGACATGTCAAATTTGGTGTTACTAGATTCTGTAGTGCATGTCTTAAAACCAATTATTTAAAAAAAAAAGTTTTAAAAACAATCAAAAATTGGCTACAAGATTGATTACATAAAGACAAGTCTCAATTACAAATTATATTTTCTTAAGAAGAAAATTTAAATATATAAAATTTAATAAAGTTTTTGCATATCGAGACGCGACGAGTACAGAATTGACTAAACAGAGACTGCATAATAATCGTTTGAAGATTTCTTTGAACTATTTATTTTTAAAAAAAAATTTTATGAATGAATAGCTATGTTAAGATCCCAAAAAGATGTAAGCATAAGTATCAACTATATTAGAACAGTGCCGCATGTCTCTCTTGTTATTGAAAAATTATTAGACGTTATTAAATGATATTGAGTAGTAGAATAAGAAAGAATAGATTTTAGAAGATATCTAAGTTGAAATACCAAATAGCAAAAGAAATTGTTTACAAAATTGAGAAGGTTTTGTATAGTTTAAATTATTTTCTAGGTGTTAGTATTAATACATTATTACCGCTATGGATGTACATTTTTATAAAAGAATCACAAATACATTTTTATTTTAAACAATATCATGGGAACCATGGTACTTATAATTTATGTAGATGATACAATAGTAATCTACAAAAGCGAGGATGAACTGAGAAGTTTTAAGAATATTTTGTTTAAAATAGTTTCGTTTAGAAAGTCACCTTTAGTAAATATTTTAATAATTGATATTTCCAAGCTCGAATATTCTTAACAAATAAGTGGATTCAAGTAAAAAATAAGATTTGATTTTTTTTTTTTTTATATATATAATTACTGTTTACAACTGACAAAATTTAAACAAATTGAAAATGGAATAAATGCATAGAAATTAAAAGAATATAAAAGTATTTTAGATATCGTTATGCATTTAATAAGAAATATAAAACAAAATAGTATAGAATTAGTAAAATTAGGAATATTTATTATCAAGTTTTATATTAAAATTATTTTATAATCTAGTAAGTTATTTTTTAAAAATGTTAAAGTATATGGTTATAAAGCCAAATAGATAACTATTTATCGACTTTTTTATGGTTGGTATATAAGGATCTTTGTCTCATTTACTTAGTAAGTCTTATCTTTATCCGAAGATGTAACCTAAAGGTCATATAACCTAATTACTTTTATATATGAATATTTGATTTTGCCTAAACTTAGTATCCTAACTGAATTAAGCTTACACATTTGTATATGGATTATATAAAAGTATAAGAGAACTTCGATCTTTACACTTCTAATTTTTAATAGAAGAGTAGAGAAGTCTGGAATTGATATTGAGACAGAATTGAGAACTTCATTTGAAGAAAAAACTACATTTAAGAAAGAATTCAAAATAATTCCAAAAAATTCAAAAAATTAAAATTTTTTTATTTTTGTGTCTAAGTTTGTGCCTAAATCCCTTAAATAATTTAACCATGCCTAATAGCATTACAGATCAGAAATCTGAGACCTCGTCTATGGCATCCCAGCCAATTGAACAAACAATTAAAAATTTAGCTATAATTAAAGAAGGAATTAATAAAAACATCATTTTATCATTTACGAATGCATTATTTGCCAAAATAATTTGCTGGTCTGTTATATTGCAATAAGGATTTGATATTTTAGTTCTCAAGATTCTAAAAAAGTGTTACAAGATTCACAGGACTAATAGAATATACGATATTGATAAATTTTACCAAAAAGATTTTTTGCATAAAATTTTTTTTATAGCAGATTGAAATCAACATAAATGCTTCAAAAATAAATTTTGATAATAAAACATTAGTGAAAGCATTATATGATTTTGACTTATTGGCATATTGCAACAGATATTGAGAAATGAACTTTAAGTATATTGAAAAGATGATTAATTAACAAATATTGGATTTAATTATATATGAAATATATTAAGTCAAGGTTTCAAATTGCCAAAATTATGACTAAGGATTCGGCTTGGTCCAGATTTATTTAATTGAAACGTTTAGAGATATTATTTAGTTTGTACTTATTTTATAAAACAAAAATGCAGAAGTATTAATAGAATCAAGATTTAGATATCTGTTTTATCAAAAGTGAATAAAAAAATATGTATTATAAATATTTCTTTTTGATACTTATGAGATTATTTTGTATTATTTGTATTCGCTGTGCTTATAAAACTTATATAAAATTTCAAATTAAATAGGTTTATAATTTAATACTTAAAAATAATTTTGATATTTTTAAAGAAAAATTTATATTTTATTCTTAATTTTTTTATTTATTAAAATTTAAAAGTTTTTTTTTCTAATTTTATGTTTTTTTTTATAAAACTTAAATTTAATTTTAATTATTTTTATTTTTTTAAAACTTAATATCTATTATTTTATATAAAATAATAATTTATAATTTTATCATTATGTAATTTTAAAAGATAATTTTTTTTTTTAAATTATTTATATATTTAGTTTACACTTTAGGTTTTCACTTTTTTTTTAATGTTAGAAATAATATTTTTATAAGAAATTCTAATTAAATAATAATTTGTCAGGGTTATTTTAAATTGAAAAATGAACCAATATATTATTAACAGAAAACCTAATTTAAATTTTTTAGATGACAATTCAATAATTATTTTTATAAAAATTTATGGGAAAAAACTAATAGTTTTAAATTAATATAAAATAATTAATTAATATAAAAAAATAAATGATAAAATAAATGATTTTTGATATATAATTAAAATTATTTAATTAATTAAGTTAAGCTATAAATTATTTTTTAAAATAAAATTTTTTACTAAAAAAAAAAAAAATAAAAAATTGATCAATTAAATATTTTAATTTAGTAGTAAATAATTAAATGAATATTAATTAAATGATTAGTTTACAAATAAATTAAATGCTAATATTAATAAAATTTAAATGAATTTGTAGATAACAAAACAATGACAGTAAAGATGGGTAGTCGAAATTTATCAACAAAAACAAACTAAACAATTCAAACTAGAAAAAAGTTTTCTGAAATAGCTTGATACAGTGTATTGAGTTCCATTGTGCATTGGGTCAAACAATTCGCGGCTAAATTCTCAACTCATGTGTAAATGTTGTCAGGTTTGTTATTTTGGTCCTGTCTCGAAAGTTATAGGATTTGACCTGAAACAACTTTTTGTAAAAACAATGTAGAGTAAATAAGAAAAAAATTTAACGAATAAAATAAAAGTAAAATAAAGTAAATGATAAAATTAGTTTTAGACAAATACACTAGTGAGTACATACATTAAGTGAAAATTAATTTTATCAGGATTAATTAAATTAATGTTTCCAATATTAATTAGTGAATCAAGAAGCTAATCAAAATATACTGAAAACAGTTTTAATACTAAAAATTCTTATAAAAGTTAAATTTATGAAAAATGTTAATTAGTAATTTAGTTGTAAATCAGTAAAAAAATTAAAAAAAAAAAAACAATTATTTTTAAATACCTGAAATGAAAATTGTTGACCACTATTAAACATTTAATTAATTTTTTTAAGTGTTTTTTTTAAATAAATTATTATTAAATTAAAAATAGTTTATAGTTTTTATGGTTTTAAATTAATAAATTAATTATATATATTAAAAATTATTTAAATTTTTAAATTTATATATTTTTTTTAATTATTAACTTAAATTATTAATTAAATTATTTTTTATTATTCGTAATACATTATATTTTTATAAATATTAAAGAAATTATAAACTAAAATTATTACAAATTTATTTATAAGCATATTTTTGTACGTGATCTTCCAATATTGAAAAAAAAAAAAAATTTTATTTTATTTTAAATAATTATAATTTATAACTTAAAAATTAAAATATATTTAAAACAATAAAAAAACTTATTTTTAATTTAAAATATATAACATTTTAATTTGAATGTTTAAATAAAAACTTTACTATATAATTACAATTTTTATTTTTTTATTATAAAATAAGTAGTAAAAAAAATATGAAAAAATGAATAAAATTTTGATTTTTGTAAATTAAATTATTTATAATAAATTATAATTAAAAAAAATGTGTTTTATAAAATTTAATAAAATTAACTTTATTTTGTAATAACTTGAATTTCATTAAAATATTTATGCAAAATAATAAATAATTAACTAATTCATTTCTTAAAAAGTAATATAAATAATAATAATTAATATAATATTTAATATATAATATAATTTAATAAATATAAATTTTTTCAATTGTTAAATTCTTATTTATAAATTTATATTTACTTCAATATTATAAAAATAAAAAATAAAATTTATAATAATTTTCTTATTTGTCTAAAAATATTTTTAAAGCTTTTTTTTTATAATTATTGTAATATAATTAAAAATTCAAATTAAATATTAATTAAAATAAAGATTGATTCAATTGATCACAAAACTTTTTAAATATATATGTTTATAAATAAAAAAAAAGTTCTAGGAACATAATAAAAGTTTATTTGTATTATTATAGCTAATAATAAACAAAGAATAAATTAAAGCAATTATTTTCCGTTTTGAGTAATTAAAAAAAAAAATAGAAGAAAAAAAACCTCAATTCAAGTTTAAGTTAAATAAATTAAAAAAAACATCCTTAAATTTTTAAAATAATAACAATAAAAATAAATATGAAATAAATATAAAAAATGTAAATTCTATAACATTAAATAATAATTAAATTAAAATCTAACGCTGAATCAAATTTTTCATAAATTTGATGTTATTATATCTTATTATTGAGTATTTATGTAAAATTTTACTAAAAATATTAAGTTTTATTATGTGTAATATCTTTAATAAAAAAGGTTCAATTTGTACTTTTCTGAGTCAAATTACTAAATAACAATTTTCATAAAGATTAAGTTTGATATAAAGCTTTTTACTTTAAGTTTTTTTAAGTTAAAAAGAATTCAATTGACAAAATATAAGGTTTTTTAATATTTTATATTACTTTTTATATAATATTGTTTTAAAATATTAATAATTATTTTTTCAAAATGAAATAAAATTACAAAATTTAGCTTAATTACATTAATTAATTTAATCTTGATAACAATACCACTAATTAGAAAAAAATAAAATAATAAATAAAATAGTAAATAGTAAAATAATTTTTTTTTATCATTATAGCACTCAATCGTATAATCATTTTTAATTATGCACACAATCGGGTTATAGAAATAAAGGTAAGAAATCAAAGTAGGTAATTATTAGGGAACAAAAAAATAAAATTTTTAATATATTTTAAATAAATTTAAAGTAAAAATTAAATTTTAGATTTAAAAATTGATTTCTTATAATAAATTTACTTTATAATAAAAAACCTAAATTAAATATAATAAATATTTTGATAGATTTTAAAAAAAAATATGTTTTTCTTTTCTTAATAATTTTATAAGGTATAGGGTTATATTTAAAATATGTGTACTAATGAAAAAAAAAAAAATCAAAATCGGGATTGATTAATTGATAATTTTAAGGATTTTGACCTAATTATCAAGAGAATTTGAAACTATGTTAAAAAAAATTTACTTAAATTTTTATCTAAATTACTTATAAAATAACAAAAAACTTTAAATATATTATTTTTTACAAAAAAAAAAAAATTTATATTTAAATTTTATAAAATATTAAGAGACTATTTTTTTTTGTTTGATAAGTTAAATAATTAGTTTTATTTTTATAATATAAAACAAAATAATTAATTAAAGTTTAAAATTTTAAGCATTTTTATTAACACAAAAAAATAAATATAAAAACAATAATTGAATTTTTTATTTTATAATTAATATATATTTATACTAAAACATTGATTATTAATTTTTTTTAAATTAAAATAATTTTAGTTTGTTTAAAACAAACAAAACTAAATTAAAACTTATCTTAAAAAAATATTAAAACAAATGCCTACAACAATATTAAATTTAAAAATAGTATATTATTTAAACATATTAACGTTCATAAATTTTCTTATATGGTAAATTTGTAAAAAAAAGATTTAACTTTTGTGGCAGCTACATTAATGAAAAAAAAAAATAAGGCAAACAAAAATAAATAACTAGAAAAAGTAAACTGCGGCTTAAATAAATAAACAAGATGAGACATGTTGACGTTAGCAAAAAAATTTTAATAAGCCCTTTGATCAATTCTGAAAAAAAGCAAAACCGATTACCATAATGTCATTATAAGACACTATCTTATAAGAAAATTTTTGTTATGCAAACCTAAGATTACATGTTAATTACATATTAAAATTAATAATTTAGATCTGAATTTATAATAAAAAAAATGTTTGATTTTTTGATGTTTTTAATTTTTTTAGTTTAAAGTTAGCTAAGAAATCCTATAAGGTTTTAAAAATTTATTTACTTGCTTTTAAGAGTTTTACTTAAGTTTTTTTTTTTTTTTAAACTTATTATTTATATTAAAATCAGATGTTAAACTATCCTGAAACTACTTTTATGTATTTTTATTATTATTTTAGTCATAAATTCTATTCTAATTTTCCATATAAAAGTAAGAAAATTATATAGATTATCTTTTTAATATCGCGATTAAATTAAAATAATTAATTACATATCGATTCTGCGCGTTATCTTTGTAAACAATAAAGCATGGTTTTTAATTATTTAAAAAATATTACATTACACAAAAATATACATAAAATAAACATTATTACAGCTAATTATTTATTAAAATACATTTTTTTAATTTTTTTTTTGTTTTTTGTATGTTTCAGCTCTAAATTTTACATTACTTAGATAATCATCTTCATCTAAAAATTTGTGATTGTTGAAAAAATTAACAATATCATCAGGATAATTTATGATTATTAAATCAATTATAAAGTTTAATTTTGCGGTCGGAAACAATTTTTTTAGTTCTTCCAATTTATTTTTTGAAAAATTGAATAAATCTTCATCTTCTTTATATTCTGATTTTATTATTTTTTTTAATTTTTGTGTTCTAAAACAATTGAATTTTTTATTAAAGTCATAAATAAAAGAATTCCATTCGATAATAAAATGTTCATCCTTATATAACCACATCCAGTTTTTTTCCTCTTCTTCAAAGAAATATTCGATTATATCATAAATGTTTAAATTGGATTTTAATTGTTCATTTAATATATCAAATTTATTTTTAAAAAAATTCGCCCAATGAACAGGTGTATTATTCATTGGATCAAAATTTTTAATATTTTTTTTTAATAACTGTACTAGTTTATATTTAGTAACAAGTGATTCATCCTCTTTTTCTAATGAATCATTCCAAGAAAAAGAGTTTTGAATGTTTTTGAATTCACCGGAAAAATTATAAGAATCACATGTGTTTACTAATTAAAGCAAAAGAATGATAAAAAAATTAAATAAATAAAATTAATTAATACTAACATGAGCTATTAGCACTGGCATTATCAGTGTCTTCAAGTAATTTTTTCCCGTTAAAAATAAATTCTTTTCTTGTTTTATCTAAATAAATTTCAATTTCTTTATTTTTCAAGTTCACTTTAATATTTCGATATTCTTTAAATGGTAAGATTTTGTCCACTTGATTGCATATCAAAATGTGACGATACGGATCTTTATCTTCGTTAAAAAATAGATAAAAAGGTCCTTGCACTGAAAAACCAATTGCTTTTACAATTTTTTTTTCATTTTCATACACAATGTGAAAATAAACTGTTACAGTTTCACTATTCATTTTAAAATTTAAATTAACAAAATTAAGATCAAAAATTGAAATAAAATTAAATAATTGTTTCAATTCCTTTTTATATTTAATTTTAATATTTAAATTTTAAATTTAAAAAACGTTTCAATTTTTTTTTTAATTTTTACACCATGACAATATTATATTAATAATAAATCTTAAAACACTTAAAACCAATTGTTTGATTTTTTTATTCAAAATGGTGTTAACTGAAAACCAAAAAGTCGAAATTTTAATAAAATTTGAAAAAGGTTTATCAAAATATAGAATAGCCAAAGATTTAAAATGTTGTGTTCAAACAGTTCACAATGTTTTAAATAATTGGAAAAACAATTCAACTATTAAAAATAAAAAAAAAGGCCACAGAAAAGAGATCTTAGATGATGTAACAAAAGAAAAAATTAAAAAAATAGTTAATGAAAATCCATTTATAACATTAAAAGAAATTATTTATAAACTGGATTTATTAATATCCAAATCCACTCTGTCAAGGTAATATTTTTAAGCTGAATAGGTAATCATCAATATATAGTTTAAAATTTTTAGATTTTTAAATAAAAACAAATTAAAATCATTTGTTGCAATTAAAAAAAGTGGACTTAAAGAAGATCACCTTAAAAACAGAATAGAATATTCAAAAAAATATTCTAAAAAAATTGATGAGTTTTGGAATAATGTAATTTTCACTGATGAAAAAACATTTCAAAACTATTCGAATGGCAAAGTGCGTGTGAGAAGGAACAGAGGAAATGCTTTTGATGAAAAATACATTGTAAAGCAAGATTCTTGTTCAAGAATAAAAATCAACGTTTTTGGCTTTATATGTAGCAAAGGTGCTGGCTTATATTTAATGCCAGATAAAATGAAGGCCATAGATTATTTTAAATTATTAAAAATATCGGTCATTCCAAGGCTAAAAGAATTATATGGAAAAGATCAATTTTATTATGTACATGATAATGCACCTATTCACAAAACAGCATTAACAAAACGTTTATTTCAAAGAAAAAATATTAATATTTTGCCTCATCCACCAAAATCACCGGACTTAAATCCGATTGAAAACATTTAGGGATTGATGCAAAAAAATGTTAATAAAATAATTCTAGAAAAAGGAAGACCAAAAAATAAACCACAATTGTTTTCTATCTGTAAAAAAGAATGGTTAAAATTAAAAAAAACAACAATCAAAAATATTTTAAAAAGTATGAAAAAAAGATTGTTATCAGTCCTTGAAAACAAAGGTGACATTACAAAATATTAACTTTTTTATATTGTATATATTTTAATAAAAATTTAATTTATTTTATTAATTAGATAAGAAACAATTTTATTAATTAACATTAATAAAAATCATGCTTAATAAAAGCCATGCTTTATTGTTTACAAAAATAACGCGCAGAATCGATATGTAATTGATAATTTTAATTTAATCGCGATATTAAAAAGATAATCTATATAATTTTCTTACTTTTATATGGAAAATTAGAATAGAATTTATGACTAAAATAATAATAAAAATACATAAAAGTAGTTTCAGGATAGTTTAACATCTGATTTTAATATAAATAATAAGTTTAAAAAAAAAAAAAAACTTAAGTAAAACTCTTAAAAGCAAGTAAATAAATTTTTAAAACCTTATAGGATTTCTTAGCTAACTTTCATTTGCAACACAGTGTATTTTTTATTTTTTTATATTTATAATAATAATAATTAATAAAAGATTTTTTTTTTACTTTAATATATTAACCTATATATTTAAATTAATACCAACTTCAAGTTATTTGTTTAAACTAAAATTTATTTGAAAACAAAGAGTTACATTAATTATTTATGTTTAGAGAATTTAAAATTTTTTAATATAAATTTTTAAACTTTATATTTCAATTAAGTTGATTTCAAATAAATGATATAATCTTAAAAATACAAATATGTAATTTAGTATTATATTTAAAAATAATAAAGTTAATTAATTGTTTAAAAGTTAAATAAAATTTTATTAATTTTATAATTTTTAAATACATTTTAAATATCTTATAAAACTTATTTTTACAAATAATTAAATTAAAACAATATTTTTATCAAAATTTTTAGTTTGTGAAAAATTAAAAAATTTTAATATAAATTTTTTTATTAAACTAATTAGATTTAATTTTGTATTTTATTTAATATATTATCAAATAAAATTTTATTAAAAACTAAACTACTTTTTAAATATCTATTTTTTAAGTTTAAAATCAAAAGGTTATAATTAATCAATATATATAATAATATATATAATCAATAATTTGACAGATGAGTACATTCAACTACCGTTTTAATACTAAATTTATATTTCGCTAATCTTTTGTTGATTTTGTATAATAGAGAGTAATCCATTTACTACAAACTTATGAATACTATAGATCTTATACAGATTAATGATTATAAATCTATTAAAATTTTTTAAGTTTAATAATTAATTAATTTTAAAAAATAATAAAAAAAAAATATAATATATTAAAAGTAAAAATTTCTTTAAAATAAAAAAAAATATTAAAATATAAAATATTTTTGATTTAATATTTATCTTTTTTTTAATGTTATTAAATCATAAATTTTTGAATAAAAAAAAAAATTAAAATTTTTTTTTCTTTACTGTGTTTAATTAAATTTACGTAATTTATATTACTAAAGAATAATAAATTTTTATCAATTGAATATAAAAAATAATAATTGACTTAAGTTACTGAATATTTATTTTATAGTTTTTTAACTAAGTGTTAAAAAAAAATATTTAATAAAAATTTTATTATTTTTTAAAATTTAATTGATTAAAAATGTAAATTTAACATAATTTTATTTTATTGATAGTAAACATTATTTACAGAAATTATAATAAAAAAACACAACAAATAATTTAAAATAAACTATAAAAAAAATACTAAAATGCTATTTTTTATTAAATATTAAGAATTCATAATTTTTGATTGTTAAAACTATACAAAAAAAAAATAATACGAAAATAGATTTTTGTAAAGAATAAAATAAAATATACAATAAATTAAAATTGTAATGTGATATATTATTGTTTAAACTTTAAATAAAATAATTTGATTTAAACATTTATTTTTTATACATAGTTTAATATAAAGTATTAAACTTAATACCGTTTGATATTAAATTAAGCTTAATATATTAACAAAAACTTATAGTTAATCTTGAATCTTTATAATATTAAATCAAAAATTCAAAGATTAATTTTGTAATAAAATAAATTAAATTTTAAAAATAAAATATAATTAAAAAAAAACTATATTTTACTATAAGTAATAAATATACTTATTCAATTTAAATTTAGTTTAAAATATTATTTTTTTTTTTAAAAATATAAAACTAAAATTTTTAACAAATATTTTATTTTTTTTATTTATTTTTCAATAAAACAATAATAACATGTTAATTATTTTATTTAGAACAAACCATACTAATGTAAAACCTGAGCACTAACATTTACATAATTAATCTTAATTATTATTTAAATGCAAAACTAATTTAATTATTCTTAGTTATCGAATAATGCTTGAAAGATAGAAATTTAGCTGTTTTGTTTCCAATTTTGATATAAGAATAAACAATTAACAAAGAAAGACGTTCTTTTATTAAACGTAATAAAACTATCGTACTCTATATTGGTTCACTCTTGTAAATGTAAGACAAATTTTTAATTTATAATTGTAATTTTAGCCATACAAAGTGTAAGAATAGATTATTAGTAAAAATTGTAATCTCAGCTTTAATAATATTCTTATTAGTAAATAAATCCGTCTTGAGTCTATCCATTCATGTTTTGTTTTAGTTTAATACTACTATTTTTGTAGATTCACTGCACATAATTAAAGTTTTAATTTCTAAGTGATAGTAAAATTTTATATTTACACATGTTTGTTATGTAAGAAAGTTAGTTTTTATTATTTTTGTTAAGGTATAATTTTCTAGTTATTTACTTTTAGTTAACTTATTGGTAATTACCGAATTTCCTGTTTGTCACAAACTTAGACTAAATATAAAAGTGAGCCTTTTGATTTTTTATAATATAAAAAAAAATATATTAAGGCTACAGAATAATTGGATTTTTATTGTCAATCAATAAAACAGTAGAATCTGAATATTTTATTTCTTTATAATAA
Source organism: Pyemotes zhonghuajia (assembly GCA_025170145.1). Taxonomy (NCBI): domain Eukaryota; kingdom Metazoa; phylum Arthropoda; class Arachnida; order Trombidiformes; family Pyemotidae; genus Pyemotes; species Pyemotes zhonghuajia. Next base: position 13,897,853 of record CM045845.1, read on the forward strand.
GTGATCTTATAGTTTGTTCGCCACAGATTAGTCTTTTAGGTTTGATTCTTTAAATCACATTAATACTCAACATTTATAAAATATAAATTATGTTTTAATGTTTTTAAATAATATAGAGCTTACAAAATTTTACATTTACTAAACAAATTTAATAAATATATAAAAAAATATAAATTTTAATTATTTTATTATATTTATATATTTTAGTATAATATTTTAATATTAAATATTTGTTTTAAACGAAAAAAAACTATTTAATATAATTACAGAATGGTTATTAAAATTTAAAAATGTTTTAAAATTAAAAAGATAAATTATTGTTTATAATAAAAAAATTTGCAAAAATTGTAAGATGCATTTGTTAAACTAAGAAATTTGTAGAATTTGTAAATTCTAGAAATATAAAAATAAAAAAAGCAATCTTCAAAATTTGAACATTTAGCTGATTTAAAATAACTTGAAAAAAATGTAAATTATGTTTTTAAAGTAAATAAGTGTAAGGTCAATAAGGCACTATTTATCACTGTCTTTTTTAATTTTATAAATTCGTTACACACTAAAAGTTTTTGTTTTTATGACATTTTTAAATAAATAGCATTTTAAAAAAAAAATTATTTTAAATAAATTCTAATAATTCAATATTGAAAATAAATTAATAAAAAAATTGATTAAATCAAAACTGATTTTTAATAAATTAAAAATAAAAATTATTTTAATTTAAATTAAAAAACATATAAAAAATTATTATAAAAAACTAAAAAAAAATTAAAACCTATTATTTTTGGAATCGTCTTGTTATTAAACCAGTTTTTGGTAGGTTTAAAATAGTTTATAGAAATACTTAAAAAAAAAATAATATTGAATTTATTTTCAATATTATCTTTTTTTTGTTACCTTAATATGCATTTTTTTTTTATATTTATGCTCTTTTATTTTTCTTATCTGATAAATATCTTAGTTTTCAAAGGTTAAGCACCATTTTTCTTGTTTAAGTATAATAATAATAAGTTAATACCCATATTTAACAGACATCAACTGATATCTTTTAAAAATAGGGTTTCATTTAAAAATCATTTGTTTGACACTCAAGATTTAATTCATTGAAAATTTATACAAAAAAAAAATTTAATTATAATTATTTTTTATAGTATGTTAAAAAGCTAAAAACTTAATTATAAACGTTCAAACCTCTTATTAGAAACAACCCAAATATGAAAAATTAACTAAAAAACATAAAAAAATCTTTTATAATCTAAATACAATTTAAAATATAACCAAAAATAAACAAATCTTAACCAATTTTATTTTTATTACTTAAAAAAACGACATATTTAGTTGTATAATCTATGATTTACTAGTAAGTATGATTCAAATATTAAATATAAAAATTAACAAGAATAACTTAGAATAATTTACACATGTTTTAACTAATTTAAAACATTAACTCTTTGCGTTTGTGACTAGCAACAACTCTAGTGCATATTTTTAAAAATCAACTTTTTAAACTAGGTTTTAAATAAATTGTTTATAAAATTACACAATTGGATATAATTACTTAAAATTTAATATATAAATAGATTAAAGTTTGATTATTATTATAATATTTATATTTATTTTTGGTACTAAACTTATCTTTTAGAATACGGCTTAAACGGCGCTAATCCGTTGAAACCGTTTTTATATTAAAAAAAACAACTTATATTTTAGTTTTTGAATCACTTCTGCTAAAATTTGTCCAAAATATCATTTTTAAACTAAATTACTAAATTTTTTTAGTAATTTTTACTGAAAAATTAAAATATAAAATTAACATTTTCATAAATTTTTAATAATTATTTATTCCAATATTTAGAATCAAAATTTAGTGATAAAAAAATTAACAAAAAAAATATAAATTCGCTAAGAATAATAATAATGACGCATTTAAAGTTTAAACTTATTTCAAGATTTCGGTTTAGATTCGAAAATTTCAAAAAGGTTTCAAAATAAATTTTTTATATAAATTTTCAAACTTTGAAAAAAGTATTGAAATATATAAAAAACTTAATATTAACTGTATATAATAATTTATTATTATTATTTTTTTTTTTGACCAGAGAGTATATTTAAATAAATATTTCAATATTCATTTTTTAAGATAAATAAATTTTTTTTTATATTTAATCAATATAGTTTATTTTTTAAAAGTACTAAAAATCTCTGCTATTAAAAATAAATAAAAGAAAAATTAAAACAATTTAAAAAAGTTGGATGCCGTACGGCGCCTTTTAGATTGCGAAGGATTAATAAATTTAAAAATAAAAAATACTATAAATTTTCTGAAAAACGTTTAAAAACTTGAAATCTTAAGAACAATTATTTTTAAAATTCATTAAAGTTATTAATAAAAATTAATCATAATTAAACAAGTTTAAATTTTAAAAACATTTTTAAAAAATATATTTAATAAAGCTTAATTAAACTAAAAATTTTTAACAATACTTTTTAATTAGAAACAGATTATTTACTTACTTAAAAAAAAAAACTTGTTAAATTTAATGTATAATTAAAATATTAAATTAAGCAAAAAAATAAATTTTATATGGTACATTAGTAATTAAGATTGTAAATATAGTTATATTAATTATCAATTATTGTTATTTTCTAAGTATTAATGTATATAAGCACCTTCTAAAAATTTAAAAATTTAAAAAAAAATTTTAAAAAGAACATTGTAAAAACATAACATTAATTATTAAGCTATTAAATAGGTACTGAAGTTAATAGTTTTTTTTTTGTATAACAAATTTTTAACAACTTAACAAGTTAATATGCATAATCAACATTAATTTAAAGGTTCTAACCACAAATAAAAAAAATCTTAAAAACCAATTTAAATAATTTTTCAATTCAAAAATGTTCATTTATTTTTTTCTCGCTAATATTAAATATTTATTTATTAACTACAACTCTTCATTTAAGAATCCATTATTATTTATCTATTTTTTTTCATTTTTGTTAAACATAATATTTGTTTTAAATTTTATTTCCAAATTATTGCAAAAAACTCAAAGTATTTCTTAAGATACAAATGCGACATACTATCATACAGTCTTGAGGAATAAAGTAACAAAGGTTAGATTATTTGTTCAACTGGCTGGGATGCCACGGACGAGGTTTCCGATCTCTGATCTGGGAGGCTGTTAGGCATCGTTAGATACTTTTATTGATGGTCTTAGTCACAATTTTAAGGAAAAACTTAAACTAAATTTTAATTTTATTATTTTCAGAAACTGTTTCGAATACCTTCTTAAATGAGGTCTTTTACTCAAGTGAAGTCCTCAATTCAGTCTCTCTATCAATTCCAGACTTCTTTACTCTAATCTTATAAATTAGAAGAGTAAAGGTCTAAGTTCCTTTGTACTTATATATAATCCGTATATAAATGTGTAAACTTATTTCAGTAACGATACTAAGTCTGTGCAAAATCAAATATTCATATATAGAAGTAATTTGGTTATATGACCTTTAGTTGACATCTTCAGATAGTAATATAACTAGTAGTCATAGCTATCTATCGACAAAGTCAGGATTAACCGTCTAATGCCGGTACAGGTTTACATGCCAGACTTTACAGTTGATGATACAACTCAGTCTTTACGCATCTACCTACAAGACTATCCTTTACACCTTGTTCAAATTAGAATTCTCAGCTAATTTCACTACTCACTTATAAAACTTTTCTTTAGACTTATTAAGTAAATGAGACATAGATTCTTATATACCGAGCATAAAAGGAACTCTAAATAATTATCTATTTGGCTTTATAACCATATACTTTAACATTATTAACCAAAAAAGTAAATAAAGAAAAAGTTATAAAACTAAAAAGTTGACCTATACATTCTTAAAAAGTGAATGTAAGTTTCTTGGGTTAAGGGTAAAGGTTATTAATCCAATAGATGAGTTTGCAGGCATCTGGTGAATTGAAGATAAGATTTGCCGAAAGTTACAAGAAATAAAAAAGATTTAAAAAAAAACACTTGAGTTTTGACTTTAAAAGAAGACACCGGTCTTAATTTAATAAAAAAAAGTATCTTGGTCCTAAACTGTAAAAATTAATATAGATTAATTATATCCAAAGTAAAAATTGATTTAGAAATTAATTAAAAAATTTAAATTACTAATTATTAATAATCTAGCAAAAAGTATTAGTACAAAATTAATTTAAATCTATAGCATTAATTTATAACATTAGTTTATAGCATTAATTAATTAATTTTAATTAATTTTAAAATAAGAGATTTGAAATTAAAATAAATATTTTTTACCATTTTTATTATATTTTAATTAATTACAAAAGTATTTATAAGTATTTTATACAAGTTTTTTTTTAACAATTCAAAGGTTTTAAAGTAATTTAAGATTAAGATAATTTATCACTTTTTTTAATTGGTTAAATTAAATAAATTTTTTATATTTAAACATATTTTTTTAAATTGTATGATAAAAAGTTATTAAAAAAAAATTTTTAGTTTGTATTAAAATTTAATTAATTCAATTTTCAAAAAATATTTAATTTGGTTTTAATAAATATAATATAATAAATTTACTAAAACTAATTTTTTTGAAAATTGTTTTAATTAGTTAAATAATAATAATTTGAAAAAAATAATATATGGCTAAATATAGCTATCTAAACTTAAAAAAAAAATATAGCTTCATTAAAAAAGCTATATATTGCATTAAAAGATTTTAATATTAATTGTTAAAAAAAACTAAGACTTTAAAGTTTATTTAATAACATAATGTTGTTATAGATTGGGTTTAACTTAACTTTAAAATAAAAATGGACACAGATAAAGACGGTCTTAAAGAGATTGCACTTTATTATCAAAATAAACACTAAGTAAAGAGTTACAGAATAACTAGTGGATGGATCACTAAGAGTCATATTAGTCTTCGAATCAGATTCGGCAGATAGAATTAGGTAAATATCTTGGTAAAAGATCTTTTCTCGAATTTACTACAATAAGAAAAATTATTTTTATTTATTTATATCAATTAAAAGTAACTATTTGAAAAAAAAAACAAATATAAATAAGAATTCAAATTTTTAGGGAACAATTGAATATAGATAATATTGATTTAATATAAAGTCAAACCTAAAAATAAATAGTTTGCAAAGTAATTAATTTATGTAGATAATAATCTGTTTTTAGTTTTTTAGTTTTTTTAACTATCAAATAATTAATTTTATTTTAATATGTTGAATTTTTTTTAAAACTGTGAAAATTATTTTTTTTATTTTATTTATAATTAAATTTTTTGGATTATATGCAAGATTATGCAATTTAAACATTTATTTATTATAAAATCTTTAAATAATCTTTATTCCTACCTCATAGTTACACAAATATTTAAAAAATAATCTTTTTTTTTAAATTATATTTTTTAAATAAAATTTCAAGAGTAAAATTCAAAAAAAAAAAAAAATTATTATTAAAAATTGGTAATTATAATATTTACTAAATAAAAAGATTATTTTATCTCAAAATAAATTTAGCAAACTATTTTATTTGTAATCTTACAATTTTAAAATGTAAAGTATTGTATTTTCTTCAATGGTAAACTAATTATTAATTTTATTTTTAAATAATAATAAAATTGTTTTGTTATAAAAAATAAATTTATAAACGTAATAAATTTAATAGATAATATTTTTAAAAACTTAGTTATCAACATATAAAGATTTAAATTTAAATTCAACCTTAAATAAAGTAAATGTTTTGAATAAAAAAAAACACTTGTCACGTCTATTAAATAAAATATCACCTAATGAAATTAATAAATAAAATTTAAAATTATTAAATACGATAATAATAAAAAAAGAATTAAGATATAGATTTTAATATAAGAAAATGTTAAATTAAAAAAATTATTTCTAGTGTATTTAGTTTTACAATAAGACAAGTTTATTAATAAATTTATTTTAAAAAAATAGTTTAAATAAAGTCTTAATTTTGATAATCAAAAATCTAATAATATCAAGTCTTAAATGGCTATTTTTGTGTTTGTACTATTTATAATGAAGTGTAAAAAATAAAAATAAAAAAATAATTTGAGTAAAGCGTGTAGACACGATCACTCATTTAAGAAAATTCTTGAGTTTAGCTCAAAACCTAAAATATCATTGTCGCATTTTTCAAGATTCAAAAAATAGTTAAAAGTAACTACAGAAGCCTGTCAAGTTACAAATGATTTTTTTTAAGAACATTAAACGTCTGTATAAAATTTAATAAAATTGCATAAATTTATTTTTTGAAAGATATTTTGAAATAGGAAACTGGTATATAGATTAAAAAGAAGACAGAATAAAAAATTTAAACAATTAAAAAGTATAGGTATTTTATTGTAAAAAATTATACAATAAATTAGCTAATTAACAAATTAATTAATTTTAAACATATTTTAAGCAATAATAGCCTAAATTTAACCATTTTAGTATTTAAGTTTTTGATTTTTATTATTTAATGATTAATTTAATAATTTAAAAATTAGAAAATAAATGATTTTCTAAACATAAACACTATTTCATTAGTAAATAATCTATAATAAAAATTTGTAAAATCATCGCCTAAATATTTTATCAAGAAAATAAATATATTTAAAAAATAAGTTAATTTTAGATTCAAATTGCTTTTAAAATATTTTAAAAAATATTGGATTTTTAAAAGGTAGTAAAATTTAGATAGTTTATGTATAGCATATGTAAAATTAACTTACTTGAAATATAAAATATGAATTTACTAAATTTAAAAAAAAAAATCAAGTTTTCTAATTGATTAAAAATATTAATAGATTTAAAAACCCTGAATAAAAAGTATTATTCGATTATTAAAATTTAAATGCTAATAGGTTATTTTATGTTTAACTATTTTTTAATTAATAATTAGTTAAATAAAATTTAAATTAAATTAAATTTTATTAAATATACATAAAATTAAATTTTTTTTTATAGATATTTAATTTCTTATAAATCAATTTAATTAAAAATTTTATATTTAGTTAAAAGTAAAAATCAAATACACATAAATAATAGTACTTAATATAAAACTAAATATAATTAAAAAATATATTTAATTTAATAAAACAAAAACATTTTAAAATTTAAAATGATTGTTTTATTTAAAGAATTTATCTATAAATTTTCTATATTCAGTTTAAAAAACAGTTAAACTTAAGTTAAGTGCCCTTATTTTTCTTAAAATATTTATTAGATAATTTTATATCTAAATAAAAAAAAAATCTATTATCTATATTGCCAAATAAAACAATCACATTAACATTAATAAAAAGAAATATTAATCAAATTAATAAATAAAAAAGAAATTTTAAATTAATTTTTTTTTATGTCCAAATAAATAATTTTTTTTAATGTAATGAAAAAAACTAAAAATTTAAATTAATTTTAAATTACTTAACTTTTATTTTATCAATAACTAAAACGTTTTGAGTAATAAAAAGATTTTTAACTTAAAATTAGGTTAACTTTAATAAGGTTTAAAAAATGAAAAAAAAAAATTGAAACTAAATAAAAAATTCTGATTTAAAAATATGTAAAAAAATAAGTTTAAATTATAAATGTTGGTTTTTTTTAAAAAAAAAACCTAATAAATTGATAAAATATAATAAAGCTAAATTTAGATTTAATCTAATTATATTTTAGCAATATTATAAAGTTTTTTTATTATTTAAATAAATAAATTAATAAATTTCAGTTAAAAGTCCTTGTTACCACATGGACATAAATTTTTATGTTAATCATTTTTTTTTTAATTATTTTAATAATTGCATAATTTAATCAATATATTTAAACAATTCATTTAAAAAAAAAAAATTTAGATGGCCAAAGTTTACAAGAATTTTTTAAAAATAAACACTTAAGTTTAAAATTATAAAAAAAAAATTTAAGTATTTAATAATATCACCTATTTATTAAAAATTAATTTTTTATCAAATAAATTAGAATGATAAATTTAATAATTTTAAATGTGTAATTTTATATTATAAATTAAACCTAAAATTAAATTATTTACCTGTTCTAAACCAATGTTATCTGGATTCCATGCAATTACTGGTATTCCTAAATAACCTGTAAGTTGCATTAAATACTGAGACGATCCAGCATTGTTACCATAAGCATCTGAATTAGACATATAAATAATTGCAGATACATTTTGTGGTAAAAGTTTTTCACAAAGAGCACTTAAAATTTCTGTTGGCGTAGGATTAAGAGAAAGTAAAACTAGTTGAGCTTGAGCAATCTTGAATTGATTTACAAATTGGTATTGTACATTTTTAGAATTCATCAAATCTTCAACTGCGTCCTGTAATCGTTTTTGATATGCTCGAAATATAGTCTTTAATGCAGTTTTTGGTAAAATAGCACCTATTGTTATTTTTTGTATTCCATCTATAGTAAATTGAGCATTATTTGCTTGATTTAAAGCACTTTGTTTTATCGCATTTTGTAATAAAAGCTCATAAACTTTGTTTTGATTTTTAACTTTAAACATATTTGGTAAAGTTTGATTACTTAAATAAGACACTGTGGATTTAGATTTATTAATGATTGATGAACGATTAAATGTTTCATTATTATTTGCAATATGTGATATTTTACTCATTTTTAAAAACGGTGTATATTGAAGAACAGGATTGATTAAATTTTTTTCGCAATTTATATTTGGTAATATCAATATAAATTGAATCAAACTAGATAAACTAAATTTATTTATTGTAAAGTAAGCCATTTTTATATTTTTTTAAAACATTAAACATTTAGTTTAAACAAAATTAAAAAAAAAACAATTAACTATGGCCATACCCTGAACCATAAAATACATGAAAGACAATCTAAAATTTATTAAGTTATTAAAATTACTGTAATATTTTAAAAATGTATAAAAATTTTCTAATTCAAAATTTTACATTATATTAAAGTTAAAAAGTATTAATAAAAAATAAAATAATTAAAATAAATATTTACATTTAAAAGTTAATTCAATTTTTTTTTTTAATAAAACAGTTAAATATATTTATTAAAATAGAAACATATTTAAAAAGATAAAGTTAGCCACATAATAAAAATAAATGAATAAAATCAATTTGATTTTAAACACATTAGGAACATAAAGTGGTATAAATTAAATAATTAAAAAAAAAATAAGTAAATATTGAAATAATTTTTAGCGAGTTAAAAAATTAATTTTTAATTTTTAAGTTAAAGAAATAGTTAGTGTTGACAGATTAGTTTGTCAAACTCAACTTCAACTTGTCAGCAATATGATCAGCTTATAAATGATTATAAACTACAATAATTTTTTTTTTACATATAATATTAAAAATTACTTTTTATTTAACATTTCCAGTTTTAATTTTAAAAATTTTAGTAATTTATATTTATCATTTTTTTTTTATAATAGATATTTTTTATTTTATTTCTAATTTAAACCTTATTTTAATATTTTTATTTTTTTTTTATATCAATTTAAAACTAATTATTAAATTAGAATTTAAAAAAAAAAAAAAAAAAGTTTCAAATTTTCTTTTATTTTCAACTACATTAAAACTATTTTTTTTTTAAACTAATAATATTTATAAATTTAAATTTTATATTTTTTTAAATATTACTTTTTTTAACATATATTTTTTTAAAAATATATTTATTATCTAATTGAATTTATACTTTTATACATAAAGCTTAAATAAAAAACCTATTTTTTAACTTAAATAATTTATCACCTTTAATTTACTTTACTATTGAAGTTTAAATAAAAACACAATTATTTATTTAATTAACAAATTTATATATATTTTTTTAAATAAAACACTTATTTAAATATTTTGTTCAAATTTAAAATTATTTTTTAAACTTGTTATTTTTAATTTAAAAATAATTGTGAAAATGTAGATTATTTAATTTTAATAAGAACTTTAGTAAAATACACTTATTAACAAAGTCAAAAATTACCAAATTTAATAAATTGCTGATCACGTTTAATTGTGTGCGTGTGTTTGTTGGTGTCAAATGTTTAAATCAAAATTATAGTTCAAATTTTATTGTTTAAAAAAAAAAAAATAATCTACGTTTGTTTAATTATTCTTTTTGCAAGTTTGGCACATTTTAATCATTTACTTTTTTTTAATTTATTTATAAATTTATGTTATTTAAACAATTTATTTGATAGCTTAAAAATATATATTTAAATTTTTTATTAAAAATCTGTTTTAAAATTGTTAAATTTAGCTATATAAATATTCAACAAATTATTTTTACTATATTAAATTTGTATATTTAAAATCCAAAGCACCAAAATAATCAAAAATTGATTAAATATAAAAATTATCCATATATTAAAAAAGTTGTGTGAAAAAATTAGGTATTCATTTAAGACCTGTTAAAAAAGAAAAAAAAATAAATTAATTAAGTCTTTAAAAAACGATATAAAAATTAATAAATGATTATTAAAATGTTTTTCTGAACTTTAAATAAACAAATCAAGTTTTTCTTTAAATATTTTTTGAACAAGTGCACCTATTTTATAGTTTAGATATAAAAGAGTGATACCAAAAAAAATAAATAAATAAATAAATATAAAGTAGAAATACGATCAAAGAATAAAAAATTTTATTGTTTCACTGTGAAAGCTAGTCAATTTTATTTTACCAATGTAAAATTTGAAAAGAATGCTGATTTGATTTTTAGTTTGTTGATTGAGACGATGCGCTGATGCAAGTATGCAATTGGCAGTTTAGAAAACACAGAAAAAACAAATAACCATTTTGTAAAAACATTTCACGTATATTTTGGCCTCAATAATAAGGGTCAATTGTTTAAATAGAAACTTGCTTTTTAAACTTGTTTTTGATTTCTTATTTTCTTGTTTTTGATCATTGACAAAATAAAACAGAAAATTGTCAAACCAATGTGATAAACAATTTTTTTTAACAATTTTTTCATTTTCTTTATGATATTTACTAAAAAATAACTGATTTATTAATAATTTAAAATTTTTGATAAAAAATAAAACTTAATTTAATGAAAAATTATAAGTTTTGTAATAATTCTAATTTTTTAAACATTTTTAAAATAATAATTAAAAAAATTTTGTGTTTGAAGTTTAAAAATGAAAAAAAAAAAACAATATTTAAAAAAATAAATAATAAGTTTTAGCATGTGAAAATTTATAAGATAAAATTGAATATAATTTTAACCAAATTGTGCTTATATTGTTCTCAAATATTATTAAATATAAAGTGTATCATTTTATATATTTTTTTATGCATTTATAAATGTATGTTTAATTTTTTTCAATGTATTGTTTAATTTGAAATCAAATTTTAATATTTTTTATTAATTAAAACAAAATAAAATTAATTTTATGTCAAAATAATAATATTTTTAAGAAGTTTTTTATTATTTTATTTTAAAAATTATTTATAAATAAATACATTAATAAACTTAGTTTATTTTATAATAAAATTTAATGGTAATATAGAATAATCATTCCAAACAGAAAAATTTTAATTTTTATATTTTTGATTTTTACATAAATTCAATTACAAATAATAAGTTTAAATAGTGAATTATAATTTAAATATTCTAAAATATTAAATATTAAAAAACATTTTATTTAAATTATTTTAAAATTATACTCTTAATTGAATTTAATTTGTAACTCTTTAATATATATACAAGTGAATTTAAGGATAAACACGTAAAGATGTTTAAACAAATAATGAAAGAATAAAAGATTTTTTTACTCAAAAAAACTAAATCAGTGTTAAAATTGCCAAACCTAAACTATTAAATATATTTTATAAATCACATTGATTAAAGTAATAAGAATGATACAAGGAAAATAAAATGGCAAAAAAAAATAATATAAAATGTATGAATTAGTTTGGAAAATTAATTAAAACAAATAACAAATAATAAAAAAAAATTATTTTTCTAAAGCACCGTAAAGATTGCGCCAAAAATTTTTTTTGTTGAACACAAATTTCAATAATAATAATAATTATTATTAGTTTGTATTTAAATTAATTTAAAAATTAATGTGATAAAAATTAGTAAATATTTTTTTATTAAAGTTTTTTTTTTCTAAAAAATATAACTAAATTTTAAAAATTATAAAAGTTATTTTTTATGTATTTTACTATTCATGTTTTACAATTAATAAAATTTTATTATTCATATTATATAATAAAATACCTAGAACTTTTTAAATAACAAAATTATATGGTTAAATAAATTTATTTAAAAATGTGATGCATATATTTAAATAAACAAAAACTAAACCTAACAAATTACCTTAATATCTAAGATTGTTACAATACTATGTACACAATTTTAATATTACAAAGATTTTTATCGATGAATACATTACCCTAGTTTTTAAAAAGAACTAACTTTTGTTTATCACACCCATATTTGTTTGTACATACATGTTTTTATAGAATGTTTCTCTTCAAATTTAAAACATGTCAAAGACTAGAAACAATAGAAAAATCTTGATTTTAGATAAAAATTTGTTATCTTACATAGAAATAAGTACGAAATACAAAGGGGTCACGATACACTCTTTAACACAGTATCTACCAAATTAAGTTTGTATTATTGTTAAGTAAAAAGCAATTGCTACCAATTCTGTAGAAAAAAGACAGTAAACATTGTAACAATTTTAAGAAATTATTTTTCCTTTCTTTATTTATTAAATAATCATTATTTTGAAATTCATTTATATTAAAAAAAAATATTTAATGAAGCATTATAATTATAAATTAAATAATTTGGAATATTAATTTAACTGTGATTTGTAAACAATTCACACTGAATTAAAAAAATAATATTATTTTATAAAAATTCAAATTTTTTTATACAAAATTTTTCATAAATTCCAATTTAAAATTTTTATAATTCCATTAGAAACAACGTTTCTATTGTTAAATGTACTGTATTACATATAATTTTTGTTTATAAAATTTTTTATAAGATTACTAAACTAACTTTAAAATAGATATAGTTCTACAAGTGTATTAACAAGAATTGTATAATGTATAGATTTTTAATATTAAGATAGAATTTAATAAAAGTATTTTTAGTTGTTTAAATGTAAATGTAGAAAAAATAACTTAGTTAAATTATTTTTTTAAACTATAATTTATTCAATCAAAAAAGTAAACTTTGAACAAAAATTCTAAAATTTACAATTATTTTTAAATAAATACTATTACGTTTTAAATATTAAATACTAATAATTATTTAACCAAATTATTTATTTTTCGAAAATTCCAATATGTTTAAACTATTATATAATTAACAATAATATAAAAAAATTAAAATGATAAAATTAGATTATTGCTTGTTTTTAGCAAATTTATATAATATCCTTATTGTTAATTTTCAAATTTGAATAAATATAAAACTGTATTTTACAAGTATTAAGTATTGTTTACATGTTATTTTTTACTTGTAAGATATATAGTATAAACATAATTATATAGGTAACAGCAATTGAGATTACTTAAAAAAATATTAAACTTTGTTTTTGTTTATATTTGTGGAAAATTTTGCTATCAAATTTCAAAAATTTTATTATTGAAATATGATCTTTTATTATAATCTTCTATATTATTACCAAAAATAATCACGGTAAATAAAAAAGTATCTATTGTTAATTAAAATATTAATTAATTAAAATTTTTTATTATTAATATTGTTAATAACAAATAAAATATATAATTTTTTTTTTAATTAAAAATAAAATATATTAAAAAATATAAGTAAATTATTATATTTAATAAATAAACTAATATTATGTAAATTATTTTTAAGTAAACAATATAAAAAAAAAAATATCATTACATGTTAATAAATTTTTTTAATATAATAAACGTTAGAATTTTTTAAAAATAATTAACTTTACATATATAGATTTCTTTTTTAATTATAAATTTTTTAATTTATATAAAAAATTCTTTAAACAAATATTTTTATTAAATTACATAATTAATTTAGTTCAAAACTTCAATAAATTAATTTAAGAATCAGTACATTAACTAGTAAATTTTTGATCTAAAATTTAATATTTATAATTTTGTTTATCACTTTATTCAATATTTTAAAAAATAAATAAAATTTTATTTTTATTTAACATAAATTTTTTTATAATAATTACAAACATATTGATCATAAAATTTAAATTTTATTTTACAACATAATTTTAAGAATATTATTTTATTAAAATTTTTATTTTAAACTATTTATAATTTTTTAATTTATTTTTATAAATAATTTTAAAAATTATTTTTTTATTAATAATTGTAATATGATTATTTTTTTTGTTGTAATTTAATTTTAAAAATATAATTTTAATGTTAAATTGTTTTTTTTTTATATTTTTATTTTTTATTTTTGTTCTGAATAAATAGGTTTTCTATATTACAAATAAATTTTAAATTATGTTTTTTTTTTATATTTTTAAAAATTACAAATAAAATTGTTGTTAATTGATCATTTTTAAAGAATTGTAAAAGTTTTTTATAAAATTTGATTTATTAACAAATTAAACTAAAAATAAATTAATAAAATAATAATTTATAGATTAGATTTAGAAGTCAATAAAAAAATATTTTTTATAAATTAAAATTTTAAATAATTTATTGATTTTTTAAGTTTTAAATTAGAATAATTATTTAAATTTAATTTATTATATATTATAATATTTACAGTAATTAATTTTGTTATAAACAATTGTACAAATTTTAAACAAATTTATAAGTTAAAAAAATAATTTACACAATTTTTTTTGTTAATGCAGATTTTTTTTATATACTTTTATTATAATCACCCAAACAAGTAATCATTTTAAACATTTTAAAAAATTATATATTTTTATTCTTAACCTGTCCATTTGTTAAAATATTTTACATATTTGATAAAAATAAAACATCTTTATTTATTATTTTTTTTGTAAATTAATATAAATAAAAATCAATATATGCTTTTAAAGATAATAAGTCAGTGTAAAATTTAATAAAATAAAATTTTTATATATTTTTTTTTAATAAATAGTTTTAACTTTTTGTTTTATTATTAAATATAACACAAATATAATATAAACTTTAAAATTAAATAATATAAAACTAAATAATATAAAATTAAAAAATAAAATGTAATTTTTTCATTTTTTTATGATTATAATAAAAATCAAATATAAAAAAATTTTTATCAAATATTCTTTTATTCACGTTATTTATTTTAACAATATTAACAATTATATGATTAATTATATATTTTGCAATAGTAACTATTTAAATAATATTATGGAAATTATTTATAGATAAAATTTTACATTTATTCTATTTTATTTTATATATGAAATATTTGTTGTAAATGGATTTTTACAATAATTGAAATCACGGTGACCTTCACGTTAGAGAGAAAAGAGTATCAAGTGAGAGAGAGAGATAGCTGAGTATTAGAGTTAGGTAACAGATTTAAAGGAGCACAGCGATGCAGAGCGTATCGACTTGATGACTGTAAGAGTATCGGAGTCTGGATAGCGCGTTCCCGTGTGCTAGCCTGTCGGAGGAATGTTAGCCTAAGCTTAATATCAGTCTCTGAACACTGAGAAAATTCCGCTAAGAGAAGTTGTCTGTGACAATTATGATATCCCTTTGTAGTAAAGCGCGTAAATACTGAGAAAGTTGTCTGTGACAATTATGATATCCCTTTGTAGTATAGCGCATAAATACTGAGAAAGCGAAGCGAGCATCATGAAGCAAGCTATGCTGCGTGCTAAGCTATGCTAAGCGAGTTCAAGCTATGCGAGTGCTATAATATTAATGCGAGCAATTGAAACATTAATATATTAGTATCAATCCTAAGGAAAAGCAAATGAACAGAGAGTATAAGAAGCGAGACGCGCAAGATAAAAAATAGATAGTGAATTTGTTATGGTAGTGATACGAGATTATCGGAATCTGTATAACCATTTTTGATTTTTAAAATAAAGAGTACGATCTCACTGAGACCGTCATTCACAGGTGTCCTTCTTTATTCCCGAACTCTGAGTAGTAAATTTATATTTGCTACATATTGTAAAATAAATAATATAGAATAATAAATAATAAATATTTCTTAATATTATTTATTGTTCAATTTATAATATGTTAAGATTTTTTTTTAATTTAAAACTTAATTTAAAAAAAAGGTTTAAAGCACATATTTTTAAGCCTGATATTAAAAAATCACATAAAATTTCCTTTTATTATTATATAAATTTAAAAAAATTTTAAATTTGATAACTAATCAATATTTTTGGCATATTAAAATAAAAGTTATTAAATAAAGCTGTATTTCTTTATTTGTTTAAAATAAAATTTTCTATTAATTTTATGTATTTATAAATTATTTTTTTAAATGTATTTTAATTTTTGATATACATAAAACAACTGTTAAATAAAATTCAATATTTTTTAGTTAAATATTTAATAAAAAGCAAAAGTTTATTTGAATTTATTTTATTAATGAATTTTCTCAATTTATGAAACTATTAAGATGTAAATCATAATTAAATAAATTATATTTTTAAAAAATGTATTTAATAGTAAAAGTAATTTTGGGTTAAATAAGTTTGAATAACACACACATTTGCTTAAGTAGTTGGTAAAGGATTCGTTTTGACTTTAGGATGGTAATTGTTCTATTTCTTTAAACTAAAACCAAAAACTATGTCTTGGTTCCTTCTTGTAAATTTTCTCTTTCTATTCTTAGCCATAGCGTTTTATATTTTTTTTAACTGTTAATCGCCAACTTACTTTATTGTCTTAACCGGTTCTATTCAAACAATGAAATTCCTTGTGGCTTGTTTCATCTCTTATTTTGCATATTCGGCAAGTATGATGACAGCTGGTCTAAATCTGTTTAAGACGTTTTCTTATTGCTATAGCCGCTTTTTACTCACATTCTGTTTAGACCTTTCACATTTGCTTCGCTTCTTCTACAACAAGACATGTTATACTTAATATACTAAAAATAATTCAAAACAATTTCTTTTTTTTTATAACTATATAATTTGATATTTACCAAAAGTAACTTAGCTATTAAAAATTATGGTTTAAAATTTTTTTTTTTTTGAATCATAAAAATTATTTTTTAAGAAACTTTGTAAATAAAAAAATATTCAGATATTTAATTTTTTCAATATTAAATAATCATAATTATACTTCTATTAATTTATAAAACATTATTAATAATAATAATTTTCATTATTATACAAATAAATTTAATATAAAATCACAAAGGTATATATTAGCTACAATTTTTAAAATTTATTAAATTAAATATTTAAAAAAAAAATTAATTTAATTAAAATTAATACTGTTCAACTACATTAATAATTAAACATAATCATTAAAAAACTATATTTTCATCAATATGTTTCTCATTCAAATGCAAATTAAATTTGTTTATCAAATATATTTAACTATTACTAAAAATTTTATATTAAAAAAAAATATTAAAACGTTTTAAAAAAGTTTTAAAAATTTAAATCAAGTTTAAAAAAATGATTTGTAAATTTTAAAATAATTTAAAATATTATAAATATTACTTTTTTTTGTAATGATAACAACTAATAAATAAAAAGTTTAACTATAAATTATTAATAAAAAAATTTAATTAAAAATAAAGAAAATTTTAACTTAAAATCAAATTTTTTTATCAATTATTTTTTTTAAATTTAATAAAAAATCAATTATTAATTTATTTAAACTTTTAAATAAAAATTATAAATAAAGTACTTTATTTATAATCTAAATTTATTAAAAAATAATTTTATTAAAAATTTTACTATATATGATTTCTTTTGTTTAAATAAAATATAAATAAAAATATGTAGTATAGTTATGCAATTAAAAAATTTAATCGCCTTATAAAAAAAAATTTATAAATAAGTTATAAAGGAATGTAAACATTTATAATAAAAAAATTAATTTAACTATTTGAAGATTAAACAATAGTTTATTAAAATAATAACCTACTTATATTTTAAATTAATTTAAATTTTAAATAACTAATATTAATTTAAATCATTTTATTGATAAATTTATTGATAAAGAAAACACTATATAATAATATATTTCTTTTATTATTGCAAAAACAATTTAAATTTTTTTATTTTTTAAAAAAGAATTATATAAAAAGCAAAAATGTCTAATTATATACATTAAAATAAATTAAATCTAATTTATCATAAAAATATATAAATAATCAGTTTATTTCAATCAATTTTTTAAATCTTGTAGTAGAATTTATTTATTCGGACGAACTGCGTACGTAAAACTTCCGTCTAGGTGATATTAAGAGTTAACATAGGGTGGTGTAAGAGAAGTACTGCAGACTTCACTTAGTATAGCACCTTTTCCTTGTAAACTCGTCTAGAGGTGGAAATCCTTGTTATTATGCTCAGAGAGATAGAGGCGATATTCCTGTAGATTTGTGCATGTTATGACCCAGTGGTTGTAAATCTATTGTCTTTACAATAGTATTCGTAAACCTGTTAGCACTAGAGGATTAGATCGATAGAGGTTAACTATCGTTAAACATCTATCTCTGAGATAATAAGTGTAGCTCTGTCTACTCGGGACGGAGGACTATATATATTGCGAAAAGGCTATTAGGAAAGTCAGTGTATGTTCGGCTTGACAAGAGACAAGCCCCTTGTAATATTAAATTAGATTTATTTAACTTTTATTAAGTAATAAAGTTAGGGTTGAAAATCCTTATTCTCATCTTTCTTTTTATTTCGTATAAGTATTAAAACCTGTCCAAAAATCTGCATCAATCTTATATTAAATATCTACTTCAATTAATTTTCAATTAATGTTTAAAAAATTTTTAGATTATTTTAAAATTAGCTCAAAATATACTTATTATTGGAAGTCAGACATTTGTGGGTTTGTACCACATCTGTTATGACTTGCAGATATATTGTAATATGTCCATTGCTGGAACATTCTGTAATATTCCATGACTTGTTGTCAGGTTGTTACTTAAGTGGGCCAGCGACATGGAATTGTTAATAGTTAACTTTATAGTAGTCTTAAGTGTAAAAGATATTTCTAACTGTTTTAACTGTTCCACAACATTAATACATGTTTAGGTTAATACATGTTGTTGTATAATATAATAAGATATAAATTTCAATACTTATAATAATAATTATAATTTTTTTTTTTAATAAAAAAAAATATTAAAACCTTACTTCGGAAATCAATAAATAAAAATTTATTTTTTTAATTTTTGTTTTATTTTTATTTAAAAAAAAAAATATTCGAAATTATTATGACATTAATAATTCAAAAAATAAATTTTTTATATTTAAATAAAAAAAGTAAATGTAATTTGTTTTAAAAACTGTGATTTTATTCTATTTTCGACTAGTTTACACATTTTAAATTTAGTTTAAATTAGATTTTTTGATTATGTTAAATTTTAACAAAAAATTTAATTTAATTTTTACCTTTTTTAAACTTAAACTTATTTTAAATTCATTTATAATAAACTTTATTTTTTTTTTCAAACCTAGATCAAAATTTGTTTATTAGTCGTTTTATCAAATTTTTAAAGCCTAAATTTCAAGTCATAATAAATTGTTTATTTAAATTTTTTTTATAAATTTTTAAATATTAAGTAAATAAAAAATAATTTTTATACATTTACATATTAAAATTAAAAAAAAATAAAAAAAATTATAAAGACAAAGCATAAAGAACATTAAATATTGGATTAAAAAAAAATTTAATAAAATTTTTTTTTTGTTTATACTGTTACATTTCAAATTTATATTAAATATAAGAATAATTCATAAATAAACAAAACTATAACAAAAACAATAAATTCTATTTTAACAAAATAATTTGGTCTAGTTTTCAAGTATTTTCTACAAAAATATGCATTAGAAACAAGTATAATACAATTTTTACAAAGTGCCAACAGTCTTATATTTCAAAAAATAATAAAATAAAATTGATATTATTGTAGCTTTTAAATGTAGATGTCAAGTCTTATATAGAAAATGCACAAACTGTTTTTTTGTGGTTGAATTAAGTTTATAAAATGGTAAGTTTACTCAAGCTAAAGTTACTAGTCATATAATATTTGTTTATTTTAAAGCGATCTATTTTATATGATATAGAAAATTAGTCTTTTTTTTATATTGAATAAAAATTTAATTTTAAAAAATTTATTAATTAAAAATAAATTTAAAGTTTAATTTAAGCAATGATTAATACAAAAAAAAATATTTTTGTTTTAAATAGTTTGCATTTATGTGTAAAAATCAACTAACATTTAAGAATTATTATATAACAAACAATTGTAATAAATTAAGTTTAAATTTTGAGTATTATTTTATGTTGAGGTTGCTCATAAGCAGTGGATTCTTCGGTTGATGAAATAGAAATTGTGGGGTTCACAGAATACATATTGATAAAAGATTAATCACAAGTCTGGGTAGAAAAAACAGATTAAGGATTTAGAAAGAGGTTTCAGATTAAAAGAATTTTCTAGTTGTTACTAGTAATTCGTTTGGACTTCAACTATCCGATCATAATCATTCTCAACTCTCTCTTTTTCTTCTCTGCTTTTCTCACTTACTCTCATAAGTGGGACATCACTATTCTATCCCTAAAACCTAATGTTAATGTATACAACATGTCAATTAGACCAAATGGTCAAGTGTGAAAAATACATTGGTTAAAAACAAAATATTCATACTTAAAAGTCATCTAGCTATTTTTCCTTAGATTTCATCTCAGTCTGTATTCACACATACAAAGTCATAACTTATTACCCTAAAGTCAGAATTCTCAGTCTAATGTTAGCTAAGGTTTGTATGCCAGACTTTACAGCTGAAAATCCTCAGCTCAGTCTTTTCGCATAAACCTTTAAGACTATTCTTTACACTTTATTGAGTCAATAATTCCAGATAATTACACTTCAGTGTTTTTAATACTTCTCCTAAGATCACTAAGAACAGGCGCCATAGAACTTATCATTAGAACCTCGAAAGAGGCCATTATATAGCATTCTATTTACTATATAGCCATATACTTTAACATTTTAAAAACAAAATAATTTCAAAAATAATTTTAAATATTTTTTCTTTTAAATTTATTAAAAATAATAATTTAATTATTTAAATTTTATAAAAGATTTATTATATATTTAAGTTTAGTTTTATTAAAAAATAATCTTAATTTTTTTAAAAATTCAATTTTAAAAAATAATTTAATATTGAAAAACATTTACGAATATAATAGTTTTAATCTAATCTTTTTAAAACAATGTTATATATCTTTTAGTAATTATATTTATGACATTTTTTTAAGTCATATTATTTCATTATATATAGTTTTTACATATTCTACAAATTTTGATAATTATACCTAAACAATATTTTATAAAAAACAATAGGATTATTACCTTTTTTAAAAAAAAATCATGGATTTGTTTAATAACATTACAAAA
The DNA here is from genome assembly GCA_025170145.1 of Pyemotes zhonghuajia. Taxonomy (NCBI): domain Eukaryota; kingdom Metazoa; phylum Arthropoda; class Arachnida; order Trombidiformes; family Pyemotidae; genus Pyemotes; species Pyemotes zhonghuajia. The sequence continues at coordinate 13,919,436 of CM045845.1, forward strand.
GCTATTTACTTTTAAGTGATGAAAACAATATACAATCAAATTTATAAATAAGATACTTCTTCACTATTTAATTAATTCAAACAGTTCTTTCAAATTTTGTATTTCTTTAAGCACATTTTTATTTTAAACTGTGACATTTAATTTATCTGCATTATAACCAAGTATCTAACATAATTTTTTTTTTGCAAATTATAAAATAAAATTAAAATTTTTATTCTTGAATAAAATTTACACAAATATCTTTTAAAAAAAATTAAATAAAAATAAATATTTTAAAAAATTAAGATTATTAATGTTTTGATAATAAATATCTTATTTTAATTTATAAATTTTAATTGATCAAATCCGTAATTTTAAAATAAATAATTTTATCAGCTATATTTTATAAAAATTTAATATAAATCTTAATAATTAGATAATTTTTGTAATTAAATTTTTAAAATTTTTAAATTTGGTTTTGTTACGGATATAAAATATATTTATCGAAATAACGAAATAATTGATATAAGAATAGATAGTTGGAAAACCGCTCTTTATTTCATATAAAGCTATTAATTACAAAATTTTAGAGAGTCTGATACTTTCTTAAGTTAAGAATCAAGTAAAGCAATAACACATTATATTTTTTCTACAGAGAAATATTTCAAAGTACAAAAGATTACATCATAGTCAAAGTATGCTAGGGTAGATCATTCCTATAATTCATGGCTTCTAGCTGTGCTTTAAAGAGTTACAAAATAACTAGTGTATGAATCACTAAGAATCTCTTATATTAGTTATTGTAACAAGCGCAAGTTAACATATTAGTCTTCGAATCAAATTCGGTAGGCAAAATTAAAGAGCAAATATCTTGGTGAAAAATATCTTCTTTCGAATTTACTACAGTTTAATATTTTATTTTAAAATAATAATTTAAAATGTAAAAAAATTATCTTATGTTAATATAATTTAAAAATATTTCTTCTAAAATCTTAGATTTTTACAGATCGTATTACAATTCTAATGCCACGATTTTTAAGTTCTCAAGACAACTAATCTGTAAGTTGTCATCAAAATATTTTTAATTTTGCTAATATGTCATACTTAGAATAAACTTAAATATTTAAACAATATTCTAGTCGTTAGGTTTAAAATTCAATAAGCCATTCATTATATTTTTTTAGATTTGCAGGTGCATTAATTATTATCTTAAAAATTATTATATACATAAACTAATTATTAATTATTATATTTTAAAATAATTATCATAAATTTATCTTAAAAATAAAAGTTTAAAAAAAAAAATAATGAAAAAAAAGTTTAAGTAAAAAAAACAGTAAAATATTTTTTTAGAATTTTAATATTAGTTATAAAAATTAAGATAATTATAAATAAAAAACAATTCTTTACATAAAAATACTAAATGAATGATCACGACAATTGTTTGGCTGAATTTCATTGAACCATGTATCAAGATTGCAATCGACTGCAAGCCTTAATCAAATTAAAAAAAAATAGTTCAAGTGTCACACTTTTTTTTTGTATAAGGTTGTCATTCTGAACAAAATTAAATAATAAGTAAAACAACATTGATTTATTACTACTGTTTGATCAAATAAGTAATACTTGTAAAAATAAAAGGTCAATCGCAAACATTTAGGATATAGTTAATGCTAAAAAAACTTTTTTTCCTCTAATATATTCTACAAAAAAAATCTAAATAAACATTTGTAAAATTAATTAAAAAATATTTAAATTATTGATTTAAAAAAACATCAATTAATAAATTTGAGTTAAATTTAAAAAAAAAAAAAATAATCGCCAATTTAAAATTTTAAAAATATAGAATATTACTAAAATTAGGTAATTTACACAATTAAACTGGTTTAAACAGCTGGTGGTGACACATAACTTGACACTTTTGCTTTATTTTGTTTATTATTGTCTAAGTATTTGACAAACGTTTATTAAAACGATTATATCTAATAGTAAAAATTTTAATATAATTGTTCTTTTTATTTAATATTATTTCATTTGATTTTTTTGTATTTTAATTTTATAAATATAAATTAGTATAAAAAATGTGTTTGTTGAAAAAAAATATATTATAAACAAAACTAGTTTACATATTTTAAAAATGTTTTTATTTTTGTAAAAATTTTATTTAGTTTTTTTTTTCAAATTATTTTTGTTTTTTATTTTTTAATATTATATTAAAAATATTATAACTAATAAATTAAAATGAATTAAAAAAAAAAGTTGTTTAAAAAATATATTCAAATTTTATGTTTTTTAAAAAAAAATTAATCTAAACCTTAAGATTTGTGACAATATTAAAATAAAATTATTTAAAAAAAGTATGACTAACCTAGTTTGTATTTTAGTAAAAAAATTATTTAATTAAAAAAAATAATGTAAATTGAATTTTTATAATTATATAAAATTATATAAAAAAATTATAAATTATTATTTAAATTGTAAACTCCTAATTAATAAAATTAAAAAAATAATATAAAATTTAAAAATAAAACTAAATTGTTTTCTAAATATCAATAAAATTAGTAAAATAAAAACAAAATAATTTTGTTTATTTAATAAAATTATCATTTATTTAAAAACCTACTTAAAAAAAAAATAGTTTATATAACTAAAAAATATTCTTAATAATAAATATAAAAATTTTATTACTTGAATAAAACTATTTAATAATTTAATTTAATAATATACTAAATTTATAAACTGATTTGTTCTTTTGTTAATTTTTTATTTTGTTTTATTTAAGTTTTATTTTTTGTTAAATGTCATAACTAATTATTAATGAAGTGTAAACTTCATGCCAACTAGCATAATTTTTTTATAAACTAAATGATTAATATTTTTTTAAAAATATTTGTTTTGCTTTTTTTTAATATGTTTTACTATGATTTTACAATTTTTATTTCTACGCTTTCATCGTTTTTAAATCAAAATATATACTTTATTTATAAAACAAGTATAACAAAAATTATTAAATTAGGCAGATTAATTTTAAACTTAAATTTTATCTTTTCATATTTTATTTTTTTTTTTGTCAAATAATTAAATGTATTTTATTAGAGTAAAATTAAATTTAAAAAATAATAAATTAAAAACAATAAAAAACAGACAAAATATATTTAGGGAACAAACATTGAAAAAAAAAAATAAAATAATAATCCATACATTATTGTAATTGAGAAAATAAAAAATAATGGTCTTAAAAAAATAATAATTTAATAAAAAGTAAAAAAAAAATTAAATTAAAAAATAAATTTTAAAAATTATAAAACAATCAATTTTATAAATTATATAAAAAAAAATAATTATTAAATGTAAATATTTGCATATTATTAGTTTTTTAACTAGACAAATGTCTAATAAATTAAATAATTATGTTTGCAATTTAATTTAGTTAATTTGTTATTTATTTAAATTTTGCATTTTACTAAAAATTAAATTTGATACTTTTATTTGAGTTAAGTTAAGTATATTTATATATTTTTTTTTTTAATTTCAACACATAAAATTTTATCAACTTAAACAATTGATTGTTTCTTATTAAATATTATTATATGATTTTTTGAAGCAACTTTTTTTTTAAATTTTTGTCTAAACATTATTTATTCATTTTTGATATACATAAAAAAGTTTAGTTTTTAAAATTATTATTATTTAATAATATTTATATAAATTTTTAAATTAAATTAAAATAATAATTTTATTTTAATTAAAAAATATTATTTATGCATATTTAATTTTTATTAAATAAAAAATATTGACGTTTATTATCGTTATATAATAAGTTAGAAAATAAAAAATTAATATAAATAAATAGTAAAAATAAAATTCAATTTGTTGTAAAATTATTATTTGCCTTAATTCTCACTCGTTAACACTATATTTTCAAAACTTAGTAATCTAAAGAAACAGTAATGGCTACAAAAACTACTAAGAATCTATAAGATCACCCGATCCTGTAGCCTAAGCCTAGATAGCTGGGACAACAGTGAGTTTAAGTACAAGAAAGAAGAACTCTTTGTTTGATATTAAGTAATAAAGTTACTTCCTGGACTGAATATAGACGAGACAGAAAATTCTAGTAGAAGTGCAGCTAGTTACATATGCAGTTATTAAAAAGAATAAAGAAAGAAATTAGCAAGATCTAAATAGACAGTTAGGAGATAAAACTAAAGGCAAAGTTTCAAATAAGATATCCTGGAAATAAAAAGTAAAGGAACGTGTTTTCGTGTATTTTGTAGTATTCTAAATTATAAAATAATAAAGGGTTCTAAACCCCTCGTCGTTTCGATGTCCCTAATTTTCTTCTTCAGCTAGACTAAATCAATCTACCGTTGAAATGTGTGGTAGATAAAGTTAAAATTTTTAAATTGATTATAAAATTTTTTAAAGATTAATAAGTTATAAGAAAAATTTATACTTTATTTTAAATAAAATTAACTTATTATATATTTTTTTTATGTTATTTAAGTTAACATTTTTAATTAATAAATAAAATAAGCATAAAATTTATTAAAAAATAATTGAAAGATAAATAAAAAAATATTTATAAATAATATTAAAATTAGCCTGTCAAATTATTAACAAGTTTGTAAAAATTAAGATTTAATTATTAAAATCATTAAAATTTAATTATTATATTTTAAAATAATGCTATGTAATTATTTGAAAAAAAAAAATGAAATTTAAAAAATTAAAAAAAATATAACAACAGGTAAAGTTTGTTTTTTTCATTAAATTCAAAGTGATATATTTATATAAAATTAGTTTTATATAAATGTATAAAATTTAAAATTGATTTTTTTTATATAATTGTTTTTTTTTTTTTAATGTTTAAACTTTTATAAAAATTTTAAACATAAAAATTCATGTATAAGTAGAAAAAAAAATATAAAACATCAATTGTCCATTTCATAAAAAGTAAGTAAATGTTTGCTTTTAAAAATTAAAAAATAAAAATAATTTAAAAAAAAAATGCAAAATATTAATTTTTTACAAATTTAAAAGAAAAATAAATAATATAAAATTTATAAATACATACTTTTTTTAAAATTTGATAAATTGTTCAAATATTATAGAATATTTGAAATTAAATGTTAATTAAACAATAAAATGAATGAAATTAAAAAAATGTTGAATTAAATGAATTTTTTTTGTATTTTTTTTGATTATTTTAGCTTTTTAGTAAAATAAATATTAAACATTAAAAATTTGGATTTAATATATAGTTGATAAACAGTAGAAAAAAAATAAATGAAAATTATATAAAAATGAAATTAATCTAAAGTAAAAAGTTTAAAATAAATGATGGAAGAAAATTTATATTTATTTTTAGCTATTTAGCAGACAGTTTAAATGCACATATCGAACAATTAAAGAATGAATTGATTTTTAATAATATTATATTAGCTCATTTTAGATTTAAATATATATGTAATTTGAATAGTTTAAAGCACTAGGCAAAGCAAATATAAAAAGTGAAATGAAATAATAAAAAAATATGGTTGATCAAGTATAAAAAGTGTAGTCTTTTTAATAAAAGCAAATTTTAATGAGCACAATTTAACTGAATCGATGTTACTCCGAAAAAGTTAATTTAACATGGGATGTGGAAAGTAATTGAATAGAAGATTTTGGAGTAAAACAAGAAGATGAAGCGCACAAGAGTATCCGGGAATAGACGCGTAATCATTTAACAACACTTTCACAAAATTGAAAAAAAATTGGTTAGTTTGAGAGGATTGAATGAAGAAGGTTGATTGAAGAAGGTTGATTAGAGAGACTTATTGGAGAGACCTATTGGAGAGATTTATTGGAGAGATTTATTGAAGAGTCTTATTGGAGAGACCTATTGGAGAGATTTATTGGAGAGATTTATTGGAGAGATTTATTGGAGAGATTTATTGGAGAGACTTATTGGAAACTTATTGGAGAGACTTATTGGAGAGATTTATTGAAGAGACTTATTGGAAGAGACCTATTGGAGAGATTTATTGGAGACTTATTAGAAGATTTATTGAAGAGACTTATTGGAAGAGACCTATTGGAGAGATTTATTGGAGACTTATTAGAAGATTTATTGAAGAGACTTATTGGAAGAGACCTATTGGAGAGATTTATTGGAGACTTATTAGAAGATTTATTGAAGAGACTTATTGGAAGAGACCTATTGGAGAGATTTATTGGAGACTTATTAGAAGATTTTATTAAAGAAACCTATTAAAGAAACTTATTGGAGAGACTTATTGGAGAGACTTATTGGAGAGACTTATTGGAGAGACCTATTGGAGAGATTTGTTGGAGAGATTTGTTGGAGAGACTTATTGGAGAGACCTATTGGAGAGATTTATTGGAGAAACTTATTAGAAGATTTTATTAAAGAAACCTATTAAAGAAACTTATTGAAAAAATTTATTAAAAAGATTCACAAAAAACCTAAACATGAAATGTAACAAATGCAACACACGATGGCCAAAAGCAAAGTGATGTTGGCGCGCCAAAGTCTAAATTTCAAATGAAACCGTAAACGCAGTGCGCCCAGCAATGGCGCTTTTTGAAAATTGGATTTAACAAAATGCTGAGCTGGCACTAGATGGCGCGTCCATGTTTTCACTTTTGAGTTTAATGTATTTTCTTGCATAATCTGTTCCTATAGTCTACTGTGTTGATTTGTCAATTGAAGACTGACAAACATTTGATTAAATGACAAAAACTTGTCCGACTCTATTTTAATTAGTCACATATCATTTGGCTGTGAATTCCTCCTTAGATTTAAGTATCGAAAAACGTTCACTGCTCTAACAATTTTTACTAATCAATTCTTTAATTAAATATTTGTTCTAATTATGAATAAGGATAGCTCTTTGCAACACATTTTATCCACTTCAAAATTTAAGAATTCATTCAGGAATTTAATTAATTCAAATTTTTATTCATTTATAGTTCAAATAGATATTTCGCCAATTTCCATAATTTTGCACATCTCGACAATATCTGCATATTTTAAGCAATTAATAATTTTTTTTTATATCATTTATTCAAATTATTTATTTATACTTTTCTTATATTTTGCATTTTAAACTAACCTGTTGATTATAATTTGTCTATGACTTGCTTTTTTTATTAGTAAAACAAGTCAACATCTAAACATCTAACGTTTTAAAAGTAATTAAAAAAATCACATTTTAAATTTTTATTTTAAAAAATAATTTTTAAAAACGTGAAATTTTTCAAAAAATTGTTCAATTTACCAAATTTTCACAATAATTATCTTTTCCCCTTTCTAAACGTTATTTTGATTATTTTATTTATTCCACTTATTCTATTTATAACAAATGTCTTTTAAAATTAAATTTTTATAACTAAAACTTAAAACTACTCAGTTTCATCATTTTTTCAATTTTTTACAATAGAAAACAAATTCTGATTTTGTATTAACAATATATGATTATCTAATTTATATGGTGCTGAAATTCATTTATAATTAATTAATCTTACCAAATCCGCTTCTTCATTTTACTCTAAATACATAAATTTTGATAAACAAGTTCTTGTACAGAATAAATCAAACCAAATTCTATTTGCCCGTTTAATAATTTTGTTATTTTGTTTTTCAAAAAAATTATAACCATTAATGATCAAGACTTAACCGTTAATAATAAAATAATTTTAAAATTTTTCAATATGTCATTGTTTTTTATATAATAATTATCATAATCATTTTTTTTGTTATTAAAAACAAAAATTTTTAAAATTATATATTGCCATTAAAATTTATATTCTATTTTATTTAATATTCAGTATATATACCTTAATCAATTAGTGATCTATTTTTTTTTTCTTTAGATTTATTTGACACAAAATATCCACCTGATTTTAAATTAAATTTTTTATTTCCTTATTAATTGCCTGTTGCTATTTATTTGCATTAAAATTTTATTAATATTTAAATATACACGTGGTATAGTATTTATAAAATTATTAATTTATTATACAATTTTTTTAAATTTTTATTTATTTTGCTTGATAAGAATGCAAAGATTTCATCTACTCAATTAAATCATCATCTTTAAATGAACTGAATGTATCATTTAAAATCATTTAAAATCATTTTTTTTTCTTGTATGATAAAGTGTAAAAAATTATTAATGTATCTAATAAATATCCATTTTTTTTAATTCTTTTTATTATCATTTTCAACAAGATTTTTTGTCGAATCTAATATTGTAAATTTTAACAGTTTTTTTTTAATAAGAAAAAAACATTAAAATTCACACTTATCTAATTATAATCAAACAAGAATTAAGGGATAAATTTTTTTTGAACATTTGAAGTGTTAATCCATAAACTGATAAGTTTATAATTTAAAAGCTAAACATATTGTCTTTTTGCACTATGGTTTATAAGATGATATTTTACTTAGTGCAATTAATATAATGTTCAAAAAAATATGCTATTATTAATATTAATTCACCCATAATTCCAATAGAAAATTAGTTCGATTCAATAAAATTTTCATTAGTCTCATAATGTTTCAACAAATAATTTTTGATTAATATATTATTTAATTTTTTTGCGTTATCTATCATTAATTTTTTTGGGTAAACGTTATGTGTTTTAAGGTAAAAAATTTTAAAATCATCAGAATAATCTGATTTATCTTATATTTGCCTCCACAATCGATAAATAAGATAAAATATTTCTTACTTGTATATTTTAATATAAAATAAAAATATAGCATTAATTCACCAATCTTATCTTCTTCTTTTTTTCTACCTGTTTAGTATCAATTGTGTATTTTAATACATGTTACATAATTAACATTTTTTTTTTTTAAAATCATTATCTAAAATAATCTTTTTATTTAATTCTGTTAAATTTTTTGCTGTTTTTGAGTTTACTGGTCTTATAAACCAGCTGGTTTTATAATTTAGCTCGTTTGCCAATATGGCTAAGTAAGTATGGTTAAGTTATAACCATTTAAAAATTTAATATTATATTTTATTCTTATTAATTTCTTGACTAACTAAAAAGAATACTTTTTTACTAAACGTTTTTACTTGAAAATTTTGTAATTTTGTATAATCTGTAATTCAAGTTAATTTTATTATTATTGATAAATATTTGAAAAGTTTGAGATCTAGATAATTTTTCTTTTAAAGTTTGAATAATATAAATTAGAATAATATTTATTAATACTACATTAATTTAAGTTACAATTTTCTACTAGAAATTTGTTGTTTAATTATCAATAATACAATATAACTAGTAAGTTTTTCCTGGCCTAATCTTTCTTATTTGCATTCATTGACTTAGATCCATTTCACATAAGTAAAAAAATTGCATTTAGCTGATTTTGTACTTGTTAGTATCATGTCAATTATTTTATGTAATATAATTTTTTGCTGAGTAAATGTATAATGTGTTTAAATAATTTTTTACTGAGCTTACATTTAATGTAGTTACTTTTTAAATGAATACAACTATATTTTATTCTTCTACTTTAACATAATGTTAAAATGTAAAATTCATAAAATACATTTATTTATAACAGTGTTCTTTACTTAATTTTTTGTATAGGATTTATGGTTTAGGTTTATATTTCTTATAAAGATAGAGTCAAGAAAGGCCAGTCGGATTGCTTTCATCAATAATTTTATTGCTGTTGTTAAGATAATTGTTTCATAGACTGACTTGCTGGAATGGTGTATAGACAGTGGCGTTTTTCTCAATTTACCAAATGGATTGGTCTTGTTATTTGGGTTTTTCACAGATGAATCTTTTTCGATGAATGGTATTAAAATGACGAATGGTCTCCGATATTTAACAACAAAAAGATAACGTTGAACGTTTAGGAAATTTTCACTTAGCACACCAAACTGAACTATATGATATAATTACAAGCTATCTTGTAATCAACAGATTTCTTTACGATGCTTTTGGTTATATTGTTTCTCTTTCATTTTTTTGCTTTTTAATAAAAACAAACTTTTTCTTAGAAAAATTGGCCTTATAAGATATTAACTCAAGAAACTTCAGTTTAAGTTTCTAAACCTAAAATCTCAGTTATAATTGATTTATATTTCTTATTAGATTCTTATTAGATTAATACTTCACAATCATTGATAAATACAGGCACAAGTCTTTGGTGATTTCATAAGATCTTTTTCATGATCATGGGGGATTAAGATCTGTTGTACATTTAAGATTGCTATGTTGTCCAGTTCGTTTCAAGATATAGCCCGTTTAATCTTATGTCTATTCGATAGCTTTGAAGATCTTCGTCTGTTGCAGTCTTTCTAGTGGTGAGCGACTTGGGTTGGAAAATGTTTCGTCTGTATATTGTTTTCTGCATAACTGACATTGATGGAATAGGTTCTTCTAATTTTTATTCCATCAACGCTTTCAAAGATTTTATTATAAACGCCTTTGCTAGTCTTTTCTCTGTTTAAGATTGATTTTTATCATTTGGTCTGGCCTGCATTTGTCTGTTGTTAGTTGATGCTTTTTCTTTATTTTATTTTTTTGTTTTTTGTTGTATTTAAATATTTTTTATAACTTTTTTTTAATTTTAATTATGCACACTTAATCACTATTTTCAATGTCTTATTGTTGTTAATAAATTTTTAGAACACAAACTTTCAATGTTTTCAATTAAAAAAAAAATAAAAAATAAATGAAAATAGAGACTAAAAAAAAAAATTTTTTTTTACTCTCTAGTTAGATATTTGTATTATAATTATATTTTATTAGAAATAAATGACTTTTTAATGAAAAAACTTATTTAGAATATTTGTTATGACATCATCTAATAAAATTAACCTTGAAACTAATTAGAATGTATTAAAAGACTTTCTAGGTTTTTTAGTTTTTACCCAAACTCAATACTTTTTAAATGGCCCAAACTTTATTAGTATCTTGACTTAATTTCTGCATAATACTATTGTTATCAAATTAATCTAATAAAAAACAATCAAAAGATAATTATTTATTATAAGACGCTACTTTTTGAAAATTAAAAACTTGTTGGTCTTTTATCAATCAAAATAAAAATTATTTGTTTGATTTTATTAATTATTTTTATATTTAAATTATTAGAAAGTTTGAACCTAAAACAAAAAGTGTATTGTAAATTTAACTTTACTTTTATAGTTAAAAGAAAACTCTATTTTAATACTTTCAAGTAATGACCACATAAAGATTCTTCATTTTAAATAATAATAAATTTTTTATGCATAACTGCACCAATCGTTACAAAAAAATAAAATTTGTTTTTACCGTATACTTTTTCTAACAAATTTTCACTTAAATACTAAAGTTTTTTAAAATAAGTATTTTTTTAATAAAACTGCAATAATTTTTTTTTTATTTTTTTTAATCGTTCAATCAATTGTTCTATATTGTTCTGCATAAATTTTTTAATTTCCTTTATTTTAAAACATTTTGCAAAAAATTTTGGGAACATGCTTTAGTCTATTTTTTATAATTATTGTTTTATTGTATGTAAAAAAATTGTTTTCCTTTTCAAAAAAATATTTTTTTATGAAATTTATGAGATTAAAATTTCGCATATTATTCTTTTAAAATTACTATTGATTGGAACATTTTTTTGAAATATCCTTTATTTGTGTGACTAGTCTTTTTGCCTTACAAAATGTTTTATGCTGAACTTAACTGTTAAGTTTCAATGATTAAATGATTTAAATTCAAAAAGCACATTTACTATAAAGGTTCTTGCTTGTAAAAATCATAAAAATTAAATAATTTAATTTTAAATAAGTTGATATTTTATTTAGGTTAAACCTAATACACTACCTAAATTAAAATCAACAAGTTTAAAAAATGTTCAATTGGCTTTGATGCCACAGACGAGGTCTCGGATCTCTGATCTGTGATACTATTAGGCATTGTCAAAATTGTTAATAGAATTAACCACGAACTTAGACACTACAAGTAATCAAATTTTAATTTTTAAGTTTTTGTGAAATTATATTGAATTCCTTTTTAAATAAGGTTTTTTTTCTCAAGTGAAGTCCTCAATTCTGTCTCAATATCAATTCCAAACTTCTCTACTCTTTTATTATTGTTGGGTTAACTGTCAGTAGACGAGCGTGCAGAGCAAGTGAGTTACGAGTGTGGTTTCAAAGCGCAAATAGCAAAGAAAAAGGTATATCAGATCAATGCAACACCGCGGCAAAAATCAAGAAAAAGGAGAAAAGGGCTACTTAGATTGAGTGTTTAGCAATTTTTATTGAGTAATAACCGAGTGTGAGCTGATTAATACAGAAAGACGAAGACTGATGAATATGAGTATGAGTGACACTATTTATATGAGAGTGTAACCAAACGGTTACACTCGTCATAACACAAGCTGCCAACGATCACAACCAACTTCTTAAGAAGTTGACGGTTGTGACCGTTGCATTTGGGTGTAAAATGATTGGTCGTGTGTGGACCAATCCCAACAATTATAAATTAGAAGGGTAAAGGTCGAAGTTCTTTTATGCTTTTATAATAGTGTATGCTTAATTCAGTTAGGATACTAAGTCTAGGCAAAATCAAATATTCATATATAAAAGTAATTAGGTTATATGACCTTTAAGTTACATCTTTAGATAGTGATATAACTAGTAGTCGTAGCTATCTACCGTTAAGTCAGGATTAACAATCTAGTGCTAGTACAGGTTTACATGCCAGACTTTACAGTTGAAAATACAACTCAATCTTTACGCATCTATCTACAAGACTATCCTTTACACCTTGTTCAAATTAGAATTCTCAGCTAATTTCACTAATCAATTATAAAACTTTTCTTAAGACTTACTAAGTAAATGAGACATAGATCCTTATATACCGACCATAAAAGGGTCGCTAAATAGTTATCTATTCGGCATTATAACCATATACTTTAACAAAAAAAAGGTGATTTTCTAAAAAATACACTTTTTTATCTTTCTTGACATCTTGAATGTAACTGGTTCTATATAAAATGTTAGTAAAATAAAAATTTGAAAAAGTTTTAATGTATTATAAACATGACATATATATGACTTAATACTCTTTGAAAAATCTAAATTGATTAATTTTTACTATTAAATTTTACATATAAAACAAATCTAATTCATTTTTACTAAAAAGCCAAATTTTAAAAGTTAATTGGCTTTTTATTAATTGATATTAATTTTTAAAACAAGACAGGAATAATTTTGGAAATTAAAAGAATAAAATAAAAATATAGATTTGATAAATAATAAAAAAAAATTAAAAGCCAATAGTAAAACTACATGGCAAAATGCAAAAAATCTGAATTAAAATTTTTACATGTAAAATAAATATAATGAAAATTATTATTGTATAAATTAAAAAAATAAGGAAAAAAGATTAAAAGATAAGAAAATAATTTGTCTGTAAAATTGGAAAATCTAATGCTAATTTGACTGATTAAAAACACAATTTACTTTATAAATTTGTTAAATAAACTTCTAATTAATAAATAAAACATTATATTCCTATATTTATAAAAATTAAATTTTTTCTTTATAAAATCTTTTCCTAAAATACAAAGATTATTTAGTAGAAATAAAAAAAAATCAAATATTTTAATAAGCATTATATTAAAATTCATGAAATTGAACAAATTATAATTTAAATTTAATAGTTGCAAATTCCAACAAAAAAACAAAATTGATTAAGTTAAAATCATCAAATCATAAAAAAGATATCAAACAAAACTACAAATGTAAATATACTATATAACAAATCATAACACAACAAATTTTTTTTTTTTTTTTTAAAGAAACTTTTACATTAACTTTTGAAATAAAACAAAAAAAAAAATGAAAAATTTATTATTACAATATTATTATGACTTACACCATTTACAAAAAAATTAAATTATTCTTTCTCAATTTTGGTTCTAATATACATATTTTTTAAACATGCAAAACTTTTTTTTTTAATTTATATAAGAAAAACTTATGAAAAATGTTAAGAAAACTTTGAATTTGGTTAACAAAATATGAAAAAATTATACAAATTTATTTTTTTATTACTTTTTTTAATTGCGACAAAACATTAGTTCTTATCTGACTTAAATAAAACAAACACTTCATTCATTCAAAAAGATGTACTAACCTAAGCAATAATATTCTAAATTGTTTAAACATATACATAATCTGATTAACTTACATTAAATTAAAAGTTTAATCTATTTAATAATTACAAATTTATTTTCATAATTAATATAACTAAATAAATAAAAAACTTATAACCTTTTTGTTCTTAACAACGCAACAAATGATTAGAATGCAAAATTAAAAATACCTAATACAAATAACAAATTTAAGTTCAATTATAACTTAAAGCATGTCATTTTGAAAAATAAGTATTACGAACGTTAAAAAAATTGATTGAATACAACGTAGGATAAAGGTCTAATGTTGAATTTTTCAATAAATATATTTTAGGCAGTAAAATACTTTTCAATCAGTAAATTTGAATTTGTTAAATACATTATAAAAAAAATTTAATTAAACATTTTTTTTAAAGAATATTTAATTTCTATAGATCAAGCAGATATTTTTTATTATTTCTTATTAAATACAACTTTATACCTAAACACTTTAATAAAAAACAGCATAGTTTAAAAAAAGATAATACTTGACAAAAAGTAATTAAATTGTATAAAATAAATTTCAACATAAAATAAAGAAAAAGACTTTTAAAACAATTGCTTATAAATTAAATAATAATAAAAGAACTAGTATAAATTCTTAGAAAATTTTAAGTTTAAAATAAATATCAAATTATTTTTTAAACAAAGTTTGAATTAATATACATATTAGATTAATAACAAATTTTAATTTTGATCAACAAATTGCAATAAAAAAGTATTAAATATATACATCATTAACAATTATCCTTTTTTATTCGTAATTCATCTTAAATTATTTATAGTTAATAAATTTTTTTTTCACAAGTAATTTATTAAATTGTTTACAGTTAAGTGACCTAAAAATTATTATACCATTTATCAAAATTATCATATTTTTTGTTCAACTGGCTGGGATGCCATGGACGAGGTTTTGGATCTCTGATCTGTGAGACTGTTAGGCATCGGTAGAAATTTTCTTTGATCGACTTAGTCACAATTTTGTACAATCCGCTTAATCAAATTTTTAATTTTTTTAATTTCAAGAAACTGTTTCGAATTACTCCTTAAATGAGGTCTTTAGCTCAAGTGAAGTTCTCAATTCAGTCTCTCTATCAATTCCAGACTTTTTTACTCTACTCTTATAAATCAGAAGGGTGAAGGTCTAAGTTCCCTTGTACTTTTATATAATCCGTATATAAATGTGTAAACTCATTTCAGTAACGATACTAAGTCTGTGCAAAATCAAATATTCATATATAAAAGTAATTTGGTTATATGACCTTTAGTTGACATCTTCAGATAGTGATATAACTAGTAGTCATAGCTATCTATCGACAAAGTCAGGATTAACAGTCTAAGGCCGGTACAGGTTTACATGCCAGACTTTACAGTTGAAGATACAACTCAGTCTTTACGCATCTACCTACAAGACTATTCTTTACACCTTGTTCGAATTAGAATTCTCAGCTAATTTCACTACTCACTTATAAAACTTTTCTTTAGACTTATTAAGTAAATGAGACATAGATTCTTATATACCGACCATAAAAGGAACGCTAAATAATTATCTATTTGGCTTTATAACCATATACTTTAACATTTTTTAAGTTTGATATTTATAATTATAATTTCTGTTAAAATTTCTTCATTATTTTTAAAAAAATAAAATATTTATAATTTATTAGTTAAATAGAATTATACAATATATTATTTATTAATTGTTATATGACAAACTTAAAATAAAAAAAAAAACATTTAAATTAAGTTTAAATACATTTTACACAAGCATCTTAGACAGTTAATTAACTAGTAAAAAAAAATTATTTAAAAAAAAAAACAACATTTTTTTTATTTAAAACATACAAAAATCATTTTTTAAAGTTTAAATTATATGTTAAAAATTTAAATGATGTGAAATGCATGTCTAGAATTATTTAAAACATCAGTCTTAGTTGCATAATCTCTTTTTCACTTACATTAATTTTATTAATGATTTTTCCTTTTTATTAAATTATTTTGATTGCACAAATTTCAATAATTATTGAAATATATAAACTGCTCTTAGCTTTTTTTTAATTTTTTTATCAATCCCCTTTTCTTATGTGGCATATTACTACCCTTGAATATGGTTTTATTTGCATTCACTGAGATATAGTCCAATATAGAGCATATACGTAAAATGCAAGTTTAATAATAAATATTAAAATAAAAAAGTAAAAATTTATTTTTTATTAAAAATAAGCTCAAAATTATTATCTTGTACGAATTAACGTAAGAATTAAACTATTAAGATAAAATTAGGCTAATTAATTCTATATAAATACAAGAAAATTTAACATTAACACTATTTGATTGATTACAAAACTTAAAAATTATATTTATGTGGTAAATGAAATTATTAATTTTTTAGAAAAAATCAATTAAATTATTATTTTTTACAAACAATATAATATGATATGTTAAATAATATATTTAACTAAAAAATTTAATTTTTTATTTCCCTTCAAAAAGTGACCTCAAAATCTTTTCAATTTTACCGATTTCTCCCCAGAATTCAGACGGATCTTTTTTTTTTTAAACATTTTCTCAAACTTCTTTAGAGTTTTTGACAAATAAAGATTTTTCTTGGACCTGGATTCGGTCGAGATTTTATCTGATATAAAATTTGAATGTGATGACATTTATCCAAAGCAATCAATTAATTATTAATCCTGCCTAAAATTTAAACTTTTATTAAATAAAGTTTGGTTTGATGGAGATTATCAATTTTTAAACCTTAAGAATTTTATCTAAACTCATAACCTATTGAAATAAGCTAAATAAAAATATTTATTGAAATTTACTGAATTACAAGTTTCAATTCTCATGTAGTGAATTTAGATCAAAAACGTTTTAAGTGCAAGCGGTTAGTAACGAAAATTGAACAAAAATACATCTGCCTGATAGCTCTATTATGCATTAAGTCTTATAGTAAGCAATAAAAAGCAATAAAAATAATAAAAATATTATCTTGATTTTTTAAGTTCTTAATATTTAAAATATTATTTTAAATTTATTGATTTAATTATTAAATACAACAATAGTTTTAAAACTGTTGAAACTCTTATATTATGACAAAACGTTTTTTAAATAAAAATACATAATTTTGATACTATTTAATAATGACAAAATTATCAAATTTTTCAATAAATTGTTTGATGCACATAAAAATTTAAATAAATTTTTAACATAATTTACGCTATATTTATTTTATAATAAATTTAAAAAAGTTTAAATAAATTGTTAATTAAATATAAAACAATGATAAAATAGCAGATTAAATAAAAATTGGCGTAATTATATAGAAAAAAATTATTTTTTTTTTTAGTAAATAATATTTCAATTGAAATTATTTATTTTAAGTTTTCAATTACAAAAATTAAATGCCAAACAATTATTAAAAAAAAAAATAAATTATAAATAAAAAATTTATAATTGCAAACCGTTGAATTATAAAAAATAAATAACTTTTTTTAAAACAGCTTTTTTAAAACTTATATTAAGTAATTAAATAATTATAATTAAAATTCTGCAATTATTATATATGGTCATATGATTTTTTTATATCTTTTAAGGCTTATACAAGTTCATATTTAGAAATTTTTAAATGTTTTGCAAATAAAGAAAATTTTTTTTTTAATTTTTAATAAACAATAATACATATTTTAAATAATATAAAATATAAATAAAATGTATAAAAATTAAATATATTTAAATTCTGATAATAATTCAATTTAGGATTTGTGTGAATAATCATCAAATCATATATATTTTTTTTATTAATATTGAGTTATTAGACTAATGTAGGACTAATCAAAAAAAAAATTTCTAGCAAGTAAGTTTAAGGTTTAAAGAATCCATAATAAACATTTTTAGAACGCCGTTTGCTTCAACAAAAAAACACAAAATTCTATAGGCTACTCAAAAATTAAATTAAATTCAATGTTTAAACTACGTTGTATTATATTTAACTATGTCCTTTTCTATGTTCATCTTTGTTCTTAAATATAAAAAATTAAAAAAAAATAATCGTTATAAGTAAATCTGTTTTACAAATGTTACTGCTTAAATTTTTGATATATTAAGAGATAAAATATAATTATATTAATTTTTATTTCATATATCAACACTTATATAATTTTTATTTAAAAATTATCTAAAATTAATTTTGTTAATTTGTTGGAATTTTTAAGCAACACAATCATTTTAATTTCAATTATTTAATTGGACAGTTTAATTTTAATAAAAAGATCATTTGAAAAAAAAAAAATTAAAAGAGTGATGTTTTACAAAACAAACAATATAAGTTGTTTCTCGAATAGTCAGAAATTAATTTATTGTTTGGTCCAATCCTTATACTTTTCTTAATGTTTCAATCTTGTTTTTTATCACCTTTACTATCTCGTTCTTTACTCTTACTATTATTTTTTTCTTTGAGAACTACAATTATTCAAAGTCATAACCCAACTTGACGACTGAAGTCTTTACGGTCGTTGAAGAAATATCAAGTCGCCATTACTTTATGTTGACAGGAACTGCAGTTTTTCTTACTGTAATCTATCCAAAATTTGAATTTCAATTCTAAGAATATAACTCTGTTTCGTACCTTACTCTAAAGTAAACGAAGACTCTCATTAATCCTTGATTTTAATCTTTTATTTTTGCTTATAATCTGGAAATTTAACAGTTCCATTCATTAAGCTTTAACCCTGCTTGATGTCTTTCTCTCTAAAACAAGCCTAACGAAGCCTAACCTTAAACTTTTATCAATCCAAATCTTTTTACATTAAACTTTTTTATTTTATATTCACTACAATTTTTTAATTTTTTAGAAATATTACTTGTTAATTTTTTAATTAATTTAATAATTTTTTTTAATTTCATTGTGTAAAACTTTACAATATATGTTGATTGGAGTTTGAAATTCGATGATAAGTAACTATCCATTTTGTAAACTTTAACTAAAATACTTAATATATTTAAATTCTATCAATTTATTAGTTGGGAATCAGTAATTTAACTAAACTAGTAACCATCATGTATTTCTCTTTTTATTAATTTGAAAAATCAAAAAATTGATTAGACAATATTAATGAGTCAACTCAAAGTAGAGAACTAGTAAAATAAATCTAATGGAAATATTATAATTAAATTTTTCTTAAAAATCAAACCGTTTAGCACATTTACATAAATCGTAATATTAAACTAAAGCAAAAATTTAATAAATAAACTAAAAATAAATCTACTAATAGATATTATTGTAGCTAAGATTTCAATTTTTATTAATAATCTATTCTTTTGCTATATAACATTAGTTATTAGTTGTAAAAAAATAATTCTAAATATATTTTTTTATAGTGTTATTATATTAAAAAAATAAAAATTCTATAAGATTTTGGAGATAGTAAATTTATATTAACTTAACGCAAATGTGATAACTGCATGAATTATAAATTATTCTTTTAAATAATTAATTACATAATAATTTTAACATTTTTTAAGTATACTCAATTTATTTTTTAAATTTTAATTATGTCACTTAACTTAATTAAATTAAATTTATAATTTATTTATAAATAATTAAAAATGTTATACTTAATTGATCTGATGCTTTGATTTTTATTTTAAAAAATATTAATAAAAATAGATCGTTATGTGTTTTACTTTTTTAATTTAAAATAATATCACATATCATTGACGGTTTCTACGAGATTCAAACAATAATTTACGTAATTTAATTTTATCTGTGTTTTTTGCTAAGTTTTTTTAGCTTTTGGAGTTAACCTGCTGCTTCTATTCATTCTCTAAACCTCAGATGACCAATGAGATATTATTAATCATAGTGTCATTATCTCAAGATTTACTTGAAACATCTGGACGAGAAGTTTGGGTATTGCACGTTACTCTATCAGCATTACATACTTTGATTATTTCTTAGAATCAATAGTTACTACAAGATTATATTTTTAATTTCTTAATTTGTTTTGATTCCAATTTATTATTATATTTTTTATATTAAATATTAAACTATTCAAATTAGACTTTTAAAAAACTTAAAAAATTAATATACAAGAATATTTAAGTTTTTTTTTTTATTAGGACCGCCCAAACCTAAACTAAATAACAGTCACGCAAAACATTAGCAAGTCAACTAGCAATGACATGAATAGCGTTTTCATCAGCGTCAGTTGTAGTATCTTTGTCTACATTTATTAAATTGTTTCTAAACTTTGACCATTCTTTTCTATTACTCAAATTATGTTAATTTAGTCGGCCAATCTTGCTCTTCTAACTGTTATTAATAGATAATTAGACCTCTACTTAAATCTTTTGTTTACCCCTTGTGCCAGTTCATTTTGATTTAACAGCTTTGTAACTTGATTTCGCACAATTAATTCCTTCTACTTGTGCTCAAAGCTCTGTTCTCTCAATTTTATGGACTTCTCTTACAAGATTAAACGTTCTTATACATTTATAGTAGTATACAGGCAACTAGTACAACACCTTTAGATTAGTAAGTAAATAACTATGAATTAGGCACGTGACAGAATACTAAAACGGTATTTTATTTTTATTTACTAAAATCTAAATGTATTATACATTTCTATTTATGAAAAAATCTGGAAAATATATAAAACTAATTAAATACAGTTTTTCTTATTATGAAGAATGAATAAATGTTTTTAAGTAAATATAAATTACTAGTTTATATCAACTTTTTGAAACCTAAAAATTAGAAATTAAAAAAATTTAAGAATTTTATTTTGGTTTCTGAAACAAAGTTTTTAGATTTTATTAGTTTTTTATATAAAGTACATTAAACAATAATTACTTAAATTAATTTCTAGTTAAGCAGTTAAAAGATATTTGAAAATTAATATATACCTAAAATGCTAATAACAAAAAAATATATTTACTTAATACTATTCCATTCAACGTTTTAGGCAAAGTTTTGATTAAAATGGTTAAAAAGAAAATTTTTGTTTATTAAAAAAGAAATCTTAAAAAATTAAAAGATAAGTTAAATTTAAGGTACAATGAAAAAGTTTGATACTTTCTTAAGACAGAAATCAAGTGAAGTAAAAAAGCACATTGTATTTTTTTCTCAAGAGAAATATTTCAGGGAACAAAAGAAAAATTAGGGAGCAAATATCTTGGTAAAAAATATCATTTTTTAAATTTATCAAATACTATATATTAAATATTATATTATATGTTATATTATTATTATCTTATTTTTATTTTAAATAACAAATTAGTTGATTTTTAAAGATGCATTTTTAAAATATTGAGATATTTGCTAGTTTTAGTACAAATTTAAAACATTATTTGTAATTTAAATCTAGCCAAAAAAAATATGAATTTATTAAAGGTAACTAATTATTATTTTTATTTTTAAAAACAAACGTGTTTAATAGCATTTATCTTTTTTAGATATGACATTGTATGGTTAAATTAAAAAAACTTTGTTAGAATTAATTAAAAAAATTTTTGTTAAACTTTATACTAAAATTACTCGCCTTTTTGAAAATTGAATAAAAAATATATACTACTAAGTTTATTAATTAAAAACTTTTTATTTTTTTTTTAGATTGATTTTCACCATTTTAAATAATAATTGACAATTTATATTTTAAGTATAATACTATTTTTTATTAAAAAAATTGTAATTTTTTATATAATATTTAATTTAGTGTAAATAAAATTAGTTATAATATTAGAAAATTTTATAATATATCAAAAATTGCGTTAAAAATTTTTTTTTTTAATTTTAAAGAATTTTGGAAACATATAAAAATATATTGAATTTTAACTTAATCTTTATTAATCATTAAGGACTTTAAAGTTTTGGATCTACAAGTTATGAAGATTTCATTTTTATTTATTTTTTTTTTTTTGACTTTGAACACGTATTTGATTTACAGATTTTATTGACCATGTAATATTAATTGGTTATTTACTTTTTCAAGGATTTATTTCTTGACTTCTATAGGTAACCTGTTTTCTAAATACAAAGACGTTATATAAGGCTTAAAACACTTTACTCATCACTTATAATATATTAAAAAAAAAATGAATAAATAAAATATATAAAATACAAAATAAAATATATTAACATTTTACCCATATTAACTTATATACTTAAATTAATTTTCTTATTATTTAATAATACCTCAGCTTTTATATGATTTTATAACATTTTGTACTAGACATAACACACATAAAAATTCTGCTTATTTAAAAATACTATAGTCTATACCCTATAAATTATCAAAAATTTAAAAGAACACAAATACCAAAAAGGAATTGTTTTTGAACTGGATCAAAATAACATAAACCTGACTAAGTTACCAAAAACGGCTAGGCCAAAAACTTCACTATTTCAAAATAAAAAAAAAATTAAGTTTATATTGTTAAAAATTCAAAAAATTTTAAGAATTCAAGTTTAAAAGCCATATGATTGTTAGAATATAATCTCCTGGTTGCTTGAAATAAATTGTAATATATTCTATTGTTTTATGTGTATGTCAAAATAATATTCTTTTTATCAAATTAATTAGGTGAGAAATTTATTTTTGAATCAGTTTATGAAAAAAATTGTCTTTATAAGAATATAAGTTTAAGAAAATAGATCTTGTTCAAGAAGAAACATTCTTGTTAATTTTACTTCAAATAAAATAGTTGGAATTTCTATTACAAAGTACAATTGGTTTTTATATTTAAGTGTTAAAAATCCTGGATAAATAAATAAGTTTCGTAAATCTTTTATAATAAAAAAAATATACTAGTATGAAAAATTTTTAAAAGTAGAAATAATATAAATGTGTATATATTTTTTGTAAAAAGAAATTTAGATGTTAAAAAACTTGTTTAAATGTTTGTTACAATAATTTTTAAGGTTATCAAAAAAATAAACAAAAATTTATCTTTGTAATAATGTAAAGACATATAATAAAAAAGCAAATAATTATATGTTATAAGAAACATATATACAAATGTCATATCTTCTTCTATTGGTTTGAGACAAAAATATTTATTTTATTTATATGAACAACCTTAATAAAAATATCTAATGTTTTTATCAATATCTTATATTTTTAACAACTTTTTATGATAAATATACACACAAATTTTTTTTTCAAATTTTTATAAAAATAAGCTAATAATTATTTATGTAATTTGATTAAATTTAAAACTTAAATAAAAATAAATATTTTAACTTTTGAGTGCCAAAATTTAGTAATCTAGCTTAACTGTAAAAACAAAAAATTAGTAAACTAAATTAAAATACTAGTAATATTTTTTTTTTAATTTCTTATTTTAAATTTGAACATTTTTATTTAATATTAAATATTACTTATTATCCATTTTTTTATTTTAATGTTTTATTAAAAATTTTAATGATTAATATATATCTAATAGATATTAAATTAGAAACAATTGATGTGATAATAAATCATAAACAAAAGATTATTTGACATTTTTGTTAGTTTATGACAACTTAAAAAAAACATTTAACTTTTTAAATCTTTTTTAAAATCAAGCCATTTTTTATTAGAAATCATATATTTGTGGTGATTTGACAAAACTCAATGGTGTAATATTATTTTGAAAATTCCTTAGACTTAAATGTAAATTTGTCACCAGTAATCATTATTTTTGCATTATTAAAATATGGGTGTTATAAAAAACTATTATAAAAAATGTCTTAAAATTTTTTTTTCAAACTATTTGTCATTTTTTTTTTAAATTTATATAAATTAATGTCATTAAATTAAAACTAGTTCAATAATTTGCCAAATTTGTAATAATCCTAGAAAAATTAAAAAAATTGCAACCAAAATTTAAAAATGCTTACAAAATTATTCTTTATTTTCTAGCATAAAATTTTATTTGTTGCTATTACACTCTTTAATATATTAGTATTAATATAAAAGTTTGTAAAAAATAAATTTAGTAAACCACATTGTTTTAAACATATATTAAATTATTGAATATTAAAAATTTATATTAGCAAATAATAAATATATTTTTATTAAATTTAGTATCAACAAGTTTTAAAGATTAGCTTATTTTAAATTTTATTTAATTTTATGATTTCTGTAGCAACCTTTTAATCAAAAACACATTTATTTTAAATTAGCTTTAAAATTTAAATAAATGTTTTGTAAAATATTTTACAATATGTAATATTTTTTTTTTAAGCAAAGAAAATATAAATTCAAAATGTCACCTATAAATCTATTTCAATTTGTTTTTTAAGGTTAATATTCTATAGTAAAAATTGAGAATAGATAAATCTAATGATTGTTGAAAAGCAAACAGAATTTTTCTAATAAAGGTTTAGAGAGGTTGTTATTAACTGTCATGCAAGGCTCGTTATTCATCAACGCTAGCATTTTGAGAGTTTACTTAGACAGAGAGACTAGATGAATTGACATAAAATAAACATTATTTTAAAAGCCTGATTATACAGTTTAAAATGACCTTAACTACTTCTATATTCATAAAAATCATTGAATCAAGTAAGTTTAAAATTTAGAATACAACAGAATATTTCGTGATTCGCAAAAATACATTATATGACTTAGTTCTAAGTATGATTTTTATTTTAATATGTAATCTTATATTATTATAAGTAGCCAGTAACAATGATTTAAATGTAATATTCTCAAAAGATGTATTAAGTATTTTTAAAAAGATTTAAAAGGTCTAATTGTAAATCAGGATAAACCTGGTGATTAAATGCAATGACATAAATTATTGAGAAATCTGATTTTTCAAGTTTAATTTAAGAATTTTAAGCAACAAACTTATTCCAAAATTAACAGTTACTGCAAAAATATTTTGTTTGTAATTTTGTAAGTCTATAGAATTCCTTTATTTAAAAACGTAATTATAAACAAAAAAAAACGTCAACTTGAAAATCTTGATTTAAGGGATTTAATCAAATGTCAATGATTTTGTATTCACAATTATAAGGTAATTTAATTAGACAAACGAAATTCTAAAAGTTACAGAACTTTATTTAAAAATACAATAAATTACATGAAGCTAGATTAAAGGTTCTCAAGATCCAGAGAAAACTGAATTTCTCTAATCCACTTAGAGGCTGAATTAAATGAATGGGGTGAATTGGCTCAGTTATTTAAAAAATTCAACAGTACTAATTAACGGTCACTACAAATGATTATTCAAAATTATTTAAAAATATATTAAAGTATTTGAACAAGTTAAAAAATTAAAAAAAAAGGATTCACAACGGTGTAATCGTAAAATTATAAATTCAAGATCTGCTAATGATCATGAAAATATAAATAAATAATTTAATAGTTAGGTGTGTTAGATTTATAGTGTGTTTTATGTGCCTAAAGCAACCAACATAATTTTTGTTGGTGTCTTGGATAACAATGGTTAAGAAAAAAGAATTATCGAGAAATAGTAGTGTAATAACATCAATCAAGAAAATCAACGATCTATATTTCATTGATAAATGTGAAAGAGTAATAAAAACACTTGGTGTTGATGATGATTACAATTACTACCATTCACTGTTAGGACACTTAACTAAACAACAAATTTTTAGAGTTTTAAGTGATAAGGACTACAAATTATCTTGCAATTTAAAAGGAAATAATTATGAAATTTATCACATTTCAAAAGACACTGGATTAAATCTTCCAACATTGCAAGAAAGAAATTATAACGTTGGTGAATTGATTTACTCAAATGTTGTGCATTATACATCAAAATCGACCTTTGCGGGTAATAGATACTTTGTGTTATTTAAAAACTACAAGAACAAATTTAGAAAAATCTACTTAGTAAAGACAAAAGACCAGTTTTTGCAGTGTTTAAGAAAATTTATGTAGATTCACGAGAGATGACTATCCCTAAACGTCTGTTCACTGATGGAGGAAGAGAGATAAATAATAAAAGTGTTAACAACTATTTAACGGAAATCCATGTACAACATAATATAATCATAATATATCAGCTCCTTATACTCCTCAGCAGAAGGGTGTGGCTGAAAGAGATGAAAACTCTAGCACAAAGAACAACGGTCCTTTTGTAAGAAAAACCAGGTAAAAAAGCAGGAATATCATCTTATAAGCTTTAGAATGGAGTTAAGTATAACTTTTTTGGACACAGATTAATAGGATCCAAAGCCTTGATTCAGACTAACGACAGAGACAAATTTTCTCCTAGATCAAGAATTGGTTATCTTGTAGAATACACAAATGCAACTTTTAATTATAGAATGTATTTCCCAGATAACAAAAGCTTAAATGTCTATAAACAGGTGAGGATAGATGAATCAGTCAATTACAAAGATCAATCCAAAGATATTGTGACAACTCCGCCGGTTTTTGATGGGGATTGTTATCATACAGATGTGTCCAGTCAAGAAAGTAATGAGGATTTGGCTGAGGAAGGTGATGTTTTTAGTGAAAAAACTTAATCTGTTCGGCCTGTGTATCTTAGAAAAGGCAAAGATAGACCAAGAAAGACTGGAGTTGTTAGGAGTATTAGAAACGTGCCCAGGAATTATTCTGAAATTGGTCAATCGTCTGATGTTGTAAGTTGAAGAAAGGCGGTTGAGACAGAGAAAGAAATGTTGCAAGAAAGTAGGGTGTTTGATATTGTGAATGGGACTGAAGGTCAAAAAACCCTAAGTACAAGATGGTTATTTAATAAAAAAAATCGACACTGGTGGAAATATAGTTTACAAGACCAGACTTGTGGTTAAAGTCTATGCGCAAAGAAAGAATGAAGATTATGGCCTTACTGGTTCATCAACATTAGAAGTAAGGTATATTAGATTGTTGATTTTGGTGGCACTTAGACATGATATGAGAATCAGTCATTTTAATGTCAAGTCGGCTTTTCCATTGAGAGAAGACTTGTTTCTAGAGATCCCTGATGGTTTTCAACAACGATAGGATAAAGTAATGAAATTGAATAAGACCTTATATGGCCTTAAGCATGTTTCGAGATGTTGGTACCAACATTTGTCTAGTACTTTTGATAACATTGGTTTAGTCGCTATGGACAATAATAGATGTATTTTCAGAGAGACACTCATGTGAGATTTTTAGTTGGAGTTTACGTGGACAACATGCTTGTTTTATATGAGAGAAATCAGGATTTAAGCAATTTTAAGATCAAATTATCAGAGATTGTTTCTTTTACGTCAGTTCCTTTGTCAAATTTTTTTGGGATAGGTATGACCATGGTAGGCGGAGTTTACAGGTTATATCAGAGTCAAAGATCTTTGATTTTGTTAATTTTGTAAGTATGGATTTAATTAAAGAAAGAAGTACTCTTCCGATTTTTGGTGATGAGTTTTGTGGAAAGGAGTTAAGTCAGAAGGAAAAAGATCAATATGAAAATATTCTAGGTTCTCTCATGTTCATAATGAGATGTACCAGATCAGACTTTGCTTTTTATTGTGGAAGATTGAGTGAGATTGTAATTCCAGATACTTTAAATATTAAATTTTGTATCAATTGGTTGGATATTTGTTTGCCACAAAAAATAAACTTTTCGCTATCTCTAGTAAGGGTGATTGTTTGGTTGGTGATGCTTCATTTGCTGAACAGTTTAGTAACAGAAGAAGCAGATCAGCCTTTTTGTTTTATTTGGGTGATGATTTGATGGATCAGTCACCAAAAATACAGAGTTGTGGTAAGGTCAACTGCTACCGCGGAATTTTCAGCCTTAGCTGATTTGGTTAGGTTTAAGGTTTATGGAATTATCAGATATTATATTTGACATCAGTATTTTTACCATCTATTTGAAAGAAAAAGAATAAAACACCCGGAGTGTTGTTTGTTTGTTTATTTATGGGTTTATGCAGGTCTGGCAAACCATATTGCATGAATTCCTTTTTATATCGAGTGTCCAAATGTCTGGGAAGATCTAAAAGTTTTTTTTCAACACTCCCAAGGCTTTAATGAATGTTTCATAATCTATGATGACACTTAAGATCTCGTTCCTTACTTTTTTAAATAATAAGTTTTTGGCCTGTGAGTTGTTTTTAATCCAATCACTATGATTACTTGCCCCTGTTTCTAGACATCTAAGCAGTCCATTGGCAGTAAGATGATTTAGAATCTGGCCATACCAGATATGCCAATTGTGAAAATATTTTCTTTTAGTTGAATTTAGCACAATTTTAAATAAAAATACAAAACAATCAGCGCGGCACTAACTATAGTTCTTGTTGGAGTATGTGATTCACTCTCTCTGCAATTCTTAACTTTTCCTAATTGTTACCACTTTATACACTCACTTAACACTTCTTGGTATTTTTTGTCTAGCACCCTCACTAGAGCATGCTAAGAAGGCGCCTATTTGCTTTGTATAAAACTGCTGTGAAACTTTGTTACTATTACCATTGAAGTTTAATTTATTGCTTAAGATATACCTAACTTTATTTTTCTCTTGGTCAATCTTTCTTTTAATCCTTCTTATTCTCGGTTAAACCTTTTGACTAGAAATAACTACAGAATCTGACCAACAGTAGTTCTAGTTGTCCCAACCGAAGATTCAAACACTTCAGTTAATTTGTTTAACCACAACAGATTTACTATATTAATCAGTCTCATAATCTATTAAGATTTAATAAAATAATAATTACAAATACACGTTTAGTGTAACGGATAGTAATCTTAGTCACAGGAATTGTACATTTAATACACAAGACTTACTACATAATATCATGAAAGGTAGTATTTAGGCTTGCCACCTAAATACCCTTAAAAACAAAGAATAAGAGTGTTCCAGAATGTCCCAGACATTTGGACAATCAATATAAAAGGAATTCTTGCAATATGATCCGTCAGACCTTTCCAAACCCATAAATAAACAAACAACAACAATACTCACATTTTAATGAAATAGTGTGATCAAAAGATTTAATCAAACGTTAAAAAACGATGACCAATTTTTAAATAAGCAACGATTATTTGAATAGCGATTTATATAAAAAAATTGGCTATAAAATAGCCATTTGAAAAATATTACTCTTTGCTAAAACATTACATTATAAACTTATTATTGAAAACTCAGGAATTATATTGAAAATTTTCAAAACATGTCTGGTAAGTTAAGAAAGTTATAAGATTTATATTTTATCAATCAAAAAATTTGGTTATGAATTAATACATTTTGTTCTCAATCAGCAAATATTTAATGAAAACCAAAAACTTCTCATTTAAATACTATATTGGATTGTAAACGTTAAAATATTTAAACGCTGATGTTTATATTAGCCTTTACATAAAAAAAAAAATTGAAAAAATTGACGCTTTAAAGAAGTTGATATGCAGGTTGAACAAATTTATCTAAAGTTTTTAGTAGGCGACAAAACAATTGAAAATTAGGCTGCTTAATTTTTTAAGTAAAATAGGTCTTAAAAGAACGCACATATTAAAACGTATATTTATTAAACAAAATATAATAATAGAATCTACATAGACGATTTAATTGTAAATGCAAAAAAAAAAAAAAAACAATTTCTTTTGCAAATATGAGCAAATCAATAAAGGACTTTTATCTAATTTCTTAAACATAGATATTATATTATAGCATTAAGATAGAAGTGTCTTCAATGCAAAAAGGAAGATATATTAATGAAATACTAAAGAATTATAAAATAACAAACATAAAGGTCTATTCCATTTCAATTATCTTACATACTTAGACATAATAATTTTTTTTTCAAAAATATTACCTATTAATAACAGTCGGTCAATTCTTCAATTTATCTAACAAATTTGTCAAGATCCGGAATTTAAACTCCAAAGAATTACTGTTATTTACAATCTAAAATACTACACAATATATTACCATTATATAATATGCTTAAAAACCTTTTAATCCTATATTGTTTGAAAAATTATTAAATTATGTCAAGTTTGACAATGATGCTTATTAAACAATGTTTCAGTTAGTTAAAAATAGACATAATTACTCAATGGCTACTTAAACCTGAGATATAAAAAAATTTAATAATTAATAATTTTTAGGTTTTGTTAGAAACTAGTGTTTATTTTATGAATTGTATGAGACTATATTGAAGAATAATTTCTAATACTACAAAATGACAATTAAATACAATTTATTCAGTATTACAATATTGTTTGCTACATAACACACAAAAACATTTAATTGCAATTGGTTGTATAAACCAACAGGTTTAAAAATAAAAATTTCTACAAATCGAAAAATCTTATCACTTTAAATAAAAATGGTTAAATTTCATCTTTTACAATTTATGAAAATGATTGTAGTGGTTTATAAAATTTTTTTTTTTTTTTTAGATAAATGTGATTCTGAAAAATGTTCTTTAAAACCAAAATTTAAAAACAGGCTTTATATTTTTAGGTCATGATTATAACTGTAAATTAAAAATAATTAAACTAACCTTTACCATTGAGAAATTTAATTCTGATATAGTCAATATATTCTAAATATATAGTTTTGCATATCTGATAAAAGTTGTTTAGGCACAATAAACTTTATTTAAAAATTTAAATTACTAATTTATTGATCAATTTAAAAATTAAACTTAATTATTTTTTACTTTATTTAAACTATTATTATATAATAATAAAAAAATTAATTTAATTTTAGATTAGAAAGATGAAAAATTTTAAATTAGGTGTTGAGAAATTCTGCAAAATAATTAATTTTACTACAAAAAGAAATATAAAAATTTGTAATATTCTGACTTTGGTTATTTTTATTAAATCCTTTCTTCTTAAATTAAAATTTTATATTATTTTTTGTTGGTTTTCTATAGAAATTCATTTTTATCTTTGCAAAAAAAAAATAAAAATTTAATGTATTTAGCCACAATGTATTAGAAAATAAATTATTAATTTTATTAGTTACAAAATTATCAACTAAATTTATATCACTTAATCATCAATAAAAATTATAAACTAAGATTATTTTTCGAAAACAATTTTTAAAAATTTAACTAATTATTAATTTTATTTAAAACTAAATTTTTATCATAAATTTATAATTTTATTTTTATTGAAATGAGTTATGGTTTAAAAAAATCATTAAAAAAAAAGTCTGCTTTAATAGCAAGTAATTAATGGTTGTGCTTGTAAAATAATAAACACAAAACCAAAAATTTAAATACTTTTTAATTAAATCAAAAATGAATAAATCAATAATTAAAAAAACTATCTACAAAGTGTTTTTATATAAATTATTTATTATGTCTAAATTAATTATATAAGTATTAAAAAATGTTGAAAAACATCTGGTTTGAAAGTTGAGACAGTGTAAATATGTCTAAACCTACACAGTTGTATTACTTTCTCCAGATCAAGTTTTCAAACATTGACTGCAATCAGAAATATTGCTTATTTGAATAGTAATAATGGTCAAACATATTTAGGTTAAGAGTAAAACATAATAAAGTACGGTTTTGCCAATATACACTGTACATATATCTTAAACCTAAACCTTAAACCTTACCAAAATTCTAATTTTATTTAAATTAAAATAACTTACTTAGAATCTTAACTCTTTTAAGTGAGTATACTTATTTCTGTTACTTAAATTTTATAAGTTACTACTTTGCTGGACCCTACAACAGGTAATCCACAAAGTTTTAAACACCTTCGCAATTATTCCAACATTGTTATAATTAAAAAAAAAAAACATTAAGTCAAAAACTTAGATAAACTGAATCTAATAGTATTTAATAATAAAGTTGAATATTTAATATTTAAACTAATTTTATTTAAACAATTAAATTTTTAAATTATTATTGTTTGTTGTTGGGGTTAAACAAATTAACTGAAGTGTTTGAATCTTCGGTTGGGACAACTAGAACTACCGTTGTTTGGATTCTGTAGTCATCCCTAGTCAAAGTGTTTAACCGAGAGTAAGAAGGATTAAAAGAATGATTGACCAAGAGAAAAATAAAGATAGGTATATCTTAAGCAATAAATTAAACTTCAATAGTAATAGTAACAAAGTTTCACAGCATTTTTATACAAAGCAAATAGGCGCCTTTTTAGCATGCGCTAGTGAGGGTGCCAGACAAAAAAATACTAAGATGTGTTAAGTGAGTGTAAGAAATGTTAAGAATTGTACACATTCCAACATTTGTAAAAAAAGATATTTTTTTTTTAATTGTTTTAAAGTGTTTTTAAACGTTTTATTAAAAACATAAAACCATACAAAAAAAAAATGCATAATATATCTTATTTGTTAATTTTAAAATTTTTTAATTTTTTAAATGCTTATATTTATCTTTTAGATATAAAAATAAATTTTTATAATATTTTAAAATTTTTTTTAATTTTTAATAAAAGATTTGTTTTTATTATTAAATTTATTCAATTTAAACTTATAAATTTGAATTAATTTTTTATTGTTGAAAAATATAAATAAAATTATTACGTTTATCTTAATAATATAAAAATGTGATTAATTAGTTTAATAATTTAGTTAGCTCATTTAATATATTGACTATTTTTTTTTTATATTTATACTTAAATTTAGATATCAAAAACATTAAAAATTTGAAAAAAAAAAAACAATTTTTTTTTGCATTAAAACGGCAAATGTTCTTGACATTTTTCAATTTAATTTTATTTTATGATTTAATGTTCTGACTGACTGAAATCAAAAGAATTTTAAATTTTGATGACATTTTCAAATTAAATTTTGTGAATTATGTGTAAATCTAGAATTATGCAATTTTTTTTTAAAGTAATAAAGTAAGTGACGTATTGTAAAACTAACATAATGATTTTGAATGTATAAGTAATGTTATTATATTTAAAAAAGTGTAGTTTTTTTTCTGTAAAACTCTACAAATTAATATTAAATAAAATATCAGATTTTGTATAATTTGTCAAATATTTTATAAACCAGATATTATGACTTTTTTAAATCATTTTATTACTCTTTTACATCTTAGACTTTAAAAATGAACTAAATAAAAATAAAATTGATATAATATAATATAATATAATATAATATAATATAATATAATATAATATAATATAATATAATATAATTCTAATTCACAAATAAATATTTGCATTCTTAAATTTTTTTTATTTAATTTAAATTTAATTTTTATAGATAAGAAAACATCAAAATTGTAATTGTTAAAAATAATAAATAATTTTATAAAAATATAGGTTTTTTTTTAAAGTTAATTAATCATTTTACATGATATATATTTTATATATATATTTGTCCAAGTTAAAGTAAAAATAATTAAAGAAAATTTTTTAATTTTTAAATTTTAAGATAAATGTTTACTATATAAAAAATGATTAGCAAAAATATTATCAATCTAAATACTTGACACTATTTAAATATTTTTTTATTGTTTAAATTTTCATTTTTTGAAAAATACTTTTTAAATAATTTTTTTGTTTAAATTTAGATCTAGTTTAGTTATTTAATATTATTTTACTAGTTTAAAAAAAAAACTTATGGATTTATTAGTCTTAACATTATGAATAAAAAGTATTTGGTGTTTTTTCATCAATTTTTTTTTTTTTTAAATAACTTGTGTAATATTTTATTAGGAATATAAAATTTCATTTTGTCATTTTTTAAAATTGAAGCATCTATCTATTTTTTTTATAGAATCGGCTTTCTTTTTTCTAAATTTATACCTCAAAAAAAAAATTTAATAAATAACAATTTTTTTTTTGAATACAGATTTATTATCTCTAAAACATATTTTTTAAAAACCATGATAATAATTTCTACCAAATTTTTTTATTTCTATTTTAATTTTGTGTTTATTATGTCACAATTTTATTTATTTGCATTTTTATTTTATTTTTTTAAATTAAATATTTTAAGTTTTTAATAATTTAATAAAAAATATACTTAATATTATTAGTAATGTTTTAAATTAAATTATAGCGTTAATTACATTAATTAAAAATTTTAATTATATAATTTTATTATGTTTTTTAGATTTATAAATTATTAATAAGTTATTTATATTCTGTTTCTTAAGTATTTGATTGTTGTTTTATTTATTTTATTCAATATAAGCATAATTTAAAATTTTGTTAAAATTTGTATAATATTTATTTAATATTTGTTAAGTCTTCACTTCTAACATTTTAATATCCTAAAATTTTTTTATGATTTTTTACTGGAATTTAAATTTGAGCAAATTTATTATATCTTTAAAATCAAACACAAAAGGTTAACCATCACTAATCTTTTTTACTCTTTCATTTTAATTGCTTAAATGTCAGCAATTTTAAATTTGTTTATAGGGTTTTTTTTTTAAACTTGTGAGTTTTACTTTATTAAAAGATATCTTTTAGTTGTTTGTTTAGGTTAAGACTCAATGTTGTCATCTGTTCTTCTTTTTAATAAAGCTCACCTTTGAGTGGTAACACTTCATTTTGTATAACAATAAACTCACAAACCTCATATTTACAAATACTTTTTTACTTGTAAAATAGACAATTTCTTTTATTCTTAAAAACATGACATTTCACAATATAATAATTTTTCTATGTCAATTCTCTAAATCTTTGTCACGATTATCAAATGTTTTCGGTGTTGGATCTCATAATCTCACTATAACCGTGTTATAACTAATTCTAGTATACTGCATATTTTTAAAAAACTAACTTTAAAATGTTTTTTTTGTTTTTTTGCTTCATCAGTTTGTTTTATGATATACGTTTTTAGTTTATTAAATTTTTTTATATTATATTTAAACGATTTTATTGATGAGCTTTTGCCCCTTTGTTTGTTTTCAAACACAAAACTTTATTTAAAAAAAAATTAAGAAATTACAAAGATCTTCTCTCTTGGATCTCTTTGACAACACATTGTTCAATCTCCCACTACGTCTCAAAGTCTCAGGCAGTCTCTTAATACAAGTTTTCCATTTTCCTTACTAATGTTCTTACCCACTGTGATATTATCACTTTGTTCAATCTGACCTAGGTCTTAACTGTCTCTGTTATACCCACCGTAATCCTTCACTTTCAGTGCCATGATGATCAACACGATTATCATGAATTATTGGGAAAAAATCATCAGGGCTTTCAATTAAATCTATCACTTAGTCACTTTTGCACTCACTGCTTTAGCACACAATCTCACACTCTTCTTTTCTGTGTCCATCATTCTATATATGGAAGGTGATTTTCTATATCCGACAAACATCATTGCTTTAGCTCTGGCATTTTCTTTTAGTACATGGATAAAACCAGGTTCTCCAAATATCCTCAGATGTGAAACATTCGAGATTTTGTCATTCCATAACTCATATGAAATTTTGTTTATGTCTCTCATCACAAGGCGATTCCTGGTATATACCGCAACGGATAAGGCCTCAGCCCACAATCTAGGACTTTAGCCTTTTTCTTGAAGAGCCGATCTCATTGACCTACCTTTCAATAAAAACATTTTGATTATGGTTGTATGCTGTTGAAAACTCCGACACTATCTTATTGTCTAACAAATACTTTTTCAATTCCATGTTGGTAAATTTTGTGCCATTGTCTGATCTCAGAATCTTGAGGATCTCTCGTCTCTCGGACCTTCGCTCCGCAATGAATAACTTTATCTTCTCGAATGTCTCATTTTTATGTTCAATGAAGTAAATTTTACTGTACTCGGACACTTGTTCCTTAAAAAGCACTTGGTTTTCCATATGACGGTCACCAGTTTTTTCATATCTCCTTTTGCCTTTTATGCCAGCTCTAGGTTACCTTTTTTTTTCTTCAACCATTGTGTGTACCTCAGGCAATCACTTCTTTTGTGTCCAATCTCTTTGCAGAGGTGACAAGACACTCTTACCGCTTTCTTATTAATTCTTTAGCTGGTTTAACTGATGTTGCCAATGCATCAGTTTCCATTGCTTTCATCTTACTGGTAATTTTAGCACTCTTTCTCTCATAATAGCGTTTTATTCCCTTAATTAGGTTCTCATTACAACCTTTCTCCATATCATTCTGAATATTTATTTATTCTCTTAAGCCTTCATACTTTTTCGGCAGGATATATAGAATCTTTTCCACTATCGTTTCAGATTGTATGTCCATTGCAATTGATGAGAGTCCCTCTAATACATAAGACAATGTTGCGAAGAATTCATTATGGTCAGTGTTCTCATCCCATTTTATATTGACGAACTTGGAGTGCCAACTCTTCTTCTCATCAGATACTCTTAATTCTTTTTCGGCAATCATTTTCTTCATTACATCAAACTCTCTGCAAAATGCTCGGCTTAATGGAGAGGTATAACAACGTTTTTGCTGATCCATTTTTTATGCATCAGGCCTTATATCCATTATCGGTTTTAGCAATAAACCACATGTAGATCTGTAGATCATGTAGATCTATGGAGTGTAGCATGGAATCCATTACGGGTTTCCAATTCAGGTAGTTGGTGTCATCCAACACCGGACTCTTGTTCATGAAGAAATTTAGCATGGTTGAACCCATAACCTATTGATGAGCTTTTGCTCCTATGTTTGTTTTCAAACACAAAATTTTATTTAAAAGAAAATTAAGAAATTACAAAAATCTCTCACATAATACTACTGTACATTTTACTGACCCCAAGTCTTAACAAGATCCGGACTCAGCTGTTTAAACAATCGCAGAGATGACATATAAGTGTTGATTTCACACAAACGACCGTAGAGATGTGCAATAGCATATCCCAACAGATTTGACAAAAAGCATACTGAGTTTAAATATTATAATCTAATAAATTTGTAAATTGTAAAAATCTATTTATAATTGTTGGAATAATGATTTGTGTTCATATTTTAAAAATAAATAGGTGATCTTTTCTTAACAATCATTTATTTATTAAAATAACGGATTTGTTTTTAAGTTTTGCTTGCATGATATAAAATCTTACAGAAACTTGAAAAATAAAAAAATTTAAAAAAAAAATCTTAAACATCATTAAACCTAAAATTGTTAAAAACTCTATGTTTTAAAAAATTTTAAATGTACCAATTATAACCAGATCTAGTTCATCTTTACAAGTTATGGGTACCATAACATTTATTTTAAATATTTTTGTAAATTTTAAAATCTTCAATTTAAACAAAATCAAGGCCAACATATAAATATGTGATTGAAACACATTAGATAAAACTTGTTAACTACATTACAAATATTGAATTTATTTTGGCATTAATAAACTTAGTTTATATAATCTTAATATTTTAAATCTTATACACTAAAAAATAAAAATAAATTTAGTTTTAATTTTAATCTTTTAAATATTAATTACAATAAGTATAAAAATTAAAATTACATACTAAAAAATTTTGTAAATTCAAATTCAAAAATTTATCTTCTTTAAACCCATTTTAAAAAAATAAAAGGTCTAAAATTATTAAAACATTTTTTTTAATTATAACAAAATAATTTAATTAAAAAAAGGTACATAATGTGATCAAAAGTATTAAAATTTTCATCTATAATTTAAAATTAGCTAAGAAATTTTTGGTAACAGACTACGGTTTAAAAAAAAGCATCTATCCCAATCCTACATATTTTATAAAAAAAATAAAAAAATTTAAAACGAATATTAAGATTTATATTGATCATGGTAAAGATGATCAAAATATTAAACTAGATGATCCAGACATCTACAAAATTATTATTTATAAAGTAAATTAGTATATAAAGACAATTTTTAAAAATGAAAATATAATTAAATGTAAATATAATTAAATTATATTAATTTATATAGCAATATAAAAAAAGTATAATCATTAAAGCACATATTATCGAAATCAAAATAATTAAAAATTAGATTATAGCAAAGAAAATAGTGTTTTTATTAAATCAATATTAAAAACAAAAAAAAATGGCTTAAAATTTAAAGTCATTTAGATAAATCTATTTGTTGTGTATTAAAAGATTTGATAAAGATAGTATAGTAAAAAAATTAAATGTAAATATTATATACTATATAGCATTAGTAAATGCTAAAAAAAATTTTTAAGAAAATTTGATTTTCAACATAAGAGAAATAGTTAAAAAATTAAAAATAACATTTTATTTAAAACTTCAATAAAAAAAATTTAAACATAAACACAAAAACAAAGAATTTTTCTTTTTTTAAATAAAGTATTAAGAAAAATCTAAGCATTTAAAACTTTATAAATAAATTGTAAAATCCAGTAACTCAAAATTTATTATAATTGATGATAAAACTTATTTATTATTTAATACATTTTAAGCTACTAATATTGCATTTTTCAATAAAATTTAAAGATAAATTTTTAATTTAGTAGATTATTGCTAAAGATAAATAAATAGATGCCTTGAAGGTTCGTTATAATTAAAAAAAAAAATTGTTTGGATTATATTTTTGCTAGATATTATTACAAGCCTAATAAAAATTAAATAATTTAACAAATGCCACGTAATATATATCTATCAAGAAAAATGTAGTTTCCATGTAAAAAAGAAAAAAAAAAACACAAAAAATCTTTAAAATTGATAAAAATTAATAATTATAATTTTTTGTAAATATATTTAATTAATAAAAAAAATTGCATGTGTTTTCTAAATAGATTTTATAATATTATATATTTTGTTCAATAATTTAAGTGTTGTTTAATTATTCTTACCGTTAAAATGTATATTATTCTATATTTTTAGTTACAAATTAAATTAACAATTAAATTAGCAATATTATTATCAATATATATTTAAAATTTTAATTGTTTATTTTAAAAAAAAAATTATAAAGAAATTTTTTAAAAAATATTTATTTTTTAAAATTATTTACAATTTAAATATTAAAAAGTTTTATTCACAATTGACTTTGATATATTTGCAAACATTTATAATTAAAAAATAAACTCTTTATATAAGATAATTTTAACAATTGACTTGAATAATGTTAATTATTTACAATTTATAAGTTAAATTTTCTAATTTACAATAACATTTTTAAAATTTTAAAAAAATACTAAACAAAATATAACAAAAAAAAAAATTAAAATCAAAAAAATTACATGCCCGATTCTGCAATACCTTCATCATCTATATTAAAAAATAATTAAATTAAAATATTTTAAATGAATAAAAAAAATTATAATTTACCATCGTAGCCAGGATTATCCATTAATTGTGGTTCAAGAAAAATATCTTCTTTACACTCTAAAACATTAAGCAAGCATTGATGAATGCAAATATATTGTTGCTATAATAATATAATATACAAAATAAAATTAATATTTTTTAATCGTTTTTATTAT
Organism: Pyemotes zhonghuajia; assembly: GCA_025170145.1. Taxonomy (NCBI): domain Eukaryota; kingdom Metazoa; phylum Arthropoda; class Arachnida; order Trombidiformes; family Pyemotidae; genus Pyemotes; species Pyemotes zhonghuajia. The sequence goes on from CM045845.1 coordinate 13,958,913, forward strand.
TTTATTTTTTACCTCATTTTGGACCATCCAAACACGTTCCTTTCTCATTTCATATACAAATCCATAAATATCTACATAATCATTATATTTAATATGTTGAAGTATACGGTCTAAGGCAATAAATGTTCCTGAACGTCCCACACCTGCAGAACAATGTACTGTAATTGGTCTATTTTTGTCAGGTGATATTCTATCCCTAAAAGTTCGAACAAATCTAATTAATGTATTTGGTGGCTCAGGAACACCAAAATCTGGCCAACTTGTAAAATGAAAATGTTTAATTGTTCTAGATTGGTCCATTCGATTTACTTTAAGTTCAGATATATTCCAATTTGCAAACTGAGACTCATTTAAAAGAGTAACCTACGTAAAAAAAAAAATATTTATTTCTCAATTTATAAATTATAACATTCTTACTTGTATATCTCCATAATAAACTGGTTGGGTATTAAAAGGCCAATAATGATCACATTTTTCTCGACCTTTTTCAATACATCTTGTTAACATGACAATTGCTCTTGAATTTTGCTCCCAAACCATTCTCCAAAAATCATCTCTAGTACCAGGTAATGGACCTTGAGTAACCAAAAATTCTCTAGGTGAATTATAACCTGGCACATAATTACAATTAATATAATCTGAACCTTCTTCATCATCTGTTGGTAGAAGTTTTACTCTAGAATGATCATATGGCAAAATATTTGTAAAACGATTTTTAGGACGATTTACAGGCAAATCAGCTGCAGAACAAGGACGATCTCGTCCTACCATTTTTAATAATTCGAATTCTTCAGAAAATCGGAAATCTGAATCAGCTGCCATTACTCGAAAATGATTGGCAAAATCTTTTAGTTTAACAGGTCTGTTAGTTGGTAAAAGTTCCGGTTCCATAATTAGCTCATCATTTACTTGGTTTGGTAAATGTGTATTTTGTAAATGAACTGGTAAGGTTTGTGTTGGCATTGAATGATGATGTAAAACAGATGGAAAATGAGGCATTTTTGGTAATTTATGTTTTTTAAATTTATTACCAAATAATGTGTGATTATTATTGTTTAGATGCTGATTGAAGCCATTAGCATTTTTAGTTAATTTACCCGCTCCATTAGTAATGGCATTTTGTTTATAAAATGGTGCTAATTTTTTTTGTTTGAATATCATTATAACAAATAATAAAACTAAAATAAATAACATAGGTAAAAATATGCCAACAAATAAAGCTGTATTATCAGGATCAGTAGTTATTATATAAGAGTATTCAGTGTCAGTGAATTTCTCTATTGCCGTAAAAGCGCGAATTTTAAATCGATAAGATGTTCCAGGTTTTAAGCGACCATTACAATATCTACTAGGTAAATTAGATGGTTGATTTTCATTATGTGATAAAGGATTTACATATGAATTAATTAATTGCTTATTTTGAGCATAATATTCATCGCAATTTTCAGTACCTACATGAAAATCAAACGTTGACAAATGTTCAAATGGATTAAATAAATCAGTTGCTTGATATGGGGGCCAAATCGATTTTCCTTGAACTTCTAACCAATTCGGTAAATCTAATTGTAAATTATTCAATTGTTTATCTTGTGCTACATTCAAATCTGGTTGATTTTCTGCAACAATTAAAGCATAATATTTTACGGGTCCATAAATATTTGAAAAGAAATTTTTCTTAAATCTTATTATTATTGAATTTGAACTATGATTTATTTCAGTAGGATAAACATTTGCTGGTGGCTTTGGTGGTGGCCAAATAGGCATTATTTCTTCCCATTGAGCTTTACTACCTGGTCCTACTTTAGTATGAGCTTGTATTTGAAATAAATATTTTTCACCAGATTGTAAATTAAAAATAGTTCCTTGATTAGATGATGGATCAAATAATTGATAATTAAATAATCCGTTCGAAGTATTAGAAAGTTGATCAACATTTAATTTATTATCATTTGTTTTAATATAATAAGTTATTCTATAACCAGTAAGTATTCCATTTTGTTCTGAACTTGGCATTGACCATTGAAATGTGATCTCGTTAGGACGTACTTGAACTGGTCTAAAAAACGCAACTTTACCAGGTGTAGATTCTAATGTAGTAAAAGTTTGCGTGACAGGTGAACTACGTAAAATAGATATACCACTTGTATACCCCGATAAAGTAAGTACTTCAAAAGAATAATTTTGATGTGGTCTTAATTTTTTATAAGATATTTTTTCAGAATGTGTCACATTGCTAATTAGTTTATTTGGTTGTTGAGGATCTAAATATGTAATTTCATAACCATCTTTATCGCCAATTGGTTGTTCCCAATTTAACGTAATTTCTGTATCTGTTATTCGTACGGCTTGTAAATTTTTTACTTGACTTGGGTATAACCTAATTTCTCTTTGAATTGGTTGTGAATATACACCACCAGAAACAGTCCAAATACTTAAATTGTATAAACGGCCAGGTACTAAATTATCAAATAAAACTAATCTGGATGTATCATTATATAATTTTTCTTGAGCTGGTATTGATGGATCATTGATTAATTGAAATCGATAACGATCAAATACCACGTTACGTCTTGGTGTTGGAGTAAATTTAATACCTAAAGTTTTTGTTTCCTGTTCATCAGTTACTATATTAATCACAGAACTTATTAATGGTTGAGTTCTAACTTGTAAGGAAATGCCTTCAGATCTTAAATTGTGTGAAACAGCATAAAAACGGAATGAATAGAGTTCGCCTGAAGTTAAAGTATCAATCACGATAGTGACCACATCGCCTAAATGCGTTCTTGTAGTAGGAAATATTTGTTTAGAACTTTGTTGTGTAGGCTCTAATTTTGTTTTTTATTTTCGTGAGAAAAAAATAAAAAATAATGACCATAATATTCAAGTTGGTTTATTGTTTAAAGCCATAATTAAAATAAAATTTAACATGTAACAAACCAGAAAAAAACAAAAACATTAATAAATATAAAATAAAATCATAAAATTCAAACAATAAAATGTTTGAATTGTTAAAGATCAATTAGTAATAAAAAAATTAATAGATTGTTACATTGGAAAAAAAAATTAAGTACTAAATTATTAAATAAACATTTTTTTTTAATAAAAATAATTTTTTTTTATTTAGTGTTTTTAAAAAATAAATTAATTTTAATATTAACATGATTATTTTTTTTTAAATATTATTTTTATTTATTATTTATATTTATATATGAAATTTATAAAAAATATAAAATACATATTTAATAAAAAAAATTAATTTCTTAATACTAATTTCAATATTTTACGTTTAATTAAATACTAAAAAATAATAAAATTTAAACAATCAAATAAAAAATATTAAAAACAAAATAGTGTATAATTATTAAAAAAATTTTAAAAATATTAAAAAATAATAAAAAATCAAACTGGTTTTATAGTAATATAGCATAAATTAAAAAAAAATATTTAAATAAATACAACTTACCTTTAACCGTATTGTAAACCACAATGTAATAATCTACTCGGCCCAGTGGAGTGAGTAATTTGAAGGTGATATTATTAGAGGCCACTTGGCTAGATACACTTTCTATTGCATTGGGATACATAGTTTGTTCTAGTTCCCGAAGATCAGGCGATTCAACCTTATTAGATACGGTATTCACTCTAAAAATATATTTTTCACCCGCAATTAGCTCTCTAATCTCAGTAGTAGTGATGTTTATTACACTTAATTCTCTCCATCCTGTTGCACCAACTGTTTTATATCGAATAAGATAACTATCTACAAGTGAATTTGTAGGAGCTAACCAACTTAACAAAATAGTTGAATTAGAAAACTTAGGAATTTGTAAAGATTCTGGAGATTTTGGATAAATTGTTTGCACATAAGAATGAGGTTCACTTGATAATCCGTAACTTAAAGCAGAAACATTAATTGAATAAGATGCTCCAGAATAAAGGTTTTCTAGTAAGATCCAATTATGTTTTGTTGTTTTTTCAATTCTATTAGATGGATCGTCTTTACGAAAACATATTACTTTAAATTCATCTTGTCTTGAAGTTACATCAGATTTCCAGCTGACATTTAAAGAATTGCGTAATGAATTAACCGATTCAAGTATTTCAATAACTGGTGAAGCGGGTTTTGTTGTTTGATAAGTAGTTGTTTCTAAACTTGGACTTCCCATTGATACAGCTTGAACAGAAATTGAATAATTACGTCCATCTAGTAAATTTTCTAAAGTGATTTTTGTTTCCTTGACGAATTGAACAGTTCCATCAGAATTAAATGCTTCAAGTTCATGATATTTAACTAAATATGAATCTTGAATACTTTCATTTGAAGGCAACCATTTTAATTGAATTTCATTAAATTTAGTTAAATGACTGACTAAATTTACAACAGGTAATGGACGCGTTGTAACATTTTTAGTAACTGGCCAACTAACAACATGTCCAGAAACTGTTTTTGCAACGATTTCATATGTTCGTCCTGGTTGCAAATTTTCATTAAACTTTACAGAACGCTCGCTTTCTTTAGAAATTACTTTAGGCGGTGAGCTTCTTAAACTATGCGAAAATTGATAACGATCAAATTCTGTAAATGACTTAGGTGGTGACCAATTTAATTCAAATGAATCACTTGTCAAAGTTTGATTATTTAATTGTAAATTAGTTGGTGGTAAAGGAACAGTCCGATATTGAGCTTCAGAAGATAAACTTAATTGATCACCAGAAGATGTCCAAACAGAAATATTATATGCACGTCCAGGTACTAAGCCTAAAAAAGAAGCTTGCGCAGGCACAGGTGGTTCTTGATCTTTTTTTACTTGTATAAGCGATTGAAAAGCATCCTCTGGTTCTATTTTCACTTTATAATGATCAAATATACCTGATGGATAAGGTGGTTGCAACAAAACAAGAAGAGTAGTTTCGTTACGGAACCAAACAATAAATCGACCTGATTTTTATGAAAAATAATAATTTAAAATAAAAAAAAAAAATTAAAATTTAATTTTTAAAAAAATAATTTTATTTAAAAAATTAGTAAAAATCTATTTAATATTTAAATTAATTTAATAATGAGTAACTTAAATTTTACTTTAATTAGTTTACTAAATAAATTTTATATTTTTAAATTTTAAAAACTATATATATTCTATTAACTTTTACTAAATTTGATATTAACCAATTAAAATAAATTATTGAAATTAATTAAAAATTATTTTTTCTAAATTTCATACCTGGAACGTTCGGCTTTGTTGTAAAATTTGAAGCCAAAAATAAAGGGCTTAATTTATTATTATATTGTGATTGAAGTTGAACTTCATAATGTCCACCGGGTACCAAATCTTGAATAATAGTTGGTATTTCAGTATTAGCGCTAATGTTTAAATTTCTAATTGGAGTTTCATCTAATTCGGACAATGGCAAAATTGTAAGTTTATATCCAGAAACAAGTCCATTTTCTGGTGGTTGCCAATATATTTGAGCTGTTTTACCAGAGATAACATCAATTTGCAAATCTCTAGGTGGATAAGGACCTTAATAAAATAAAAATAAATTATTTTAAAAAAATTGTTTACTTTGTTTTGTAAAAAAAATAAAATAATTAAAAATTCAATGTAACACAAATAGAATTTTTTACAAATTTTTAAATTAATTTAAACGAAATTTATTAAACAATTCTCTATAATAATTTATTATAACTGTTTTATTGTTAAAATCATAAACTTGAATTTAATATAAACTGAAGTTTTAAAAAAAAAATAAATAAAACTGAATTAAATTGTAAAAACAAAAAATAATTTAAATTTCATTTGCACTAAAAAAACATTTTATAAATTTATTAATTCTATTTTAAATTAAATAATTTGAAATTTAGGCAATAAATATTCATGTAATTTAAAAAAAAAAAAATTAAAATTGAGTTAAACAAAATTAGTGTTGAGTAGACAATATTTCAATGTTTTTACATTCAAAAATAAAATTAAAGAAAATTTATTAATGATGAAGAAATTGAGTAAAGATTCATTTAAAAGTCTTAAAAATAAAATTATTTCAATGTAAAAGATGAAAATAAAAAGTGGGTGCATTTATTTCATTTAAACTTTATTCAAAAAAAGAAGCTTAAGAACTGCTTCATTAAACAAATCTGCGTGCAATCAAAATTTAAAGGCCAATTTCATATTTGAAAGATAAGTACGTGCAATCAGACAAAAAACAATTGCATGCATAAATAAGAGTCAAAAATAAAGATGAAAGAAAAGTAAAAAATAACTAAATTAAAAATAAATGAAATAATGGCTTAAAAAAAATTGACTTTAAGTATTGATACTAGTTTCGTTATTAAGTTAGAACAAAATTTTTAAAAAAAAGTGTAACTGCTTTAATGAAATAAATAAAAATTTAGACACAAATTTAAAAAAAAAACTATTGTGTTTTTTATATTTAATTTTTTGTTTTTTTTTTTAAAACTAAATAAATATAAAAATGTTTAAAATATGTGTATGATAAAATAAAAAATAACCAGTCTGTTTTAGACACAAAAAAAGTAAATTAAAATAAAAGACAAAATAAAAATAATTTAAAATTAAATTTAATAAAAGAAAAAATTGTATAAGAAGAATTACTGTTTAAAAATAACACAAAATTAAAGATAAAAATAAATATTCCAGACTTGTAAAAATAAAATAAAATCAACGGCAAAAAATGGTCAATGTATTTAATCTGTGTTTATTTGTTTTAATTGTACTTTTTGTAAAAACAAATTAAATATAACTTAAAATAAAAAATTTTAAAATGGTCATTTTTTTATAAAATTTTAAAACAAAAGATTAAATACACGTTTGTAATATAAATGTAATTGTTTTGAAATTATTAGTTTAAAAAAAAATAACACTGTTGAAGTATTATTGTTGACAACATATATTTAAATAAATTTTAATAAGTTTAAATAAAACTTATTTCAATTTAATTCAATCTTTTTTATTAAGTTAATAAATTTTTATATTATCAATAATTAACATTGCATTTTATTTTATAATATCATAATATGAAAATATAATAATTAAGAAAAATTTAAGATGTTTACTGACCGAAATTTTTTTTTGAAATTCCTCTTCATCTTTTTTAAAATTTTAAAATTTAACTTATTTCAATCATCAAATTAAAAGTAAAATTTATTTTATTTTAATTATTTAGAATAAAAGTAGATAAAAACAAGTAGCACAAAATATAAAATTATTAAAAAATAATAAATAAATACTAATTTATAATAAAATTTAACTAACCATAAATGACCAATTAAAAAAATATATATATTTAGTAAAATTGTCATTTTTTGAATCTTATTTTTACTCAAATTTAATCGCGTTTGCTCTAATTTTAAATTGCTTATATTTTTTATTTGATACTTTTTTTACAAACTATTTCCGCGAGCTATAAGATACCATAGCAAATAAAAAAGTTAAATTTTAAATTAAAGTGAGTTTTTTTAGAACTTAAATTAATGCTTTTGATGTGTTTTTCTTAGTTAATCCTTTTAAAGTGTAAGTTTTCCACTATTCTATATAATATTAAAAAAAAGACGTTTTTATATGTAAAACACAAAAATAGCAATTTATCATCATCATATTAAAATTTAAAAAAAAAAAGTTCAATATATAAAAAATATAATTTTATGTTTAATACAAAAAAAAAAAAAATAATGATCACAAGGTTGTTTTAAAAAAATTAAATCAAAATTTATTCTATTTATTACCAATAGTTAGAATTAAATAAAAAATTTTAAAAAAATATTAAATTGAATTGTTATAAAAATAAAACTATTAAAAAAGTATAAATTATAAATTTAAATAATTATAACATTTGAAAATATTAAAAAAAAAAATTAAAAAAATATAAAACAAAAATCAAAATAATTTTAACAATCGAAATTTATAACATTAATAAAGTTTTCAAATTTATTTTTTTATTTCTTAAAATATTGTCTTTTTTATAAATCATGTTCAAACTTGTTTGGGTGTGATTTAATAATGTTTAATAAATTTATAAAAAATTTTATGTGAAGCTTTAATTTTAAAATTAAAACTTACGATAAAAACTAGAATAATTTTTTATATTAAAAACCATTTGTTAAATCATATAATTTCACAGTAAATTTAATAAATTAATTTTTTCATTATTAAATGTTTAATAATTATAACAATTTTTTATTTTATTTTAGTTTTAAAAAGTCTATCTTTAATTTTATTAGACCTTTATTAACATTAATATTTTATTATCAAATCAACAGGTCTGAGCTAACTTTTTTTGATTTAAAGTAAACAACTAACTTTTTTTTTATTTAAATAATATTTATATAAAATAAAATGGTTATTTTAATACTTGATCAATTTTTAATATTTTTTATTTTATAATGTTTAAGTGTTGTAAATTTGTTTTTTTTTTACATTCTTTTCATCAATTATAAATAAAATTAAATTTAATATATTAAAATATGTTTTAAAAATATATTAATTTTTAAGATAGTTTTTTGTTATAACTTTAAGTTTTTACTATTAGGTATTCTTTATTTCATGTGTTTACTTCTTTTCATTGATTATTTTTACTTTCATAAATTGAGTAAATAATATTAATAAACTAATAAAATAATTAGTTTTTTTATTAATTAAAATGCATTTTTCTTACATTTATTAATTAAAATTTTATTTTAATTATACTTAAGTTTAAAATATTATTTAAATTTATTTTATTAAATTAAGTATTTAGTTGAAGTATTTTAACCTATTTTTTTATTCGTTCACTTGTTTCTAAAACAATCTTTAATTTTTAATTGGTCACTTGATAATTTGAATAAAATCTGGCAAAAATTATATGAACTGTAAATATTATTAATTTATTGTAAATAATTAAGTAAATTTTCAAAATTTATTTTTTTTAAATTTTATAAAAATTTTAATAATAAAATTTTACAAATTTTTAATCAATCAAACAAAATATTTGAAAAAAATAAAAACATTCAAATGTGAAGGTATAAAAATATTTATATTATAATTTAATTTATTCAGTAAATTTAAGCTAGTCTCTAAAATTATTTATGTAGCTTTAAAAATAACCTAATGAATTTTTTTCATTATTGATTAAAAAAAAATAAAAAATAGAATTTCAAAGATATTTAATATATAAAAAAAAATTTAATAAATGAATATGTATTAAAATATATCATTGAAACAATGTACTATTTTAGATCAAGGTAAACTATGATTCTAGTTGTCATTTTAATTATTTTATTTAAATTTATTTTAATTATATTTCAAAACAAGTTTAGAACAAAGCTTTGGTCAAACCAAGATTTCAGCATCAAATCCAATGTCATATGTAAATCATTTTTGAACCAATTAACTATATTATAAAGCCAATATTGTTCATTTATAAATTTTTTATTTTAACTTTTTATTTCTTAAAATGCATATAATTTATTCTTTAAACAATTAGAAAAACAAATAGCTATAATAAAAATAAAAAATAATTTAAATTTATTGGAAAAAATAATTAACACAACTGACGTGGATTCAAATTGATGCTTAAATTATTTTAAAAATAAAATTAATTTTTAATTTTTTTTTTTAAATGAAGAACTATTTAAATTCAATTTTTAATTTATTTATATTAAAATTTCTTTAAAAGAAGTTAATTTTTTTTTAATCTATTTTAAATTAATTAAATGAAATTTTTTTTACTTAATATATATTTTTTTATATAGTAAATTATGCAAGAATTATAATAATTTTTTTCATATCAAATAGTATCAATTAAGAGTTTTACCGTATATTTTTTTTTTACCATACAATTTGACCACCGTATTTAGTATTTCTCTTTTTATTTACTTGTTTTACTCATATAATTTTTTTATTTTATTTATAAAATAAAATATTTTTTTAGTATAATTAAAGTCAATGTAAAAATGTTTTAAACAACTTTCAATAATTTTCTTTTTAATTTAAAATATATTTCTTTAATTCTTTAAATATACTGCTTTATTAAATTTAATTTACTTATACGAATCAAAATAGATTCAAGCTTACTTTAAGTTGTTAATGGACTTTTAATAGTTAAAATAACTTTTTAAATTTTTATTTTACTAAAATAAAATTTAAAAATAAAATTTTAATCAAAATTTTAAGCTTGATTTAATCAATTTTATTTGATTTCAAAAAATAAATTAAATTAAATATTAATAATTCTATTAATAAATCTAATTTTTGTATTTCAATTTTATTTTTAAACACTTAAATTTCTATGTAAATTATTTAAACTTGTTAAGTTTAATAAATTATTTTTAAAATAAAATTTTTTGTTTCAATCTAGCTAAATAAATTTTTTAAATTTTTTATTCTATTTTTAAAAAAATGTTATCAATATCTATTCAAAACAGAATTCTTTTATTTGTCTTTTATTTGTTATTTTAATAAAATATATTATAATTTCTTTGTCAAAAATTTTATATTATAAAATTAAACATTTTTAACATTTCAAATCAAAATAAAAATATAATTTTTTTAATATTAATTTTACATTATAAAAACATTAAAATTACATTACTTTCAATTATACTTTGATTAAATATAAATTTAAAAATATATATTATATTAATATAATATTTATTATGTTAACAAAATATTTTTAGTTTTATATAAAGCAAGTTTCTATTATTATTGTTTTTTCTTTTTTTAAATTAAATTATAATTAATATTTAAATTAAAAAATATTTAAAAATGAAAAAAAAAATTATAAATTTACACAAATAAAATTTAAAATAATAGTAAAATAAATAAACTAAAAAAAATCAGTATGCATAAAATTATACTTTGATTATTCTTTATTCAATATTTGTATAATATTGAATCTAAAACAAAAAAAAAAAAATATGAAAAATTTATTTCTAATAAATATTCTCACAAAAATTTTTTTTTTGTTTAAATAAAAATTAAAAATAAATAGAATATTTTAATCAAAATTAAAAAATTAAGATAAAAAATAATATATCTATTTAAACTTAAAAAAATCAAATATGTATACAAAACAATGTAATATATAATGTTATAACAACAACAAAAATTGCGAAAACAAATACAAAAGTAAAAATAATTTTATAGTTTTTAATAATTAAATTATTATATTTAAGTATAAAAAAACTAAATAACTTTTACCGCTTTCTCATGTGTTGTGTTTAGGTTATTTATTTAGAATAATGTCAAATGAGTTCAATTGTAATAACAGTTGAGTTGTTTTTATAAATGATTTATTTTTAGTAAGTATCAAATTGTAAGCAGTAAAAACTTAAGTGAATTTTATTTACCGAAAACAAATCTGTATAAGCAAATAAATCTTAAGAAACAATTAAAACAATATGATATTTTAGTACAATTGCTTCTGTTTTAGATTTTATACATCAAAAAAAAAAGAAGAATATTTTGCTAAAAAGATAAATTCATATAATTTTAACATTAAATGTTAAAATTTAACAAATAATTTTGTGCCTGTTTGCGGTTACATTTTTTGTTTATCTTTAAAATGAATTGCATTATTTAACCTGTTTTATTTGTTTAAACTTATTTAATATATCAAATTTTAATAAAAACTTGTTTTTACTCTCATTTTTTTTTTAATTACAAAAGATGACAAAAAATGTCATTGATGAAAAAAAATCGAAATTTCTCTTTTAAAAGAATAATGGTTCAAACATAAAAAAAGCAAAAACTAAAAATTGATAAAGAATTGACATAAATAAATTAAATAAATTTTAAGTAAAAACTTTATAAATTTTATTCAAATTAAAGAAAAGGTTGAGGCTGACTGATTTAGGTAATATTTTTGACAAGTTGACATCTTTAAACTTGATCAAATAACAACTTATTAGATTATAAGTAAATAGTTAAATATTAATTTATGTTATGCTTAGTTACATTTGTAAAAACTTCACTATATAATTAGCAATTTAAATATGTATTAAAAATAAATATTTATAGTTATAAATAATTATAATAAAATATTATTTTAAAAATAATAATTTGAACTTTTTTGTTTTAATTTTACAATATAATTAAATTAAAACTTAATTATAAAATAAACTAAATATTTAAAAAAAAAAAACAATAAATAAAACATTTAATAAGACTGCTTAATATTGTTCACATTTGAAAAAACATTATTAAAAACATTTTTAGATGAGAATAAAATAACCCTTAAATAATATAAAAAAATAATTAGGTACTCAAAATTTAATAACCCGTTTACTTTTATGAACTGATAGAATTTAACACTTGCTAAAATAATTACAAAACCAAGCTTGTAAAAATGACATTAAAATCAAGTAAAAATTAAGGTATCTTTTTTTTCTTAAAAAAGGTTTTTATACTTTTTTAAAATAATTTTAATTTATCTTTAAGATTTGAAATTTTCTAAAAAACCAAAATATTTGTGTCTTTGTAATTCATTTTTGTTAATTTACACTATAACCATATCAAATACCATATCAAATAGCACATAATATATCCTGTACATACAAACGCTACTAAATCCTATCATAAATATATTAATTTAGTATTTAATAAAGCAACCAGCTATAACTTTTAAAATATTAATTATTAAATCTAAGATTACAATTCAAATAGCTAAATGGTTAATTATTTATAAAAAAAATATAATGCAAATTTTGCTTTGACTTAATATTTTTACACTTAAATAAAGCTTAATTAAAAAAAGATATATTAAGAAAAATCTATTACAAAATGTCAATTTTTAATAAGCTATGTTTATTTTGTGAACTTTAACATATATTTATATTTTACTTGAATATATAAGACATAAAATAAAATAAAAATTTGATTCAATTTATGAATATAATAAATTTAAAATAATGTGATTAATTAAATCATAATTATATTCCAATTTATAAAAAAAATAAGATTATATATAGCAAACTAAATTTAAATTACATTAAAAAAATTTAAAATATAAAGAAAAATGCTAATATCAAAAAAAAAATTCAAAAAAAGAATTACTTTAATTAATTATTTATAAAATATTCAGTTAATATTCAATTATTTTTCTATAAAAAATTAAACCTTTAGTTAAAATCAATGTTAGAAAAGATTAAAAAATTTTATCAAGGTTTACTTATTGCACATTTTAAAACTTAATAGTTGTTTTAATCTATCGATAAGCAATTACTAAATACTTTTTACTTTAAAACTAAAACAGATATTTTCTTTAACATTATTTTATATGAATAATATATGTTGAAACCTTATTCCAGAATTAACTAAATAATTTTTTGCATTTCATAATAAAAAAAATTATATAAAAGTATTGATATTTTTGAAAATTTTTAGTTAACATAAATTATTTTAATAATTAAAAAATTTAAACAAAAATAAATAAATTTTTAAATAAATTAAATAAAATATTGAATATATAAAAATAATTTAAAAAATAATAACATTAAAGTATTTTATCTTTGTTAGCCTTTAATACTCAAAAACAAATAATTAAAACTAATAGTAAAAATTACTAGTTTTTGTTTTAAAATTTATTTTTAAAGTATCAAAAAAATAATTTTTTTTATTTTTTAAATAAATTTAAATTAAAAATAGTTTAAAAAAAATAAAGAAAAAATTATATAATTATTAAAGCAAATTAATAAATATTTTTTAAATAATGTAAATTTAAAAAAAATTATATATTTTTAAAATTTAAAATAAAATTAATTTAATAAATTTAAAAACAAAATAAAATAACAATAATTAAATCGACTTATTAATCATTATTAAATAAGTTTTCAATAAATTTAATGATTTACTATTTAAAAAGTTGACGAAATAAAAATAAAACATTATTCTTTAAATTAGCAAAAAAATGAAACATTCTTTATAAAAATAATCTGAAGCATCGTTTGATACAAAAAAAGAAATTTAAAAAAAACAAATAGAGTTTGTCATTAATTTTTTTGAAAACAATTGCCTAATAGTACTTCATTTAACAATACTGGACATGCGGATGATAGACTTATTCAAGTGTGGACATTCATGTATTAAAAAAAGTATCCAAATACCGATTCATCATTTGTTTGAATTCTATTGTTTCATAAAAATCAGTATATATAAACGTTTTTCTAACTTACAATTTAAACATTAAATTTTACTATCCAGTAGGTGTTTAAGCAATTTTTAAACAGTTTAAATAGCTTTTTAAAACTGATTAAAATCCTAAATATTTTTAATTTTAAATGATGAAATTAAAAAGTTGTTTATTTGAATAACAATTTAAAACTTAGATAAAATTATGACAAAGATTAAAGTATTTAAAAATTAAAATAAAACAAGCATTTATGAAATGAAATAAAAACACATCAAAATTTGTAATAATTAATCAAGAATATAACAATTATATGTTCTATCTTTCTAAATTATTTAGTAACAATTTTAGTTAAAAAAAAATATAAATAAATTTTCTTTAATTTTTATTAAAATAAAATTTAACAGATGCATTGTTAGTAAAAATCTTTTTATATTAAGCATTTTAATTTAATATTAAAATTATTACCTATAATAAATTAACAGTCAATTAATATTGCAAATAATTTATAAAAAATATTAAAAAGTTTATATCTAAAAAATTAATATTTTTTTAAATTGATAAATTATTTTAAATATTTTTTTTTTATTTTTTAACAAATAAAATTTTATAAAATAGTAAAATTAAGTTTAAATTTATAATATTTATTTTAAATTTTTATTATTAATGTTTAAATATTTCTATTTCAAATCATTTGTTTTGTTTATCAAAAATTTTGATTTAAAATATTTTGCCCTTGTTATCATTGACTTTGAATGATTTAATGGGCGTTTTAATTTTTAAATGATAATCAAAAAATTTATAAAATAAGTTTTATATTAATTTTTTGATTTTATTTATATAAAATTTAAAAAAAATATTAAATATAAATAAATTACGTAGATTAAAAATTAAAGAACGCAATCGTAATTTTTGATTTTAAATTAAAAAAAAATCTAAACCATTATTTAAAATTACTTAAAATATATTGAAAAAAAAAATTGACTTAATTTTCCTTTTAAACAAAATTTAACATATTTAATTTAATCAAAATTAAATTAAAAAGTTTTAAAACAAAAAAAAAAATCACCTGTTTTACCAAACAGGCAAAATAAGCCTTTTAATATTTTTTTACAGTGGAGTTAAAAAATCTTTGAATGGCACACATTTATTTAGTGTTCCAAATTAAGGCTTAATTTTCTTCATAATTATACTTCAAACTATTATTTACCATTATTTAGTTTTTAGTGTACTTGTAAATCTTGAATTAAGTAAAATTATTAATAAGTATTTCTTATTTTAGAAGATGTGTTTAAAATTCTGAAAAAAAAAAATTCAAAAAGAGAAAGGCAATTTAAAAGAGGAAAATTGGTTTCAAAATAAAAAAAAACCAATAAAAAATTGAATATAAAGCGTATGCAAACAGGTATAAACAAAACATGAAAGTTTATTAATGACGAACCAATCCTTTGCTAGTTAAATAGTAGACTTTTATCTTGTTTTTACATCTCAACTAATCATCAGTGCAAGTGTTGCTCTAAACTAAGACTAAAATTTTAAATATGCAAGTTGGAAATGATCAAACAAGCAATTAAAAAACTAATCCAGTAAAAAAAAATGGGATATATTTGTAAAAAAATAAAATAAATTAAAACTAAGTAAACAAAATTTAATAGCAATAGTGAAAGAGGAAAAAACAAATCTAAATGCAAAAAAAAATTTTGAAATAATTTTTATAATTTGAAAAATAAATTAACTAATAAGACAACATAAACAAGTTATAGTTAATTAAAACTCTTTTCTTGTACATTACCAATAAAATATTTTTATGATAAATGCACTCAATTTTGTAAGTTTAGTGTTTGCAAAATTAAAAATATAAAAAAAATTAAAAATAGACAAACATTCCAACATATTTTAAATTATTTAAAATTTTTATAAAGAAACAAAAAAAAAATGTTTAACAAATTTTTATCTAATTAATATTTTTAATAAAAAATTGTTAGTTTAATAAGAAAAACAAATAAAGTTACCTTCATCTTGATCATCTTCTATGACATTTGCACTTGTTTTTAGTGCCAATAGAAATAACACACTTAGCCAAATAATATTGGCTAAGTGTGTTTTGACACTACATTTTGCCTGATTCATAACTTATTTGTTGATTAAGCATTCATGATGTTTGACGAGTGATTGACAATTTATTCAGAAGAAATAAATCCTTTTGTTAATATTTAAGTTTAGTCGACTGATTATCCTTTGAAATTTGAATGGTGAATAAAAATGGCAAAATTATTTAAAAAAAAAACTTGAAAACTAAATTATGAATGAATGTTAATCCAAATTTAAATATTAGATGAAAATTGAAAATTGGAAAAATATTTTCTACAAAGAAAAAAAAGCGTAATCGGTGACACACCTATAAATAATTTTCAATAGTGACTTTATATCCTTAGCAATAAAAATTGAAGGTGAACGTAATGCAAAATGAAAGTATGAAATTTAAATGCGATGATAAATAAATAATAAACTTAAAAAACAAAATTAATTAAATTTAAAATTAGAATGCAGGGCATGATTGAGAAAAATAGCTTAATGTGAATCTAAAAATGAAAAAATTGATAATATTTTTCTTAATTGTTTGTCATTGAATTTGTTATTGAACCAATTCAAGTACAAGTGAAAAAAGTGTTTCTTTTGCAAAAATTGCAAAAGTGATGTTAATAAGACATTAAAGAAATCGAAAATAGCTCCAGTTAACAAAAGTAACAAAATATTTGAAAGCACTTTGTAAAACAAACGTAAAAGCAATGGTGAACTTATGCATCTATGAGCGAAAATCCAGTTTTGCTAAGATGCAGGTTAAATAAAAGTAAAAATATCCAAATATAATTAAAAGTCAGGCAGTAAATACCTTATAACCTGTTCAAGCACTTTGTATTAAGTTAAAAATAAGTTTGATGTAGAAACAAAATAAAAAGTTGCTCCAAACAAAACTGGTTCACTTGTTGGCAGCATGAACGCTTAAACACAACTGATCACATTTAAACTGATTACCATTGCTCAGCATGCAATCGGTTTAAAGTATATATTCTGAAACAACATCCACAGCGCCACTCGTCTTGAGTAGTTGTGACGCTATAGCTTTTTTAAGCAATTAGATTTTTAAGTCGTCTTAAAAGTTGCACAGTCATACTTTGACAAAATTAAAGCGGTCAGCAATGACTAATGATGATGTAGTTGTCAAATGAACAGGATGACTGTCGATGGATCCGAAGCCAGCAACCGAATAGTAATACGAGAAAAACAAAAGAATAGCTATGATGCTTAATTTTCTAATTGTTCCAACTATGCAAATTACATTCACATTTTCAAATTACACTCATTACTTTAATCTTGCATTTCAAATCAAATAATTAAATTTAGTTTTAACCAAATTCAATTCAGCTAAACAAAACGAACACACTCGGACTATGTTTTAGCAAGCCTAGCATAGATTTTTCAATTTTATACAACTTTTCATTTTTGGTATAATCAAATTAACACAGTAAAGCAAGTTTTCCTTTAAAAATTTCTCTTCAGTTGTAATCAAAATCCAACATCTAACATTTTTAAAATTTCAATTCATTTTCAAACTATTAATTGTTCAAAGCTTAACTGTAGCGGAAATACACTATTTTTTTCAGTCAATTTCATTTCGCTTTTTCTAATTAAAATCTATTATAAATTTAAAACAGTCGATTAAAATGTGCAAATCAATAATACCAAAAAAATATAAATGCAAAAACTCATTTCATTTTCTGCGGCAAATGATAAATAAACTAGCTAATTTAGCTGCATTCTTCATGTAAACTCATTTTAAATTGAAGATCAATTTAAATAGGAACTAACTTAAAAATACAAGGACAAATTAATTTAGTTTTTATTTACTATTTGGCGAAAAGGTCTTTTTTTAATGAGTCATAATCAAATTTCATACAAACGAATTTCTACTTTATAAATTTATGCTCAATTAGCACAAAATATAAAATTATTTTAAAATAAAGAAGCTTATGAAATAAGCAATACAAATAGCAATAGAAAAAGTGTGACTTATACAGCTAAAAGCTGGTAGGAGAAAAGTGATCTTCAAAGCCTGAAAAGGGCATCTCGTTCTCAAGAGAACAATTGTACATTGGTTTAACACCCACACTTTTTTTTTAAATTAGCTGCCAACTACTCAACAGGTGTTTTTATTCATTCGATGACAAATCTTCTCAGGTCACAACAGTTGCACGTTTTCATCTAATCTTATTTTAATAATCCGCCTATTCAAGTCAAGTTAAACAACCCACTTTAATTTCATTTAAATATTACTAAGTTTTTCATCTTCTATTTAAACCTTTTTCAAAAAAAAAAAAATATTACACTAACTAAAATTAGTAATAATATTAAGTTAAATTAAAAATTGCCTAATATTTAAATATTTTTTTAAAAATAATAAACTTGTTGAATAATATTTTTCTTTTTACAGCTAACATAAATTAAAATAATTAAATTGATTGTAAATAAAATAACTTAAAATTATTTATTTTTTTTTGCAAATTTTATTTGAATTAAAATATATTTTTTAATATTTTAAAAATAATTATAATTTTTAATGTTATATATTTTGTAATTGAATTAAATTATTGATTATTTGTATTGTTATAATATGAAAGGATGATATTGGCAAATAAAAAAAACTGTAAACTTATGGTCAATTAAATAAATAAAGAGCTAATTATATTAGATAAAACGAAAAAATTACATTTGAACTTGTTCACATTGGCCTGACAAAATTAAAAACAAGGATTAATAAGATGTTAAGTTGGATGAAGATAGAGTAATAGACAAAAAGAAAAGGTCATGAAAAATAAGAAATTGGTCAAGCTTGAAAACATGCCAAAGCCAAAATTGTTAATTTTTTTTTCTGAGCAAATGTCTTGAGAAGTTTTTTCAGTACAAATAAGGTGCGAAATGGACGGACTCGTTTCAATGGCTCGCTGACCGTGTGTCCTTTGCCCTTCATGTCCACTAAGCTAAAGCAATTTAGTAAAAATTGTTTTTTAACACTGTCCAACTGGTAATGTTTTTACAAATTGTAATTATACAAATGAATTTAACTGTATTTAATTAATTTAGTTTCACAATTTATTCCAGTTTTTTGTCAGTGAGATTTATTTTCTTATTTAATAAATTTTCTACGATTTAGTTTAATTTTTAATATATAACAAGAGTTAAAAAAACTTTTTAACGTAAACAATTTATTTTATTAAAAATATTAAATAAATTTATTTTATTTGGAAAAGTTAAAATTATAAATGCAATTGAAATTTTTAAAAGCCTTTTAATGCAATCAAATTAAAAAGTGAGTTTACGCAAACTGATTTATTAAATACGTGCCAAGTTGAAAATTGAACAATTTAAAAAATTGTTAACCATTTAAAACGCAAATTTATGCATAATTTATATTGAATGTTTAAAAAAAATAGTTTAGTTTGCTGTCAATAAATGTCAATTAAGTTTATTTAGTTAAAAAAAAATTAAGACTTAACTATAATTTTTAAAAATTAATTACAAATTTATTTTGTTAATAATTTAATAACTTCCATTCTAATTAAAGTAAATACTTAAATATTAAAAATATCAAAATTATTAAAAATAAATATAAAAAAGTTTAAAAAAATATTATATAATAAAAATATATCTAAATATTAGATAGATTTATAAAAACAAAATTATGTAAATTCAATATAAGATGACATAAGAAATTAATTTTATTTTTACTTGAAAATAGATAATACTTAAAAATAAAAAGGAAGTAAGTTAATAACTGATTTACAATTAAGAAATGTATTGAAATGCATTTAAATCTTATAAGATAATTGAAAAATTGTACAAAAGTAATAAGCGTAATTTATTGAATGCAAAATTAGTGTGAAATCGGCCTATTGCCGTATTGTTCACTAATATTACTAATTACAAATTGACTTTGTTACCAGGTGTGCAAATAGTTCATGTTTAATTTGTAAAAGAAAACATAACTTTTTTATTTAAAAAAAAAAAATTAAAGGTTTTGAATAGAAAAAAATGTATTTAGTTTAAGAACAATAAAATTGTTAAAAATTACTTTTTCCAATTTAGTCACATTAAGATACCTAAATATACGCCTTTACAGTAAGTTACACCTTAAATTGTGTTGTTTTAAATGACGCATTAAAATACCGGCTTAATCAAAGTTTTTAAAAGAATTAAAATTGTAACAAAAAAAACAAAAAACAAATAGTTTTATAAATAAATGTTAAATAAATATTTTCTAATACTTTTATTAATATTTTAACGAAAAAAAAAAAGTTAAACTAAATTAACATAAGCTGAAATTGAATAATTATAAATTAGAATTAAGTAATATAAATAAATTTATTAAAATAATTTTAATTGAATAATAATAATTAAAAAAAATATTGAAAAAAAATGGAATATTAAAAATAAATCAATTATATTTTTTAATTTAATTTTAATAAAAAAATTTGATATAAAAAATTGTTGATAAAGTTATAAAATATTGAAAAATAAAAATTGAAAAATAAAATTATTTGACATAGAAAAACAAATATTAAATTAAACAAAAAAAGCTATTAAATAGAATAAAATAAATTAAATATAATTTTAAATTAAGGGAAAAAAATAAATAAAAGAAATCATAAAATAAGTTAAGTATTTTTTCATAAACTTTACAGTGGAAATAAGATTAAAAATGTTTGATCATGACCAGTAGCGATTTAACAACTGTATTTAATTCAAATAAAAATGTTTAACATTATGTTCTAAGGAAAAATAAAAGATTTGCGTTTAACGCTTTGCAATCAATTAAATACGCGGGAAATACAGCTATTTTATTACAACTACAAATAATATTAAATTGTTCACTAAGTAATCGATTTGCGCTTACATCGATTTAAAAATCGATTGAAACTTAAATAAGTACAAACTTGTGCAAACAAATGCTACCTGCTTTATTTTATATAAAGTTTCACAGAAAGTAAAATTAAAGCTCCATTTTTATAATTTAATTCATTTATTCGTAATTGCTTTCTTAAGTTTACTTAAATAAAAATTACTCTCAATATTTAATATAATGTTTTCTTCAATATTACAAATTCACACTAAATTAATTGATTGTATATATTTTTATAAAATATAGCTGACACTAACCATTTTTTTAAATAAATGCAAATACTATTATATTTTTCTTTTTTTAATGCAATTAAATACAATAATTTTTTATTATAATTAACAAAGTGCTCAATGTTTTAACATATACAAATAATTATGTTATATTTTAAATATGTAAAACATTAATGCTAATTATATAGTTAAAAAAATTTTATTTTAAAAAATAAATTTTTACACTAAATATCTTAAACTATTTTATTAAATTTTCAAACTTGTTTTAAACAAATTTTGTTTTTAAATTATAATCTCATTAAAATGTAACAAATAAATTATTTAAGATCTGTTTTATAAAAAAAAATAAATTATTTGATGTATTGATATAAAATTCAAAAATAATTGTTTTTTTTTAAATTTTTTTTTTTTTTAAAAAAGTTTAAATGATTTTTGCATTGCTTTTAAAAAATATATTTTAATAAATTACAGCGTTAATTTACTTTAATTATATACCAAATCAAGTGTAAATTATAATAAATTATTTATTTTATATAAATTTATTAAAAATATTATTTTTATTTACTAAAATTTTAAATTTCTAGAAAACATATTTATATTAATATTTAATTAAATAAGCAATCTATCATATATTTTTATGACAAAGAATATTTTAAAAAATACTATGTTTATGCCATATTCCTGAACAGGTCAATTAAAAAATATCATTTATTTTAAATAAATAATTGATAAAAATGACAAGAACATAAAAGGAAAAAAAAATTATAAACTTAAAATCACGAATTAGAAATAAGAAAACAAATTTAAAAAAGTAAATTATAAAATAATAAAACCAAATTAGCAAAAAACAGGAAATAATTGAGATGATATTATTTTGGATAGATTGGTGATGCAGATAAAACCAATATAATTTAATAAAAAAAAAATTGTTTAAATATAAAATCAAATTAAATCAATAAAAATTAAATGAAACATATTATAATTTAATTAAAAAATTATAAATAAAAGTATTTTAAAAACAGGAAAAAAACTAAAGTTAAACAAATAATCAGATAATAAAAACAAAAGAAATCAAACTAAATAAATAATTAAAAAAAAAAATTGAAAAAAACATCTTTTTAAAATACAATTGTTGCAATTTTTTTTCGTTTTTTTTATTTCTTTAATGAAATTAGTTAATAAAACATTAATTAATTTTACTATATATTTATTGTTAAATACTTATTTAAAAAAAAATTATATATCTTATAAAAATAATTATTTTTTGTTAAGCCTAATAAGTTTGATATAATTTAATAAAAAAATATTATCTTAAATTTAATGTTATTAAATTTATATAAATAAAAAAAATATTTTTATTTTTATAATAATAAAAAATAATACCTAAATATAAACATTATTTTATTTTTTCATTATATTGTAACGTAGTAATATTAATTAATAATTTATATTTAATTAATAATTTGATAACAATTTTTTTTGTATAAATTATAAATATATTAAAAAAATAATCTGTAAATAAAATAATTTTTTGTAAAAATAAATTTAAATTAAACTATAATTTAAATATTAAATTTTTCTTAATAATTAACAAATTTTATAAATAAATTTTTGTATTCCACTTCCTTAAAAATGATAAAAAATAAAATAGTTTACTTCCTTTTAAATGATTGATAAATAGAAAAATTGTGATGCACAAAATAAATGTTAAATATATTAGACAATAATTATTTTAAAATAAATCATTGCTTGTCAAATTTTTTATTAAAATTTTTTATGAATAGCATCTCAACAAGTAATAAAATGTCTATTTGTTGCAAAAATATTATTACTATTAAATTTTAAAATTTTATTACAATTAAATAGAATTATTATATTTTAAATTCAATTGAAAGTCAAGCGATGTCAAATAAAATCGTGAAAAATGATTTGAACTGTTACTTAAGTAGACAATAAATATTATAAATTATATACATATTCAGTTTAATTAAAATTTATTTCTGGTTTTAATGTTTAAAAAAATTTATTTTAAACTAATTATTAAATTAAAAAGGCGACAATTAAATTTTATTTATTATTTAATATATTTATTTATTATCTAATTTTTTTTTTTTGATAAAATAAAATATTAAAATTAGCTTCAAAATATTGAAAAAAAATGAATTTAAATGACTTTGAATTTAATTATTAAAAAAAATTATTTAATATATTGATTAATTTAATTAAATGTAATTATATTAATAATTGTAATATTAATTAATGTTTTTTTATTTAATTTAAAAACAAATTTTGTAATTATATTAAAAAAAATATTAAATATATATTAAATTTATTTTTTTAACAAATATATATTATTATAATTAAATTTTAAAATATTTTTATTAAATTATAGTATTTACTTTAAAAAATAAATTTTAATACATCAAATAAAAAAAACTAAACTAAAATAAAAAACAAGTTCATACAATTTAAGGTGTGTTTTTAGTTTCAATTATATTAAATCTTATTTATTTTTCTAAAATTGTTTCCATTGTCAGTTTAAAAACAGATTAATTTAGACCTAACTTTTGTTGACAAAAAATTCAATTGTTTATTTTATATAAAACCTAAGATGATAAAACAAACTTTACTTGTTTGAACTTTGCTCTTTATAATTTTTAAGATTTTGTTTGTAAAACATTTTTTTTTAATTGTAAATTAAACTGATTTAAAGAGGTATAAAGTTAAATAAAAATGATGCACAATAGATTATAAACAAAATGTCAAATAAAAAAAACCTACAAAATAAAAAAATAATTTCTATTGTGATTTAATTTTATGTTTTATCAATTTACTATCACAGTAAAACTTTAAAATAATGAAAAAAGCAAACAAATTCTAAATTTGATAAAAAACGGAATTTACAATCAATTGTTAATCAAACTTTTTAATTATTAATTAGCTTTAAATAAATTTTGATATATTTTATTAGATTTTTTTTCTATTTTATAATGAATAATTATATTTACGTTTTAAAATTAAATTAAAATTTTTTTTTATATTTAAATAAAAATAAATAAATATCTATATTATTTATAAAAAAAAAATATTGAAAATATTTAATCCTTTGCGGACTAACAATTTTAAGCTTTGTATCTTTAAAAAACCAACACGTTTTTTGAAAAATTATTTTTTAGAGTAGTATTTAATTAAATTGATCTTAAAATAAAAATATTTATTATATTGATTTGAAATTTTGTATATAAGTATATTAATGTCTGTCAAACTTAAAAATATTTTTTTTTTTTTTTTAAATATTAAACTTAGAACTTTTATAACTCATTATAGACTCTTGTTCAAAAAATTCTAATTTAAATTTATAAATTTAAAAATAAAATAATTTTTTTATTTGCTTTTTGTTTATTAATGTTTACAGTTAAAAATAATTATAAATTGGCAAGTTCTAATTTAACAATAAATACAGAATTTTTGTTTACACAAAATTAATTTAAATTCTGAAAAAAAAAATTCTTAGTAACTAAAATGATAATTTAAAATACGTTAGATTTAAGATTTTAGATTTAGATTAAATAAACTTAGACAGTATATACAAAGACATAATAAATACTGATTATTTCTTTACTTCTAATATTTCTGGGAACAATATTAGTTTAAATCAAAATTAAATATTGTTAGACATTGATTTAAATAGATCTGGACCCTGTTGTTTTGTCAATATACATCGAATATGAGCGCGGTTTTTTCTTTCAACGGGGTTTGCCTGCGGATAATAAGCTGGGATGAAACTTTGCTTAATTTTCAGTTATTTGGCTAAATATGCCATGACCTGGCTGATAAACTGAGAGTTATTATCCGAGATTATCCTTTGAGAAATACTAAAAACAAAGCAGACCTTTTTCATCATCATCGATGCAATTTTTACTGCGGTAGATTTTTTTATATTAGTGTATTAAGTCGCCAAATCCTTAATCACCAAAATAGTTGTTTGACCTTGGGCTAGTGGTAATGGGCCAATAGGGTCAACCGCAATAGTTTCAAATTTTTGTTGCAGTCACGAGTTATTAAAACTTGTATCGGTTTTAAATTCTTAGACTTATATCTTTGACACTCAGGACATAAGTGTCGGATTTAAGTGATGACATTTTTACATAGATGAGACCAAAAGAACTGTAAAGAAATTTAGTGAATAGTCTTTTTAATTGCAAAGTGTTCTGCACTCTTAGTAGAATGAAATTCTTTGATGATCAACCATTTCACGCGGTACCACTATCTGTCCAGAGTTATCTTCCTCATTCAGATAATAAAGGTATAATATTCTATTACACATGAAGTATCGCAGATTAGGGTAGAGACTTACTTCATGGTCTAACTTACATGTCGTGTCCTTTAGAGTGTTTCAATGTTTTAAGTAAAAAGTAAAACCTTGATGTTTACGCGTTCAAATTTTATCTTGTTGGTTGTTAAAGTGGTAATGAAAGCTTCTGTAATGGGTGGTCGTGATAACCAACAGTGTTTTCAGCTCCTTTTTTATATCTGATAATAATATTAAATAGTTGTAGTTTGAGTGCCCTTTAACCTCGTACAAAACAACAGACGTTGTAAATAAAATTGACGGTGGAGAAAGAACTCACCTCAACTCAACTACTACTATTGGAAGTAAATCTTATGTTTATTACAACACAGTTTATTTATATTTAGTGCTTAATAATAAACGTAACTGTGGATATGACTTAA
Organism: Pyemotes zhonghuajia; assembly: GCA_025170145.1. NCBI lineage: Eukaryota > Metazoa > Arthropoda > Arachnida > Trombidiformes > Pyemotidae > Pyemotes > Pyemotes zhonghuajia. The sequence continues at coordinate 13,984,953 of CM045845.1, forward strand.
ATGAGCACGATATGGTCTATGGTTAACGGTTTTAGATATACGTGGAACTTTATAGTTATATAACTAAAAATTCAAAGAATGAATCATATCATCTATTAATAATACAAAAATTAATAATAAAAAGTGTTTTCGTGAAATAAGTACACGTCTATGTTCAATAAACTAAGGGCCAGTTAAGATCTGGTTAAATGTGAATAATTACTTAAAATTTAAATTGATGAGAACGGTAATATCATTGATGTAACCAGCTGGAGTTATGAAGATGAAATGGTTGGTACTAATAATACATTTAGAAAACACTTTAACACACATCTTAAATCCTTTTCCTTTAGTATTAGTTAAATTTACTTTAATGTCCCACCAATATTTGTCCTATTCTTAATTTGTTTATTGAATAAACCTGATGATAACAATGTATCTGCTTTAAACATATCTCATAATAAATTTTTTCAATACGTTATTTTTATATTTGTGTCTGAGTCTAGTAAAAAAAATTCCCTTTTAATTCCCTTGAATGATATTATATTTTTAACACTTTTATTTATATAACGCAATTTTCATGCAAGTCTTAAAATTTATATATATATAGATATAATAAATAAGGATTATTTGTCTATTTGCAATTATTTATTTTTAACAAAATCTTTTTATATATATTTATAGAAAATAAAGATTTAAATTTTAATTGAGATAAAGATTATACTTTTGAATTTAAAATAAGAAAAATACGCAAGAGACGAAAGGTTTTAAACTACAAAATATTTTTCAAAAAGTTACAAAGATTTAAGAATTATATTATATTAAACTATAATTGTAAAACTAATTATGATAAAAATATTGCTAATATAAATATTTAATAAATTGACAAAAATAAATTATTATATCATAGTAAAATATTATTAATAACTTGCAACCTATGATTAGAAAATTTGTTAAAATTAACTTTGAATAAGAATTTTATTTAATTATTTTGTACAGAATTTATTTTTATTCATTTAATTAATATACTTTATGTTATTATTAATTAATTGTAAACTTTATAAATTTAAATTTTTGATAAATTTAATTTACATATAATTTAGCTATTATTTATTGTTAAAGTATATGGTTATAAAGCCAAATAGAGAACTATTTAGCGACCCTTTTATGGTCGGTATATAAGGATCTATGTCTCATTTACTTAGTAAGTCTTAAGAAAAGTTTTATAATTGATTAGTGAAATTAGCTGAGAATTCTAATGTGTAAAGGATAGTCTTGTAGGTAGATGCGTAAAGACTGAGTTGTATTTTCAACTGTAAAGTCTGGCATGTAAACCTGTACTAGCACTAGACTGTTAATCCTGACTTTGACGGTAGATAGCTATGACTACTAGTTATATCACTATCTGAAGATGTAACTTAAAGGTCATATAACCTAATTACTTTTATATATGAATATTTGATTTTGCCTAGACTTAGTATCCTAACTGAATTAAGCTTACACATTTGTATATGGATTATATAAAAGTATAAGAGAACTTCGATCTTTACCCTTCTAATTTATAATAGAAGAGTAGAGGAATTGATATTGAGACAGAATTGAGAAATTCACTTGAAGAAAAAACCTCATTTAAGAAGGAACACAAAATAATTCCAAAAAATTCAAAAAATTAAAATTTTTTATTTTTGTGTCTAAGTTTATGCCTAAATCCCTTTAACAATTTAACCATGCCTAATAACGTTACAGATCAGAGATTTGAGACTTCGTCTATGGCATCCCAACCAATTGAACATTTATTAAAATAGTTATTTAAAAGAAAAATTTACAAAAATTTGAAAAGAATTGATTATTTCTTTAAAAAATAAACATAATATTGTTGATTTTAACTACCATATTTTTAGTCATAGAATATATTTATATATCTAGCACTTTTCTTTCTCCAAGCAAACAATTTTACACTTAAATGTAAATTTTGCATAAAAGATGCACATAAAATTCTATTTAAAAAAGCGCTTTAATGCTATGCAAAATGCAGCAAAAATTTAAAAAAAAAAAATTTAACAAGTTCTTATATTATTGTTAATTTCCTTGTTATTTTTGTAAAAATTTACAATTTTTTTTTTAAATTGGTAAGAATGGTTAAAAATTAATGAAGATATCGATATTTAAAAATGTTAGGCAGATAGGTCTTAAAAAGGTTTAAAAAAAAAAAATAAGAAAATATTAAGCAAAATAAAAATTATTGAAATATTTAAAAAAAACAAAATTTTTTTAATAATTAGCCAACAAATTTAAATATTTATATTTTTGCATTTGTTTTTTTATAATTAATTTATTAAAAATTTAGATTAATCAGACAAATATTTTATAGACAAAATGATTGATTAGATATGCAAACTTTAGATTACTTGATTAAGGCCAGTTAACTTATAAATATATAAATATGATTAATTTAAGTTAAATACATATTCAATGTATAAACCGAATTTTTTTTTATTTTTATATTATATTTCTAAATATTAAAAAGAAATTGTTTTTGAAAAAAATTTTAATTAATATTAAAAAACCAAAAAAAAATTATAAATATTGATTTTTAGTTTATCAATATAATAAAATGATAAAAAAAAATTAATTATAAATAATGCGGTATTATTAAGCATAATGAAGTAAGTATTCCAATATATTCGTTTTTTAAAAAAAAAAAATTATAAATTAGTTAGTAAAAGCATTATAAGTGGATGTAAAATAATTTTTTTATAACAGATATTTGATTATAATAAAATATTACATAAAATATACATAGAAACTTAAATTTTTTTTTACCAAACGTATTATTTATAATTGGCTTGCAAATAATTCTTTTACTATTAAAAACTTGATTCCATGTTAATTAAAGTTAATTTAAATGTAATAATAAAAACTTAAAAATGATTTAATATGTTATAAATTTTATTTAAATACTTTTAAATATAATCCTGAATTTAAAAAATCTAAATAATTTTTATTTTTTTCTTTACTCATAGACACATTGCTTTTATTTAATTTAAGAAACTTTAGACTAACTTATTTTATATTTGAAGTTCAACAAACTTAAATCCAAAACTAATCAAACCAATTATTAAAAATTTACATCACAACTTTATATTTGATTAAAGTTTAAATAAAAAAAAAATTTTTGAGTAAGTGGATAAAGTCATTGTTTAACAATGAATAAGCGTGTTTATTTAATTTCTTAATATGCGTGTAAACACATATAACTTTACTATAATTATTATTTATTTACTTGATTTTATTTATATTCAAAAAATAAATTGAAAAAATTTACTTTTGTAAAAATTTTTTTAACCAAATGAACAAAAGTTGCCGACACAATAGACCTATCGTTTATACGGCAAATAGTTAATTGTGCTGATGGTTAATGTGTGGTCTAAAAAAACATGTAGGTTAACATTTGATGTGTTCGTTTTCACTCAAAGAATTATTAAAAAAAGTTATTAAGATTTTTAAGATTTAGCTTCTTATTCGATTCATATTTGGTTGTTTGATTAAACTACTTATTAAATTGTTTTATCGTTTAAATTTACTGTGTAGGTTCATTTATACATTAAATTTTTAATCTGGATAACAAAGTTTTGAATATTTAAAATAATAGATTATTTAATCCAGCTTAAGTTTAGAAACTTATAAAAAAATCTATAATAAAGTTTTCAATCAAAATAAATTTAAATATTAATCACGTTTTATCATAGTTTACACAAATTTATCAGATTAATAAATAAAAACTATTGCTTTTTTTATCAGAAAATTAAAATATCATGTTCATCAATTAAGACACAAAAATGAATGTTAATTATTTTAAATATAATATTAAATTTTTTATTTTAAAATTAGCCATTTTTTTTACTTATTTAATAATATTTTAAAAAATAATAATTTTTATAAAAACTTACTTAATTAATAAATACTTAAATATATATGTATATTTTCAACAACTACTAGAATTTAGAAAATAAAAAAAAAAACATTTATTTTTATCTGATGACATAAAGATTTTAACTTTTATTTTATAATAAATTCAAATTAAATTGTTTACCGTTTAAACTTTTTTTTTTAAGATAATTTTAGATCATATCATTTAAATTTAATATCATATTTAAACAAAATGAATTTACTTTATAATTTGACTAATAAAGATATAAAAGATTGTTTAAAATTATAATTAAAATAAGTATTTTTAAAAAAAGGTAAACAATAAAAAAGAAATTAAAATTTTATTTAAGTAAAAAAAAATTTAAGTTAATTAACTAATATTAAATTTATATTTACAATATAATATTTTAATTTTAATATTTAAGATAAAAAATATAAATTAATTTTAAATAAAATAAAAAATATTTCAAAAATGTTTTAATTAAAATTAAAAAATTATAATTAAATTTTGTTCTAATTTAAAATAAATAAAAAAAAATATTTTATAAATAAAGTTGATTAAATATTAATTAGTTATTAATTTTTATTGAATTTACAAAATAATGCTAATTTTAATAATTTTTAAAAAAAAATATTCATTAATAAAATTTGACGCACATATAAGCATTAATAACTTGTCAAAATAACTAAACCAACAAATCTTAAAGTAATTTTTTATTTAAATGATGTCGTTAAGTTTAAATCAAGTTCAAGCCGGACACGTTTAAATATATCAAGGATAAAATCGGATAATAACCTGGCATCATTTTGCACCAGTTGTATCATAATAAGTCTTTTCGTGGTTTAAACGGTCTTTCTCTTCATTTGATTTGTACAAAAATATAAACAAAAAATTGAAAAAATAATAAAAAAAGTCGTTTTTGCAAAACATGAAAATACTGTAGAATGCATGTTTAAATAATGATAATAAATCCAAAAAAAAAAATTTATGTTTAAAGATGAACAACTAATCAAGATGCCTGGATTTTGTACGTGAATTCTGTATGTATTTAATTTTAAACACGTTTTTATTTTTTGAAAAGCTGGTAAAACACATTCAACAGGTCAACTGCATCAGGGTGAATCCATATGATGGCGAATTTCAAATAATATAAAAGTTTAAGTTAGTAATATATTGTAGTTAACCGCATTCACATTTAAATGCAAACAATTATAAAAAAATTAATTTTTTAAAAAATGCTAGTTACTTAAGTATATTATCTATAAACTTAAAAAACGGACACGCTCAAGTTAACTGTTTGAAGGTTAAAGGAAACAAAATGCAAAATAAAAAAATAGCAGGTGCAATCTGATAAAAAGTTATCTAATGAAAAATGATTAAACTATATGGTTGATTTAAGAAAATTTACCATAACTAACAACTATATTCTAAGTATACATCGCAAAATATTTTTATTTAAAAACAACATGAATGATGAAAATAGTTTTATAAATTTATAAATACAATATAAATACAATTTTTGCTTGAGGTCAGAATAACGAAAATAAATTAAAATTTAAAATTTTCTTGTTAAAAATGACTATTTTCTTTATTATTTGTTTTAATATTTTTAAAATAATATTAAAATTTAAGTGTTCAATGAAAAAATAATTTTTAAACACGTTTTTTTCGCATATAAAAATAAATTAATGTGTAAATAAAAGATACTATATTTGTAGTATATTAAAAAATAATTGTAAATTTAATTATTTTAATTTAATTTAAATTTTATATAAAAATAGATTATTAATAATTATTTTAAAAGTGCATAATTAAATATGTAAAAAAAAATAAAAAATATTAAAAATATCTGAAATTATGTATTTGGTTAATATATATATAAAAAAAAATTTAAATATATTATTTTCAAAATGAAAATTTATTTTGACCTTTAACCAAGTTAATGTTTTTTTTTTTAAATGCAAAATCATATATTTAAAATACGTGATAACTTTTAAAACAAAAAAAAAAATTGTAAAACTGTTTGAACAGGTGATTTAGGAAATGTTTTTTAAGAAAAATAAACGTGACAAAAAAAAATTATTTTTTAACAGATCAAGCATTCATATTTTTTGTGATTTAACCATTAAAATGAATATTATTAGTGAGACAGCTTGATGAAAATATTAAATGTACCATTCTTAATACTGTGTTTGGCAGCATTAAAAAAATCAACACTTCTGGAATTAATGATTTTTAAAAACTGTCAATTTATTAAATAAGTTTATAACAAAAAATAGGTTTAAAAAACAAAAAGAATTATATCAAATTTATCAAAATTATTATTTTTTTTCTAAAAAAAATGATTTAATACTCAAAATTAATTATCTTTTTATCTATGCCAATCTGAAATTACAATAGATAGCAAAATATGCCGATATTTTGATGAAGCACAGCATGATAAAGATCAACTTTTTTTAACTAGAGAGTTTGTAATCAATTAAAAAAAAAATTTCAAACTAATATAATAAAGTTATTTTTTTTAATATTTTTAAAATCTTTAAAACTTAAATAAACAATCTTTAAATTAAAATTTTTATTTTTTTTAACAAATAAAAACACTAGTAAAAATTGCTTTGTTTTTAATAATTGCTTAAAAAAAATAATTATAATTTTAAAAGTACTATTGTCTAATTTAGTATTTTTTATGGTATTATTAATATTTTATTTTAAATTTAATTTTTAATTGAATAATTTTTATTTATTCATCGAAAATAAGTTATACTATGAAAAAAAAAGCAAATCAAATAACAAAAAATTGAATGCTTTAGAAAAAATAAATAATTTTCTTTTTTCTTATCTTTATGATTTAAAATTTAAAATGACCTACATTTTAAACACTTAATTATTAAAATTATGTTGTTTAAATAAAAAAAAATTACAATATTTTTTAAATACACTTGAAATATTTACATAAGTTTTTAATACATTTATAAGAAAAAAATCATTACTTAAAAAAAATTCAAAATCAATATTAAAATTTAATGTGTTGATTTTTTTATTTCCTCAAAAAAGTTTTAAAAAACGTATATTAATTTTATCAATTATATAAATTTTATTTAATTAAAAATTAATTTTTTTAAAATTCTAAATTAAAATTTTTAAATTTTATTTAATCTAACTTAACCCATATATTTTCTTTTTGATATTAAATATTTTTTTTTATATTCTATATTGAAAGTTTCTTTAATTAACTTTTAAATTTTTTAATTTAAATTTTGATTTTTGTCAACCCAATATATTTATTTTCAATATGTAGTAGAATTTATTTATTCGGACTAACTGCGTACGCGAAACTTGCGTCTAGGCGATATTAAGAGTTAACATAGGGTGGTGTAAGGGAAGTGCTGCAGACTTTACTTGTTATAGCACCTTTTTCCTTTCAAACTCGTTTAGAGGTGGAAAACCTCGTTATTATGCTCAAAGAGATAGTTATGAGTCAGTGGTTGTAAACCTATTGTCTTTACAATAGTATTCGTAAACCTGTTAGCACTTGAGGAATGGAACGGTAAAGGTTAACTATCGTTAGATATCTATCCCTCAGATAATAAGTTTACATGTTTAGCTCCGTCAAATCGTGACGGAGGCCGCCATTGTTAAAAATACTTTTTAGGAAGTTAGAAGTATGTGTTCGGTTTTCCGAGAGTCAAGCTGTATCTGTAATTTCGTACTAAGACCTTTTAATAATTTTGATAATTAAGAAACACAGGATTGAAAACCCTTTCCCTTGATCTCCCTTTATTTCGTGACAAGTATTAAAAAGTAAACTTGTTCACCACCAAAAATCGACATCAAATATAATTTTTTTTTTTTTATTTTTACACCAAAAATTTCATTTTTTAATATGTTTTAAAAAACTTAATAATTTTAAAATTTACATAAAAACTTATAATTTATTTTTTTAAAAATAAAATAATAATTTATGACTAAAATTAATTTAGTTTTATCTGTGTTTTTTTCAAATTTTTTTTTTATATGTATCTTGCTAACGTCCAGATATTAGGCTTTAGTGGTTTTTTTTTATTTAATTTACATATTTTTTAAAACTTGTTAATAAAATATTCGTTTTATGTTTATACGATTACAGATATAGATGAAGAAATACAATGATAAATAATGACAAGGGATAACTATTAATGACTCAAAGAGTAAACTCAATTGATATATAACAAAACTAATTACAGAATTAAAGTGTGTTTTCTCCACACAACGAGTCCCCTTTATATTTTAGATTAGTAAAGATTATTAAGACTTGGGCCATGACGCACCCCACAGCTGTAGCCCAACCTAAAGACAAAACGTTGACTGTAAACACAGCAAAGACGGTTAGTCAATTTTATTGCATCGTTGTTGCTAAAGTTGTTTTTTTAACAATATTTTATACAAAAAAACATGAAAACAATACAACTAATTAATATTTAGCAGAGTTGTTTGACATATTCAGATAACCAGAAATAGAGATTATTTAAAAATATAGGTTTAACGAACACGTACTCTTTTCGTCTTGCAAGAAACGTTTTCAAATTTGACTCTGAAGGCGACCAACCAGAGTTGTCTACCAGTGGTAGGAGGTAAAAGTTCAAAGTTAAAAAAAAGAATTTAATGTTGGAAATATAAATAAGATATATTATTTTAAAAATTAATTAAATTTAGAAAATTGAAAAAATAATAAAAGTTTTATTAAAACTATTAATACAATTTACTTATGAATTTAGTTTTAAAAAAATTATATATTTAATGTTTCCTTTTTATAATAGATTAAGTTTTTTAGATCGCTTTAAACAGAATTATTTAGAATCACAGAGGTTATCAATAATTATTTTATTTAAATCAAATTTTTTAAAATCAAAATATTAAAAATATAAATTAAAAATTAATTAAATAGGATTAATAGAATTAATTAGAAAAAAACAAAATCCAAATTAGAACAGAATACTTGTGTCAATACATTAATAAATCAATTGCTAATTTAATTATTAATAAAATTATTTCTAATAATTTAAAACCTAAAATGAAAGTAAAGTAATTATTTTATATTTGACCTCTAACTGTTCAATTGTTTTATTCTCTAAGTTTTATTTTTAAATGTTAAATGTTACACTTTAATTTGAGTTTTTAATTCTAAGATTTTAGTCTTACTGTTATTTTAATCTCAAAATCGTACTGTAAATAATTGTGCAATAATTGAAAATTTATTTTAATATTTAAATTGAAAATTTAATAATAAAAAATCTAAAAAAAAATTATAAATTTATTAAGAATAATATTAATTTTTAACAAAATTTTTATGTATATAAACATAGTACCAAAAATCTCTGCTATTAAAAATAAATAATGAATAAATATGACAAATAAAAAAAATTGGGTGCCGTATGGCGCGCTTAGAGTATAAAAAGTTAAATATTCATTGTATTAAAAATTATTAATTTTTTTAAAATAAAATTAAATAATATAAACTAAAAATTAATATAAAATAAATAATAATATAGCAATATTTTTTTAATTTAATTTTTAATAATTGTTAACTTGTTGCATATTTACACTAAAATTTTTTAATAATTTTTAAATTAATAAAAAAAGTAAGATTTTAAAACAAAAAAAAATAAAAAAAATTTAAGACTATAAATTTTATTAAAAATTAGAGATTACTATTGTAAACGTAAATAATTAAAATAATTAATTATTTTATTTATTGAATAATCAAAATTATAAATTATGATTTACATTTGAATAATACTAATTTGAATAAAAAAATAAAATTTAAAAAAATAATTTTTTTTTTAATTTAAACTTAAAATAAATTAGATACAAAAAAATCAATAGCTAAAAACAGTCATGCAAATTAAATATAATTTAACTTATTTTAATTTAAAACAAATTTAAAATGGATAAATTTATTTAAAAAAAAAAATTTAATCTAAACTTTATCGCTTGAAAAAAAAAACTAAATAAATTGTATAAGCGATATTTTAGTTAATGAAAGTAGATCAATTGTGTGGTCGATACGCATGAAAATCAATTGACATCAGTTTAGACCTACCTTAGTCAATTTTTTGTTTAGATCACACTTAAAATAAGGCTTAAAAATCCAATTAAACTATAATTTGAACTATCGCACAATTAGCTAATTACATACTAACTATGTCAACTTTACTGATGCACATTGAAAAATTTCGATTTTGAATAAACTATTTGAAAAAAAAATTCTATTCACTTTTAACTTGCATAACTAAAATATAAAATTTCAATTGTTCAGCTTCAATTATTTTTCAATAAATAAAGTGTTTTATTTATTTGCTACCAAATATTTAAAAAATAAAAATGGAAATTAAGAATAATAAAAAAATAAGATGCGACACTTAAACCAAATATAAAAAGTTTATGATCCGTTTTGCTAAAGCAAGTCATTGTATGCTAAAAAATTATTCTTTTTAATTATGTATTGTTTAAAGTAAATTAGTCAATATTAAAAAATATATACTATTTTGTTGATTAATTTTCAATTAATATATTAATGTATTAATATATATAAATTTTATTAAATAGCTAAAAAAAAATTTATTCAAATAAATCATTACAATTATTAAAGTTTATTATTTCTAAAAAATTAAATATATTACTTTTGTATTAAATTAAAAAAAAAAAGTAAAAATTAGAATACAGTTAACTTATTAAGTATATAAATATTATTTAATATATATTTAAAAAAATAGTTTAACTAAACAAATAAAAACTAATTATAATTAAAATAAATATTTAGAAAATTAATAAAATTATTTAAATAACAAAATATTAAAAGTAAAATTTTTTAAACTGAAATTATTTAAACTAAAATTATTTAATTTAAAATTACAAATATAAATTAAACCTTGTCAAGCAATATTAAAAAAAAAAATATTAGATAAAAAAAATAACTTATTTTGTGTTAACTTAATCTTTGTGTTTAATAATTTTATAATTATGATTAAAATAAAAAAATTTATATTTTTTAATTTTACTCCCAGTGAACTATATTTAATAAAATAATTGTAAAAAATTTTTTTTTTAAGTTATTAAAATGATTGTTTTTAGAACAGTAGCAAAATAATAAATTTGAGTAAAATATACGTAAATATATTATAAATCATGATAAAAAAAAATTTAAGTATAACTTTATAAAAAAAAACTTGATTTATTTAAAAAGAAAGATGCAAACGACCTTTACATCAAATAATTTTTTTTTTTAAATTAACCTTGGTCTACTGATACTTTCAATTTATTTGGCAATGATTTGTTTGCTTGACATTTGAATGTAAAATTTGTAGGTTTTTTTTTATTAGTTTTATTCTATTTCTAAAAGTTTTACATTAACTTACATACATTTAAAAATGTTATTTTTTAAAATTTATTCAAGTTCCTTCATATTGTTATTTCTTTTTTTTTAGATTAAAATCGTAAAAATTCAAAATTAGTAAAAAAAACATGTATTTATAATTTAGATTAAGATAAAAATATTAAAAAAAATATTGTAACATTCTTAAAAAATTAAAATTATTTTTATATTTTTTTATAAAGTTATTACTAAAATATTATTTATTTTAAAATTAATAAATTTAAATTAATTTATAAGACAAATTAAAAAAAATAACTAAAATGCTAATATTTAATGTTGTTGAAGCAATTTAATTCATTCAATTTTAATCTTAAAAATAAAATTTTACGTGTATTTTTTATTTGTTTTATAAAAAAATACTCATTCTCTAAATATTTATTAATTTATAAATATATTCAACAAATTAACTTTTTTAATTTTTAATTGAATGCTTAATTTTTTAATTCATATTATAATTATTTATTAAATAACTTATAATTTTTTATTTTAATAATAATATTATTTTAATTTAATTTAATTCTTTTTAAACCAATTAATAATTTAAAAATTAAAATTTTTTTTATAGAAATTTAAATTAAAATATTTCTAATAAAATATTATTTAATAAAAATTTAAATTTGTTTCATCAACTAGATTCGCTAAATATTATTTTATTTTGTAAATTATTAAATAAAATTATAATTTAATATTTCATTAATTTTATATTAAAATAACCTTGAAAATTATACATGTCATAAAACAACTATATTTTTTATTTTTTTTGTAAATATTTTAAAAAGTTTTATAAATTTAAAATTTTGTTTAACTAATATATTTGTAACAACTTTAAAATTATATATAATTATTAAATTTTTAAATATTTTTTAAATTATAATGATTAATTTATTTGTTTTGTTATGATAAATTTTTTATAAAAAATTTACAATAAATATTTAAAAAAAATTAAATCTATTTTTTGATTTTCTAAAGAAAAGTTAATAAATATTAGTTCAAAAATAAATTTTTTATTTTAACCTTAAAACAAATTATTGTAAAATTTTTCAAAAAAACATAATAAAATTTATTTATTTATTCATTTATTTATTTATTAAAATCAAAAGTTCATAATATAAAAGAAAAAAAAAGAATTGAAATTTAAACTAATTTACATAATACGTTTATAAAAAACTTTATTTTTTATTGTTTATATGTCTTTTAAATAAAAATTATAGCATATGTGCTATGTATATATTTATAGTTTATTAATCATAATGTATTAAAATTAATTTTAATTATTAACGTTTAATAAATTTTTAATAATTTTCAATTACTAAAAAAATAATATTTTTAACATCAGTATGCTTAATTATATAAATAAATTAAAAGAATTTACATTTTCTATTAGATATTGCTATTCAGTTAACATTATTTTGCAATTAACTCATATTTTGTTATATATTTTACTATCAATATATAAGATTTTCTTTAAAGTTTAAAAGTAATTTTTCTAATGTTTTTGTTTCTTTCAACAATTTATTGAAAATGAGGGTTTTCTTAATTTTCAATTTTTTAACTATAAGATGTTATGTTACAAAGTATCAGAATTAATCTGAATGTTTTCTAATATCTTGATTTTATTCTTCTTAGCACCGTACTGCAAGTAATAATAATGTTTTAAATTATCTTATTCTTTTTTCTGTATCACTTTTCTAATTTACTTATTATACTACATAGATCATAGTTAGATGGTGATTAAATTATTAAGAATTTTTGTTCGACTAATAGTTTAACTTGTATGTTTTAAGTTGTTGTTAACTAAACGCTTTTTCTACAGTTCTCCTAATTTTGTCATGATATTTTTTTTTAAATACTTAGGATAAATCAAAAAATCTATTAATTTTATTAGTCTAAAATTCTATTAATTTCTTTTTAGGACTTTTTCAATAAACTTTACAATTTAACCTAAAAAATTTTATTGTAAGCTCAATAAATACATATAATATATGCTTTTTCAATTCTAGTTAATAATAACTAGGCTTTTTTTTCTAATAAAGCCTTTTGTTTATAATTTTTACTTTCTCTAAAAATTTAAAGTAATTATGATTATCTTTATATTATGTCAGTTTGATTTTGATAAGCTCTATTTAGTAACAAATTTTAATACAAATAATCTAAAAAAAAATTGAAATGGAAAAGTTTTAAATGATAAAGATTAAATAATTTGATTTAAATTAAATAAAATTGAAGTAATGTTCATTTAAATTTCGAAATATTAATATTTACATAAAACATGATAACTTTGAACCTAAACCTAAAGCTACTAATATTAATTCTATACTAATAATTCTGGTTAGTAATAATTAATTTTAACAGATTTTTCATTTAAACTAAAGACGGCTGAATGGATTGACCACCACTTAAGAATACTAAGATTGTTTTGTTTTGTAGATAATAGTTTAACGTGACTTTAGTAAATTATATTTTACAATGTCAAATACTATAAAATTTAAAAAAAAACAACTCAAAAACATTATTTATTTTTATAGTGATATAGTCAATTGAAAATTTTTTAAAATTAAAGTATCTTAATTAAAAAATGATTTAGAAATCAATAATATAAAATTTTTTTTTTTAATTTTTAGTATATTTTTTTTAAGCATTGTCGTAACGTTTTATTTAAGACTTAGACAAAAATTAAATTTTTAAGATTACAGAAGTTATTTTAAATTAAAGTTTTATACTTGGTGTTAACCTACTCCAGACTAAACTCGGACTGACTCTCCTTTCAGTCTCCGTTGGTCTCTAGGAGCCTGGTTATAGAATTATAAAATACACTTAGTCAACGGACCAAGCGTCTAACACAACATTGTGAATTAGTATCAGTTGTGTAAAGACAGCGGTCATATACACAACAAGGCACTACAAGCATATTTTTAAAAATATTTTATTAAAAATTGTTAAACCACCTGCTATATAAGCTTATAGTACGTTATATAGTAACCTTTTAATTAAGTTCTTACTTGGTAAATCCTGGGAAAAGTATTTAAAATTATCTGCAAATTTTATCCCAAACATAGTGTGAAAATGATTCTTACAGATTTATGCTTAACGACAGAACTTTATTATCAGCTTTAACGTCTAGCATAAAAATCTATGATAGAACTAAACTGTTAATTATGACTTTGGGATTAAAAGCTATTGGTTAAATTAAAACCTAGTTAGGTTTTACTAAATATAAGATGTAAACTAAAGTTTTATAAACCGTTTTGTGGTATGAATATTTAGTTTTGCATAGACTTATTAACCCAATTAGTTAAGTTTACACAATTGCAAATGAAATATATAATGGAATAAGATATTAATTTCGCCTTCCAAAGAAAGTAGGGAGAGTAGAGAAGTTTGAATTTAAAAATAAGAATAATTTAATAACAATTAAACTTGATAATTTAAAATTTGAAATCTTATTTCAAAGTTACTCTATTTTACTTGCAAAATATCCAATCCAATAAACAACATCAATAAACAAAGTGGAATCACAAAGTGGGATCACAACTATTTCACAAAAAAAAATCTAAAAGTAAGCAATGAAAAAGTTAAAAATTTAGCATAAGTGATTTTGTCTTGCATACTAAATAATTATAAAAATAAATTCATGTTTCTTATATAAGATACTTTAAATTATTATAACTTAAAATTAATATACAATACCAATTGACTTCATTTTTTTAAATTACCCTCATCTTATTCTCAAATTTTATTAGAAATTTAAGAAATTTAAGAAAAAATTAAAATTAAAAAACAAAAAAAAGATTAAGTTAATACATTTACTTTAATTATACAGGTCATTGTAAAAAAAAAAAGTATGGAAAAAAAAATTATTTAAAGATGACCAGAAATATTTTTATTTTAAATAAAAAGACTATTCATTTGTAAAGTAAAAAATTAATACCTTTATGTTTCATTTTCTCAATTATAATAGAATGTTAGGAAAAAATGATCCAATATAACTTGTTGATAGCGGCTATTCTTTGTTTGATTTTCTTTACTTAAGAACAGAGATCAGAAGAGGAGGAAGGCAGTTCAATTTTGAAATTTTAAAGTTATTTACTAAGTAAATTATTTTTTAAAAAATAGATTTAATTTCTAGTAAGATTGTTTTTTTCTACCGAGACAAATATGTTTTCTATGGACGTTTCTAACTTGAGTACACCAATTAATCAAAGTAACATAGACAAAGCTGCATCCAATCTACAACCTCAACGTTATATAAAATATTTAAAAATATTTGTTTTAAAATTAAAAAAAAAAGTTAAGTTTATGTTCTATTTATATTCATATATAATTTATAAAAATTAGAACCAAAAATTTG
This sequence comes from Pyemotes zhonghuajia, assembly GCA_025170145.1. Classification (NCBI taxonomy): domain Eukaryota; kingdom Metazoa; phylum Arthropoda; class Arachnida; order Trombidiformes; family Pyemotidae; genus Pyemotes; species Pyemotes zhonghuajia. Next base: position 14,000,622 of record CM045845.1, read on the forward strand.
ATAAATGGTTAGAAAAAATTCTAAGAATAAAAAATTATTAGTTTTTTTTATTAGATAAACTTTAGTTTATTTAAAATCAATATTAAATACAACATAATATAATTCAATAATTTTTAATTTCTATTTTAATAATTAAAACGTGTATTGTTTTATCTTTGATTTTTTTTATTATTTAAATTTAAAACTTTTTCTATTTAATTATTTTTTATATTGCTGGACTAAATATAAATATAAATTTGACTTGATATTAAATAATATTTTTTTTTAATATATTTTTATCTATAATACATTTTTTTTATTGATTTTTTATGATATGTTTTGAACACGTAGAAAGTTGATGACATTTTGATTACTGTGTTTCAAGTCGAAAATGAATTAAACAATGAAAAAAACGAATATTAATTAACAGAGAAAATGAAATCAGTTTATTAAAAACTACAAATTAATAATTACACTTAGACATTTAAATTGTGAAAAGTTAACTATTAACGCGGTATTACAACATGATTGCCTTTGTACTTGTATGTGAAGATAACAAGCAAAAACGTGTGAAATCCTTTGTGTAATTAACTGCAGGATTAACTGCAGACCATTCATTTCGATAATATTTGGTAAGATAAATATTCAAGTGACTGTAATGCCAGTGAAGATGTTATCTAGAATATTATCGTTGCTCACTGATGATATTGTATTGTGTAGACATTTTCACACTTATAAAATGAATTACACAAAATAAAATAGATAAATTTTGTATTTTTATAAACTTTTTATTTTATATAATCCTTAAACAAAGTTTGGGTTTCCAATATCAAATCATACTTATCCTTTTTGATTTTAACTTACTCTGCTCTCCTTGCATTTTTCAAAAGGAAAAAGGATTATTATTCCATTCTTTTAGATAAACCTAAACCTATTTTTTTTACAATTATTCAAGCCTGACCAGTCAGGACAATTAGTATAAACAGAATCAAATATTCATACCAAAAAGCAAGCGAATTATAAAACCTTAGTTTACATCTTAGGCAATTTAACGCTAGTACAAGTTTTTATGCCAGACGTTAAAGCTGATATTATAGCTCAGTCTTTACGTTTAACTTTTAAAACTCATCTTTGCAAAATTATATATAAAAGTTTTTTCTTTTTTTTTAAAAATTTATATTTTATATTTTGTTATATAAGAAAGTAAATAATGTTAAAATTTAAAAATGTTCTTGATTTTTTATTTTAAACATTTAATTAGTCAATTGCATGATGCTTGGTTGTTTTGTTAATTATATAATAATTTAAAATAAATATTTTATAAAAATACTTATAAAAAAAAAGGTTTTATAGAAATATTAGTTATTTTTGTTTTTTTTGATTAAAACAATTAAAATAATAATTTACATATTTTAATTGTTAAAAAATTTTATGTAAATTTAAAAATTTAATTTATATTTAATTAATTCTCTATATAAAAAGCATTACGATTATTTACTTTAAATATTAAATTATTTAAATTAAATTTAGTATCTAAAAAAATTTAAAATATAACTGAATTAATTTAATTAAATGAAATCTATTTAACTTAAATAATAAAAAACTTTTAAAAACATAAAAAATAAAGTTAAATAATATATAAAAAAAAAGAAATGAAAAAAAAATGATTTTATTATTTAATAGTAAAAATTTATTAAAACTAACTTTTTTTTAATTTTTGAACTTTTTTAAAATATTTGACAAATTTTAATAAAATAAAGACTAAAATTTACTATGGCTAATTAAACTTATTTAAAACTATAATATTTGTAATTTTTTATTTTTACTTATTGTTTAATTACTGGATTAACAGTAACAGTAGATAGAATTAATGTTCACGTACTGTCGTACTGTCACTGCAATTACCAATAAGATCATTTAAAATAAATCGAGATCTGTCGCCATTTTTATAATTATTCTTTATTAAAATTAATACAATAAAATATACAAAAATAGTAAAAAAATTAACTAATTTAAATTTAAATAAAATAATTTTTGTTTTGGTGATTAGATCGGTTTGAAATACAAATAATGTTCCTTTTAATCTTTTAGAAAGAAGCAATCAAACTTCTTTTTATTTACTAAGAATAGTCTTTTTAAAAACATAACTACCTTCCTTCTGTCTTATTAGACCTTAAGCTAAAAATATGCATAGAGCTAATTAAATTAAAATAATATTTTGGACAATATTTTTTATTATTTAATTTTTATTGTCTCAAATATACTACCATTTAATTTTAGTTTGGCCTAGAATTTAGTTTATAGCACTTAAAAATCTTTAATGTAATGCTTGCGCAACTTAACTATACAAATATTGAACAATTATTTTTATATTAGATTTGAATTTAGTCATTATAAAAATTAAATATACATTAAAAAAAAAAAAATAAATAATTTTATAATATTATTTAAACAATAAAAGTGCAACAAATCTGTTAATTATGTATATACTTTAAACTTAAATATCTTACAATGTTTTATATAAAAACATTAATTAGAAAAATTTCATTTTTTTTTTTGAGTAACTTTTATAATATAATTTTTAAATAAAAAAATAAAAATGTATTAATAAATTTTTAATTTGAATTAAAAATATTAAAATTTGTTATAAAATATTATAAAAAAAAATTAAAAAAATATAAAATTAAATGAATTATTTTTAATTAATAAATAAAAACAAATAATATTAATAAAATGATAATAAGTTAAACAAAATTAAATAAAAAATTAAATGAAAAGACTTGATTTGCTAAAATATTTGACTAAACAATTGAACTTGATTTAAATTCAAAATTAATGTTTTTAAATAATAATAGTTTGCATAATTTACTGATTGAATTTTACTTGTTATCAGTTATCATCAAATAAATAATATTAAAGTTTGCACGCATTTTTTTTTTAAATTATCTGATTTAAACAAAAATAAAGATCAATATTTTAAAATATTCGTGTTTTTAATAAATTTTTTATCTCATTTAAACAAAAATATGTTTTTAAATAAAAATTTATAACAATGTAGTGAAACCCATTTAAAAAAATATTGAAAAGTAAAAAATTTAAATCAAATGTTATATTTATCAAGATCAACGAAAAAAAAAATTTACAATAAATATTTCAACTTAATGCTAGTTAAAACAAATGGTGTATTCAAACTATTATTTTTTTTTATTATCTAATATATTATTATGTTTTGAAATTAAATATATTTTTTTTTGTTTTAAAATTTGTTATTCATTAATTTTAAATATATAAATTTGCTACATTTTATTAGTAACTCTAGGCATCACATATCTTACTACGTACATAATAAAGATGATCTTGAACAAATGCCAAAAAAAAAAATCAGGCAAGGACACAATTTAGTTGAAACAAACATTTAAAATACACGAAATTTTGGACAGTGTATGCTTAAAAAACTATTGATCATCATGCTAGAAAAAAACAATTGCAACTGCTCTTGACTTTTGTGATCAACTACACAATCGAACTAATTGTGATTCAATTGTGGTCCACACACTAAAATAATTTTTATGAAATAAAAAAACGGTTGAAATAGATACAAGATTAAATCATACTTATCATACTTAACACTTTTTTCTTTAAAAGCATCAAATTTTATTATGATTAAAGTAAATAATTTAAAAAAAGTATTTGTTTTAAATAAATGACAGTAAAACAAACAGAGAAAATGTAAAAAAAAAAAAAAACAAATTAGCAAATATTAAACCCAATTTTGCAAAATTTAATAAAATAAATAATTATTTTGAAATTTATATTTTATTTAAAAATAAATTTCTAAATCAAAACTAGTGAGTTTCTTTGTAATCAAATTGTTCATTACAGAGACCAATCTTATTTATGACTTTCAATTATCAGGTTTGGACTTATGTCAATGCTTCAATCTATGATTTAGTCTAACCACGACCTAAATTGGTATTTCTATTGTAAACAATTTCAAATCCCAACTCAGCACAACACAGACTAGCAATTGTAATATTTGCAATTTTATCAAAAACAAACATTTCAAATTTGAATACATATTAGGCTTTTGCTGTCAGCTTTAGGCATAATGTTTGTACTGACTGCGATTGACTGTTCAAATAAGCTATTTCTATTATAATAAAACAAGAAATATTGTGCAAAAAATTGATATTGATATAAAATAGTTGCTTTACTCAACCATTCAAAACTAAATCTCAATAAGCCAGTTTGTGTTTAGATGTGCATAAGTGTATATTGAATTGAACAACTTGAATCGCTAACTTTGAATATTCGATTGTGAAAAAATAAATTTAGATAATGCTTGTTTTCTTAATTTTACTCCCTTTTTTTAATGCTATTTTACATTTTTCTTGTTCTAAATTTTAAATTTCAAGCAATCACATTAATTTGTATGTAAAATTAAATCTGTATTAAATTTAAAAAGTAAATCACTCTAATTTGATTAGATATTGTAAATTTATAATATATAAAATTAAAAATATAAACCGTAAACTATTTCAATTTTACAAATTAGCTTTTTTTTAAATTTAAAAAACCAACTTTTTTAACAAATTATTTTTTTAAAAACATTCAAAATTTTAAAAATATAAATTTTTAATTAAAATCAATTTTAAAACATATTTAAGTTATGATATAATTTAAACAAAAAAAAAAATTAATTTAAAGTTATATATGATAAGCAAAAATATATTGTATGAAATTTATAGATAATAATTATGATAAAAAAATGTTTTTTGATTAAATTATAAATTTATAACAAATATTTTTATTTAAAAATTATAATAAGGTATCAATGGTCGATTGAGCAATAAATAATTATAATCAAGTACTAATTTAAACTTCGTGTTAATTTTTTTTATTTACAAAAATCATTAAAAAAAAATTTGTTGTATTTTACCTCAATAATTATAAAAAATTGTTTTAATTTTTTTAGATTTTGAAATTTTATTATAATTGAGATTTACTATTTTATTATAATTGAGAAGAATTTAATCGTTTAATTGTTAAGCTTAATAACTATACTTATTAAAAATACTTAAACTTATATTATTAATAAAAACAATTCAAACATAATTTAAAAAAAAAAAATAAATAATTTTTAAACCTAAATTTTTATTTTTTATAACTTAAAATTAGCTAAATATTTAATAATTTTTTTAGACATTTTTAAAGAATAAATATATCATATGTTTCAATTGAAATCTAAACAAATGAATTAATTTTTCAAGTATAATTTAAATAGTTTTGTAAAATTACTTTTATAACTTTAAACAATAAATTTATTGTGAAATATTTGCAATTTACTTTTAAATACATACTAAAAATCATAAACATAAAAAAACAATTTAATTTTTGATAAAAAAAATTATTAATTTATATTTCAAAAATACACTTAAAAATAATTTTTAAATAATTAAAAAATCATAATTGATCAATCTTAAACATAGAAAAATATTATATTTAAAATTTTATTTCTATGAAACTTCAAAATAGTTTAAAAACAGGTGTTTAAAACTTCAAATATTATATTTTGGAAAAATAAATTATTAAAAACAAATTTAAAGTAAAATAACTTTTAATAATTATATATTTATATTAAACTAGTTTAAAAAAAAAATTTAAAGCTAGATTTGTTTAATTTAAATAAAATAATTTTAATTTAAAATTAATGTTTTTTACTTTAAATATTATTTATTAATAATTAGTATTTTTTTTAGTTAATTTTTAAAACTTATATTTTAATTTTAAATTAAATTAATTTATTGAATATTTGATTATTAATATTACATCAAAAACAATGCTACATTTTATTAAACTTAAATTTTTAATAAACTTTTTTCGATAATATATTTTATATTAATTTTTAAATTAACATTGCTTTAAAAATAAAAACAAATCAATAACTTTATAAATAATAAAAAATATAAATTGATTTTTTTTTAAACACAAATTTATTTGAAAAATAATTTAGAAAACAATACATATTTTTAGTTTAAAAAATAATTAAATAAGCAAAATAGCAAAATAAATAGCAATATCTAATAAAAATAATAAAATATAAAAGTATACATATTGTTTGAAAAATACGAAGTAACTTTTTATTATTAATTATAAAAGTTGGTTTAAATATACTGCTAATAATAAAATAATAAAAAAAAGCAATTGAAAGATTATTTTTGTCTTTTCATTTTTCAACATTTTTTGATAATTCACTATTTTTACTTTGCATCAACAAAATTTCAAATGAATTATTTTCATTTCATTTTACACCTTTTATTTTTTTTATTATTTAATACATTTTATGAGATAATCTTTTTTAATCACTAAATTTAAGATTTGTCTATTTTATCAGATATTATTAATTATTAAAAAATTTGGCAGTTTTAAAGATTGATATTATTATCTATTATTAAATATCAGAAATAGGACTAAAAGTTTGACTTTATTTTTCATCTAATTATTAAGAAACAAATATAATACATTTTGTCATTTATTTAGGTTTATTTAGTTAAAATATATCACAAACTTACAAATAAATTTAAATAATTGTTTTAATGATTTAGATTTTAATTTAAATTAATTAAAATTATTTAAATTAAAGATTAAATCACTTTTTGTGTATTAAATTGTAAAAATAATTGAAAAAAAACGTCTTATAATTATATTAATAAATTTACATTAAATATATAATACAATACCAAATGTTTTGATTTAATCAAAAAAATATTAAATTAGAAATTCAAATAATTTATATAATGAAAGCCAAACCAATTATAAATTCAATTGAATCATTGATTAAATTATAAAATTATAAAGTAAATAATATTTAAGTTTATTAATTTTACAAAAATAGAAAATTAAAAAACTTAAACAGTAATTTAAATTTATTATTATTAATATATATAAAAAGAAATAATAATTTCAATTAAAATTTATTAATACCTAATTTTTTTTTTTAAATTTTACATAAAATTTCTTACATATTTTTAAATCCAAATATAAAACTTACTATTCAATAAACTTTAATTTTTAATATATAAATATTTATTAATATCCATATTTTTATTTTTTAATATTTTTTTATATATATAATATATATATATATATAATTATTATTCATAATCAAACTTTGAATCTAAAATATAATTTTAAATCGTTCTGCAAAACAGAAATAAAATTTTTGCATAACTTATTTTCTTAAAAAAAAAATATTTTAATTTTAAAATAAAATGGTCCCAAAAAAAAAAAAAATAAATAAATTTAATATATTTAAAATTTTTTTTAATGCACATTTAATTTACTCACTAATTAATGTTATAATATTTAATAAAAATATACTAATTTAAGTAAAAAAAATTTAATTAATAATTGTGCAAAAATACACTGGTTATTTATATTTTGTGCTTTATTTACACAAACCATTGCAATATTAATAAAAACTATTATTTTTTTTTTTTCATTTATTTTCATAGCAAACAGTTTAAATAATTTTAAAAATTTAAACAGAATTTATCATTTTTTTTTTTTGTAAATTATTTGATTTCCGTTTAAAATAAATAATTATTTTTAAAATCAATTTTTAACTCATTTACTTCTGATATAATTGATGAAATAACATTTAGGAAGACACAAAACTAGTTTAAATCAATTAAACTCTATTTTATAAAAAATTATAAAAAAGTTTGTTATTTATTTCTGAAATTTTATAAACAACTTTCTTAAATTAGATGCAGATGAATAAAAGCTGACATTGTATTTACATTAAATGCTAAAAAAAATTATTTTATTTTTCAAATAAACATTGGCGATTCTTGGCCTGTTAATAGTCTAAACATTGACGTTGGCATAGTTTTCATGTGAATCTAATTAAAAAAAAAAAATTTTAATAAAAATTATAATTTTATTTTGATAATTTCAAACATACTTCTCCTACTGAAGTAGCTAAAAGATTTACAATTTTTTCATGAGGAACAGCTACAACACTTTGACCATTAATTTCAATAATTCTATGTCCAACTCGAACTCCTCCTCTTTCAGCAATGCCTCCCCGTAAAAGACTACAAATCTATAAAGAATATTAAAAAAAAATTATTTCAAATTAAAATTTTTTTTTTTTATAAAAACTAACCACTCCATTTTGAACACTAAATCCCAATTGATATTTTGTGTCGGGACGTTTAATTTTAACTTCTACAACAGGAGCACATGGCACCACAGTAAGTTTCACAACAGTCTGAGTTTTAGTGTTCTATAAAAAAAAAATTAAAAATTAATATTTAAAATCATTTAAATTGTGTCAAATTACTTTTATATAATGTTGACACTGAGAGAGCGGAAGCCCAACCAAACTAATTCCGTTTATTGCAATTATTTGATCTCCGATATTTAATTGCCCACATCTAGCTGCAGGCAATTGATGAGCCATGTTTGCAATTACTACAGTAGGCAACATAGAACCCCATCCGGATTCTACAATTACCATTCCTAATATTTCTCCTTTTTTCTTAGGAACAATAACTTCTTTTTGCTTTTCTTTTCGAGCAAACATTTCAAGTTCATTACCAAATATCTCTTGGCTATTTAATACTTCTTGATAATCCATTTCTTTTACAAAACTTGAATCTTCGATTCCGTTTGCTTTTAAAAATTCCATGTAAGCAACTTGAAAAGCTTGGCCAATCGATTGAGCTATAAATTGAGCTTCTTCTGATTCAAAAACATGACAAATCATTTTTGGAGTATGTCTTTTTAATTTTTCTAACATTTGAGCGTGATTAGGATGCTCGTTAGGTAAAACTTGTTGCCTACGCCTCGCCATTAAAACCAAAAGATCACCAATATCTGCTATGTATGATATGGTACGCAGTGTATGATCCATCATTATTTCCTTTAAAAAAATAATTAAATTTTTAATAAAATAGAAAAAAAACATATAAAAAAAATTTACCTTTAAATCTGTATTTAAAACCATTATTTTTTCAGTAGATATAAAAAGATCTACTTCAGTACTAGGCTGATTTTCACCTTCAGGAGCCTGCAAAAAAAATAAAATTTATTAGTCAATAAAAAGTTAAAATTATAATTACAAATAAATTAATTATTTAAATATTCTAAACTTACCAAAGACTGTTTTTTTTTTCGTTTGATAAATTTAAACAATCGCATTAGAAAAATAGCAAACAGGAAAAGTTAGATAATATAAAGATTAAAATAAAAAAAAACATTCACCTTTATTCTAGATACGGCTTCCTCGGCTTGCATCATTCTAGTAGCTTTTGTAGGTTGACCCTCACATATTAGTTGTGTTGAACCAAGATATCTAGCTCTAAATAAGACACCTTCTATCAAAACTTCAGGTGAAAACAAAGTTTTACATTTTTTAGCTAAAAATAAAGTTAAATTAATAAATAAATTCAATATTAAAATAAATGTTAAATATTACTTACATTGTATTAAAAATATTAGTAGTATTAAATAGAATCAGTAATAAAATTAATATTTAAAATTATTAAAAGTAAATTAGTAAATTAATTATTAAATTATTAACAAAAAAAATATATTACCTTCTCTTGAACTACTTTTTTTCTTAATTTGAGGATTCTGAAAAAAATAAAAAAATAAATTTAAATTAAGAATTTCTAATAAAAATATTTTTTTTTTCATTAAACCTGAATGCTTTTTTTATTTTCTGAATTTCTAAAAATGTCATATTTTAGTCTTTTACTTAAATCAATCCTATTTTCAATTAAAATACCCATATTAAATTAAGCATAGTTTTAATACATAAGTTACACTAATTATATTTAACATAAAAAAATGAAAAAAAAAACTAGCACAACTATTTAAAAATACACATTAAAATTATATATTAAAAAATTAATGTTGTCTAAATATTAATTAATTTTTATCAGGTTTGTTATTGTGATACTTAATTATTAGCAATGACTAAAATCAAAAAAAAAAAAATAATATTTGTAATTACTAATAAAACAAAATTTATTTACAATCTAGATTTTAAAAATAATAAATATTTAAAATAACATATTTTCCACATTTGACAATTAATATATAATTTAAAAGTAAAAAATTATAAACAATATTATTCATTTTTCAAACTATGAAAATAATTTTTATTTAATTTTTAAAACTAAATTATAATGTGATTGGTTAAAAAAAAAAATTTCATTAATTAAAAAAAAAATAATATAAAATAATAAAAAATATTGGAATTATTTAAATTTTTACCTTATCATCAAAAAATCCCCTATCCTCTGATCTTTGTGCACCAAGTAATCTATCAGTTTCTTGATCAGTATCGCATTCTATTAATAAAAAATAAATCAAAATTATTTTAAGTTAATTTACTTTTGTAAAAATACCATCTTCTTGGATATGTTTTATATCGTTTAATTTAGTTTTTTCATCATTTATTTTTGCCAATGAATTCGAAAGGTTTTCGTTGTCACTTATGCTTTCGCATCCAATATTACCTTGGCTATAATGATTGCGAATTTGTTGAACGGGTTGCACTCTAAAAGATAAAAACATTTTGTTTTATTAAATTAACCTCAATTATTTTAACATCAAAATAATTCATGCAAGCATACTTTGAGTTCCATAAATGTTCAGCAGTTGCATTTTCGTTGTTAGTTAAACTGTCTACAATTTTATCATGATTATTATTTAAGTTTAGAGATCTACTCCTTCTTATTAATTGTCTTGATTCTTTTGACTTCTCTTCACAAAAATTACTTTGTGTTAAAACTTGATTCGATTCTTCACATTCATCAGAAGCTGACAATTAAAAAAAAAAATTTAATAAAGTTTAAAAATAAATTGCTAATATAATTCCTACTCTTTTCAAAAAAAATTGTGTCTTCTTCAGTTTCTTCATAATCACAATGCAAATGTGATGGTGTTTTTTTATGTCTAGGCCTACACTTAGCAAACAATTCAAGCTCGCTTTGTTGTACTTCATTAAGTTCTGGTTGTTTTTGTTGTACTTGTAAAGAATGCTGAGCTTGATAATTTTGTTGTTGATTTTGTTGTTGGATTTGTTGTTGTTGAATTTGTTGTTGAATTTGTTGTTGTTGTAATTGTTGTTGTTGTAGTTGTTGTTGTAATTGTTGGTGTTGTAATTGTTGCTGCTGTAATTGTTGGTGTTGCAATTGTTGGTGTTGCAATTGTTGATGCTGTAATTGTTGCTGCTGAAGTTGTTGATGTTGCTGTTGATGTTGTTGAATGATATGCTGCTTTTGTTGAAGTAATACTTGCTCCAAATGTTTTTTGCTGTATTTTTCTGTTTTTCTATAATTAGTTTCATGATCACTAGCATGACCAGAAGATAAACCATCTTCAAGTATAGGCATTTGAGCTGTCAACGTGCCAGATCCAAAGCTGTCTATTGAATAAAGACTTTCGCCATCATTTGAGCCATTTTCTGTAGATTCAGGTGAAAGCGAAAATTTTCTTCCTTTTAAAGATTTCTTTGGTTTAGTAAATTTTATTTCTTCTTTGTAATTAATAAGTTTATTTGTTAATAAATTTTCATCAATACTTTTATTGTCGGAATTAGAATCTGTATTTAAATTACTTATTGGATTATTTACATCAATTAAAGTCTCTCTCAATACATGTTCTTGAACTCTTTCATGAAATAAACGTAATTGATTAACATGGGCCGCAAAAGTATCCTTATTTGTTTGATGTCCATTAGTATTAATTTCTGAATTATTAATAATGCATTCTTTATTATTTAAATTATTTTGATAGTTTGTAGATTTTTTATTTGCGCATGATGAAATTAAGCTTCTTTCGTTGTCAATAGTATTTATTTCATCAATGTTATCCATATTTAAACTATTTAAATTCTTGTTGTTATAAATATTAGTTTCTTCAATTAAACTGTTGTTTATTATATTTTGGTCAATTAAACAATTTGTGCTATGGCTAGAATTTGCGTTGCTATTAATTTTGCATCTTACGTTTTCTTCCAAGCAATTACCACTATTGCGACGACTACTAAAATTGCTATTACTATTACTGCTTGGTTTATTTACATTATTTATATTATTACTGATATTACAATTATTATCGAAAGCACTTGAGTTTAAATTATTGTTTGCTCTTATATCACTATTACTGCAAAGAGAAATGTTGATATTGTTATTAGTACTATCACAGAAACTTATGTCTTTAGAAATATCTTCTTTAGAATTATGAAGCACATTCTCAGGTAAAGATTTTTGATTTCTTTGGGAATATACATAATTCCCACTTTTAATCAAGTTTTCATCGTCACTTTGATCAGGAGAATCACTTGCGATTAACGGTATATTTAATATATTTTTAACTACTTCGTCGCAAGTAATATCTTTAACATTGCTTGTGTTTGATTCTTTATTTATTTCTAAATTATTTTTGCATTCAAAATAAATATTATTTTCCAAATCAACAGAATTGCTTTTACATTTAAATTCATCATTTTCTTTATTAACAAAATCATTATTTGAATTTAAATCATTTTCTGAATCTATTTTATTGCTTGGACCATTAATATTTCCTAATTGAAATACTCCATATTTGACTTGCTCTTTAGTCGAACAATTAATAACCCTTTGTGTATATCCAGGAGGTTTAGGAATATATCTTTTAGGTGATTCTTCATATTTATTTAAAGTTACATTGCTTTTTAAACTTAAATTATCATCTTCACCTTCAATAATTGTTTTATTTGATAAATTTTCATTTAAATCATTCGATTGACGAACACAAGAATTATCTCTATTTAATATATTTTGTAGTTTTGTTTTTTCTTTAACATTATATTTAGGCTTATTTGATCCAATAAAATAAACACTAGGATCTGCATCACTTTCTATTCCGTCATCTTTGTCTTCATCATTATTATGATTTTCATTATAAACTTCAATATCTTCAGAAAATGTTTTAATTTCAACATCATTTGGCGACTGTTTATCAAATAAACTATTATTTATATTATTATTTAATGAATAAGTGTTGCTATGATTATTTATACTTTCACTTTTAATTTCTGTATTTAAATTATTATTACATTCTTTTTTAGGTGAACTATATTCATTTAAATCTTCATCTAAATCATTAAAACTTAAAAGTTCAGGTGAAGAATTTTGTTTAGATTTTGAAAAAAACTCTTCAGTTTTACAGTTAGCTTTTTTTTCTTTAAATGTATAATTATTTTTTTCGGTATATTGTTCTAAGTTATCTTCTAAAAGATCAACACATTTATGAGTTTTTAACTCTTTTATCATCATTAAAGATGAAAAATTTGAAGAACCAAAATCAGATTTGCATATTGGATTACTGTTTAAATGTTGTTCATTATCATTTTCAATTAAAATTAAATCATTTGAAATATTATTAATTGAAAAATTAGTTGAAATTTCACTTATTTTTTTATTTTTATAATTTAAAAGTAAATTGGCATCATCATCATCTAAATTTATGTTTGAGATGGAATCAATAGTTTCAGAATGAAGCATTTGTTTGTTTTTATTATCTTGGTTTATAACATCATTAATGTTAAATCCAACATAATTTGGTTTTATATTATTTATATTATTTTGTTGATCACTATAAGCATGACTAGGTGAATTCGATGAAGAAGAAAATGTTTCACATAAAAACATTTCATTATTATCTATAGATGCTCTTTTTTGTTTAATACTGTTTTGATAATTATATTGTTTTTTTTTATTTGTAGATAAATGTGAATAATTAATATGATCTCTACCTGCTGCAATTTCAATCATTTTTTCACTAGAAAATTTATCATTTAAATAATTTGACTTGTCAATTATAAAATTCTCGTCACAATCATAATAATCATTTAAATTAATTTTATTATTTTCTTTAAAACTTGGACTAGAACGTTCAATATAGTTAATTTCTTCAATACAATCATAAGATTGTGTATCATTATACCTTTTATTTTTTTTCTTTTCAATTTTTTTATACATAAGTTCATTATCATCATTTTTTTCATCAATAGCTATTAAATTATTTCTTAAAAATATGTCATTATTTTTAAATAAGTTACCTTTTTTTATTAATGCACATTTGGATTTTAGATTATTATCATCTATTTTGACTAAATCATCACCGTTTGTCATATTAGTTGAAGATTTGTTTTTAATTAAATCATTTTGATTATTAAATTTATTTTCATATAAATATGATTCATTTTGATTTGGACCATTATGATAAGTTAAACTCATTTTGACATTTCTCTTGCACTTGCCGTAACCATTTTGGTTGTAATATGTATCAATTTCAGGCGAAAAATTTAAGCCATTATTAATCAAATGACTAGAAGACACTTTGACTGATTGGTTAGGTGGATAGTTGGAATGAATATTAGATTGATAATTAGGTTGATTACTTGGAAATATTCTGGAAATATTTTTTTGACCATAAGTGCTAGGTTGTGAAGTGGATTTTTTGACAAGATTTTTAGGTAATCTTCTAGAATGACTTTTCTGTTCATCTTCACTACAATTATCATCTGAACTATCTTCCCCAATGTAGGGCTTGTTTTGCAAGGAGCTCTTTTTCTCTTCACTCGGAGAAACGAACAACTTGTCCAAGCTTGCGTTCATATCCGCAATTTATTGTGACGTATTTATAATAAGGAATCTATTTCCGCATGTGGAAGGTTTATAGTTGTGATTAAATTTTGATTTTAAAAATTTGAAGTGAGAAGTAAATTGATAATGACTTGCGATTGATGATGAATTAACGATCAAACTAATAAAAAAAAATAATGTGGTTAGCTATTGCTTGAGATTTTGAGTTTGAGGTTTTGAGTTTTGGTTTTTTAGATTTTGAGTTTGAGATTTAAAGTTTGAGATTTTGAATTTGAGATTTTTGAAATGTTCAAGTAAAAGTTGTTGCGGATGTTGAAATAGAAGTTGAAATTAAATTAGATGTTAAATTAGATTTCGAAGCAGAAGTTGATTTAGATGCTAAAGTTAGTGTGAAAGCCAATGTTAATCAGAGTAGAAGTTGGACTAGAGGGTGGACTCGAAGTTGGACTAGAAGTTGGACTAGAAGTTGTATTACAAGTTGGACTGGATGTTGCTAGATGGTGATTGAATGGTAAAGAAACATGAACTGACGTTGATTTGAAAATGATGTTGAATTAGGAGTCGGACAAGAGGCCGGAAAAGACTGGATTTAAAAGGTTCGCACAATGGCTACGCAGAACCGAAAACGCACAAAGTGTTGTTACATTTAGGTGTTGAAGTCGGCTTCGACTACCAACTGTGTGTTGGAAGCAACGACGCACTAGAACAAGATGAACGGATTAGATACAATTATAACAATTAAGAAGATTGCAAGGGCAATTGTGTCAAATGTGGCCGAAAGCGTTAGGACAGCAAATCTGTAGCAAAGTTCTGCGCTTTTTGTTCGAATTTAGTGCAAAGCTCACCAAGTGGGGAAAAAAGTTAGCAAAAGCTTTACTTGGAAAGGGAGAAAAAAAATTACACGAAAAAATCAATCAAAATGTAAACAAGTAACAGGGGTGGTTTGTCTATTACGAACTGCGAATTTCACAGAGGCCAGTCTAAAAACACTGAAGCCAAACTTGTTGACGTTGGTGTTGACTGAGTTCTCAGATTTTTGAATACAGCCTTTTAAAGAAAAGCCTTATCCTTTTAAAGAAAAGCCTTATCCTTTTAAAGAAAAGCCTTATCCTTTTAAAGAAAAGCTTTATCCTTTTAAAGAAAAGCCTTAGCCTCTCAAATACTAGTCTTAGTCCCTCAAATACTAGTCTTGGCCTCTCAAATACCATTCCTAGCCTTCCAAACACCATTCCTAGCCTTCCAAACACCATTCCTAACCTTCCAAACACCATTCCTAGCCTTCCAAACACCATTCCTAGCCTTCCAAACACCATTCCTAGCCTTCCAAACACCATTCCTAGCCTCTCAAATACCATCACTAGCCCATGGGTTCAGCCACTCAATTGTCACCTAGCTACTCATACACTGCTATATTCTGTTCTCTAAGCCACTTCTACCGCTGGTAATGTAAAGTCAACAAATCCCCTTGTCCGCCAACTTGATCAAATCCAAATTATATACTAATTAGTCAATTAACTAAAACCTAAACAAATTTAGTGTTGCTTTAAACAATCACAGCTCATGTTCAAATTTATAGATTAATTCTTCTTTTATTCAAATCAATTAAAAATTGTTTACACTAAAAAAAAGTCACGCTAAAATAGATTATTATTAAGACAATCAAAAACATTTTTTTAACATTTTAAATCAGTAAAATCTAATTGCTAAATAATGATGGAAAACAGTTATTGAATTTCTTTTAATTATCATCATTTGCTTTTGTTTTTCACACAATGCAAAACAAAAATATAAAAAAATAAAAAAATACTTAATTAATTGTTTGCTTTCATTTTTAAGTGATTAGGCGTTGTTTGAAACTTATCTAGTAAATTGTGCTTTTAATAAAGCTAACTTTATATCAAATTTTAGTTTAAATCAAAAGAATCAATTAAAATTTATGGTTTAAACAATTACCATAACTACTTATGTTTGAAAAATTAAAACATACATAAATTTATCTTTTTGCATTAATGTGCTTAGAATGTAAATTTATTGTTTATTGCTATTAAAACAAACCAAAATAAAAAAGTAAAAAAAAAAAAATAAAATAAAGTTTAAAAAATTAAAAAATAATCAAACCTAAATCTGACCTATTAAATAAAGAGTATCTTTTAGATTTTTTACAATAACTAATGTAGGTCAAGCGTAATTCAAAGCCATGTTAAAATAGTGTGAAGCATTTAAAGCGACATTGCATCCATATAAACAAATGTATTATAAAAAGTTTAGAAGAAAAATTTAAATACGGCACTTAGAATATAGATTGTTTTTTAATTATAAATGCTTATAGCTTATAACTAGTAAAAATTGTTTTCTTGATTAGTTTAAATTTGTTAAACATTAATTAAAATATTAATTTTAAAGATAATAGAAAAAATTATTAATAAAAAAATGAGCAGTAAAATATTAATAACTTAAAGTTTTAAATATTTGTATTCACAGCGTCAACATCAATAAAGAAAATATTAATGGAATGTTGTGAGGTTGACCACAATTGCAAAATGAATACTGTTAACAATCGAATTAGAAAAATAAAATGATTAAAAAAACAAAAACAGAACAGATGTTGAGAATAAAATAGTAATAAAACGAACCAATTTAAGTTTGCAGGAATAGTCTGGCATTAAAGAGTGCAGCCTGTAAAAGACTCTTTCCCGCAAATTTATGCAATAAAGCAATTGCCATTAAAATTGGGCGGTATGAATAAGTTTCAAAACTTTGTAAATAATTGCTTTCGAATAGATCAAAGTAGAATTGACAAAAATTTGCTTAAGATGGAAATTTTTGGAAGATTTTGGATTAAGCATTTAGTTCAGTTAACATGACAGCATGGCCTGATTCATTATTGAATCCAATTCGATTATTAGAATGGAGATATGCATTGGATTTAAGAAGTGCTGAAACTTAAAATATGTATCTTATGTTGTTTCTTGCACTTAAAACATCCGGAAACTGCAGTTTGTGTTAAAAAAATAGCCAAATGAAATTAAAAATAAATAAACCAAATCGTTTAGATCAAAACTTTGGCAATGCTAGAAAGTAAACTATAACCGCAGTTTTCAATAAAATGACAAGTTGATAAAGTGGATTTATGGCGGCGCCACAGGCTTTTTAAGACGACAACAACGCAATCGCCATTCTTATTTGCAAGTGGATTTTGCATGTCGACAGTCTGCCATTGCTGCCAAACTTTATTAGCAAGCAAAAAATACAAAGTGTCAAAACGACGACCACTTAACCAAACAGCTTCATATTTTATTGCCTTTTTGTATCAACCAAAATCACTTTCTTATATAAAGCTCTCAACACAATTCTTTTGAATGCAAACTTTTCAACACCAACTTTTCAACATCGACTTTACTGTTTATTGTGCACTGTTGCACTTAGTATTAAAGCAAACACACTATTTCAATAACCGCGTTACCTGTTCGCAATGCAAACTTTCTTTGCAAAATATTTGTCAAACTATACTTGCTAAAATGCTTTAGGCTAGTTTCAGTCTTCATTCGTTTTTAAACAAACTTATTGTTTTTAATTAAAAATTCTAACTGCAATTCAATTTCAAAAAACCATCCAAACAAATTAGGTTAACAAATTTTGTAAACAAATTTGTAAAGGATCTAAACTAATCTAAGAATAATAGACTAGTTAAACAGTTGCCAATTTAATCTAAACTATTACTATTTATTTAAATTAATTTTAAAATTAATGTAATTATAAATTTAATTGTTTGGATTATCCTTCAAAATACGTAATAATTATATTTACTGCACTATTTTTTTGTTTCAAAAAAATAAATTTAGCCTAATTTAATTAACTTGCACATTATTTTTTTTCAATTTTTTACTTGTCATTAACTCAAAATTTTATTTTCAATATTAACTGTCTAAAAAGATCAAAAAACACCACTTTTTTAGACAAAAACTATTTAAAAATACAAAAACAATAATTCATTTATTTTTTTTTTAAATATAAATTTTGCAATTGCCTGATATGTATTCATTTGTTCATCCAATACTATAGTAAATAATTTAATTAAACTTTACCTTGATTTAATTAATATTATCTATTCTATCATCCAATCAAATTTATATTTTCCAATATGAATGTAATTGTTTTTATTTTTTTTCCCTATTTCATGCGGTTATTTCTAAATGATAAAAACAAGAAACTGAAATTAAGATGGTCAAATTTAGTAATTAATTAATGAAAAAGTTTTATTTTTCAAATAAGACCAATAATAAAATCAAACTTCACAATAAAATAAAGAGTGTGATAAAAAAAAAAAATTAAATAAAAAACCATTTACAATAAACAAAAAACCACAAAAATAGACAAAAAAATAAAGTAATAAAAATAAGCATAAAAAAAATTTGAAACAAAAAATCTTAAAACATGAATACTTGAATGAAAAAACAAATAAATTTAAAAAAATATAAAAAAACGGAAATAAAAAAGTAATAATGTTTTAGTGATTAAACTGTTTCTTATTACATTAATGTTGATCATCAGCAAGACTGTTAATTAAAGTGATTTAAGTTAGTATGGTAGATATAAAGTTCATTAATGTACGGCCTTAGGCCAATCGACCATCTGTTAATAGCCGTGCATTGTTTTGAACCTATGCAAGCGTAAAAAACACAAATGTATAAAATTTCAAATAAGCGGATCAAAAACAAAGATGAAGATTCAAATAAAAAATAATTTACTAAAATAAAATAAAAAAAATTAAAAAAAAAGTAAAATAAACAAAAAAAGCTAAGACTTAAAATGAAGTGCAAAAACCACAAAAATAATGGATAAATAAACCGGACACAGTGGACAGTATGTTTTACAGCAGATAAGCAATTTTATTAATCCATTTTTGCAATTTTTATTTTATATAGCATACCTATTGAAAACCAGGTATTCAACTAATGAGTTTGTGCAATTTATTTTGAAAAATCACTTTATTTAAGCAAAATATTGTCTATTATTTATGGTTAATTTAAAATTCGGATTAATGTTTTATTTAAGATTTTGTTTTAAAAAAAAACAGTTATTAACTACTATTAATAGTCACTTGTGGCTAAATAAATTCAAACTAACTAGAAAAACAAGTGAACCGCAGTGATTAAAGCAAACACTAATAAAATAAAATTAAGCAAACTAAACTAACTTTGTCTATCTGTAGACAGGCGTCAGTGAACTGGTTTTTGTTTAGATATAACATGATGACTGGGCAGATGTGTGGCATCTGTATGAACCGGACATTCGTACTGCATGACTAATGAAGCGATTAAATGAGTTTGACCAGTTTTAAGACACCTGATTTGGACAAAAGCATCAAAAGCTTAGTGAAAAATAAGAAAAATGTCCAAATTAGGTCCCTTGTGAAAAGTCAATAAAAGTAAAACAAGATTAAACTGATAGAAAGTAACTAGTATCTTTTAAGATTTCTATAAGCATTTTCAAAATACTTTTTTGTATTTGCTTGGCTTGAATGGCTAGTTTAGTTAATTCAAAACTCAACGTGTAAGTTTATTGGAAGCTAATATGCACATAAATATTACGGTAAATAATTCTGTTTCTTCTATTATCGTTATTATTTATGATCATCACACTCATTTGCCTCTTATTGATAACTCTGTTTTCATAAGCAATTTTTTTCAGCTAGTTAACAACTTTTTTTTTTTGTTTTTCTTAAATATTATACACCATTTTAATTTTATTATTTTCTCATTTTTTTTTACAACATCAGTGATTCATTTTTTTCATCTTAGATTTTTCACTAATTTATCTCAAAAACTTTAAATCTTTTTTAGTTTTTAAAAAATTTAAAGCTTTTTGTTTTTAAACAGTTAAAATGTTAAATCGTGAAATATTTTAACTTTAGAAAATGGTAACACAATGTCCAAGTGTGAAATAAAGTTTAAAAAAATTTAAACTAAAACAAGATCGGCATATGTTTGCGTGTATATTTATGACTAAGGCTTGTGCGTTTGCTGTTATGCATTGTTAAAATCAAGTAAAGTTAAAAGGTTTATGTAGCCAGTTCAAATTAAGTAAAAAAATAGACAAATAAAAACGGAAGCGGAAGCTAAAATAACTATTTTGTATTTTTTTTTTATTATTTATTTTCTTCCATCATTTTACTATTTATTATATTTTTTCTTTCCGTTTTTTTTTCAATATTTCAATTTTAAAAATTTGAATAGAAGAAGCGTGCTAATAACATAGACACACTGCTGATGAAAAAGATGAAATAGAAAAAAAAAAACTGAAAAAGACAAAATAATTTAGTGAATAGAAGCTAGTAAATAGACATACATGTAATATAATGAGATACACTGAAAATGTATAATATTAGGTACAAATCATCTTTATATAAAAAAACAAACTAAAAATTTACCTAAATCTATTGTAATACTTTTTTATAAAATTTATATATCCTTTTAAACACGTATTGGAATATTTTTAAGTTAAAAACAACATGAGCATCAAGTTTGATTATAAATGGATCTAAAACTCAAGGTTTACCTGTACTCTTACTAATTTAACATTTTTTTAAAAAATATAATTTAAGACAAGCAAACACATTTAAGTAAAATAAAACAAACAGAAAAACGTGACTAGACAAAAAGCAAATAATGATTAGACTCTAGGTATCAAATATAATCACAAATGGTCAAAAAACAAGCCAAATATTGAATAAATTGAGCTCTATTTAAACACAATTGACCTGTGCAATTTACTCTTTTTTGTTTGATTTATTCTGCAATCAACAGTAGAAATAAAAAAACTGTTTTCATTAACTTAAGAACAAACCGATCTTTATTAGCTTGATTCAATTTTTTTTTTTATATATTTTATAATTTTGATTTTTTTCCAAAATAATTTTGTTTATTTTGTTTTTAAATTACACCTAGATAAAATATATTTAAACATTTAATTATTATAATTTAACCTATTCGTTTTTTAAAGTTTGATTTTTAATATAAAGATTTATTATTATTTATTTTTTTTTTTGTACAAATTAAACAAATTTTTTCATTTGTTTATTTTTTTTTAAAAAAAGATATATTTTTAATACTTTAGTTTATTAAATGTTTTTTAATTATTTTTACGTTTTTCCTATAATTTTATTTTACATTCGTTTTATTATTTTTTTTTTGTCATTTTTCAACTTTGTTTTTATTTTATGCTTTAGATTGAACTTTTTTAAACATAAATGAACTGGCCAAGTGCTGCTGCAAGTTTCACAGTTTGTCAAGAGCTCTTTGTTGATCAATTATAGAAACATGTGTTAAAGCATAAAGTTGAAAAAAACGGATGGTGGGGTAAAGATAAGTCAACATTGCTTGTAACCGGTACTGACCAAAAAACGCTATTTTTATTATTGACCAACTAACTAGAACCAAAAACAATTTTGATATCAGTGGCTATAGGGGTAAATAATGAAAAAACATTTAGAAATCAGAAACTCACATAACATCACTCCCACTAGTTTTGACACTAATTGAGCTCTAGTTTATAATTATTACTCCTAAACAGGAAACAACATCTACAACAGGAAATCAGTTTAAATCAAGTAAAACGCAAACTAAGGTCAGTTTGTAAGTAAATTTTAAAAAAAACTAATGACATTTTTTTAATAGAGGTCAAAACAAGTTCAATACAAGTTCAATACAATCAAGTGTCAGTTTATAATCCAATACAATTTTTATTAAAAAATTAATCAAAAACCTCTGGTAAAAACAAGATTGTCATGCAAATTAACTTTATTTAGTTAACAAAATCCATTTTATTATTTAATAGCCACAAGTTAAATTACTTGTTTAATTGACTCTATTTGATATAACTACATTTTATTTTTTACATTCACTAGTTTTGTTTTATTAAAACAATTTAACATTTATCTATTTATTCTAGGAAAATTTTATCAATCCAAAATAAAACTTTATTTAAATTTTTTTTTATATTTTAAATTTTATTCTACAATTTTAAATTAAAATCTTATTTATTTATTTTAAAAATATGCTGAAAAATTGATATTTTAAAAATTTAAAATAAAGAGAAATTTTAAGTGAAATTTAATATGAACGTATCTAAATTCAAAAAATTTAAAAATACATATTAATATTTTTTTTGGTTGAAATTTAAAAAAAAAACAAATCAAACAAAAACAAAAAACTCAACAAAAACATATTAAAATAAAAAAAAGATATGTATATAAAAACACTTGTGAAAATATTTAAAATTAAAAAAACTTATTTTTAACTTTTTGATATATAACTTTTTTTTTATTAAATTTCATTTTTTTATTTTGTTTTAAATTATTAGCCTAAAGAAATAAAACAATTATTTATAAAAAATACATATTTTTAAATGAACCAGACAAAAATTTGATAATGATACCTTAGTGTAAATAACCAAGCTATCACTTGTTTGTAATCAGTTACTAAATACATTAATAACAAAAAAAAAAAAATTTTTAAAAAAATAAATTCTAAATTTTAAAATCAAAATTAAATTTTTTTTTTTTCAATTTAAGTTTAATAATTTATTTTAAAAATATATTTTAAATGCAACTAAAAATTATTAATTTAATTTATTTATAATTTACTTTAACAAGATTAATTTTGATTGTTATATTTTAAATCAATGAAGTAGAAATTAAATAAAAATGATAAGAAAAATATGAAAAATAAAATTTTTCAAGTTAGAAGAGTTAAAAAAAATAAAAATTAAATGTTGTTAGAAATAAATAATTTAGTTTCTTATAAAATATGACAAATCCAGATTTTTTCAAACTTCTTACACACAAATCTTAATTGAAAAAAAAAGTTGCCGCTAAATCAACGTTTGCTTGTATTTAATTAGTTTGCTTATTGAAAACAAATCAAAAACTAGACAAGTGTTTTTACTTTCTAATCACCTATTTAATGGTTAAAACTTGATTTCATTTGATTCCCTTGCTATTCATTAGATGATAATGGTAATGCGTATACCTGAAAATGAACATCATGCGATTAACAAGATAAGTAATAATAATGAGAATCAGTTAAAGTCAAAACCACACTTGTAATGCAAATCTTAACTAAAAATATTAAGAAAAACTGAAACTATGGAAACTAAAATTAAATAAGTAACAAATTACAAAAAACTGCAACAAAAAACTTTAACAAACGTTTTGTTTCTTGT
Organism: Pyemotes zhonghuajia; assembly: GCA_025170145.1. Classification (NCBI taxonomy): domain Eukaryota; kingdom Metazoa; phylum Arthropoda; class Arachnida; order Trombidiformes; family Pyemotidae; genus Pyemotes; species Pyemotes zhonghuajia. Next base: position 14,024,492 of record CM045845.1, read on the forward strand.
ATTTAACCTAGTCACTCTAAACATAGGCGTGTTAAAAAGAAAGTAAAGCAAGAATGTAAAAAAGAGTATAGTAGACGAAAGAAAAGATGTCTGAATATATAAAACATTTAACAATCAAAAAATAAACGAAAAAAGAGCAAAAGCAAATCAAGGGCAACATAAAAACTCAATCAAAAAACTGAAAATGCAAGTGGCGTTGAAAAAGCTAAAAAAGAAAAACAAAATGATACAACTGGAAATCCAAGTGAAAACTAGAGAAATGTAAAAAACAAATTAAATAGCAAAAAAAACTAATGAAGGAAAAAGTAAGAAATAGAAGAAAAATTGAAATAGGAATAAAAAAAAAGATTCATTAAAAATCAAATGCGTGTTGAATAACTTTCAAGAAAAATTTGTCTCAAGTATTTTATTGCAAAAATACAAAAAGCGTGAAAAACCTATTTAAAACGTGTCGGGTAGTAGTAACGGTTAACTGTTTAAATGCCGGTCACCTTTTCATTGAAAAACGGTATTTTAAAAAAAACTACTAATTACATATACCTTGAGCCGCATTTTTTAGTCACAGCTGCTTACAACTTGCAAATCATGTTAAATTATTATGGTTAAAATATGCAAGCAAATTAATTTCACTCAATTACCATCGGTCAAATGTGCAATACGCTTGAGCATAAAAGTAAAAATCATAGATTCAAATTAGTGTCCTATGTATGACCTTGTCATATACGCATTATAATTCATCTGTTGTTTGAATAGGTATTGAAAAACATATGTGTTAAACAGCTGCTATTTAAATTTGATCTAAACTTAATCACTTTTACTAAATGATTCATAAATTTTATAACATTTTTTTGCAAATCTTTTAAATTAATTTATTTTTTTTTTGTTTTTTTAAACTCAACTTTATAAGAATTAAAAAAAATGAATAATTACAAACTAGTAATAATCAAGACAATTGCAAATTTAATGTTTAATTTTAAAAGTTAGATTATAAAGCATCAAAATAATTGTCTCTGAAATTAGTTAAAATAATGAATGTAATTCAAAACTAGAAACAATCAATAATCATTTTGATTGAAACCGTTCAAAATTGAATTTCGATTGGAGTATTACTTTATTTGTCTCAAAAAAAAAAAAATTTAAATCTAAAAGATGCATTTGACTATTAAATGGTTTTTTATATTATTTTTATTTCTTTTTTTATATTGTTTTTATATTATTTTATTTATTTTTTCTTTTTTAAATAAAAACCATAAACAATGACAATGGACGTCGTGATTTAAGACATTTATGGCCATTATGCTGTTGATGTGAAAATGATTGCACAAACAAAACAAAATAAGAAAAAAAAAACAAATTAAAAGTAAAGTAGCAAGGAAAAAATAAATTTATAATAAAAAATAAAAAAAATATTTGTTGAAAAGATAAAAAAATGAAAAATTAGTCATTTTAAACAAAAATTACAAAATGCAAAACTAAAAAAAAAAAAAAAAACAAATTATAAATAAAAATAAACAAAATTTAAACTATTAAATCAAATATAAATCGATGTTCTAAATTAGTTACACTTCCGATTTAAATAAAGAAAAATGATGCACAAATGTCTATCAAAAAATAAATAAAATATAGTAAAAACAAACGTAGAAACATAAAATGCACTTCATTTAATATATAAAAAAAATTTATATTTTTGATAAATAATAGCAGCTAATCAATACACAATAATTAATCAACAAATTATTATTGATATTCATAGCTAAAGGCTAAATTAAAAATATATTTAGATGTTTCATATATCAAATTTTACAATAAAGCAACAAAATTTAATAAAAAAAATTAAACTAATAAATAGATGATAAATATAAAAAAAGCGCTTAATGCTTAAGAATAACAATATGTAAAACAAATTTTATTAGCAAACAAAGATTCATTAAATATTAAATTTTTTTTTTTAAAAAGTAAACTAATTAATAGAATATTAAATTAAAATAAATTTAATAATTGCACAGTAATTTTAAATTAAAAAATTGCCATAATTTATTAAAAAAAATTGTAAATAATAATGATGAATTAAAAGTTTATAGAAATTATTATTAATAATAGATATAAAAAAAAAAAAATAAGACAAACAAAAAATAAAAAAAAATAAGTTGTAATCGAAACTTTAAAAAAAAAAATTATACCAAAAATTGAAAACAAATTTAAATATAAAATTTAGGTGAGAATTTTTAAAAGTAAAAATAATAAAATTCAATAAAATTATAATGGATTTTATGCATAATAATATGGTATTTTTAAGTTAATTTGATCACGCAAAAATTTAAAGTAGTAAGAAAAAGCAAAAATAAAAAATAAAAAAACAATGACGACAAACAAATTACAAAAAAAAAAAATTAAAAAACATAAAATTCATCACTACTAATGATGAGTAGCCTTGTTTATATTGATTTAAAGGTAAGAAAAATTTGTAAACCATATAAACGGTCTTTGGACAAAAGTCGCAATAACCGACAACTTTATACATCCATAAAATACATCCATAAATGATAACCTTAATAAAATATAAAAAACACCTGCTTCTAATTTTCCAATTTATTTAAGATAATTGTGCTTAACCGCAATTAAACAAGTTCAAATAAGGCCATTATGGTTAAGCCATTAAAGTAAAGCTACTTTTGTTTGCCAACTGCTAATCATTAAGAAGTAAGCAATTTCTTTAACAAAGTTTAAGACTGTAAAAGTAACGATGGCTGCATGAAAAAGGCTTAAAATGACAAGGTTGATCGCTTTTCAAACAACTAATAAAACTGTTTTTATCAATGATTAAAGCAATTGATGTATGGTCATCGTTACCTATGTGATTGAATTGAAAAAAATAAAAATGAAATTGATTTATGAAACACAAATATAGTTGTTTGATACAAAAAAACTAATTTAATAGTAAATAATCATTAATATTCAAACAAACTTTAAAAAAATTTAAATCTAGAATTTTGTCTATCAAAGTAATCAATAAACTATTTTGTATAAATGGATATATAGAAAAATAAATAATTAAGAATTTATTGAATTAAATTTTAAATAGTTTAAAATTTTGTTTTTATTTGTATATTTAAATGCACAAAAATGAGATTAAAATAGATTAAAAAAGCGCTTTGCTCAATTAAGTCTTATATAATAAATTTACTTAATACACATTTGTTGAAAGTTTAATTAAATGAAAATTAACAAGAGATGTGATGACAAAATAGTAATAAAAAAGTATAAATAAAAAAATAATAAATCAAAAACTATTTAAATATTCCTAGTTCTTATAAACGAAATTTATTCAACGAGTTTATTAATGCAACTTTAAATAATGATTAGTTTTCAATAGACTTCTGAGATCGGTTTGAATAGATAAAAAAATAAGAACCTTTTATAAAAGTGAAACTAAACCTTTAAGATAAAAAAATTTAAGTAGAAGTAAGGAAAGAACAAAACAAGGAAATAATAGAAAAGCATATAGCGAAGAATTCCCGAAATAGTGAATATGTCTGAGAATCAATTGGCGCATCAACAATGTAAAATATTTGCACAAAAAAGCAAAAAAATAAATAGATGTAAAAAATATGAAAATAATACAACTTTCAAAATAATAAAAACTGGCATCATCAGTCGAACACAGCAACATTCACAAAAACTACAGACCCAAATTCAACAAAACAAGCCGTATGTGTATTAATTAAGGCTCACGCAATATGTGATGGTTATAATTAAGCGGAAACAATAGAACAACTGATCCAAGCCATCATCTACTCAATAACTATTGGGTATACAAAATACTTGTTTGTTGGCAGTAGAATCCACATCTATGCTTGTGTATTTGACATTTTTCACTTGACTGTGTTGTAGATTTTACAACTAAGCCAAACACGCCCAGTTTAGTTTGCAACAAATGAAATTTGTTTAAAACAAAATCATTAGTGAACCTTATTTTGTTTGCCAACTGTTTGAATACTATTTTATAATGTTTTTGTTGCTTTCTTAAACTAAAACCTTAAAATAGATTTAAGTACATCGTAAATATTTGCGGTCAAATAAACGTAAATAAAAAAAAAATAGTTAAAAGCAAAAATAGTTGATAAATATTAAAAAATTATTTTTGAAAAAATATTTTGCTTGCTTTTTTTAAATTTGGACGAAATTGTTTAAAATAAGTTATTTTTTAAATCTTTTAGTACTAAAATTAATTAAACGATGAATTATTTTAACATTAAAAAAATTTGGATTTAACTTAATTAAGTATTTTCTTATATAAATTAATATTAAAATTAATAAAAATAAAAACAAACAGGTAGAAAAAGTCTAAATAAGTAAAATACTAGATTTAAAAAAATGTACAACAAAAATAAAAAATAACTGGAAATAAAAATTAATGAACAATGTTAATTAGTAATTTTACTAAAACTTAAAATTTGATGAAAAATAAATATATTATTTTAAACATTAAAATACTTAAATTATTAAACACATTTTCAATTAAATTAAAAATTAATTTTGTTTCAAAAACTATTCAGATTTTTAAATTCAAATTCCAATATAAATTTTAAAACAATTTTTAATAATTTATTTAAAATTTATAATTCAAATTAATTTTTTTTTAAAATAAAATAATTGGTAAATCAACTAGTAATTTTATGCCATTTTTAAAAACATATAATTTATTAACAAAAACTAGAACTTAAAAACTAAAATTAAAAATTAAAACTGTTTAACAATTAAACTTAAAAAAACATTTTAAGATAATTTTTTTAATTTTAAATATAGGTTAAGTATTTTTTAAAATTTTTTAAATTATAAGGTATTTTTATAAAAAAAAAAATGATTTAAAATCAATGTTTTAAATAAAAATTTGCAAATAGATATATATAATATTTTATTTTTAATCTTAGTAAAACTTATAAAAAAAAAACGTCAAAGTTTAAGTGCTTTTATATTTTTACAAAATATTTAATTTAAAAATAAAATCTTAAATAAAAAATTAATTTAAAATAATTAACTTAGTTAAAAAATTTATTAATTTAATATTAAAAATATTATTATAATATTTTTTTTTATTTGATAATATAAAAAGTAAAAAAAAAAAATTAAAAACTTTTAAAACTAGTAGGTGTGATTTTAGTAAAAATAACAAAAAAGTTGGCAAAAATTTTAAATTTAATTTTAAATTATTAAATTAAAAATTAAAAACAATTAAAAACTTTTATTTACTTTAAAAACAATTATAATTTCAAAAAAAGAAATTTTCATAATAAAAATTATGTCACCTTTTTTTTAATACGTAGCAACAAAACCAAATTTAAAATATAATCAAAATTAATTATTTACTATTTTTAAAAATTATCAACGATCAATCATATTAAAAAATCTTTAATATTTTTAATTTTGTTTTATTTTTTTATGTCAAAGTAAAGTTAAATATAAATTCTAGTTAATATAAATATAAATTTATATTTATAAATTATATAGTTAATACTAGTTATAATTTAATAAAAATTAAAAAAATTTTGTCATATAGAAAAAAAAATTAAAATAATATATAAAAAATATTTATTATAACAAACTGTTTTTCATAAATTATAGAGTGTTGAAAAAATTAAATCAACAGTTATAACAATTTATAGTTTTTTTTTTTTAAATTATTTATTTGAACATAAATATTTAGATAAATAAAAAAATTGAATTAAAAAGTAATATTTAATTAATAGAGACAATTTATTGATAACAAAAAAGGATTAAAAACTATTATAAAGATAACAAGTTATTTAAAATGAAATAAAATCGATTATTAACTAAATCGGATAACAAATTATACATATTTGGATAACAAGGCTAAATTATCTAAATTCAAATTATACAAACACGCAAACAATTTAAATTAAAAACATTAACGCTGATTTTGAACAGTATTTTTACGCATTCGTTTATTTATATGTTCTGTTTGGAGAATAAAATAAAGTTGTCAAACTGTTCAAACAAATCATAATGGCATGTATAAAAGCATCAAATTGTGCATCTATTCTGTTGTCAGGAACAGTCATCTTAGCAGATTTTACATCAATTTTCAATGGAATTTGTTTTTTTATCAGTTTATTTTTACAACCACAATCACCTTTTACTAGTTCATCTTTGATACCTAAACTATATTTTATTCAATTGAAATAGGTTTCTATTGTCATAGATTGTGTAAAATAATCCAAAGGTCAATAATCACTAAACCAAAATCAAATCAATTCAATGTTTGATTTTTTAAATAAATTGAAACAATCAAAATTTTTTTCAAATTTAATAAAATTTTCAAATAATTAAAAATTAACATTTTTTTTTAAATTAGAAAAATAAATATTAGGTAAAGTCAAAAATTTGTTTGTTTGTAAATAATTTTCAAATTGAAAAATTAAACGAAAATCAATTAAATTTTTTTTTAAAATTATTAATTTGTTTGAAAACAAATTGATATTCAATTGAAAATTACACAAACTTGATATGTTTTACTGTTGTTTATCGATCTTGTTCAAGTGTAAGTACGTGTATAAGATCTTGTTTGTTTGACATAAAAAAGTACTCGTAAAGTGATTTAAACTAAAAGAAATAAAGTATCTTGTCCAAGAGTTCAAAATGATCTAATTGCATTTTGACTATTAATAACAAAAACACACTGTAAAATTAATTTTTTTTTTTTGCTCAGTTGATTTACTCAACATTAACAACAGGCACACAAACGTAAATTATAAACCAGCGCACGAAATAAATTTGCAAATTAAAACATAATTAAAACAAAATCAAATTATTTTATAAAAAAATTTTATTAAAGAACGTTGCACTTTGCCAATTGTCAACAAAAAAAAAAAAATTAAAGAAAAAAAAATTTTGCTTCAAATTACAAATTAAAGTTAGTAATATTGATTTAATTTTCGATTTAGTTTAGATTATGTTTTATTTTTCAAATTTTTTATTTGTTAAAAATATATATTAATGATAAAACATAATTAATAATAATTTCAAATATTCATTTAATTATTAACGACTTTTGAATTTTTTGAAAGATGTTAAATTAGCTTTTATTTTAAACGCTACAATTTTATAGCGCATAAAATTAATTAAATTGCAAAAATTAATCTATTAAATTTATTGATCTTTTAATTAAATAATTGAAATTAACAGTTTTTAATTTTAAATTATTTAAATTATAATTTTTAATAAAAAAAGAAATCACTTGATTAAAAAATTAGTAATTTACCTACTTAAAAAATAAATTAGCTTTACACAAATTAAATTTTGGTAAACACCCAAGTGATTAATGACAGCTAGTAATCAAAATGAAATAAATTCATTACTTATTTTAGGAAAAATTTTAATTAAAAATTATTTTTAAAAAATCAAAGTTAATGCAGCCGTATTTATTCAATCGAAAAAATCAGAAACATGTCTCATTAACGCAAAATTTAATATACGATTATATACAATAAAAAAAAAATAATTTTAGTTGGATAACTAAAAGAAAATATTAATTATGAAATTTGAAAAAAAAAAAAATGCAAACATAATAGAAAATTAGTTTAGAAAAAGTGTTGATGAGTATTTAACAGTCACAATAATGCAAATTTGGGTCTATTGAAACTCCCTTTATTATTGTGTGTATAGGTATTAAAATAAAAGCTAAAAACATTAAAAACTTTGGTCAGTTCACAAAAAAAACTCATTTGCAACTTAAATTGATAAGAATAAATTTTTAGCAATCAACTGTCTATTTCATTTACTCTCTAACTTTAGCTTGACTTTGACTGAAATCAATATCTTTTATATATATAAACTTTTTTATAAATTCACTTACATCTAACAATTTTATTTAACTAAAAACTATATTTGGTAAAAAAAACATTGAAAAAATAAAGTCAAATAAAAGGAGATTTTAAATGCATGCAAAACCAAAAATCAAAATGATTTGCTCATTTTGAAGTTTGATTTAAAAGAAACCATACAATGACAGGTAAATAAGTAAGATAAAATGATATAAAAAGTTTTTTTTTTTAATAATCATTTTAAGTTTTTATACCTATTAATCACTTAATATGGTGCAATATCACAAACACTAGTCATTTGACAGTTTTAAAATTTGAAAAAAAAATTTAATAAAAGTTTAAAAACACAATTCAAAGTTATCATTATTTTTATGTTGTTAAATTGTAACAAAAATAATGTTCAACACATGTACACGATTAAATCAAATGCAAGTTGATGGACTTTGTAAATTTTTAAAATATGTTGCATATGTCCAAAATTAAATATGATAATTTTAAATTAAATTGTAAGCTAAAAAAAAAATTAAAAATTACCTGATAATTTTGTAGAAAATATTATTAAAAATGATGAAGATTTTAAGAAATAAAGAATGATATGTTGAAAATAATTATGTAGATTAATACTGTTTAATAAAAACTGATAAAATCAATATTAATTAATGATCAACAAAAATATGTTTCATTTGTATAAATTGAGAAAAATGCAAATTTGATAAAATAGATAAAAATTAATAAAAAAATTGAAAAAAGTTATAAAGTTGAAATATAATAAAAAAATTTATATTAAAAAAAAATATAACAACACTTTTTACTTTAGGATTATAAAAGACAACTCTAATGAGTCAAACGTGATCAGTTAAAAGTGATGAACAAGGTGAAATTTTAGGCCAAATCACGCACACAATTCTTTGAACTGGTAAAATGGAAAGTGTGAAATGAAATCACAAAAAAAATTAAAAATGGAAAAAATAAGGTGAAAAATTAGGAAAAAGAAGAAAGAAATTGGATTTAGTAGAAACAAGTAGGAACAGGTAGGAACAAGTAAGACAAGTAGCAAATGCAGAAAGATGTAGGTATGTAGAAAGATATGAAAAGATATAAGAAATATGACAAGAGTTAGAACAATGAAAAAAGCTGTGATGAGACATAAAAGAATATAGAGAATCACTGAAAGTAATATAAAAACGGCTAAAACAGGTGAAAAAGCAAAAATACGAAAAAATCACTTTTCAGAACTGATTGGACCAAAATTAAAGAAAGAACTGAGAAGGAAAAAAAATTGGCTCACAATAAGGGACTAGGTCTGCATCATCTTGGTATTAGTTATTCTAGCGGTTCCCATTTAGCGCCACAGTCAGATGGGCGGTCTTTTACTAACATTGACCACATGTATAAGTCGAATGCAACAGCGGCTGTCAGACTAGTTTGCCAACGTTGAGTCGTCTCTGTCGAAAACCACTGCAAAGCCGATCTAAATCCAATGTTAAACCAATGTAAAGTCGTCAAACACAAAATCTTGTGAAGACACATCTACTAAGATTGTACTCAATTGTAAAATACATCTAACACAAATTTTCATTCCAAATAGAGCTGCATATATATTATTAATTATAAGCTCCAAAGCCGTTCATCTTAGCCCACCTGTCCACAATAAACCAAATAAACTTGCCCAAACTCACCAATTCAACTTGCCATTTAAATTCATCACTCCACCAATCTTCAATGATTCACGTACTCAAATTGCTTATCCAAATTACCTGCTTGCTTCTGATGAGTAACAAAACATTTGCAGCCAACTGCAAAAATATGTGTTTCTCATCCAAGCTAGTTGCATCATTTTTACATTTTTGCAAAACATTTATTCCAGCGCTCCTAACTTTTTCAATACTTAATTCATTTACATTGCCCTAAAAATTGAGTGCAAAAAATTAAAAGCCTCATTTTCTAAATAAATAATTCAATATTTATGGACGCTTTTGCTATACTACTAATAAAAAATTCAAAAATCAACGAAATCGAACTTGAAAATTAATGACATCAACCAATTTAAACAAAACTTATTTTATTTAACTTCACCATTTGTTCGATCTTTGAATTTATTTCATTTTTATCAAAATTTTAAATAAATCTATTTTTTTTTCTAATATAATTTATTAACAACTGTTCAATATCAAACAAACACTGATCACTTATTACTTTTTAATTTGCCGATTGCCTTTTTTAATTATCAATATCAAAAAAAAAAAATTTAAACGTTCATTTTACATATGAAAATACTAAGCAAATCTATAGATATTTTATATATTTTTTCTTTTAAATTTATTTTTTCATCAATTACATAGAGTTTTACCTATTTATATCTAAAATATATTAATAGTTTAAAAACTATGTTTTAATGAAAAAATTAGTTTCACAATATAAAAAAATAATTTTATATATAAACTTTTTAATTTTAATCAAAAAAAAAAATTAATTTTTTAAAATATTAATTTAAATTTAAAATAGAATAATTTTTAATTATTTCTTACATATTTACTTAAAACAAAAAATGTTATAAAAAAAAAAAATTTTAAAAATATTAGTGCAAAAAACAAAAAAAAATGGGTGGAGATTTAAAAAAATAAGTATTTAATATTAGTGTGATAATAGTGATAAGTTAAAAAAAATTTAAATATAAAATAAAAGACAAGTGATGTAAAAAAAGCTGCTTTTAAGCCACAAACTTTGAATGGCAAAAAAAAATCACTAAAGGCAAAAAACACCTGGCAAAAGACAAAAATCTTTTACTATGCAAACAACAAGCCCTTAAAAAATGAACAAGATGAAAACAAGTAAAAGAATATAATTTGTTTACATTACGAATAGCCTCCAAATCAATCTTCTACTTTCCATTACAGTTTGAATTTGTTTATTTTTATTTTGTCACCCTTTTGTCCTATCTTTTTGTTCTATCTTTTCCCACCATCTCAAATCATTTTGTAGGATCTTGCATCATTTTCATTATTCTACTTTGTCTCGCATTTTTCATTTTATTTTTTTTTTTTTTTTGCTTTTGTCCATTTTCATAGTTTTTATCTTTTGCTCTTTTTTTCCAATTTACTCATTTGATTGTCTTTGTTTAGCGTATTTTTAAAACACATCATTCTATGTCCAAAAGCAGCCGCCCTTTTTTATTCTTTATACGTTTAGCTTCCTATAAGCTCTTCACCGATAACAAATCGAACAAAAGAAATAAAAAAGCAAAAATTAAAAAAATAGATAATATACAAGTAAAAAAAAAAAAATTCAATAGAAAAACCAAAAAATAAAAATAAAATATTTTTACAAAGATGTCTTAAAGAAAGTTTAAAAAAAAAAACAAATAAATAAAACAGGACAAAATTCAAGTTTAGTTTGACCAAATGATAAAAGCAGAAGCTTTGGGTCATAAATGCCAGAAGGCCTTAACAAAAAAAATGTCGATTGCGATTTAACAAAATCAAAAGATATTTACACATCAAAATCAAGTCAAAGATACTTAATTAAGCTGCAAGCAATGATAGTAAGATGCTAGCAACTAAACTAAAATAAAGATTTAGATGACAAATTTGGATAAATAGTTTGCATGATAAACCTTGAAATGATTGCTAGTCAAACTAATTCATGAAATTCATTTTGCCTGGAAACCTGGTCGGAAGTTGGAGTAAATTTCTAACATTTTTTTTTAGTTTACTTTATTGTTTTGACACCAGAATAACAATAACCCAATATATTAATTGTGAACGTGCAATGAATTTCTTAAATGACAGTAAACAAAGTGGTCTTAATTTTGCTTGCTTATTTCATTTGTATCAATTGTATAAAATTTATTTTTGACTTTATTGTTTTATCTTTTTCAATAAACTTACTAATCCGGCGGCGTTAATATTATAATTTAATTTAAATAATCAAAAATTATTTTATTAATCAATTTTTACTGATAAATAAATGGATTGAAAAAATAATATTATTATTTCATTTTTAATAAAAAAAAAATAGTAAAAAATTATAATTAAAAATTTATTAATGTTATAGATAAAAAAAATAGCATTAATTATTTTTTAAATTAAATTCAAGTTAATTTAAAAAGTTTTAATATTTTCAAAATTAAATTTTAGTTTATTGTTTGATTATTATTGTTTATTTTTTTTTTTAGATAAAAATTAACAATTATTTAATAATTGAACTTCAATTATAATCCTTATAATTTTTATTTTTTAAAAATCAAAATAAATTAAAGTAATTGGATCAATTTTATTTTAGATTTAAAATCAATTTAAATGAAATAAAAAAAAAAACTGTAATATCAAGGTGATTAAAGCCAAACTGTTTATCATTCAACATCAAATAAATACTAATCTCATATTGCAACATTTTCGATTAAATTCAAATTAAATTAATTTGTATTTATTAACAAAAAAAAAAACACAAAATCGGCTTATATTTGATACTTAAAGTACAAAAAAAAATTGTTTTATTAATTCTTATAAAAAAAGATTTATATAAAATAAAATATTAAGTTATTCTTAAGTTTAATATTTAAATTCATAATAATTTTTTTTTTTTTTTTTAATTTAGATTTTATTTCAATAATTAAATTAAAATAATTTATAACAAATAAATAGAAATAATTATAATTTTTTGAAATTAAAAGTTTGGTTTTATATTTTCAATTAATATAAATTTAATAATAATTTATATTCTTTATAAAAATTAAATTTTTAAAATACATTTACAATTAAATGAAATAATTTCTAATTAATTTAATTTTGTGTTTATGATTAATATATTGAAACAAAAAACTATTAAGAAAAACTATGAATATTAAAAGAATTAAAATAAATGTCAAATAGCATAATAAATTGCCACGATAAATTTCATATTAACTAAACAAAAGTACAATAAAATAAATTACAAATAAATTAAACGCGATTAAATTATAAATAAAAAAAAGATTAACTGCCTGGTTTGGACAAACTTAGATTAAGAAATTTACGCTTGGAAAAGCAAAGCCACCATTTAGATGGACGGGAATATTCGTCAAAAAATACGTGATCACACAAACGAGACCCACATTCTTCACGTAATTGAGTAAAATATTGGCGTAAAAATGCTTCAGTATCCAAAAATATTTAAAATTGAATTAAGTGAAATTGCCAGTAAATAATAAATAAATATAATAAAAATAGTAAAATAATTAAAAATTGTAATTGATATTTTCAATTGCTTAATCAAAAAAATTTACCTGCTTCTTGAGGATTTGCTGGACCAGCGTACATACTATTTAATACAAAATCTTGATCTCCTGGAATCAAAAATTTACTTCGAGACAAATTACGCAAACAAATTAACGCTTGATCTTTACGTAAACAATTTTGCAATTTTTTAAGACATTCACTTATATATAAAGTTAAATAGATAAGTAAACGATCAAATATATTCTTAATTTCGAATTGCTTTAAAAATATATTGGGCCGGAAATAAATGATGGCTTCATCTATAATGTCCATAGCAGGCAAGTTTTTATCCGACTCAGATAAATCTTCTTTGTTTAAACTAACAATTGGACCTTTAACTTTAGTTTTAAAAGAAACGATTGCAATATTACCAATTTTGCGACAATTTTGATTAGTCAATTTAGAATGATATGCCTAAAAGATGCCATAATCAAATGATTAATCTTGTTTTAATCATTATTAAAATACTTACAGTCATTTTCGATAATTTTATTTTATTTATACAATAAATTTTTCTTAATTTTATTTTAACTTAATTACTATTTAATTATTTTATTTTTTGCACATATCATTTAATAATAGAAAAATTTATTAATTAAAAATTTGTTTAACTAAGTTTATAAATTATTTTTTTATTGAAATATTTTTAAACTTTTTTAAATTTAATTCAAATTGATCAAATTATATTTAAACTCAACAAAATAAATCATTTTTATTGTGTACAAATAAAAAAAAAATAATCAAATAAATTTTTTTCTATTAACTTTTACTTGGTTTTAAACCGGTGTAATTGATCACATATTATTTTGAAAATTAAACATATTAAATAGTATTTAATATATAATATTAAATATAATTAAATATATACACATTATACAAGTAAATTGTAATAAAAATAAACTTTTGAAAAAATAATGTAAAGTCGACTTGTTAAATTGACTGTGTGTTAAAGATTAAATTCGCAAATGAATTAAACCAGTTTAAATTAAACTAAATAAACACAAATTTAGATTTCCAACAAATAGTACGTCAGAATAAAGTTAGTTTGGTTTTTTAATTTATTTTAGAATGCAAAACCTAACTACATTCCAGCCAACTAGATAAACTGCAAAAATAAACAAAATAATTAAGAAACAAGTGAAAATAAGAAATAATAGTTAAAGATGAAAAAGCATATAGACTAAAATTAGCATGTTTTTTAATGTTTACAATAAGTAAAAAGATGAAGTAAATAAAATTTGTAAATAATCTTACAATAGACATTTTAGACTTATACCCATACTTATGTTACTTAAATTAAGTATCTAAGGTGCAAACAAACTTTCAAGAATTGCAATAAATTTTGAAATCAAAAAAGTCATAAAACACTGATTCTTTTGATTGTATATATAATTACACAATTAAAATTAGTTAAATTAGTGCAAAGCCAAAAAATTTAACAAAGATAAATAAAATAAACGCACTCAATGATCTAGACCTTAAAGTTATCTTTATATATTTGTCTTTACCACACCCAAGACTAGCACATGCTATCTTTAGATAAAAACTTTTCCAGCTTCTTTAAGATTTCAATGCTTATTAAAAATTTGTTTTTCTAACTTCCGCAGTAAAATTTGCTACTAACGTTCAATTGACTATTTCCGTTTATATTTTCTGCATTTTTAAGCTTTTTTATCATTTATTATTATCATGTTTAATCGGAAGTATCAGTTTTAAATGTAAATTTTTAAATTTCAACTTTTGACACTACTTGTTTTGCCAACTTGCCAAGATAAGAAATAAACTAAAAAAAAAAAAAAATTAGAAGTATAAAAGAAAATTTAATAATTACTTACAAAAATAAAAGTAAACAAATGTTAACAGTAAATGGCGTTTTTTACACAATTCACAAATAATTATCATAATAATAATAAAATCTAGTTTTGCCTTAAATTGCCAGTAGATGAACGATTAATTCTTTGCTTATTAATTGAAGATGTATTTCCTCTGATATTTTGACGATTGTTTTGCTGAGTACCTTTATTCTTAGGTGGAGGTGATTTTGGTCTTAAAGCTTCAATTCGATCACTACAACCAGACAAATGTCCATTTACTCCTTCAAAATAACTTAAATAAGTTTCCTCATTGAAATTACTGTTGGTTAAACCTGGCCCAATCGTAAGCCATCCTGGCCTGATTGTAGAATCACGACCAAAAACATGTAAGCGTCGTTTACCAAGACAAAAATGTTCAATAATATGAATGATTTCTTCTGGTTTTTCAATGCTTCCATATTCAGGTTGTTCACTAATAATTAAATCAATATCTATATTTGCATGAATAAAATCCCCATCAGTACTTCGGCGCACCGTCCCTTTAATACCCATTAAACAATGTTCTTTGGTTCTTTGAAAAATTGCTTTTGGCTCTAAATTTTTTGAATGTCCAGGATTTTTGGCATTAGTTTTAATCCAACAAATGTCTTCACATCGACGAAAACCCCATTTTCTCAAACATTTTCTACCTAAATCTAATCCATCTGATGAGCCACACCAGAGAAAAATAAAACTACGTTGGGCAGCTACATCTTCAATACTCAAATTCATGATTTCATCCCAAGACCAAAACTGCATATTGGTAACGCCACAAGATCTTTGATATTCTTCCAGAGGCGGCTCTACTAAAATCACATCAAATTTGCATTCCAATTGTCTGAGATCAAAAGTTTTGAAATCACATTTTAAATACATAGGAGGGGGTGCGGTTGCACTTATTAGGTCATCTTTCAATTTGATAAGTTCTTTTAATTTAGGATATTCTTCAAAACGATCAGTGAGACCCACATCCCGGATAAAGTTTTGCGGCCTTTGACCAGTGTCAACAAAATGCTGACAGTAGTCGTTATGTGGATTGGCACTTTGAGTACCTTTGAGAAACGTGCTTGAGTCGGTGTAAGTGGAAATTTCTTTATCAATGGATAATCCTTCTCCACAAGATTGATTAGTCAAGTTTGTGTCCAAATTAAGTTTGTCAGTGGATCCAAACTGATCGCAATCATTCATCTGGTCAGCATAATGTTTATTTTTTAACTCGTTCCTTTGTTCTTCATTGCCCAACAAAATACTCAAATCTTTCACATCGTTTGCGCCCAATTGCTGAGCTAACAGTTGTCTTCGTTTCTGAGATTTATCTCTAAGTCGTTGTAACATATTTAAATTACCTGATTTTTAGTAAAAAACCGCACACTTTTTTTCAATTATAGTTTACAATCAATGTTATCAACAATTTGACTTTAAGTACATCTTGTTGATTTGGTTTTGCAACTACTTAATTTGGCGAGCACTGTAGTTTCAATTGAAAATCAAGTAAAAATTGGATCAGTGCAATTAATCAAGTCAGCTAAAAGACAAGATTTGCAATCGGAAATTAAATGCTCTAAATATTTATTTTGTGAATGTTTTAATTAATAAAACAAATTTGATCACGAGCAAACACTAATCATTTAATTAAATTTTAAATATTGTGCACTTGATTCGCCGCAATAAAAGTCAATTCTTTGTTTACAATTTTGCTTTGCGCGCCAAATTCGAAACAATGAATTCACACATTTATGAAGTTTAAACTTCACTAAAGTTAATTTTTTAATTAAAATATAATTGATTTAATTATTTTTTTAAATAATTATGTGTTATTTGAGAATGTTGTTAATTATAAAAATTATACCATAAAAGAAACTTACTTTTAGTAAATGAATGTTAAGAAATGAAAAATTTAATCTTAATTAAATCCAATCAATTTAAAAAAATTTCTCCAAATTGAAAAAATGAGTTAATTATATTTATAAAATCATTTGTCATGCAAAAATTAAATTTTTAGTATTTATTTAAATTAAAAGTTTTGTTAAATGTAAAAATTTTTAGACCAACATACTACTTTTATTGAATAATAAGCTGATTTTTGTTTCATTCATTTTGTCATTTTGTTTTTCATAAAGGGCGATTCTAACATTTAAATCTTAATTTTTTTATTTTAATAATTTTTTTTTTCCCAGTCTTTTGTTTTTTATTTTCTTAGTCTCTTATTTCATATTCTCCTAATTACCGATAAAACCGACAGATGCCAATCATTTTTATTTATTATTACGGTTTCAATAGAATTAGAACCTAATGTTTCATTTCGATCAAATAAAACTTGGTTTTACATATACAATATAAACCAAAATTGCAACCCGTTTTCTACTTAATAAAATTGTTCAAATAAATGATCAAAAAAAATATCGAATATTTTTTTTATTAGACTAAACTAATTGTGGTCACTAGGCCACTCTTTTAAACAAATTTCTTTTAATAAAATTTAATTTAAACAAAATCTTAGATTAATATTTGTTACTTGTACTAACAAACAGTTCTGATATTAGCACATGTTTAACGCCTAATCTTGAATTAGACATCAACTTGTCAGTCATTAAAAATACAATTTTTAATTGCGTATTATTAAAATATTTTCAGACTATTTTAATTGTAATTATTTTTAAATTTCGTACATACAACTTTTAAACTAATTTAATTAAATTTTTATTTTTTACTAAATTTTGAAAACATTATAGAATTTGATTGTTTCAAAATTAAAATAATATTTATTCTTAAAACAGTTTATAATTTAACATCAAAATTGAAACCAAACAATTTAGTTTTATAATAATTATTCAACTAATTCTTCATTCAAAATTTAAAAATTTTTCTAAAATAAGTAAATTTACCCAATTTAATGTATATTTTTTAATGATCTATTCTGTAAAATTTCAATTTTAAATTTATAATTTAACATTAATTTAACAACCCGATTTGTGGTTAAATCAACTATGCCTAATTTAACAATTCAATATTTAAATTTAAAATAAAATTAACTAATTATATTTTAATTATAAATTGTTGATTGTATAATATTTTTAATAAAAAATTGTTTTATTTTATGATTTTCTATTTCTAAGAGATGGCACTACTTATTCTAAATAAAAAACTTTTCCAATTAAACCTATTTAAAATTTGAAAAATAAAAAAAATTCAAATGATTTATTTCAATTTTCGACTTTTTCAAAATAAATTTTTTATTTATTGCTTTTTTTATACATTTTTTTTTATGTATTAATTTATTAATCACACAGGTAAAGATTAATGAACTAAAAATAAAAATTGATATGAATGTTGTTTGCATATAGTTTATATAACCTTGGTTTACCTTCCTCAACATTTTATTTAACTATTTTTCATTTATTATACAGATTGTTAAATTCAATTAAGATTTCAAATGCAATAAAATTAGATTTAATTATTTTTTTTTCTAAATAATTTTACTATACTATGATTTACCTTTAATAATAAAATATGTTTACTTTAAAACATAAAAATTAAAAATAAAAACTAAAAATTTTATTTTATACATAACTTATTTAATTAAGTTAAAATGATTAGACAAATATTACAAAATTTTTAAGTAAAATCAATTTGAAACTAACAGTTCATAATTTTGTCATTAAATTGTCTGCAAAATTTTTTTAATTTTAAATTGCCTCATTATGCATTTAAATGGCAAAAGGCTTGATACATTTAATGTACTTGAAATTAGAAATAAAAAGACATTAGAGCAAACATTTTTTTAAATCAGCCATTGCCGTTGATACTTTGTTTAAAAAAAAAACATTTATTGGATTTTTTTTAAAACTTAATTTTCAAATGCGATCACCCATCATAAATGGTCAATTTTCTTTTAAATTTAAACTATTAACTAGAACATTTTAAATTAAAATATTTTTTTTTGCTATAATAATAGTAAAAATTTAAAGTTTAATTTAATGATATGTTGTGCAAAATATATTAAACTATAAAAAAATAAAGCTGATAATGGGTTTAAATAAACAAATAATGAAAAAATTAAAAATAAATATAAAAATTAAAAATAAATATAAAAATTAAAAATATATTTATTATTCATTAAAAAAATAATTATAATTAAAAAAAAATAATAATAATAAATATATAAATTATTATTTTAAAAAATTAAAAAGCGTAGTTTAGAAAAAATAATATAAAAAATTTAATCAATTATATTTAAATTTTTAATCAATTTAAACATAAATTAAAAAAAATTTTAAAAAATAAATTTTGAAAAATAAGAAATAAATTTTTAAATATTAGTTGTATCAAGGGACATGTATAAAATTGTTACAGATGAATAAATAAATGATTAAAAACGAAAAAAATTTAGAAATTAACATTTTAAGTGATCAATCAAAAAAAAAAAATCAATGCTTAATCAGTTAAGTTAATTAAATGTTATTTTAAGTTGTTAATCTGGTTAAATTTAGTGAATTAATGCTAAATTTATTAGCATTAAAGTAAGTAAATTTTATTTTGTTTTTGAAGCACGTGTTTTTGCGCAAAGCTAAACTAAATTTTGAAAAACGAATTTCAATCGATTATTCGTCAAAATCGATAAAAACTAGTCCCAGGATAAAATAAAAATTACAAGCTAAAACTACTAATCCAAATAATTACTAACTTTCAATTGATTTATAAATTTTATTCGTTTAATAATATTAATTTTTTCAGCTAAAATAAAGATTAAATATAATTTGAATTGTAAGTTAATTACAATTTAATTATACTTTTTGCCAATCATAAAATTTTTAGAATTGTTTCAATTTACAAAACTATTGAGTTTTAAGCAAAAAAATTAAACTAAGCAAAATAAAAATTGCGCAAATAAAACCATCTTAAAATCTTGAAGGCATTTTGCATATAAAATATAAAAAAATGAAATAATAATAAACAAATAAATAAAATTAAAACTAAAAAAAAAAATAATAATTTTGAAAATAGTATTCAAAACTAAATTGAAAAAGATATTAAATTGAAATAAAATAATGAAGCAATATTAAAATTTATATGCAAAACGTACTATGAAAGGCAATTGTGAAAACATAATGTGAACCGAAATTGAAACGCTTCAGCTAAAAATAAAGCCAAATTAAACATAAAAAAATGAAATAAAATGAATAAAATAAAATAAAAAAATATATATATATATAAAACGAAATAATAAAAAAATTCAAATAATAGCAAAGAAAAAACGCATTTAAAAACAGCCATTATTTATAAGAGTTTATTGAGTTTAAACATTTTTTAGTTTATCTTCAGTTTTTTTCGTCTTTTTCATCCTTCTCATCATTTTCATCCTTTTCATCATTTTTTTTTTTTTGTCTTCAATTCGATTTTTTGTAATTTCATTTTTAAATCTCCATCCGTTTTTCAAATCTTTATTATTATTTGAATTCAATTTAATTTTCTATATTTCTCATTTATAATATATAGCTTGCGTTCAAATTTTCAATTCATTTAATAATTTGTGTTTAATTAAATTAATAATTTTTTCTCCTTTCTGAATAAAATTAGTTTTTATTTTTTCGTTTAAATTTATATCCATAATTATTGATCAAGTATTGAATTTACTAATTTAAATTCGATTTACTTTGATGAAAAAATGGCATTTAATATAAAAGCAATAAAACCAAATTTTCGTAACATTTTGAATCGTTTTTAATATCAACTATGTCCATCAAAATTAAAATGGCCTGTTTGTGGACACTTTTGCTTATTTGATACTTTCAAATTTTTTTCCGTTCTAGTTTTGACCAATGTTTTGTTTAGAGCACAATTTGTTTCTAATTTTGTTTCATTACAAACACCATTATCATTTGCGTTGGAAAACCGACTATAGCTAGTGTTGAATGCATTGCATTGTGATAAATGGTTTGCAAAAATAACAAAAACAAACAAAAAATTCAAAAAAAAAATTAAAAAAATGGAATAAAACTAAATTATTATGACAAAAAAAAAAAAAAATAAAATGAAATTAAAAAAATAGAAAAATAAAACTAAAAAAAAAAAAAAACTAAAAAAAACATGTAAATCTGTTTATTTGCAAATAGAATCCGTTGTTGATGTAAATAAACTTTACCGGAAATGTCCAATTAAGAGTTGATTGCTGTTTGCAATTAACGATCTAAAGCAAACTGCATAGCTAGCAGTTCAAAACATGCTTAGCCATAGCCCAATAGTTCAAACAGTGCAAGTTAATACGAATTCGGTCTATTTTAATTAATCGTAAGTCTAGTCACCAAAACGTTTTAAACATTAAGTTAATCAGTTTCAATAGAAGTTTTTGTATTTTTGAAAAATCTAATAAAGATAAAAATCTTAAATCAAAATTAAACGAGTTAAACATCTTAAAACAAAAGATGACTAACCTGACAAAAGTAAGCTAAATAATTTTACATATATAAATTTTATGTATAGGTCAAAAAACTAAAATTTTCTAACCTTGGTTTGAAACAAGCAAAACCAAATTCTTATGGTCCAATTGAATAAAATTAGCAAATAATAGATGACCTAGTGTAATGCTTTTGAAAATGGTAAATTCAGTTAGAAACGGTAATCTAAAAAAAATTTTATATAAAATGGCGCCAAACTTTAAAGAAATATTGCTAACTTAAAATTAAAATGAATTTAAATCTAAAAACAAAAAAATAAATGTAATTGCCATTTGGCAAGCAAATAGTTGTAAAAAAATGAAAAACAAGTAAAATCAGCAAAGAAATAAGAAAGGCGGAACAATGATCAACTGAAAAAAAAAAAATTGAAGCAACAGGATACAAGTGGACTTCTTAAGTTATAATACGCCTAGTTATGTTTGCAATTAAATGATGCAATAAAATGGCAATTAAGAATAAAAAGAAAAAATAAGATACTTTGAAGCAAAATAAATAAATTTAAAAATTCAAAAAAAATAAAAACATAGTCAATTAATATTTAGGTTAGCGTATGAAATAATTTTTAAGTTTTAAATGCAAATTTTATTTTTAAATTAAATTAAAAACTTTAGGCAATTCAAAATAAATAAAAAAAAAATAATATTGAAAATGATGCAACATATGGACTCAATTTACACAATATTTGAAATTCATTTGCATGAAAAATAGATATGGTATATTATATTCTTTTATTCATGTATTTTTGATATTCTATCAAAAACATGTATAATAATCTAAATAGCAATAAACCGGTGATGTACATCAAAAATAAATAAAATTGACTAAAATATGAGGATATGTGTATGTAAGTTTAGTTTTAAAATGCAATCAATGTTGACAAAATAGAATACACTAGGGTAACAAATGATAAACAAATCGCTAAAAATAAGATTAAAAAATTGAAATAGTCACAATGAACAACTTAATATTAGTGACACAGGATCATCTCAAACGTATCAAAAATAATATATAAACAACTTAATTTTATTTTTTTTGACCATTTAAAAATACAAGAATTTAAAAATTAGATCATTTAAACATTAAAACACCAAAATTTAAACATCAGAACATCAGAACATCAGAACATCAGAACATCAGAACATCGAAACATCAGAACATCAGTACATCAAGACATCAAAAACATCAAGAACATCAAGAACATCAAGAACATTTGAACATTTGAACATTTGAACATTCAAACATTTAAACATTTAAACATTTAAACATTTAAACATTTAAACATTTAAACATTTAAACATTTAAACATTTAAACATTTAAACATTTAAACATTTAAACATCTAAACATCTAAACATCTAAACATCTGAACATCTGAACATTGGAACTTAGAAATTGAAACATTCAAACATTGAAGCATTGGAATATTGGAACATTGAAACATCGGAACATTGAAACATTAAAACATTTAAACATAAAAATATTAAAATATAAAATTTAAAATATAAACGAAAGTAAATTAACAAAAATAGTTTACAATATACTGATACGCTAATGGTGGATGATTAAATTCAAATATGTACAATTTTTATTATCTTTTCTCAACTTTTATCTTTAGTTTTATTATAAAATTAATTTTCTTTCAATTTGTATTTTAATTTTATAAAAAGTTTATATATATTATCTGTTTAATATTGAATTAAAAATTAAATAACAATTAAATATGCATTTTTTGACTAAGAAAATAATTAAACAATAAATTATAACCTGTTTCGAATTTAAATTTTGAATATTCTATTTTATATAATATTGTTTAAAAAAAAAATATGTAAAAAATAAACTTTTTAAAAAATATTATTTAACAAATTATTTCTTACAGATGATCATGTTAATGATAATTGCAATGATGATCTTAATAATCTTTTGGCCATAATGATGAATGAAAAATAGCAGAAGAACAATTAATTTGAATTTGGTGCTTAATGTCTAATAGCCTTAACCACTTGTACGCTGTCTTGATTATTTTTCAGCCTTGCCTTTTCATCATCTATGGTAATTTTTCATATTTATTTAGACTTTTCTTTTTGCAAATGTTTATCCCATTATTCACTTTTTCATTTTTTGCAAAAATCAAATTTATCTTTTTTTTTTTTCTTAATTTAATTTCTTTTTTCGTCTATTGAGACTTGTAAATAGTAATTTATGTATTGAAAAAGAATAAAAACTAATCATTAGAAACACACCCATTTTTTTTCAGCTGGTCAAGTTGATTCAAGAAGAAAGTTAAATTGCATTTAACGGCAGATATCGGATTTCGAACGCGATTCAAATAAAAATTTGTTTTGAATTTGAAAAATCAATAAATACATTTATCTGATTTTCTATTAATAATTAGTTAAGAATTTAATCAAACAGTTAATAAAGTTGATTCAATTATTATTTAAATTTATTTTTTTTAATTTAATTAAAAAACATTTTCAAATTATTATTATTAAATAATTAAAAAGTTTTTATTTTAATTTAAATTAAAAAAAAATGAATTAAAAATGCAATAATAGTTGAAATAAACTATTAGTTAAACTGATTAAATCAATTTAAATGATTAAATGTTTTTTTATCAAACCAAACTTTTCGTAACAAAATAAGTTAAATAATTTGAAACATTTTTATTAAATGATTAATTTTGTATTGTCAAATTTTGATATGTTTATGATAGGGTTTTAAACGGATAAAAGTGTTTTAACCAAAAACTATTTTTAATTAAAAACTGATTTAAATTTAAATAATTTGATACAAATAACCTAACTATTTTAAAATAGAAATACTTATTGCACACCTGTGTTCAAAATATTTTCTTATGCAATTGATTTTACCAATGCAATTACATTGTCAACATAAATCAATATACAGGCAAAATCAGCCAAAAATTTGCAGTCCAAATATATGGCAAAAAGTGATTTTCTAAAAGCAAAATAATAAATTGCAACAAAAAAACAAAATAAAAATGCTCTTTTGCTAAATTGCAATTCTGATAAATAGCAATTTATTCTGAATCGTAATTTCTTAAAAAGCAAGAAAAAAAACAAGAAAAAAGAGTGCCAAAGAAAAAATGGGGAAAAGTATAAATAAATAGAAACCGTGCACATGGCATTTAATGTAAATAAAGAAATGAAATCAAGTCGAGCAAAAAGTAGAATAGAAGCAAAAAATTTAGTAAATAAAAAATCAGTTTTTAAAAAGAAAAACTAACTAAATGAAAAGTAATAGGAATAAAGACCATAGAAACTCATCACAAACAAAGTGAAATGGTGCGAAATAGTAAACCAAAGAAAACAGACTGACCACAAGTTTTTTGATCAAGTTAGAAAATAAGATTAGCGGATTAGAAAATGTTTTGAAACAAACCTGTTTGCTTGATAAAAGAGAAATAAACAAGAAATCAAACGGGAAAAATACAAATAAAACAAAGAACATAAAAAATATTATGAAAAATGAATAAACTTATGAATTTTCATAAAATGCATAAAATGAAAATATGGGTAAAAAACGTGAAAAATGCGCAAAATGTGCTAAGTGCGTAAAATAGCGCAATAATTATTAAAGAATATGTAAAAGTGAGTTATGTGCAAAAAGAAATGACAAAAATAGAAGAGTATTTTAGCGCCAATTATGTAGTTAACCAGCAGCCTTACCTGAGCCAAAACTTTAAATAAGTAAACAAAGTTTTTTCAATAACTTCAATATTTAATACATAATTAATAAATGATGTTTCGCAATCAGACTTGTGAATATACAATCGCATACAATGCGACATGGTGAGGCTGTTGTCATTGTACATATGTGTCTAACCGTGTGTGAGAATGCGTGTTTGTGAACGAGTTGCATGTGTGACAATGTGTGGACTTCTTAACGGCCTAGTCTGAACTAGCAAGGCCATGTCTTGGGCCATAAATCTTGCCACGATAATTTCATTATAAAAATATATTTCTATCCTAGGACCTGCTTCGCCAGCCAAACAAAGCAGTTTGGTCTGTCTATGCTGGTCTGTCTATGCTCTTCTACCCCGACCGATTGGGCGTGGTGCTGAATGTAACAAAAACTGCAGACTGGTCTGCTGAACAGTTCGCAAATCCATATTCATATGCCACATAATGGCAACAACATCTCGCACAGAACTGACCGGCAATGCACTTGTAAGCGGGCATGTCTAATGGCGACGCTTTCGCATCTTCTTTCAGCATATAGCAGATCATAATGGGCGTGTGCGGTTCTTAAAAGAACGAAAAAAATTAATAACTTTTCTTACAAAATTGTAAAAAAATGTTTAAATTAAAAAAGGTTACATTTACTGTTCATATTTATTTATATATATATATATACTAGATGCTTAATGTGTATTGGTTTGTTGCTAATGTTCTGTTTTTCATTGCTTTCAATGTAAAATTTCTAGTGTACAGGAGAGAAAAAAGAAAAAACAAAATTCATATATATATTTATATATATTTAATCTATTTTATATTATTAAATTAATTTATATTTTGCATTATTATTTCTAATAGTATTTTTCATTTTTTGTGTATGCTTGTGTAAAAAAATGTGTGCATAAATCATTGAACTGTAAAAAAATAATCAAAACTAATAAGAAAAAAAATCAAAATTGTAATAATAGTTAATAACAATAATTCATGAAATTAATCCAGATGAAAGAAATCATAGTATGAGCATGCTGCACAAGTAATAATCGTGATCAAAGTAATAATGATTTTATTATTTTTTCTAATCGTGACAAACATAATTTCATGAGAACAAAAACTTTTTTTTTATTTTTTTTTCTGTTATGAAAATTAATAATGATAATATTTAATTAACTTAATGTGTTCAAAAGTTGTTGCTGTGAAAAAAGGCAAATTATTATTTCGGTTGTTTTCACTTCCGACCAACTTATGTGAACACTTTTAATACTGCATTTGTTGCTTGCATATGGCTTTTCTAAAACTATTCCAACGATGGCTAAGTGTTTTAACTTGAACTTGAAATCGCCGTCTAGAAAGCTAACCTTGGTCAAATGTAGATGAGAATTTTTACTTTATCATCTTCATCCTCTCTTCATCTTTTCTCGGCTCAATTGTGCTTCGCTTTTCCAAAAAAAAAATTCTTAGTTGATTTGTACTTTAAATTATGAAGTGACTAAAAAAAGTTTATTACTATTTCTTTTTTAAAAAAAACATGTCTATATGAATAATATTCATAATTCCATAACATGTTTTAGTTGTTTTTGTGCTAAGTAATTTTTTTCAATATTTTTTTAACTATCTAAAGATTGGTATCTTTTTGTATATTTTTTTTTCAGAACAAGTAAATTTTAATATATATAATTTTTTTTAATTTTTTTTTAAAACTTTTTTTTTTTTTTAAAAGAAAAGACGAACAATAAACCAAGAAAAAAAACTCTAAATTGTTTGAAAATGTTGCAAAATGTAGCGAAATGCATCGAAATGTAACAAATGTAAAAAAAATAATAAATAAAATAAAAATGTTATTAACCATGCTAAAATTCGGCTAAAATGAATGCGCACAAAGATAAGTAGAAGAATTGAACGTTAAAAAATAATAATAATATATATATATATATATATATAAACAAATAAATAAATTTATAAAAGTATATATACATAAATATATATAAATATATATATATATAAATTAAAAAAAAAATCGAAAAAATAAAATATGAAAATAAATAATAAAAAGAAAAAAAGAAGCTAGAAAACGGTCGATTAAATCTGTTAATCTTAAAAATAACCATTCAAAGTCAATAAAAAAATGTCTTAGATTAAAAACAATTTCTCTTTTAATTTAACTTTATAGCTTTTTTTTAACTTGTCTAAATTAGATGAAACTAGTATAAACTAAATCAACTGATTCAAACTTCTACATCTTCTTTCGCCAATTAATCAATGATGAAAATTCAATGATCGATTGTTTTAAATGATTGTTTTTTGTTAATTTTTTTTTTTGTTTTTTTTTAAGCTTTTTCTTTAGGTTTTTAGAAATCGTCTTTTGAGGTCCGTAAGTTTGAAATGTTCCTGAGTTTCAGTTTAAATTAAGTAATTTTTTCTTCATAATCACAAATCAGTAATTAAATTAATTAAACTAAGCAAGTGGATTAAGCAAGCGACTAGTACAATCAAGTTGGTGTGTAGGATTGTGGCGAAACATGAAAGTGAAAAAATGAGAAAAGCAAAAAGAAGCAGATTAAGCTAGATTAGGAAATATTTAGCCGAATTTGTTCAAAGGCCCTTGTGGTGACCAAGTAAGACAAGCTAATTAGATAAGGTTGAAGTCAAGGAAGTGAAGTTACCATACTCGGCTGTAGCGCTGTCTGTGTGATAACCATTGTATTGACTGTATTCATAGTGACCAACATTTCCGGTACTGGCACTATACTGGTCTAAACCGGAAAAGTAGGCGGTGCTGTTGGGCGTGTTGGAATGTGTAGCGGATGTGTTGTTGCAATGTGGATTAGCCGAATGATGAGCAAGAGAATGAGGATGAGAGCCAGCCTGTTCCAGAGACTGAACATTAGATGAATAGTTAAAGGCAGTCACGGCTGTCGGACTCTTGCCGTTCTGGTCCCACCAATAATTAGAATCTGAACCACGAAAATTGGGCAACAGGAAAGAAGAGACAGGTGGAAGTTGACTACTAGGACCTGCCACACTGGCCGCAGTGCAGGTGCTGGTGTTGGAGGAGGCATTTGAAAGTGTGGTGGCAGTGGTTTCAAACTGATCATCCAAACCTAAACTGGCGTAAGTGGCCAAACTTGTGACAGCCAGAGAAGAGCTGGTGGACGGCGATCCGGAACTGATATCCATTAAGAGACTGCTCAGACTGGACGCCTGTGTAGAGCCTAATCCATTGCTTAAACTAGTTGGAGTCGGTGGCAAAGGAGTAAGGCCTCCGTTCATGGCTCCGTTCATGGCTCCATTCATGGCTCCATTCATGGCTCCATTCATGGCTCCATTCATGGTTCCGTTCATGGCCCCGTTTATAGTTCCGTTCATGTTACTATTCATCACGCCATTCATGTTGTTATTCAAGTTTATACTCAGGCTGTGTCCAGTGTTAAGGGTGCCGCCAGTCACTGTTGCGGTCCCGCTACCGGTCAGACCCGTATTCAAGCCACCGTTTTTCACTCTAAGCTGTTCATCTGCGATGGGCGCCGTTTCTGCATTACTCGTCGTGCCATTCATCGAATAGGCGTAACCATTATAAGATTGGGGCCCGTTTCCGTTCGGGTGAGATTGGGGGGCAATTATGTAACTTCCACTAGCTGGCGAAGCCGGGTAATAAGAGTTGTTCTGACTTTGGCTTGACTGAACTGGTTGACTGACCATTACAGTGTTAGACGTACCCGTCACAACGCCGTTATTGCCGTAATAACCACTCTGATCCATGCTGCTACTTGTGTTGCTGGCGTTGCTTCCGTTGCTGTGGCCATTGGTCAAATTGTTGCTATGACTGTTGTGGCCCACGTGGTTCAACGTGTTGCCGGTGTGATTGTTGATAGATGCATTACTATGGCTGTTGTGCTGATTATGTAGATGAGTGTTGTTCAGGCTGTTGTTGGGTAAATTATTGTTGCTAATATTGTTGTTGCTAATATTGTTGTTGTTAAGACTATTGTTGTTTAAACTGTTGCTGCTAAGACCGTTGTTGCTCAGACTGTTGTTACTCAGACTGTTGTTACTCAGACTGTTGTTACCCAGGCTGTTGTTACCCAGGCTGTTGTTACCCAGGCTGTTGTTACCCAGGCTGTTGTTACTCAGGCTGTTGTTAACCAGGCTGTTGTTGCTCAGACTGTTATTACTTAAATTATTGTTATTTAGGCTGTTGCTATTCAAGCTGTTGTTGTTTAAACTGTTCGTGCTTAAATTATTGTTGCTCAAGTTGCCGTTATTTAAACTGTTGTTACTTAGGCTGTTGTTGTTCACATTGCTATTCAAACTGTTACTGTTGTGACTGTGATTTGCAGCTAAATTACTGCTATTATGACTGTTAGAACTGTTTGTCAGTCCATTATTACTATGATTGCTATTACTATTATTATTACTGCTGCTATTATTACTAATATTACTGTTACTATTACTGTTGTTGTTAGTATTGTGCGTCAAATTGCTGTTGTTGCTATTATTCAAATCTGCTGATTTCGAACGATGTGACATTGGCTGGGATCCGTTTAGACTAAGACCTAAAGAATTAGATGTGGCGTATTGTCCGTTTACTCTTGTCCTTGAATTGCCAACAGCAGACGGTGATTTAGGAAGTGGTGAAAAAGGTGAATGGGGCGTGGCAGTTGCTCCATTTCCGGCTCCACCATAATACAATGCCGCAGGATTGGCCGGCGCTTGACTATAAGGCGATTGGGCGCCGCCGCTTATTGAACCACCTGTTACACCGTTTGCATAGCTAGTCAATTGATTCAAATGTGAATCTGCTGCTAATGCTGGTGAATAGTTGGACAATCGATTGGCTTGATTTATACCGGAAATAACGTTTCCGGTTCGATTGTAATAACCACCTTTTAACGAATCATTACTTTCCACAGGCCAATTAATTGGAGCAAAAGCGCCTGTTTCGGGTTTGATAGGCTGAGGTGCAGTCAGTTGAGGTTGATTGGACGGCGGCGGAGTGGCCATGTAATGCGGACTTAAGGAATTACCATTGGCCAGAGCTGCATTTAAGTTACCGTAATTTGAAGCTAAGAGAAGAATCAATTACATTAGATAATTGTACTAATAAATTGGAAAAATGAGTTAAATATAAAATTGTACGAGATACACTAATATAGCAATAAATAGCATATTAGCTGCTAAACCTTAAACTGGCCACAATTTGACTAGTTTTGTGTTAATAATCTACTAGCAATAGGATCTAAGTAAAACCTAACGAATTAATTAAATCTTACCGTTATAGCCTACCGGGCTGGGAGAAGGTGAATATACATTTGATGCTTTTGCTACACCGTTATGTTGTCTGTTCTGGATGAATGACTTGAGTCGACTGTTAGTGATCTGCTGTCTGTTTGCAGAGCTGGAATTAAGCGAGTCTTCGCCTGCGTTCAACTGAGCAGCCAAAGCTGTGTGGTGAGCTGCCAAGCCGGAATTGGATTGAGCTAACGGATGTGAACTATTAGATCCGTTCTGTAGGCCATTGGGGACCCCATTCAAATTACCGGACACTAGACTCCCCCCTCCAGCGTTTGTCACTGCCAGTCCGTTTTGATAAGGACCCAAAGGCGTGCTCGGTATGTGCATCATAGCCGGACCAGGAGGGTGAGTCTGAGCTATAGAATAGCCACCGTAATTAAAGTTGGTCGTATTGGAACCACTATTCAATGGATGAGGTTGAGCATTGTGCGCAACAGCTGAGGCCCCTACTAAATTGGTCGAGGTTGAGCCACCGCCTAGGGGGTTATGATGCAATGTCGAGGCTGAGTTTGCTGTAGGCATAGGTAAGGAGCCAGTGTGATGCATGACTGAGTTGCCACCCCCGCCAAGTACAGGTCCAGATAGCGGTGCATTATGAGCCAAAGGGGTACCGGGTGCCGAGTGTAACTGCGTTTCAGCGGAAAGGTAAACAGAGTTCAGTTTGGGTGACTTCGTCTTATAGGGTTTGGCTTTAGACTAGGTGACAAAAAAATAAAAAAATATTTATTTATTAAAAAGAATGAAATAAAAATATGAATTATGTCTTAATTAAATATGGTCGTGTGCACTTCTTTTCAATCTACTATATTCTGATCAAATATTCGCTCAAACATCACTAAACCATGCCTGTT
Source organism: Pyemotes zhonghuajia (assembly GCA_025170145.1). Lineage (NCBI taxonomy): Eukaryota > Metazoa > Arthropoda > Arachnida > Trombidiformes > Pyemotidae > Pyemotes > Pyemotes zhonghuajia. The sequence continues at coordinate 14,055,733 of CM045845.1, forward strand.
GCACACCTGTGTATGGTTTAATGTTCTTTCTTCTTACATTGTTTTGTTCTTTTCAATCTTGTCTTTTTTAGACTTTTCTTTTTCTTAACTTTTCATTTTCTTATAATTTTCTCCTTCTTTAACTTTTCACTTTTTTATACTCTTATGGCCTTTCTTTATGGCCAGTTTTTTTGTAATAATTCTTATCAAAATTCAACACGTTCGTCAGATTAATCATTGTGCGCATGCATCTTATTCGTGAGAAAATATTGCATAGCTTTGTCTAATATTTATTTAACGTCTTGGCTCTACTGGACACCCGTCTGCAACGCCCAGTTCAGCTGCTTTTTTAGTCTGAACACAGGTAATGTTCGCATATATTTACACTAAACAAGGTCATACAGGTAGACTAAAATCCATGTCCAGTGTGTCCAGCTTTTGACCGTCTTCTTCCCAGACCTATTACAAACATTAGGGCCAAGCCCTGTCTAGCAATTTATGCTTTCCAGTCAATAGTCAATGGCACAGTTAGATTAAAATATCGATGACATTCAATTGACCTTGCTTTTACCTTTCATATTTAATCGCATTATTTCATTATTGCAACTCAGTTCACGAACATGCCGAAAACAATTTAAATAAATTTTTGCCATTTAAGTGCCATTTTTATGACCTTAAAACAACTACTAGTTAGTTTTTTTATTCGAATTTCAAGGACATTTACAAACCAGAATTGTTTCCTTTGTAGAAACACAGCCACAATAGACAAGATTAAATAAAAAAATTTAACTGATCAAAAGCAAGATTCAATAAAACTCAATAAATTTTCAAATAGCCAAAAATATTAAAAAAAGTTCAATAAATTGCCAAACTTTTAAACAAACAAAAAAGTAAGGTTTGTCTAAGATTAGTTGTGTGTATCAACTAACCTAAGATTATCTCGCAAATGCTTCCGCCAGCTTTTCATTGCAAACTGATAAGCATATATAAGGTAAGCTTTGTAATGCTTAAACTTTTTTGTTCACTTATCTTATGTTAGTTTATTTTATAAACAAAATAAAAAATAACCCAATAAATAAAAAATAACCACTTTTTAATATAAGAAAAATTTAGCTTAAAACCAATCTGTTTAACATATATATATTTAATGAACTTGTTCCAATTCTCATAATCAATACCTGCTTTGTCCGTCTTTCAACAAACTTGATCTCACTTAATCCCATTACAGACATTTTTTATTCTATGTAAAGTAATTTGACTTAATCCGGATGTTGAACAAGATCAAATGAATCAACACAAACAGATAAATCAAAACATTGATGAACTCAAATTTATTTTCATTTAAGCTTTTTTTAGACCATTTCAAGCATCATTGAACAAAATATTGAATTCTTACATTGAACTAAAGTTCGGTGATGTGTAAAAATTAAATTAAAAATATCGAAATATCGAATATTATTGCTATCGAAATATGTAAAGAATTAAAAGCTAAACAAATTTGAGAGAGATAAAATTTAAAATGTTTTTGATTTGAAAGACTGATCTGTTTTAAAGCGACTTATAAGTTAGAGTCAAAGGACAGATTATTTAATCTTGTTTAAATAAGGGTGAATTGACAAACTGAAAAAGGATAAAAAAAAAGATGCTAAATATTAAAGAAAATGTCATAAGACAGTCAGTTAAGATGTTGAAATTGGCATTCAAGACAATTTGTGCCATTTATTGAGTTAGCTCGATATTGGCGCTAAACTTACATTGAACGCATTGTTCTAGAATTATTTGCACAAACAATGTTCTTTTGTGTTGAAAGTTTTTTGTACGGACCAGACGAAATCGGGTGAATAAAGCACTCATGCATATGCATGGACAGAGAACAATGGCCTTACATATAGATCGTAATAGTCATAACTTAAAAGTGGCTTAACTTGGTGAACAGTGGAATTGTGCAAAGCAATAGTAAACGACATTCGAAATTAATATGAGAAGTTGGAATGCCTGTCGGAACAAGACAAACAAGTGTTTGTTGAACAGAAGACCTTAAACGATGATAAAGCCGATTAGATACGAGCAGATTAAACTTAGGTAAATCAGACAAGGACAGACAAAAAAGTGGATTAAGAAGAAATTTAAAAAAGGATTAGACAAAATACAGGTGTAACTATGTAACAAACAAGTGGCCGAAAAAGGTTTAGGCCAGTTGGTATATTAAGACCAATTTCTTATCTGTTGTCTAACGCTTATTGGCAACCAAGCGTTGAATACAACATAACTGTGATTCACATGTGGGCGCGTACATTGAACACGCCCACTTTTGTTCAAATCAGCCACCGCAGATTAGTAAGATTGCCGAATGTGGCTTTAGTTTTACGCCAAAAGCTTCACAGGTGATCTCCTGCTACCTGGCTTAGTTGGTTAGACCGCAGTTCCGTTCCGGAAGTTTAGTGAGGAAAGTGCTGTAGGGCATTTGTTAGAGGCTCACAACACCTGTTCTACTTTTAGGGTAACAATCACATATGTTTATTGTTGCAAAAATGTCCGAACGACTGTGGCTTCCGGCTGTTTTAAAGCGGATGCAGTTTGATCGTCTGGGTTCGCATTGTCACACCACTGGACCAATCTCAGGCCAAAGGTTTGTGTGTGGGAATTTGGTTCGATTAAAGACGCGCTGACATTAAAGTTTATTAATAAATTTATTTATTGCATTGCGCAGTCGCACTCAACAGTGCAGCCTATATAATTAGCCTATAATAAGCGCCATTATTCAAATTAAATGTGCAATACGCTGAACTAGCCGGAGAAAGATTAATAAATCTAATGTCTTTCTATCATCATCATTAATATGACCTATATAATCGTTCACTAATAAATGTTTATTTTCTTGTTTTTTATTTCCATTTTTAGTTTGCTTGTTTTGTTTTCTAGTCTTCTCTTTTTCACATTTCATTTTCTCGTTTTCTCTTTTCGTCCGCTCTTCTGCCCTTTTCTCGTTTCACACGCACTGTTGTTAAGATTTTAAAAGTTGCACAAAGTTTCTTTAAGAAAAGATCAATCGCGCACGCGCAGTAATGCCTATTAAGATTTGCCCACAACCGCGCCCCTGACTTGTGTTGGGCCAGGCTATTGGCCGGTTGTGGAGAACAAGTATTGACGAACGAACGGCTTATCTGGCCTGATATGGCCTGGCTTGAACTAGTCTGAACTGTTGGCTTGTTCAAAATCTTATGGTTTGGTTTGGCTTGGTTTAATTTAACTTGGCTTGATTTAGCTTGATTTGGCTTGATTTGGCTTGGTTTAGACTAGCCTAGCCTAGCCTAGCCTTCATAGCCTAGCCTAGCCTAGCCTAGTCTAGTCTAACATTGCCAAGCCTTCATAACCTAGCCTTCATAGCCTGACACAGCCTAAAACAACCTAAAATAAGCCTAGCCTAGCCTAGCATTGCCTAGCCTGGTCAGGCCTGGTCTGACTTGGCCTGGTTTGTTCTAACTTTGTCTGTTCTTCTGCTTTGATCTATTTGTCTTAACATGATTTAGCTATTTGGCTTTGCGTTGCTTTATTTTACTTGCTATAACTTTGGCTTAACTTTCTTGGTTTTTTTGACTCTCAAGTTTTTTGTCTAACATTGCCTTTTATTACGTGTCTTCACTTGGTCTAGTCTTGTTTAATCTAGTCTATTTTGTGAAGTCAACTAGGCCTGCTGGTAATCGTCGTAAAATAGCAGCCGATTTTCAAATGTCAAATAAAAGACAAATGCTTCCGGCAGTTGGGATTCGCACTACAAGATCAAATCAAACCGTTTAGAGGTAATTAAATCAAGTGTTTATTTAATCCACTTTAAAACAAACAGGTGCACACACAGACAAATCACACAAATTCATCATTTCTTTTCATATTTTTTTTGCATTTCTATTTTCTTTGTCTTTTATTTTGTGTCCCATTGTATTATGTAGCTCGTTTTCTTGCCCATTATGATTTCCATTTGAAGTTGCATAAATTTTCATTATTATTAATGGACCAATGTGTCTATATAGCGCGTGTGCACCATTGGGTCGTCATTTTTAATGCGTTCATTTTATTATTCAATTCGCATTTACTATCTGCCCTATCGTTTTAACTATTACCGAACATCGAACCAATTTTTAACCAGTTTTTAATCGTTTTTAACTAGCGCTCGTTTAATCAAACGATGAATGAGAAGAACGGAGCGAAAGCCATTAAGACCAGCCTTATTCGTCCCGAATAGTCTCTATTTTTCACAATGTTAGTAAATTTCATTATTTTTTCTTCAATTTCATTATTTTCTATATTTGTGCCCATTTTTCTTTTTGTACTCTTTTCCTTCCATTTTTAATTTGACTCCCTTTTTCTCGAACACATGCGCACTTGCTTAGTCCAGTTTAATATAGACTAAAGTGAAAAGTTGTCTTAATTTAAACATGTTGGTTTTTTGTTTGAAAAATTTATAAATTTAAAGTTTATATGGCAAAAATAAAAGTGAAAAAGCTGAAGAGAAAAGAAATGAATGAAGAAAACAATAGAAAAATGAAAATAATGAAAAATGAAAACAACGAGAAAAAAAGCAAAATTAAAGGAATATAGAAAAAATGAATAAAGAAAAAAGTAAAGAAAGAGAAAAAAGTAAAGAAGAGAAAAAATAAAGAGAAAAAATAAAGAAAGAAAAAATAAAGAAAGAGAAAAAAGTAAAGAAATAAAAGGGGGGCGGAGAAAAGATGCACTTGAACTTGGCACTTCCTCTTGGCATTTGCTCTGCTCCACTGACCTGCTCTGGTCAGCTGATCCGTGCGGCACACTAACCGCAGACGCCTAGAACCGTCCACTGTTTCCGCCCCTGTGGTCAGTCCGATTGCCCGCTGTTTCCGGTTTAGACACGCCCATTAGTAAAAGAAACCCACACATGTTGCCTTGTAACGGAAACACGACTGGCAAACCGATTGCAAACAATAGTGCACTCAAAGCACAACTTGTTGACCAAAAAAGGCGTAACCGGAAGTGGACAAGTCGCGCGAAAAGACAAGCGCAAACAATAAGATACGGATGACCTTGACCGTGTAGTGCAGTCAACAGGGTCAATAGTTAGCGATTTGCATTTACACCTGATCAAATCGCACAATCTTCTTGCATGTGCATCGAAAGTTTTTTTTTCTTCCTAAATTTCATTTTCATCTTTTTGCTTATTTGTTTTTTACTTTGGCCAACTTTTCTATTTTAGCAAATTGATGCAAAATCGTGTATCACGACTTTGTTCAGCAGATTTGAAAATCATCTGACTCGTGTGTACATAATTCAAATGCACACAAACACATCAAATTAAAAGAAGTGTAGAAAAAATAAAATAAAATAAAATTAAAAAAAAAATAAATAAATTAAATTTAATGTAATAAAAACCATTTAAACATTTGAAACAAAGTAACAAAAAAAAGCAAAATGATCAGATGAGCAAACAAAAACTGTTGCAAATGAAAAAACAAATAAAATTTCAAAATGAAAAAATGGTGGAAATTCAAAAATACATTAAAAAAATAAATAAAGAAGAGAAAAATCAATAGTAGAACGAGTTTTTGAATTTAGTGTAAAATAACTAAAAAGTCTATAAAAGAAGGTGAATTTAAGAAGCAATGTTACAATTAATTTTTTTTTTCAATGAATCGGTTAAGTTAATTTCCGGATGATTGGTCAAAAACTAATCAACTGCAGATTAAAATTAAGAAAAAGAATGGTGAAGAAGAATGGTAAAATTGAATGGTAGAAAACAGTGAAAACAGTGAAAACAGTGAAAAACAGCTGCAACTGAAGCAAATGAATTTGACCTTTTTGAAAAAATAAGTAATCTAGTGAAAAATGCAACAAAAATGATTAAGAAAATGATTAAGAAAATGAAGTAAATAAAACAGCTGACAAGTAAAGCGATTTACAGAGGTTTGGTTTTGCGGAATTTGATTTAGCACCAACTAAGCGGTACTGTTGGGCTGATTGATGAGAAACGGAGAAGGCGTCCGAAATTTGAATGAAAAATTCGGCAGTCGCAAAGTGACTCTGATGACCTCCAGCTAACTGTGGTCAATTAAAATCAGACTAAATTAAATTGGAGAAGAGTGGCTAAAATAGACTGGAGCAGACTAAAGCAAACTGAAAAGGAAAGAGGCAAACTGAAAAGGAAAGAAGCAAACTGAAAAAGAAAGAAACATGCTGCATTGTAAGTAAGCCTGGTACATCCGGCCAGGTGAAAGTTCGAAGCTTGTCGAATCCTAGGACCATTTCGACAAAGGTGTGTTCAGTAAGCTGGAAATTTGCGTTAAAAAAATAGTAAAGCAAAATTGAAACATTAATCAAAATTGACCGAAGCTCATTGATCTGCTGGAAATCAGTTTGCCTGAAATAATTTGGTCTACTGTTTACATTGTCCAATATGGATTTGATTGGATGTCGCAATTGGAATTAAACTTAATGCCAGCAAACAAAAGTACAATTTTAACTGGACATGCGTCAGCGGAAATAAGTTGCTCCGGCTTAAGAAAACAAAGGCCCAATTAACATGGCCCATATTGTTCGCTTTTTATTATTACATATTTTTTGTGCATTCCATTTGAAAATTTTCTTTATCATCTTCTGTGGTGCTCGCTGCTGGCATATGATGGCTGCAGCATAGAGGGCGCGTGTAAATGTTTTTATTTAAAATTGGTTACTTTTGCTGGGCAGGCCAAAATAAATAAGCAACGAAAGCGAATAGAAAAAATTAAAATAAACAAAACGTAGGGCGTGGCTAGATAAAGTTCACAATAAACAAGCATAATTAAATAGAAATAATAATATTCTTGCTTTGTGATCACAAATGTAAACAGACGCATGAGCAGAAAGAAGGCCAAAGGCGATGTTAGCAAGGTGAACAAGTGCATTTACATCTTACTCATGTTTGCAATTTTGTTTAAATTGTATTTAAACTTTCCTTTTGCTTTCATTTGAACTGCAGGCTTTGTTTGAACTGTGTTTAAATGATTGCGAAGCCACTTTTTGAATCTAACTGTTTTTGGTCATTTTCTGCAACTCGTTGGTTACGACTAAGAGAGCAGAAGGGGGAACAAAAGAGCAAAACAAGAAGAAGAAAACAAGCTTAACAAAAACAAAGAGCCCAACTAAAATAAGGAGTCCGACAAAACAATGAGTCCAACAAAAACAAGGAGTCCAACAAAAACAAGGAGCCCAATAAGCAATGAACAGTAAATTGAGTTAACCAGAATGCAGACACACATGTGCAGAGTTTGATTGGCGTCACCTAGACAACCATACTGGCCCAAGCAATGCACACCCATCCTGTTTGCTGCACCGGCATCGATTTTCTTTGGCTCTGTTTTTTGGTCTGTTCTTGCCTAACTTTCTTTAATTATTTATTTTACTTTATTTCTATATTACTTCATACTATAACTTTTATTCTGTTTTCATTTTTTATAAAACGTTTTATATTATATTTGCTTGTTTTATTTTTTTAATTTATTTTTTTAATTTGTTTTTTTATTTTATTTATTTTGTTTTATTTATTTAGTTTTAGTTTATTTCATTTTTTTAATTTATTTATTTTCATAATTTTACTTTATTTTTATTATTTCATTTTTATTTAATTTTTTTATTTCATTTTTTTTAATTTTTGCGAATTTTTTTTCAATTTTTTTTTACTTTTTTTTAATTTTTTTATCTTTTTATTTTTTTATTATATTTTATTTTTTTTAATTTATTTATTTTATTATATTTGCAATTTTTATTTAATTTTTTTTTTTTCAATTTTTTTTTCAAATTTTTTGCTAATTTTTTTTTCAATTTTTTTGTAATTTTTTTTTTAATTTTTTTTTCAATTTTTTTTTTCAATTTTTTTTTCAACTTTTTTTAAATTTTTCCTATTTTTTTTTTTCTAATTTATTTTATTTTCTAATTTTTTTTTTCATTTTTTATTTTTATTTGCTAATTTTATATAAAATTTTGCTTCAACTGTTCTTATAGGCTTCGCTTCATTTTATTGCTGTTTGCCTATGGAATTTACTACGATTATAAACTGTGTGTGTGATTATGAATAATGTTTTCCAATGGCCGGGGGCAGTAGGGGAAGGCAATAAAAAATAAACATTTTGGTATCAGCTTTCTAGCTGGGCCAGGCCATTTAGTCAGCAAGCAAGAAAAAGAAAAAATGACGAGAATGACGAGAATGACTAGAATGATGTGAATAGTGAGAATGATGAGAATGACGAAAAAGATGATGAAAATGGAAGATAAAGGACAAGTGCATGAGTAAACGAACACGTTATTTTGAGAAAAGGGTCGCGCGTGTCTAATACGCATGTGCAATGACACGAGCTTCGACCATCGGTCAAATTTAAAAAACAGGTTCAAAAAACGAGTTGAACACGTTTGAGCCGGAAATGCAATAAACAAAACAATAAAAAATAGACGCTAGACAAATGTAAGTAAGCGTGAAAATAAGCGAATACAAAGAAGCATAAAGATAAGAAAAGCACAAAGATAAGAAAAGCAAAAAGATAAGAAAGTGCAAAGATAAGAAAGTGCAAAGATAAGAAAGTGCAAAGATGCACGGGACAATTTTTGATGAAAACAAGTGCGATGACTTGCAATTGTTGATCTGAATTCACTCCCCTGAGACGCCCACCAAGCACCTGTTCCTGCATATGCGACATAAGCCGACCACCCACCGGACCATTGCGGCTGTTGCGACATCGGCCCACAGTGTGTGGCCAAAGTGCATCAACCTAATCCCGCTCTGGTTAGTAAATCTGTGCAAACACGCCCTTGTCCATCGACACATAAATGAACAGGTGCAGGAAGAGGAGGAAGCAAAGCAAAGAGAACAAATGTTTGGGGAAAAAAACGGAGTGGACTATGAAAAGGAGGAGCAAATGCAATGAAAATCATCATAATTAATCGATTTTAGATTCCTAAACTGGTCTGAGTGTGCGCAAAACAACATAGACAATAGGGACACACACTGAAGGGAACACATCAAAGGGAACACACAAAGGGAACACACCAAAGGGAACACACCAAAGAGAACACACTAAACACACTAAAGAGAACACACTAAAGGGAACACACCAAAGAGAACACACTAAAGGGAACACACCAAAGAGAACACACTAAAGGGAACACACCAAAGGGAACACACTAAAGGGAACACACCAAAGAGAACACACTAAAAAAACAAACCAAAAGAAACACACCAAAAGGGCCTTGTCAAGTCGAAAAAGCCACACAGCCAAGCACCTCATAACCAACTTATCAACAAAGTAACAAGCATGGGACTTTGGCAACAAGAGGCTGGAACAGGGGAAACAAGCAATTAAGCACAACTGCACAATCGAATGTATCAATGGCCGACTTTAAAATAATGTGATCAAATTGTTTCATTTGGCCGCATGAAAATGTGATTTAAAATTAAGCACACATCTGCGCATGTGCGTCTAAACAAAGACCAGAGCTGCTCATTGCTCTAATACCATAATTTATCATCATTATCGAACATTTTCAAATGTTTGCTTTTAATTTCTGCATCCACATCTAACCATTTTTAACCAAATATAATGTTTAGAATATTAATATTTCTGCCCACATTTTTTACTTGTCCTGTGCAACGCGGTCCATCTTGCAAGGTTTGACACGAACAAGTTTTTAAAAGGCCAGTTACCGCCAAAACTGGCAAAATATAAACAGTCAATGTAAACAAACAGTAATCTGTGGAATCAGCTGTAAGCGGTCATAGTAACCAAGCCTGAAAAAGTTTGACAGACCACAATTGTAGTACAGGTGTTTGATTAAGTTGAGGTTTTCAGAGCCACAAGTAGGTTTTGAGTTTAGGTTTAAGGGTTGAGGTTTGAGGTGGAGAGTTGGGGGTGGAGAGTTGGGGGTGGAGAGTTGGGTTGGAGAGTTGGGGGTCGAGTGTTGGGGGTCGAGTGTTGGGGGTCGAGTGTTGGGAATTGAGAATTGAGAATTGAGAATTGAGAATTGAGAATAATTGAGAATAATTGAGAATAATTGAGAATAATTGAAAATAATTGAAAATAATTGAGAATAATTGAAAATAATTGAAAATTATTCAGAATAAGAATAACAGAGAATAAGCATTGCATGACAAATGAATAGCCAGAGGATGTGAAAGCATGCCAAAGAATGACAAGATACAGGCACAGTTTAGGCACAATAAAGGCAAAGTGATAGAGAAAGTGGAGAGGATGCACTTGTAATTCTTAATCCCATGTTTTTGTGAAAGCATTTGCCTGCCAGCATCAACAAGCAGTCAAGCCACTTGAACCCATCTACACAAAACTGGGTCAGACAAAAAGGCGGGGGCAGACATTGAGCTTGCGGAAGTGCAGACAAACTTGACATTGAATCCGTTGTTGAAACCGGCGTGACAGCAAGAAAACAAAAAGCAGAAAATAAAAGCCGTCAGCAGACAGCCACATGTCGGACTCAGTTAGCGCGGCATGAGGTCAGTCTAGACGAAGACACTTCCGCTCGGAAATCCGTCCATTACGAATCAGATTACGCAGGTGAGCCCAAGTAGAGGCAGGTGGTCAATACAGATAATGGTTTAAGTGTTTGATGAACAGTCGATTTGTGAATATTGTGTTGATTTGTGAATATTGTGTTGATTTGTGAATATTCTGTTAAACATGTGTTGACCAACAAGTTTAATCTAGTGGTAATCTGCTGCCACATTTGCAGCAAGCAATTGTCCAAAACAAGCTCTGACTAAATACAGGTGGGCTTGCTGAACAAACTGCGGCTTGTAATAGTCATGTTTGTAATGGCCATGTTTGAATGCCAAAGTTTGTAATGCCAAAATTTGTATTAGCAATGTTTGCAATAGCAATGCTGCAAATAGCAATGCTCGTAATAGTAATGTTTGTAATAATTATATTTGGTTGAAACAGGCAGCGCTATTGATTATATTAAAGCGGCTCCATATTAAACACAATAAAAAAACGCACAAGGTTAACATCGGCCATTGGCCCGGCATCTTTGCAGCCGACTGTTCGAGTATAACAGATCGGCGCATCGAGTCGACAAATTGAACGGCGCGCAATCCGAACAGGCAAACTGTAAATACATTTTAATATTCCATATAAAATTTTATACTTTTTATTAATGTATATTGAGACTCATGACCGAATAGGGGGGCAAACAGCCACCGGGGGTGAGGGCCAGGGGCCAGCAGACAGGGCAAGCAGGGCAACAAACGCACACATGGACCACCATATTCACACACCCCTTCAGCCAGACACACCCATTCAGCCAGACACACCCATTCACACCAGACACACCCATTCAGCCAGACACACCCCTTCAGCCAGACACACTAGACTCCGCTCGGACAAGATGCCACCAGATCCACCTGACACGCATGTCAGTCATTTGACGGGTCAATTGTGATGGACAAAATACGGCCGGCTCTACTCCATTCTGGACAAAGAGGCCGCCACTGGCGCTCACTCTTCAAAGTGACAAAGGTGAACGGCACGTCGTCTAGACAACCGAAAACGCCCATCTGCAATAGGCGAACAAAGCGGCTAAACAAGAAACACGAGTTCAAAGGTAAGTAAACACACAGGTGAGCCACACTTAAGATCAGCTGATTGCCATGCTGCAGTCTCCTTTTGTCGCTTGGTTGCCGGCTTAACAACCGAATCCACTAATCCCTGATCGCTCCACTAATTTAGCTCCACTAATTTAGCTCCACTAATTTTAGCTCCACTAATTTTAGCTCCACTCATTTCAATCACACTCATTTCAGCTACACTCATTTCAGCTACACTCATTTCAGCTACACTCATTTCAGCTACACTCATTTCAGCTCCAACACTCTCAGCCAACCTGAAACTGAACACAAACCCTAAAACACCTAATCCCAAACTAATCCGCAGCCAATCTGTCTACTCAAAATCTGACATTTTACATTTCATCTAGAAACTTATTCACTGCTCTCTCTATCTGTTCACTCTATCTAATCACCCCATCTAATCACCCCATCTACTCACCCCATCTACTTACCCTATCTATTCACTCCATCTATTCACTCCATCTACTTACCTCATCTACTCACACAATCTTCTCACCCAATCTGCTCTCTAATCCGTTACACCGTTATTCAAACGGATAATCCCCTAATCCCGTACTCTTATATACAAGCTTTGCATTCACTGACAAGTGCAGCAGCCGGTTCTAACTTGTCTAAGTCAAACACATGCTCACAATTGACACAAGCATCAATGCTGGTCACTAGGCAACTTGGCTGTCAGTGTGGTAAACACGCACACACTCAGGTCGTCATAGCAATAAACGCGTGTATCTTAAGTGAATCATGAATGCCAAAAAATAATTTATTTATATATAAATTTATAAATATAAATAAAACAAACTACATAGTCGATAATGGAATTACGAATTGAACAATTTGTTTGAAAAAACATTGAACCTACATAAAAACGCATCCAATGATTTAAGACCTTGATTTGCAAGTTTGAAAAAAAATCAATAATTTAAAACTTTTCGCTTATTCAAACATCAGATTAAAAATAATTTAAACCGAAAACACTAATTGTGTATTCAAGTTTGAAAATTGCAAAAATGGCGAAAACGGCAGCAAAATGGCGAAAAATTGTAAGAAATTATAAAAACTCGCCAAAATTTGATACAGGTGTTTATACTCATTATTATCGAAATCTAGATGAACCGTTCTAAATGGCAAAACGGTGATAGATGGACAAAACAAAAAATTGTGGCAAACAGCACCTGGCCAAAGCCAATTGAATTAGCAAGCATATCCAAATAAAGAAAACTTTCTTTCTTACTTGTTCATTTACAACTTTGTAACAAATTTAGGCATGGCTCACAAAGCTTTCACTAGTCGGACAAATACCAAGGTAAACACCGAATTTTGCCCTTGTGAAAGTCAACTGGTTTCACCTGGTATCACACAACGTGGACCAACAAGGCCGGTCAAATGCTTTGCACGTTGGTTAACAAGAAAAGGTAAAAAAAATGTTTAAAAAATGTTTAAAATAAATTTTTTTTTTTCAATTTTTAAAAAAAAAAATGTTTAAAAAGTTTAAAAAAATTAAAAAAAAAAATTTAAAAAAAAATTAAAAAAAATGTTTAAAAAAAATGTTAAAAAAAATGTTAAAAAAAATGTTAAAAAAAATGTTAAAAAAAAATTTAAAAAAAATTTAAAAAAAATGTTAAAAAAAAATTTTAAAAAAAATGTTTAAAAAAATAATTTAAAAAAAAGGTTCAAAAAAGACTAAATGGCCTGTTCGAAATTGTGAGAAAATTTTAGCGTATTGTGTGCGAAATGGCTTTCAGAATGCGAATTCCACATTGCAACACAATCGCCATTAAGATACCCAATTAAGACGCCACTAGAAAATGGCCCGAACTAGGTTGCTCTACTATAGTAACTAGTAAAGCTGGTCGATTGCAATGGACTAGCTGATCTAATAATTCAAACAAGCCAGCTGACTTTAATAACCAACTTTAAATGTAAACAAAAAATTAATGTCTTGATCAGCTGTTGACAAATGCGGTCCATTGGTCTAACTAATATGGATAAAAAAAAAAAACACCTTAACGGACTAGAAACTAAGATGACAATTCAGGTAATATGAGTAAGATTAAGGAATTAGCAAGATTGCTAACGCACACCAACAGTTGTCCAAATGGATTAAGAGCTTAAAAAAATTGCAATAGCCAGCATGTGACCTTGAATGGGTAGAATGCGGAAAAAGGATGCCCTTTGAACTTGCATCTAAAACTGTTTTCTTTTCTTTGCATAAGAAAAACAAATAAAAACGTTTGGCCAAACAAAAATGTTAATAATTTGTTAATTCCAGCCGTTTTATAGCAAACATGAAATGAAAATGGCGAAAAAACAGAAATAAGGGTGGCCAAAATTTTGAGCGCTGCCTTTACTCGGCAAAACATATTAAAAAATAAAATAATAATAAAACTGAAAAACCGAAAAAAACACAAATAAAAAGCAAATAAAATTGAAAAACTAATTTGCAACATTAATTTTTTTCAAAATACTAATTCGGCGAATTCGCAAACACTGGCATTCAATCATTAATTTGCAAACAAAATTCAATCATTAATTTGCAACATTAATTTGCAAAATGAAATTCAAACAGAATGCAATCATTAATTTCGCACTGGAATGAAAATTACAAAAATTTGAAATCAAACAAAATCAAGTTTGAAAATGAAAAAATGAGAAAATCAATGAAATTCAAGTGTTCACCAAACTAGGCGTGGTAGGGCATATACGGCTAATTGTTTGCCGGAATAGAAGGTTGGTTACCTTGCCAGAAGATCACACTGACCAATGCACTTAGATGAATATTTAAGATATCATATGTGAGATACAGGTAAAACAAAAATAAACAACAACAATTTATTAATTGTACAAATCATCTAACTCATCATCATTATTAACTAATTGATGTTCTATGACGCCATCAAATACGCCCCTTTACACAAGGCAAAAGATCAACAAATGAAGATATTTATGAATGGTGCACACCCACTTGTAAGCATCTTAATTAGAGGAACAAGTGGCGTGTGCGAATGGGGTGCGTGAGCAGGTCAATGAGTGAGAGAAAGCCAGTGAGTGAGTGAGAGCAAACTTATGAGTAGAAGCAGGCTTATAAGTGAGATGTGCAATGCTGGCCGAGTTCAGGGTTTGAAAATGTTTCAAGTTTAAGAGATTTAAGAAGTTCAATATACAAGCATAAGCATACATGACAAATGTGCAAACAAACACCTTTGATACTTCAGTTGTGTACACTGTTGATTGTGCACTTTCTTAGACATTCCAACTAATCCGTCAAGTCGAGCCCACTAACTCAGCCCTCTAACTGTGCATTCTTAACAGAATGAACAGTAAATTCTTAACTGTGAATTCTTAACTGTAAATTTTTAACTGTAAATTTTCAACTGAGTATTCTACTGTACATTCTACTGTACATTCTACTGTGCATTCTACTGTACATTCTACTGTACATTCTACTGTGTATTCTACTGTATATTCTACTATACATTCTACTGTGAATTCACTGTACATTTACTGTATATTCTGAGCTATACATTTCAACTAAACATTCTCAAACGTACATTCTTAACCGTGCATTACTGCACATTCTTAACTGTATATTCACTCCCCCGCAACATGTGGGATTCAATGTGTGGTTTATTTGTAAACAAAGCAATTGTTTGCTTGTAAAACACGTGTTTCTTATAAATTGCAACAGTTGCCACTTACCTCTCTCTGTTTTTCTTTCTTAGTCTTCAGTTGTTCACATTTGCGCATCTTGCAAATTTGATGGCTGCGAGAACTGCGACAAGGGCCACAGTCCCCACAATTATCCTTCTTGTAGCAACCTGGACATTCTCCGCAGCGTTTCCTTTTTTTCTTGGACACTGAAGACGCACCGCCGGTCACTGCAGTTTGACCGGCAATGTTAGTCTGATTATCCATGTTCATCATCATTGGAATGAATCAATTTGGACACTTAGAACACATACAAACAGGCCTAATTGGCCGGCTTGAACTAATCTAATTAGTCGTATATTATTTATATCACACACTCACATTGATCACTTGTTCTAACACTGTAACATGGCCAGCATATTTGCCAACGTTTGTTTCGGATGTTTCTTAGATTAGCAGTTGATGTTGGATGGGCAACACTGGCCGGTTTGGTCTGGCCATTAGATGCTATCAAGAAGCTCTATAGAGCAGGACATTCTGAAATGTTTGCATTCGTAAACACACCCTCGCAAACTATGCCTGCGACTACGTGTGTATATTGGTCGACATATATGAATATATTTAATATACATCTAATAGGTTAACATTGGCTATATGCTAGGCAAATGTTTACATATAATTTGTCAAGTGATAATCACAGGTCGGCGCAGTCGCGAACTAATGATGGTTAGTATGATGGTTGGTATGATGGTTAGTCGAATGGGTAATATGATGTGTGTAGATGTTATCCGTAATTGGCTTGAACAAAGTTATAAAAACATAAAAAAATACATGCATATACAAATCATAAAACAAACAATATATAAACAATATATAAACAAATATATTCCCTATATGTCGTGTAAAAAACAAATTGCAAAATTTAAAAACAAACTAGACAAAATCTGGCCGATCTGATTACAAACTTAAAACAAGCTAATCCAATTCACATTTGATCGTTTAAGTTCATTGAACAACGCATGCGCAGCACTTTAATTTGTTATTGCAAATACATTATCATAATTTTGCACATCATTTTTGCTACTGTTTGGATGCACAAAGCCGACAACCGGCTCACTTGGGCTGGATTAGCAATCTATTAAATGCTGCTCAATAAAGCCATTTAGTTTTATCCAATCCGACCGATTTTAAACAGATTTGAAAACCACTCCTGATAAAAAAGAAAAATTAATTAATTAAATTTGTACTAAATTGGATTGTGTTTTTGCTGCAAAAACCGCATCTTCCAAAATGCTATGCGCAATTTACGATAATCAAAATATAATTAACAAAAAGATTTTGTGAATGCTAACCACCGGAAGCCATTTGGTTGCAACTAGACAGTACACGTGCAAACACAAACACATAGATAAATAATAATCACACCGGAAACAGCTGCTTTGTTATAATTGAATCGATAAAGCTGGAAAATGAACAAGGCGAAAACAGGTGAAAAATTTGAACAGTGAATATCTCAGCGTTTGAACGGACATCCAAAAAGAGTTGACCAATGTCTAAAGATTATAAATAACAAATGGAACAGGAAAAAACAACACACAAGACAAGATACAAGACAAGATACAAGACAAGATACAAGACAAGATACAAGACAGCTTAATTGTGCTGATGGTGGCACTGTTGCAGCAACTGTTCGAACCGCACACAGGTCACTTACTGGGCCACGTCCACCGGACCATTGGGCAGGCCGCAATGCTAAGCTGGCGCCCTGTTCAAAAATGGGCGTGGTTAACTGCTGTGTTATTAGCTAGTGAGCCACCTTAAAAATAATAACCAAAAATAATAACCAGAAATAATAGCCGAAATTGCAGCCGAAATAGCAGCCGAATTAAAAGCCGAAATATAGCAGCTGAAAAAGCAGCCAAGAATAACAGACAAAAACAACCAAAAAACTAAAAAACAAACATAGCAAAAATAAATAACCAAAATAACCAAATAACCAAAATAACTAAATAATCAAATAACCAAATAACCAAAATATCCAAATAACCAAAGTAACCAAAATAACCAAAAACAACTAAAACTAGTAATAATAGTTATAATAAACGTGACCAGTCATAGATCAGACCAGTCACAGATGAGGCTGGTCACAGAAATCCAGAGTGAACCATTTTCAACCTCTCTATACGGGACGGGCTCTACAGCTGGCCAGGCTCTGCCAAACTATGACCACCACTATAAAACACAAGATCCACTGGTGTGCAAAGATGTGTAATTCAAACAAGGTGCGTCCATGTGAAACATTACTTCATTTTACACAGGTTAATTCGCCAAACAGTGCCACACGAAACAGGTGTTCAAGAAACTGTGCCAACAGATGTGCACTTCTCAAACAGACCGGGGGCGGCTAGTGAAAAACTTTAAGACGTTCAAAACTACCAAGAACTCGCGAGATCCAAAGGCCGACTAATCAAAAAGCCAAATAACAAATTAAAGCAATCATTCAGGCCAACCATTTAGGCTAGTCATTGGGGCCAGCAAATGGGACCAGAAATTGGGGCCAATCTTTATAAACGCCTTAGCAACATGTTTTCATCCGTTACCACATCATCTTTTCGCATCTTCATTTGTGCACTTGTTCAACATTTGCTACCCTACTCTATAGCCCTCGTTCAACCCGGCACATAAAAACTGAAATAAAATAAAGTTAAAACATCCAGCACACAAGGCGTACATATTCAAATGCATATATGAAAAATAAATAAATAAAAACTTGAATATATAAATGTTTATAAATGTTTATAAAAGTTAATATACACATCACAACAACTCGCCCTATAGCCGAATATTTCTTGAACATATTTAAAGGTGGCCGAATATGTTCTCAATATTTCTTCAATATATATTTAATAAAAATGAATTTCACTGAATATGTAACAAATGCTTTGAACAAGAGACTTGTGTGGCTTCAATCTATAGCAAGTCGTTTGGATGCTACTGGGATGTAGTTGTTGGCTTTGTTTGCTTACACTTCATTTTCACCATAAATAAATGATTTTTATTGATTTTAATTCCTTTGCAATTTTGCATCCACCTTTGCTTGCTTTAAAATCTGCGCACCCACATTTCGGCTTGATCTATTTATTCAGCTATTGGCCGCAGGTCTGGCCATTGCACGGGTTGACGCACTATTTCAGGAACATCCACTGTTATTGCACTGGTAGAAGATTTGTTTACAAAAAATTAGTAAAAAATCATTTAATAAAAAATCCACAACTAAAACCTACAGCTATTACAATTATTAACACATGCATCACTGGCAGATGTACCTATGCTTGGTCCTAAACAACACACAATAATTAATATTTAAACAAACCAAATTAAGAAACTGCAAAAACTGGCCACTACTTATTAGATCACAATTAGTCATAAATCAAGTGTGAGAGCCGCAATTAATTGTTCAATCAATTGTATGCACTTTTTCGCTTCGATCTAGCTACACAACATACAAGCACATAAAAACTGCATAAAAGTTAATTTAAAAAATAATTAAATATGATCAAACATCATTTCTAAAATTTATACACAATTTATAATTTTTGTAATATATGAGCTCGGTCTAAAGTCACACATTCATAAATGTGCATTTGTTTGCATGTATTTATTGTATATAATTATTGTATATATTAACTGACATATATCTATTGTTGTATATATTTTATTTATATATATTTAATCATATATATATTAGTTAATATAAATATATATTGTGTACTGACGTACACTGCAATTAATATATTAAAACCAATTGTACGCTGGTTTATACAATCAAATAAATCAAATAAATTGTGCATATAAATAGATTATTATTATTAGTATAATTATTATATAAAATTTATATATATGTACATTAGCGCACATATATACATATTTAAGCTTAATTACTGTAAAAATGCGAAACTAGTGCCGTGTCATTATCTTGCAGCTAGTACAGATCATCAATAGTAATTATTATAATTAAAATATAAATACAGCAAAAATTATACAAGAAAAATGCAATCAAGCAAACAATAGTGAAAAACAATATAATAAAAATGGTTTTGCATTGCAATAAAACAAACCAAGGAAATAAATCAATTGATAAAAACATTTAAATTCAATTAAATGCGAGCCATAATTAGCAAACATGAAGCAAAAATAGCTAAAATGCATTCACACAAGCGAAATTTTCAGATCACATTCCAATGTGAAAACATCTCGCAAAGTATCTCGAACCCATGGCACATACACGTTTTGGAACTGGGCTGCGAATTTGCTACAATTGAAAGAGGTGGTAGACAAAGTTGCAAATTGGCATCTTAAAGCAAGTATTTTAAAATAGACATTAAAAGCTAGAATTTTAGGAGCTAGTATTTTAAAGCTAACATCTGAGAAATTAAGCATCTCAGAGCATCTTAGTATGTTAAAACGTGTTCCATAAATTCAAGCTCACTCAAATACATACACACACACCTGCACACCTTGACAAGCAAGAATCAATTGTAGCGCAAACATTTAATTGCATTTAAATCACATTCAAACAACATTTAAATGGCAAAACAGATTTTGCACTCGTTTTAATGCTGATATTATTTATTTTAGTTTCAAAATGGTTTGATGATGATTGTGCAGTACGCTGATCAGTATGTTGATCAATGTGTTGATGAACATACAATAAGAAGTATGCAATGTGCAATGAGCCAAAGCCTAATGTGTTAAATCACAATTAAGCTTAATTGCAGTTTAGATACACTCGCAATGATCATGAAATCATAGATTTGCAATTGGTGCAAACAACACAAATGTGATCATATGCATAGTCACAGTTAAACAACCAATCAATTGCAAAAAAGTGAAGTTTGACAAGATTAAAAATAGAGCAAAATAGAGTAAATCATCATAGGTGTCCATTTGATTTAAATAATGTGGAAGAAATGAAGAAATGAAGAAATGAAGAAATGAAGAAATGAAGAAATGAAGAAATGAAGAAATGAAGAAATGAAGAAATATAAAAATTAAGAAAGAAATAAACAAACAAAGAGGGACAAAAAAGAGAGAAGAAGTAAAAAGAGGAAAGAAAAAGTAAAAAGAAGAAAGAAGAAGAAAAGAATAAAAGAAGAAGAAAAGAATGAAAGAAGAGAGAATAAAGAATAAAAGAAGAAAGAATAAAAGAATAAAAAAGAAAGAAAAGAATATAAGAAGAAAGCAAAAAGAAAGAAATAAACAAAGAAAACAAAAAAAGAAACAAAGAAAGAAAAAGAGAGACAGAAACCTGTTACCTGTCGATTCACACGATCCACTTGGAACACGTGCATAAGCAGAATAACGTGCAAATTTAAAATTTAGCACAAATTTGTGTAAAATCAGCAAAAACTGCCAGGTGTGTACAAGCATCTGCCCTTTTCAGTTTGAGATTTTAAGCCAGATTTTGGGCCAGATTGAAAGAGAAATAAAACCGAGATCAAAACTGAGAGCAAAACTGAGAGCAAAACTGAGAGCAAAACTGAGAGCAAAACTGAGAGCAAAACTGAGAGCAAAACTGAGACCAAAACTGAGACCAAATTGAGACCAAAACTGAGACCAAATTGAGACCAAATTGAGACCAAACTCAGACCGAACTGAGACCTTAGCTAAAATTTGGTGAGGCTGAAGCAATCTAAAGTCAAACACGTTCAAGCTAAAGTTTACATTTGGCGTTTTTGGTGGCCATTTTCTCAGAAAACACTTTTCACGAGCTCTAGACTCGAAAATAAACATAATTAAAATCTTATTTGGAAACATGCACGATTAGCTAGCAGTTCGTGTATGCACGTCTATATATGTTCTCTATATATCCATCTATACAATCATCTATATACTAATCTATATATGCAAATGAGTGCAAATATATGATTGCAAAGGTGTTTAAGCCGGTCAAAACATCGGTTCGGCCTACCCGTTTTAAATAAGTTTGATGAACATGTGGGTAAAACAATAAGCAAACAAATTGTGACCAGATAAACGGAACTTGCCTGCCCACCCAAACATATTAATGCATGCTTAAAAAAACGTTTAAGAAAAACATAATTAATAAGCAATAATCCGAAAACAAAACTACTTACAATTGACACGTTGGTCAATTGTATTTCTGTCCAAATGCACATATTACCAATACTACACATTTTGTAAAATAAGCAAACATACTGTGCATCTGAAATATATGAAATGTACCACTTATACCGCACATATCCAACACACTACACAGGTAAACAGGCACCAAACAATTGAACACATTGCAAAATGTGCTACTATGTGTAACATAATGCTGCAGACAAAGTACAGGTGAGTATTAATTAGTCCACATCTGCAACTAATTGGTCGGACGTGTTTAATTGCGAATCAGTAATCCGATAAATTGTCTAATCAGTTGTGCAACCGATTACACAACTCAATCCATTATTCAATACATTACATTATTTAATACATTATTCAATGCATTATTCAATACATTATTCAATGCATTATTCAATACACTATACAATCCATTATACAAACAATTATCCAGTGAATTAAGATGAAGTGCGATTAATCCGAAATGGAGAAAAGCGAAAACACTTGTATGATCCTACAGTTAATCCAAGTGTTGATCCATGTCATGCAGTTGATCGACTAATTCGACAGATGACTGCATGTCTCACGTAAAGGCGATCATAAGCGAATATGTCGTTCTTTGGCAATATGTAAATTAATAATCTTGTAAACCAGATTGTTTTTTGTTTTTTGTTTTTTGTTTTTTGTTTTTTATTTTTTGTTTTATTAAAACAAACAAACAATCACACATAAATATTGAAAACATAAGCTTCAGTTGTAACATTGCTAACATCTTAATGTGAGAATCACAGAAAGCAAATGAGCTCTAAAAAGGCGAACAAACCGAAATCCAATAAACAAAGCATAAATGAGCCCAATTTTCAACAATTTTAAGTAGAAAATAGAATTTTAAAATTGAAATAGTATTTAAACAAATTTTAATGAAATTTGAGTAAAGTTAGATAAAGTTTAGGTAAATTTAAAGCGAAAACTGAGCAGAATTTGAGCAGAATAGGAAAAAAGAGGAAAAAATAGAAAAAAGAAAAAAATTGGACAAAGTGTGGACAAAATTGAAATAAAATTAAACAGAAATCAAACAAAATTGAAGGAGAATGAGAAAATTCGTAAGTTTGTTTGACTAAAAAAAGAAAAACTCGCCATGTTTGAGCGGTTAGAAAAGTTTTGCATTTGTTGAAAAGTAGATTATTGATGATTTATTGGCAGCTAATCTGTTTTAAGCTTAATCCAAAACCGGCAAGTTAATCCATTTTTCACATTGACAAGCTTTAGACTGAATTACACATGAGTTTAATTACACAAGGACAGAGAGAAAAACAAACAAACAAACAACAAACAACAAACAGACAGCACACACACACAAGCACGCACACATAGAATCACAAACGAGTCCATGCGAAGGACACTTACATAAAACAGGTAAGATAAACGGTAAATTAATCCAACTGAAATAATCCTTTGGCGATAATCCGCAGACAATAAGTATTTTATGAAAGTGGCAGTGGCAGTGGATGAGGTGGATGATAATAAATGGTGGTGGATAATGGCGATGCTAGACAATGTTAAACAGTACTAGACGATGCCAGATGATAGTGAACAGTAAAAAGGTAATAGATGCTGACAGACGAGAAGCTGACAGAGGAGAAGCTGACAGAGGAGAAGCTGACAGACGAGAAGCTGACAGCTGAGAAGATGGCAGATGAGAAGCTGACAGATGAGAAGATGGCAGATGAGAAGCTGACAGATGAGAAGCTGACAGATGGGAAGATGGCAGATGAGAAGATGGCAGATGACTAAACACAGATGATAATCCGTGGCGTTATCAATGAAACACAACAGTCCAACTATAACAGGCTATAAGAGACTATGACAGACTATTAACTGACTGGGCTGCTCTCTGCACCGCTGGCTTCTCTACACTGGCGCGACTCTCTCGCTTTGGACGAACGCACAAGTGCTCGGCGAACGTAGCGCACACGGCCGGCGTCAGAATCGGCCAAATCGACAGCGCACTAGACGGCGCAAAGGACGACGCACTGTACTTTTCTACACACACCCCTTTCACGGATAATCCGCTGGATTAGCCTAATCCATTGCACTGTTAGTACAACACTGGACAACTAAACCTAAACTGGAAAAAGGCGAAAAGTAGCCAAAAGCAGCGGAAGCAGCAAAAGCAGCAACAGCAGCAAAGGCAGCAACAACAGCAAAGGCAGCAAAAGCAGCAAAAGCAGCAAAAGCAGCAAAAGCAGAAAAAACATCGAAAACCAGCAGAAACCAGCAGAAACCAGCCAAAAACACAAAAACAAACACTAAAACACCAAAACACCAAAGATCACCACCGAACACAAGTCTTCTGCAACCAGACTAGCGCCAATCTTACACTAATTATCAAGTTCGCTTTAAAACTTGTAATCAACAGTTACAAACAACTGTACGATCAATTATTAAATCCACTTTTACAATCAACTGCTACAATCAACTGCTACAATCAACTGCTACAATCAACTGCTACAATCAACTGTTACAAGCAACTGCTACAATCAACTGTCGCACTGCTCACACTAGTCCATACGGGACACCCGATACGGGACAGACTGGTGGCAACGTTAGCCCGACCAAACCGAAAATGCTGAGCACCTTCAGCTAAGAAGAACTTGCAAAACTTTGCTCTGCTTTTCTCCTGTTCACAGATGGCAACACTTCCTAACGTGCATTTAGACCACACGCTATTTCTACGCCAACAGCTCCCCAAACACTATCAGACCGCACATGCTGTTCAGTTACGCCCACCAAGCAAGCACCTGTCGACTCTAGACAGTAAAGCTCTTCTACACCGAAACCAGCCAATAGTTGCTGCTTATCTTCCGTCTTCTTCAACACTTTAATACCTTGCTCTTAATACCTTGCTCTTAATACCTTGCTCTTAATACCTTGCTCTTAATACCTTGCTCTTCAATATTACCTTCTTCTACTTTCTCCTCACTCTCCTCACTCTCTACATCTTCTATATCCCCTTTCAACAAATTCACCTCCTAAACTTCAATCCTAAACTTCAAACCTAAACACACACCTTAAAACACCGTCCATAAACATTGATCTAAAGCCATCAGCAAAACTATCATCTATTTCAATTTTTCTCCAAATTTTCTCACTTCATTCATTTATTAGTTCGTGACTCCGTTTTTCATTTAAAAAGCAACAGTGCAAAACAACAATTGTAAGCGACAATTTGCGACAATTTACACTAAATTAAACCGGCTTTCAAACTTTCAACTAACACGTTCCATATCTTCTTTTGTCATTCGCTTCAACTGTCTGTAAAGTTTTCCAAATTAAATGTCATACTTACATTTAATTAGCTACATTTTCTCCTCTAGTTTCCATACTTGACACATTCATTTCTTAACACACTTTCATCAGACTGACTTTTGAGTAATTAAGAAATTAAGGCCAACACGCTGTGATTTATTTAACATAAAATGGGTGATGAGGATGGCGTGTTTCATGACGAAATTGAAATTGAAGATTTCGAATACGATCAAGATACTGAACTATTTACTTATCCATGCCCTTGTGGAGATCTGTTTACCATCAGTAAGGTAGTTTTTTAATGAAAAAAATATAAATTATAATATACTAATTATAATTATAATTATAATTTAAAAAAAAAAAAAACAATATTTGTGATTAGGAAGAACTGTTAAATGGCGATGATATTGCTCACTGTCCTAGCTGTTCACTTATTGTAAAAGTGATTTACGAAGAAGATGAAATAGAACGGTATTGCGAAATAGCAACCGAAAAGTTGAAAAGTCGTATTAAAAATTGAAAAAAAATAACATTTATTTATTTTAAATGAAAATACATATTTTTCAAAATGAAAAAAAGTGTCATATGTGAATTGCTGTTAATTTGCCATTAAAATATTGAACCAATAATTATCATATTCTAAATTTAAACTTAAACGTATCTTTTTTACTGTTGCTTGCAGGTTGCGAATCCTCTAATTATGACAAGATCAACTTGAAATGAAACTGCTCCTTACCGTTCGAATAAGACGCTCTACTAATGAAGTGATTTAAGGCTTAAAAATTTGGGCTTAGTTTGATCACAGCAAAATAGATCAGCAAACCAGTTGTAGTGCACTGACTTAAACCAATAATTGCACCAGTTAGAAGGTGCAAACGAAAAGTGCAAATTAAATGAAATAAATGACGAATGTTGAAGATGGATAGTGAAGATGAATGGTGAAAACTAAAGGATGATGAAAAAGAATGACGAAAGTGAATGAGTGAAAATGCAACAGCGAAAGCAAACATGAAGATTAACAGGCAGGTTAACAGACAGCTTAACAGGTAGCTTTTCAGACAGATCAAAGTAAGATTTAGTTTAATAGCTGGCTTAGTGAATTAGACGTGGGATATGTTTAAATTATGAAAAGAAAAGGATTACCAAAAGGGATTATCTTGGCTGACAGTGAAAAGCCGTTAAAGCCGCAAGACAGGCCAGCAGTGCGAGCCTGCGATTCTGATTTTGAATATGGCGCGTTACCAAATACAAAAAGCATGTCTTTTGTACGCACATTTTTTTCTTTTCACAAAGATGCAAAACAAGCGAGTGTGATTGAGCCTAGTCTTTGCCTCAATTGCATTGCCACAGTCGCATTCCACGATCTGGCCACTTGGCTTCAAGTGCCTGTTCTAACTTTTTAGTTGTTTCGACCATTCATTAGTCCACCAGTTGGCTCATCATAGTCTGTTTATAGTACATTCATTGTTCATCTTGTCCATCACCATTTGATCTTCTTATTCGCATCTTTGTTGTTCATCTTTTTGTGCTCACTTCAGACAAAATGATGTCTGAAAATGAACTGCTCTGTGCTAACTGCAATCAAGTTGTGGACTGTGTTTATTGCAAATCTTGTGCCAAACTTCAATCTACTTCTTCCAACGGTGACTCTACTTCTATCGGCTTTGAATCTAGTGCCCACAAAATGCCAGAGGAGATGACCAGTAAGGATTATTACTTTGATAGTTACGCCCATTTCGGCATCCACGAAGAAATGTTAAAGGACGAAGTGCGTACTTCCACCTACAAGAATTCCATGCTCCACAACACCCACTTGTTCAAGAACAAGGTAGTTCTGGACATTGGTTGTGGAACGGGTATTTTGTCTATGTTCGCCGCCAAAGCCGGTGCTACTAAAGTAATTGGGGTAAGCATTCAGTTTAACTCTAAATATTTATTCATAAATACTATCAACTAATATGAACGTCTACAAAAAATTAACTCTTTCTTTCCTTTCCTTTCACTAACAAATTAACCATTTCTTATACTTTTTTCAACAAATTAAACAAATTTTATTAAACTCACGCATTCCATAAACATTCCAAACAACAATCTCTTACCTTCCGTTCAGGTCGAGTGTTCGGGCATAGTTAACTTGGCTGAAAAAATTGTCAAAGACAATCGACTTGATGATGTGATCACAATTGTAAAGGGTAAAGTGGAAGAAATCGTCTTGCCCCATGGAATCACTCAGGTGGACATTATTATCTCAGAATGGATGGGTTACTGTCTTTTTTACGAATCTATGCTTGATACTGTACTTTATGCTCGGGATAAATGGCTTGTAAGCGCTCATCACTTCTTCTTTAAGCAAGCTAATGTGCAACTAAATTTTTTTTTCTTCAGAAACCCGATGGAATGCTATTTCCAGATAAAGCTACACTTCATATTTGCGCTATTGAAGATCGTCAATATAAAGAGCAAAAGATTGACTGTAAGTTTATCATTTTTCTTTAAGTTGATTAAATCATCAATTATTCTCACTTTAATTAGGGTGGGACAACGTGTATGGTTTTGACATGAGTTGCATTCGAGATGTGGCTATTAAAGAACCGCTTGTTGATGTGGTTGATGCAGAACAAGTAGTGACCAACAAGTTTCAAGTTAAAAAAATAGACTTGAACACAATGAGCAAAGATGACATTGCATTTAAAACCAACTTTACGCTCATACCTAGACGCGATGATTACATACAAGCAATTATAGCTTTTTTTAATGTAAAGTTCACCAAATGTTACAAAGATGTAGGCTTTTCCACATGTAAGTCATTTACACTTGTTTACTTTTTTCGCTTTTTTGCTTCACAACTAGTAATTACTGGTTTAAAGCTTAAATCTTTGAAAATAAATTCTCTAAAGACGATCTCTTTAAAGAAAACTTCTCTAAGGACAATTTCTTAAAGGACAAAATTTTTAAAACCACATTTTTTATAAACAACACTTCACGTTAACAACAAATTCTGATCTAACATATCTAATTTATTTTAGCGCCTTGGGCCAAATATACTCATTGGAAGCAAACAGTCTTTTATTTGGGTGAGAATATCACTTGTAAAGAGGGCGAAAAAATTAATGGAACTTTTGCAATTAGCCCCAACAAGGAAAATAAGGTAGGTTTGCATTTTATTAGTTTAGAAATTTTCTAATTGTTCATCTAATTTTCTTCTTACTTAGCGGGACTTAGACATTGAATTGTCAGTAGATTTTCAAGGTGAACATAGTTCTTTGGTGGCTAAATATTCATACAAAATGCGTTAAACCAATTTTCTCATTTTTAGTTAGTTAATTTTTTACTTGTTCAACTTCCGGCAAATAAACAAATAAACATTAGCATACATAACCATTAGAAAAGAATATATGTTTGTGCCGAAACTTTATTCAAATTCTTAGGTAGCTTCTGCTTTATTTTTCTGTTTTTAGTTTAAAAATCATTGTTTTCTTTCACAATTCATTCTAAGTATTGTAAAAAAATTAATTATATTTATATGCATAGTTTAAATTATGCTTATAATTTTTTTGTCTATGTAACTGTGAATAATTATAGGTTAACTAAACATAAATATTTAACTAATTGTAAGCATTAAAATAATAATAAACGTAAAAATATTGAAAATCTTTAAAATTTTTGAATTCAAAATTATTTTCAAACTAAATTAATTAAAACTGTTTTAAAAAAATGAATTTCTTATTGCGGTTTGATTGATTGCATTCAAATTTATTAAAACATATATTTTACTCATAAGTGTAATTTTTAATATTTTTAACGTTTGCAAATGCTTAAAGCAAAGGTAAATTATTTAAGAATATTGTTTTCATTTATGTGTATATTCAGAAAAAAAGTAAGTTAATTCAATTTATTGTAACTTATAAAGTTGATTACAATAATCTCAAGGATAAAACGAGCATTTGATTCAGATACCTTTGTGATAACTTATTTAAATGCTTAAACTATTGTAATATTAAGAATTAATATCACAGACTAAGGAGAAAAAATAAACGAATTTAATTTAGCAACTGCCCAAACGCTTCTTGAGACGCATAGGTAAAATAAAGAAAGCCATCTTCGTCTTTTTCTTCTTCATATATTTCAATTAATGTTTTGCTCATAGAAGCAATACTAATTTCGTTCACAATCAAATAAATAGCTTGGTTCATTTGCAATTGAAGTCTTCTCCTGATTTATCACATGAAAATGAATTAGAAATAAACAAATGAAAAAAAACTTGCCTTATGATATTGGTGAATTGTGACATAGTTAAATCTTGTGGAACAATAAATTTGCACTTGTCCAATGGCGGTAAGTTTTTCTCATTTTTAAATCGTTCAACAATTATCTAATTAATAGTTTTGATTTTCCGTGATTTAACAAAAATAAAAAATTAATAATAAAAAATAATTTTTTTACCGGAACTTTGTTTGGATATTTTCTTCGTATTTTGTTTACTTCATTTTTTCGTTGAGCTGATAAAAAACATAGTAATTAATTTTTAAAATAAAAATAATCAACTTACAAAGTGTTTTTCGTGCTTTAAATGTTCCTGAGCCAAAGTTAATTAAAGTATCTCCACTGATTACAGACATTATTAAAAGCAACACATGTAATTAATTTAAAAAAGTTTACGCTGATTGTCAAAAAAAAAAAAACCAACCGAATCAAAGCTAAATGAACTTTTAGTGAAACAAAACAAAGATTTTAAATATGGAAAATGTCTTAATCATATATAAAGAAAACCAACGAATCAATAAAACATTTAAATTGATTACTCACGCTTTAAATTTAAATAAAGAATAAGTTTTAGACAGTTTGTTAAACTGTCAAAGCAAAACCGCACTTGGTTTATAAACAATGACCCTTTACTTACAAAATGTGATATATTAAATTTTATTTTACAAAATTACTTGTATTCTTAACTATTACCATCGACAATCGAATTAAATAAAAAAATCAATCGATACGAAAAACATTACTAGTTTAAACGTTGTTGCGTAGGTAAATTAAGTTAAGAGTCAATACTACACCAATGGTAGTTTAATAATAAGCCAATTAAAAATTATTAAAAGACCAATCATCAGGCAAGCAACAGTAAATCTCAACAAAATCAATCAGCCAATAAAATAGATAATAAGTCCATAGTTTTCTGAAACAATGCCTAGTAGGCAATCTCAAGTACGCAACTACAAAAGTGCAAATCTTATTAAATCCCAATTTAATAAACAATTCACCTTTGTTTTACAATCTTGTTAAATTTATTATCATCTTTTAATAATAATCTAGCATTTGTCTTGTTATGTTACATCAGTTTTTAAATTTATAATTAATATGACATTGGACAAAATTTCTTTCAAAATAGCCCACCTGTCAATTGCAACAGTTTCAAGATTATCAATCCAAAATCTTTTTAAAGAATACCTTTTATTTAAAATTTACGTAAAAAAATTTTTTTCATATAAAAAAAATTTACAAGCCATTCACCTGTCTAAACTAAAACTCGTTAAGTTGCTAACCAATTTTACAAATTTTATTTACCCTTGTTTGATCTGATAGACTAAATTTTGTCTATTTAATCGTTTAAATTTTAAATCAACGTGCAATTAATTTTAAATTAATTTCATTGAAAAAATTATAAAATAATTTAAAAAATAAAAGAGAAATACATTTATCTCTTTATTCTGTTTGTAAGCTCCATTGTGAATTAAATCTTTAAATTTTTAACAAATTTTCGCTTTATTTTAATTTAATTCACATTTGTATTTTAAAAATAAATACAACTTTCAAGCATAATTGTTCTTCATTAAACAATAAAAACAAATTTTTACTAATTTATACAAAAATAATGACAAAAAAATACTTGCTAATTATAGCAAGAATATCTGCTTTCATCCACAAAACTATTTGATCGCATAAATTTTTAATTTCTTCATAATCAATTCATAATTTACTTTTCTCTAAACTCAAATCTCAAAAATAAAAAACTAAGCATAAATAATAATTAAAAAATTACTATCAGTCATTGAACATAAATTTTGTTTTTAATAAAACAGTTTGAATTATTAAAAACTTTCATTAATAAAACACTTTAGATTAAATTGTCATATTTTAATAATTTTTTCTTTTATTTAAACAATTCGGTCAAAACGTCTATTTTTTATAGTACGTGATTAACATTTCAATTCAGTCAAAAGAATTTCAAATTTATCGTCGCAATTTTCAATCGTATAATAGTAACATTTGTTTAATGTGGTCATTAAATTTGTCCATTAAATTCTTGATTTTTAAATGAATAATTTGAATTTGACTTTTATCTTTTATTTTTAAGTTGATCGATGATTATGATAATTGTATTTATAATGTTAAATATTGTTTGAAAAAAAAAAATTCAAATAAAATTCAAATTGCTTGTGAAGAGCGTGTATTACCAGACCTGTCTGTGGAATCGTCTAAATTGATGTCTACAGTCTTATTTCCATCTATAAAATAAAAGATTATTAAATTTTTAATTAAACATAAACTAAGAAATATAAATAACTTTAAAAGTTAATAAAAATATCCAGACAATGAAATAATAAACAAATGGATAAATTTAATAAAAAAATAAAATAAAAAAAAGATATAAGTTTGTAAATAATACAAATAATTTTTCTATTTTTATGTCAAAATATCTTAAACGTCTTAAAACATTTTAAACAAAACTTAACGTTAAAAAGTAAATAAAATTTTTTAAAACTAGCAAATAAGCAATAATTATGGCTTTAGTAAGCAATCACATTAAATTTATGATAAACCTGAAATTTGTGGACTATTTCAATTTTAAATTAAAGTGCATAAACTTGATAATCAATTAAAGATAAGAATTTACACTAAAATAATTTTAGTTTATCTTCGAACTTTTAGTTCATGTTCTTCCTTAAAAATAAGATAAAACAAAACCTTTAAAAAAACAATTAACTAAAAAAACAACTAATGTTTAATCTTAGTGCAAATGACAGTGATT
Organism: Pyemotes zhonghuajia; assembly: GCA_025170145.1. Classification (NCBI taxonomy): domain Eukaryota; kingdom Metazoa; phylum Arthropoda; class Arachnida; order Trombidiformes; family Pyemotidae; genus Pyemotes; species Pyemotes zhonghuajia. The sequence continues at coordinate 14,087,457 of CM045845.1, forward strand.
GGTTTTTTTTTTTTAACTAAATTCAAATTGCAAACTGACCAATATTTTTTCTATAATGATTTAATTATTATTTTTCATCTTAATTAAAATTTATTTTTGATAAAATAAAAAATTAATCAATTTTTAAACCAGCTAACTGACAAAATAAAACCAATGATTGATACAAAAAGTAGTTTAAAAACGCTAAAAAAATAACTTTATTTTAATATTATTGAAAACAGTTTAGAATGCTGGAAACACATACTTAATTATCTGTCAATCTAAATTTATTTTAAACAAATCGGATTAAAAGAAACGCCCAATTGTTTTTTAATATTTATTTTAATAAATATTAAAAACTGTATTCTAATTTTTAAATAAAACAGGTAATCTAATACATAAATTTGAAATTTCTTTTATTCAAATGAAATATTAAATCACTTTGCCTAAGGTAAATTTTATTTAATTCAACAAATTGTATTTATTTAAAATTGTTTACAATGAAATTTCAAACATTTGAAATTTATTCAAACATTTTTTATAAAATATATGAAAAATAAATTTTTATCAAGTTTTCAATCTGCTATAAAGCAAAAATATCCGGCGCTTTGCGTTAAAATAAATTTAAAAAAAAATAGACTATGGATAATTGTCCACAAGGACAAATATTAAGTTAAAAAAATCAATAATAATAGTTTTAAAATATAAAAATTCTAAATATGTATAAATGCTACAGCCAAACATTCAATGAATAGCAAAGACTTTTGAAGCCTATAAAATTTAAAGCTGAAAACACAACATTAAATCCTAAATAAGAAAATAAATAAGAAATACTTATTACAAAGTTCTATAATTTAAAAGAAAAAGTCTCAAATTTCAAAGATAAAATTTTTCTTTTAAAATAACTGGTTTTACAATTGAGTTTAAAGTTTATTTTTTTTTTGAAACCTATTTTTAATAAATCTTAAACTAAGCTTGTCTAAACGCTAAAAAACTTGAAATAAGATTATTTAAAACTTAATTCACATTTAATGGCTTTTTTCAACATGATTGTGATTTAATTTGTGTTTAAGATTAACGAAAAGTTTTTAATGTCTTTTAAAAGTAACTTTTCTAGCAATTTTTCTTCATTTGCAGACATAATCAATTTATAAATGAATAATAATTAATTTAAAATATGAACAAATTAAAATTTGGTTTGCTTTTAACCTATGATACTTACTAGTTAATCGATTGTAGATTCTGATGACATAGTTTCGAAATTCTGGATTGCCCCAATAATAGATAAAAGGATTGAAACAACAGCTAGCAATACTTAGCCAATAGGCCAAAGAGTACAAACTGGAGGAATTACAACTTTTAGCCAAAAGAGGTTTAATGTAAAAGTTAATGAAATGAATGGTGTGCACTGGCAACCAAGCTGCAGCAAAAGCTGCCACAACAACAATCAACATCTTAATCAGTTTTTTTTTTGATTCAGAAAACTTTCTTACGTTTGTATCATTTTTTACACCTACAACTTCTCTAGACTTAATCACTTTCCAAATGCTGTAGTACAATACAGTTATTAATGACAATGGAATAAAATATTGAGTCAAAATCAAGAAAGCAATCCGATATTTTCGCATTACAAATGCTATGTTATTATCAGTTTGAAATGCTATTCGACAAGAGATGAGTGCTTTAGGTCCAAAGTACTCACTAACACGCATATTTATTAATGTAGAAGCACTAAATATTATTCCTATTGTCCAAGTAAGTAATACTGGTAGCCACTTGTTTTGTAAACCATTTGATTGTGGATATTTGATTAACATGAATCGATCAATGGCTACAAATGCCATTGAATACGTAGAGATGTAATAAGAAAGAATCTGAATGGATTTGTTTAATCCGCATAATCGTGTGAATAAATTGCTGTTTTCCATCAACTGGTATGAACAAAAGACCCATTGGCCTGGAATCACCAGACCACTTGCGAAATCTGACACAGCCATATTGAATAGTAAGACATAAGTTGTAGAGCGGAGTTTTGGGTTTCTATAAATGATCCAACAAACAAAAAAATTTCCCACCAAAGCTAGTATTGTTGTGATTAGATACAAAAATAAAACAAATGAATCTCGAATATTTCGTTGGATTAAAATTAAATCTTCATCTTGAGTCGAATTCATTATTAAAGCTAATAATTTTAAATCATTTATTATAATTTGTTTCAAAACTAAGTCTAAGGTTATATTGATGTATTTCAATAAAACCAAATATTAATTCTAAATAAATAATTTTAAATAATTTTAAATAATTTTAATTTTTAAAAAATAATTTTGATTATTAATTTTTGCCCAAAATATAAAAAAAAATTAACAAAATTTTATAACTAAATAACAAAAACTTTAACAATTTTTTTAATAAAATTTAATTTTATGTTTTAATTTGAAGCAAGTAAATACTAATTAAAAATTAACTTTGCTAGTAGAAAATCATCTAAATTAATTATATTAATTGAGTATCTTCTAGTAAAAATTTTTTATTACGTTTTATTTTATATATTTAACAAAAATTATTTTATTTAAATAAAACTTAAAATAATTTTTTTCATCGGTTTCTAGGTGGAAATGTAATTTCATTGCAAAACAAAAAAAAATATATTTTTAATATTAAATTAAAAAAAAAAATAAAATCAGTTTATAATAAATAAGTTTTAAGTCCTAGATTTAGTTTTTAAAATAAATTCTTAAATTAAATGTTTTAAAAAAGATAAAACCATATAAATATCAAGAGTACATAAATTTTTTTTTTATTAAAAAATAAGGTTGTTATTAATAATTAATTAATTTTATTTGAATTGTAAAATGATTAAAAAAAGAATTTATTACGTTGAGATAAATAAAAACTTAATAATTTAAAAAAAAACTAAGTTATATATATAAGTAAAAAGTTTAATTAATTGTTTAAGGTAAACGTTGTATTTCTAAAAATTGATTTACCTATATTGACATTGAAAAAATAAAAAATATAAATAATGCCAAAGTCAATTGGAATTGTGATCAAACTCTTCACTAAAACTAGTTTCGTTATCAATCAAATGATTTGATGTTTTTGGCATTTGCGTTTCTTGAATTTCTCCAGAATTTTTCTTGCCTAAAATTATAATAAGATAAAATTAAGTTAAAATTTATTAATAAACATGATGCAAAAGCAAAAAATTTTAATTTCTGCATTAATACCTATAATACGATAATAAAGTGAAACTGTTCGACGACTAAAATCTGAATTACCCCAATAATAAATAAAAGGATTATAACAACAGCTGGTAATGCCTAACCAATAAGCCAAAGTATAAACTGTGCCAGCATTGCACTGATTGGACGGTATAGGGGTGATGAAAAAATTTGCCAAATGAATTACGTGCACCGGAAGCCAAGCTAATGCAAAAGCAATTACAACAATTATTAACATAAAAATCATTCTTTTTTTTGCTTTTGAAAATTTTTCTTGTCCGATCTGATCTTTCACTCCCACAATTTCTCGGTTTTTTATTATATTCCAAATAAAATAATAAAGCAGAGTGATCACAGTTAACGGGATTAGATATTGACTCAAGATTAATATTAAAACTCGCATTTTGCGGAATATTTTCGGAAACTTTTCATTTATGAAAATGATTCGACAACTGATAAGTTTGTAATTAGGTGCGAAATATTCGCTTACTCTGAAATTAGCCACTGATGACAAAACAAATAAAAAGCCTGCAATTTAAAAAGTTTTTTTTGAATTAAATAGGAAACTGCAATAATGCGGCTATACCTATGAGCCAAGTTATGAATATGCTTAATTTGCAATTAAAGTGCATCTTTCCTGGTTTTGTTATTTGAAAATAGCGATCTATGGCTATGAACATCATCGAGTAAGTTGAAACATAGTAGGACAAAATTTGTAAAGACTTTGTATGACCACAAAGTTTAGTAAAAAGAGACGAGTAATTTTCCATTAAGTAGTAGGAACAGAAAATCCATTGTAATAAAATAGTTAAACCTCCAATTAGATCTGAAACTGCCATATTAGTCAAAAGCAAATATGTAGTTGATCTCATTTTTGATGTATTTCTAATCACGTAAATTACAAAGGCATTGCCGAAAATCGCAATTATTGCTGTAAAAAAATAAAGCATCAAAATGATTACGTCTCTTACTAAGTGGGCTTCTTTATATAAAGCAAATGCTTCAGTTTGGTTTGCTGACATCTTAACACACTAAGTTCAATCGAAGCTAGTCGGATTTAAATTTAATTTCCACAATTGAGATTAAAATTTGATTAAACTTAAATTCATTTCCAATGTAAGACAAAGCACAGTTTAGAAGATCCAAATAAAATTAGCTAATATAATAAATGATGAGTATTTAATATCTATTGCTTTAAACTTGAAATCAATTAAACACGCATGCGTTTTATAATAATCATAATGTCCAGTTACATCCGCATTGCTTTAAGCCTCTACTAATTTATTATTATTTTTATTTATTTTTTGGCAAGCTGCTTAAATTTTGAGTAAAGATTTATAACCAAAATTGATGTTTTTCAATATTTTTAATAAACATTAAAAAAATGTGTAGCTAAATTACTGTAAAAACGTTATTGTAATGAAAAGTTTCTGATTGTAAGCCAAAAATCTACTTTAACATGTAAATTATTGATTTAAACTACAAACTCAAGAGTTTAGTTTAATAAAAAAAAAAAGAAGAAAAATTTAAAAAAAAAACCAATATACAAAGAAAACCTTTGATTCCATAAATAGTTTAATAATATAAATAACTTAGTTACATAATTTTATAAAATTAATTAAAAAATACTTTTTGAACAGCAACAATTTTTACATTTTAATAAAAGGAAAACCTTTTAATAATAATTAATAAAACAATTTTGTTAAATATTATTCAATAATTTTTCAAAGAATAAATTAATAAACAATTTTTTTAATATTTGATTAATTTAAAAATAATAAATAATCTTTTAATTTTTAATGAAAAAATTAAACGGATTTAAAATAATTATTTCAATATTAATTAATGATATTTAAAAAAAAGTTATAAAAATTTTTTTTTAATTAATTAAAAAAAATATTTAAAAAAAATATTGATTTTAAACAAAAGAATAAAATTGATTTTAAATTTTAAATAATATTTTTAAATAGTTAATAATAATAATTAATAATATTTTTTAAAAATTTAAGTTTAATTTTATTTAATATTTTAAAAAAAAAATAGTTTTTTTTATAATTAATTAGAATTTTTTTTTAACCTATTGAATTTAAACAAAAGAATAAAATTGATTTTAAATTATAAAAATATATTTTATAAATAATTAATAAATAAATGCATTTTTTTTTTGTTTTTTATTAAGCTGTCAAATTTAAAATCTTAATTTCAATTTTTTATTTATTGTTATAATTTTGTAAAAAAAAATTTTTTTTATCTAAAGTTTGCGTACTCAACTATAAAGACTGCATCGAATTTATTAAAATTTATTGAAATTTTATTTTATATAATTTTAATTTAATATAAACATTTTTAAACAATGCAATCTATTTTTATTCAAGTCAAATTTATAAGATCAAAATCGAATGTTAGTCAAAAAAATTAATTATAAAATAAAATCTAATTAATTTTAAAGCTTTACTAATATTCAAAGTATAAAAAAAGTTTTTGTTTTTTTTTTAACATTTTAAATTTACTGTTTTGAATTATAGTTTTTTTTTTTAGTTTTTTTTTTATTTTTTTTTTTTTTTTGAGTAAAATAACAATGTAGTTTATACAACTAGATAAATATTTTTTAGCAATACGTTATTAATTCAAAATAATGTTGGACAATATTCTAAAGTAGTTTTGATATTATCAAATATAAAAATTGTATGAAAACTATTGTTCCATCTAAAGGAAAAAATATAAAATAAAATTATAAAGCGCAGCCTTTTAAAAAAAAAAAAACTAATTTTTTTTGCATATTTAAATTACTGCTAATAAATAGTTTTTTTTATGACTTTTAATAAAAAATTACTTTTGAATAAAAAAACAAATTAAAACTTTATAAGAAACAAAATTTTAACTAAAGTAATAAATTAAATAAAAAAAAAAAAAAAAATTTAAAAACCTTCAAAAAATTAATTAAAATCTGTATAAAATTATTAAAAAACACAATTAATTTTTTTTTGTCAAGTTACTGCTTTGTTAATTCATATTTTTTATTTTTTAATCTTATTTAAAATAAACTATGTAATGCATATTTGAGTTGAGGACAAATTTTTTTGATTAAAGAAAACGTAAATGTATTATTTATTATTATTTTTATAGTATTTTGTATTTAAATAAATTACTATAATTTATTAAAAACATGAAAATTATACAAAAAATAAAAACAAAAAATAAGAACTATTTTTAATTGCAATGTTTTATTTACGTGATTTATTTTAATCATACATTTGTTAAACATGCATTTAATTAAAATTTTATTAATTTAACTATTAAATTTTAAAAACAAATTAAAAAGGTATTTACAATTTTTTATATTTTATTCAAAATTAAAAAAATTATGTATTTTTTATCAAATATGTCTAAAAATTTGATTCAAACTTTAAAATCAAAAAAAATAAAATATATATATAAAAATATAAAAAAATATATAAAAATATATAAAAATATATAAAAATATATAAAAATATATAAAAATATAATAAATGACATATTTTTTATTAATTTTTTTTTTAGTTGCTTTATGCTAATTAAGTTAAATTAAAAAATTATTTAAATTAATTTAAATTTTTAAAAATTTTCACTTTAGTGTTTCATGTTCTATTTTTTTTGCAAACAAAATTATTTTATCTTAAATTAAAAAAAAAAATTAAATACAAATATTAAAAAATTACTAAATTAAAATATTGAACAAATCATATAGAAGTTAAAAATACAAAAAAAAAAATGAGTAGACTAGTAGCATATAAATTAAACAAATGGTTAAATTATTTATTTTAATTATTTACCTAAAAAAATATTAAGCATTTTACAAAAAATTTTTTACTTATAATTTCATGTAAAATATGTTCTACAGTTGTTTTTTTTCCCTATAAAATTTTTTTACCATATTTATTTTATTGTTATTTTTTTTAGAATGTATATTTTATTTTTTAATATTTAAACTATAAACACATTTATTTTTTTTCATAAAATTTTTTTTTAAAAAAAAACAATAATATCTTAAAGTTATATTGTATTTTATAATAGTACAATTAACTTACAATTTTTATTTGTATAAACATTTCAGTTTGCACAAAAGTTTAATTTTTTTTTATTTTATAATTTTTACATTTATATATTAAATATGTAAAAAAAAAATTAAAACTATTCTAAAAATTTAATATCAATAATAATAAATTATTTAGTTAAAACATAATTTTTTTGTTAGATATAAAGTTCATTAAACCTTATTATAATAAAATTATAATTAATTAAAAGTGTTAAGTATATATAAAAAAAAAATAATTAAAAATTTATTGTTAAAAAAAATTAGGACATATTTTATCAAGGTCTTAAATGTTTTGATAAAAGCTTTTAAATATATCTAATATACTATTTTTATTAAAATTCATAAAATAAATTTTTAAAAATATAAATAAAAATATATATTATCAATAAATTATTAAATATTAAATTATCTTGATATGCAAAATAGTTTATTTAATAAACTATTTTTTAAAGATTAAACAAATACATAAAAATGTTTTTTAATAACCACTTAAATTAAATATTTCAAAGTCAAAATTTTAATTATATTTTTAATATTCAAATATATTAAAAAAATTATTTAAGTTTTTAGTAAAATAAATTTTAAGCTGTTTTAATTTAAATTTTAATATCATAACCTAATGAAAGTATTAACCATTATTTCTTATATAATCTATAAAATAAAAATATTTTATAGTAATTTTATGATACAATCATTAAATTATTTTAAAGTTTTTTTTATTTTTATCAAAGTTTTTTGAATATTTAACTTGGGTAAATGTAAAAAAAAAATTGTATTTTATTATTATATTATTAAAAAATAAATTATTTTATAAATATTTTAATTTGAAAACAAGAAAAATTAACTTTACTTTTTTATCATTTCATATCATTTTAAACAATTTTTTTAATTTTTAAAAAATAAATAAAAAACTAACGTTTTTTACCTAATTTGATTGATACTTAATAAATTTACTTTTTTTTTTTATTAATAATATAACCTATAATATAAAAATAACTTTTTTTTTTAAATTAAAATTAAACTAATGTATTTAATTTTTTTAATTTTTTAATCAAATATTTTTTAAGCTTTACTTTTAATTTAAAATAATTTTATATAAATAATTACAAATGCAATAACAATTAAATGTTTAAAAATAATAAAAATGATTAAAAATTTATTATAAATAAAAACGTGATTTTTTTTTTTAAATTTGAAATAAGAATATTGCAGATTTTATTAAAAAAAAAAAAATTATTTTATTTTAAATTTTTTTTATAAAAACTAATTTAAGCTATAAAATCTAAGAAATATATATAATAAAAAATATATATAAAAATGATAATTTTAATTCACTTAATTTAAAAAATTATTAATGTTTATAAAAATAATATAATAAAAAAAATAATATAAAATGAGTAAATAAGATCATCGTTGTCATAAAAAAAAATCAATAAAAAAAAAATAAAAGTAAAATATTTTTTTAATATATAAAATATAAATATTTGAGCATTAAATTAACTATATATATATTAAAAGTTTTTTCAAAAAAAAACTTTTAGTTAATACTGTAAATATAAAAAAAAATTTAAATATTAAAATTAATTTTGATTTCAGTATTTTAAATTATTTTTTTAGTAGCAAAAACAGGGTGTTTAATTTTTTTTATTTATCAAATTATCTATCTTTATATATTTTTTTTTAACTGAGTAATAGCTTTTTACCTTTAATTCAACTATTTTTTATATTTAGTTTTTAATTTTTTTTTTATACAATCACATTTTTTAATTATCAAAATTTTATTATTTTATTAAAATACCAGTATTTTTATTAAAAATTTAATATCATTGATATTAACCTAAAATACTAAAAGGGTATAATGATGAATAATTGAAAAAAATATTTATATTAATTAAGGCTGATGTACTATAATTTAATTTATAATTTTTTTTTCTTAATTTTTAAAATTTTTTTTAATTAAATTTGAATTTACAGATAAAATTAGTATTTTTATATAAGTTTTTAAAAAAATAATTTTTAAATTTTATTAAATAAACGAATAATAATTGTAAAATTGTAATAAATTATTGAATTTGTTATTAATTTAATATAAAAATTAAAAATGATTTAAATTTTTCAATTTTTATCTTATCATTTATTGATAATTATTATTTAATAAGATTTTTATCGATTTTAAGTAAAATATTGCTTTTAATAAAATTAAAACAAAATTGAAATATAACAATTTAATATGAATTAAATTTTATTAATGAATAAATTACTTCCTTAGTTGTTTAATTTTGAATTCGTTTAAAATAATGAGTAATTCAATTTGTATTACTCAATTATCTATATAATTATCAGTTGTAAAATTGAAATTTTTAATTGATTACTATAATTTTATTTAAAATGTGAAATTTATCAACCATAATCTGTTTGTAATTTTAATAAATTAAATTGATGAAATATAACATACAAATTGAAACATGAAAAAAAATATTTATTTGATTGAAATAAAATCTCTAAATTTTTAAATCAAAATAATAATATATTACAAATCAATCTAAGTAAACAAAACTAATTGTTTTAATTAATTGTGAATTGACCCATTTGACTAATTATGAAAACTTGCATCATAAAATTTTTTAAATTGATGCTGACATCATATAGTTTAACACCATTGCCAAATATTTCCAATAATTGAGATCACAATTAAACAATTGAAATTGTGATCCATTGCAGATAAAAACCAATGCGAAATTCGGTAGCAAAGGCCGAACAAAGTATAGATAAAAGTGAAAACGGAAAACAAGGTCAATTTAGGGTCGATTATTGCCAGGATTTTATTAGATGATGGAACACACACCTCAAATGGTAAAGTATTTACATATTCATGTCATCAAATGTGGGTGAGGAGTACAATTAAAATACATATTCATTAACTTCTTGTTTGGAAGTGAATTTCACTTTTGCTTTTGTTTCCACATTTAATCATATAAAAGAGATGATATTTTGTTTTGTTTTGTTCAGTATTTTTTAAGCTGTAAAGTAAAGAGTATAGTATTAGTCAAATCGAAGCCAATAAAGTGATTGAAAAAGCGTTTAAAAATGGTGGTATCGTACAAATTAATTTTGTTAGTTGCTCTTGTGCCAGTTTTGGGTAAATGGATTATTAATAATTATAGATTTATTATTTATTGTTTAATAACATTTTACCTTAGCAAGCGCAAGTTTTAACCTGTTCGGAAACCGAGGATGTTACAAATGTGAAGGATTGCTTTCAAACTGCATAAGTTACAGCCACGTTTGCGATGGACAAATCGACTGTCCCTATGCAGATGACGAGAGGAACTGCAAGTTCATTTGTCCTTATCCAAACTACTACCGCTGTTCCGACAATGGTCTGTGTCTTGTGGTGTCTGCCTTATGTGATGGAAGACCAGATTGCGGTAACGGGGAAGACGAGAATAGACTTTACTGTGACAACTATAAGAGCTACCGAACCAGAGCCAGAAGAAATTCCTTGGAAAGCCTTAATGAAACCTCAGCCAGTGCCTAAACACATAATTATTTCACTTATAATTGTAAACCTCACCTTCCTGCCTAAATCAGCAATTAAAATAAACATGTTTTAATTGAATAAACTCAGTTTCAAAAGCTATGCCACTTGTCTAAGTTTATCCGGCGCAATTTTGGCGCTCTTTTATTTCAATCTACACACATGCGCCCTTCACTGCCATGCTTGCTGCAGAACACTTGTTTACTTTCGCTCTTTAATTTTAATCACAATTTAAGCTAGTTTACATCTGACGAAACTGTGTTTGATCAATCATTATTTGAAATGTCAATATTGGGCAAAAATGTGTTATTGTCGATTAGACAAGCCAAAAGTAAGCAACTAAGCAGGCCCTAATTAGATTTTAATTGTCTATCTTGTTTAGTAAACGTTCACAGCCAGAGGTTTCGAGTTAAAGCCAACATCAAAAAGCCTTACGATCCAGATTATCCCAAAAAATTGCTTTTGGCTGTTATGGAGCCTGCTTACCGAAAAGACTACAGATTAGATTCAGAAAAATGCAAGGTCCAAGAGCCAACACAATCCGAACCTCATCCCTTTATTCAAATGCTCGCTTCCGATCTCTATACCGAAATTCAATCGCCCTTTGTCTATTTCTTTCATCTTAACTCGATTAACGATATTGATTTCAGAAAGCTCCAAGTTGAAATGCGCAAAAACAACATATTCATTAAAAAGTACCGCAACGAAGTTGTAGAATGTGCTCTTCAAAATTCTAAATATTCCCGATTAATCGACATCATATATTATCACGGTATTATCGGTTACAGCCACAAAGACCAAATCAAGTCCGTTCTAGCTTCAGACAAAAAATCTAACAAACTACATTTACTTGGAGGAATCGTGCAAAATCGCGTTATGAATAAAAAACAGCTTATTGATTTTACCAATTTACCCTCTCTAGACATTCTCAGAGCACAAACCTGTCAAATCTTGTCTGCTAACCAGGCCTCACTATCTTCGCACCTAAGTCACCACACTTCCCGATTGGCTCAAAATCTAGATCATTTGGCTAAACAAACGAAATAATCAATTTAAAATTGTTTTTTTAATTAATCTGCATAACTTTACAATAATAAATAGCTTTTAAGACAATTTAATTAGTTTACAAATCACTGCATGGCTTGAACATATATTTTCACAATAATTATCAACAATCAGTGTCTTAGATTTGTACAAAATGTGTATAATATCAAATTTGTAAAATTTTTCTATTTTAAAACTAATTTTATTTATTAAAAAATGAAATGATCGATTCAATTGAATATAATTTAACTATTCTAATTATTTATGACATTTTATTTGACTAAAAAATAAATTTTTATCTTTTTGAAAAAATATATTATACTTTACAAGAATAATGGAATGTAAAATTATTACAAATTCGATTGTGAAATAATTGATCTAATGAAATCAAATGAAGTGAGGAATATCAATTAAATAAATAAGATATAAATAAATTGCACATTTTTTTCAATTCAATTTAAAACTATGACTTTTAAAAAATGTTAAATGTTTCTGGCTGAAGACGACATTCAGGAACGGAAAATATTGATGCTTCTAAAATAATAAAAAAAAAATTAATGAGTTAAAAAATTAATAATAAAATAATTACGTGGTGCAAGATTAAAAACTTTTGCTGGCAAACATTTAAAATAATTATGGTTTAAAGCTTCTTTGGCAGTAATTCTTTTTTCGGGATGCAATATTAAACATTTTGAAGCTAAATCTTCGGCATTGCTATCAATCGATAATTTATTAAAAGTAGTAACTAATTTTTTTTTACGATAAAAAATAATTTTTTCTATTAAAAAATAAGAAAATTAATTTTTAAACAAAAACATGTTACATATATTTTACCAGGTTGATAATATTTATAATTTAAAATTCCAGGCCAAGTTTGTTCAGAAGGAGTGCCCAAAACTTTAAATATTTTATCAAGTTGGTCAGAAGGATTTAAATAACCTGGAAAAGCGGGAAAGCCCATAATCATTTCAATAAAAATACATCCAACTCCCCTATTGAAAAATAAATTTTATTAAATTAATTAAAGTCATTTTTTAGCCAACCATATATCTAAAGATGTAGAATAATCAGTTGAACCCAAAAGCACATCTGGAGGTCTATACCATAATGTAACAACCTCATGAGAATAAGTTTTTGATGGAACTGATTTAGATCTAGCCAATCCTAATAAAAATTATTAATTTTAAAAATAACATTTAAGATTTTTAATTTAATTTACCGAAATCAGCAAGTTTAAGTTCACCAATTTCACTAATAAGCAAATTTGGTGGCTTTAAGTCTCTATGCAAAATTCTTCTTTCATGGCAATATTGTAAACCACGAAGCAATTGAAATAAAAAAAGTCTAACATTGATTGGATTTAATCCTCCAGCTCGTTTGTCCATATATTCTCCTAAATCAGTATGCTTAAATAAATTAATAAATTAATAAATTAATTATTATGATTAAAGAAAATTTAAAATCTCACCACATATTCAAAAACAAAAGTTAAAGTACTTTTGGTGTGAATTATATCGTGTAAAGTAACTATATTAGCGTGCTTTAAACCTCTCAACAAAGATGCTAAAATAAAAGAAAAAAATAAATTTAATTGAAAAAAAAATCAACTACATTTCTTTAATTGTTACCTTCTCTAATTGCTGTAAAAGGAGTACCTTCATCAGTTTGTAAATTCATTTCTTTAAGAGCAACTATTTTATTAAGAATACTATAAAAATGATTATATTAATTAATTTTATATTTAAGCATGACTTATTTTAATTTATTTTACTTGCTATATCCCTTGAATACTGTAGCATAAGATCCTTTTCCAAGTTGTTTAAGTTTTACATATGTTTCTAGTTTGCCAAAACCTAAAATGCTATTGGCCTAAATTTAAAAGAAATGTAAAAAATGTAATTATGTTGTTAGTTTTTAAACTACATACTTCAATTGTTGAATATCTAGATTGTGATTTAGTCACATTCTCAGTTTTTTGTGAATAAAAAATTTCAGATTTTGGGCGCAATTTAACAACAAAATCATCGTTTTTTTTTTTTCTAAGATTAAAAAATGATGTAGACTTTTTAGGATTTTCTCCAGTACTTAAAATAGTTTTTTCAGTAGGAACATTACCATTCGATTCAGAATGATCTTTAATTAAATCCAAACTTTTGCTAACTTTAGTTTTATTTTCATTAGATTCTTTATTGAGAAAATTTTTCTTAAATTTTTTCCATTCTTTTATAGTTTCTTGATCGACACTTTTACTTTTACCTTTAAATTTCCACTTAAATTTGCTTAATTTGCTAACTTTTTTTGGATGGTCTTTGATATTTTTTTCGATTGGTTTGTCGTCATAGTTAAAGTCACCTTCACAAATAGTTACTCGGTTGTTTGTATTTAAAGTTGGTACAACAGGATCTCCAGTGAACACAATGGAAATACTGCGAATCATCTTTTCATTTTTTTGCACCAAGTTGAAAAGCAATTTAGTTTGATATAAACATCAAATCAATTAGATGCACCTGTTAGCAAAATAAACACTAGCAAATTAAATGTTGGATTAGCCGACATTAGATAAACTGACAAAAGACATATTAAATGCATTTATTGAGATGGTATTAAAGTTGATGAAATATTAATCATATAACTTTGATTAAGTGAAGATTACAAAAAGATAGAGAAAAATAGTAGATGTTTTGAACTACTAGATGAAAATAGTAATTTAAGATGAATGTGGAATATTAAAGCTAAGTTAAAGATGAAAATCTATTATGATTTGAAATTGAAGTAAAGTTAATTAGCTGTGTTCAATCTTTTAAAACTATTTTCCCTGCTATTTTCAGCTTTTTTCTGTGCCCTTTGCCGTCTTCTGTTGTCTTTTGTTGTGGTTTATTATTGTTTGAAATTTGCTGCTGTATTTGACTGTCATCTGCTATTTTTTGCTGTTTTTGGTATATTTGGATGTATTCAGATGTATTTTGGTGTTTCTTGTTGTCTCATCTGTCTTCTGGTGTCTGCTACTTTTTACTGTCTTCCATTATCTTTTACTATTTACTGTCTTTAACTATCTTCCACCGAGTTTCACTGTGTTCCACCGAGTTTCACTGTGTTCCACCGAGTTTCACTGCATTCTACTGTGTCCAAGTAACTTGATTTTGATTAAGAGGATTAAATTTATATGCAAATATGTCAGGTCCTCTTGCACTATGTCCAGCTGTCAACTAATTTGTCCATCTGTTCAGTTGTTTGCAATTGTTTTCATTAGGTACTTGGCTAGTTGATAAGTGTAGAGTTGTTGTTGTTTTGTGCTAATATAGTAGTGGCCGGCTATTTGCACGAAAAAACATTTTATTTAATTAATGTTACGTTTTATATTTTCATTACACATAAATATTTGAGTGCGTATATTGCAACACCAAACAACATGTTTATTAATTCATAATTGTAAAGATATGCCTCTGTTTTGCTTGCTGCAACAGTACACAGTGACAAACAAGTGAATTAGAAATAGTTTCGAACTGTGATTAGGAATGGTGGCAAGTTGTCACTTAATATACGCCTCATAGGTCATTCAGCATACACAATAAGAAACGGTTATTTCCATGCCCACAATTAAGACTAGATTAAGACAGTAAAAGGGAGAGCTCAGAAACAGTTTTGAATGGCTTTGTCAAGTGTGAGCCTGACTCACTGTTGTTTATGCAACACCAAAGCCAGCGCTATTTGCACACCTTGCTCTTGTTTTCACACCAATCAAACGCGAGTTCACAAAAGTTTGTTCGGTCGTTTCTATTCGGCCATGGTTGAATGTATCATTTCGGCAATTGAGGTCCTAAAAGTAATTTCAATGCCTTTTTTGTCCAGTCTCTGTCTTTTTTAATCAATTCGGCCTGAAACATGTTTGGTTTTAATTGCCGATCTCTCTTGTTCCCGACTGGTTCTGTGCCATCTTCCTGTCATAAGTTTTCATAGCCCACGCTTTATTAGCAGAACCACTTTCTTTATTTCGTTGCCATCTCATTTACATAATTAGGCTCACTATTCTATCTTTTAATTATTTTTAGCTAAAGCCGATTGCCATATTCTCTTTTTCTCTTCTCTTCTCAACTTTTAACTTTATGTCATTACGCCATGCAGAGATAGTTTATAATAATCTCAACACCAAAAAATTATTATCTATTTATGAGTACACGAATCAGGAAACTCTCTCTTCTTATTTTTGTTTTCATCGTTCAACGTTCACATAAAACCAAATAGTTACTTTCTTTTCATATTTAACTTGTGCATTTTCCAATCATAAATATTTTTATTTAACTTTTCAATTCTATACTCTTCAAACTTTAACTAAATTTAATAAATCAGTTTTGCCTAAGCTTTTTATAATTTAAATTGCACAGCACATAAATATTTATTAAAAAATATGCATCCTACAAAATTTATATTTTAAAATATATATTTTAATCAAATAGTTAACAAATATTAAATTATTTGTTTAATATTATTTAAATATTAAACAAACTTGTATAAATTTTAATATCAGTTAAACCAAAAAATAAATATTAATTTTTGTAAGCGAAAAACTAAAAAATTTTAATATGTAAAAGTTAGTTTATTAAAATTGGTGCTAAAGAAATTAAAGCTTAAAAATAAATTTATCATATATCTACTTAAAATATAAAAATAATATTATATAATCTCTATTTGTAAATTAAACCTTAAATTAATTTTTACTTTTTTAAAAAAAAAATATTTTTTTAATAAATATTTAAAATAACAATATTTAAATAATTTAACAAAATACAAATTAAGATATTGATTACAAAGTAAAAGTTTAATTTTTGTTTAGTAGCTAATTTAAAAGTTTATTAGTATTTATTATTATTTAGTATTAATTACTTAATTAATATAAATAACAAAGCATTTGTTTATTTAACTAGTTAAACTTACCAATATTTTCTTTTATGAAAAAAAAAATATATTTTATAAATTTTTAATTCATAACTTAATTTATTATAATTTATTAAAATTTAAAAAATATATATATTTAAACTGATTATATTTATTTAAATCTAAATTAAAATTTTCCATCTTTTGTCATATTTTAATTCAATATATTTTTTTATATGTTGAATACTCAATAAATTTTATTGCTTTAATTAATTAACTTTTAATTTAAAATTAATTTTTAGATTTAAGTAATTAAAAAAAAAAACTATTGAAAAAAAATTATTAAATATTTTAGATAAATTTTGCAATTTATCACATATTTTTATAAAATTTTTTTTTTAATAACAAGTTATAGTACCATTTTTATTTATTATTATATTAATTAGTTTTATCTAAAAGATTATATTAAAAAATAATTTTCTTTTGTTCAATAAACGTTTATTTAGGTTTATGTGAATAGAAAGTAATATAGAGCGATTGCATTTTAAAGAGGTTAATCAAGATTAGCTTCAATTTATTCTTAACTTAAGCATTTGATTTTAAATGCCGTTGAAAACATATAACATGTAATGCTGAAAGAGAGATGTGTCGCATAACACACTAAAATTGTATTACCTATTTAATTATATTCACTTGATTCTATTCTTAGTTTTCTAAATAAAAATGGTTTGTAGATTTGATCACTATAGTAAAGATAAATTAAATTATCTTAAATTGCTATGTTTGCTTCTGTTTTTTAATTTATTTTTAATAAATTCAATTATAGTTCTTCAATTATTGATATACATTGGTTTAATAATTATAATAATTTATTTAAAAATAATTTTTAATTAACTAAGCAATAAATCGCAAAATTTTAAAAAAAAAAAAAAACAATTTCAATATTTTATGAATTTAAAAGCTCAAAATTTTAAACAAATAAAAATATCAATATATTAATATTTTAAAAAGATTAAATATAAATACATCATTAATTTAAAAAAAAAAAATTATAGGTCCTAGATATGCATTAAAAAGCAAAAGGATTAAAAATTTATTTTTCGATACTTGCATTTAAATAAAATACCTATAACAAACATTTTTTTAAGATAAAACTGAAATATTAAATAAGGGATAAAAATCCTGTGGATTTATCCTATGAAATCATAAAGACTAACTAGATTGTAAAAAATTTAGTGAGACTGTAAATTACTAAGATATTGTTCGTTTGTAAGGAGTGCTAAATTTAAATTGCATATGCTTTTACATGTGTTTTTGTTGCATTTATAATTATATTTACAAGCAACTTGATTTGTGACAAATGCATTGTAAATTAGTTTTTTTCCAAATAAAAAATAAAGTGTAAAATAAATATTTTGCTATATAAAATATATGATTTAATAGTATTTATTATTAAAATAAGTAACTCAAATTTAGTAATAATTTCGTTATTATCAAAAAAAGTAGTATTATAATTTTTTAGTCTTAACCATTTATGGTTGATTAATATAACAAATTCTTTTTACTTAGAAACAACGTTTTAAAGGTTAAATGTTTCTTAAAGTGCATATTGTATAAAGAAGAAGTTATGTTTTACATGAGGCATACGAACTACAATTAAACAGTTTCAATAATATATTTTTATCAAAATTCATGTTTACTTTTTAACTAAATTTTCAACATGTTACTTGATAAATATTACACACAAATCAAATGTTTAGTTTTTATAGAGAATACGTTTAATTGGGACGTAGCATTAGCAAAATCAACAGATGTAGTAAAGATAAAAAACAATTAGACAATTATAGATTATATTTACTTTATTATTCCTTCATAGAATCGATTAAAAAATTTTTATACTTTGAATTAAATAATCTTAGACTTTATAAATGAGTGAACCTAATACTATAGACTAATTTAAAAAAATTATCAAATATAAACGTTTTAATTTATGATGAGTAAAATAATTGATAAAAAATGGCATGTTATTTAATTGTCTTATAAAGAAAAAAAAATTAGTTTTTAAAAAAAACTTAAATTATGTTAAACCTACTGCGAATTAAAAAGATGAAACTGACGTAAGATTATTTTTTAGTATAACAATAAGATTTTTAGATGTGGGAAAAATATCAATCGGAACTGGTTTTAAAAAAAAAAATTTTATTTTTTTTTTTTTATACAATTCTATTATGGTCGCCAATTTCAATTGTATACACATTTATTTGAGACTAATTCTACAAAAAAAAAAATTTTTAAATACAATTTTTTTTATAAAAAGACTTAAGCAAATTTCTTAGGTGAATTTATTATTGGTCATAGGTGGAATTCAAACACAACGTACATTTCACAGCATGACCAATATTTATAACTTTATTTGTTTGTGACAAAAAGTTAATCATTTCGTTTATATAAATGGTCTATATTATTTTTATGTTTAAAACATATAGCTTTTATCAAAAAAAAGTTTAATATGAAAATATTAAAATTATGTATGGTAAATCAATTTTACAATTAAAAAATCTTAGTATAAAATATTTTTTTCTAAAATTTAATGTTTTAATTATTTTTATTTTATTTTTATACTAAAATTTAAAATCATAAAAAATGACCATGAAAATATTTTTTTATATTATAATCTATAAACAAAAAAAATTACCAAGTTTTTAAACTGATTATTAATTTTATTTAAAAAGATGCTAAAATTTAAAATAGCAAATTCTTTTTATGGTTAGAAATTTTTAGATTAGTACAATAAGCATTGAATTAACAAGAGAAATTCCTGATAATAAATTAAACTAATTCATTGGAAAAAATACTTAAAAAACTAGTAAACAAATTATTTTATTTTTTATCATTTTTAGCTATCATATTTAAAATTAGATCTAAATTTAATTTTATCATTTTTATAATAAATTTATTCAGTCAATATGAAATATTTCAAATTTTTGTTTAAACATTTTTTTATTCAATTTAATTATATTTTATTAAATTTTATTAAATTTATTAATTTTGATTGACAATTAAATTTTAATATGGCGAATAAATAATTTGATTTTAAATTTAATTTTAATATAATATGTTTAAAGTTTACAATAAAATTTTTAATTGTAATTTATTTTTTATTAAAAAACAAAATTTAAAATTAAATTAGTGACTGTTTTGCGTTAAAAAAAAAATTTAAAAAATGAAAATAAAATTTTAAAATTAAATTTAAATAAATTAGCTTAGAAATATTTACATTTTATTTTAGAAAAAAATAAATAATTTAAAATATATTACAAGTCTTATGTTAAATAAAAAAAAAAATTTGTTTAATTAACAAAGTTTTATTCAGAGATTTAATGTTTTTTAGTCTTTATTAAAAATATCAATTTAGAACTTTAATTAAATTGCAAATATGATTAAATTTTGTTTATTTAAGACTAATTTATATCAAACGTTTATTTGTAAAGTTTGCTATTAATAGTAAACATGTTTATAATTAAAAAATTAAATTACAATTAAACATTAATACCTTTATATAAAAATTATAATATGAATTTAACCAAAAACTAAAAATTACGTGTTTGACATTGAGCTATAAATATATAATACAATATGTTCTATATTTTTAAAAATTTGTTTTTTAGATAATAATTGTTTAAATTTAAAAAAAAAATTAATTATTTTTTTTATAAGTAGATTAATTTTTCAATAATGGAATTAAATTTTTTTTTTTAAACATTTATTAAAATTTATTTTATTTTTTTGCAAATATCTTAAATTAAATTTTGATAAAAAAAAATATTGCCTTTAATTTATATAAATTCAATAAAAAAATTTAAAACAATGTTTGTTTTTTGATTAAAATTTGTTAATTGCACAAGTTTAAACAGATTGTGAAAAATTAGTTTAATTTCAAATATACAAATTTTTAAATTATTGAATACTTAAAATAATTTAATACTTTGATTAACTTTATGTAGCTTAACACAAACAATTTAAATTTTGTTCCTATATTTTAATTAAACATAAAAATGTTTATATTTTATGTGTTTAATTAAATTTTTATATTAAATACAAATATTTGAATTGCCTAATTATTGTTCAATGTTATGCAATCATATTTATGTAAAAATATAATTGTTAAAATTTTTTATGTAAAAATATTATTTTGATCAAAATTAATTGTTTATTATAGAGTTTTATATTTAAATTGTCCATGCGTTGTTATTTACATTTTTTTTTTTTTTTTGGAAATTAGTATCAATTAATTTTAATGCATACAAAAATTATTAAGTTGCTTAGCAACTGACCGTTTAAATTTAAGAAATGTGTCAAATTAGCAATAATTAAAAATATATCTTAGAAAAAAAAACAAAAAAAATTTTAAATTTAAAAAATAAAAAAATGTTTAATAAATTAGCTATTACTAGTAACCTAATTATGTATTGTATAATTTATTATAAATATAAATAAAAATAATTTATATTTATTAATCAAAAATTCAAAATTTTAATAAAACCAAATTTAAAAAAAAATTAAATAAATAATTCATTATAAATTTATTTAAAATTTTAACAGAAATTTTACTTATTTTACAATTTATTTTATCATTTTTTTTTTAATAAAATAATATTTAGCTTAAAGTTATAAAAATTAAAGTTAGTATAATAAAAAAAATTAAGAGTTATTTTAAATTGTATATTTTAACATAAAAATTACTATAATTAATTTACAATTTAAATATTAATTTTAATTGAAATTAATATTTTAATTTATATGTAAATTCAATTTTAATAAAAATTATTTAAAAATAATTTTAAAATTGATATGAAAAATAAATAATTATGTTTACGAAATTGAAAATAAACTTTTTAAAGCTATCCACTATAATATTATTTATAAATAGTTTATGTAAGTGATTTATTAATAATTATTAAATAATTTTTGAAAAAAATATAAATCATAATTCAATATTATCAATTTATTTATATTTAATATTTAATTTTTTTAATTTTAGATTAACTATAATTAAAGTAAATTTTTGAATTATTTAAATAAAATAGTTAAAATAATATGTAAAAAAATATTTTTTTACCTATTAATGTATATTGATGAACTTTCAATAAATCGTTAAATTTTAAATACTATAATTTTAAAACTTTATTACTAAAAAATAAAAATAATTATTTTTATTGATTAATTATACCGTTGTGTTTTTATAACTTAATTAAATTATTTATGATTGCAATTATCAAGCATCAATTTTTAGAATATAATTTTTTAAAATAAATGTAAGAAAAATGTTTTGTAAACGGATGTATTTTAATGAAATGTATGAAACTAATTTTAAATTTTGTTTAAACAATAAATATATATTAAAAAAAAATATATATTTTTAATAGTTTTGAAAGATTGTAAACAAATATCAATGAAAAATGTTAACAAATAATTTGACAACCTTGTTTACACTGCCAAGGTTAAATTTTTTAACACCACACAATTGAATGTTTAAGTGGGTTTATTTAATTGTAATAATAAGTTGTAATTAATTGATTATTTCCTTTTTTGTCTCTAATTTTATTTTTGTCTGAAATAATTGATAGATTGATAACATAGTTTTTTAAAGTAAAATATCTTTAAATTTATATTAGTTATAACTATAATTGGAAATTGGTTAATTTCTAAAGTATTATAAATGTAAAATAAAAAATAAAATTAATTGAAAAAGCATTGCCATCTACAAAAATTATAATTTAAAACACTATTTACACAAGATGGACACACTGAATCAATTTTAAAAAAAGCTGTTTAATTTTATTTGAAACTTTTAATTATTATTTAAAGTCATTTGTTTTGTATTATAATTTGAAACTTGAAAAATTTCTGTGGGTGTTTTAAAAAAAAAAAAATTTGATAATTATTAAATCAATATTTGGATCAGTTTAAAACAAATTGATCTTTTTTTATTAAAAAGAATTAAAGTTTTAAATTAAAATTTTATTGTTTTAGAATCACATGAAAATATTTGAACTTGTTTAAGTTATTCCTAAAACATTTGTTTTTGTTTCAAATAATTAACATTTTTTCACAAAATCAATATTAAAAAATAACTTTTGATACTAAGCCATTTGTAACAAATTTTGAAATAAGTTCAAACCACAAAAAAAATCTCACATTTAGATCAATAAAAAGCATAGCATACTAAAATTTGGTTGTTTGGAAGAGACATAACCGAAGACAAATATTGAATGATGATGTGATGATGGAATGCGTTGAAGATACATAAAGGGAAAATAAAGGAGCAATTAGCAAGTCAACATCAACTTTTGCTTAACCGCAATTTCAAATTCAAAATGCTTGTTCAAAAAATGCTGATGTAGATTGAAAATAGTGCGATCTTACTCAATTAATCGATTTTGAATTAATCGAATTTTTTTTTATTTTGCTAACAATTGCTGTTGTTCAAAAGTAATGTGTTTAACTGTTTAACATCAATTGAAAAAAAAAAAAACATTAACTGTAACAACCGAACTGATTCTAGTAAAATAAATTCAAAGTCTATTGAAAAGGTTTCAACTAGAAAAGATAAACCGAAATCTAAATACTGCTTTAAATTCTAGTTAAACACATTAAAACTATAAGTTTTTTTATGAATTTAAGCAAAACAAAAGTGTTTGATCAAATTATTTTTTTTCATATTTGTTCTAATATTTATTTTTACAACTTTTTTCTACTATTCATTTGTCATTCTTTTATTTCTTTTCTTTTTTTTTCATTTTATTTATTACATATTTGATACATTAAACTATAAACATTTATAAGTACGTATTGAGTGTGCTACTTATAAATTTATTAATATATAATTTAATGGTTGAACATAAACACAATGTATTTATATCAATAAATTGAAAAAATCAAAAAAATAAAAATTTGATAAAGCAAATTAGTATATTAGCTTAAAGATATAAAGTGAAATAATATAAATGAAAAAATTTGTTTTAGTCTTTTACTAAAATAAAATTGTTTTTTCAAAAAAAAAAAATTAAAATAATAAATTAATAGAAAAATTTAATTTTTAATGAATTTACATTTAAAACAACAATTTTTAATTGTAATATAGTAATTTTTTTTATTCAAATTAAAAAATTAATTATTAAAATAAAGACTAAAATCATAATTTAAAAAAAATCAAAAATTGATTTATTAAGTTAAAAAATATTTAAAAAAATACTTAATTAATCATTAATCATTTAAAATATTAACTGAAATAAAAATTTATTAATAATATTACAAAAAATTAAATTAAATTCTAAAACAAAATATTGATAAATTTAAAAATGAATTATTTTAAAAATAAAAATATTTGATAAAAGCTTGTTTACCTAAAATGACACAAAAATAAAAAAATTAAGAAGTTTTAACTCAAAATAAATTGAATTAATTTTTTTAAACTGATTAAAAAAATATTTTGATGATTATTAATTTTTACAAAAATCCTTTAAATTATTTCCACCTTTTAACTAAGATCTTGATTCAACATTATTGGTTAATATGAAAAAGAAAAACATAAAAAAAGTCCACAATTAAAACGATTGGGCTATTAACATTGATTTTTGTTGGTTGGAAAAAAACAACTAAACACAAGAACGAGTTGCTTTTTTTTTGACCAAATCCAGTGTTAAAAGCCCTCTAATGTAATCAAACGCAACGCATTAATCATGATTGTCATGTTGTCTGAACACGGGTGATTAGTGTGCTTGTGCACAATTAATTGTGATTGCCAATCAATTTACAGTAGTTAAGAAAGAGGCAATTTTTTTTGCACCAATGGCCCAACAGCAAACAATTGTGTTTGCTGATTTAATTAAAATCCAAGTTTGCAAGCAGCTTTTATTTTATTTTCAGTGATTGAGCATCAGAACTAACAAAGCTAACTAAATCAAATAAAAGGCCTTAACAATATTAGCTAGTTCATTTACACAATAAAAATTGTCTAAGAGATTTTTTTTGTTTTAACAATGGATAAAAAATAAATTTAAAATTAATTATTTTAATCAACTAATCCCTTTAAGTATTTAAGTTACATATTTTTTATACATCCTTTTTAATAGTCTTTATTTTTTAATTGTAAACTATTTTCTTTTTTTACCTTGAAAAATTGCGTTTTATCATAATTAATGAAATATGCATTTATAAATAATTTTTTTTTTATAAAATATATTACTAAACAGACAAATAATAATTTTCATAAGTACGATAATAAAGTTAATGAAATAAAAATAGTTAAAAATTACTATAAAGAAAAGTTAAATTAAGAAAAACACATTTTACACCGCAAATTCTTAATTTATTTGCTTAATTTTGATTGCACTGAAACTGATCAAAACACAATACAGCCAATGGCAAATTTTACTACATGAAAAGTTGTTTTTCAAATGAAACAGCTTGTAATTTGTGAAGAAAAAAGTTTTATGTTTTTAATTAAGTTTCCTGAACAAGGCACCAGTAAAGAAAATAGGAAACGGAAATCAAGCAGACAAACTTTGATGTAAAATAGCTTCTATACCAGTTACAAAAACTCTTGGTGGAGAAGTGTTCAATCGTGATAAACTAGAAGCATGATTAAAAACAAAATTAAAAAAAAAATAATGAAAAAAGTTCAAAATTAAGAAAATTAAAATTAGAAAAAAGATTGAAAGATGTTTAAAAAATACAAAAAAAATTTTTTTTTTACATATTAACATATATATTTTGGCCTTTGGCCAGTGTGTAAGTCAAATTGACAAATTTAGATTAAGATACTACTAGAAAAGAATTATTTTGTAAAACAAAATCAATATTATATTAATATAAAAAAGCTAATGACTGTTCATGACTAATCAAATCAATAACAATGATTTTAAATGATGTTTTTATTAAATAATTTTTTCGTCATTTTAAAATTTTAAAATAAAATAAATTACAAAATTATTTTAAAAGATTTTTAAGTTTTAATGTTATTTTGAATTATTTTTTATTATATTTTTTTAAAAAAATGTTTTTTGTTTTTGATTTGATATTTTCTGAGTTTTTATTTTTAAATTTTATTTAAAACTTTTTTTAAGACAAAAAAATAAAATCAAAAAAATATAATATAAAAAAAAAAGATAAAAATACAATCACAAGAAATAAAGATAAAATGTAAACAAAATTTGGTTCACAATTGAATAAAAATATACTAAAAAACATAGATTTAATACATAAACTATTAAAAAAAGTAAAACAAAATTAAATAAAAAATTATTTTGATTTTTTAAAAAATTTATTGACCTAAATTTTTAGTAAAACAATTTTTTTAATATTTAATAAAATTTTACAAATAAGTTTAAAATAAAAAAAAAAAACAATTAATAAAAAAATAGAAATCAAAGAATAGAAAATTTAAATATAAAGCATATTATTACAATCAAAAAGTTTTAAATTAGATTAGTTATGTTTATTAAGTTGTATTAGTTATAATTTAATTACTATAAATTTAAAAAGCAAAATTTATGTGTAAAAATTAAAATAAAAAATTAAAAAATAGATTTAAATATTAATTATAAAATATATAAAAAAAATAAATTTATTAAATAAACTTCAAAAATGAATATTGAAAAATCAGTTAAATCAAATTCAATTAATAAAAAAAAATTAAAAAACATTAAAATAAATTGCTTTTTTTAGATTACTAAAAATTTAAGCAATTTTTTAAAAAAAATTCTAAATTTATAATTTTAATCAAAATAATACTTTTATTTGCAAAAAATGTAAACTTGTTTAAATGCTTTTATATTTAAATAGATTTGCTAATGCAAGCACAAACTGGATCAAGAACAAGTTCTAACTAACCGTTGATGTTAGGAATAAGAAACAAATCTAGAACAGATGCAATTGCTGTATCAAGTTAAGACAAAGGTATTAAACGCTTACGTTGACAATACGCCCATTTTACCAAATAATTGCATCAGTTTTGAAAGACAATTTCTAAAAAAGCAAAGTAAACTTGACATCCAATTGTATTTGAAATATTTTAGTAAACATTTATTTATTTCCATATTGTATCAAGATTAAAATGCAAATGTGTATCTTTTTAACTACGCATTTAAACATTTACATTTATAAATAAAATAAATATTTTTTAGTTTAACAAAAAAAATAAATTTGAAAAAGGATGTATATTCAAAACCAATCATTGATATTATGGTATTGATGAGTGAGTTATAAAAATTTAAAAATAAAAAATAGTTTTATAGAGATGTTGATGCAAACAAAAGCGCGTAAATTATTGAATTCATTTTTTTTGTTTTAATATAAGAAATTTTTGATCTGCATAGGCCAAGTTAGATGATCAAAATAACAGATTCAATTGGCCAATTTTCAATTGAAAATGCGACAATTAAAATTTACATTTTTGTAGTTCATTTTTATAATTCAATTGCTAACCAAGTTGCACGAAAGAAAAATTGCAATTCTTAACAATTTACAATAACTTTGTTTTGCTTTTCAATTATAATATTTTGCATTTTTTTTCATTTTTATTTTTCAATCTTAAATCATTTTTTTTTTTTTCACTTTTATTTTCAGTTTCAAGTTGTTTTTGGTTTATTTTTTAGCATCCTCAGCTGATCAGACATTAAAATAAAAATTTCAACAACCACCGACTGAATACAAGTTGGTAGGATGGTAAGATTAAAAATAAAATTTGATCATCTAATGACGTGCTTAGCTTACCTAATAACAACAGGAATTGATCAACAGTCATTGGCTAGTCAACTTGTAGACTGTTTAATATGTTCTGAATTTCAAATAAAAAAAAAAATTTAATAACTTTCATCATCTTGAACTTCTGCCTACTAAAATTGTTGTAAATTCAAAATTACTTTTTAAACGCCCACCTGCTCTGTTTCAAAGCTGAAACCGATTGAAATAGTTATTTTACAAATCTTACTTAAAATTTTACTTTGTCAAAATCTGTTTCAACATCTAAAATGAAAAATCTTTTTTAATAAATTAAATTTTTTTTAACGATTTTATGCTATTTGTATTTAAATTGTTTATCTTTACCTTTTTCTGCAAATTAATTTTATTATTTAGTCACTGTTTTTAATTTATTTAATTTAATATTAGTCTAATATTTTTATTTTTCAATTAATATTTTTTTTAAATGTTTCGCCCACTTTAATCAAAAAATTTTAATTCCATAACTGGACATTTGATTCATTATCTTAAATAATACTAAATATATAGCTTATTTTAAACGTAACTTAGAAAAATTTTTTTAAGTTTAAAAAAAATCAATTTTTTAATAACGTTACTTTTTTATAATTATAATTTAAAAAAATGCTTAATTTAAGATCCGAAAATTGTTAACTATGATTCTATGGGAAAAATATTAAAAATGAAAAAATGATCAACTTTGACGATTGTAATACTAAGTCCATTTTGAACTAAAATTAGACAATAAAAGTATAATCGAAAAAAAAAACTAATAAAAGGAAACAGCTGCTAATGTAAAAGATAAACACAAAAAAGTTATATATATATATATATATATATACATAAAAAACATAAAAATTAGAAATTGGAATAAAAATGAATAATGAAATAAAAAAATTAGTAAAAAACGAAAAAAAGTACATTTGAATATAGTGGTTTAATGGCGAATTGTTAAATGATCAGTAAAGGCATACAATTCGCTACGTAAAAAGATTGTTGGGCCATTGACCTATGATGATCAGATGGGAATTTTGGCCAAATTAAGTCCAAAAGTATCAATTGCTTACGTTTATTTGAATGGAAAAAGTGTCGACCAGGCGAATTTCTATCTGAAAATAGACAAAATACTCAGCTTTTGAACCACAAAAAAAACTAGAGCACACAATTGAATCAATAGTGGACAAATAAAAGTATAGTAATGATGATTAGTTAATGTAAACTAGAAATGATGATCAGAAAGTCATTGTGTGATTTACCAATGATAAACTAAAATTTAGTTTTTTACTTTAGATTTTGTAACACCATTGTAAAAAGATTAATGTCTTCATTGACAAAAATTATGATTAAAATATCTTTTATACTAATCAAATTTAAATTAAAATTTTTTTTTTCATGTATAACTTAAACTTTGCTTTTGTAAATTATTTTTTTATTTTATATTTTTATTTAAAAAATAAAATTTTTTTTTAAATTGTTCTTAAATTAAAAATCCAATTTATAAATATAATAATTTATTACTGATTATTCCAATAATTGTTTGATATATATATTTATTAATGTAAATACAGAACAATTTTGTTTAATTTTCAGTTAATTTTATATTTAATTTTCAAATTTATTTAATTTTTTTTAAGATAATTAAATTAATTATTTTAATTATATAATTTTACAAACTAATGTCATGTTTTAGAAACACATTAAAAAATTTAAATAGATTTTTAAAAATTAAATTAAAATTTAACCAATTATACAAAAATTTAAGCAAATTTAAATTTAAAAAAAAAAATTAATGTAAAATCATGAATCAAAATAAATTTTTTTATAAAATAGTAAAAAAAATTTTTTGTTAATTTTTATTTATTTAATTTATATTTAAACTTACTATAATTTTTTTTAAAGTTGATTTAAAAATGTAATTTTTTATAATTCTAGTTGTCAAATTAATTTTAAAATTATAAATTAAAGTCAATGAAATAGGTTAAAGTTTAAATTGCTATTTAAAAATCATAAAGTATTTGCTTATAATGGTTAGAACAAAATAGATTAAAAATGACATTTGATTAAATGTTTAAATAATTTCAATTTTATATTTCATTATATGTATATTATACCAATTTATATTTATTAGAAATAAAATTTTTACTAAATTTATACTTTATTTTTTTTTTACTTAAAAAATATTATTTGTGCAGTTTTTAGATATTTTATATTTGTAGTTTTTTTTGTTTTTTTTTGTTTTTTTTTGTTTTTTTTATTTTTTTAAAATTTTTGATTTATTTCCTAATTTATATTTTGTTTTATTTAAAATGTTTTTTTCTAGTAAATTTAATATATTGTTCACAAATTTAAATTATATCAAAAACTAATAGCTATTCAGTTATTTTAATTTCATATTTTTATTGTCTTGAATTTTTTTATAACGTAATTGTTATAAAATTAACTTTATATATTATTAAATCATGTTTGGATTTATCACAAATATAAGCTAATCTTGGACTATTTTAATAATTTTTGAATTATGTTAAACATATGTTTTTGTCATCCTCTCATTTATTTTTAATAATAATTTTTTTTTAACTTAAGATTACATTTGAATTTTTATACAAGTTTATTTTTTTATTTTTCAAAACTTGAATACTATTAACTTTTAAATGTCCAGCTAATGGCAACATGTTTATTTTAGCGCACATGTTGGTTGTCATTTTGACCCTGTCTTTTGCAAAAACCACATTTGTTATACTTTATTTAAATAAATTTTTCTTTTATTTAAAATTAGTAGTCAACGGTATTTTTAGTCTTTAAATAAATTTTTTTTAACATCATTATTATTTTTTATAATGTTTAAAATTCAATTTAAAATTGTTGGCTTACTTGTTTTCTTTTTTATTTCGTTCTATCAATTTAAAATACGGTAAATTTTGTGCCGTAAAAAAATTAATATACTGATTTATTCAAACTTATAATCATAAAAATCATTTGAACCCAGCGTGTAAGATTATACTTAAACTAAAATCATAAACCTTTACTTTGTATAAAATATTTATATCCTGTGGTGTGGATTTTGGTCAAACTCAAATTATAATACTTCCGTTATTGATTTTAAGACTTGTGAACATATGTATTAGCAATGATTAGATATTGATCAGTTTTTAAAATATATATGAAAAAAAAATTAATATATAAATTTTAAAAAAAAATAATATTTTATATTTTTAAAAAATTATATAAAAATTATATTATCTTTGAAAATTAATTTCAAAAATTAAATTTTATAAATTTAATTTTAAAATATTAATTAAATTAATAAAAAATTAAAATTATTATTTAATTAACTGATTTATTTTTATTAAACTTTATTTTTTATTATCAAAATAACTTTTTTTTTGTTTTTAATTAATTATTATACGTTAAAAACAAGAAACTTTTATCTTATATCTAGCAGCAACACCAGCGCATTTTTTAAAAATTATCTTTTTAAACTATTGCTTAAATAAATTGTTGTTAAAATTAAACTACTGATCACATTTACCTAAAGTTTAATATATAATTAAATATTTTTGTTTGATTATTTTGAAAATATTTTTTTTTTTTTTTGGTACTCAATTGTTCTTTTAATTTTTGAATCGCTTTTGCTTAAATTTGCACAAAATACTTATTTTGAATTTTTACTAAATTTTTTTAATGATTTTAACCTTATAATAATTAAAATTTTCAATTATTAATTTCCAAAAATTTATATCATTATATTTTTCCAGTTTAACGATAAAACAAAAATGTAAATTAACTAATGATAACAGTAAAAATAGGTTTAAAGTAAGAATTCATCTAAGAATTTTAGTTTAAATCTGAAACAAAGCATTTCAAGACCAAACTTTTATATAAACTTTTAAACTTAAATTTAAAATATATAAAAAAAACCTAATGTAAACCTAAACTAAACCCAAACTATGTATTAAACGCAATTTTTATTTTGCAGACCAGACATTATATTTATATAAATATCTCAACCATTTTTAAAGATAAATAATTTTTTTTTTTTGTATGTTAGTCAGAGAAGTTTGTTTTTTGAAGTACCAAAAATCTTTACTTAAAAATAATTAATAAAAAAAGATAATTCAAAAAAGTTGGAAGATAAATAGCACCTTGTGAAGTGCAATAACATCAAAAGCTTAGTGCTAATAAGCGCCACTTAGAATGTAAAAGGTTAATTATTTTTATTCATTTAATT
Organism: Pyemotes zhonghuajia; assembly: GCA_025170145.1. Taxonomy (NCBI): domain Eukaryota; kingdom Metazoa; phylum Arthropoda; class Arachnida; order Trombidiformes; family Pyemotidae; genus Pyemotes; species Pyemotes zhonghuajia. Next base: position 14,119,175 of record CM045845.1, read on the forward strand.
ATTATTTATTTACTGATTACATTAATTGATATTTAATCAATTTTTAGAATATAATATAATTTATTTTTATAATATTTAATATAAAATGCATTAAATAATTGATTAACAATTTATTTTAACGTAATTGTTTACAAAATATTTTTAATTTTATGCAATATTTTAAAATATGATTTAAAAAAATAAAAATTAAAAGTGCGATAACATATTTATAATCTAAATGACCTTATAAATTCTATTAACTTTTTTTTTTTTAACTTTTAATTCTGTAAATATCAAATTACTATTTTGAACACACTTATCTGTTTAGTGTTATTTTAAAATTACTTAAATATTAAGTTTAATTTAAATATTTGCATTATATAAAAAGTACACAATATATTTTAAAGAATATATTGTTTATATTACGTGCATTATAATAAACAAAACATTTACAATAAAAAAATTTATAAAAAATTTTTTAACATATTATTTTTATTCATTTTAGTTTTTAATTTGTTTTGGTAAAATTTTAAGATAAAATTAACTCTAAATTTGCAAAATGATGAGTACTAAGTAAAAGAAGCTTAAATAAAAAAAAATAATTTTTATATATTTATTTTTTTTTATGTTTTTATTTTAATTAGAAACTTGTGTTATATTTTAAAAATATTAAGTTATTTTGAAAACTAAATTTTAATAAAAATAATTTTTTTTTTAAAATATTTAATTATTTAATAATGTAGGTGTTTAAATATTTTTAAAATTAATTTATTTTATTAATTTGTTTATTTTTTTAAAGTTAATCCTAAAATGTTAATTAAAATTTAAATAATAAAAACTAATTTAAACTAATTATAAAATTTTTTTAAAGTTATATAGCTTAAAGATTTTGAAGTAAAAAACAAAATTATATTTATATTATGGTAGCATTTATTATTTTAAATATTAAATTATTAATTTCATAATTAATATATAATTTTTTTATTATATATAATTTATATTATTATTAAATTAAATTGTAAATGTATTGGAAATTTTTTGGTTTAAAAAGTTGATAACTTTTATAGAGTTAAATTATCCTTAATATTAAGCCATTTATTAATAAACATAAACATAAATATTTTAATAATAAAAAGTATGTTTTAAAAATCTAATATCATATTTATATATCATATATCATTATTAAATCAAATAAAATAAATTAAAAAAAAGAATTAAAATCAACTAATTAACAGAATTTCAAATAAATGATTTTTTTTATTAATTTTATTCATTTTATAAAATATCAATAATCTAAACTATTCAAAATTAAATCTTTATTATATTTTTAAATTTTTTTTATAAGTTGTTTTAAAAAAAAATTAAATACATAAAAAAAAATTTATTTTGCTTAAATTTATTTTGTTGCCTTTAATTGTACATGAGAAAAAGTTTATTAGTAATTGGAAACCATTATAATAATGTTTTAAATTTATTGGTTAATAGAGATTTTATACCATTTTTTGTTTATATTATTTTTATATTGACAGATAGTTTTCTTAAAATTATTTAATTATTAAAATCGTAAAACTTAATTATCATAATATTATTTTAAAAATACCAATTTTAATGACTAAAGTTTATTTAATTTATTAAATTTAATTTATTTTAATTTATTTAATTTGTTTAAAATTTTTTATTTAGGTTAAAATTGTTTAATATTTACAAAAAAAAAAAAATTTAATTTATTTTTTGTTTTTGATCTATATTTTATTATTTAATTTTTGATATTTTATTTTATATTCATTATACTCTATTTTTCATCATTTTTTTTTGTATAAATTGAAAAAATAATATTCTTAAATTATAATTTATTTAAATAACGTTTAATTCTATTTATTAAAATTTAAAAAAAAAAATTACTAAAAAATTGAAAATCACAGATGGAGCTAAAATATAAATATAAAATACTATTAAATATATTATAGATAAATATTATAGTTAAGATGGAACTTGTTGCCAAAAAATATAAATAAATAAGTAAAATTTTTAATAAATAAAATAAATTGATTTAAAATTTTTATTTTAATAAATTTTTTTATAACAATATTTAAAATCTTAAAATAACATACGGTGATATGCTATAACTTGTTTAATAAAATTTTTTTTTTTAAGTAAAAATGTACAAAACAATATTTTAAATAATAGATACTTCACGTTTAAGCAGTTTAAAGTAACTAAATTTTTTTTAAAAAACATAATCAAAGAAGTTAAGCATAATTTATGATAAATTAAGATTAATATTATATTTATATTATCTAAATTTATTTTTAGGTATATTTACTTAAAAAAAAATATTTATTAGAGTTTTTTTTATAATACAACAAATAAATATAAGTTTTTTAATATTAATTATTAGAATTTTAAATAATAGTTTAAAACACTCAAAGTTTTTTAAAGAATAAGAGATCTTAAATTTTTTTTTTTAAAATTAATTTTACCTAGTTTTATTTTAAACTAAAATAACATTTAAAATTCAATTACATAATTTTTTTTTATAATGTATTTGTATGAATTAATAATAAAATATTTATTTGTTTATGTTACCAAATTAGTTTTATTATTTAAATAAAAAAATATAAATTGTGTTAAAATTGACATTTATTTAAACTATTAATAATGATGGTCATTATTTAATCTGTTTAGTTTTACACATAAAAATAATCTGCTAAGCAACTGAAAACCAGAACAGTGGTTTAATAAAAAGATTAAAAGTTATTTGTGGATAGGAAAATTCCTAAAAATTTTAGTTATGTCAAAACAATTCTATATTTTTTATAGTAATAATCAGTCTTTTGCAGTACTTTTTTAAGTAAAATATAAGCAAGATATATGCTTGTCAAATATCATTAGATACGTGACTTTCAAGTTTAAATTTAAAAGATAAAAATGCAATCGGAAAATCAATGTAAAGATTTTTCAAAAAAGTTTTATCAAAAAAAAATTTAATCCTTAAATTTCATTCTCAAGTGAGGATGTTAAATCTTATAACAATTAAACTGCGTGACTTGGATAAACATTAACATATCTTTTGTTTTAAATACTTAAATGTTTACATTTAATGCTAATTAATTAACTATTTGCATTTTATTTTAAATTTTCTATAAATATTTTTTTTTAATAATTTTAATAATAATTGTTTTTATTTTTTTTTATAGTTTTATTTTTATTAATTTTTATTTTTAATAATTTTTCAAATTTAAACAGATTAAATAAAATTTTTTATTTGTGTTAATTTTTAATTTATTTTTTTTTTTTTATGTAGGTACCTATAATATTATTTTTGGTCAAGTTAAAATAATTATATTTAGTTAAATTTATTTTGTTTTTATTTAGTTTTATATTTTTGTTTTATATTTTAAAATTCATTTTAAGTTTTGTCTTATTTTAATTTTGAATTTTAAATTTACTTTTTATTATATTTGTTTAATTAAAATAAATAAACTAAATATTTTTTTACGTATATATAAAATTTTTATATGAGTTTTTTTTTTTCATTTTAAATATATAGTTTTATAAGCATCTTTAAAAATTATTGCTGTAAAAATTTAAATTTTTACACAAATTTTATTTTGATTTTTAAATTTTCTTGGAAAAATTTATATAGAAATAAACTGAACAGATTAGTTAAGATAAAAATATAAAAATTACTAGGTTTGTGATAAATGTAAAAGTAATTTTATTATTTTAAAAGTAAAGGTAATAAAAGAGTTAATTTTATTACAGTTTAAAATAAATATTAATGATGTTTTGGAAAACCTATTGTTGAAGAAATAAGTTTAATTAGTAAAAGTATAATAAAGTATAAATAAAATAATTTATAATAAATAAATTTATTGTCATTGATGACCATTGGGCATAATTAGTTAACAAACTTTCTTTAATCTAATTAATTGTAATTAAAAAAGAAACTATTTCTAAGATCAAAATGTCTAATTCTAATTTTTTTTGTCAAACTTTACATCAAATGTACTTTTTTATATTAAATTATTTAACTATTTATGTATTAGTAAATTTTTAGTTTTTTTTTTATGTTTAAAGTATTATAATTTATTTATTTAAAAATTGTTGCAATTTTATTATATTTATCACTATAAATTTTTTGTACATAAAATAAAGTTTAATATTTATTTATATTGTTTTTTAAGTAAAAAATAAATTTTTATTTAATGACATTTACTTGATTAGCGTGTGTTGAAACAAAAATTTGTTATCTTATTTAAAAAATATTATTGTATCTAATAATAATTAAAGCTTTCGAACTTATTTGATAAAAATTTTTTTTTGCAATAATCTTCATAAAGTTGTATTAGTTTAGATAAATTAGTAAATTTTAAATATGATTTTATACAAATAATTTTTATTAAAAAACCTATAACAAATTAATTCTTTTATCACTTGTATTTTAGTTTTATGATTATTCTACCTTTATAATTGTTTCAAAAATTTTTGTTTTTACAGTTAATCATTAGATTTTGTTTGTCATAAGATCTTAAACCTTAAACATAAAATTTTTTAAAAATATTTTAAGACTTTATTTAAAAGTTTACATTAAATTTAAGTAAAATTAATTTTACTTTTAATTTATTTTAATTTTAATTTTTTTTCAAAAATATTAGAAATCTTTAAATTTTAAATATTTATTTATACTTATAATTTATTTAAATGTATATATTTTTATTATTGTATATATATTTTTTTTAATTATTTAGTTTAATACAAGATTTTTTTAAAATATCTTTATTTGAATTATAAATAATTTACTTAATTTTTTAAAAATAATGTTAAAAAAAATAAATATGTTTAGGATTATATTAAATAAAGATTAAATTAAAAAACAATATAAAATATATTAAAAGTTAAATAAAAAACAAAAAATAATAAAATAAAAATAATAAAAAGTCAAATAAAAAAATATAGTAAAAAATTTATTTAAATAAGGTAATTAGTCAATATATTATGTTATAATAGGTTTTATTTAAAAAATTTATAAAATTTATTGTCAACTAAAATATGTTAAAGAAAAAAAAATATATAACTAAACAATAAATAAATTTCAAATATAACTAAAGCCATCATTTTTTTTTTGTATTTCGTTTTTTTATAGTAAAAATTAATAATGTATCATTTTTAGTCATCTACTAATTTTTAATCAATTTTTTTTCTATCAATTTCTTATCATTTTAATTTTTTTTTATTTTATTTCTTTTAATTTTTAGTCTATTTTTTATGTCAATTATTAAATTTTTTCATATTTTGCTATTTATAATGCTATAATTTTGTCTTATATTTATATTTATACAACTGATTCAATCTGTAAAAAAATTCTTATTAGATTCATTGTCTATTATTTTTCTTTTCTTTTTTTAGCAGTTTGATCTGATTAACCACTTAAGCTTGTTTCATTTTTAATAAAGTAAAAAAATAAAATTTTATTATGTTCTAACAATTTTGTATCAACTAAAATAGAAATGCATTGATCACTATTAATGATTAATAAGATAAATAAAAAATAAATTGATACTATATAATCATTTATAATGCTTAAATTAATAAAAATAAAAAAATATATATTAATCAAATTATTGTAAATATGAATAAAGAAACATTTTAATAAATAAAATTAAATTTTAAAACTTATTTAAATTTTTTTTTTTTGGCATTACTAATTATAAAATTAATAAAAATTTAATATTATATAAAGTTACTTTTCAATAAAATTAAAAAAAAAAATTAGTTTAAAATAAATTTTAAATTAATTTTTGTTTTTTAAACTAAACGTAAATTATTTCACTCTAAAATTAAATATGATAAGTTTTAATTAGAATCTATATTTGTTTTTTGCTTGATTAAAATGTGATTCGGATGGAAATAAGTAAACTTGTCATAAAAACAATGATGAAACAAATAAAACACAGTTTTAATACGGACATAAACAATATATGTTAGACAAGTATTTATGACTATATTATTGATAATAAATCAAATCTTTTTAATTTCTTTTATTTTACTAAATTTATAATTTAAATTAATTAAAATACTTTTAAACATCATATTTTTTTATTTTATTTTAATGAATTTTTTTTTCAAATTATTAATAAATCATAAAATTTTTTAATATAATAAATTGGGTGTGGTTATTTTTATAAATTAAAATTAAAAAATCTAGAATTGTTATTAAATTACTTTTACAGATTATTAAAATGATTAATAAAAAAAAAATTATATTTTAAAAATTAGAGCAATAATTTTTATTTGCTAAATATATTTTAAGAAAAAAAGTTATTTAAATATTAAATTACTTTCAGGATTATTATTTATATTAATTTTTTTTCAAATTTTTTTTTTTTAAGTAATAATATATGTTTGAATTTAAAACTTAAATTTAAAAAATAATTTAATCAATACATTAAAATAAAAAAAATGTTTATTCAAATTTTTTTTAAAAAACTATCATAAATTATAATTAATATTATTATGTTTATAATAGTTTAAATAAAAAAAATATATTAATTAAACTTATTTATTAAATTAATTTGATTAGATTGATAAAATTAAAAATGATTAAAAGTTACTTGATCATTTTTGTGTTTTTACATGCTTTTAAATCAAGGATAAAATTTTTTAATTGGAATAGAATTTTATTGCCTAAATTAGTTTTATCTATATTTATTTTCTATTTATAATTTTCTTTAATTGCTGTCAATTTGTTTTATTTTTAACTATTTTTTTTTAATGACAGATGATGACCTGAGGGAGATATATATTAGTCAGGCGCAATCGAGAAGAGGTGTGTCAAAAAAAAGTACCATGAAGGTGCGTCAGAAGGGTTTGATCTATGTATATATGTTCTTCAATTGAAATTTAGGAATTTAGATTTTAGTAAAAATTTATTTCTTAGTTTAAAAACCGTTACACCCATATAAAATGCAATGTAAGTGCAAACAAAGAAATAAGTGAAAAACTAACTAAAAAGAAAATGCATTTTTCTAAAACTACTTCCGGTTTGTTCAATGTTTACAATGTTGAAAAGGTTTATGTAGTTTAATTTAAATGCATTTCAATGTGTGTATATTTCATCCGTGGTTAGTTGATGCGCTTGGGATCAGGTACTAAAAAAACTAAATTTTTGTTGCTTTTACTTCCATTAGTTGTTAAAATAGGGTTTTATTATTAAAAGCAAACTTTACAGTAACAACTAGTTATTTCTATCTTTTCTTCATCTTTAATCTCTTTTATTTATCATCTTTGCATCTTTTTACTTATTTTTTATATCTTATTTTTATAAACAAGTATAAATTATCTAAAATTATTCAAATAAAAAAAAATACCAATTTTAAAGATTAAATAAAAAAAAAAATTATTTTTTTAAAATAGTTTTTTTGTAAGATAAAAATAACAAACTCTTCTTTGATTCAAAGCAATCAAAGTAATTTTTATAAACTAAAACTATAATTTACTGATTAACACTTAAAATTACTATTTAACCGTATAATATTTTATTAGCAATATTCAATCAAAATTCTAGTTTTTTTTTTTTTATATTAATATGAATGAATTAAAATGTTCTTAATTCATTTTCAAAATTTCTAAACTTATATTTTAAAATTTTTTTATTACATTCTCTATCTAATGAGTTAATCTAATGCGCATAACTATCATTATCATCATCATTTTGATTATTATGATTATTAAAAGTTTGGTATTACATAGTTTTTATTTTTTTGTTTATAATTTTTTTATTTTTTTTTTATGAATACATTTTTTTACTTTTTTTTCAATTATTAATAATACTTGATTTTTTATTTAGTTTTACTTTATTACAAGTATTTATGTATTTATTTTTTATAAAATTGTCTTGATTACAATTTATTTTTAAATATTTTATAAAGATAACTTTTACTATGTTTTTTTTTTAATTTTTATGTCTTTTTTTAATTTTTTATTTTGATTTAACTTATTAATGTTCAATCTATATATTATTTATATTTTTAATATTTAATTTTTAAAAACATTAATTTACTAATTAACTATTTTTTTAACTTTAATTTTTTTTTTTGTTTATATATAAAATTTTGTTAAAATAATAACTATTTTTTAAAATTAAAAAAATATATTTTAAATTATAAAAAAGTATACAATTTCACACAAGTATGTTAATAAGTAAAATTTAAAAAATGGATATCTTTCATAGGCTAAAGTTTAAAAGTAATTAAAATTGTAATTTAATATTTTAATTGAGTAATTATTTTTTTATTTTAATAATTAATTAAATTTGTAAAAACTATTAATTATTTTTTTTATTCAAGCTATTTTTTTTATAATAAATAAATTCAAAAAAATAAAAATTAATTCTTAAAAATTAATAAATATTTTTTCATTTTTAAATTTTAAGTAATTTATTTAAAAAGTTTTATGTTCAAATATGTTAGTAAATATTTAAATTAAAAAAAATATAAATTGAAAATGTATATATAGTAAAAAATTTAAAAATTATATATTAAAAAATAATTTAAATAGTTCATTGTGATGAAATTTTATAATAATAAATTTTTCGACAAATATAATAAATTTTTTTACAAATATTAATAAAAGATCAATAAAACAATTTTTTTTTTCATTATATACAACTATTGTTTGTTATGCTAATTATAAAATGAATCAAATTAGTAAAAATACAAATTTTTTAAAAATAATATAAATGATGATTTTTTAAAGATTATCTGTAAACAATTATAAACAATTAGAAATTATTATATTCAACAAGAATTAATATGACAGAATTTATTATTAGTTTACATTATCTTATTATGATTATAGTTTAGGTGCAAATAACTATTGTGAAAATTACCTGTACATTATCATAATACGTTGAAATACAAATTATTAAGTTAACTTTTTGTAATTTTTAGCTAAGGCTTGACTGTCGTTTTGTCATTCAATTTTGTATTTTTTTTTTATTTGTTAGACGTTGTTTGAATTTTAATTGAGCATGTTTAATATTGATCAAATTGATGCCGTTATTTTTATTTTTCAAATTTTTTGATTAATTTCGTTTATTGAAAATAAAATCTGAAATTTTAATTTTAATCGGATTTTTATCAGATCAATTATATATTTTGTATACAATTTAGCATACTGAATATTTGTTATGTAAAATAAAATAAAAAAAAAGACAATGCTAAATATTAATAATATGTAATGAAAAATACCTGAAATTGTTTCGAATAATCAAAAGCTTTAATTATATTAAAAACGTTTGAAAAAAAATTTTGAAACATGTTAAATGTTTATCAAATCAAGATTTTGAATAAAATTAATATAATTTCAACAATTCAATTACGATTTATAGGTAATTTTTGAAGCATGACTACAATTTAAACAAGTTTACTTTAAGTTATATATACAAGGTTTATCTAATTTAAAAAAAAAAATATTTTTATTAAATATTTTTTAATAAAAATAATAATAAAAAAACAATTAAAATTTTCTAAAATGTTATAGTTTTAGATTTTTATAAATGTTTTTTTTTGTTTATTTATTATTAATAAATTTTATATACTATTTATTTAGGTTTAGGTTAAAGGTTTAAGGTTTATTTTTTACTATTTAATTTTACAAAATTTAGATAAAAATAAATTTATATAAATCTAATTATTTTAATTAAAGTAATTAAATTTGTTAATTTAAATATATTTTATTGTTAATTATATAAAAATAAATTATATTTTTTTTTAATTTAAAAAATGTTTTATCTTTTTATTAATTAATAAAATTATTTTACTTTTGTTAAATAAAACAAAGTAAGCAACTGGCTATTCAATTTGGTTATCAAACATCAACTAGTTAATAGATAAAATCATAAAAATTAATTTTTTTTATTTATAATAGTTTAAATAATTTTTTTATAGAAATTTTTAATTAAAAATCTTTTTTTTTTAGTTAAAAATTACAAATGTAATTTTATATTTAATTTTTAAAAAGTTTAAATGAAAAAATAAATAATTATTTTAATATTAGGTTATTTAAAATTAAATTAAAAATAATGTATAAATAAGTTGTAATTGATTAAATAAATGATTAAATCAAAAAATCAAATTGAATTTGACCATCTTGAAAGTTAACAATTGGCCTGTTTTGTTTGAATTTTCAATATCAATGACCAAATAGTAAGAAAAATAAAAATAATGTGCAATTTGATTTGTATAATGGAAATTAGTTGGGCAAATGTTGTCTGATTTGCTAATTGTACAAGCAAACAGTTACCGGAAAACAGGCGCAGTTTAGTGATTTACAAACGATTATTGGGAAACAATTAGATTTCAAGCTTGATTAATTTGACCGTTGCCAGTAGATCAATTGTGCATGAAGATGGTCTAAGTTTAATCAAAAGATACAAAAAGTATGAAGCAGTTTTAAACTATTATAATAGAGATGAAGACAGCAAGCGGACTGGTCAAACATGTAAACTTGCAACAGTGTACAAGAAAATAAACAACAGATTTTAATTCAATTAAAGCGTGTCCTGCACTGAGAATTTAATTCATTTGCTTTATCATTCTTTCTTTAGCTGACGGCGCCGGCTAATTTCCTTTTCTGTGTCATTATTTTTATCATCATCATTTTGTCATAACTAGGGTTATTTATTGTTTCGCTCCGATGTTGATCCAAGTTGCGAAAATGAATGAAAAATGCAAAAAAATGTTTTCAGTAGTCTTCCGCTTTGCCATTGTAGTCTAACTAGGATGCAGACACGCTTATCAGTTCATCTGACCATTAGCTTTGCTTATTGTTTTCATCAAATAGGTTAATTGCAATTGGTTTACACAAGCGGTTTGCATGTGCCATTGACAACCGGTCAACAACACCTGATCACTTGAAGGGTGTGGCTGAAAAAGAATGAACACAAAATTGAAGAAAGTCAGACTGAAAAGTGAATAAATGAGTAAGTAAAAATAAGTAAGCAAAAATGATTAAGGAAAAATGAGAAAAGAAGAAAAATGGGAAAGAAGAAAAAGGACAAAGAAGAAAAATGGACAAAGATGAAAAATGATAAAAGCTGAAGAAAAGAACAAAGAGCAAGGTTAATTGGCTATTGATGAGTATGTCGGCATGTCAAAGTAGATTGCATATGAAAGCTAGCTAGTCACAGTCGCAGGATAGCGACGTAGATGAGTCCATTAATCAGTGTCGCCAATTGCGGCGTGATCCGTTTCCGCACTTTTGCTCAAGTTTTATGTGATCAATTTAAATTTGGCGCCAACACCAAGCAGAAGCTCATGTTGTGAAAAGCGAAGAAAAAGTGTCAAGGACAGAAAAGGACAAATAAAGGTGAGTTATGATTAAGTTTGACCAGTGCAATATAAGAAGTTTTTGGTGCCAATTTAATTGATTGCCTTTGTCAGGGTTCAGGTGCAAAAACACGTTCTGGACACATGGTTCGTGATCAGTTCGATTGAGCACAGCTGTCATACACACACACACATACATATTGCTGCGCATTTGAAACACTTTTTCTGGTTTCTTCTGTGGCTTCATCTGTGGCTTCTTTTATGGCTATTTCTGAAGTTTTTTTTGGGTTTTCGACTTTTTATGAGGTTTTCTTATGATGCTTTGTAGCATCTTCTATGGCTTCTAAACCCTTTTTCTAAACCCTTTTTCTAAACCCTTTTTCTAAACCTTTTTTCTAAACTCTTCTTCTAAGCCCTTCTTCTAAGCCTTTCTTCTAAACCCTTCTTTTAAACCTTTCTTCTAAACCCTTCTTCTAAACCTTTCTTCTAAACCCTTCTTCTAAATTTTTCTTCTAAACCCTTCTTCTAAGCCCTTCTTCTAAACCCTTCTTCTAAACCTTTCTTCCAAATCTTTCTCTAAACTTCTATCTCTTCTATAATTTTTTTACTGCCTTTTACATACCTTTCTACAGTTCTGCAATTTATTTTCTGCACTAATTTTTTTAAAACTTTTTCTCAACCTTTTTTTCTAATCCATCTCCATCTTGCGCGTCACTTTCATGTTTCTTACAGTGGTCAGTTTTTAATTATGTTATTCGATTGTGACTTTATCGGACATTGTTTTGCTCTGTTCGATGTTCGATTGCTAAAAACAGTTATGTCGCAGTTTGGCTGGTCCGTCACAGACGTCGCTGCAGATAATCATGCGCCGTTGGCTAGACAGGCGCACAATTTGGGTACTGTTAGCCAAAAGTTTGAGATCAGGCAACTTTTGCCATACATCAGATCGAAACCTTAACTGCAACCAAACACAGTTACTTTTTTTGTCAGTGTGACTAATGGCCGTCATTTTACTAAATTTGTGACCATGTGAAAATCGCCACCAAGTCGCAACATGCTATTTGTCGGTGCAAACTGTAAGTTATTGTCGCTTGATTCCGTGAATTGTAAGATGCAATTAGTTTCTTAAAGACGTTGCTCTTGGTCGTTTTCATGTCCAGATCACGTGCTAAAATGTTTAACATGTGTCCGGATTGAGCTCTGGTTTAAAATGCTGGTTGTCTCTAGTTATGAGTTGCTGGTGCAAATTATACTTTGGCATCTGCTTGAAATTCGCGTCAGATCGAACCAATTGATCAAACTGATTGCAATCAACTAAACGCGTATATGACAGTTTAATTAGACTTAATTGCGTTTGCATCTTACTTTGGCGTCCTGTAAACAGAGATAAACCACGTTTCAGTGCATCAGTTCTTTTGTTTGCTAACTGCTATTCCTAATTGTGCTTTAATTGCAAATCAACTTTCAGCACAAACGTTGGTTAAATTCAAATTCTGAATTATGCATTTCTTTCATTAGTTACTTTGTTTTTGAAATTATGAAACTTTTAATTATAAAATCAATAGTTCATGTGTGCAACTTGAGGCCGCTAAACTTTGAACTTGTTTGCAAGTAAGAAAAATGCATTTTTTTACGCTGGTATTTAGTTTTAAATATTATTCACTTTTTCGCCTTTAATCACAATTGTGTGCAGCAAATAGACTAGAGACTATGAACAGCCAAAATCGATTGTTTCTCTATTGAATTTACACTTGTTTCAGCCCAAAATCAGGTGTGAATTGCTAAAAGATTCCCCATAAACCAGATTGCTGAGCTGTTCGCCATGAGTAGAGGATGATGGTTGTGTTGACCACTGGTCAAACAATACCTTGCCATTATTTCGTCAATCATTAATCATTTCATATCCATACACAGGTACATTGTTTTGCCTTTTTGATCTGGGGCGTCAATGTGGGCGGTTTCAGTATAGTAATCTTAGCGAAAACTTGGCTCGCGTGAGGTAGCGTGTAAATTTGAATTTTGCGCCATTTTTCACATTCACCTATCTTAATTCGACCATAATTCGACCAGTTTCTGAACCAAATTGCGTGTTCACATCTCACACATCAAGCTATGTGGTTTTTAATTTTTTTAATTGAATACTTTATTTGCTTTCTGTGAACACTTTTGTCGTCTTAAATGACTGCTTTATCATTGTTTGCATTTCTGCACAATTTTTATGTATTTGATGTTTTGTAAAAAAATATGCATTTCAAAATATAATTGAACAATTTTTTATGCAAATACATTTATCTAACAGTAATTCTATGTTTAGTTTGAAGTCAATTTTATATATTCCTTTTACACTCAATAAACTTATTTTTTTCCTTTTGCATAAAACTCTCTTCCAATCATAATTTGTTTACACTTTTTTTTCAAATTTCATGCTTAACAATAATTTAATAATTAATACAAAAAGTTTTTTTCTATTTTCCTTTATTCAAGTAAACGTGTTGATTTTTCACCATTCAAAAATCAAATTTTCAATCACTTTGGACTACTTGTAAATGTTTTTCAAATTGTGCTTTTTAAAAGTCGTGGCCATGATGAAATAGATGCAACATAACGTATTTAGTATTTAGATTTAAATGCTACGTTTTCGGAAGCTTTTAAGTAAATGTGCATATCAACTAAGCAAATTATTATTGACCTTGTGCGCGAGTCTGCTGCTCATCTTAATTGTGTTTTTCAACATTGAAAATATAAATAATTTATGATTAAATATTCAAGAAGTTTAATGAGTGATTTTAAATGATAGCAATTTATTTGAAAACGAATCAAATTAAAGTGCAATTCGGTGCTCGAAAACAAAAACTGTTCATTTTTATCAATTTTGTCTTTTGGAAGTTTAATTTTGAACAATAAAGACATTAAATTATTGTGCATATGGTAATTATTTTAATTTTAAAATAATTACCTATTTTTAAATGAATGTTCAAATAGGCTTTTTAGCTTAAATTCATGTGTGATGAATAGTGTTTAAAAACAGATAAAAAAATGTGAATTTAATCCCGCCAAATTTCTTCCGGTTGTGACAGAAAAGGTGAAAATAGTAATTTGGTATTTATTAGTTTTAAGTCGTTTTTTTTGGCAAAACAATTCAGGAATATACCAGTGCATCGATGTTTGCGTTAGGATCAGTTTTAATGTGCAATCATTGGGTTGCATTCTAGAATACCAGAAAGGCCAAATGCACCAGGGCCAGTTACACACTGCACACAGGTGTGCTACTTCACCTTTGGCAGATGTGTCTGGGGCAGATGCATTTGGTCTAATTAGTGAATCTAATCAAGACCAAAAATTGGCCTGTTTAAACCACTGGATAGTGCTACTGTTGCACTGGGCTCAAACTGGTCTTAATTCATTTTGGACTTTTGGCCGTTTCTTCTTACGCAAACGCTCTTATTACGCCACTAGAGGCCATCAATTGTGCGAACATCGGTTACAAATCATGCGACTTAAAGAAAGAATCGTGATCTTAATGATCGCCGCTTGTTGTGTTCTCTGCACCTTCTTTATTTTTCAATTAAAGCTCAGTGAAGAAATAGGCAGTTCCACACGTTTTAGGTAAGTTTTATGCATTTGCTTTGGTAATTTAAGTGATTCTTACTGGCTTGGACCTAAGTCTTTTGGCATGTTTGTTTAAAATCTCTAATAAGATAATCATATTTGTTGGCGCACCCATTTTTATAAACCAAAAACTAGCTTTTGTGCTTTATTGGCGTTATTTGGCGGCAAAAATTAATTTTCAGGTTAATATTGTTTTGTGTTTCTTTTTTTTTACATTATTCTGCTTGTGTGATGTAAATGACAATATTTTAAAAAATACAAAATTAATAATGCAAGCCAAGGACAAAAATAGAATAAATCTTGATAATAACTACAAACACAAACGAAATTTATTTTTTATTTGGCTAAATTGATATTTTATATGCTCTTTAATCAGTTTGAATCAGCAAAACAAAATTCTCGTTTTATTTTGTGCTTGCCAAATTGTGTGCGATAAATATTTAATTTAATAATAAATGTATATTATTTAAAAAAAAACTTGCTTATATTTTGGCTGCAAGTTATCCACTTTTGAAACTGGCATCATAAGAGACAATGGATTTTTGGATGGGCTTGTGATGGGTTTTGGTTTGATCAAGAATTGGCTGTTTTAAGTTGATTGGTTCAAGATGAGGTCGGGGTTAGAATGGTAAAAGCAGTAGAGTGGATGAGCAAGATGAGTGGTTGCAGTGATGTGTGGTCAATGGGCAGCGTAATAGTAGAGTATGTACATGGCTTGTACTTGTTTGGCAAAGGTCAATGGGCGATGCTCATTTCTTACATTGGCATCATTTCTTCATCTATGATTTTCATTTTTCTTTATTTTTCCATTTTGGCTTGTTTCATTTAGCACATATATGGCTAGATATTGTCTGGTGATGCTTGTTCTTGTCATTGTATGTCAATGTCTTATTATACTTAGACGCCAATGGTATTGTTATTGCTCTTATAGTTTTTTAAACTTGACTAAAGATCAGCTGTTGTCACCCAACGGATTTGCAACGTGGTCTCTTTCCGATTTCATATTTTTCATATTTTTTTTGCGGCTGTTTTTGTGGCTAAATAGTGATACTGAATGTATGAAGCTCTCTATTATCGATAAAACAAAGATGGAAATGATGCAATAGAAAGTTAGATTTTGTTTTTTTCACTGTTGTCTGTTTGCTCCTTTTCAAAAGCAACCATTGATTCAAATTGAAATTGATCACTTTCTTTTATATTTTATTTTTCACAATGGTGCAATAATATGAAGCTCATATAGTTCAAAAGAACGAAGAACACTTTTGAGCTCATCATAATGTTCTGTTTATCATTTATGATCAAACTTTTGTTGGTTTTTTTTCTTCATCTTGTTCTCATCATTATACACAATAGACAAGTATGCCACATGTGTTTATATAGTGTTTTTTGAATATGTCTAATTTATTTGCTCATTTTCATCATCTCATCCATCTGTTCACATTGAGTTTGACTGCTTTTTCTCTGCATACTGGTAAATTTAATAGTTTTTCGTTTTGTTTAGTCGTTCTATTTACCGAACCGTGTTTTGGTTGTTTCTTATTTTTTTTACAAGTACCTAATGAAAAAATTTGGCGAAGCAAGTTTACAAAAGAGGCAAGTCAGACCACAATGTCACCTTGCTAAAAGTATTGGCAACACTTAGTTTTGATAGTGATGCCAAAATATTTTAACTTTGGCTTTTATCTAGTGTCTGAAAAGGGCTGGTTTTACAAACACATTAAAACGCTGTTTACATTAAGCTAATGGCCAAGGTATTTCTTGTCTATTTGTTCAATTGCTTGGGTCATTTTTGCGTTTAATGACAATCATTGTGTAAAGAGTTAGTTGAGTTTGTTCTTGCAGTCAAGAAACAAGTGAATAGGGCTAATTAGACCAGTATTAACAATCAATTGATTAGTAGCATTTTGTTATGAATTCTAAATCCGGATGACGAACGCTGAAAACGCTTTATTTATTAGTTTTGTAATATTAATTATGCATAGTAAGAATACAAAGCATGATTGTTGCAGTTGTTTTACTGGTTTCTTGATGGTGTGTTTGGTTGGCTCAGTGGATCCAAGCCATTTTTCACTGTCTAAATCAGTGTAGTGCACGCAATGAGCAAGGGTGCAAATGAGTAGGACAGAAGCATTTAAAAGATGAGAATTTCAAATGTGCTAAATATAGCGTGCAAAAGCTACTGCAGTCAATGTCTGAGCAAAGATGATTGCAAAGAGAATGTTTCAATGTGAAACCGTTTTTGCATGTATAATGAGCAAATAGACACAGAAACCAAAATAACTGTCTTGAAGAGAGTAACAGCTATTGTGACTATTAAGGTGTTTATGCCATAAGCCAATTTGATCGAGTTAAAATTGCATTAACAAACTGCATCATTTAAAAGCGCAAGAAAAATAGATAGTCATAACATTGGCCTTGTCTAAGCTGGCTGTCTTGATTGTAATATTCTGTGGACGGACAAGATAACTTGCTTTCTGGCAGCCATGACAGCTGTACTTGCTCTTTATAGTCGGTTTTGTTACCATGTGTTTTGACTTGTGCTCTTGCCATTTTTGTCTTTGTATGTTTCTGCTTCGTCACTTGGTCAATCATCAACTTTTCAAACCAACCAACTTACCGTGATTTGTTACAAAGAACAAATAAGATAACTTGCTACGATGAGCCAACTTTGCCAAACTCTTTTTCAACTTTTTTGTTTGATTTTCTTTTGTTATATCTTTGTTATCGTTTTCTCTTTTTCTCACTCCAGTTTAAAACACTTTCTTGTTCTTTTCTAGTCGACCCACATCTAACTCAAAATCTTGAGCTTTGTGCATCAAAAACTAATCGTGTTTGTATTAGATTAAATAGTAATGCAATCCAAACTTTATCTTACTAGTATGTTAAACATAATAGCAGGAAAATAAAACAGATCATTTTTTACACTAGTGTGTTTTTTTAGAAATAGTACATTTCATTGATGCCCACCTGTATAGTTTGCCTGTTTTCAGCCAAACTATGCGTGTTTTGTCTAAATATTTTAAAAAAACATTGTAAAAAAAATATTTTAAAGAAAAATTAATCTTTGTTTAAATTTCATACTTTAAACAAACGACTTGCAACTTTTGCCAAGATAATTATCTAAAATCAATTTTAATTTTGATTTGTCAATGTTTCAATTTAAAATTTGAAACAAACTTTTTCAAGCTTGAAATGTTCAAAATTTACATTTTAAGCTTGTTAAATTTAAACGACAAAATGAATAATTTGAACTTTGGTCAGTATAAAAAAGTTTATGAAATATATTGAATTTTAGAAATCGTTTCATAGTCTAAATGACTGCCATAAGCAAATGTGTGCCTGCAGGTAAATAAAAAATGATTTCAAATTTCTAATAATAGTTATTTTAGGAAATATAAAATAAGAATGATCATAAAAAAATGGATTAAATGTCTTTTAAACTGTGCAAAATTGAAGGCCAAATTTTTTCTAAAGTAATAATAAAAGTACAGATAAGAATGAGAAATAAAAGGGCAATCAAACTAGGTGCAAAACAGATGAACAATATAAAAAACTTTATAAGAACAGTTTAATGTTGATAACTTGCCAAAGCTATTTTCACAGCGAATGTCGTTTTAAAGCAAAATTCACTTGTCTGATGCAGGCTAATATTTTTTATTTTACCTTATTCCTTTCTATTTCTTTTTTATTTTCTTGTATTTTTATTTTTTGTATTTTTATTTCATTTTTTCTTTTATGGCATGTATCTGTATTTTCAATGTATCAAATTATATAATTTTAGTTTAGTTTTTTTTGCTAGTTTTCTGATTCTTGCTCTTACTTCACTAGTGCTGTCTTATTCATTCGCCTACGTTAGTTCAATTTAGTTTACAACCAGAAACATACTCCCACTTGCTTTACACACCTACCTATATAAATTTAGTTGAAACATTTTGTTTGTATGTCTTGCTCAGTACAAAACAATACATTTGATGTTAAAAAAACGAGTTTACACCTGATGTATTCAACTGTTTTTTGATTAAACTAAGAATCCAACTATTTGTCTATAATGTCATTGAATAAGCAAAAGTCAAATTTATTGGAAACTTTTTCTCAATGTAACAATTTCAAGTGACAATTTCTAGCTTTTATATTTTGTTTTGCTTTTTTAGCTTAAATATACAAGATGTAGTTGAGTTTTGAACAAACAAAGTTTAGTAAATAATAAAAATTTATCAAATAAAATTGATTGTGAAAATATTGCAAAAAACTGTACTTTTATTAAAATACAGGTGCGCCACATTAATATATTTGTTTGCAATCATTTTTTCATTTATCTGGACAACTAATTTTACTTAGTTAAAAGTTATTTTTAAAATATAGGTCAAAAATAAGTTGTCAAGTTTTAAATTATATTTAAATTTAAACTGTTTGTTATTGTAGAATTAAAGCCGAAATCAATATTTTATAATTTTTTTAATTAGATTAAAAAATTAAATTGAACTATCAAGTTCACACTGTAAATAAAATCAAAATTTAATATACTAATAAGAAACGGTTTATAATCAAAATATTTTTAACGCAATGGTAACCAAATAAAGATTATATTGAAAATAAGATGAGTACATGTAAAAGAAAAAAATAATTTATCAAATGAAAAAATAAGCAAACATTTTTAATAAATTATGTGTTCAACTCTAAATTGATTGTCAGCATAAAAAAATCATTAAAATTTAAGTACACATTTTGTACCAAACATGGCCTTGATATTTTTAGAATTGGTCTGCAAAACTATGTCGATTATTGTAATCGAACATCGTTTTTATTGTTGGTATGTGCGAATGATTACTGGATTAAATTGGGCCGGTCGCAATTGCAGAAACAAGGGCGACTACAGTTTGTTTATAAAACTAGATTTAAGCCGTTAACTGACCTGTTCTCTCAGCTGGGCATCGAAGATCAGATTTAGTTGTGTTGAAATAGGCGCAAATTGGCCGACAAATGCAAACAGCTTTGTTTAGCATTATTTTTGTAGCTGAACGCGCTTTGGTTAGAGATTAAGAGTTTTAGGATTAAAACTTAAGCCATTGTTTTTATTTGCAGATAAATCAATTTTTAAATCCCAAGCTTTTTTAGAATTGAATTAAATTGAAACAGTTTCATTATTTGTTCAATCATTTTGTTAGCATTTGTTCTGGATTCAAAAAAGATTTTCTTTCAAATTAAGCTTCACGATTTTTACCAAAGTTGTTTTCACTTTATTATTTAAAATGCTTTTTGAAGTTAAATTTGAAAACCATACTGAGTTAAATTTAGAATTACTTGAATTGTTTTTATAATAAGAATGTTAAAATTAAAAATGAATTAAATAGACTTTATTTAAATTATATTTTATTTGATTTTTTTATTAGTTTTTTTTTTCTATTTTTTTAATGTATTTAAATAGTAAAAAATTAATTCTTTGCTTTTTTTTTTTGTTTATTTGTTCAGATAGAATTTGCAATTAAAATAGCATCAATTTTGCAAAAGTTTGTAGTTGTTTCACTAATAAATTGAATGTAAGAAAATAACTTGTTTTATTTTTATTAATTGATTTTCTTAATTGTGATGTTAATTGCTTAATGTAATTAAACTACTTGCAAAATTAATTTATTTTTTCATCAAATGTAGCTAATTACGGTTTTTTTTTATTTATTTTTTTTTTAAATTTACAATTTAAAGGATTAAGCAAAAAACTTTATTATTTGTTTGCATATTGCTTATTTCAAAAAAAGTTTTTAAATAGTAATAGTGATTAATTATAAAATAAAAAAAAAACGATCTCGCCATGGAAATAATAATTTGATTGGCAGTTTGAAACAAACAATTGCTATTGAAATTATTTGTTTGAAAATATAATGTTTTATAATACAAACTGATAGTTGATACACCAAACGGTGGTCTAAAGTGGAAGAAAAACTGAAATCAATGCACTAGATCAGTCTTAATTGGCCATTGGTATTCTAGATGTCCACTAGTCTATTTCACTTGATTTTTAATCTTTGTTTTTGATTTTGCATTTAATTATCAGTTGCTTGTTGTTTTGATTTAGTTGGCATCAGTTTACACTTTATTTGTCTTTTAATTTTAACTATTTTATTTTTTGTTATTTGCCCTTTATTTTTATTGACTTTTAGTTTTGTTTTTATTTGCTATTGTATTTGTCTTTTATTATAATTTTATTTTCATTATATACCATTTGTTTGGTCTGAATAAGTTGCTTGTTTTAACTTGTTTTTGGGCCAATGTTTGCATCAGTTTTTGCTTGTTTTACTTATTTATTTTTTCGTTTTTCTTAATTTGTTTAATACAGTCATTTTTACTATTTCTATTTATTTTTCCAGATTTTTGTACCAAAATGTGGGCGCATTCATTTAGAATCTATGCTTATATTTTTCGTATAAACTATATTTAAAAGCGTTAATACAAAGTAGCAAAAGTCAGCAAAATAAATGTTAAAAATGCAATCAATGAATGAATTAGACTAAATCAAAAGTGGATCAATTTAAACCACGTTATCATTGATTAGTAGATAAAAAAAGAGACGATAACAATTGTCAAAATTTGTATTAAGTTGTTTTTAATTAATGTTTAAAAACAAAATTTACAAAGTTATTTTTTTTATTAAAAACAATTTGAAATTGGCTTTTCTTTATTCAGTTCTACACTTTTTTAAATTATATTTTTATTTTCGTTTTTTTTTTTAATTTCTTAAAAATATTTTTTATATTTTTATTCACTTTACTTTTTATTTACCTGATGTGCAAACATAGTTAAAAAATGTTTTAGATGTTTAAGAAAAGTATAAAAAAGTTGTTTTTTTTTGTCCATTGTAAACTTGGATAATTGTTTTGACAGTTTAAATTTTAAATCAAACTTGTTTTTTTTTTTAAAAGAAAATATTATTTTTAGTTATATCAATAATTTTTTTTGTTTTAGATTATTAAATGTGTTTTTAAAATGCATTTTTTTTTTTTTTTAAATTTAAATATTTAGTTACTAATAATTAGTTTTTTTTATGCAAGATTACTATTTTTATATCTTAAGCTGATTTTGAAACATATTGTTGCATTTGAAAATTTAATTATTTTTCAATTTAATTATTATTAATAAAAAAAATTATAAAAAATAATGAAATAAACAAATATTGTCACAAAAAATAAACAATACAGCAAATAAACCAAGTGTAATGATGATGGACGGCCATTTTGTCATTTTATGCGTCTTATTTTTTGTTGATTTTTGTTTTTTACTTGTTCAACTGTCTAAGTTTGCCCAATGCTAGCTAATTATGGCCATCATATTTTGGTTAACTAGTCAATGCTGCGGGCCACGCTGTTGACATTTTTTATTCTATTCACGCCGTTTACACACTAGTCAGGAAACTGGCACCAATCGTCTAGTCAATCATGCAATAAGGCTTAATGGGCTTGCTTTAATGTTTGTTTTTACGTTTATGATCACAAAAAATTGCTCATCTTTTAAGATGCTCTTAATTGGCAATTATCTTGTGCAAATAATTTTACTAAGAAATTGTTATTTTTACATCTAAAGTTTAATTGTTGTTAACAATGAAATTATATACATTTTTTTTATTGGTTTCGATGTTTAACATGGCTAAAATATTTAACAATATTTTAAATTAGTCTACTAAATAAAAAAAAAAAAATATTTTAAGTGAAAAGTAGAAAAATATATTATTTGTTTTTAAATAAGTTTTTTGTTTTAAAGTTGACTTTTATTAAATTTTTTTTAATAAAAGAACATATGAACACAAACATATGAATATAAAAATAAATGTAAATAATAAAATAACAAAAAGCTAAAAAAAAATCAAATACAAAACTTTAAAAAACAAAAAATTCAAATGGATAACTTAATATTTTAATATAAAAAGTTTTAAATTCAATGTTTTTATAAATACATATTATATTTATTTTATATTTCACTTAAATTATTTAATTTTTATCAAATAAATTTGATAATTTTAAATTATTGTAAACATTTATTGTTTTATTTTTAAAATTTATTTATTTAAATAAATTTAAAATAAGTATTTAAATAAGTTTTTATAATTAGAAATTCAAAAATATACTATTTTATTTAATAAATATTTTTTTTTAAATTTATCAAATTATTTATATTAACATAAATGAATATTTTTTTTATATATATAATTAATTATATAATTAACAAAATTGGCTCTATATCCATTTTAATTTGTTTACTTTTTTCTAAATTGTTATTTATTACTATTTTTGTATTAAAATTATTTTTTTTTCTCTTTTTATTTATTAAGCCTTAAAAGTTATATAATAATTCACATAATAAAATTATTTTTTTAAATAAAATTATTTTTTTTATATTATCCCGGAAGAATTTGTAGGTTTTGTTTTGCATTGAAAAAATAGTTTTCTTAAAAAAATTGATGGTGTATTTATAATATTTTGATCAACTTTTATTTTTATTTGAAAAAATTTAATTTTTTTATCAAATTCAAAAACAAAATAAAAATTTAGCCTTAAGCTAAATAAATGTAAAAAATACAAAAAAAAAAAATAAAAATTAGAACACTGATAAACTAAAGACAGATAAACAAATCAAATTAAGTAAACATTGGTTGTGAGTTAGTTCGTGTTTGGTCTAGAACAAGTAATAATCAGTTGTTTTGATCGTCTTGTTTTTTTTAGTAAAAAAAATTTAGGAAAAATAAATTTACGTTAACTGACTGGACAACTCTT
The DNA here is from genome assembly GCA_025170145.1 of Pyemotes zhonghuajia. Taxonomy (NCBI): domain Eukaryota; kingdom Metazoa; phylum Arthropoda; class Arachnida; order Trombidiformes; family Pyemotidae; genus Pyemotes; species Pyemotes zhonghuajia. Next base: position 14,142,852 of record CM045845.1, read on the forward strand.
GTATCAATGATATTGTTTTGTCTGATTTTAACATCAGCATAAACTATGGATTCAGGCTATGTATACGTGTATTAAAATAATACTATTTGTTTGCTGCAGTTGTTTTGTTGATTTGATTTTTTATTATTTAATTTTGGTTTAGAAAAATTAAAATTTTTCTCAACTATCGTTTAGTTTATGTTGATTAAACTTTTTTTTATCAAAAATTGCTAAATAGTTGATTTTATAAAATATTTTAGCTATTATTTAAAGACTATACATTTATTTCGAGTAGGCTAAATTGGCATATAATCTTTGAAAGTTAAACAAAACATCAAATTAAGACCTTTAATTTGAAATTAATAGTTTTGATTATTTTAATTTAAGGTTTCCGAATTGAAAAATTGAAAAAGTTATTTCAGAATTGATTGCATCAAGATTGAGTTCCTTAAGTGAAATGCCTAAGGAATTGCAAAAGCAAAACAGATAGTTTATGGAAGATATAATAAGTAATGGGCGGAGTTGTGGATATTTGACAGGCTTGAAGCATAGATAAAATGAAGCGCAGCAAAAATAAATTAAGTTTACGTTTGTAATTGAATTAATTTTTTTCTGTTTTTTTTGCTTAGGATTTTAATTTTGTTCTGTTTTTTTAATATTTTTATTTTAGATTTTTGTAGGATTTTGTCTATTTAATTCTGTTTTCTCAGAATAAAAGCTTTTGCCGTTAAATTTGCTTTTCTGTTGTTAATTTTTTCATTTTTTATCTTTTTTCAATTTTAACTATTTTGTTAATTTTATATTTAATTCTACTTTTTTACAAATTTTTATTTTTATACTGTTTTTTCATAAAAACGACACGCGTTTGAAATTTAAACATAGTAGAATAGAAACGGAATTGCAGCTGCCGGAAGCGGATATCAGTGAAAGCCATTTTCACTTGCTTTGGTTTAGACATAGTTGGCCGTAGACAGTTTTAAATTTGGCGCTTTTTTGCTGTGGCTTTTTTCGAAAACACGTGTCACGTGTAGTCAATGGCAACCAAAAAAATTTTGAATAAAAATTAAAAGTATAAAATTGAATTTTGTGTTTCAATTAAACCTTAATTAGATAAGTTTAGATGATTTGGAGCTTTAAAGGAAAGCGCTTTTTATATTTAGCAGAATTATTGAGAAAAATAAATATTAATTAATATTTTTTAATTTAATTATTCGCTTCTAACAAAAAGTGTCTATGCTCACATCTTTAGCACAAATTAAGATGCTGAAATTTTTTCGCTTTTTTATATTAAAAGTTTTTTCGCTTTAGTGTTTTGTTTACTTAACGCTTTGTTAATTAAAATTATAAGTAAATAAAAAACAACACATGATTGATTTGAGAAATTTGAAAATGTTAACAAACATTTAAATAATTTTTCAAACATTCCTGTAAAGCTTACTTCACCGCAATATTATGCGTTCATATTAAAAAAATGACCGACATAACGTTTGCTAGCTTTTAATTCATTTGCATGAACTAAATAAAAGCATTGACCGGTTCGGGAAAGCTAAGAACTCACTTGAAATAAGTAAATTAAGACTGTTAAATAAACCATTCATTAACGAACCGGACGACTAGAATCATTTGGCTAGTCAAGGCTTTTGTTTTCTCTAATGACTGTAAAAAAAAGTTACGATTTATCGCTCTGCAATCAAAGTGAGAAACTGTTTTTAATATATGTATTTTAATAAATTTGAATTTATAAATTCAAAGTTAAATTTTTATGGTATTTTTTTTATTGATTTTTTATTTGAATATTTTTAATTACTTTCGAATTCGAATTTTATTAATTTTTTGTCTTCCAAAAAATGTTTTTTTTTTCACTTTTAAGCAATTATTTCATGATAATAATAAAAAATCAAAATCTTTATTTAATATAATTAATTTCATATTTATGAGTTAATCAAATATATAGTTTTTAATTCGTTAAATTTTATTTTAATTGAATAAATTCGATTAAAAAACAAGACTAACAAATTAAAGTTGTTTATTAAAATTATTGAATTAATGATTTTTTTTGTCTATTTTTTTATATCATATAATTATATCATATTTCACTTTAATAATTGCTTACCACGTGTATTTTTGACAAAATTAAGACAAAAAATTAATCTTGTAAAACACCTAGCTTATTTAAAAAAAAAGCTATAGAAAATTAAGTTAAAATTTTTAAGTTGAAAAGTTTAATTTCAACTAAAAAGATTTAATTGAAATTGGCTTAAATTTTGTGTTAAATCTAGCTTGATAGTTATTCGATATTTAGTAAATTTTCTTTTATTAGAAATTTATTTAATCTGAGCTTAAAACTTGACTATTATCAGTTAAAAACAAAAAAAAATTATCTCATTGAAATTGGCAAAATTAGCTAACAAAAGTAGCCATGGTCAGTTAGAATTGATTGTATTTGAACAATTGTTTGAACAGAAGCCAATAGCAGTATGCCAAAAGAATTTCTTTATTATCTATATTAGACTAGTTATCAGTAATCAAGAGATTCAGACTATAGCAGAAATTTGCAAAGATGCATTGCATTTATTTGAGCAACGCTAATGCAATCTAAACCAGTGTTCACTATTAATCAAAGTTTAGTATTCATTTTTTTAAATATTTTTTTTATTTTCAAAAAAAATGATTTCAAAACGCGGGGAAAAATTCAAATAAAAAGTGAGTAAATTGCTTGAATTCAAAACCGAACCGAGTTAAATATGCAATAAACATCCGAATCTGAAAAGTGCTTGAATGCAGAAAAGAAAAACCTTTTCATTGTCCAGACAAGACAGCGGGTGCTTTAGTTTTAATAGATAGTTTCGATGAATCCACTAGAATCCATTGTCCACAACAAGATCAAAAGCAAAACAGCTTGATTCAAAGTGAAATAGCAGGTTCCGACAATGGACAAGATAAGAAAAAATGAAAAAAATGAAAAGCAAAAAAACCTATTAAACATTTAACAATCGAATAATAGCACAATAAACAGGCACAATGGATCAAGTAGATTGGGTTTTTTAAGAGTGTGATCTTGACTAGGTCCACCAAGAATGACCAATCAAGTTAGATACAATTTCAGATACAATTGTTAATACAATAGCTAGTGCAATAGAACTAATACACAATGGTTAACCTAAATATACAAAGTTTGCACATAAAACACACAATGGACAGCGTTTTATAAAGCTATTGCTCATCACGTTGATTTGCATTTGTTAGTTTCTAAAACGCTAATAGTTGATAGTTTTATACAGTTAGTTGCTTGAAAAGGTTAAACGGAAGAGAAACAAACTGACCGCAACTATTGTAGAAAGCAAGAAAATTTAACACTTTAATGAATAGATTTTTACCATTTACAACTGTTTTGGGTTTTTGAATTAAGATGTCTGTCAACAACTTGCACTCTTATTGATTATTTAACATAATTTTAGTTTTTTACAAAAATATAATCTTGTAATAAAATTAAAAGAATTACCTATATTTAAATGCAAATGCAAATGAAAACTTCATGAAGAAAAATAAATAAATATTTAAGATAATGACTGTTTGCGCAAATCTAATGCAGAATTAGAAGATGTTTGAGAAAATAGAACTATGAATGTTACTTTCATTAATGTTTCACAAAAAGATGGAAATAAAGAAAATAAATACGACAACGGATAAAAAGTTTGAATAGAATGCAAATGTATGCGATGCACATGTTGGAAACGAGAATAATATGTTAATAAACAATGGTATCAAAGCTGACACTCTTCAATGCGAAAGATTGCGTTTACAAATTCATCTACATATAAAAGGATTAAACAAATAGAATAAACAACCTGATAGATTATCTCGTAAAATGGGAAGACAACGAGCGACAAATCAAGTTTGTGGTACGGGCGCAACCGTTTAACGACCAGACTTGACTTATGTTAGTTATAGCTTTAGATTTGGGATTAGATTTTGCGCTTGGAACATGTCTTACAATGTCAGCATTATTCTTAACCGATCCGCTTAAATTATTTTTTTTTTCTTGGCTATATTTTCACATTTACTCAATTTTTCCTAAGCTCTATGTATATACTTGAATGTACTTATTTCTTATGTGCTTTTAATTAATCATTCATTATTCAATAAGAAAATACTATTTTTGCTTATTATTTGCGACTCCGTTAGAAGTCCAGTCAATGATTACTAATAATTATCCATACAAGTCACACTGTATTAGTTTGACTTGATTAAAAAAAAGCGGTAATGTTGAAATACTAGTTTAGTGCATTAAAATTGATTTGGAAAAAAGTTTCATTTTTTTATTTATTTTAATGAATATTGATGCTTTTTGACACTTATAGACAGCCGTTTAAATAGAAAATATTTATTAAGAAAATTAAGTTGTTTGATTTGTTTTTATAAGTCATATAAAATAAAGACGACAAAAGTAAAAACTGAAATCATAAAAAAAAACTGACCTTAATTGTAAAAAAAAAATTTCTTCTAATTTTATGTTTATCAAAAACATATTTAACAAACGTGAATTATGAATTATTATTTATTTTTTAATCACCAAAAGTATTGATGATTAGAAAAAAATGCACTTTAATTATTTTTTCACCGTCAAAAGCTTTTTAAATTAAATCAAATAATAAATTTTGTTTTATTTTTTATATCTTACTAAAAGTCAGCTGATTATTTTTATTTGATAAATTAATAAGTAAGTTTGTAAATGCACAAAATTTTTAAAGTGGTTAAAATGAATTGATGTATAGATTGAGTTAATTGTATTTTATTTTCTAATAAGTTTAGTGTTTGTATTTACAAAAATTTTAAAATAAATTCGTTTCAAAGTTTCATTGATTTTAAATTAACTTGTGCCTTATGACAAATGTGTTGAACCATTTTAAAGAATCAATTTTTTTAATTTAGAATATTTCTTTGATAATGTCCATTAAATAAGATTTTCTATTATTTTTTTTAAACTTTCCAGTTTTTTTTTTTTAGCTTTTATTGATCATTGAATTTGTTAATTAACTACCGTCTAAAGTTACAGCGTAAAATTTGTTATCAAACTTAAAAACGATTGCTAGTTATTGACCAATGGGCATGAAGTGTTTGAACAAACAGCAAAAAAAATGCATTAAAGCTTAAATATGCTGAACACCCTCCAATTGACCTTTACAGATATTTTTCTTAGTCTATTCAAACCAAAGTATCATATTTGTTTAAATCGCAAAGCTAAAGAAAATGAAGAATAAAGCCAGGTTGAATTTATTGCAGGCTAAATGCATTCAACTTGAATGGTAAAAGTAGTGGTTAAAGAAAAAAGCAATGCTGCAGAAAAAGCAAGGGCTGGCAACATTTAAATTATAATGCAAGCAAAGCTAAAATGAAAGCGAAAAAAGCAAACAAAAAACTAGCAAAAAGCAAAACAGTAAAAATGCTAAAAAAAATAAATAGAAAAAAGTAAACAGAAAAAAAAATAAAATGAAATGAAATGAGAAAATAAGAATGTGTGCAAGAAATATAAAAACCAAAAAAATAAACCACGTGTCTAAGGTTTTTGTTTTAAAATGTATTTGTAGTCGTTTTATTTTAGTTTTGATTTTTAAATTAAAAATAATCTTAGTATAGTTTTGTTTTTTTCTAACATTGACTATAAATGGCAAAAAATATAGTTTAATTTAATTTTTAATAATTCTAAATAGATAAGTTTTAACATTTAATTAAAATGTAGTGTTATTAAAATTAATAATTATATTTTTTAAAATATTAAAATATATAATTTTTTTAAATTTATTTATTTTGTGTTAATCAAAATGTTTTATTTATTTATTTTTAATTTTTTAAAATTAAACTAAAATAAATTGATGTATTTTACAAAACAGATATTTTAGAAAAATGCATAAATTTTAAAAATTCTTAAAAATTAAATAGTCAATTATTTTTTTTTTAAATAAAAAAAAAATGTTTATTTTATTAATATTATATTAAATGTTTTAAAATATATTTTTTTTTTCAGGTTGGATCAACAAGAATTAAACCGTGTTTCAGGAACTTTTCAACGAAAATTTTTGCAAAAACAATTAAGCCGTGAACAACAGCAAGCTGCTTTACAAAATCTTAAAGGTAACTTTTTTTAATTAATTAATAAATAAATTTAAAATAAACAATTGATTTATTATAAAATTTATCAAATAATTTTTATATAACAAATAAATATTAACTAATACTTTAATAAAATCTTTTTAATAAATCTTAAATCTAGCATTACATAATAAACTAAATTTGTGTTTGTATTTAAATTCATTTGAAATTAATATATAATTTTGAAAAATCAGCTTAATTATAATTTAAGTATAAAATAAAATTAAATTTAGAATTTTAACGAGATTTAAATAGTCAAATAATTTGTTTACCATTTGTTTTATAATAAATATTATTAAATTTATCAAAAGTATTTGGTTACAAAACAAATAATTATGAATTGGTTTTAAAAATTTGTTTAAACATTTATCATTTAAATTAAATAATCAATGGTCGTGTTTATTAAAATGAAAAAATTTAATTTTGAGTAATGAATCATTAACAAAAAAAAAAAATGTAAAAACTAATGAAAATCTATCAATGTTTAAATAAAATAAATAAAACAATTTTATAAATCAATATTTTTAAATTAAAAATAGCATTATTATTTTTAATATTAATTATCAGAATTTTTTTTAATGAAAAAATATTAAATAAACTTGTTTTTACTAGATTTGTAATTTTCATAATTTGCACAAAAAAGATGAACAAAGAAAAAGCTCAAGACTTTAAGATAGTCACAATTTTACTTTGATTTTAGTGTACTTAGTAATTATGGCTAGTAAAACACATTAGATTGGCTGCAGTTGGCCTGTTTAAATAGAGAATTTCGTACACAAGAGTAAATCTTATAATGAGTGCATCATTTATTTTGCAAACTAATTTCATTGAGTTTTGCCTGTTCAACCGGCAATCGGACGATTAAGCCGCTTTCTGCATTCATTTTGTCTGATGGTCTAAGTCAAGTGCATTCAATTTACTAGCCCTTGTTTGTTTTTAGTAATGTCAATTACATCTGCTACTACAAATAGCTTACTTTATGTGATTTGCATTACAAACAAAATTATTTTTATTTGAATTAATTTGATAAGCTTAAAATTATTCTTATAATTATTTAAATTGATCTAATAAATAATAGATTTATTTAACAAATACGTTTTTTTTAAATCAAATTTTAAAATTATAAAAAACAATGTAAATTGTTTATTTTATATATATAAACTAATCAATTTTTTTAAAAAAATAGATAACGAAGAATTGTCTACTTCTCCTCCGGGTGGTGGTCAAGCATCTAATTTGGCAGCTGAAAGTCAAGGAACATTGGCAAATCATCAAATTCCTTTAGACAAACGGCAATCTCCATTAGATGAAGCATCTATCAGATCTTCTGCTGCAAGTTCTTTGTCCACATCAACTGATCATGTAGATTCATTTGGTGATTTGCAATCAATGATATTGAACAAAGAAGGAATCAAAATTCCTATTAGTTATGCCAAGTTTAATCGACGATTCACCAACTCAAATCCAACTATTGCAGAACTTCTAGCGTTGGAATCTGAGTAAGTAAATTTTACCAATTGATTGAATAATTATTTAACTATTTTTGAGTTTTACGCTTGTTTTTATATTTTCTTACTTGAGTTCCTAATATTATAAAGTACCTGATGTAAAAGTTACTTAACTGTAAACAATTGATTAATGATTTGAGTGTTTGACAAAATGTAATCAACCTAAATATTAAAACACTAGGCTTAGTTTACTGATCAGATAAATTTCTAAGAAGCAAATGAATCATTAATTTTATTTGAACAAAATTTCGCTAAAAATAAATATTAAAAATTTGATTATTTATGTTTGATTTTAAGTATAAATTTTATTAGAAAATTTAACTTATAATTTAATTTATTTAAAATAAGAATTCATTTTGTTTTTTATAATAATATAAAAAGAATTAATTAAATTTTAATTGTAAAAATTGGTACTAATTAAGTTGTATTTAAAAATATAAAATTTATAAAAAAAAATTTAAACATTACAATCAAATTTTACTTTTTAATAGATAAAATTGATAAAAAAAAAATTCTATGTTTAATAATTATAATTATTTTATTTACTCAATTTGAAACTTATATTTGCTGTACCTATTTTATTAGGTAAAACATCTTTTATATATTGTTTTACTTTTATTTTTTATTTTATTTGATATTTTTTGTCTTTTCAATTTTATTTAATGAGTATTATTTTTTCTCATTAATGATGGTCAATGAACACATTAATTTATTTTTTTTTTAAAGCTTGAATTAAAGCGATAATTAAATACATAAATTTTGTTTGATAGTTAATTATTTGTATATTTTATATAAAATATTAAAAATTTTAACTTTTTTTAGTTTTATTTAAAACTATACTTATTGTATTTTTTTACAGTTATTACTTAAAACTAATACATATAAATATTTTTTATCATACTATCATTAAAATTTTTTATAAAATTATTAAATAGTTTTATTTTTTATTTAATTAATTTTTAATTTAAATTATGTATATTTTTAATAATTGTTATTTAATTTATAGTTTGAATTATTTGATTTTTTTATTTAAAATATTTTTTATTCAAGTATTTTATATTTTCTGTTTTAATTGTGAAAAGATGTAAAAAATACAATTAATATGTAATTGAAAAAACTTGTACTGCGGTAATAATTAAACGTTTAATTTTATTTGCAAAAGTTATAAATAATAAAATGTGATGATGTGAAAAAGATTAGGCGATTCAGGTAGTATGATTAGTTAAATAGCTCATTTGTAATAAACGTAATAGTAATAACTTTAATTAATAAAATTTTTTTGATTAAACCAGTTATAACAATTGACCGCCTAGTTTAGAATATTAATTTTATTTATTTTTTTTTTTATTAAATTATTTAACACTTTTTTTTTATAATCTTGTTTAATAAATTAAACCTTAAAACATAAAAAAAGTAATTAAAACTTGTCGTAGTTTTTAGAAAAAAAAATTTTATCTTAAATTTCAGTTTTTGTACTAATTTCTATACAATTGCTTAATTACTATTAAGATGCAAATTTTTTTTTTTTTGTTTTTAGCACATGATTATAACAAAATTAAGAATTACTTAAAAAACGTATATATTTAAGAATAAAGCATTTTATATAAAAATAATGTGAGAAATGTAGGTTTAATTTGTTTTTTTTTATTGTAAGCTTATTTCCGGCTGTTTTTTTTTTGTCTTCTTCCGATCTACTGCTTGCTTTATGCTCGTAAAGCAAAAAAAAAAATTGAAAATGCTACAGTTGTTTATTTGATTACGTTAACTATAATATTATTTTTACATCTTTTATTTAATTTACAAATTTTAACTTTTTTTTTATTAAAATTAAGTTATATTAATTTTTTAATTTTAACAAAATTATTTTTAAACATCAAAATTTTTAAATTTTAATTGTTATAAATTAGAATTTATTTTATTTAAAGTTATTATTATTCTTATTATATAGTAAAGTATAGTAAAAATACTAAAACAAAAACGTTTTTATTACAAATACTAGTTTAGTAACAAAAATATATTTTTAAATAATTGTTATTTATTTTTAAAATATTATTAATTCTTTTTATAAAATTTTTTTTAAGTTTTATCTATAAAAATAAACATAAAATTTAGTTGTGCTTAATTTATATAAACAATCATAAATTTTATTTTTTTATTTAGTTTATGATTGTAACAAGTTTGCTTTTTGCGTTTTATCATAATATAGAAATGACAAAATTTACTAATATTTTTTTCTTATTAAAATTTTTTTTTATTTAAAATTGATTTTTTATAATTTTTTTAAAGCTTTTTAAAACATAGCATTTAAATTTTTAAAATTTTTAATAATAAATAAATTAATAATTAGTACTGATGTTAAAAAAAAATAATTTTTTTTTTTAAAGTTAAATTATAATTAAAACTTAATTAATAAATTTATAATCGATTGTTAAAATAAATCTTTTTTCAAATTGTTTTTTTAATATTTTAAAATTTTTTAAAATATTTTTTAAAAAAACTAAAATTGTATTGTTTAGGCTACAATTCTTTCGAATAAAAAAATCAAGCTTAAAGACTGATGGTCTCAAAAAGTCTGTAACTTTATTAGATACACAACAAATAAGTACAGTAAAGAAAAAGTAAGTTCAGTTGAAAACGTCGCACTTGCTGTAGGTACAAATTACAATTAGTGTTTTGTTATCTAGCGCGTCTATCCTTATATACTTAAGATATTTAGGTGTTTTTGTTTTGATCTTAAATTTGGCTCTCGCTCATTACGCTTGTTACTGCAAAAAATCATATTGATTTCTGGTTAAGTGGTGTCTCATATAATTCACTTGCAAACGCTGCATCTTATGCATAACAATACTTGCTTCAATTTTTTAGTATTCGGTGTCTTATCGCGTATTGTAAAGCGCTTGCTTCACTTTCTTAGTACGCAATGCTCACAAGATTTCAGCTTCTCTTAGCCATATTTCTTAGTATCGTAATACTGATATCAAGCTTAGACTAACATTTTGAACGATTAACACTAAGAATCTCGGTACCTATCGTCTTGACACTTTCTCAGTAAAAAAGTTGATACTTTCTTTTTCCATCTCGTACTTTTCTCAGTTTGTTATCTAACTCTAATACTTAGCTTCTAGATGCTCTCTCTTTCTCTCTGCAACTAAGATCAATTTTAAAAAAATAAATTTAATTCACAACAAAATTTGTATAATAATTAACAAATTGATTTTATTTGTTTAAATTAATTCATTATTTAATTTATTATTAATTAAATTTAAATTATACAAAAAAAATATTTTTTTATTGATTTAGTTAAAAATCAAAACAATAAAATGATACTTTATTGATTCTTTTATTTTTAGTAAAATAATAAGAAAATAAAATAATTTAATATCATAAGAAATTAAAATTTAAATTAAGGATTAAGATTAATTATATAAAAAAAATTTACTTATTTATTTGTAAAATATTTAATTAAATTAAGAAAATTTAGGATAAAATTTTTTTTTTAACAAATTGTGTTATCAATTAAAAAAGTAGTTATTTTGTGTGAATCTAAAAATTAAATTATATTGTTTTCCTTAATTTTCTTGATTTAAGAAACATTGATGAATAAACTAGAAGTGTTAATTTTGCTTTTCTATTTACTTTTTGCTATATTTGCAAAATGACTTTTGTTAAATAAAATCAATAAGCAATTTTTTGTTTATATCTGCTAGTAAATGTTTTAACTTAACGAACTCACTACGTGCTATAACTAAAATATAACCAAGATTGTAATTGCGACTTTGTTTTTGAGAAGTTTATTTAACTACTAATTATAACTTTATTTTTTACTTCAAATTTTTATAATTTTTTTTTTAATGCATTGTTTATTTGAATTAATGAATATAGACACGTGTTTTAAATTTGAATTGTCCATTTTTTTAATTAGTTTTAGCTATTTATTTATTTTTTTATTTTTTTAACTATATAAATTCATTAGTCAAAATTATGCAAACAATTTATATTTTTGAACTGTGTAACATCTGTTCTATTAGAATTTATTGTCATATATTAACTATTATCTTAACCTTATTTTATGTTTTCTTATAAAATTTAAAAACTTTTTTTTTTAGAAAATAAAATTGATTACTAGGTAAAATATTTTAATTAAAATTTATAAATGTTTAAAATATATAGATAATAGTAAATTAATAAATTATTTTTTATTCTTTTTTAATATAAAAATAAACTTATATAATTTAGTTTTTGCTTATTTAAATTTTTTTTTTTTTAACTTTTTTAATAAATTTTATTAATTATTCTTTATTTTTTTATGTACTAATAATTTTGTTAGTAAACTTTTAGTAATAAAGATATTTTAAAAATTGTTTTAATTTTTTTTTAAATAAAAATGAGAAAAATATTAAATTTATTGTATTTGATTTTTATGTAAAACTATTTTATATTTTAATTTTATAATTGAATTTTTTTTTAAATGATCGTTATACGATTGTTGGTATAACGCCTGTAAATCAAGCTTTATTGCAAGATATATTTTCTTTATTTAAATTTAACTCCTGTAAATCATACTTTAGGGTAAAACGTGTGTGATTTTTATTTATTATTTTTTTTTAATTTTATTTATATTTATTTTTTAATCAGTTTTTTAAATTAATAAAATATTGTTTTTTTTGATAATTTTTTTCATTAAATTTTACTTAATTTTTTAATTAAAATTAAAAAAATTAGATTTTTTTTCATATCCAATTTTTTTTATATTTTAAATATATATTTATTTCTAAAAAAATTATTTTAATTATTTTATTTGGAATTTATCTTATAAATTTAATGTTTATTATTTATAATTAATGTTTATTATTTATAATTAATGTTTATAATTATAATATAGTATTTTTTTTTTTTTTTTTTTTGATTATTGTTAACTTATAATTTGTTTATGTAAATTAAACTTTAAATAGTTTTGATTAATTCAAAAATTTTCTAATTTATGTGACTAGGTGTAACATTTACTAAAGATCTGTGTTTATATAATTTAATTTTTTTATTAAATAATTTTATCATTTAAGTTTTTAAAAATTAGTTTTTACTTATTTATTATTTTAAAGTATTTAATATTTTTCTCATTTAAAATTTAATAATAATAAAATAAAATTAGACAAATAATTTATTTTAATAAAAATACATTAAAGTCGGATTTAAAAAAAGGTTTATGTTTAGTAGTAATTTTAATAAAATTTTTATCAAACATGTATTTTTAATTATGTTTTATTAAAGTATAAAGTTATGAATTAAAAATAGAATTTATTTTATTGAAAACAGCTAGATATTTTATTATTTAAGTAAAGATTGCAAATATAATATATTGTTTATTTAGGGTTAAGTTACTAAGGTATTTATAATAAATTTTAAAATAAGTAATAGTATTTATTAGTGTAAGAGTACGCCATATGTGTTGCTCTATACTGTTTTAATAATAGATCAATTTGGAAGTTTTAGTTTGAAAAATAGAATTAAAAAATATTATGCAAATTGATCTGTTAAAAAATTTTAAATTATAAGGAATAGATTTTAAAATAATAAATTTAAAGAAACTATAAAATAGTATGCTAAGAAAAATTAACATAAAAGTTTTTATTAACTTTAGAGTATTTTGCAAGTTTTTTTTTTAAATTTTTGAAAAATTTTTTAAGTAATTATTTACTTTTGTAAACAAATTATAATATTTTAAGTACTTAATTATTGTTTTGTTTATTAAGAAATTAGATTTTTTTTTATTTAAAATTTTAAATAATATTTGTAATAAAAATAGTAACATTAAATAATTATACATTTATTTTATTTGAAATGTAAAAATTGTAAATAAAAATTTTGATTAATTTGTTTTTAGGTTTTTAATTTTTAAAAATTTTATAAATTTTGTAATTTTAATTAATAAAATTTAATAAAAATAATTTTTTTATTTAATATACCTAAATTACTTTTTTATTACTTTTTATTTTAAAAGTTATAAATACATCGGCAACACGTCTACACATTAAATTGTGGTTTAAATTTATTGTATAAGGTTATTTGTAAATTACAACTTATTAGTTAAAAAATTATATTAAACTCATATTATATTTAAATTATTAAAACTTTGAAATTCAACAAAATAAAATTTTTTAATATAATTTGAAAAATAAAAAAAAAAGATTTAAATTGTGTATATAATGTATTTATAAATTGGCAATAAGCCAAATTAACTTATAATTTTTGTTTTTTATAAGATATAAAATTTTAAAAATTTAAATTTAATGGTTTAATAAAATATAAAATTAATTTTAATCAAAAAAAAAAATATGTATACATTTTAAAAATCAAATATTTTTAAATATTAATTAATTTATTAAACTATTTATATTACATAGATTTAAATTTTTTTTTTAGTTGATTAATTTTTATTTAAAAAAATAAATAAAAAACAATGTTTTAATAAACATAAAAAATTGTTTTTAATTACTCACATTAAAATAGTTAGATTTTAATAAATCTGGTTATTAAATGTAAATTTTAAAATAATTTTTACTTTTTAATTATTTAATACAATTAAAACCTTGTTATAATATTTATGTGTACAAATATTTGCTTATTTTAAAAAGTAATAATCATTAAATTTAATTATAAAACTTTTATAATACTGTTTAATATATTTATTTTTTTATCTTAATAATTGCAATTAAACATTGTAATCATTTTTTTTTTCAAATTTTTATTTTTTTATATTTAATTTAAATATGTTTTTTAATCAAGTAATAGTTTAATTTGAATGTTTTAAAATTAATAAAAAAATAAATAAACTTACATCTTAATTTATTTAGTTTTCATTTTAATCATTCAATTTATTAATTATATTAAATTGTTTTTTATTTAATAAAATAATGTTATAAATTTAGTTAACTAGTGAAAACTAGACATAACAAAATATTATTTATAGTTTAATCAAATGTCGTTATTTATGTACTTAAAAATAGTTTTAACTTTCAATATATTTTATACACATTGATTGTTCAAATCTTATACTGTTTACAATTCAATACTTTTTTTAAAAAATATACATGTAAATAATTTTAAAAATAAAACTAAAATAGTTTAAGTTTGCTTATTTTAAAAATAAGATGATGATTATGATGCTGATGTCTATAATAACAGTGTTAATAATAATAGTAATGATTATGATGATAATAATAATGATGATGATAGTGATGATAATAATAGTGATGATGAAAAAAATATTAAAAAGTACATTATTGGTAAAATAAAATTAAAAAGTTAAATGAAAGTTAGTGTTAAAACAAGTTAAAATAAAAAAATATTATCACATTATAAAGTAAAAAAGAACTAAAATTATTGTTAATGTTTTGATTTAGTCACACCAAGACAAACTAAATTGCTATTAAAAATATTAAAATCATAAAAAATATTTAAATCATGAAAAATATTAAAAACATCAGAAACATAGAAAATATAAAATATAGTAAATGTGCATTTTACTTGCATATGACATTAAAATAGTTTGTATTTACAGAAAAAAATAGAATAAATAAATATTTTTTATTATAGTTTACAACAAACTATTGATTCAACTAAAAAATATAGTTAAAAACAATCAAAATTTGAATATGACCTTTTATAAAGTCTAAAAATACTAAATAAGAACAAAAAACTGATAGGTTTCTGTCAAAGAAGTTTATATATAAATTTTTATTGAAACACATGTTTATAATCAATCTAATTATCCCACATAAACACAATGTAACTAAATTGCGATCAGTTTGTCCATTTAGCGCCTTTTACTATTTTTGTTTTTTGTTCACTTATTTTTTTTTCTGATTTTGTTTTTTGCTTTATTTTCCGTTTTTATTTGCCTGTGGTTAGTAAAAGCACACATGGTCGCCAACAATTTAATTCAATTTGAATACACAGGCCGTGACCAGTTCTCTTTTACTTTGCAATGTTTTATTTATAGTCTGTTTTCATAAGTGGTTTGCATTGCTGTTCAATATTTTTTGACTTGTTTCAATGGTAATTGGCTGCTTTGGACTGCTGCTGCATTAAATATTTGCAAATTTTGCCGCTATCCGTTTAGAAAAAATTACATTTTCCACTTGTTTTGTTTACATCAGCTTAAGTTTTGATGGATAAAGTTGTTGCTTTGTCCAAATTGAAAAAAACACTTTATAATGCTAGTAATTTTTTTTCTTAAATTCAATTTCAAAACTAATCAAAATTTCCGTTTATTTTAATTGATTAAAATTTATTAATCCTATAAAAGATGAATTCAACTGTTTGTGACTTAAAAAAAATTAAGGCTTTATATGGGATTTGCTTTTTAATCAATTTGTCGACTTCTGAAACAAATAAAGAAATTAAAATTCAGAAATTTTTTGTTTTTGTTAAATTCATCATTTTTGTCGACATTAAATGATTTGGATCAATTAAAGTGATTGAAAAGCTAAATAAATAAATAATAGTTTATGTTTTAGTAATCAGATAAAAAAATTCAATAAATTAAATATATTGTAACATTAGATTTAGAATAAAAAAAATTCAAACAATAAAGATATTAAAAAAAAATTTAGATTTTTTTTATTTTATATGTGATTTTAAATATTTAGCATTAAAAAAATATATATATATTTTTTTTGAATTAATTAAACTCAAATAAAATTTATTAATTTGAAATTAAATAATATTGATTTTTATTTTTTAATTAAAACAAAAATTTATGTCTTATTTTTTTAGTAAAAACTTAACTAATTGGGAAGTATTTCAACTGGGCATTCGTCAATATGAATTATATCAAGAACGCGACAGTTATATTGATGAACTTCTTAAAGATATGGCAAGGATGCCAATTGTTAGAGTTAGTAAGTACAGTTTAAATAAATCTATTTGTTTAATTTTTTTTTTTAAATTATTTTAAAAAATCTCTGTTTAAAATATTAATTAATAATTAATTTAAAAATTCACCCATTAATTGGTTAAAATTATTATTTTTAGTTAACTGTATTACGTCTTGAAAAATAGGTCTATAATATTGTATCAAATATAATCATGGGGAAAAAAAACTGGTTTAATGCTAATAATTTAATAATCAATCTTTTAGCGAAAAACACTATTTTTAATAGCTAATTTTTTTTTTGTCTTTTTTAAATTATTAGTCATTTTTTATTTTATTTGCATTTTAATGCTTTCTTAGCGTAAATAATAGCTCAAATATCAAATTATGCTTAGCGTTTTTAAAACTTTTAAATTTAGCTTTATATCTAATTTACTAAATAAAAAAAAAAAATTTAATCAAATACATTTTTGTAAAAAAAATTTTTTTTTTTTATAAAAAAAATAAAAATACTAATAAAAAAATAAATAGAACTAAAATATAAAACAAAAAATATCTAGAATTGACGTCTTAAGATTGATATAAAATTGATCCAGGTGAAACTAACTAAATAAATATCAGCGTTTTTTAGTTGTTTTTTTTTTTTTTTAATTTTTAGTAAAATAAAACAAATAAAGATTTTTAATGCTATTACAAATAATTTAACAAGAAAAAGTAGATAATCTGAAAACAAAAAATTTTTAAAGTTAAATCAAAAAAAGTTTCATTAATTTTGATTAAATTTTTTTTTTAGATTTGTTACAAATAAAATCAGTATTAAAATAGGATTTATGTTTAGTTTTATATTGTATAATTAGTTTATTGAACTTGATTGGTATTTTAAATATATAATTTTAAAATGATTATAATTATATTGCATAATAATTAAAATTTTATATAAATTAACAAAAATTTTAGACTTTAATTAACATTAAAAAATAATAGAAAAAAAACAAGCAAACTATTATATATTTTGTTTTAAATTTTTCATAGGTCAAAAAGATGGAGGAACTCAACTAAAATTGGTGATTGATTATGCAAATTCTGGCCAAGCATTATTTAAACCAATGAGGTAAAGAAAAAAAAAATTATTTAAAACTATATTTATAGTTTTATTTAATTAAATAAAAATATATATATATTTTTAAACTATAAAACAAATACTTTTTTAGAATATTTAACAACATATAATATAAAGATAAATTAAATTAAATTTTTTACTAATATATTTATAAAGCTTTAATTATATTATCAAACTTATTAGACTGTTAATTAACTATATAATATATCAAGCAATTGCTAATAATTATATCATTAATAGTTTATATATATTACCAAATTAGAAATTTTTGTTGATTTTTTTAAATTTTTTAAAATAATCAATATTTTTAATATAATCTTATATTTAAACAATTGAACAATTGATTTTTTTATTACACTTAAATTTACCATGATCAATTGTTTATATTTCTAAACTTCTCGTTTAATTTTATGATTAGCTTTAGTTTATAATTTTAATCATTTTTTATTTTATAACTTGTGGTATTTTAACTTGAATCTTATTTTAAAGACAAAAAAATAGTTTTATTCATTTAAAAACATTTAATTTAAATTTAAAAATAATTATTTTATAATATTAATTATTTTATTAATTATATAAATATATATTATGATAAAAATTTAACAATAATTATAATAACTTAATTATAGCTAATTGTTTGAAATAAATATTATTTGATTTTGATTTATATTTAAATATAAAAAATTTTCAATGTTATTAAATTTTAACTAAATACTTTATGGTTATTTAAATTTTTTTTTTTCATTAAAACAAACTTTTTTATTTGATTATTTACTTTGTTAAATCTTTGATTATTTTAACCCTTTGCGGACCGTTGGCGGATGAGATCCGCCCGACAAAAACTTGCCGCTAGGACCGTTGGCGGATGAGATCCGCCCGGTCTTTTTATATACTAATATCTTTGTTATTATATGTTTTTAAGCTGAGATTTTTTACACAATACTTAAGCAAACCTTTAAGTTTAAGATTATACCATTTTTTTCATGAAAAATAAAAAAAAAAATATATATTTTCTTAAAAATTTAAGATAAGGTCAACGCAAAAAACATTGTTTGTTTACATAAAATTTTCCGTTGAATTTCTGCACTAAAACGTTTTATTGTTTAAGTTTAAGTTGTTTTATTTATTGTTTTTTACATTATTTAAAATTTTCTTGTTTGTTTTAAAAAAAATATGCTTAAATTTTAGACCAATTTTTATACTTTAACATACAAATATTTATCAGATAAAACCTTGAAACCCTGTGGTTAGTTCGTTATAGTTTTGAGTCTTGATAGATTACATTGTACTAATTTTATTACACTAAGTTTATATTTTTAAAAGATAAGTATTTTTAGTTTAGTTTTAATTATAAAAACTAAGAAATTTAAAAATTCTTAGTACATATATGTAAATTCTTTACGTATGTATATAAATTTTGGTATATAAAGGCTAGTTTTTCAAAAAAAAAGTTTATTTTATGTTTTGTTTTGTCTTGTTCAATATAAAGTTTTAAAAATGGATTTTCAAAATTTTCATGATGAAAATAATAGTGAAGATGAAAATGAAGATGATTTTAGCTTTTCACGAGTTTTTTCACAAATTTCATCTGATAGTGATTGTGAAAGTGAATTTGAAATTCTAAGTGATAGTGATGAGGAATTAGAAAATGAACAATTTACAAATTTTAATAACTTTTATCAAGATATAACTAATCAAAATCCCATACCAAACATAATTGAATTTAGTTCTGGTTCTAAAACAACTGGATCACAAGTTCTTCAAGATTTACAAGAACCAATAGATTTTTTTAAACTTTTTTTTAAAGACTCATTAATAAAACATATTGTTAAAGAAACAAATAATTATGCAAATTCAAAAATAAATTTTTTAAATTTAAGCAAAAATTCTGTTTGGAATAATTGGATTGATTTAAAAGATGAAGAATTTTTGGCTTTTTTAGGCGTAATTATTAATATGGGAATCGATCATTTACCAAATATTAAAACATATTGGTCAACAAATTTTAATTTGAATCATCCGTTTTTTAGTCAAACATTTACAAGAAAAAGATTTGAACAAATTTTCTGGATGTTTCATTTAAATGATACATCAAGAGAAACATCAAGTAATTTAAGAACAAGAACAAATAAAATAAATAATTTTTTAAATTTTATAAAAAATAATTTTTCGACATATTTTGTACCTGGTAAAAATATTGTTGTCGATGAATCCATTGTGAAATTCAAAGATAAAGTTTCATTTTTAACTTATAATCCTAATAAACCAACAAAATGGGGGATTAGAATTTATGTATTAGCAGATTCTGAAACTGGTTATACTTATTCATTTTTACCATATTTCGGTAAATTGACAACTGAAAGTTTACCAAATTCAGAACTTTCTGTTAGTACTAAAATTCCTTTGAAACTTGTGCAAGATTTAATTAATGACTTGCCCGGGTCACAGGGATATCATCTTTACACTGACAAATATTTTACCAGTGTTGACTTAGCAGAAGAATTATTAAAAATTAATTGTCATCTAACAGGAACAGTAAAATTAAATAGAAAAAAGTTACCAATTCAATTTAAAAAAATAAAATTAGCAAAAAATGATTTTATTGCTTTAAAAAAACAAGAAATTTTTGCAATGGCATGGCAAGATAAAAGATTGGTAACATTATTGTCAACATGTGGAACAACACAATTTCATAATTTTGAAAAAAAATATAAAGGTAAAACGATTTTGTTTAAAAAACCTACAATAGTATGTGAATATAATAAAAATATGGGAGGTGTTGATCTTGCTGATCAATATGCATCTTCATATTGTTTCTTAAGAAAATCTTTAAAATGGTGGAGAAAATTATTTTTTTGGGGTTTAGAAATGAGTATAATAAATGCTTATATCTTATACAAATTTCATAAAAAAAGTCTTAATGAAAAACCAATGTCCCATTTATTATTTAGAGAAAAATTAGTTTCACAATTAGTAGGAAATTTTAAACAAGTTAAAAGTCGATCAATATCTATTTCAACGGATGATCGACTAAATAATAAATTTCATTCAATAGAAAAAGGTGTTAGTCGAGATTGTGTTGTTTGTTCTAATAGAAATATTTTTAAAGGAAGACATGAAACAACCACATATTGCAATACTTGCCAATCTATGCCACATTTGCACATAGGAGAATGTTGGAAACGATATCATACATTAGAAGATTATAAAGATAAATAAAAAATAATTTTTTTATTATAATTAATCATTTGTATTTTATTCATTGATATTTTATTAGTAATTTATTTGTATTTAATTGTAATTAATTGTATTAAAATTTTTTTTTTACCCAAAATTTGTTGAATTTTTAAAAACAACTTATTAAAATTTTTTTTTTTTTAATCTTATTTTTAAACTTAAATTTTGTAATTAAAAAACAAGCCTTATTGATAAATTTTATTTTGTTTTATATAATAAACATTAATAAACATAAAAATTAAAAAAAAAAATTTTATATTATTAAAGAAAAAATTAAATTAATTTTTTTTTAAACAGTGTATAAAAATTGATTGTCTTAGTTTAAGCAACAAAAATTTAACTTTAAAAAAAAAAAAAAAAAAAAAAAAAATACTAAAAAAAAAAATGATTCTATTTTTAGTTATATTTCAAAAATCAAACAAATATGATAAATATTAAAGATTTGATAACAATTTATTTAACTAGTAGTCTAAAAAAAAAATTTTAAAAAAATGCTGCGGTCCTGCTGGAAACTCAACTCAAAAAGTGCGCGGTCCGCTAAGGGTTAAAATAAAAAAAAATATTTTACTTACAATTTATCATGATTAATGAACCAACAATTTTTTTTTTTTTCTAAATTTTATAAATTGTGATTAGTAGTTAAAAGAACACATCTATAAAATAAATTTAGTAGTAATGATGAATAAATAAAAATTAATTTATAAAAAAATGTCAATGAAAATTTAGATCAATTTTGAAACGATCGTTTCAATATTTAAAAGAAAATAAAATTGTTATGGGCGGAATATATTTAAAAGGTTTTTCATTCATTTATTGTTATTTATATAAGTGAATAAGCTTAAAAAAATTCTTAAAAATTGTTTTTAAAAGTGTTTTTTTTAGAATGACAATAGCATGAAGTAAATAAAACTTAAAAATAAAAATAGAAACATAAATTAAGTTTACAATGAAAATAGAATGGGTTGAACCATATATTGTATAATGTAGTAGACCGGAAATCTTGCATAACAACTAAAAATCAAGTGAAATCAATGACGCTTAAAAAAAAAATGATTTTTTTTTTTATTAAAAATACTTTAAAATATGTAATGCAGAAAGTTGTTTTTATAGTAAGTACATATCAATATTACATACTCAACGCTTCATTTTAAAATTAAAATATAGTTAAAAATAAAAAAGTATTTATATCTTATAGTTTAAAATAAAATTAAAAAAAAAGAAAATATTTTTAAAAGTAATTAAAATTAACATTAAGAAATTATTCAAAATTTTTTTTAATTTAAAAATAAATTAAATTTTTTATAATTTATAGATTTCCACGTGATCGAGAAACAGATGCAAACCATTTTTATTTTGTTGATTTTGAAAGACACAATGCAGAAATTGCTACATTCCATTTAGACAGGTAAGTTGATTTAAAATAAATTGTTCATATTTTTATATTTTTAAATTTTAATTTATCTTAATTTTACATGTTTAATTTTAAAACTGATTTGATTAAATTTATTTAAAAATAAATAAACTTAAAAATAATATTTGAAGCAGTTTAACTAATGATTTAAATAATGTGATTTTATTTTTTTTTCAAAATGATGATATTTTTAAATAAATAACATAAAAAAACGTTGATAAACTAGCCACAAAAGTCATTAAATAAAAAAAATTAGACAAAAAGGTTAGTAAGTTTAGAATGACCATTTTTACCAAACTGTTTTTTTTATTTATTTTTATTTATTTGTATTGTTTATACTTGGTAGATTCTAACAAGCTTGTTACTTTGATTTGATACTTTAGTGATGAGTTTCAAGGTTTGTTGTTAAAAAAAAAACTTAAATATGTGAGTTTAATATGTCGTATCCGTTAAAGTTTTTTACAAAATTTTTAGACATTAAATAGTTGTGTTTTTACAATAGACAAAAATTTTAAAACAATTTTTTTTTTGTTAATCTATTAAAACATAAAAGCAAACTTCGACAGTTTTAGTTGTTTACTAGTTTATTCTAAGAAAATAATGAAAATAACTATTTTATTTTCAAATAATATAATAAAGTTATAATATATATAAAATGGACTTAAAATTTGATGAACAAGTATACTAAAATTTACAGTTAAAGTTTGATGTACAATTAAATTTTTGTTTAACACTTTAAGATTAAATAGTATTTGATCAACTTGTACTTACTGGCCATTGGCTATATGCTTCCGGTAAAAGCACACTACATTACAGCTTCAGGCTAGTGACATTACCAAATTTTTGCTATTTTTTTTGGCTCAATGTCAAAATAGGCAGGTTGATTAATTTCATCTAAAATCAGCAAAATTGATCAATTTTTTTAAGTTACATAAAATTTATATTAATATTAGTTTAGATATTTTATTTAACTAATTAGTGTAGTCAACGCTTAGTTGACATTGATTAAAATTGTAATTCAATAATTTTATAATAGTGGAACAAACGGTGGAAAATAAATGAACAACAATAAAATTAAAAAAAAATTTTATTTTGTATTTTTATTAAAAAAACTTTTTTGTGTATTAAATATTGAAACATTTATCTTTAACATGTTTCTTAAACAAAAATGAACGATTCTGTTAAAAATAGTTTTTATTTGAAAAAAGGGCTAAAGTATGATAAAAAAAAAAGATGAAAAATTAAAGTAAATCAATGACAAAATGAAAAACCAAAAATGAAAATCTAATGTAGGAAAAAAAAACATTAATAACAAAGTAAAAATGATGATGGGTATAAGTTTAAGGTGCTGGTTAACTATCTTTTTTATATTAACTATATATAAGAATATTTGGGTGCAAATAATCTTTTGAATTAAGCAACTATGTTTCATTAATTATGGACTAGAATTTTTATATAGTTTTCAGTTAGTCTTGTCCATTTAACCGGAAGTTGTCTGTCAAAATATAAACTCATTTGTTTGATTATTTTACTTTATTTGCTGTTATCATGCTTTTGTTTGGCAGTTTTTTGATTTGTTAGTATATTTTTTTGAATCAAGCAAAGGTTTGCATTTATTTAAAAATGATAAATTCTTTTGATCACTTGAAACTGATTAGATTTGAAGAGTTTCAAGTTTTGTTTATATTATGTGAATAGAGATTGAAAGATTTAAACGCTGACTAAAATTTTCGAACAGAGTGTTACTTGATAATTCAGATAATGACATCAATAGAAAAGATTGTGTTTTTTATTTGTTAAATTAGAACATTTTTTTTTTATTATTTATTCAAACTTAATTTGACGAAGTTTAATTATCGTTTAATTTGGTACACTTAATTTTATGATATTAATTATAACTTTAATTAAAAAGCGATAAAAAAAACTTAATAAAAAAATAGGATATAAGTTTTTGTTTTACAAAATATAAATTGAAAAATTTTGTTTTAGAAAGCTTGCTGAATAATATTTTATTTACTAAGTACAATTCATTGATATCTGTGTGGACTGTGTTCAATTCAAAACAAAACTATGATTGATTTGCTATTAAAAATTCATTTGCATTGGTTTGACTAGCTTTGAAGATATTTTGACCAAATGTAATCAAATTTTTTAGTTGGTAACTATAGTTGATGTGAAAAACTCATCAAATTGTATTGAATAAAAAAAAGTAAATGATCAATCGAACCATCCTTGAAGGTGACCAACAGATGGTGTAATGATTAATTACAAGTCAAAATAAAAATAAAAATATGCTGGATTTGCGAATTCGTGTTGTTTTCACACTATTTCCGGCGGCTTGGCCTGGAGTGTTTGTTTTTGCCTAGTCTGATCAGACATTATAGATGCGTCTAATTTGATCATTCACCAATCACATTGCCAACCGTTAATTGAAAAAAAACTTTTGCTCAATTTTTGCTACATCAGTGGTAAATGTTCAATATGCACGTCGTTTACTATTGAAAATCCAATTGCTACAGAAAAGCAATGATAAAAAAAACTTCATAAGAAACATACTAAATTTAGTTGCGAAAATTACTTGTATTAATAATTAATTAAATTTGCAGTTTGTTCACAAACGACAGAAGGCAGTTTTCATGCAAATCTGTATCTAACTAGTGTTAGATTAAGCAATAGTCGTATTAAATCAAAGAGTCAAAGGTCAACCACGTTTGGCTAATTACTTAAATTAAGCTTAAGAGTTTAAATTAGGTTACTTGTTTCTAATATCAACTAATGGTTACAATTTAAAGTCTGCTTTAATAAATATAATTATAGTTTTAATTCATTCGTGTGAATAACAAGCAATTTTTTTTAATTATAATATCTATATAATTTAACGAAAATTTGTTTATATTATTTATCAATTTTAATTTATAATTTTACTATATTTGATTTTTTTTCAATTTATTTTTCATTTTTTGCACTTGTTCCATTATTGCATTAAAAGATTCGAAGTGATGAATGTCATCAAATAACTTGACAAATTTGATTCGTATAAGAACTCAGTAGCTTCCAGTCATAAAATACACATTTATAAATGTGTAAATATTTTTGGTTTAAATTTAGCATTTTAAATCTAAATCTCTGTTTATCTACATTAAATTTGATACATTTACTTTGATTAAAACTGTTTTTGTGGAGCAAAGACAAAATTTTATTTAGCAGATAAACTATGATCTAATTTATAATCATAATTGGTTTTGAATTATTTATGCTAAATTTTTGCTTACTTGATGTTATTTTATTTGAGTAGCAAATAGATGACCTGTAGCCAAGTTGACCACTTCCTGT
The DNA here is from genome assembly GCA_025170145.1 of Pyemotes zhonghuajia. Lineage (NCBI taxonomy): Eukaryota > Metazoa > Arthropoda > Arachnida > Trombidiformes > Pyemotidae > Pyemotes > Pyemotes zhonghuajia. Next base: position 14,168,462 of record CM045845.1, read on the forward strand.
TCATCACTCTTTTTTTTTATTTCCTGTTACCACCAAATTACTTTTAATTTATTTTTTATTATTGACAACTTTTTAAAATCAACATTTCAAAATATTTATTAAGCACCTTTTACTCTTCATTTTAAAAATTGATTGCGTTTGTGTTTTACTTGCATTTTTAGTAGTTGTACAATTTGACTTATGTTTAACTATTTTATGCTATAATAAAAAAATATGTTTCCATTTTAAAATCAAGAATCGTGATCTTTTTAATCTGTAGATTTAAAACCTAAATCAAAGATAATAAATTTAAATAAATGCTTATAAAACAATAAACTTAATATTTTAAAATTGCAAACTATAGATCAAACTTTATTTGTTTTGTTGTTTTTTGACTATAAATTTAGCATAATGAATTCAAATATTACGGATTTGTAAAAATGAATCCAAGTCCATAAGTTTGATATGTTTTCTTTAAGTGCCTAGATGAAAAGCTATTATTTTGAAAGTTAAATTTTGAAACAGTACATCAGAGACTGAAAAACTAACGGATTATACAGACTGTAAGTACCGATCTATATTAAATTGAAAAACTGGTTGTATATAGTTTTGTTTAAAAGAATTTGCGTACAATATGTTCAAATAACGCGCTTAATTTGCTTTATTTGTTTGTGTTCAAATGCAAAAAGTGAACGTGCATCGGATGCCAAAATTGTCTGTCTGCCACCAATGGTTGACCAAAGATAGTTACAATAAAGACATAAGTTGACTTGATATATTGATTGCCATCTGCTGTTTCAAGTTGACTAGATTTACACATTTTTTTATTGTATAAAAACATTTTCGACAAACATTTTTAGTATTTTTGTTTAAAATTTTTAAAAACATTTTTAGTAAACATTTTTGGCTAACATTTTGAAATTTTGAAGTAAACTGATTTTAATTTTACTTAGATTTTTATCGTATTTTTTTTATTTTTTGAATTAAAATACAAATCTACTTTATAGCGTAAGTCTAAATTTCAAAATTTCACTTTAACTAATTAAAAATCACAAATATTTACACATTTATTAAATGTTGATTTTTTATATAAAATAAAACTTTAATAAAATATGCAATAATAAACATAATTTATTTATTATTAATACTTACAACTTAACTTCATGTTTCAAGTGATCTTTTCATTTTATTTTATTACGTTTACAAGTTTACGTTCAATTAAGATCATAACTTTTATTTAAAGCTGTTACTTTTTAAATAATTTGAAAAACCAATTTATTAATTATAACAATTTTTTTTTATTTAAGATTGCTTGGTTTTCGTAAAAGTCCACCTGTCACAGGTCGAATATTAAATATGACCTCTGAAATTTATGCACTAGGTGATGATGAACTATTAAAAACTTTTTTTGTTTCTCCAGGTAAATTTTTTATTTTAATAAAATTATATAAACTTAAATAAATTTTAAAATAATTATAAATTAATATCTAATATTTTTTTTTTACAAATAAAGGAAACAATCTTTGTTTTCATGGTAAATGTTCTTATTATTGTGATACAGCACACGCAATTTGCGGACATCCAGAGACATTGGAAGGCAGTTTTGCTGCTTTTTTGCCTGACAAGTCGCTTGCACCTAGACGAGTAAGTTATTAAATTTTGATCTTTACACTTGTTTTATTGATTATTTGGGTCAGGATCATCTTTGTTATTTCAGTTCAATGTAAACAAGCATATTAAATGATTAATAGTCAAAATTTTTAAATTTTTTTTTGAAAATGTGGTCAAAAAAAATTTTAAACATTTTTACAAAAAGTGTAAAAATGTAGTTAAGAAACGTCTTTTACAAAATTATTTTGATTCGATTCATAAATGGATAGAAAATTTTCCTTAAATTTAGTGAATTCTATTCTGAATGTCTTATTTGCATTAGGGAAATAAATGATTTCCTATCTAAGTTCAAGTGATACATTTAACGCATGTTAATGTTTGTCGATAATTTACACTTTTGCACACTAGTTTGATACTGATCAAAGTTTATATTTATTTTTATACATTTCTTTTTACAATTTTTTTTATTTAGTTTTCAATGTATTTTTCTAATTTTGCTCTTTCTCTTTGTTGATTTTGATTTGCACAAAAGATTTGGAGACATCCTTATCGAAGAAGCTACCACAAGCGTAAAAAAGCTGTCTGGGAAACTGATTCCAGCTACTGCGACAATGTTGTTAAACGCACTCCACCGTATGGTGGACCAAATTTTAATATCATGGGAAGCAAGGAAGATGCTGTGGGCAGTGAAAGATTGCTTCATTTAATGGACATGGCAGTTCTTGACTTTTTAATCGGTAATATGGATCGGCATCATTATGAAACATTCAAAATATTTGGTAATGACACATTTTTATTACATTTGGATCATGGAAGAGGGTAAGTTCATTTTAATGTACACTAATATATCTAATTTTAATAAGACAAACAAATTGATTAACAATTATTTTAATTTTAGATTTGGTCAGTCTAGCAATGATGAAATGTCAATATTAGCACCTATTCAACAGTGCTGCATGATCAAATCATCTACTCTGCAAACATTATTAGATTTTCACAATCGAAAATATAACAACTTAAAATTAAGTGACTTAATGAGAATTTCACTTAAAAAAGACCCAATAAATCCAGTTTTAAATGAAAAACATTTACTTGCATTAGACCGTCGAGTTGCGATTATTTTAATGACTGTTCGGGATTGTGTCCAAGCTAGGCCATCTGGTCGTGTTATCTTTTTCAATCAAGATTCAAAAAATGCAGATGCAAATAAAATTAATAGTTTAAAAAGTTTTTCTTTTTATTCTAATACAAATCATGTAAAAAATACAGGTAATAATTTACTTAAATCTTCAATAAATTCGGACCAATTGCATCCTCATTTAGACGAATCTGATAACACTATTGTTCAGGCTCAAAACGGAAAAATTACAAGAGAGTGAATGTGATTGAATTATTTTAAATCAACTTTTACTAATCAAAGAATTTATTATCTTTTTTTATCATTTTTTAATTATGTGCATTTAAAAAAAAAATTAGCTGAAATTAATTTAAATAATGAAATATTGAAATTTATTTTATTATATTTTGTTTGCTGTTTAGTTTAAATAAGATATGTTAAACAAAATCGATTTGAAGTTTAACTTTCATCATTCACAATCGTTTTAACAAAATTCGTTAATGAAAAAAAATCTAATAACATTTTAATATAGCATTATTTTGGAAAATGATCTTTTAATTTAAAATTGCCTCATACATTTAGCAATTATATATTTAACAATGTTCATGTTAAGTGTTATATTAATTTACTTGTTTTATTTTGTTTTTTTTCATAACTTTTTTATTTAATTTGATTTTTTTTTGCTTTTTCTCATCTGTAATTTATTTTCATCATCACCTTATTTAAAAAACTTGTAACAATTTGAATCGGTATACTTAAACTACAAATTTGATCAAGTGGCCAAAATACTAGAAAGTTATATAGAATATTTTTTTTAATTTTTGTTTTATCTTAAAAATTTTACCTTTTTGCTCTAAAAACTATAAATAATTAATTTAAAATAATTTAAAATTAATAGCACAATCGATTTAAAATAATATAAATTAAATTTGTCTATAAAGCATAAATTTAAATAAAAAAAAGAAAACAATTTTTGATTAATTGTCAACAAACTTTTGGGTTCATTTAAAATTATTAAATTTATAGTCAAAAATTAATTTTCTAAAATGATAAATTAAAAAGTGAAACCTTATTGTAAAAATAACTAATGTAAATAATTTTTAAAATTAACACAATCAAATAATAATTATTTTATTTGTTTGAAATGTAAATATTGTTTGCCAATCTGAAAATAACATATGTAGATTTAAACAAAACAAGAAAAAAATAAATAAGCAGTTTAACAAAGAATTAATTGTGACTTTTCACAATAAAAAAAAATGCATTAACATAAAACTAAAATTTATATTTTTCATCATAAATTTTCAAGTGCAATTGTAAAAAAAAAAAATTGTTAAACCGTTTATTATTAATTTAATATATTTATCTTGATCTCTTAATTTAAAAAAATTTGTTCAGTTATTTTAAATAATTTTTCAAACTTAGAAAAATTAGAAAATTTATTAAGCTATGTAAGGTTTTTATAATAAATTTATTATAAAAAAAATCAAAAATTCATCAAAAACATATATATAAGTAAGAATAATTTAGAATCAATTGATCAAAAAGTAATTAAAATAAGTAATTAACTTTTTAAATTAAAAAAATATTTATTTTTTAACAATAATTCAATTACAACTTTGTTTTAATATAATTTCTTAAGGTTTAACAATAAGTTTATCGACAAATGCTTGAATTTCGTCCTCATCTTTAACTCCAACAAATTTATCAACAGTTTTGCCAGATTTGATTGCAAAAACAGCAGGAATTGAACTTACCTAAAAAAAAAAAAATTAAATATAAATTTAGTTTCAATGTAAATTAAATTTTAAAAATTTAACAAAAAAAAATTAAAATTAATTTTGATTACACTTAAAATAAATTATTTCTTTAAACAATAAATAAATAAGAAGATACTTGCAATAAAATAAAACTAATATTAAAATATTTTTAAAAATAAGAAAAAAAAAAATAGTAAAAGCAATAAAAATATAAAGCTATAAGCAGAATAAGTAAAACAGACAAAAATTGACAGTCTCATTGTAAAAACAATATTAAAATAAAAAAATAAGAAAAATAACAAGAGGAAAATTAGGCAGTAATATCACGCAATAAAAAAAAACAGAACTAAAAAAAAAAATAAAGCGTGAAAAAAAAAACAAAATAAAATAAAAAATATAATTTTAAAACGCAATAACAAGCATACTCATTTAAAACGGCTTTTATCTACTGAAAGGATTTAGGCAAATAAAAATAATGTCGTTTGCATGATAACCCCTTACTGTAAAACAAACTAAGAATACTGGTCATTAGTTAATAGATAGCAATTGTATCAAATAGTTCATTGAAGCAAGTTTTAAGCAAAAAGCTTTTTTCATTGACATCAATAGTTGATCCGTTTGCGCAATTGTAAGTGAAGGTAGGTCATTATTCAAAATGTATAGTATCAAGCGTAAAACAGATGCAATATCAAAATCAATGAGCCTTGTCTTAAGATTAATAAAAACAACTAAGACTTCAATTTAGTGGCTTAAATTTGATCTATGTGCAAAAAAAAAACTATAATAATATAAAAACCAAGATTTAAATATAATAAATTTAAAAATTTAATTATATTTATTTAAATTAAAATATTAATAAAGTATAATTAAAAATAAAAAATAATTTTTTTTGTACAAAAACAAAAACTATAAAAATTTACGTTTTAACAAAAATAAAGGAAAATAAAAAATATAGAGTTTTAATAATTAAATTGATAAAAATAAAAGTTAATTAAAATTTAAGTTTTTCAAAAATAAAAAATTATGAAAATTATGTAACATTAATCTTTGTCATTTAATTTAAATTGTTAGATAAACGAAATAACTTAAATCAATATTAGTGATTCAAATGAACAAAATAAATTAGTAAAGAATATCAATTATATCATAACTTATATATTAAAATTACAACTTATTTTTCTTAAACGATTATATAAACTTAAATTTAAATTTTTAAATTAGTTTTAAATTACTTATATTAGTTAATATAAAACAAATAATATTAAAAAAGTTACTTAGGAGCATTTATTGTTTTAAATCACCAAACTATTTGCTTTAATAAATATCTTATATAAAAAAAAAATTCAAAAAAATTTAAGCCAGTGTAATTTATAAATTTTTTTTTTAATATAAATTACTTTTTTTTACTCATAAAATTTTTTTTATCTATTCTTTTTGTAATTTTTTCTAAAAATATTTCTTGTTTTTTACCATTTATCTATTTTTTTTATTGAAAAAATCATTTCATCACCTGAAAACGCATCACTAGTTTTATAATTTTTTTTTTTATACTTTCATATTTCTAATAAATATATATATATAATATAAAATATATTTAAAAAATTTACTTTTCCTAAATAAATTCAAAAACTTTTTTAACTTATTTATTATCATTTTCTTTACACCGATTCGTTTGTATATTTTCTATGGTAACAAAAAACTAACATCTCTAAAGTGTTTCTTTTTATTCTTCTTTTAATAATGTTTATTTTTCTCTAAGAAAAAGCACTTGTTTAAAATGGCATCTTGAAAAATGAATAAATGAAAAAACTAAAAGTAGAAAATTTATGCTGACAGTAATGTAAAAAAAAAATTTCCAAAAAATATTAGATAAAGCAATGCAAATAAGTAAAACGTATGATTGCAGTAGAAAATAAGTAGTAGAATGACAATGTGTCAAGCAAGATGTTTAAGACGACAAGTGACATAAGAAAATTGAAAAAAAGAGGTAAACAGTTGCTAATCAACATTAAAATGCACGTTTAAAGGATTTTTCACAAATGATACAACATAACATTGATGAAGATAACAAAATAAGTTAAGAAAATAATAAACAAAAGTTTTAAATAAAAAAAATGCAATGAACCATTAATAATTGAAAATTAAAGCCAATGATCTTGATATTTAAAATTAATGTATACAAAATGTGCCCAAAAAATTATAGTAAAAAAAAAATAAATAAATTTAAAAAGTACATGTAAGCGTTTAAATGTAATTATTCATTATTTTAAATTTAGTTAAAAAAAAATTATGAAACCATAATATCAACCTTTACATTAATATTTTTTTTTTAAATAAAAATTATTTATACTCTAATTTTTTCTTTATTTTAAATTAATTTAAATACTAAAATAACAATTTGAATACAAACTAAATATTAATTAATAATTAAAATTAAATAAATTCGTTTTTAAAAATAAAATTTATTTAATTATTGAATTTCTAAAAATATATATATTTTCTAAAAATAAATTATTTGATCTGTAATCCTAATTAAGTTATATTTAAATGTATAAAAATTAAACTAGAATGAAATTTTTACAGCTATCAATATAGAAAATTGATTATTATCAAACGACTTTAGAGAAAATCTACACAAAAATTTTTCTAGAATTTAAAAAGCTTTATAAATTTATTATTCGAAATTCTTAAGTAATTCATTTTTTAAGATTTCATTGCATGTAAATGAGACCGTAATTATTTATAAAAAAAAAATATGTGTGTTGCCATTCTTTAAGTGCATAATTATTTTTCTCTTATTTAAAGAAGATTTTATCTATGTCATATAAATGTTATATATTAAATGACTTTATTTAAAATTTTTTGTTAAAAATCAATTAAATATGGTATCTAAAAAAATAATGTATACCAAAATTACTAATAATGCATTTAAATATAAATTCAAATAAAAACAATTAATATATCTATATATTAATTAAAAAAATTATAAATTTATCATAATTGAATAAATTTAATTGAATAAAAAAAATAATATAGAAAATAAAAAATTAATAAATAAATAAATAAAAGAATATTTAAAAAAATCAATAAAAAATTTAAAAAAAAACAATTAAAATGATTTAAAATGACTTAAAATTTTTGTGTAAATATTTTTTACTAAAAATAATAAATGTTAAAAGAATCTAATAGGAATAATATAAATTTAAATCAAATATTTGACTAAGATAAAATACCTATAATATTATACGAGTTTTTTTTTTAATTAATTTTAAAATGATAAATGCTATTTTAATTATATTTCAATTTAGAACAAACTAATAATTTATTAAAAATATTTGCAAATTTTTTATATTAATTAAGTTTCATTTATTCAAGATTATAAAGTAATGTTTAACTTTAATTAATAAATCTCAAAAAAAATTTTATTTGTGTTAATAAAAAAAAAATTTATTAATTACAAAATAAAAAAAATTTTGATAAATTTTATTAAATGAATATTAAAATTCAAAATTATTAAAATTAAATAAACTTTATATTACTTATTGAAATTATTAACAATTTAAATAGAAAATTAATTGAAAATATAAATAAATTAAATAAATGAAAATAAATCAGAATAACTAAATTTATGTTTATATATATTTTTTTTTTTTATTTTTAGTTTTAGATTATAAAGCAAAAATAAATAAAATAAAAAATTAAGTATCAAAACAAAATAAACTTAAAAAATACATTATAAATAGTTTTAACAAAAAAAAAATATTTTTGAAAATGTGTAAAATAACATTTATACATTAATATAATGAAAATTTGGTTTATATAAATTTAAATAGTATGAAAAAAAAAAAATAAAATGATTTTCTAAATTTATTAAACAAAAAAAAAAAAATAAAAAAGCACATTAAAAATAAAATGCAAATACATCATTCAGTTTGCATACCAATATTTAATATAAAGTTCGGAAACAGTAAAATACTTCATATTTGAGATAATATTTAAAATAATCGAAACAAAATCTAATTAGTGAAAAAATATCAACAAACAACCCTTATGTTAAAGATAAATACAATTTGAAAGCAAGGCTAAAATGACAATGTGATAAAACATTTTACATAAAAAACAAATTTTGTTTTTTATATGTTGTTGTTTTAACATGTTCAAATCAAGTCGTTATGTTATGCGTTTCAACTATTGTAATTAATGAACAAATTAAAGCAAAAACTATGTGTTTTGGATCAAATCACGATAACTTGTCGTTTTCGTGCATTATGATTTTGATATGATGTTTTGATATTGCATGTTTAACTGTTATCAACTTAATTCAATCTAAATCTACTAAATTAACTGTATGCATTCATTTATTTTACTTCATTTCCCGTTTGTTTGACTATAAAAATTTAAAATAAAAAAAATCGTGTTTAAAAAGTAAAAATATGTAAAATTATAAGCAAATAAATTAATGCAGTCTGTTTTTCAAATAAGATGGAATGTTTGAAAAATCAAATTAATGAAAATTCACAAAATTGTAATAATTGTTTCATCAATTATTTATGAAAATGTAATAAATTACTTTTGTGTATGCAGGTAGAATATTTAATGTCAAAGGGGCATAGTTTGCATTAAAAAAAAAAATATTTATTCAAATATACGAACGAATATAAGCAAACGATATATACGATTCATATTTGAATACATATTTGAATGCATATTTCAATAGCGATTTGATGCATATTACAAGAACATTTTCACTTATATTTTTTAGTAATACGTTTTAGCATGTTTCTAAGGATGTTATATTTAAAGCATATTCATCGTGTAGAGCAAATAAAACAATAAAGCAAACATGGTGGTTTTTAAATAAAGTACCTGAAATTCAGCAGCAATTGAATCATTTTCATCCACATTGACTTTGGCCAAATGAATTTGATTGTTATTGCCGGCAATCGATTCAATTCTGGGGGCTAATATTTTACAAGGACCACACCAACTAAATCATAATAGATTAAAAATCAAGTTTAAATGTCTTAAAGCACCTTACTTTGCGTAAAAGTCTACTATGACTGGTTTATCACTTTGAAGGACCTTTTTTTTAAAATCCTCCTCGTCCTGAACAGTAAAGATGTCTTTCAATTGGTTTGTAGTACTGATTTGTTTAATGCCCATTTGACAACCAGTCTTAAACAAAGTTTTTGATAAACGATTCATCCTTACACCTTTAATTTTGTCTTCAATAAACTTAATAATCCACAAAAAAATCAAGCATGTTTATTGAGTGAAAATAAGAGCAACGTTATTTAAACCGCGCAAACAAACATAGTAAACATTGGCAATCGCTTATTGTCAACAAATTCGCAGTTCTTAATTTAAATTGTTAGCTTTCTGTTCTTGGTTTATTGTTAGGCTTTACAGACTATTAATCTAATTTGGACGAGTTGAATAACAAATATGCTTAAACAAACAATTGCTAATGTGTTTTTAATTCGAAAACCTAATTCCATTGCTTGCTCCGATATCCTAAATTTAATTAATTATGGAAAACCAGATTAAATATCAAGCAAATCATCTACCAAAAGGTTTGCAAATCACGTAAGTTTTCAAATTTACTCCAGCTTTTTAATTTACTTTTTTTCTCCAAAGTCCTGGAAGATTTCTTGTTTTAAACAAATCTTATCCCAATTCTTTAATTACTATAGATAATTTAACTTGGACTACTTACGCAGTTTACATCAAAGCTCCGAAATGGATTGATTGTCAAAAAAAATTTATGCTTGAACCTAAAAGTAATGCTGAAATTCAAGTGGTTTCTAACGTTGACAAAAAAATTACTCAAAGTAGTTTGAATGATAAAATTAAAATCACATTTATTGACATGAGCAATAAAGATTTAGTATATAATTCGAAGTAATTAATTTTAATATTATAATTATATTTCATTAAATTATAATAATTTTTTTATTTTAGAATTTTGGTTGAATTCACTAATTATAATAGTCAAAATCTAAAACAACATGAAATAGAAACAGCCAAATCATTATTTTTATTGCAAGTTGCTATGATTTTTTTAATTTTTAGTATCGGACTACTAATTTATCATTATAAATTTCAAGAGAAATATTATTTATGTCTTTTTCAATCAACGCTTTGTGAATTGAATAAAGTCGAAAATGTACCTTGGTTAAAAAAAATTTTTAGATGCTAAAATAAAATCTTACTTAAGATAAATATTTAAAAAAAATTATTTTTTTATTAATTATCAATTTGATCTTAAATAAAAATTTTTAAACCTATTGAATTGCTAAAAGATATATCTAAAAAAAAGCTTTATAATTTTTTTAATACATTAATTTAAAAATTTTTATTTTAAAAACCTTATATTAATTAAACATTTGTAAAATAAATTATTAAAAAAATATATAATTTTATAAATTCAGTTTTTATTTGATTAATAAATAAACTTTAAAAAATAATTTAATTCAAAGTTTATAAATACACAAGTAAGTCTAAATAGTAAATTTAACAAAGTTATTAAAATTTTATTAAATTTAAACAAAGTCAAAGTTTAAAGGTAATAAAAGAAGATTTATTTTTTTTAGTATAGTTAAACTCCTGGGAATCATCAAATATTTAAATTATAAATATAATAAAACTAATTTTGATTATGATTTTTTAAAATTTGATTTTAGAGTAACTATTCACTAGTTTTTACGAAAATATTATTTTTATTAACAATTTAAAAACAATTTATAAAATATTTAATTCAAAAACTTTTATATAAAATAAATATTAAATTAGTCATATTAGTTTGTAAAAAAAAATGAAAGAAATAAGAATTTATTTGAAATATTCAATTATAAAAAATATCCTTGTTTATTTTAAACTATCCAATTTAAAATATAAAAAATAATATGTGAAGAGATGGGAATTTTATGTTAAGTTTTGTTTAACCTAAGTGAGAAGTATATCTGAGCAATAGAATAAAATAAACATATCAAGTTGAGTGATAACGTTAGTTTTCACACAGGGTTGATATCTAGTCAGTATTGTTATTATAAGTCTTTAAGACAATGGTCAAGATAAATCTATCATAGGTGTGAAAGGTTCATGCTTTGGTTTTATTGGACTAAGGTAGAGACCTAGATATTTTATTGTAGATATATGTGTGCTTGTGTAAATAACAGAGATACTAACGGGTTAATTCAAGACATGATATTCCTAAAGAGAAAAATCGGTTTTATAAGGAAGACCAGTGGAGTGGACTCGACACTCAAGTTTTTGAGCTTTATGCTATCAGTTTGTTTCTGAGATTCACATTTACTTTTTGTGCTTTAAAAGTAAACTGGTTGCAGTTCCTAAGACTGATTTATTCTCGTTAGAATATCTGTGTTTGTGTTTGAATATAGTAATATAGTTCATCATATACAATGGAAAACTCAGTATCCCAACATAATATTTAGTTATAAATAAAAAAAAAAATGATGTTTTGATTGAATCTTTTATTTTATAAAATTATTTATAAAATATGAAGTTTTAATTTAAAAAATAATTTAATTTTTTTTTATTAATTATATTTTATATTTATTAAATTTATCACGTATTATTTATTTATTTTCTTTTTAAAATTTTTTTATTCTATTACAAAATTTAAAATTAAACTATTTAATTATGTAGTTTAGTGATTGTTGAAGGTCATTTAAAGACAACTATTATAAATATTCTCATTTATAAAATTTTTTTTAAAATAAAGTTCTAAGTTTTATAAATTAAATTAAAAAAAATATTTAAAAAATTTACTTAAATTCACAAAATTTATTTAAAAAAATTAAGTTAATTGAAATTTTAAGACGATGGCAAAAATGAAACAGCTTTATTTTTTATATTTATTGCTTTTTATATTTGGTAAGTTTTTTATTCAAAATTTATATCTTTTTGTAAGTTAATTGAATTTTTAATAAATAATCCTTTATTTTTAACAGTATTTCATTTAAAAATAAAAGCAGAATATGATAGTTGTAAATCTTGTATTTTAAAAGATACAAAATGCATTGAAAAATGCAATCAAATACCCGTTATACCAGTGGATCCGAAAAAAAAAAAAATTAAGCCAATACATCCTTTGATTTTGTTTGTCCACGACTGTGTTGTTTTATGTAGAAGATCAGGTTACAAATGTGTTAACATGTGTTTAGGTAACACATCAGTTGTACCAGAATTGATAGATTTACAAATAAAGCATGAATTAATAAGTCGTAATTGGTTTGGTTGCTATTGTGAAATAGATGATTTTAAATGTATTAATTATTGTTATAAAAAAATGATAAATTTTTTTAATAAAAAAAGAAATGCAAATAATGAAAATGTCCAAAATAATAATCCAACACCTTTTGGTCCTAATAATAAATATCGAAACGCAATTTTAAAAAAACAGAAGGAATATTTAAAAAAATTAAGCCTTGAAGAAGAAAAAAAAATAAATGAAGAAAAAAATATGCCTTTTTTAACACCTCCGCCAGAACAATAATTAAAATTATTAATAAATTTATTAAAACCTAAAATATATATGAATAATTAAAGTATTAATTAATTAAAAACTAATTAAATAAATTGAATAATATTAAAATTATAGTATTATAAATAAATAAATTATAAAATTTTATAAAATTATAAATAATTTATTAAAAATAATGAAATTTTGTTTTGCCTAAATAATTTATCAATTAGTATAAAATAATTTAAATTTAAAAATAATATTAAAAAAAAAAAATTAAATTTTAATTTTCTATTCATTTTTATATAGTAAAAAAATAAATTATATAAATAAATGTTTAGTTTTTATTTTAATAATATTTAAATATTAAATTACACCGTATATTTAAATTAGCAATTTTTTAATCATAGATAATTTTAAACAATTTTAATAACTTTTTCTAAAAAATAAAAATTACATAAATTACTAATCTTAAATTAAATTACAAGATTTACTTAGTTTATTAACTTTGCTATTTTTTAAAATTAATAATTTTTTTTTAAAAACTTAAATTTTTTAATAATTAATACCTTATTATATTGTATAAAGTTATATATATTAAAATTACTTATAAATTACAAAATCATTATTATATCGTTATTATAATAATAATAAAACAAACACACAACTTATAAAAGTATCTTTTACTATCTGGTTACTACTGATAAGTCTAGATTAAATTTAAATATCACTTTAACCCAGTTTTTGATTATATAATATTAATTAAATTAATAATAATTTCCATTTATAAATTATTAGTTTAATAAGACTATTTGTTTTATCACAGGATGAATAAATAGAACTTTGAATGAAAATCTCATTGAGATCGTACTTTATCTTAATTACAAATTTTTAAAAGTTATCTTTAAACAATTTAAAAGGATGCTTTAATGTAATTAAAAATATTATGTATTTATTTTTTAATTGTTTAGAGAATTAAACTTTAATGATAAGATTTATCTTAATCTTTCGGCTTTAAAGTTAACTAACAATAATTTTTAATAGAAATCGTTCTCAGTTACTCAGATGATCACATTTTAAGTAAATATGTTAAAATTTTTTAAGAATATCAAAGGCTTTTATGAGCTATATCTTAGATTGTTATAGTTTGAGAATTAAGTCCAGCTATAATTTTAAATAACAAAGGCATCATTCATAAACAAACTTTTTTTTTAACATATTGATGAAATTTTTCAAAACTTTTTTTACAATACCTATGATAATTAAATACAATCTCTCTTATAATAGATAAAATTCTAATAATAACCTAATTTTTTAGTATACTTTAAAATATTAAAAATAAGTAATTTTCTAAATAATTAAAAAAAAAATTTAATTATCAATAGTTTATTTTTTATTTTATTTCAAATATTTAATTAAACATTTAAATTTATGTTCTAAAAAATTTACTATTTATTAAAATAATAATTTAAGTAAATTTAAAGTATGTTTATAATACATTAAAAATAATTTTTAAATAAAAAAAATGAAAGTTATAATTAAAATAAAAAAGAATTTAATTTTAAAAATTTAGAAAAAAAAAATTAAAAAATGAAATAATTTAATTTATATTCGTATTATAAATATAACATTGCTGCAAATTATAATGATATATTAGACAATATAGAACATACTTATTTGTGTAAAATTAAATATAAGAAAATATTGATATTGAATATAAAATATAATAAATATCAAATTCTTTATTTTCTATTTATATTATAAAAATTTATACTTAATTAAATTAAATAATTATATAATATTCTTTAACAAACTTATTTTACTTAGATCTCTTAATAATAATTTAATTTTTCTATATTTTTTCTAAATAATATTTATTTCAACTAAGTCCATTAAATAATAAAATCATTTTTTAAATATTGATTTTATTAATATTAAATTTATTTTTTGAAAACTTTTGTCACTCCCTTGTAGTCGTAATTCGGTTTTTAAATGCAAATGCTTTAAAATGTCAATAAACTATTTCTTGAATAAGTTTAGATAAAACAATATATTCAAAAGATTAACTCAATATTTCTGGACTAAATTCTAAAATATCAGTAGACCAGATTGTTACAAAGATTGATATTTTTCAATATTTTTTCAATTTTTGAAAAAACAAATCTATAAAAACTACAGATAAAAAATATCTATTTGACAAAATAATTTGATTTTATAAAAATAAGTTATCTTATTTTATATTTATGTCAAATAATTAAAAAAATAAGTTTATTTAATTCTCTATCAACAAACATTGTGATTCCTTTTATTATATATTAACTCAAACGTTTTATTTTAATTTTATAGTAGTAAAGCGATTTTAAAAATAGTTTTTAAAAAAAAAAATTGTAAAAAAATATATAAATTTTAATAATTTTTTATTTATGGTCGAAAAAAATTATAAAAAGTTTTTAATTGTGCATTTTATTTAAATTATCAAACTATTTTAACTTAATTTTTTTTTTAGCTACAAAATAATATTAATTTATTTTAATAAATAATTACAATAAATTTATTAAAAAATATTTTTTTTAAGATTTGCAAATTTTTAAATATTCCAAAACAAATATTTAATCATTTAGTTTAGGCTTTTAAAAATTATGTTTAAACACAATATTTAAAAATTGAAAATTATAGAATATAATAATAGTAATTAACATTTAATTTTAATACATTAATTTTTTTTATTTTACTTAAACCTCGTTTAAAAAAAAAAAATATTACATAAATTTTTAAACTTAATTTTTTATTTTTAACAATTATATTTTAATTTATAGTCTATTAATTAATTTAAAATTTTTTTTTTAATTTTTATTAAATATTTTTATAATATCTTAAAATTTTGTTTCTTTGTAATAAGTTTTTTAAGAAATCAAATTTGAATTCATATCTTAAGAAAAGTAATTAATAAAACAAGGAAACAATACTTTATCATGTAATACCAATAATGTAATTTTCTTTCTTAAGTCAAATTTTTCCTTAATTTTTATACGTTAATACGACTTGTGTAGTTACTCTTATAAATAACTTATTAGTTGCAAACATTAAATACAGTAATTAGACAATAGATCGAAGTTATTCCTAACATTGCATATTATATAATTTATGAACATTATTATAAAATAACTTAGTAGTTACTATTTAGAATTTTTCATTTATGTATTTTAATAAAAATTTTGTATAAATTTTTTAAATTTAATTTTTTAAGTTTTTATTAGTTAAATTACTTTATAAATTATTTTATTAAAATATATAAAAACACAATTTGTTTTATTAAAAACTGCTATAGTATTTTAGCATTTAAGATAAACTTGTATTTTCTAAATTTAAAAAAATTATTTTTATAAACTTTTAGTATATCAAAATTTTTTTTTCATTAAGTTTAAACAACATAGATAAAATTTAAGATAATTTTTTTTTTATTATAACCAAAAACAGTGTAACGTATTGATTTTTCTATATTTTTTTATTATCATTAAATATCCATTTTTTTTTAATTTTCAAAATATTAAATTTTTTTACACAATTAAAAAATAAATAATTATTTTCATTACTAGTTTTATTTAAACCAGAATAAAAAATAATAAAAAATTTATATAATATAATTATAAATAGTAAAAATAAAATATTTTTTTCTAATTTATATAATTTTTTTATAAATATTAATTTAATTAAAATTCAAAATTAATTTAATAATTTCATTATTACTTTAAATAAATAATTTAATGTAAATAAAACAATTTTTTTTTTTTAGTAATAATCTTTAATATAAAATTAAAAAATTAATTCAAATTTAATTAGAAGTTATTTTAAAGAATCTTATCATGAAACATTTGAATTATTATTGTAACTAAAAAAATAAAAATTTATGAAAAAACACAAAAATATTAAAAACATGAAAATATTATGAATAATTTCAATTTAATACGTTTAAAAAATTTAGTGTATTTTTGATTTAAGTAGACAAAGAAAACCAAAATAAATTCAAAAACAAAAAAATAATTTTAAAAAAACTTTTACATTTTATTTACGAAAAAATTTAACTATTTTTGTTGTTAAATTTTATATTTACGTAGGCATGATTATACATAGTAAAATAAAATTACTATTTAATATTATAGAAGTATCAAACTTATGATGTTAGATGATAAGAAATATATACAAATATTAGAAAATATGCAATTAACTCGATATTTTGTTAAAGTATACGGTTATACAATCAAATAGATAGCGATCCTTTTATGATCCGCATATAAGGATCTATGTCTCATTTACTTAGTAAGTCTTAAGAAAAGTATTATAATTTGAGTAGTGAAACTAGCTGAGAATCTAATCCGAACAAGGTGTAAAGGATAGTCTTGTAGGTAGATGCGTAAAGACTGAGTTGTACTTTCAACTGTAACGTCTGGCATGTAAACCTGTGCTAGCACTAGACTGTTAATCCTTACTTTGACGGTAGATAACTATGACTACTAGTTAAATTACTATCTAAAGATGTAATCTAAGGTCATATAACTAAATTACATTTATATATGAATATTTAATTTTTGCCTAGACTTAATTTGTTAACTGAATAAGCTAACACATTTGTAATTGGAATATATAAAAGTATAAAAGATCTTTGACCTTTACCCTTGTGTATTAGAAGAGTAGAGAAGTCTGGAATTGAAATCGAAACAGATTTGAGAATTTTACTTGAAGAATAAACTTCATTTAAGAAATATCTTAAAAATCAATTTAAAATTAAAAACGAGAATTTTGCTTTTGTGTTAAAGTTCGTGTTTAAAGTTCTTAAATAAGTTAAGTATGCCAAATAATATCACAGATCAGAGATTTAAGACATTATTCATGGCATCGCAGTCAATCGAACATATTTATTATAAATTTTAGTAAAATTATTAAAATTTTAATATTATTTTCTAAATAAATTTTTTTTATATAAAAATTTATATATTTTTTAATTTAAAAATTATAATTTTTTTTAAATTTTCAAAAAATTGTTTTTAAATTGTAAATTCAAATTTAAACAATATGTTTTATTATCTTAAATAATTCAATAATTCAATAAATAAATTAAATTTTGAATATTTTATTTATTTTTGATATTTATTCATTAAATTTTTTTTTTGTAAAACATAATTTTTAAATTAGATTTTTTTTTTTATTCATAATGTATTTAAGTTATAATTTTTTTTAAATAAAAAATGTTTGGAATATTAAAAATTTAAAAAAATAAAAATTTATTTATATTTTACTAATTTTATTTGATAAGTTAAATAAAATTTTTATACTTTAAAAATTGATAATAGTTTATTGTCTAATCAAAGTATTTATCTTTTCTAAAAAAAATTTCCATATTTAATATAATAAAAAGACTTATTAAAAATTATTGAAGAGTTTCTATTTTGATATAATATATATTGTAACAGTTAAAAAAAAGGCATGAGCTAAAAACCTGGTTTCCTAATTGCTTAGCGTAGGCCACATTTTTAACTTATTTTTGGGCTCCTGCTAGAAAATGAAAATTCAAAACTTTAAGGTCTAAGAAAAATGATCAAAAAATTATGATAAACACAAAATAAAAACGTAAAATTTTTTGATAAAAATAAAATATTCAAAAAAAGTTGCTTAGCAAAATGTTTAAACAAAAAACTAAAAGTAAAAATGTTGATTATTGATAAGCATCAAAATAACGTTATCTTAAAATTTTCTAAACAGAAGCATATTTTTTTGTAACTTTTTAGTAAAAAAAACAAAGTGTTATAAGAGAAATACAAAATTTTTGTTACAATTTAATTTTATGTAAAATTTTAATGTAAAATTAAATTTATGCCAAAGTTGATTTGATTAAATTAATAAATTTTTAAATTTAATACAATTTTTATGTAATATTACTATAAATTTTAAAAAGATAATTTTATTTTTTAAAATTATGTTTAATATTTTTTATTTAAATAAGTCAAATAAAAAAAATAGTTTTATAATAAAAAATAAAAATATTTTATTATATTTAAAAATAATAATATTAAATAAATAAAAAATGTATTAAAAACAGATCAATTACAGAAAAGAAAAAACTGTTTGGTAGTCAAATTCATTTTTACTAATAATTTATTAAATAAGATTTAAAGTAAAAGATCGATCAATTTAAAAAAAAATGTCTAAAGTAAAGTTTATTGTGTAAAAAAACAATTATTTTTTAATATTAAAAAAATTGTTGAATTAATTATAATATTAAAGAATATAGCAAAAAAAAAAAAAGAAATAAAATTAATAAAAAATCAGATTTTGTTAAATTTTAGATTAACTATTTTATTAACAAGAAATCAGCTACAAATTAAATTTTATACAATATAAAAAAGTTAATTATTCTGTTTTTAACTATTTAAGCAAAATTAAATTAAGATTTTTACCATTTATATTTATATTAAAAATGACTAGGTAAAATAAAAAAACTGATATTTTGTGTTTTAAAGAACAAAGAACATATAAATAAACAATTATAGAATATTAAATATTCAAACTTCAAACATATGATTCAATCTACAAAACGTTTATAATTATTCCATATGATTTAAACAATTAATAAAAATATAGTAAGATTTAAGTTACAGTAAAAAAAAGGAATTTAAAAACTAAATTATAATTCTCTTTTACAAAAAAAAAACAATTATTTTAATTTATTATAACTAGTTACTATACATAATTAAAAAAAATATTTGCATATTTGATAAATTTAAATATTAATAATTATAATAAATTTTTATTTAATTATATATTTTTAATTTTAAGCATTAATTTAAAATACTAAATACTAATTAAAAATACTAATTATAAACTAATAAATATAAAAAAAAAAGTTGTAAAATGAATTTTTTTAAAAATTAAGTGTTAAAAAAAATTAAATAATTAATATTATTAAAACATTTAAAATTTAAAATTAATTAAATTATTTAATAAAAAAAAAATTGATTTGAATTACAAAAATATATATAAATTAATATATATATATATTTATATAAAGCATATAATTCAAACTAGATATATTTAAAAATCAATTAAATATTAATTTAAAATATTTATTATTTAAGGAATATATAAAAAAATGTAATTTCAAGCTTTTTTGTAGAAAATATTCATTAAGTTATATATTTGTTTTTAAATTAGACATAATTAATAGTTAAAAAAAATAATTAACTAAATTTAATTTTTAAAATTAATAAATTTAAAATTCATATAAATTTAATAAAATTTAAATTATTTAAAAAATATATTTTATTATAAGTCTTAAATATTTAAATAAAAAATTAAGCAAATAAAATAAAAAACTTACATATTTTTGATTAATACTATAAGAAATACAACGCAATCAATTTGTAGTGAAAACTACCAACTTCCGCAAGTTTTTTTTTTTACCTAAACGCATTAACGATATTTGGTTGCAAAATAAAAGTATAAATCAAAATCTTTACATTTTACGCCTTGAAAAAAAGTTGGAAATTCCATTTTTAGAAAAAGCTTAAATAAAATTACTAGAAATCGAATCAGATTAAAAGAATTTAAATAACTTGCATAAATTATGCAATTTATTTTAAAATTAAAAATCAAAGTTAGCTAATTTATATGAATTTATTTAATCTTATTAATTAAATCAACAAGATAATTTAAATTAAAAACATATATAATAAAGTAAAAAAAATAATTAAAACTAAATCAAGTTTTGGTTTAATTACATAGCTTTAAAATAGACAAAAACTGTGAATTTTATTTAACTATTTTGTTTTGACAAAAATCTTAAATAAATGTAAATTGAATAATTTAAACATTATTGGAACATAATATTTGTCAATAAACATAAAAAATGCAATCGATTTACAATTAATCGATGAAATAAACAAATCGTTGAGGGTTATCGTCCTTCCAATGAAAAAATTAATTAAGCTGACAAATGTCCCGACATAGCTGATTGAGTACAAAGTTTGAATTCAGCAAAATTTTCAGCTAATTCTCGAAGTTCAGGTAATGTAAGTAATAAACGAGCAAACAAACTATTAGATGCACTTTTACCAAATTTCCAACGCATATACTTTTGCATTAAATCCAAATACATATCTTGCTGATTGCTTACATGACGGACATTTTTTAAACCATCTCTTTCTGGACTAAGAAGCACTACCACCACTAATAACATCAGTGTTACTTCGTCTACACAACAATCTTGCAGAATTTTGACAAAATCCATTGTTTTGGTATGAAGATCAGGGCCAAGAAATTTGGCCAATATTTTGCTATGTAGAACAGGTTTCTTTAAATGTACACTAACCCTTTGGTCAAACATATTTGCCAAACCAATAGGTCCGCTGCGTTTTATAAAAGTTCGACAAAAACAATTTTTTTTACTGTCAAAATTGAATGCAGCTCGTAAAAAACATAATTCTAATACTGCAGTTCTTAATAAAAGTTGTTGATCTTCCAAGTTTAATTGTTGAAAAGCAACAAATTGTTTAGCAAAACTAGTAAACTGTTGAACACAAGCCAAAAATAAATGGATTATTTGTTCTGAATTTTGAGCCAAGTCTTTAATCTGTTCTGTTGTGTTATCACTAACCAAATTTTGCTCACTCATCAAAGGACAACAGGAAAAATATTGGCTAATAAATTGCTCAATATTAGCTACCTTTAAATTAATTTGATATTAGATGTTTAAAAAAATGGATCAATATGTAATAAATTTATGCACGTTTCATTAATAAAAATATTTTCTTGATTAAATGTTTGTTTTAATTACTAATTGTTTTAATTAATAAAATTAATTTTTTTAATTATAAAATTTAAGCAATAAATAATAATTAGTAGTGATTAGTTAGTAATGCATTTATTAAATGGCTATTGCAAAACACCATTTAAGTAATTTAAATTTGAAAAAAATGGAAAAAGTAAAAACTTACATCTTGTACACTAAGATAATTGTGAATCTTGTCTAAATCAGGTGTATGAAAATCTACAGATTTGTCTTTGTTACAATCTATATCTCGACCATTTAAACTCACAATTTCTCCATTGTTAGATTTTGGTGAACTTTGATTATCAACATTATATTGTTTTTGTTTTTTTTCTAATCTAGCTTTAACCAATTGAAGACGTTCTTCTTCAGTCATTACCCAAGATTTTTCCATTCCAACAAATACACACTTTTCAAATCTATAAGTAAGATTAAAATAAATTAATAAATTTTTGAAAAAAAACTGTTTAAAAAAAGTGCTTAGTGGCGGTCAAATCACTTGCATATTAAAGTGTAAAACAACATTGTCTAATGATGTAATCAATTATATTCAAAATTAATCAACAGTGAAACTAAACTATGGACGTTGTGGGTTGATGAAGTAATTTTTTAGTATCACTTGTAAACAGCTGTAGCAATAACGAACAATATTGCAAAGGCGATAGTGAACAATATTGTCAAAGTAAGGTGCTGAAGCTTTCGTAAAACTTAATGCTTGTTATTTTGATTGTAAATACAAAAAAAATAATAATTAATATTTTTGTGAAAACTGCATAAATGTATGATTAACTTGCTAATGCATCTTTTCTAACAAATGACACTGTCAGTTTTTATAGACACATAATCTAGTAGTTTTTCCTGTTATTTTTTGAAATGAGCTCAAAGCAATATTTAAAATTAAAATATGTTATTTTTACAAGCTTGGCGATTTCATTTTAAACGATCTATAACAATCATTAAATTTGATAATAAAAAAACTTACTGAAGAATAATAAGAAAATTAAAAATTTAATCTAATTTTGATGGTCTTGATTTAAAAGCTAAATCTAGTAGCAATAAAATAAATTTAAGTTTGATTTTTTTTATTTTTGTTTATAAAGTAATCGAATTGCAACATTTGAACAAAGCAATTTTAATCGTCTACATAAATGCTTCTTTTTAAAAATTAATATTTTATTGCTTAAATTTAGTGAACAATTGTGCAATACTCATTTATTCAGATGTGCATCAATCAACTATTTAATTACTGTCCAATAGCTTGTTTAACAGTCGAAACCAGAATAAGCATATGATTAGCCTCAGATATTTTCAATGAGAATTAAAGTAAAAGTAAGATGATACTCTTCCATTGGAATATGGGCAAATAGTCGTTTCAATATAAACCCATAGTAACAGATTACAAGTGATGCTTGCAAGTTTCAATTACAATCGCAGTGGTTAGACAGTTTTTACTTTAAATTTGGTTTAAATAGCTTTTCTTTGTTATTTTCGCTTGATTTGCTAAAAAAGTTTACCTGCAACTTTGACAACATTTGCGTGACATAATGGTGATGTCACAGCGGTTATTATAAGGACAGTGAAAATTTTTGTAAGCCTCACTTTGCACTGATCTGCGAAAAAATGCTTTACACGAATCGCAAGAAATGGCGCCAAAATGAAAGGATTTTGCACGGTCTCCACAAACTCCACATATTTTCACTTTGCATTTATTTGCTATTAATCGATCATTAGTTGACATCGATTGTTGTTCTGATTCATTTTTGTCTGAAAAAGATGACATTTTGCAATTATCTAATGAATACAAACTGATGCTACGATGCAATTGATGAGGATGAACCATTGAGCCTGTAACTGAAGCAATACAACCATTGTCTTTGTTTGTGCTCAATCTAGATACAATTGAAGAATTGTTTTCAAATGGACAATGAAATTGTGATCTATGCATATTAACATGCAGTTGGTTTTGAAGATTAACAAGAGCATTATGATTTGTTAATTGATTTGAATGCAAATGGTGATTAGCATTGTTTAGAGAACTTGAGTTTAAAAAATGTTGGTTAAAATTGATTGTGGTCAATTGATTTTGAAATTTGCTAGCAGTTGCTTGTTTGCATTTCATAAAATGTTGGTACAATGGAGCAGATGAATGGAACAATTGCTCATGATTCTCAATTGATTCATCTGAAGACACAGGTGAGCAACTGTTTGAACCATTGAGTAAACACTCACGCTGATTTTGTCTCATTTCGAAATTCAAGTTGTTTTACTTGAATAATTGAATTAATTAAAAACACAATTTTTAACTTAGTTATTTAAACAAAAAAAAATTATTTAAACACACAAAGAATTGTTGATTAACGATTGTGAATTATTCAAATTATAATTTATTGGCAAACTTCTGCTCATACTGTTGATACATAAAAACTTTTAGTGCTGATTAAGCAAATTTAAACAATGTCTATAGATTTAATTATGAATCAAATTTACAAATGTACAAAGTTAATTTTTGTAAGTAGTGAAGATGAGATGAGTGAGCAAATGAAGCACAAATGTTAGAAAAAGAAATTTATTAATAATTTTGAAAAAATTTTCACTTAACACGATCAGATGGAAAAACGTGTGACAAGATGAAAATGGCAGTAAGAATAGCAATGGATGACAAATGTAGTTTAGGGTTTATACGGCAATAAGCTTGCAAGCAACAAGTGTAGGCGATGTGCTGACCAACAACTGTATTGAAACTACGCCAAGACTTATTGACACAACTGGACACAATCTTATATGACATGCAACCATTAAAACAGTGTTTATTAAGACAAAAAATATGACCTTGTCAAAATATGAAAATTTAGAAAAACAAAAATAATAAATTGAAGTTGATATAATTTAATGATGGTAAATAAAATTAAAACATAATGAAGAAGAATGAAGAAGAATGAAGAAGAATGAAGAAGAATGAAGAAGAATGAAGAAGGATGAAAAAGAATGAAGACAGATGACAAGGATAAGTGTAGACAAGTGTAGACAAGTGTAGACAAGCTAATACAAATAAATACAAATTAAAACAAATGCAGACAAATGAAGATAAATGAAGACAAGTGAGGAAAGATGAAGACAAATAAACAACTGAAGATGATTAAGCTTAAAAAAGAAGTAATCAATTTAGAAAAATAGCCTTTGAAAAGTGGTCAAGAAATTACTAAGTCTGTGCCCTAGTCACCACAGGTGTGGCAACACTGAAATAACTTTGATTATCCGTTTCTAGAAATAGACGCTCCCTTGCCTTTACCAGCTGATCAGTTCAAGATTACTTAAGTTTCTTAATTTTCACCTGGTCGCCATCTATTATTGCAGCTTACAGGCCGTTGATTCGGCGGCCTCCTCTTGCCGCATCCCGTTTTACCTGAATGCATCCTTTGAAAGCTAATTTGCAATGCCTACTCACTTGTAGCCAACTCTGTAACCCTTGTTTGGCTCCATTCTTACAGCTGGTCCTGCCCATATTGCATAGTTTCGGTTTGTTTGATCTCCTTGTGATAATTTCTTGTTTGAAATCTAACTAACTCGTGTTAACTTTGGTCTATAGCTGCTTGTTGCTGATGATTTATAAAACATCCAAGATTAAATGCCTCTATCGAGTGCGTAAATCTGATAAAATTAATGCTTGCCTAATTATTTTCTCTTCACTATAATGCTTCATTTTTATCTATAGTGTTTTGTTTGAATATTTCGGAACAATCTATATTTTATTGCTTTGTTTCAATTCATTTTTCTTAAATATTGGATCTTATAATATATTCTTCCAGTCAAATTCAATTTAATTAAATAATTTATGCCATCATCATTTTATCTAGTTGTGTTAAATTTAGATTCATACAATTTTTATTTTTTTCATTTTTTCCTATTTACACAACACGGATTCTTTCTTTTTAAATACATTTTTAATATTTTTTTTTAATCATTTCAATCAACTTTTTAAACGCAATTATTTGAAAAAAAATAAAACATTTTTTTAATTTATATACTATTTTTTATTATTCACATTAAAAGCGATTTAAAAAAATCAATTTTATTTGTTTTTAAAACTTTTTTATGCCATAAAAATATACTAATTAAAGATAGATATTAAAATTTAACAATTAGTTATTAATTTTTATACATTTAATTAAAAATGTAAAAGATCAGTAATTTGTAAACAAAAAATTATATTTTAATAACTAAGTAATAAACAAAATTTAGAATAATATAAGGAAAAAATATGGCTAAAAAAATCAATATATAAAATAAATTTTCATAATACAAATCAAATCATGTTTATTAAAAATTAAGAAATAAAAAAGAAAGACAAAATCTTATAAGCTGTATTGCCAAGTTTGCCATTAATTTAATCACTATTAAACAGCGTATCTGTAAAACATTATTTAGTCTGAACCTGACTATTTTTTTTAAATCTAAACAACGATTAAAACAAGCAATTTAGAAAAATCTACTTGTTCAATATAAGAAAATGCTCTAAGCATGATCAAATTTAAAAAATATATTTCAAATTTAAATTTTTTGCAATGTTGTTAATAATATTTATAATTTTAAGTTTGGTATTTTTTTTTAATATAAAATAATTATGATCTATGTTTTTTATTTTACTGCTTAAATATATTTAAAAAAAAAATGCGTAAAATATATTTGAAAAATAATTAATAAAAAATATTTAGTGAAAATTCAAATTTTTTAAAAATAAATTTTCATTTTTTAATAATTATTATAACATGAAATACTTATGTTTTATTGTAATTTATTAGTAATTTTATTATTAAAAATTTAATCCAAATTAAATAAATTATAACAAATTTTAAAATATATTTTAATTAAATTATTAAATTATTTAAAAATTAAAAAAAAAAATTAAATAACAAAAAGAGTTTCAAATAGTTATTACAACATACTAATTAGAAATATTTAAAATAAGTTTAAAAATAAACTTTTAATAATTGTAACATGTAAAGTTTGTTTGATACTTTTGTAATGCTTTGTTTAAAAAAAAAATTACAATTTGGCTGATTTTGTTTACTTAAGTTTTAACAATTTTTAAGTGATCAAATACATTTATGTACTGATGTATATAAAAAAAAAATTTACGATGGAACAAAATGTGCGCAAATTTAATAACTTTGCAATCAAAACGCTTTTGATTTTAACTTTAAAATGTTGTTGTTTACATTGTATGCAATTTAACAGATTTAAATTACTGAATTAAAAAGCTCCCTTTTTACTCATATCCAGTGCATTGGATTCACAATGAATTATATTAGCTAATTGAACCAGTGGAATGCAGAAAATACAGCCGTTGATTGCAATCAGAATGAGGATTTGAAATGTTTCAATTTAATTTCTCATTGCGCACTTGGCATTCAAAACTAATGCGGATTTAGATGAGCACTGCGAAGAAGATGCACCTGGCATATTACAAACAACTAATCATGAACACACACAGGTTTCATTAACAATCCAATAAAAGCAATAAAGGTGTAATGTTAGTTAATTATATAATTGTGATCATGAGTTGGCTATAGCTTTTACTATTTCAACTTTTAAAATAATTTCACAGCCAATGCTTTTTAATTTATTTATTTTATTTTTTACTGATATTTTTTGTATCAAAATTGAACCCATCTTATGTTAAGTTTTATTATTATTATCAATAATTATTATTTTTTGTTTGCTTAAAGATAAAAAATAAACGAATATAACGTCAGATAGTGATTTAGTAGTTAAAAAAACTGCCTAAATGTTTTAAAAAAACCTGATGATGTTTTAGAAGTTGAAAAAAAAAAAACGTTCAAGCAATAAAAATAATAAACTTAGAAACATAAAAAATTAATATATATTTTAAAAATGTAAATATAGAAATGTGCATACATGTGAACATTCTTTTATTTAAAAAAAAAAAAAAGATACATTGTACACGAAAAAATAACATTTTATTAAAATGTATTTTTTTTATGATTTGTTTATTTCATTTTTTAAATCCATTTTTGTTTTTAATTTTTTTTAAATTTGTTCAATTGCAAAAAAATAAAACGCGTTGACCTGTATCAAATTATTTATCTTTGTATTGTCCATGTGCATGTTTTATTTTTATCACTTTAGATTCATATATAAAATATATATGACTTATATATTTGGATAATAATATTTTTTTAAAATTATTATAAAATCACATAAACAAACATAAAACTTCATTTAATCACAATATGATACAATTAGAATTTTTTTATTTGATTATGCTTAAACAGTTCACTTAATATTGCAATTTATTTTGTCATGTTAAACTTTTAATATAAAAAAATTCCATTAAATTATACATGACAAATAGCTGTTAATAGAAACAATACGTTAATTTTTTTTTTTACTATATATATTTAATTTTTTAATTATGAAAATTTGTAAATATTTTAATAAAATTAAGAATTTACAAAAATTGAGATCAAACTTTAATTAAATAAATTTTAAATAAAAAGAAAAATATAAAAATAATAATAATTCTAATTACATTTTTAAAGCTGGTTTGACAACTTTTTCTTGTTTATTAATTTAAATCTTAAAAAGTGATTAAGGTAAATCTTATATAAAATTTTTTTAAAGTTTTTTTTTTCACAATTTTTTATTATTAAAAAAAAAAATTATTTTTTAAAATAATTTTTTTTTAATAAATTAGCCAATTATCATAATCATTTGACGTTCACTATATGGATGCAAAATTCCATTAAGTAAACCTTATCATAAAAATATATATAAAAACAAAAGTTTTTTGATAATATTTTTTATTAGTAAATTAATCAATTAATATAAAATTTAAAATTTGAGTAATGGTTTTTTTTTTTAAGAATTAGAAAGAAATTCATGTAAAATAAAGATCAGGTTTAAATTAATCATTTTAGAAAATATAATTTATTTAATTTACTTTTCAACACGTT
Organism: Pyemotes zhonghuajia; assembly: GCA_025170145.1. Classification (NCBI taxonomy): domain Eukaryota; kingdom Metazoa; phylum Arthropoda; class Arachnida; order Trombidiformes; family Pyemotidae; genus Pyemotes; species Pyemotes zhonghuajia. The sequence continues at coordinate 14,197,209 of CM045845.1, forward strand.
TAACAGACTTTGTAACGGATAATAAACATTGCGTTGAAAAATTTTATAATGCATAACTATGTGTTCATAATTAAGTAAAACAAAAAAAATAAAAAGTTAATAAATACTTAATAAATTTGTGTAGAAAAAATTAAACGTAATTGTGTGATTTTGAATAAATATGAATTTTATCAATGCAATCTAAATCTGATCTTACATAAACAGATCTCGTTTACTAGTGCGCTATAATAATTAGGAATTTCCTTAATTTTAACGCGTATTTATTTAAATTCGTTTTTAACAAGTTTTATGAAATAGATAGTTAATTAAAGTTGTAATAGAAGTGTTAACTATATTTTATTAGAAGTATAAATTAAAAATTTGATTCGAAAATGTGAATTATTAAATTTGCTACTTTAGCTTAAGAAATTTTTTTAAATTAGTAATTAACTGAGGAATTTATTTTAATTATTTTATTGGTTAAGAGATTATTTGCAAGCACAGTAATCAAGTTTATTATAAATTGAAATCATTTTAAAAACTGCGCTAAAAAGTAAAGAAAAAATGTTTGTCAGATGTCGCCACGACTGAAATTAGCAGTGGATCAGCTTGCACTTTTTTCTTAAGAGAGGGATGCAGTCATGAAAGGATTAAATTTGTGGTGTGGAAGATTAGATTGTGGCCATCAAAGAATTAAGTTGTTACCATCAAAGGATTAAGTTGTTGCCATCAAAGGATTAAGTTGTTGCCATCAAAGGATTAAGTCGTAGTTCTTGTTGTTTGCTCTTTGTTGCAAGTAGTTTAAAGTTTGTTGTTAAGTTGAGTTTTCCAGATCTTTTTAGGTATTTTGCGAGATGAGTTTTCATTACTTCAAGTGGACAATTCTTCTAAACATTAAGATTTTTCCAGAGTTATAATGGGTTGCTAAAATTATGAAGTTATCTGAAAGTTTGATGGTAAGGATGGTAGATTCTTAGAAAATAAAGTTGCAAAGATATGGATTGATTATAGTAACATTAACTTTATTCAGGCATTAATATAAGATATTTACATATGATTGCGACTGATTACTCTAATCTTATTGGCCTTATTTTTTATTAATAAATATTAATTATTTGAATTACGATATTATGATCTTAGGTGGCATATGGTATGGTGGTGATTACTACAGTATTTATTTTTTTAGGAATAATGGCAAGTTTTAAGTCAATTGAGGGTCTGTTTTCCACATATTTGTAGGAATTGTTTGTGAATTGTTAATGAAAGATAATAACATAAGAAAAAAAATATTATATTATGCTTTTTTTAGAATCAAGTGCACTTACTTTTTAATAAATTGGAGGATCTATCCTATTATTATGATGCTTCACTTGTTTATACTCAACACTAACTTTTTGTTGGTGATTTTTTGTTTTTAAGGTCAGGTAATAGATAAAAGCGAATAAGAAAGACACTATTGATAATGTAAGTTTTAATAGCAAAAAATAGAAATTTCACTTAAATTTAGTACTTAAGTTGAGCTCAACTTGATATTTCCAAAAATTTATTTTGTATTTTTAGAATTCTTAAAGTTAAATAATTTTTAGAAGTAGTATGTTTTTCCAACCAATTTTAAATAAAAGTTGACTTTTATAACAAAGTTTGCTACTATGTTCTTGTCAGTAGAATTGTTAGTAAACACCTAATTGCTGGTGTTTTTAAATTTGCAAACATGGCATTTTAAATTTTCTGTTTTTAATTTATTATTTAAAATATCATTGGTAATCAATTTCTTCCTGATTTGATTTACATGGAAAGTTTTAATTAGTGTTTCCTTTTGGACTAATTATTAAAATGAATTAGTTATATTTTGTTGTTGGTTTAAATTTAAAGTCTTTTTTTAGACTAAACATTTGTATTTTAAGTCTTATAATATCTAAAAAAATGCTTTTGAACTATAAAGCTGTTGGTTTAGTTTCACTGCTGTACTAACTTTAGAACTTTTTTTTTTTTAACTTGATATGTTATTAATTTAATTATTTCTCTATGATTTTAAAATAGATTTTTTTTTTAATTTCTGATATATTAAGTGAATCTAAATTATTTAGATTTAGTAATAATCAAACTTCAGGTTTAAGGTTTTTTTTTTGAGTTAAAATGAATATATTTACTTATTTGTTTATCTGTGAAGTTTTCTTTAAATATGTTTTTTGTAGATCTAAATTGAACTAAAATGCTTATATAAGCTGTGTAAGAAATCATGTTAGCAATTTGGTAAAAAAATAATAAGATTTAGGTTTAAGATTTAGAGTTTAGATTTTCTTCAGCTTTTATTAGACTAGACTACATAGTTTAAAAATGCAAGACTGTATAAAAATTAATAGATATTAAATTTTTAAACTAGTTATTAAAAAAAAGACAAGCATCTTGCAAAAAAAAATATTTTTTAATAAGCTTAGATCCAATATTTAAACTGAAGATTCGAGTTGCAACCGTCTGTCATTATATAGTCGTAGAAATCATTTAGATCTTTTTAAAGTCAAACTTAGTACTATTATTTATTCTATTAATGCCTTTTATCGGTTGTTTTGTTGTGTTCATTTAAGTTTAAATTTAAATAATAGTATTGTTTAAGTTTTAGATTTAGATTAAAGGTTTAGGATTCTGTTAAAGTTTAAAGACTTAATAAATAGATCTTAAGGGTTGATAAATTTAAAAATTTAATGATGCTTCTGGTTTAATATATAACCTGGCATCTTTGGATTTATTTATTACTTTTTATAGTTTAACACAGGGAAATGATTTTTAAATTACTAATAATAGTAGGAACTATAAGTATTCCAATAAAGAAGCCAAAAAAGAAGCGCTTTAGTAAATAAGTTTTTTTATAAATGTCATTGTGTCTTTTAGCTGTTACTTAAAATTTGCACAACAAGCTATATTTGTTGGATTAGTTTCCAAACTTGCTATGTTTTCTGTGATGTTTGATTAATGTAAATTGAGCTTTATGTTTGAAAAGAAGAAAGCCACTTAATAAGTATTGAGTGAGGTGGTTCAGTAACTTAGATTTACTTTATTAGGCAAACAATTGCCAAAATTTTAGGGGCTTTTTATTAAAAATAAAACGATATAAATATAAAAGCATATAAAAATATGGCTTTGTAATTTTTTAGGTTATCTTTTTACTGTTAATATTTTGAATTTGATAGAAAACTTAAAATAGAAAATTTGAGAACTAATTAACTAAATTTTAGGTGAATTCTTAAATTTGAATAACGAAGCGACTTCACTGAGAAAAAAGTGTTTTCTACAAAACCGCTTTTTTTTTTAAATTGTAGATGGCGTTTATATAAATTTGACGTAATAATTTGATTTATAAATTTTTCTTAGCAATATGTAACATTTTCAATAATCAGATTGTCGATCAATTTTGGAATCAATTACACTAAATGCAAAGAAAAATTTTAATATCTAAAAAAAAAATATTAATAAAAAATAATTAAAATTAATTTTTTTATAAATTACCTGAGAACCAGTTCCAATAATATTTTTAAATGGTTCATTTAGTTTTTCCATGGATAACGTTTAATTGCATCGTTTAAAATATTCATTTCATTTTGTTTATAAAATTTTTTTAATAAATTGGATCATGATTTTAGAAATGACTCCTTCTTTTAAATCATGAAAAATATCTAGAGCAAAAATTTTACTGTCCCCACAAAGCTCTTTAAAACAACTTTCATCTAAATTTTTAGGTTCAGATATAGAATTGGGATTTTCTTGTAGTTGGTTATAATGAATAGAACAATATCTACAAACGTCACTTCTAAAATATGTAGTTATGCCTGCCAATTCATTAAGAGCCAAGTTATCACCTATTACATTGGTGATATATAACCTTACAGGCTTAGAAAATCCTAAATCTATACCTCTACTAAATTGAAACATTTTTTCAATAAAATCGCCTAAAATTTCTTTAAAAAACCAAATTCATTCACTATTGTTCTTTTGACAAACATTAAAACGAATAAATCCATTCTTTTAGATTGTAAATGATATGGTAAGTTATTTAATGAAAAATAGACTCCACAGCTTTTCAATTTTGATGAACTTGGTAAAATTGAATCTGTAACTGTGAAGTCATTCACATAAAGTTCCATCCTTAAATTGTAATAAGTTGTAAGATCAATTTGTTGTTTATATTTATCTCCATCTTTATAAAACTAAAATAAATCATTATTTTCAGATGTATAATTTTCATCTTTTTTAATTAACTCCATTATTTGATCATTTGATAAAATTTTACAAATTTTTACAATTTTTTCATTTAAATCTTTTCCTTCATTAGGAAAAGAAGAAGGATTTTTTATCGAGTTTAAAACTATTTTATACATTTTTTCAGCCATAAAAGTTGTAACTTTTTTAAAAGCTAATTCGGTTATTTTGGTTTTTAGTTTAAGTTCGTTTAAATCTTTACAAAAATTGTAAACCTCTTTTTCTTCAGGATTTTCAATTATTTTTAAATTTTCTGAAACGAATCGAATTTCATCATTCATTTCTAAGTAATCCACTTCATATTCATCATCTTCTATACTATCATCTGAATCTTCTTTTAAATTTTCATCTTGAAATTCAAATTCCATATTTGTATCTTCTACATTAATATTACTTTCCATTTCTACATGATCGAAAACTTGAATAGGATTTAGTGATTGAGATGTATAACCTAAATCTAAATTTAAAATTTCTTCTTCATTTAATCTATCTCTAAAACCACTATAATTAAAATAATTATAATCGAATAATTTATCATTTTCTTTTAAATTTAAATACTCCTTTCTATGAATCTTATAAAAAAGATTTGCTAAATATGATTTTAAAGAATCAAAAACTTTTTCACTTAGTGGACAATTTTCAAAAACACAAGTTGATTTCATATCATTTCTTATAAAATGATTTTTCTTTAAATGATCTAAAAGAACAGAATAGCGATAAATAACTAAGAAGCAACAGGTTATTGAAAACATTGTTAATTTATAATGTGTAGATTTTTTATTCTACTGCTGAATTTAGAAAATAAAAACACGGACGATGGATGGTTTTAAAGTGAACTTATTTTATTTTACAAGATTTTACAAACATAAATTGTTTACAATTTACAAACAAAGATCATGTTACTAAATTAGACGGATTCATTTGACTTTTGTGACTATTTGTTAGCTCACATTACTAGATAATTATAGTTTATTGAATTTAAAACAAATATTATTATAGAATTAATCAATTAAATTATTTAATTTGTATTATCATAAATAAACAATGTTGAATGTTTAAAATTGTCTAATTTCTTAGGTTAGTCTTAATTTCTTTTTAATAAACCTTTTGTCTTTTGAATATATGAAATGCTATTTTATTATTTATTCAAAAGTAAGTAAATATTGTAGTAAATATTATTTTTAATATGTATTGGTTAAAAGTCTAAATTCTCTTAGCGTTTAAAAAGAGAAAGATTTGAATTGGCTATAAATTTGCTCTAATCATTATAAGACTATCACTTATGGGAAATAGTAAAAGTAGATGCAAAGTATAATGGAAAAAAAACGGACAAGAGGTCCGGCAGTAATAGGACAGAAACCACCGTGAACGGTTTTATTAAGAATCTAATTAATTAAAAATTAGAAATAAAAATGGAAGATCCAATTTTATTTAAAAAACTTTACGATGAAGATTTATTATATTTGTATAAAATTTGTATGGGTAAGCATGAAGTTCGAGGTGTACATTTTCTAACTATTTTTTTTTAGAAAAAAACATCACATATGATAAAATAAAAAACTTTACTTATAATGAGGCTGTGAAATTATTAAATGAAAGCAGTAATATTTTAAAAAATAGATTCTTAGGATATTTTCAAATCGAAAATTCATTAGATCAAGGTCAGGACAATGAATTTGAAGAAAATTCTTCAATATTCATTGAAAAGTTGCCATTATAAAATGGTAGTAAATAAATTATTTTTAATTTTGGAAAAAAAATATGGTAGTAAACTACCTAAAAATATTAGTGGAGTAATATCAGCCATGGTGGTAGAAAAATATCCAGTTTTAAAATCGGATGATGGCCTAGGAGAAGTAGTAAATTAATTAGTTAATTTTATAACTTTTTATTAATATTATTTTTTTACTTTTAGAAACTTTTGAGAAAAAAAATACTACAAAAGTTTGTTGGATTTCGAAGGAAAGAAAAGAATAAAAAAATAATTTCTTAAAAAAAAATTTGATAAAAAATTACCAAAAAATATCTGTGGTTTAGCAGCAGCCAGGACGGTCGAGAGATATCCATTATTAAGATCAGAAAATGGATTAGGAGAGGTAATAAACTTTCTCCTGTCGTTTTGCTCATTTATTAATATTATTTTTTTACTTGTAGGAAATTCTCAAAAAAAAACTATTAAGAGAGTTTTCTGAATACAGAAGAAAAGAAAAAAATAAAATAAAAAATCAATCACAGCCGTCGATCAATTTGAACAATTGGATTTAAAAAAATTTTAAATATTATTTATTTGTTGTCTCTAAAATTTAATTATTGGGATAAGATTAAAAAGGCATTTTGAGTATGAATAATTGTAGGCGTGACCAAAAACAAATATTGTGGGTGGGGTTAAAAAATATTATCCATTTATACAGAATTTTCCATATAAACATTAAAATTAACCTTGTAAAATGCTTGTATTATGCAAAAATACAAGTCCCTTGATCTAGGTTCATCTCCAGTTATGACCAACCGACTACCGCCATTCGGTGACATTAGGATTGAGAGAAGCCTTTTTCTTTCTTCTTGCTTCGGCAAATTTTGCCAAAACTTTTTTAGTCAAAAGTTTCTACAAATGAAAAATAATATTGGTAAGTACACATAATAAAAAAAAAGTTAATAAAATTAAAGTTTGTTACCTCTTTAAAGTTTGTTACCTCTCCTCCCCTATCACCAACTCTTAGAACTGGGTATCTTTCCACAGTTCTAGTAGCAATCAGGATAGTCACGTTTCGAGGTACCTTATCCTCATAATGCTTTCTTAAATGGTTGAAAAGAGCATTCACCACAACTTTGTAGTGATGACTTCTTAAGAGAGCATTATCGTCAGGCAGCTCGAAAACTGGGACAGTAAAATTAAAAGGGTCTTCATTTAAATTTATTGATTCCTCTGATGTTTGTTGAATATTGAAGACCCTTAAAAATTTACTAGTCAACCTAGTGTTAAATTCTTTAATTAATTCTAATGCCTTAGAATAATCTAATTTTTTGGAATCTTCAAAATTAATTCCTTTTTCTAAAAAAAAATTATTAAAAAATATACAACTTAAACTTTATACTGACCCATAAAAATCTCATAAAGAAAGAACATTTTTTCTTCATGCAATTTTTTGTATAAATTTGCATCTTCCATGATCTATTGTTAAATTTAATTAATGTAATGTATTTCAAATAATAATATTTACCTACCTTTTTATAAAAATTTTTGAATTTTTAATTAAATTTAAATAAACGATAAAGAACAAATAAAGTATTAAGAGAAAAAAGAATTTTACAATTGAAAGTAATTTTGAACATTCAACTTCACTTGTTTCAACTGGTTCTTCTGGTGTTTGTTCTACATTGAAGACGTTTAAGAATTTACTAGTCAACCTAGTATTGAACTCCTCGATGATCTCAAGGGACCTTCCATATGAAATCCTCTTGGCATCTTCGAAACTGATGCCTTTTTCTAAAAAAAAAATTATTAAAAAATATACAACTTAAACTTTATACGAACCCATGAAGATTTCATAAAGGAATAACATTTCCTTTTTGTATAAGAATTTATGTAATCTTGTGTCTTCCATTATCTATTGTTAAATTTAATTAATATATATCAATTATTAATATCTACTTACTTTTTTCGTTAATTTTATAATTTAAATATAATTCGTTTCTTTAATTTTATTTATTTCTTTAATTTAATTGTAACCTGTAATCCAGACTTTACAATAAAGGATAAAGAAAAAAAGAATTTTACAATTGAAAGTGATTTCGAACATTTGAAAGTGATTTCGAACATTTGAAAGTGATTTCGAACATTTTTTTCAACCAATTAAAATCCATGCAACTTTTACATTTACCTAATTTGAGTAGTTGTAAATAAATTTTGTTTTTCATATTTATTGTTATCTTAGTGTAATTTAATGTTTAATACATTATTATGGCATAGTTTAATGTTGCTCATTAGCGAAATTGTGGGGTTCATATTGATGAAAGATAAATCACAAGTCTGGGTAGAAAACAGATTAAAGATTTCGAAAGAAGTTTCAGATTAAAAGAATTTGCTAGTTGTTTCTCTTGGTTCAACTTTTTTCTCATAAGTCAGACATAACTATACTATCCCTAATGCTAATTAGGCCAAAAGGTCAAGTGTATAAGAATTCATTGGTTAAAAAATAAATATTCATATTTGAAAGTCATCTGGCTATTTTTCCTTAGATTTCATCTTAGTCTGAATTCACACATACAAAGTCATAGTTTATTACCCTAAAGTCAGAATTCTCAGTCTAATGTTAGCTCAGGTTTGTATGCCAGACTTTACGCATAAATCTTTTAGACTATTCTTTACACTTTATTGAGTCAATAATACCAGCTAATTACACTTCAGCGTTGTCAATACCTCTCCTAAGATCACTAAGAACAGGCGCCATTTAACTCATTGTTAGAACCTCCAAAGAGGCCATTATATAGCATTCTATGTTACTATATAGCCATATACTTTAACATTTAAGATTCGGTTACATAAATCACAAACCTCACAAATTGAGAAGTAGAATAAAAAATCTACCACACATTATAAATTAACAATGTTTTCAATAACCTGTTGCTTCTTAGTTATTTATCGCTATTCTGTTCTTTTAGATCATTTAAAGAAAAATCATTTTTTGAAAACATCAAAGAAATTTTTACTGATGCCTAACAGTGTGACAGATCAGAGATCCGAAACCTCGTCCGTGGTATCCCAGCCAGTTGAACAATTTTGATAAAAAAAAATATTTAAATTTTATTTTCGATAATGAAATTGAAAAAATAATAAAACAAGCTAAAAATTTAAAAAAAAATGAAAATGAAAACCCTTATAAAGACTGGGTAATTCCTACCATCCCAACAGGTAAGAATTTAACAATTTAACAAAATTTATATCCTTCAGGATTACCTAAGGGATATTCAAAAGAAGTATCACAAATAATTTGTGATACATACCCAGTCTTTAGAAGAGGGGATTATATTAATAGATATGTAAGTCGTTAATTAAAAAACAATAGTTTTTAATCATTTTGATTTTATAGAAATATTTCCAAAAGAAGTTGGATCAAAGATTCTATGATTTTAAAAAAAAAGAAAGAAAAAAAAGTAAGTTTAAAAAAGACTTTTAAAACAAATTTTCTTATTTAATTTTTACTTACAGATAATAAAAACCAAAGTTTTATTTATTTAAAATCTAAAAGAACTGGTAATTAAGGGAGTTAACAAATTAATTTTATAATTGATTTAATTAATTTTTCTAATCATTTTTTTATTTTCTAATTTTTTATTTTATTATAATTTTATTTTTTGTAAATTGTATTATTTTATATTTTTGTAAATTGAATTTTAATTAGTTAAAGAAAAATAAAATTTTTTAAATTTTTCAGCTAAAAAAATTTTAATTATTATATCAATAATATTAATTATTACTAAATTATTTGCTATATAACTAATTATTTGCTATATAATTTTCAACCGCTGCGCTAATTTGTATATTAGGATATTGTCCCTGAAAAAATTGAGAAAAATTGTCAGGATTTTTTTAAATTGTAGATGGCATTTATATAATTTTGACAAATTTTGGTAATTCATATTGATTACCAATTGAAATTACAAACATATCATTTATTTCATAATCAATTGAATTATAGTTAATTTTTTGTAATTGAACCAAATTTTCAGTGAATTCTGTGATCTGAAAAAATTTTTTTAAAATATTCAACTTATTTGTTGATAACTCAGATAGGTTACTTGAATTATATTAAACCTTATATTCTTCAATTATTCCAACATAATCACATGTGGAAAAAATTTTAGAACACCAGTAACTTTCGTAAAATTGCATTAAACTAAACTCAATATTAATTCTGTTCATCGATAGTCTGATTTGCTGTTTAAATGTTTGATGAACTCGTTCAAATCTAAGTGAAGAAAATCTTGTGATGGGTCCAAAATTTCTAATATGCTCAGAATAATGCTTGAGATTATGCATTTTGAAAGTTATTGTTTTTCTTTCACCATTTTTTTTTTTATAAGTATTAAAAACTAAGTTTAAAAAATCAGAAACTAAAGTATCAAGATCTGTTAATTTAGATCGAGCAACCTTAGTTAAACTTATAATATTATAAATTTTTCTTAGCAATATATAACATTTCCAATAATCAGATTGTCGATCAATTTTGGAATCAATTACACTAAATGCAAAGAAAAATTCTAATATCTAAAAAAAAAAATATTAATAAAAAATAATTAAAATTAATTTTTTTATTTAAATCTTTTCCTTCATTAGGAAAAGAAGAAGGATTTTTTATCGAGTTTAAAACTATTTTATACATTTTTTCAGCCATAAAAGTTGTAACTTCTTTAAAAGCTGATTCGGTTATTTTGATTTTTAGTTTAAGTTCGTTTAAATCTTTACAAAAATTGTAAACTTCTTTTTCTTCAGGAACTTCAATAATTTTTGAATATTCTGAAACGAAATTAATTTCATCATTCATTTCTAAATAATCCACTTCGTAATCATCTTGTGCGTCATCATCTGAATCTTCATTTCCGATCAACCGTCCATCTTGCTTAAGTCTTTTTAACCCAACAGGTCAAGTCTCTGATGCCATGCCAGTAATCTTACAAATACAATCTTACAAATTACTGTATTCAGAGCTCCCTGTTATAACAGATCTAAGCTCCTTTAAGGTAACGAATGGACAGGATCGGCACCATCTTAGAAGACATAGCTCTAAGACTTAAGTAGAACTACTTTATTAAGAGATCTTTGAGAACAGCTTAATAGAAATGAATTGCTAGATTAATTGTGATATTTACTAAGTACTTTTGATCTTATCCAAAAAATAAGAAAGACAAAACTTAAGCTTACTTAGAAATTAGGATTAAAGCAAAGCTGATATGACATCAATGTCAATTATTGTTCTTACCAATCAGTTTTTAAGTAAAAAGTCAAAATTTAGAGTATTTAATAAAAATTAAATTATTTTTATTTAATTTTTAAGATTTATGCAATCAAAAATTAAACTATGCCATAATGACGTATTAAACATTTAATTAATACTAAGATAAAAACCCAAATAAAAAAAAAACCAAATTTATTTGCATTTACTCAAATTAGGTAAATGTAAAAGTTGCATGGATTTTAATTGGTTGAAAAAAATGTTCAAAATTACTTTCAATTGTAAAATTCTTTTTTCTCTTAATACTTTATTTGTTCTTTATCGTTTATTTAAATTTAATTAAAAATTCAAAAATTTTTAAAAAAGGTAGGTAAATATTATTATTTGAAATACATTACATTAATTAAATTTAACAATAGATCATGGAAGATGCAAATTTATACAAAAAATTGCATGAAGAAAAAATGTTCTTTCTTTATGAGATTTTTATGGGTCAGTATAAAGTTTAAGTTGTATATTTTTTAATAATTTTTTTTTAGAAAAAGGAATTAATTTTGAAGATTCCAAAAAATTAGATTATTCTAAGGCATTAGAATTAATTAAAGAATTTAACACTAGGTTGACTAGTAAATTTTTAAGGGTCTTCAATATTCAACAAACATCAGAGGAATCAATAAATTTAAATGAAGACCCTTTTAATTTTACTGTCCCAGTTTTCGAGCTGCCTGACGATAATGCTCTCTTAAGAAGTCATCACTACAAAATTGTAGTGAATAGCGTTTTTAACCATTTAAGAAAGCATTATGAGGATAAGGTACCTCGATATGTGACCAGCCTGATTTCTGCTAGGACTGTGGAGAGATACCCAGTTCTAAGAGTCGGTGATAGAGGAGGAGAGGTAACAAACTTTAATTTTATTATCTTTTTTTTTATTTTGTATACTTACTAATATTATTTTTGATTTGTAGAAACTTTTAACAAAAAAAATTCTTGCAAAATTTGCAGAATTAAGAAGGAAGAAAAAAGTTTCTCCCAAATCTGATGTCACCAAACGGTGGAAGTCAGATGGAACACAGCTGGAGGTCAACCTAGAGGAATGGGATTAACATTTCCTTTTATCTAATTTTGTATTTTTTATTTTTTTTTTATTAAATTTTATTTTTTTTACATATTGTATATATATTTCTATAAAATTAATAAAAATTATTAAAAATTATTAAAAACTAGTAAAAATTATTAAAGATTAATTATACACGTGTTTTTTAATTAATCTAATCTAAAATTAAAAAGGAGTCTTTTGACCATCGTAGAGTTATGGGCATGATTTTAAAGGGTAAAAAATATCTATTTATACAGAATTTTCTGTGCAAAAAGCCACTAAAATGAATCTGCTAAAAACCTGGTTTTATGACAGGAAGTTAGCTTAGAGCTGTCTTTTTAAAAAAAAAATTTTCTCAGTGATTCTTTGTGAGTTTGATTCTGGCGCTGCTATAGACGTTCGGTGTGAGAGATGGCGCCACTTTTGACACAGTTTTTCAATGGCGAAAACGGATATCCTTTTCTACAAATGCATCAATTTTTCTCGTGTTTGTTTTCGTTTTCTAACTTTTTGAGCTAAGTTATAATATATTTGGGTTTTAATTTTAAAAAATTAACTTAACTTAAATTAGTTCACAATGGCCGAGTAAGTAAATTTAAATTAGTTTAACATCAATTATGATTAACTTTGCTTATTATTTAAATTAAGTTTTGATCTAAACTATTGCTCAAAACTAATTGACTTCAATAAACTTTTTTAATGCAATTAATTAAATTTTAAACTTTGAAATAGTGTGGAAATAAAAACCAGAAGATTGACAAAAGTAGCACATACTTTCGGAAAAAAGAAAAAGGCCACTGCAGTTGCTGTTTGCAAGCCCGGAAATGGTTTGATTAAAGTTAATGGAAGACCATTGGAGTTGGTCCAACCAGAAATTTTAAGATACAAGCTTTATGAACCAATTTTAATTTTAGGCAAAGAAAGGTAAGTCATGTGTGATTTTTTTTAAATTTCACAATCATTTTAATCTCATTTTCTTTTTTAGATTCTCAGGTGTTGACATCAGAATAAGAGTTAAAGGAGGTGGTCCAGTTGCTCAAGTTTATGCCATTAGACAAGCAATTGCCAAAGCTTTAGTGGCTTTCTACCAAAAATATGTGGATGAGGCATCCAAAAATGAAATTAAACAAATCTTGGTTCAATACGATCGCACATTGCTGGTTGCAGATCCAAGAAGAATGGAGCCAAAGAAGTTTGGAGGTCCAGGTGCACGTGCCAGATACCAAAAATCTTACCGTTAATTTGCAAATTATTTTGTTTATTATGTATTTTTTTTAAATCAGAATTTATTTCTTAATTGAACACTAAATAAATAGTTTAAAAAATTTTTAAAACTACTTTATTCAAAATTAAACATGTTTTCTATTTGTTTTTTTGTATCAGAAGGATCTTTAACTTTGTGACCAATAACTAGTGGATGAGAAAATATTTCGTGATCATTACCACCTAAATCAGTTTTATCTCCAAAAAAGTGAATCTCGTTAAAATCTTGAATTAAATATTTCAAACAATAAGTTTTATCCCAACCAACGGGAAAAATGTCAATTGAAATTTGTCCACCGATAGAAAATTTTAATCCATAATTTTGAAATTTTTGTTGCAATGCTTGAACAAATTTGGCCCTTATGTTTTCTTTTTTATCCAATTCATAAAATTCAAGTCTTTGTTGTAAAGTGCAGCTTCTACCTATGGGACTAACGTTAATCATGCCGGTTCTAAATTCAATGAAATTGCCTCTTTTACATGGAATACAAATTTCAGAGATATATTTTAAGCAAAAATTGATAATTTCTTGGCATTTATGCTCTCCAATATGATTAACTAAAGAGTCATTGTTAATTTTGTTAGCGTTATGATAAGCAATAAGTCCGTTTTCGGCAAAAACATATTCAAAGTTAGAGACCAGCTGTTGAACTTGACTTTGATGGGTTGAAGGAACTAATTGTTCTGAGAAGAAGAATTAAAAAAGTGAATGAAAATTTGATTATTGGAATTACCGGCAATTTTTTGAATATCAGATCCGCCGACAATGCCTAAAGTGACAAATTTGGACAACTTTTGCAATAGCTGAAGAATGTGGGGCTGAACAGTTTGTCTGGATTGGGTCAAAGTTCCGTCAACGTCGAACAAGAAAATCGTATTTTTCATATTAGTGAAAAAAGTTTAAAGTGGAAAGAAGAAGCACAAGTAGAAGAATTGCAAGTGGAAGGAGTGCAAGTGAGAGGAGTGCAAGAAGTAGAGAAGGTTGAAAGTGTGTGACGGAAGTTGTGTGTAGAGGTTATAGATAAGAAAAAGGTAAGAAATTAAGGGGATTTGGGAAAATGAACTAACTAGTCAGTGTGCTGGTAGAGAGAGGTGTAAGCAAATCGCACACGTAGACATACTTTTAAACAAGGCGCCTTGTTTTGAAAACATTAACTCAGACGAATGTCGCTTAAGTCGAGCTGGCCGCCTTATCTCCATCTGTGTTTACATCAAGTTGGAGTAAGGTGTTTATTAAGAATCAATTAAATTAAACATGAGTGATCAACAAGTTAGAGGTGTTTATTAAGAAAGGTGCAAATTTTCGAGTTAACAATCTGTGGACATTCTAGTTGAGAAAAGAATGAAGCATTGGAAATAAGCTTTAGAGTGATGTTGGGATTATAGTGGACAGACTTAAAAGCCAATTCGTGACAATAGTGAAACGGCTCTTTGCTCCAGATTAGTAGGCCAGACTGAGTGGATTTGCAGTGAAAAGTGTGGTCCAGGTCGTAGAGACAGTTGGCGCGAAAAAAGTTCAGAGCACATGTCATCGCATGTTTCTGGCCAAAGTTGTACTTGTAACACTCGATCTCCTCTGGGGTGCAGAAGCAGCTGGTCGGGGCTATGGTTCTCTTGAAAATCACGTCCAGACTGTGAATGTCATTGGCAAGTAAGTACAATTCGGAAATGTAGGGGATCCTAAGGAAGAGCATGAACCAGGTGCACATAAACTGTATCAGGTTGCTTTTAGTCTGGTCGCTGAATGCCTTCGGATGCGGCGAATTCACCAGCACTAGATGATCCACCAACTCTGGCTGGTTGGAGGCCAGTAGCCAACACAACATTCCTCCTATTCCGTGTCCAATCACCACCGTAGTCTTGTGGCCTCCCTTTTCCTTCTCCAGCAACAGCAACAGCTGTCTTAGATCCTCTGTCATCTTCTCCAGTTCGTACTCTTTGCACTGCAATACTTTTTCCGAGTCTCCCGAACCTCGCAGGTCCACTGCTACAGTGTGGTAACTGTTCCCAAACTGCTGCAGTTGGTGCTTCCAGCTAAACCAAAACTCCGGGAAGCCATGCACAAACACCAAAAGCGTCTTTTCTGTCCTTCTGTTGTCCACAAAATGCATTTGTACCCCCTGCATCAATCTTTCTTAATCTCTTTCTTATCTAAAAATTATCTTACGTTCACTCTTTCTATCCGGTGCTCTCCGTATTTGTTTGACTTCAGACTCTCCGGTCGGCTTCTTCTACTTCGCATTTTGAAAAAACTCCTTCTGTTCATCACCATCTTCAGCAACAATACCACGCTCACCAAGTAGCCGTAGCATAGTGTCGAAATCAGCAGGCCCAGTCTCCATATTCGTCGTGGTATTCTCAATAACATTTTTCCTAATACGCTTATCTTTTGCCGATCATCAATCTTTTATTCTTTGTTTCAATTCGCCACAGTAATCACAATTTTTTTGCTTTCTTGTTAAGACGTTGCCTTAGTTTTTCTTCACAGTTCATATTGTTTTTCATTACTTATTCAACAATTCACAACTTTTATGTAAATATATTTTTACTTAGTCAGGAAATGTGTGCTTTACAAAGTTTCACAGTTCATATTCTCCAATATTTCATTATTTTATTTTTTACCACTTCTTTTTAATTGCCAATTAATGATAAGACATTTTTCAATTATATCATTCAATTATTAGTAATCTATATTTATTAAAAATTGTTATTTCAATTTTTAAACTAATATCTTATTATCTATAATGCAAATAAATTTTCAAAAAATGCTTTATATATTTTATATATACTTTTAAATTATACAAATTTTTGCTTTTTCTATTATTTTGATTCCAATTTTTAAATACATTCGCAATTATAATTAATAAATAATGAAAGAAAAAAAAAATTTTTCCATTTATATTAATAAATTTTGTTTCAAAATTAAATCAAGTGTTTATTTAAAAGCAAAATTAATTGCTCTTTTTTTATTTACATTTTTAAATTTTATCAAAATATTTACTATTAAATTGTAAATAATTTTAATTTTACTTCATTTTTTTATTTATTTATTTTTTTTTCAATTTTATCCTAATCTTGATTTAAGTTAATAAGCATGTTTGCTATTAAGAATAATTTTCTTTTTAAGTGAATAAAATATGGTTAATTAGTTTTTTTTTTCTTTTTTGTTTAATTTAAATATAAATTTATTTATATTTTATTTAAAAAAATTTATTAAAAAAAAAGATCAAGCTTAAATGAGCTATTTAATTAATATAACATTTTTAGTTTATAACGTTTTTATTTAAATATATTAATTGCTAAAATGAAATTTTATCGCTCACATTATGGTAAATTTAAAAAATTTTATTTTTTTTAATTTAGTAAATAGCTATCAAGGTGTTTTAAAGTGAAATTAAATTTTAAAAATAACTACAATAAATAAAAAAACATAAACTATTTAAAACTTTTACAATTTTTTTTATGCAATCATTAAAATTGTATTTATAAAATAAATTGTGATTAAAATTATATTTTAGAACAATTGTTTTTTACTACATTCCATGAATTTTCATATAATTCACATGATTTAAATTTGCAAAGTTTATCATTATTTATACATTTACTGTATTTAATATATGTAATTTTTTTTATTTAAAAAATCGATATCTAGTAAAACATATTAATTATTTATTTATTTTTTTTTTTCAAATTTTAGAAATGATTTCCGAAGAAAATGATAGCTCTAGGCAAAACAGCCCTCGAAATAAATCAGATTTTAAGAATGAAAATGATTCATTATACACTTCTTTTGGTTTTAAAGAAGATACTTCTAATTTGTCTAATTATTTTAAAAATTATTCAGAATTAGCTAACAATTCGGATCCAACAGGTGCTAAAAGAATTTCAGAAAAATGGATGCTAAATTATCAAGAAGCGGCCATATATATTCAGGCATTTAAATTTTTTTTTTTTTTTATTTTACTAAACTTTTATTGATTTTTTTTTAGGAAGGATTAAATAATGACAAATTTGATTATCATCCTAAATCACAACATTCACTTTCATTATACTTGATTGTACATAGTCAAACTTTTTATTTGCTTGATTTTATCGCATCTTTAGTTTTATTATTGTTAGTAGTTTCTGAAAAACCTGCTATACAATGGTTTAAATTGCCAATTTACATTCATGGATTGATCGAGTTGTTTGCATTGATGATTATTACAATAGAATTAATTATAAAAATTCAATGGATTGGAATCACTAATTTGTTTAAACATGTTAGAACATCTATAAAAGTTAGTGCTTTAATTATTATGATAATAGAAGCTGTTGTTATGCTTACTACGAGAAATTCATATTTTCGTGTAACTCGTATGTTAAGACCTGTATTTTTAGTTGATAATTATTATTGCGGAGGAATAAGAAGGTATTTATTTTTTTTGTTTATAAACTATCAAATTATTAATCATTTTTATTTAATAGAGTGTTACGACAAATTATTCAATCATTACCACCCATATTCGACATGATTCTTTTATTATTTTTTTTTATTATGGTTTATGCACTTTGTGGATTTTATTTATTTTCATTTGATCAAAATGATCCTTATTTTAAAACATTGACTAAAAGTTTTGTAAACTTATTTATTCTATTAACAACAGCAAAGTAAGATTGATATTTAAATTAAATATTAAACTAAAAATATTTTAGTTTTCCAGATGTTATGATGCCGTCTTATTATCGTTCACCTTATACGGCTATATTTTTTATTTCATTTTTAGTCATCGCTTTATATCTTTTGATGAATTTGATGCTTGCTGTAGTTTATGAAGTATTTACAAGAATTGAAAAAGACAAATTTAGAAAACTTTTACTTCATCGCAGACTTGCCTGTAGACATGCATTTCGTTTACTTTTATCAAATGCATCACCAACAAGTATTTCATTTAAAAACTTTTATGGAATGCTTTGCTTTTATAAGCCTGAAATAAGCAAATTAGATGCTTATTTAACTTTTAAAATTTTAGACGTAAAAAATAAAGGGAAAATTGATTTAGAAAACTTTTATAATTTCTATGAAGTTGTTGATTTAAAATGGAGTAAAAATGAACAAATAACGCCTTTTTATCGAGCATTTGACACACCTTGGATAGAAATGACCGGAAGTGTCATTACTAAACTTGTGAAAAATAAATATTGTGACATAGTCGTTTATGCAATGATCTTGATGAGTACTCTATGGTTAATTATTGAAGCCTACATGTTTAAAGAGCAAGTAACACATGTTTCCGTGTTCTTAGAAACCTCAAAAATTTCCTTGATTTTTATTACTTTTTTTACGATTGAAATACTTTTTAAAGGAATTGCTTTTGGATTTGATGAATATTTAAAGGATTACTGGAATTTGTTTGATTTTGTAGTTACAATTACCGCTGTATTAGGTTTAATTGCATATGTATTTCATACACCATTTGCTTTCATTTACACACTAAGAGCAGTTAGATTACTTAAATTATTTGAATTAAAAAGACGATATAAAGATATAATGGGTGCTTTCATGTTCATATTAATCAAGCGCTTTATTTCAGTTACAATAATTGTCCTGATTGTGTTTTATTCATTTGCAATTTTAGGAATGGAACTTTTTTCTCAGTATGATTTACGAGACTGTTGTAAAGGATCATTTATTGCTTCTTATTTTAGTACAGGAAAAAATGGCACTACAAATGGTTATTATTATTTAAATAATTTTGACAATATTATTATTAGCTTCGGTAAATATTTAGTTTTAATTTGTTTTTATTAAAATATATTTTTTCATTAGTTACTTTATTTCAACTTATGGTTGCAAATAATTGGCAGATAATAATGGATGGATACTCAACTGTGTTTAGTCCTTGGTGTAGGATCTATTTTATGATATTTTATTTGACTACTATGGTTGTTATTACAATCGTAGTTGCTTTTGTTTTGGACGCTTTTTTGTTTCGCATACAATATAAATCGAAATTAGGCAATATTGACAGTAATTTTGTTTTTTTTTTATTTAAATGACTTTTATTTAAAGTAGTAATTTTTTTTATTTCTCATAATAGAAGACACGAAGGTCATAGCTGATGTTACAATAACCCAGCAAGAGTATGACTTTTGCACCATGTTAAATAAGTGCATAAATTCGTCTATTTGGAAGACTATGATTCATTTTGAAGAAGTTGGAGGTGATTTACCTTCAAATGATATAGAGAAAATTTATTATTATCATGGAGAAAAGATGCGGACTAAATTTTTGTTTAGTATGAAAATGTATGCAGATGAAGTAAAACAATGGATAGATACATATGATCAAGAAGAGAAAGAAGAGATTGAGCATCAATTAGAAATAAATTTAGGATTACATCGTTCAGCTAGAAGAACATATTCTTGTTCATATTAATTTATTTAGTTTTTACAATATATACATTTTTTTTTTTTGAACTTATTTCAATAAATCATTTATAGATTAAATAATTAGCCATTTTTGCCAAATCGATTAACGGTTGAAGTTCCATTAAGAAATTTGGTTTTGAACAATACATTTGCATTATTAAACATATCATCTTTTAAAGAAACAATTATAAATTGAGATCTAGAAAAATGCTTTTTGATCATGATACCAATATTTTGTGTATGATTTTGGTCTAAAGCTGCATCAACTTCATCTAAAATATAAATAGGAGCTGGTTTATAAAGTAATAACGCAAATATAAGAGACAATGCAACAAGCGATCTTTGACCACCACTTAATTCAGTTAATGACTCTTTCCAAATGTCACCAAACGCAATCCTAATTTTTAAGCCATCAAAAATAGATTTGCCCTCAAACATTTCTAATTTAGCTTTAGTACCCGGCAATAACGTAGAAAATATGTCTCCAAAATCTTTATTAATTTTATTATAAGCTTCTTGCAAGGTTACTAATTTTTCTCGATCAACTTCTTCAATATATTTTAAAAGTTTGTATTTATCATTTTCAATGGTTTTACGCTTTTTTTTTAATTCTTCTAATTCATTTTCTTTATCTTTCAATGAAACATGAGCTTTCAAGTTAACGTTCTTTTCCAAAGTATTTTTATTTTGTTGCATTTTTTGTATTTTTTTTACAAGTTCGCTTGAATTGAAAGAAGCATCAAATCCATAACCAAGTGATTTATTAGTAAATAAATGTTTTTCATCTTCTATCCAAGGATTTTTTTTTAAAATTGATTTAACCAAATTTTCTGCATCTTTGGATTTAGTTTTAACTTGCTCCATTTCATGTTCCAAATTTTTTATTTTTAATTTATTTTCTTCGCATTTTTTGATTAAAGTATCCTTTTGCTTTTGTAATTTGCTTATTTCGCTGCAATGAATCTTTAATAAATTTTTCTGCTCTTTAATTTGCTCCATCACTTTAGTAACTTCTTGACTGGCTTCTTTTAATTCATTATTGTTTTCACTCATTTCAGATTGCATTTTTTCCAAGACATTCTTGATTTCTTCAATTTGAAATTCATTTTGCTTGATACTTTTATTTATTTCCTCGATTTCTAGGCCAATAGTATTGATTTTCTCTTCAGCTTCAACATAATTTTTCGTATTATTTACATTTTTCTTTGCCTGATTTAGCGCATCTTTTGCATCTTTCAATTCTTTTTCTCTTGCTGCTTTAGAATCTTTTATTTTTAATGTTATTTCTTTGATTTTGGTTTCATAAACTAATTTGTTATTTCTATTTTTTTCTAAAAATTCTTCGTTATTTTTTATACGTGTATTTAGTTCATCTAATTCACTCTTTAGCTCATTTTCTCTAGTATATTTAATCTTCTCCATTTCAAGTTCATGATGCTTAGCATCAAATTCTATTTTATATTTCATGTATTTTTCAGATAATTTAGAAAGATCTCTTAATTGAACTTTAATTTCTTCTAACTTAATTTCAAGTTGATCAATTTGTAATTTACAATCTTCAATTTCAATAGATTTAGTAATTATAAAACCACCTTGACCAGAAGAACCTCCAGATAACGTACCTGATGGATCAAATACATCACCATCTAATGTAACACTTCTTTTTTGAACATTTTTATCAAATGTTACGGATTTTGCAGATTCCATATCTGTACAGATTAAAGTATCTCCAAAAACATACTTCATTACTTCATTTAATTTAGGATCATAATCAATTAAACTAATTGCAGAAAAAACATTTTCCTTTCCCACTAATTTTTGAGCATATTTCAAAGCATTTATGTCTACATTCTTGCCTTTTAAAACATTTAAAGGAAGCAAAGTTCTTCTACGTTCTAAATGACTTTTTTCTAATATTAGTTTAGCTGTTGTATCTGTATCTACAACAACATTAAATAATTTTCCACCTGCAGCTTTTTCAATTGCATTAAAATAAATAGAATCTTTTATTCTAAATAAATTAGCTACAACACCGAAAACTCGATTTGTATCGAAATTGGGTACAGGAAGAGTATAATCAAAAAATAACATGGGCATTTCCATATTAATTCTACTTAAAATACCCTTATATCCATTCAATTCTTGATCTAATTTAATTTTATTTTCGTTTAATAATGCAAAATTATTTTCATCGTAGTTTAATTTTTCAATATTTACTTTTAACTTGTTTACTTGATCTTCTAAACTATCAATAAAAGTATCGTTTCTGTCCGTTTTGGATTTCAATTGATTTAATTCAACTGATTTTTTATTTAATTCTTGTTTACAATGTTTCATTTCATTTTGTAACTTTAATGTTTCCGTTTCACAATTTTTAACTTCTTTTTCTGCCTGCATAAGTTGGTCTTGTAATGATCCAGTAACTTTTCCATTTTCACATGACAAACCTACACTTACGGCTTCAAAATTTTTTTGAGCTTGTTCTAATAAAATTTGATTATTTTCATAATCTTCTTTTAATTTTTCAAATTTAGACCTTAAATTGACATAATCTTCTTCTTTTTGTTTTAAAAGTTTAATATCATCATTTTTTAATTTTTCTAATCTTTTAATTTTTTTTTCTTCTTCTTTAATATTTTCTCCTTTTAAATTTAAATTTGTTTTTACTTTTGATTCAGCCAATTGAGCTTCTTTTAAATCTTGTTCTAATTTAGACAAAATGTCACCAAATTCGCCATCTTTTTTTCTCTCTAAATCTTTTATTTCATTAGATAAATTATTACATTTTTCTTGATATTCATCGCTTTCTTCAATTATATTTTCAATAGAAATTTGTTTTTGTTTAATTACTAAATCTGATTTCTCACACAAATTCATGCTGTCTACATATTGCCAAGCCGTATAAACTTTGGTACTATGTTCAAGTTCTGCACTTAGGCGTTGATATTCAAGCAAATGAATTTGATCTTTTTTTAACTGCTCAAATTTAGGAAATATTGTTTCATTAATTAAAATATCAATATTTTTTAAATCAACATCTCTCTTAGCAATCATATTATATGTTTCTTTTTTCTTATTTTCGTACATGCTAATATTTGTAGCCTCTTCTATCATTCCTAATACCTCTTTAGGCTTCATATTAATAACTTTAGTAATCCTTCCTTGCATTATTAAAAAATGTGGATTATTTACGTTTAATTGAACAGAATGAAAAAAATCTGCTACTTGATTTGTTTGTTTTTTATCTCCATTAATGAAATATTTTGATTGATTATGAATATTAATCTAAAAAAACAAATTATATAATATTTTTAAATAAAAACGTCTGTCTAAAGAAAAAAAATATTTACTTCTTTGCGAAGAATGATACTGCTATCATTTTCATAGCCTATTGGAGATTGTTGTTTGTCACTGTTATCGAACTCAATAGTAACGATTGCTTTAGTGATCCCCGTTTGTCCATTTTTGTAAATCAATTCTCTCATATTGTTGACTCTAACCAAATTCATATTTGTAATGCCTAAAAGAAAGCAGATAGAATCTAGAATGTTTGATTTACCGGAACCATTTAGACCAGTTATGGCGTTGAACGATCTATCAAAATTATCTATGACCGTTTTTTCTCCATAAGATTTAAATCCATCAATTGTTATTGATTTAATATACATCACTAATATTTGTTTTTACTCTTATCTTCAATTATTCTTAGAATTGAGCACCAAAGATAGCAACAAGCAAAAAATAATTGAAGTCCTTTGATAAGTTTAATAGACAAGGGATTTGGGTAAAAGTTTTTAAAATTTTTCTTCAAAAACAAAAATATACCGCCAATTTTAATTTTGGAACATGCGCGTTTGATGTACAAACAACTTTAGTTGCTTAGCAATTTAATCTCTACTTAAGTTTAAAAGTTTCGAATATTTAAGTTAATCTTTTTTTTAAACTTTCTTATTTTTTATTCGTCGATTTGTGATTATTTATTAAAAGCTTTTTTGGTTTTAGTTTTAAGGTTTTTTATTATACAAAAATTTTAGATTCAAGATTTCATTCAAAACATTTAATTCATCTACAATATGGAGACTTGAATAATTTTTTTTATGTAAGTATTTTTTTAACATAAATATTTTAATTACATAGTTTTAATTTATTTTTAAATTTTACAAAACATTTTACAATTTAAGCTCAATCTTTATTAAACAATTATATATTATTCTTTTAATCAAATCAACTTTTTAATGTTTTACATAATAAAAAACTTTAATTAATTTTTTACTCGACTTTTTTCCTAGCTAAAAATGGACGATAAATAAAATATTTTAAATAATTCGCTTACAATATTATGATATGTTGTTTTTTTTATAATTAATAGATATTTTATTTAAGATTATGTTTTAAAACCTGAATTTTATTTAAATTTACATTTTGTTTAACTGAAAAAAATATATATTTTAAAATAAAAATAACAACTTTAGTAATGATTTGGTTATCTATATTAATGATTTCAAAATAATTTTTTCAATTAATTATTAAACCAAATTTTAAAATAAGGTATTTTTTGTTTTTTTTTTTTATAATTTTTTAAAAGACAAATTCTTATTTACTAAATTAGTTTGAATTATTTGAAATATATAAGTTGAAATGAATTTTATGTTATAGTATTTTTTTAAATTTATTTTAGATTAATAAGCCACTACTGTTTTAATATTTTGACACGATTTGCTTAGTTTGTGTATGTTTGTCTTGTTATATTTACATTTTAATAAAAAATGAAAGTTCAAATGTTTTGCTAACAACTATAATTTGCTTACACAGTTTGATGAAAAATATTTTTGGTGTGCTCCTGTATGCATACGATTTTTGTTTGCCATAAAAGTTGAGCCAAACATATTGGTGGAATAAGTGTGAGCAGGCATATCATACATATTGTGTGTATATCTGTTAGAATGATGAATATTATTATGACTTGAACCAGGTCCGTTGTGCATGACAAGTCCATCACATTCGGAATATTTACTCCATCTCTGCATTGGTGAGCTGTGGAAGTTGCTTGTTCGACTAGATAATCCACTTGCATAGTTACTAGATGATCCAACGTTAATTCTCATCAAGCCTCCTTCCATGATTCTTGAGTGATGATGATAATTACGTCCCATTGCCATAGCTCCATATCTTTCATTACGAGCATTAAAAGGTGTAGAATTGGTGCTTTCAATTCCACTTCTACTTAAACCACCAGATATAAATCCACCAGCTGATGTAGCGGAATTAGACCAATTAGTTTCGTCTCGTCTTGAATTCATATTTAAACCAGGAATTAAATGAACTCTTAGTTCCATATTTGAAACTTGAGGAGCTGCACAGCTTCTTCTTACATTCATTGTATTTTTTCCTTCAAATTGAACATGACTTTTACAACAGCAATAGTAAAACAATTTAAAAAAAGTTTTACAAAAGTTTTGGCTACATCCTGCATAAAGAAAACAGTAACTACATGAATTGCCCCATGCCAACCACCAAGCAGCATTTATCCAATCTTCACCAATTGTTTTTTGCAGAGAAAAAACTGTTATTACTACTATTGGTGACCACATTACTATTGTGTAAATATAGACAATGATATTAGCTTTTACTAGTTCTCCATCAGCAAGAACTAAATTCCAACAGTTTTCTAAAGGATTGTCTATTCGTTTTTCATTTAAAGCTTTTATACGAAATGCACAGCATATAAAAAAACAAAGAGTTATACATGTAGGTAAAGCAATTACACTGATGACAATTGTTAAATGATGATTTGGCCAAACTATAACTTTATCACGTTCTTGACTACACATTGCTGGTGCTAATTCATATAGATGCTGTACCAAAAGCAAACTAGCAGCTAATAGCCAGGTCAAAAGTGTCAAGATAATTATGCGAAATTTTCCGCAAATCGAATAATAAAATTGTTCATTTTGGTTTCCCAATCCGATGCAATTTTCGATTGCAATCCACATATAACTAATTATTAGTACAATCATTGTGAATTCTGTCAAAACCCATTGAACATGACAAATTTGAGGATGATTTGGCATAACAGCCATAATTTCAATACATGCACCAGGTACTGCCAATATTGCAATAAGTATTTGAGCTAACGCCACACTTGCCAAATACACGTTACCTATATTAAAAACAAAATTTTTTACTGTTTATTTTATCAGTTAATTGTTACTTTTCTTTTTGTTAGTATACTAACTAATTAGAAAAATTTAATTTGGAAAAATTAAGTGATTGTTACCTTGTGTTTGGAAAACTTCTACTACTAGAAGCGAGCTAATTATAAATATACTTCCTGTACTACCTGCAGTACACAAAATCAGTAGAAATATTAATTTCATCAATAGATTCCAACTGACAAGACTTTGTTCTTCATATAAATTTTTGCTTTTGCCACGTTCATGATAATTCTGAATTTTAAATGGGTTAACATAGTAAGGTGGAGCAGGTAATTCTAATGCAATATTTGGAATTGATGTCATTGTAGTTCTAAGATTAGTTTCATTTAATTCAGTTTGATTATTTTTAAGCTTAATTATTTTTTCTGTTATACTTTTAGTGGTAGTGTAATTTTGGTAAACTTTTTCACTCTTATAAAAAGAGTATTTTTCATTCAGTGTAGATTTTAAATAAGAATCAGGTATAAATTTATTTTTTTTATAACGTCGATTTCTTTTAATTTTTTTAGATGATAATTTTGGCTTCTTTAATAAATTTAAATAATCATTTTTAATTTCAATTTTTTGACCATTTAATTTTTTTTTGTCTTTATGAATGTAAAAATACTGTTTTCGATCGTTTTTGTACAAATTCAGAACTACGTTTTCAGTGTTGTTTGTTTTCCATTTTAATTGCACGTTTAAATTGCAATCATATAGTAAATTAATTAAAGTTGAATTTATATTTAATAATTTTGCACAATTATGCACGTGTTGCTTTTTGAATTGATCAAAATAATTATTTGTATTACATAAAGTTTTTGATAGCGAACTGTATATTATTAATCGTAAATAGGCAGCAATCAGCAAACATGCTGAACATGCGCTAATTTTGCGCATTTCAAGTGCTTTTTTGACATGGGCGCTGAATAAAAAAAAGAATTTATCACTTTTATAGCTATGGTTTGCATCTTTTTATTGATGTTAAACGCAAGATTTGACCAGTTTAGACATTGATAAGTAAATGTAACAAATATATTAAAAATATGAATGCAATTGTGGAATGACATTCAATATGTACCATTGTTTTTTATTTTGCACGTTTTCCAATTTGTAGGGGTGTGATGGGCACGCAAGCGGAAATCCGTTTATAAAAGCCAAAGAAAACAAAAAGAAATTTATAAAATTTATTATTAAAAAGGCATTTAATGCTCTTAGATTTTCACATGTTAAAAAATCATCATTTTCTACTGGTTTAGTTTGTTTACTTAACTGAAAATCAGTTTTGCAAAATATAATAAAAAAATGAACAATATTGTTATTGTAACAAGAAAACTTAATTTAAAAAAAATAATGCTTTAGATTGCTTCAAACTTAAATATAAATATGTGAATAAATAGTTTTGTAATTTTAATATTTAAAGGATTAGATTTATTTAAATTTAATAATTTTTTTTAACTTTTCAAATTATAAATTTTTTTCATATTTTATAAAATTTAATAACAACATATTTACAATTTAAATGTTTTGTTTTTTTTTAATGAAAAAAAAAATTATTTTTTATTTTATTAAAACTAATGATTAAACTTTAATTGGTATTTAATCATTTTTCTTAGGCTGAAAATTAAATTTTTTTATTATAAGATATAAATTATAACGGTAATGATTTTTTATCCAATTATTTGTTAATTATTTATTTATTTTTAATTTACCAAATTTTTTAAAAAATAAAAAAATAATTTTATTTTAATTACTTCAATTTAATACCAAAAAATATTTTTTTAATTTTTATTGCTATTTTTTTTATATACTTATTTCAAAATTAAAATTATTTTTTTTTTATTTTTTAAAAATGCTATTTATTGAATTAATTTATTAAATATTATTTTACATGTATTAATATATGAAAAAAAAAATTTATTTTTAAGATAATCATAACAGATATTGTATTTTTATGTTTCTTTTTTTTATACGAATTGTTTTTTCATTAAAATTTTAATATTTTTTTTTTGCGTTTATAGAACAAAGTTAAATAATTATTTTTTATTTAATTAGAAATTTAAAGTTCAAGTGATTTGAAAAAAAATAAAAATCTAATATAAATAATATTTTTTTATAATTTTTATTTATATTTTTTATATTTTTTATATCTTATTTTCATATTTTGCAATATTTAATTGGTTTCATAAGTTTTTTTTTTATTTGTTTTGCCGTTTATTAATTTAATATTATTTATTTTTTCTTAAATTTTCTTATTAAATAATTAGATAAGTTAATTAAGTTTGACAAATTAATCTTTTTTTTTTATTATTATATTTGCAAATTTTTTTTTTTTTCAATATAAATAGAAACAGCTGCAAAATTTTATTAATTGACATGTTTTAGTTAAAAACTAGTCAACACTGTTTTAATTTTTTATTTTAAATTAAAACAATATTTTTTTTTATGAATTATTAAATTTGTTTCTTAAATTTTTTTATTTTTCATAAGTTCTTTAAAATTGTTTAGATTTTTTATTTTTTTTTTTTTTGTTTACAAAGCAAAATATTTTTTAAAAAGTTTAATTTTTCGCATTTTTACTTAAGTAATAAAAAGAAATTTTATTGATTTTAATTTAATATTAATTTTCTTCTCTAATTTCATATTTTATTATTAAATTTAATACAAAAATAAATTATATTTTTTTATGTTTAAATGTACATTTTAAAAAATAAAAATTATTTTAAATTTTTAATTTTAAATTGCAATTTTTCATATTGTATTACAAAATTATTTAACAATGTGAAATATAAATTGCATTGAATTAATATTATTATAATTTTTTTAAATATATTTATACTTTATTGTTTGTTATTTTTCATTTTATTTTTTATTTGTTTCGATTTCTAATAATATTTTTTTTTGAAATATCTGATTTATTGTTTTAAAACAAGCAATTATTTTTAATAAGTTTAAAAATTTAAACTTAAATAACAAAATTATTATACAAATTATTATAAATATTTTTTATTATTCAATTTTATGTTTATAAATTAATTTTTATTAACTAATTAAAAAATTTTAATATATTTTAGTTAAAAAAAAATTTTTTAATTTTAATTTAAAAACATTTATAAATTGATGTTTTTTATAAAACTTTGATGGAAAGTATGATTTACAGGAACTTTTATCTTTAATATATTGTTCTAATTATTAAATATTTTTTTTATAAATATCAATTATTATATAAAATTTTAAAACTAATTTTTGGTTTTTTTAAACAAATTTTTTTTTAACATTTTAAACAAAAAAAACATTTTTTTTTTGTTAGCGTTATGTTTATTGAAAATTAATTTTAATTAATTTTTTTTATTATTGTTTTTCAACTTATATCATTGTTTATCTGATACATATAATTCATTTTTTACACTTTTATATTATTTTACATCAATAATGCACATAAACAAAATTACCTATTTAGACACAATTAAAAATCTAAAAAATATATTTTAATAAAGTATTAAAAAAAAATTTTATTAAAAACAATAAAGATTTTTAAAAAAATGCACCGTTTATAAAAAAATAATAAAAAATCATAATTTTTTTTTTTTAAATAATTTTAATTAAAAGATTTATTTATTTAAATTTTTTTTTTTTTAATTTTTCAATTTATTAAATACAAATTTAAATTAATTATCTATGATACTAATATTTAAAATAATAAATATTTATTTTTGTTAAGGTATTATTTATTATATGATCCTAAAATAAATTTATTTTTAGTAAAATAAAAAGTTTAATATATCAAATTTATTTATTTTTTTTTTTGTCAACTTGATGAACAAAAAATTTTTAATAGCTTTTTAAAAAATAAATATATAATTTTTTTTTTATTAGATTTTTTGTTTATTATGCTTAAAATACATTTTAATTTACCAAAAATTATGATTATACATTATTTTTATAAAATATAAAATAAATATATTTTTTTAAACTAAATCAATTTCATTTTTTTGATTGTTATCTTAGTAATGATTTTATTTATTTTATTATTATCTATCTATTAAAATTTATTTATTATAATTATTATTATTTCTAATTATAATATATTTACAAAATAAATTATAAAATGTATATAAAAATATGTAAATTTTATATAAAAAAAGATAAGAATATGTTTTATTCAAATATTTTTAATGAATTCATTTTTATTTTTAATCTTTTTTATCAGAATTGTTTAAAAATTTTTAAAAGATAATTTTATTTACTTTATTTGTTATTAATATTTTAATTCAATTTAAATTTATAGCTTTTAAATTTTTATTAGAATGCTAATTAGGTAAATCAACATTTAAAGAACAGGTATATTAGTTTAAAATAATTTTTTTAAATAATAAAAAAATTGCTTATTTACTATAAATTACCATTTATATTTGACATATTTATTTTTATGTTAAATTTATTATATATTTTTTTTATTTTTATTAAGATTTTTATTTGTGATTTCTATATAAAATGCAACAAAAAAATTTAAGTACTAAAAATAGTTAAATTAGTTATATTTTTTAAAAAGAAAACTAGATTTCCGTATAATTGGTTCCATATTTTATATATTTTTTTTTTAAATTTTTTTTTTTATATTGCAATCTATTTTTAATATATTTTCTTTTATATTTTATAATTTAATTAAACTATTGAACTTTTTATTAATTTATTTTATTTCAAAAAATATTTTTTTTAAAAGTTTAATTTTGTTACAAATTACAATTAGTTATTATTTTTTAGTTTCTTATATAAATAATTTTATAAAATTATTTTTATTTAAAAAATAATTAGCATTAGTTTAAGAACAAAAACATTTTTATATTGAAAGTATTTTGTTTTTGTCATTAGTCTGATCTATTGAAAAATTTTAAATAGGGTTTAAAAAAAAATATAAAAATATTAACAAATTAATAATAATAATTATATATATAACAAAAATTTGTTTTATAACTGAATTTATAAGCAACGCAATTTAAATATAATGGATCAAGATAATAAAAGTCACAATTTAGCAAGACTGACTTTACTGAGACAAATTGATTTAGTGGAAGAAGACTTTGAGCCTTTGTCTACAATGAATTGTGAAGAATGGCAAGATGTCAATATTGACATTATTGCCGAAATGCTAATTCATGTGGACGATGAATTTGCGAAAGATATCATAAAAAGTGCTAGGACTGCCAGACAAGCCTGGAATGCCCTTGTAGATCATTTCGAAGGCAAAGGCTTAAAGAGAACTCTTAGAGCATTTGAAAATGTACTTGAGACTAAAACTAAGAACTTAACAGACATCCTTGAAATAAGCTTTATAATAAGGAAAAATAGTTAATCAATAATGAACTGCAGAGAAAATTGGTGTCTCAATGACATGAGAATTTTGTTACTATTGATGTGCTTGCCCAAAGATTTGTCACATCTTGCAGTGCCTTTGTGTGAAAGGGAAAACGTTAATTTTAATGATGCTCTGGTGTTTTTGAGCGAAGTACAGGACAAGATCAGAAGAATGGAGAGTGATCATAATATATTGAATGCAGTATCAAAGATGTCTCTAAAGGTGAAGGGGAAATTCAAGTGTTTTAGGTGTGGAAAAATCAGACATAAAGCCGATATGTATAAAGAGAAACTGTCGAAGTCCCGTAATCATGTAAAAGTACATTTAAATACTCAGGTCAATCAGTGTTCATCAGCTCTTAAGTCGAGCGCCTAATATTTAGATAGTGGAGCAACGGCTCATTGTACGAACACCGCTAGAGTATTGACACAAAGATCTAAATCTCGTTCATCAGAATTGTCCGCTGCGAATAACACTCAAGTGAACATTTGTGGCATGGGAACCGCTGAGGTTCATAGTGTAACAGGACATGTGGTCCACCTGTCAGGAATTAATAAATATAATAAATTAATATACTTTTATTCATTTTAAATTTATTTTCCGCTATTTTTTTTTAACAATATAGATAATTATTTAAATTTTAACTTAATCAAAATAAAAATTTGGAATAATTATGTTAATATATTTTTAGATAATGAAAAAACTTTTTGAATAAAAACAAAATATATGGATCTGTAATATAATTTTTAATTAATTCAATAGTAAAATAAAGATTTAAAAAAAATTTGTATTAGTTTTTTTTAAACATCAAAACCAAAAGTTATTATGAATCAATGATCTTTATTTACCTTTATCTAAAAAATAAGTTTGTATTTCATTCAATGATTTGACAATTTTAAAAATTTGCCATGTCATGGTAACTTTGTAATGTGTTGATTGCACACTAGCGTGTAGTAAATTTTTTTTTACAAATACCGCATCCCTGTTTTATTTTTACTACATTGCTTAATTTGGGTATTTGTGCGTTAGACTTTGCAACAGTTAAGTTATATTGCAGTTTGCAGTATTTTATTGGCACGATATAATTGAGTGCAATGAACATAATTGGCTGTTTTAGCTGAAAAATATTACTTCCGCAGTTTTTAAGCCATTCTGCACCAACGGACTAGGAACAAGTTCAGATGAACCGAATTTGTTGCATGTCAATAATAAAACTGTTGCGTGGTTTAGGCAAGTTGATTTACTTTTTATAGTTAAACTGGCTTTGCTCATGTATTTTTAAATCAATTGATCACACAAACACACAAAAACTTTTGGGTAATGAACACAATGCTCTGACACTTGCTTTCTCAGTTTGTTTTTAGGTATTTCTCATTAAATTTGCCTTTAAAATTTTTTATTGCTTTGCTTTTTTTAAAACTTAAATTATTTTTATTACACATATATTTTATTTTCAGTTGTTTTTTTTTTATTAAACATAAAAAAAAAATATTAATTATATGAAACATTTTTATTAAAGTTAATTTGAAAAAAATTGAATAAAATAAGTATTTAGCTAAAAACTTTTTTTGACATTTTTTTTATAGAAAACATTTTTTATTTTATTAAAATACATTTAGATGAAATCTATATTATAAATTATCATGAAAAATTAAAATTAAATTTTAATCGGAATAAAAAAAACAAATCATTTTAACATTTTGATGATACTTAGCATGGTTAAATTATACTATATATATACTATAAAATTTATTTGTTTTTTTAACATTTAATTGCTTATGTATCTATACTTATAAATGTTATTAAAAAGATGTACTACTATTTGTTTACTATTTATTTTTTAGTTTATAGAGCGTTTTTTATTTTTGAGTTAATTAAAATTATTAATAATTTTTTTTATAATTATATTACAAAATTAATAAAAATTTACTAATACAATCGTATTTAAAAAATTATTTTAAACTAGTAATAATTTAATCTTTTTTTTTATGATTTAAAAATAAATATGTTATATACAAATTAATATAAAATTATATAATAATACTTTTAAATTTTATGCATAATTCATATTTTCAACAATTGATAAAAGAAAAAAAGTTAATCTTAAAATCAATTTTTTATAAAATTTTTTAATATTAAAAATATAATATTTAATTTTTTTTTTTTCTACAATATAAATAAGCTTATTAAATATAAATACATGACATTGTTTATAAATTTATTTTTAAAAATATATATTTAGTTAATACTAAAGTGGAAAATTGAAATATAATTGTCTTTGAAAGATGATAAAAAAAATGAAAAAAAAAACACTTTTTAAAATATTTTTCTTTTAATTTTTTTTTTTTTTGTTATTATAAATTATTTTATAATCATTTTTACTGAATATTTTAAAATATTTTAAGAATTATTTGCCAGGTGTTTATGTCCACCCATATTTTATTTTGATTTATTCAATTTTCAAATTTTTTGGTAAAATTTTATGTTAAATGCTTTTAAAGTTCAAGCAAATATTAATTTAAGTAATGTACTACTAGCTAATCCGATTCAAGCTTCATTTCATAAGTTTTAATCTTAAGTTAAGTAATTTGTTTTTATTAAAAGAACGTGTCAACAACTTTGTACGCTTGAGATCATATAATAGACTTTAACTAATGTTGCTTTTAATACTTAAATTTACTTGTTTTTTTTATTTACTTTATTGATTTACATTGAATGTAAAAAAAACAAAAAAATAAAAATTTTTTATTACAAATGTAAATACTTGATTAGTTAAACAACAATTTTTTAATTGATAAATAAGTTTGTTAAAAATTGTTATTAAGGTTTAAAATATTACACTATAATTATTAAAGTTTTTTATTTAAAAAAAAATATATTTACAAAAAAATAATTAAAAATATTAATTAAATTTATAAATTTTTATAATTTTGAAATTAAAACATAAAGTTTTAATTCTATATTTTAATAATACAATAATTTAAATTTTTAATTTTATCATTTATCATTAAACAAAAAAATATTGCTTAAGTTGGGTGACCTATTCATGACCTTAACAACACCCTTTTACATAAATGGGTGGTCTATTATTATTAAAAAAAATAAGTATAAAATATATTTGTTTTATTTTTTTTTTAAATTTTGCTCAAATAAATTATTTTAAAAATATTTTAATAATTTTTTTAAATTAAATCATTATTTAATTAATTTAAAATAATTATTTTTTGAAAATGTAAATTTAAGAAATTACTATTTAATAAATATAATTGAATAGTTTTTGATGTATTTACAGAAACAATTTTTTTTTAATAAAATTTCTTGATAATTTTTAATTTATATATATACTAAAAATTGATTTTTTAAATTAAAATTTTTTTTATTTTTAAAATATTGTTGTGAATTTATAAAAACTTTATATAAATAAGATAACTATAATTGAGTTTAGATTAATAAAGAAACAAGATTGTTTTTTATTTTTTTTTTTATTTATTAAAATTATTTTTTTAAAAAAGTTTTTTTTAAACATTAAATTATCACAATACAAAATTTAAACATTATAATTGAAATATTATAATTAATTAATTTTACTCGATTATTTTAATATAAATAAATTAAATATAATATTCAATTAAATTACTTAAAATTAAAAGTTTATACAAATAGATAGTTTTCTATTGATATACTTATTAATTAAATATAAATATTAATTTATTTTTTAAGTTTATTTCATTGTAAAAAATTTAAAAAATAAAATTATTTTAAATTTAATTATTTAAGTCAATGTAAATTTTAACATTATATATTAATAATAAACCTAGATTTTTTATTTATTATAAAAATGCTAAAAAATTAATCTTAAAAATTTAATATTTATTTATTTTATATAATTATTTAATTGATAAAGTAAATTTTTATAATGTTTTTTTAATTATAAAAATTGAAATTAAGATTTTTAATTAAAATTAAAATATTTAAATTTAGACGTATTGTAATTCTTAATAAATTAAGGAAATAGTTTATAAATTAATAAAACATATTTATATAAAATTTAATAAGTAATATTTTGATTTTAAAAACAATTTTTTTTAAAAAACTTAATTTGAAAAAATAAAACTTACAGGTTTTTATCCTTTGCTTATAAATATTGGAATAAACATAATAAATTTATTATTTTTTTGTTAATAATAAAAAAAAAATAAATTATTCTAATAGATGGGTTTCATTAATTTACTTTTATTTTTTATCCAATTATTTTACTTTTTGAATTTTTTTATTATGTATTTTTTTAATTTATTATCACATATGTTGTTGATTCTAATATAAATTTATATACATAATAAATTGAAATGAATGATGAAATTATTCAAAAATTTTTCAATGGAATTTTTATGTTGAACATAACATTTAATTAAATAATAAAAAAGTAATATACAATAATTTTTATTTTTTAAATATTTAAATTGATTTAAATAAAAAAAAAAATTTCAATTTATATTTCTTAAATTTTAATTATAAAAATAAGTATTTTTAGAAAATATAAATACTAAAATTTACTTTTATTAATTTAGTTTTTTTTATTCAACAAAATTATATTAAAATATTTTAAAATATGTTTTTATAAAAAAAATTAAAATTTTTTTGTTATGGGGTCAATTTTTTTAACTTATTAATTAAATATTAATTTTTTTAATAGATGTTTATTAAAAATATTATTTTTAAAAGTATATTTAAATTTCATTTTAAAAAAAAAATTAAAAATTTAATTTATTATTTTTTTAAAATGAAAATTATTGAAAATTTATTTGATTTTGCAAACTTATTTTTTTTATAAATTACAATAATTTAATTATAGTTAACAATTTTAATTAAAAATTTATTATTAAAAGCAAAATTTATTTATTAACAAACTTTATTATAAGTTATTTATATTTAAAAAAGTAAAATATTTGATCGTTTATTTTCTATTCATAAAAATTATTCATATATAAAATATTTTGTAATAACTGTATCACGAAGTTTATTTATATATTAAAAATAATGAGGTTTATCTATTTGTTTAACTATTATTTATTAAATAAAAAATATAATAGCTATATTTGAAATTGCATGTTTTAAAACTGTTGAACACAAAAAAAAAATTAATTTAAAACAAATAAAATTTAAAAATTTCGGTTATTTAAAAATTTTAATATTTAATTTATCAATTGCTTATTAAATTTAATTCAAAATTTTTAAAAAAGTTAATACTATTTAGATTTTAATATTGAAGCATAATTTTGAAAAAAAAATACAATTAATGATATATTAATGCCAATTTTATAATGATTTATTATTATGAAACAATTTACACTAAAAAAAAAAATAAGATTTTTAATTTTTATAAAATAATTTATTTTTTTTTTTTGCTTATTCAAACCACAAAATTAGCAATTAATTGATTTTTTTTTAAATTTAATTAAAATGTCACACTTAAAATTAATTCACATAATTTTATTTTTAAAAATATTAAGTTTATTAAATTAAACTGATTAAAATTGATTAACAACAAAGAAATTTTACACTTTAATATTTTATAATTTAAAAGATAAATTAATATGAAATATTATAATTATTAATATTAATAAAAAAGATAAATAAATTTAAAAAAAATTAAAAATAATATTTAAATTTTAAAATATATTATAAGTAAAATAATTGTAATTAAAATGTCTAATAATTTTAATTTTATATAAATTTTTACTTATTATTTTAAAAAATTATATTAATTTTAAATTAATAAATTATATTATTATATATTAATCTTATACTAGTTTTAACTTATTTATTTAAACACTATAATCAATTGAAATGTTGACACTTTGTGCACTAAAAATTGACTGATTTACTTACATACCTCATACCGCCAACACAAGTGGTCGAATATCAGCACAAGCGCAATTTAATTTTATATTCTTGAGTTTGCGCGACTTTTTTTACATTTGATACTCAAATTTCTTACTTGGCCTTCTCAATAAAAATCGTTCAAATCTTGCCTTTGATCAGCCAGAAATTGATTTACATTCATATATTGGTGCAAATACACACTGTTGCTTGGCACTATTACAATTTGATTTTTCACTTTCTTCATCTTCTGATAATTGCTTTTACATTTTCAAACTATATCCGGTTATAAAGCTATTTTAGCTAAATTTACTTTTTTACTATTCCAAATGACATTTGTTCTAGATTTTATTTGTAGTAATCTTTTCAAATATGTTTCTTATTCATTGAAATAATATGACAGTATTTTTTATTTTATTACAACATCATTTTTTTTTTTTCAATTAACTTTTGTTATTTTATTGACATGGTTATGATAATTATTATAATCATAAAAGTTTTTTTTGAGATAAGATTAAATTTTTAATCATTTAATCATTGAAAAAACATTTTAAGGCACAAAAATTTGTTCAAATTAATTTATTTTTTAATTTCAGACAATTTTATGTTTATTTAATATTTATTAACTTTTCGAATATTTTTATATAATTTAATATTACTAATTTAACTGAAAATCAATTTTTTTTTTTTTAACTTTATTTTTCCTATATTAATTCTAGTAAAATTCAAGTTCAATTTATTGTTTTTTATTAAGAATAAATTCAATTTAAAATTTTTTTCTTTAATTTTTTTATTTTTTTTAATGAACAAAATTTTTTTAATATTAATCATTATTATCTTAACTTGTTAAAAATTTATAATGATTTACTTTGCTCTATTTACGATTTGTCAATTAGAAAAATTCTAAAATATAATGCTTAAATAACACATAGAATTACTAAATAAAAGTATTGTGTGGCTCCATCTGCTATAATATTTTAACTTATTATTATACAAATTAGTGATAATTATAACCAACAATTTAATTGATTAAGTATTTTTTTTAACTAACTTTTATTTAAAAAAAAACTTAATTAAAATTTTTTAACTTATAAATTTTTAAAAAAATTTAGAAATCTTAATTAAAATGAAAATTTTACTCAATTAATCAAGTAACAAATTTTAATTAGTTTAAAATTGTTTTTATATTATTTATTTGTTAATATATAAAATTAAAATCTAATATGCAAATTTAATTTTAATTTAACTTAAAACATTTATGTTATTTAATTTATATATTCTTTAATAAGCATCATTTTATTAGTCAACAAATAATATTGAAGTGATAACCAGAATAAAAATTTAATAAAAATAATATTTTTTTCCACTAACAGTAATTAATAAATTTTAGATTAAGCGTTGAAAAGATCAAAAAAAATAATTTAATTCAGGTTGTTTTTAAAAAGAAATTACGTTTTTATAATTTTATTTTAGCTCCTTTTACTAACTATTATATATGAGTGTGCTAATTTAATGATTAAGATTAATTTTGTAGCTTGATAGGAATTCATCGCAATTTGTTTAAAAATAATTTTTAAATTAAAAAATAGCAAAAATAGTGCAAAAGTATTCAAATAGAAAAATGTGAAAAAATAGTGAAAAAAAATTAGTCTTTGATTTAACTTTTAGCTTTTGAGTATCTTATAGTTTTTCATCTTGCTATTTGTTTTGCTTAGTTGTACAAACAAGTAAAACGTGTAAGCTATCTTTTTGTAGGATTAATTTAAGATTAAGCTGTTTTAAGTTATATACCGCTTTTTGCCACAGTATTTTAATTTGATATCGACTTGATGATTGGTTTCAATGTTCAACGTAATTAGTTTCTAAATTAATGAGATTTTATTTTTTTTTTTTTTGCTTGTGGCATTCAATTTTATATTTACCTATGTTATTTGAATTTAATACATATCAATCACTAAATGCAATACTTATTGGTTTAAATACT
Source organism: Pyemotes zhonghuajia (assembly GCA_025170145.1). Classification (NCBI taxonomy): domain Eukaryota; kingdom Metazoa; phylum Arthropoda; class Arachnida; order Trombidiformes; family Pyemotidae; genus Pyemotes; species Pyemotes zhonghuajia. Next base: position 14,236,582 of record CM045845.1, read on the forward strand.
TTTTTAAATACAATTTCGATATTTGATAGATAAAATAGAAAAAATAAAAAAAATTTAAATTAATTATACTACGGCATTTATTTTTTAAATGTATTTTTTTTATATTATTTATTTTATATTTTATTAACTTTAAGGCATTAAATTAAATAAGTTAAAAATTTAAATTTTTAAGTTTAATAATTTTTAAAAAAAATAAATTTTTAACACTTTATTTTATATAAAAATAAAACGCATTGTTTTAATTATTTTTATTCAAATTGGTCAAAAAATTTAAAAAAAAAACTATATTTTAAAATTTTTTCATTTAATTTTGATGCATTTTTTTTTTAAAATGTACAGGTGGTCTTTTTTACAAAAGAATTAGTGTTGAACGGGGGCTGATTAATTAAAATGCACTGAATTTACAATCAGTTGATTAAAATTACTTAGGCTGGTTTGAACTTGTGCAGACAGTTTGTCTTGAATTTCTGTGAATCTGCTTAGTAAATATCATTAAAATGCCATTTAAAATGCCTTAGCTGGCCTGATTTGTTTGATATTTGTACAATGTATATACAAATAAGCAAATAAAAAAAGAATAAGTATGACAGGTGTAAGCTGGGTGCAGGACAAATTTGCTACTTTAGCATGGCGCACATGTAGTCTTTCTGGAGTTAAATTAAAAAGTCAAATGATGAGAAAAGATACATTTGCATTGATGAGGTGCAGCTATGTTGAATCACTCAAATTTAACTTAAAATTTAATTTTTATAATAAATGAAAATAATAGTTTCAAATATATATATTTTTTAATCTTTATTTATTTTCTAATTACAATTTAACAAAGGATTTAATTTTTTTTTTTAATTAGATAAATTAATTGTTTATGATTTACTTATATTTTACAAATGTAAAATAAAACATTAAAGATTTTTCAATAATTTACATAATTTTTTTAGTTAAATATCTAAATAATTATATTTAGCAATATGTATATGTTTTTCTATTAACCAGATGTTAATATTGCTTTTTATAATATTTAAAAAAAAATTTCTTAAACAAAATTTTTTTTGTGGCTTTATGTATTTTAGTAAAAAATTAAGAATAATCATATTGTTTTTTTGCGGTAAATATTTATTAAATTATGCTAACATATGATATTTAATTACTTTTTCTTTGTTATTTTTATTTTTTTTTTTTAGTATACACCCATTTAATAGTTTTCTTGTTAATTTTTAAACATAGTATATTTAAATTTAGTAGTATGCAAAAAAAATAATAATAAAATAATACAAAAAAACCACTTGCTATTAAATTAGATATTGTTTCCAAAATTTATTATGATCTTATTTAAATTTTTATTTATGATTTTGTTGCGTTTTAGTAAAATAAATTTAACTAGGCATCAGTAAATCTGATGAATGATTGTAAAAAATGTTTTTTTTGAATGTTTATTTAAAAACAAAATGATTTACAAAAAACTTATAAAAAGTTAAAAAAGCTTATTATATAGGCAATATTAGTAAAATGCAAAAAAATATAAATAAAGTTGAAACGGCAATTTACTATTGAGTAATTATGTACATCTTATGCAAGTCAACGTGTAATTATACGGTTCAACTAGTGTCTATTATAACATACATAGTTTTTTTTTTTTTTTTGCAAAACCATTGACTATTGGCTTTTATTATCATTATTATTTAGATATTATTTATTTTTCTACATTTATTAAACTTTTTTTTTTTATTTAATTTTTATTATATTTTTTTAGATTGCTTGTTAAAACTATTATCGAAATATATGAACAGGAAACAAAAGTAACAAAAACGATAAAATAGAATAAAAAGAAAAAATTCGCTTAAATAAATGAACAAAAGAAATAAAAAAAAATTAAATTGAAAAAAAACAAAATAGTGAAACAAGTTAAGAAGAGAAAAATAAACAAAGAATATGAAGACAAAAGAGGCGAAAAGCAAAAAGTTAAATAAAAAGATTATGTTTAAATAAATATTGACTAGCAACAGTATGATAATCGTCATCAGATCAAATGGTCAATATGTTTAAAAATTATTAGGGTGAAGAGTCAATTTTTTTGTGTTTTAGTTTCAAGTTACAGTCTAATCCAAAAAAATTACACGTTATTCGAATAAGTATTTAAGTTTTTTATGTTCAATTGATTTAACATTGACAACATAAAAAAAAAACCAATAACGGAATCAAATCTAAACTTTAAAATTTTTTTTTTTTTAATTTTTAAAATAAAAACAGATTTTTAATAAAAAAATGCAAATTTAACTTAATGTTTTTAAAAAAAAAAATTTAATAAAAATTTATAATTATTAATATAGAACATTAAAAGTATACTTATTTTAGTAAATTTAATGAATTTTTACATTATGTATATTATAAATAAAATATATTTTATAAATAAAGTTTTTATATATTATTTTTTACATTAATTTCCTATATTGTCTAAAAAAAAAAAATAAATTTATTTTTAATTTATCTAATTAAATAAAAAAATAATTTTGCATCTTTTTTAAAAAAAAATTAAAGAATAAGTATTTGATTTTTAAAGTTTTTTTTATACTATTATAATTTAAAATTTAGTATACTATTATAATTTAAAATTTAGTATACTATTATAATTTAAAATTTAGTATACTATTATAATTTAATTATATTTAAAAAATACAAAATAATTAATAAAATTTATTATTTAAATTTTAATATAGCAATATGTATATTAATTTAATAGCAACAGGTAATAGAAATTATTTAATTGCTAGTTATAAATATTTAAACAATTAGAAACGAATAATAATATTAAGTTTATATTTTAAGTTTAAGGTTTAGGTTTAGAATTAAAAAAAAAAGAAATTTTTGATCTATGATTTTATTTATGTTTTTAAATATTAGATATTTATTTTTTTTACTATATTTAATTATTTAAAAAAAAAAAAACAAAAAAAAAACATTACATTTTTTACTTTAAAAGTAAACAATTTTCTTACCTATCAGCTATAGATATACTGGCCGCCTATAAGAGCTTTTTACACTGTATTGTAAGTGTTGTTTTAAATATTTGGGCTGTGCTGGACTAGATAAAGGGGCAGCTTAAGACCACCGGTTTGCTTTATTGATACGCCTTTAAACAAATATATTTGAAATTTCTTGATCAACTTCATTTTAAATAAAGCAAAGACAAATATATTTGTATTATTTAAACATTAGTTTTTGTGAATTTGGTGTGGAAGCATATTCAAATTTGTGCCAAATAATTTTTAATAATCCATATTTATTTATTTAATTCATTTATAAAAAGTTACTATTTTTTTTTTTAAATTTTATTATATTAAATTTGTGCAGCTTAAGTGTAAAGTTCATTATTTTAATGCTATTTTTTTTTTATTTAGATATCAAAGCAATTAAAAAAATAATTTAAGTGTTAAGTTCATGATTCAAAAAAGAAATTTTTTAGTTTAAATTTTACTAATTAAAGTTAAAGTAATTTGAGATAATTAATTTTTTTTTTTACTTTTTTATAATTTTTTTTTATTTTATACAATTTGAAATTTCTAAAAAAAATGCATAATTTTGAAATTTATGTGATACATTAATTATTTCATAAAAGTATATTTTTGTGAATTTATGTTTTGAAATTATAAGCTTATTATTTGCTATAGTTGATTATTATATTAAACAATTAGGCTTAAGCCTTAACTGGTTGCAAAGTTAGAACTAAACCTTTAATTTAGAAAATGAGTTCATCATTTAGTTCAATGAAGACTTCGCCATACTATCCTTTTCAAAATGTTGGGTATCAATCACTTAATCCAACTGGTATTTTAGATATATCAGTAAAAAAAGAGAATGATGCATTAATTGATTTACTAAAACAATGCTACTTGCCTAATGCTCAATTCGCAGCAGCTGCAGCCGCTGCTGCTTCGGCTGCTGCAACTTCTGCTAGTAACGGATCTTCTGCTATTAGCGATTTAATACAGCCAATAGATATACATGTTCAAGGAGAAAACCGCAGTCCAATACCTATTGGAACAGGTGTTTCACCACAAAATGCCAATTTCACAATAGAGGCTATATTAGCTAATCGACAAAAACAAATGAGCCAATTTACACAACTTCATAATATTAATGGCCAATTAACTACGTTTCCGTCCCGCCCACTATTTTTTTCAAATATTACCGATTCTCCGAGCCATGTCCAAACTCAAATTAATTCTAGTAATCAAATGTCCACTAACATTCCATCTGCCACTTATTTTCCACTTTTATCAAGTAAGTTTTTTAAAACATTCGCAAATTAATTTAGGCTTTACTTTAATAACTATAAACTTTATGGATCAAGCAATTCTTTGATTACATTTAATTTCATATAAAAAGCATCATTAAAAATCAATTATGATTTACAAAATAAATATTAATAAAACACTCGAATTTATATTGCTGAAATAGAAAAAATATTTCTATTTTTCCACAAGTAAAATTGCTACCTCAGTTTTTTTAGTTCTAATTTCTTTGATTATCTAATTTATAATCTAATTTAAGAAGCTTGAAAAAAAATAAATACTAAAACAAACATTTTTAAAACATTTGAACAAAGTTGACAAAATATTAAAAGCCGAGGGCTTATTTGATGCTTATTCAGATTGATGCACTACTTATGGTCACAATTTGATAGCAATTGTGTGCGCACACTGCGTGTGTGCAGATAATTATCTTTAACTATATTGACTGTTTAAAATTCTGCACTTGATACTGTAGTCATTTAATTCTTAAATTATTTTGATGGTCAGTGGCTGACCATGGTTATCGAAAAGTTTGCCAGTTTAATTTTCTAATGTTGTAATTAAATATTGTGAACACTGAACCCTTAATGAAGCATATTTGCTACTTGAACATGTGTCACCTTAATGTTTTCAATCAAACACATACGCAAGACAAACAATTTGCAAAAAACGCATTAAAAAGTTAAAAATTATTGAAAGTCCTTTAAGGCAGGGCAAAAAAAACCATGATACAAAAAGAGAAGACGTTTTGAATAAGACACATACATATAAAACCACACTATGTGGCCTGACTGTGACGGTAAAAATTAAAAACTAATTTAAACACAGATAAAAATGATAGCCATAACACAAGTTTAAAGAAGATGCAAGATGCATTTTTTTAGTTTAAAAAACAGCTTAAACTTAGTTGTGATGATCTAACTACTGTATTTGCAATCAGCATTAATGTAAAGAGGCTTGAATTATATTTTATATTTTAAAATGAATTTTTATACAAATATAAAATTTAGTTTTATTTTTCTATATATTTAGATCATATTTGAATTTCGAACAACTTTTTGTAATGTTAATTATCAGTAAAACGTAAATTTAAAAAATAAAAATTTATGATTTAAATGGCAATTGATTATCAGATTATAGTTTGTTTTTTATATGATAAAAAAAATCTATATTGAATGATAAGAAAATGAATTTTGAAATATTAGGTTGAAAAATAAATTATTTAGAAAAAGATAATATAATGAAAATTTGAAAATTATTTAGTAAATAAACGAATAAAAATAACAAAAATGATCACACATTTTCTGGTTATTTCCTATATTAAAAGCGTAATTAGATACTTTTGGAATTTCAATTACAATATATTTTTTGCTTAATAGTTTTACCTGAGGTAAAATTAAAAAAAATTTTAATACTGGTACTTTAAGTAACTTAATACAGTTAGTAATTGTTAATTAGATAGTAAATTTTATATTAATTTCTTTTGGTAATTTTTTGCATTGGCCGTATTGTGTCAGTTTTAGTAGTCCAAGCTTGATACTTTGTTTCAAAACAATAGTGTAAATAAAAAGATGCGAATTGAAATTTTAGAAGTTTGTAAATGTTATTTTTTATTAAAATAAAATAAATACAGAAGACAACGTGCCACTAATATTCAGTTTAAATTAAACGATGGCCAGGGTGTTGGACATTTTTTATTTTTATAAAAGTTCTTTTTTTTAGTTTCATATTCATTAGATAAGACATGTTTAAATAAAGAAAAATTAATGCAAAATCCAAATAATTTTGAAAATAAAAAAAAACAAAGCTTAGTTTATTACAATGAAAATAAAAAAAAAAAATTAAAAACAAAAATTAATTTGAAGATTAAATAAAGTTAGTTTTTATATTATTATTATTTTTTAAATTACCAATATAGCAAAAGTTTAGTGAAAATTCAAATTAAAATAAGATTAAACTGAATAAAAGAGATACATTGATCAAAGTAAAAGAAAAGATTAATTGAAAAAATAAAGATAAAATTTAAATGAAATTTACAAATCAAAATATTTTCCAAGAAAACTGAATAGAAAAGAATTTTAATTGTGAAACGAACTGTGTTTAAATAAACAATTAAAAAGAAAAAAAAGCAATTTTTGAATAAAAAGAGATGATTAAGTTAAAATCAGTATTAGAATTCATTTGGCTAGCATTAGTTACAAATAAAAATAAAATCAATTGAAATTAATCAGTTAAAGCTCTTATGTAAATCAAACATCAAATTTTATTTTGTGCAAGAAAACACTGATAGTCTGTCAAATTTTAATCACAATTCAATCGGATTTACATATTAATTTGATTTTAAATTCAATGATGAATAGAACAGTATTAAATTGAGTTGTTAACACATTTTCAAGTTTTTCATTTTCTTTAGTTTTCGCTTCATCACCCCTCTATAGAGAGTGATTAAGTGGAAAGTTAAGAGGAAGAAAGTGCACGTCTTCTCAAACTTTTAGTGGAGATGATTGTCGCATGCTTTGCCCCACTTACCATATAAATACAGCCATTCTTTTGAATTTGACTGTTTTAGACAGAAATGCAGATGTTTATCTGAACGTGGCTCAGATTGATTGCCACTTATAATCAATGTGGTTTCAATTGATTGCTTTTTGGTTTGTTGTAATTTTAATGAAAAACGAAAATTTTTTTTTAGCCAGTTTTGTGTAAAAACATGTAAACAAGTAAACAGGTGAACTAACCGGTAAAAATCAAATTCCAAATTAATTGTATTAATTTTAAGAATTTTTTTTAACTCTAAACCTCGGTTTCATTACGAGATGTAGAAGGGCGGTATTTATAGCGATGATGGTGGTTTAATTGCAGCACAACGGGTGTGCTTTGGGCAAGGCTGTATTCAGGTGCCAACATAAGCTCTTAGTGTACTTAAATGGATAATTGTGTGAACACAGGCACCCTGAGCTTGAATAAAATTTTAATTTTTAATACCACAATGGTATTCTTGAAATTAAAATCTTTAAAACTTCAAATCATATCAAGTCATATTTTGCACTTTCATAAAAAGAACAAACTGATGCTTTCAAATATAAACATAACTAACTTTTTCTAGCATGCACAGTTGAAACTGCTTTTAGTATTTGCTATAACCTGGAATTTGATTAATAAATCTAAAATTAATTGTACCTAATCAGTAAATCTTGTCTAGCTAATTAAGTTAGGAATAAGAGTTTTTACATGCCCTTTTTTGTTTGTTTATATATATATCTTCTTAATTTATTTATTAACTTTATTTTTTGTTTGGTGCATTGATACAAATACAAACAAAGATAATACAAACCTGACACTAGACGTAATTTAAAACAAATTTTAAATTCTTTCAATTTAATGGTGCGTTTTTATTTCATTTTTTTATAAATTTTATTCCCATCTGTTAATGATCAATTCATCATTATATCATCAACATATGATCACCACATCAATTAAATAACTTGATCAAATTCAAAATGATATTTTAAGGTTCAAATTTAGATTTGAACTTAAATTGGTCACTTATAGTGTTCAATCTCTAATATTCATAATTATAAAAGGTTTACACGTTTAGAAGTTGACATCACATTTTATCAAGATTTTGCAATCAAAAAAAAAAATAAAAACTAAGAAGTTAAAAACGGCTTAAAATTTGCTCAAGTATAAATTAGTAATGGCCTGTTTGCTTTTTTTTAGATTTTTTTAATTTTAAAGCAAGTTTGTTTCATTTTAAAGGTGACAATTTGTTTAAATATTTAATCGGCTTTGATTAAGACGATTCGCTAGTAAGCTTTTAGTTTAAAAAGAAAGAAGAGTTGAATTGTCAACAATTGAGTTTTTTAATTTTTCATTCATTTTTTAAATGCCAATAAAAATTTGTCAATTAAAATGATGCGATATTACAGAAAAATGATGACAAAAAATGATTATATGATTATGACAAGTTTAGCAATATAAGAGATCAAAAATACGCCAATACATAAGCACAAATGACATTAAATGGCCATAAATTGTGTGTTTGTAAAATAATTTTCAAAAATTTTCAAATAGAAGAAAATTGAATTTTAACATGCGCCCATTTGAAGATTTGACGGTTTTGATTAGACAAAATACAGGAACACATTCCTGTTTTTAATTGAAATCAAGATCATATTTTAATCTTTAATTTGAACTTGATTTTGGTCAATGTAGAAAAAAAAGAAAAAATATATTGTAAGGGAAATAAATACTGAAATAAAAGAAGATACCAAATAAAAATAAAATTTTTGAATAATCATTGAGTAGTGCATTTTTTAAAAAATATAATTTTTCTTAAATGAAAAATAGTTTTAAGAAAGTGAGTCAAAGATGCTGGTGTTAAGTGAAAACTGAAACGCGATTGAGCACAATATACTTGCTTACTAGCTACATTAATATACACAATCTTAAGTTTGCTGACAAACTGCAAACAAGCTGTTTAAACGCAATCAATCAAACTTGGCTAAACATTTGCCTCTAATTAAGATAACAAACAGTCGACCATTTTGTATAAAGTTGGTCATCACATTTTGTTCATATTTAATGCTGACCATTTGCCATTAATTTGTAAATAAAGAGAGCATACTGTTTAAGTTTGACTTATTTTTGTTCATTTTGCATGCATAACCTTAAATTACTGATTTTTAACAAGAAATAAGACAGTTTTGAAATTTTGTTCATATTCAAACTAATGAAAAAAAAAAATTCACGGTTAAAATGAGAACTATATGAACTATTATGTTTTTTTTTCCTTTAAATGTTTATAATTAAATTTCTAGAAATACTTGTTCATGAACTGCTAATTTTTTTAAAGTTTACTTAAATTATTATTCTATTTTGAATAATTAATAAATTTTTTAATACACAATTTAAAATAATTATTGTGTTTTGAATAATTATCGAGTTTTAAGTATTTATTTTTTAAAAAGATTATTTATTTTTACAGTAGCAAATATTTAAAATTTTAATAATAAATTAAATACTTTTAGTATAAGTTTTTAAGAAATATAAAAAAAAAATCTAAATATAAATATAAAAACATTTGATTGATGCATTAATTATTTAACTTTGTATAAATTTATATAATATATATTTTTTTTAAATTTATTAAATTATAAATTTTCTTTGTTTTTAGTGCCGGATGAAGGATGCTCAATGAATAGTGTGTTATTAAATCAAAGTCATTTAAATGGCATAAATGGAACTAATACTAAAAACAAAATATCAAGAAAAAAATGTTTTAATCGTGGACCTCGAATTCCGTTTTCAGGGGAACAAATTTGTATACTGGAACGTAAATTTAAAGAAAGTCATTATTTAAGTTCTTTTGAAGTGGTTAACTTATCTGAACAACTTAATTTAACGGAAGCTCGTGTATGTAACTTTTTATTTTTTTTAATTTGAATTAAAAAATTATAGTAAATATGTATAATATTTTTTAACTAAAAATACAATATAATTAAAAAATATTTTATATTTAAACTATTTAATTTTTAAAATTGATTATTAAAGATAATTTTTTTTTAAATAAATTTTAGCAAAAAATATTTTTGTAAAATTTTGCTTAAATACCTAACGTAGATATTTGTTAGTAAAATTGTATTTATTAATCTTACGCCCTCTCTACAAAAAAAACCATCATAAACTTAATATAAGATGTTTTGAAAAAGACCCTAATTTTTAACTAATGAAATCAATATGCATGTGATGGTATTGCGTTTAGGCTATAATATATAAGTTTAGATGCAAATCTAAAAACTAAAAATAGATCAATTTACTGCTTGAAATTTTGCTATGTTTAAAAAGTTTTAGTTCAGTAAAATTAAAGAAAAAACTAATTTTGAGATATTGAATTGAATTGTAAGAGACATGGCAGATGAATTTTATGGATTTTTTACACAATTAAGCATATTATAAGTATTTATCTATTTAAGAGCACTAAGTATCAATTGACTTAAGTTTGCGTTTTAAATCTAAAATGTCGTGAAATTTTGTTATCTAAGTTAAGATTTTTTATATGTATAACTTTGGAACTGATCTGAGTTTTTGATGTCAAATTGCAATGGTTTTTTTTCACCTTGAACAATGTATAATTTTATTTTAAACTTTAACTTTAACTTGTTTATCACTCATGTTTTGCATGACTTTTAAGCTTATCTTTTCATTGTATTATGAGTATATTTGCAAATGTTTAATAAAAAACTTCTGCTCAATTCTTATGTCAGCTGAAAATTTTATTATTCAAATTGAATTTTTTAAATGAAAAGAAATTCAATCTCTTTATATCTATCTTTTATATTTGTCTTATTTTAGACCTTTTCTCTAAAATATTCTCAATTAACATATCATTTTAACTTCTTTAATGCATGCACATTATATATGTTAACAAGAATTATGGTTTATTTTTATAAATTAAGTTTATTTTCAATAATATTAAATTTTTAGAAATTTATAATTAAAAAAACTGATTGGATAATATGATAGTGCTATTTATTTATTTTTTTATTGATTAAGTTTACTTTAACATAATAAATTAAACTTAATTTGCCGATTTAGACTAAATACATTGAATATAGTTACTAAATGTAAATACTTTGTTAAAGTATAAAAAAAAGATAAGAAACAAAATGAGCTTAACGCTAATACAATTTAAAGCTGATCATATCATCTTAAATATAAAAATACATTCAAAGCTCATTGTTTGTATTTATATTTTTTTTTATCTAGTTAACAAATTTACTTTCCATTTTTTACTTCATTTTTTTGTCCATTTATAAAATTTAAGATTATCTCTTGTCAAATTTGATTATTTTATTTTAATATTTTTATTTAAAGTTCAATTTTTATTTTATATGCTTTTTTTACATGTTTATTTCATGCCATAGTGACATTTCAATTATTACATGGCTTTTATTTTTTAGTATATAAAAAAAAAATTCAGTATACTTTCAAAGAAAATTTTTTTATTTTTTTACCGGAAAAGGGTGAAATCGGGCACCTTGACACTGGTCTCACGCTAGACTAGACATTGTCGGGTCACAAATGGTTTGTGTAAAATGTTCAACAGCTAAATTTATCAAGCGTAAAATGTATTGAATTCAGGTTAGAAAATATTTAAAAGCACATATATCACTTGGAAAACTTGAATAAACAAACTACTGTTGAATGTATCAAAAAAAATAATAATTCAAAATTTTTATAAATCATTTGCTCTTGTAATAGGTAAATATTAAATCTAAATATGTTTATGTTTTGCTCGAGTAGATAGTTAAACAAAATATATTGAGAATATGTCCAAAAGTATTGCGTATATAAAATTTATAAAGTCTGGAAACAAATAAAATTTTCATTTGCATCAAAAATAAAGATACAATCTTTATAGTAAAATTTTAGTTTTAAATTTTTTATAGTTTCAAAAAATTAATAAACTTTTTAATGTAAATTACAAAAAAAAAAAATAATAATAATATTAAATACTTTACAATATTTAAAAATTTTTCAATTTTATTTGAAAATATTTTTTTAAAATAAAAATTTAATTATAAAAAATTTATTTTGTAGGTGAAAATTTGGTTTCAAAATCGACGAGCTAGATTGAAGAGAGAACAAAAATGTAAATAATTTTTAATTAAGTTAATAAAACTATTTTTATATTATTAGAAATAAAAATTTGTTAATTTTTTTTTTTGTAAATATAAGTCGACAATGAAAACACATATAAATAACATTTAATTATTGCTCAATGGATAATAAACCAAAGTTTTATTAAATTGTTTTATCAGTTTAATTGTACTAATATTATTTAAATTCATTATAAATAAATTTTTGTTTACATAATAAATATTTTAAAACAAATTATTCATTAAAAAATTTATGTTATTTAACTTAAAATTTGTATGATTTATAAATTATCATTTAACAATAATTTTTCAAAAATAAATATTATCGAAATAAATTAAATATAATGTGAGTAAGTTAAAATAACAAATATATATAAATATATTTATGTAAAAATATAAATAAATGGCATTAAATATTGATTTTAAAATCAATGATATAAATTTTTAAAAAACTAAAAAATATATAAGAAAAAATATTACGTAATAAAATGACAAACAATAAACTTTTATTAAGACAATAAATATAATATGTTATAATAAATTATATTAATTTATTCTTTAATATTTAATAAAAATTTAATTTATATTTAAAAATAATTCTTTGTTTTAAATTTTATTAATATTTTGATATATTTAAGCAACACTATTTATAATAGGTATTTCCAAATTTTTTTTTTTTTAATTTTATTTTATATAATGATTTATAATTAAATATTTAATTAGTTTTAGTTTTTTAAAATTGTAAAAACCATATCATACAATAATTATTAACACTAATAAAGTAAAAATTATATTATAAATAAATTTTAGATTTTAATATTTATTATTTTTTATTTTAAATTAAATATAATTAATATTAATAATATTAATTTTTTAAAATTTCATAAATTAAAAAAAAACAATTAAAAATCAATTTTAAATTTAAATTTGTTTTAATAAGAGTGTATAAAATTTAAATTTAATAATTTGTGTGAATTAAAAAAATTAAAACAAAAATATAGTTATTATTATTAATTTATTTATTATTAGTTATTTAAAATTTGTTAAATATTATTTAAAAAAAAAATCAGTGTAAATTTTTTTGTGCTAATGTTAAAAGCAAAAAAATGAGTTTTATACTTAAATTTTTTTTAGTTTTATTTTATTTTACCAAAATTAAATGTGATAATGATACAAATACTAATTTTTTATCTTTAAATTCACATATTTTGAAAAAAAGTGATTTTATTAAAACAGAAAATGCAGATTTATTAAATTTACAATTTGAAAAATCATTAGAAGAATCATTTTCTTTGTTAAATAAATTTTTAAATAATAGTGATTACAAATTAGATGTTATTAATCAAATATTACACAATTCAGCAAATTTAAATACCTGTAAAATATGCCATAAAATAATTAATATACTAATATCTCTTAAAAATACAGAAGATGCGATAAATTTTTTTTTAAATTTTTTATGCAATCAATTTTTTTTTTATGAACCAAATTCAAAATTTATTTGTAAAAATCTTCTTCAACGTATTAGTTCTTCAATTTTTTACATATTACAAAATACTCCATATAATTTTAAACAGATTTGTGGGCTTCTTCTTAATGATTGTTTAGATAAATCTACATTTTTAAAAAGTCCACTTTTTTGGGAAATTAAGTTAAATAAAGAATTGAATTTTAATAAACATCCATACGAATATAATTTTAATCTTTCTCAAACTAATTTTCAATCAATTAATTTTCATCCAAGAAATATTAATAAAACATATTACACTTATAAAAATACGATTTTACCAAATTATAATGCAATTAATTTAAGTGATTTTTTTAATGGTGCCAAATTTTTGCAACTTTCTAATGTACATTTAGATAGTAATTATTCAATAAATGCTGATGCATATTGTGATGAAATTTTATGTTGCAGAGATGAAGAAAAACAAAGCTATCAAAAAAAAATGCTTTATCAGATGTATCAAAACGACACAAAAACAGATAATAATACAAGTTTTGAAAATATTTCATTAAATTTAGAATTGAATAATTTGCATCATTTTTTTAAAAATAATAATACAAATATTCGAAAACAAGCTGGTTATTGGGGTTCATTTGGAAATTGTGATTTACCTATTCAAACATTCAAAAATATGCTAAAAAATGTTAAAAAAAGTTTTGATTCAATTGATTATATTTTATTTACAGGTAATATAATGCCCCACAATTTTTGGAATACTGAAAAAAAAGAAATTATTAATAACTCAAAATTATTTATAAAATTAATAAATGAATATTTATTTAATAAAAACAATTTTAATAAATCTTCAGATTTTTTTAGAATAAATAAACCAAATATAAAATTTAAAAAAATTAATAATAATTTGAATGAAAGAAATAAAGAAAATTATATACCTATTATGAAATCTAATTCAAAAAGGCTTATTCCTGTAATTGGTAACTACGACTCTCAAACAATAAATATGTAAGTAATAAATTGTCATTTCCTAATTAGATTTTCTTATTTTAAAAATTTATAATAGGTTTGCACCTTCAAATTTAAAAAACAAAAATTTGTCATTAAATTGGCTTTATTCCGAATTTTATGAAATTTGGAAAGAACATATTCCTGTTGATCAAGTAAACAATTTTAAAAATGGTGGTTTTTATACATTACTTATTGCTAAAAATATGAAAATTATTGTTTTAAATACTAATTTATGTAATCGATTTAATTTTTGGAATTTGTTAAATAATCAAGATCCAGAAGGAATGTTAGAATGGCTTGAAAAAGAACTTTACAATGCAGAAATTAAAGATCAAAATGTACATATTTTGGGTCATATTGCACCTGATCGTATTAATAGTAATCCGATTTGGTTACATAATTTTTTAAATATTATTACTCGATACAAAAATATTATTAAAGCTCAATTTTATGGTCATTCTTATAGAGATGAATTTAAAATATATTATAGTTCATCATACAAAAAAAAAATTTTTGATAATGAAAATAAATTATTTATGTCTATTAATTCAAAACTTAAAGAATTTTTAGATAATTTAAAAGAAAAAATTAATAAGAATGAAGGTATTGTAACTACAAAGGAATTAAATAATTTATTAAAATTTAAACGAAAAATAAATGAAAGTAATAATTTTTTTATTAATACCTCTATTGATAATAATTTTTTAGATATTAATGAAACTAGTAACAGAAAATTAACATTAGATGAAAATCATTTTTTTAATAAGTTAAAATCACATTTTGAAACAAAATATAATTCTTTGAAAAAAAAATTAGAACTAATTAAAAATAATATAAATAAGATAAAACAACCAGTATCTGTAGGATTTTTGGGACCAAGTCTATCACCATATATGGATGTAAATCCTGCATATAAAATTTATAAAATTGAAGATAACGTAAGTTTTTAAAATAAATTATATCAATATTTTATATTATATAATGTTAATTTAAAATATTTCATGAAATTAGGGCTATGTAAAAACAGCTGAAACTTATTATATGGATATTGAAAGAGCAAACAAAAATCATCTTGACAATGAGAATAAATACAAATATGAAACTGAATTTTTATTAAATAATAAAAATCAATTATATAAAAATAATATTCCTTTAAACACTGAAAAAAATTACAATTTTCAATATAAACAAAATCAATCAGTTAATAATTTAAGTCAACAATTTTATTATGTGCGTCCACCTGAGAAAAAAATTCATTTACAAAACAGTCAACCAAGTTTTATAAATAAATTTAATTTTATAAACTTTCCAACTAATCAACATAAAATAAATAATGGCATTTTAGTATCAAATAATCAAAGAATAGGTTCATTGAAACCTTATATAATATTTAATCATAAAGATTTTAATAATTTATATAGGTATAATATAGTAAATACTTTCCAAAATCAACACTTTGTTCAATTAAATTCTAGGAATAGAAATTCAAATTTTAGAAAAATTAATAGAAATTTATATAATAATTATCATACACACAAAAATAATAATAGATTAGCTTTACAATCTAGTCAAAAAAATATTTTTAAAAATCAAAATACAAAAAATTTACGTTTTACACCTTATTATCCTAATAATAAATCTATTAAATATTCTACAAATTCTACTTACAAGCAACCAATAAGAACAATAACTAATGAAAAAGAAACTAATAAAACTATCGATATTGATAATGAAGTAGAATGGATTCTTTTATATGATATGGCTAGTAAATATTTAATTCCAAGACAAACTCCTAACGATTTAAATGATTTCGTGGAAAATTTGCGTAAAGATAAAAACCTTTTTAATACATTTTTTGAATATTTACACCGTAAAAGTTCTTCTTTGAAATGGCAATATGAATGCAATGCTTTATGTCAAAGTCATTACCTTGATGAGCTTTTAGTTTTTGATCCTTTAAATTGATTTTCAATTAACTATAAATTTTTAAGTATTTTTTATTATTTTATTTTTTAAATACTGCAATAAAAATAAACTTGTAATAAATACAACATCTAAAGATAATATTATTTATAAATGCAGGTAGTCAAGAAGTTTTTATGTTTAAAATCAAGAATGAAAATTGAACAAATTAAAACTTTATTTATTTTTTATTTTATAAACACAAAAATTAAATATAATAAAATGAAATAAAATAAAAATTTTAAAATAATAAAAAAGAAATCCTGCTCCGATACCGGGAATCGAACCCGGGCCTACTGGGTGAAAGCCAGTTATCCTAACCACTAGACTATATCGGATGAACTTGTGAGTCGTGCGGTATGAAAAAATAACTTTAATAATAAATTGTATTAAAAATAATTATTTAATTTTTAATTTCATTTCATTTTTAAAAAAAAATATTTACGATTGAGATAATAGGTTGTTCAATAAAAATAAAAAATAAGTTATATATAAGTCTCACAATCTAAATTGGATAAAAAAATATTAATTATAAATATATAGTTTAGTATAATTAGTAAATTAACGTACAATATAATAGTTAGCATTTGAAAGAGGATTTCTAATAGTATAGAAATCAAATAATAAATAAAAATGATGAGAATAATTTATTGACTTAGTTAACCTTGTATAAATAATAACTAAATATTTTAATAAAGTATTTAAATGTTCTATATTTTTGAAACTATTATTATTTACATAATTATTAATTTTAAGATGATGATTCCATAATAAATAGTTAGACTTTAAATTTGATTTCATTAATTTATCTTGCTCATCATCATCATCAATGTTATCACATTTTTCAAACTTATTTATGTAATTAGCATTCATAATTTGTAAATTATAATCATAATCTACATTTTCGATTAATTTTATATTAATTAATTTTTTATAAAAATTTGACATAGATAATTTTTCAAATATTTGCTTAAAACTAAAATCATGGTAATTATAAATAACCCAAACAAAAAGTAAGGGAAGCGTTAATTTACATACTACTATTGTAACTGTATTTAATAATTGAGTTGCATAACAATCAAAGAACTGAATAGAAAACTATAAAATATAATAATAACGTATACCACAATCAAAAAATATAAAAAAAACTTTTTTATACTCTAAATAAATTAATTTTAAATATTAATTAAAAAAAAGATTATAAAATAAGAAAACATGCAAAAAATAAATTTAAAATTGGTCATTAATTACTAAAAGTTTAGTATCTAAAGTTTTAAAAATTTAAAATAAATTTTATAAAAAATAAATAATTTACTTGTGCAAATTTAATTGTAGATTTTGTATAAATTAAGTAAATAAAAAAACAGACAAAAAATATTCAAAAATAATTTAATTTTATTTTTTTTTTCAAGTAAACTGATTAAGAAAAAAAATTAAAAATTAGAATTGATATAATTTAAAATTTAAAAATATACGTACTTTAAATTTAATGGTATTGATATAAATTAAGCTGGTAAAAACTCAAAATATGAAATTGAAGAAATTTTTATTAAAAACCAAAAATAAGTATTAAATTAATTTTTTTTAACTAAGCTTTGATGTTTAGTATAAGTTAATATTAATAAATTTAAAATAATAAAAAATTGCATCTCTGTACTAATTATTCATGTGTGTAAAACACACTATAGTAAATAAACCATTAATAACTATAAAAGAATTATAAAAATATTAATTTGCTTGCGAATCATATGGTGCAAAATTGTTTATTAAAAATAAATTTTTATACCGATTTTGTTTACAAAAAATTGCATCTTAGATTGCATACCTTACAAAATAAGGTAGCAAAATTTGAAACATTACTAAAAAGCCCATTATTGGCATTAATCTAAACAAAGGCTATTTATTATTTTTTTTTTAACAAAATCTTACTTAAAAAATTATATATAAACTTCTTTGACACATTTAGAAAAATTAAATTTTTTTATCCTGTATAATTTAATATAAAGTTAAAAAAATACTATATAACACATCTAATAGTAAATAATAATATTTTTTTAAATTAAATTTAAATAATTTTTTTGTGTTTGATTGAAAAGAAAAACATTTTATAATTTTATATAAAAATATATCTTTTTTATTAAAAATAAGTTGTATTAAAGTTGTTAAAATGATTAAAATTAACCATCCGCTTACAATATATTTAAATTAAAAATTTTCAGTAAATAATTTTTTTTTTTATTATTTTTAATTTACTTACAATATGTGACCCGGCTGGGTTGCCAATATAATAAAAAAAAAATTATTTACAATGTTATAATTTTAATTGGATCTTTTAAATTTTTTAAATTATCAAATAATGGTTGATTTATTTCACATTTCATCGAAAAAGTTATATTCCAAAAATATAAATCAGTAACTTTAAATTTATAAATAAAAAATTTAATTAAAATTTAGTTAAAATAAAATTAAAGAAATTACTTTTTGTTATAATATTGTTGATTTCAATTTCATTGCATTTAGAAAGCATACATAAACCTAGTTTATTTGTAAAAGGGGTTTAAATTTAAATAAAAACTATATTTTTTGAAATATATTGTGGTCAGAATTAAAAAATTCAAAATTTTTTATGATTTTATTATTTTTTATTAAAAATAGTATATTTTCATTTGGAATTAAATCCAAAAGCCAATATTTACAAAAAAAAAAAAATGATGAATTAAAATATTTTAAATAATTTTTATTAAAAAACAGGTTAGAATTAAAATTTGTATTTGAATTTAAATCTAAACAAAGATCATAATTTCCTAAAAAAAGATATGTTCCTTATAACAATTGGCTGAAATCTTTTCTACTTGATCCAGACACTTATTTGTAAAAATCAAATTAATTTATTTATAATTTAATACAAAAAAAACTTACATTTCATTTTCCACAGCTTTTTTTGATCAAATGCATTAACTAAAAATAATTTTTCACTTAAATTAGTACTTGAAACTAAATGAAAAATCATTCCCCACATAATATTTTAAGGACCATATTGTACTATCTCAAAAATTTTTTGAATTTTATCAACAGGGTAATTACTTATATTTTCAGAATTTCTGGGTATATTATTTAAATAAATTATATTAATTAAAAATAAAAAATTAATAAATTTTATTTTAATTATAATTATAAATCTTAACATAAAAATTTAATTAAAATTTGAAATCAAAAAAAAAGTTAATTTAAAAATTTTTATTTAAAAACAGATTTTAATTTAAAAAAAAAATTTAATACTATTTTTATTAATTACTTATTGTATATAAAAAATTGTTACACAATTTTAGGTTTTACTATTATGTTTACATAAAAAAATAAATATTATCAATAAACTTTTAAATATTTATATTACTTAAATTAAATAAATAAAAAAAAATATTATAAAAAAATTAATCATATATTTTAAAAACATTTTAAGTTAAAATATTTTTTAAAATACATTTTTTAAAAAATGTCAACAATAAAAATAAAAGCTTTAATATTAATATAATTTAATAAAACGATGTAAAACAATTTTTATAAAACAATTTACACAACTTGTTGTTTAAGAAATTATTTGCTGTGTTTATTTAAAAAAACACTTGTTATTGTTTGAAATATAAAAAATTAAATTTAATTTATGTTATACTGATTTATTTAGAACTAGAAAAACAATTTAATAATTTAATTAAAGACTATTATTGTTTCAAGCAAAAAGTTTATAAAATAGATACGTCAATATCATTTAAATAAAAAAATTGCAAAAAAAAAATTAAATAAATATATTAAAATTAATAATTATAATTAATTTAAAGTTTAATAATTAAGCAATCTCAATATAAAAAAAAATTAATTTCAATTAATATTTAAGGTTCAAATTTATTTAAATATAATTTTTACATTTATTTTAAATATTTAAAATTATAATTAATATAACTCAATTATAAGATTTAATTAATATAAAAAAACTGAATACAATAAAATTAATATATAATAAAATATTTTAATATTCATACTAAATTAACTTTTTTTAAAAAATTATTTATTGAAAAAATAATTGTACAAAAATATCTTAAAGTTTGTAATTAATAAATGCATAATCAAAGCTCATGATAAAAAGATTAAACAACATTTTGATCATTGGTAGAAATAGGTAAACTGTTTTGCACAAACATTTTCGGAATTTCATTTCCAAAAAATATTTTATTATTTTGAGCAATAGATTCGTATTTTTTAAGCTCGATGTATTCCTTAGTTAACAGAAGTGTATTTGCTTGGGCCAACTTTTGCTTAGTATAAAAGTCAGCTTCTGCTCGCATTTTCTCTCTTGTTAAAAATATTTCATCTTCAATTTTACTCATTTTTTTAAGACTTTCTTTTTCCATAATTTTTTGATCATATTGAATTTTAGCAACAAATGCAACTTTTTCAGCTTCAATAATCGCTTTTTTGCGTTCTGTTTCTGCTTCTTTTTCTACTACTTTTTGTTTCTGATTAGCAATTAAAAGTTTAGTTTTTTCATTTTCCATTTCTTCGTAATTGCGTCGAATAGTTTCAGGTATTTTAGGTTTAGTCACTCTAACAGCCAGTACTGTAAGTCCGGGAACCATTGTATTTAAATCTTTTTGAAGGGCAGTTTTCAGGTTTTCATCAATCTGGTCAAATAGATCAATATAAACTTCTTGTAAACTGTGCACAGAACAAAATTGATTAAGTTCGTGGTGCACTTTGTTAAATATCAAAGCTTTATCATAATCAGCTGTAAAATTTTTTACAATATCATAGACTGCGTTTGCCTGTAAAATATTAACCACTTCGATTCGATCAAAATAGATCATTACTCCTCCGGAAGTACCACAAGGTACATTTTTAACTTCGTCTGTTTGCATGGTAGTTTGGATAGCTCGAAAGCTAGTTAAAAATGGTAACATCATTCTGAATCCAGGACACGAGGTTTCTTTTAAAAGAGCTCCTCCACGATAATACACACCCACATGACCTTTAGATGAAAAAGTTTAAAAAAGAAATTAGAAATCGCCTACTCATTATTACTTTTAACTAGTATATTATTTAAAATGACAAATAAAAATACCAAGCCTACCTTCTTCGATTCGGTGGAAAGAACAGCTGATAAGGTAGCCAATCAGTAGACAAACAATCGAAGTGTAGGCAATAATGTTGGGCATGGCTGATGCAATTAATAAAAGTCTTCCTTATTTTTTAAGATGACAAATTAAAAGTAAACAAAATTTACATGCCATTCAGGCATATTTTTGCGCATGCGTTGCAATTCAAATTCAAATTCAAAACAAACTTTTCAGCAACAAATTGTTCGCAGCTTGAATCTGCTGGTTTGGCCTTAAACATAACTTAAACCCCTGCAATTGATTTTTTCTTGTGGGCGCATGTTTGGCCATTTTTAAGAAAATAGAGAGAATTGAGAAAAGCATCGGAAGCAAGAAAACGACGAAAAAATTAAGAAAGACGGCAAACAAAAAAAAAGTGAGCTACTAGAACGAACTAATTAACGCCACTAAAAGATACTAGGACAAATCGAGCCAGAAGACGTAAAACAAACTAGGAGACGTAAGGCAAACCAGAACTATATGAAATTTTGGTTAAATTTTTGGTACTGTTAGAACACTGAAAAATGGAATCTGAAAGCGATACTTCAGTGAAAAGTGTGGAAAAAAGTAAGTCTAGAAGACAATCTGTCGATAAAGACACAACTGACTATGTTAAGCAAAGAAAATCCAACAACGAAGCGGTGAAACGTTCAAGACAAAAACAACGAGAAACAATGAAGATGAAGAAAGATAGAGCAGACAAATTGCGAGAAACAAATAAAGAACTGGAAGAATTAATTGAAAAGAAGAAGATTGAGATCCAGAGAATAAAAGATTTGCTGTTCCAAAAAGACGGCGTGCTTGACTTGACTTTCTTAGAAGACGATTCGGAAATCATTGCCAAATACCAACTTAATGACCTTTGAGCCCATCCAAACTTGTCTTTTATCTTGGTAGTTTGTAGTTTGCGTTGTCTTGAGCATTTTTAATTTCGGATTGTCTCGCACTTGCTTTTTGTCCACACTGTGAAGAGCATTCGAGCTGTAGCTACATAATAAAGGTGGCTTTGTAAATAAAGATTTATCCACTGTTTTAGTCGATTACCTGTCTTAGCGGATAAGAGTGGTATTGTCAGAGTGTTCACCATTGATACATCGCCATCTATTCTCGCTTGGATTTGCTTGGCCAACTTTTTCTCAGTGGCGACATCTCAGGCTTTAGTTTGTCCATTTAAATCTTATTCGTGTTTTGCTTTCAGACATTTTTTCACTCAATTTATTCATTTTGTAATTAAAATCAACTGAGCCACAAGCAATTTAAAGTTTTTCTTGTTAGTTGTGACTGATCCATTACGGCCTTTGATCCAACCAGTTCGGATCCATCATCTCATCACAGTGCACATTTGCCATTCGTTGTTTATTTACGTAATTGTTGTTCAAGTGAGCTTTGTTTTCAACATCACCGACTATTCATCTTGATTTCTCATTGCAAACAGTGAGCAAAGTGTTTTAATTTTGCAATTATGCAACAATTACAAATCGTTCCGTATGCATTTCACATTTGAAACATATTTGGTTTGTTTGCTTGTCAAAATTAATAAGCCATTCTGTAAATATTAGTCGCATTTCAATTTTCAAATTTCGATTCCCGGCTCATCTTATCCCATACTGGCCATACGTTCGGACTGATCGCTTTTTTCATTGTCTTGTCCTCGCAAGTATTATTCAATCATCTAGACTGGCTTAGGCTCAGTTAGCCAAACTACTATGAACCTGGTTGCTACGGTCCACGCCGAATAACTCGTTGAACAATTTTAAAAGAAAAGTTTCTTTAAGGCCAACAAATCTTAAAAGCTACACACATTGGTCTATGTTGTTTCCAAGGAGTTTAAAAAAAAAAAATTCATATATATTTCTTATTCAGTTTATTTTCGTACTTTTGCACTCTATTCAAGAAGCTGGTTTAAAAAGGAAGCTGCTTTAAAAAAGAAGCTGCTTTAAAAAAGAAGCTGCTTTAAAAAACTTTTGTTTGTCAGTATTGGTACTAGAAAACTTTTTACTAGGTTAAGAAGCTTTCTTTTTGTTTACGATTGCTTGCAAGCCATCCACCAGTGAAGTTAGGCTAAAAAATAATGCACTTTTTGTTTGTGCATCTATAGTCAGGTGTAACAAGATAACTTGGAGAGTTTGTTGTAAGAATAATATATTGAATAAATATATTTTTTTAATTTTATTTCTTTCTAATTAGCTATGAACTGTTTTCAATGTACATGAACAAACCATCAACAGATCAATAAACCGACTAAATATTTATTCTTTATAACTCATTGGTTACAAATCAAAATTATTTAAGATTATTTTTAAAGAAAATTCAAATTTTCAAGGCTCAAATTCTGTTCAGATTACTTGAAAACTTAATCAAGTTTAAATAATGAGCATGTTGTCAATTGATTCAGTAAATACTGAATCTTTGCCCATGCTAGAACAGTTGATGAATGAATTCTTCCACTATAGTACCAGCAATCAGAGAAAAAATGAAATTGAAGCCATATTGAATAATTTTAGTGCCCAAAGTAATGCATGGTGTTATGCGATTCGTTTTATTGGTGAAACCAATTCTCAACATACGAAAATATTTTGCTTTTCAGTACTAGACAACTTTCTTGCAAAACAATGGTTAACCAACTCTACCTTAAACAAAGAAGAAATACGAAAGTGGATTTGGACCTATCTGCTGCATTGTGCCGGACAAAACCAGCCAGCTTTTGTGATTTCCAAATCTTGCAAATTATTGGCTACTATTGTACGCTACGAATATGATACATTATGTCCCAAGTATTTTACCGATGTGTTCCAATTAATTTCTGACGTTAAAACAATAGAAATAGGTCTTCAACTACTTAACATCACAATTGAAGAATTTACCTCGCCTAAAGACAAAATACTGGTATCTTGCAAACAAGAATTACATCAAATTTTGCTTAGTCAGGTGAATGCTATTGTATCTTTATTAGCACACATCATGCAGACCACCATTGGAGAGTTTGTAATCAATGCTGCTGCAACTCCTCCGCCTTCGCCCACTAGTATGAAGGTTTGGAATACTAGTGACCACAACAGTTTGACTAAAAAGTGTGAGGCTCCTGTTTTATGGAATATGATACAACTAAGTTTGAAAAAAGGAATGTTACATAATATAAGTTCTCAACTTCTTACAATATCAGGCTTGGCCTTACAATGCACATCTACTTTTTTTGCCTGGATTCCAATTAACGAATGTTGCAACCAAATCACTTCTGATTTGTTAGATCCAATCTTCACTTATGCCGGCTTTGCTAGTTTGCGTGCCAAAAAAACTAATTTAATAAACAACGATCTTAATGAATTAGAAGTGATTCAAAACAATTATGCTCAATTAGCAAGTTATGCCATTACTTGCATAAATGAATTAGTATTAAAAAATTGCGTTTCCAATTCAAGTACAGCCGTTTTCTATGAAAATATTTTCAAACAAATTTTTAGTCTTCTTCTTTCAGCTACCTGGGTACAGCCAGATTTAAATAGTGAAAATTACTTTCAACCTTTACTAGAAATGGACAGCGAATATTTAGCGAAATTTATTGACTTTATTAGATTATTTATTACAAACCATTTTGCTCGATTTGAAATGCAAAAGCCCAACTTTTTTTTTGAGTTTTTTGTTTTATTTAAAACATTTACTTTCAACATTAATTATGATGAAAATTTTTTAAATGTTTTGGACATTTGGTCGATTCCTATTGAATTTTTTGTTAGTAGAGTTGAAGTTCTACGTTGTAGTAATAAACAAAACACTGCAATTAGTCAAGATTATAAAAAACTATTTCAACAATTTGTTTCGGAATTATTGGCTAGATCAAAATTTAGATTTAATTCTAATCAATTAAAAAAGTTAGACAATACGGAAATGAATGATAATGGAGAAACTGAACTTCAACGATTTTTAAATAGCTCAATAGAAATAATTGGCAAAATTTCTGATATATGTCCAGAAGCAGTTCTTGAGGATGCTCGTGAAACTTTTGATCCAATGTTGAAATTTTATTTTGGACTTGAAAAACAATTTTCATCAAATTTACATTCAGATGGAAAAACAATTAAACTTTATGTAAATAGTAATTCAGATTTTGAGCAATTAGACATATATTTAAATGATTTTATTATGGTTTTACGACTATTTGGTCGTTTAAGTGAAGGATTTACTGGTGATAATTTTAATTTTTTTTGTGATAGCACAGAAAAACTAGTTGACCAATTGATGCAAGCTTTACATTTCACAAACAGATTACGTTTACCTGTTTTAGAATGTAATAGACCTAAATTAATTACAAGATTTTCTGAAGTACAAGTGCATTTATTTTTAACAATTAAAGCTTTTAGTTATTGGATGGCTGAATTGTATATACATGCAATTCAATCTAAAAATGAAAAACTAGCCAATATATTTAATCAATTATTAATTCGTATTTGCGATGAGTGTGTAAAGACTATATTTTTGTGTACTGAAAATCAGCCTACTATTAATTTGAACGGAAGTAAAATAGAAGAGGAGAAAAATTTAAAAATACCACAAAATATTATTCATAGTTCATTATTATGTCTTTTATCTATAAGTGTAACAATACGTCCAAAGCTAATGTTGGAAATACCTAGTGTTCGTAACTTGTGTGAACGAGTCTGCCAGTCAGTAAATTTGAATTTTTATTGTCCAACTTGTTTAAACAAAGCAAAATCAGTATCAAATATAAATGTAATCAAAGCAAATCAATGTGTTAATTGTTTACACAATAAAGAATTGACAAGTAAATCTTTTGAAAAATGTACTACATTCACTTTAGAACGAGAAGACGAATTAATTTTAATGGACACTTTAAGTAATTTATTTTTATTACCTTGGTCTCAAGTACCAGACAATTTGCAGGAGTGGAGCAATAGGTCAATTTATCATCGAACATTAATTGATTCATTTACAAGATATTTGATTACTGAATTGAAAGCTAATCCAACATTGATGGGCAATTTAAATCAAAAACCTGGCTATTTAATTGCTTTAAATCGAACTCTTTACATGCTGACAAATTTAGTTAATAACCATATTGAATCACCTACAAGAAGCAAACAATTATTATTTAACAACGTGCATGAATTTTTTGAATATATATTATTGATTTTGCCAGGTAATCTAATTGATATGAATATTGGAGAACCAATGTTAAGTTTTTTGTTGGCATCAATGGATGTATTTCGAAATCAAATCAAAATAGGAACATTGGATCAAATTACCAAGATTTTACTTGATTGTATTGTCCAAAATGAGACAAGTCTTTTATCTTCAAACTGTGCTCAAAATCGAATCACTTTGGTGGACAAAATACTTAAGATTTTTGTTTTAGTTGTAGAACAAGCTTGTAGTAAATTTAAACCTTTTTTGCCTAACATGCTTCAGCTTAGTCTGAACCAGTTGCAACAGGTTGTACAGCAGGCCAATTGCACCGATCTTTATAATACGTTTTATCATTTTTTATATAAATTTTTGCTTAACAATCTGAAATACTTTTTCAAGAGCAGCACCACGACAAGTTTGGTAAACGAAAATAAGGAGCAGTGTTTTAATGAACAGCAGTTTCTTTATATATTTCACTTATTTGGCCAATCTTTTATGCAGCCAGACATTACTTTATTTAAACAAAATTTGGTTGCTTTGGATGCCCTGAACTTCAGACAGAAAATATTTCACAAGGAGCTGTTTAAACAACATTTGTGGCAACATTTTGTTACATTGTTTCTGCAGGTGCTGATCGACAACAATCACCAGATTTTACAAGATGAGTTGGTTAGCATTTTGTACAGTTTGGCCTCTGTGGATTATGAATTATTCAAAAAACTGTGTCTGACCCAGCTTCGAGAATGTTGCAAAAGCTTGCAACAAACAGACAAATTAGCTTCTTGTGACACTAGTTTGCTGTCGGACTCTACCTTAAGTGATATTCCATCTTTTAATCAAAGCCTAAGCCACTTTGCTAACGACGTGCGTTATTTCAAGCAGCTCAGCAGTGCAAGCCAGTCTCTGATCTGAGTAAAAAAAGGTGGTTTGTTTTTGGCCTTAGCAGCGAGCATTCCAGGCTTTTTATTATTGTTGACATATGACCGGATCGAACCTCTGAAACCAAATCAAACATTAAGACATAATATGGTGCACTACTTTAATTTATAGTTTTACTGAATGTATATTTTATTGCGTTGGATCACCAACTTACCATATGTACAAACCTGTGCAGAAGAGCACATTAGCCAGATTCCTGTTAAACACACAATCCTTTACTTTTTTTTACCTTTGTAAATTGCTGGACAAAGCTTGTTTTATTTAGATAATTGCCAGTTTTTGCTCTGGCAAACATGTTTTATAATAAATGTTTTGTTAACTTAATTTGTTTTTGGTTGATTTGTTGCTACTTGGTTAGTTTGTTTCTTAATTTGTTTTAAGGTGATTTTTTTGTTTCTTAGTTTGTTTTAAGGTGATTCTTTTGTTTGTTGGTTTGTTTTAAGATGATTCTTTTGTTTCTTAATTTGTTTTTACATGATTCGTTTGTTTCTTAATTCGTTGCTACTGTTTCGCTTTAATCATGCGGCTCGAGCAGCGCCACCCCATTCATTTGGTTACATCACGACTTGTTCGAGCATAGATGTTCATTTCGAATCGGATGTTGGCGCTAGCAGGTCGTTCTATATGTTTGGCGTCAGACGTCGATTTAGGTAAAGGTAACAAAATCCAAAAGGTAACAAATAGATGTGCAACAGACATTAGTCAATCAATATCAGCTTTGAACAAGTGAAGTTTGGACGAGGCAAAGTTTAAACTGTAAAATACACTAGCCATATAGTGTTGGTTAATTGAGACAGACCAGCATACGCATAAGCCAAAGATTACCAACCAAAAGGACTCAATGAAATGTGAGCTCGTCATCTTCAATATTTGTTCAAATAATTGATATTGGATGCCAACTATTACTATTCTGAATTTTTCCAACCTCCACTTTCAATTGCAAATCTCAGTCAGAATCTCAGCAAATTATGACCGCGAATTTGGCCGAACTTCAATTCATAATCATCCATATTCAAAATTCTTAATTTCAAGTTGACTGTCTAGAAAATCATTTTTCAATGTTTCAACATATGTAACGAGTGTCAGAGAATAGTAAGGAGTGCGTGCATCCATAGTGAATATAATGAACATAGTGAATACAAAAAACACAGTGAATACGGCAAATGCAGTGAATACGGCAAATGCAGTGAACGCAGCAAATGCAGTGAAAAGCAAATTCAGTGAAAACTGATAACACCAACAACACAAAACGGTGAAGACAATAAAAAGCAATCAGCAAACATAGTAAAATTGACGGAATTAATTCAGATTTAGTTAAGATAGACACCAAACATCTAAATTTGCTTCTTTTGCATAACTCACAGATATTGCAATACTTAGTCTGTTCCAATGCAAGTGCGCATTCTAGTCTCAATACCCAATTTAGCTGATGCTTGATTTAGTCGCCCATTGCCACTGTTGTCATCCATTTGCTGTTCATGTTTTTCTACTTTAGTTTACTATCTTCTTACTGTCTTGTAAAAGTTTTTTCTATGCCTAGCTCCGCTGTTTACTCTCCCTAATTAACCACGTAAGTAAATTATAGTTTCTTTCTTGCTTTACCCTTATTATCTGCTTTGATTGTCAACAAGTACAATGCTAATTTATCTTTTGTTTTATACTACTCTTAGTAATCATTCTTTTACTTAGTAATAATCCTTTTAATTTATTTGAATTACATTTTTATTTAAGTAATCTTATTTATTTGACTGTTTGGCAAATTTTTATTTACCTCAAGTTTCATTACTAATTGCTCATAGTCACTAACTACATTATTTTTTTTCTTTTATTTATGCCTATAATTTTTAAATTAAACTGAAATACTAATTCAAATTGTTATAATGTATCACAATGTAAAGGTTAATTTTTTAATTTTTTATTTTTCAAAATTTACTTTTCCAACTTGAATTTTTTCCATAATAAAAAAAAGCTTGATTTTGATTATTTGCTTAGAAGCATGTTAATTTTTCTCCTAAATATTTACTCAAGCTTGATTTGGCCAAATAGTTTACAAAGGCTTAAGAAAGGGGTTTCAACTGCTTTAGGCACTTGTACTTGAAACTTTTTTTAAAATATCTACTAATTTACTATTGCAGTCTTTAAACAACACTATGCTTTATAGATCGGTTTAGTGTGTTTAAAAGCAGTTGTTACTGTATCATTACCTGTATCAATAGTTTGCATACTTTATTATCACCTAATCACACTCTTTATTTGTGCACTTTCAATTTTTCACAAATTATATTTGTTTTTGATATTTTCGCATTTCATTATTATTTTTTACTATTTATAATTCTATTGAAATAAGAATTCACTAATTTTATTAGTCTTTTGCAGTTTTTAAGTGCATTTGCAACTTATATGAAAGCTTAATAAAGCAAATTTTGTCAGGTTAATTTTTTTATTAAACGTCCATTTAAAATGTAAATCATGCTAGCACACATTTAACTTTTATAACATTTTAACTTTTAATAATATTATTATTCTAATTCTAATTTTTAATATTATTTATTTGTTAAAATTTTATATAATTAATGCTTATTTATTTTTTTGATTATTTATTTTCTTGATTATTTTATTTTTTTATATTTTTATTAACTTTTACAAATTTTAATTTAATAAAACTAAATTAGGTAATTATTTTTTTTTATAATGAGAAAATATATATTATATATATTTATTTTTTTTTTATTTTTTTAAATTTTTAGATTTAAAAATTTGGTGGATTGAATACATATTTTAACTTTTGTTTTTCAAAGTTATTGCAAAAAATATTGTATTTTCTTATTTAACCCTTGTTTATAATTTTCAGCTTTTTTTTTTTTAGTTTGTTATTTACTTTTAGTACAGTTTTTTTTTGTTTTTTTTTTTTGTTATTGCATGTTCAGCTAAATATGTAAAATTTTGAATTTAATATTTTGAATTGTGGTTTACATTATATTTGATTTTTTTTTTTTTCATTTGATTGTTCTTTATTTTTCAATTTGTAACCTTACATTTTATATTACGCGTTGAAAAAATATTTTTCTTTAGTTTTCTTATTTGCATATTATTAAGCTTGAACTTATGCTTAATACATATTTTTCTCATTTGTCACAACTGAAATCAATTTAAAAAAGATTTTTTATTTTATTTTTATAATTTGTTATTTGCTTGTAGCTATTTGATTTTTAAAGTTAAATTTTTTATCGGCTGTTTGATTTATATTTTACTTTTTAAAATTTTATTTAAATTTTTGTTGTTTTAAATTTGCTTAATTTTAATTTTACGATAATAAGTTAAATTTTTAATATTTATAACCATGTTTTACAACTAAATGAGTAGGTGAACGCGAAATTAAGATAATAAATATTAGTGATTAAGTAAAGATTATAGAAAAATGTTGTATCTATAAAAGAGTAATATGTTGCGCATGATATAATTTTAGCTTTCTTAAAGATGCAACTAGTGGACCTATAAGAAGTTGCGCGAATGGTACATTGCGCATCGTTGTTTTTAAGACACTGAATGCGCAAGTGGGTTGTATCTTGACATTTATACCGCTAACACAGTATTTGCTCCTTTAGAACCGCCTTTTGCAATTGATTTAGATTTTATTTGTTTTTTTAATATTTAGTTTTATACATGTTTGGCTGCAGGTAGTCGAATAAGCCATATATGTGTGTATATATATATGCAAGTATGTTTTCGATGTATTTTACTTTTATAATTTAAAGTTCTTTGAACAAATTTCTTTACTAGCATATGATATATATGTTATATGCCAAAATGATACTTTGTGTCTATTAAGTTTCATTTTTGAAGTGCTATAAATTTAAAAAATTTAAAAGGTGAGAAACAATGTTTCTTCTAAAACAATTTTTTAAATATTTTCTTGATTTTTTACTATTTTTAATAACACAACTAAAAAAAATACAATTTAATGTTAAATTAATTTTTTTTTTCAATCAATTTAAATATTTTGTATTTTAAATATTTTGCAAGTTGAAACATAGCTATTGCTACCTAACAAAGTTTTTTACTTTAACCAGGTAACAAATTTGACCCAATGATAAACTACATTAGATGCCAATTTCTTATTTGTCAAATTTCAGTCAGATATCAAGTGTCCTGTTTTCAATTATTTTTACTAACTAGTTTGCTTCTTATTAATTTTATTGCAATTTGCGCTTTTACGAGCATAAATGTTTATCTTTTAAAAAATTTAACTTTAGTAGACTTTTCACAAAATTTTACTAGTAAAATGGAGACAAGCGTATTAAATTTCGTCAATCTAATTTCTCATTTGAGTGTGTGCATCTGGGGCCAGGCTTAATCCACTTGTTTTTATCGGTATTAGTTCAAAATTGTAGTACGCGCGTTATTGTTCACCTTATTTGATTTGTTGTTCTTTGGCCTTTTCTTTGCTTTATCTCCTTATATTCTTGTTTCTCTTAATTCATTTTTATTTTTTTTTTTTCTTTTAATACTTGAATTAGAAATTATTTTTGTTTGTCACTTTTCTTTGTATTTAGTGAGCTTTCCTTTTGTTTAGCGCATTTTTCTAGTTAAAATACACAATCATCAGTATGTGCATGAATGCGCTTAAAAAGATTGCAGTTAGATTCTTAGATTACTTTTTAATTATAGTTCACAATTCAAGCTAAATAACTTTTTTCATGCTCGTAAAATAAATATGTACAAAACAAAAATCTAAAAGTGTTAATCTGCGAACTTTATTCTAGATTTAAGATGTTTGTCATTAATCTGTTTGTTTGAGTAGAATTTATTCAATTAACTTTTTTCGCCTAATTTTCAATGCGTCAGATAAGTAATTTGTGCGTTTTTTAAGCATCTATAATTTTATCTAATTTTATGAACATTTTTCTAAGCTTTTTTCATCTATTTAAGAGCTTGTTTTTCAAAGTTTGTTTTCAAAAGAGCATTTTGAACTGATTCAAGTTAAAATGACAAGGTTATGACAGACAAACAAAAATCATTTACTTTAGTGTCACTGCGCTCAATTGTAGTAAAAGTTCAAACGACAGATATCGGTATATATGGTTGACCACCGGAAGTACCAAACAGAAAAGCATATGTGTTTGTATTGAAGCAAGCTTACTAGTCACTAGAGACCGGAAGTATGTTTGTATGATTTGCGAAATTGAGTGGGAGTTTGTTTTTTGCTTTTCTTGTAAGAAAAAAGCTTTGTAATGATTAAGTGACTGGTTGACCAATATTTTCTTATCTTATCTCTAAGCAAAGACTTTGTAAACAAAGCCTATTTTGTTGGTTTTGTTCTTTTATAAAATTGCCAACGTCAATATAAATGGCAAAGTTAAGTTAGAATAAACTGAGATGGGAGGTGATGGGCCAAGACGGGTTAAGATTGTCTGAGATAGATAGAAATAAGCAGAGATGATTTGGGGTGAGATGAGACTAGTTGGGATAAGTCGGGATGGGTCGGAATAAGCAAAACAAGGGCAAAGATGATGTTTTATTTGCACATGTTTGTGCTTATACAATCTAAACACTTATAAAAATATATATGTGTTTATTTTTTTGCTGTCCAAATGAAAAACAGTACAAAAGTAATGAAAATGAAGTGAAAAAAATCAAAATGAAAAACATCATTCAACAGAAAACTTTAGCAAAAGACATGCATTTACTTTGAAAATTAATTTTCCCATTGATTTTGATTGGAGAAAATGTGTTTATCGTGAATGCACTTTCTCATACACTTCCTTTTCCTGTTTGCTTCTTCATCTTTTCTTCAATGTCTTTGCTATTCTCTCTCTGTTGGCTCTTCTTGTGATGTGGGTGCGCTTAAACACAATCAGGAGCACAATGTGTCCATTATGTACTTGCTGCAAAGATGTGTTAGCTTTCTGAAGTGCTTTGGCAATATACACTAATATACCAGACTTTGTATTTATCTTTTTATTTTTTCGTTTATTCCAACTTATTTTATTTTGCTTAGTTCATTTAATTTTGCTCGTTTTCTTCTACCTTTGTTCATTTTTTTTTATTTGATATATCTTTATATGTCTTTTTCAATGACCTCCGACTACATTGTCTTTGCACATAATCCACACACATAGATCTTGCACATGGTTTTTGCACATTGTCCTTTTATATTGTTCAAGTTTATTGTCCAAGCATTGTCTCACTAGATTTTTATTTGTGTGGGTGGAAGGTTTATGAGTTTTTTATCATTTTGCACCTTTTGATACACACACAGTTAGTTTACGAACTTCTGAACTTATGAACATTTTAATGCACAAATCTTTTAACTATGGACATGCTATCTGTGGGTCTGATTGATTTTGTGTCCATTTCTATTAGTTATAATGTTTAAGAAATTTTGCTTGCTTCCGGCATTTAGCCTCAGGTGCAGGTCAAAGTTTGTTGTTGACAAATAGGTCCACATCTTATTTTGATAGCAATTTTGACGCCCTGAATGAGCAAAATAGTGTCTTTTATCTAACGTGATTTGGTTTGGGCGGTTCTTTTCTTAAACAATACATTTTAAAGCATTTTCTTCAGTTTTGCATTAACTTGTTTTGGCAGACGAATTTAAAATTTTGCATTTTGATTAAATTGCTTTTAGTTTAAACACATTTTTGAATGAAATTTATTTCTTTTACCTGTGCATATTTATTAAAACGATATTTGTGCACATCAAAGGTATCAAACCGTGTTTGCCCATAAAACAGGTTGCACATCAAGTTCCGACTTGTATTTTTGCTATGGATTCATTGCAACTGAATGCCTTGATTTATTTTACAATATATAGTACATTTTTTTGTATCTTGTTTATGCTATACACCAATGATGATCTTCTTTGTCACAAGTGACTTGCACTGTCTTGATGCACTTTGTAACAGTGGATAGCAACAGTGCTTTTAAGTTGATCTGAAAACTACACACTTGCAACTTGATGCAACTAATACATATTGTGTCTGCTTCTTTTACATTTCATCCATCGATTTTCTTTTCTTTCTTTTGCTATTTCTTTTGCTCCCTCATTTGCTAGTTCTTTTGCTATTTTTTTTTTCTTTTACTATTTCTTTTCAACTATTCTACCGTTTTGTTCTTGCCTTAATTCTTTCCAATTTTCTCTAGTGTCTTTTTTCTTTAGTTTTCATTGTTTTTTGTTTTTCTCAACATCCTTAATATTTCAATTGTGTGTCTACACGTCTAAGCTCTGTCGGTTGTGCTGAATTTGTGATTTGTTTAAAGCCACTCGCATCTTTTTGTTTAAATCGCTCTTTTTTATATTAAAATGTACATTTAGTTTGGAGAAAATTGTTTTCATTTAAAGATTATATTCTAAAGCTATATCAAGGTTAAACGTTTATAATATTGTATCTGAACTATGCAAACTAGTGTTGGTTTGCATTGGAAATAGCAGGTTTCATTTAAATTATGTTAAAATTAACAATTACAAAAATCACTAAATATTCTCGATAGAGACTAATAAATAAGAATCAAATAGTTTGAAATATGATGATCATTATAAACATGAAAAAGAGTATACACCAAGTTTATTTGCTTACAGTTTGTGCAATTATGATCCGTTTCCTTTTTTGTTTCATTTTTGGTCAATTTCATCTCTATTTTATTTATTCTTTTTTTTTAAACAGCAGCTTTTTAATTCTAATCAATTATTTGAATTCATTTTTGCCACTTTAATACATTTTCTATCTTATTACGGCATTACTTGTGTGTGCATTATCTTAGTTACTAGTCTCTTCTGCTTATAGAATACATATTTCACTTTGTATGTTTCATTTTATGATTCAAGTGTTTATTTTTCTCATTTAATCTTTGCTTACAAATAGCTTGAATTGTATTTTAACATTTTTGTAAAGCTTACAATTGGACACATTGTATCCAACAATTTCAAGTAGAAATTTTAAAATTTTCAATTCACAAAATTTGTGTTTGTCTAATATTTTCAATGTATATATATGCAAATTGTAAAATAAAAAATTCAATGAATTTTTACATTCAACATTGTTTTTGATCATATATATGAATGTATAAAGCATATAAATATAAACCAAAAAGTTATATATATATATATATCAATCTTTAATATTTTATTTGAACGTTAAAAATATGTATATTCCAATATACTAACACGCATCAATATGTTACGATTAATAAAATAGTTTGATGGGTTGGTGTATTTTTATTAAACGGAAATAGCATATATGCGTATATTTTTGCATATTTGTCATTTGTATGTGATTGTATTTTTGTGTCCAGCAATGCTTCTACTTGACAATCAATTGTTTTCCATATAGTTCAATATTCATTTTTTTTTATATTTATTTTAATAAAATTTGTTTTGCTTTCTCATTTTAAATTTTTTTTTTTTATCAATTTTCTCTTCATCATTTTTTTATTTTTTTATTGTTTGATTTTTTTTTTCATTTAATTTTATTTATATTGCATATTTTATAAACAGTTTTAAAAAATGAAATCAAAATGTTGCAATCAAAGCTACATCTAAAACTTTTTAACAAATACCTAAACGTAACTAAGTATTTAAGTTTTTTTAAAAATTTTAAATATTACAGATTATTAAAATTGTATTTTTAAATTTATAGATTTTTTTAATAAACTTAATTTTATTTTTATAGTTTTATTTTTAACATTCTTCTGTTAATTTGTATACTTTATTTAAATATTTTAAAATTAATAAATTTATTTGAACTATATAAAAAGAATTGTTTTAATATATGCTATTTATCTATTATTTTTTTTTGATTTTCAACAATATATATATTTTATTTTAATTTAGTTACTACTATACTATATTTTAGTTTTTTTGTTTATTAAGTGGTGCTAATGCATTATAAAAATAGTTGTAAGATTAGCAGATTAACCCGGATCTTTTTATTTTGTATATTTTAATTTTTTTTTATTTTTTTTTTTTTTTTTTTAGTGTATTATAAGTATTTTGGTACATTACAAATTGCAGACAATAGTGTTTGGATTTGAATAATTTATCAAGTTTACAATAACACTTTTTACTATCATGTGTAGGATTTAGTTTTGTAAATGATTTTTATTTACATTGAATATGTTTTCTATAACACACTATTATCACATGCTTGAGTAGCTATTAAATCGTTTACAAAATCACATGTTTGGTTAGATTTATTTTGAAACATTTAACTTACAATTTAATCTTAGATTTTTTTGAGTATTTTGATTTAAATTTAAAATAACCAGTTTGGTGTTTTTTGATCAAATGTATACAATTATGTGGTTTTCTAAGTATTATTTATTCTAATTTAATAAATTTATTTTATCTAAAATATCTATAACATTTTTAGTAATTTTTAAATAATAATCAATAAATATAAATATTTTAATATTTATTTTTTATTAATTATAGTGCAATTTTTTAATATATAACCTAAACATGTATATAATATAATACTAATATGTTTCAAAACTTTCAAAATAGTTATTTCAAATATAAATACTAAAAATCTAATTATTAATAAATACAGTTTTAAACGCCGATTCCAATTAAGTTTTCAATTTTTATACGTTTAATCTTAAAATTTTTTTATTGTTAATGATAATGAAAAACATATTTTGACACTTTTACTTTAAATTATTGACTTTTATCATTAGAATTTATTTTAATTTTTTTCAATTTAAAAATAATTTCATTTATATATTAAATATATTTGTTTATTAAAAATGGTAAAATTTATTTAAGTTTTTCAAACTAACAAAATGGGAATATCTTTTCCAAGTTTTTATTCATATCTATTTATGTTGTTTTCAATTATTTTGGGCTTGATGTTATTTTATTTGATTTTTTTCTAAAATTTTTGATAGATGAAAAATATGTTTTTATCTTGTTTTGAAAATAAAGCTGTTTAACTAAGCAAATTTTTGTTCTTTAACATTAATTTTAATATCTTTTCTAATATGTTTTCTAATATTTTTTTTTTTTCGATTTTTTTTAACTTAATTTTCTAAATATTTTTTGAACATACTTTTATATTTTTCTTAATTTTATTCATAAATATTTATTTATTATACCGTTTATTCAAGCTGCTGTTTATAATTTTATATAATTTAGAATTTATTTTTGATAAAATTAATTTAAGATATTTGTAAAATTAATATATCTTATTTATTTGGACTAATTTTAAATAAATTTTTTAATTTAAGAAAAAAATGTTTCAATAAAACATCTGTTAAAAGATATTTTTTCAAAAATTGAATAATTATATAATTTGAATATATAATTAAATTCAAAAATAAAATCTTAAAAAATATGATTATGAAAATATACATAATTGCACAGATAATTTAAAATAAATAATAAAAATATATAATTTTAAATATAAAATCTATTAAAAATTGTTTTTATATACTTAATTGAATTTTTTTACAAATATTATTGATTTAGAAAGTACTAGCAGTTGCTTAAAATAAACTAAATTTCTAGATATTTTCTTGAATAAATAGTTAAATTACGATTTATTTGTTTTATCTTTTGAAAGTAAAAAGCAGCATTTAAGTTTGAATGTCATTAGAGACTTACCGACAATTGATGGATACTGTTATATGTTATTTTGTTTTTCATTGGCTTGTTTTTGTCAAGCTTGGCCGCAGGGTGCCCAGTTAATCGCATTTGTAGTTGGCTTCATCTTGTTCTGTTCAAAGGTAAACTGCTTTACCTTAATTGCATTTCTTTTCTTCGTTTTTTCAATCAATTAGCCGTACTTACGAATTGAAGAAGACAGCTTCTTTGATTTTATACTATTTATACAACTATAAAAATTTTTTTCTTATAAAGTTTTTAACCTGATTAAATAAGTTAAAAGCGAAAAACAGAATCTGAGCTAAGAAGATAGAAAAAACACCTAAAGTGGCAAAATAATAATGTAGTGAAAGCAGATTATCGAGCACTTTTGATTGAGAGGAAAAAGCAAATAAATGCCTTAAATTTTATAATATTTCGCACAAAAAATGAAATGTGTAATTTAACATTTAATTTGACTAATAGTAAATCAAAATTGTTTTGTTTTTGAACAAGAATTGGCTATTTAGCAATATTTGGCCGCTAATGTGTGAATCTTGTAGCTAATTTAAAGTTGGCTGAGAAGCAAATGCTCAATCATAAATAGGATTCATAATAGTGGTCATTTGTCATGATTTTTAACTGATTTTTTAAGAGGGACAATGCCGACCTGAAAAGTGCTGAAAAAAAAGAGCTGGCAAGAAGAGCTGGAAAGATTTGTGTCGCAGAAAAAAGGCACATGATGAATATTAAGTAGCGGTTCTTGAGCGATCTCAAATGATGGATGTAAAATGTCCAGCTTGCGTCCGGTTGTGGAAATGCAACTGTGGACTTGTTATCTTGTTAATAGATTGCTATTTGAGTAGGCGTGCTTTCGGTCACATCTGTTGCAGATAAGAGTGAAAATAAAAAATAGAGAGCTCACAACTAGCAAAACTAGGGCTTTTAATGAAATTCATCCATCTTTGGCAAGTGTAAGTTTGATTTTGTCACATCTTGCTGCATTGCGACTCCTTTACTTATTGTCTCACTTAAACACGCATGTATAGAGATAAATTGATTTTTAAAGGCTTTTTGCACACTTGTAAAACTCATGACGTTATATCATAGCAAGTGGGCGTTTGAAAGTTTGTAGCACTTTCACCACTTAAACTTGATAAATTCGGCACACAAGAAACCAGAACTTTATATAGGCGAATATGTAACAGTGCAAATAAATGCATTTATATAGTGATAAAATTATAAAAATGGTCTTTGGTTTTGTCCCGCGAGATTTGCTCGGCCTACTATTTTGTGCATTTGACAAGTGGCCAGCTTTTCTTGGCAGCAATTTTCTTGTCTTTACAGCAATTTTCTTGTCTTGGCAGCAGTTTCTTGTCCAGTCACGCCAATGTCCGTTACAAATCACATTCAGTGCAAATCAACTTTCTGAACGTATTACGCTAATTTCATGGCTAGTTGTTTTAGTTCACTTTCGCTTATCTTGGCTTCTTTTACTAGTTTTGTCCATCTTAACTAGTTTTTGCCGGCTTGCTTGTCTTTTCTAATCTTTGCTGTTTTTCACCTCTCCATCTTCTCACAGGCTTGTCAATTTTTCTGGCTATTTTTCGCATTTCCAATCGTTTGTTTTCTCACTTATCTTAACATTGTGTTTTCATTTGCACCAATTTTGCTTTTTCTCTTCAGCCTCATCCCATTTCATTTTCTAAATTCATGTTTGAAACATTCGAGCGAATAATTATAAATGCTTCTACTAAATTTAAGATTATTTTCACTTTGTTTTACTCTATTTAAGTTTTTTCTGCACTATTTGCTTTCATATGAGTTATAAGATGTTTACTCTATTGGATGATTCGTTTACTTTACATATTCGAAGATGATCATTTATTGAGCGTATTGATGTTTGCTTCATTTTACTTGTTTTAGACTATTCTCACTGGGATTTAGATATGATTTGTTGCATTTGACTAACTTATTCTTTTCTTTTATATTTTTTTTTGTTTTACTTTAGGAAATTGAAATTTTTTTCCAATTCAGAATTGTTTTTTTTAAATTTTGATTTAAGTAGTCAAATATTAAAAGTTACTTATGCAAAAATAATAGTTTAAATTCTAATAAATTATAAATTATATGTTAAATATATATATATGATTTTTTAATTTTTATTTATAATTATATTATAAAACTTTTAATTCTTAATTTCAAAAGTTAATTAAATTTACCTTAAATTTGATTTATTCAAATAAAAAACCTAGTTTAATTTAAGTATTAAATTTTTAATGAGATGAATATTTTGTT
Source organism: Pyemotes zhonghuajia (assembly GCA_025170145.1). Taxonomy (NCBI): domain Eukaryota; kingdom Metazoa; phylum Arthropoda; class Arachnida; order Trombidiformes; family Pyemotidae; genus Pyemotes; species Pyemotes zhonghuajia. Next base: position 14,277,072 of record CM045845.1, read on the forward strand.
TGTTAATTTGTTTCTTTCAAAAAAACGTGGTTTCCTTATTTAAATATGTGCCTATTTTTTAAAGCACAATTAATTTTAGTTTTATTTAATTTTTTATTATATAAAAATAAAAAAAAATATGATTAACTAAGGCACATTTTTTATCTATTAAATTTTTTTTTTTTCAACTAAAATTTGTTTGAATTTTGATTTTATAACAATTTTAAGGTAAAAATAGTATAGAAAATCGGATTAAAAAGTAGAAATAATACTACCATTAGTTTTTTGTCAAATAGTTACTGTCCAATGATTGTTTAAAATTGGCAAATTTAATGTTTGTTAAACAGACATTATTTTTGGACAAATCATGGAAATCGGTTTGAAAATCATCACCTAGTTCGAAGGTGGCTTAATCATGATTTGTATTAGTTAAACCTAAAAATTTTGCACATTTATAAAGTTGTTCAGGCATAAACAAACTCTTAAACAACTAAGCTTTTATTATTTAAAATGATTTGAATTTTAAATTATTTTTTAGATTTGATTTGTACGTTTATTTGAGAAATTCGGACTAACTTTTATTTTTATCTGTGAGATTTTTTATTTCATTTTTGTATGGTTTATTAGAGAATCTGTTCATACATAGTAATGTTTGATTTGGTTTTAAGTTGACATTTTTTAGTTTTAAATCTTAACAATGGGTCCGACAATGATTAGATAGAGCATCTGAAAAAAGGCAGACATCACTAATGATGATGATGATGTGAGTGTGTGTGTGTATATGTGTGTGTGTGTGTGTGTGTGGCCATGTGACCTGGCCAATTTGTTCTTATGCGTATTAGTTTTGCTACTTCTTACGTTTAAAGCTTAGAATTTTGTTATTTCTTTGCTAGCCGCACCCCTTGATTTAGTTTTAAAATTGGAAAGCCGATTTTATCTGTTATTAAAAATTTTCAAACAGTAAGTACATTAGACAACGACACACGGCTACTATGAATATGAATTTTTAGCTGTTTAAAATTGAGTTTAAACTGGACTGGCTTATTAGTATGGTCATTTCGAATGTGTGCCTATGCATGTTTCGGGCTTATTTGTGTACATTCTAGTTTCAGCTGTTGTTTGCTGTCATATGACTGGTTTAAAGATCATTTTTGTCCACTTTGACTTTATTCTGACGTGTGCTAGACAGTGCTCATATAAGTCATCATTACTATATTCATTTTTCTATTAAAAATTATAGTGAATTGTTTAATGTTCACAATTTACATTATTATTTTAATGCTTTTATAACTATTTGGCCACAGGTGCGAACTCTTTAGTATGTTTGCTTGTCTTCAACCAATGACAAACAAATCAAAATCTCTGCAATAAGAAGTAGTTTGATATTAAGTAAGCAAAAGTATCACTTTATCAAAGCTACTTTAATAAAATATACAACAGGTCTTGGTTTTGTTGACACTGCAATGTATATTTCTCTTTTTTTTTGCGTTTTACTATCATTTTACTTTCACAACGTTTATTTTTATAGAATTTAAAAAATTTGAAAATGTTGCGTTATTTTTTTAATAAGATGCACCTGACATACCAAATGCGTATAGTAACATGTGTTGGTGACATTTGCATTTTATTTATTATTTTTTTAATATTTTAAAACGCATTTTTATATAAGTTGATTATTTTTTTAATCATTATTGTTCAAATTTGATGGTCAAAAAGAATTTTAGATTGTTTGTCCAAGTATTTTATATTCAATAACACACTTTATTGTTCACCTTTGTTGACATTTGCATAAGATTTGTATGAGCGCCAAATGATTGTGTTTGTCTTAATTCATAACACATAGAGCAATTGAAATATTTCTTTAGTGCTTGTCAATGTTTGCATTAGCGGACTAAGATATTTTTATATTATATTAAGTATTATTCTTATTCTGTCAATTTATTTTTAGGACCAATATAGTCAAAATAAATTATATAAAGATAAGTTTTTTTTTTTTAAAAAATACTAATAAATTTATAGTATGGGTTTATATATTTGTAGGAACTATTTATAAAAAATATATTTTTTTTTTATAAAAACAAATTTAAAGACAACTTTTTATAGTTGATACAATCATATTTTGTTTTATGAAAAATTATAAAAATGATTTTTTTTTAAGTTTCAAAAATATAGATGACATTGCCATCTAGTTTGGTTATCTAGAATTTTTTTATATTAACAGTTAGCATTGTAGATAGATGGCGCGTACGAAGTGACGAATCTGTTGATCATATTTCTATTTAAGAATTGTTCAATTTAGTTTTTTATAGTTTAATATTTGATTATCTTTAATTATATTTCAAATTTAACCTAGTTTAGATAATTTAAATTTTTATTTTAAAATTTGTTTATTATTTAAAATGTTATCAATTTTATTTGTAAGTTAATTGTATTAAAAACATCATTTGATTCAAATGAAAAAAAACGCAAATATATTAACTTTTGAACTTTTTGGAATGCTTAATTTAGTTAAGTGAGGTTAGCGAAAGGTATAAGCTTAATTGACTATTTTTGAATATAAGTAAATTAATTGATTTTTTTTTTTAATTTTTAGACATTGATAACATATTTTTTAATCTAATTTTTTTGAGAAATTAATTTTAAAAATGAAACATGTGTTTTTGCAATTTTTTATTGAATGTTTATTGTATACACGAAAGAAATGTCTGTTTAATAAATAAAAAGATTGTAAACTCGGAGATAAATTTTTAAATTTGTAATTTAATTAAATTACCGATGAATGAAATGATAGAAAGCAGATATAAAGTTGGTTTAAAAAATGGTATATTTGCTTTTTCTTTAAATTTACCTGATTCGAATAAGAATAGACTTTTAGTAAACATGAATATGAGTGTTTGTTAAATTGTGAAAAGAAAATGTACGAGAGAAGCAAAAAAAAGAACAGCACGAATAAGTGCCAGAGAAGTCGGTAGTTGAAGGCGTGTGAAGAGGTGTGTTTGTAAAGCAAGCGCAGTAATTATTAAAAATTAATAAATTGAACGCATTAAGCAAATGTATGATTAAAGTGCATCTTTCGAGTTTAAAATACACAATTCATGCATATTTGTGTGCATAAATATTGATCTTGCTAGGTTTGCGAAAAAGGAAGACAACTGTGACTTTTGGCGCCTTTTTTGTCGCTATTTTGTCACTTTTTGTCGTTTTTTGTCGTTTTTTGTCGTTTTTTGTCGTTTTTAGTCGTTTTCTGTTGCCTGCTCTGTCGCTTTTTAGTCTTCTTTTCTTCACTTGTGGCCAGCAGTGTTGGATTTATTGCTAGTTTACAAAAGAGATGGAGGGAAGGAAAGATGATGGCATGGTCACACAGCCGTTGCACAAGACCACAGCCTTAATATGTCATGCTTTGGTTTACTTGTGTGGTTTGCACTGTCCGAAGCGCGCAAATGATTATGTTCTGGTTTGCTCTTATGTTTTTTCATAATACTTTCGCTCCGGTCTCATTTGTTTATTATATACATAATTTGAAAACGAAAAATAAAACTGCAAAGCTGAATTTTACTTTAAACGTACTTTAATGTGTAATAGAGCCAGACGACGACTGAAAAGGGTGAAAAGTCGGGGGCGTCGGCACACTGGACATAACATACTTTGCATATGTTGTGCATGTAAGAGGGTGAAAATGGGCAGCAGCTAGGGGCAAAGAGGTGAAGAAGAGGCAAAATGCCGGCACCAATGTTAGAGGTTTGGTGATAGGGCCAACTTGCACACGCCCACTTTGCTTGTCAATTGTACGCGTGGCTAGCGTTGGATGCAAAGATGTAGCCGTGCATCTTTCCGGTCTGCACTTGATGCACTTGATTTGCAGTATGTGTGGACAAATGGGCGTGTCTCTGGTGTGGTGCATACAGGTCGCCATCAAGCTGAACAAGTGCAAGCAGGCATATGTTAATGGCTAAAGATGTTTGGGTCCAAGAAGCCCTTTTCAACTCTTTCAGCATTTACAAATTTTATACATCATTGCATGTAGATTAGAGACTTTTTAGCAAAAACCAAATGGTCAAGCTTTTTATCTTTGGCTACTTTGTTTTTCATTTTTCTTCTGGTTTTGCTGAATCTTTTCTTTCTATAGCAGTCTGGTCGTGTTTTTGCTTGCCTGACTGTTTGCATTGGAAAATTAAGCGAAAATTTAAAAAGTTTAAAAAGCGGAAAATAAGCTTTGGCAAACTGTAGCCAGATTATGATGAATGAGTAAACGCGTGGCCATTTTTAAAAGGAGAAAAGCGCAAAAATTAAAATGCTGAACCTTTAATGTTTCCAGAAGATGGTTGGTCATTGGTCCTCAAGCCTTGACCACGCTTTTGGCATATAGAGGTTTAATTTGTAACTTTTGATCGGCCGTTCATCCATGCATAAAGTCTGCAAGTGTAAAAGTGCGTTTTTCTTTTCAAGTGGTTGCGGCCACTTTTGCTCTTCACCTGCTTGGCACCGGATTAAGACGCAATCAGTCCTAATTTATCATTATTCTTTGCCCGGCCTAATTTCTGCGACACACTAAATTCTTCCGCCAAATTCTATTCATTTGTATCTGCAAACAAATGAACACTTGCTTACGGAGTCAACACATATATGCACTCATTATTGGTCTAGTTCTGCTTTTCAATCTGCACCCGACTTCAAAACTGTAATCAAAGGCTTGTATATGCAAACTGATCCATCTTTGCTTGGCCTGTGTTTGTCTTTGATGATTTGACAGCCATTGTGTTAGAGAGTTCAGCTTTTACGTTCTAGTTGTTACCGTTTTAATACTTTATAAGCCTTGCTCACATATATTCATATATATGATGTATTTAAATATGGAATTATATAATTTTAACTTATTATGTGCGTACACACATTTTGTTTAGTGGTTTTTGCCTGATTAAAATTTTTTATAAGATGGGGTTGCTAATGGATTCTAGTCAGATCAGATTCGATTGTCTGATGCGTGACCATTGACTTTTTACATTTTTTACTTGTGTTTTTATGCTACTTTAATCCGTTTGCATGGCTTTTGTCTTAGATTAGCAAGACGAAACAAATGAATTATGAATAATTATTTTTCTTTTATTTACTTGCAGTTTAACTTTTTTATAGTCTTATTCTATAATCTTAACTTTTCGCTTTATATATTTAATATTTAATGTCAATTAAATGCTTTTTACCTTCATTTTCTACTTCATTTTTTACACTTTATTTTTTATACTCTATTTTTTATACTTTATTTTTTATTTAATGTTTTTCTAATTAAAGAAATTACAAATTTCTTTAAGCATATTATCTAAACACACTTAGTTTCTTAATCCATTTTATTATGCTTGTTAATTTGTAATTAAAATTCAATCAAGTTAATCTTCAAATTACTACATACTAAAGTCAGTTATATAAAATTTTATTTGGGTTTTTTTTAAATTGATTTTCCAAATTTAAATAATATTTTTAATTTGATTTGATTTTTTTTCAAATAAATTTTTATTTTTTGATTGTTTTTATTTTTATAAAAATTATTTTAATTTTTTTTAAACTATTTTTTACATCTTTTTCTTTTAATATCTATTTTTTATTTGCTTCATTTTTTCTATTTTATTCTTTATGTTTGTATATATATATATATATTTGTTAATTCTTATTATTGTGATGACAAGAGTTCATTAAAATTCATTATAGTGTATAAATCTTTGTTTAAACATAGTAATCATTTTTTTCCACACTTTTTTTCTACACTTGGGTTCATTTCATGTGTTTTTCAGCTTATTTTTAATCTAAAATTTGTGTCTATTATGAACTTCTCTTATGTTCTCTTTTAATTTTTTTTTAGTTATCCTTTCTTTTCTTTTTCTTCATCTTTTTTGTTTTTTTTATAGTAATTTTTCCACATTATTTAAAAAGAAATAAGCTAGCAAGCAAACAAAAAAAAATTTTTAGCTTAATATGTACAGGTTAAAGCGTATATATATTTTTTTGCTAATTGCTTGTGACTTTAGCTTTAATCATAATTAATAAGATTTTAATTTCTGTTTCTTAATTAACCTAACTTGTCTATTATGTAAGCACGTTTTTTGGCAAATTTTCAATTTTTTCTGTTCGTATTTCTTTTTCTATCATCAACTATCCAAATACACAATTTATGCACTTTAGGATTTTTTTTTTTTTTTTGTTTTCTTTATTGTGATTTAGTTTCTAAGTAAATTACTAAAAGAATTTCCAAAAAAGTTAGTAAAAAAAATAAAAAATAAACTTTATCATTTGTTCTTATAGAAAAAATGTATTTGAAATGCTTGAGAAGTATTAAATTGGAGATAAAGGGTAATGCATGTAAAGCTATTTATATGCAATTGATGCTGTTTTATTATTTGATTTAATGCAAGATCACATACAGGTCACATGTGTTGCCAGGGGCAGTTTGCAATGCATATGTCTCAAAATGTTTCTTTTTACTTATTGGATGTTTATTATACTAAATACATATATTTTTATTTTCAACAATTTTCAATCCACAATAAGTAATTTTTTGAACTTTTTTTTATAATGGTTTATTTTTTAACCCATTTTCTTTATTTAGATTATAAAAATAAATATTTCTTTTTTTTAGATTCTTTATAATTAATTTAAAGGTGTTAAACAAGTTATTTTTTAATAAATATTTTATATTTTTTTTAAATTAAAATTAATCCTTTATTTTCTATATCATTTTATATATCAATTTAAATATATACATATATGACTTTAAAAAAAGGTACAAAAAAATTTTTTTTGAAATATTTTTTATTATTAAATTAAGTCAAGTACTAAAAAAACATATGTTTTTATAATTTTTGTTCAAAGATTTGACAACTTGACATTTTAGCTGATAATTTCTTAAAAAAAAAAATTCAAATTTTTCATTTTAATATGGTATTAAATAATATTGGAATAAATTTACGCAAATTTATTATAATTAGAAATTGTTTAATTAAATTTGTAAATATTATTATTTTGATAAATTTTTTCATCTTTAATTAACATTGTATAAAAGTTAATTTCTTTCAAGTATTAGATAAACTTCTTGTTGATTTATTTCTTCCTTTTTTTTACTTGATCTCAATCAAATTTGATTATAAACATAGGTTTTTATTAAAAAAAAGCAGATGGTTTATGTTTGATTTGTTTTTCAGCTAAACGGTTCAATTAAGATGAAAATTAAAGGTTTCTTCTTTATATTGTTTTATTTTTATAATGTTTTTATGCATTTAATGTAACCTTTTATCAATCTTGATTTACTAAAGTTTAAATAAAGTTTAATTAAATTTTTTTTGGGACATAGTTTTATTGTTTAGATTAAAGTAAAAATTTAAAAAATAAAATTTAATTCAATATGTGCAATTATTATAAAATAATTAAAATCCATCTAAAATTTTCATTAATATTTTTTGTGGCCAACAATTTAATTTGAAAATTTAAAAAAATTAATTTTTTTTTCAATTTGTGTAAAAAATAAATATATTGTTTCATATAAATTTAGTTAATAATTTTTTTTGACTATTTAATTTTAGATACATTTATGGTTTCTTAAACAAATTTGTTTATTTTTATATTTTAGGTTTGCATTATTTTTTTCTTTAGTTTAAATTTTTATTAAGACATAATGTTTTGAGACAACAATGTTTGAACCACATTTGTCCAATACAAACAAATGCTAATGTGTGGACTATTGTGTGTGTTTACATTGGCCAGCGGGAATTGAATAAAGATGCGTTCTTTAAACACGCGTTTTATTTCAATCATCTTTTTTTTTATCAAATTTATTTCCTAATTTGAATTTGCTGTTTTATTTTTCCTTTTAAATTTGCACTATACTTTGAATTTTATTTTTTATGATGTATTTTTTAATTTTTAATTTTCTATATCTCAGAAAGTTTTAGTAAAGAATAAACTTTAAGAAGTATATTTAGCAGTTAGGTATATTTATTTTGCTTATTAAAAGTAAATTATATTTCATAAGGTGTTTTTTATTTAATTTGTATAAAAATTATACGCTCTTCAATTTTCTAATTTATTAAAATGGTTTTAATTGTATGTTTATTTAAGGAATGAAGCAAAGAATAGTTTGGTGTATTTTGTATGCAGATCAAATCGAAGACTTGAGAGTGTATTTGCATAAGAAAAAAAAGTTTTTTAAAAATTAAGTTTTGTGAATACACAAAGTGATTAGTCAAAGTGAAAATTAAGCATTTAATTTAAAAGTAAAAAATAAAATAAAAAAGGATTACATGTTTTGTAAAGACAAAATAAAAATTCGCTTTACCAGTCATGGGTGTGACCACACAGCTTATACCTGAAAATATGCTTCATTATATAAAATATCAAATTTTTATCTAATTTATTTTCAAAACAGACACAAATTTTCAATTTTTTTAATATATTTTTCATATTATTTTTTATTCTATTAAGATTTCTTTTTATTATAATTATAATTATTATTTTATTTGTTTTCGTTTATTTGTTTGGTTTTCTTTCATTTTATTATTTTCAACAAACATGTTGCTTTAACTATGTTTGGACACGTGTAAAGATGCTTTGGACTAGCCATAGTGGACCTTATATATTTTTTAGTTGATTTACATACATGATTATGTAAATGGCAGCGGATGTTGCATATTGTATAAAATTTAAGCAAGGGTTGAATGTTAGCAAAAGAGAAACAAAGATAGAGATGATGAAAAGCTAGTTTAGTCCAATGTCGCATATGTGTTTGTATAAATTTACACTGGTCATGCGTTGAGGACATTAAGGTCGCATTTTTTTTATTTTGATTGCTGATGGACTGTTGACAATATTCTAGTTTTAGTCTTGTGCATGTGTATATGGGCTTATAGTTTTAGTCTCTGATTATCGTGTCTTATTTCGTTTGATACTTTAGCTTCAAGTGTGATACGCCTTTTTTTTTATATATATGTTATAGTTTGTTTTGTTGTTTTTGTTGTTTTTGTTGTTCTTGTTGTTCTTGTTGTTCTTGTTGTTCTTGTTGTTCTTGTTGTTCTTGTTGTTCTTGTTGTTCTTGTTGTTCTTGTTGTTCTTGTTGTTCTTGTTGTTCTTGTTGTTCTTGTTGTTCTTGTTGTTCTTGTTGTTCTTGTTGTTCTTGTTGTTCTTGTTGTTCTTGTTGTTCTTGTTGTTCTTGTTGTTCTTGTTGTTCTTGTTGTTCTTGCTCTAGCTGATGATGAAACAAATGATGGCGAAAGAGGTGATTGCAAGCCTGTCACTACAAAAAGTCTCCGGTGATTGTGCGGTCTTATCTTGACGGCTTCGTGTCGAGCATGTTGGTCTTGTGCCGTTGAGTTAAACAAGTTTTAATGATAGCCGATGTTGGACGATCTGGATTTAAAGGACCCGTTCTAAACCTAGCTACTTGATACAGAAGAAAAAAAGATTGCTTGGTTCAAGTTTGATTGTGATGTGAAATCGTTTTTAATTAATTAAATTTCTCATTTTTTTTTGCTTTTTTCTTGCTTTTTTAATATATTCTTGATTGTTTGTTGTTATTTCGACTTTTTGTTCCAATTTTGGACATTTGGTCAGTGCATATGATTTTGATTAAAGGGTTGTTTAGTGCACAATTGCGCATATGCATCCAAGTTTTGTGGCCAGACTTTTCTTTATCTCTTTTCACATATGCATTTGTCTGTATATTAGTTTTTGATTACTACTTTTTTGTTTATTTTTCTTTTTTGACTACACTTCATTTTTTTGCGATCTAGTTTGATTTTCTTTTCTGTTTTAAACTTTTTTAATTTATTTTCTTTTTTCACTCAGCTTTTTGTTTTCTTTGTTGGTTTTATTTTTTGGTTAGGGATTTTTTAGTTGCAACTTTTTTGTTTGTTACAGTGTTTTTTGTCTTGCAATTTTTTTAACACCGATGTAGACCGTTATTGCTGCTATTGTAATTATTCACGAGTCCAGAGCGTCTTTTGCCGTTTTGAAAAAGGGTTCGAGCGAAATGAGTACAACGCAGACAAATGCATGCCCACTGGCCACACAAGAGTTGATTGTTTTCTCATTTTTCTCATTTTTTCTTCTTTTTATTTGTTAATTTTGTTTTATGCATTTTCAAAGTCTGACTTTCTTTTTTAAACATTATTTATTTATTTTTTCATCTCAGTATTTTATTTATTATTTTTTTTTTAATTTAGGACTATGTTAATTGCATTATCTTCTTTTAGATTCAGATCAAGTTCTAGGGATTGTTTTAAAATTTCATTTTTATTTAAATACTTTTTCAAAATATGTAAATTCAATTCATGGTTTACTTTATTTATAATAATATGACTTCTCCAATGTCTAAAACACCTGAAAACACCTATTACAACACTATTATCGTTTAACAGATACTTTGATTTAATTTAAGTCTAACACACACAAGTGTTAAATGTAAAAAAAGGCGGCTACTTCTAATCTAAATATCATTAATCAAAGACTGTTTTGAAAGCGCTAGTAAAAAAAGATTTTATTTTACTTGATTTTAATTATGAAATATATAAAATTGAAATAGATATATTCGATTTGAAATAATGCATCATTTTTAATTTAACTTTCAACTAAAATTTAAATTTTTTATTTACAAAAACTAACTAATTTTTTTTTTTTAATAAATTTTATTTTTAATTTTAATTAAGTTAATTTTTAAAATATCTTAAATATATTTTAATTTTAACAAATTTTATTTTTTGTTAATTATAGTGTTAATTTAGGCAATTAAAATTTTTTTTTTTTCAGGTACAAAAATTGATTAACACAATTTAAACAATTTTTACATAAAAACAAAATAAGAATTTAAATGTGTTTTTTTATTATAAGTATGCTTATGTGTAAATAAAAATAATTTAATTTTAAAAGTTTTCTTCATTTTTAGAAAATTAAAAAAAAAAATTTTTTTTGTTTTATTATTGTAAAATAAAAAAAAATTAACAAGAAAAGCGTGAAAGAAAAAATAAAAAGTATGTTAAAAAATAAGAAAAAAAAAAAAATTATAAAAAACAAGACGTGAAGAAATTGTGAAAGAGAAAAAAATAAATAATAAAATAGGCAGAAAAATAAAAATTGCGGACAAAGGGTTGGAACGAAATTTAATTGTTTTCTAAATTGTTTTTGAATGAACACTTTTGCCTCTTAATTGACTAAACGGTCGTTCCATATTATTTTTTTTGTGTTTTTATCATTTATTTTTTTTACAATTTTTTTTCAACACTTATAATCAGGTTTTAAGTGTAAATCAAAGAAAATTTTTAAAAATGTATAAACTACTTTTAAAAAATAAATAAGTTTCTTATTTGTTTTTTTTTTTGAAAAAATCATTTAAAATTTTGACTTAATTAAAAAAAAAACAAATTTGAAAGCTATGAAAAAATGAAAAAAAAATAGTAAAAAACATAATAAAAAATCATGCTAGATTAAGGATTTTAGATGTTGTTGATTAGTTGATGAACAATTTAATGCGAGGTTTTTTTTCCTCAAAGTAGAACTTCTTGTTAAAATTGAGATTTTGCATTGAAATGTAAATTAGCAAAAGAGATGATTTTTTTGGTTTGGAGCAATGCTTGCTTTGATTAACACCTTAGTGATAATCTTTTTTTCAATTTTTTTCATTTGATTTTCTTAGCTATTTATAATTTTATGTGGTTTTTATCTTTTTTTTTGTTTTTGCAAACTTTTAATGACAAGGTTGAAAAACAAAAAGTGAAAGAAAAGGGCAACAGAAAGAACTGTTTGGCAAGCGATCAGTATTTGACTATTGTTTGCGTGGTCTGATTTGGCGTCAAAGCGATGCGACCATGCATAAATGCACTGGGTTTGTCTTGAGTCTATGAAGCGAAAATATTAAATATGAGCGACTGGTTTTGATGATGTAAGTGAGAGACAAGAAGATGGGTACAGAGGGGAACTTATCTTCTGACCTGATTCAGCACATTAGCTTCTTACATTTGCGGCTTAATTGTGGCTTTATCTGATCGACAATCAGTGCGGCCAATTGCCAACGATTTTTAATTAATTGAGCTCATTGCGAAGAAACAAGTGAGAAAAAAATAAGTTCACCAAGACAATGAAGGTGATGGTGATGAGCTGATGACCGGCCTGCAGTTGGCTACTGGCCATGTTCGGCGTTTTGCACGATAAATGCTTGAATAATGGCAAGACAATCATGTATGTCTATGAATGGCACAGATGAATAAACCACTGAACCGCTGTTCCAATTGTACTGATTAACTAGAACAACTACTCACGTCAGCAACACAATTGTCTGATCAAAGACAGTGGCGGACAATGTTAAGACCAAGCAATTACTTTGATTAGTTTTAATTAATTTGTCGAGTTAATTGCGTACAAGAATGTGCGCAAATGGATAGCTGCTTGTTTCATTTTCTAGCGCACATTTACTCTTTTTGCTTTGTAATTTAATTGAATCCGCCGCAGATGTACAGTTAAACATTTAATTGCCTTTATTTACTTTTGTTCGACCCTTCGATTTATACAATTTAATATGTTTACTTGTTTTAGGCATTTCTTATTCACGCTTCCGCAATAATTTGTTTCTTGTCCGGTTTGCACTTTTTTCTCGCTTCTCACGGGCTTTTTTGAGACGCAAAATAATGCTTAAACATTTCTTTAGAAATCTTTATACTTGACTAAATCATCTCTTGATTGTGGTTTATGGGAAAAGTGCTAATTTTTCATTTTTACTCGAGTTATCAGTTTTATTTAAGTTGTATCGTTTTCATTGTCATTTTCATGTTAGGTGCTTGATCATTTTTTCTTTTTTTTCTTTCAAGGCGCACATTCATTATTCATTTTTCTTCAGTTTTCAACTTTTCATTTTTTTATTTTTTCATCTTCTCACTTTTTTGGTAAATTGTTAATAACAAATTGAGTATTTTAAATGTTTCATTATTTTTCAAACTATTTAAATACTTGAATATTAAAGATTAAAGTTATGATTTGTTTATATGATGTCTAAAACGCTTGATTGCTCATTTGATTTAGTACAAGCTTATCTTGTTCTTTTGTTTGATTATTTTCGGCGTGTCATCTCTCTTACAAAAAAAAATGTCAAATACTTTTTTTTCTGGTCATTTTTTTTATTTTAAATCCCTCTAACACATTAAGTTTTTATCTTTTAAACATTAAATTAATTTTTATTTTAATTTTTCTTATATTACAGAATAAAATTTCAACATATTTGGATACTAACTTATTTTAGTTGAACTTTTTAATCGGAGTTGCACTTATTGGAAAAAGTTTGGTCAAATTCAAAGTTGTTTTTTGAGAAAATGTAAGTCTAATTAATTTATTATTGAAATTTTATGTTTAAATTGATTCATTCAAATTTGCTTTGCTATATTAAATAAATTAATGTTTTTAAAAATAAAATGTGTACAAATCGCTCAAGTTTTTTTATTGAAATAGATCTAACTTATTTAAAAATTAGGTTTAGCTAAATTTTTATTTTATGTTTTGTTTTTGCAGCGTTATTTATTTTTATTTATTATGGTATTTTTGCATTTTGAAAGCGTTTAGTAAGCGTTTTGGTTTCTTGTTTGAATTTGTTATATTGTTTGTCAGAGAAAATTCAAAAACAAATTTGGTAAATATGAAAGAAAAATAGAAAAAAACAAAATGCAGTGAGAGATCTAATGAAAACAAAAAATTACTCAGCTTAACGCGTTAATCACAAATAATTACTTGGGAAAGTGAAGTATTTGCATCGAAATTCAAATTGCGCGCCAAATTGATTTTGTACGTAAAATTTTTTTTTCTGATTTAAAATGCTATCAAGTTTATTTAGTAGCAAATAAATTTAAATACATTTTCTGTATATTTAGAGTTGTAAGCATGTTTAATAAATTGAATAAATTCAAAATTAATATTATTGAAAGTTTTTTTGTCAAAATCAAGACATTAAAGACAAATTTTTAAGGCTTTAATTAAGGATACGTAAAACTTTTTAAAATTATTCAAAACAATTTCACAAATATAGCAAAACAGAAAATTTAGGTTTAAATTACTTTTTCTGATTGTCAGTGGACAATTATTTTTATTTATTTTTAGACAGGTTTGATTTACGCGCAAACTCATTAGACTCGTGACTTTCATACTAATTATAAAAAAGCTAGATTATGATCTTTAGACATTCTGATAAACAAACGGTTTGTTTTGTTTGCTTTGTTTTGTACACCTGTTCAGATTTTAGTCTGTTTAAGGTTTAGGTAATTTCTTTGTTTTTCTTTCATTTTATTTAACTTTGCATTTTATTTTGATTTTCTTGTTTTCTTAATCTAATGATGGTTTCAGTAACTGTAAATACTAATAAAATAATTCGTTTATTTAACTGATTGCAGTGTTTATTTTGCTCTTGAAAAAATGAACCAAAATTAAATTTGTATTTATTTGATTCTAATGAATTTTTTTTCTCAAGTGAATAAAATGAAAGCATTTTTTAATAAAGAATAAATATTTAAAATGATTTATTTGAATATTTGATTTTAATGAAAAGATTTTTTAAATGCACCTATCCAATCAAATTCATTTTGTATAGGGCCAAAGGATTGAGATATTAATACAAACTCATATTTAGTAGATTGTTTATTACTTATTTTATTTATAGTTAGCGTTAGATAAGCTCATTTTTGATATGTTATGAGAGAAAAGAAATAGCAAATAGGTAATATTTAAAACAGGTAAATCCAGTGAGACAATGTTTTTTGACCCTAACACAGACTACGGATTTAATATGTATATGATATAGCTAGCATATTGGTGGTCAGAGTTTGGTCAAGTAAGAGAAGGTCTCTTTGGCAACCAACCTAACGTCTTTTGTTGTTTCCTTTGAATGGCTTGTCTAATTTCATTTTGAATTCTAATTTTTCTCATATTTTTCATTTTTTTGTTTTAGGGCAATATTTTTCTTTGAAAAATTTTGTTTCTTTTTATTATACTTTTATTTTGCTTCACATTAAGAGCTTACTGTTTAGCTTCTTGCTGATTCAGGTGACTTCTTTTTTAATTTGACAGCAGTTTTGTTTTTAACTGCAAGTGTTTATATAAGTTATCGTGTATATAATATCGTGAGAGAAAGCGAATAAAAAGAAGAGTATATACATTTTAATATATTTATAAGCTAAACATTGGTCAAGAATATTTTCAAAAAATTGTGTGTCCAAGCATAGCTATTGAAAAACAAAAGAAGATTATTTTCTGACAAATTAAGTGACCATTATTTAAAACGAGCTCTAGTGCAGTACAAAAAAAAGAAGAAAACAAAAGAGATTGTCTATTAATATAATCACAATTAAGATTACCCGTTTGATTGCAAAAGAATTGATTGGCATATTTTATTTGACTTTCCATTTCTTTACTATACCTACCTTTATTGTTTAGTTATTTTATATAATTTTGTGTTGAAATTCGATTTAGCAATGAGAAGGCATAAATTGTTTGTATATTCGAATTAAGCAAAATTTTATGTTTTGTACACATTTATGTCTTTTAACTTCGATTGCTTAGTATGTATGTGTCCCTAGCTCATTATTATTGAAATTCAGTATATATTATAATTTTATATTTTTATTTAGTTTTCAACTTGTTTATAAGTAGCTTTTGTTTTTCTTTGACCAGATCGTTTTAAATTAATTTTGTAACTTTTTTTATTTGCTTTTTGCATGTATTTCACTAGTTCTTATTGAAAAATTTGTAGCGCAAAATTGTTCTTGCAAACCTATAAGACAAGAAAAGGGCAGGCATAGAAATTAAGAAGACAAGTTTGCATAAATAGAGAAAAGTTTCTTTTATTTTGTTTGTTGATTGAAACATACTATAAAGACCTATAAAATGCAAGTTTCTTGTATATTGCGTTAATGTTTCTTTTCTTCTTTTCTTTTTTTTCCGCCCACGCCTTTTCTTTTAGTCCGATTACTGTTGCACTTGTTTGTTTGAATTTTTTTTTCTCATCCTATATTTGAAAGTATCAATTTTTGTTTTTGTTTTATTTTTGTTTTATTTTTGTATTTTACATCTTAATTTTTTTATCCTTTTAACGTTTTTGTTTTTTCGGTGAATTAAACTTTTTTAAAATAAATGTTTTTTTTATAATGATCGACTAGGTTTATGGTTTCATTGTTTTAATTTTATCAAATTTTTAGTTTTGCCAAGCATCGTTGTTTTCAGTCTTTTTTAAACAGAGGTCAAGCAAACTCTAAGATTGCTAAGAAACAAAAGCTAGAAAAACAGTTTGTGGCAGATGATTAACATAAAAAAAAAATAAAATGAAAATTGAAAATTATAAAGAAAAAATGTGTTTTTTGAATTAGCGCCGACGCAAGAGTTTTGCTTGCATTGGCGCCTGGTTCCGGTCAAGTAAAGGCGTGCGCAATTGGGTAGCAAAGTATCAAATCTAGTTTTCAATGGAGAAGGCGGTTTAAGTTGAATTTGATGAACGCTTCAATGTACAAGATGTGTTCGAATAGCAAAGATAAAGAAGGGTGTAGTTGAACGATGGATGAGCAAAGGGGAATAGAAAAGTTTGGCCCATTTTATTTTTTTTTTCACTATTATATGGTGTGTCAGTTTTGAAAATTTGACAAAAAGGCGATGTTAACTGCATAAGATGGTCAACGCGACACACGTTGGTTGGGTAAAAAGAAAGTAACTATAGCGATTTTTAATTACAATTTACTTCCGTTTTAATTTCGTCTTTATTCATTTCCGCCTATTTCACGCAGTTTCATGCCATTTGCTTTTTATCTGCTAGTATTTTGGCTTTAAGCGCCTACAAAATGAGCTAAAGGCGGTGGTCAATGCACAACTCGGACTGCATCAATAAGAAGTGGTAAAATTCTTGAGTTTTCTTCCTAATTAAATTGGTTAATTTTAAGAAATTTCAAACTTTAGATTTAATGTTAATGACTTATTTACAAGCTGTTTATACGCTGCTTTCATCTAAATAAGTGGCTATTTATTTGAAAATTAATTTTTCTTAAATGTTTTGCTTAAACTTGTTCCTTCTGAACTGTTCTATTCTGATTGGTTCCAATCCAACTAACTCTAACCCTTCCTTTCTAAACAATTTTGTTCTCGGCTTTTTGGCAAGCTATTTGACTGAAAAAGTGTTTCTTTCTAATCTATGGCATTCTAAACTGTTTCTTCTATGGTACATCGCTCTAAACATTTTTTGTCAAACTTTGTCTGTTTGCTGTCCGTGTCTTGAATGGACTAGTTTACTGGTGGCCTATGTATATACGCGCCAAAACGATAAATGAAACGGATATGGACAATGTATAGAGGATAAATAGGAAAATAAATAGAAAGGCTTGGCGTGTAAACATGTTTTAAGTTGTTGGTCACCATGGCCACACATTTGTAATCAATTATTTATTTTAAAATCTTTTTAATTACAATGGCCTGCAATGTGTGAATGGTAGATGCGAGTAGTGGAGGTCGCAGTTGAACCGGCGGCAATGACGGCCAATGCGACAACGGTAGCAGCAACAGTGACGCACCAAAGCCTTTGGTTGGCCAAAAGCCAGCTAGACTAATGCATTTTAACCAGAAAAACACTGAAACCAGACTAACACTGGAAGCAGGCCAGTGCCAGAAGCACACCAAGATTAAAAACAGACTAACACTTGATGGGACCAACTTAATTGTGGTCTAACTACTTTATTAAAATCAAGCTGCTTATCTGTGGTTTGACTGCTTAATTGTAGCCAAACTGCCTCTCTTTGATCCAACTACTCAATTGTGGTCAAAATACCTATCTGTAGTCCAATTACTTAACTGTAGATCAATTACTTAACTATGGCCAAACTGTTTATTTGTTTTTCAACTACTCAACTGTAGCTAAATCACCTAATTGCGGCAAATTATAAAACGGTCTATTTATAGTCTAATTACTTAACTGGGAACTATCTCTAACCAAATCGCCTAATTATGCCCAAACATCCTAACTTTAGCTTAACTACTTAGAGTAGCTCGACTACTTACCTATAACCAACAGCTTAACTGTAGCTCAATTACTTAACTGTGGCTCAACTACTTAACTATAGGCCAACTGCTTAACTGTGGCTCAATTACTTTACTGTGGCTCAACTACTTAACTATAGGCCAACTACTTAACTATGGCCAACTACTTAGCAGTCACTGCACACCGGTCACATTTTGCTTGTCTTGAATTGTGGTCATAAAGAGCTGTTCCATTAAACAACGTGCTTCACTAAACAATTGTTCCACTAAAGAGCTGTTCTACTGGTACACGCCCTGTCTCAGCCGATCAAACATTCGGCTGACCAGTTTTGAACACGGCTGGCTGAGCCGTTTACTGGCTCGGAAGCTGTGTCAGAGTATGCGCGAGAAGTCGCCTTTCTAACTACAAATGAGTCGACCAAAGGAATTAAAAAATTACAATATCCACATACGAGTGCAATGAACATCCAACAAAGACAAGTTTGCTGGCACGAACATGCAATTCTAATTAGACAAATTAATTCTGATGATGGCAAACTTGGCCTCAATTCGGCTTAGGACCAATTTGCATCTTCGACTTTCGATCGCAGGCCATTACCAAACCGCCATTGAGCTTCTTTAAATTGCATCCAATCAACATTTTGGATTACTTTATTTTGAGAATTATCGTTTTCAGTCCATTCATGTAAAATGAATCGCTTAGATTTTTAAAAAAATGTCACTTGGATTTAAGAAAAAAGTTACTTAGATTTTGAGCCAAAAGACATTCAGGTATATTAGAAAAAACACTTAAATTTTGCACAGACATTTAAATAAACTTTAAACAACTAAAACTCTTAAACAAAAACTTTTTCAAATCAAATTAAATATTTCAAAAAAATATTTCAGATAAACCAAAAAGGCTTTCCAGATTAACCGAAAAAGCTTTTCAAATTAACCAAAAAACTATCCGGATTAACCTAAAAAATACTATCTAAATCAATTTTTTACATTCACACAAAATCTCTTATCAAGTTTAAAATTTTCAATGCAAACATTTTTCTCAATTTCATTTCTGACCACTTTTTCTGGGCATACAAGATTTTATATTTTTTTTTACTACTAAAACTCGATGCATCACTTGTTTTCCACTATTTGCTCGGCATTCTAGGTTCTCTATTTGGCCAATTTATTTACCCGTTCAAACCGTTCAATCCATTCTCTATAAAAAACTATGTCTTTCAAAAGTAAGCATATTTTTCTACTTGCAGCACTTCTTATTCGACCTTCAGTTGCTTTGTCTATTTTGCAATTTCAATTTGTTACCTAAACAGTTTAAACCGCTTTCAATAAGTCTAAACCATTCTAGTGCTTTTTACATCTTCATATATTAAATTTGCTATGTTCTATTAGGTATTCATTTTTTATTTGTTTCTAGTTTTTTTTTTGTCTTTTCAATCCTTCTTTACAATTGATTTGAATGCAAAAACCAAAATAAAAAGAAAAACTAAAGGCTTATGTTATTGATTGTTTTCAACCAAGTCAAACGTTTCTTTCGCTCTAAAATTGTTTAAAGTTTACAACATTTTTCCTCTATTCATGTTTAGTTTGACTTCCGGCAGCCAACAATTTCTGACAATCATTCTAGACAGTGAACTCTATCTTAATGAAACAAATTCAGTCTACACACATTTTGAATATTGTGGCTGAGCTGAAAATAAAATTGCTATTATAGTGGCGAGACATAATAAAAATAGTAAGAAAAAAAGCCGCCCTTATTTTTTTTTAAATTAAAGAGGTTTTTGCATGCTGTATTGAACTCAAGTAATTGGGCTCGGAACAAGTTGTTTCCGGGATTTATTTTACTCTTTTCTGTCTTTTTTTCTGTTATGTTTTATTTTATTTCTTTTCATTTGTTTTTCTTTCAGCATCCTGCACCTGTGCAACTCGACACGCCTGCACACCTTTTAAAAAGTCATTTAAAACTGGTTTGTTGGGCGCGCATCTTTGATTTGAGAAATACAAAACAATTGAAAAATTTTACCTGTTGGTTTCTTTTTCTTGTTTATATTCCTTTTTCACATTTTCTTTTGCTTTTTTAACAAACCTGTTTTATGCTTTGGTAAGCACATCAAACTTCCGGTTGAATTTAGAAAATCAAGCAATAAATGCCTTTTATGCTTTTTTTAAAAAAAACTATATTAACTTCCGTTTTTTATTTCACAAGAAACTTATTGTCTTATAGTTTTATAGTCAGACCAAACAAACTTACATGAATAAAAAAGATTAGCTAAAAAACAAGTCCATTGGGAAACCATGTTTGTGGTTTCGTTCGTTTTCATTTTTTGCCTTTTATTATACTAAATTTTAGATAAAAAATTAAAAAGTTGTTAATTAAATATATTTATATAAAATTAAATATCTTAGATTAAAAATTCTAAATTAATAACAACATTAAGATTAAAGATTAATAAATTAAATGTTTTACTTTTTCATCTTTTTTTAAATATAATTTAATTAAGTTGATTAGTTATAATTCTGTTTAAAGATTAAACAATAAAGTTCACTTTTTTTAAACTTGATGAAATATTTTTGGAAATCAATTTTATGTATATTACACCAAATGGAATGCTTCTTTTTTTATATTGTTCAGCTGTTGCTTATTTTTAATACGCTTTAAACTTTACATATATTGATATATAAGCACTTTATTTTAATAAATTATAAATGATATAGGAATTAAATGTAAGTTATTACAAGGCCATTTTTAATCGTCGCAATTGCGCTGTACTTATACATTAAAAAAGTAATAAAATTAATCATTGGTATGTTCAGTGCGAAAACTACTTGTCTATTTTGTTAAATTTAACAAGTTTTTGTTTCTTATTATTCTTTAAGTAAATAACTTTTTTTTTTCAATTTTTTTTAATGATATATTTATTTAATAATAAATATTAAATTATTGATAAAAAAATGTTTAAAAAATAATTTAGACAAAAACGGATAAAAACTAAAAAACAAAAGTGAAAATGGAAAACTCATTAATCAAAATGAATGCAATTAATAATAATAACGAAATAAAATCACCATTAATTTGGAACAATCATCTTACAATTAAAAATTTATCTTGGTTACTTACTTGGTGCATATGTGGTTTAGGTTGTTTTTATCAGTCTTTTGAAGTCGTAAATTCTTATTTAAAATCTGAAACTACAACTTCAGTAGAATATTTTCCACCAGCAGACTTACCTGGTGTTATGTTATGTTTCAACAAGTCCAAATTAGCAACAGTTCGCAATTCAGTTTGTTCGCACAATTTACAGCAATTAACAATTTCAGAACAATTAAATTGTACTTATAATTATGATGAGTTAGTTGTTTCTTGTAAAGTTTCAACTTTAAATGGTTTTATTAATTGTGATGATTTGCTTTCAATAACTCATTATATAACATATGATTTTAAATGTATTGCATTACACGAACCATCTGTTAGTATATACCGTACTGAAATCGCACCAATTGCACTTTTAAATACAAGTATAATTTATAATATTTTGCTCAATCGTACATTGATTGGTAATCGATTTGATTTAACATTAAGTAATTTAACTAATCCATTGCAACAATTGGATCATAATTGGATTAAACTGAATCCATTTAGTTATAGTTCTAGCAAAGTTTCATATAAGCAAGTGCGAATGAGTCTTTTGCCAAGTCCATACGATACTAATTGCTCAACTTATCCTGGTGAAATAACTAAAGGTAATTGTTTAAATGAATGTTTTCGACGTTTGTATCGGTGGGCAGAATATCGATGGCCACCAGATGTACCGGCTTATCAGGAAATATTAGAACGAGAATTCAAGGTATTAAACTTAGAAGATAGTCGAGGAAAATATGTTCAACCTAATATTACTTTTACCACACCTACTCCTATGAATTTATCTTCAACTAAAATATCTTCTAGAAAATTTGAAGAAATCAAAATTTTAATAAACAAACTAAAAAAAAAAAATAGCTTAGGTTCACTGCATCAGATGCTTTTTGCTAATAATAAGCACTTTAACCCTTTACTTAATAAAAGTGAAAATGGAAACTATTTGTCGGATTCAAAATATTCAATAAAAAATCATTCAGACATCCGTGGTTTTTGTGATACAATATGCGACAAAGGACCTGAATGTTTAGAAGATATTTACACGCCCCACCGTGAAGCAGAACTTGCTCTTAATCAAGCAGACGACAAATATTTAGTTGAAATTGAACCACCTAAATATATGATACATTGTTTCAGTAAAGAGAAATATAAACGA
Source organism: Pyemotes zhonghuajia (assembly GCA_025170145.1). Taxonomy (NCBI): domain Eukaryota; kingdom Metazoa; phylum Arthropoda; class Arachnida; order Trombidiformes; family Pyemotidae; genus Pyemotes; species Pyemotes zhonghuajia. The sequence continues at coordinate 14,299,361 of CM045845.1, forward strand.
ATTCATTTGGTTTGCTTTCTTGCTTCTACTGTTTCACTTTGGTTTGGTGGCTCCATAATGCATTGTATACTATATATTATTAATGGAAAATTGCTACAAATAAAACTTTTTTTTAAACGGGGATCTCATCGCAAAAACAATTAATCTTATTTTTTTTAATTATATAATTTTTATGATTTTATGTATGCATCAATTTTTAAGTTGTATTAATATTGTTAAATTTTTCTTTTATTTTAAGTACATATTTAAAAATGAAAAAAACGTTTCTTACATGTTGTTTATGTCTTTTATCATTTAAATTTGTAAATATTTTTTGTTTTAATATGCTTAAGTTAATATTTAAATTATAATTTAGTCAATTAATTAAGAATACAAATTTACAATGGTTCTGCAATGTTTAAAATTTGTTAAATAATTTAAAAGTAACAAAGACATAAAAATAATTATCTTTTAACGTTTTGGTTTCACGAATTTATTGATTGCAGAGTTAAAATAACTAAGACCATAGTAAACAATTTTTAACTTTTATTTATAAATGACTTTTAATAACTAGTTTAGTTAATATGATTAAAACTAAAATTTTGGTTTTACTTTTTTTTTTTTGGATTATACTTGAATTTCTTAGTTTTTATTTTAAACTTGCTTTTTGTATCGACAATATTTGTTATTTTGCTTATTTGCTAATAACCTAAAAGACCTAGTAATCTAATGGGCAAAATTCAAATAATTTTGAAAGTTAGTTAATCCTTTATTACAATAAAGAATAAATAGAGAAGTATGTAACAAACAACAAATATTTAATAATCAAGTAAATCTATTGTGTATACCGGTATCTCGTTGGACATTGGAATTAAGGCGTGTAGCTTAAATATTGTCTTGTATTTTTACATATAAAAATGATTACCGTTCAATTTATTATTCTAAGCCAGTGATTCAGAATTTTCAAATACTCTTAAAACAGATTTAGGATTAGGACTTAAAATACAAACTTCAATACTGTAAAAGCTTATTTTGATTTTATGTTTCTTTTTGTGACTTTTCATTGTTTTTCTCTATTTTTTGTTTTTTTATCAGTTTAAAAGTCAATACTTTGTATTCATCTTTATATTTTATTCTTGATTTTGTTGTTGAATTTGATCTTGAATATATTCTTTTAACTTTCTCACAGTTTTTCATAAGACAACGAATTTTCTTTTAAGTTGGTTTTTCTTTTATGTTTATATATAATCACACATAAAAACCACAATTATTGGCTTCAGTAACTTTGAGCTCATTTGTTTGCACAAAGCAAATTTTTATCAGAATTTCTTAAGCAGGGCAAAAATAAAAAGAGGATGTGAAAATAGATGAAGAAAACTTTTTCTTTAGGCGCTTACTGTTTACTATTTAAGCTTAATGTTTTCTCTTTTCTATCATTTAAATGACTGTTATATTTTGCATTTGTATCAAAGTTACTAAAAAATAAAAGCGAAAAAAGTTGGTTTAAATCAAAAAAGCTTTTAACACGTGCAATTGCATGCATCTTAACCCTTTTTTATTTATTTATTTATTATTTCATTTGGTTTTATTTTTTATTGTACATTTGCATTGCACATGCTTTCAACTTATTTCCGTTCTGCTGATGGCAAGCCTTTTTCAAAGAAAAAAAATAAATTAAATGAAAAAGATTTTTTTCACATCTTTCTTTACAAAGGTACATCTCTTTTTTATTAGATTTTTTTCTTGGTGCCAGAAGCTAGGTTGATTAAGTGCATTTTCACGCTATTTGCTTTTGTCTCAGGTGTGCATCTGGACCAACAGAAAATTTTGCAAGCAATTAGTTAAGAGTTTAAGCTTAACGCTTAGGATTGATTTTAGATATAAATTTTATGTTACGGAGTTCTTATAAGGAATTTTTTTGCTTGATTAAATTTTCTTATAAGGTTTTAATTTAATTTTTACTTGCATCTTATTGTTTAAAGTGTTGACTTTAGTGTATTTTATAATTACACATACGGTCTTAATTATAAATTGTTGATCGACTTTGTAAAGAAAGCAAAATTATTAACTATCTGTTTGCCTGTTTTAGAAATGTGTGTTTTAGTTTTATCTATCTCCAGAGAAAACATGCATAAACTGATTGGCGGCACAAGTGTACAATCCTTAGGCTTTTGTACCTTGGTAAGCTAGGTGTGAGCGGAAACAGAGGTTTGATTTCGACTCTGGTTTCCGCTGCAATCAGTTGACAGCCAGACCGATGCACAAGAACAAGACCACTAATGAATGGCAGAGAAAACAGCGTCCGGTACTAGTATTCATTGACTTATGCATAAAAAACAAAACGAAAGAAACAAGAAGAAGAATAAGCGAAAGTGAAAAAAAAGAAAGCAGGAGAAAATAGTATAAAAAATGAGAAAAACGACAAGAAATCTTTTACTGGTCTTTTGCCCTTTGCAATAGTAAATGATGTTTGACGCGACGATGCCTAGGCTCACACTAATGTGTGTCTGGTTTCTCTTTATTTCTGATTAATATTTTAATTATTATTACATTAATTATTATTATTAAATATATATTCTCTCTTGCTTTCACCAGTTTTTTTTTCAAACTTGTTTCTTCACCGTCATCTTGATTTTTGTTTGTCCTTTCTATTTCAACTTTTTTGCTGCAGTCTGCTTTCTTTATTTTTTATTCTAAATTTCATTTTTATACAAAGGTTTTGTTTTTTCTCACTAGTTTGATTTTCGTTTTTTTTTTTTGGCTTCTTGCTTGTTTTTCTATAGTTATTCATCATTTCATTGCTTGTTTGTTTTTCTTCATTTTTTTTGTCTTTTTCTTTGGCACTTTGCTCTTATATTCATTGCCTGTTTGGCTCTGGTTCAATGTTCCGGTCTGTGTACGCATTGTTTAAATGCATTGTGCCATTGTATGATCTTTGTCTTTTATAAACTCTAAATTTGCTGATTGTCACTTGTTTAATTAGCTTGAATTTTGTCTTTTTTTTTGAATATTTTTTTATCTTCAATTAATTTTGGTTTTTGATCTGAAATAGTTTAGGCGATTTAGTATTACTTTAAAAAAAAATAATTAATTTTTAAAAATAAATTATTAAAGAAAATTTTTTAGAAACTAATTTAAATTTAATTAAAAAAAAAAATTTTGCGCAATTTTCAACTAAAATCTTTATTTTAAATAAGACGATTAAAAAATTTGATTAATGTTGTTAAATAATCTCATTTTTCATTTAATAATTGATCGGAAACTAGTTTCAAGTTAAGCAAACGGTGTCAAGTCACTTGTTACACATACCGTTCAATAGGCGTTTTGTTTAAATGTTTACTTCATGCTATCTATTAAATTTGTAATACTTGTTTGTTCTACATTAAATTAAAATTGGTATTTCTTTAATCAATTGTTTTTACCTGTTGGCAATTTTTTTTTAATTCAGCTCTAATGCATATCTATTATAATTTCAAATTTTCACAAATGTAATTTTTTCTTTACAAACGAATTTATGAAATTTAGCGGAAAAATGAAGTAGGCTAATAATGTGGCAAACTTCTTTTTTGTTTGTGAAAAGTTGAACAATTTTGTCAAACGATACGATGTTGCATTGATGAAGCTTGCTGATGCTCAATTTTTTTATTCGCTTCATTCTATTCAAAGTTTAAAAAATAGTTTTAAACTATTTCACTTTTATTTGTCACTAAATTTCTAATAATTTAACCTTGAGGTTTTTGATGCGAGGGTGTTTGTTCATATAGAAGAGATCATAGCTGATCTGGTATGAATAATAACATTTTTTAGACTGTATTTGCTTTATTGACAGAAAATGCCTTTTGGCGATTCATATATAACTTAATACTAAATAATTTTGTTTTGGTCGACATCAAATCTTTTCCCTTTTTTTCCACCTCTTAGACACGTGTCTGAATGTCTTGCTGGATTTCTGATCAATATTTTTTTATTGTTTTTTTTTTGTTTCTTCAACTTAAATTTGTATAATTTCTTCATGGTTTTTTTTTCTCATGTTTTCACCATAAATTTGTTTAAAGATGTCGAATGTGCAAAACTCGTTACATTATTCCTGAGGTATTTAAATAGTTTCAGTTTAATGTTAGTTGTTTATTTTAAAGTCAGTAATAAAGAGTTTTCTCATTTTATAAACTAAATTTGACAAAAGTGCAAATAAGCTTCATATATCTAATCCAGTGTGTATAAATCGAAGCAACTTCAAGCTCGTTTAACATAAAAAATTCTTTTTAAAACATTTAAAAAATACAACAAATGGCGATAAATAAGAAATGACATTGGTTTTTAAGCAAATTTATTATTGTGCTGGACACCAACAGGAGTGGCTAATGCTTTGCTTAATAGAGTTCAACTGATGGTTAGATAAAGAAAATAGAAGGAAATAGTTGTGAATGAGAATGTTTGTAGATGAGAATGATTTTGGATGAGAATGATGTTGGATGAGAATGATTTTGAATTAAATAGTTATTTATAAGAATAGTTGTGATAAGAAGAATAGTAAGTAAGAAGGATTGTGGATAAGAATAGTCATGTATAAGATTAGTTTTAAGTAAAATCATGATTAAGAAAGACTGGATAAAAATGATTGCGAATGAAAATGGTTTAAAGTGAGAATATTTCTGGATGAAAATGATTTTGCAGGAAAATGATTTTGGATAAGAATGATTATGGATGAAAAAAATTGTGGACCAGAGTTGGCAAGCTGAACTAGTGGCTTGTGTTAGTTCTAATTAATGGTGTAGCACTAATTGCAATGAACACGCTTCAACTGAGTCCAGTGTGGCCACGGCCAGTAGCAATGCTAATTGCACTCTCAGGCCTTTCTCTCTCGCTTTCCTCTTTCAATTTTCTTTTACTTTTCTGTGAAAAGGTCCAGTGCGGGTTTAAAATTTCAAAACTCTTTATGTCCAAAATATGCAGTTGTGGGCGTGCTAGCAAAGCATTAAAAGATGGCTTTAGGTGCTGGGTGTGGTTGTGTGGGTGCAACGTGCTCACAATGTTTGTAAGGTGATCATCAGCTGTTCAAGCTGGACAACAAGTCCCGCATTGCCGCGAATGTAAGGAAAGGGTGAAATTAATTGCATAAAAAAGTAAAAAAGAAGCGCAAGATGCAAGATGACGATGTTTTTAATAAAGTTTAACAAAGAGCTCAAATGGACTAGGCTTACAACTTGGCATTTAAGCTGATTTTTAATTGTAATTAATACAAAACATGCGCAAACTCTTTGCTTGCTTTGTCCTATGCAAAGACAAACATTTGCGAGCAGCATTTATCTAGCCACGTAAGGTCGCGACAACAGAAAGACAAACAAACAAGACAAGATAATTGCTGCAAGATAATTGCTGCAGCTAAGAAGTCGAGCATGAACGACAGGAAGCGTTTTTAATTGAATGGTGAAAGCAGTTTTGGCGGGTTATGATCTGTTTCCGCTGGGAGTTGCAGGCTGGTTGAATTTGGCCAAATGTCGTGTGATGCAGATTATGAATGTCTTTTAGACAAATGACGTAACCTGTTCCAGAGGTTTTAGCCGCAGGGCCGTCTAAAAATTTAATTAGTTTTTTATCTTGACCAGCTCAGAAAATGCAAATTAATTAATCAATGTAGCTACACCCGCCACACAAGTCGATTGATGGCTGCTGTGGCCGGTCCAGGCTGATAAGCATTGTGCACTTGGTTCTTACGGCTTTTGCTTGTGTCCAGTTTGTCAACTGCCACATGCGCTATGGTCTGGGTGTGAGACCAGACTAGGTTTGCTAGGTGCGCAACACTTGGCTTAGTGTGGCTGAGTCGACATTTTGGTCATTAGGCTGTTGTGCACTTTCTTTGGACAGGATCTTAATTATTATTATTTATCTGCCAGCTTTTAAACAAGGTTTAAACATTATCGATCACAGCACTTTTTTTATGTGTCCGGCTCCAAACTACTAGTCATCTTATCGTACGACTACAGTCGCACTCTATTCCATTCATTTTCATTCATCACAAACTCACCTTTTTTGCTCTGGTTAGCTTATCAATTACATAATCCTTCAATTTCAATCTAGTTAACTATTTATTGTTCTCTTTCTTAAACTTATGCTATTGCTTTTTATGGCTATCTTTTTATGGTTTAAACTTTTACTTATTTTTCTAACCTAAAACGCTCTAAATCTTCACACCTAGCTCTAACTCTGACCAACCATGTTCAGCAAACCTAAAACTCCAACAACCTTAAACTCGCAATTTCAAGAAACCATTTTATAGATTTTTTATTTATTCTCCTCAATCATCGAAAAAATGTCCACATACATAATATACAATTTCCAAGATAAAAACTCAATAAAAATAAACTGGCTTTAAATTTAAATGTCTAAATCAGGAAATGAAAGAAAAAATCACTAAAAGACCAGTTCAAAATATGAATTAAGCTTTTCTGGCCGCTGGCTTCAGACCAACTGTAGCAAGTAATTTTGTGAATGCGGTCAGTAAGCAAAAGAGCTCATCTTGTTTTTTTATTAATTTTTTTTGCATTTTTCACTACTTTTCCATCATCTTTTGTTTTATTTTTGCCTATATATAGCTATTTTTCAACTTTATTTTCGTCGTAGACGTGTTTCAATTTATTCTAACTAGACTTATTTTTTATCTTTCTATGTTCTTTGATTTTTAGCTTAAAAAATTTACAAAAAAGAGATATTTGCAATGTCTGTTTCAATGGTATTGAATGTTTCTTTTTTTTATATGCTTTAAGTTATATGTTTGTAAAATATAGTAACCAAATGAAATTGGAAACGAACTGGACCAGGCTAGTATAAACTGAACAGTTGAAGGCCAATAGGCCTGATGGACCTGACAGCAACTTGTGCCTAAAGGGGTCAGAATCAAAAAGAAAGCTAGTGAGGTGGAGAAAACAAAAAAAAAAATTTAAAAAAAAACTCAAAATGGATGCAGGCCAATGAAGAAAACAAAAGATGGAAAACAGAAACAAAAGTTTAAATACATTAGTATATTAATTGGGCAAATGGCTATTTAGCCGTGGGCTTTTATGCTTGTTGAAACCAATCCTAATGTGATCACAAGATTCTAAAATAGATGGCTTTTGAGATATTTGAGCACAGAGAAAAGGAGTTTGTTCGCCAATGCAATTTGTTTAATTTGTTTTTTTCTTTTAATTTATTTAATTTTATTTATTTATTTTTTTTTTTTTAAATATTAATGCGCCGCCCTTATCTAATTTAATGGTTCAGTTCTTCTATGAATTTAATTGAAACGTACTTCCGGCAAAGTTTGATACAAGTATAGCGAAGATATTTAAAACAAACTGGACTAAACTTATGTTTAGAGAAAATCAGTCTTGCGAATATTACCAACTAATATATTTTTTTATTTTGAATATGCCATATGAAAAAGATGCATTCTTTCGTCTTTTATAATGCTTGAATAATGATCCAGGTATAAACATACTATGTTAGAGTGGACAAACCAAAGTTGCAATAAAATTGGTTCAAATTAGTTCAATTAGTATTTTTATTTTTTTTTGGTTTAACGCATTCTTTTACATTTGCTATCTTACCGCATCATTACAGCTATTCCAAAAATTACAAAAGTTACTTTGGTTTACTTTGATTTGTTACTTGTAAACTTTCTTGTCAAAAATCTTTTCTCAATTTTATTATTCAATGCCACTTTAATTTATTTTATTTTTACAAAAAAATTTTCATTTTTTTTTAAAATAACGCATTCTTGACTTATTATTGTTCAGATATATTAATAATTATTTGTCTTTACAATCAAAAGCAATCCTAAAATTTAGAATCAATTTAAGAACTATGCAGGTGTAAATGATAGGAAAAAAAATTATTTTTGTGCAAGATTTTCAAAATCAATGGTCCGTATAAATTTTGTTGATATTTATAGTCTTAATGATATAATAGAATGCCATTTAATGCGTTTTTGAGTAAAAAATTAACCATAATTCAAAAAAAAATAAAGAAAAAGAGGTGATTTATGAGTAATTTATGGTTTAAATTTACAAAAAAAAAAAAAAATTAATTTTCAAAAAAATTAATTAATAATTTTTTATGATCAATCAATAATAATAAATAAAAAAATACGTATATTATTTTTAATAAACTTTTTAAGAAATTTTAGTTAGCAAAAAAGCTAAAATATTTTCAATGTTTTTTTAAATTTATATTTGTAGAATAAATGTAGAAAATTGCAGAAAATTTAGTTGTTATCAATGAAGGGTTTGTCTTCAATTAAACTAATCGTTTTTAATCAGATAAACAATTTTGCTACTTTTATTATGATTCTGTTGGTTTCCCAGTCATTTTTAAAGCATTATTTATAAAAACAAATTTAATTGTTTGTATCAATTGTTGCGCTTTAATAATATTCCTGTCTGAACTGAACCAGTTGCATTTTGTCACCTCTTTTGTTACCTGCTTTTGTCACCTGATCTATCCATAGCTTATGTTTCTTTCCGATTTCGATTGCTAACATTTCATTGCTACAAATGCGACTTTTTTACTAGCCATCAATAGCATTGTGTATTGTGTTTTCACACCATTAGAATAAGGCCATCAAAAAACATCTCAAAATTCAGCAAAGAAAAAACGGCGCGGTTTATAAAAATCAAATATAAAAGAGATGAAAATAAAAAGTTGCAATAATAATAACAAAAGTTTACCAAATTAAATAATAAATAAAAATCAGAAATTTTAATGCTAGAAATGAAAGAAAAAGATGCGTTTGGATTTATGATAGGACAAATGAGCAAATGAATTAAAAATGGAATGCAATGAAGGCAAACAATCGAAGGTAGTTTTGGGCTGAATACGTTTTTCTTTATTCATTTTAAACTGATTGCAAATCACGCCCATTTTAAATGTCAATTAATAAAAGCACCCTCATTTTTTGACGCTTCATAGATTCTTTGCTTAAAATTCTTAAAATTTATTAAATATGTATTAAATGGTGTGGGTTTCGGTAGATGTCGCTCATCAACTTACTAGAGCAATCCTACGGACTTATTTTATTTGAAATTTACGTACAAAGCTAAAAGTATATTTCTTTGACGGTTTAATACATATTTTCAAATTCAATTTTCAATTACTATATTGTTTATGTGTCTGAATTCCTAACCAAGAACAACAAAAATAATAAGAATAACATTAAAATAACGGTTCTTACCATAATTTGATTTAAGTTTCTTAAAAAAGAAAAATTTACGCGACCTCAAGAAGGTATTTGTTCCGGCCAAGGTCAAGTTCAACAGTTGAGCAACAAAAATAAAATTTCATTCAATAATAAATAAAGCAATAAAAAAAATTTGATCGTCGAATGAAAATCACCGTTTTCTTATTTTATTTTCATCTTAAAATTTGCTTAGTAATACGCACTTTTTGTTCGAGTTTTACCTATAATAGCTGTACAAATTCATTGTTTCTTTAAGCATTTCAATTTTTCGTTATATTCCGGCTTTATTTTTTTACGTTTACGTTTACGTTCTTTTTTTGTTCTATTGTGTTTAGCTTTTTAGATTCATTGCTAACTGTTAAAACTGCAAAAGTTTGAATACCTGTGAAATATTAGCTGACAGCTAACAAATCTCAGCTGTAATAAAGAATTTTTTTTACTATAAGAAAAGCAAGAAATAAAATTTATAAACTGAAATTTTTTTTAATAGATAAAAAAATGTAAAATTGAAAAATCGAACGGAAAAATACGTTATAAACTAGATTTACTTAGAGTAGGTCGAAAACAGTTCGTGCTAAACTTTAGGTCAGAAGAAGGTGTTTGAGTATTAAAGAAATTTGATGGCCGTTGTTCTAACCATTGATTTCCGTTGTTTTCGCAATGGCACCCATTCATTGCAAAAGCTTTATTCGCGTGCCAGGTTAGAACAAGGACGTTGTTTCAATTGGTTGATACTTTGATACAAGTCGACTAGAGGACAAAAAAAGAATTAAAAAACAGAAAAGAAAGAAAAAGAGAGGGATGGACTGAATGGGAGTCGAATCTGCTGTTTTTAAGTATTCACTTAGTCAATCGGCCATCTTAGTTCTAGATGTAAAAGGTGCTCCCAAAAGCTAGCTGTGGCATTCGATTAAATGTCGTTACACGCTATGAATATATAACATTTTCATTGTGTTGCATCCACCATTTGTTACAATTTCAATTCTCTTCACTTTTTATTTTTGCGCTAAAATTCAAACTCAAACATTTTATATTTATATGACATTGTGTTACAGGTTTGCACGCGTTTAAATTCGCTATTTAGGTTAATTTTTATACTAGCTTATATACGTTGCAATGTTCGATTGGCTTCCCTCGTCCAATACACATTTTCTTGTGGTCGGGTAAAATCAACATTTAATTTTGATTATTTATTTTAGAAACTGAATTTCATGTTTTTACCATTTTAGCATTTTTTATTCTTGATAAAATAACTAATTGCCTTGTATAATTATCTTATAACTTTTCTTATTATTTATTTTTAACAAGATTAGCTAGTTTTTATTTTGAATATTTTTGCGTGGGCATATTTTTAAAAATTATTATTTAAATTTTTTTATTAAATTATTATATTATTATTATTTAATTTTTTGCTTGGTGCATATGTAGTGCAACAAGCGTGAAATTGGCACAGCTAGAATAGGCTTGATTGGCAAAACAGGCGTGGCGCCAAATTTTTTGCTGTCCATCTCTAAAAATAGAAAGAAAAAGATGAAGAAAAAAGCTAAAATAACTGTGTCAAACTTAAGCCTAAAAAAATGAGAGAAAGACGAATAAAAAATGTAATTAAAACTGACGTTCAGTAGACTTGTCAAATGAATTAGTGACACTTTGTACTGATGATCAGCTGTTAATCGAATTAATTGAAAGCCTAGTTAATCGATTTTTTTCTTTGTATTGATAAACTTTTGGTAATTTATTTTCGTTTTAATTCTAAGGCTTCTGATTCAAATTTAGATTCTTTTCATCCAAGACATAAAACTTTTATTATATTAATTATTAAGATTTTTGGTAGCATACTTGCTTAAATTGACCATTTGAAATTTAAATTTGGTGAGAAAGATTTTCATTTTTTTTCTTTGAGCTACAGTCGAACAAACAAATCAAAAAAATAGTTTACTTTTCGCATCATTAAGATCAATAGTTGTTTCAAATGCTTGAATTTTATCTTTTAGATCGAGCTATTTGAATTTGGTTCATATAATTTGAGTTTAGTTTTATAATTTGACAAATGTAGCAACTTTCTCACCAAAGTTTGCTATTCAAGATTTTACTTTATCTTTAATCTTTTCAATCTTAGTAGGTTGTTGTTTGAAGATTAAAGTTTTAGAAAATAGCTGGCTCATCGACAGATGGCGTTCGATTTTCCAGTGTTAATATTTTGTTAAACTTTCGGATTTGGCAAATTTAAAATCAAACCTGGCCTGAATTCCTTTCACATACCGAACGAGATGTCTGAGAAAAGAAAGCAAATGTCTTAAAGACGGTAAGAACAAGCCAACCTGTATAAGAAGCATATGGTGCACGGGTTGAGATGTGTGAGGAAAATCGACTAACACAACACCTTGACTGCCAGCCGGTTCTTTGTTGTCTGGCCTGATCAATACACGTGTTTGACCAAGTGTCTGCAACTTGGTCAAAATAAAAAGATTACCCTTTTTGACAAAAGTGTCTACTATTTTAGGTCCAACACATAAAACCATTTTCAAATAGTTGGCCTTGCGTTTCTTGAAAAAAACTCTTAAAAAAATCTATTTAATTGATTGCTTTGCATGTCTAGCTAGATTCGTCTAGGTTGAAAGTGTGCAAGCCGAGTTCAAATGAAACGATTGAAATATAATTTATATCGGTTTAATTGTATTTTGCTAAATGTTTTATATTCACTACAAATGAACAAGAAAAATGTTATTAAACATTACATATTGTCTAATAGAAAAAGGAGGTAGACAAGTGTATCTCTATACGAGTGCAAATAGCTGACAATAGAGGTTCCATATGAAGTTTTTTAGATCACGTATTTCATGTTTATTTGCAAACAATCACCTTAAATAGTTTAATTTTTCTGATTATATTTATGTTTTTCTAGCAAAATAAAATTTTCAATTTACATTCAATTAAAATTAAATTTTTTATCTTTTTGCAAATAACATCAAATTGATTTTCAATGTTATTTACTTCTTACTCGTAACATTTTCATCATCTTGTGACTTCGAGTCAATATTAATGTCGTTTTTTATTGTTTCTTTGATGGGGATTGCTTATTTAGCAAAGAAAAAGCCATTCTTACTCTTCAAAATGTTTGAAATTGTAAAAAATAAAATTGAAAACAGTTTGGGCAACTAGAATGGTGATGATTTACTGATTGATGGTTGATCCCCTGTAAAGACTGTTTCCGTTATGCGTCATCTTACCCAAAATGAAGAAAGCCATAAAACCAAAGCACATGTATTCAGTGTGAATCAATAAAGTAAATAAATTTAATTTCTTTTTACATCAATTTAATTGAACATTAGCTCTGTCGTCTTTGCCTATGAAATGTGTGTGCATATGTCTGAAACCACATACACACTTGTATGTGTTGGAAAATAAATCTTGTTGAAAAATAATTTAAAAATAATACAAAAACAATGAAAATTAGGGAGAAAATTTAGTTAAAAAGTCCGCAGTAGTGAAGATAAGGGATTAAAGGAGCTAATAAAAATACAGATGTGCCAAAATATATATTTAATCAGTCGAAGTTTTTCTCATCATTTCTTTTTTTCTTCATTTATTTCGATTTGCTTTATTGCCACAGTAGGTGTGTCTGACTGTTTGTAGACTAGTAACCCGAATATAACTTCCGGAACTCAGCATGATTGCCAGTTGCAAAGATTTATGATCAACTAGCCAAAGATTGTCTTTCTTGTGAATATACTTTCTTTTTTTTTCAAATTTTTTTGTCACAATTTAAATGTTTTTAATTGTGCTTCTGATTAGTTTAATTGAAATTTACTTCTAGCTGACAAGCAAACCTAATTAAAACAGGGACAACATTGTTTGTTTTGCTGCAAACTGCTTATTTTATTTATTTTAGCGCGTCTTTTTCATGTTTAAGGTCTTATAAAGAAAATTCATTAATTTTACAACACTATTGCAAAGGTGTGTTTAGACTAAATTTAACTGCGTTAGAAAGCAAGAATTTTAATTTGAATATATTGTTTTAGTTAGATGTGCAAAATTTGTTTTGCAAGCTTTAAATTTTGATTGCGACAAGTTATGGTTTGACATTGAGAATTCGGCATTGTGTATTCTAAATTGAGAGTTTGACATTGATTCGCTTTAATATTTTTATAATATTTATCTTTAGTTATTTGCGAGGGCGGAGATGCAATAGAAAGAAAGAGTGAGTTGCTATACGACAAATAAAAAGAAATACTTAAAACTTTATGTGATCTGTTTACGGCTTAACTAGGTTTTCAGTTAGGTTTCATTTGGGATTAGTAGCCGACTGTGCCAATGTCTAAAAAAAGATGCACAAAAGTTTGTAAACATGTACATGATCCTTTAAATTGTATCTTATTTGCTTTTACTTTTCTCATTTGATTTTAATTTAATTTTTTTGTAACTGCCTTTACAAAGAACTATCACTAGGATGTAGTTGATGAGTTGGCAATAATTCGTAATACAATCGGATATGTAGTTAACCAGTTGATTATCATTTCTAATTTGTTTCCGTTTTTTAAATCTGATAGATTAGATTTAGTGTAGATAAAAAGAAAACCTTTTTTTAATATTATCTAGCTATTATAAGTTTTTTAAACTGTTGCTTATTTATTTTTTTTTTATTTTCATTTTACTCTAAAGTTATATGTTTTATTTAACTTTTATTTTAAATTATTAATTTTTTAAAGTTTCATTTAAAATATTATTGTTTCTATTTTTTATAAATTATAAATTATAAAATCTAATAAAAAATATTATTTTGTGTTTTGGTTTTTTTTTAATTTTTTCTTCTAACAGATCAAAGTTGACAATCAAATTCTTAATTGAGAATTAATTGTTACAAATGACTTTTTTAACGTAGGCGTTTCAAGTGTTTCATTTACTTTTGTTTCTTTTTCAATTTTTATTTCAGTTTTGTTGCTATTGATATTTTGCATTCACACTGGGTTTTTGCGATGTTTGATACAAGAAAAAAAAAAATAGTACAAATACAAAAGATTATTACATTTGTCTTACTTGTTTCCAGTTTGAATTAATTTTTTTTTTTAGTTTCTTTTTGTCTTTTTTAATTTAAGTTTTATTTGGTTTTTTTTTATCCTAATTATTATTAGAAATTATTTTTATTATTCTTATTTTCATTAGGATTTGTTTTTTTTCTTCAAATTTAGACGACTATTTTTGCACATTTATTTTTGCACATTTATTTCTGCACATTTATTTTTGCTCATTTTAAGGCCTTAACCTGTATGTTCATGTGTAGACGAATGTTGAGCACAAACCGATAACTAACCGCAGAACAGTGAAGCGGGGGTGGTTTTACATTTAGATCTCAAAGTTCTAAACCTTGATACTTTGCAATCAATTGCTAATGATCTTGTCCGGGTGATCGATTGCGTTTGAATTTAAGAATTCATTAAACACAATTTAGCGCTTGATTGCATTGAAGCGAGTATAAAGAACCAGAATGCTTGTATTAATTAAAGTTTTTTTTTTCATATTTACTGTTAATTTTTTGTTTTAGTATTTATTTTTACATTTATTAGTTTATTCATTTTTGCAATTTTGTAACAGTCCAATGGCCATGGTGACTATTGTAAATTTTAAAACTTTTTTTGTCAGTTTCAATTTCGAAACAAAGACATATCCTTGCTTTTAATGAATAGTCATTTGTTTGTTTTTAGCGTTTAATCTTTTTGAATTGATCAGTTTTTTAAAGATGCTTTTTATTTTATTATTTATTTGCTTTATTTTGTGCCATCTGTTTTTATTTGAAAACTGTTTTTGAGCGCGTTAACTGACAAGCTGTCAGGTGAGAGAGTTCAAGTCGAAGGTCAACGTAGCAGCACAGCTTGGCAAGGTGTAGTTTTGAAAGGTTCAGAGCGGTCTTTTGAAGTACTTAGAACAGTTGACCTTAGAGAAACTGAGACTGTGGCACGTGTGCAAAGTATCAAAGAAAGGCAGCCAGGTAAGGCAAGCAAGTAAGAGCAAGTAAGAGCAAGTAAGAGCAAGTAGGAGCAAGAAAGAGATCAAGTAAGAGACTAAGTAAAGAGCCAAATAAGGGGCGAGGTAAGGGGCCAAATAAGGGGCTAGGTAAGACGGCCAGGTAGGAGCCAGTGGAGAAAAATGGTATAAGCTTTGAATGCTGCCATACGATTGGAGATGAAGGGAGGCAATCAGTTGAAACAGACTGAGTTTGAGTGGGGAAGATTTAAATTGGCTGTTGCGGGATCGGCCGACATATTCATATCAGCTGTTTGTGTGTGCCACGAACACGTGAAATAACGCGTGTTTTCTTATGGCCGTTTCTTGGTGTTCGTGCTTTGCTTTTCTCGAATCAGCTGCGATTTATTTGAATGTATCAAAGTAGTGTTTGATGGCCATGTGGTTAGACTGGATGGGGCCTGGCTTAAGGTCCTGCTGAACGCATTTTCTAAAAGCTAAAGGAGTGAAATGTCTTTTGGTAAATAGGCCAGACTGCTTTGTTGACTGTTTGGCCAGCTTCTGCTCCTTGTTTCATCAGGTTACAAAGGGTTGGACGATAAGTTGAACACTTGCCTTCTGCCGCTTTCGATGCCATGTCCGAACAGTGGACCTGGACCAGTGAAACAAAGATGAAAACTTGTTTCTGTTCGACTAAGTCTGGGCGAGTTTAAGAGAACACAGAGTTGTCTAGGGAACGTGTTGTGCTTCTGAACACATTGTGTTCTAATGCAAAGATCGATGTGTGGGTCGTGTTTGTACGCCACTCACACTACACCCATCGGTTATCCTTTTCATCTGGGCCCGTCTTATTCATTCAGAACGCTTTGTGTTCTTTCGACATTGTGTGTCCTTGCTTATAGGAGCAGCACTCACGCAAACAGAACAACTGGCGTAGCTTAAAGGGCCACCGCATGAGACGGCCATTTCTAAGGCTTGCAACACCAAATCATGCAAAGAAAGCTAGTTCAAGTAGGCCTGTGAGCTGGTCACTGTTGCAACTGTCCAGTTCTAGACCTTGAAAGCATCATTTCAATGTTTGCCCTCTTGCCCTTGCGAACTGTTGGTCGATCTGCATTTCTCATCACTGTTCACAACTGGCCATTGTCATGCAATGATCAGCTACTGACCAATCTGCACCAGTTCAGACTGGGTTAGCCATTATTAATTGCTTTTCATTTGTTTCGCCTCTTTCTTTTCTCACTCTCTCCTCACAAGACGTGCTCTCTGAATCACCAAATTATGCCCACAATAAAACTGATCGAATTGCCAAACCATGCAGTTCGTTGGTTCAAGCTCTCTTCTAGGCGCCCATCTTGCGACGCTTCAAAATAAGATTCAACAGATTCTGCCACCATTTTCAACTGGTTTTTATGGCTTTTACTTGTCCAGGCCCGGTGTCAGTTTGTCAGATGAGCTCGATTTAGCTTCTGCAACCAGTCTAAAATTCGTTTATTTGATTTTTGCTTTATTTTTCATTTCGCTTTTGATTGCGTATTTGTTTGGTTTCGATTGCAGCCCGTTCTGCTTGCAGCATTGCTTCAAGTGTGAATCTCGCACTTGGCCCACCTTATGCGGATTTGCATCCACATGTCGTCAAGATCCACACTAGTTAAAGAATCCACTTAATTTTGCCTTTCAATAAAAAAACACATTCATTATTGATATGTGCAATAAACACTAAGCTTTCGCCGTTGTGTAAATCACTTTCAGTTATCTATACTATAGTTTTGGCTTTTAAAAATCAAAACTATTCCAAATCAATTTATTTCTTTCATTTTAAAATGCCTCGCATAGTTTTTAAGATTTCAAATATCGCTCTTTTTCGAATTTCGCTCAAATAAACAAGCTTTCATTTTAAATCAATTAAATGTGCAAACTTGTTTGTTTGTTTGTTTTTTCATATGTAAACTTTGTTTTGATTATCTTTCTAAAATCACTGCTCAAGCTGTAATCTTTATGTCAGATTTGTATCAAGGACAATTTTTATTATTTACAAGAGTTTATTCGCAAAAAATGTTGTCTAGCGGCAATTTCATTTTTATTCATTTGTAGTTGCTTTTGCAATCAAGGTCAAAATAAAAAAATTCAAATTTGGCATTTCATAAAATTGGCCTTTATGTTCATTTAGATTTTTTACTTGTAAATATTATGTTTGTGACTATTTCGGTAAAGTGCAACTACTACATTTTGTCAATCTGACACAAAACTTGAGTTCTTTAAAAAATTACTATTTTCCAATATAGAATCTTTCTAGAATCGAATTCTTTATTAAAGTGTCTAATCAAAGTTACTATTAAATGTAAAAGCACAAAGAAAACTTGTTGAAATAGCTGCATTTTTCATTGTCCAGTTAAATTATATTTAGCTCTTTGGACACTAAAACAAGGTTAAATTTAAATTCAATATTGACCAATCGTGTTATTCAGACATGATTTGGCTCCTTTTTTATATAAATGCTTATCAAACACAGTCTGGCACATGGTTTCTACTTGTTTTTTTTGCACGCGTCTGGTTTTTAACATTAAAACATTTCTGGCAAAGTTAAGCAAAATTTTTATTTTTAAGCCAAGTTTATGAATAAGAGTAAAAAACATCTTAACGACTTAGACAAGGCCGTTTACCTGGATCTAGTATAAAAAGCTCTACACGTGGCAATTGCTAAGAAGCGTGCAAGAACTTGCCGAATCTGGTGTTCAGTGAAGCTTGCTTCATTTTCCTTTTTTGTCGGCTTTATTTTATATTGACCTTAATTTCTGTTGGCCTTAACTTTTATTCTCCTTAACTAGTTAGTTTTTGCATCTTCTTATCCTTTCCTTATTTCGTTTTGTTTTGTCGTTCATAAATTGCTTTTCTTGTTTTTAATTACTCATTCAAAGCAGGAGTGACGAAAGCGTGTGAGTAAGATGGGCCTGGTTAAGAAAAAAGCAGGTGTTCAGGTGTGTCTAAGCGTGCAGACGTTTACACACAATAAATGAACTGCAAACAAAGTCACTTTAAGGTCAAATAATGTCAAGCCTGGTTGGACAGCAAACTTCTGCCATTAGATGATACAAGACAATGTTTTTTCTTGTTTAATTTCTTATTCGCCATTGATTATTTATTTTTTGCTTGATCTACTGTTGGTTGATTCATTAGTTTTTATTAATAATTCATATTATAACAGTTTGCTATGTTTTCAATTTTTTCATTATGTTTTGACTTATCCTACTTTGTCTTTCCAACTTCTTAACAATTAAATTTTGTTTAAAAGCAAATAAAATTGTTTTTATCCGGTTTTGTTTTAAATCTTATTTGTTAGTTGCTAGACCTTGACCCTTAGTCAATGAATTTGATTTTTTTTCATCTGTTCACGTGTTCAGGAAACGCGTGCAAGAGTCCATCTGCAAAGACATACAATTGTTTTTAATATTTTTAAGCATTTAATAAAACTTTAACTCCAATTTTTTCTCAAATTTAAGCTTTTCTTTTATTTTGTTGCATGGATTTAGTTAAGATCCGCCCGTTGTCTTTATTTTTGTCTTTTTAACCGCCAGATGTACAAATATTGTTAATAATATTTTAGCTTATTAAATTTAAAAAAACTGGTGTAGGTCTTAGATCTTAGGATCGAAAGTGTGGCAAAGATAATTTTACCAATTCTACATTTAAAAACAGTTTTCAATTTAAATCATTATGTTGCAACATTTAAACATAGCAAGTAATTTTCCGCATTCTTTTTGTACAAAATTTTTCTTATCTTTTAAGTTTTATTTTGTCTTAAAGAGAAAGTGACGTTTTGTTTAAATATGTTTTTAAATAGATAGAAAATGAAAATAAAGTGGCAAATGTATCTTTTTATTTAATTTTTGTGGTCGTGTGGTGTTGATAATAGGACTAAAAGTGGTGGTTTTAGTTTAGTTAAAATAAGCATTAAAAAGGCATGTTTTTTTTGTTGCATCTTAATTTTTAAATGCTTTACCAAATAGACACGCACAGTTTAAAAAAGAAATAAATAAATTAAATAACTGTTTTTTCGTGTGTGCAAAGTGTGCAGCATTCATTCAATTGGTTTTAACAAGATTGAAAGCTCTTCTTTACTTATTACTTTAATTAAGTGGGCTGTTTAGAAGAAAGAAATTCAATTACAAAAGATCACTTTCTATTTAGTTTATTTTATCTTATTTGATTGCCTAGTTTGTTTCCTGTTGCTTTAGCTTTGTAAAACACATTTTTCTTTTCGTAATAGTGATTACAGTCTGTGGTATATTCAATATTTTCAATTTTGTTTAGAAAGACTTAAAGATATAAAGTTTATTAATTAAATTTGGAAAGCGAAAAAAATGACCAAAACAATTTAAACTGGGGTTGATGTTTGAAAAGTTGTAAAAAATATGGATGTATTTTTGTAAAAATAAATATAAAGATGGTTGGAGAAATAAGAAATCGTTAGGATTTCAATATGATTTAGAAATGATTTTGGTAATTTATTTTATAAAGAAGTTTTTTTAAGTAGGTTTGGTTGTCATGGAAGCATTATAAAGACCAGTATAATGTATTCGAATACATATGTCCTAATATTATGAAGGTATTTTGAAAATTTAGTAGAATGCGATTGGCGCGCTTGTAAAGGTAATAGGCCTGATGTTCTTGTAAAGTTTGCAGAAGTTCTAAAGGTCCTAAAAGTTCTGAAATTGAAAAGAACCTTTAGCAGAAGCGTGGCTTATGAGCCTAGTTATTTAGTGCAATGTGTGGTTTCAAGTTTTAAGGTATAAGTTCTAAGCGCCTAACAAGGACTCCCTTTGGTTTACTGTGGTTCGAGCTATTTCGAACTGCTGGCCTTTTCTAAAAATAAAACTAGCAAATTCGAACCGACCTCGAATTCAGTAAAACTTATCGGCCACAAGCTGTTCGTTTATGGTAACAATCTTAGTTTAAAAAGCTTTCTGCTAGTTTGCTGTATATTTATTTATTTTCGTTTGTGTTTTATTTTTTTTATTTCTTTCTTTGTTTTTTTCTTTGTTTTTTTCATTTTTATTTTCCGTTTCTTTGCTTACTTCTTGCAGAAGTGTGCCTTGTTCTTGCTAGTCTGTTCTGTTTTAAACTTAGTTTACGAACTTAAAGTTCGAAGTCAGCCTATAAAGAGCGAGTTGATTTTGTTTATTTAAGGAATGAGCATCTAAATTCCTAATTGAAATGATAAAAAGGCGCTATAGATGATGTTTTTTAATTATAGAAATTTTTAAATAAAAATTTTAATTATGATAATAATAAAAGCGAGTATTTGTTTTATTCACATGTAATTTATAAATTTAAAATTGGAGCAATTTTAATAATTGTTTTCGAGTCTAAAACATTTAGTTGATTTATCGACTTAGGAGACGTATGATTAGAGTTCGATACAAACAGAAGAGCAAAAAAGTTCGAACAGGAGAGCAGACAGTAAGTTTGGTATGGTTTAGCTTGATATAAATATGCGATTGTCTATTAGTTCTCATATTGTTTTCATGCTCTCAATTCGTATCAATAATGAAAAACTTGTCTGGTGGCAGAGGGTGCGGCCCATCTGTTGAACATTTCGCATCCATGTTTAGATCTATGTTGTAGCGCTTTAATTGAAGCTCGAATTATGAGCCGAGAAAATGGAAGCTGAAGATGCAAGGCCGAAATGAAATTCGATGTTGATGGTTGGGGCTTAGACTGTATTTTCGGAGATGGGCAAATAAAGGAGAGCAAAGTCGAAGAAGTGGAAGAAGAAAGAAGCTAGTAGCAAAGAACAGCTAAAAGCGAAGACTAGTTAGTAATAGAGAAACTGGCAGCCAAGAGAAACTAGTCCGCTGTTGTAGCAAAGTGGCCTAGACTCTTGATCTCTGATATTGAGGCCGGGCTGATGGCCATCGTCGTCCATATGTCGTGTTTAACGTATACTTTGTGGCCTACCTTTGGCCTGCAGTCAGAACGACTTCGAAGATGAATCTGGGCTTGCACAAACACAAATGTACAATTCGCAACTCAGCGGTATTCTTTGTACGTGGTATTCTTTGTACGTATTCTTTGTACGTGGCTTTGATACTTTGGCCTGCTTGATTCAGTCCTAACGTTTACACTGTCCAACCTTGCTTAAGTTTGTTAGTTACGCACACATCCTGTGTTGGGGCAACACGTGGCATGCGAACACACTTCTGCTAAGTCTTATTTTAAGGTTTTGCTGCTAAGTCTTGCGTTTGCATTGTTCTGGTCGCTTTGCACGAACACAGATAGTCAGAGGAAAGGACATTTTTCTTAGCTGTATAATTACTCTTTGCTATTTCTTGCTGTTTCTTTTCGCATCATTTGCTTCCCTTAAGCCTGCTTTGCATGCACTTATAAGTCTCCTCAAGTCTCTGCATCATTTGCCAATATCTCCAACTTATTGGTTCACTAGTCGCAACTTTCATTTTTGACCTGCTCCACCTTTCTAACATTAAATATGTTCAGGCAATTCAAGTCGATTTTGATAACTTTATGATCGCAATAAATTCGGCTAGTCGGCCTTTCTTTCAAACCACGATTTCAAGTCACTGTTTCTTAATTCAAACAGTTTGACTCGCTCTATCGGATTAAGAAAACACCTTTTTTTTCTTAACTTACATTTATGTTAAATTTAGATTTAAAGTCTAGTTTCTTTTCAACTTAAGTTCATTGGCCCGTCTTGGTGTATTGAACTTGAACGCGTGTCTGCTTTTTGCAGACGTTCTAGACTTAATGACCACCTGCTTTTTGCAAATGGGCCTTAAGTTTTGCATTTCATTTTTTTCACTTAAAACAACTATCCATAAATAAAAAATTTGTTTTAAAGACTAAGACAAATAAAATAAGTATGACTTAAGATTCTATTTGTGTTGATATATTAATTTTGTATTTCATTATTTTAAGATCTAACTGAAAATCGTAAAAACGTTAGAACATAACGTGCAAGTTGTTTGTTCATTGATTCTAGTAATAAGTTGCCTATTTTTATCCAATCCAAACAATAAACACAAAAGTTGAAAGAAACTTTAAAGGATTTTTGAATTTAAGGTTGAACGTTGTGTTTAAATCGTCGTCAAATTGATTAGTGAAATAAAGTACATTGATTTAAGTTAAGTGGGTTTAAATTGGTTTGGTTCAGGTTAATTTTGCTTATGTTAGCTTGGCTTCAATTAGTTTGGCTTAGGTTGGTTTGGCTTTGATTAGTTTGGCTTAAGCTATTTTAGTTTAGGTTAGTTTGGTTTAGGTTAGATTTATTTAGATTAATCACAGGCTGGCACAAGACAAGGCAAAAGAGAGAGTATAAGATGCCAGAGGCTAACTCAAAAGCTTGACAAATATAAGAGTGAGCAATAAGTAGCAAAATAAGTACAAATTCCTGCTCTATTAAAGCAAAAGGAATTAAGCTTTCAGAAAAGATTGAACTGAAATTTAATTTCCACCATTTGTTTTCTATTCATTCAAATACAACACAATTCCGCTTAGTTTGTTCATCCTGTCTGCCTGTTGTATGTTGTTGCATCCTTTTGCCTTTATATTAAAGCAGAATAGGATAGGTTCGTAGGGTCTAGCTTGTTGCTTTCTGTTTTTCTTTGCTACAGTTCAAAAGCGACTTGTTAAACGTCAGATCAAACTTTTCAATAGCCCTTTGCACACAAGCAATATGTCAGGCAATGCAAAGATGTGTGCATATAGGCCTTAACCAAGTCCAGTTGGGCTTGGTTCTGGCCACGTGGCCTTATTTAACTTCAGAAACCAAACTTCAGAAACTGGCCTTTGGTCAAACTGCTTACATAAAGTTTCAATCTTTTCATAGCTTTAGCGTTCTTGCGCCATTTCAAACTGATACGACTTGTTTGGCAGAGAAAACAATTGAATTATTCAGCCTATTTTCATAACAGATGCGACTTCCATACAAGCTGGGTGCGACCAATTTTCAATTAAGAAACACAAACAGATACATTTATAGATAAAAACATATAGAAATCGTTTTGAACACTAATTCAAAAACAATTAAATGGGACCAAGGTTTATTTGTGGAGATGATTTATGGGCAAATTTAACTGAAAAAGAAAGGGGGTGTTAGGCTTGTGGCTTATGAATTTGTATGTGTTACATTCTGTTGAATTAGATGATGAGCTAATTAAAAGAAGTTTGTTTTGCTTGAATAATCATTGCTTCATAGGAAGGCCTGTTCATCATCACACGGTTAACATCGATCTTCTATCATTTTTCTGATGCTACAAAAGTTGTGAACAATGTCCATCTGTTTAGACAAAACGAGCTTGTCTACAAACGTGGAAAACGTTTAAGACTTCATTTATACTTGAGAGTCAGCGCAATCATAATTAACAAGCCTTAGTCTTGCAGTTCTTAGCTAATCACAAACATTTACAATTTCGCCGCTTTTCTAGTGAATTCGGTTAAGTCTCGGATTAGACGGGCAAACTCTGTCTTATTTAGCTTATCAAGTATACACTGGTCAAATTAATCGACTTAAAACAACATCCAAGAATATTATTTGATTATAATTTTGATTATTTCAACATTTTCTATATTATTTCAAATGTTTTATTTTCAATACCTTGTGTTTTCAAAATTTTACTAGACACTAATATAAGAAGCAGCAGCAAAACAGACATTCACTTAACATAGGTTTGACATTAGTTTGACATTGGACTGACATTGCCAAAGCCAAACCAAACGTCACATGTCAGTTGAGTTGGACTTTGCAAACTGGCAATTAATTAGCCACCGCCGTATAACAGCTGCGCCCATTAAATCGCCGTTTGGTTTCTGTGTCCACAAACGGTGTAAAATGGTCGAAATTGATTTTTTGTCTTTATTTTATTTATTTTTACTTTTTATTTTTCTTTGTTTTTTTTATATTAATCCTATTTATCTGTGTTTTTATTTTATCTTGTTCTCATTAAAATCGTGACCGCAA
This sequence comes from Pyemotes zhonghuajia, assembly GCA_025170145.1. Lineage (NCBI taxonomy): Eukaryota > Metazoa > Arthropoda > Arachnida > Trombidiformes > Pyemotidae > Pyemotes > Pyemotes zhonghuajia. The sequence goes on from CM045845.1 coordinate 14,323,489, forward strand.
AAAAAGAAACTTAATAAATTTAAATGCAAACTTTTCAAATGTAAACTTCTCAATGCAAATATTTCATTTGGGTTACACTACTAATACCACAGTTTGACCATAAAGATCAATAACAAAATAATAATCACTTTCTTAATTGTACATTTCAAATTTTATAAATATTAAATCAAAGAAAGCTTTTTATTTTATTGATCTAATCTATTGTCCAGGTTAGTTTATTTTTTTAATTGTGCTTGAAAAATAAATCACAATTTGATGAATTGTTTCAATTATGCTAATTACAATGTGACTATATATTAAAAATAACGTGGGGAGACATTCAGACATAGTGTATTGGCAGTCAGTGTTGAAATAAAAGTTTAATTAGCTTTGATTTTTTAACAGTTTTATCATATCAATTTGTTTATTCATTATTTTACTTTTTTTAGAATAAATTTTATTTTGCGACTCAATTTAGTCTCCTAAATTTAACTTTGCTTTCAAATAAAAATATTAAATTTAAAAAATAATTAATTTTTAAAAAATAGTTTTAATTTAGTTTTAATTAGTTTTAATAGAATTTCATTTTTATAATAGAGTTTAATATATATTTGAAATTAATCTAAGTAACGTTTCTAACGAAGTAGTGACTTTTGTTTTATATAAGACAATGTTTTGTTTGCATAATGTTTATTTGCATAACATTTTTATCATATTTAGCAACTGCAATGAAGTTTTTATTCTGTCAGTTGGTTTCTATATTAACAAAAAGAAAAAGTTTTTAAATTGAATTTTAATTTTGATTTTAATTACAGTTTCAAAAAATTTTCTTTGCTTAAATGTTTGATTATTTACATTAGATTTGCATTTAAATTTTTGCCTAAAACAAAACTGTAAATTTAAAAAGACAAGCTGTAAATACTTAATTTAACTTATCAATTTTGATACTTAAACTCATTTTTAACTAGAATTTCTTGTTTAATTTGTTTTTCAATTTTACTAAAAAAAAAAATTAAAAAAGAAAATCAAATCTATTTATAAAATATTTGACATTTTTATTTGAAAAGATGTGAAGATAGTAAAAGTGCAAAGTACTAATTCAAGGATAAAATTAGTGCAATATTTGCAAATACGATTTCTATTAAATAATAAAAAAAAATTGAAAATTATTTAGAAATCAAACTGATTATTTGATGTGCATAATTTAAGACACTGATGCATTTTGTTTGCTTCACTTAATAGTTATGTTTTCTTTAAATCGCAATTGACTCTTAGTTAATTATTTAGATTGGCAATCAAATGTAACAAGCAATTGCTAACTATTTGATTAATGATAATCAAGTTTAACTTGCCTTTTCTTTATTTTAATTTCAGTAAATACGGTGTTTACCTGAAATGATGATGTGAACAAGTGTGCAAATGAGTAGTTAAAAGTAATTGAATTTTTTTTTAAAAATAAGATGGTTTATTAAATAAATGAAAAAAAAGTAAAATAAACTGTTTAAAAGGAAATTAAATATTTAAATTATGATTGAATGTCAGCTTGTGGTTAACTACATATTGCACAATTAGTGCAACATTTGTATTTAAGATTAAATGTCTTAATTCAACTTAAATCAGAACAAACAAGTGTTTGACAAAAGTGACTTGATGTTGCAGATTTTTGCACATCTTTCGAGCGAACATACATTAAACATGCATTAGTTGCATAAACGAAAAGAAAGAAGAAAAATTGAATTAAGATTCAGATGCTGAATATTTAATTAGAGATTGCACTAATTAAAATAGTTGTTAATATTTTCTGAAAGTTTTTGTGTTTTTGAAAACAGATGCAAACTGATATGGAGTTGTTTAATTAGAGTGAGTTATAAAATAATGAAAGTAGTTGAGAAGAAAGCATCAATAGTGTATTTGCGCAACAATTTGTCGTAATGGTGAAAAAATAAACAACGAAGAAAAGTAAGACATTTTAAGAAACTGGCAATAAGAAGGCTGAAGTAAGACGGCGATTGCAACAAATGCAAGTGAAGCCAAATGCTATTGGCGGAGTTTGTCATTGAAGGTGCAAATTGTCGCTAGCAGGTTGGATAAGGTTGGCAAAGTTAGATTATGGAGGTGCAAGATTATGAAGGTGCAAGATTATGGAGGTGCAAGATTATGAAGGTGTAAGATTATGGAGGTGGATTGTGAACACAAATGGTGAACAAGTGCGAACATGAAGAAAAGAGTGGACTTGAAAAATCTGCTTGAATAGTAAAAGTTGGAAATCGGAAGAAGTTGGAAAAGTTTTAAGAAACTTGAAGAAGCTATAAGAAGTTTAAAGAAATTGGAACAAGGAGTAAGAAGTTTAAGAAATCTTAAGGAGCGGTAAGAAGTTGTAAGATGTTTGAAGGAGTTAGAAGTTTGAACAAGTTTCACGAGTTTCGCAAGTGTGAACAAGTTAAAGAAGAATGGAGAAGTCTATAATTTAAGAAAGTGGTGGCCTGCAGGTCGGACAAGTTCCGGTGAAAGTGCGCTTGCGTCTGACGGAAGTGAGATGCGCAGAGAGATGAGCCGAGCTCGGCAAAGAGCAGGCGCATGGTTAGAGTTGCGCAGGTGCGTGTCCACAGGCCACAGTTCACTGCAAAGACGACCTGCACAGATTCAGATCAGAACCCGTTGTGGTCGGCACTGAGAGATTGTCGTTTGTGTCGAGTGTTTGCTACTGTTTCCGTTTCTAGGTTCCGCTTCTGCACTTGCTGTTACACTTCCGCCTCAAATCCACTTAATCCGTTTTGCTAATCCAGTCTGAAAGCAGCCGGTCTCAATTTATACCAGTTACTCCAATGTACTCCTCTTGTTCAAATGGTGTGTTCTGCAGTGTCTTTTATGGTGTGCAGTGAAGTGCAGTGTAAACTAGTTGTTCTTAAAGATTTCAATCAAGTCTTTTCTGCAGTGTCTTATTATGCACTGTCTTTTCTGTACTTTTCATGCTACTTTCTGTGGCCACCTTCTATTATTACCTTGAGCAAACATTTTCTACACTCTTTTTGCTCTAATTCTGTAACTATTTTCTATACTAATTCTGCACTTAAACTTCATCACCATCTTTTTTACTATCCGCCACCTTCTTCGCCACCTTCTCCGCCATCTTCTCCGCCATCTTCTTCGCCAACTCCTTCGCCATCTTTCCCATCATGACTATTGAAAATTTTTGATCATTTAAAACAATTGATCATTTCTATCGCCACTCTTGTCTAACTCCCTCATTAACCATAAACTCCGTGATAAACACATGCTCACTATTGATTAGTTTTTTTAACTAATTCTAAATAAATGTTACAAGGCTCACTTTTCAAATTGATCAGCTCTATGTGATTAGTTGGCTATGGAATACATTGACAATTTGATTGCATTTTTCGCTTTTACATACCACTTTTGAAATGTGCTCTCTTGACGGCAAGTTATGGTGTAGATTAGTTAAATAATTCATTTGCAATGCATTCAAACAGTTGCCAATCGCAGTTGCTTAAACTTTTACATTTAAGAGGCTCTCTTGCCTACAACAGAGCTGACTGTTCAGGTGAAACTATTAAACTGATTGTTTGGCAAAGTTAAGTTTAGTCAATTGATCGCACAACTGATCGGTAATTGATCGCCAATCGATCGGCAACTGGTCCGCAACTGATCCGCAACTGATTTGCAACTGATTCGCAACTGATTCGCAACTGATTCGCAACTGATTTGCAACTGATTTGCAACTGATTCGCAACTGATTTGCAACTGATTCGCAACTGATCCACAAATAATCCTTAGTTAATCCTCAACTGATCTTTGTTTGATCAGACATTCATTGGACAATTAATCGGACAATCGGTCATCGTGTTCGATAACGAACGCGCCAATTACGAATCGATTAATTAGAAAACTTGTTTATACACCGTTCATTTAAACTAACTCGTGCCAAAACGCTATTTACACGAACTTTAAATTTATTCTAATTTTCATTTGCACTTTCATTTTCAAGTGTACACAATTGTTTAATTTAATTAATTGTTTGGCTACAATTGTGCAACAGATTTTTGTTTATTTTTTAACTCAATTAAACCAATCTTGTGTCGTGTTTTAAAATATTCACTTTGTTTTAATTTTAGTCTGACTTCGACGTTGTCACAGCCACAATTTTCTTCGGCTGCAGCTCTCTGCTTTTGCTTTGTTGCTTCAACCACCTTGATCCACTTTTTTTAGTAAGTACCTGTTTATTTTGCACTTTTGATTCAACATCATATTTTACCTATAAGATGTGTGAGTTTCTATAAGACGTTCTATTTTGGACTTTTCTATAAGAAATCTCAGTTTTTTTTCACTTTTCTTTCACCTTTTTTTAAGCTTTTTTTAGGCTTTTCTTCGCTTTTTTCTTAGTTATTTTCATTTTTTTTTTAGTTTTTTCTCAAGCCTTTCTTCAAACCTTCTTCAAAATTTCTTCACCCCTCTTTTAATCTTTCTGTATACTTTATTGCCCATCTATTTGTCTATTTATTTCATGATTAATTTTCATCATTTTCAAACCTTTACGCTTTTTTCTTTCTTTTTACAACATATGCAACATTTTAAAATAAGCAAAAAAACAATTTTTTACCAAAAATTCGTCTAAATGGGTTATACTATGCTTGTGGCTTTGTGTACTTCACATTAATATTATCATTATCCACTATTTTTAAAACGCAGGCGAATGTGGGTCCATCCATTCGTTATTTTAATTTGTTAGTTCAATTTGTTATTAGTTTTTACTATTTTATTAAAAAATAATTTATTTGTTTGTCGATGTTTGCAACATTTGTTTAATTGTTTGTGTACTGTATCAAAATGGACTAAAATTGGGATAAACATTGTGTGATATTTTAAATTAAAATTCTCATCTATATTGTTTTTGCAAGTTATTGTGTTTTTAAATAAACTTTTATTTGTTGTTTTTCACTTTCTTGCTAAAATAATTTATTTTTTATTTTCAATTTTTTTTTTATCATTTCACATTTAAAAATCAAAAAAAAAGATTGTTTTCTTTTTTATACATCAATTTTTTATCCATTCACCAAAATCAATTACAATTAATGCTTGCCATTTTTTGTGCAACTCTCTTTTCTTATAATTGCGCTTTTTTCAATTAAAAAATATGTATCTATTTATTTGAAATATTTAAAACTTGATTTAAACTTACAAAGAGCAGCACATATTTGACTTGAGCAAATATTTAAAAGATTTAAAATGAATATTGTGTTAGGCATTTTATTCCTATTTAAACATATAATTGTGTCCATATTTAAATGAATAGATGGAAAAAGAAACAAAGAAAAGAAAAAAATTATAATTAATAATAGATTAAATAACACATCTACCCACATTTATTTAAATGCATGTGATTTAATTTTTCATATTTATGAAATAAATAAAAGCTTAATATTAGGCAAATAGTTTCAGTGTTGGTGAGCAGTTGGGCTTGTTTTGGCTTGACATTTACTGAAGATGTCTACTGAGATGTTAACAAGCAAGTCCTTTCTAAACTATAGAATCGCATTCGTAAAGATATGGAGGTGTGCTGATGGCAACATTTCCATATATAAACTGAGCTAAGCTGATGGTGCGTTGCGTCTTGAGCATGGCTGGCATTGGCGCCGTCGTTGTTTAGCTTTTCTTCTATGTATGTCTTCATCTTTTAAACCTATAACGAGCATATTTTGTTTCTTTGCCTTTTCTTCATCACTTCCGGATGTTGGCCATATTGAAGAAGTTGAACAGTATTCAATTCATTCAAGAAACCGACCAGTAGCGCTTCTCCATTCTACTGCACCTTGCGCATAGACCAGCAACTCTATAAGACGTTTCGATGTCTACGCCTTTGTTTACGCCTTCTTACCCGAAGATAGAACAAGTACGAGTCAAGCACGACGAACAAGTGCCAGCTGAGCAAGAAGAACAACTTACTGCTCCTCCTTTCTGTTCTACTTAAAAAGACCTTCGTCAAGAACACTTCTAGGAAGTCTTTTCTATCAAGTCATCTCAGTGAACACTTTTCAATCAAAGCTCTCGACAATCTTCTTTTCTAATAATTTCTTCTAATAATTACTTGATTCCATACATTTTTAAGAAAACTAACCAAAGCCTTTCAAATTTATCTGCATTTATAATCCGTCACCTTTACTCCCTCATCACATCACTTCGTTGAACTGTCCACAACTTCAAACTATTTGTCTAATCATATTCTTCTATTTATTGATCCAACTTTTTCATAACTAAGTTCTTTTTGATTAGAAAATGATTATACACATTAATCATTTAATCACAAGTTAATGCTTACACAATTGCATACTTTATTGTAATAAATTGTCTAACCTATTCTTGAAATTTTTCTCTTTTTCTCTAATTGATTTAATTTTGTGTAAGTTATAAAAAGAAACACTTGATTAGTCCCTATCAACTAGATTAAAAAAGATATATTTTTTATAAAAATTACACTTGTTTTGTTGTACAAATTGCATTCGTGATTGCGCAAATGCTACGTGTGCATATACTAAACTTATGTGTTAGGTAGCAGATGATAATTTGCTTTATTTTTTTTCATAAGTAAGATAATTAATTGTGCTGATCATTCGAGCAAATTTAATCTATACTTGCTAGACAAAATATAAGAAGTGCTGGTTTTAGTGGTTTTATTGCCGCCTTTATTTAATGCTGGTGCCTTGAGCCATTTCTACCTATTTTAACTAAAGTTTGTTTATTGTTTTTGGTTGGCTTATTTTTTAACTTTTAAATTGTGGTATTGACTTGCACCTGCTTATTTAGCCAATGTGCTCAAACAATTTGTTCATTGTACCTTAAAATTCAGGCTTTTTTCTTGAATTTTATTAATGTTTAAATTAATTGTTAAACTAAAACTAAAACCTGCACACACGCAACATTTTTCTCATTCAATTTGCTTAAACTAAGCATTTGATTAAAAGTATACTTATGAATCAAGTATATAAACATATTTTATATAATTAAATAATCATTCTTGTTAAATATTTTTTCATATATAATCAAGTTTACAGATTAATAGGTACGGAAGTTTTACCTTGTTTGCATCAAGTCTATTTTTGATGCTGGTCTTAAAATAAAAGCCAGCACTTAATCACAATGCATTTGATCCGATTGAAATCCACATGTTTCATCGGCTTATGCCGGTGCATTGGCCTTTTTTCATTACAAGATTGGCTCGTTAATTGTGATTAATTGCAGTCTTCATTGTTCAAAGATTCTGTTTTGTCTCTGTTTTGAGTAAACCATGATTAATGGTGCAGATGCACACAAAACACATATATATCTAGATTAAGTTTTACTGGATTAAGTTATTCAATTTTCTGCATTTGTTTCAATTTTTTTTTTTTTCAGTTAACGCTTTTTATTTATTTTAATTATTTCAATTTTTATTTAGATTTTATTTATTCATATGCTATATTCAATGTTTTTTTTTATTGACACTATTTTGTCATTGGTTTTATTAATTTTTTTATTGTTTTAACTGTTCTAGATTTGAAAAAAAAAGAAAGGATAAATTAAAAATGAAATAAGTTGATTTATAACAAATATTTTTTAATTAGAATCAAATTTAAATAAAACTTTCAATGAATTATATAAAAGTGAATTTCAATGAAATTTTAGTTTGTCTATTAGATTTATATATTTATTTAAATAATCTAATTTTATTCTTAATTGACTAGATAAGTTTTTTTTATTAGACCTTCGTTCTAAGAACAAATCGGTTACCATAGTTTAATGTTATGATATCCATAATTATACTGTGACCAACTGTTCTTGGTAATTACGTGCATGTTATGATATGCTGCAGTATACTCACTTGAAAGTTGGAATGTTTATTTGATGATTTGGAAAGGGCCGTCTTTGCTACTTATATACTTTAAGCTGTTTAAAATAACATATGTATCCAAACATACTTGTTATATATTAATAAGTCATATATGAGTTTTTTTTTTATTACATTTTAAAGCTTTTTGAAAATGAAGTCAAATAAATATAGTTGATTAAAAAAAAAATTAATTTACGTAAAGTAAGGTTTGAAGACGATTAAACATTGCAAAATTGATCATTTGCTGACCACACAAGCACTTTAGTGGCTAAAAAACATAGCAAAGGTATTTTTGACATTAAATAATAAATAGAATGAGATAGAAGAGACAGAGGAGGTATTAAAGTTGCCAGGGTGATGTCAACTTATAAAAAAGGAACAGCACCTGTGTGTTGACCCAATGAATTTTGTTTCATGGCTTCGATTAAGTTCACTAATTTTAACTATTTAAAGCCTTTTTTGAACTGGCCTTGTCTAGTAAATGTATCACGTGTTTAGTACGTGTTTGTAACTCTTACAGTTTATATAATGTGTATGAAAACTTGGCAATTTTAAAGATTATTTTTAAGCTTAGCTTATGATAATAGATTTCACGTTTTGGTCAAGTTAGACAATCATCACACAAATAATTTATTAATTTTGATTGAATAACTAGAAAGAGGCATTTAAAAGGACTTAGTAAGAAAATTTTTTTGATAAGCACGTTTTTATTTTTGTTGTTGTTAATATTTATTTTGCTGTTAGATTTGATTAGTAGATATTTGTTTATTTTGTTTTAGTGAATTGTCCACAGCATTTCTTAGTGGATTGTAAAACGACTATAATTATATGCAAGTTTTTTTGAGAGAGAGTATATTTATGGGAGAGTATATTTGTGGGAGAGTATATTTATGGGAGAGTATATTTGTGGGAGAGTATATTTGTGAGAGAATATAATTGTGGGAGAGTATATTTGAGAAACGTATATTTGAAAAGAAGTATATTTGAGGAATATAATTAAGAAAACGATTGAGTATGTTTGAGAAAAGATTTATTTGAAAAAGGGTTAATTTTAGAAAAGATTATTTAAGATTGGCTATATTTGACTAATGCTGTATTTGACAATTGGTATGAATGTATATTAAATATTAAAGTGTGCAATCGATATTTAGTAGTTGATGCTGTTTGACTCTGAATTTCGAATACAGTTCACCTTTTGAATCATTCATATTTGCCGTTCTAAAGTGTTTGCGTGTCTGGCCTTAAGTTTAGGCTGATGAAGATTACATCATCATTGTCATCCGAAAGATGATAGTGAGTTTGTTGATGGGTGTGTATGTGTGAATGTGCATATTTACATGTATGTATGTGTATGTGCAGGTCGCTGGCCTGATCAAGTGAACGACCTGACTGTACAGTATCGGAAGTGTTGCTAGTTAAACTAAATTCGTTACATACGCAGGATGCTTTATTGGCAAGACATGCGCTTATAGTCGACACTTTTATCAATTATATATCTATCGAAAAGTTTGTGTGGGCGTGTGTGAGATAAAGATTGATAGAAAGAGAGTAGTTGATATTTTGTTTTCAGTTGCTATGGACAAGTGCAAACAACAGGCATCATTTTGTATCATTTATTGTGTGCGACAAATATACATTTGCCCCTTTTTATGTTTTCATTATTTAAAAAATACTCTCAATACACAATTGGTATTATTTGCTTCTTTACACACAACTGCAGATTGGCTAGTCTGACTTTAACTTTATTTAGATATGATACATAAAATAACTTATTGTATTTATGCGATTATGGCATGTTCTAAGTGACAAATTAACTAAACGACAATGCGCCATCAATATCAAAATTTTTTGTGATTGTGTTTCATTTCAGACCATATTTTAAAATATCACTATTTTTGTAAAAATTTCAACTATTTTGCTGGTTTTTAAAACGCCTTAATTGATTGAAATATAAATAAAACACGATAAACAAGATGCTTTTACCTTTACATTATCCTATAAATTAATAAAACTCATGCAATTTAACCAAATCTAAATTTAATCAAATGCTTATAAGTAATCTAATTCTTGAACTTGATTTTCTCGCCTGATTTACTTTGTAGTCTAAAAATTTCATTATGTGCCATTTCAAGCATACATTTTTTGTTTTGTTTTTTCGGCTTTTTTTCACTCATTTAATTTCTATCTTTAAATACTATGAAAATACTATGAAATACAGTATGAAATCTTAATTAAAACGGATTCAATTACACAAAAAATGGCCTTTTATTTCACGTGCGGTTTTTGCCTTCATACATTTCCAAACGTGTTTACTAAACTAGGATTTAAAATTCAATTAAACAGATGAATATGGTGGGTAATGGTGTGATAAGTTAACTTTAATGAATAGTTTGGAATTACATTACAAATCTCTTTCTTTGTGGTTTGACATATTTAGGTTTACATTTAGATTACAATTTCAATATGCTCAACTTTTTTAAACACTGTTTTAACTTAATTAATTAAATATTTAATGTTTAAAGAAAATACTTTATCATATAAACAATTTTTTATTTCAAATCACTTTAAAAACAATTTTTTAAGTTTTTTTGTTTTTTTTTACATTATATGATTTATACAATTTGATTTACATAGTTTTCAATTTTGTTTAATTTATATTCACTTGTTAGCTTGTCTTACGGTTTTTATTTTCTTACTAGCTAATTTACTTTAATTTTTAATTTTTTCTCTATTTATACTTATTTTAAAGTATAAATTTTTGTTACGAATCTTAGATTATATTTTTTTTTTTTGGTTTTGGTTATTAGAACTATTAAAAATTTTTAACAAAAACTAAAACGTGTAATTTAAGCTTAAATTTGTTTTTCTTATTTATTTTATGTAAATACAATATATTTAAATTGAAGCGTGATGAATGTTTGTTTTTTGTTTTTTTAAATTTATGATTTTCAAATTTTTATAATTTAAATAATTTAATAAGTTTAATAGGATTGATGCGACTAATTGAATTTATCTGAAAAATAATTATAAAAAGTTATTTTTCTTTTTTTTATTAATATTAATTCATTAAAATTTAGATGAATAAGTGAAAAGAGTTTAAAAAAAGAAAATGTAAATTGAATATAATTTATTTTGTGATTTATTGTATATATTTTAAGTGGAATTTTTTAAGTGAAACAGTTTATGAAAAATAATTGAATGATATAAATAATTTAAATAATGATGAGATAGAATATGGGGATATTGTTAAAAACTAATGATGAAATATAAAAAACAGAGATGCATTTGCATTTGATTGTTGCAGGATACGTTCATCTTAATCACACACGGAAATTCACCTGTTTGGAATGAGCAGGAGAATGTTTAGCCAAAAAATGCAATACTTGTTAGGGAACTATGAACAGATTGATACAATAGTTTGAATCGTAGCGGTTTTAGCAATTTTTCTATTGACAAAGCGTTTATGTGCAGTCGAGAACATATGTGAGAAAGATGGGCCTAACTTGAGCCAACGAAGACTGTTGTTTGCATTGGTTCCTGTTTACGTTGGCTAACTTGTGGACCTGTTGTGAACAGTAGACTGCCGTATCCTATAACAGGTGCATGATGTTGCAGTAACGTTTAGACAATTCGCCCCATTATGACGAGGTCACTTTTTTAGGCTAGACAATGTTTTCTTTGAGGCAGGCGACTCAAATAGTGTCGAGGTCCAAGAAATAATTTGAGTGCAAGTGCTTTTCATAGAAAGTCTTTCGTGGAGGACCTTTCATAGAGTTTTTCATAGAAAAGCTTTCATAAAGCGCCTTCATAAATATACGATCTATTATCAATTTTCGTGTTATTCAATTTTTCGTCTAATTATTGTTATTCGTTGTTTTTGATTCAAAGTGATTGCAAGCGGTTGCAATTATTAAAAGTGAGCACACATTAAAAGTGAGCACACATTAAAAGTAAGCATACTAACGTGTCTAAGGGAAGAGAGTGGCAAAAGAAAATGGCAACTAGTTTGCATGCGTATTTCTTTTCATTTGAATTGTGCCAATATATTTAGATTTATTGTGTTGTGATTATGATTATTATTTCATCAAGACTTCAGATGCAAGTCGAAGAGAATGGAAAGACAAGGTTGACTGATGTGCGAGTTGTGGCGCATTTGCGGCAAAGGGTTTATAATTTATATGGATGGAGGTGTGTTGTGGAATCAACTGGATCTGTTATTAGAACTGTGTCGTGCAGTTTCTTGCTGCTGGCACTGTTTTTCTCAAAGCATCCATTGAGTTGTTGTATCATTGTAACTTGCTGCTTATTGTGACTTGTTGTAACATTTTGACTTGCTGCAGCATTTTGATTTGTTAATCATTGTGACTTGCTGATCATTGTGGCTTGCTAGATTATTTTGACTTGCTGCATCATTGGGACTTGCTGTATGGCCCAAGCCCAGAGCAAAGCTCATCTTGCGTACTGCATTTCGTTTCACCAAGTTACCTTTTATTTTTTACCTTTATTATTGTTTATTTGTTTGCATCTTGCTTGCTGTTGTTCATTATTTGGCCGAATTTTATTCGCAAGTAGATCACATTTGAGAGACGAGGCTAGCCGGAAATAAACTGGCGCACAAGACAAGCATGACCAGTTTACGTTTGTTTTGCGCCCTTTTTTTAAACATTTATTTTCCTATTATTTGCGTTTGTTTCATATTATCGTTGCTGCAAAAAACAAGCAAAAGTCGCTTGCTAACATTCGCCCTTTTCGCATTTTCATTTCAGGTGCTCAATTACGCCAGTTCTAGCAAGTCTCAATTTAAAATTCAAACCATTTTCATGCATTCAAATATCAGGCTTAAATTGAGTTTATTATTCATGTAATTAAATTATTTTTAATCATACTGTTTTTATTCACTTTAAATTAGTCAACATATATTGGAGTAATAATCTGAGAACATATTAAGCAAGTAGATCTATAGCCAGATTTACAGGCTTACTATTGTAAGTTTGGGTTTAAAGGTTGAAATATTAAAAGTAATGCTTGCAAGCGTTCTATTGGTGTAGTTATGTGTGTGCGGGCGGATGTGGTCGGATGTAGATGTTGTCTAGCCAACGCAGAAGAAATAGTTGAGAAAAGACTGTAAAACATCTGTTCACTGTAATTATTGCGCGATAGGAGTCTCCTGCAACGGAAAAGAAGAATAGGGTAGCAGATGATGTGGAGCAAGATTTGCGGAGTAAGATTTGTGGAGCAAGATTTTCCAGCGAGATCTTGTAAACGGGGCAAGGCTGAAGACTGCCTGAATAGAGAGAATTAATTTGTGACACGTTTAATCTGTGAGATAGTTAATATTTAAGATGAGCATATTGTGTAAAGTGTCTATGAGCAAAGAGGCCAACATGTGAGATAGTTCATTTTTTAGATGAATTCAATATCTGAATAGGTCTTATTGTCCTAAAATGGTGGCGGTTTTCATTATGACCGACATCTAACATATTGCGCCTTAAAAGTGGCAAACGCATAACATAAGATGAGCTTTTCCAGTAAAATTGCAATTTTTCACTAATGGCAGAACTGTGACTAGAGGCGGCTCTTATCTGCGCCGTCGTGTCCGTGTTTCATTACCACACGTTCGCTGTCTTTATCTTGTTAGCCACACTGCGCTTGTTCGTTTGGGCCTGTGTCTTGAACAGTTCCCGCCTTGGCCTCAGCTATATGTTGGCCACAAGACTTGATGGTGCACTTGTTCTGAGAAACTGGGTGCACCCGCCTCCTTATAGATTAAACGCATCTCTTCGTCTAGCTTCTTCTTGCTTTTCTTCTTTTCTTTGCCGTAAGAAGACCTATAAGATGAGTGTCGCTTGCCAACTGCTTGCTCTACTTGCTTTTTAGCCTATCTCTGTATCTTCTGGCAGTGAGCCACCACTTAGAAAACTAAAAAACACCATCTTTCGTTCTATTTTTTCATTTAATTAATTTTTATTTAAACACATTGTGCTGATTAAGTGTAAATGATTTTTGAAAAGCTTTTTAAGTGAAAAAAATTGTTTATTAAAAATGCAAAATATTTAATTATCAAATGAATATAATTAATAATAACACATTCTTATAGCATATATATATTTAAAAAATATCTAGACATGTAATATTTTCAAAAACAGTTTAATTGATTTTAATTATTTACTGTTTGATTCGGCATTTTCAATACGAAAAACACACTTTTAAAGAAAATTTTTTTCACACATTCCACTTATAGCACATATTCGCAAGAAACCATACTTATCATTTATTAGTTTATTATCTTTATTTTATTTGCTTTTTATAAACTATGATCTATACAGATTTCGTTTAAGATTAATTTAATTTTTTTTTTTATTGCTAAAATTAATTTTTTTTTATTTCCGTATTTTATGACAGATTTTAATGAAATTTATTTGAAAAGGTTAAATTTAAACAATATATTTATAATTAAATTAAGTTAGATTTTTCCCATTTATAAATGGTGCGCAATTAATTGCAATTTAAAATTTAATTTTTTTTTTTAATTAATTACTATAAAAATTTTATTAATTTGTTTTTTTTTTTAATCGATGTTAATTTATTATATTATATTTCTTTACTATTATTCTTTTCTTTTTTATTTTTCTTTTAAAAAAATTCTTTTTTACACAAATTTAATCATTAGAATTGGTTAAATTGCATAATCTAAACAGGTGCATCTCAAAGATGAAGTTTGAACAGGGTGCCCAGTTCAAACTAATTTAAACTTAATATTTTATTTTTTAAATTTTATTTTTTTTTGTCCTTGACAATGTATAAACCAGCATTTAAAAATTTAGAAATAAGCAGAAATATTGGCATTAAGCTAAATATTTAATAGAAAAGGTTTCTTTTTTTTTTTTTGTTTTGACATTACTAACTTTTAATTATTATTTAATTTTTTCTCGTGTTTATTTAAGTTTTAATTTGAATATTTTTGATTACAGCAATTAGAGCTGATCATTTAAATAAAAAAACAAACGTGAAATGGAACCATTTCTATACATTTGTATTTCTTCGTTTTTTATTTGTTTAAACATGTTTCTTTTATAGTAGTTTTATTCGTTTGTATTCACACATATTTTTTTATATAACAAATATATATTTTATATTGATATTTAATTGACTTATGATATGCAATAAGGTATTTTTGAAAATTAGTTAAATTAAAGTTACTTATTTAAAAACTCGTTAAGTTGATAGAATTACGTATTTATTTGCAGACATATGAAGTTGTTTTTTTCTGCATTCTTTTTATTCTTATAGCCCTATTCAAATTAAAGTCAAACTGTGACAGTTGATTTTTATATATTTTTTATTATTATTATTATTTTTTTCCATTTATTTTCTTTCTATTTAATATTAATAGTACAAAGAAGCTTAAGTAAATAAAATTTCACATGTAATAATCAAGCTTTATCTAAAAATTTAGAAAATAATTTAGAGAATAGATATTTGAAATACAAATAAAAAGTTTACACTTGTTTGCGTGTATGTACTTTAACTATAAAAGGAATTAGAGATGGCAAATTAATCAAAAATTTGTTTAAATATATTAGTACTGTTTGAAAATGATGTTAATTCTTTTTTTAATTTTATGTTGCCATTTTGTCGGTTATATTTACAGCATTTATTTTACCTATTTAAGTTATTTTTTTATTTGTATGATTCGACTAAACTTGTCTGAATAGAGAGATAATTTTTTAAGTTTGTTTGAATATTATATTCTTCATCTGTTTTCGTTATTTTATTTGCACACCTTAACTTAATATTAAATAGTCAATTGATCAAAATTGTCTAGTATTTTATGTTTTTTTCCTTTGTTTTTTAATTTTTCTTTTAAATGCTTAAATATTTATATATGTGGTTGTTTTTTTAACTTTTCTCAATGACATCGGTATGATGTAAGCTTAATTAAAACAATTTTACTTTCTTGCACACACACACACACCTGTCACTTTGTTTAAAATCATTCTCGAAATGAGTGGAAATTGCTACCTACTGTTACGCAACATTTCTAAGCTTCGACATCTGTAAATTTAAAATGGATATTAATATTAATAAAAAAAATTTGAAAAAAATATTTTACTTTATTATATTTTAGAGGGTTTAAAATTTTTATTTATAAGTTTAATAAACTTAATAATTTTATCTTATATTTATTTTTTATAAATATGAAATTAAATATAAAAAACATTGAATTTAATAAAAAAAAAAAATTAACTTTAAAAATCGACTAATTAAATTAAATTAAAATTTATGAATATTTTTATGTATGTCGGCTTGCAATTATTTGTTTGTTTGAACTTCCGTTGCTTGTTATTAGCACGATTACGTTGGTTAGCCCAATCATAAACCCTAATGGGTTAATCTACGGATGTAAAATTGGTGCCTAAAGAGAGAAAAATTGACAAGTGATGGTTAAAAAATATTATAATATTATGTTTATGTAAGAATTAAATTATGTGTTGAATTTTCCAATAAGTTCATCAAAAGAATTGAGTCTATTTTACTTGCACACCTTGTTCCGGTATGACTAATATTATCAAAAGATTCCGGTCAAAAAAGAATCCTTTTTTGTTTTTAAAAAAGTATATAGGTGTGTACAAATAGCAAATGCTTGTATATTTTATAAATATTAAATAATTTTCAATTAATTTCCGCCGTTTCCGGTTGCAAACACACTTGTTTAATTGTAAACTAGCATAAGAAAAGCTAATGTTGATTTTGACTTTTTATTTCTTTTTAAATATTTTTTATCTAAAAAATTATATAAGCGACTTTTTTTTGTAAGAATTTTTTTGTATTCAAAGAAGACAATTATTAAATAAAAGTTTTAAGACAAACACACAAACTAACTTCCGGCAGATATGACACTGGCACGCTTGTGAGCACAGTTTGTACGGTAGTTTCTCAAGCGTGTCCACTTCCGTTTTTATTGCTTTGTGGTTAAAAAAGTATATGTATTTCGAGTGTTATATGTTAGCAAGGGTCAGTTTGTTTCAGAATTTTGTAAAACTGTTAAAGATGCTGAAAACTCAACGAACCGAAAATGAAGAAAAGAGAGAGTTTACCTACTGCATGCATTTGCACACATCATATGCCTTAGTCAGTCATGCAAGAAATGGCTAACTTACCGATTGTATGTGAATAGCTAATAAACAAAAAAAATTATTGAGAAAAGCTGCTATACTTATAAAGATAGATTTGTGCATTTGTATATGATAGCAATTATGGCATGTATAAGTGACTTTTCTTGTACGTTTTCTTTTGTTTTTCGTTTCTGCACCGGAATCAGAATGATTCACTCGTTTCAGGATTACCTGTCTAGCTGTGAAGGCATGTGTAAGAAAAAGGCCGAAAAGTAGAATTTAAATTAACTAAAAATACTTAACTATATGAGAAGTTATAGAGAGAGGATGGTTTTATGCATATGGTGCGTTTACTATGCCTTTTAAGCTTGTTTCCGCTGCTTGCGGAAACTTTTACCTGTTTAGCTAATTAAGTTTTTTTATTTAGCAAGAATTGAAATGATAACTGCAAACGGCAAAATAATACCAAGTTGAAAAAGATCTTTTACCTTTTTATACTTATTCATATTTTAAGGCTATGGATCAATGAATTTACCATTCATTAAAACTTAAATCCTACCTTAATTCAAGTCATTTTAATATTTTTTCTATTATTTGTTACTTATTCATACTATTTAACTAAATTTAACAAGAGCCGGCTGTGCCGTTGTTAAATATTTGTATATTTCAAAAATTTCGTTTAATTTTACTTTAAGTTTAGTTTTATATCTTGTATATTTTATATATATTTTACTAGCCAGATGTATTAGTTTAACTGGACCATTACCGGTTAGGCAAAGTTGAGGGTGACTTAGACTTTCAAAAAAACGTTTTTGAGCTTTAGATTTTTTTTAAATCTTTAGCCCATTTGTCCAGCACCAGATTTGGTTTGTTATTTTATTTGTTTATTTTTCAATTCAATATTTATATTTTTTAGTTGAATTTCCTGTTGAATATAACTTATTTGCAAGTTGATTTCAATTTAGATTGAACCCTTTTATTTTTTATTTTTTTTTACTTCCGACTAAGTTTGTCTAGACCAGGTCAAATCTTATTTGATTTTTTTGTCTAGTAATTTTATAATTTAGACAGTTGGCAACAAAAAAAAAAAATTAAATGATGAATTACTAAAAAGTCAACTTTAAAAAAATACGTTTTTCAAAAAAAATATAGAAAAGACTATTTTTTTAATATTGATTTTCATTAGTTTAAAATTTTAATTTATAAGATTTTTTAATAATTTTTTTAACTTTTAAAATTAAATTAATTAAAAATATATTAAAGGTATTATAAAACAATTATTTTTTTAACTTTATTATTAAAATTTTTTTTTATATATAAATATTTAATATAAATATATTTTTTTACTAAAACACCTAGACATATTAAAACAAGCATACTAATTAAAAAATTATTCAATCATTAGGATCACAATTGTGGTACTGTTTTGACTTGATCTGAACTTGTATTTATATAATATTTTTGGGTCAAATTTAATTGCATTTATATATGTTATATTGGTTTTTCAAAGAAGTTTTTATCTATTTTTTACACCCATATTTAGAATTTAGTTTTAAAAATGGATTAGCTTTTAATTAACTAATCAATAACGACAAGGTGTTAAATGCGTTTTATTATCTTTTTTACTAATTAAATCAGCATTAATCTGTTTATTGAACATAGATTTTATTTCAATATTTTTTAAATAAACAATGATTTGGTATTGAAAAAACTAATTTATATTTTTATTACTTACAAATTATTTTATTTTATTAATAAAAAAAGATGTGATTTATGTGTTTAACATCATTTTTTTTTTAAGTGCTAATCGGAGCTAAGCAAAATTATGTAAATACTTTAACAAGTATAAAATAAAGGTGGAACAAATTAGGGCTTAAATTTCACAAATGTATCAGAAAATGAAATAATTTATTTACATAAAAAGAAATATCCGGTTAAAAATATTTTAAATATAATTACTACGATTGTTAAATAATTTAGTAAATTTTATTGATTTTAATTTAACAAAATAGATTAGTTATTTTTTACTTAAACTATAAAATTAATTTTTTTATTGTTGCTAAATTATAATGACTAAATATTTGATTTACAAGATTTAAAGAGCTTTTAAACCTTGAATAAACTATGATTGCTTAGAGCAAGTTTTAAAAATACAATTTAGTTTTATTTAAAATAATTATTTTACCATTTAATAGAATAAAAAAAAAATATATATATCTTTTTAATCCAAAATCACATAATCCATATAATTCATGTAATGTAAAAGAAAGCAGTATTAAAATGAAAAGCTCTTATGGAACAGGTTTAACTTTTGATTTAATTTATTTTTTTTCTTTTTATTCTCAAGGTTTGCTTTTAATCTACTTGACATTTGGTAAATCGATTTCAACGCCCCTTAGAAACTCAGCATAATTTGTACAAATAGTGGGCATTTGTTTGCCTGCTTAAATTGCATTAAAATAATTAACAACTAACTACAAATCTTTTTAGTTAGACAGAATGTAAGTTTTTTTTTAAAAAATATTTTTGTTAGAAATTATTTAAAAACTTAATTACCTAGATTATATTGACTTTTAAATTTTTTTAACATTTTTGATTATGTAAATTTGCAACATATATCAAAAATAAAATGTTTATAATAATCAAAGAATACTGACTTAACCACAAAGATCGAATTGCAATCAAAGATAAAGCTCAGCTTACATCGTCATTGTGAAAATGACTAAAATCGCGGGCGTTTGAAAAAATGTTCATTTAAAGTCTCTTAACATGTGGAAACATTATTTGTTTTTTGTTTAATCAATAAATTAGTGCAATGACAGCTTACGCATTTGCAATCAGTTCAACCAGTGGTTTAATCTTGATTTAACTGATTTAACCAGTATGTCAATCAGTAGCAATATTTAGGGTAGCTTTTGCGTTTTATTTTCATTTTTCAAAGATGGGCTATAGCACACGGGTTAGTAAAGATAAATTTAATATTATTTAATATATGTAAAAACCTGATTTACTTGATTCTAATTGTAAAATTTATATTTGTTCCAATACTATAACTTCAAACTAAAATGTTAAAATTAATACAATTTAAGCTATTTTGAAATTTGTATACTAATTTTAAATTAATTCAATGCTTAATTATTTGAAATAAGCATTTTGGTTTTAATGGCTTAGATTATTGTTTAATTTGATGTATTTCAGTCAAAATTAAAGTATAATCATATTAGAAATACATATATTAGTTTATAATATATTAACAAATAAATAATGCATAAATAATATATTTGTATTTAAAGGGTATAAAGGATGCCCACCTGTCACGAACTAAAAGCGTGGTAAAATTTGTTTCTCTAATCACTTTAATTTGATCTCTATACTGTAAAATCAAAGTTGAAATCCACAATCGAAAAAGGTGTGAAAAATAAGTAAAAAAAAAAGTGGAAAAAAGTAAAATTAAATATGTGTAGAAACGACAATTTGTGATTTCCATTTATATTAGAACAAATGAATAAGTTAATTGCTTTCTGTTTATGATCTAAATCTACTTGTTGGATAAACGCTTATATTTTGTAATAAATTTATTTAAATTAGATTTTTTCTCAAGGTTATTTAATTTTTTTAAATTTTGAAAATAAAGAATATCTTAAATTTATTTTCTATTTTTTAAACATTGTTTATTTTTCTTTATTTTTTTAAAAATTTTTAATTTTGAGAAAAATAAAACATTTCAAAAATAATTTCGAAATACTTTTTTTAATCTTTATTATATAAGTAAATAAAAAAATGTAAATTAAATTATTACCTTCAAATGTTTTTGGTTAATAAATATTTTTACTTAATGATTATAATAGAGTATTTGAATTAGTTTAAAAATTAAAAAATTTGCAGTAATAAATAATTAAATTAATTTATTTTTTAATATAATTTTTTCATTAACAAAAACTATTTATTAAAACTTTATTTAAATATTAGTTATTTTTTTACATCTTTTACTGATTACACTTAAAAAATAGTTTATCAGCATACATTTGCCTTAATGCTATTTACTAGCAATAATAATTAAAACATATTCATTTATATTATGTATTATGTATAGTTGGGTGTGTAAAATTTAAAAGTGTGATATAAAAAAAAATATTTAAGTTTTTTTTTTTTAATAAGTAAAAAAATCTTAATTAAAAAAAATTAATTAAACGAGTTAAAAAAATATGATTGTTACAATGTTATCTAAATTAGTTAAATAAATGTTTAAATTGCATTGATATGCAGTTTGTTACTGATTTATTTAAATATTTAATATTCATTGAACATGAATTTATTTTCTAAATTAAAATAAACTGACTTAACGCAAACGCAATTCTATCGCTTTAAAATTGTTCTGGGGTATTCAAAACGTACATGTAATCGCATAAATGAACAGAAAAAGAGAAATGCAATGACGAGGATGAACTCTTCATGATTACTTGCTTTTTTTGAATAAATAAAACTTTTGCAATTTATTATTTAAAATTTAAGAATTTCTTTATCTAAATTAAATATTAGATTGATTGTAAAAAACATTTGGCAAAACCTTATCTCATTAAAATTATAAGGATTTGAATTTTCGTTATAATTTGATAATATTTTTGCAAACATTTTTTCAATATTTTTATGACAAATTCAAAATGTTTTTATTTATTTTGTGCAATATGTGTATATTATATGAATTGTCTTCAATGTGACAATAATGACAGTGAAACTCTATTCAAAAGTCAGCATCTAACTTAGCTAGATGAAGATTCTTTTGACATAGGAGTGGTCAGCCAGTAGCTGATCCGCCCTGTTGATGTCCAATTGGCGCCATTGCTTTGCTCCAGTCTGTTTAGATATAATTCTGTGTTGTGATGCGCACCACTTGCCTGCCAAGCCTGCCTTTGTTCTTCATAACTTGTGCTTTTGTTTCAAGTCAGTGCATCTTGATCATCTGACAAGTCAACATCATTAGGCATCAATTGTATAAGTCAGTGATTTACAATTAAGTTTGTTTCTTAAATTACAACACAAAATTTTTTCTTCTTAAAGCACTACATCTTAGTGAACTAACTTTTCTCGGTAATTAATGTGGCATGATTCAATATTATTTTTTATAGTTTTTCCGCTATATGAAAAGGTTCAGTGAGTTTAAATTGTTTAAATATTGTTTACAGCTTGTCTATTTTGATTGTGTATATTTTATGCAGTATATGTTTAATTTGATTTAACTTATTTACAAATCGATTGTATTTTTACTGTTTTTATTTCACATCTAATTGTCCAAAACAGGTCAATTAATTTGAAATACTATTTAGGTTTCTCTTTAACTATTTATATATTTATTTTTTTTATAAGTTAACCTATAAAAGTGGCAATCTTAAATATATAGAAAATAAAGTTAATTTTTTTTCTTTAAAGAAACTGGTTTTTTAATATAAAAACACTTAAAGATTATTATTTAAATAAGTGAATATATTTTTTAAATTAAAAAGTTAATTATATAAAAAAAAAAATAATTTTTTTTTTGTCCTAATTATAATGTAAGCAATTCGAATAAAGTTCATTTTAAATGAAAAAAAAAAAATAAATTAATATTTAATTTTAAACTTTTTTTTTTATTGAAATGTAAAACTATTTTAAATATAGTCTACTATTTTATTGTAACAATTTTTTTGATTAGTGTTTTGTGTTTTAACAAAATGAAAGTTTATATTTTTTTAACAACTAGTTAAGATTTTTTTTTAATTTATAAGAAACCGTGCAAGAAAAGTTTAAGTTATTATTTTTTATTATATTTTAAATAGTTTAAATAAATTAATTCATACAATTCAAGTTTTTAAAACATTTATCTTCCAAGATACAATTATTTAATTTTATTAATTTATATAAACTATTTTTTTTAATTTCCCAATATTAATTACATTAGTGAATTATTGTTTAAAAATTTATTTTGAATTTATTCAATTAATTTAAGTATAGGTAAGTGAACTTGATGAAATCATTTATAAAAATTTTTAGTAATAAATATTTTTATTTGGTTAATTTTTCAAAATTTAATTTAACATTATCTATTATTTTATATATTTAAATTAAATAATAATTTTTAATAATTTTAATACTGTTTATTTTAAAAATACTAATAATTTAAACTAATTTTTGTATGTGTGGGTTAAAACAGAATTGATAATTTCACCTGTTAAATTTTTTTTAAATATGCTATAAATATCTTTTTATAAACAAATTTATTATTATCTTTGTTATAATTTTTTTTAGCAGTTTTTTTGACAAGTAAATCTATTTTAATTTTATTTGAAATTTTAATTTGAATGTGATTGCGATTTTAATTTAATATCATATAATAGTAGTAAATTTAAATTTATTTTAATTATTTTTTTAAGTATTTAGGCTATTCTTAAATTTTTTTTTGTTTTTGAAAATATTTAAAAATATCTTTTTTTTTAAATATTGCGAATTTCGATTGAAAAATAAGCGAAAAAATTTAGAAACATAAAAGAAATTTTTTTTTTTTTTGACGGAAGTTACGTTCGATTTTTTAGTTTTTTATTTTTGTATGAAAATTCGCATTATTTTTAAAGAGAAAATTTATATATATATATTTTTATATGTATTGATTATTAAATATGTATATAAATATAAAATTATCATTTTTTGCTTATTCGGTAAGCTTGTTGCGCTAATTTTTTTTTATACGTTATTAAAGTTAAAAAACAAGTACGGAAACGGATGTCGGAAACGTGCAACTTGCTTACACTTTCCAGATTGCATTTTATATGTTTGCAAGTGTTTAGACATAAAATATTATTTGAGATTAAATTTGACTGAATCATATCTTTTTTAGAGAAATAAAGTTTTCAAAGAAATCAGCAAAAAAAAAAATTAGTGATTGAAATTTTTTGATTTCATTTGACAAAAATTTGCTCATTATTAAATTTTTTTTTAATAAATCAGCATTGGTGTTTAATTGCAAAAATATTGAACAATTTATAATCTAAAAAATAAAGCTAAAGATAAATTTAAATTGACATTTTTTTATAACTTTATAAAAAAGCTGGTTTGTTATTAAAAATATTAGATTAAAAAATTTAAAACTAAAGAATTCAATACTAGTAGATAGATAATAAGTTGTGACCGAAAAAATAAATTAAAAGAATACAAATACACAATTATTTGATAATTAATAATTACTTATAGAACATCAAAAATATCACGAGTTCAGTTATATGTGTATTTACGAATTAATTCTTTTAAAGGCACAAGCTGGTTTTACTGGCACGTTAGAATAATATGTTAATGATTTAACAATGTTATAAATGCGACCCAAAAATGATTAGAAGTGATTTTTCAGTAGTAAGAAAACAAAAACCCGAACATTTTTTTGTAACCTTTGAATATGTGTTTTACTTGTGCAAGAATCGACCGACTTTTATTACACTTGGCTATTGGCGGAAACAATTGGCACAGAGTGTAGAAAGCCCTGAAAAAAAGAGCGGGTCACCTTCACTAAGAATAAGTGCAAATTCAAATATACGAACTGAATACAGTTCGTATAGATCGGCTGGTGAATTGAAATTTAAGTAAGTGAAAAGCACAATTGCTTTTGTCTTGGAGCGCACGACCTGTTCCAGAGCTCAGAACATCTCGACTCTTCACAGTCGTGGTGTCTTAGAATTTGGTTTCCGTTTAAGATGTATTTGACCTCTTACCTGCTTATTTTTAAGCCAAACGGTCTTTCAATGACTAGACTGAACGTATACCTGAGCATACAGTTTTTTGCCTGATCCAATTAACTTGTGCGAGCAAGTTTTTTAATGTTTTGTGTTTTTCATGGGAAACCACTTTTCATATTTAAAACACTTGAAACAGTAAATAAACACATTTTCCTACTCAATTCTAAACAATCAACACATCCTGTCGGACACCTGGTGGACAGTCGTTGGCCTGTCTTATAACAATCCACCTCCACCTTATTTGCTCTTTTATCTTTACTTTGCTTTGTTTTAAAGAAAACCTTTATCCAAAACTTTTATCCAAATTCTGATGAACTATGTGTGCAATGGTCACTACGCCCTTATTCAACCATGTGCGACATAAAGATGCAACTGGACGAGTAGATGGGCGACCACCTTTTGTCCAATGAATAGCTTCAACTTTGTTTCTTCATTCTAAACTTGGAGATGGTGGAAACCGTCTTAGTCAAATTTGTCTGTTTGAGACTGTTAATGAGTTTTACAACGCTTGTTTGTCTGCATGCAACATTGTCCACTATATCTCTTGACCGTATGTTTTGAACAAAAGTGCAATGCGAATTTGTTTTTAATATGCATGCGTTTCAATAGTTTTAATTAAAATAATTTCACATATACAAACTTGTGCGTGTGTGTGCATCTATTAATTATTGTCATGAATTAATATTCTAAGTTTTAGTTTGAATTCAGAACATTGTCTTTTGTTTGCTTTGTTGTGTTCATTTGCTTGACCCTTGCAGAAAAGTCCTATTTAGAATACATCTCTTAACTGTTTTTCAATTCATTCTTTCTTGTACCATCTTTTTTTTACTACTTGTACAGGTGCAGAAATTATAGTTTTCATCTAACCTTCTTCTACAGTTGTTGCTTATTCAACTGTACATAACTTTGAAAACTCTTTTCACTACTGCAACAAGCTTGATTCAGCTTTTTTTATCGTTTCACTTCTTTATTTTTTAACTTTATTTCTTTATCTGAAAGAAACTAATTTTCTAATGAAAACTTTTCTCATAAAGTAGATTTGATACAAAGACAAGAAAAGTGAGCCGGCCATTGCGAAGAAGCAAAAACAATGTAAAATCAAATGAGTTTTACAAGTCAAACTTAATTACTTGAATTTAAAAAAAAAAAATTTAAATGAATTGTGATTAAGCTGATGAAAAAACGAAAGAAACTAGAAGAAAATAGTGCACCTAAAAGTTTATTTTTCATTCTTTTGCTTTTAATTTTAATTTTTATTTGTTTAGTTGTTATTTTTTCGGCTTCTCATTTTGCATCTTTTTCATTAACTAAATTTGTTGTTTTTTGTTTTCAAATAACAAAAGTGTGGGTGTGTAAGAGTAAAAAACGATTTTCTTAGAACTCAACACTGAAGCCAGCTGTAGTTTGAGAAAAGTTGGTCAAAACTGTTCCATTGTAAATAGAATCAGCTGTTTTTATGAATAAAAATGTCTTGATGTTGTCTTAATGTTGCAATATTTTAATATATTTTAAATTGTCATTTTGGCTGTACCCTCGCTACGTTTTATCTTTTTCACCTTTTAGGAGTATCTAGATCAATTCAAGCTTGTCGTCCATATCAGCACTAAGCTGGACAAACACACTTTTAAATTATTGTTTACATCTGCAAATTGTAGCTTAAATCGTTTTAATGAGGCAGAACTTTATTTGATTATTTAAATAGAAATTTGAATATATGTTTAACATGCGATTCGTATTGTTTGAGATGGATCGAGAGTGGAAACTTGCAAGAATAAGATTGCTAGCAAAACAAAGATATTACGAGTTTATGAAAAAACCTAAATTTGAACTTAATTTTCTCACAAAACCAGAACCGGATGCGCTTGCAGTAGAAATCATGAGTTAGCTTGCATCCTATGCTTTTCTCACTTATATGAGCTTATTTTCTTTAGATTAAATTTAATTGTTATTTACAAATCACCTTTAATCTTTTTTAATGCATAATGATATCGTAAACTGTTTTTCAAATTTAAAACATTTTTTAACGCAGTATGTAAAATGGACTAAACGATTTGTAGCCGATTGTCTCACTTTGGCCTGTATGCCAAGTTACAATGCAGCCAAATCAAAATTAGTAGCATTTGTCATTAAATTGTTTATTCGATTGTTCATTTAATTGTTCATTTGATTGTTTGATTGTTCAACTGATGGCATTGCACCATCGTTCTAGCAATCGGTAAATTGTGCATAGTTAGATTTATTTTTCTAAATTAATTTAGTTTTGTGCACAAAATTTGAAAAAATATTTTAAATAAGTCTTGTCAAATAGTTCGTGATTTTTTGCATTTTGGCAACATGCTTGTTCTGTTATAAACAGAGTGAATAGATGTTATTTGAATTGGTTGTAAAAGGGAAATAAGTTTAATTTTCAAAGCACATTCTAGATTCATTTTTCTATTTGGATCATTCAACTGAACTTTTGATTCAAGATATTTGAGATGAACTAATTTAATAGTGGCGTGGAGAACAGCTGATTTATAGAGGCTGCAGAGCAATCGGGATATTGAAAAAGAGTTTGGATGGAGAGCGGATTAAGATGTTGGCCAATCTTAAACTGAGCAGGGACTCGTTGAAAGAAAGGCAGTTGTGTTTTTGAGCAGATTGATTGGCAGTGAATTGAGAATGGCAGTGAATTGAGATTGGCAGTGAATTGAGATTGGCAGTGAATTGATGGCGAGTGGCTTGAAAGTCTGTATCTGTTTGATGAGCAAATATGGTTGGACTGAAAATATAATAAGAAAGTGCTTACATAATACGCCTGAGTGCGACTACGTACAGAGAGGTCGGGCTTGGCAGGGCGTTCGCAGCAACGGAACAAGACTTGTAGACCTAAAGGTGAAAAGTGCAAGTGCAAGTCGGGTCCATTGAACAAGAAAGAGAGAGAGAAAGGGCCCTTTCACTTCCGAATCACTCCACCCTGTTTTTGATTAGAAGTCAGTTGAAATGTGGCCATTTTTCTTACGTAAACAGCACAAGTTCGAAGCAAAAGTTGTTGAAAATTCTTAGATTGTGTTTTAAGGCCGTTTCTGTTTTAAGGCTTTGTGTTTTAGAACCGTGTTCTGCCTAGGAGTGTGTTGCCCATCTGAATGCAGGATCCTAGTTTATTTCTTAGGTGAAAATTGCAACGAGGCCGCTGCGCTAAGTAGCTGCATTGTGTCGGGATAATATTTTTATGAAATAATAATTGCTGCACAATATACACGTCTGCTGCCATTGAATTCGTGTTGGCTTTTAGATATGAGCAAAGTGTGCACAATGCCTACAATATGTAAGTCAGTTGGCCTGTTGCCTGTTTGGACGCTTTCTTAAAATGGGCGTCAGTTCTGACTGTTGAATTGCTCGAAGAACTGTTTCAGATCCGGTCAGGGCTAGGTAAAGAGGGCCAAGTTAGACAGGGCTAACCACAGTCAAAGAGAACCAGGTAGAGAATAGGCTGCAGAATAAAAAGAGCCGTTTGTATGCAGGAAAAGCTTTCAATCAGCTTGCAACTTAAAGCAGGCTAGCCATAAGCAGCAAATTAAGATCCCCTCTAAGACCTAAATAAGTAAAGCTTCAAAAGTTGCAACAGGCTCTTATTTACCGTTGGTTCGAGCCAGAAGACACTTGCCAGGCATTCAGTTCTACAGTTGTTAGAGCTTCGTATAGCAGAAGCCACTTCCGGCTGTGTGCCTTATCTGCAGCCGGTGCATTTGCACATGCTCAGGTTGGCCACCAATTGCCAGGCACTGGTGTTTCTTGTTTTCTTCTTCCTCCCTTTTCTTGCATTTCCGCTTTCTTGTGTTTTCTTCGCACGGTTGCCTTTGCTCCTACTTGTTTTGCCTTTTTGTTTGCTTTTCTACTTGTTGAACATTGCGGTTCTTGGCTTTATCTACTGGTTCAGGACACACGTCAGCTGCACAAAGCGGAAGTTACTCGACATTACTTTTTGTACTTATTAAAAACATTTTCTGCCAATTTCGTTTCACATTTTGTCAATTTGTTATCATTTTGCTGGATTGTTATAGTTCGATTTTAAGCTTTCTTATTTGCGTGCAATTTTCTCGTTTGTCGTTCAACTTGCTTGCCAGCAAAGCTAATTTGATCTGTCTGTTCATCGTTTGTTTTAATTGTGAAATATTTAAAGAAACATGCACGCCTTTCCCTTGTCATTTAAGACAAGCTTTTTTTTCAAGGTGCTGTTTGCACATTCTCAACATAATTAATTCACTCAAACCATATACTGATGATATACTGATTTTTTCACTTTCTTTATACTTTTTATATGCTTTTCGTTCATTTTTTAGTTTGAAAATTAAGGTTTTTTACATCTTGCCTTAGTTTCACTGTTTTATTTATTCTTCACTTTTAATCTACGGTTTTCGAGCAGAGATGACTTAAAAGCTAAGCTTATTAACTTTATTATTATTTTATTTATTTTTGTTGCTTTTTCATTTTTTATGCATAAAGGTTATTTTCTGTTTATTGTTAAAAATCATAAAAACAATTTCAATTCAATTTTTTAATTGAAAAAACTTATCTTGAAAGTTTTTTTTGCTTTTAACGCTACTGTCCATCTGATAAAGCAAAGGCTTGCAAAGTTGAAACAGTAAGACACACAAAGTTTCGTTTCCTTATGTGGCAATAGAATGAAAGCATTGGAAACAATTGTCACAATCATGATGAGCAAAAGTTACTTTGCCTCTCTTGGAAATGGCTTAGTTAGAGAAGACAGAACGAGCTCTTGGCTCCGATTAAGAATGTGAAACCAGAGTTTGTCTTGTAATCAGATCAGGCACTTCCGCTCATTTTGCTCACTACCATTGCAGTCCATGCTGATTGTTGAGAATTAATTTACGCCCAGTTCTACAATTTTTTCTTCTTCATTTTTGTTTTGTTCTTACTTTTGCACATCATTTTTCTCATATTTGTCTTTCATTTATTTTCTTGCTCATGAAAAGCAGATGTGACCTTGCAAGATGAAGATTTACTTAAACAAGCAAATCTTATTTCAAATTTTTTACCTTTATAATACCTCAAGTTTTAGGTTTATCAAGCTTAGGTTTTGCAAATGCATTAGGTTCACCTTGTTGTTTTAACATGTTTCAATTATATTTAGCTTTGTTTTTTTGCTTAAACTTTTATACTTTGTTTCACATTTCTTAATCTTGTATTTCTAATAGCTCTTTTATTCGACATAATTTTATTATCCAGATTTTTCGTCTTAATTTACAGAATAAAATCATATAAAATTATTCTTACTTAATTTTTTTGTATTATTGTTTAATTTTAATATAAAAAAAAACCTTTATGCTGGTTTATTTGGTTTATAAAACGGTGTATCATTTTATTATTATTGTTTTCTCTATTATTTTTTTTAAATCTACCTGTTTATTGTGCTTCTAAGCACTTGGCCGCTGTTTAATTGATAAAACAAATTGCCTAGGATATTAAATGTCTTAAGCACATGAAATGTCTTGAAGATAAAAAAAAATGTCTTAATAAATACAAAAATTTATTTTTTAGATGATAAAAACATGTGTTTAGTGCGTAAAATTGTAAGATATGCAAACATCTTCACTAGTGATAATAATATCTGGATCTTCTTAATAAATTAGAAATTTTTTTAAGATATTAAAAAAATAAATAAAAAAAATAAAAATAAAATAAAATAAAAAAAAAGTATAATAATAAATAAAATAATAATATGAAAAAAATGTTTTCAAAATATAATATTACTTAACTATATACCAGAGGGTTTGCTGATTTATTATTATTGTTTCTATTTTATTTGCATATTTCATTTCTCTAATTTTCTTTACTATTTGCACACTGAACACATATTTGTGCGGAATTGCTTGGCTAACTTGAAATCTTATTTTATTGTAACAGCAAACCGAATGTCTTAATTAAACATCTTAAAAGAAACAAGTGTGATTTAGAAAATGAAATGCTAAAAGAGAAAGACTGAGAAAAAAAGAATGAGAAAAGCAATGGCAACACAAAGTGTATTATGATAAGCTGTCATTTAGACGTCAATTGATCATACAATTAGTTTCAAAGCATATAACGCTATGGAAAATTAATTTTTAAAACCTATTAATTTTTTTCTACATCATTATTAGTGTTAATATTTGATTTTTTTGCACCTAACTTTATTTCTAAGTTTTTTATTTAATTTTCTTTGTACAGATAAATTGAATGAAGAACAAAGAAAAAAATAAGTTTTTTTTGCTTCAGTGAGCTAATTTCAATCATTATGCTATAATGGGAATAAGCAAGGATTAAGAAAAAACATGGGTGAGTTATTGATAAATATTTATTTTCTTTGTATTTTTTATATATATATATATAATATATATATATGTATTGTTCGTTTAGTTTTTCACTTTAGCAAAATGTGCATAGTTTTATCTATTGAAGTTTTTTATCATTAAGAGTAAAGCTTATTTAAATTGTGAAATAGCATATAATGCTGTAAAGTAAATGGTTTCTTAAATGAATCTTAATTAAGTTAATTTATTTTTATGTATAAGAAAAGTGCACCTAGCCTAGAAAGTTAGAATGAAAGGAGGTGATTGTGCAAAGAATGAGAATTTAACTTTTATAAAGCAGGCAATCAAATCTAGAACTGGTTCAACTTTGATAACTTTAACTTGAGCGCTTAGCACCTGATTGATTAGTTAATTTTTCTTAAAATAAACAAAACAAATTAGTTTTGGAAAAGTGGGATAAAAGAAATGAAAACTAAACTGTTCTCACCGGAAGCAGCAGGTGAATCACATCCTTTGTGCAATTATGTGTTTATTGCACACGATCAGCAGTTTGAAAGGAAAGCTTAACTTGCGACTGTAGCCAAGTCAGTTGGACTTGTAAGTGTTTACATTGTAAACGCATCACTCTTATACATAAGATGAGAGGCAAATTTGTGAGCACATCTGGCCGTTTGTAATACACACGTTTGCATTTCAATTGCAACCAACCACTAGCACAGAACTACGAAATTTTCGTAATCAGCTGCTTATAAGGGAACTTTCTTTAAAACCTTAAAGCCTAATTTAATGTGAAAGTTCTAGTGTGAATAAGGATTCGACTGTAAATGAGCCGAAGTAAGGATTTGTTAGAAATGGGTTTTTTGAAAGTTGAATTTAAGATGTATAATGTGTTGAGTTGGATATGAAACTATATATGCAATTGTATATGCCAATTTATAATAT
The DNA here is from genome assembly GCA_025170145.1 of Pyemotes zhonghuajia. Lineage (NCBI taxonomy): Eukaryota > Metazoa > Arthropoda > Arachnida > Trombidiformes > Pyemotidae > Pyemotes > Pyemotes zhonghuajia. The sequence goes on from CM045845.1 coordinate 14,355,455, forward strand.
GTCCAATTATTATTTGCCGAATTAAAAGATGCGCAATTATAAAATGTGGGTTTCTAGCATGCTGAACCACAATACGTCGATTTAAAGATGTCGCATTAAAAGATGTCCATCATAAAATGTCGCATTTTAAATATTGGATTATAAGATTTCACATTTGAAGATGTTTAATTATGAAACGTTGATATTATGACATATGAGATTATTAAACATTAGATTTAAGATGTCGGTTCATAGGATGTTAGCTGATTAATTGTTGTGCTATAAGATGTCTGGGCGCTAGATGTTAGGCCATAAGAGTGAGAAACACTGCGCTGATCGCATCAAAAACAAGTGAATAGCCAGGTTATATTGTATTTGTGGCAGAAACTGTTTTCGTTGTTAAATAAACAAACCACACGCACTTGTACAAACATAAAAGTGCTAATTAAGAGTGTTTATTCGCTTTATTTCTAACTTAAGCAATAAGAGAGAGGGAAAAAAAGAGGATGAAAGCAAAGAAAAATGATGGTAAAGAAAAGTTTACTTTATTGCTGCTCATAAACTCGACAATTTGATTAGAACCTGTATGTAGAGATCTAATAATCGAAAAATTTTGCAGCAAATCATCTATTGCAAAAAAAACATCATTTTTTGATTTTGCACAGATCGAATTTAATTGATTACGTCCAACTACGTTTAAATTGGACAAGATACGACTAGATTGAAATATTTTTGTTAAGCTTGTCTAGCTAATGAGATTTCTTGTTCTTTGCATTTTACTTTAGGCACCTTTTGTTATTTGGAGCAAAACCACTTTGGTTAAAAGTTTCTGTTGCTAGGATTAATTGTTTTAATTTTTTCGTTTTGACTACACTTGCCCACGCCATCGATGAGACGATGACAACCTAACAAGTTTATTAATCGTCAGAAGTGGCAAAATATTAATGAAAACAAAAATTAACTTTAATGCATAATAAATCCATGTCAGCTTTGCTTTCGCTGTTATTTTTGTCACATTCAGCTTGCTTAGACTTTTGTATAAATTGATATACAAATGTTGTCCGCATCAGTTTTTCTTATAAAGCTTGTAAGAACAAAACAGCTATAATAACTTGTGAAATGAATCATTAATTTATTTCTTTTTACGGGATATTTATTAGCGAATTCGCTTAAAACAATTCAGAAATTTATGAGTTTTGTAAGAAGAAGTTATTGCATTTGAAACAGGTTAAGGAAATGTAAATTGAAACAAAAACACCTGTGTGAATTTAGTGTTTTTGTAATTGCAAATGAAAAGTTTAAAGCTGTTATTTTTTAAATGACAAATCAAAGTATAAAATGACAATTTATTTCAGACATAATCTGTGCACAAGATTTTTTTGCTTTTTCTAGCTTCTCCTGTTAAGCGTTTTGATTAGATTGTCGTGCTAAGAGTGGTAGCGAACACAAACAAAAAATTTCTGACAAAGAAATAAATCGAGCAAAATCTGAGTGAAAACAATAGACTTAATTGTACAAAACACCTTAAGATACGTGTGCGTGTGATCAATGCAATTGCTTCGTATTTATTCAACTTATTGCTTTCTTGGGGCATGTTTTTCACCCGTCTTCTGGACTCCGATCTGCGTTTACCTGGCCACCTGCTCATTGTGGCTTTCTTAACACATGGCCAATCTGAAGCAGACTAATCCTTGAGTTAGCTGATAATATTCACATGGATACTTTGATCAAGTGTTACACCTGAAACTATTTGAAACCTTTCTTCAGTTTCTTGATGTCTTTTCACTTGTGTAATCAAGTAGTCAATACCTTGCGATTTGCCACTCTTATCTTAAGGCATTGTGTGCTGCTGCTGTTGATGAGATTTGAATTCGTTCACTGTTTTTAACTTCTTCTGTTTTCTTCTATCATTTTATCACTTTTTAATTATTATTATTTTCATTAGTTTTTTTAATTTGTTCATCTTGGTTTGATTTTGTTTCAATTTATTTCACTTTTTTCATGATTTTAATGAAAAACAAATGCATAGTAGTTTGTGCTCGCGATAGTATTTGTCATTTGAGTTTAACCATTGCTACTGTATGTGTGCAAACATATATTCCATACTAATCACAATGGTGAAAACTTGAGAACTGATTAAATACATTACTTATACCTTAATCTGATTGCATTGTATTGTGGTTTTTTAATTTGTGTGCAACTTATCATTTACAATATGAGCACTTGTCTTAACTTGCGCTTGACTTGCTTTGTTTTCACCACTTCTTTCTCTCATTTATTTTATTTATTTTTGTTTTCTCGAATCCTTATTTTCTTCTTATTATTGCTATTATATTTTTGATTTGCTTTTCACCTTTATTTAAATGCAAATCGATTGCGACAAATTGTAAATAAAAATTTAATGGGGCACAATTTTTCTTATATAAACAAGTTATTGCACCTATGTTTTTTCTTCTATTGTCTTATGTGCAAATCAAATTAGATTTTCTTAAGCTTATCTTTGATGATTGTTTTCAAATTGCATTTAATAATTTTATTTTTTGTGAATTGCTTTAAAAAAAAGAAAAGAAAAAAAAGTGTATACAAAATTGACACAGAAAAGTGCATTTCTAGTAAACATATTTAAATATTTAATATTTGAAACGCATTTATTAAATTTTCTTTATATTTAACTTGTTCAATCGGATTGCATTGTGTTTGATTTTTTTAATCAAATAATTTTCCACATTTATATTTCTAGAAATTCTTAGTTTACTTGCATTTTTTTTTTACAAAAGAATTTTGCTTAATTTTTCAAGCAAATTTTTTTCTTTTAATTGGTTTCTTTATTAAATAATTGTTTACTCCTTTTGTAGATATAACTATGATTAATTAAAACGACTTTTGTACTTTGTAACATTTGAAAATGTTCTAAATAATTAATTACTAATTAACATTAAAATTTTAAGAAGAAAATGAATTTTTTTTTTATAAAGGAACATGTAGATTTGTTTAATTAGGTATTGTATTTGGGAATGCAAACACAAAATTGATTGAAAAAGTTGAAAAATTTTGTATGAATTAGTTTCTTATTTGCATAAGAGTTGAACTGCTTTTTGTTTTTTGGATATGTGTTTAGAAATGTATTTTAATATGTAATGGAATTTGTTTTTTGAATTGTGTTTAGATGCGTGCTTGTTTGAATATGTGTTGGTCATTTTGAAGCTAGGATTGTTGGTCTGTTTATGGATTTGGCAATTTGAAGAGTTATAGTAGAAAGGTAGAGGTGGATAAAGAAAGGGAGAGAGAGAGAGAGGTGGTGAGATAAAGAATGGAACAGAAGAAAGAAGAAAAAAGAAGGAGAGAAAAAGGATAGCAGGACGTGCTATTGTACTTTGCCCGTATGTTTGGGCCTTGCGAAGAATTAGCCATAATCTTAATTTGGATTAAGTTTGTGTTTTTGGAATTTGCAAGAATGTGTGACAGATTTGAGTGAGCATAAATTAAATGTGTTTCTGTTTCGCCTTGATCTAGTTGGATGAAGTTTGGACGATTGAAGGAGAGCAGCTTGAGAGAGGAGCGATTCTTGAGAAGATAGCCTGGTTGGTTAAGACCAGTTTGCTAAGACCAGAATAGTTGATTATAAATTAATTGAACAAGAATTAATTGAACAAGAATTAATTGAACAAGAATTAATTGGCTGCAATTAACTGGTGAGTCGGCCAAGGTAAGTGAGGGCCAAGTGAGGGCCAAGTAAGTGAGGGCTAAGTTGGTCAAGGCGGAGCAGTTCAGCTGGTCTAGGCCAGTTTAGCCAGTGACCGGTGCAAGTGAGTTTACCTAAGCTAACCGGTGGGTTGGGCCTATCGGAGCCCAGCAGGCCTGGACTTGGCCTCAACAGTAGCACGTGTGCGAGAGCAGTGGGCAGAGCATGGAGCTGCTGAACGAGAGCCCGCCCAGTGCTGGCGTATTAGGCACCGCCTGCAACAACGCGATTGGCTGTTCGAGCGGTCAGCCGTCCACAGCAGTGTTCGGTGGCGGTGGCGGCAACAAGACCAACGAAGGCATTTCCAACGGGGGCGCTTGCAAGTCGAATATTAAGCTCAGTAACGGCGCCTCTTCAAACAGTCTGCTTCCAGCTTCCAGTGTGGCCAGTTCGTCCGCAGTGAACAGCCAGTCTAACAGCAGCGACCTAGACAGTTCCAACCAGCCGTTGGCCAACCACATCTACTCATTTGCATCTGACCATAATCCGCAGAAGAGTCTCAACTCTGCTTTGGCAGGTCTGAACGCTACAAGTTTGTCCGGTTTCAGTCAGACCTTTTTGGCCAACGGTGCTTTGAACAGTTTCGCCAACTTGAACAACAACAACTTAAACAACAACAACAACTTAAACAACAACTTTGCCGCTTTGGGCAACAGCTTCAACTCCGGCTTGAGCAACAGTTTTAGCAGCAACTTCAGCAACAGTTTGGGTGGTGCTTTGAACAGTGGTTTAAACAGTGCTTTGAACAGTGGTTTAAACAGTGCTTTGAACAGTGGTCTAAACAGTGTTTTGAACAACAGCTTGAACAACAGCTTGAACAACAGCTTGAACAACTCAAACAACTCAAACAACCCAAACAACCCAAACAACCCAAACAACTCAACCACCAATATCAACTTAAACAATCTAAACAATTCAAGCAACAATTTAACCAACAATCCAAACACTAATTCAAACACCAATTCAAACACCAATTCAAACACCAATTCAAACACCAATTCAAACACCAATTCCAACAGTTCCAACACCAACTCTAACAATTTAACCAACAATTCAACCAACAATTCAAACACCAACATCAAACACAACCAGAATCCAAGTGCTCTGCTTGTCAACAGTTCTTCCACACCCTCCAGTCGCGATCTGCTCTTAAAGCAGCTTGATCTTAATGCCGGTGTCTGTTCTTCCTCTGCTCAAAGCACTGTGAAAGTGAAACGCACCAGACAACGTGTAGACGCTGGTGAGCCTAGAAACTCTTACGCCAGCATCAGCAACTACTCTTCTTCAAGACTTCTTAAACAACGCGACTTGCAGCAACAGCTACACCAACAACAAACCCAATCCCAGCACCAATTCAACCAACTGAATCAGGCTCAACTCCAACAGCAAAACTTAGCCACTTTGGCCAGCAAAGGATTACTTGAACAGTTCTCTTTCAATCCATACTCGGCACTCGGATTAAACGCCTACCTGTCCCAAACCAGCCTATCCCAGACCAATCTGACCAACAACCACAATTGTGCTAACGGTGCAGTGAACCAGAACAGTCAGGCTGCCAGTCAACTGAATGCCAACCAACTGAATGCCAACCAACTGAATGCCAATCAACTAAATAGTCAAGCCAATAATCAGGTGACCATTCCTCAACTCACCGACCCGGGCCACAGTCAGTCCAGTTTGTCCAGCTTGTTGGCCAGCTTGGCCGGTGTGAACAACTTGCATGCATGTCCGGCAAGCTCACCTGGTCACGACCAAGATGAACTAGCCCAGCTGCCAGTTGCGAACAATTGTGACAATTCAACTGCAACTGTTGCTAACACTGAGCTTGCCACAGGCAACACCTCTTCTGCTCTTTGTCAACAACCACTGTCTGACAACAGTGTCACAGCTTGCCAGCCAATGTTCACCTGTGACGAAACCAGTGTGCCAGTGTCCACTCTGGCCAACAGCAACAGTGTCTGGAGCAAGTCCTCGTCCCGCACCTGTGTTGGCGAAATGGCCAAAAATTTGCGATATTCTGAAGATGCTCTCACCTTGGACTTCAGTAGCAAAGGTCAGTACATAAGACTATAACATCTTAACCACTGTGCGCCATCTTCAAGCACTTTCTCAAACTTTTGCGCCTATATGCAATTTTATATACTCTTATACTTTTTTTCCTGTCTAAGTCTATTCTTCCACACTTTAATATCTTCACAGATTCATTCTCACTTATCTTGCCATTCTCTTTTACAGGTGCCAGACGTAATCCTAAACTTGAAACTGATCTTTTGGAGGGCGGACATCCTCTGGCTACTGAGTCCCCTGCCATTTCAAATGATCTTCTTTTAAACACTAAACTAGTCAAACTAGAAACAGAAGTTTCTGAAGAAGACACTTGTCTTGATCACCACCAAAATCTAGACCATTCTCTTGATAAACTTCAAGCCGAAAATGATGAAAATGACAAAAACACTGACAATAATCACAAAGAAGAAATGGATTCAGCCACTAGTTCTGTTGTCGGTTCCCGTTGTTCATCTCCATCTAATGTTTTAAACGGAGCCGCAGCTTCTATTCTCACTACTAGCACCACTTCTTCTTTACCAACTAAACTCACTACTGAATCAAAACGAGCAAGAGTGGACAACATTGTAACCAACATGTTGTCCAACATTGTCTCACAACATAGCAATGGTGCATCTAGTCCAAGCACGGTGCTATCAACTGGTGCTGATGCTGTTGATGGTGCAGATGCAAATGAATTGATCGAAAATGTTGATAATAATGCACCAGAACACAATACCACTTTCACAGCTGCCAATCAAGCCGATCAAAATGAAAAGTTATCCAAACAACAAGAAAAACCAGTGCAAAATTTGTCTGTTAATGGCTGCAAAAAGCGCAAACTAAATCAACCACAGCAATGTAAAAATAATGGGGATCAAGAAGATGACGAAGAATCAAATTTAGTTAATCAAATTGAAGAAAACGGTGCAGACGATGATGGTATTGAATATGATGCAGCCACTACAATGGATGACAATTATTCAGATGTCGAAGATCAAACTAATGATCAAACAAGTAATGCCTTATCAAATTTTGCTGATGAAGAATTAATAACCGATTTGTCTCAAGGTAAACAAAAAATAAGTGAACTTTTGAATGGCAAGTTGGATATGGGCAATTTAAAAGGTCAATTCGAATCCATAATTCAAATGTATGAACAGCAACAGATGCAGGCTCAGCAACAAGTGCAAGCTCAGCAAGCTGCTGTAGCTGCTGTGGCTGCAGCTGCTGTGGCTGTTACAGGTCAAAGATCATCTCGTGTCAGCGATCGTGGTAGATTAAATGGAGGTAGTCTTGGTGGACAAAGTGCTCCTAATTCGGCCACTTCTACTCCAGTTAATTTAAGTACTTCATCTCCCAAAATAATGGACAGTGAAGATGATTTTTTAACTAGAAATCAGGAATTTGACCAATTGTATGATGTACATCAGAAATTGAATGCAGAAATTGAACTGGTCAACAATTTAATGAATTCTTTATGTAAACATTTTGGCCAATGTATAGACGAGGTACAGCAAGCCATTGGTTCGAAAAAGACAGCTAACGAAATGCAAGAGAAACTCAAATCCAGAGTAAACAATCTATTCAACATGAGCCCTAGTGAACTAGAAGTGGAACAGTTTTTTATGGATATGAAGCAAGAACTTACCAATCATACGATCAGCATAATTGAAAACTGTTTCACTCGTTATCGAATGAAAGTACTGATAAATAATTATGCAAGCAGCAAAGACGAACTGAATAACACCAACAACCAACTGAATAATTTGGGTGTGGCAAATAGTTCGAACGGATCAAAGTTAAAAGGAAATCACTCTTCAGCCTATGGATCACGCAAAACTAGCGCACCTTCGTTGAATAATACTCAATGCACAAGTAATAATCAGAGTAATTTGCTTTCTGATGTGGCTTTAAGTGAACAACTGGCTGGACATTTGGCTTTGTCACAAGCTCATCGTTCTAGTCCGCAGTTTGGTCATATGTTTGGTGACAATTTGGGGGCACCTGCACCAAAGTCTTTGTCAACCAGTGGCCTTTCGGCCGCATCTTCTGCATTGGCTAATGGTTTTAATGAATTTAAAACACCACCATTTAACTCTTTGTTGCCTGCTGCGGCAGCGGCTGCGGGCAATTTGAGTCTAATGCAACAGCTAAGTTTATTGCAACAACAGCAACAATTAGCTTCAGACCAATTGCTACGCATAAATGGCAAGGACGGTGGTCAAAATGAGGCATTATCTTTGATCACTCCAAAAAGAAAGAGGATTAAGGCGTCTGATGAGCCAAGACGCACAAGAACTTCTAACCGTCTGCCTACTAACCACAATTCGATGATACATGGCAATGCCTCTCTGTCGCACTCAATGAGCAACATGATCAATGCTCATGGTCAACAATCCGGTCTAAATGTGCAGCAACAGCAACAACAGCAACAACCACAGTCACATCATTCCGAATCAATTAAGAATTCGTCTGAGATGTTGGCCAGTCTAGTAAATCGAGAATTGGCTGCTACCAGTTCTCCGGCTAATTCCGGTGGTCTGCAACTGCCTCCTCCACTAGTTCCGGTCTCTTTAGCCGGTGCTGGTGACATGCACGGTGATCTTTTCTCCTTGTCTCGCAACGGCGCTTCCAATCTTCAGAATAGTGTTCAGCACTCCAATAACACTAACCAATCTTCATCTAGTTTAAACTCTAGTTCAACCACTGCAAACAATTTAATTAACAATAGTCAGAATAATCAAAATAATTTATTTTCATTCAATAACCCGTTCTTGAACTCCATTAATGGCTTGGGCACCGAACTAGATCTGCAGCATCAGTTGATAATGGCTGCAGCTGCTGCTCAAAATGCTAGTAGCAACAATTCTGGAACAGCTGCCGCTGCTGCACTTGCCATGAACAGTATGAACAACTTGCTTTCTACCGGTTTGAGTGCTCTCAGCAATGGCAGTGCCAATTCAAATCGGGCTTCACCTGTTTCAATGGCCAATTTTGGCAATTTGGCCTTACTTGGCCACAAAAACTCCACCGATGGACAAAACACTCCTTTTGGTCTTACAGCCGACACTAGTCCAGACAATTCCCTTAATGATGCTTCTTTCGATGGTATGCAAGTCACCGCCACTCTTAGTCCCATGCACTTGCGAAAAGCCAAACTTATGTTTTTCTATGTTCGTTATCCTAGTTCAAGCATTTTGAAAAACTATTTTCCCGATATAAGATTTAACAAAAACAATACTGCCCAACTTGTCAAATGGTTCTCTAATTTCAGGTAATTTTATCTCATCTCATTATTAATTTTATTCGTCTTATTCTTCACTCAGTCTACAGCCTTTTATTTCTTATGTTTATTTCCGTTTTCTACTAATTTCTTTTGACTCGTTTCCGTTTCCTGTTTCCAATCAATTTCAATACCTTTTTTTTTGAAAAATTATCAATTAATATTTTGTCGAATTTTTTTTTAAAAATATGTACATAAAAATTACATTTCAAATACGTTTTTGCTAGTATAAACGCGCACTATTTTCTTCTTTTTCACCCGGTAATCGGCTTTTTTCTAATTTATTTTCTTTGCAAAATTTGTGCAAACTTCTTTTTCTCATAAGAACTAGTAGCCTATTAAGAAAAGCTATTACTCTTTAGTGTAAAAATAAGCGAAAAAAAAACTAAATGCAAACCAAATTTCTAAATGTACTTGCGATAGTTAAGGTGTTGCTCTTCATATTGTGTGGCCTTTTCTTGCCTTTTCTTGTTAATCTAAATGCTGAGTGAAAAGCGAAAAAATAAGGACAGATTTTAACTAAGAAAGTGAACGACAAAGAAAACGATTCACTTTCTTGAGCTGTTTTTTTGGCCGATGATTTTTCAAACAATGTTTTTCAATATGTAAACAATAAGAAAAAGGAAGGCAAGGTAGAGAAAGAAAAACTACACAGATAAAGCGACAGAAGAAACACGTGTGAAGGAGCAGGTCTTTAAAAAGTAGTAGCTTTTATGTCCGTGTTTGGTGCGTGCTTTTGATCCGGCTCTTTTCTTTAAGATTGTTCTGCTTTAAAAAAAAAAACTACTTTACTTTGACGAGTGATTCTCTAATACTCTACCCCACTACTTTTATGCTAGACCCCACTCTATACGGCTGGTTAACTAGTTAGACTATTTCGGCTGTTCAATGGGTCTTGGACCTGCCACTTGCTTTAACCTAAGTCTGTGCAAAATGAGTTTGACAAACATTTGGTAAAGTAGAGCTTTAGAAATGAATCTAGCCGACAATTGTAGGGGGGTTTTTTCTTGAGAAAATAAGGCCGACTTTCCTGATAGGACGCGTCTAAGTTCGAAAAATAAATAAATCCTTAATAAGTAAACTAGGAAAACGTCTTAAATTAAAAGTAGCCAATTCTTTTTTGACCAGACTTGTAAAAAAACGGCACTATTGAACTTATACTTTTTACCTCAAGCTTGCCAATTTATGAATGAGCCTGGTTCGCCAGATGAGGCCTACATCTGGCAGAATTTTTGCAACTTACACACCCCCTTCTATTTAAGAAACGGATTTAAATGTCTTGAATAGAAGGATGAGCTCAATGATTTTTAGGCAACTACTTGTTGCATACACACTCCATTTGGCCATTTGGCTAAGAGGGGTCAGAACAGTGGCTTGCTCGTCTAGACAGAAAACGTGTTCACCTGCTTGCAATACACTTTATTTTTAAAATCTGCAATTTTGCTTTCACTGTTTTCTTAAATACGATTCAATAATTTCTTGAGCTGAGAATTTTATCAAAACTTGTATGTGTGATTCATTTTTTTTTTTCTTTTATCATTTAGCTCTTTATGTTTTATCTAGACGGTTTTAATAAAAAATATATATTTTATTTATATATATATTATAGATAAAAATATAGTTAAATTTTTAATGTAATTTATGATATTTTAAGCGACCTGTTGACCATTGTTATTTTTTTTACATTTTATTTTACTTTTTTTTTTAAAACTTGTATAAAATTTTTTTTAATATTTAGTGTGCTTTGCTTACTTTTTCTGAGCTGTGTAAATTAAATTATATAAAAAAAAAAATTTGACCTTTAATTTTGACCTTTAGTTTTGACCTTTATCTTTTTTAAAATGTTTCTTTCTTGAAAAAGCTAATTTTTTTTTCTTTACAGAGAGTTTTACTATATTCAAATGGAAAAATATGCTAGACAAGAATTGGCCAATGGACGTGTAAGTGCTGAAGATATTCGTGTACCAGCTGATTCTGAACTTTTAAAAGTGCTTAATCTTCACTATAATCGTAATAATCATATCCACGTAAGTTTTTATGTTTATACTTTTGAACGCAACAGATGCTGATTGAAGCCTGGTTTTTTTTTGTTTTTTTTTGTTGCTCAGAACTTACATATAAGTTTTAAGAAACAAAAAAAATTTTTTTTTAAATATTAAAATAATTTTCCTTTGTTTTAAATATTTTAATATTTTTTTTTATTTTTAAAGGTACCAGAAGGTTTTCGTGTAGTTGTCGAGCAAACTTTGCGAGAGTTTTTCCGGGCAATTCAAGCTCGCAAAGATGAAGAACAAAGTTGGAAAAAAGCAATTTATAAAGTAATATCACGTTTAGATTGCACAGTCCCAGACTGTTTCCGTCGTCCTAATTTTCTAGAAGCATTAGAAAATAATAATTTTGTTGAACCATGAACAAATTGGCAGTTATTGAATCTAAAATAATGCAAATATAATCTCAATTTCTTAAATCTTACTGGATTTAATTGGATTAAAAGATAAGCATTAAAGCGAATCTAGTTAATCAACAATTAGGATAATCTGTGATCATTTGAACTTATCGTTTTAATTTTTTATGATGGAGGCGTGTTCAATTTATTACTAAAACACGTATATAAAAAAACCCAGAAAAATTAATTGGATAACTAAAACTTTTTTTGTAAATATAAGCAATCAATTATTCTTTTATTTTTTTTGCTTCCATTCATCATTATTGGTTATGGTCATTTTTCAAATATTTAAATTAATTATCCCACAAGCACACGATTGTATATTTATATAGTCGTATTTACTATAATCTCATATTTTCCCACTGCAAACGCACTTGTCTTCTTATCATCTGGTCATCTCATCATATCATTTATATTTTAGTTATATAAAGATAATTATTTGAAAATAAAAAAAAAAATTTCTTCCATTATTGGATTAATTTAAAAAAAAACTCAATTATTTCAAATTTTTTTTTTTACAAAGTCAATTGTGAATATTTATATAAAGTACATATATATGCATATACATATGTGTATATAGTTTGAAATTGTTTTTGATCTGTTTGTATACAAACAACTGTCATACATTACATTTGAATCATACCAAAGAAAAATACAATACATCAGTTAAAATTAAAAATTAAATTGAATAGTATAAATTACATTTGGTAAGAATTATTTTATTAATAGACAAACAATTATCAAGCTACATTTAGTCTGCACATTCATATTTATTGAACGGATATGAACACAACTTATTTATATGTAAATTGTAATACTGTGATATGTGAATTGCATATTGCGCACAATGTCCATAAAACACTAGTCAAATTGTGCATTTTTTTTTTTTTTTGCATCACATATGCAGTAGTGACTTTAAGGATTTTTTTCGGTTTTCAATTGTTTATCTAGAATTTTTAATTTCATAATTTAAATGTATAAATAACCATGAAAAATATAACTGATTACCAATTGGTTGGTTAGTGGAAAAAAGCTATAAAGCACTGTTTAACATTGGCATGAATATCAAATTCAGTCGGTACATATTTGTTTGTTATTGACATCATCGTTTAAATGATGAGTGGATGGCACTTGTTTGCGTTTCATCTTTAATCATAAAGTTTATATATATTTGTATAAATGTATTTTAATGATTACCAATTTATAATACCGTACCGTGCTTTTCATTTTTATATGAAGGAACACATTCTAAATAACATCAGAAGAACAAACGGAATATGTAAAAAAATATAATTGCTTACGATGAAGAATTTTTAGTTAAAACAAATTACATCAATTAGAATTGGCTTTGTACATTTGAAATGCGTACATTTTTGACAGGAATTTGTTCTGCTTAAAATTGGATTTATTTTATTTCATAATGTGCGTTTTTTACCTAAAAACTCTAAAAATCTGATTTAATATTGAATTTTTTAATTTGTGCAAATTTGGATCAAATGTGATTTTGAGCTAGTGGATTATATCCTGATTGTTTTTGCATGTAAATTAAATACAGCAATCGTTAATTTAGCTAACACTGAACCGCCTTAACTTGACTAAAGGCGCATTTTAAGTTTTAACATATTTTTTTCAATATACATTTTTAAAATTATAATTTGGAAATAGATAGAAAAAAATACATTTGGTTATATATTTATATATTCATATATATTGACACATTTTTCACTTGAACAGTGATTTCTAGTGGGTTTTGTAATCAAAAGTTTTTTGATACGAAATCAAAATTTGTCTGTGAAGCATTCTATTTTTTTCCAGATATTTGCGATTTAATGTTACTAATAATTTAGTCAAACATTTCACGTTTTAATTAACGTGCATTGAGCAATTGATTATTAGTTGTGTTTTATTATTAATATATTTTTTTTCTACTTTACTGTTTTCTTTTATAAATCTTCTTTTACTATAGTTTTTTTTTTAGTTAAAAGCTAATCAAGAAACTGGGTATAGATGATTAAATGATGAGTGCCCACTAGTCTATTGGCATTAAGTTGTTTAAAACCGTAACTTTATGATTAAATAATTAACATTTTTGATTTAAATTTAGTACACAACCCACCCACACATTCAAACACACAGACTTTCAAACATACACGCACATATTTATACACATGTGGTACTTTTATATATATATACATTTTTGATCATTTTGTGCAGATTAGTATGATCGTAGGCATTCGACAACACCTGTACAACATTGAAAAATTTACAATGACATATTTTGTATATAATTCACAAGAAAAAACAAGCACAAATAACAAAATCACAATCTTATATATTTATTATTTATCGTAAAAAGAAACAAAAGGTTAATTTTTTATCTTTGCTAATTGAACAAAATTTATATTAAAAATGCCTACATTTTCATTACATGATTAAAGCGTACATTTGAAAATATTTAAGATAGGGTTTATATAAATATGTATATTTATATTACCTAGCCAGTTAAAATTATAATTTATTAATTTTTCAAATTATAAATAATTAGAACATTCATTCTAAAAGTGCACATAACTTCAGCTTAATTAATAAACAACATTCTAATTTTACTATCTTTTTAAATACATCTTTATATTGGTTATTCAGTCATTTTCATTTCAATCAAGATTTTCAATTAAATTAATTGAAATCTAATTTTCATTAACAATCAATTTCCAACAAATCAATTCACATTCTAATTATTTACACAATAAGAAAGTGAACATTATTGTTGTTTTAAATCAATATATATCGGCCAGATATAAATCCATACTCCATTTACATTCCCAAATTTTTACGTGCTCATAGTGTATCTACAGGTTTAAGTAAATTTAACCTAATTTACACTTGTTGCAAAAGTAAAATTCTGTACGCACATTTGTAATTATACAAAATTAACAATAAATATTGCATTTTTAAATTATAAATCATAATTTCAGAATTAAAATAAAGTTTAATTTCAATTAATAAAAAGGTTAAATTTGTGCTGCTCACTTCATAGCGACTTGAATTCATTTTTTAATAAGCATTTTAAAAAATTCAAATTTATTTTTTTAAGTTTTTAAAATCATCTCACTTTATATAGTTTATTCAGTTGCTCAATGTCTTGTTTACTTTTGGCACTATTTTTACATTTTTCAGCTATTTTAACACTGTTATGCAACATAAAATTTCATGGCTTCATATTCAATGTAGTCATTTAAATTGTTCTGTCAAATCAGTGAATCATCATCTTAAAGATGACTGTTATTTTAAAATCTTCATTAAACTATAGACGATTTTTTCAACTATTTAATTTGTTACTAAAAATTATGTTGATAATTGCTTTTGCTGACAAGTCGAAAATTACTATGAAAATATTTAAACGTTGTGAACTATTTGTTATTTAACCGAAAATCACTAGGTATTTATTAAAATTAAAATTTTTTTTTTGGTCTATTTTTAAAAATTTTGTCTTGAATAGATGAAAAATAACTACTAACTGAATAATTTTTAAATTAATTTAAATTTTTATTAATTTATAATTTAATTTTCATCGCTTCAATGATAATGATGTTATATTTTATTTAATTTATTGAAAAAAATTAATTAATTATACAAATAAAATAGTAGAAAAGATATTTTAATATATAAGAGCAAATTAAAAAAAAAAATATATACGAATATATTTTTTTACGCAGGTATCAATCGTTTTATGTTCACGAGGCAAAAAAAAATAAACAAAAAAATGATTTGCAAAAAAAATGATAAATTTTGATGCAAATTTGCTATTTTCCTAAATCTAATTAATTATATATTTCTTAATTAATAATTAAACTACTTGTTTCTCATTAAATTAATCAATATTTATTAAATCTCAGTATTCTAATATTAATATTAAAATTTTTCTTTATGTTTTAAATCAAATATTAATAAGAGAATTTTAACAATATAACTTATTAATAACTAATCAATAAAAAATCTTTAAATAAAACATTTATAATTATTATAATATTATTATAATATATTTCAATTTTTATAATCAAAATGAAATATTTCGATTTGTGTATTGTGTATATACTTTTATTGTATATAATAAATTTTAATGATGGATTTATTACTAAAAAATTTATTAAAAATGAATCATCTTTACTCATTTTAGATCCTTTGATTGATCCTAAATTAATTAATTTTACAAATGATAAAAATGAAAAAAGTGAAAGTTTAAATCAAAATTCATCAAAAAATATTTCAGAACCAGCTGAAATTGTCAATTTTAATAAAAAGTTTAATCTTACTTATAATGATTGTGAATTATGTACTCAAAATAGTAGTAAATATTGTTCCAAAGTATGTAATTCTTCATTTAAATGTTTAAATCAAAATATTACCTCAAAAATTAATCTTATTTCAAAAAAATATTATTGTGATGGTATATGCGATTGTGAAGATTGTTCAGATGAAAATAATTGTTATTTAATAAATTGCGAAGAACAAAATCATATTATGTGCCAAGATAAATCAGCATGTATTGAACCGGCAAAAATATGTGATGGTTCTTTTGATTGTAAAGATTATTCTGATGAATTAGGTTGTGGTAAGTAAAAATTTTTTAAATTTATAAATTAATTATAAATATTATTTATAGTTGATCCAAGAGGTTGCGCCACTGCTGGAAAGTTTTCATGCAATCCAAATTTATGTATTGATTATGGATTAGTATGTGATGGACATAATGATTGTCCAGATGGCAAAGATGAACTTAATTGCAGTATGTTTATTTTAAAATAGTTTAAAATTTTAATTAAATTTTTATTTTAAGCTTGTAAAGATATTGAATTTACTTGTTTTGATGGACAATGTATCAATAAAACTTTAAGATGTGATTCTTTTAAAGATTGCTTTGATGGAAGCGACGAATGGTCTTGTGGTAAAAAAAAAAATAAAAATTTTTATTTTTTAATTTAAAATAATTTTTTTTATTTATAGTAATTATAGACGAAAGAGATATTGTTTTACAAATAAGACCAGGAACAAATAAGCATGGAATTCTTTGTGCAGATGGAAATTTCACAATTAATGATGCACATGAAATTTGTCAATTTATTGGTATGGAAAGTGCAATTGGTTATTCTCAAGTAGAAGTTGAGCTAGAAAACGGAACTGAATGGATTGATAAACTTAGTTTTTGGCAGAAATATAATCAAGGACATTTATCATGGAATTTTAAATCTAATGATACAAACGAAAATAAATTTCAACAAAACGAAATATATTGTGAAGATAATTTAGCTCAAACTGTCACATGTAAAAAATTTAAATGTTCATCTTTTTATGAAAAAAATGGACCTCCAAATGTAAAAATAGGAACTCCAAAAGAAGTTGAATCCATGGTTAAATTAAGCAATGTTAATCAAAACAATTCAAAAAACAGTAGTATCATAGAATGCATGGCTCAAATTATTTTCCCAACTTGGCTTCTTTCATCTTACACTTGTCTTGAGTGAGTAAACTTAATTTAAATAAAAAAAAATTAAATTGGTATATGTATATATATATTTTTTGTAGGCGATTAATTAATAATGGAAATTTAACTTCGATTCAATTACATTTAAATGCATCACTTGAATTAGGAGGCAAAGTTAAAAAAATAGTTTTGAATCCACACTCATCAAAATATAGATCATTATATGTACGTAATTATGATTTAGGACTAGTTGAATTAACAAAACCAATTGAATTTTTTAATAAATCTGCTGATGCGATTTGTTTACCTACTAAAGATGTGGATTCTGATATTACATGTTTTTTAACTAAATTTAATGATTTAGAACCAGCAGCTTTTTTAGTTTTAGACCGAGAAAAATGTAATGAAAACAAACATTTTAACAATACTATTTTTAAAGATAATCTTTGTACTGTAAGACAAAGTGAGGTAGAAGATGAAAAACATGTAATACTTAGTAAAACTTCTCCAGTAAAAAGAGAAAGCAAAAGTGCTTCTTATTTTTTTGCACCTGGAAGTCCGTTAATTTGTTTAGGAAGTGATTCAAAATGGTTTTTAGCTGGTTTTTTAAATTATATTGATGAAAGAGATAATTTAGAACATCCTACAATATTTAGTAATGTTTATAGTATGAAAGATTTTATTAGAAAAGTGACTGGAATTAGTGATAATTAACAATATTATTAATTAAAACTTATTTTTTGATCTTTCAATTAAATGTTTTGTAGAATAATGCAGGTACCATTTCTGAATTTAGTTTATTTTTTCAATTTTCGTTAAATAAAAGCTGCAATAAAATTAAAAATTTTTCAAAAATTTTAATTTATATATAGAATATTTAATATTTATATTTAAAATATTTATATAATATACATTTCACTAATTGATGCAAGACATGTTTTACTTTAGACGTAATGAATTATATTTATGTTTTTAGATAAATATTCGATAGAAAATTATGTTTTTACACTTGCTTTCAGTTTTATTTATTATTTTAAAGTAATTCAACTATAAATTAATTACTATATATTAATTATTATTTTTAATTATATAATTATGATATGTTATTTAAATGATGCAAAAAAAAAAAAAAATGTAATGATATGGATAAAATTTAACCATAGTTTAAAATAGAATAATGATTATTTTATAAAGTAACGATTAATAAATTTTATAAAAGAAGTTAACATGTTTAAACATGTTGCTAAAATTTTAAATTGTTGTTTGATAAGGTGCATGATATAAATAAATAATCGACAATAATGAACAAATATAAAATAAAAAAAATTAAACTTGTCAATAACAATTGTATGTTAATTAAATATTACTTATATTAAATGGACAAATTATACATTCCTTTAACGTTTTAATTAAAAAAAATCATAAACGGTTAAATAAAGATACCATTACTCAAAGTTATAAGTCATAAATTTACATATTTAAAAAAAAATACCTCAATCAATCTTCTAAATAAAAAGTTATAAAATTAAATATAAATAAAACTTTATTAAAAAAAAATAATTTAAAAATTATTAATAATTCTTTGTTTTTTTTTCATATTTTATTGATAAAAGATATTTAATAAAGTAAACTTGTTTGATGAAATAAATAAGAGTTTACCTTGTTAGTCATTTTATATAAATTAGCGTTTTTAATAGAAAATACAATAGTATAGTAATAATTAAAAGCATTAAAATAAGGTTAAATAGGTCGTAATTATATAATTAAAGAAAATAATTAATACTCAGTAGTTAAAATGCAGGTGTACTCACATTTGGAAATATTTAATGTTATTTTTCAACTAAATTAATAAAATTTACTAAAAAGTTAAATTAGCAAAAATTGTAAGTAACGTTCAAGTAAACATTAAATTTTTATGAAAAAAAGTTAGTAAAAAAAAAAAAAAAAATAAAAAAGAATTGAAACAAATAAGAAACAAAATAAATAAGTAAAATTATTGACAATTAAAAGTTTTTATTGATTTAATTTAAATTAGTTGTTTAAATGGTAATTTTGACCAAGACTTTTTTATTTGGATGAAAAATTAGTTTTACCAGTAATTAATCAAGATAAAAGAAGAATAATAGATAAAATAATTATTTTTTAAATTTGTGTCTTAAATTGACTGATTGCTATTGAACAAAGAAATTTAAATATAAGTCAAAACAACTTATTTTAAATTTTATGATCTCTTTATGAGGTGAAGTTTAAATTAAGTATTGATTATTAATATTGATTTTTGTTATTTTTGTAAATCCAAGGCGGAACATAACCGATTTAAATTTTTGAAAAGATAAAAATTTCTTATATGTGTTAATTCATCGACTTTTATGGTTTGAAATTCGCAAATAGCGATAAATTAGATTTAAAAATTATTGGTTATCTTTTCAATTTAAAACTTTTGCCTGCAACCAATTGAAAAACAAATTTGTATATTAAACTGAAAGAAGCTGATGCTCATGTGAAAATATAGTGAATAATAAAGCTAATCATCATTTGAAACTTTTTGAAATCTTAGCAAAATTATTTTTAATAACGTAAGTAGATGTTATCTTTTGATTTTACTAGCATTTATTTTTAATTATATTTTTAACGTCGATTTATTAAATTTCCAAGGTGAAATCTATTTCATTGCACAACTTTCCAATGTTTTTGTGTAAATTTTGACAGAATCAAAATAATAAAACAAGAATGTTAAAAATTGAGAAAACTTGAAGTTTGAGTAAAGTGTAAAATGATAAATTTTGCTTTGGCAATCACAGTCCGAACTTGTTTTGCCTTTTTCTAAATTTGTTTATCATATTGAAACATTAGCTTTATTAAATCAATTTGACAAATCAATAGATTTTAATTATGCAGCCGTAAAGATTCTGCAATCAGTGTTTGTCATCTTGTGGATGTCTGTAAGTGTGACTGCGTTGCATGGCCAGAAGAAAGATCCGGCGATAGAAGCCAGTTGACGGTAGCTGGCGCCAGGGAAAGAGGTTGCATAAGATTAAATCAAATCTTTAAGTGTTTGCAGCCACTTGTGTCTGAAATTGCTTTTAAATCGGTTTCCAATCGTGTTGGTTAGATTAGCAGACTCGAAACTAAGTTCTGTCCTGTATATAAGTGTCAGACAACTTCTGGCTGCCATCAATCGGCTTTCCAAGCTGCAGAGAACTCATCACTTGATTTCCTTTCTTCGTCGCCTTTCTTGCCATTGTTTGCCGAACTATTTCATTAGACAGGTATTTATGATCAGTGTGTTTGCAACAGTTGTGCACCTTAGTGCTCTCAAGTCTGATCCATTATCAGATTCGCCACTATTCATTAATTGTCGATCTGATAAATAATGGCTCACAAACTTGATTGCACGTTAATTGTTGTGAATTTATTTATTTTGCACCTATCAATTGCAGTCTATTAGCAGTTTTAATCAAAGTTTCTCAATGCATTGTTTTTGCCTCATTAAACGACTGATTTTCTTCCTAAACGTTCACAAATATTTACTTTTAGTTTTGGCATGTATTGCATACGCCACACTTCCAAAACAAGTGCTTCTCAAACCCTTAATTTAATCTAATAGCTACCAATCAAGCTTCAATAGCAATTCAGTTCAATAGTTTAGCTTTTCCGATTAACCTCAAACTACTTTTACACAAATTCACAACTCAAACTTGACTCTCCGCCAAAGCTGCAACCACTTTGTGCTTTCAATCATAAATATTTATTTTCCTCTATACTTACTGCTACTTTCTAGCTTCGATCAGCAAAAGTACAATATTTTATCACATCAATATACACTGAAATACTTTTCAGTTTCAATTTCAAATGTAATAATTCACTTTTATTCTTCATAATTAATATTTATCATTTTGGATAGAGCATCTGTTTTGACGGCGTCCTCTGGAAATGAAGTATAAAGCTGCTGTGACGCAGTGCGTTTTCATTTCATTGCTTTTCTTGGTCGCAATGGGTGAATATGTACACAAAAAGTAAACTTTCAATTTATTCTATTCAATTATTAATTATTTTATTATTTTTTTCAAATTAGTATCGATTCTACTAACGGAGTATATAGCGTTATTTGTTCAAAAAGATTGCATCAAAATTCTGAATATATTGTTACTGCTTCAGCGTTTGATACTCAAAAGCCTGTTTTAATTAATGTTGCTCTTACAGGTCCTAGCATTAGTGAAAGTGTAAAAAATGAGTTTAACAAAAGTGTTCAATTACAAGATGCTCAAACTGAAAGCATTATTTTTAAAATCGCAAAATTAACCAAAGGCGAATACAAACTTTTAATTCAAGCTAGTATTGGTGAAACTAAATATACTAACACAGTTGAACTTAAACTACAAAACAAAATTTATTCAGGTTTTATACAAACTGATAAAGCTATTTATAAACCAAACGATAAAGTACAATTAAGAGCTTTATTTGTTAATGAATCACTTTTACCAGTTACTAATGAAAAAGTTAACTTTTTTATCACTGACCCTCACAAAAATCGTATTAAACAATGGGAAAATCTAACTTTAGAAGATGGATTATTTAATGCAAGCCTACAACTTAGCTCTACTCCTTTACTTGGAAAATATATTATTACTATGAAAGCTAAAGAAGATATTAAAACTAAAGAATTTGAAGTTAATGAATATGTTTTACCTCAATTTGATGTAAAAATTTATGCTCCAAAAGTAATGAAATTAAGTGAAAGTAAATTACCAGTAAAAGTTGAATCTAAATATACTTATGGAAAACCTCTTCACGGAGAATTGAAATTAACTCTAAGACAAAAATACTACTATGAAACTTATGAACATGAATATTGGCCTGAATTTGAATCAATTAAAGAAGTTACTGTAACTAAAGAAATAAATGGTGTTGTTGATTTGGAATTTGACCCTATGACACAATTAAGATTAGATGGAAAAAATAATTATTATGAAAGAAGTTTAGAATTAGAAGCAACTGTAACTGATTATGTTACTAAGAAAAATTATTCTGATAAAGTTGATGTAGAGATGGTAGGTTCAGATATTGAAATGCGTATTGATGAAAGTGAATACAAACCTGGCTTGATTTTATATGCTGTAATTAAAATAAGTAACAAAAAAGGTGATTCTTTAACAGATGAAAATAATAATTTAAATCTTGGATACAGATTTGATGGAAAAGGTGAATTTTTAAATCAAAACTATAGTTTCAAAAATGGATTATTAGAAATAGAAATACCTACACCAAAAGAAAGTCAAAAATTAGTAATTAGAGGGGAATATAAAGGTAAACGTTATAATATTGGACTTTTAAATTCAAAATCAAGTTTGTCAGGACATTATTTGCAATTAAATACAGTTGATCCAGTTACTAAGAAAAAAAAAATAAATAGTTGTAATCTTGGAGAAACAGTGCATTTCAAACTTGAATCAAATGAATTTATTAAAAATTTCAGTTATATTGTCACAGTCAAAAATAAGATAGTATTCTCTAAAGCAATTAGAAATGGAGAAGTAGCAAAATTATTTGATCTAAGAGTAGATGTAGCCAATCAATTGGTGCCTAAGTTTAAAATAATTGTATATTATATAAACAAATCATTTAAAGAAATAGTAACTGATTCATTAGAAATAGATGTTAAAAATTACGAGCGTACTCCAGTTTCTATTGAAACCAATAAGAAAGAGTACCAACCAGGTCAGCATGCAGAAATAAATGTAAAAACAAATCCAAAAGCACTTGTGGGTATTTTGGGTGTAGATCAAAGTTTATTGTTATTGAAATCGGGAAATGATATAACAGAAAGCGATATTACAAATGAATTAAATAGCTATATTGAAAAGGACCATTTTTATAGAAGCTATGATATGGACTATCCTGGTATCTCAACGTTTGAAAGCAGTGGTTTAATTTATATTTCAAATGGAGTACAATTTTTCCATAATTATCATTATTATCCTGTACATCATTATGCTATGGCAGCAAAACCTGTTTCATTGCATATGATGACTGAAAATCGAATGAGGGGCTATGAAAATGAAGATATTGAAACTGTGCAAACATTACGCAAAAAAGAATATTGGCCTCAAAAGTCTAAAGTGAATATTAGAAAAGAATTTCCAGAAACTTGGCTTTGGGATGTTAAAAAAGCAAGTGAAATAAACGGAACCGCAAATTTCTCTGCTAAAGTTCCAGATACTATTACCTCATGGGTATTAACTGCGTTTTCATTAGATAAAGAAACTGGATTAGCAGTTGTTAAAGAACCATCTAAAGTTTCAGTATTTAACTCCTTTTTTATGAAACTTGATTTGCCACCATTTATTGTTAGAAAAGAAACTTTAAAATTAAAAGTTTTAGTTTTTAACTATTTAAATCAAGATGTTGAAGCTCAAGTTGTTCTTCATGAAGATAAAAGTCAATTTGTGTTGGCTGAAAATTCTGAATCAAAAAAAATAACCAAAATTGCTTCTAATGAAGTTGCTACAGTTGAATTCATAATCGAATCAAAAATAATTGGTAATTTAATGTTAAAACTTGATGCTATTTCTAAAGATGGAATGGTTGGTGATAAAATTGAAAAAATATTAAAGGTTAAGCCTGAAGGTGCTACTCAATACATGAATAAGGCATTTTTAATTAGTGGTGATGAAAATGTAAATTCACAGCCCTTTGAAATTAGTTTTCCACCTGAAGCAGTTATTGGATCTAAAATTGTTAAATTTACTGGTTTTGGTGATATATTAGCAACATCAATGGAAAATTCTCATGATTTACTTAGAATGCCCTATGGTTGTGGAGAACAAAACATGATAAATTTTGTCCCCAATATTGTCATTTTAGATTACTTAACCAAAACAGGAAAATTAACAAATGAAATTAAAAAAAAAGCAATTAATTTTATGGAAATTGGATATCAAAAAGAATTAACTTATCAACATTTAGATGGATCTTTTTCAGTATTTGGTGAAAAAGATGAAAAAGGATCTACATGGCTTACTGCTTTTGTTTTGAAGTCATTTTTACAAGCTAAAAATTACATTTCTATTGATAATAAAATAATTGAACAAACCGTAAATTATTTATTAAAAAAGAAAAATTCTGATGGAAGTTTTACTGAATCAGGAACTCTTTATTCAAAATCACTTCAAGGAGGTTTAGAAAAAGGCAATACAAACAAATCAGCAGCTTTATCAGCTTATATTTTGATAGCTTTACATAATGCTGCATTAGAAAATAAAATTCATAATTCTGAATTAGAAAGCACTGAGAAATTTTTAATTGATTCTTTAGACAAAATTAAATTAGAAGTTAATGCTAATGATGAATCTGATCCTAATAGATATAATTATTATGAATTATCAATTATTACATATGCATTAACATTGGTAAATTCAACTAAAAAAGATGCAGCTTTTGAAAAACTTTGGAAATTAAAACAGGAAGATGATAATAAAATATTCTTTGATTTAAAAAAGAAAGATAAAGAAGATACAAATAAAAAAATTGGATATTATTATTATTTACCGAATTCAAATGCAATTGAAGCTAGTTCTTATGTATTGTTGACTTTAATGCTTAGACAAGATACAACAAATGCAATTAAAATTTTGAATTGGCTTATTTCTAAACAAAATTCAAATGGAGGTTTTTCATCAACACAAGATACTGTTATTGCTTTAGAAGCTATTTCAAAATTAGCACCAAAAGCGACTAGTAAAAATATTAATTTAAATGTTGAATTCGAACTTGAAAATCTTAAATATAAACCAGTACTAAATATTAATAATGATAATACTTTAGAAATGCAAGTTTATGAGTTGAATGAAAATGAATTACCTCAAAAGTTTGGTGAATCTATAAAAGGTATTATTAAAAGTAAAGGTTTAGGTAGTGCTATTGCACAAATTTCTTATCAATATAATATTTTAACTAAAAATGAAGGTGATTATTTTAATTTAAAAACAAACGTAAATCAAGTAGCAAATTTAGTTAAAATTAATATTTGCACAAATTATTTAAAACCTGGCAGCACTAATATGGTAGTATTAGAATTACATTTGCCATCTGGATACGAACTTGATCTAGATAATTTACAATCAGTTAAAAATGGCAGAGATGATATAAAACTTATTGAACATTTGAATAAACGATCAAGTGCCATGATATATTTTGAAAGTGTAAGTATTTTTTATTTTATTTTTTCAATTATTTTTTTTAAATTTTACTTTATTTTTCTTAGATTTCAAATAAAAATGAAACATGTATTAATTTAGAAGCACAAAAAGTTTTTGAAATGGATAATCTTCAACCAGGACATGTAATAGTTTATGATTATTATAGAAATAATGAACGTGCAAGAAATTTTTACAAATTAGATTGATTTAATATAATATGATTTATTTATAATATTTTATCTTTGTGAATTTCCTTTTAAATAATAATAAATTTTATTTTTTCTTATTTAATATTTATATAAGTTTTTTTTTATTAAAGCCTTATTAAGTAAAACTGCTCAATATTTATATTTTTTAATAATAATAGTAATTTTATTTTAAAATTGTCAAAATCGGTTAAATTTTTTTGTAAATTTTAATATTTATATTTAATGTTAAAAAATTAAAATAATTAAAAAAAATTGTTATTGTTTAAATTAAAATAATTGTTTTTAACTTATTTAATAATTAATCTATATCAATAGTAAATTATCTTATAATATAATGATAAAAAAAAAAAAAAATTTACCTTCAATATAGGTTAGTTAAATAATTATTAATACATTATTAAATATTTATGATTTTTTAATATTATTTTATATATTACTTAATTCAATATATAAATAACTAAAAATATTTTATAAATATAATTTAAATGGTTATTATTTTATATTTTTTTCACCCTCCTTCCTTTTCTTATTATTCAGGTATATTTATATATCACTATCCTAATGAATGCATGCATATATATTATAATATCTACTGATAATCAAATAATTTAAATTTAACATATCAAATAAGATTTAATATTATTTAATTAATTTTAAGTGATCAAAATTGATTTATGTAACAACTGTTTTAATATAATAATCTATTATCTTTTTTATGAGAATATTCAATATCTAAATCGAAGTCATATTTATAAAAATTATTATAAATCTCTTCTCTTTGGTCAAAAATATAAGTTTTCATGTCTTTTTACCATTATTAATGTTTTTTTATAATAATTCTTTTTATATTAATTTCTTTATCTATTGGATTCATCTTAAGTAGTCTATTTAATTTAAAATAATTTACAGTTTTATACGCTCCTGTAAGCGATGTTAAAATTTTGTTGTGTACACTTCTTAATGTGTTAATTTGAACTGCTTTATTTGTTATTTCTTTAAACCAAGCTTTTGTCCCATAAGAGATAATAGGGTAAAACACCCTTTTATAAATTCCGATTTATGCTCATTCATCAAAAATGCTTGATTGTTTATTTAATGCTTTTAATAATCCATTTACATCAATGTTGACAAATAAGGACTAGCTTTACCACCCTATATATTGCCTTTGTGAGTGTTAAATCTGTATCGCAATGACGTCTGCATCATTATTTGTCGCCTAATTTATTAATACTTGTATCCTCAACTTTCCTTTTCCAATATTTAATTGTATTATGTTAATCTTTTATAAAATTAGAAATTAACTTCTAGTTTTCTTAACAAATTTTTGTGTTCTAGGCAACTATTTCCAAAAGCGCAATGTCCCATCTTTTTATAAAGAGCACACTTTTTATTTGACTTGTTGCATTTTCTACTATTATGATTTTCTGAACAGAATTTATAAAAATAATATATTAAAGATTTTTTTTGTATTCTCTTTATTAAGCGAAATAACGCATTTGTTGTTTTTGAATCTCTCATTGTTAATTAGAATTCTAAATTTGATTTCTTTCTTGTTTAATCCGTTATTTTTAATCAAGTTGTATATTTTTTTTTATTTTTTTATGTTTATCTTATCTTTTTTTTTTTAATTTTTCATTGATTTTATCTATTGGGCTCGCATATTAATTTATTATAATGAGTTGGTTTTATTTCTTTTTTTAGAGATGTTAATTTCCTTTTTATAAATCATAAGTTTTTTTTGTTTATTTTTTCTGTATCTTTTTTTTTTGTTTTTAAATTAATATATTTATCACTTACCTTATTATATAATTGTTCTATTTAGTTTATCATTTCTTTCACAATCTTTGTTTTATTTTTCCAAAGGAGTTTTGATTCTTGACAGATTCCAATAAATCTCAGAGAAATGATAATTTTTTTTTCATTACCCAAAACCCTTAAATCGGTATTATCTATTATCATGTTAAGTCTGTGATTTTCATTAGCTCTAGAATTTTTCATCAATTTATTTACAGAATTAATATTTCCAGGAACATCAGATTTATACATACTATTTAAAACAATTTTTTATTTAATAAAAAATCGTTGTATTCACAAGTTTGTGTAAATTTAAATTTAGTTGTTTAATTATTGGAGTCTAAACTTAATAACCTAAATGATTAATATCTTAAGTCTTTAAATTTAAAATATTTAATCTTGTTTATCTTTTATTTTAAATTTGAAAATTTTATTTGTTTAAGTTTATTAGATATTTTGTTTAAATTTTTTTTTTTGTTAAAACAATTTATTTGTAAAAATAATTGCTAATAAATTTTTATGATTTAAAACAAATTAAATATTTAGAAAATAAAAGGAAAGGAATAACATTAAGAGTTTTTTGATACAAGTTCCTTTAGTTAATACAAGTACTCTGTTATGGGGATTTATTAAAACTAACTGAAAACAAACTATTTCAGATCTGAGGTTACGATATGATAAATTTTGGCGGTTCAAACTTTCCAACCGTTTTAAGTGATTTATTTTGAAGAGCAGATCAACCGTTTTAACATATAAACATAAGATACTATTTTCAATAATATCTAAGAAAACTGAGACGGATCTCACACAATAAGTCAGCACATCAATTCTCTGTTTTAATATAACTGACACCGACATCTTTGGTTTTGCTTTCTTATACTATGGTATTTTGTCAGAAGGTAACAAACTCTAATGCTTTCACTATTACTATTCTTTATCCATTTAATTACAAACTGATTGTATGCAAAACAGTTGGCTTATCTTATATTTGTCCAAGTTCTGCCAGCAAAGCTCTAATTCATTAGATGTTATTAATTACGTATGATAGAGCAACAAATGCTGAATCTTTTGTCGATTTTTTTTGTATTTCTTGCGATTTCGACGTTCATGAGATTGCACATCCACCCTTTGTATAGATGGTTCCTGTCGTTGACTTTTCCAAACAGTTCACTCTCTCAAATATCAGACCAAACTCATTAGTTATCTTCCAATAAGACATCAAATTTAACGCTATATCGCATAATTTTCGAAAAAAACATTAGTTATACTGCTTAGTTTAGATATTGTATGATAATAATGAACCTACCAATTCTCTATACGGGAGATTATGATCTATCATTCCTTCAGTAGGTTTTCTAAACTTATATCTAACTTAGAAGGTTTTTCGGTCTTAAATTTATTTCCACAAATCTCTCATAAATATTGTAAATGTAGTTGCTCTGGTTGATTTCTAAGCTTTCACTGTCGTTATTATAGTTTACCTCCAAACCGATAAACTTATTTATTTCGCTTACTCTTATCTCGAAGAAATTCACCAATCTCTTAATTATTTGTTTTTCAATAATTTTGTCTTTTCAACAAAATAAACCATCATCTACATAAAAACCCAAAAAACAAATTACTTAGCCATCTCTGCACAATACAAACACGCCTCTTTTACTTGATGTTTCTCTAAATACTCTAACTTTTTCTAATAGCACAGATTTGATCTTTTTATTTCAAACACTTGTCGTCAGTTTTAAGCCATACATTTCTTTCTCCAGATTTCTCTGTTCTTCTCATTCTTGAATCCAATGAGTTAATGCTTATACAACTCTTCTCCTATTTTTTTATAGAGAAAGCTATATCTAATTAATTAATTTCTTCTTAACGTTTCATGTGACTGTCTTTCTTTGTTTATTGTTCTTTTGAGTCTACTACAAAATCTTTATTATTTTCACTGAAGGTATAATATACCTCTTAGTTATTACATTTGTTGTGGTTTCCGGCATTTCCACTGCTTACTATACTGTGTTGACTGTTCTAATCCCCACTTTGTCCACTTAAAATGTTAATGTCTGTCAAATTTGGGTACTGTAAGGATTCACTTATTACTTTTAACACTTTATTGCTTGTTGCCTTTCTAAGATCATCTTTCTATACATTAAAACACACTCCTGTAAACCCTTTTATCTTGTGCGTTTTAAATTCATCATATGGTATATTGCCACATCCTACAAACATCATAGACTTTGTCTTTGCGGCCAGTTTGTTTTTCAGTAGGAGCATACACATAGCCTATTTCTTCAAAAATTTTTAAATGGAAGACCTTTGGTTTTTCACCATGTAAATACTCATACGTGGTAATCTTCAAGCCTGATGTTACCAATCTGTTCCTGGTGTAGATAAATACGTTTATAGCCTCAGCCCATAGCCTTGAACTCAACGACTTTTCCTAAAATATAATTTTAGGTTTACACTAAGTTTAATTCGTAGGATCTGCTTAATATGTGTTCTACCATTAAACTTGAAAAAATCACTACAACCGTATGTTCCAGTAGGGTTGACAACTCTTCAAAAAATTCATTCTAGTTCTTTTCCTCATTCCACACAATAAATTTTAAAAATTACAAAATTAATTTAGATCAATTTTCTCAAAGTTTAATTTTTTAAAAATGATTTAATATATTATAAAATTTTATTTTAATTAAATTATTAAAACAAATTATTTAATAAAAATATATAACTTTTAATAGTCTAAATAAAAAATTAAAAGTTAATAAAATATTTTTTTAAATTTTAAATTTAAAAAAATTATAAAATTATCATAAATAATTAAGAATTTTTTAAATTAAATTTTTAAAATAAATAATAATTTTTTATTGCATTTTTTAGTGCAACCACTTTATACTTTTAATCGCAAATATTTACTTTATTCTATAATTCTTTCTGTAATAATTCACTTTTATTTTTTATAATCAATATTTATCATTTTGGTTAGAATATCTGTTTTGACGCCGTCTTCTGGAAATAAAGTATAAAATTGCTGCGATGTAGTGAGTTTTCATTTCATTGCTTTTCTTGATCGCAATGGGTGAATACGTGCACAAAAAGTAAACTTTCAATTTATTCTATTCAATTATTAATTATATAATTATTTTTTTCAAATTAGTTTCAATTCTACTAACGGAGTATATAGCGTTATTTGTTCAAAAAGATTGCATCAAAATTCTGAATATATTGTTACTGCTTCGGCGTTTGACACTCAAAAACCTGTTTTAATTAATGTTGCTCTTACAGGTCCTAGCATTTGTAAAATTGTAAAAAATAAATTTAACAAAAGTGTTCAATTACAAAATGCTCAAACTGAAAGCATTATTTTTAAAATCGCAAAATTAACCAAAGGCGAATACAAACTTTTAATTCAAGCTAGTATTGGTGAAACTAAATATACTAACACTGTGGAACTTAAATTACAAAACAAAATTTATTCAGGTTTTATACAAACTGATAAAGCTATTTATAAACCAAACGATAAAGTACAATTAAGAGCTTTATTTGTTAATGAATCACTTTTACCAGTTACTAATGAAAAAGTTAACTTTTTTATCACTGACCCTCACAAAAATCGTATTAAACAATGGGAAAATCTAACTTTAGAAGATGGATTATTTAAGGCAAGCCTACAACTTAGCTCTACTCCTTTACTTGGAAAATATATTATTACTATGAAAGCTAAAGAAGATATTAAAACTAAAGAATTTGAAGTTAATGAATATGTTTTACCTCAATTTGACGTAAAAATTTTTGCTCCAAAAGTTATGAAATATAGTGAAAGTAAATTACCAGTAAAAGTTGAATCTAAATATACTTATGGTAAACCTCTTCATGGAGAATTAAAATTAACTCTAAGACAAAAATGCTACATTAAAACTAATGAACATGAATTTTGGCCTGAATTTGAATCAATTAAAGAAGTTACTGTAACTAAAGAAATAAATGGTGTTGTTGATTTGGAATTTGACCCTATGACACAATTAAGATTAGATGGAAAAAATAATAATTATGAAAGAAGTTTAGAATTAGAAGCAACTGTAACTGACTATGTTACTAAGAAAAGTTATTCTGATAAAGTTGATGTAGACTTGGTAGGTTCAGATATTGAAATGCGTATTAATGAAAGTGAATACAAACCTGGCTTGATTTTATATGCTGTAATTAAAATAAGTAAAAAAAAAGGTGATTTTTTAACAGATGAAAATAATAATTTAAATCTTGGATACAGATTTGATGGAAAAGGTGAATTTTTAAATCAAAACTATAGTTTCAAAAATGGATTATTAGAAATAGAAATACCTACACCAAAAGAAAGTCAAAAATTAGTAATTAGAGGGGAATATAAAGGTAAATGTTATAATATTGGACTTTTAAATTCAAAATCAAGTTTGTCAGGACATTATTTGCAATTAAATACAGTTGATCCAGTTACTAAAAAAAAAAAAATAAATAGTTGTAATCTTGGAGAAACAGTGCATTTCAAACTTGAATCAAATGAATTTATTAAAAATTTCAGTTATATTGTCATAGTCAAAAATAAGATAGTATTCTCTAAAGCAATTAGAAATGGAGAAGTAGCAAAATTATTTGATCTAAGAGTAGATGTAGCTAATCAATTGGTGCCTAAGTTTAAAATAATTGTATATTATATAAACAAATCATTTAAAGAAATAGTAACTGATTCATTAGAAATAGATGTTAAAAATTACGAGCGTACTCTAGTTTCTATTGAAACCGATAAGAAAGAGTACCAACCAGGTCAGCATGCAGAGATAAATGTAAAAACAAATCCAAAAGCACTTGTGGGTATTTTGGGTGTAGATCAAAGTTTATTGTTATTGAAATCGGGAAATGATATAACAGAAAGCGATATTACAAATGAATTAAATAGCTATATTGAAAAGGAC
Source organism: Pyemotes zhonghuajia (assembly GCA_025170145.1). Lineage (NCBI taxonomy): Eukaryota > Metazoa > Arthropoda > Arachnida > Trombidiformes > Pyemotidae > Pyemotes > Pyemotes zhonghuajia. Next base: position 14,387,580 of record CM045845.1, read on the forward strand.
CATTTTTATAGAAGCTATGATATGGACTATCCTGGTATCTCAACGTTTGAAAGCAGTGGTTTAATTTATATTTCAAATGGAGTACAATTTTTCCATAATTATCATTATTATCCTGTACATCATTATGCTATGGCAGCAAAACCAGTAATATTTCGCAGTCGAATGAGAAGTTGCAAAAATGACGATATTGAAACTGTGCAAACATCACGCGAAAGAGAATATTGGCCTCAAAAGTCTAAAGTGAATATTAGAAAAGAATTTCCAGAAACTTGGCTTTGGGATGTTAAAAAAGCAAGTGAAATAAACGGAACCGCAAATTTCTCTGCTAAAGTTCCAGATACTATTACCTCATGGGTATTAACTGCGTTTTCATTAGATAAAGAAACTGGATTAGCAGTTGTTAAAGAACCATCTAAAGTTTCAGTATTTAACTCCTTTTTTATGAAACTTGATTTGCCACCATTTATTGTTAGAAAAGAAACTTTAAAATTAAAAGTTTTAGTTTTTAACTATTTAAATCAAGATGTTGAAGCTCAAGTTGTTCTTCATGAAGATAAAAGTCAATTTGTGTTGGCTGAAAATTCTGAATCAAAAAAAATAACCAAAATTGCTTCTAATGAAGTTGCTACAGTTGAATTCATAATCGAATCAAAAATAATTGGTAATTTAATGTTAAAACTTGATGCTATTTCTAAAGATGGAATGGTTGGTGATAAAATTGAAAAAATATTAAAGGTTAAGCCTGAAGGTGCTACTCAATACATGAATAAGGCATTTTTAATTAGTGGTGATGAAAATGTAAATTCACAGCCCTTTGAAATTAGTTTTCCACCTGAAGCAGTTATTGGATCTAAAATTGTTAAATTTACTGGTTTTGGTGATATATTAGCAACATCAATGGAAAATTCTCATGATTTACTTAGAATGCCCTATGGTTGTGGAGAACAAAACATGATAAATTTTGTCCCTAATATTGTCATTTTAGATTACTTAACCAAAACAGGAAAATTAACAAATGAAATTAAAAAAAAAGCAATTAATTTTATGGAAATTGGATATCAAAAAGAATTAACTTATCAACATTTAGATGGATCTTTTTCAGTATTTGGTGAAAAAGATGAAAAAGGATCTACATGGCTTACTGCTTTTGTTTTGAAGTCATTTTTACAAGCTAAAAATTACATTTCTATTGATAATAAAATAATTGAACAAACCGTAAATTATTTATTAAAAAAGAAAAATTCTGATGGAAGTTTTACTGAATCAGGAACTCTTTATTCAAAATCACTTCAAGGAGGTTTAGAAAAAGGCAATACAAACAAATCAGCAGCTTTATCAGCTTATATTTTGATAGCTTTACATAATGCTGCATTAGAAAATAAAATTGATAATTCTGAATTAGAAAGCACTGAGAAATTTTTAATTGATTCTTTAGACAAAATTAAATTAGAAGTTAATGCTAATGATGAATCTGATCCTAATAGATATAATTATTATGAATTATCAATTATTACATATGCATTAACATTGGTAAATTCAACTAAAAAAGATGCAGCTTTTGTAAAACTTTGGAAATTAAAACAGGAAGATGATAATAAAATATTCTTTGATTTAAAAAAGAAAGATAAAGATAATACAAATAAAAAAATTGGATATTATTATTATTTACCGAATTCAAATGCAATTGAAGCTAGTTCTTATGTATTGTTGACTTTAATGCTTAGACAAGATACAACAAATGCAATTAAAATTTTGAATTGGCTTATTTCTAAACAAAATTCAAATGGAGGTTTTTCATCAACACAAGATACTGTTATTGCTTTAGAAGCTATTTCAAAATTAGCACCAAAAGCGACTAGTAAAAATATTAATTTAAATGTTGAATTCGAACTTGAAAATCTTAAATATAAACCAGTACTAAATATTAATAATGATAATACTTTAGAAATGCAAGTTTATGAGTTGAATGAAAATGAATTACCTCAAAAGTTTGGTGAATCTATAAAAGGTATTATTAAAAGTAAAGGTTTAGGTAATGCTATTGCACAAATTTCTTATCAATATAATATTTTAACTAAAAATGAAGGTGATTATTTTAATTTAAAAACAAACGTAAATCAAGTAGCAAATTTAGTTAAAATTAATATTTGCACAAATTATTTAAAACCTGGCAGCACTAATATGGTAGTATTAGAATTACATTTGCCATCTGGATACGAACTTGATCTAGATAATTTACAATCAGTTAAAAATGGCAGAGATGATATAAAACTTATTGAACATTTGAATAAACGATCAAGTGCCATGATATATTTTGAAAGTGTAAGTATTTTTTATTTTATTTTTTTAATTATTTTTTTTAAATTTTACTTTATTTTTCTTAGATTTCAAATAAAAATGAAACATGTATTAATTTAGAAGCACAAAAAGTTTTTGAAATGGATAATCTTCAACCAGGACATGTAATAGTTTATGATTATTATAGAAATAATGAACGTGCAAGAAATTTTTACAAATTAGATTGATTTAATATAATATGGTTTATATATAATATTTTATCTTTGTGAATTTCCTTTTAAATAATAATAAATTTATATTTTAATTAAATTATTAAAACAAATTAGCATAATTTTTAATTTTTTAAATTAAGTTTTCAAAATAAATAATGAGTTGATCTTTAATTTTAGTCAAGAATTCTCTCTTAAATAATCACACAGGATGGAGAGGGTTTGTGAGCCCTTTTCTTTATTGTTAATTCTTTTAAATTGCAGAATAGTTAAAATGCTACACTCGCTTTACTAGTCAAGTAGTTAACTGACTCTCTCAGATTAAAATCTTTTAACCTTTTCTTTACAATGATCAACCGTCAAAATTCTTTGTCTTATTGTTTCTCTTTTCGCACCTCTCTATTGGATGGCTTTAATTTGACCGTAGTTAGTAGTGTCTCTGCTTTTTTTCCAACCGACAGTCCATCTTGCTTAAGTCCTTTTTACCTAACAGGTCTAGTCTCTGATGCCATGCCAGTAATCCTATAAATTACTGCATTTAGAGGTCCCTGTTATAACAGCTCCAAACTCCCTTAAGATAACGGATAGACAGTGATTGGTGCCATTTAAGAGGACTTAGCTCTAAGTCCGCGGCATAATCACTTCACCAAGAGGTCTCGCGAATAGCTTAACAGACAGGATTTTGTTAGACTACTACAATAATAATTTTTGTTTTTTTTAAGTAAATAAATTTATAAATTATTATTAAATCATAAGTTTATTATATCTTTTTTTATTGCCAATTTTAAATTTTATTTTTTAACAATAAAGTTAAAAAATTGCTTTAAAATTAAAAATAAACTTATTATAATTTGGATAAAGATGTTGAAATATAATTAAAAATAAAAATATTATGTGATCTATTATTAAATCAATTAAATAAAATCATAAAATCAAAAATTATTTTTTATTTTTCATTATTCTTTCTAAATGCTAATTATATTATAAATTTTTTTTATTTAGTAGATAATATATTAAATTTCAACTTTTGTAATGTTACAGTGCGTTCAGTTGAAAAGCGCCATATGTTATATACTATTTTGTACTATACCATATTTTACTCGCTTTCTTAAAGTTTATTTAAAGTTTACTAAATAATTGTTATCAAAATTTTTAAAAGATGTATAAACATCCTGAAAACATAAATTTAATTAAGTTATATTAAAATCTTGAACATACTAAATTAATAATAATTTATGTTTTTAAATTTTTAAATTAAAAATTATTTTTGCATGTTTTGCCATGTTATAGTTTATTTGCTCACTTAAAATTGGCATACAATTTACATAAAATAAAATATTATAAAAAAGGTAAAAGGATGTATAAACATCCTAAAAAACGAACTTTAAAAAATAAACTTAAATCATAACTATACTTTATTATTTTTTGTTACGACAACGATTGAAGTCGTTGGATGTTGGACGACCGTTGCTCAATTGCATTGAGTGGCGGGTCTCTAGCCAACGACTAAGACGTTGTGTCTTCAGAGTCCCCTGACTAATAACTGCTAAGACTGTTAGACATACAACTCGTGTCTAACACGTCACTATGTAAATAAAGAGAAAGTTAACTTGTATATAAATCAAGATATGTATGAATGAAGAAAAAGAGTGTAGAGTACAGCTATTGCAGCTGACGGATATTTTAGCCGGTGTTCCTTACTATTTTCATTAATAAACGTGTGTCTTTTTACTGTATAATAATGATCTCTAAATATTTTTTTAAAATTTATTAATTAATAATGTATATTAAAATATAATTAAGTAGTAAAAAAAAAAATTTGACTACAATAAATTACTTAAAAAAATTAATTAAAAAATTAAATTCAACAAATTAAATAACTATACAATTAATATCTTCAGTATTTTTTTTATGAGATTCTTGATTATTTGTTTCATTCAATTTAATATCTTCAAGAATATTACTAAATTCTAATTCTGAAATATGAAATTTTCTGTTTCATTGCTTAATTTTTTTTTTTTTTCTCTTTCAAAATTTTTAATATCATCAATTATTAAATCAGTTTTTAACTTTTTTAAGGCTGGTGGATTTTTGAAATTTTTTTTTTATAATTTTGTTGCATAATTATTACTAAATACAAGATTCAATTTCATTTCGAGCAAGACCATAATGACGCAATGTTTGCGTGATGAACAGACGTTTGTCTCAGTCACCGTTAAAGAATGTTGGACATTCTTTGGGATCTTTGGATGATCTTACAAGAGTGTTTGAGAGGATCATGAAGATATTCATTGATCCATAAAGAGTTGGTAAAGAACGCGTGTTAGCACACATAGAAAAGTTTAGTGGTGGTGGTGTCAATTCACTTAATTTTTGAAAAGTGGATGTTAGACCTTTTAACGGTGAAGAAGAAAGCTATGGAACGATGTGATATGTTAGGCTTTGTAAAAGATGTAGATAAAATCTCCGCTCTGCAATATTGCCTAAATGGTACGGCAGTCGATTGATATTCCTAAGTCAGAATTCACTTGAGAGGTTGATTAGGTTTAAAACATCTAATCCTTGAACTTCCAAATTAAACTCTCCTATTTGAGATGGTGTCAATGCTTCTCACTTCAGATATGGTGCAATATTGTAATCTGTTTACACCTGCAGAAAACAATTACACTGTAACCAAAAAAGAATGTTTGAGGGTAATAAAAGCTCTTTGATATTTTGTCAGCTACGTAGAGAGGAGAAGCTTTGTGATTTTTTTTCTTTAACATAAAAATATGCTGGAAATTGAATTAACTCTTGATCTGAATCCGATGAAGAAGCAATTGGTTTATTTGATATGGACTGGACAATATGTCTATGGTTTAACGATCCAATTAACGTACTGTTGCCAACTTCATTTCCTCGTGTAGATTCTACTTTATAATCATTTATCTTAATTGAAATCTTCTCATTTAACACCAAATCTTGAATAACAAGACCATCACCCACAATTGTAACTTTATCACTATGAATTAACGATAAAGACGAAATTAAAGAGCTTGCAAGAGTATTGTCTGCCCCAACTTTAAGTCTATGATCTGAATAGATTTATTAAACAATAACAGCAGGGAATTAACATTAGATACATTATCAGCGTAAATACAATCTAATCTATAAACCAACTCAGCACATGTGTTACAATCCGAACTAAACCCTTTCAATTTTCAAGTTTTTAATTCATCTCACGCAAATTATCTATGATAATACCATGATACCACCAAAGGATACTCCTGTATCCTTTGGTGGCGCAATTTTATGCAAATTCATCATTAATCATTAGATTCACAAAATCATCACATTTTCATTTTTTATATATTAATAAAATTTATCTGTTTAAACTTACCAGATTGTATTTTATGCTTAATGTTTATAGCTTAGAAGTATTAAAACATATAATTTTATTTTTTTAACACGTTTTTTTAATAAATTTTTCCACAAAATCATAATTTATCAATATTTAAAAGAATTTAATTTTTTATTAATACGCCTTTTTTAATTTTTACTCAAAATACTTAAACTGTAAATAAATATATAAATTAAACTTCTTTTAAAATTTAATTAGTTATATATAATTTAAATTGAAAAAAGCTTTGACATTTAATAATTTGATTTCATGTATTTTAATTATTTTAAAAAATAGAAAATTAAAAACATGAATATAAATTAATAAGTTTATCAAAATGTTTCAAAATTATATTAATGTATTGCAAAAATTTATTAATGTTATTGTTTTTTTTTTTTAAATAACGTTGCAAAAATGTTAACAGAATTAAAACTATTATGTGATACACATTAAAATTTGATTGATTATATTATGTTAAATCTTGTGTAGAAATATGCTTTGAAATTTAATACATTAATATACAAAATTTTATCAAAAGCTTAGAAAAATTAGGTTTATTCTATTACTGGATATTATTTTAATTTAATTACATGAATTTAAAGTAAAAATTATGGCAAACAACAAAGCGGTTTTTGAAATAATCAATTCTAGTTAAATCAAAATAAACATTTTAAAAAAAAAAATTTTAATCTTTATTTTTTTGATTGATTTCTTAATGTTTGAATAATTTAATAAAAAATTTTATTTAAAAATTTTAAATCAGATGCCGGATATTTTTAAGTCAATTTTTTTGAGAAATAATGTTTATTTTTAATGTAGTTTGTTGTATATATTTCTTGATTTTTTTTAATATTATTTTCTACTTTATTCAAATTATTTATATTTTTTTAATAGTGTTATGACTAAGATAAAAAATTTTAATTTAAAAATTATTACTTATAATATAAAATAAAAAAATAATTTATTCATTCGAGTTGTTAAAAGATAATGAAGTGTCTTAATAAAGTTAAATAATAATTGACAGGGATATGATTCTTTTCAAAGTTTAATATTTAGATTATTGTTTTGAATTTTTAAAAATAAAAAATAAGCAAAAAAATAACAAGTTATTACAGAGACCAAAATTTATTATTTCTTGAAACATAATATAAAAAATATTGACCATTTTTCTATGTAATATACAAAATTTTTTAAAGTGAAGAAAAAAATGTTAAAAATTTATTTTTTGGCTATTAAAATTTCTAAATTAAAATTAAACAAATAAGTTAGTACGATATATATATAATTAAATACGATTGAATATTTAAGTATATTTATTTTAAAACATTAACCTTTAAAAGCAATACATTAGGCACATCTCAATTTTATTATATTATAATTAAATATAAACTTAGTGTATTATATCAATTATTAATTCATACATATATTAAATTTATAAATTAAACTTTACAAAGATATTGTACATAAGAAGAATTCTTATTTTATTTTTTTTAGGTTTTTTATGTGAATATGTATTAATAAAAATTTTATTTACATGAAAAAAATGTAAAATAAAAGTATACTTTATTTTAATTGAAAATCTACTAACTATTAGATTAGTGCGTCGCTCTTTTTAACTTGCTGTCCCTAGTTAGGTTTTCCTTATTTTTAAAAATAGCTCGCTTTTGCTACGTTGTGCTTCACTTTGATATGATAATTCACAAGAAACTCATTTTTTCTTAGCCAGAATCTCACGTATTTTAAGACTGATATTAAACTCAGACTGATATTCTTTTCTATCGATCAGTTAGCACTTGTGATCTCGGTACCCTGGTGTCTTGATACCATCGCGGTAATCAAGTTGATACCTTTTCTTTCTTCACACCGTGCTTCTCTCAGTTTATCATTTAACTCTAATACTCAGCTTCTAGATATTCTTTCTTTCATACATCTAAGACACTAGCTTCTATACTTTGAATTAAATGCATATTAATTTACAACACTTATAATTTATTAAATTAAAAAGTTTTCAAAATAAATAATAAAATGTTTCAACATTTATAAGATAAGACTTAAAGTAACACACAAAATAGTTTTTTTTTTTAATATAATGATTGCTTCAACATAAACAGCTAAACATTTTTTTTTTATAAGTCTTTTAATAATTTTAAAAATATGCATAACATATTTTTTTAAATTATAATTTTATTAGAATAAATTTTTAATTAATTTAATAAATCTTTTATTTTTTTGAAATTTTTGATGAAAAAGTAACAAAACGACTTGTTACTTATGTTAATAATTATATATGTTATTATAATATAATATTACTATAAAATAATGTTAAAAATAGTATTTTAAATTTATTAATTTTTTTTTTACATTAATTTTTGATTAAATTTTTTTTTTTAAATATAGTTTATAATTTAATATAATATTTCATTGAAATACATAATTAAACAAATTTTGATATTAGAATGCACTTACTTTTAATGATTTTTTTTTTTGACTTTGAAATTACAAAAATTCAACTAAATAAAAATTTTCAATTAAAATTTGTAATATTTATAGTAAACTATTCACATATATATCAAATTTATATTTTTTTAAGTGCATTAGATTTATTATTGTTATATATTTTTTTAATAATTTCTTAGCACTGTTTTTTTTTCTATTGTTACATTAATGTTATTAATTTTTTTTTTTTAATTCACAGGTTATTAACTATTTTTATTTTTTAGAAATATAATACTTTTTAAACTTTTAAAAAGAAAATTTCAAACAATAATTTTTTACTTATTGTTTTTTTACTTTTTAAACAAATTTTTTTTATATTTAAAATTTTTTTTTAACTTTATTTTTAAGAAATATAAGCTAACAACTAATTGTTTAAATAAAAAAAAAAAAATTAAAACTGCCGCCAGCAAACAGTTTAATATTAGATTAATTGTTAAAAAATTTTTGTTTTAAATTTATTCAAATTTATGGTTTGTAGTAAAAAAAAAAAAATAAAGTAAAAAATTTAATTAACAAATGTTAAACAAATTAAATTGAAAACAAAAATTAATTTTTCAGCTAAAATTTTTTTATAAAATATTTAATTTATAATATTGATTTTTAATTTTATATATTTTAATATTACATTTTTGTTAAAATAAAATTGGATAAATTTTTTATTTTTTTATTATATATTGATAATTTGTTAATTTATAAAAAATTTATATTATCACGTTACAAAATTTATTTTTCATGATAAAATATTCTCTATGTTTATATTAAATATAATAACTATTAAATTTGTATGTAAATTAATTTAAAATAAAATAATGTAAATAAAAATTTTAATTTAATTTCAATTTTTTTCTTGGTTTTATAATAATAATATTAAATTATAATAATTTTAAAGTTTTATTAAATATTTTATATATATATATTTAAGAACATTTAAAAAAATTTTTTTTTTTTGGCAATTTATAATGAAATAAAATTTTATTTTAAAAAATTATATTTTAAGATTAATATTTTTAAACCTTGAATTTTAAATCTTAGATTAAAAACAAATTAAATATATTCATAAACTAATTAAAACAATATAAAATCAAAACAATAATATTTAAAAACAGTAAAAATATTTTTTATAAAAAAAAAATTTTAATAAAAACTGTGGTGAATATTTTTAACCTTAACTTATCTTTTAAATAAATGAGGATATCCTAAATTTGAATATGTGTTAAGCGCTAAGGCATGAGAGCTAGTATTTTCTAACACTTGAATAATTTTTTTTAGTTGGGGATCATCCAGTTGTCGAGCCCAAATCTCTTTTATGGGTATTTGATTGAAAGCCATCCCGTTTATTTTTAGGGAAGCGAGAGCCGCTGCTAATTTTAGTGGGTGGTATAGTCCATCTGCGATTACATTGGAACGCCTGTAATTCTAAAGCCCATTTGGCTAATTGTCCCGTAGAAAATTTTAAGGGCTTAAGCCATATTAAAGCTTGGTGATCAGTGTATAAACTAACTTTTCCATTCTCGGCATAAGGTCTAAATTTCTTTGTCAATGACCATACTACAGCTAGGATTTCATGTTCAGTTTTTTCTTTCAGGTATGGTTAATAAACAACTGCCTGGATAGCTCAGCTGGTATAGCATTAGACTTTTAATCTTTAGGGTTCAAGTCCTTGTTCGAACGCCAAAATGGATATTTTCAACCTTAACTTATCTTTTAAATAAATGATCGTACTTTATTATATTAAAATAAAAGTCAAACAATACAAAACTTAAGTGAACAACTTGATTTTCGTAACTTTTAGATCAAGTGTAAAAAATAGCACCTCGTTTTTCTTCTCTAGAGAAAATTTTGTGTTCAAAAAATTTCATCATAGTTAAAATATGCTATAGTAAATTATTCCTCTAATTCATGGCTTTTAGCCGTGCTTTAAACAATGCATTTACTAAGTAAAGAGTTATAAAGTAATTAGTGGATGAATCACTAAGAGTCTTTTATGTTAGTCATTGTAACAAGCGCAAGTAATTTAGCATATTAGTCTTCGAATCAGATTCGGTAGATAGAATTAGGGCAAATATCTTGGTAAAAGATATTTTCTTTCAAATTTACTACCAAAAAAAATTTTCAGAAAACACAAAATTTACAAAATACAAAAAATAGGAATATATTAAAATAATCAATATTTTAAGTAATTTTAAAAAAAATAAATATTTAAAACGGAATAAAAATAAATTGAAGGATTAAAAAAAATTATCTGAAAAATATAAAATTATTGCTAAAAAAATATAAATAAAAAAAATAATTTAATAATAATAAAATTATTGTTTAGACTTTAAAAATAAGATTAAGTATAAAATTTAAAAAAAAAATTTTGTTTACCTATTTGTGAATTTTAAATTTTGTACTTCAATCAAAACAATAAATTTTCATATAAATACAAACATTTTTAATTTAAATCAATTAATGCTCAAAAAGCAATATTTTTAATGTGATTGAAATAAAAAGAAATGTGAACAAATGTGTATTTTGTTTTTTAACTCTTACTTATTTACTTGTTTTTTAATGTTTGGTTTAATTTTAATATAAAGCAATATCCAAGTTCAATGCAATTTTAATTGTATATTAGAAACAGTAGTAATGCTTAAATCTATATACATAATTATGTAGGTGTGTAAACTTATTACATTTGATTTTCAACAAAATTAGTTGACATAATAACAAAGCTTGAGAATTATTTTGTTAAAATTATTAAACGTTGTATTCTATTCTTTTTTTTATGTAAATTTAATTTTAAATTTCAAATAATCTTAAATAGTAAATCTTTTTTTAAATCTAAATAAAAATGTAAAATTTAACATCTTTATAATAAATCTTGGTTTTATTAAAACAAATGAGAAAATAATATTTTATTTCAATAGTTTTTAAAATAAAATATAATTGATCGATTGCATTTTACAATTAATTTATTTTTATTAATTTTATAAAATATTTTTCTTTGTTTTTTTTTTAATTTATTTTAATTTTTTAAATATTTTTATTTTAATTTTTTAATTCATGTAAAGTTTGAAATATTTTAGCATTTATTTTTGTAATTAATTTAAATTTTTTTTTATTTGTTTCCCTATTATTTTTTTTATATTAAACATATAAATTTTTATTGTATATTTAATTGAAAATTTATTAAATTTAACTAAATCAAAAAATTAATTTTATTGTAATAAAAAAATTTGATTTAATATTAATGTTTAAGGTGTGTTTCAAAGTGTTTAAAAAATAAAACCCAACAAATAGTTTAGAATTTTTTTTAAAAATGTTTTTAAAAATATATATAATATCATTAATAATTTAAAATTATTAAATTAGTGTAATTGATTAATTTAATTTTTTTATATAATCAAATTTAAACTAATAAATTTAATTTTAAAAATCAATTTTAAAATATTTTAAACAATTTTTTTACATTGTTTTATTTAATGTTAAAAAGCAACGTATTTGAATAATTAAATTTTTAAATTTAATATTTTGTATTTCACTATTTTTTAATTTTTTTTTAATTATAAATTTACAAAATAAAATACAGAAATATTCATTTTTAATAATTTTTTTTTATTAATATTGTAAAACTTTTATTTGCCTTAATTTTTATTGGTAAACCCCGTATTCTCAATGTGGTATGACTACCAAAACTACTAAAAATGTATAAGATCATCCAATTTGTAGTCTGAGATAAGATAGCTGAGACAAGTGGAAAAGAAACTGTTGGCTATTCTGGACTATAGACAGACGGGACAGAAGATTTTAGTAAAAGTACAACTATTTACATTTATAGTCAGTAGAAAGACTAAGGAAAGAGATTAGCAAAATATGGGTAGACAATTAAGAATCAAAAGTAAAAGCGAATTTGACTTAATTAACTAAGACAAGAATTTATAAGTTCTAGATAGTAAAAGAAAAGACGAAGGTCGAAAGGACAAAACAAGTAATGATTTAGCTTTAGCTTAAGCTAGAAGAAAAAAACTAATGTGTTGACGTAGGGTTGATTGTAATTTAATAATTTACTAAATAAGAAAGGATTCTAAACGCGTCCTTTTGATGTATCTAATTCTTATTTTAAGCTAGACTGGATCAGTCTATCTCTGAAGTGTGTTTTTGGTGGCGATAGTAAAAATATTTCCACAATATATAAATTTATTTAAAATTTATTATTTTTTTCAATTAATTTTATTTCAAATTAAAATTTTTTAAAATTGATATTAAAAAATTCTAAATTTGGATATTTTTAACAAATTATAAATAAAAAAAAATGCTAAATGCTATTGGTAAATGATTTAAAAATATTATTTAATTTTTTATAAATTTAAAAAAAAAATATTTTTAATAAATTAATTTGAATTTATAATGGTCCTCCATTTTGTTTCTATTTCAAAGGTTTTTTAAAATTTTCAAATGTAGTTATATTAACCAAAAAAAAGTTTTATATATATATATAAAATTTTAGATATTTTATATGGCATAGTCTTGATTTAATAATAATAGAAATCTTTAAGTGCTGATAAAGATAAAGTTTTTTGTATATTATTAAAAAAATAATCTGTAAAACTAATTTGGAGTTTTAAATATAAGGAAAATCAAAATAAAGATTAAGTTTATCTATTTATGAAGGTCTGAAAATTAAAAAAGATTATAAATTTTTGAAAAACCATGGAATCATAAAGGTTAAAAAGGATTTTATTTTTCTTTGTTTAGTTCTTGACCATATTTTACAAAATAGATAAGGATCAATGTAGATTCTCGAATAGAAAGATTTTGGTTTGTCGAGCATTATAAGTAACTACTGTATATAACCATTTTCTCTTTGTATTCGTTTTTTAATTATTTTTTTTGTATATGGTACACGTATTATTTAAATTAGACAACTTTATTTTTCAAATAAGTTTTTTGATTTCAACTAAAGTTAAGCTATTTTATGGTATTTATTTCTTAAAATCTAATATTATGCTTTTAATTGATTTTAAAAAATTGTAGTTGTTGTTGCTAATTGGCCTCCCAATGTTTGGTCCTACGTTTATTTTATAAAATTTTGCAGGAATTTTGATGCGATTCTAACAACCTTAATTAACAACGTTACAAAACTTAAATGTAAAATCTTTAGTGTAAATTTACAATGTAGTTATATAAAATTTTATCTAATATTAATAATAAAAAAATTGTAAGTAAAAACAGCTTGAATTTATGTTTAAAATTTAAAAAAACTAATTCAATAATAAAATTATTTTATTAATACACATTTTTACTCATAGGTTATTTTAAACGTTCTATTATTTGCTAATTATAATATATATCTATTTATAAAAAAAAAGTTATTTATAAATTTATTATGAGCTTTAATCTCAAGGTTATTTTTATTATTACATGCATATATTTATACAATTTATAATATAAAATAATTTTAAATTTTAAAATTTTATATTTAATTAATCTTGCATTTTTTTTTTATATATTTAAAATTATATATAAAACATTAATATAATTTAATTTTTTTTTTTTGTATTTTTAAAGAGTATTTAATTGCCAAGAAGATAAAATAAGGTGAAAAAATTATATTTATAATTTATTAAATATGAATGCTATCATTTTAAAAATTTTTAAGTATTTTTATTTTAAAATTATATTAGTTAAATTATTAATTTGTTAATCTTTTTTTTTAATATAAAAATTAAGTAATTTTATTTAGGTTTTATAATTTTAATAGAATTTATAACAAACATTTAATTTTTTTAAAATTAATTTTTTACCAATAAATTTAAGTTTAATAAATAATTTATTTTAATTTTTTATTGTTGTATTTTATTTATTATATTAAAAAAAAAAAAAAAAATATATATAAAAAAAGTTATTTTTTATTTATTTAAAATATTAAAATGTTTGAAAATAAATAGTTATATATATTATTAAAAATTTTGAATTTTTTTAAGTGTTTTTGAATTTTTTTATGTGATTTTTAAATTATTTTTTTTTTATTTTAAACTAATCTTATTTTATTTGTATATCTTTAAAATTGTTAAAACATTTTTTTTTAATTTATTTATATATATTTATAAAATTAGTATCTAAAATAATTTAGTTATATAATTTATATAAGTTAAATTAATTTACACCTAAGATTTTATTTACTATTATTTAAATGTAATTTGTCAATAGATAATTAAATTAAATTCAAGATTATTTTAAAACTAGTTAAAATTATTAGCGAAAAATTGTTAATTTTTTTTTTATATGGGTCATTTTGAATTTAACCATCTATTTAGAATAAAAATATCTTTTTGGACTTTAAAATCTTTTTTAAAAGTTTAACATAGTAATTCGAGGTTATATTAACTTTAATGTTCAATGAAAAATAATGTAAATATTATATATAATTTTTTTTTAATAAAATTTATTTAAATATTTATTATCAGTATTAGAACAAAAATATATTACATGTATATATTACTTTTTTAAGATTTATATAATAATATATAATAAACATAAAAAAAAACATAAACAAAAATAATTTTTTGCTAAATGCAATAATTCTAATATTTTTCTATAACAATTGCTTCGTACAAAATTTTTATTGGGTTTAAAAATTGAAATTTTAAAATTAATAATCATCAGATTATAATTTTAAATTTTACAATATAAGAAAATTGTATATGATAATATATAAAAAAAAAATTATTAATAAAAAATATTTTATAAATTTTTAAAATTTTAATTGTTTAAATTAGTAACAATTTTTTATTTATTTAAATTATTCAAATTTATTTTTTAATCATATTAAATAAAACTATATTTATTTTTTTTTTTTTTAAATAAAAATGTCATTTTATATTTAATTTTTTTATTGCATTATTTAAAATGTTTATTTTTCAGCAAATATATAATAATTTTATATATTTTTGTTTACAAATATTAATTTTAATTTATAAAAGTAACATTTTTTGTTTCAATTAAATTTTAAATAAAAAATACTTTTTATAAAGAATTGTTTTTTAGAAAATTATGATGTTTCTTTAGTCTGCAATTAAATTACATTGTTTGATTAGAACTAGATTAGGATATAATGCAAACTGGGCGCATTTTTAAACTAATTTTAAGTTTTCAAACTAGTATGATCTTATAATTTATCATGTTTTTATTGATATTAAAATTTAGAGGAAGACAAATACAAAAAAATATGCATCCTTTAATTATTTTTTTATTGTTATTATTTTTAACTGTCTTTTTTTAATATTTTTTATTCTTCATAATAAAACTTTTTTTTAAAATTTTTTTGTTTAACAAACGTTTGTATAAAATTTTGGTCTAAAGTTTGAAAATATATTTTGCTATATCAGTTTTAAAAAATAATGTAAGTTTAAAAAATTATTTAAAACATGAAATTAATTAATAAATTATTTTTTAAAATATAGTATATAAATTAAAAATATGTAAAAAAAATCTAAAAAAAAGAAAAAAAAGTTAAATTATTAAATATAAACCATAATTAATTAATATAATTAGTTAAATTTAAAGTTATTTAATAATTATTATTAATATCTTAATTATTTTTTAAAACTTTTTATATTAAAATTAGAATAAAATTTTTAACTTAATAAAAAAAATATTATTTTAACATAATAACTTATTAAATGTCACTTTAATGTTAAATATCTAAATGAATTTATTTTAAACTAAATATATATAGTTTTATAAATAAAATTAAATTTGATATTTTGAGGTTTATCAAATTTTATATATTAAAAATAATTGGTTAAGATTAAATGATTTTTTTATGTTATATCTTTAGTTATGT
Organism: Pyemotes zhonghuajia; assembly: GCA_025170145.1. Taxonomy (NCBI): domain Eukaryota; kingdom Metazoa; phylum Arthropoda; class Arachnida; order Trombidiformes; family Pyemotidae; genus Pyemotes; species Pyemotes zhonghuajia. The sequence continues at coordinate 14,403,787 of CM045845.1, forward strand.
AACAAAATTTATTTTATTTAAAAACTAATTTCTAAGATATATATTATTTGATTTTATCAACACTTTAATTTTTTTTGCATTTATAATTTAATGATTTGACGTATTATAAATTTCGATTTTTTTTTTTTAAATTTTTAGGTTTATATATTATAAATCAAGTATTAGTATTTAAAGCGTGGGACATTTGTTTAATTAATCATTTATATCTATCTGATTTTTAAAATTAAAAAGTTGTTTTAAACTATTCAACTAATTATTAATTTCCGTAAAAATTCATTTATTTATTTTTGTTATATTTTTTTATTATTTTTTTTTTTAGAAAAAATATTACCACAAAATATCAGTATCAATTAAAATTTTTTATTAAAACAAATTTTATTTTTAAGTTATTTAATAATACTTTTTAATATTAATCTTTTAATATTTTTTTTTTTAAATATAAAGCAAAATAAATTTTATCAGTTTATATATTTTTGAATAAGTAAAAAATATTATAAAAAATTTATTAAATTAGTGATTTAAATTGTGTATTTATTAAGTTTATTTTAATTATTTTTAAATTTATTTATATTTTGTAATCTTATATAATTCATAGACTTATGAATTTTATGATTATTTATTTATTTAAAACACTTAATATCTAAAAAGATTTAAATTTTTATAAAAGTACTTCAAAAGATTAAACTTATTTATATCACAATAATTAAAAAAATTTAAACAAACTTGTAACTAAAATAAAAAATAAATATTTTTTTTTTATAATGATTTATTTATTTAAATTTAAAATTATTTAATAAAAAACTGTCAAATGTCTTTAATTTAAAAATTAAATTTTTTTTTTTTATTTTAAAAAACTTGTTTTTATTAATTGTATTCATCATTAATTTTTTTTTTTGTATTGTTTAATAATGATAATAATTATAGAATTGTTATTTAAATTATGAAAATTGATCTTTTATGATTAAATAGTTTAATAATTTTTTTTTTAATATTAATTATTTGTGTAAAATATGATTCTATACAAAAATTTAATTTTTATTTTTTTTCTATAATTACAAAAATCTTATTTGCATTTTGCTTTAATTAAGAAATAAATTTATAAAAAAATATTATTTTTTTATATTGCGTCAATGCTTAAAACAAACTGACAAATTAATATTTAAGTTCATAAAAAAAAAATTATTAAACAATTTTTTAATCCTGTATGTTTAGAAATATAAAAATTAAATATATATATTATATATTTATTGAAAAAAAAATGTTGCACGAACAATCAATTAGAACAAAATTGAACTTAATCAAAAAAAAATAGCAAAAACTTAAAATAAAATTAGTTAGAATTAGTTTTAGACAGTTTAGAGGATATTTTTTTTTTTATATGATCAAGTTTTAATCAGTTAAAAAAATAAATAAATTTTTTTTTGAAATAAATAAAATTTGATGTTAAAATTTTGTCCAACATGTGGCAAAAAAATCATGTTTTAGGTGTGTCTGTTAGATGGTTAATAGTTAAAGTTCAGCAAAATAGTAGCGATCTAACCCCTTTTTGTGTTTTGAATGTGGGAATGATTATTTACTTGAATAACACGATTTGTTTCTATTGCAATAAATAAAAACAAATCACTGGCATTTGAGTGAAACCAAGCAAAGATAAACAATGATAATGCCCTACAATAGTAAAGTAAATTTTTACATTCTGAATTATTGAAGTTTGTTTTTAGTGCATCTTAGATGGTAAAAATGTAAAAAAATTTTAAATGCAATAATCTTTAAGAAAAAAATTCAAACAGGAAAACAGAAATAAAAAATAAAAAGTCAAATTTAAATTTGTTTTTGTCAATTGGTAAATAATTTTGAATGTAACTGAAATTAATATAATATTTATTTAAATATGCGTTAAATAATGACTTACAAGTATAAAAAAGCATAAAAACTGTCAAAAAAATTTTAACATTTAATTTGGATAAAAATATAAAAAATAAATTAAAGTAAAAAATTAATAAAAATTAAACTCAAAATATGAAAATTTGTTGAATTGCTTGATAAAGTTAGTGAGAATTTGCAATGAACTTGATTCAATTTGTAAATTTAACTATTTCTTGAATTTTAACCTTAACTATTTCAAGTAAAAATTGATAAATGTTAATTTAAAAAAAAAAATTAAAGAGCGAATAATTTACAAACACATATAAGGTGCATCAAATATCAAGTGTGAAAAATCTTATTCAAATATTTTTTTATAATAATTTATTTTAAAAGTAAAAAATATGTACTTGACTTAAAAGCATTTACAAGGTGACTTTGTAACAAATAGCGTGAAAACAATGTGAAAATAAAAAAGAAATAAACCAAATGTTTAAAGTGTTTTTAAAAAATAGTTATTTATCATTTTAAAATACAATAACTTTAAAAAAAATTAAACAATAAATTACAATTTTTTTTTTTATTTGTTAGTAAATAATAAAAAATTAAAATTAAGATCGATATATATTTGTAATATTTAATAATTTTACTAAATTCTAAATAATTTTTTTTTTAAATATAATTAAACTACTTTGACTAGAAATATCTGAATTTAATAGATTTTTAAAATTTTATTCAAAATTTAAAATGATATTAATTGATTAATTAAAAAATCGTTTAAATTATAAAAATAAAAATTAGATTAAATATGATTTTACTTAAAAAGATTAAAATTTTGGATTATTTAAAGGAGCAGCTGTTATATAAAAAAAAAATCTCTTTAGTCACAAACAAATCAAATAAATTAATTCGATCAGCAACAAGTGAAAACATTTTGATTTATTATTTTTCAATAGTTCAGTAGTATTTTTCTTTTAGGTTTATAATGTAAGCAATTTGAAGGGCATGGCAAAGGTCAAATTTTTTATATATTATAAAAAATTAATTTAAAAAAATTATATTTTTATAATTGATCAATGCTCTATTGATTTGATTTGATTAGATTTTTTTTGTGTTTATTTTTAAGAAAAAAATAAATATAAATATTTTTTTTTTAATAAAAAATAAGATTAATTTTTTTTTATAAAATAAATTTTTAAATAAGTACTTTATTATTATTTTGAGTATAAATATTATTATTAAGAAGTTTTAAAAACAGTATATTTTTATTAATTTAAAAAAAAATTTAAACAATATGTGTTATTTTATTTTTATTGTGTTTTTTTATTTAAACCTAAGTTGCTGTCGATTTTGAAATGTTTTAAATTTTTTAAATTTAATTTATAAAAAAAAATTGATGTAAAAGAACGTGCGTGTGTGCAAAAAGGATTTTCTTTAAAACGGAAATTAAATTGTATTAAAAGTTTTTACAATTTAATTTTTTTAAATAAAATTGTTGTTTAATTTATTTATTTTTTAATTTTTCAATCAATTTGATGTTTTTTATTTGTTTTTAACATTATTCCTGTCAGATTTAGGCCAGTAAAAAATATTTGTTAAATTTTCAATACAATTTTTTTTATTTTCTTTAATTTGTTTTTTTGAGAAATTTAAAATAAATATATATATATAATTTTTATTTATTTTTAAAATTGTATAATTAATTATTATATTTAAATTTAGTTTTATGATTTTTTATATTAAAGTTTTATACCATTTCCAATATTAAATTACTAAATACTACACTTGAGTTTTTGTTTATTGTTAGTTAAACAAGCAGAATAAAAACATCAAATTTTATTTTTTTTTAATCAAATGTAATTAATATATTTAAAAAAACAATTTATTAAGTTAATTAATGAAGGAAAGTAATCATTATTATACAAATATTGGTTTAATTAAAATATAATTAGTTTACTTTATATTTTTTTATATTTATTAAAAAAATTTATTTGTGTTTAGTCAGATTTTTAATTTTTCAGCTTAATTTATTAATCCAAAAAAATATTAAATTTCTTTTTTATATCAATAAAATATACAATAATTTTTCAACTTAATTTGTTTAATAAATAAATTTTTAAAATTGTTTTTTATTAATTAATAAACTTTTTATTTATTTTTTTAGATTTTTTCTAATTTTTATATCTAAATATTTAATATTTTTATAAATTTTTCATAAAGTATAAATAATATAAAAAAAAATTTAATCATTTATTAAATATGAATTTTTTTAATATATATATATATAAAATAAGTAAATAATAAAGTAAAATACTTATTTTAAAAATTTAATATTATTGTTTAAAAATTAAAGTTTTTTTTAATAAAATTTGTAAAATAATTTTTTTAAATTTATAAAATATATTTATTTAAATTTTTATTACTTTTATTTATTTTTCTTTTAGATTAATTTGTAATTTATATTTATAATATAATAAATTTTATATTAAAAAAAAAAATAAAAATTTAACCTATTAAATTTACTTACTATAATTTTTTAAAAAATTATTAAAATTTAATTAATATAATCTTATAATGACTTTTTCATCTTAATTAGTAATTAAAATATTTTTTTCATTATATTTAAATTTATTATATTATAAAAAATTAAAGTATTTTTATATACTAGTTACTTTAGCATAAAATTTTAACCATGAATGTAAAAATTATATATAATATTAAGTCATTTACAATTATAAATTAGCCATAAATAACTTTTTAAAATCTAGATTTATAAATATAATTGTATGTTTAAAACGGAAATAATTTAAAATTTAATAATCATAGAACTAAAATGAATTTTTAACGTATTTCAAATTAAAAAAAAAATCACCTTAAATCAAACCAATCTTTTTTAAATAGGGAATGTTGTGGTCTTATCCAAACAATCAAATTAAAACATGCAGACACACCTTTTGCTTCCCGAATCAAAGCTTACTTAAACTAATCTTATATTTTGATTTGATTATTTCTAAAACCAATTTTATTTAGATTTGTAAAAGGAAGAAATTCAAATATAAAAAATTGAAGGAGAAATAAAGACAAAAAAGTGGAAAAACAAGCAAAAAAATAAACAGGGATGTAAAAAAAAGGGATGTAAAAACTGCTAGCTAAAGTTAAATAGTGTTACAATTGAATATTAAGATTAAACAAAAATTGAGAATCGGTTTTACTGTTGAACTAATTTTACAATTTTATTAACGCGTTTACTTAACTTTAAACTAAGTTCTTTGTGTAAAGCGGAAAAACTATTTGTTTACTTGCAGTAATTTTTTTATCATCATTATTTAAGCATTAGTTAAAGTAAGGTGGTTTTAACTTGTTTTAATTTAGATGCAAGTTAACATAAAAATGATGATAAAAAGATACAAAATTTTTTTATCCAAAATGGTTTCACTTTCGTTTTGTTTATTATTTAATATATAAAATTTTTTTTTTCAAGCTATATATTTAGACAACAAGTGAACAAGTATGATTTATGTTACTTAATTATATTGTATTATTTTTTATATATAATAATTGCAGTATTTGATAAATATATAGAATTATGGCATATTATTTTTTTTTTTTATACAAAATATTTAAAATATTTCTGAATAGGTGTAACAATTTGCAAATAAAGAAAGTTATTTTATAAGTGTTATTAAATTCATAAATTTAAAACTATTTTGATTTTTTAATTTTTTTTTTACTGCATTTATTACACTTTAATATTTAAATCAACATTTATTTTAATTCAAATAAAGCTATAGCTTGTTTTTATAATTGAAAATTCAATCTTAAAGTGGGCTTGATTATAACAAATGTGCCCACCACAACTTGTAGATGACAAAAAACAAAAACTAGTAAATAAAATTGGCGGCCAATAAATTTAAGATTCTTAAAGATTTATTTAATTGTTTTAATTATTTAAGTTATTGAAGTTACTATTTGTAAGGCGTGTTTTATATTATCTTTTTTTGAACTAAAATATGACCGGTGCGGGTGGAGACAGAGAAAGTATGTTGGTCTCTACATTGACAGATCAAGTGCATAAATACTTTTATGCTTTTTTTACTTGTAAATACGTTTTTAAAACATAAAATTCTTATATAGAAATTTTATTTATTTATCATTACAATTTTATTTTTATTAAAACTATTATCATTTATTTAGCTTAATTTTTTTTTGTGGGCGACTAATTCTAAACAAAAATAATTTAAAATTTTGAATAAGTGAAGTTAACTTTCGTCGGGCGCGAACTATTATAAAAGGCTGTTGACCATACTGTAAAATGTATCAGAAAACAGTTGTCTTTTATCCAATGAGTATCAAGTGAGTTTAGTTTTGAAAAAAATTTATAAAATAAAAGTTTAATTTTAAACTATTTAAAAGTGCACAAAGCAGTTGAATTTTAAAATTCCAACTCAAAATGATGAATTTTTTAGTTGTAAGTGTCAAAAAGCCATTGGATTAAATTATTAAAAAAAGTTTAATTTTTATTGCGTATTTAGCTTAAATAAAGTGCTAAAATAATTTTTTTTAATAATTTTGATATAAGCATAAAGATTGGAAAGTTGATAATTTTGAGAGAGTTTCCCAGTGAATAATAAAATGAAAAGCATAAAAGGAGAACTTTAGAATGAGAGTGGTAGAAATTGCGAGTGAAAAAAAACTAAAATTAAAAAATGAAGAGTAAAAAGTGTAGAATGAAAAATGTAGAGTGAAAAAATTGTTCAAGATGTTTATGATGAGGGGAAGAGTTAAAAAAATTTCACATTGCACTTGTGCAAACAGTATAAAAAAGTAATTTAATTTGTACGTTTTAATTCATTTAGACCTTTGTGACCATTGCTTTGGCAAGTTTAACAAATGGAGCTCCTCAACAGCCATTTAATTATAATAGTTATTTAAGTCAGTCACCTAGCAGTACACCCGCACCAATTTTACACCCGCCGGCACAAGTACATTATGTTAACATTGGACAAGAATTAAATGGAGACTATAAGGTAAGAGAATAAATGTAAAAATTAAGATTTTGAAATTGAGCAAATTTTAGTTTGGTTACGATACAGGCAAAGGACCGTCGGGCCAATCATTCCGAGAAGAAACACGTCTACCTGATGGAACAGTGAAAGGACAATACGGTTATTTGGATGCCCAGAACAAAATGCGAATTGTGAAATATACGGCAGGTCTAAATGGGTTTGCAATTGACTCTGACACTGCTCTGAGTGACCAGCAATTAGCCGCATCTAGACCAAGTCAACCTGTGCAAAATGGTCCTGTCCCTAGCCAGTCAGCCCCTCAACCACATTCAGCTTCGCATTCACATTACTCTAGTGCTAGACAAGCGTTCCAAGGATTGGCTTTGGCTGCATCTTCTCAGCCAGCCTCAATTGCCCAATATGCTCAGCCAAATTATAATGCAGCCTACAATTTAGCTGCGTCTCAGCCCTACACTAGTTACAATGCTGGTCAGTTGCCTCAATACAACCCTTCTGCCCCTTCTTTGCCTCAGTATTCTGCTTCTTATTCTGGACAGCCAGGTGTACAGTCTCAAATCACTCCGGCTCAATTGCAACAACAGGCTTTGGCCGTGGCCAGAGCTAGACAGGCTGCTTTAGCTCGACAACAGCAACAAGAAGCAATCATCAGACAACAGCAACAGGCAGCCACTGAAGCTATTCTAGCTCAGCAAAAGGCTGCTGTTGAAGCACAACAACAAAGCTCTTCAAACTCTCAACAAGCTGCTGCTCAATATGCTGCTGCTCAGCCCCATTATCAACCTTACCAAGCTCCAAATTATCAATCTTCTCAATACCAGACTCCTTCTTATCAAGCACCTGTCACTTCTGCTCCACCTAGTCAACCATACACATCTAGACATGTCGTCTCAGAGCAAAAATCAGATTTGTTAAGCAATTTCATTCAACTTCCAGGTGTTAAATTAATTCAGTTAGACCGCAAACCCAATCCCAAATACTCTTCAAGCACTGGACTACCATCCGCTAACTTTGGTCTCAATTCTGCTAACTCTGCCACTACCAAATCACCTGATGACGACTACCAAGGACCTGTTGTCATCAATGCCGCTCTACTTAGCTACAATATAGGAGCCAATCAACCTGCTCAACCAGCCAACAAAGCATAATACTGATAATTTAATCAAAATGATTTTAAAAGCAATTTGATTTGAAACGCACGTCTGCACATTATGTGATTTTATTTGTAAATCGCTCCACAACCTTTATTTTATATTTTTTTTCAATCTTTATTTTATGACTTTACGGCAAACATACTTTATAAAATAGATATAAACTTGCTGATTTTAATTAGTTTCCAACATTAATAATTGATTTTAACAAATTTAAAGTCAATTCATTTGCAGATAAACTCTTGTACATCATTTATTTCTTTTTAGTTTTATTGCACAAAATCCACATTAAACAAAATTATTGAAATATTATTCATCACTAGATTTTATCTTATTTATTGTAAAATTGCTTAAAATTTATTCATTTTAATTGTTTTTTTTTATAATTTAGAACAATTTTAAATATTTTTAAATCTGTTTTTTTATTAATATAAATTATATAATAGAAATATTTAGATAAGTTTTAAAAGGTTTATTTAATTAAAAATGTTTTTAATTTAAAATGTTTAAAGTATTTTATAATTATTTATTTTTATTTACTTATTATGATAAACTTATAAATAGTTGCTCCTGGTTTAATGTTAAATTGTAAATTAATTTGATCAAAATGTTTTTGGCATAATTGCTTGAATTGTTTTATCAATAAAACTGTTTTTAAGTTTAATTATATACTATATTCCATATTATAAGTATAATTATAATTATTAAATTAAAAAAAATTATTAATTTAAAAAAAAATATTTTGCAATAGATATTTTATATTAACTATAAAAATAACTTTATTAAATCAAAATATCATCTAAAAATTTATTTTAATAAACGAAAAGATTAAAAACATCAAAATAAAAAGTTATTTTATAATAATAAAATTATTTATATCAAAAAGTTTGTTATAATTTTATTGAATTTATATAATAAAATAAGTATATAAAAATTTAAATTTAATAAAGCAATGAGAATTAATTAGGGTGAAGATATTTAAAACATTTAAATTACCAAAAAAATAGAAAGTACAATGTAAAAATTAAAAAAAAGTTTATAATATAAAATAAAGTTAGCAATTGAAATAAATAATAAATTTACCTAAATGTTTTTTTATTATTCGTGGAATTACATAAAATATTAAATAAATTATTTTATTAAAACATTTATAAATAAAACCCAAATTAAAAATTAAATATATTTTAATTTAAATTCGAAAAATTTTTATAAAATATTATATAATAAAAATTTTTTTTTTATAGTTTTTTAGTTTGATTTAAACATGATAATTGAAAAAAATTATTAAAACAAAAATTAAGATGTTTAAAATTAAGATTTTTTTTTAAAAAAAAAAAAGGAAGTCTACGACACCATGCGTTCCCAAGTGGTCTCCCTCCTAAGTACTGACATGGCCTGACGTTGCTTAACTTCGGGGATCGAACGAGACCCGGTGTATTCAACGTAGTATGGCCGTAGACATTAGTTGATTAATTAAGATACATATTTAATAGTTACTATAAATTATAAATAATTTTTTAATATAAACTATTAAAAAAATTAAAAAAAAAAAAGAGGTATAATTTTATAAGTTTTAATTAAGATGTTTAGAACTAAGATTTTTTTTTAGAAAAAAAAGGAAGTCTACGACACCATGCGTTCCCAAGTGGTCTCCCTCCTAAGTACTGACATGGCCTGACGTTGCTTAACTTCGGGGATCGAACGAGACCCGGTGTATTCAACGTAGTATGGCCGTAGACATTAGTTGATTAATTAAGATACATATTTAATAGTTACTATAAATTATAAATAATTTTTTAATATAAACTATTAAAAAAATTAAAAAAAAAAAAGAGGTATAATTTTATAAGTTTTAATTAAGATGTTTAGAACTAAGATTTTTTTTTAGAAAAAAAAGGAAGTCTACGACACCATGCGTTCCCAAGTGGTCTCCCTCCTAAGTACTGACATGGCCTGACGTTGCTTAACTTCGGGGATCGAACGAGACCCGGTGTATTCAACGTAGTATGGCCGTAGACATTAGTTGATTAATTAAGATACATATTTAATAGTTACTATAAATTATAAATAATTTTTTAATATAAACTATTAAAAAAATTAAAAAAAAAAAAGAGGTATAATTTTATAAGTTTTAATTAAGATGTTTAGAACTAAGATTTTTTTTTAGAAAAAAAAGGAAGTCTACGACACCATGCGTTCCCAAGTGGTCTCCCTCCTAAGTACTGACATGGCCTGACGTTGCTTAACTTCGGGGATCGAACGAGACCCGGTGTATTCAACGTAGTATGGCCGTAGACATTAGTTGATTAATTAAGATACATATTTAATAGTTACTATAAATTATAAATAATTTTTTAATATAAACTATTAAAAAAATTAAAAAAAAAAAAGAGGTATAATTTTATAAGTTTTAATTAAGATGTTTAGAACTAAGATTTTTTTTTAGAAAAAAAAGGAAGTCTACGACACCATGCGTTCCCAAGTGGTCTCCCTCCTAAGTACTGACATGGCCTGACGTTGCTTAACTTCGGGGATCGAACGAGACCCGGTGTATTCAACGTAGTATGGCCGTAGACATTAGTTGATTAATTAAGATATATATTTAATAGTTACTATAGATTATAAATAATTTTTTAATATAAACTATTAAAAAAATTAAAAAAAAAAAAAGAGGTATAATTTTATAAGTTTTAATTAAGATGTTTAGAACTAAGATTTTCTTTTATAAAAAAAAAGGAAGTCTACGACACCATGCGTTCCCAAGTGGTCTCCCTCCTAAGTACTGACATGGCCTGACGTTGCTTAACTTCGGGGATCGAACGAGACCCGGTGTATTCAACGTAGTATGGCCGTAGACATTAGTTATTTAATTAAAATACATATTTAATAGGTATTGTAGATTATCAAAAAAAAATAATTTTAATAAAAAAATAATTTTATAAAAATTATTAAAATTTTTTTTTTTACACAAAAATAAACAATAAAAAGAGAACAAAAAAACTTAGGTTAAACGTGATGAGTAGTCTATCACTTAAAATTTTAAAAATCATTCTATTAAAAAAATGAAATTTAATTTTATAAAATAAATACACCTTAAATTCTGTCTTATATACAAAAATAAAGTGAAAAAATTGATATAAATTAAAAAAAATTTATTCAATCTAATAAGTTTCAAAAAATTTTATTATTATTTAAATCATATCATATTTAAAAAACTTTATTTTTTATGTTTTTATTGTTAACATTATTAAAAATACAACCTTTTGTTTAAATCATAATTTATTTTTTTAAAAGATAAATTAAATTTTGAGAGAAGGTTATAAAAAAATATTTTAATATAATTAAAATTTATTAAAATTTTTTTTTTTAAATTTAATAAGTATTTTATAGAATTATATTTTTAATAAAGTTTTTTTTTTGATTAAAAAATAAAAATAATTATTTTTTTTTATAAGAAATAATGTTTTATATTTTTATTTATGACAAAAAAAAATGTACAAAGTGCTATAACGTATAATAAAATTTTTTATTTAATAAATATTAATTTTCATCTAATATCATCGTTTTTTATCATTTAAATTATAATAATTTTATTAAATCTTTTAGTAAAATGTTTTATTTATTTTTAATTTATTTTTTTTTTCTGCACAAATTTAAAAAAAAAAATAAATAAAAATAAATATATACAAAGTAATTAGAATAATATAATATTTCTGTTTAATTGAACAAAACATAAAAAAATAGTTATTAGTTTTAATATTATAATTTAATAATTATAACAATTAGATAAGATATAAAAATTGATATCATAGCTTTACCAATATATATGTTATGATTTTGCACATTTAGATAAAACAACAAAAATAAGATCCTTATCGATATTAATAAGTTTACTTTTACGCAAATAGATAATAAAAAAAAGTTATAATTTTAATTATTTGTGTTAATTTATTAAATATATTAAATGATGTATGCGTATAACAATTAATAAATAAAGTATAAAAAATAATAAATAATATTTAATCTAACAATGAATGAAATGTGACATAATAATATAACAAATTTTTTTTTTTAATAATTAGTTGTTTGTTCATTACTTTTTAAAATATTTTGTAATTGGTTAAGCATAAATTTTATCAAGTTTTGAATTATTTTAAAATCAAGGTTAGTTTAAACCTGTTTACAAACTTAATATAGTTGTAATTTGTTTCAAGGTTGACTGTTTTGAAATATGTGTTTAAAAACACCTTTTTGCATCATCCCCAATAGTTGTATATTGAATTTAAGTTTGGAGACTTAGGACGATACGGTCAAACCTCAATGCCCTCTTTTTTAAAAATGGCTAATGTTTTTAGAGCTGTATGTGTGGTAGCATTATTTGTAAAAATAAAAAGTGATTGCCACCAAATAATTTGGTTTTAACAAATGATTTAATTTATCTGTAATGATGTATAGAGACACTCCTTTTAAAGAAATAAAACCAAAGACATTTATCTTAGCTCTACCTTTAGATTATGATAAACAACATATTTGGAATTACCTCTCGATGTTCCAACTCTAATTTTGCAGGATGCAAAATTTTAAAAATTTCATCAAAAAAAAATATACTTTCCCAAAAACATGGCTGTTTTAAACAGTAATGGGAACAATAACCCATCCGTTTTTTAATGTGATGAGATCACAATGAGTTTTTTTTATTAATGATTATAATGAAAGATTTAATTTTTTCAAATAATTAATAACAAGAAAAAAAAATTTAGATTTTAATTAAATTAGTTTAAATTATTTGCCTTAGAAGAGTTGAATATGCGATCGGTAATTTTAGGTCAATTAAAATATTTTTTAAACTTTTGAAAGAATTTTTTTATACATAATTTTTCCATTTCATCTTCATTCTAAATTTTTTTTTTAAGTTTGTGCAAAAAATATTTTACTTTTAAATAAAGTTTATTATTCCCACTTGTTAATTATATTTTTAATTGTTGTTCTAGGAACTTTTAATTCTTTAGAGAGATAATACTTTGGTTTACCTTAGTTAAGTAAATTAATTATTTTGACTTTTTCATCAATTGTTAATTTCATGATGTTTATTATATGCAAAATAATTGAAAGTTTAATCATTTTAACTATTAAAAATTTAGTTATTGTTTTTATTGAAAAATGCACATCTTTCCTAGCATGAATATTTCCTTATGAATGTTAATTATCATTATTTATTTATTTAACAGATTATGAGATATTGTGCTAATTCAAAGAAAGAAAACAGAAACTTTTTAAAAAAAAAAGTTAACAAAAAGTTTTAATCCGGTAAAAAACAGTACTAAGGGCAAAACTCATATTACTCAAGAAGAAATAGTAAAAATGAAAATCAAGATAAATGAAATTCAAAAACTGAAATACTCTAATTATTGAGAATGATTAAGTGATATCCATAACCATTTAGATGTACTTGGCTATTGTATTGCATGCAAAAGACTAAGCGAGTTACTATGATTGATGAGACTTGGTAATTAAACAATTTAAAAGCAATAATGACCATCAGAAGAAGTCTAAATGTTGAACACTAATACCATATAGGTAATGTAAAAACCTTGAGGCATTGGAGGCCATTAGTCCAATATTTGATGACAACTATGTTACCTGAGTTTTATTTTTTTATACTACAAACCATCAAAACAATTTCCAAACTATACTGAAATTGTGGAGGATTCGAACACGAAGTATTTCATGGTTGCCAAACAGTACAGGGTATTATCCCATTTTGATATACTCGATTAAAAAACTTATTACAAATAATTTGATAAAAACTACAAGATTATTGGAAGGGTTCCAATAAACAAGATTATTGGAAGCTTATTAAAGTGATAAAGACTATCTAAGATGTGGCTAGGTTTAATATATTTTATATTTTTAATTTTTTTATAATATTTTAATTATTAATTGTTGAGGTTTTTGGTTCATGGAAGCATTGTTCATACCCCCTTTAGATGCACTCTCATCGGAAGGGTTAATGGAAAACATTTTTTTGTCTCAGTAGAGCAAAACACTTTAATAAATTGGTTAAGCACAAAATAAAATTTTAATAATTGTATAATACTATTCTAAGCTGAAGTTCAACTATCGTCCTTCTTTGTCGATCTCTGTCTTTAAATACACAATATCAAACATAAAACAATCGTCATAGAAGTAAATAAGATATAAAAGTATTGGACTTTACTAATGAAACAATCCTCTTATTTGGATGAAACATAAAAATTAACTATTAGAAATGTAAAAGATAATAACTCTTTTACCTTGTATATTTACTCAACATTGATTTTCATGATTGTTTTAAAAAAGTTTAAAATCATGTTCAAATTAATAAATTGAATGTTTTACATCTTTTTTTCGAGAATGATGTTTTTGAATGGTTTTATTAATGCAAAAATAAAAATTTAAAATTAGATTAGTCAACTTTTGTTACTGATTTTATTATAGAATATAAAACATATAGATTAGTAGAGTATTATTTGATAGAAGTTTTGAGATTATAATTGAGATATAATTTACTAAAAAAGTTTCATTTTCATCTTAAAATGGATTCTTTATTATCAAATTTTTGCAAGTTTTGGAAAAACAATTTTAAATAAATTTTAAATAGTTTTTTTTAAATAATTCCATCACTTTAAAGAAGTTTTAAAATTAGAAGATAAAGATGATCAATTTTTTTTTTAAATAAAATTAGTTAATAATAAATTAATTTAATTGATCAACAAGTGAATTTAGATAATGAAACTGTTGGAAAATGAATATGACAAAACGGAAAAACGCAGAATTAATCTAGTAAAAAGCTAAGAATTACCGGTGGTTAGGTTCTTAGCCGTTCAAGTCAAATCTATTCGAGAGGTTAAACCAAAAATTTAATAGAAAAAATAAATATTTATTAGATGAAATGTTGATTTTATTAGTGGTGATAATTTACAAGAATGTAAGGGCTTTTATAAGCTAATTGTGCACATGCGCAAAAAAGATACATAGTAAGTTTTCTTTTTAGGTTGTGCAAAAAAACTAGATACTTGGTTAGACAGCGTTTAAGAATGTTGGGTGAATCGCGAAAACTCAACAAAATTAAGTTAATTAAGTAGTGTATATTTACAAAAAAAGTGGAAATTTAGGTCTTGAAAAAAAGTTTCATCAATACACATTTATATTAAGAGATAAATACAAAAGAAAAAAGGTTGCAGAATTAACCCTTATGGAGAAGCAAAAGTTTATTATTGTGCAAAATGTTAAGAAAACCAGGTATCTAGTTAGACAATGCATAAGAATCATATTTCAGGAAAATGCTTTATGTAAATCAAGAAAATTCAACAATAGTTTGATAAAAAAATAGAATACTTAATTAAAAAAATATCAAATATTGAAAAACATTTTATTCAACAAAATAAAAATAGTGCTTCTAAAAAAATACCATTAGAATTAAAAAAGTTAAAATCCAATATAAACTTTGATATTTAAAAAAAAATAAAATTGAAGAAAAAAAAATAAAAAAAAGTAATAATTAATTAGAAACAAAAATGAACAACTTATTTAAAAGTGCAAAAATAGTTAAAGAAAATTTTAACCATAAAAAAACAAAAAAAATAAAAATTTTTGTTTTGAATTAAATAATAAAAATTGTAGTATATATTAATTTAATTTTTGGTAAAACTTTTTTTGTTAAATAAATTCTTGAAAATCATTAATTTAGTTTGGTTATAATTTTATTTTTGTAATCAATTTTAATTTGATAAAACTTTTATTAATAAATAAATTTAAAAATTTAAATATTATTTATTTAGTATGATCAAGATTTTAATTTAATTTATTTAATATTGTTTTTTTCGGCATGTCTATACTTATTTAGTAACTAACTTCAAGTAAACGAGTATATAGCATATGGCACTTTTTAATTGAAAGTAGTGTATATATTATAGAGTTTTTTTTTTAAAAGATACTAATAATGATTATTCAAAATTAAAGATAAATAACTTAAAATAGAAACAATAGAAATTAGAGAACTGGACGACATTACAAATTTGACAAAAACTATTTTTTGACCTTAAAAAGATAAAAAATTTAAATGACTCACATTTAATCGCTCTTTTAAATGGCTTTGAAAAAAATATTAGAAAAAAATTATTATTAGTAAAATCAAAATAGAGTTAAAAAAAAAAAAATTCTTGAAATTAAACTAATTCGGTTTTAGAAAGGGTTTTAAAATTATTCAAGCTATAGAACATCCAATAAAAAAAAATCTCAAAATTACAATTACACCATAGTTCTTACAGTAGATATTTAGGGTTTATTAATTAGAATACAATATAGAAGGAGTTGATGGAATTGAATTTAAAAGAACCTTTGATTAACGCCGCAAAAAATCTGTTAATTGATAGAGAATTAAAAATCTTTGATAAATGACACAAGATAAAAAAAAAGATGTTTTCAATGAGACAAAACTAGCCCACAATTATGGAATATAAGGGTAAATAAATTAATTAGAACACTAAATCCACAACTAAGATGTAAAATCACAGCATATATATTTGAAAAAGTGTGGAATATTTTTTCAATATAAATCTTAATAAAACAGAGATAATGTTAATAAAAAAAAACCAAAGACAAAACATAAAAAACATCAATTTTTTTTTTATTTAGAAAATTCTGAAAAATATATAACATTTCTAGGATTATACTTAGATAAAAGATTAGATTTTAAAACGCATTTATTAAAAATTAAGAATAAAATAAATAAGACACTATACAGATTTAATAAACTGATTTGGTTAAAAAAAGACTTGCACTTAAAATAAAAGAAAAATATATAACACAATTCAATATCCTCAAATTTTTTATGGATCCAAAATATCATTTAACCACTTAAAAAATAAAAAAATCCAAATAAAAAACCTAAGAAGTATTCATCAAAAAATTTTGTTCACTTTAACTGATGCTTACAAAAATACTAATTACCTCAAAATTACTGGATTACTAAAAACGATTTCTAATGAGGAAGAAATAAAAATTAAACTTAATATCATAAAAATAATTAATGATAAACAAAAAAGAAAAAAAAAAATTCCAATCATTAAGAGATAATATAGTAAAAAATTCTTTAAAATACGAATTTGAATTAAATATATTTAAATTAAAAAATATATTAAATTAATTAAAAAAAAAAGCTTAATATGGGTTATAACTGGACATGGACCATACAGGTCCTATTTAGGTTAAAAAAAATCTCATCATCTGCTACTTAAATGGAAGAAAATCGACATTAATAGAAATTTTCTTTTTTAAAAATGAGCAAAATTTTGACAGAATAACTTGTTATTAAAACAACAAACTCAACATAGATAAAGATTTAAGTTATTTCTATAGACATTAAAAAATAAATTTTAATTACTTATTTAATAAAAATTGATCAATAAAAAATTTTACATTCGCATATGACGAATTGTATATACACTTGAACAATGAGAGGAGGAAAGTAACATATAAAATAAAATATATAATTTCATATAAAATAACATAATTTAAACAGTAATTATCTAATTTTATAATTATAATTTTTTGATTTTTTTAAACTTTGAATATTAATAAATTAAGTTTTTATCAATTAAAAATAAAATTTATTTAATAATAATATTAATTAATTTATATTAAAATTAAGGATTATTATAAATTTTTAAAAAGCAATTTTATATATAAAAATTTATAGAATTTAAAATTGTTTGAAAAATTTACTTTCTTATTTGTTTAATCATTCATATCATGTATTTTATGATAATCTGCAATTTTGCTTCCATGTTAAAGTTTTTTTAACATTTTCAGGTACAGTAATATTAAAAAAAAACTTAGACTTTTTTAAATCTTAAATATCATGATGATCATAATAATGTGATAACAGGAACTTTTAAGACAGATAAAGATAAATATATCTGTATATTATTAAAGAAATAACCAATTAAAGTAGAGGTTAAGTTATCTACTTATAATGATAAAAAAAAAAGTTGAAAAAGATATGAAAAAACAATAAAATGGTAAAAGTAGAATTGTTTTAAAAATTTATAACGGTAAATAATATATTTTTTATAAGGAAAACTCTTACTTTATGTAATATTTATTGTTACATTTGTGGCATTGAAAATTAAACAATTTTAATTTTTTATTTTAAACTTTAAAATTGAAATTACTGAAGCATAAAAAATCCAGTGTTTTTTTTGTAGAAAATAATAAATATTTAAATATATAAAATATAAAGAATTAAAAATAAAACTAATTAATATAAGAAAAAGCAATAGAAAAAAAATTCCAATAATTTAATTAGATTTTTGTATTTTACAAATTTTTACCCCATGTAAATAAATAGATACTTTTTTGTCAAAAATATAAAAATTTGAGACATTTCGTTTATTTCCAAACTAAAATATATAAAAAATTTATTTTTTAATAATTTGTTTAAAAGGTTTCTTAGTAAAACTAAGAGGAACATTTTATTATTCTTTTGTAAAGTAATTTTAAAAAAACACATAAAACAAATCTTGATTAAAAATTTAACATTTTTATTTTTGAATTTTCATCATCATTTAACTTAAGTGTGATATCTTGTTTGAATTAAACAATACAATATATAAGTTGAAGCAGACCAAAATTATATAAATTAATTATCTTGTTTAGATTTCGAATAATGTTTTTTTATTATATTATGAATAAAGTAAGTTATTTTTATTATTTATTAAAATATTATAAGAAAAAGCAAAAACCACCTACAGTTTAATACAATAGTAAATTGCCTATTTTATTTATTAACAAAGATAACATTAATACTTTAAATTGACATATAGATGTTAGATACAAGTTTGTTAAAAAAAAGTTAAGCAAAGTGGTTTGCATTTTAATTATATTACAATTAGACAATAACCTGTTTATATTATAGAAATATAATTAAATTTTTAAGTTTTAATTAATTAATTCTTTTAATAAAAAAGATTTTTGAGATTAATTGAAATTAAATTATTTCTTGCATTTAAAGTATTGTACTTTAAAAAAAATTTTAGTTTATTTTAAAAAAAAAAGTTATTATTTTAAATAATTATTAGAACATTTTATTATAAATATTTATTTGAAAAAATATATAAATTTATAAATATAGCAAAATAATAAATAAAAAAATTCAAAAATTTTTACTCTTAATTGAATAAATTGTAAAAATTAAATAAATTTTAAAAATAAATTATTAATATAAATAATTTTATACATAAATCAAAAAAAAAATATATATATATAAATAAATAGATTTTCTGATTTTGAAGTTAATTACCTGATAAATATGAATAATAAAAAAAATTATAAATACACAATAAAATTTAATCTAATTTAAAGAAATAAAACTCAAGGAAGTAGTAATAATAACAATCATCTATTCCTATTTGAAAAAGATTATTTTCTACTAAATATCAATTAAAGCGAATTTTCAATTTGTTGCAATGTCAGAAGAAAATTTTTGCAAGAAAATCAGCCTTGATCAGTAATTACTTTTAAATATTTCAAATGCGGTCTAATGAAATATTCTCAAGCATGTGCCAGTTAAACCAATCAAAACACCATTGGAATCAAATGACATCAACAATCTGGAGTAAAATGTATTATAATGTCGTAAATAACACATTAATCTAATGTTAATAGAGGCAAAAAAAATTTATCTAAGAAAATGATGAAAATTTTGTTTTTTTTTTAATTTCAGATTTAAGTGTTTTAAAAAATATTTTTGAAAATGTATTTTTTTTGTTTTGAGAAAAAAAAATTAATTTTTAAAAATTTAATGTTTTTTTTAATATTCATTAAATTAATCATTTTACGTAATTGCTTTGCTGCGGAAAACAGTGTATCTAGCAGTTCTGGTAATAGTCAGAGCAATAGCAATTCAGGTACGAATAGTAACATTAATACAGGGCAACAAAATCCAAACCAGTGTCCTGTGGGTTGGTTTCTATTTGAATATGGTGAAAAGTGTTTCAATTTTGAACCAAAAAAAGCTACTTTTACAGATAATTACAATTGGTGCAATCACTTGAATTCATCAATGGTCTCTGTACATAGGTTAGTAATTAAATAACAAATTTATATGTGTTTTTCTTTTTACAAACTTGTCGAATGTTCATCAATTAATTTATAGTTTAAATATTATCAATTTAGCAAGGAAGAAAATGAATTTGTACGAATGTTGTTAAATGACAATTCAAATGAAAATTCTAATGCAAATTCAATAAGGCTTTGGCTTGGAGCTGATCAACTTGCAGTTCGCTCAAATTCTTATCTTTGGTTAGATGGCTCTTCTTTAGATTATACAAATTGGAATATAAACCAACCAAATTGCTTAAATAATGATCAGCATTGTTTTTTAATTATGACATCAACTGGTCATTGGAATGACTCAGGTGCATTTTTAGGTAATCAATCTGAACCACTTTTAGCTAGTCAATTATGTCAATTAAATTTGAGAAGAAACGACAATATCCACGTAAAATCTTATGCATTACGAGAACGATTGGAACGAGAACAGCAACTTGGGAGATTAAATGAAAGATTAGAGGCTGAATTGGCTAGAGTTGATGCACGTTTTATGATGATTAATGAAAGTTTTTCTCAATTAAAACTTATGCTTTCTACTTTGAATATAACTCTGAGAAAGGAAATCAGCTTAAGAATGAAAGATCACGAAAAAGTGCGCATCTTACTTGCCAATCATACTTACAAAGTAAATTCAAATATAACCAGTTTAACCGCTGATTATAAACAATTGTATGCTAATTTTAAGGCATTTATTATTGTGACAATTTCAGTAGTTACTGTTCTCATTTTTACCGCTATTTCCGCATGTAGGTCCTATTTCAAAATCCGCAAAAAATATATTCATCCTCATGCAGTTACTGCTCTCTTAGATCTAAATAATCAACTTACCCCAACCAAATAATCTTGTAATCATAGACTTTTGTCTAGTTTAAGTTATCTGTAAATAATTTATAAATTTCAAATATTTAAATTTTACAAATTTGTCTAACCAGTTAAAAAATTGATTTTATTTTATTACAAATTTTACATCCGTATTTTTTTGTGATTTTTAATTTCTTTTGTAAGATTCAAGTCTACAATTAATTTTTATCATTCCCTTTTCCATTAAAAGATAAATATTTATATATAAACACAAATACAAACTAGTGTGCAAAATGCTCATAGCTTGTATAATTCTAATTTTGTTATCAGAACAGTAAATCCAATACCTTAATTATGGTAAATTTAAATTCACCCTAATTTTTATTTTTAATTATTTTGTTTATTATCAGAAATTCTGCAAAATTTACGCATTCAATGTCACAAAAATTGAACAACAATTTGAAAATAATTTAAATATAAAATAAGAACATTTGTCATCAAATAATTGTCACTTATCACACGTATAGCTTTGATAAAAATAGATAAACGCTTTCATTTAGCTACGTTTTTTTATATATATATATATATATATAAATATATATAATTTACTTAAAAATTTGTAGTAAAAAAAAATTTTAAAAATTGATCAAAATTTAATTTTTATTAAAAATATTTTTGTATACCATTTTTAAAAATAATGAAAAAAAAAATAACAATATGTCTCAAATAAATTTTGAAGACGTTGTAAATAATGAAAATTTTAAAAAATAAAATATCAACGTAAAAAAAATAAAAAATGTATTTTATTTTAGCATAAGCTAAAATATACTAACTTAACTCTCTTTAATTTGATTGCAAAACGCAAAAAAAAGACAATTTGAAAATTAAAATAATTTGTTCTTTTAAGTTATTTAATTAAATTAAAAATAATACTTATTGTAATTCAAAACAGATGACAAAAATTTAAAAAAGCATTTTAGCATAACAAATGATCTGTTTTTGTATCTGGACTAGATTTAGGCACTAAAATGTTTTATTAGTTTACAAAACAGATGTAATTATTCATAT
This sequence comes from Pyemotes zhonghuajia, assembly GCA_025170145.1. NCBI lineage: Eukaryota > Metazoa > Arthropoda > Arachnida > Trombidiformes > Pyemotidae > Pyemotes > Pyemotes zhonghuajia. Next base: position 14,425,847 of record CM045845.1, read on the forward strand.
AAAATTGTTCAAACTATAATACTTTGAAAATGTCTACTAGAGCTGCAATTTGTATAAATATTTTCTACTAAAGTTTTAAGTAATTAGTCTTACTAAACCTGTTTTTTTATTGCGGAAATATTTATTTAAATTATATTTAATTTAACCATTAGGTATGCATCTAAAAAATTAAATAATTTTTTAAATTTAATACTAAGATACAAAAAATAAAACCCTTAAATCCATTGTTATTTATATACATAGCAGAATTAAATAAAAAATTTAAAAAAAAATAATACTAAAATTAGGTTTGATTCCCATTATAAAAATAATTAATATCTGCTAGAATATTCATGATGCCACCTATTAAAATCAATATTATAAATGACAAGTTTTCCACTATCAAGTCCAACTAATAAATACTTATAATCTAGTAACAACATTGACCTGATTGCTTTGTTCTTGCATGACATTAATGTATTAGTTGATTGTTCATCACCAGGTGAAGCATTAGGAGTTAAATTTAAATCACAAGTGTTAAGTGCATAAAGTGGTGTCAAATCGAAACATCTAGCAATTTTAATTGTGGTTTGATTTTCAGTCATTATTAAATATTCTCCATCTCGAGTAATTGTTAGTAGTGGGCTAAATGTGCAAGGACTACTAAATGTAATACATTTCATTAATTGCCCACGTAGATTATAAGTGAAAAGTAAAGATGCGCTACTTTGTCGCTTAGTTTTACAACCAACTTTACTTTTGCTAGGAACGCCTATCCCAATAATAAAAGCTAATTCTCTTGATAACACAAGATTAGTAATTAAATAATCTTCTGAATCAATAGTGATCTGATTTTTATTTTGCAATGAACTTGTGACTTGTTTTTCATTTAAATCTTCAATATCTTCTTCTTTTATATTTATCTTAACTTTTCCTTTATTAGCTTTTTTACCTACAATACTTGCTTCTATACTAGCTTCTAATATCAAATAAAAGAATTAGATTAATTTTAAAATTGAAAACTAGTGTATTTATTTACCTTTAGGATCAGTCATATATTCATTATGCTGCAAACGGCTTGTTTTTCGAATAGGTAAGGAACGGTTAAGACGATTGCGAATATCAATATAACCAACCATATCTCCATTTTTAGTGGTGTGTATCAAAATTAGATTTCTGCTACCACTTACAATTAATCCTAATTCCGCACTAATTAAAAGTGATTTTATTTCTGATTCATGCCCTGTTAAAGTTAATTTTGGTAAAGGATTGCCTAATTGCATTCCACTTGTACTGCATACACTGTTATTTCCTTCAATTTGGCCATATTTTGCATTCCATGTCCAAAGTAAAATTGAACAATCTTTAGATGCGGACGCAACATAAAAATCAGCAACTACATTACATTCAGAACGTGCTAAACAACTAACTAAAGCGCGATGTCCATAAACAATTTGAGTAATTTTTCCTGTTTCAGTCGAATGAACTCGAAACGAATTGTCATAAAATGGAGCTAATATTATATGCTTTGCATCTAATGTTACAATAAATTGAGGTGTGCTTGTGGTACATAAACTAGACATATCTTGTAAATGGCGTCTTAATCCAATAGCAGATGCTGACATTGCATTCGAACTAGATGAATTATTTGAAGAATTATTACTTAAAGCAATATCAGTAACAAATGGTTGTTGAGGAGAATCTTTAGAGTTCCATTTATGTAAATTATAACCTAAATTACTGTTTATAGTGACAATGGTAGAAGGTAAGCTTCCATTTAAAGTACTAGGAACTGTTGAATTATGCATCGAGCATGCAGATATGTGCGTGATAGAAGCATTAAATGGAAATTTGATACTCATGCAAAGTTCTTCCATAACTGGATTAAACATCAAAGGCGAAACATGAAGCGCAGAACTACGTGGTGGATGTGGTTCTGTTGTCAATTGAGATGGAGTTTGTCCAAAATGTCGAATTTGAGCTTCAATAGCCTCACGTATTGATGGTTCTGTAGTAGATAAATCAATGTTACCTTCATAAGTAAGATAATAAAAAACATTTGTTGCACGGACAGCTTCAGGACCACGTTGTTTATAACCGAAGATTAAATCAATCCACTGATGAAGTTGACAAGAAACTAAATCCGATTCTAAAGCCATTCGATGTACCCTAATAAAATGTTGCTCTGATTGTGCCCATTTTGGTAATTTAACACAACCTAAACCAAGTCTTGACTCAGTACCACTTAAAATTTCAGGTAAATAAAAAAATTCCGGTATAAGTTCTTTCACATTTTGTTGACCACCCATTAAACAAGCGAGCCAAGACTCTTGAATTGAATTAAACAAACGACAATCATCTTCAACTTGACCATCTTGTAAAGCTAAATAAGCGCTGTAGTAAGGATCAAGTCGTACTAGCCAAGACAATGTGAAAGCAGCTGTTGAATAATGAGTTCCATAATGAAATGGTGTAACTGAACATGCTGGATCCCAGTTATTGTAACGTTCTATAAATTCTTGACGTCTTTCTGCATTCAATGCTCCCACAGGTTTAGAAAGATCTCTAAAATTTGTTGGTTGAGCTAGATCAAGTTCGTCAGAATCATAATTAGTTAAAATCCATGGGAAAACAGGATATTGATTTAAGTCTTGGTAAGTTCTACCAGCAATCGTATTTAAAAACATTAAATACTCAAAATTTGTAATTTCTCGTTTTTGCCATTTTGATGTCATATTAGAAGAACTAAATAATTGTTTTGGTGTCATCAAAGAAGCTTTCCTGGATTGAAGAATACCATATTTAACACCAACTCCAACAGGAGGCAAATATTTAACTACTTTTTTAACAGTTTCAAAATCATTAAATGCAAACATTACAGATGTTCTTTGAGCTAAAAATATTTCTAATGCATTTTGTTGTAATAAGTATCTTCTACTAAAAATTGCTCTAATTTCAATAAAAGGTATTTTACCATTATAACTAAGTAATTCACAATAACGTAATACATGTAAATCAAGATGATTAAATCCTCCTTTTCCAGCACGAGAAGCACTAGAACCAAGTAAATTTTTTAAACTATCTGTTCCACTAACATTACTTTTTGCCGAATTTCCTGAATTGGGTCTTGATTTGTTTTGTTTTGATTTAGACACTAAAGATCCATCAACAGTGCATAAATCAAAATTCACATTCGAAGCTTCAAATATTAATTCATTAGCAGTTATTTGAAGTGTTCCTTCAACAGCATAAATGGACCAAATCAAAGAACAATTTACTGTATAAAGAACGGTTTCAACAAATTCAGCGGTGTTAGTTCGTTCCCGTTCATCATCAAGATCAAGATTACTACTACTAGAATCATCTGCTTCCCATAAAAATAGTTCTGTTTCATCGTTTTCAACACTTCTAGAATTATTTATTAATTGATTATTGTCTTTGTTTGAACTTTTTGATTGTATAAGAATTGAAGCAGAAATTTTTTCATCTGATTTTAATTTATATTCTCTATTTTTTATTTTATTTTCTTTAGAATTTTCATTATCATCACTTGACTTGATTGAAATATGTGAATTATCAAATTCATGTTCATATTTAGGACACAAAATAAATCTTCTTTTTCTTCGTGAATCATCTTCCCATGTATCTAATTTATAACTAAATTTACTGTATTCACCATTTTCTTTACTAGCCAAATTAATTAAGTTTTCTTTGAATTTGCTATAAAGCATCCTATCTCTTCTTTTAGCTGAAGTAATAAGTGAATTAATTAAAGATTCTTCATGACTTCTAGCGGCCATTGCTTCTAAACAAGTTAAATTAAAATCTTCATGCTTAGAAACATCATCAGCTCTTAAGCGATTTAAAATAAATTCAGCTTCCATAGCAACTCGAACAATATGATCTTTCATTGAATGACTTAAAATTCTTCCCCTATTAATAAGTTCAATAAAAGCTAAACCTGCATTTTTCTGAAGAGTGTTTTGCCATTCTTGTGAACAAAGTAACATAACTAATTCTACCGGACTTGCATTTGGTCTTTTAAATGTCCGGACAGTTTCTTTAAGCACCAAATCTTGTCCATGGGAACCAAGTAATTTTTTTGATAAAAATGGAGCAAAATCACACATTATTTCTTTCAATAATGGACACACAGAACATAATGTGCTTTCTAATTTTGATGTAAGTATATCTCCAATACTTGCTGGATCTACTCCTAAACGTTGTTGTGAAAATTCAACTGATTCCATGCCACTTAATTCATTATGAAGGATACCTTCGAAACCTCGCGATCTTGATCCACTTTTAGGTTCAATAATATCTCTATATTTAGATACCATTAAAACACTAATAAAATACAAAGTAGCTAAAGCTAAAAATTGAGACTGTTTAGTATCTGCATCTGCATCTCTGTAAATACAAGCTCTTAATCGATTAACATCCATCTCTTGTAATAACTTTGATAAATCTTTTATTGGCAATGGTTGTAAGGGTGGAAAATTACCAATCATTAGTTCTGGACCGATTGCACCAGGATGTATGTCTGCAGAATCTATTGATGAACTATCATCTCCTGATAAAGTGTTTGCTTGAAATCCATTATATTCTCCAAAAAGTTCTGAAGCAGATGATATAGACATTCCCAAGTTGTATATGTTTTTTTGATTAATTGAATCTACACTAGAAAGTTCAGATGTCCCTTGATTTTCTTCTTGATGCCTCTGAACAATTAAACAATTTTTTACTGCAACCGTACAAACTAAACGAAGACATTGCTCCAAGATGCCTCCAGGTGACATATTTTTTTCTGCTTCTAATTCAGCAAAATTTATATGAGTTGCTGCAAAACAAAGAATGTCTGCCAAATTTACTAATCTATAAAGAAGAGAATTGGCTTGTATATTTGTTAATCCTTCACCTCCACGATTAATTCCATTATTTGATGCCGAGTTATTACTAGAATTATTAGAAGCTGAAGAATTATTATTAGAACTTCCTCCAGTAGCTGAAGCTAGTAAAGGCAAAAGGCCTCCAGATGCAATTATAATATTATCACACAATTGTGAAATCAAATGAATAGCATTAACAATATAAATTTGATTATCAGGATTTTGTAAAATTTGATCTAAATGTGAAGCTGATACCGATACGGAAAGAACTTTAGCATGTTCATCGCAATCTTTGTTTACATCTTTAGCACCTTGACTTCGCCACATTTGTAAATCACATTCAATCGAATAAAGCAAATCATTTAGCAATTTTAAATGCAAACAACTCCATTTAAATTCTGGAATACGAAATGCAGGTGTTGTTGAGGCTACACCACTAAACTTCTTATCTAAATTATTTTGATTAAAAGCTTGATTTCCTGAAAAAATCAGATGAGGATCAAAATCTTTACTTGAAGGATCAATACTTTTACGGAATTTTCGTGTGGCAGCAACATCGATGTCATCTTGCATATCACTTTTATTAACTGAGGCATTAGATAAATTAGTTTGATTTTCCGAATCCGAATTTTTTCCTGTTTCTCCTATCATAATCGTACTAATAACTGTCTCTTTTTCTTGTTCATCTGTTATTTTATTATCAATTTCTAATTCTTTATCTTTAATTTTTGCACCTTCATTATCTTGATTTACTTTATTTTTTTCGACTGGATATTGTCTACTTGGACTATCATTATTTGTAGTTATAGTACAGATAGAATTATCGGTTTTTAAACTATTTTCTGAATTGTTTAAATTTTCTTCATCATTAGCCAAAACTTGGTTTTCATCCTTTCTATTATTAAAATTTATTTTGGTGGATGTGCTAGGATAATTTGATTCATTATCTCGGTTTTCACCAATAGTTGAATTAAAATGAGAAAAATTATTTAAATTAAAATCAGTCGTATTTATTTTTCCGTAATCAATAGGCTGAACTTTTGTAGAAACTAAAACACTTTGCTTTTTTTTATCGCCAAATTGTGCTGTAAATTCATCAAAACTAACTTTTGCATGAATTATTGCAAGTGTATCAATCCAAACTCTCCATCCTCCATATTCATATTTAATTGCATGATATAACAATACTCTAAAAATTGTTAATATTTGATCGCGAATAATATGATCGTTTTTATCATCAATCAAATTTACAAGCCAATGTTGCCATACTGACATTTGAAGAACTAGTCTCCGATTATCTCTATTATTAACCAATAATTTCCATAAATCATTAATAAACATTTTTTTAATAGAATTTTTTTCTTGTTTATCTTGAGTTGAACAAGACATATTACAAGAAGCAGAATGTTTAGCATGTGAATCAAAATTATCTTTTTTTCCTTCTATTATAATGGTTGAAATAACCTTTAAAATCATTGGATTTTCAATTTTAAGATTTGCAATTGTACTTGCTCCGCTTGATCTAATTGTCTCAATAGGTGTTTCTACAGCAATTTCTAATAATGCGTTATATGAATCAATAGTTAATGGAGTAAATCGCATCATTCTTTCGCAAAGTAACATAAACAAATTATTAGGACCCATAACATCAACTTTTCTTTTCATTATTGATCTAGATAAAAAATATCCTAATAATTTAAGCGCTTGAATACGTATTTCTTCATTTTGAGAATCTAAAAGTTTAAAAATAGTTTTTACGCCATGCTTTGCATCAAAAGCTGGTATCATTGAAGCAGGATGTTCAACCATTAACGTTTGAAGCATTTGTAGAACATCTAATAAATTTTCATCTTGAAATACTGTTGTAAGATAATTTAAAATTGCTTGGAGCTCATCATGATGAACACCGTTCCCTTTCATTATTAGTTGTTTAATAAAAAGAAGTATATAACTTCTGATTGAAATTAAATCATTTTTAGGAGGTCTCAAATTAACGTCTCTTGCTTTAACTTGTATTGGTTGAATAGCATTTGCAATATTGTTTGTATTAGAATTTCTAATTGCGCTTAAAATTTCAATACTGTTACTATTTAAACTAGAATTTAAATTAGATACAGAATAAGGCTGATTGTCTTCTGGCACTAGCCAATAATAATATTTTAAGGAATGGAGAAGTTGTAATACAGTCGATATCCTTCTGACCTCAATAAAAATTATACCATTCATTTGTTGAGTTGAATTACTAGAAGAATTCGCACTTGAATTTAAATTTGTTTCATTAACTGATTGGTTATTAGATAAAGTTGAAGATGCTACCCCTGTAGACAAAAATTCTGTGGCTAAATAACAATATAGTTTTAATTGTAATTTTGAGTTCACATAAATCCACAAAGAGGAATTAAATAAAATACTGTCCATCAGTTGTTTTAATAAAATAGAATCATCACTAGAACCAGCATTAACTGAAGCACTCATTAATGTTTTGGTCAAATTAAGTAAAATGTCTAGTGTTTTTTCATTAATTAATAATCTTGCATTTTTCATTAATAATGAAGATATAATGACAAAAGCATGTGATTGAACAACTTCATTTCCAAACCAATGAGGAGATGATTCTAATAAATCACAAATAAATCCAATCAAAGTAGAACAAGCATCAGGATTTGGAGAATGTTCTGGACAACCTGTAAACCTATTTAAAAGAGGTAATAAGGCCTTGATACCACCAATTGATTGAAGAGTTGAATTAATTGAATAAGTAGTGATAGCTCTAGTATTTCCAAGTAAGGCTGCATGTGGACTACTAGTAAAATAAGATGTATTAGATCTTGGAGCAGATTGTAAACACAATGTATCTCCTTCAACAGCTACTGGGGTATATAAAGAAAATAATGCTGAACTTAATTTTTCTTCATATAAAACTTTTTTCATCATTGGCGGCATTGTATCAAAATATGACATTTCATTAGCATATTTATATTGACCCATATAATTTGGACCAAGTCTATGAATTGCACAAATTTGACTAGGCGTCAAAGCTTCATGAAAAAGATAAATTGCAGATAATTGACCGCAAAACAAATGAGCTTCACTCATAGGGTCTGATGTCCCTCCAATAAAACACTTATCATAAATATCTGTAGTTTGAACTTGCCATGGCATATCTGTGTTTGCAGTTAATTGTCCATTAACATAGACTTTAATATCTGACGTGCGCCATTTGGCAATATAAGTGATAGCACAGTGATACCATTTTGATGGAGCAAATTCATACGGAATACAATGTTGATAGCCTTTACCTTTAATTTTCATACTAGTTAAAACAAGACAATTTCCCGTAAAATGGGCGGAATAGCCGACATTTGATTTAGAAGTTCTGAAAAAATATAAATAAGGTTGGGAATTCACAGTATTCGGTTCTAATCTAAACCAGCAATTAAAAGTCCATCCATTTTGAATAGGCCATTTTTGTAAAGGAGTCAATGCTAATACTGATCCTTTAGTACCTGGAAAAGCAAAAAATGAATTTGGTCGTCCTCGTTGATGTAAATTAGCATTTCTTATTAATTCTAGTAATTTTGGATCTTCTTGAGAAACTTGCAATAATTTTTTTAATTCCTGAACATTGCACGAATATCCGCATAAATAGCCAATTGTTTCACGAATAAAATGTTTAATTAAATTTGTACAATCAGTAGAATTATTATCTGGCAAACTTTCATCATTTTCTATAGTATATTTTTTAATACAATTTAATAATATTCCTTTAGCTGCTTCAATGTTAAGTAAAGATTTCTTTAACACAGCAATTAAAACACTTAAAATTTCAGCAACTAATTTTTTTGGTAATAAATTAATGTAATTATTAAAAAATAACTTTAAACATTCAGAATTATTAATTTTTTGCATGTCTTCAGTAATAAGTAAGTTTAAAATAGAATCGGCTAGAGTATGTGCATCATCAGCATTAGAGACACTGTAAACAGCTACAATTTTAGAACAAAGAACATTTAATTTCATTTCATCATTTAAATTGGCATCCATTAAACAATTATTAAGCATTACGTTTGATGTGACTGTATAAGCATTTGCCGTAGTAGATAAAGTCGCAATATTAGAATCAGCCACATTTTGAACCGGTTGAATTGTTTCAATTGGATTTGTTTCAATAAAAACTGTTTTGATGGGGCTTGTAACATCTTGTTTACATTCTTTTTTGTTAGCGTTGATTAATTTTTTCTCAAATCGTTCAACAACACTTTTTGTATCATTAAGCTCACTACTTGTGTCATTCTTATCCGAATCTATAGATTCATTATCATTTAGGCTTATATCCTTGAAATCGTTACTTAAATTAATTGAACTATCGTCTTTAATTCCATTATTATCACTTAATTGTTCGATTATATTTCTATTAATTAATTTTTCATCATCCAATGTTTGCATAGTTTGGTTATCGATTTGATTTTCAAATTTATCCAATGATTCAACAGTTTTTATTTCAGGTAAGATTTCGATATTTTCATCAATGTCAGATTTGTTGCTAGAATCTTCAAGTTGTTGAGGTGAAATTTCAGTATCTTCATTTAATTGTTTATTTAAAGAACAAGCTTGATTATTAATTTCTTTTGTTTCAACAGAATTTTCAAATTGATTTAATTCACAAATCGAGTGAGTTGAGGATTTAAAAGTGTTGGTATGCATTTCAAGTGTTTCAATGTGGTCAGTTTGTGAGTGGTCCGAATTCTCTCTCGGCTGATCCGCGATTTGTTGCGATTCATGTTCGGCATGGACAACATTTAAATTAGATAAATTTTCTTGCAAAACAGATTCTTGCACATTCTAAAAAAAAGAATAATTTTAATAAATAATTGCTTAAAAAAAGTGGTAGTTTACCTGAATAGATAGATTTTGATGAATTGAGTCAGAGTTTTGATCATTAGTTGAATGTGGAGATAAATTTGTGTTTGAATCAGTTTGATCACTCATTTTTCAATCATCTTTTTAGTTATAAATAATGTAAAAAGTTGATGATGTGTACTTCGAATGTTTCTTAGTTCGCAAAAAACTCAAACACAATGCAATAATTACACTGAAACACGGTTTAAATGCAAATTAAAAAGCTTCACATTTGTTCGCCTTACTATTTACTAGTGCTATTTATTTGTTCACATTTAATTAGTGATAAATCTAGTTTAAAGCAGGATATTTTAACCGAATTCAATGACGCTTGGGTTGTTTTTTATTTGGTTTCGTATTAACTGGCTTTATGCCAACAAGCCTGCGCAAACATCAGCTGTTAGTGTACTTAGTTTTGGCGCCATTTTCAAACTTTGACATTCGCCAACTGGGTCGCGTTCACACTCTCATTTTCATCGATTGTCACATCTTTTGCATATTTTGCTTATTTAATAATTATTCTATCCGTTTTTGCTTTCTAAATATTCGTCACTTACTTTTACTATTTCACACGTTTTTCTGCATTGTAGTCTAACTGCTTTAAACGCTTTGTTCTAAATTCTTTTAGCACAACACTTATGTGAAAACAATTTATTGCCACAATTTGCTGTTAATAAACAAGCACACTTTTTTTTAATTTAGTTTATCAAAAAATTAAAACTTTGTTTCGACAGGTGCAACGCAAAGTCTACACATCTTCTCAATCTGGTTGTTCATAAATTTATTTAGGTTAATTCTACTTAAGGTTCATGCTTCTATTAGGTTTAATTTAATCAAAAATAAAAGCTAAAATAATAAATGTCATTTTAATTTAAAACTTAAATTTATTCAATATTAACATTTTTCTTTATTTTTGTTATTTCAAATAACTAACATAACTTTTATATCTTGTTTTAAATAAATTAAAATTATTTGCTCAAATGTTGCCATATATATGTCATTTTTACTTGTGTGTTCATATATATAAACATTAATCAAAAACAAAATTAGGTTTGTGTTTATTACAATTTGTTTAAATAAACAAATAAATCTGTCCCATAAGCTTTACATTATGGAAAAACTGCGAAACTGTACAATTCAAATAAATTTGTTTTTTATTGTTATTAACATAAAATAATTTAATCAATTAATTGTTAATTCTAATACACTGTACATTTTAAATTAAGTAAACATTTAAATATTTTAGATTTGCTAAAGAAACATAAAATATTATTAAAAATCAAGTGTTCAAAAAAAAATTTTCATAGAAAAAAAAAAATTTATTAATTGCGTATGTAAACATTTTCTAATTGGTTTTTTTAGTTGATTTTTTTCACTTTATTTAAATTGTAATGATTTTTGAAATTGATTTTCTAATGCGAAAATATAAAAAGTAATAAAAAATCGAACTAAAAAATAAAAAAAGTGTTTATATTGAAATCTGTAAAGTATGTAATGATAATGAAATTTGGCAATTCGTTGCTATAATTAAGCATTATTTTGTAAATTTATTAATTTGTTCTATTTTGTGAAACGATTAAGGAAAAAGTTTTCATGTCAATTTAAATATTATTTCATTTAAAAATAGATAACAGAGGTAAAAAATTTTAATTTAAAACAAAATTATTAATCACTGAAATAAATAATTTGTATCAACATTATTGTTATAAAAAAACTAAATTAAAATGTAAGAAAAAACTTTACAAATATTAAAGATATTATGTAATTGTAGTTTAATTAATCTATTATCAGTAAATAATTTAATTTTTTTTTTATATTTATAGCATAGACAATTAGAATAAATGAATTGTAGGATGTTTACAAGAATTTGTATAATAGTCAAATTGCAAAATTACTGGAGAAAGTAAAAAAAGGTTTTAAGGACTATGAATTAATTTAATTTAAATTGATTATAATTAGTGAACAATTTGTTAATTGACAAATAAAAGGTTGAAATGAGCTTACAATATCTAGCTTACAATATGAGCTTCCCAATACATATTAGTTTTAAAGTTTGGATTAAAATAGAAGCTTTATCATAATTATTAATGTTGCTATTTTAAAACAAGTTTCAATTGTTTACCTTAAAAATTGAGTAAGCCTCAATTATTAAAATTAAATTTATTATTCTACTGTTGCTAAGCATTAAGATTTTCTGATTGTGCGAGTTAACCAATGATCATTAATGTGAGTTTCAGTAACAGATTTGATTTCTTCACGTTCATCAGTGGTAGAAACTCTACTTAATGTACTGTATGTACTTGTTGAACTAAATGGTTTATTGGAATAAGCCTTGTCTGAATGGCGTATTGAATGACTTTTTTGATCATCACTAAGATATTCATCAATTCGATAATTTCTTTTAGCAAAATTTACGTCTTCTTCGCTAATTGATCTGGCTTCTTGATCATTAATTGAATTTTTCCTATTTAAAATACCACTCATCAAGGCCTGTCTTTCCATTTGACTTGTGGTGTCGATTCGTGGAATAGCTACAGCACCCTGTTGAGAATAGATTCTTTGGCTTGTAGTTAGCTGTTGTTCCATTAGTTTTTCTCTAGCTCCGTCTACTAATTTATTAATCTTCTTACTGTAATGAAAAGTTTCTGCTCCGCCAAATTCTCTTTCCATCTTTTGTTGACTAAATTGCTCCTCAATTTGTTCATTAAATTTTTGCTCTTCTTGGCCATTGGAATAAAGCCATCTTTTCATGATATCTTCATTAGTTATTGTTTTAATAATAGTTTCCCAGGTTCTAGGTTGGAATGTTCTTTCATATCTTATATCTCGACTAAGGCTAATATAATCTTCCACAGTGTTGCATTCTATCACTAGACTACGGAAAGTTTCATCTATTCGTAATAAGTCTGACCAAGCTTGTTTTTCTTCACGAGTAAGTTCTATACAATTACTTGAACCAGACCGAACACTTGTTGGCAAAGGGAGCTCAAACAAATCTCTTAAAACGTGATATTTTCTTTCATACATAAATTGTTCATCATTAGATTCCATATTTATATTGTAATCATTTTGATTGGTTTTAATTTGATTCGATTGTAATAAACCAGACTTTTTAAGACTTTCGTTTTTCTTTTCTTGTTGTAATTTTTCAAAATATGCTTGTTGTTTTAGCATATTTTGTTGTCTCATTTTTTCTTTCATTTCTTTTTTTCTAACTTCTTGTTGATTTGTAATTGATTCGTGAATATTAGTCACATACATACTGTCAGTGTTTTTTACTGTGTATTTAGGCTGAGATAAAGGCAGTTTTCTTTCGTTTTTCATTAATTTTTCTTCATAATTCATATCTTCTTCTAAATTCATAAATACATCCTCTTCTGTTTTACGTGTAATTGCAGCTTGTCTACGTTTTTGTATTTCTTCTGCAAAGCTACTTGCTTTTGAATCTATTCGATGCAATTTAGTAGGTGCTTTTTCAACAAATTCAATTTCTGAACGATTATCGTTATCTGGAATAGATGCTGGTGGTAATGGTGGAACTTTTTTAAAATATGTTGTTGTAATTTTTTTATTTATCACATCTTCAGTTTCTTCTTCAACAAAACGTTGATTTGAAACATATGTAGTATCTAAATTTTGAACCATTAATTCTGGTATATGCTGTACACGATTACTTTTAAATGCATCTTGTCTAATAGATGAAGTTTCACTTAAAATAGTACGAGTTTCAGATTCAGATGTATAATCAGAAACGGCAACACGAGGGATACGAACCGGCTCAAACGTGGAATGAGATATTTTTGTGATTTCACTTGGTGCTCCGGAAATAAGTTTTCTTTTACGAATAATTTTAATGTTTCGTCTTTTAAGACAATAATAAGATATTCCGATTCCAAGTAGTAGAAGAGTTAAAAATAAAAGAGCACAAATAACTAAAATTAATTCTATTTCAGATAGTTTAGTTGGTACAATATATGGAGCTGGGGGGGATGGTTCAATTCTAAAAAAAAAAAAATAATTTATTAATATATCTCTTTAACAAGTTTTAATTAAAATTGATCAGTTAAGTAGATAAATATTTATTAAAAAAATTTAATAAGTTTTTAAATAAAAATTATATAAATAAAATACAAGTGCGAGGGCGAATCAAATAAATAATTTAAATAAAGTTAATAATTACAATTATAAAATATTAATTTTAAAAATTTATCTTATTATTTTATAATAAAATGCAGTATAATTTATTAAAAACTTAAAAATTTAAAAGTATTTAAAAAGAATTATTATTATATAATTACTGATTAGTAAAATGACCAAAATTAAAATTAACCTCTTATATATTTATAAACTATTACCAGTGATTTTAAACCTAAAAAAATTTAATAAAACAATTTTAATAAATAAAGATTAAAAAAATAATAAAGAGTTAAGTGGGCAACATTAAGAGTTAATATTTAAGAAAGTAATGTAAAAAAAAAAGAATTACAACATGCAAATTAATAATAAAAAATGCATGCTTGCTAGTGACAATTAAAGTTAATTTAAAACTGTTTGAACTTTTATATTTAACTTTTCATGTAAAAACACCAATAACCCACCCCTTCCCTCCCCCCCCCTCCCATATCTGGAAAATGCTAATCCACACCACCAAAACCCACCCCCACACACCTAACCAACTACCATACCTTGTACACGCAATTAAAAATACCCATCCCCTGAGAACAACCCCCCATAACAAAAAACCATTACCGCACACCCCGCTAACCACATCCAAATGTCCTCGCACTCGTTCATACCCATAAGTCAAAATAGTTGTCCCCTTAGCCCCCACGTCCCATACCCTCAACCGCTCTAACATCGAACCCCACCCAAAAAAACACATTCTAAAATAATAAAGACATCGCTTACAACAACCACAGTTCCGCCAAAAACTACACGAACCTCGTCAAATAATCCACCGCATAACTGCCGCAAACCCCACTCTGTATAAGGAACACCCCAACCACACACAAGTCTCACCCACGCACCCCAATACGTCTGATCAACAATCACCCAATCCCCCTAAATTAATATTAACAAACCCAACTAAAAACCCCTAACCACCCAGACGCCACCCAACACCAAGCTATCCATCCCTAATGCCCACCACACCTAACCAACACGCAAAACCCAATCACCCCCCATCGCCCCCACACCCCCGGCCACAAAATACGACACCAAAAACCTACCAAAATCCCCTACTTAACGCCCCCCTCAACCCCAACCCCCCCTCCCCCAGCATCCCCCCTCACCCCGATGCCTTTCAACACCCCCAAAATCTAAGAATTAACCAAATTACACGAGCACAAAATACCCACCCCCTACCACGACCAAACTCTTACCACCCACCCCTACACCCACGATCAGACCACAAGACACCCCCCCATCATCCCCATGTCAAATAAGGCACACAAACCCCCGAGAAAAAATCATCTACAAGAATTAGAAAAAAGTTCAACCCTAACACAAGCGTCCAAAACAATACATAATTACTATACAAAGCGCCCTATAGGCCCACTCTATCCCCACAAAAACATTATCCCTATCCATGATTATAAAATTATTTTGGAATCATAGAATATTTTTGTTAGTTAGTAGCCTTTAAGTAGAAGAACGTGGCAAAAACATTCAAACAAGAAGCTTCAATGTAATTTTTAAAAATTATCAAATCAAGGGATGATAATCTGTTGTTAACTTTCTTTGGTTTTGTCTTGCTTTTGTCCAGATGGATTTCAATAGAAATGCTTCTATAATCAGAGCAAACAAAGCTTAATAATAATAATGTTGTTTTAATAAAAAGCTAAAATAAACTACATACAGTTATGATAACTTTTTAGATTGTTCAAATTAAAGAAAGCCTAGTTATTTAACAATTCAAGTGCACTTTAATAAGTATACAATTTTATAAAAAGTTAAAATGTTTATAAATGAGATACAAAACAGAAACATTTTAAAAAAAAAAAGTGAACACCAATTGGTAAAAGGTTTGAGTTTAGGAAAATTATAAAAAAGTATATTATTTGTATAAACTTAATAATAATTATACTTTAATAAGTTATAATTCAAATTTTTTGATTCTGAATATAAATCTTATATTGCCTTTAATAAAAATTATAAAGTAAATTTTTAATTCTATACACTAATTCATCACTAAATTAACATATATTAGCATCTGTTTAAAACTTAATTACAATTAAAAATCTTAAATTATAATAAATATAGCTAGTTGAATTTTTGAATTGGTACATTCATTTATTTATTTGAATAATTTAAGGATAGATGTAATAAATTTAATAATTTTGAATGTATTGCAAATAAAATTGAATTGCTAGAATAAAAAATAGATATTTATGTTATGTTCAAAGTAAAAATAAATTATGTTCGTAAAATAAAATAATTTTATAATTGTAATATTTAAATTAAGTTTTTAACTAGATTGAGTTAAATAAATTTTAAAGTTAAATATATTAAGTGATGTATTGTTAAATTTCGAATATAATTAAAAGAAATAAATTAAAAATCAAACTTAATAATATTAAATATTTAATACAAATTTTAATAATAAACAAAATTAATGTAAATTTGCATTGAAATCGCCCTCACATGCATAATCAATTATCTATTTTAATAAAAATAATTTCTAAAATTTAAGTAAATAGAATAATATATAATTTTATAAATATATATAAACATGAATAAGTTTATAAATTTATTGATAAAAAGAAAAATAATTATTAAAAATTATGATATATGTTTTGATTAATATTTGCATCTGGCCAAAATAAAAATTTAATGAATCACAAAATAAAAAAAAAAAATTGAAAATTAAAGTTTATTTAGAAAAAACGCATATCAAAATAAAAACAAAAAAAAAATAAGTAAAAAATAAAATATAACTAAGATTTAAAAATCGTTTAACATGATTGAACTGCCCTTAAGAATTTTTTTATTTACATTAACGTAGATTTAGTTAAGTCACAATTGTGTGATTAAGTTTTTTGAATCATAGTAAAAGGCTTTCAGCTTTTTTTAAAGAAAAACATTTAATAATTAATTTTAATAATAACTAATAAAAATTTATTAAGCCAAAACTACAATAAAAATATAGTTTAAGAATTTAATTTATTTTATAAAATAAAATATTAAATTTCATAATCCAATTATCAACACTCATCATATTTAAATAAATTGATAATTTTTTTAATAAATTAAATATTATTTAGATTAAAGTTTATTATTTAATTTAAATTTTTGTTATTTGACCTAAACATTTATTATAATAATACTAAAAAAAATAAACAATTAAAAAATTATTTTATTAGTAAAACAAAGTAATCTGAATTTTAATCTTTAAAACTTAAAATAAAAAAGTATTTAAAAAAAAAATATGTAACATTAATTTTTTTAAAAAATACTATGAATATCAAATTATCAACTAATAAATTGATTTAAAAAAAAATAAATAAAATTAATTTAAGAAAAAATTGACAATATAATTTATTTAATTTAATTAATACAAAATAAATAAGAATTCATTTTTAAAAAAATTTTGAATTAATTTATAATATAAAAGTAATTGCATGAGTTATGACTTATTAAATTGTAAAGAAATAATAAAGTTAAGATAAATATAAAAAATTAAAATTCAATTGTATGCAAACAATAAAATTTTTTTTTAATATAACAAAACAAATAAGTAAAATTATACTTTTTGGATGCTAAATCAAGGTATGTTTCAATAAAGTCCAAGTTAGATAAAAAATATTAATACATTGAATAAAGCATCCTTTTATACTTAATAAATATTTTTCAAAACATGTGTAATAATAAATAAAGAACCATCTGTTTTTATTGAAGGTTGATATTACTTGAATAACAAAACTTAAATTAAAATAATTAAATTGAAGGATTAAATAAAATAAAGTTGTTTTTAATACTTTATTTATAAATTTTTTAAATTTGTTAGACTAAAAAAAAAAAATAAAATATAGAATTTGAATAATTAAAAATTACAATTAAAAATTTATTTTCAATAAATATTATTTATTATAATCATAAAATATAAAATTAATAATAAAATTTTTTTATAAATAAAAATATAAATTTACATAATATTTAATTAAAAAAAAAAAAATTTAATTAAAAATTTTTCTTTAATAAATATTAATCTATTAATTTATAAATTTATTTTTTTTTTAACTAATGATAATTTTTTTTATTTTAGAAAAAAAAATATTAATTTATACAAACTTTGAGCTAAGAATACCATTATTTTTTAGTATAATAAAAAAAATATGTATTTAATAAAACAAATTATAGTAATTAAAAAAAAAAATTTAAATAAATCTTAGGACAATAAATTAAATTTTTGTAAACTGTCAAACATTAAACGTGTCATTTGACCTAGTTAGTAATTAACATTAAGTATTAAATTTATATTTAAAATCTTAAGCACGTTTAAAGAATAAGCAAGAAAAATTGCACCTAAAAAAATATTTTTTATCATTGCGATTTCAGTGAAAACATGTGAACACGTATCGCACGCGTATGTTCTGTTTGTATGAAAAAAAATAAATACAAAAAAAAAAATTAAAACAAAAGTAAGAACAAAAATTAAAATTGCTAAAACAATAGAAATTTAAATACAACATAAAACTTAACTCACGTTTGATAAAGTCAGTCTCCTTCTATCTGTTTTCATTTTAAAGCGGGAACAATTAGTTTGCGAGGTCATTTATTAAACAAACTGTGGTTAATTAATTAACATAAATAAAGCATGAAAACCATATATATTGATTAACAATGGTTTTGTGGTAGAGGTCACATTAATAACATTGGTTTTTTTAAAAGATAAAAAAGTTAAATAAAAAGTTCACAAAAGTTAAAAAAACGGATATTAAAAAAGTCGACTATTTTTTTTTATTAATTAAAATTTAATTTTTAATTTTTTTTTATTGAATTGCATTTTTTAAAGTAAATAATTTATATGATAATATTAATTTGTTAAAATATAGTTGAATAAAACTTTTTGAATTAATTTAAAAATAATAATAAAAAAAAAATATAATTTTTTTTATGTTTTTTTTAAAATTTAAATATTGCAAAATTTAATGATGTATATGTCATATATTAGTCTTAAAAAATTACATTTAAATTGCATTAAATGATTTTTTTAACGCAATTTAAATATTCAGCTATCATTATTAAATATTATTTAGTTAGATACAATTGACTTAAACTAAATTGAATAAAATATTACAATAATTTATAAAATAAAACACCTATTTAACAATTTAAGATTCATTAAAAAAAAATATCATCTTTTCTCAATTTATTTTTTTTTAATCTTATCTTTGAACATTTAAAATATAATACAATAGAAAATGACAATTAAGTGAATGAATAATTTAATATTATTTAAAATACAAAAAAGTTTTTCCTCTGTTTAAAAAAAAAAAATTTGCTGCCGACCACACAAGTAATTCATTTTAAATAAACAGCTTTAAATATAAAAATATTGAATAAAGAGATGAAATCAAAAACCTGCTAAACATGTATTATGTATAAAATATAAATCTAAAAAATAAAAAGATAAATACTGAAATTAAGACAAAAATAAGTTATTTTTTTATAAAAAAAAAATGATAATAAATATGTTAAAGTAAGAACAAAAAAAAAATATATTTAGAGTAAAATTATTACTTTTAAAAATTGCATAATAAAATAAAGTTTAAATTGTTTTGATCAAGTTCAATGTGCGTAATATTACTAGTAAAATAAGTCTTAAAGCATGATTAATCATTAATGAAAGTTAAAAAAATCAACAGGTAATGGGAGAAAAGGAACCAAATAGATATACCCAGATAAAAAGAAAACAGATCAAATGTCTTGTATACAAAACAGATAGAGATTAAAAACAATGTGTTTAGTTTTATCTAACTTCTATTAGATTCGAATGACTTGATCATACAATAAATATTAAACTTGTCTATTCTTTAGTGACGTTGATCATTGATGCAAGAATTTATCAAAAACAATTTTACTTTAATTTTTTTTTACTTTATTCTTGATGCTAGACAGAAAACTAAACAAATGAAAGGGAAACCAATTGAAACACTTGGAAAAATTCAGACTAAAACGATTATTTTTTTTTAATTAAGATTGTTTCTTGTTAATGTTTAAATATATATACATTGTATTTAACGAATTTGACATAAAGAAATTTAGTAAAATTATCCAGATGACTCGATTAAAAATAAAAATTTTGTTTATTTAATTTTTAAATATATAATATTTTGTTTTAGTAAAAAATTAATAAAAAATAACTTAGTTACAAAATTAGAAATTTTAAAATATTTAAAAAAAAATCAAAATATTAAAAAAATATTCCTTTATTTTAAAAATATTTAAATTCAAAATAGCACTTGTTTATATATTTTGAAAATTCAAAACATAAATATTTAACAAAATTAAAAGTTGGTAAAAAAAATGTCAAGCAGTTTTAAGTATATATTTTATAAAATTAAAAGCATTTCTAGAAATTTAAGAAAAATATTGTTGTAATAAATTTTTTAATTGTTTTAATGTTCAATTTTTAAAAATAAAAAATTAAATAAAAATTTTTACTTTAAACTTTTTTAAAAATTATGAAAAAATAAATAAAGTCGATTATTAATACAATTTATAATCAAATAAAAAAATTTATAAAATTAAATTTAATAATATTTAAAATAAAATGATCGAATTTATTAAAATATCAAAAAAAAATTGATTAATGATATTATTTATTATTTTAAAGATTTATTATATTAGAAAATAAGAGATAAAATTTAAAAAGATTTACATATAAATTCGTTCTATTATTAATAATTTTTTGAATAAATTAAATTAAAATTAATCTTTATTTAAAATAAAAGTTTACAATTTTTTTTTTTTTTTATTTATGACCGTGATTTAAAAAAAAAATATACAAAAAGTAAAAAAATTATAATTTTTGTTTACTAACATTAAAAAAAATTAAATTTATTTCATAAATAGAAAATCAATCAATGAATTTAATAGATTTTTGAAAGAATTATTATAATTGACTTAAAAAATGATAAAAATGGCAAAATAAAATTAAAATTATTTACTTGAATAAAAAATTATTTATTTTAAAATAATAATATAACTAAATAATTATATTTTAAATATATATAAATAAAAAATAAAATTACGAAAAATTTAGATAAATAATAATTATTTTGCAATTAATAAAATTAATCGAACAAAAAAAAATTAACAGATTTAATTAAGAAAAATTCATTTATTTTTAAAACTTTAAAATCATATATATATTAAACGAAAAGAAGTTATTAAATTTTAATAAATTCAAGTTGATAATCACACTAATAAGCCCACACTTGTATTTAAACTAAACACCTTTTAAATTTAAGCTAAAATTTTTAGCAATAAAATGCCCTATATATTTATATAAAAGATGAGCAAGTGTAATAAAGCAAATAAAAATAACTTTCAATCATGGATAAGGAAGGAAGATGTGCAAAAAAAGTTAGTTTGAATTACATTAAACTTTTCCTTTTTCCTTAATCTGTTCTAATTTGGTATCAAATTTATCCTAAAGCAAAATTGTACATCTTAAAAATTTTTAAACGGAAAATAGTTTTTGTAGCATTTTTCAAGTTTTGCAAAATTTATTTAAGAATAAACAAATAGTTTTACTATTTTTCTCTATTAAAATTTTAAATATTCTGATTAGTTTTTATGCAATTCGATTTTGATTATTGTTAAAAAATTTAAATGTGACCTGAATCATATTTTTGATTTTTTTATTATGCACACTTTTTAAAAAATATTGCTATATAAATATTTAAACAAGACATGATTAAATTAACTCTAAATAATATAAGACAAATCAATGGTCATTTTCAATAAGAATAAGTAGATAAGTAAATTATTCAACTTTATGAAAAATACATTAACAGGACTAACTAGTCAACTTAGCCTCAATCAATTGATTCAACATACAATTTAAATAAAATAGTAAAAAATAAATTCAACTAATTTTAGTTAAAAAAAAAAGTTTATAAAAAGTTTAAAATAAAAATAAATTTATATAATTTTTTAATAATTTTTTAAATGTTTAATATATTAATTATATTTAATATATAATATATTATTTGTGTTAAAATTCGTTTTTGAATAATCATTAAAATGATAATTTTCAAATTTAGAACTTTTAATACAATTGTATAAAATACAAAACAATTGCTGTCGATTGTTACAATCATATTTTATATTTAAATAACGGATTTTTTTTAGTTTTAAACATTATAAATTATAATTATATTGAAGTTATAATTTAAAATTGCAAGAAAATATCAAATTTAGTTAAAAAATTATTGTTAAATTTGAAACAATTATAATATTTATAATAAAAAATTAAACTATTGTTTTGAAAATTATAAAAGGATTTTTTAATTTTTTTTAATTTTGGACACCATTCATGACCATTTAGGAAAAAATATTAATATTTTTGTTTTAATGTTTAAATGAAGTAAAAATTATATATTTAAAAATCAAAAATAAATTTATACTTAAAATAACTATTTATAAAATTTATATAAAACATTTTTTTAATAAAAAAAAAATATAAACTAATAATAGAAAAAACATATTTTTATTTTTTTTATTAATTATCTTTAAAAAAATTTTAAACTATTAATAAAAAATTAATTTTTAAAGAATAAATAATTAAATAATTTTAATATAAGAGAATTTAAAAAAATAATAAAATCAAAAAAAAATAATAATATTAATAGAAATAAATAAATAGTGCTAAAACAAAAAAAAATACTTATAACATAATATTTGAAATAATAATTAAAATAAAAATTTAATATTTAAAAATAAAATAATAAATTAAAATGCTATCTAAAAATAAAACAGATAATGTTTAGTTTAAATAATTAATTTTTTTGAGATATTTTTATTCAAAAAAAAAAAATTATATTAAAATAATTAATAATATTTAAAAATAAAAATTAATTTAAACAAAAAAATATTTAAATATACAAACTTACTGTGGTACAGTTGGATAAATAGGAATTGGTGCAAAAGGTGGTGGATAACGGCAAATAATAGTCTTAATTTCATCTTCTTCTAATTCTAATGTTTGATGAAATCTAAATACAATGTTATTGACAAACAATCGAGGAGCTTCCTAAATTTTAAAAACATTAATTTATTTAATTATCAAATAATTTAAATCAAACGATTTAAAATATATTAAAAAAAAAAATTAAATATACATTTTAATGATGTTATTTTATAAAATGGTTTTTATACTATTGTTCCACTATTTATAAACTTTTATTAAATTGAATTTTTTATTTATTGTTTATTTTTTTTAAACATGTTTTAATAAAAATAATTGATAAATTTTAAATTGATCTTAAATTTTAATACTAATATATTGTAAAAAATATAACAAATAAAATTTTTTAATTAAACTAAAGAATTAATTGTAATTAAATAATTTGTTTAAAAATTAAAAAATTAAAAACTTTAAGAAAATTTAATATAAAATTTAATTATAATTTAAAATAAAAAAATATAAAAAAAATTAAATATAAGTTAATTTAAAATATATAATATTTTTAATTAATGATACAAATTTGAAATAAAAAATCATATTTTAAAATTTTAAATAAATTTTTTTTCAATTTAATTATATCATTATAAAAAAAAGTGTGATCTTAAATTTTATTGTATGTAAATTTTTTTTTTCTTTTTTTTAGTTTTATTTATTTAAAAAACTTACTTGTTTAGTACCACAACCTTTCAATGGAATTTTCATCTCATAATATTTTTGTCCGTCACCATAAAATCTACATTCAGATTGACGATCATAATTGGCATAAGCCACACCACGGAAATTACTTGTAAAGTTAATCTTCACGATCATTTCTCCTGACTCACACGATAAATAAGCTGTTTATTATTATTATTTTACCACCATCAAGTCAATGCCAAGGTCAAAATTTATTTATAATATAAAAAAAAATATTGTATAAAAATTAGTTAAATTGTTAAAAAATAAAAAAAAAATTTAAGTTAATTGCATGCAAAATTTTTTTGACCGGTTAATTGAATTTATAATTTTGGTCCAAAAATTATTTTTGCATATGCATTTATTAAAAGTTTTTATATTTAACTATTTTTTAATATTTAAAACATTTGTTTATTTGAAATTTTAATTTAATTATTTTTAAGAAATAAATATTTATATTTTATTAATATTAAAAATTTGGAATATAAAAAAATATTTATAAATTTTCTTACCTCGCGTTCTATTAGTAATAATAACTGAATTAAGCTCATCTGTTGCAGTTATATTTTGAACTAAATATTTAGTTTTTTCATTTTCAATACGTTTAAGTCTTTCATCAGTAGTCAAAATTGAAAAACCTTTTGTTTTTACACCTCCCTTAACATTTCTTTCTTGATTATTTCCATATATATTTGTTTTACCATTAAAATTTTTTCCATTAAATTCTTTTTCAATTAATTCTGATTTTTTGTCATTTCTGTGATAAGTTTTATTTAAATTATAAGACCCACTTTTTGTAAAATCTGTATTCAAATCTGATGTTATTTTTCCATATTTGATATCTAATCCGCTTCCGCTAGACGAAGAACCTTTAATAGATTTAGAATTTTTATGCAATGTTGAAGCTAAATCAGAATTTGATTTAGTTAACGATGAATCCAATCCAGATCCATATACATTAAATGTTTTTGAACTGGCGCTAAAATGTGAAGAAGCTAAATCAGGATTATAGCTTGAAGCATAATTATTTCCATAAGTATCAGAAAAACTAGATTTTGATTTAGAATCATTATCGATAGTAGAACCAGATACTGAATAAGAACCTAAACCTTTACCAGTTGTAAAACTATTACTTAAACCGGAATTTAAATTTGTACTTAATTTAGAATATTTATCCGATTTATTTTTAAACAAATATTTTGTATCAGAGTCAATAGAAGAAGTTAAACTAGATGATAATCCTTTTGAAGCATCTGATTCAAAATTATTATGAACAGTTTTTTTTTCTAGTTTTAAATAATGTTCATTTAAATTAGGTTCACTAAAATGACTATTGCTTAATGGTTGCCCAAAAGAAAAACTATGTCTATTTAAATCAATATTTTCATTATTTGAGTTAATATTTTTATGATTTATATTTGTAGAAAATAAAGAAGAACTATCTTTTTCGGTTGAAATACGGGAAGCACGTAACAGAGCAGCTTTTCTATTATATTCAGATCGAGATGCTTGAAGATTAGGTAAAAGTTCTTTTGAATTATCTAATGATTCCAAACTAGATAAACGAGTTGCATAATCTAATTCACAATGTACATTCTTAATTAAATAAAAAAGATAATAAGAACATATTAAATTAAAATTAAAAGGTTATTTTTTAAATAACAATTTATTAATTTAAAAAAAAAGACTATTTTTTCATATATATAATATTTTTTAAATACTAAAGATTTTTAAAAAAATTAATCAAATATAATTTTATATTATAAATATTTATATTTATTATTATAAATTATTATATATTATGATTGAATCTTAAAAAAATATTTATTTTTATATTTATATTCATTAAAAAAATAAAAAATTATGTAATAATAAAAGTAGATTATTGGTGCATAAAGAAAAAAATCTTTTTTTAACCTTGCATAAATAAATTACATAAATAAAATGGTTACAATCAAATATAAACTCATCGTTTACTAAAACAAAAAATTAAAAAAAATATGTCATAGAATGTTTAAATAATTTTTACGTAAAACAAAATTAAAGCATAACAATTTAAATTAAGAACATATTTAAAATAAAAAATAATATGAGAAAATAATTATAAAACATTAAATACTTACATTGGCAAACAGCCATATACTGCACAGCAGCAACAGGTGTTTAAAAAAATGCATTTTTAGTAAAATATAAGAACAAACTAGTAAAATTGAGTGAATTTATCTAAATTCGTTGACTTGATTTACATAAACATTAGTAATTGGACTAATTTTAAGTTTAGTCAGCGAAAAGTTTTTAACTTGATTTATTTATATTTACAAAATTATCAATGAAATGGTTTATAACCAAGTGATCTACTAATCCAAATTTGACTTAGAAACTAGATTATAATCTATTTAAATAATTAAATTAAGCTCCTAGTTATAAAAAAAAAATATCCAAGTGAATTAATGATTTAAAAAACTAAAAAATTAAAAAAAAATTTAAACACAATATCATTAAATAGCAAGGAGTTGATTTGCAACTATGAAACTTAAAGATAAGCCTAATTTATTAGGTAACACATTTAAAACAAAAAAAAAGTTTAAACATAATTATTTAAATATAAACAAATATTTACGAAAAAATTTTAAATGTTCAGTAATTGTAAAACTAAAAAAAAAATTATTGAACAGCACTTTTAAAAGTAAATCAAAAAAATTGTTATAAAAAGCAACAAATTTTAGAAGATGAATAAAAACTGAAGAAAAAAAGGAAAAACACAATTAATATTAATAAAGTAAAAAAATTTAATCCTTTGTGATTTCAGGTGAATGTGTTGGTTTTAAATAAACACAAAACGGAACTTGGCTTGAAGACATAATGAAAGATGTAGAGTGAAAAACGACGTTAAACAAACTGATTAAGCTTCCGAAACGGAAGCGGTTAAAGTTTGATTTGCATCTAGTAGGAAGAAGTTGCAAGAGCAAAATCTAGCTTGGCAACAGACCAAAAAAGTGTGGAAAAGATGATGATGTTCAAGTGCAGCATCGGCTAAACTCATTTTCATTAAAGAAGAAAACATAAGATTGAAATTGAATAAAGCCTTAGGATGGCGCGAAATAATGGTCAACTGGTGGCAACAAATTTAACAGCACTTTACCTTTCAGCCCACACTTGTGAATGGCCTGATGCAAACCTTTCACAAGCACACGCAAAATCATTGAAAATCATAAAAATAGTTAAGAGAAAATAATTTCATATTGTCATTGGTATTGGAACAGGATGTCCACGATTGTATTGAGCACAAGTAATAAGTTGGCAAAACTTTTGGTCAAACAAGGTTGCAAATTGAATGATGACGAAGTAATGCCGTTCTAAAATACTGATTAAAAACTCACTAAGAAAATCTTTCAAGAGAAATTTGGCTTTAAAAAATGTAAAACTAATCTAGTGATTTGGATAATTTAGCTTTAAAAAAAGATTCACAATCGTTGCAGAAACAAGCCACAAACAAACTGAGCAACAGTTTATGGCAAGTTTACAGTCTTGTAAGTCAGTCCAAGCTATTGAATGTAGTGTGTGAAAGCTAGGCGTTTGTAGGCGGGCTTCTACTTGCTCAAGGGAATGCCAAATTTGGGCTGGCTTCTGTACTTTATGTGGGCGTCTCGAATCACCTGAAAGTAGCCTTCATCATCTGCAAAGATAAAGATAATCACCTTTTCTGCCAAATCTGTCTGATGTAAATATACATGTTTTAAATTCTTGATACAAATCAAGTATTTTAATAAGGAACTCGAACATTTAATAAGGTTTCTTTTTTTTGACAATTTCATATTTTTGTCAAACTACTTTCTAATTTATGGCTTTTTAAACAAACAAAACTCAATAATGCTCTAAAATTAATCAAACAAATTTTAAGAATTTATTATTTTTTTTCTAAATTTCTATTTCTCTGAAATTTGTTTTCTCAATTTTTTTAAAACGAACGGTACAAACTGTTTATTGTTTTGTTTGCAAAATTTTTTTTTTCATCATTAAGATCATTTGATGAAAAAATGATGAAAACACAATTAACTTAAGTTCTGTTGGTGGCCTTTAGTTTGAATATATTTCCACAATGCTTTCTTAATCATTCATCATATCGTTTCAATTGCTTGTCCAATTTATTTGATTCAATTAGTTTCAAAATTTTCTTTTTTTCAAGACATTGATTTTAACTTTTATTGTTAATCTGTAAACTTAAATTAAATTTTTTTTACCAATGTTTGTTTTAATGATTTTTTGCATGAAAAATTTAATTTTTAAAAAATAATCATTTAAATGACTTTGGCTTTAAATTTAGTATTTACTAAATAAGTAGGAGCTATACAATGGCAATAGCTTATACACACGCATACAGAAGCAACAACAGGACAAATGATGACCAATTTTTGGTCAATGATACCATGTATAAAAAAATTAGGTCTTTTAAGCAAATCTTAAACATAAATCGGAAGTTAATTTTTTTACATCTAAATATTAAGTGAATACAGAAGTTATTTTTATTACTACGCAAAATACTTTCACTAAGCTAAAAAATATTATTTAAATAAATCTAAAAAGAACAAATCATCTAAAAACAAGTCTTAACCGCAAAAAAAAATTGCTTCTTTATAATAAAAAAGTTGCAAGTTTGATTTAAAGAAGGACAGTCCACAACATAAATTAAAATTACTACGTTTAACCTTGAGCTAATTGATTCTATTTCAGTTTTTTATCTAAATATTTTAAAATTATATATTTTTAAATTAATACTTTACTACAAATAAAATGTATCAATTACAAATTTAATTTAAAAAACAAATGATGAAAATAATAATCTGATTAGTAAATATTAATATATTCAAAAGTTGGAATAGTAGAAACAATATGGAAACATGTTTCAATTTAATTATATTTAGCTTTGTTTATGAATGAATAATGTGTTTAGCACTTTAGTTAAAACAAGTGTCTTATATACTTAAATCTGATCAGGCTTGTCTAACAATAAACGTTATTCAAACCATTCCTTCAATTATTTTATTATTTTTAAACATTGTGATTCATTATTATTTTCCTTTTATTTTTTTTTTTTTAATAATTAATGTTCATTTTTTTTTTACTTACATCGCAATCACTAGATATAATAGTAAAACTCATTTTTTTAATTTAATTTTCTTTTTGTTTTTAATTTGACTCGTTTTGTTTTCATATAATATAATTGAAATTGAATAGCAGAAGTGTGACGAAGTCTTTTGTTATGGTCATTCGATCTTTTTGGCTTTTTAAAAAAAAAAAAATAAAAAAAACATTTACCACTTATTAGTTAGTATGCGGAAGGATCTGTGGATAGTCTGATTTAGGAATAAAAAAAATAAAAAACATTTTATTATTAAACAACATCATTATATTTGTGATTTAACTGTTTTGAAATTACACAATTATCTGCTAATCATTTCAACATGATCCATGTTCATCGCTTAAAACCAGCAGCAGTTGAGAGATTATAATTAAATAAAATAATAATAAATAACAATTTTAAATTTATTTTTTTAGTGCAAAACACTAGATTTTTTTTTTAAACATGCTAAAAAGAATGGCTTTTTATAAAAGGTCAAATATCAATTTAACAATTTATTTAATTTTATATTCGTTTTACTGATGTAACTTTTTTAATTTTAAAATATTGATTCAAGTTTATAATGCACGATTTTTTTTATTAGTTAAGTTATTTTTAAATTTACTCATTCCAATCAGTATAAAAAATATATTTATATATATGTTTAATAAATGTTTTAGAAGTTAATACATATTTTTAATCAAAAATAATATTTGTAAAAAAAATAAGTAAGTTTTTTAAAAAATAATAACAAAAATACTAGTGATAATAAGTATTTGTCTACTTTTTAAATAAATTTTGCAACTCATTTATTTAAATGGAAAGATATTTATTTATAAATTCAAATTCAAATAAAACATTTAAACAAAATTTTTATTAATAATTAACATTGTAAAAGAATTGATTTTATGAAAAAAAAAAAAAAAACAATACAAAACGTTTAAAAATTCCATTATTTATTAGCTTATTTATTACCACGATTTTAAATAGAAAAATATAAAGTTATAATTAAAATTTTAAATATATTTTTAAAATGAACATCTTTTTTAAAAATTCAAAATGTGATGATTGCTCTGAAATAATTTTATTTTATTATTTTTATCTTTTTTTTATTACGTTAAACTGTTTTAAAATTATTGGCTAAGGTCTTGTTCAATTACATTTTTAAAACAAGATAGCCACTAGAAGTTGCAGTTATGGATGAATGGAAGTAAACAATATTATTGTAAATAGTTTAAAATTTGTTCAAGCAATAAATAACAAAATAAACCATCTCATACACAATTTTTAAATGATGAGAATTTTTTTTTTAAAGAAATAAAATAAATTCTTTTAAAACCAAAAACAAATAACTTTAAAAATCAAAAAAAAAAAATATTAAAATTTTTTAGATCATTTAAAATTTTAAATAAATATATTTAATAAAATAAATAAAATTCATAAACAAAATAAGGATTTAAGTTTATTAAAAATTATTATTTTTTTATAGTTAAAAAAAATAAAATTTAAAAATTAATTAAAATATTTTAATTAATCAAATATTTGTAATTTTAATTTTTAAGATATACTAAATAAATTTTGAAACTATTGATTTAATTTAATTTTTAAATGCATTTGCTTATTTTAAAAAACTGAATTAAACATACAATTTTTAAGTTTTTTAAATTATATGGTTAATTATAATATAAAAAAATATTAATTTACAATTTTAGTTTAAAAAAATTTGATATTGATAATGTTTTTTAAACTTTTATATATATATCCCTACCCACATTAATTTAAAAAAAAAATTGATTTTATATTTATAATTTTATAACAAAACAATCAAAATATATATCAAAAAATGTAATTTGTTTTTTTATAATAAATATCAATTAATTAAAAAAAAAATTAAAATTCAATTCGTTTTTTAATAAAGTAAATTTTAAGGAACTTAATCAAAAAAAAAAAAATATGCAGCACCTGTTTTATATTAAACATTTAAAATAAAAAACAAGTGAATTAAATCTTAAATGAAGATAATGTGTATTATAGAAATATTAATTTAAAATGAATAAAAAAATGAATTAATAAATTTTAAAAATTGATAAAATTAAATATTTAACGACAAAGTTCAAAAACTTTAATTTAACTGATTAAAATTTTGTTAAATAAGATTGATGCTGATTTGACCAATTATATTTTTACTTTAACTATTGTTTTTTTAAGTCTAAATTACAAAATAAAACTTATACTTTAGCAATTCATAAAATTTTATTTTTTAGCTTTTTTATATGCAATTTTTTAAGGCTTTGCATTATGAAAATTTAAAAAAAAAAAATAATTTTTAACACTTAATTACTAAAAAGGGAAGAATTTGTTAAAAATAAGATTAATCAAGTATTTGCCAGCGGTACAAACTTAAGATCATCAAGGTAAGGCTCATTTTTACGTAAAATACAATTCTTGATATAGTAAAAAACACATTGTTAGATAAATTCAGGTTTTAAACTGGAAAATCGGAAAAAAAGTCAATCTTAAAAATAATAACAAAAAGTAGTTTAAAAAAAAAAAAAACTTTAATAAGAAAGATGCTTTAATTGAAGAAACTCACACGTTTATCATGGAAAGCAAAACTTGTTGAATTAGTTGAAACATTTGAAACAGTTGCAACAGTTAAACAATAAGCGAAATGCAACACAAACAGTCATCAAATCAAATTTAAAATTGAAGTAAAAATTGGTTAAAGTATTGAAATAAGACAGCACAATTAAGTTTAAAAACTGTTTGAATTGTAGATGAGAGTTTATTTTATCTTTTTATTTTTTCATCTTCTTCCTCTTTATTTGTTCTTACAACCCATTCCGGTCTTTTTTCATTTCACTTCAATTGAACCTTACATTGGTTTAATACATGATTGTTGCAAAAACATATAGAATATGTTTTAAAAAAAAAATTAAGAATAATAATAAATTAAAAAATTATATAAAATGATCATAAAATTTAAAATATTACCATAAAGATATATTGTGGCAACATGTGATTTTCACAAAATCACAAGTTGGTGAGGAAAAAATAGTAAAAATAATAAACAAGTATGTTATTTTTTAACGACAAGAACAAAAAAGACAGAAATTTAAATTTAGTTAATAGATTTGGTTTTTCTTTTTTAGTTTTAAAATTTTAAATGAAATTTTTATCAAAAAAAATAAAAAAATTATTAGGATTTTTTTTTTATAATTAAAATTAATTAAAGCAAATTTTTTCATAAACAATTTTTTTTTATAATATGCTCAAATCTTATTGTTAAAAACAATATTTTTTTTATCTTTTTTTTTATCATAGATATGATTAAAATTAATAGTTATTTTGATAATATTTAAAAAAAAAAATTGATTTTTTTATTTTTTGTTTTTTGTTTATTACATAATATTATAAATTTATAAAATTAATTAGTTTAATTTAAAAAATTTAATAGATTAATATGTAAAGTAAAAAATATTTTTCATTTTTTTTTTTTGGTAGCAATATTAATGTTAATATAAAATAATAATTAGTAATGTTGAAAAAAATACTTGTAAATTTAGAAAACATTGTACAATTTCCACATATAATATAATAATTGACTATTTAACTGTTTTATTATAATTAATCATTTTTTTTTATTTAATTGGCTTTTTATAAATTTAAAATATATATTTTTATTTAGCAAAAAAATTATAATAACAATATAGCAAACCTGATTATCATATAAAATTTCCCTTTTAATAATTTGCATAAATCTAATTTTTTTATTTGAATACAAGACGTTGGAATAGTAGTTACTAGTAATTTATTTTGTCACTTATAATTTTAAATTTAAAATTAGTTAGGTTTATTTTAATAAACATTAAGAATATATGTATATTTTTTCTAATATTATTTATTTCAGTAAAAAAAGTATTTAAGAAATAAGAGATAAACTAATTTTTAACACAAATTTTAATGTTATTTAAAACCAACACTTCAAGTATCTCTTTAAAGTGCAAAATGCTAAAGTAAATTAATTGCGTGGTAAACGGTAGACAAACAATTCTAACATTTAATGTGGGAGCTCATGTTTTGTCATAATCAAATTGCTTAATCTTAAAGTAAATGTTCTCTTTTTTTAAATTATTCTTTTAGTGGCAAAAAGTAGTTGCAAAAAAAAAATTATCCGTTTTAATTTTTATTTGTTTTTAAATTTTAATAATTTATTTGAAATAAAATTAGATAATTAAAATAATAATTGATTTTATTTGATTA
Source organism: Pyemotes zhonghuajia (assembly GCA_025170145.1). NCBI lineage: Eukaryota > Metazoa > Arthropoda > Arachnida > Trombidiformes > Pyemotidae > Pyemotes > Pyemotes zhonghuajia. The sequence goes on from CM045845.1 coordinate 14,458,866, forward strand.
ACTAAAAAATTTTAAAATATTTTTTTTTTAGATTTATTTTAAATGAATTTATTTTTCAATTAAATTTAAAAGTATATTATGTTTATGATAGCAATGATTAAATTTAAATTTAAAATTATTAAAAGTTTTTAATTTATAATTGCTGTTGATGATGATTCTTATAAAAATTTTACTTTTCAATTTATCTCTCGTTTTAAAATTAGTTTTAGTATCACATGATATTAAGTTTTTTTTTACTATTTTGTAGATTTATATTTTTAAAAATATTTTATCACATTAATACAATTTCAGAAATGCTAAGAAATTTAAAGAGTTACTAATTTACTTTTTTTATTATAAAACTTAAAATCTATAACTTATTTACTTAATCCCATTTGTTTTAGTAGTTGAAATATTAACAACATTTTTAGAATTTATGATTTTATTTAATATTATTTTTTAAATCTATTCAGAATGACTAAAATTTTTCTAAATTTTATTTATAAATTTGTAATATTAGTTTAAAATTTTACAATTTTTTATTAATTTGCAAATTATGAAGCTAAAATATATAAACAAAAAATATAAATTTATTTACAATTTACTAATTTTTTCTTATATAAAATTAAATACTTGTTGATTAGCTTAAATTACTTAATAATTATAAATTTTTTAGCATAAAATACAACAATTTGTTTTTCTATTAAATTTTTAATTTGTTTTACATAAATCCATTTATTTAAAATTGTATTCAACAGATAATTTAATACTTATAACTATCAAACTATTTAGATTAATAAAATTTTAATCTATGAAACAAATAATTTAATATTTTCTTTTATTTTTAGTAAAATTATTTGACTTGTATTATTATATTTTTTGGTAATATTTTTTAATAAAAAATTTTAAAAGAAATTTAAAAAAAAAATTTAAAAAAAAATTAAAAAAAAAAATTATAATTATAAAATTAAATAAAATAAAAATAATTATTAACTGTCCAATTTTATAAATTTTAATATTCATAATTATAATTTATTATATATATATATATTAATTAAATAAAAAATATATGACTAATGTGTTTTAGCTTTTAAGCTGAGTGAATTTAATTGTTTTGACAGAAAATTCATTTTTCGATAATCTTTCATTTAAAATATTAACTAATATTTAAAATACAACGTAAAACATAGAAAAAAGGCTTTAAGTATATATAAAAACAAAGTTTAAGGCTTATAAAATTATTTTCAATCTTATATGTATCGACTATTAAATTTAATTCTATATACTAATTAGTAGTCACTTTAATTTAAAATAATTATTTATAAGTTTAAATTTTTAAGTCAATTTATCATAAGTAGCATTTAGTCTTAAAAATTAAATATGTATTAATTGATTTTTAGGTTTGAAGCATTTACAATTAAACAATTAGGTTAAACAATTATATAGTCTTAATATGTTTAGTAATACTTAAAATATAGGAAGTTATTTTGTGTAATTTTTATATTTATGTCATTAAATATTGTAAATTTTGACATAAATTTTTATTTGATTTAATAGATTATTTAAGTTTTTCTTGTACTGATGAGTATGAGATTGATCTAAATTTGTATTTGAATTTCAATAATTTGTTGATTAAACGATTTGTACAAATTTTTCGGATTATACATACAACAAATAAGATATTAATCTTAACGTGTAATATTAGTCAAGAAAATATAGATTAGTAGATCAAAAAATATTGATATATTTTAAAAATTTATAATTTTTTTTTAATATTTTTTAGATAAATAAAATAGATATTATATTATATTTTAGTTTAATATTTCTTAATTATTTATTATTATTTTTTTTTTTTATTTAAATACAATAAATTAATAATGTAAAATTGTTTAAATTATTCATACATTTTATAAGGTAAAAAACATTAAATTTTAACAGTTCATTTTGTAATTTTATTATAAATTTTACTATTTATTAATAAAAATAATTTACTTAATTTTCTAATAAAATAAATTGATTCCAATTTTTTTTTTAAAAAAAAAATTAACTTTTAAAAGTGTATTTTTTAATATATTATTAAAAAAAATTTAAGAAAAAATAGAAAATAAAAGTTTAAAATAATTAGAATTTTTATGTATGAATAGATAATTTTATTAATTATTTTTATATTTATATATTTGTTTTGATATTACTTACTACAGACACCAGCAACACACTTCAGTGATAAACTCATCTGGTCTAGCTGAGGAAAAAAATTAGGGACACCGAAATGACGAATTTAGAACTCTTCTTTATTTGATAAATTATTAATATACAACAAAAATACAAGAAAACACGTTGTCACTTCTGCCACCAGCTTGAGCTAAAGCTAAACCATTACTGATATTGACTTTTCGAGCTTCATCTTTTCTTTTACTCTTTATTTCTAGAATATTTTATCTGGACCTTATAAATTATTTAAGTTAGCTTTACCTTTACTTTTAATTTTCTACCCGTATCTTACTAATCTCTTTCCTTAGTCTTTCAAATAACTGTAAATATAACTAGTTGCAATTTTATTAGAATCTTCTATTCCGTCTGTATACAGTCCAAGATAGCCAACAGTTTCGTCACTTAATACTATATAAGGAGTTCTTTAACACTTATTATAGCTATCTAGCCTTTGGCTACAGGATCAGACGATCGTACAGTGGTTCTAGCCGGTAGTTGAAAATAGAGGGTTTATAAATAAGAATTAGGCAAATGAAAATTTAACAAAAGTTTTTAATTTATTTTAATAATTAAATTATAAGGATTTTTCTTATAAGGAAGTTTTTTAAAATAAAAAATACCTATTATGTTTTATAGTTAAAAATTAATTTTTGATTTATTTTTTTTATAAATTTTATATTAAAATATTTAAAATTGTTTTTGTTATTACTTAAATATAATTTTAATTTTGACTATTTTAGCAAAAAATTTAAAAAAATATAAAAACTAAAATTATGTAGTGGTACAATAATAATATGGAGCATTTAAAATTAATAATTAAGAAATAAAATTTTTTTTAAAATAAATATGTAAAATATTAAAATTTATTAAAATTCACTTATGGGCTAACTTAAAAATTAAAAAAAATAATATTTTATTTTGAATTAATTTTAACTTTAATTCAAAATTAATTTTAAAGTACAATATTAGTGTAATATAAAAGTAAATTAAATTTTTATATAAATAAAAAAAATAATTAAATTTGTTTTAATAAGTCAAAAAATATAAACAATAAAAAACTTTTATTTGTTTTAAAGGAAAGTTTAAACTTGAACTAAACTTAAAAAACTAAACTGGTTTAAAGTTTGATTGAAACTAAGTAAAAAAAAAAGTTTTTTGATTAGAATTTATTAAGTTAATTTAATTTTAAAAATTGAAAACTAAAAACAGTTTTATTAATCTAAATATAAAAAAAAAGAATATATTTAATAAAAAAAATTTTTTTTAACTTTTATTAAATAAATTTTTAAATTAAATCAATTTGTTTTATAAAATTAAATATTTTTAAATAATTTATAGTATTTAAATAATTTATATATCAAAAATATATATTAAAAATTTATATCTAATAAAAAAATAAACAAAAGTAAACTTAAAATTCAATTAAATGTTTAAAAGCTATGTTTTTAAATTTAAAACATGAAATTTATATTAAAAAATAGTTTTAATAGTTTAAATTATATAATTTAATAATTATATATACTCTTTTTAAATTATTAAAATTAATTGACTAAAATTTAAAAATTAAACAACGACAGATTCAAGGTGCTTAAGCAGATAATTGAGTTGCATGTAACTAAATTTTAAGTTTAAAAATTGAAACAATAATGAATTAACATGTAATTCATTTTCAATCAGTTTAAAAAAGTAGAAAATGATGAAGCATGCAAAAAAAAAATTTTTTAAATTAAAATCCTGTTTATTTGTACATCAGTTATAAAAAAACAACAACTAAATATTTACTGCTCGTCTTCATTCAATCTTATTCTTATCTATTTTTTTTGATTTTTATTAAAAACATGTATTTTTAAAAGAAAAAATTTTAAAACTAGATTTATCTTGCTCTCATCATAAAAAAATTAACTTTGCACAGCACGAAATCTACTTATTTACTATCATTGAAGATACGTTTAAAGACGGGAGTTAAGAAAATCAAAAATAAAGTTGAAGACAAGATTTAAGACAAAACTAAAACCAATGATTAATTTTGATTACAATAGAGCAAACGATCACTTGTAATTTCTATCAAAGATACTTCAAACAGTAGCTTATGATAATTGTATGTATTTTGCAAAAACAAGAAACAGAACAAACACTAGGAAGCAATTTTTTCTGTCTACAATCTTAAATATTTTAAATCAAATAATAATCAAACATTTTGTTAACCAGTTTCACAATTTCAGTTTCTTTATTTTTTTGATTTAAAAAAAAACTGTTTGTTTATTTTTTTTTTTTTTTGGTTCAATTGTTTTGTTATAAAAAAATGTACATTTAATGTAATTTATTTTTTAATATGTAAAAAACAATAAAAATACTAATATTAAAATAACTTTAAGTCTAATTTAAATTATATAAAAAAAAAAAATTTTAAATAAAAAAGTTAGCTGAAATGATTTTTAAAATTAAATAATTTAATACAATATTTAAAAAATTCAAAATTTTAATATAAAAAGTGTCAATTAAAAAAATAAATATAAAAACAAATTCAATAAGGAAAAAAAATATTTAAAGAATATTTAAAATATTTTAAGATTTCCGGGTTTATTTTGATTAAATATTTATTTTTTTACTTTTTATTTTTTTAATTTTTTTAAGATAAGCTAAAATGATTAAAAAATGATGAAACAAATAATATTTATAACTAAGTACCAAGTACAAACAAACTTACTTAAACATTTTTTTTTTTACTGAATAATAAAAATTAAAATATTTTTTTTTATAATTTAATTTAATTTAATAATATGAATATATCAATATTTAAAAAAAAATTTAACCTTTCATTTATTTAAAACGTAATACAATTATTTTTTATTTTTTTTTATATTTTTGAATGACAAGTCGATATTATCTTGACACACAAGCATTTAAATAAATAAACATTGAATTAAATATAATTAAATAGCAATTTGTCCGTGAAATCGTGGACTGCATTTTAAATTGATTTAGTATCTTTAAACTGTCAATTTTAAAAAAAATATATAAAATATTCACAATACTTAAATTGAAGTATTAACGGATACTTTAAAAATATTTAAACTTTTTAAGGTAACTACTGCGTCAATTGAAAATTTCAAAATTTTATTTTGTTTTAAGAATGTTACTACAGAAGCTATTTACTTAAAGTTAAATTAGCATTGCCTTAATATTCACCTACTGGCTTTGACCGTTTGTAATAACAAGTGCTAAAAATCTAATGTTTAATCTATATTAAGATTTTATTAAATTAAATTATGAGTTGGCGAAGTACGTCAATTTACCATTTTATTAAATTATAACTATTTTAATTATATTAATTATAAACAAGTTAATTTAATTTTTTCTTTAATTTTTAAGACAATTTTTTTTTAAGTTCAAAAAAAAATTAAATAAACTATTTTTTAATTAATTAAATATAAAAAATAACAAAAAAATAAAATATAAATTATATTAAATATAAATTTTTAAATAATGGATAAAATTGTAAATAAAATTTTATAATACTTAAGTATATATTTAAATTAACAAAAAAAAAATATTTTTAAAAATAAAAAATCAAGTTAAAAACTGATCTTGAATATTTAAATTAAACGCTCTTTAAATAACAATTAAATTAAATAAATCTAGTAAAGTTTTTAATTATTATCTTTTTTTAAGTTAATTTGGTGTAAGGTTAAATTTATTACATTTAAAAATTATTAACTCAAAAAAAACTTTTGTTTTAAAATTAAATAAAATTTCATTTTTATTTTTTTAACATTATAAATATATATTCTTTTACTATTTTTTTTAAATATTTGAATAAAAAATTAAATAGAATTATAAGACCTTTGTTTAGGTTAAAATTTAAAAAATGAAAAAATTGGATAAAATTAATAAAATTATATTTTAAATATAATATTGTGAGTTTATTAAAATTATGATTCAAAATAAAACGGAAAAGTAAACTGTCCTAAAAAAAAAATTATTAAGTTAATTAAAAAATTAATAAAAAAAATAATTTAACTACATTATAAGTACATTAATAATCACTTAATAGTAATTAAAAATATATATTTTCAACCCTAAATAAAAAAATATTTAATATTGTAAAAAATTTTAAATAAAATTAAAATATTGTATTATGTAAAAAAAAAGTTTTTAGAAATATTCAATATTTTATTTTAATCAAAGCATTTCCTTACTCATGTGTTTGTTTTATACAAATATTTATTATTAATTTTTTTTTTAGCACAATAAAATACAATTATAATCAAACAACAATAGTTAGTTGATTTTTGACTTTATACTTGACATTTAAAACGTCTTTTTTACAAGGTTGCCACTTTTCTTATTTTTTTTTGACATCTTAAGTGTAAAATAACACTTTTACTTGAAAACATTAGTATTGTGTTTAAGTCACAAAGTGGCAATTATATTTTGAACATCAACTTTAATTAAACTTAAAATTACAATAAATAAAATTAAAACAAAAACAAATGTTCAATGAAAAAAACGTTTAATATAAATTTATATTTTTGTAAATTATCAAAAAGTAAAAAAATTAGTTTTAAACATTAAAATTTTGCATTGAAAATTATTAAAATGTTTTCAAAAAAAAAAAACTAGCGGTTAATTTTAAATTTAATTATTTTATAAATTCATTTTTGAATATATTTTAGTAGAGCATTGTCAAGTAAATTATAGTCAAATTTTAACCTTAAAATTATAGTAAAAAAATTAAATTCTAACAACAGCTACTTGTGATTTATGATAGTTTTGGTCAATTTAAATTGTTTAGATTTAAATTGTAAATTATATAAAAAAAATATTCACAAATAAAATTTGTCTATTCTTTATTAAAAAAAATTATGTTAAACAAATCAATTTTATTATAATATTAAACATTTATTTCTTAATTTAAAAAAAAAGTATGCCCTGCTTGTCAATTAAAAAAATATTAACAAAAACAAGTAAAACATGATCTTAAAATTAAATTCAGCATTGAACAAACTTGAATATTACTTAATCTATGTCCAGTTGTCAGTCATGGTCATGTTAAGCAATGATTCAATTTTATTATCGTTTTTTTTAAAAACATGAACAAGGCATTTAACACATTCTTCTTGAAAATAACTTTTTTTTAAATAAAAGCATTTATTATCTATTTAATTTTAAATTGATTTAAAAATAATTAAAAATTTAACAAGAATTTAAATTATTAATTTAAATAAAAAAAAATATTATTTTAAATTTTTTGAGTAAAACTTAAAACTAAATATTTTTAAAGCAAATCAAAATAAATTATTCAAACACTATTATTTATTTTTCTTTTTTATCAATTTTGAAAAAAAAAACATTAAAGATCATAAACAAATAAAGTTTAAAAAAAAATTACATTTATTATAATAATTATTTTTTGTAATTTTTTATAAATTTTATAAAATAGTGAAAATATATATTGTAAATTTTAAGATAAAAAAAATTATATGTGGGGTAAAAAAAGAAATTTAAAAAAAAAAAAAGAAATCACAAAGATAAAAAATTAAATTTCCTAATCCTTAATGAGTAACAAACATTTGTTATCTACTTGGTTTTTTTTTAATTAATATATGTCATTTTTCAATTCATTATTTTTAATAATAAATAATTAAAATGAATAGTTCCGTTTTTTTTTATATAATTTTCTTCAAATAGCTGAATTCTTCTAGTTGACTTTCTTTTACTAAACTTATTTTTCATTTATATACTATTAAAATTTAATTACTTTACTCAAATTAACACTCTATTGTTATTGTGCTCCTATTTTTTCTAATTCTTAAGCTTTATATTTTGCCTATGCTATAATTATTCAATTATACAAATCTAACATTTGTATTTATTATTAATAATAATGTTTATTTAATAATTTTAAAATTATAAAATAAAAAAATTAATCAAAGTATATTAAAAAATTAGTTTTAATTAATTTTCATTCCGTAGGCGCCCAACTGATCTATATTGTTAAATTTTTTTGTTAATTAATTTTAAGCAGAGATTTTGTTTCTTTTAAAAAACAAACTTTTTATCTTAAAAAATGACTATAATATTCATAAAAATATACTGTTTTGGAAAAAAATTGCGTTTAATGACTATGCAGGATTTACATTAAGTTTATAATATATTTTAATTATTTTTTTAAAAATTCTGAAGTTTATATAAAAACTTTGTCAAAAACTTTTTTTTTAAATTTAAATAACCTTAATTTTAAATTTGGTTAAGTTTTGTTATAAAAAAAACATTTTATTATAATAAAACTTTTAGTTTATTTATTTACACAGGCACGTTAGAAATTGGATTAAATTTAAAAAAAAAAAAAATATAAAGTTTGATTTTTATAATGATTAGCTTATACTTTAATCGCAGTTAGCTTCTTATTAAATTTATATCTTTTTGTTTATTTTTTTATTAATAAACATTAAATTTAAATATAAAAATAAATTTTTAATAAAAATTTATCAAATTACTAGTTTAAATTTTTATTGAATAAAAATTAATAAAAAAATTATGTAGCAAAAATAATTTAAAAACCATAAGTTTAGTACAAAAAAAAAAAAATAAATTATTTTGAGAATCATTTAACTTAATTAATTTTTAAAATTAATAATAAACTTTAAGGTTCAGTATTTCATGATTGTTAGGTTTTATATTTTAATTTGTGTAAATATTTATAAATAAATAATGTTATAATTTTTTTTGCTTATTTTTTACTTAATTAAATTTCAAATATCTTGTTTTATTAACTTGTTTAAATATAACTTAAAATATTAAATGTAACAATTAATAATAAATTCACTTTATTGTTATTTAATATATAATTTAATCAATTTTTTTTTATTTTTAAATTTGATATAAATTTTATTTAAATATATCAGATAATTTATAATTGTTCCACTAAATATTTCCTTAATTCTATAATTATTATTAATAAATATAAGTTTGCATTTTAAATTATCTTATTTATAAACTACTTATAGATTCATGAATTGATTACTTAGTCATTTATTTAACCGTGAGTAAAATTATTATTTTAATTTATTAGAAACTATTTTGTTCACAATAAACATTATTACTAAATAATTTTGTAATTGAAACTTAATCAGATCTTTGTATAGTCTCAACTATTCATATAAATTAAATAATAAAAAGTAAAAATTTGATTTACAGCAGTAAAATAAAATATGCGTTTTTTTTTATAAAAACTATTGTAATATTATTTTAAATATTTTTTTATATAGTAACCTAACTAAATTTTGTAAAAGTTATTTGACAATATTTTTTATTAAATTCTAAGTTCTACAAAAAACGAGGTATATTGAATTAATTTTAAAAGACCATAAGTATGTTGATATTTCAAAACTATCGAAGTATTATTCAAGTATAAAATATTTCATTAAACAATGTCATTTTCTTAAAATTTTAACTTAACAAATAAATTATAAAATAAATAATATAAATAGAGTAAAATACAAATCGTCAATGTTGTATTTAATAATAGGAAAGTTTTAAAAACAATAATAAAATAAATATAAAGAAATATTCTTTATTATTTATTATTTATTTATTAAAATTAAAAAAAAAATTTAAAAAATTTAAAATATTAGTTTAGGTTAATATTAATTTAAAAATTATTAATTTTATTATTTTTTTAACATAAAATTTTTTTATATTTAATTTTGATTATAATAATATAATAATATAATAATATAATAATATAATAATATAATAATATAATAATATAATAATATAATAATATAATAATATAATAATATAATAATATAATAATATAATAATATAATAATATAATAATATAATAATATAATAATATAATAATATAATAATATAATAATATAATAATATAATAATATAATTAACACAATAAACAAAGATAAATATTAAATTGTAACAGATGATTTTATTAACAGATACTTTTATTAACAAACTTCAAAATAACTCTAACTTTCAGTTTGTTTTGTCCAAGTCTTTTATACTCTAACTTTAGGCCTTTCTCTTAGGTTTGTTACCAAAAGTTATTGTGTCCCTTTGTAACAAACCTAAAGCCTTTTACGATTCATTTATCTGGGAACTTCACAGTTGCTCATGGTGTCATTCATTTATCTGGAACCTTTTACATTTGATATACGGAGGGATATCAAGTCTCCTTTATGTAAAGGTCGTCTAGAACACGGGAGTCAAACTGTGGTCCACCCAAATCTATCTTTCAGGGATTAAGAGCATTTCCTCGTTCTTTACCTCAGCGCTAAGGGAACGAGGACTCTTAACCATTTACACATAGTTACTATGTACGTGTATTTATATTAAAGGATTCACTACATCTCTCCTCCTTGAAGAAACATACTCTTTGATTTCTTCATTTTGAGGGATAGTGAACTTAGTAAAAGTTATAATCATACTTCTCTTCTAAAGGACCGGTTACAATATATTACTTAAAATACAGGTTAAATGTTTTATATATATTTTTGGGTTAGGTAAACGGTTGTATTACTACTATAATACTGTAATTCATTGAATCTTTCTTGGTCTCCCTCGTTTCCGTCTAGGGTTAATAGGCTCCTCTTGCTCCTCTTTGTTGTATGTTTTATATCTTGTCATATCACTGATATGAACTTTTCCTAGTGGTCTATCTGGTCTGTTAGCGAGTGCCACTTCGAAAGAAACCGGGGAGTGTTGTAGTATCAACTTGTAGGGGCCATCTCTTTTGCTTGCCAGCTTATGGGAATACCCCTTTTTTGCATTACTCAGATGCCTATTTGTTAGCAGGACTAAGTCCCCTATTCTAAACTTGTGTCGAGGCTCGATGTCTCTTGGACTAGCCGTCGTGTCATATTGGTTAATGGTTTGGTTAAGATTTCTTCTCATCTTTTCAAGAAGGGGCGTAATACACTCTACAAACACTTCTGGATCCAATATGGGTCGAAAATCAAATTTGATATCATTAGGTGTTCGTAGTTCGTTTGATAATAATAATTTTGCCGGGGAGAAGCCTGTGGATCTTACTAAGTTTGAATTTAAGGCGAATCTGATACTTGGTAGATGGTCGTTCCAAGTCGATTGATCCTTTTCTGATAGGATCGCTAATTTTACTTTAATATCTCTGTTTCTCCGCTCGACGGGATTTGCAGCAGGGTGATAAAAGGCTGTGGTCGAGTGGTCCATTCCCGTTTCTAAACTTAGATACTGAAATACGTCTCCAACAAACTGTGGCCCGTTGTCAGTAATTACTTGCCGAGGAAAACCGTATCTCAGACATTGTTCGTTCAGGAAGATCTTTGCTACCTTACAAGCACTGGCTTCCTTTAGTGGAAACAGTTCCGTCCATCGACTGGCTAAGTCTTCAATTACCAGTATATGACGATAGCCTTCTTCTGATGGGGGAAAAGGACCTATCAGATCTATTGATATCGTCTCGAAACGCTGTGAAGGTGGACGGTTGATTAATGCTCGTGTAGGGGGTTGATTTGATGCTTTGAATTTTTGACAAACATGGCAATTGGTAACGTGTGCAATTATTTCTCGCCTCATGCCTGGCCAATAGTACTTCCGTGCAACCAATTGGAAGGTTTTCTCTCGTCCTGGATGAGCGGCTAACGGGTCATCATGGCATTCCTTTAATATTTTCTGTTTCATAGTACGTGGTACTACTAGTTGCGGTTCCTCTTCCTCGTCCACGGCATACTTATATAATAATCCGTGTGACATAAAGAAACCCTTGTTTACATACGAAACTGCAGCTGTCTGGCTATCCTCACTTAATTCTAGGACCTGTATAATTTTTGCTAGTTCAGGGTCTTCCATCTGAGCTGTCCTAAGTTCTTTCTTTGAAAATGTTGTGAAGGTATATTTTATGGCTTCCACCTCCATGCTGTTTATTGCGAGGTTTGCTCTAGGTGGTCTTGAGAGTGTATCAGCCACACAATTTTGTTTACCCGGTTGGTAGTTAATCCTTAGGTCGTATTCTTGTAACTCCAAGGACCATCGTGCTAACCGACCAGATGTAGATCTTAGTGACATTAACCATTTTAGAGCTTGGTGGTCTGTAAATAGATAGATTGTAGAACCTTCCACGTATCCTCTAAACTTTGTTTTTAGAGACCACACAATGGCGAGTGCTTCTCTTTCAGTGGTAGTGTAGTTCTGTTCTGCATTTGTTAGTAGTCTGCTAGCGAATTCTATAGGTAGGTTGTGTCCATCATGGTCTTGAGATAAGACAGCACCTATTGCATAGGAGCTAGCGTCCGTGTGTAGGAAGAAATCTTTGGAAAAATCCGCTTGTTTTAAAATTGGAGCTTGAGTGAGGAGTTCCTTGATTTTGTTGAAACTTCTTTGTTGATCATCACTCCATTCCCAAGCTACCGTGGTTCTCAGTAGTTTACTCATTGGTTGGACGATTCCGGCAAAGTTCGGAATAAACTTCCTGTACCATGTACATGTTTGTAGGAAGGTGTTTAATTCTTTCTGGTTCCCTGGATTTGACATTGCTAATATAGCATTTACTTTATCGGGGTCTGTTTGAATGCCCTCGGATGTTAGAAGATGACCTAGATACTTAATCCTAGGACACATAAATTGGCATTTCTCGATGTTTAGTCGTAGATTGTGTCTCCTGAATAGTCTGAACAGTTCTCCAAGATCTTGAAGATGCTTTTCTTCGTTTTCCGAAAGTACGATGATGTCGTCTAAGTAGGCATACATTGTAAGTTGTGGTAACATGCGTCTGATCTTTTCCATAAGTCGTTGAAAAGTGGCTGGGGCGTTTTTCAGTCCAAATGGCATCCTGTTAAATCGAAATAGGCCATTGTGTGTTATAAATGCAGTCTTGTCTTTATCTTCATCTGATATTGGTACTTGCCAATACCCATTCTGAAGATCAAGCGTGGACATAACTTGAGGGACCGTGGCGTTTTGAAGAAGATCCTTTATTTGTGGTATGGGATATTTATCATCTTTACAGGCTGAGTTTAATTTTCTGTAATCTACACAAATCCTTATGCTCTGGTCCTTTTTGGGTATTACGACTACCGGGAAAGCCCAAGCGCTATCGCATGGTTCAATAATACCATGGTCTAGCATTTCCTGGAGTTTGATTTTTACCGCCTCACGTCTACGAAAAGGAATATTGTAAGGAGGAAGCGAGATTGGTGTCTTATCTTCCAGTTTGATTTGATGTTCAATAAGGTCTGTGGGGGGACCATATTTTCTTTGAATCTCTGGGAACTCTTTAAGTAATCCCTCTATTGTGGCCGGTAACTTCACAGTTTGTTGGAACAAAGCTGCTTGGTAAGTGTCTTTGCTAAAGTGCGTCATCATTTCCTTTTCAAATGCATGAGATATACTAAGATCGCCATTAAGATAAAAACAATTCATTTGAGGGTCTAAAATAATACCATTATTTGTCATAAAATCCAAACCTAAGAGAATACTTTCGGCTGGTTTTTGAATAATGGCTAGTAGACCTAACTGGAAGCTTTGTCCTTTAATATAGACTTCGGTTTGATATTCTATGGTGTTATGATACTTGGCTGGTTTTAACGCTTGTTTAAGTGATTTTACTTCTTCAATGCCTACATACCCTAGAGTCTGGAGATATTCGTACAGTTCTTTACTTGCTATACTGGTAGAGGCTCCAGTATCCATAATAGCGTGGAAGATTCTGCCTTCAATTTGTATATTAACTCCTAGAGAACTTACGTTAGCGGAAGAGTCTAATTGAAATAGTTTTAAATTGAATGTTCTCTTCGCTAAGGAATCTCTATTTGTTGGAGACGTAGCCTTTCTTTTATGCGGACATCTGACCGCAAAATGTCCTGGTTTCTTACAAAGAAAGCAGACATAACCTGTTCTTTTATTATCCTGTTGTTCTGGATTCGATCGATTTTCTTGTCCCTTTTCAAGGGTATGCTCCGTGTTCTTGTAAACCTTACTAAAACCCGGTTTCCACCTGCAGAATTCAGATGGATGGGACCTTTTTGAACAGAAGCGACATTTGGGTGGTAGATAGTCCTGATACGTCGGTCTTGTATGTTTGGTTGATACTTCTCTAGATCTTAATTTTCTTTCTTCCCTCCTTCTGAGCGTTACCTCGATGTCCCGAGCTGCTGTTCGAAGTTCCTCAAACGTCATGATTTCATCCGGTTTTAGTTTGTCTACAATCCTAGTTGACATACTGCACAGAATCAAATCGACCTGAGTGTGTTCTGCTATATTTTTTTTTAGCTTATTTAAGATGTTGCGGCAACTTGCGATATGTTGTTCTACACTTTCCGTAGGCTTCTGCACTTTTGATATTATTTCTTTAATACCTTCATAGGTGCACTTTTGGTAGCTGAACGTATCTCTAAAACGCTCCTCAAAGATTCGCCATGATGTGATGCTGTTTTGTATACTTCTCCACCAGATAGTCGCTTGGTCTGTCAAAAAAATGGACAAACCAATAAGTGCGTCCGAGTCACTAACCTTGGAAGTGTTCCGGAATACGTTGACGGCATCGATAAATGTTTCAGCATCTTCTCCCACCTTTCCACCAAATCTTGCTGGACATAAAGTATAATTTGGTGGAGGTTGGACATTAGATGAAAAGAAATTTGAATTTTGATGAGTACTAGCTGAGCCTCTCTGGAAAGCTGCTTCTACTGCTCTCCTAATTCCTTCTTGGTATTCTTCTTCGGAATAAATACCCACGGTTGGGTTTGGTGAGTTTTCGGGTTGATTTGTCATTTTTAAACAGGGACTAACAAGTTGTTATCTCGGCAGTGCCTCCAAAATGTAACAGATGATTTTATTAACAGATACTTTTATTAACAAACTTCAAAATAACTCTAACTTTCAGTTTGTTTTGTCCAAGTCTTTTATACTCTAACTTTAGGCCTTTCTCTTAGGTTTGTTACCAAAAGTTATTGTGTCCCTTTGTAACAAACCTAAAGCCTTTTACGATTCATTTATCTGGGAACTTCACAGTTGCTCATGGTGTCATTCATTTATCTGGAACCTTTTACATTTGATATACGGAGGGATATCAAGTCTCCTTTATGTAAAGGTCGTCTAGAACACGGGAGTCAAACTGTGGTCCACCCAAATCTATCTTTCAGGGATTAAGAGCATTTCCTCGTTCTTTACCTCAGCGCTAAGGGAACGAGGACTCTTAACCATTTACACATAGTTACTATGTACGTGTATTTATATTAAAGGATTCACTACAAAATAAAATTTTAAATAAACATTAAGCTTTCAAAGTTTTAATTGAAATGCATTTATTAAGTTTTTATATTATTTTTAAATTAAATTCAATCTATTTCTTTAAGAAAAGCGAATCTAATCGGTCTTGACAAGTGGACATAGCTAGTCGAATTTTAAGTTTTAGTTAAAAATTAATTTTTTTGATATAAAAATTGTTTCACTATTTTTAATTAGTTAGATTGTAGTGATTAAATTTTAATGAATAACTGAAATTTAACCGGAATTTATTATTGCGCAGACATGCACCTGTTGCATTAAAAATTGTATATATTTAACTAGTTTTAAGCTATTGAACTTATAAGCGTGGCCATTAACTTTTAAAGTTTAAATTAATATTTATCAGGCTGTTTTTTATTACCATTTTTACTTAACTTGTTTATAAAAAAAAAACTAATAGAATTTATTGTATTGTCTTAAATAACTCTCAATGTGTTTAATAAATTTTAACTAAAAATATCAATTTTTTTCAATTTATGTATTTTTGATTTATTTTTTTTTTTAACAATTGATTTGCTTTTTTCTTCTTATTTTATGTAAGATTTTAAATAAATCTTTAACAATTCATAAATTTAAATTTTTTTATTAATACTTTCTTTTCAAATTTCAATCGTTTGATCAAAATAAAAAATAGTATCAAATTGTTTAAATTTTTAAATTGAATAAAAATAATGTTTTATATTAGCATTAATAATATTTAAAAATAATTTATTTAACATTTAATTTTTTTAGTGTTGAAATTTTATTAATATATTTGTTAATGTGATTGTATTTAAATTAAAAAAAAAATTATAAAAAACAATAAATTTTACCAATGTTTTATATTTATGAATTAAATGTTCAAAAAAATTAACGTGGATTTAAATAAGAAAACAAATTTTTTTCAAATTCTTTTTCTTTTTTTAAATACTCAGAATATGCCAACAACAAATCTTGATAATTTTTATTAGATGATTGAATTAAAATTTTATTTACTAAATTAAATGCTTCTCTAAAACAAAAAAAAAAATTGAAATAAAAATAAAAAAAACAATTTTGTATTTACCTTAATAATTTTGACAAAATATTTAATTTTATAATATTAGAATTGAGTTCTTCTAATTTTTTAACAAGTGGATTTTCACTTAAAAAAGTTTTATAAATTTTAATAAAAGACATTTTTTCTTCAATTATTTTATAAAGATTTTCTGTTAAAATATTATTTTCTATATACAGATTTTCATTTTTACTTTTTAATTCACGATTTTTAATCAAAAGTTCATCTTTTATTATATTGAAATCCATTATTAATAGAGCAATTTATAGGTTATTTTTATGTAAACTAGATTAATATTAATATTAAATATATTAACAAATATATCATTTTTAGAAAAATTTCAATTTAATTTAAGCTATTTCCACGAATCATTCAAATCATTCGAAAATAGAATTTTTATCAGTTTTCTTTTTTATTAAAATTAAAATTTATTTTAATTTTTTTTATTTAATTATTTACTGATTTAATAGTTATTAATTTTTATTAAAATTCACAAATTTTTAAAATAAAAAAATTATCACGTTTTAAATTTTTTAAAAACAAAAAAAAACTTTTTTAAATATTAAGAATAAAATAATCTATAAAAATATAGGTGTTATTTTAATAATTAAATTACAAATTAAATCAGCTTTAAAAAAATTTAATTCTTAATTTAAAGATTATTTACTAAATTAACTTTGTGTTTTAAAAATTTAATAATTATTAAACATATTAAAATTATACATTTAATCACAAATTATACAGTAGATTTATAATTTTCTTAATCTTATACTTGTAATAAATATTAAATAATTGATAATTAAAAAAGCAGTTTAAATTTTTTTAATTCATATTTGTCTTTGAAATAAGCAAATTATTTAAAAATTAAAAAAAATTACTTATTAAATAAATATTACTAACTAATTACAAACTAATTCTAATTAACAAAATTAACAACTGATTAATTATTTGCTTTTTATTTTATTGTTTTTCATACTTCATTGTTTTAAAAATAAAATAATTATTAAATATTTATATTTAACAATTTAAAGTATTTTACTTATACAATATTGTTTTGTTATTTCATACCATATTTAATTTATAATTTTTAAATATACAATTTTTCAACCAAATCGGTTATTTAAAAAATACTTTTTTCCAATTTAAAGTAATTATTGGATTTTAATTGAAATTGCAATAATTGTCTTTTTAAAAAAGTATTGAATTTTCGTTTGTTCAATTTTATTTTTTTGTTTATTTTACTTTTAATATTTAAGAAATAAACATCTAACTTTAGTTTTATAGTTTTTATAAAATATAAAATTAAAAAAATAAGAAATTAAGTCTATCTCTAATTATGTCATTTATATTAAAAAATAAAATTATTTGTTTAATTATTAAGTAAATTAAACAGTTTTATTACTAATATTGTAGTAAATTCGAATGGCGATATGAAATAAGCATCTATAAGATGTACGTTCTCTAACTAAATACTGAGCTTGATTCAAAGACTCAAGGTACTTAAATGATATTTCCTTAACTTAGCTAAGAATTCCTTCCTGACTCACCCCCTGATTATGTATAATTAGCTGAGCTCAGAGTAATAGTGCGGTATGACCATGAGGTAACCTTTGTAAGATTTTCTTACTACAATATATCAAGAAACACATTTTTTTACTCTCGATTTTGTCTTTAAAGAGAAAGCATACCTTCTGTAAAACTTTATCTCGTTAATAAAGTGCGGTTATAAACCGTCAGTCTGACCCGAGTCCCTTTAATTCTGAAATATTCGATAACAATATAAATATTATTTTTTATTTTAAGCTTTTTATTTATGTAATTTTTAATTTAAAAAAAATTTTTTTTTGTTTATAAATGTTTTATATAATTATTAATTTTAACTTTTATAAACATAATTAATTTAAATTTTAAAAAACCAAATTTTGTATTGTTTTTTAACTTTAACATAAATAAAATATAATTTTTTAATTTTTTATTTATATATTGTGAATATAGTAATAAACATAGTAATTTTTTTTTTTGATTTTACTTTTATTGATAACTTGAAATATTTGTTAAAAAGATTAATGCAATATCATGATCAACAAAATTATAAGTCTTAATCAAATTTATATTTAAAATTATTTTATTAATTAATTTTTATTATTTTATTTTTATTATAATTTTATTAAATATAATATAAATATTAATTTAGAATTAAATTATTTTAATCTATATATAAACAAGAAATATAAAATTAAATTTTTTCTAATAATAGTAATAAAATTAATTTTAATATTATTTACATACTTAGCTTATTTATTGAATTAAAATTGTAAGTTATTTAAATTTTTAAATTTCATTTTATTTTAATAATTATACTAATTTTTTAAAAAATTTATATTTTTTTCATTTTAATTATTAATATTATTATTTGTATAATTTTTTTTTTTATATGTTTAATATTAAAAATTGATTTTATAATAATATTTTTAAAAACTATTAATTTAACTTGATAAAAATTTAAAATTTTATTTTTAAAATTAAACTATAAAAATTAATTAAAATGGTGAAATTTAGATACTATCATTAAATAAACTTTTTAATATAAAAGATTTATATTTTATAATTAACAAAGTTAATAAAAATAAAACAATAAAAAACTAATTAAAAGTTTCAACAAATATGCATTTTAAATTTATATATATAATTAATAATAACATAATTTATCAAATTAGATATAAATTTTTTTTTTTTTTTTTAATATTTAATAATGCATATAATTAATATATAAGATTGTCAATTATTACATGTTTATTTAAATTATTTTGTTTTTCGAAAAGCAATTATATTTTATATAATCTTAAAATTGTTTATCTTATATTATCTAAATTATAATTTTCTAGTTTAAAAGATTTTAAATTAATATATTTAGTATATTTAATTTAAACTGAATAAATACAATTTAATTTTTTATAATATCTTATTTATTGATGCAATCTTTTTTGCTTTTATTTACATTTAAAATTGTATAATCAGAAGTCTTATATGTTATCTACATTATTACTATATTTAAAAAAAAATTATATTAAATTTAAAGTGTTAAAATGCTTTCAATTATTATGATTAAAAGCAAAATTTTATTTTTTTTTTTTATAAATATAAAAACTAATATTGGTAATTTGAGTAGTTTGTAAAGATTTTAAAAGTAAGATTAAGATTTAAAAAAAAAGAACAAATGCGTCACATAAATTGCAAATTAAAAAATAATTAAAGATAAAAAAGATAGCAAATTCTTCCTTGAAACTTGTAAAATCAAGCATTAACAGTCAAGATAAATTATAATTTATTAAACCATTGTCTTTATTTTTATAACTTACTATAATATAAATTAAAGAGATTAAGCTAAGTTTTGGTTTAATTAACATTGTAACAAATTTGAATATATTTTAAAAAATTCTTGAATATTAAATTTTTGCAATAGGTTTTTTTTTTCATATATAAATAATATTATATTATAACAAATATTTTATTTTAAAATGAATGATTTAAAATTTGTTTATTTAAATAAAATTAAAATATTGACAATTTCGTAATGTTAAACAATTCAATAAAATTTACATAAAAATTATTTGATAAAATTAAGGGCTGTATTTGAATAAAATTTTAAAAATTAATAAAATTATTAGATTAATAAAATTTTAATAAAATTCAAATATTTAGCAACAAGTTAAATTTTCAGGTTATTAAATTATAAAGCAATAGATAATATAATTTTTTTTTAAATTAAGAATATAATAAATTTCTTGAATAAATATTTGAAAAGTTAAATTTGAATTTATTAAAAATTTAAATTTATTTTTAAAATAATTTTTTATCAGTAAAATGTCAAAATTACTATTATAAACTAAAACCAACAATGCCTTATTATTAATACTAGTATATTAAGAAATTAGTGTTTAAATAAACTATTTTACGAAACCAAGGAATTTAAAATTTTTAAATAAAAAAAAATAAAGTTAAAGTTAAAGTTGAAGCTAAACCTTAAACTAGTCTATAGCTAAAAATACTTGAATAAAAAATAAATTCTAATTACTTAAATTAGAAACAGCAATTGAAATTGAATTATAAATATTAATATTTTATTGTAATATATATTAAAAACTAAATTAAAATTATTGTTACTAATATAACTTTTTAAATTTTAATTAAATTTGATTCAAAATTTTGATTTTAAATTTTTAAAATATTATTTTGATTTATTAAAGGTTTATTAAATAGATATTATTGTTTAATTAATAAATATTCTTAATATGTTTATAATTTAAATATTAATTTTTGTTCAAATTTTATTATATTTTCGTACAAATAAAAAAAATTTTAGTTTCGTAGAAATAACTTTAAAAGATTTTTTGTTTATTTACTTAAATAAAAATTTGAACTGCATATTTATACTGTGTTTTCTTAGTTTGAAAGTTTTGCGATATTATAAGTAATTAGGTTTTATTTATTTGGATAGTAATAATTAGACATAAAAATGGATCAAGAACATTGGAATCGTTTAAGAAAACTTTATTTATCCAAATCACCTGTTAATATATTGATTGAGCACTTGGTACAATGTAATTATAAAATTAAGAGTTTTAGAACTTACACTTTTTTTAACAGAGTCGTATAACTTATGAAAAATATGACGAGCAAATTCAAAATATGATCGCAAAAAATACTTTTGAAGATAAAATTGCAATCAGGTATCCTTTATCCATTAAATACACAGTGGAATTTCTTAAACAACTTATGAAAAAAATTGAAAAAAATAATTTTGAAATTTTGGAGCCAATTTATACCAAATATACACAATTAATTTCAATTAAAGATGATGATAATGATGGTTTAAATTATGTAACATTTTTAATTGAAGATCAAATTATAACTATTAAACAAAATGACTGTATTGTAAGTGAGGGAACAACTGGATTAAAATGTTGGGATGGCGGAAAACAATTATTTGAACAAATTTATTTAAATAAAAAAGTTTTTGAAAACAAAAAAATTCTTGAATTAGGATCTGGATGTGGTTTTACTGGTATTGCTTTAAGTAAACTATGTAATTTTGATTGTTTTTACTTTAGTGATTATCATGAAAAAGTTTTAAATCTTATTGAAAATAATATTTCTATAAATTCAAATGACGAAAATTTTGTTTTTGAAGCAGATAAAAAATCAAATAAATTTTACCAATCTTTAGATGAAGAAGGAAAAGTATCAGTTAAATTTTACGTAGAAGATAATAAAAAATTTAATAATTTTGGATTTAAAAAAAATTCATTTGGTAGTTTTTCAGAAAACCTACTTGATTCATTAAATTTTAAAAATAGAAATTCATTTCCTGATTATAAAGATAATAAGGACCAATTTTTACAAAGTCCAAAAAATTTTTTAAATGATAAAATTGAATATGGTTGTTTAAAAATTGATAATATTGAACCTAAACAATTTAACCAAAAAATAGAAACATTTGAAAAAAATATTTCAACATTAAATGAAAAAATGATTGATTTTGAAGAATTTTTATATACTTTTAAAAAAAAATTAGCTATATTTGACGAAGAATTTGAACAAATGAGTAATAAAAATTTTGATAAAATTGATGATAAAAATATAAAAACTAATTTAGTTAAATTAAATTGGTTAGATTCAGATGAAATTATTGAAAAAACAATAAGTGAAATAAATCCAGATTATGTGATTGGATCTGATATAGTGTATGATCCAAGCTTAATTCCTAGTTTATTAAATGTTATTAAAATATGTTTGGATTGTGTAGAAGATATTGGTATAATAATTGTTTGCACATTAAGAAATGAAGAAACAATAAAATACTTTGAAAAAGAATTGAAAAAATTAGAAAAAGAAAAAAGAAATATTAGCATACAAAGAAGTCATCTTTCTCCTAAATTTACTTTATTTGAAAATACAAACAACACTTTGCAATTTGTATTATATAATATACAAAATTAATTATTAATTAAAATCTTATTTTTTAAGATAGTATAAACCTGAAAAAAATATATTATAATATTGCATCTTATTGATATTGATTTAAAATTTTTTTATTAAACAAGCGTTCTACGTCCATTTGATTGAGCTTATTTAGTTCATCAATAATATTTTTATCGATTAATTTAATTTTATCTTGCATTTCATTAAAAATAGAAATTAACAATTCTTCATCTTTTTTAATATATAAATTGTCAATATAAATTGATAAAAAATCTATATTTTTTAAAAATATTCCCATTCCAATGTTAAAATTCAAACTACTTAATTTCGGACTTAAATGAATAAATTTAGAATTTAATCCTAAACAATTTAAACAAGATCTTAAAGCAACTTTATTAGATGCACAGCTTAAAATTAAATCAGTTCCTTTTCCTTCTGTTAGAGTAAGTATATTGCAATCAAAATTTTCAGAACCTTTCAGAATTGTAACAAATTTATTTTCAGCAAAACATTTTTCTAAAAATTGTTTTTTTTCTTCATTTTTTATGGGTATAAATATTTGACAAAATGCTGAACTTAATAAATGTACAAATGCCAATATTAAATCTAAATTATTTTCACAATAAATTAAAATTTTTTGTCCAGGTATTGCAATTTTGCATTTTGTTTTAAAAATCGTATAAATACAGGTAAAGTATGCAACAGGAAGTACACATAATCCTATATTAAAATAATTTAATTCTGTTTTCCATGTAAATGATTGATTTGAGAAATTTAATAATCCTATTTCAGATATTTTTGATTCTTTTTTTTTTAAATATCCAGCTATTTTACTTAACTTATTGTCGTTCAAAACGATTTCAGATAATGAAATAAAATTATATTTATTATATAAGTGATTTAAAATATTTTTAGCGTTTTCTATTGATGTTTGAAATACAGAATTTCTACTTATGCCTTTTAATTGAATCTTATTTGACCAATGTTCATTGATTTGAAAATCTGATTTAATTTTGACGGTTTGTAAATTTTCAGCAGTTAAATCAATAAAAATTGATTGTATGCTTAAACAATTTTTAGTATTATCTTTTAATTCTCTGTAATAGAAAAATTGAAGCAAACTTTCAAGTTCTGTAATCCAGTTAGTTTTTAATAAAGTTCCTTCACAAAATGAATCATTTAATTTAATACTAGATAAACGATTATTACTATGCGGAACACAGTAGTCAATAGAATCTAAATAATTATAAAATTTGTTGCATTCTAATATATCCATTGCTTTATCACTTACAAATTCTAAATAATCTTTAATAGGAGGTTTATTTAATATCATTAAATTTCCTTCAATAATTTCAAATTCATTATTTAAAAGAATAAATTTATGTATTTCATTTATGGATGAACTATTATCATTTAAAACTTTTAAAAAATTTATTTTAAGGCTTTCATTTTTATCACTAATAAGCAAATTTTTTCTTATAATAATATTTTCAAATTTAATAAATTCACATTTAAATTCATGATTACGTTTTTGAAATTCTGATATAATTATATTTAATAAAAATGAAATTGGATACCACTTTTTTAATTCAGACGTATTTTTACTCTCTAAAAAATTTTTTAATTCGATACATTCCAAAGAAATTTTATCATTACTTTTTGTTAAATTAAAGTATTCAGGGTATAATTTAATTAAAAAATCTTTTTTATGATCCCATTTAATTAATGACGCAAAATTAACATTATATACATTAGGTTTATATATATTTTTAGATTCATATAATTTGTTAAGGTTGATATCGTATCCACCTTCAAATAAAGATCCAAGAATAGTTAAAAAAATTTCATGATTTCTAGTAGATTTTATTTTCAAAGCATCTTTTTTTATATTAACAAAACCAGGTAAAAACGTGCATTTACTATTATCAACATTTAATTTAATTAAATTACTTAAAAATGTCTTTGGAGAAATTTCTAAAATCATTACTTTTTCATCATCTAACAAGTCATCTGTTATTTTTTTACAAGCATTTCTAAATTTTACTGGTTTTAAAATGCAATCAGCAAAATATTGACTTATAGAAATTTTATTTTTTTGAAAAATTTCTTCATTGCTTGTATTAAGCCATGATATATTTTCATTTTTTTCATTCAATTCAATTGAAGTAGAAATCCAGCTAGCTTTTCTTACTGTTTTAATTTTAACAATTTTATCTAATTCAGTAAGTAAATATTCATAAAAATCATATACTAAATCACAATGAAAAGCCATTCCACATGAAGCAATTTTTTTATATGCAATATTTTTTTCCTTTAAATATTTTAAAAACAATTCAACTTTTGATTCTTCTCCTGAAATGGTTACACAATTTGATGCATTATCACAGGCAGCATTCACGTTAGGTATATTTGCTTGCTTAATATGATCTAAAGTTTCTTGCCAAGTTAAAGTAACCACAGCCATTAGTCCAGTTTTTATATGGATTTTATTTTTATCATTTAAAGTATTAATATTGTCGTTATTTAATAAATTTTGATTATCGCCTAATTCGCAAACAACTAAGGTCATTAATAAAACTTGTTCAGCAGTTATAAGATTATCAATATAAGCACATACTAATTCACCAAAAGAATGTCCTATATAACCATCAGGTTTTACACCTAAATATTCTAATAAATCTATAAAGCAAATTTGGTATACTGCAATAGCAATTAAACAATAAATAGAAGTATTAAAACTAAATTCATTTTCATTTAATTCTCCTAGCATAGCTTTTACTAAATTAAAAGGCAATTTGGGTTGAATAAATTTAGCTAAACTTAATAATCGTTCTTGAAAAAATGGAATATAAAATAAACTAGATGCCATTCCATCCCATTGACAACCCAAACCAGTTAAAACAAACATAAGTTTTTTTCTCTTATTTTGGATTAACTTTTCATGGTACATTTTTAAATTATTATTCACCAAATTATCTTCTTCACAATGAATATATGATTCATTAATTATATTTTCATTAATAATTACAAATCCTTTATAATTAAAACCAATATTTTTTTGCTTTTCAATAATCATTTGTAAAAATGCTAAATCAGTTTTTGATATAAGTCGGTTTTCCACTAATTCTAAAAGTTCAATGATTCCAGTTTTTACTCCTTCAATATTTCGTGCACAAAAATTAACTAATCTTAATCCTTCCAATCCAAGTTGATTTTGATTGTTAGTAAAATTATTATTTAAATCAACGTTATTTGTATTGCCATTAATCGTGTTATTATTCAAATCACATAAATAATAAGGGTTCAAATTTTCTGGTTGCTTTAAAATAATGTGAGCGTTAGATCCTCCAAAGCCAAAACAACTAACACTAATAATTTCCGAATTTAAATCCATGTTATCTAATACCGGCTTAATTTTACCATTCATAAGAGATTCTATTTCTGTGTTTGGTTTTTCATACAAAATCATTGCAGGTATACGTTTTTGTTGAAACGCAATTAAACACTTGATGATCGAACAAAGACCAGAACTTGATTCACTGTGGCCCATGTTTGTTTTCACAGATCCTACAAACAATTGATTTTTACGTCGTTTTCCATTAGATTCTTGATTAAAAACATAATCCAATGCAGCCATTTCCTGCAAATCTCCTGCTTGTGTACCAGTACCATGAGCTTCAATATAATTTACTTGCAAAGGATCTAGATTAATTTGATCATAAGTATCTTTAATAAGAGCAGACTGAGATGTAAACTTTGGATAAGTAATCCCTTCTGTTTTAAACCCATCTGAATTGCAGCGAGCATTTAAAACACTTGAATATATTCGTTTTAGTTTTGGATCTGGATTTCGTTGTAAGATTACACAGCAAACAGCTTCACTTTTAACATAACCACAACCATTAGCATCTAAAAATTTGCAACAACCGTCTTTGCTTAACATGCCCAATCTATAAAATATTAAATTTAAAAAAAATGAATCATTTCAAAAAACTTTACCTTGCATATTGAAGAACCAAATCTGGAGAAACATTGATGTTTGCAGAACAAACAAATGCAATGTCTATAACATTATGTTTTAAAGCAATAAAAGCATCTGTAAACGCAGTTAATGCAGAAGAACAAGCAGATTCATAATGAACATAAGGTCCAGTAATGTCTAGTAAATAGGAAACCCATTCACCATAAATTTGACGATAATATAGTTCGTCAAATGGAATTTGATCAGATTGATTATTAACAATATCAGTAGGTTGAAAAAATCGATCTTGATCTGAATGAATTTGTGCGTAGTAAACACCAGTTTTAGGTCCACGAACATCTTCTAAGTTCAGACCCGAATCAACCATCGCTTCATAACAAACTTCAATAACTTTTCTTACTTGTGGATCCATAACATTAGATAAATAGTCAGATATTCCAAAAAATCCATTATCAAACTTTTGGTAATCAGGAATAACACCAAGTTTGTTGGCTATTTCAGAATAAGCACCACTAGTTGGAATACGCCTAGTAGCGTTGCCTACTAAATTTTGTTTTTCAAAAAGTTTTTTAGCAAATTCATGTACACTGTTACATTCTGGAAAACGACCAGACATACCAGAAATTACAACCTCTGTTTTCATTTTGAAATTTTGTTAAAATAAAAATATAAAACTATTACACTTGAGAATTTTTTTTATGAGAAAGTTTAAAAGTTTGATAGTTCAAACTTTAAATAAAACTTTTATAACTTTCAATAAAAAAAATATTTTATTTATAAACTATTTTATTAATTTAGTGTTGCATTCATAAAGCCAAAATCACAAATAAACTAAAAAATAGTTTGACTTTGTTTTTGCTAAAAAAAAAGAAGAAAAAATAGCTTATTTTTTTTATTTTAAATTATATTTTTGTAAACTGAATCAAGTATACAATAAACAATATACAAAACTTGATTAGTTTGCAACAGGTGGGTTAAATACTTTTAACTTTTTTTTATTGATTTTTTAACACAAAATTACAGTTTACAGGTAATTTAGTTTAGTTTAAAACAAGTAAAATAAACAATTAAGTTAACACTTTTATTTTAATTTTCACAAAAAAAATATATTTTGAAGATGCAAATTTTTTTTTATTTTTTTCTATATTTTTATTTAGTTAAGATTTAACGAAATTTGAACTATTTAAACTAATCAGAAAATTTTTTGTATATTTTTAAATATAAATTTTTACAATTTTTTAAAATTAAAAATTATTTACTTTATTAAATTAAATTAAATTTAAATAGTAATTTAATAAATAGAAAAATTGAAATAAGTATTAAAATATTTTAAATATAATATTTAAATTATTTAATTTAAAAAAAAATTATAATTTTTTAAGGTTTATATCTAATGTTGCACTATCTGAAATTTATTTTTAAATGACGATAATTTAAAAAAAAAAAAATTACTATAAATTTTTTGACTATTTTTTATTTTAAGCAAACAACTATAAACTTGCTAATTTAATAACAATTAGTGTTAAATAAATAAACCTGTTTATAATTGATGGAAATTTTATTTATCCATTATTTTTGAAAAACAATTAATTTAAAAGATGGTATTTGAATAAAATATTAGAACTTTAGTTTGAATTAAAAAAAAATTAATTAAATTTTTATTTATTTGCTTTTATTAACTGTTTCAATAAATTTTATTTTATTATTTACTTTTAAAAAATAGTACCTTGAATATAAAAAAAAATAAAAATTTAGCTAACTTTAAATTAATAAATTTACATAAAAAACGTATGATAATAAGAAACATATGTAAATGCCTATAATTATTTTTTTTGCGCATCTATCACTTTTTAATTGGGAAATAATGACCAAATTTGTTTGTTCCGATGAACAATGTTTTTTTAAGTTTTGACATGTTTCATTATTTTTTATTTTTGTTAAATTAGATAATTTTTTATTTTTTTTAAATTGAAAATTTGATTTAGGTAATTTAATTTTTTTTAAATCATTAGGTATATTAGCGTATTCATTAAGAGCTAACATAAAACAAAATAAACAAAGTATAATAATAATGAAATTTATAAAAAACCAAATATCTAAACAAGTCCATGTATTAAAATAATAAGAATCAGAATATGTTATTATTAAAGCCACAAAAGAAATAGTATGTATAATTAATCTAGCATGAAAAGCGGTCATTGGTAAAAAAAAACCGGATATAGTTAAAATTGAGGATGCCAAACTAGGTAAATATTTAGTAAGCATATATATAGATAAACTTCTATTTAAAGTAAATTCAACTAAAATACATTGATTTGTTGCATCAGAACATTTTTTTAATTGTATTCGACTTAAACGCTTACCATCAATATATTGTACATTTGAATTAACTTGAGAAACTTGTAATTTAAAAAAATTGCTTAAACTTTTTGCTAAAAAATTAAATAAAAAAAATTAAATTTAGTTATTGAATGTTTTTATGTCAAGCAATTTTATATTATTTTAAAAAATTATTTTATTAATGTATAATCATAATAATTTCAGTAAAATTTATTTTTTTAATTTCAAATAAATAAAACAAAAATAAAAAAATCAAATAAGTTTTTAAATAAACATCAGAAATGATAAAATTTTTTTTTGCTTAAATTTTTTTTTTTTAAATTACAACTAAAAGTGTTTTGAATAACTTTAATAAAAAATTAAAACAAAGAAAAAATATTTAAAAAAAAATAAATTAAAGATTAAGTTCAAGAAAATCAATTTAATATTGAAAATATAAATACAATTAAATGTAGGTCATTGAGTAGTCAAAATTACACACATGTTAAATCTTATCTATTTTAATTTTTCTAGAACTAATCAAACTTGAGTTAGTAAAGTTTACAAACTTCTACCGTGATAAACTAAAATTGTGTAAAAGTTAAATTACACAATTTAAAATGTTAAATGTTAAATAGTTTAAATACCGTTCTAACATTAAATAGTTGATAATTTTAAAAAATTGCAAACCTTTAAGATAAAATATTTTATATAAGTTTTAAAGCGCTTTTTCTAGATCTGTGTGTAGTTAAAAATGACTGTTTAAATAAATTAACATCTTTTATAGTTAAAGAAAATAGTATTTGACTTTGAAAATAAAATTGGTTGAATAATTAATTATAAAAAAAACAGATACTATGTAATGAGATGCGATTTTGATACAAATTCAAAATTATGCAGTAATTAAAAACTGTGAAAATGACTATTTTAACATGCACGGCGATTTAAACAAGTTTAAACAGATTAAAACAAGACAATTTAAAAAAAAATTGGGTAAAAAATGCTTGCGTTAAATTGGCTGCACAATAGTAAGCATTGTTTTAGCATCTTTCATCCACATCCAAACATTGTTTACCCAGTCTAACCTAAACAATTGAATAGCCTAAATCTTTTTTTTTTTTAGTTTGTTTCAGTTACAATTTATCACAGTTTATTCAACTGTGTAAACCAGTTTCAATTATATTTTTTTACAATTTTAAATTTTATTTGCTAATTATTATTTTTTAACTTTAATTTGTTTATATAATAAAAAAAAAATATTCTTACTTGCTGAAAATTTAAAACCACATCTAATCAAATCATGTGGAAAAGTTTGCATCTCAGATGAACAATTTAAAATCAATGGTAACCTTGTAAATTTCAATAAAAACAATAAACCAGCATAGAATAAATATTTAAAATTTAATAAACCTGTGTTTGAAAATTTAATATTTACATTTACCTTGTAATATAAGTTATAAATGTAATATTTTCTACAATCAAATATTGATAATTATGCTCTTTTCTGATTAAAGCTTGAGCCTTTGTTCCGATAACATTGACTTCAGGAACCCATAAATGTGAAATCCAGTCTTGAATTAAAAGAAAACTATTTATTGACTTATTCAATAATAAACGAGGTTCAATCCAATTTAAATAAAAAACAGCATATAAAGGAAACAGCTGAAAAAACTTTAATTAAACTAAAAAAGTTGATTAGACATATACACACGTTTTGTTCATCATCAAAGTTGTAAAAATGCAGTAAGTTTGCGCTAGTTTCAACAATTAAGGCTTTATTTGGTGGATCAAATTTTTTATAATTATTAATCAAATACGATCGATTAAATTTTAATAAAGAATAACGTGTTTTACTGCAAAAAAATTAAAATTTTTTATTCTATTATATTTAAAAAAATATTTGCTTAAATTTTACCTAAAAATGAAATTCAAAAATGTTAAATAATTTTATTAAAACTAACCTAGTTTGACTAATGAAAATAAAATAATAAATAAAAATGGTATATATAATTTGTCTTTCATAATACATCTTCACAAAACAATTAACAATATTTCTTTAATTGTTTTAATAAAAATTTAATGTTATTACTAAAATTTAATATGAATAAAGCAATTAAACAAACAAAATTAAAATTTAAATAAATTAAAAAAAGTTAAAAATTTTTTTTACTGTAAATGTCGTTATACTTTGTTTTTTAAATAGAATCCAATTATTAATTAATAAATAGATTCTTAAAATATTTTTTAATAGCTTTAATAAGGTAATCAATCATTATTAAAAATTAAGATAAATAAAATATATAAAAAAAAAAATTAATTTAAATTATACTAAAAAGTTCAATTATTAAATCTTCTTTGATTCTGTAAACATTTTTTTAAATATTTTTTTGAATTCAATGAATCTAGTTTTAAGCTTAAATTATTTAATTTAATTTTATCATTTAATTTATCTTGTATTATTATTTTTTTCATTTTGTTTTTCATTTTATTAAGTTTATCTAATAAAAAAATTAAGTTATTAAAAAAAAAAATTAATTAATAATTTAAAAATTACTTTTACTTATTAAAAAATCCTGATTTCTAAATGAATTAGTTATATTTTTATTTTCATCTAAAAATTGTGATTCAAATTCAGATAAAGACGATTGATTTTCAATTTCAATTAAATTGAAAACATCTTCTGGATGATAAAACATATGAAGATATTTTTTTTTTTCAAACTTTTCAATATTATGCATTTGTTGAATATCCTCATAAAAATCCCCTATTTTAGGATATTGTTGTTTAGCTCGATTTTCATCTAAATCTGCAATTTGATTAAATTGATATTCATAATTTTCATTATAAAAAATATTAAATTCTTCATCACTTATGTCAATTTCTTCACTTGAACTAGACATTATAAAATTATCAGGAAAAACTTGATCCTTTAAATTAAAATTTTGTACTTTTTTCCTACAAACTACACACAAGTCATATAAACTAATTAAACAATTTTCGCAGTAAATTGCTTTACAATTTTCAGTTTTGCAAGCTGTTAAAATGTTTGTTTTCTTAAGCTTAAAATTATTTTTTCTTAACAAGCCTTTTCGACCGCAACCAAAACAAAATATAGAACTTTTAATTCCAAACCATCTTTCAATAAATGGATAATTAGCTAAAAATCGTTCAAAAATAGATACTTTTTCAAAATATTCATTATTTGTAATAGATCGTCGAATTTGCGTAAAAGCAAAATTTAAAAGATTTTTTCGAACTCGAAGTATTTGATTGTAGAGATAAAGGGCACGAGGATATTTGCGATAAGGATAATACCAACCGCAAATTATAAATGATAATCTTCTAAAATAAGCATTTAAAACACAAAGACAAATTAATGTTGTTATGGCATAAATAATTTTATTATAAATGAAAAAATCTGGAGTTATTGGCTGAGGAACACAAAATTTTAATTTATTCATTTGAATCATCAAATTTTGTTCAGGTGCTTCGCTTAATTTGGTTAAAAGTTCATTTAAATCATTTTGTTTATTTTCTTTAAAATTTAATATTAAGTTGATGTTTTTTAATATTTTATATAAAAATTAATTAATTTAATTTCAAAATAAAATTTAATTATAAATAAGTCTTACCTTGAGTAATACTTTTAAGTTTGATAGAAGGAGCTTTATTCACGTATAAGGCGTTCATCATATCACGATATTTGTTAAGCGCAAAATAAAGGCCGAAATCAAATAAAATAAATATTAAAGAATGTCCAGCAAGAAGAAAACCAATTAATAAATGCATAAAAATTTGTTTTATTTCTTGTTTATTTAACATCCAAGAATTGGCTTTACGGTACTTTAGCACTTCATCAGGGCGTAAAGGCAAAACAGTTTCTTTATTTTGTTTTTGTCTAATCATATCAATTTGAATTAATTCTTTATTTAAATATACATTATCAAAACTATCGTGTTTTAAATATAAATTTCTGTATCGAATAGATCGAATTAAAGCCCAAATCCAAATAAAAAATGTAAATAATGATGTAAATTGAATAAAATTTTGAAAATAATCAAACTTTTCTAATAGCTGCATTCTAATAATTTCAAAAGTGTTTTGAAAATCTTGAGTTTGATTATATTTTTGTATATTGATGTTATGAATAGAAATTTTAACATAGAATTCATTTAATATGTTATTAAATGTTGATTTTAATGCTGTATAGATAGGTCTTATCAAATTATTACTAAAAAAAATGGGCAATCCACAAACATTTGTGGTTAAATCTAATAATTTGCAATAACTTTTAGATAGTTCAATAATTTCGCAAAAAGAGCTTAATTTAATAAATTGCATCAATTCCAAACAAGTTTTTTTGCTATTATTTAATGTTTTAACACAATTATTTGAAACTATTTTCATTACTATCGAACAATAGCTAAATTGTCTTGCTATTTGTGCAATTAAATCTTCTATAAGAATAAAAATAAATTTTTTAAATTTTCAAGGATAAAAATTAAAATACCTATTGGTTGAAAAATTTTAATAAAAATAGATTGAATTTCCGCAAAGGTTTGAATCAACCTTAAACGAAAAATATCGGCAGCATCAGCTATGTTTTTAAGAATTGAATAAAGAGCAAATAAAGGTTGTTGAATATCTCTTAAAATTATTCTGGTACTGTCAATACTGACTTTAATACCGCAAACTAAAGATTTACATAACTGTTGCCCATTATATTGAACAGTAAGCATTGGTCCATTGATTACCATTAAACCAATATAAAATATAATAAAAAATCTACCTCTACTAGTTACAGTTTGTGGAATAGATAAAAGTATAATACAACGCCATTTTCGACTAAATGCTAAAGAAAATGATAGCAATACTAATGTGGTCACTAAATTTTTTAAATATAAATTAAGTTAGGTATTAAATCAATTGATTAAATTACCAGATAAAATAGTTAATAAAAATTTGTTTTTAGTTTTTATATCTAATAACAAAAAAATTATCCAAGAAATAATTAAACCCATGAAAAAACTAAATAAACTAATAATTAAACTATAAACTTCTTTGTTTTCAGTGTATAAAGAGTAATTTAACTTTTTTTTTATTTGACTGAATTTTAATTTTTGTAAACAAACTTGCAATGGATATAATAAGAAAGTTAAAAATAACTCGCTAATACTTTTAAATTGTGGTAAATTAAATTCTTTACGAACTCGATTATTTTTTATTTTTACATATTTATTGATTTTAATTTTGAGTAACAAATCTTTGTACCAAAAACAAAATATTCGATAAATATTAAAACAAAATAAAAAAAAATCGCCTTTTAAATGATAAAAAATTGATAAAAATATGAATTAAAAACTAATTATTTAGTTACCTATTAAATTAAAAAAAAAGTCTAAAACAAAGGATAAAATGAAAAACATTTTGTTTTTTATTAGTGCATCTTGAAACCAATATACAACCAAATTAACTATATCAAATAATTGTCCTAAAAAAAATCAATTGTGTAAAATCAGTACTATATTTAAAAAAAATAAGTAAAAATTAGGTTTATTTATTTAATTAGGTTAATTTGATGATAGTAGCATATTTGAGATTGTGCAATTAGAGATTATTTATAAAATATTATTGTCATTATATAAATTTGATTTTTTTTTATTGTGGCTCCCTCTCAGATTGTGTTATTTTTTTTGATTTGATGGTTGATTAAATTAAAAAATAGTATATTTTACTATATTTATTAAAAAAAAAATGCGATTGAAATTAATCTAATATACAGATAGTTTAATATATTTTAATTTATCAATATAATCATTTATTTAAATAAAAACCCAGCATTTTATGTTTGAAAATAATTTTATTTAATTTTTTGTCATAGACAAGTTTGTTTAATTAATGAGTTTTTGTTTAATCATTAATGATTAAGTTAAATAGTAGATAAAAAGCATAAGTAATGGAAGAACTTGAAACGCCAATTAAAAAACCTAGTAACAATTTTTTTTTAAACTTAAAATTCCATAAAATTAAACGAATAATGCCAAACAGGAAATAAAACAGAATTTAAAATAAAAATATTATTAATAAAATATTAAAAATTTTTAAGATTATTACAAATTTATCATATTTATAATATTAAAATTTCTGTTTGTTATTTTTTTTTCAAATTATTTTAAAATAAATAAAAATTGCATATTTAAATCAATATAATATATGCAATAATAATTTATGATTTACAATATAAATTTAACAGTTGACTTTATATAATTTAATTTTTTTTATTAATTAAATTAGTCTATTCAATATATGTATAAAATTATTTAAAATCAAAAACATTAAAATAACTAATCTAACATCTTTTCTCATTTTTTTATGCGTTAAAAAAGAATTCACTTATTTAAAAGATAAGTTTTTTACTTTACCAATTCAAGTACTTTAATTTACTACAAGTTCTGTAAAACTTATAAAAAAAAACTGATTATGATTTAAGAAAATATATTTTAATAATATTTAAAATGTTAAAAATTGTTTACATAAGCATAAAGATGACTTCGAAAACTTTGTCATAAATGGTTTTAATATATATTAGATTGCATTTTTTAAAACTGTTTTATTTAATTTATATATTTTATTATTTTAGTACAAATTTTTTAATAAATTTAAATTTTTTTTTTAACAGTTTTAATTTATTTAATGATCAAATAACTACTTAAATTAATATTTTAATTCCAATTTGGCTTAATAATGTTATTATTGTTAATTATTTTAGTTTGATTTTTAATTTTCTTAATATAAATCTAAATTTGAATTAATTCCATTGGTCCAAGACTGGTTTACAGGTGGGGCTTGATTTTAGGTGGCGTTATTTAAAAAATTCATTTTAATATATTTATTGTGTGAACTTTAAGTTTTTTTTTTATTTTAAACAGAAGCAATTATTTATTGAAAGTGCTTTGAAAACTTTTATAATTTATAAAAAAAAATTGGTTAGTTTATCAATAAAGTTAATCTTAAATCAATAGGTTTTTTATTACATCATTTTTTTTAATTGTTTTTATTAAATTCTGACAAATTGGAACTTAAATTTAAAAAAAAATAAAAATAATAATTTAGTAAATAAAATGCTTAGGGCTATCAATCAAACAGTGCCATTTTTTGAAAAAAGTAAGTTTGATTTAAGAAAAGTAAAAATTTATTGTCATTAATAAAAAAATACTATTTTATGAATTCAATTGATATCTTTGTTAAATGTTTTGAATTTTTTTAAGCAAAATTAAAGTTAATTATTACCTATAAATGATTAATTAATTTAAAATTAATTACTAATTTTGATAATTTAAGGATAAAATTACGAAAATCTATGAAACATATTTTAAATTAATAAATTAATATTTATTCGGTAACAATTTATATGTTTATAATATATTTAGAAATTTTCTAAACATTTTTTAATATTTTTTACTTTATGTCCTGATAAAATAAATTTTTAGAAGATAACAATAAATGGCAAGATACATTTTATTTTATTCAAGCTGCAGACACTCAATTTGGTATGATCAAAAACCAATCTCAATGTGAATCTAACACTTTAGAATCCGAATGGCAAAAAGAAATTGATTTATCAACAAAAGCTGTAAATTTAATTAATCAGCTTAATCCTCAGCCAAAATTTATGATAATTTGCGGTGATATGTTAGATGCGTATCCTTACATTTTAAAAAATGAAAAAAACAAATCATCAATTAAAGATGACCCACTTAAAAGTCAAAGTGAACCAAATCTTAATTTAAATATTGTTCAAGCTAATATTCCTGAACCAATTGACAATGATATAAGCGCAAAAGAAGAATTAAATCCAAAACGAGAAGCACAATATCAAGATTTTATTAAAGTTTTTTCTAAACTCAATATTCCTTTAATTTGTGTTTGTGGAAATCATGACGTTGGCCAATCGCCTGATAGTAAATCTATTGAAAAATATAGACAAGATTTTGGTGATGATTATTTTAAATTTTATGTAGATGGTGTAATGTTTATTGTACTTAATTCTCAATACTATTTTGATTCTAGCCGTTGTAAAGAATATTCTTCTCAACAAGAACAATGGTTGGATGAAGTTTTAAAAGAAACATCTCAATATAAACACGTAATTTTGATGCAACATATTCCACTTTTTTTAAAAGAAGGTGAAGAAGAAGATGACATTTATTTTAATATTCCACGCAGTAAAAGAATGAATTTAATATCAAAGTTACAAAAAGCTGGTATTTATAAAGTTTTTACGGGCCATTATCATCGTAATGCAGGTGGATTTTATAACGGATTAGAATGTGTAGTAACATCTGCAGTAGGGATGCAATTAGGTAGGTTCTTAAATTAAAATATTAAAAATATAATTTTTTAACTAATATTTATTAAAACTAAAGTAAAATCGTGTAGATATTTTAAATTTGAAAATTTACAAAATTTAATGAATTGCTAATAATTTTTTTAATTTGTTTATAAAAAAAATTTTAATAATTAAAAAATTATTAAACTTTCAAAATTAGAAAATAGGCAAATAGTTAAGAAAAAGAAGATAAAATTTGTTGTCAACCTATAATGCTACGAATTTATTTTTTAAAATATAAGATTTTGCTTAATTATAACTAAAAATGAATTAAAACGCATGGAAAATCAGTTGTATTTGCATGTTATTCTATTCAAAGTCTGATTTTTATTTTTTGATTAATCAATTGGTTATACGTCATTTATCAATGAAATATGTCCAATATGTGATATTTAAATTTAGATAAAAAAGTTTTCTGATTTGTAAACATAATTTTAAATGCATTTTATAAACAATAGACAACGGTTTAATTTTAAACATGTTGTCCTTCGTTCAAAATGAATAACCCGTAATTTAGTTACATCTGTTTTAAAATTATTGCAATAAATTTAAGTTAAAAATTTAATCTCAAATTTCAAACTAATTTTATTATTTTTTAAACGGCATTTTCTAAAGTTAATAAAATAATCATTTAATGGTCAGGTGCGTAAACTTTTTATAGATTAGTAAATATTAAGTGATTAGTGTTAATTATTTTTCACATCTTTTTTTTCAAACTTTTATAAAATTCGTTTAAATATTTTTTAAATTAATTAACTATTTCATTTACTTTGATCAATTTTTTTATAAAACGTTGATTTATAAAAAAAGTTTATTGATACGTGATTGCAATCTCTGACAATTAAACTATTAATTTGTTATTATTGTTTTAATTAAAATACGCCTTTATTGACACATTACATTTACCCCATTTGTTTAATGTGACTTTGATTTAAAATCTGTGTATGCTTTGGATTATGACTTGATTGTTTAAATTTTAAATCAAATGACAAGAAATAAACGTTTTAAACAAGTCTTTTTTTAATTTAGTCTGGTTTTATCCGATTTTTTTTTAAAAAGTTTACTATAATTTTAAAAAATAAAAAAATAAAACAGTTTAAAATAAATTTATATTTACCACTAAATAATTAACTTTAAGTGTTAAAACCTACAAAAATAAAGTAATTGAATTAAATATATTATACTGCACCTGTTTTAATTGTTACAAAATTTAAAAATTTAAACCTAAAAATAATTTAAAGTTTAAAAAAGAAACTTTACTAATTGTATATTTTGTTTAATTTAGTTTTAATTAATACAATTTAATTCTAATTTTTTTTTTTAAGGAAACGATGAAAGTGGATTTCGAATTGTCAAAGTAGAAGAAAATAAAATTAGCCATTTTTATTATAGTTTTGATAATTGTCCAGAAAATATTGCATTTTAAGTGCAATGCGCTTATTGTTGAATTTTGAAATTTACTAAAAAAGTTAGCTTAGAAAATATTTTTATTTATTTTTAACACAATAACTGTTAATAGACATTAATTTATAATTAAAAAAAAAAAATCAGTTAAAATGTTTAGTATAATTTAGATTTATGCTTAGAAATATATCACAATTTATACTTTAGAACTCACAAAATATGCTTTACATACTTTAACTATTTTTTCCTTTGTTTTAATCAATTTTATAAGTTGAAATATTTGAAGGTAATCTGTTCACTTTTTTATTTTAAAGTGTTTTGTATATTCATGTACAATTTAAATAAATTTTTTTTTAAATTTTAACTATTTTATATTTTTTATTACCTTAATGATTATGTGTCATTTTTTATTTAATTTAAACTTTTTTGTTGTTTTTAAGATTTAATACATTAATAAAAAGTTTATATCTTATATTAATCAAACTTAAAACTTATTTAATTAATAATAAATTGTTGCTTTAAATTAAATAATAAATTATTTTTTTTTTAATTTAGATAAATAAACACGATTTTTAAAAAAATTTTAAATTGCTTTATTTAATTTAGTGTCAAATAATTTTTTTTAAACTTTTAAATAAAATTTTAATATAGTTGTGAAAATATAATTAAAGCTTAAGAAATTTAATTATCTCAAATTTTAAAATTATTTTAAATATATCATTTTTTTTTATTTTAAATTGCTGTAAATTCAAAATAGTTAAAAACAATAAAAATAAACGATTTTAAATCTAATAAAATTGTATACCATGTGTAAGTAAACATTAAATACGCATGCGTTTAGTTATGTAAACACCTAAAAAATATTTAAATAATATTTTTTTTTTAATATTTTTTATTTGTTAACAAAAATGAGGAAAGTACTAGTTGATCAAAATTTAGGTCCAAAAAATTTAGGTATATAAACTTAAGTTAAATTAAATGCATTTAAAAAACAATTTATTTTTTTGTAGGAGATCCTGATGATAAATCTTTAAGAAAAGTTGAAAAGGAAGTTTTAATTCCAAAATTAATACGACAAAAAACAAAAACTGAAAAATGTCTAAAAGAAGTTGATGGTATAATATTTTTTAAATCTACCATCTAAAAATTATTTTATATAAATTATTAAATATTTTTTTAATAATTAGCGTTTGAAAAATGTTGCAAAGAAGCTAGTTATTTGATGACAATTAAATGTAAATCCTTATCCAATGAAATGTTTAAATGCTATGAAAAATGGTTAGTTAAAATATTTAAAAATAAGGCACAAAAAAAAACTAAATATTTATTTTAAAGGTATAAAAACGCAGAATTTGTTGAGGAATGTACACAAGAATATCTTGAAAAACGAAGACAGTATAGATTAACTGGTATCGGACAAAAAACCAAAAGAGTTTGACTTCAAAAAACCAAGCAACATTATTTATTAATACTTCAATAGTTTTCTTAGGTAAAAAACAAAAAAAAAATAAATAATATAGTTGAATAATTTTATAGAATAAGTAAATTTAAATAATACATTATCAAAACTGCCACAATTTATTATAAAAATCTATTTTATTTTTTAAATTAAAAATGTATTGCTAGCAAATAAAAAAAAAACAAGAGGATGACGAAGAATTTATTTAAAGATCAAAACAAGTCAACATTATTTAGATTTTATGTATATTACTGATGTAAAATATCATTTAAAATATTAAGAAAAAAATAGGTTAAATTAAATGCATTTTGACATTCAATAAAAAAGAAACAAAATAAACACGAAAAATGAAATATATTTAACCAAAAAAAAAAAAAAAAATAAATAAATAAAAAATAATAAAAAAAAAAAACTAAATAAATAAAATGTAATTATTTTGAAATTTAAATCCACTTAATAAATACGAATTTCTTGATCTGGTCGAAATGCAAATAAAAATTAATCAAGTATCAAAAGCCTACTACATCGCAAATGGATTGTTTGGTGAAGTCAAAGTTGGTTGATTTAACACTGGTGTAAAAACATGTGAGTTCAAAGTAGGCTGTTGACGTTGAATTGAGACATTATTCGATAAAAAATTAGAACCAATGTTTGATTCCAATGGAAAATTATTTTGTAGTCTCAGTTGATTAATAGTTGGTGGTGGAGGCTTAGCAGCTTGAAACGGATTGCTAGGGATTGAAACAGAAGCAAATGGATTGCTGCCTACATGCGAATCTATATCAGAGATCACAAGTGAATTATTAAAAATTAATTTTGAATTATTTAATTACTTACTTGTACTTGTTGTATTAGTTTTTCCACTAACCAAAGCATCTAAATTAACCAGATTAGAATTTGGCCCAAGAAAGTTTTCTGGTGTTTTTCGAATAGCAGTTGTATTATTAGTTAAACTAGTTGGTGAAATTGATCCTATTAAAGCAAAAGCATGAATTATAAATTATGATTAAGAATACTTTAATAGAATTTACCTGGACTTTTGCTAGGAGTCTGACTTGGAGCCCAGGGATCATTTTGAATCGGCGTAGTAGACTGTGGAATCGCTTGCCATGGACTATTAGTGGCTGAAGTAGGTCGCATATGTTCACCATTTGACCAAGGATCATTGTCTTCTAAACTAGTTGCCAAATTGCTACTGAAATTTGACAAATTGTTACTATTGTTCGAAGTATTGTTACTTGACCAAGGATTACTAGTCGCGCCTCCAACTGCACCAAAAGCATCCAAACCATTATTTAAATTGCTTAAACTATCTCCAGCGCTGGCAACTGCAGTCCAAGGATCAATACCGGTAGAGTTGCTACTGGTGCCAGCTAAATCAATGCTTAACAGATCATCTAATGCACTGGCTTTTTTCTTTTGTTTTTCTTTTTCAGACTCAGTTAACGCCAACTTCAATCTTAAATCATCATTTTTACGCTGTCTCTCATCTGCTTCCGCTTCTTCCTTTGACATGGCAAGGGCAAGCTGCAATTGTAGCTCTTCTTCACCAATAGTTTGTGGTCTAGCTTGTTCAAGCTCGGTATTTACTGGTGCAGTAGTTGCTAATCTTGAACTTGATCTTTCTACAGAAGTGTTACTATTCAGACTATCATGATACGAAGCAGATGTTTTAGGCAAAGTTTCCATAGATGCTGAATTACTCATATAGCTGACGGATTGTGAAAGGCGCTCTTTTGCCTTTAATGCTCTAGTTCTTTCAGTTTTCAATTTCTCATCATCCTTCAATAATGCGACCAATGCTTTTGATTTTTCCCTCACATTAAGTCCTTGATCTTTATTTTCTTCAATGTACTGGAAATCTTTAAGAGTACGAATAGCAAAAATGTTGTCTCTGCATTGTTGAGCCACTTTTTCTGATCCAGTCTTAATCAAGTAATCTAACAAGCTCAAAGCTTTGTAAACATGTCGCCAATTTTTTCCATGATCATTCAAACGTTTCCAAATCATTTGCATAATTTCAGAAAAAGCTACAACATTGTAGGTTAAATCAGCTATTTCCGCCATTAAAGTTGACGGAGGACCCCAAGGATCATTTGAGGTTGCCTCTCGCACCTTCACTTGAGCATCCGTATAGTTTTTCACGACATTTTTTACATTTCTTTGCAAACCTCTTACGTTTATCATCTTTTTTTATTTTTTGTTTTCTTCAATTAAAATCACTATTGAATAATTAACTATATAGAAAGTTTCCAAATTTGCTTCTTAAATTTTTTTCTTATTTTGCAAGTTTCTCTTTTTATGGTTCCTTTTTTTACAACAATAAATTAAAAACGAGTTTCATATAAATCGATTATGTTTTGTAAAAAAAAAAAAAAAAAAAAATCTTTTCAAGATTGAAGCGTTATTTTAAAAATGTTAAGTTTTTCGTTTTTATTTTAACAATATTATTCCTATTTAAATTTTTGTATATTGATTAAGAAAACAAAAAATTAAGAACCATTCATAAATATCTTAAGTGTAAAAAGCTTAGACATTTAATCAAGCGTAATTTTTGTAGAAGGATGCTTATGATGCGGCCAAACTCAAATCATCTAAATTTAAAGCAAAAATAAAAATTAATAAATTGAAAATTGTATACTATTAATAAAAAAAAAAAAAAACTAGTTTATTATAACTTAATCAAAAATGAATTATTACAAATACTAAAAAAAAATACGATAAAAATATATTTTTAACATACAATTTACGAACCAGAAAAAGAAACATTTAAATAGATATTTTAAACTTATTAAATAATAATCTCATTCATTCACACTATTGTATTTCGAAATGTTTGGAATTAGCATTTAAATTCTAATAAATTTTTTTTTTAATCAATAGGTATGTTTGTAAATGGACTAGCTTAGTGTCAGTATTTACAATAATATTAGTGTTAAAAAATAAATTTAATAAAATAGAGATAAGTGCGCAATTAACTCTTCTTGTTTAAATTAATGATAGCCAAGTGCAAAGGTCAATTGCAAAAGAAGTTCAAAAATGTATAAAATATTAAACGCTTTAGGCAAACTTTAATTAAGTGTGTTAAAAAATAATTTACAATTAAATTAATATATTGTATCCGCATTGCAATTACACACGCATAAAAATGTAACTTTTTTCCAAAGGGTTAAATGTAAACGATGGTGTTTATTTAAATTTTCAATAAAGCGTATTTTTTTTAAAATATGTTATATAAAACTAAATGTTTAAAAACAAAAATGCAAATTAATTAAGATAAATTAAAGTTGCTTAAAAGTTAAAAAATAAAAACAAATAAAATTTGTCAATTTAATAAAAGCAATAAATTTATAGAAGTTATTATAAAAAAACATTTTAATATTTTGAACAATTTTAAAAAATAAACAAAACAAATAAAATCTGATAATTTCATCTTCTTAGGTCATTTCCTATTCAATGTCCATAAAATCCAAAAACATTTTATAAAAGTAATCGAAAAATCGATTGTAACGTTGCACATTTGACTTGCACAAACTGACAAAATATTATTTAAACTTTATTAAGTACTATTATAAACTTCATAATGATATTTTTACCACAATAAATGAAATTATTTTAATTTTATCAACTTTTATTCAAAGAGCTTTAAATAGATTTTTATCAAATCTATTTTTTTTTTTTTTGCATCTAATTAGCATAAAAACAGAT
Source organism: Pyemotes zhonghuajia (assembly GCA_025170145.1). Lineage (NCBI taxonomy): Eukaryota > Metazoa > Arthropoda > Arachnida > Trombidiformes > Pyemotidae > Pyemotes > Pyemotes zhonghuajia. The sequence goes on from CM045845.1 coordinate 14,502,619, forward strand.
TAAACACAAGCTTTCTTAAAAAAACAAATAAAAAAACATGACTTTTTCAATTCTTAATAAAAAAAAAATTAATCAAACATGTTACTTATTGCCAAGAAATTTTTTTATAGAAAAAATCTTAAAATAAAAAGAAACTAAATATAAGTTGTATATATTTTTTTTATAAATTTTATTTAATTTTTGATTCATTTATGTTTATGGTAAATATAATTAAAAAAATTAATATATAGAGTTTAATTAATATATATTTAAGAAATTTATATAAAAAACAGGAAATAAATGATTTGCAAATCATTTTTATAATATTACTGTTCACTTATTTTAAGAGAATTCGTCTTTTTTTAATTAAAGACCCAATAAGATTTGTTTTAAAAAATAAATAAATGTTGTTTTAAATCAATTTAGAATAAAGTATTTGTTTTTAGATATAATTAAAAAATTAAAAATTTTTAATTATTTTTTTCTTAAATCCAAATTGAAGATAATTTGAAATTATAATTTTTAAAATAATAGAACTTATTTTATCAAAAAAATGTCGTTTTTTATTCAAGCTTAAGAGTAAATTTGATTGTAAATGCATACATAAAGACACAAAACTGAGTGATTTTTTTCACCTTATTACAGCACAATGGCTTATACATGGATCAATTATTGTTATAATTTATGATTAATAAATTTAATATTTAAAGTAAATATTTAAAAAAAAAAAAAAATAACCTAATGAACAAACACAGCAACAGAACTTTTTTTACCTAAATTATGTCTTTATTTAAGACTATTGTCACTAAATATACAAAGGTAAAAAATGAATTTCAAATAGAAAAATGGCATGGCAACTTTAAATGGACTCAAATTTCATAATAATATTGCTTGTTTGTATGAACTGGTGTCATGCTTGAGAAAATTGGCTCATTCATAAACGGAAACAAAGCTAAATAAGGAATAGACTGTTAAGATAAAAATTGAATAATGCAATCACAGTATAAAATTGGTATAAAAGTGACTAGTAATATTATTTTATATGAAAAGCTTATATGAATAATAAGAGAAAAATTTTTTACTATTGTTTAAGTATAAATAAAATTATTAACTGTAATGATAAGCATGAATAAGTTTGAGAGTGAAATATGAAAATTTGAGCTGGCGAAATTGGACAAAAAGTTGAATTGAACGACTTTTTAGCGAAATCGATGCAAGAAATAATTATTAAGAAAAGCAAAAAGCAATCGGTAAAGTGAGGCATATTGGGTTATTTGGTTATTGAGGGAGAGTAGGAGAAAGTAGAAGAGGAAGAAACACATAAGAATACACAAGAAAAAAATAAGAACGCCTTTAGAGCGGGCTGAGTTTTGGGTGCAAATCCACTTGACACTTGTTTGACCTTTGCCATTTCTTTGCTCAACCTGTGATTTTGATTTGCATGCATTTTTGTAGATTAGCTCGAATGTGCGGCTAATTAAGATAAACTGCGATAATTTGAATTGCAGCGATTGTATTGAATATCAGATTAGTTAAACATATTGCAGTGATTCTATTACTACTGAATTCGTTCGATTGCATTTCAGTTCCGCATATTGAGTTGATAGAGTTGAAAATAACTAAACAATCACTTTTGGTTAAACTATCCCAAACAAACACAAATCGAACTAGATAAACATGAAGACAGCTGTTCGACTGACAGGCTGACTCGCAGCTGGATTAGGCCGGACCAAACCGATTAAGAAACAAGTATTAAAAGGTAAACACTGACCTTGTGCAGCCAGTCCTAGAAAGCAGAACTAATGGCGTGGACCAGAATCAAATCGGAAGCAACAAGCCTTCAGGACGAACAGACAGTGACAGATGATCAAATGAAAGAGTGGCACACACGGCAGGCAAGCAAGGACTCGATACTTTCGAACTGCAAAAAATAATTTTGGTTTTACTATTCCGAACAGACACACACTTTTACAAAATCTAGTGTGTTGCAAATTAACAATTTAAACAACAAATAAATCAAAGTAAGCAAAAGAAATTTGCTTGCGAATTTGTTTTGATTTCAACAAAAATGAAAGAATAATAAAAAAAAATGCATCGCTACTGCCCTCTTTTATTCTTCAGTTTCCTCAACTTTTCGCATAAATTTAAATTCTCACCTGTCGATTGGTTTTCCGTCGATTTATTCCATGCCTTCAATTTATTCCATGTCTTCGCCAATTCCACATCTTAAACCTTGTTCTTATTCAAAATCTTAACTTCTCAATGCCTACTCTCTCTAGTGCTATTTTTAATACCCTTTTTCAATGCTCTTTTTTAATGCACTTACAAATCTCCAATATCCTTTCCTAGTACCCTTCTCTAATACTTTTTTTTCTAATACTTTTTTTTCTAATACTTTTCTTCAACACTCTTCTTCAACGCTTTTCTTCAACGCTCTTCTTCAACGCTCTTCTTCAACGCTCTTCTTCAACACTCTTCCTTAACACTCTTCTTCAACGCTCTTCTTCAACACTCTTCTTCAACGCTATTCTTCAACGCTCTTCTTCAACACTCTTCTTCAACGCTCTTCTTCAACGCTCTTCTTCAACGCTCTTCTTCAACACTCTTCCTTAACACTCTTCTTCAACGCTCTTCTTCAACACTCTTCTTCAACACTCTTCTTCAACACTCTTCTTCAACACTCTTCTCCGATATATGGAAAACTTAATAATCTGCTAATATTTAGGTCAACTATCCTTTAATTGCTATTATAAAACAATCAAAGCTAAATGTGCCAATTTTACAATTTAAATACTTTTTTAAAGTTTTCTCACTAAAATTAACATTTTTTTTTTCTTGAATCAACAAATTGCAACAAACTTATAATTTGTAAAAAATTTATTATGTTATCTAACTTGTACAACAAAAATTAGTGCAATTAACATGCATTTATTCGATGTGAAAAAAAATATAAAGTTTCAATTGTACACTTTGACTTACAATCCTATGGCTTTTAGATCAAGTTGAATGTTTTCCAAATCAACGATGCCTTCTTTTTTAATTAGTTTCACTTTAAAAGATGGCAAATTAACAACCAATCTTCTTTGCACTTGGTGCACACATCGTCTTAATAATTCATAAGCTTCTTTTTCATTCATATCATGTCTATAGTACTTATCTAATGTACCTAAAATAAAGAATGCGCCATATCCATGCATTCCATAAGGCAATTTCACCATACAAGCTAAATAATCAATATAATACAATTCTGGACCGCTTTTTTCGTCACAACCAGCTAAAAGTAAATTACATTGGTACGGATTTCTCGATCTTAAATATTCAGCCATGTTACGTTGTATAAATGTAGCCGCTGATTTAGTAGACAATTCAAATCCATTTCTCATTTTATACAGTTGCAAATTTTTCTCAATAAATTCTGCAAACTGAATACTATCACCTGGTTCGCCAATTATAGCCATTATTAAATGGTCATTTAATTGGTACATTTTAGAAACATCGTTCTTTACCAGTATAATACTATGAACAGCAGATGTGTCTGCTGCAAGCAAAACGAAATCTTTAAACGTAATTCCAAGAACTCCTTCCATGTTCTTTATTTTAAGCAATTTAAATTGCACTTAAATTTAATTTAAAATTTAATTTAATGTATATTTATTTATATTATATTCAAACTATTATAATCTCCAAGCTTTTAATTGTCGAAACGGTATTCTTAAGCATTTAAATGAATAAGCAAAAACAAGCAAGTAAACAAAAACTTTTTTTAATCTAAAGACTATACAGATGGAACTACTTTTGTAAAAAAAGCGCAAACTTTAAAAAATAATTTATTTCAAATCAATTTTAATATTTTAAATGAAACAACTTTTAAATTAGTTTCTTTTTAAATATGTGCTTTTTTCTTTTTAAAATTTTATTTACTGCAAAAAATAGTCGATATTTAAGAATGAAGTCCCCTTCTTTAATAAAAATCAACAATTAAACAAAGCACTAAGTTCGCCATAATACACAAAGAAAATAAATTACATTTAAGTTAGTCATATTTTGCTTTTGACATTTTCAGTGTCAATTTCATTAAAACTTAAATTTGGATTCATTTGTTATTTTTCTTTTATTTGAAACTAATTAATTAATTAAAATAAAGTTTAAAATGGCTTATTCTAATCAATTAAATATTGGTGTTAGTGAATTTTTCAATGATGACGTTGTCTATCGGATAGATAAAAGATCAAAGTTAATTGAATTGGGCTACATAACAAAAACATATGAACTTTCAGCATCAGAAGATGAATCTTTAATATCTGATATTGTGAAAAAAGGTGAATCTAAAGTTTATTGGCTTAAAAATAAACGCGTTGAAAAAGTGAAAGAAAAACACGTACGTTTAAAATTTAAACTTAATTAAAATTAATCAGTAAATTTATTATTATTTTAGATTTTTTTAATGGACAGATGGTTAGTTAGAGGTGATTGTGTAGTGTCTGTCAATAAAAATAAATCAGATCAACGAGGAATATGTAAAAATGCGCATTTAAATCTTACAGTTAGAATTTTAGGCAGTGATAAAATATTAACTAATGTAGATGAATCAAGGTTTTCTATGATTTACACTTTTAGAAGAGAAATGCTTTGTTTGTATAAAAATCTTATTTGTACAATTGATGAATTTATACACAAGTTTACCTTACAATCACTTGATGGTTCAATTATAACAGCCTCAGAAATCAAACTAGATTCATTTAAAGATCCGTTTGAAAGTTATAAATATGATGAAGATGAAAATCTTTTTGAAAAACCATTTTATGTTGGTCAAGTGTTAACATGTAAAAAATCATATTTAAAGAGTTTGGATTTTATTAAAAAGACAGATACAATGGAAAAAATAATGCAAAGTAAAGGAAACTTTAAAGTTTACTTTATAATTTTACATGTAGAATTAATGAAAGTTGATCTTTATAAAATTACATCATTAAACACTAAAAATTCAGTATCAGAAGATTGTATAGATAAAGCAAAAGTGAATTTAAACACTTTAAAAGAAGAAAATTTAGCAAAAAATAGTAATGATCTTAATGTTAGTTTAATTTCAGAAAATGATAATTTTTTAGTTGTTACCGAAAATTTTAATGAAATCAAAATTATTGATGGTAAACAAAGTAATTTTTACCGTTTAAATACTAGAGGTATGATTGAGATTGAAGAAAAAGATGAATTTATGAGTAGTACTGAATGGCAAGAAGATTTGACTAAGAAATTTATAAATTCAAATTATACACATTTTGTAGAAGATGAATTGGAGTATGCTGAGTTATCTTCTGATTCAGAATCAGAAAAAAAAAAAAATTATTTTTCAAAAAAATCAATTAAAAAATTTACTTTTGGAAAAAAAGTGCCATCATTAAATAGTAAACAAATAATTACTTCCGGAAATAGTTTGGATTTAATAAAAAAGAAACAAAAACAGTTGCCTTTAAAAACTGGTATGTGTGTACCTGTAGAAATAGTTAATATTTCAACTACTGTTGATGTACTTTGGCAAGATGGAACTTTTGAAGAAAACGTTTCTTCACTTCAGCTTTTTCCAATTCATAATATGGATGATAATGATTTTTTTCCAGGAAATATTGTTCATCTTTCAAACGATTCTAAAAACTATTCATACGGTGTAGTTCAAAAAGCAAATCATTTAGATCGGACAGTTATAGTGCAATGGAATCAACTGACAGATGAAAACATTATTGCTCTAGAAACAAAACAACATAGTGTATATGATTTAACATATAATGGTTTACTTAATTCGGGCAATGATTGTGTTGCAGTCAAATTAAATGTTTTTAGTGCTGAAAATTTACCAGATGATTTACTTTCTAGCGTTGGTGAAGTTCTTGATTTAAAAATAGATGGAACTTATCAATGTAAATGGCTTGATGGTACAATAACTAATGAACATCCGAAATCTGTCGTTTTTTTTTATCCTGAGGTCAGTATTTAAAAATGTTATCAAATATTATTTAATGCAACAATTGTTTTAACATTAAAAATTAATATTTTTTATAGGATTTACAAAACAACGATTTTAGTTTAGATGATGATGAATTAGTTTATAATTATGAACAAAAATTAGATTCATTTAGTTCAGATAATCGAGACTTTTTACGTAAAAGGTCAAGAAGATCACAAACATTGTCGCTTTCACAAGCCCCACCATTTAAACAACGAAAACAAAGCACTGTTTCTTTTAAAGAAAGTTATCAAAATGTTACTGAAAATGAAGAATCTTCTAATAATACAATGTTAAATATTTTATACAGTGTACTTAAAGATTGGAAACTAATGGAAAAATTTGATTATATTTTAGAAATTAACCAAAAAAGCAAAACAAATAATTTAAATTTTTTGGATACAAAAAAAATTAAAAATTGTAATAGTATTTTATTTAAAAATTTAAGTGCTAGAATAACTGATTTAACAAATCAAATTCTTTGTGTTCAAAAACATGTAAAATTAGTATTAGAATATAAAAAATATGATGTAATTTATAATGCATCATTCGTTCATAGTATTGTTAATATGGTCACACATGCAGATAAGGTTTATAAAGTGTTATTAGAATTTTTAGATAATCAAGTAGATAACGCACTTAAAAATGATCTTAAAGAAAACGATAAAATAGTAACATATTTAAAAAATTTGAATGAACAAGTAGTTGAAGAAGCAGCTAACGCTTTTGAAACGCCTACTAAATCTATTAACTATAATATAGTGCCATTTGCAATGATAGAGTTAAAAGATTATTGTCATTTTTTTTTGACTTACAATTCTCAAATGTCCAAAAATTTTTTTGTAAGTTTAAAACGTGAATTGGATTTATTAAAAAACTCCTTACCTGAAGGTATATTTGTAAGATGTTTTGAAGAACGTTTAGATTTGCTTTGTTTAATGATAATAGGTCCAAAAGATACACCTTATGAAGATGTTCCTTTTTTGTTTGATGTTTATCTTTCTTCAACGTATCCTCATACACCACCAAATTGTCATTATAAAAATTTAGGATCTGCTCAAATTAATCCAAACTTGTATAATTCAGGAAAAATTTGTCTTAGTCTATTAGGTACTTGGTTTGGAAAAGGATCTGAAAATTGGCAACCAACAACATCTAATTTGTTACAAGTATTTATTTCAATTCAAGCTTTAATATTGAATGCAGAACCATATTACAATGAAGCTGGTTATTTAAAACAAAAAGAAACAAGTGTTGGTGAAAAAAATTCAAGATTATATAATGAAATGATATTAGTCAAGCAAATTAGTTATATAATTAATTTGAAGAAAATGGCTAAAGACACAGTTTTCAAAGTAGAAATTGAACAACATTTTAACAAAATATTATACAAGTTGGTTAAAAGACATGAAAATTATATTAAAGTTTCGCAATTTTGGGCTAATAATTTTCAACTACATCATCTAGATTTTAAATCAATAATATTAAAACATTTTCCCAAAGTGGAATTGGCCAACTTTCCTCTTTTACCTGCTTCACAAGGTTTTTGTTTATCATTAAGTGAGGCGTTAAAAAAATTAAAATTATCCTTTGTAGAGCGATCCAATTGAAATATTGTATATACACAATTGTAACTAATTATAACTTATTTGCTGAAATAAAATTGCGTTTTTAATTTTGTTACCCAAACGTGATTTATTTTATTTATTTTTTGAAAACTAAATTGAATTAGAATTTTATTTATTTTTGTATAATATTTTATTTTAATTAATTTTATTCATATATTTAATTTTATTTTTTCTCACTTTTTCATTCGTTTGATTATGATTTGTGGCCATTGTTCTGTTATATTCAACAATTTCCGGCTGATCTGGTTTCCTAGAGCTGGTCTTTCCATATTTATCCGATTGTTTTACTTGTTTGCACAGTTTCGGACCGACGTAAATCATTCAACATTGAAAATTTAGTTAACCATTTTGACAGCATCAAAACTGATCAAATTTTATTTTTGATGAACAATTGAGAAAGCAAAATGCAAAGAAACAAAAGCCAAAAATTGAAAATTATTGGATTTTTCCATCAAGTTTGTATTTCGCTTGATTAAGATTGAGAAAAAAATTAAAGTAAAATTTGATCTGAACATATTTATTTACTTGATCAGCGTGAATTTGCACTTGTTGGCAAGTAAATCGAAATTTTGTCTCAATAGTTCAAATTTTGTGCAAAATACTTGTTCCTATGGGTGAAACTATGAACAATTGCTGATACAAAAGCTAATTTTATTCTATCGGAAATCGTGATCAATAGAGATAAACATATTTCCGTTTTTATACATTTTCGTTTTTTCAAAAATGTCTCAAACCACACAAACAAATGTAATTACTAATTAATTTGCTTTTATAATTGTGTATAGATTTTTTTTTAGATATCGTTTATCTATTATTTTAAGATTGATACATTTAGTGATTAATGTGCGTGAAAGCAATGTACAATTCGTTTATAAAATTATTTAGTAAAATGAACTAAAGTTTCTATTAATTTTTAAAATTTTAATATTAAAAAAATTTAAACTATTGAAATAAGTTATTACTTAAAATCCGTGCATATAATTGAACAATTGTATTTGATGTAAATATAATGAATTAAAATCAAAATTTAAAGTATGACAAAATCAAGCCTTATATGAATTGTTTAGTATGTTTGTAATTGATACAAATCATGTTTTTCTTTTCAAATTTATAAATTTTATTACCGATATTAAGTTTCAAAAAGTGAACAAAAAATAAGGAAAACCTATGTTAATATATAGATTTATTGTTTTTATTTTTTTTTTTTTTAGATATGCCAAATATATAGAAAAAATGTATTCAATTTATTGATCAGTGTATATTTCAAATATACATTTAGCTGCGAGAAATGAGAAAGAAAACTAGTGAAAACAAGTAAATCTAAGGATTTGGTTTCTTTTTTCTTTTGCTACTTTCTTGCTTTGCTCCTTAAATTTCAGTACATTCGGTGATTTAATCAAGCAAGTATAGGCATTGTGTTGTAAAAGAAATTGTGATGCCAGTAATTCAATGACATATTTTGCTTAATGATTAAATCTTGTTAACTTTACTTTTGTTAGTCATCATTTTGTTCAAATAGTTTGTTCAATATATAATTTTAAATAAATAATTATTGTTTTTATTCATTTAACTTTGATTTTTAACAAAAAAATTCAATTTTAAATTTATTTTTAAACTAATTATTTAAGAAATAATAAAAAAAAAAAAAAAAATTATTAAAAAAATGATTGAAAGATGAGCACAATTTCCTAAAACTTATTAGATACTTCTCTTCTTTCTTTTATCTTTATTTAATGATATATATTTTTATTTGTAATAACTATGTATAATTTTTTTTTATTGTTTTGGCATATAACATTTTTTAACTTTTTATCTTAATGTTTTGTTTTATATAATTTTTAAATTCATTATTTAAAAATTTACTAAAATCTAAACTATTTTTATTTTTTTTATTTTAATTTTAAAAATTTAAAAATTTCTAATTTTTTCTGTTCTTTATTATTTTATATTAAATTGAGTAAATTGTTTTTCTTATAAATGAATGTAATTTTATTTAGTTTTTTTAGTCTTATTTTTAGCACTATATATTATATTATATTATAATATATTATATTTAAGAATATTTTGTTGCAATTAATTTTTTTTTACTAAATTTAAACTAAACAAAAAATTTGAATTGTGAAATAATTAATTATCTAAACTATTATTAAAACTTTCATATATATACATTTTAATTTAAAGTTAAAATAACAAATAAATTTAAAAGTAATCAATAAATTATTAGATTTAAATTTGATAGCAAAACAAAAATATCAAGTATCATTTAAATTTAACATACCGTTTGATAACTATTTTTTAATCAAAATATTAAAATTATTTTTTCATTTATATAAATTTATATTGTGAACAAATAAAATCTTAAATATATTAAAAAAATTTAAAAAAATTAAAATTTTAAATAATTATTACAAAATTTTTGAAATTCTGTAAATTTTGATGTTTTTTTTATATAATATACATATTTAAATTAAAAAAAAAAGAAGATTAGATTCAATTACAAAAATTGTATTTATAATCTACTGAACAGTATATTAAGAAATATAATATAAAATAATCTAAATAAGTAATTTTTAATTTTTTTTTTTTACTTTATTTTTAGTATAAATCAAAGTAATGTTTTTTAAATCAACAATTTCAATTTGTTTTTTATTTTTTTAGTGTATTGATAAAAAAAAAATTAAATATTGATTTTTTTTTAAGTGCGTAGTTTTTAAAATGTTGAAAACCTAATTCTAGCAACTATTATTCTTAATGTCTTAATTATTAACAATTTTTATTAACTAAGATCCAAATTAAATATGGGATATCATCTAATTTTTATTTAATTTATTGTACGTGAATGAACTAAAAAATCAAATTTAAATTAATGTTGAATCACTAGTTTAAGTTTATGTTTTTACTAAATTTTTTTTATTATTATGAAAATAATAATTTTTAAATAAAATTTTAAGCTACCAAATGATATTACAATTATTTTTTTTTTAAACACAATCAAATATTCAGTAAATTTTATAAAACAAATTTATAAAGTTTTTGTTTTTAAAATAATATAAAATTAAGTTTAAAAGCGGTAATTAAATTATAATTCGAATTAAAATATTAAATTTAGTTATTTTTTTCTAACTAAGTGTTTCTAATTTAATTTTTAATTTTAAAATATTTATTATTGATACTTTAATAGTATAATAATAAAATTGCAAATAATAATAATGATAATTATTTAAAAAACATTTTAAAATTTAGATTTAAAAAAAAATATATTTATATAAATATATTTTTATATTAATTCAAGTTTACTTATAACATAAAAATTTATGTAAAGTAAAGTATTAAGATTGTGGTCTATGTTTACCAACTTGTTTTGTTAAACATTTTTTAGAAATATTTTTATTTCGTGTCTTATCTTCCGGTTCAAAAACTTTACTACAATTTAAACCTGTTCAAGGATTTGGATTCAAAAAACTTTCTAATAATTTGACACTCTAATTTTAAAATATTTGGTTGAGTTAAAAAAGAAGCAAAAATACTTTGAATTTTATACAAGTAAAAAACATTAAGAAAAAACTATACTATATTTCACACTAAAATAAATATTAGATTTTTAAGCAAAGATTTTTTAAATACAAGAATAAAAAAAATATTTTACTTAAATAGACAAATAGCAAAATTTATTATACAAAGGTTCATGAATATGAAAAACTTTGATTTAAAATTAAATAGTTTTTTTTTATTTTAACTCTTTAATTTTTTAAAAAAACATCTGAAAAAAATATATATAAGATTTACTGATATCACAAATTTTAAGAAGCAATAAGAATCGTTTTTTTTACAATATGTAAATTTAAAATTATTTTTGATCACTGCAGAAAATAAACAAAATAAAAATGACTGTCTCATTCAATGTATTGCAATTAAAATCTGCATTCATAATAATAAAAAATATAAAATAAAACAAAAACAAATTACCTGCTAAAATTAGTCTGAATAAAATAAACCTAAAAAGTAAAGCTTTAACTTAAATCCACTTATTTTTTTTTATTATACTTTCACATTATTTCTCAATTATCTAATGAATAAAATAAAATTTTTAAACAAATTGAACTAGTTAAATAAATGTAAAAAATTTTTAAAATCAATTTTGATGACATGCTTATTGCATATATAGTATAGTTAAATTAATTTTATAATGTTTAATTCTAAATATGCTTTTCTTTTTTATTTTTTTAAATAATTAAATAATTTTAGCAAATTAATTAATATATTAATAATATTTAACAAATAATATTTATTGTTGATTTTTTGATAAATGCTATTAGACAAAATGATTCTGTTTGTTAAAAAAAAAATAATTCAATTTAAATTTCTATTATTGAAATTATGATCAAAGTAATAAAAAAAAATTAAGTAAAAAAGAATATAATTAATTTTATAATAAACAAATTTGCTTATATAACATGCATATGAAGAAAACAAAATTTAGTTTAATTTTTTTTAAATTTTATTAATTTATGTTTAATATTTACAAAAAAATTATTATTTTAATTTGATTTTTTTTGTTAAAATTTTTTTTTATTTTTTCATTATCTAATTATCTTAATTAGTTGATAATTGAGATTTTTGTTAAGTTTTTGTCATTACTGATTATCTTTTTATTATTTTTTATTTTTTTTTTCTAAAACTTAGATGGTAAAAAGTGTTCATGAGCATAATTTTTTTTCAAATCAAAAAACAATAAAGTGAATGAAAAATAAATTTATAATTTAATAAATATATATATATATATTTTTATAGCTTGCTCTTAATTTTTTATTTTTATTCTGTTAAAAAAAAAAAAACAAAGTAAATTTTGTATTTAAGTAATGTTGCATTTTTAATCTGAATTAAACAAGTTGAAAATTACAATTTATATATTTTTTATCTATTATTTGCAAATTAAATGTCCAATATAGCTTTAAATGACAAAATTTACAAAAAAAAAAAAATTTACTAAATTAGCAAGATAATTATTTGTAAATATTAATATAATATACCTTGACATTTAACATTTTAAATTAAGTTATTATAAATTAAGTTTTTTATGATGACAAATGATGTTTTAATTAAAGATTAAAGCAAGTATAATAAATATAATGAACAAATTTAATAAACAATTTAGAATTTTAATTTCTAAATTAAATTGATTTGTTTTAAGTTAAAATTTTTTTGATATTTGTTAAGAAAAAAGAATGAATGCTAATGTAAAGCAAAATTAAATTTAAGTTAAAATATTTTTAAATTATTTTTAAAAATTTTAAAAATCTAAACACGGCGGTCATTTAAATTATTTAAAAGAAAAAAAATATTCATAACAGATGTTTTATATTACAAATTCATTAGTAATCAATTTAGTGATAAATTTTCTATCGAAACTTGCAATAGTAAAATTGTTCAAAATCTATAAAATAGTAAACCATTATAGAACATAATTTATGTGAAACATTTCTTGTTTTTTCCGGTTGTTGATGACGTAGTTCAATTCTAAAAATTACTTGACCTTTGTCTTAAAATGTTGCTGCCTAAGGTCAAAGAGTTAGCAATCAACTAAAATAAAATTTATTGAAATAAAAATAATAAAATAAATAATAATTTAATGAACGCATAAAACTAAAAAGAGAAAATAATTATCTAAATAATATAAAATTTATTCTTAAAATTTATATTTTTTTAATGATAAAAATTAAGTTTTAAAAAAAACGTAATTTAAATTACTAATTTAATTTTTTAAATTAGATTTAAAGTAGTTAAATTTGTATAAAAATAATAATAATAGATCAATAATTAAACTTAACAATAATTAAATGTTAAATAAAAAAAAAAAGTGAATAAAAAAGCATTTTATTTGAATATTTAAAAACTTAAAAAAAAGTGACTAGAAAAAAATATGCAATTAATTAAAAACGAAATCAGTTTGGAAAATTAATAAATGTTGAAAAAGTTGAAAAAATCAAAAATTAGTGACTAATCATTGAAAACTAAGTTAAAAAAAAAGAAAGTAACTTTGAATGCATATCTTTTTTGAAATGATAAAAAATAAAAGTAAAATAATAATTTAAAAAAAAAAAAATGAAATATAAAAAAATTACATTAAGAAAAATAATTAAAGTAAAAAGCTGACGTTTTGATTGCTTGAGCTTAACATCATGATTAACTCTTTGTCTAAATCCAAATTAAAAGTTGTATTAGATAAAGGATTAATATTATTAATATTGTTATCATTTTCAAGCTGTTCATCTAGTTCGTTAAAAGGTGTTTTTTTTCCATTAAACAAATTATTGATTTGTTCTAACTGATATTCTTCTAGTTGATATTCATCTGCACTAGTTTCGTTAGAGTTGCATTCGTGTTGCATCAATTGTAATCCGTTTTGCGAATCAGGTGCCGAAGACAAACAAGTAACACTTGAATCTGTTGAGCAAACTGATGCACAAGTTTCCGCACTGATAACTGGAAGTTCAGTATCAGCATTAGGTAAACAAGAAGGATCTAAATGCAAAGTATCGGCAAAATGTTCGGCATTTGTTATAGTTGACGAAGGTGAACATCTATTATCTGTATACAAACAGTTGGTTTCAAATTTCACTTGATCCAAGGTGGTGAGAGCAGAATTGGATTGATGTGGCGTCAAAGAAGCATTTTGCATTACTTGTGCATTTGTTATTGAACATACATTATTTGTTTCTGCTAAATTGATATCAATTGATTTGTTACTATTAGACTGTGGGTTGAGATCGTTTGGCAAGGAGTGAGTGACCACTGAGTTCAAATCAGTCAGCTCATTGTTCAAAGCCACATTGATGTGATGAGTTAAAACGTTTTCCAACTGATTTGGTTTAAAGTTTGCGTTTAAATTAAGATTTTGATTGTTGATCATTGAGGAGGTGAGAGAGTGGCTTAAGTTGTTATTATTTAAATCAGATTCGTCCGGATCATTAAGATGATTGAAATTTTTTTCGACAACAGTTTGATCTAGTTTGCATGAGAACTTACGCTGCAAAACCGGGCTGAACTGGCCGGTGGATTGAGGGCTACAATTTAAAGTGGTTTGAGAATTTAGGTTGCAAGTCAAGCTGGTGTCTAAATTGCTATGTAAATTGCTATTTAAAGTAGACAGTTTATTGCTGGCAGAGTTTTGGATTAGAGTTTGTTCATGGTCGGAGCTGTTGGATTTGATGGATTTGCGTTTTTTGGATTTTCGTTTTTCATTGCGACTGCTTTTGCTGGAATCGATTTTCATAATGTCAGTGCAATCTTGATTTGTATGGCTGTTGAAAGTGGCTTTTTCAAACCTTGTCCTGGCTCTGGTTTTGCCATTTCTGTTGATTGGTGTGGCGGTGAAGGCAAACTGAACACCTTTGACGATTTTTTTACAGCGACGAATGGCTCGCCCAGAGTCGTTTTTAGAAGAGAGTTGCTGAGTGGAGAGTTGTTGTGGAGAGAGTTGTTGTGGAGAAAGTTGTTGGGGAGAAAGTTGTTGAGAAGGAAGTTGTTGGGAGGAGAGTTGTTGAGGAGAAAGTTGTTGAGGAGAGAGTTGTTGAGGAGAGTGTTGTTGAGGAGAGAGGTGTTGAGGAGAGAGGTGTTGAGGAGAGAGCTGTTGGGAAGAATGTTGCTGCGAGGAGCGTTGCTGAGAAGAGGGTCGCTGTGAGGAAAGTCGCTGTGAAGAAAGTCGCTGCGAAGAACTTAGCTTGTTTTTAAGAAGTTTAGTTTGAGAAGACTGCTGCTGATCTTTAGACTGCAACTGATCTTTAGGCTGCAACTGAGCCAGTTGGCAAGTGTCTTGAGAAAGTTCATCGTCGCTGGACGAGGGCAAGCTGGAGCTCAACTGGTAAGCGAGTTCCTCACCTGTAAAACGGATTGACCATGAATTAGAAAGCGAATTAAGATGCGAATTAAGATGCGAATTAAGATGCGAATTAAGATGCGAATTAAGATGCGAATTAAGATGCGTGACTGGAGGGACAGGCAATTTACCTCTCATTTCGCAGACCACGTTGGTCAGGGCCATGATATAATTTTTGGCTAAGGTCAAGGTCTCGATTTTGGACAATTTTCTTTCCAGACGAACGTGGGGGATAACTTCCCGGAGGGCCTGAAAGGCGTCGTTCAAACTGTGCATGCGCATTCGCTCTCTTTCGTTTGATTCCAGTCTGCGCATGTTTCTTTCTCTGGCGTTCAAATAGATGGCGCTGTTTTTTCGACGACATTTTAGCCCGGGTTTGGCGGCCCCTAAGGATGTGGAAATCGCGCTGTGTTGGGTCAGCTGGTTCAGCTGGCGGTTTTCAGCCGCTCCCAACAGCTGCCCATTCAGCTCATAAGTCTGTTCGACAAAGGAACAGCCGCTTTGCCCTTCGGCAGCTGCTTCCGCCATGTTCAAGTCGGCGCGACGACTTTTACGAGGTTTGCGGACGTAGTGACGAAATGGCGGGAAATCAGCCGAGTCTCTGGAATCCTCATTTTGCGCATGTGTCGCCGTCTGCTGGCTCGCCAAACGCCTCTTGCGCATCAGTCGCAGACTCTTCTGGATAGTCAAGTGTGGTAGTCGCAGGGGTCAGTAATAGTTACCACCAGTCAGTAATAGTTATCGCCAGTCAGGAGTAGTCATGATGGCCAATCAGTGGTAGTTAGCAACCAGGACCAACATGTCGGAAAAAAAAAAATTAAGACAATGCCATACAACTACCTGCAGATCACTTATTAATCATGCATGTCTCATCCATATAGTCGCATGCTGCTTTTTAATCGTCAACATATATTCACTACCCTATATTAACCAGCATATATTCACTACCCTATATTCACCAACATATATTCACTAGCATATATTCATCATCATATATTCACCATCATATATTCACCATCATATATTCACCATCATATATTCACCATCATATATTCACCATCATATATTCACCATCATATATTCACCATCATATATTCACCATCATATATTCACCATCATATATTCACCATCATATATTCACCATCATATATTCACCATCATATATTCACCATCATATATTCACCATCATATATTCACCATCATATATTCACCATCATATATTCACCATCATATATTCACCATCATATATTCACCATCATATATTCACCATCATATATTCACCATCATATATTCACCATCATATATTCACCATCATATTTATCACCAAATATTAACTATCAAACATTCTTTACCAAACATTCTCTACCAAATATTAACTATCAAACATTCTCTACCAAACATTTCCTACCAAACATTCACTACTAAATTATAACCACCAAATACTACCTTCAAATATTCACCACCATATATTCACCACAATAGATCAGACTTTACCATTACTTGCGTAAAACATATACATTCTCTTTGGTCGCTTTCAAATGCCTTAATTGTGATCTGTGTCAAATTTCAGTTATCGCATTTGTAGCTTACCTCCAAATGAGACTGATGCTCTTTCCAAATGCTAGGACACACTGCTTTTGTATTCTCATCCATTTTTTGATCTTTATTTTATTATTTGATTTTCAAAAACTCAAACGCTCTCAACTTTTCTACTTTCACCTTTCCACTCTAATTGATCACAAAAAACTTGCTTAATAGCTTGTTTTCCAAATTGAACGCCTCTTTATTAAGCATGTTTTTCGTTTTATAAAGAAAAAATTAAAGAAAAAGTAAATCAAATTAAAATTAAATTTATTTATGTATTAGCATTGTCAACAAAAATTGTCCAACTTTTAAATTAATAAAGCATACAAATCTAATATAAAGATAATCATTAAACAATAATTTATAAATAAATAAAACTTAAATTCATATCAAGCAATACTTTTAAATACAAAATTAGCAATCTTGCGCAATTTTCTACAATAATTAATCAACAAAATTACCAAAACTAAATCTCCAAAACTAATTCAAATCAAGTTAATTGTAATTTAGTCATTTTTTTAATATAGAATTTAGTTAATTTAATCTAGTTTTTATCTGATACACATAATTTGTTTTTTATCTAATTTGGGCATTATCACTTGTTTTTTCTATTAAAATATAATTGCTCTACATTCATAAAAAAAACTAAAAAAAAATTATTTTTTATCAACATTTAATTTAAAAATCTTAAATATTTAAAACATCTTAAAAATTTTAAAAATTTTAAAAATTCTAAAAATTTAAAACATTTAAACATTTAAAGTATTTTAAAAATTTAAAACATTTAAATTATTTAAAACATTTAAAATATTTAAAACAGTTAAATATTTAAACAATTAAATAGTATAATAATTAAACAGTTAAATACTTAATCAGTTAAACAATTAAACACATTAATACAATCACACAGATTTACAGATATACAAATATATAGTTATAGTTATTTAAGCATCTTAGACATTTATACCTTTAAAAAATTAAACATTTAAAATTTTAACCTTAGAACATTTAAATATTTAAAATTTTGAGCATTTAAAAAATAATTTTGCATTTAAAATTTTTTTTGTTAAGTTGTATATATTATTTTAAAATTTATTTTAGGTCAGTTTTTTGTTTTTCAAGGTAGTATATTTATTTTTTGTTTCAATTTTTTTTTTTATTATATTAAAAATAACTATTTACTTTACGCATCTTAACACTAATCTGATTACACAGCTGATAAAATCTTCACCTTATGTTTTGTTCCATTAAATTTTTAATCTACATGTGTATTTTGGTTTACCTTAAAACTTTGGCTGTTTGTCTTGACCTTGCACTGATCTACACTAAATTTTATATAATAATTAATTATTACATACTTTTTGTATAAATTATTTTTTGATTAATAAATTATAAAATACAAATAAAAAAAATCAAACTTTAAATAAATATTTTTCACAATATTAAAATTTATTTTTATAATTTACTTAATCCAAATTGTAATTTAAATCTACTTAAAATATTGAAAATAAGCTTTATTTCTATTTCTTAAAACACAAATATTTTTATTAATTAATTGACCATATAACTAGCACTTTTGATAAATTATAGTGAAATGATAAACAGGTAAATCAATAATAATTAAATTTATAGATTAATTCACAAATCGTTTCAACATAAAAAAATTAAAATTGTTCACTAAATTTGTAATTAAATTACTTTTTTCAATTTTATATAATAATTATTTTTGTCAATTTAAATTTAATTTTAATTTAATTTCAAGCTATGTTTAAAAAAAAAATTTATTTTAAAAATTATATTTTTTTTTTTATTTAAAAATTTTTAAAAAACAATTTAGATAATTTATTACTTAAAATCTTTAATTTATTTAAATTAAAAAAAAAAATTTAGTCTAAAGAAAATTAATAAATCACCAAATAAACAACCACAAATAGTTTAATTAAGCAAATCTAAATATAAATATTAAAAGGAAAATGAAATGTTGAACAAGTATAAAAATTAAAAATTAATTAATTGAAAAATTAAATTAAATAAAAAATATGATCAAAAAAAAAATATAATTTTTTTAAATGCAAATCGGAAGTGCAACAAATTATTCACTGTTTTATGCTTATATTTAGACCGACAAAAAATATTAATAAAAACTAACTAAAATCCTGATATTTTCAAACGTATTTCGAAAATAATCTTGTTTAAATTTAGTAAAAAAAAATCAAAAAAATTAAATTGTAATTAACTAAGAGATTAGTGATCCCATTTTAAAAAAGTTGTTAAAAGTTCGAAATAAAAAAAAAAATAAACAATTGTATTGCTTTTTAACAATTTTTGCCTGTTTTTGAACTTTTGACAACTAAACAGTTAGAACTTTTTAGACTTCAAAAAGATTCAAAGTTTATGACAAATTTAAAAATTCACTAGGGTGTTAAGCTTAGGACGCTAGAATACTAAAAACATTTCATTTTAACATAAGCAGGTTTTTTGTAGCTTCCGGTTTGAGTAGACAAGTTAATTTTTGTTAGGTTTGTTTTAATAGGCTACAAATTAAACTAACTGTTGCCGTTTTACCAAATAAAAAAAAAAAAAAACGATTAAGAAAATAAATAAAAAAAAATAAATAAAAAAAGAAGAAATTAAATTTAAATAAATAAGAAAAAATTAAAGAAAAATTCAATTATTAATTGTAACCCTTCTTGAAACCTTTTTTTTTTATTTTATGTTTAATTTAAATCTTTTAAAAAACACATCATTTTCTTTGAATAAACTTTTTTATTTATTCGTTTCCATCTTCTTCATCATTTATTTGCGTGTGTCATATGCCTGTTCTGTCTAATGTCAAATTGCTTACAAAACTAATCAAGAGCAAATCACACAGCATGTAAACAGTTTCAAATGGTGATGATATTACAAGTAACATTGATGAACTAAATTGAGTAAACCTTTTGGCAGATTAATTCATTGTCAATGCAATTTTAAATTAAAACATGTTAAAAATTTAAATTTTACTTAATTTAAATCTGTAAAATCAGTAAATTATAAAAAATTGCAATGTTTAACCTTTGTTTAAAGATTTAAGTATAATTTTGTTTTTCAATCTTTTTCTCAATTGGCTTTAACTGATTTAAACTAGTTGGAAATTTACGCTTCTATAGTAATTCTGTTGAATCGACATGGAAAAGATAATAATGGTAGCAAACATTTGAATTAAAAATGTCAAACCAGCAAAAACAGTAGCATCCAATAGCAGTACTGAGCAAGTGTCAATATTTGCTTAAGGTAAACACATCATCATATATATAAAAATACCCTTACTTAGATTGAGAATTTGAAAAAGAGAGTTACAAGATGAAAAGTTATAAAAGTGAAAAATCACCACAATAATTGTACTTAAAAAAATATAATAATATTATGAAAATAATAGGCGCATATTAATAATTGCTATAATATTAAATGTAAAAAAAAAATAAAAATGATTGGCTATATGAGTTTGACCAACTGATGATTATAACTTTAAATGATTGAAATTTATAATGATAAAAAAAAATTAATTTATTAATTCTTTGACTTTATTATTGCGGCTGATTCATAATTGTTATTTAGTGTGTTTTCAAAGTAAACATTAAAATAAAATAAAAATAACATTTGTTTTTTTATTAATTTATTTTATAATATTTATCAATACAATTTTAATTTTACAAATTTATTTAATCAAAAAAAAAAAAATTGAATACAAATTTTATTAAAAATAATTCATATTTAAAAATTATATTTATGTTAACTGTAAAAAACAGAAGTTGTTTTTATTTGGTGCAAATTTATCTTAAGTTTTAATTAAAAATAATGCATCGACCAAATCTACTATTGACTGAATCTTTTATATTATTGTAACAACATTATTTATAAAATTATCAATATCAATTATTTAACTTATTTTTCATTTTTTTTTTTTATTTGAAATTAGTTTCAAAAGTTTAAAATAAGTAAATTTTCTATTAAAAGATCTAGTAGATTTTCAAGCTTTTTAAACAGTAATTAACAACAAACTATTAAAAAAATATTTTTATTTTTATTTTAAAAATTACTAATTGTTTATTTATATCAAAGTTTAAAAATAAGTTTATATAAACAGTTTTTGATATTCAAATAAATTTAAATTAACTTTAATATTAAAACTATCAATATTAAAATATATATCAAAATTTATTAAAAAAAAAAAAATGTTTCTAATTTTTTATATTAAATAGCTTTGTTAAATAGATTTAATTTAAATTAAAATGTCAACTTTTACGATAAACATGCGTAAACTAAAATTGTTTTTCTTTCTTTTTTTTTAAAATTGTGCATAAAATTAAAAATCTAATAGAAAAACGCAATTTAAATTTAATTGAGTCGTAAATTGAAACAAAAAAAAAAAATAAAATAAGCAAAAAATAATTAAAATAACTAAAAAGAAAACAATTAAAAAATAAAAAAATACCAATAGCTTAGATGCTTAAAAAAAAAAATAATAAAAATCTAGTTTAAATAAACAAATTCATTGATAAATAAACCTTAAGAAAGTGTTCAAGTGGCATACCTAAAACTTTTTTTTTGCAAAAATTTTATGTAAAATGCAAAAATGTCAAAATAAACTAAAATTAATTTGTTTTGATTATTTTTTGCCAGTGGTCATAGTTTAACTGCAAAAAGTGTTAAATTTGAACATCATTTTTAGATTTTGAAAACATCTTAAGAAAATCAAGAAAACACATATGTTGAGAATATTTGGCTAATCCTGACCTATCATGGTTTATCGATTGACTTTGCTTATTATTTGTCCAATGGCAATTGTTTGCTTAAGCAACCGAGAATCACCAAAGGCTATAATAACAAAATACAGTTAAAGCATCTGGCTAGTCTGTGTGTATTTAAGACGTTTGTCTACACTTAAATACAAAAGCTTTACGTTTACAAGTTTTAAATATAAATATATTTAAAATTTTGAAAACAAGTTGTTTTCCCGCCAAAACTAATTTAATACTTATTGGATTTGTTTAAATTGATTTGATGCTAGATCGATTTTAAAAAATTGTTAATTTTTGCAGTAAAAATTTTCGCAATAACCGACAATAATTTCAATCGAATTATAAAATTATAATTAAATTGTGAAAGAATTTTTAAACAAACAAATTGTTGCCATTAAGACTAACAATTTGAACATTATGTTTAAAAAATAAAAACTAGCTTGATTTTTGAGACATTAAATACATCAGCATATTTTTATAATTGATTAGTGTTTAAATTAAATTTTTTTTTTTAATTGTTAGCTAGGTATCAAATAATTATTAGCCAAGTTTAACAGGTAAATTAAATACAACATCAGCATTAGAATGTGTTTATTCAGGTCAATTTATGTTTACTTAGGTTTTTCTTATTTTGACAAACATTTCATTCTTCTATCATTGTTAAGTATTAAAAACAAGCTTAAATTGTCTTGTCTTAACATAATGAAAACATAATAATAAATTGTTTATATATAAATTTTATTTGCTTATCAATAAGTGCGAAACATTATCATTGAATTAAATACTATTTTTTTTTTTTTTAGATAAAAACTTTTTTCAGTTTATTTTGTGGTTAAAATTTTTTCATAAACATTTAATGTTTATTCGTTTAATATCTATTGTTTTAATGTTTTCTTATTGTCTACTGTTTTTATTAAATATTTTCCTACTATTTGGATAGACACATTTAAAAAAAAAAATTATCAACCTGTAATAATTGATTTTATAATTTAAATTTTATTTTTGAATTTTTTTCAATTATGAAAATTTTTTTATTAAGTGTAATAAAAAAACGTTTAAAAAAAAATACCTGTTTAGTTAAGCTCGTTTAATCTTGTCTTCAGTCAAATTATTGGATGCTTTTACTAGTAAAATATGTTTGACATAAAAAATAATAAAAAAAATACATTAATCCATCATGTTTAGAACATCAATAAAATATTTTAATCAATTTAAAAAATAAAAAAAAATCATAATGTTTTTTAAATCTGATTTTTGACTTTTGTTATCAAATTAAAATCCTTTAAAAGTCTCTAAATTATATTTTATATAAATTGATGTAAAAATGATAACAAACAAGTGTTTTTAAAAAAATAAATTTTAAAAAATATTTATTTTTAAAAACTATGTGTTTCTTTAAATTTAGTTAAAATAAAATATCTTTCTAATATAATATATTTTTTTGTTTTTTAAAAATCCATATGTAAAAAATTAAAATTAAATTATTTTTAATTTTCAAAACTATTTTTTTTTCTTTAATTAAACAAAATTAAATAACAAAATAAATATACTTTTTAAAATTAATTTTCAAATAAACTATTATATTTAAATAACAATTTAAATAACTTTAAAAACCCTGTTGGCAGCCTTATTTATAAGGTTTCTTTTAGCTTAACTAAATGATTTTTATTCTAACTAAGCAAATCCATCTTTTAGTTTTTTTGTTAGCAGGCGCTTAATTGAAAATGTAATTTTAGATGGCAATTGTGGTCAATCATTAGACCACATGCCAGTTTAAAAGTCTATTATTATTTTACGTTTTATTTGGCTATTTTAGCTTAAATCACTTTTAATCAAATTTCATATAGAATTTAACACTAATAATCTCTTTTCTACATTTAAACTGATTAAAAAAAAATTAAAAAATAACAATTTGAAAGTAAAAAAAGAAGTATATAAATAACAGAAGAAGATTCTAGCAATTTAGAAATTAATTTCTTAATGTAATCATGATAATTTAATAAACTTAATTGTAATTTTTTTGATCGACTTGCATGCAGGTAGACGTCTATAATTGATACGAACTAATCAAGTGGCATAGAAAGACATTAAGTAAAATGCGTTGACATTTTCTGTCAATTTGATCTTGTTTTTTATTTTGATAATATCTATCTTTTTATTCAAATATTTGTCATTACAATCTAAATAATTTTAGGTTTACCTCAATTTAATCTATTATAAAAACAATCTAGTTAACAACTTTTCAATTATAGTGCTTATCAATACAAATTTGCATTTTAAATGTTTATGAAATCAAATTTTAACATTAATTTTCTTTGGCGTGTTTTTGCCTTATATATAAAAATATGTGTGATTTCAAATTATTGGTCTAAATCAACTATGTGTTTAACAACAAATGTTAAAAAAAATCTTAATTTAATAATTATTTTTATAAAAAAAAAAGCTTTAAAAATTAATTAAAACGAAATTAGTTTCAAAATTGGTTTAGAAAAATTAATTGCACGAAAAATGTCAAAAGAATTTCCGTAAACAAGATGAACAAAAACAACAAATCATGTATCAATGTGTGAATTGATGTAATAAGGTTGACGCCATTAGTTAAAGCCTGATTTGCATTTAATTCCATTATTTATTAAGCAAATTTAGTTTACAAGAAAACTTAAGCCGTTCATACTGCATAACAGAAGATGGACTTTTTTGCAACAAATCCGGTATAGCTCAGCATGAATGCTAAAAATAGGATCCAGTTTTGAATTTGCAAATATTTCATTATCATATATTCTGTCCCGCTGATCTGACACAAGAGATTGTGGTTTAGATGCCTAATCAGTTGGCCTCAAGCGCAGCATGTGAATTTTTACAATCAACTTACCGATTCACCATCTGTTTCTATAAAATTATCGTACCAATGCATTATGCAAATATGATTAACTAGTTTAAAACTAGCTTCGATTCTGTCAAGTGTTCAGCTTTTAAAATATATAAGTGTAGAAACAAAAGAAAGCTTAAAACAAACTCGAACAAGCAACAATAACAAGAAAAAACAAAAGAAAACAAGGAAAATCAAAAATAAATAAATAAAAATAAAAGGCAACTAGTGCCTATCAATGATCTGTAGCCAAATCAGACCGAACGCAAGTCAGCTTTGTTTGGGTGCAAACGGTGAAAGAAAAAAAAACAAACAAAAAGACGGAAAAACTCATTTTGTTTAAGAAAGCGAATTATATAAAGAAAAATAAAATAGACTTAGAACAACAATTACAAAAAATGCTGAACATTGGTAAAGCAAAAAAAAAAATTTAGAGGAATGCAAAAATAAAATTTTTTTTTTCAAAGAAAACTAAATAAGACAAGTAAAACATTTCCATTTTTACGAAGAAGATAAATAAGAAGATAAAAAATTAAATTGACTTTATATTGTAATCAACATAGAAATATTGATTAAAATTCATCTTCTTCAAAAGAAGATAAAAAAATAGTTTATTAATTAAATTTAATTATTTTATTATAAACTAAATTTAGATTTATTAAATCATTTTTTAATAATTAATCAATGTCAACTTTGATTTAAAAATTGTTATAAAATATTTATTTTCACTGATTGGCTAATATGAAACACTTTGCTTTATGATTAAACAGGTGTTTTGTTCGAAACTTGATTTAAACAAGTAAAAGTAAAAATTTTAGCCAAAATTTATCATTGCGCGTTAAAAAAAATGTAGCAAAAAAATTTGACTAGAGATTAGATGAGAAAAAAATATTTAATACTAAAATCTTAAGAATAAATTAATCTTTAAATGCAGCTATTTAATAACTAAATTTTTCTTTTTATTTACTAAAAATATAGCAAACGGATTAAATAAAAATAAATAGAAAAAAAAATTCAAACTGCAAATGATTTGTGGTTAACACCTGTTCTGTCAAAATATTAGTAAAAGATTCAAAAATGACAACTTTGTACAAGTTTAAAAAATTATTTATCTATACAAAGCCGTTGCTTTTTTAGCTAATCTATTATAACAAAAACTAAAATAAAATTAAACAAATCACAATTAACTAATTCTAAATTTATTAAAAAAAAAAAATAGTTTAATTAAGATAAGTAATAATAAAAAACTATCAATCAAAAAAAATAAATAAATAAATAAAAATAAATAACAAATAACTAAAACAAGTATTCAAGAAAAATAAATAAAAATAAAAAATATTAATATTAATAACTTAATAATATTTTATTGCCAATTTAAATAACGTGAATTTAAAATAAATTTAAATGGTTAATTTTATTAAAAAAAAAAATATAGATAAAAAATTTTTTAGTTTAAAAAAAAAAAATGTTAATTTAATAAGTTTAAGAAAAAAATAATAACTTTTAAAATATTAATTATTTTAAATGCTAATAATTGCTTTTTTTAAAAAAAATTATTAACCAAAATTTGATCGAATTTGACCGGAAAAAGAAAGTCAAATTATAGCTTTACACGACAATTATAGATGACATCAATAGTAAATAAATAATAAAATAATAAAAAATAATAAAAAATAATAAAAAATAATAAAAAAAATAAATAAAAAATAAAAGAAATAATGGTAAAAACAAATAAATAACCCTACCTCATTTAAAAATAATTAATTACAGCCTAAAGCAATTAAAGCTGATAAATTTGCACTGAATGACATTTGCTTGATAAAAGAGGTGTGCAAAATATAATCGACAAAACAAATTTAAAAAAAAAACATTGCTAAATTCCATTGTAACATTTTAAACATAATGTTTTTATTTAATATTGAAATTAAGATATTTTAAAAAATATTTCAAAAAACTAAATAATCATTTAATTTGTTTAGGTCAATGCATAAAATCAAGTGTTTGATTAAAAGTTGATTTTGAATTTAAATGGACAAATTGGGCGTGGCAAATATATGTTTAATTAATGAATGTTATAAAACTAGCTTGTCAAGAAATTTAGAATTAAAAACATTGATCAAATTAGCAAAAAAAAAACCTTGTTCCACTTGCACAAAGAGTTTACCTGTGACTTAAAATGTATTTGACATTTACGATTCCTTTAAGAATTTTTCATTTAAATTTTAATTAAATTGTTATGAGCACATAAAAATTTAATTTACTTAAGCAGATTTGAAAAAAAGACAATTTAAATTAATACATTCATATCTTACATAAAATCTCAAATGATTCAATTAAAACATTAAAACCGATGTTTTAGTAAGTTTATTAATTTTTTAATATTTTCATTTTATTGTTTATTTTATTAACAAAATCACTTTAAACCACTACAAATCTTTTTTTAATATTTTTTTAATGCAAAAATATTAAAAAAAATTTTCCTACTTTAATTTTTTTTTTCTATGCTAAAAATGAATGAAAATTTTTTAAAAATAAAACTAGTAAATTATAAAACATGTGTTTTGATTAAATTGACAATTAAATATTGAAATATATAACAAATGTTTACTAATTAATTAATAGTTATAAAAGTCCACAAAACATTGAACTGAAAGTATTTGGAAAGTGAAAATACTGGCAAAAATTCATGTCACAACATAATGTGATGCATTAATAAAACATGAAATAAAACACATATAAATATATGAAAATATAAAAAAAAAATATATAAAATAAACTTTGACATTAAGATAAAATAAAACTTACAAATATAATAATAATATTATTAAAATAAAAATAAGACAAATATAGTACAAATAAATTAATAAATCAAAAAGATTAAAAATGAAAAGTTTAAATTTGAAATGCATATTAAGCGTTCAAATTATAGATAATAAGTAAATAATCAAAATAAACTTACCTACTAAAAATAAACATAAAATAAGTTTTTATATAATAATTTTTAAGCTTAATATGTTTAAATCAATTAAATTTAAAAGTAGACACAAAAAAAAAACAAATTCCAAAATCTTGAATCCTTTTTAAACAATTTTCCAATCTTAATAAATGCAACTAAAATATTAGCAAAATTAGCAAAATAGTTGAAGCAATAAAGAATAAATTAGTGATGATTAAATTTCATATTGTATATGATGCAATAATTATAAAAATAAATGACAAAGTCAAAAACGAAAAAAAAATATTTTAAATTGTTAAAGACAAAAAAAAAGTTTAATAAAAGTTTAAGATTAGTGTAAATGAGAACAAGCACAATGCACAATCAAAAAGTGAACTAGTTAAGCATAATTGTTAACAAGTCAAAAGCAAATTAAAATTGAGATTTAAAAAAATGGATTTAAGTAAACTCATGTTGTATTAATGAAAAAAAAAGTTTGAAGTTATTTTTCAATTTATTCGATATAGAATAAACACGTTGTAGTTTAAATTATTAATTTACATTGTCAATAGACACAATTATTTTGAATTTAAAAAAAAAATGTTAAATAAATAATTTTAATAATAATTAATATAAAATTATTAAAACAAGGTAATTGTAGCTTTTCTTTTTCTTTGTAAAAATAGACACACAAAGTATTTAAACTGGGCACGAATTAGCTGATCAGCTGTTTTCAGTTAAAATAAATTAATGTCAGTGGCCAAGTTAGTTATTTTATTAATTGTAATATTAATTGTAAAATTATTTAATGTTAACTCGATAAAAAGTGAGAAAAAATAAATAAAATAACAAATAAACTAATTGACCCTGTATGACTAAACTTGACCGTTGAAAATGAACCAAAAACCAAACTCTTTTGAAATTCACATGGAAAATAAGCAGCAGGTGTCTTACTTGTATGCTGTAAGAATTGATTTATTTAAGATTAAGCGTTAATTAATTTGCGAATTGTTTTTTGGTATTAAAAATGGAAAGCTATATTTTAATTAAAAATTAAATTTGGCAAAAAATTGTACTGTAAACTGATTACAAACAAATAGTTAAAATTTAAAAAATGATAAAAAATAAATTTAGTGTTAAATTGGTGAAAATTGAATAAAACTATTAAATATATATACTATTTAATATATATAACTGAAAAAATACAAACTAAACCTTAGATTTATTAGCAAATTAAATATTTTATCGCTATTATTGAAGTTGATTAAAAAAGAAAAAATAAATTGTAGCCTTTTAAACAAATCTAGACATTTTATAACTAATCAAATTTGACGCAAAGTTAGCAAAAGACAGTCAATTTAAACAAAGATCAAATTCGATTAAACGGACGCCCAAATCGTAATAAATTTGTTTAAACATTATTGTTATAATTCCGTAAACAGAAAAAGAGCAAACAGAACAAAGTAATTCACAACTGTCTGAATGATTATTTTCACAAATGAATTGGTTTTTCCATTCTGAACTTGGGTCGATAAACAGATAGGTGAAGAAGAGGGGCTGACTTGAAGTAAGAAGTGGATCTTTCTTAGGAAGAGAGCAGAATGGCACAGTGGCCGTTTAGGAACAGTATTGATTGGCTCGGTCTGTTGAAGCAGTAACTGGTGATTAAATTAAAATGAAAAGATAGATAAAATTAAGACAACAAAGACAAGATCTGGCGTATTAGTAATTATCTAAGTCGTAGAAATTTCACAGGATCAATTAAACTGAATAAAAGCCAATTAGAGACAAATTAATCGGTAAAGAGACATAGACTAGTCTAACAGTGATCGGCAACTGATGCTATTGGTGTGAGTGTTTAGAGCAAAGGAAGCCGATGGCTTTGCCGTGAGTCGGGCGCTGGGCCAATTCCGACTACAACAGACCGGCCAGCAACAGAACAGAGCAGCCTCAACGGTATCGACTGTAACAAGTAGCCGAATATCTGGTGATATAGCGGTTGATGCATTTGCTGCCATAACCTTGCATAGCTTGGTAAGCAAATACTGTAGGCGTATTTCTGCAAACGGTTGCACATCCGGCGTCTGTATATATTGGCAACTTCATCCTGCTATCTAAACTGTGGCCAGCTCAGAAGCGAACAAGTGGACTTATTGGGCTGGTCTATGTTTCATCAACAGCTTATTGTGGGCTGTGGTTTGCCGGCGGATGTGCTATTCAAGCCATAAGCATTGTTTTGTGATTATTTTTGTTTTTCATATTTCTTATTTCTACGCACGTCCCCACATGCTTTCGATCCACCTGCCTTCCTAATTATCATCACTTATGTGCTTCTAGTACATCCCAATCTAACCAAATCCAACACCAATACACTACTATCGGCCAAAAACAACCACAGGTCTATTTACTTTGCATGCATGTCAAGTGTCTCTCTCTTTCATTGTGACCCTTTCGAATAAGCAAAAGGTCAAGCATGGAAACTTTCTCCTTTTTGACTAATCAAAAAAAATATCGTTCCTAGCCAAATTTTCTTGAAAATTTTCTTCATAGTCAATTCGACTGTGCTTCACTTTAGCTTTAATCGACTGCACATTTCTTTAACTCAACGACTAAACTCAAATCAACTAAACTCAAATCAACTAAATTCAAATCAACTAAACTCAAATCAACTAAACTCAAATCAACTAAACTCTTTCTTTCACTTTTATCAATTAAAACCCTCTAAAAGCCATCTCAACCTTTCCTAATTCTTTTTCTTCTTTTATCCTCCATCCCAATACTTTTCATATTTTCAAAATACTTATTGTTTTATAAAAAAATTTTAAACTTTTAACTTCCTATTACTGCTATACATTCCATTCAACCTTTCCACCTTTTTTCAAATAACTTTTTCAATTAAAATTCAAAATTTATTCAATTGATTTAGTCTTTACGTTTTCTTAGCGTTTATAAATGATGAATACTTCACAAACGAGTATAAATTCATTAGACTTTATCAAATTTTGTCTATGTTTTTTATAAACTTTCTATTTTATTCTGTTTTTAGAATATATTTTAGCTAATATATATACACACAAGTAGGTTGAGAAAATATAATAGCAAAAAAGATCTAATTTGACTATGACAAAAGTGCGTGGCGCCAGTTTGACACATGTCTCAGATGGGAATAAACTCATCATGCAAGTGGCTTGTCTACAACATTGTGGCCTATGAATTAATTTGTTCAACTATAATTAAATTGTGTGAACGACATAAAACTAGCAAAACACAGTTGACTAATTATTGTCAAATTAGCAAGCAAACTTTTGATGGAACTGTAAAATGAAACTAAATTGCAATTAAACATGGCCTAAATTGGTTACATCTTAAATTTAGTTTTTAAAATTTTTTCAAAACAATTGACTTAAATAGACTATTATAAAAAAATAAAATAATAAAATCAAAATTTAATAAATTTAAATAATAATTTTTATTCTTTTTTAAACAATTAAAAAAAAAAAATTTATAAAATTTGACCAATTTTATAAAAAGCAATTTTTATTAAATTTTCAAACAACTTAATTAGTGTAAATGGCATTAATATAATTAAAATTTAATCAAACTGTTTAGAAAACAAAAAAATAAGATAAGAAAAAAAAAGTGTTCATTTTTTTAAAATCTGATAAAATTATAAAAATATGAACATTGCAGTTTAAGTAAAAATTTTAAAAAAGAACAAAGAATAAATCAATTAATGAAATTAACAATTAAATAAAAATTATCAGAAATTATTAAAATAAAAAAAAAAATGAATTTAAGTAATGAACTTAATTTATTGATTGTTTTTTATACTTTTTTTAAATTTAATATTTATTTTTTTATGCTTAATTTTTATTTTCACAACTTACAAACAAAATTTTTTTGTAAAAAATAGGATGTGTTTAACAGTTATTTCAACTTTTTATCACAATTAACTATTTTAAGCTTAATTAAAAAATAGCTATTGAAGGCATTAAAAAAAAAGCAGTAAAAAGCTTATTGTTTACATAAAGCTTAAAATTTTGCTTATTTTTTACTTTCTTAATAGTTAGTAAAGACAAAAATGAAAAAAAAAGTTTGAAGATGATTTTACAATGGACAAAAAGCACATGGCCGATGATAATGTCATAATTTTGTTTTGCTATCTTGTCAAAAAGTGAAATAAAGATGAAGTGAATTTAAATCAGAATAAGCGGTAAATTGGGAGCAAAGAATGCAAAATTAATGAAATAAAATAAAAAACAAAAAAAAAAAAAATGAAAAAAGAAATAAGAAATAAGAAAATAAAATGTGCGTCAATAGAGTGACGAAACAAGTACATCTGATTTAAAAGTAAAAACAAGGGGTAAAAAAAAAAATAAGGCAGAAAAATTCATTTTAAAACTTAATGCAATTAAGCTATTAAAAATTGTATTTAAACATTTGTAGTATAAACTGAATCGGCGTAATTTTTTCATCAAAGCAAGAAACGCCTTTTTTATACCGGATGCAAGTCTTAGTAATAAAATAAAACTAGATTTAAAATGGATAAATTAAAAATTTTAATTTTAAATGATAGAAAGCATACTTGCTTTATAAAACAAAAATCAATAAACATTTTTATTCAAAATAATTAAAAATCTTAATTTTAAAATAATAAAATAATATTATAATTTAAAATAATTAAAAAAAAAACATTATCCATATAAGAAATAATAATATATTTATTTAACAATTAAATTAAAAATTAAATATTAAAATTTTTTTTAAATTATTTTTTTTTAAAAAAAAGTAAATATTTTTAATAAAAATAATGATCAGTAATAAAATCATGTAAATGTGAAATTTAAACAATGTTTATTCTCGCTTTTGTTACTTAATAACTGTTTAAAGTTTGCATAAGATTGCAATCAAATTTAAATAGATTTAACAGACATGTCTATTTCAAAAAATTTAAGAAAAACTTAAGATTATTGAAACTAATTAGTTTAATGAAGTTATAATTTAATTTTTAATGTTAAAAAAATTTAATAAACCAAAGCAATAAAATACAAATAAATATGCTTTAAATTTATTTTCAATATTTAAAATAAACATATTAAATTTATTATGAAATACCATGCTTTATTATATGACTATAAAAAAAAATTAACTAATAATTCTCAATGAACACATATGTGTTAAATTTAAAATTATAAATACAGGTAAATTTTTATGCAATATTTTATAATAAAATGAATCAATAAATAATATTATTTGTTGTGCTTTATTTGAAAAGTTAATTTAAAATTTTTTTTTTAATTTTTTATTTTTTGATAATAAAAATTTGTTAAAAAAAAATTGTTTAAAATACATATTTAAAACTAATTAAATTAAAATTTTGTCAACTTAATATACTTGTTATAACAGATATTTTTCAAAATATTTTTCTAAATATTTTTGAAATAAATGCCGTTGCCACTTTTATAAAGATAAATTGGCCATAAATTAGTCTGATTGTTAGTTAATGGTTTCTGTTGTTTTGAAATAAAAAAGCAAAAGTTAAATAAAAATTGAATAGTTATGCTGATGTAAACCATAAAATGGCCAGAAAATTTAATTGTTATTATTAAATTTTAATTTATTTAACTAAGCATATTAAATTTGTTTCTAATGAAAACTTGCAAGTACTTCAAATAAAATCAGAATACCTGTCTTCTTAAATTAAATTGAAAAACAAAATTTTAAAACAAAACTTTTTAATGAAGAAAATGATTTTAAAAAAATTAAGTTTTTCAAAAGTAAAAATATTTTTTTATTTAATCTTATATAAAAACGAACTAGCTTGGAATCCCTTGAAAATCGTCAACAAGATGTATTCGACCACTTAGCATCTGTAAACAAAAGAATGGACTTGAAATCAAATTTAGTTCAGTTTAGGTTTTGCTCATATAATATAAATTTATCTGGTCCATTTGCTCTTGTTTTTAAAAGGTTTTGCTATTTTTTTCTTTTTTTTTTTTTAAATAATCGAAACTAACCAAAATGTTTGAGTAAAAAATATATGTCCTAAAAACAAATGTCTAAATAAAATTAAAATGATAAAATTTGCGATTAGCTCAAAACTATCATCTTATGCATACAAGTTACAAATAAACAAAAAAAAAAATTGATTCAACACAAGATCAAAATAAATTCAATGGAAAAATAATATTAATACGACAAACTAGAAATAGGATAATTAGATGGAGAATACAATTCAACTTTTAATGAAAAAAAAAATAACATGAAGCTAAAATACAAAATAGGAAAATGAACTTAAAAAAAACAAAGAATCACAAGAAAAAACTAAATAAAATAAAAAAAGGATAAAATGGAAATTCTGAATTAAAAAAATAAAATTAAATCAAATAAAAACAAGCTTTTAACAAACAAATCACACACAGAACTGATTTGAAGACGGCTAGTAGCAATTAAACCAAGATTAGTGACAACGCCTTAACTTCAGCCATGTGAACACTAATCCGCTCTGTAATTAAGTAATTGGCTTGCGGTGTGTGAACTCAGTGACCTTAAAGCCGATTTTTGGTTAAAATGTTTTTCAATCGCAAATATATGAAAATAAATTTGTTAACTGTTTTACACCAGATCTTAAAATAGTGTACATGTTGAAGCAATTTTTCATCTTAAATAATATTTTATCTAAAATTTGATAATCAAATTATCCAAAAATACATCCATTTTTAATACAAACTTTTTAAATTTGATCGATTCAGTTATTAGAACTTAAATACATGTTTTGATTATGTACACGGTTATTATAACATTGAACTTGATCTAAAATTTAACTTCTTCGTCGATGTGCGTTGTAATTAGCTAGTCACAAAGTGGATGCTCCTGATTCTTGAACACCGGGTGATAAATCTAGTTTAAATTCAACTGCAGAACACATGTAGTGTGGTTTTTTGTCCAACTGTGGATGTCGTGCAAGTAAAAATAAATGAAGGGTGACAAAGGATGACAAAAAAAATTGTATTAGAAAGAGGTAAAACAGGAAGAATAGCTGATTGTTGTGACCAACAAGAAATCAGATGCAAGGATTCGACAACAAACAGATGAAAAAGCGGTTTTTGATTAAAGCTTTAAAGTTGAACAAGTGAAATTTAAATGGGTGTGTTTGGCAAGAAAAAGCGCGCCAATTTCAAACACAGCGGGTGTTTGCTAGCCGATAAACTATCACCTGCTGCGTGTGAATGCAAGTAACTTCCGGCCAAACGTCAGCTAATCGACCCAACTATGCTTTTAAGCAAATATGTACACAAACTTGCGCACACTGTCATATAAAACTTGTGTTAAAAGATGAAATTCAAGCAAAATAAAATAACTTTAATTTTAAACAGTATTTTTTCATATATAAAATAAATATATATTTTCATCAACTTGCGTTTAATTAGATGTAAAAAGCAACAGGCTTTTTAAATACAATTCAAGCTTGTTTTGATTAAGTACATTGATTTTAACTAATAGCAATCTTGTTTAGTTCAAATTAAACTTGTTTAAACTTATATATCCAAACATCGCCATTGCTTTCATATAGGTAATATGTATATACATATACATTTATTTTTCTTTACAAGTTACAAATGTTTTCAATTTTGAGCACATATTTTCATATTTAATGCACAAGTTGTAGAAATAAAACAGACGTTAAGACGCCCAACTGTAAACAACGGGTGGTTTTTCAATTTTTTAGATCTGTTGAATATTTAAAATTTTTTTCTCTAAACAAAAATAAGACAAAAAAATAATAAATTTTTTTTTTAAATATTCAAACAATGACTAAATAGTTTTAGTTGATTTAACTCAAATTTATATATATATATTTAAAATTTATATAATATATAAATATATGATGATTAACTTTTAATTATGAAATTATTGATAATTTAATATTCTTAAAAATAATAATTTAGTTAATCTAATTATAATAACTTTTTCGCGTTATATTTTTTAATTTTATTTTTAAATCAAAAATTTTTCTAATTATTTAAATTTTCATAAAAAAATAATTGTATTTATATTTACTAATCCAATAAAATAATTTAACAAGTTTGACTTATATAAAATGAACAAAGTTAATCTTTTAATTGGATTATGTTTTAATGCAAAATAATTTTAACATGGTTTCTGTTAAGCATTTAAAATAAAATGTGTTCATAAACAAATAACATTTAAATAGATTCTGCAGAATAAAATCAAAAAAATAGAAATAAAAGATAAAATATAGATTTAATTTGTTTTTGTATTATTAATTTGCATTTATACATAGATTTGAATAAGACTAAAAAAAAAAATAATAATAATTTAATATGGTTAAAAAATTTATAACAAAAAAAAATTAGCAATTGATTTATTTTATCAAAAATTCTGAAAATATTTTTTCAACCCTTTGATATTTATTAAACAAAAAAACAAATTTAAATAAAATAAGAGAATAAAACTTAACTATCAATGCTGATTAATTAAAATTTACTTATTATCTTCTTATATTTCATGTTCTGGGTAACATCAGTGACCAGTATATGTCATCTTGTAAAATTGGTCTTGTAAGTTATTTATTTATTTTTTGAGTATCTGGCTTGAAACAAAACAATGATTGCTATCAAATGACTTTTAACAAAAGATAAATGTACAAAAAGCTATAAATGAGATCTATACAATAAAAAATAGTTGAATAAAAAAGTAAAATAATCATGATAATAACAATAATGTAACAAAATGATGATAAAAATATATATACTTAAATGTATATATAAATTGTAAATTCACTTAAAGATAAAAAAATCTTTTTTTTTGTTACTTTTTGTGAATTTTTCTCCATTTATAATATTATTATGTCCGTTTTAGCATTTTGCACCATTTGCTCAAGCTTAACCAAAATAAACATTGGCACTATTGCATCTTGTATTAATGATGAGAAATTTGCATAATTAATTGCCTCACTACTAATACTTTAATGAATATCTTGCGCAGAAGGCTTTGTTCTAATAGCATCATCATATTGCCGCTTTAAGAGCCTTAATAAATAAAAAACAAAAGTCTTTTTATGATAAACTGATTTGTTATTTTTATTGCTTTTTCAGATTTGACATTATTTTTTTATCCTATATTTATGTGTTTAAAATTTGCTAATTATAATCAATAAATTTACGCAGATAATTACTTATATTTTCAAATAGATGCAGTTTTTTTCCACTAAAATATCAAATATTTATATAATAATTAAACATTTAACAAGTCAAGAAAATCAAAAAAAAAATTTGTTTTGGGGGTAAATTTAATTTTAATTTTACTTAATAATAAACTTGACTAACTTTAATTTACAAGATAGTTGTTAAATTAAAAAAACTTATTTATTTACTGAAAATATTGCCATCTATCGGTTTGAGCAGAGAATTTTTGAAATCACTTATCGATATCAAGATTATTTATATATATATATATATTTAAACAAATAAGTAAATAAAAACTATTTTATTAAGTCTTAGACAGTTAAAAAGCATTGAATTTTACATTGAATTTCAAATATTATAACTAACAAAAAAAGACTTAATAAAAATTATTATTTGCTGTTTGAATCATGATTAAATTCAAACATAAATAATTCATCTTATCTAGATTGAGATTGAAATAAAATTAAATAAATGAATTAAATGATCTGAAACATACTAAAGAGTAAAAGGAGCTTTTAAAGCTTGTATCCGGTATTCAAAGCTTATCATAACATTCTGTGTCCAAACATTAAATAGAACCTAAATACAAATCAAATGGGCAAACAAGCAGCATACAAAATACATTTAATACAAGTGTTCAATATGTAGAAATTTATTATTTATTTATTATTATTTTTTGATACAATCAATACATTAAACCTGTATACTTGTTTACAGTTTTTTTGTCTTTTTTTGCATCAACCTGAAAATTTTTATATAGTTTTAAGTAAACAATTTAGTTTTCACTAACGAATCAGACTTTATTTAATTCAATTAATAAAACTAAATCAAAAACATAAAAATATTTAGTTATTCTTAAAATTTACGCCTAATTATATACTTTTTTAAACCATATAAATCTAGTTTTTTTAATTTAAAGTAAAAAGTAATTACTTTTTTAAAAATAAATGATTTTTAAGAAAAATTTGTGAACAATTGTTTAAACAAGTGTAATTAAGTTGAATATAAATAAACTAACAATTAAATTGTAAATGACCACTTAATTTATAAGTTTAATTAATTGAAATTTTTTTTCTTGTTTTCATTAATATAAAATTAAATTAAATAATCAATTTAAAATTAAAAAAAATGGCAAATTAAATAAAAATAAGCTCAAAAACTAAATTAAAATTAGCCTAACAATTCAGGTTTTTCTTCTTTTCAATCTTCAAGAATAAATAATAACCACAATTCTTTAAATATCTCTTATTTACTAATTTTAATAAAAAAGATTTAATTAATGATTGAACTAATTTAAAAAAAAAAAAAATGTTAATTTTAATTAAAATTTTAAAACAGTAAAAACCCTATTATTTATACAAATATTTAAAAAATTGTATTAAAAATATTTATTATTTATATTAAAACACCTTTTTTTTTTTAAAAAAACTTAAATATTTATTTATTATGACATTTTTATATTTATCTTTAAAAAATTTGTTTTTAACATTTTCAATTAATTTGAATTTTTTTATTTAAAAACAATAAATATAATTTTATAAGTGTTAATTTATAAATTTGATTATTAAAAATTTTAAATAATTAATATATTTATATATATATTTTTAAATATATTATCGAATAAAAAATTAGATGTTATTAATTTAATTTTAATCTCAACATATCAAAATTAATAGTCTAATTTTTTTTTTTTTGTTAATTATATACATTAATAATAAATATATCTAATTTTATTTTATGCAAAAGATATATTTTTTTAAATAATTTTATTTATTTTTACAAAATTTATTAAAATATATTAGTTAATTTAAAAATTTATTTAGCTTTAGAAAAATATTTTAAAATTTAATCTTATTTAATAAAATAGTTAAAAAAATTTAATCAAAACATATTTATTATTAAATTTTATTTATTCATTAATTATAAAATATCTAAAACATGACAGATGTTAATTAATTATTTTTACAATTAAAACTATTCAATTACTTAAAATAAAATTTTAACAAAAAATTTTATTAATGTATATAATAAAATGCTAAGTATCTTGTTTATTTTAATTTCTTTAATCTAATCTTAATATTTTGTTTTAAATTTTAAAATATAGAGTTATAATTATAAATTAATAAATTAAATAATAAACAAAAAATTATTTAGAATATTTAAAATTAAATTTATAAACTTTAAAGGCATAATATCTTAAAATTATTTTAACTGAAATATTTTTAAAAACTTGAAAATAATCAAATGGATTATTGTAAAGTTTTACAAACTTAAATTAACAAATGACCTATTTAGTATTAATAAATTAACATTTTAATAAAATTAAATTTATTATTTTACAATATTTAATTTATTAATGAATACCAAATAATAAATTCATAATTTTTTTTTATTTTGAAAAATATATTTAAAATTAATAACTAAATTTAATAAACTATGTTGTCTTATTAGTTCACTATTTTTTAGCATATATTTTGTTAAGCATATCTTGCTAAATTGTTTTCCATATGCTGTATTTTTCCAAAACAATTTTACATATCTTTGTCTATTAAAAATATATAACTGCAATATGCACAAACCCAGATAAGAATTGAAGAAAAGTTAAAAGCTTATGATCCATTGTAAACAAAGCCATACGAAAATTGATGAAAACGTGCGGAAGAAGCAAATCGTTTGTATCAAACGTGAATTATAGACAGAGAAAACGTGATCAGCAAAAGTTTGCATGATAAATAAATAAAAGAATGAACAGAAAAAGCAAAATTTATAAACTAAAATATAAGAAAAATTTTTAAAAATAAATTGTAAAAAAATTAAACAGTAAAACAATTAATTTCAATTGCAAGTCTAATTTTCTAATCTTTTTAAATATAAAATTATGTATATGTTCTAAATTGAAACCATCTGTGCACCTGCGCTTCCCTTTAAACTTGATTTGTATTTTAGTTTAGGGCTTTAAAAATATTAAATTTAATTTAATGTCTTTCTATATTTTATCTGTGGTATATATTTATAATAAATAATTACATATTATAATTTAGTAATACTTATAAATAAGTAAACTGATTGAGATACTTAATCATTTTTTAAATATTTACATAATTTATAAAATTTTAAATATTTTTTTTTTAAATTTATAAAAAATATTTTAAATTATGTTTTAATAAAAAAGTTTTTAAAAAAAAAAAATATATATTTTTTTTCAATATTTAAATTTAAAAATTTATTCTTATATTTTTAAAAAATTAATTGCATTATTTTGAAGTTATTTTTATTTTTAAATAATAAACACTAATAATAATTTTTTTAATCACTATGACTTAATTTAAAATTCTATAATTTTTTTCTTTCTTTATAAAATAAATACACAATAAATTTAAAAAGTTAAAATAATTTTAATTATAAAAAAATATTATTCATTACTTTTACTTAGTATAAAAATCAAATTTAAATATACATAAATTTGATTCTTTTATATAAATACCTTATGATAAATCTTGTTTATATTTTAATGTAAATATTTTTAAATTAATAAAAAAAAATGTAAATAAATCTTAGACTAGGTAAAAAAAACTTGTTAAATTTTGTTTAAACTGTTTACATCTATTAAGTTATTAATCTTGTTTATACAAAATCAATAATAAATCAATAAATAATAAATTAAAAAAAAAAAACAAAACAAGTTTTTGAATATTAATTAGTAAGATTTAGTTAAAAATATATATAAATTTATTATAATTATTAAAGTAATTTAAAAAAAATTATTAATTTTAATAAATTATAATTTTATATGAAAATAATATATAGTAGATTATATATTGATTTAGTAATTAATTAATTTTTAAACACTTAAAACAAAAATAATTATTAACAAACTGTTTTTGTGATTTAATAAATTAAAAATTAATTTAAAAAAAATTTTGATTTTAATAATCTAAATTTATTAAAACTATTTTATACTCTAAAAATATAATATTTTATTATAAATTGATTTAAAAAAAAAATAGAATTAAAATTATTTAAAAATTTTAATTTAAGAATTGTAAAAAATTAAATTAATAAAACAATAAAATAAAAATTAAAATATAATTTTTTTAAAAATATACACATGAATTTAAAAAAATTGAAAAAATATAAATTTGAAAAATTTAATAAAAAATTTTAAAAATAATAAAATAAAATATTGATATAAAAAATAGTCGTTTTAGAATACGTATAGCAAGATAAAATTTCTTTAACTAAACAAAATCAAAAAAAAAAAACTATTAGTTTTATATAAATAAGGCAAGTAAAAATGACGTTTATAATTTATTTATGACAAAATATGACCTTCATCTATTATAAATATAAAACATATGTCAAGGTAAAAAAAAAAATTGTACTTTTTTATGTAAAAAGATATTTTTAATTAAATAAACATTTCAAATAAAACAATATTCAATAATATAAATTCAAAAAATGATAATTTTAAACTAAAATTTTAAGTTAAAAATAAAAAAATAAAAATAAAATACAAAATAAAAATGTCAACTATAAAAACAAATATATACAATATGTATAATAAAATCATTAATTAAAAACAAATTAAACTGTTAATCTTATTTATTATTTATTTTTTGGGTATTTATTCAAACATTAAAAAATTTTAACCATAAAATATTAACTAAATCATATGAAATTAATTGTCAGTAAAATTTAATTTAACTTTTTTGCTTTTAAAAAATTTCATTTTTCATTTTAATTATGTGTTATTTATAAAAAAAATCTCACATTTATTCTATTTTTTTTTTATCCTTTTTTTAGCATACTTTTCATCAATTTCTATTTAATTTTATTTGATGTTTAACTTAAATATAATCAATTTGGTATTTTAATAAAACAATTAGATTGGATTATTAATTGTACAGCACTTAAATTGCATTTAATTATTAAATTTAAAATTAAGTTGATTGTGATCATAATTAACTGAAATTAATGATTTGGATCAATCAAATGTATTCAACAAACAAAAATGAATGCAAATAAATAAAAACTATTAATTGATGACCACACAACCTGAACAAGCTAGTTTACAATTGACAGCCACAGGGTTTTGATACTGCTTAAAGCAATTTGGACATATTTGAAATTTACCATAAACACCTGCATATAATCAGTAGTTTTTATTTTGATAATTTATTTTTAAAACATTATTTTTCAACATTTTTAATGGTGTTTGATTTCATTGTTTGAAAAAAACTAGTAAAAAAAGTAAAAATAGTAAAAAAAATAATAATTGTTTGAAAACGCTAGAAATTTATTTGCTTGGTTTTTATTTTTGTTTATTATTAATATTAACAAATAGCTAGATTAAGCATTAATATTAAAAACATTTAATTTTTTATATTCATTATTTTTTTTTGATTATTTTAATTTTTTTTCATTTTAAAAACATCTAGATATATTTGTCTTATTAATGGTCTTTTATTATAGCACTTTTTATTTTTTCTTTAAAAAAAATTATTCAATTTACATAATGTGGTTATAATTGATGTAAATCAAGTAAAAATTTAAAAAATTGAAAATTCAATAGTTTTGATATGTTAAAACCAGCATTTAAGCGAGAAAATCCCAAACAATTAACAAACACTATTGTGCTAATAATTTGACCTGATTAACTATTAACACATGGAATAACTGTAATCTAGCTTAAAAATAACATTTTTTAAATCAAGCAGCAAATATTGAATAATTGCTCAAAAGTTCAAAATCAAATTTAAGACTTTAATTAAAATAATATCCAATTTTTTATTGATATATTGCATTAAAAAATCAACAATTTTTAAAACATCACACAATTCAAATACAATTTAATTGTTTAAGATGAACGGATAGTTGTATTGTTAATTGTGTTCATTTAAAAACTAAATAGAAAAATTTTAATTTAGAAATTCAGTTAACTTTATCAAACACCTTCATCACGTTTATTTGGGCACAACATTTTGGCCTGTTTAAAGAATTTTACTGATTAAGTGCTTGATCTAATTTCAAAAAGATTTGATTTTTTCAGTGTTTGATCCTTTGCTGTAGTTTTTTATATTCTAATCAATCAGACTACAGTTTGAATTTTCATCATTTCTTCATCTTCTATTTTTTTTATCTTCATGTTATCATTTTTTTTTATTATTCCCTTGTTTTCCTCAATGTTCTAAAATAGCATTTATGTAGCTTCATTTTTGCTTCAATTAAAATTTTGTTACAATTTCTAACGTTTGTTTGATTTCTCATTTTAGAAGGTGTGGACAAAATTTAAAGAAATAAAAAGGTGTGCAAAGGGTTTCACACAAAACTCACTCGTATACACAGGTAAAAACAGGTTGCTGACGTGCCCTCTTGTTTGATCGTGTTTACGGTTTCGCATATAGTGCAAGACGTGATCAGTGCGCAATTAAACTAATCAAAAGTAGTAACTGCTTAACAACACATCAAACAAAAAAAGATGATGAATAATTTAATCATATTGCCCTTTATGCAGCTCATTAAAAATGCCGTGCATCATCAACAAAAACAATGCATTCACAACTAAACTATATTCAAGAAAATCATTCGAAATAGATACATGATTAAAAAAATTAAAAATAGTAAAAAAATCAAGTGAAAACAAAATAATTAAAACAATAATTTTTTTATGAATTTTATAAATTTAAAAGTTAATATTTAAATTTTAGCAAATTTAATAAAAAAGAAATAAGTTAGAATTAATTTACAAATATTAATATATTTTATTGCACTTTACAAGGTGCAGAAAAATTCAAAAGTCTCAAAATTCAAAATGGCTTACGATTGCTTTGACAATGATTGCGAATCTAGTGAATCATTTGATTTATGCAGTTTTTTATTCTTTTTGGTTAGTTTGTTTTCAATTTATACCAACTGGCAAATAATTAAAAAATTAAAAAATAATTTTTTATTTATTAATAAATAATATTTTGTACATTTAAATTATTTTAAAAAATAATATTATTTAATCATAATTTAAACTTAGCATAAACTCAACATTTATTTAAAATTAGCATAGAAATAAAAAATAATCAAATTAAATTGTTTTTTAGAGTAATTGTTTTTTTTAAAATAAAGTAAAATTCTAAAAAATTATTAAAACTTATAAGTAAACAATAAATAAAATAGTAAATGTAAATTAGAAAAATTAAATTACTAATATTATTTTTTATCTAATTTTATTTTAAAAATTTTATTTATTTTTAATTTTTTCATTAATTTGAAAATAACTTTGAAAAAAAGAAAATATTTTAAACTAAAATTTTATTAAAAAAAAAATTGGAAATAAGTGTAAAAACGATTTTTTTTTTAAATAAAATTAGTTTTAAAAACTTATTTTACTTTTTTTAAAATAAAATCAATAAGAAAATTTTTAAATAAAATTATAAAAAATATTTAAGAAGCTTTATAATAAAATTTATT
The DNA here is from genome assembly GCA_025170145.1 of Pyemotes zhonghuajia. Lineage (NCBI taxonomy): Eukaryota > Metazoa > Arthropoda > Arachnida > Trombidiformes > Pyemotidae > Pyemotes > Pyemotes zhonghuajia. The sequence continues at coordinate 14,546,942 of CM045845.1, forward strand.
TCAAATTTAATATAAAAATAAAAAAAATTAATAAAATCAATTAAAATTTATAAAAAATTATTAATGAAAAAAGGAAATTAAATTTTTTGTTAAATTTTATAATAATAAATAAAAATAAAAAAATAAATTTTTTTAATTTATTATAACAAAAAAATGATATTAACTTAATTTTATTATAAAAATAAAATTAATATTTTAATTATTATATTTTTTAAATAATATATATGATAAATTTATGTAAAAATGTTTCAATTTTAAATTTTTATATTAATATTATATTATTTATTAAATATAATAAATAAATAAAATTTTTAAAAAACAAACATTTTATTATAAATATACAAAACGATTAAGTTTAGTTCATAGGGTGTTAATAAAATTAGTAAAAAATAATTATTTTTAAAACATTTGAAATAACTTTTCAATAATAAAGAAAATGTATGTTAGTTTCTCTTTATTAATCAATAAAGTTGTATGTGAACTTATTCATAAAAAATATTTTTAATTTATTTAAATATTATGATACCTATAAATTAAAAAAATTACAAATACAATGAAATAAATATTAATGTAAAAAATATTTTACTAGTTAAATATATAATTCTTATATTATATAACTTTTTTAAACTGATTAAAATTTTGACAAATAAAAATTTATAAACATAATTTATTTATTGATTATTCAATTAATTAAACAATTTCAAAATTCTATAAATAAATAAAAAATATATTTTTTTTTTTTTCATTATTATTAGGTAAATAAAAATAATTTAATTTAACTTATTACTTATTCTATTTTTTAACTATTATATAAAATTTAAGTTTTAACTTAATATCTCGTTTAAAAAAAAAAATTAATTCAAACTATTTTAAATATATAAATAAAAAATCACTAATATAATTGTTTTAATAAATCATTCATTAATTTTATATTTATTTAACAAATTATTTTTTTTCTTTATTTAAATTTAAACGCTGATTATAATTTTAATTTTGGCTGTAAAATGATTTATTTTATCTTAATAAAAATATTCGTAATAATTTTAATAGCAAATAAAATAAAGAAAAAAAAATTATAATAAAAATGATATATTATTACAAATTTACTAATTAAATTATATTTTTTTTTTATTTTATAAAATTTTTAAAAAGTCTTATGTAAGGAGCATCATAAAAAAAATAATATTAAAATTAATAAATTTAAAATTTTTGTTAATTTCCTTTGATTTGTAGACAGACAAAACTTTGACCTTTGGCCCGATTTAGAGTAGCAATTAAAACACACGCTCTAAATTATTGGGCCAAAAAAAAAAATTAATAAAATAAAGCAAAAAAACTTAAGTAATCAAAATGAGATAATAAGTTGATTTGAATAGATAAAGTTTTTTTAAAAAAAAAACACATGTTTAAAAAATATAATAATTTTTAAATAAATTTTTTTTTTATTTAATTTTATTATAAATTTCTTCGGTAAATAGATTTCAAAAGCATTTAATTTTTAACTATAAGAATAAATTTAAAATAAAATAAAAATAATTATATATAAATATTTATTTCGTAAAATGTTAATTTTTGATAAAATTAAGTGTTGGTTTTAATAGATGAATTTAATAAAAAATAAAAAAAACAACATATTTAGATATTTTTTGGTGATTTTTATTCTTATTCTTGCTTTGTTCTTCATTACCATCCACACCTCTTGTGTTAAAAAAGCTTTTTTATACAAGTCTTAAAAAAAAGGCGTTGCATTTATACGAATTTGGTGGCAACAAATTACTTGAATATTCAGTTCAAAAAAATGCTGAAAGGTTCAACTCTTTTAAATAGTTTCAAAAAGTCCAAAAAACAGGAAAATAAAAACATTTTTATAATTTTGAAACGTTTTAACATTTAGTTAAAGTCCAATAAAAGTTGTTTTGATAAAGTAGTAAGTAGATTGGCAAAACCATTTTGTCTGAAATTGCATGGTTAGATAGACTAAATTAAGCAAAAGTAGCTAAAAACAACTTAATTTTATTTTAAATTAGATAAAGATGAAAGTGGTTGAAGAAATTTTTTATTAAGTATAATTACATAAATAATTTCATTAATAATTGATTGTAAACTAATTAAAAATAATATTGTAAATTTGTAAATTAAAAATTGGAATTATATGATGCTTTTGATAAAATATAATTTAAACTGTAGATCAAAAATTAAAATAGTAACTTTAGTAAAAAACTTAGAATTTATTATACTTTAAATCATGCAAAACAATTAAAAAAAAAATTTCTAATTTTTTTTATTTATTAAAAAGATAAATCCAATCATGTTACAACTTTTTATCAATATTTTTATATTTCTTTTAATCAATTAAATATTTTTTATGTAAAAATTTTAAAATTGTTAATTTATTAAAAAGTTTTTTTTTTAAATAAAACATATTTTAAACAAATCAATTGATAAATAATTATATAAGTTAATTTTTATACTTAATATAAATTATATATATATATTTGGTTTAATATTTTTTCAAAAATCATTTAATAAAATTTAATAAAATTCAATAAAATTTAATTCTTAAATTTATAGGATTCAAATCAATAATTATCAATAACTATCTAATACTATCTAATATTATCTAATATTATCTAAAACTAATTAATACTATCTAATATCATCTAATACTATTTAATACTATTTAATACTATCTAATACTATCTAATACTATCTAATACTTCTAATACTATCAATATTAACTTATACCTTTTAATAATTAAACTTGTACCTTTTATTTAACTAAAAAATTGTTTTAATCAATTAAAAAAATATTATCAATAAAATTATCAAGAAAATTATAAAAAACATTATCGAATAAATTGCTGACAATATTATAAAAACTAAATCAAGTACAAGAAAAAACATATTAAAATGTATTTTTTATTTTAAAGTTTTGGCTGTCAATATTTTTATTAAGTTCATGATTTAATTTTTAACTAATGCACTATGCGATTGGAGCCGCTTATCACATTTAACCTGTCTGCAGAGCTATTCATCATTATTTTTTTAAATGAACATTAACTGTTGATTTACATTTAATTGTAAGTTGCCATCTTAACTTTGACTTTGTTATTGTTCCGCTTAACATTTAGCCATACTGTTACGATTATCTAAAATGATGACAGTCAAAACATGAGGTAGCATTAGGATGTTTGAAAACAGAAAAGCAAACAATCAAGCAAAAGATTCAAAGAAAAGGGTTGGACGATAAAATGTTTGAAAAATTAAAATATGGTAAACAAATCGGACATTTAAAGGGCAAAATGCGTGCAACTGGATTTAATCCGCAAAGTGTGTTTGCCAAAAGTGAATAAAAGCGAAAAACAAAATCAAACCAAAAAATAAGACTAATATGCACAAATGAAAAAACGAAATAAGATACAGGTACCACAACTTGTTGATCAAAGAGTTCGAGGTTGAGATGTTATTGCCAGCCCAGCCTTGTTCACTTATAAAAGCAAGCTGAAATTGCTCACAACACACCAGTTGCTGTTTTCAATCGCCATCATCACCATCTCATCCTTTTAACTTGTTCGTGTATTGTGCTTGTTCAAGTCAGAGGTCATAAATCTCTGGTTAGATCTGACATGGTGAATTTGGAATTGGTTCAGGGATTTCAAGGAGGCATCTCCATCTCCATTATCCATCACTTTTCATGATTAGTTCACCAATGCAAAATAAATCAAAAAGTGAGCCAAAATATTCATCTTCAATGTTTCAAAACTGAGGAAATTCATTTAAATTGGATTTAATCAGTAATTCATTGAGATGCAATGGGTTTTGGAGAAGTTGTTTGCAATGCCCCTTGAAACCCCAAATTCAATTCACATTAAATCAACGTGTCCATGTTATCCATTTTTTTCTAAGCTGTTTGAACTCTATATATCAATCATCTTTCGACTCAGTTGTTTAATTAAAAATTTAAAAAAAAATTTTGTATTCATTTGATTGAAAAATGCGATTAAAAAGTTACTTGTTCTTAAAAGAAAACGTTCTAGTTGATAAATAATTACAAAAGTAAGTTTAAATAAGGTTTGAATTTTTTTTTATCATTACTAAAATTTTAATTAATTTTTTAAATTAAATAATTATTTTATATAAAAATCTAATCATATGCAAAGATAATTAAATAAGTTTAGATTTTATTATCAAGATGGCTGTTATTATACAATCGGATTAAACAAAGGCTTTTAAATTGAGTGTTTTCTGCGTTAATTAATACTGTTTTTAATTAATCTATTGTGAATTAAAAAATACAAGTTAATGTATATATCTTAACTAATTTCAAATGTACGTCTTATTTGATTAATTAAATTCAAATCACTAAATCAAAAATTCTAACTTCTAAATTTACTAAATTGGAATAAATTTTCTGCACTAAATTAAAATTTTTTATAAAATAAATATATTTTTAAATTAAGTTTGATTTAATAAAAATTTATTCAAAATTCATACATTGTTCATTAACGATTATGATTTAAGTTTTTTTTTATTATAATAATTCCAATTCAGTAGGATTTGAGTTAATACTATTATGGTCTTAATTATTATATTTTCTTAATCAACAGAGTAGAAAGGTGTTAAAATAATAATTAAATTGTGCTTTCAATGATTAAAATTTAGCATTTATAAATCAAACTATTCATCGCTTAAATTGCTTTAAGCAATTTTTAACATGATTGCCATTTTCATTAATTGTTTTAATTATTTTTTATAATAAAACTGGTCATGTTTCCATTTTAGCCATTTTTTTATTTTATTTTAAATGTTTTTTCAAGTATTTTTATTATCATCATATTTAAATTTAGCATTGGTTCTTATGCATGTATAATGTGCAAGAACATGAAAAAATTTTGAGGTCAAAATGACGGCAATTTCGACTCATCCAGAACACACCTGATTTTTAATTCAACATTTTAAAAGGTGTATTTTGCCTTAGGTTAAATATTATTTGGCAATTAATATGACTATCTAATTTTTAAATTTTTTAAACTAAATTTAATTGTTTAGTGTGAAATTAAAATAATTGAGTCAAAATATACTAATGACAATTGCTTAGCAAACATTTATATTGTGTTACATTTCTAAAAAATATAAATATATATATTTTTTTAATTAAACATTTATAACATAAAGCAATTAGCAAAAATGAATAGAAATTGTTCTTTATCTCAATCAAGCTACTTTAAAAAATATTTTTTTAATCATGTTTAACTTGTTTAATATTGGCAAATTTTACAATTAGTTTATTAGCTAACATTTATTAAAAGAATTTTAATCGCGTGTTTAAATTTTTTTTTTTATCAATTTTGACAAATTGTTATAATTAAGATTGATTTGTTGCAATTGAATAACTTAAATTAATTGTAAAGTTAATGTATTTTAAAATATATAATTATCAAAATTTTAAATTTATTTTTCAAATGATTATAATTTAACCTTGTTATCTTCTTAAATTTTTTTAAATTAAAAATATTTATTTAATTTTAAAAAAACGATTAAAAACTATTTTAAAATTATTTATCATAAACATTTATTAACTATAAAAATTATTAAATATAAACTATTAAAGTTGCTAATTTGAATTAAAGTTTAAATTGCAATAAAAAAATATAATTAAAATGATTGATAAACATGAATAAAAACATTTTTAATGTTATTTTTATTTAAATACAATATGCATTATAAAATCAAGAGTAAAAAGATAAGTATATAATGCGAATAATTTTATGTGCTTTGCTAATTTAATTATATAACAATCGTTATATACATATATCAAAAAATAAATAAATAACTTTTATTTTTTGCTATTTTATAAAATCTTCACATTTTTAAAAAAAAAGTCTAAATATTTCAATGTATAAATACGTGTGTGTCACGATTAAAAAATCAAACAAAAGTTTGTCAATAAACTTGAGTTGTCGTTAATGAAAAAAATAAAAGTAAAAAAATAAAATAAGAAAATTTAAAACATACAAAATTTACAAATAAGCATAGAAAAAAATCAGTATTCACTACTTAAATTACTAAAATAAAAAAAGAGAAAACCAGTCAAAGTTAATGCTTAAATAATAATTATATTAATCTAAATAATTATTTTTTGAAAATTTTATACCTTAACGTAGACCATGTCTAAGTGAATAGTTGACCATTTTGTTCTTTGCAGCTTTAGCTTCTTCTTTTTTCTTACTTTCTACATCAACTTGGAAGCAATTCCAAAATCTTAATGTTTCATCTGCGCCCAAAGATACTACAGTACTTTCATCTGGACTCATTGAAAGACCTAAAATTCTTGCAGTGTGTCCCCTTAATTCGCCTACCTTAGTTAAAGCAGGATATTTCCAAACAATGAGTTCGTTATTAGAAAAACCATGAGATGATACAAGTTCTTTATATTCTTTGGACCAAAGAATGGCAGACACTTGTGATTTTGTGTCAATACTATAAAGATTTTTTCCGTTGCTTGTGTTCCAAATTTTAATACAACGATCATTGGATCCACCTCCTGTAGCCAATAAATTATTTTTCCATGGACACCAAGCAATAGCCTTTACTGCTGCATGATGATCGGTAAAACGATAAACTGGTTTTACTTTGTCACTACCCATTGAGAAAGTGTTATTCCAAACATTAACCACATTGTCATTACCACCGGAAGCCAAGAATGTTTTATCTGGACTCCATTTCAGACCACAAACTTCTTGAACATGTCCTTGAATAATTCCTATTTGATGCTGGGCTATTCTTACATCGTGATGGAAAATAGTGCCTGAACGGCTTCCAGAAGATAAGACATATGAATTCCAGCTTAAAGAGCAAACTCTGGAAGTGTGTCCTCTCATCACTCGCAATCTTCTTTGTTTTTCAGTATCCCAAATGTGAATTTGGCTACTAGATGTGCCAATAGCTAAGTTATTTGAATGTTCTACCCAAGATACTGATGAAATGTAATCGCCTTCAGGCAGTTGAAATAAATTTACAATATCACCTTATAAAATTAAAAAATTTATTATTAAAAACAATTAATTTGCTTTTAATATTGTTAACTTACCAGTATTGGCATCCCATAAATAAAGATCGCGATTTAAAGCAACAGCTAAAAAATTGTTATCGCTCCAATCCAACAATTGAAGATAGTAATCATTTAAGATTTCAGGTGCATCGAGAATTCGTTCTGGAGAAGTTGGCAAATATCTGGACACTTTTTTAGAGGAAGTTGCATGTTTGGCTGATGAATATAAAACTTTAAGATTGTTTACATAACCTTCAGCAGGAAGTGGAGCTTTATCTTGATAAGACAAAATTCTATGGTTAGAAATGTCTCCAATTAAAGCTTCACTAATAGCGTTCTGATTCATTGTTTTCACTTCTTGAGAATTGTTTTCTGAACTTTCTTTATTTTTTTGATCTTGTTGTGAAATCTGAAACAGTAAAACGTTTGAAATAAAAGTTTAGTTGAAATGAAATAAAAATTTTAAAATTTTATTTTAGCCTACCAAATAATGATTCAAATCTAAATTCATATTTGACCTGTTTGGAATGAATCTATCAAACGCATGACTTGGAGTTTTAGGAGTAGAAATTGGGGTTTTAGCAGTTTTCTTTGTAGAAAAACGGCTCAAATTTGGATTTGATTTATTTAATCTTCTAGGAGTCAATTTTTTGGAAGATGGCGAATTGCAAATAGACAATTCGGTCATAGATGCAGAAATGAATGATGAGCAATCCAACGTTTGAGACATATTGATTCTAAATTGAATTTAACACTTGTTGATAATAAAATCAAAATTAGTCTAATTAGCAATATAGTTATTTTTAAATAGAATTAAAGTCAATATTTTTTGTAAGCAGGGTCAGTTAGTTGGCTTTCACGGTCAAAATAAGTTTTAGCATAAATGTAATTTAGCTAAAATTGCAGTCATTTAAGTTTGAAGAAATTAGGATTGCCGGCGGAGTTTTTCAATTTTGTTGGCTCAAGAAAAGCTGGCTTTCAGTTAACTTATTGTCAAATTTGATTTGGTTAGTTTAATTTAGTTTATTAGCTTTTGTTGATTAATTTAATTTACACCCAAGATTACAAGCGTTTACCATGACATTTAAACAACTGAAACTCACAAAACTGATATTCAAATTTTAAATGCTTGACTCCAATTGGACGGCGGTATCTATGATACGGGTTTGTGTGTATACAATGTAAACAAACCAAACTAATACACTTTTTGTTTGAAAAGTTTTGGCGCAAAAATTTACTTTTTTGGCTCACCTGTTGACAAATTTGAAGATGGCTAGTGAAAATCTTGATGATTCGTTTGAATTTCATGATGATAAAAGAGATGAACACTACGTGGATGGAGTCTACATTCCTCCACCCCCTTTACCGCCAAAATTCTCAGGCGATCAAACTGGCGAACGATTGGTGATCACTCACATTGAAAATATTAATTTCAAATCTTATGCCGGTCTTCAGAAGCTGGGTCCGTTCCATAAAAGTTTTACTTCTATTGTTGGGCCTAATGGAAGTGGCAAATCAAATGTGATCGACTCTATGCTGTTTGTATTCGGCTACAGAGCCAAAAAGTTGAGGTCAAACAAGCTAAGCATTCTAATTCATTCTAGTGATAGTTTCAAAAATTTAGACTTCTGTCAAGTAATTGTGCATTTTGCGCTTATCAATGATCAGGTAAAGCTAAACCAACTTCACTTCAATTAAATTGATACATTAAATTATTACGAATTGTCTATTTAGGGAGGGGATGATTATGATATTATTCCAAACTCTGATTTTTCCATCAGTCGCACTGCTCATAAGGACAATTCTTCTTTTTACATGATTAATAACAAAAGAGTAGTATTCAAAGAAGTTTCCGCCTTACTCTCTTCTCACGGTATTGATCTGAGATATAACCGATTCCTGATTTTACAAGGAGAAGTTGAACAGATTTCACTGATGAAGCCTAAAGCTGAAAACGAAGATGATTCTGGATTTTTAGAATTTTTAGAAGAAATTATTGGATCTAGTCGATTAAAAGAACCAATTAATCAGTTATTTAGCAAAGTTCAAGAAACTAATGAAATTAGAGCGGAAAAATTGAACCGTGTTAAAGTGATACAAGCAGAAAAAGATACATTAGAAGTAGCTAAAAAAGAAGCTGTTGCTTTCTTACAACTTGAAAATAATAAAGCTTATAAGCAAAACGAACAGTTTCAAGTTTATAAATTGGAATCTGAAAAAAAATTTCAATCAGCAAAAGATGAATTTGACATTTGTAATTCTGAATATCAAGATGCAATCAAAAGCGTGGTTGAAATACAAGAAGAAAAAACTGAGAAAGTGGGAGAATTTGAAAAGAAACAGAAACATTTAAATCAACTAATTTCTCAATCTGAAGAACTAAATGAAAAATTTAAAGAATTTGAAAGAAATGACGTTGAAATAAGATCAAAAATAAAAAATGCAAAAGCTAAAGGTAAAAAGTTTGTTGAAGATATTGAATTGGAAAAAGAAAAGTTGGAGCATTTTGAAAAAGAACCGGAAAAATTAGAAAAAGATATTAAAGAAAATGAAGCAAAAAGAGTTGAACTTGAAGAAGAATTAAAAAATGCTGAAGAAAATTTAACTATTGCAATGAATTCTATTCGAGAAGATACTAAATCTTTACAAGAAGAGAAGGATAGACAAGAAGAAAAATTTACTGAATTACAGAAAGATGTTAACAAAGATGAAGGTGAACTTAAGGTTGCAGAATCAAATTTGAGTTTACTTACTGAAAATGAACTTAGAGAAAAGTGTAAATTAGATGATTACAATTCTAAATTAGAACAATTAGAAATAGAAATCGCATCTAAAAGTAAGACATTAAAAGTCAATAATACACAAATTCCTATTGTCGAAAATAAAATTAATGATATTACAAACGAAATTAATAATTTTGAGTCAATACAAAAAACTAAAGTTAATGAAAATTTAAAATTAGCCCAGAAATTAGATGAAGCTAGAAGTTCAAAAAACTCAAAAGTATCAAGAAATAAGATATTGAACTTTTTAATGCAAGAAAAACAAAAGGGAAATCTTAGTGGTATTTTAGGTCGTTTAGGAGATTTAGGTGGAATCGATAAAAAATATGATTGTGCAATTTCAACAGCTTGTGGACAATTAGATTATATTGTAGTTGATACAATTGATAATGCTTCTAAATGTGTACAAAGTTTAAGAAAAAATCAAATCGGTTCCATTACATTTATTGCTTTAGATAAAATGGAGATTTATAAACAATTTTGTCAACCTTTAGAATATGGCACACCTGAAAATGTTCCAAGACTTTTTGATCTAGTGCAAGTTAAAGATGAACAAGTTAGACCTGCATTTTATTTTGCTTTAAGAGATACCTTAGTAGCAGATAATTTAGAAATAGCTACTAGAATTGGATTAGGTAAAAGTTCTTCAGATCGTCGAAGATGGCGAGTTGTTACTTTAGACGGAAAACTAGTAGAAACTTCTGGAGCTATGACAGCCGGAGGTCGACCTGCTAAAGGTCGGATGGGTACAGAAGCAATGGCAACTGAAACTGGTACTGATGAAATATTTGAAATGGAAAAAATATTAGAACAAACCAAAAACGAAATTAAAGATATTCAGTATAGAAAAGATAATTTAGAAAGAGAAAAATTTCAATTACAAAATGATCTTAATATAATGAAGAAAAATGCTCCTAGATTAGAGCAAGAGGTTCAGAGACACAAAGCTGATTTTGAACAAACAAAAAGCTTGATCGAAAATCAAGAAAAAATTATTAAATCATTTAAGCCAGATTCGCAGATTAAAGAATTAAGCAAAAAAATTGAAGTGTTAAAAAAAAATTTTGATAAATCAAAAGCTAAAGCTTCTAAAATAGAAGAGATAATTAATGAATTAAAAAAAAAAATTCAATCTGTAATTGATAAAAAAGTTGGTACAGTTAAATTGAAAGTTGAATCTTTGAAAAAAGATTTAAATCATATAAATGGAACTATAACAAAAACTACAGTTGCTTTGAAAACTAATTCAAGAAATATGGAAAAATGTAAAGCTAAAATCGAAACGCTTGATAAGGAAATCGAGGATTGTCAAGCTTCGATTTCCAGTTTAAAAGAAAAACTAGAAGAATTAAAAAATAAAGGTATAGAAGTAAATGAAAACTATTCGAAGATTACGGATGAAAAAGATGCTGTCCAGGAGCAATTAAAAATTATTCAATCAGAGATAGGAAAATTAACTAGTAAAGAAAATAAAGTGAACATGGAAAATGTTGACATTAAATTTAAAGTTGAAAAATTTCAATCAACATTACAAGAATCAGAACTTAAAGTAAGTGAATCTATCATTATTTTTAAAATAAAAACTTTAATATTTATCTTTAATTTAAAATCAGGTTCAAGGCTGGATACTAAAAATTAAAGAGCTTAAGCTGCATACGATTGACGATGTAGAACCAGAACCATTTAAAGAATTTAGTTCAAAAGAATTAGAAGAATTTAATTTAAATTATCTAAAAAAAGAGTTACAATTTTTGGAAACTGAATTAAGCAAGCAAAAACCAAATTTGTCATCCATTCAAGAATATAAGAAAATTGAGACTATTTATTTAGAAAGAGTGAAAGAATTGGATGAGATAACTTCAAAACGAGATTTGTACAAAGAAAATTATGAAAAAATTAAATTACAAAGATTAGTAGAATTTAAAGAAGGATTTACAATTATTTCAAGAAAATTAAAAGAAATGTATCGAATGATTACACTTGGAGGTGACGCTGAATTAGAGTGGGTGGATTCGCTGGACCCTTTTTCAGAAGGTATTACTTTTGCAGTGAGACCAAATAAAAAATCATGGAAATGTATTACAAACCTGAGTGGTGGAGAAAAGACTCTTAGCTCTTTATCTTTAATATTTGCACTTCACTATTACAAGCCCTCACCATTATATGTGATGGATGAGATTGATGCCGCTTTGGATTTTAAAAATGTTTCAATTGTGGCTAATTATATTAAGCTTAGAACTAGAAATACCCAATTTATCATTATCTCTTTACGTAATGATATGTATGAATTAGCTGATAGATTAGTTGGCATTTATAAGACATTCAATTGTACAAAATCTATTTGTTTTAATCCTTTTGCTGTTAAGAACAGCGATTGTTTATCTCAGAATCAAATAGAAAAATAAAATGAACCACATTAATAGTAAAACCTAAATTAATTAAATGATTCTTTTAAGGCAAACATGTTAAGAAAAAATAATTTCACAACAAAATATAAAATACGCAACTTTAAAAAAAAATAACAAAAAGTAAAAAAGTATTAAACAATATTTTACTTATTTTCAGTCCCTTGTTCCTTTGATCAATGTACAGAATCAGTAGTTTCTGTAATGGACCAAGCCATAGGTGTGGTAAGCACAATTTTGTCTAAACAATTTTTAATGTCAACAAAATGTCGTTTGAATTCTATTCCGTCACCCTATTTTTTTTGTATTTTTACGTAAAAAAAAATTAAAATTAGTTTAATAATTAAAATTAATAATAAAAAGAGAATAAACCGGATTTGTTTAAAATAAACAATGATTAATTAGAAGCCGGAATAAAAGCAGACTAATTAATTAGTTTACACAATTTGTGCAATCATAAACTTTTAAAAAAATATATTTATTTAAGAATTAACCTATATTGAAGAATGGTCGATAGTTGAGTTAATAGTAAAATAAAGAATGAAAAAATAAATAATTTTTTAATAGTCAATAGAATAAACTTTTATTCACATCTAGACATTCTTTGGCATACATTGTAAACGGGAGAAGAAGGGGTATAATGTATTATAAGTGTATATTAATAAATAAATAACTTTAAAACATATAGGTATATATGTACACATATCTACAGCTCAGCTTTACAATGTTTTTTTATGTTTAACTGTATATATTATGAAAATATTGCTTTTAAAAGTTGAATTTTTTTTCTATTTAATGTCTTTACTTAAAATAGTTGAATAGAAAAATGTATGGAAAATATTTTTTTTTGTTTTGCGACTGAAAAACAATAAGATTGCACTTGTTCAAAGATAATTTGAAAATTTTTTTTCAAAATATGCAACTAATTAATCATTGATTATTTTAAATTAATCCTAGTGTGTGTGATCAAGAATAAGAAACTAATTTAATCTTAGCTAATGCTTTACCCTGGAAAGTCTGAAATCGATGAAAACTTGGTTGGATTTCAATTCAAACACGGTTGCTTTAAATGCTAAAGGCACTTTACGCTTGTCAATGGTGGAAATGGTGAACTGTGGAAATTAAAAGCGGCCAGATTAGCGGGATTAGAGCAAGCCGATAAGCTAGAGACGCGAGCCAGACCGGCGGTGGTCAAAGCAAGAGCGGCAATGGCCGGAAGTGGACTTACCACATTAGATGCATTCTTCACCACACAATAGTCCATCTTCTCTAATACTTTCACCAGTTGAACGCAGGTTTCGTCTACGGACAGTTTGGTGAAGAATCGCGTCATTCTTTTAACCAGTCGTTGATAGATGGAATTGCAATTTAATTGGTGGTTGGTCTGTGAGGTTTGAGAGAACTGAGTGTTTATAACCAAATTCTCGATGTGAGATGGCTGAGAAAAGCTCTTCAAAGGTTGAGACAAACTAGAGAAAGTGTCACCACTACTTGTTTGGTTGCAGCCCCGAACAGGCTGGCTGGAAGAAGTGATTCGACGTTTCTTGTGGGCGATTGGACTAGTTATCTGACATCGACTACTGTTCTTTGAACTGTTGCCGTACTTTTTGAACCATTTGCTCGCCCGGATCTCTGCGATTGAATATCTTAGTTTCACGTTTTTATTCAAAATTTTGCCTATCAAAGCTAATGTAAAAAGAAAATCATTATTAGCAAACGTTTCAGCTTTTAGGTTTGAGCAACTCAGGTCAAACTGCGTGAGAACCTTGCACACCTTTTTCATTTAGTAAACCGTTACAACACGTTTTTGGCCTATTGAAACTAGTCAAGAAAACTCTTGTTAAAGTCTCAACTTTGCTCTCCCCTACTTTTTAAAAAACAATTTTCGCACACTTACATAGACAAAGGTTGTCGATTTTAACCCATGGACCTTCGTGAAATTTTTGCTCTTTCCAGTTACGATAGCCTTCACACTCTAAACTTGGCTCGTCCCAAGGAAGCTCGCCTGCTAGTAAAGCAATTAAAATCACTCCACAACTCCAAATGTCTACTTTATCGGGCCAATATGCTTTGCGAGCGAAAACTTCAGGTGCCATATAAGGCAATGTGCCGCACATTGTATTCGATTGAAAATTGGTGCCTTTTACCGAAAATACTGTAGCAGTGCCAAAGTCACTGATTTTGATTACATCTAAACTCAATTGATTAAAACAAGTGAAAATTTTAATTTATTTAGGGCCTACCTTCATTAGTAAGTAGTAGATTTTCGGGTTTCAGGTCTCTATGAGCGATTCCCAATGAATGTAAGTATTCTACTCCATTAATGATTTGAGAGAAATATTTGAATGCTTCTGAATGTGGCATTCCAATATCAGGCTCTAAAAAGTAAAAAGTCAACAAGTGGTGATAAAAAATTTCAACCTTACCAATTCGATCAAAAAGTTCGCCACCTGATGCATATTCGAGAAAAATGTATTCAATGTTCATGTCCCTGGCATGACCAAAGCACTTGATCACATTTTCGTGATTTAATCCTTTATGAATTTGGATCTAAATGAGCACACAAATCAGAATTGCAAAAAAAGAGAAAAAGTGCATAAATACCTCTTTTACTATCGCGTTTAAATTTTCTTTGTAAGTAGTCACGTCGATAATCTTCGCGGCAATGGCCTCCATAGTTTTATGATTGACTAGAAGACGTACTCTAGAAAAATAGATGGAAAAATGAATATGAATTATGAAATAATAATCTGGCAAGTTCTAGCCTGCGCTAGCAACTTTGAATAGACAACTTTTGAAAAGTTCGAAAGCGCGCGCTGTTGAACAGGTGAAAGCGCGCCAATTATGAATGTTTCAAGCAAAATTTGTTTGTCCGCACTTACTCTCCAAAAGCTCCTTCGCCCAAAATTCGGCTGAATTGCCAATTGCCTTCCATCAGTTCAGACATGATGTAATCCTTAAACTGCTAAATCTGCTTTCACCTCCTAACTAGTTAAGACATACACTCAAGTTCACTTTCACAAATTATCTCGTCTTGGATATTAAATTAATGAAAAAAGTTCCGAGGCTGGTGTTTTTGTTTAAGTTTGCCAATTTAGTTTGAAATTTGGTTAAGAAACTTAATTTAAAAGCAAGAAATATGAATTCATACATGTGTGTGTGTGTGTCTGCATTGCCAGCCAGCCAGTTTATAAAAGGTTTTTCAAAAGCGCGCTTTTATTTATTATTATCAAAAGACGCATGCGCACAGTATTCAGTCAACACAAAAACTCAAGTAAACAGTATGGCCTGTTTAGCAAGTGCCGACCCCCACCTGCCAAACTTAATCACACGAAGCCAACCTGGCCCACTCTAAATAGACTTGTAACAATATAGTCTTAGTAGACCGTGCCCACTCCATTCTCCGGACCCGGACGGTCATCCCTTTAGTCGGCCTCATTTCAGCCGATCTAGTGTTGGGACTTAGTATTGTTTGTGTCTAGTCTTCTTATTTGTCCCTAGTCTTCTTATTTGTACCTTAGTCTTCTTATTTATACTCTAGTCCTCTTATTTGTACCCTAATCCTCTTGTTTGTGGCCTGGTCTTCTTGTCTGAGATGCACTTCTTTTATTTGAGCCCACTGGTCTTGTTTGGAGGTTAGCACCTTTTTTGGAGCCAAGTCTCCTTGTTAAGAGCCAAATCTTTTTTTAAGAGTCAAGGCTCCTTGTTAAGGGCTAAGTCCGCTTATTAAGAGCCAAGTCCGCTTACTAATAGCCAAGTCCCCTTGTTAAGAGCCAAGTTTCCTTGTTGAGAGCCAAACCCCTCGTTAAGAATCGAGTCCTCTTGCTAAGAGCCAACCTTAAAAAATAAACTTTCTTGTTAAAAGCCAGATCCTGTTCTCAGGTCAGATCAGACAAGGTTTACTTTTCCTATCTACTTTCTGTTGGCGCCAACCGATACATTCAAATAAATTAAAGCATCCGTCCATCTGGTTGATTTATTTATCTCAAACAAACATTTCATATTTCTTTACATCCGTTTTTAAGTGTGCTAGCATTGTGACTAATTTTGCTCACATGGACGAACTTACCATCACACTATAATATGATTCACTAGATCAAACATGATTTTCAGATTGTTCAAATGTTTTGTTTGTTTAAGATTGTTTCTATTTGCATCTTGCTATGCCCGACCTGCATTTGATTTTCAACAAAATCACGTTAAGATTATTTTTTATTTTAATCTCACTTTAATCTCTAAGCTTTCAAACTATCTAACCTAACCGTTCAACCTATTTAGTAATATTAACAAGTAGTTTTTGTCAAACAAAATGTTTAGTTTTATTTTGATAAATTAAAAATGAGCAATTGCAAACGCCACAAACAATGATAATGGATGTTTAGCAAAGTCTAAAAAAGTTTATTCATGATATATAAGTGACCGATTTTATTTTTAATGTTTTTTATTTTTTTAAGATAAAAAGATGTTCAACAACAGACATTTGAAATGCTTGTCAATTAAAATTAAAGAATTAATAATCTAAATTAGCTAATTGTAAAAAATGAATGAGCTTAGCTCAATCCATTTGATCAACACGTTGTTTTAATTTGTCTAATTCATTTTGTACATCTTTTGGCAAATCAGAGCCGACTTGTTGGTCAAAATAATTTTTAATTTGTTCACACTCAGTTTGCCAGAATTTTTTGTCAATTTTGAACAACTGTTGAAGGTCTACGGTTTGCTTAAGTCCATTCAAATTTAAGGCATCTGACTTAGGTATGTAGCCAATAGGAGACTGTTGAGCACAATCTTCATTATCAATACGACGACAGATCCATTCTAGAACTCGACTATTTTCACCAAAGCCAGGCCATAGAAAGCTTGAATCAGTTTCACTTTTGCGGAACCAGTTCACATGGAATATTTTGGGTAGTTGGTTTTTGCCATTAGGATTGTTGGTACTGTGGTTTGGATCGGCAAAGTTAAGCCAATGTTGAAGATAATGTCCAAAATTGTAGCCAAAGAATGGACGCATGGCAAACGGGTCGTGCATAATTTGTTTGCCTTTGTGTTCTGCGGCTGCGGTGGCTTCGGACCTCATTGCAGCCCCGACAAACACACCATGTTGCCAGCTAAAGGCCTCATAGACAAGTGGCACACCTTCAGGTCTTCTGCCACCAAAAATAATGCCAGATATAGGCACACCTTCTGGATTTTCCCAATCAGGGTCTGCAAAAGCAAAAATTAAAAACCAAATTAGAATGTTAACGACAGATCAGGTTAAAGGGACAAGCAGATGCAACGGCCAATCTTAAAAAACAAGACAAAACGCCCTGAGCAGTTCGCTTAAGAAAAGAAGAGCCAGCACATTTAATGACTATCAAAACACGTGAGTCTGCCAAAGTGCAAAATTATGAAAAAACCTGCCTTTCACCTTTGCAAAGCTAGTATCAGTGCAAGGCGATGGTGTTTGTCTAAAACAAAGCAGACTTTTTCAATTTTTCACTTTGGTTGCCATTACAAATCTACCTGCAGCCGGTCGGAGCAGCAGGTCAAGCAAATTACCGTTCAGTAAACGAGTTGCTGAGGAAAAATGCTGAGGAAAAATGCTGAGGAAAACTGCCGAGGAAAACTGCTGAGGAAAAATGTTGAAGAAAGAAAGTGTGGCAAGCTGCCGACTGCGGGGTTTCTTAGACCAAGACAGCTTGCTACATTGGCCTTTTAAACAGTTTCGGTTGCTGTTTTACATTGGCTACTCAATTACTAGTCCACTTTGTTTTAACGCGTGCTTACCTATGATAGGGCATTGGCAGGCAGGTGTGCAGAAGCGAGAATTAGGATGAGCTGCGGGTTTGCCAGAGTTGTGATCATACGGCTGGCCATGCCAGTCCTTTACTTTCACCTTGTTCAAGTCTACTTCTTCTTCCATTCCTTCCCAGTAAAAACCACCTTCTTCTGTTTCGCCCACATTAGTGAATATCGTGTTCTTCTGAATGGTTAACATTGCGTTCGGATTCGTTTTAAAACTAGTGCCTGCATGGTCAGATAAATTGTAAAAGAAAGTCGGGTTAGAAAAATTTGATAACAAAGCTTAATGCAAAAATAAGAAACACATGCAAGAAAATAATTAGCGACATTGCAGCAAATGGTCTGAACACATGGGCTAGTTTCTTGTTTTAATTAAACAACTACTTAAGCGTGTCATTTTCTTCAGCTTTCATGATAATGGATCACTCGGACTCACCAATCGGTTTGACTTGCACCTGTAAACTTATTGCCTTTTGCTCAAGATTTCAAATCAGATTTTCACCACATGCCTTTCATCTTGGACTTGGCACGCTTAGTCTATCAAACCAATCTGCTTTCTAAGCCTCATTTCAGCCTAATTACCAGGGAACTCTTTACAGACTTTTTTACTGTTTTGCTTTCTGATGCTCATTATAGACAAATTCGCATGTTTTACAGATGGTTTTAAGTGCAGTTTTTTCAGTTTAAACTAGATAAAACAAATCAAAATAATCACCTGGAGCTACTCCGAAAAATCCGTTTTCTGGGTTAATTGCTCGCAATTGACCTTTTGCGTCGAATTTCATCCATGCAATATCGTCTCCAACGCATTCTATTTTATAACCAGGTAAACTTGCTTTCATCATTGCTAAATTAGTCTTGCCACAAGCTGATGGAAATGCTGCCACTAGATATTTCTTTTCTCCTTTGGGATTTATGATTGACAAAATCAACATGTGTTCTGCAAGCCAACCTTGTCTTTTACCCAAAATTGAACCCATTCTAAGTGCAAAACATTTCTTTCCTAGTAAAGAGTTGCCGCCATAGCCTAAATTACAATAAATACATTAAACATTATTATGTTGATTAATAACATAGTTTTTATTTTAAATTCCATTTGTTTTCATCATTTTATATGACGATTAGATATTTAGATAAAAAAAAATAATTCGTTTTTACCAAATGTTTAACAAAAATTACTAGATAAAAAGCTAATTTTAATTTTATATATTAAAATAATAAAATTCCATATTTCAATGATATTAAATTGTAAATAAATAATACATTATTGATTTTTAGCAAAAAAATTTATTTTACCACATAACTATTCATTGAACATTTTCCTCAAAATTTCATACCATTATTAAAAACATCAGAAATAAATGCATTTTAAATCAATATTGGAACTTTTTTAGCTTATAAATTTTTTTTCAATTTTAAAATCCTATTTTGCAAACATCTTAACAACTCTTAAAAATTAAAAATACAGATTATAATTTAAGCACTAATGTCTGTCTGTTATTGAGCTTGAATATAAAATTTTAATGCCTTGTTTAAAATGAGAAAAATAAATCTAATTTAAAGCTAATTATGCGTGATCAAAAATAAAACTAAAAATTTGAATAAAAAATTCAAGAAAAAGCAAAATAAAAAAAACAAAAATACAAAAAAACAAAAAAAAAATAAACAAAAAAAACTAAAAAACTAAAAACAAAACATTTAGTTTGATAAAGAGGTTTTTGTCTATTATTTAAGTAAATCAAGCAAAATTAATTGAATCGTATCGAAATTATTAATAGCTAATAAAATATTGCGTGTTTAAACTAATGATTAAAAATATTTAGACAATTAAATTATTAAGCATTATTATACGTTTATTTTATATTGATGTTAAAAACAAAAGTATTTGAATATTAAAAGAGATTAAATTTTAACCGATTGTTTTAAAATCAAACAAATTATGCGAGGGATGTAGGCACATTATTTTAGTTTGCATAAAGCAATGATAATAAATAATTACCTGATCCAAAAGAAGCAATTTCATTTCGTTCTGGAATGTGGGCTATAATGGTTTTTTCCGGGTTACATGGCCAATTGTTAATCGGTTTCTTTTCCATAGGCAATGGTTGACCCACACTGTGTAAACATTTGATGAATTCTGATGATTGATTTAGTTGATTAAGAGCAAGTGATCCCATTCTGGTCATCACATGCATTGAAGCAACCACATATGGAGAATCAGTTAATTGAATTCCGATTTTGCTTAATTTCGACCCAATTGGTCCCATACTGAATGGGATCACATACATAGTGCGTCCCTTCATACAATTGGGGAATCGATTGTTTAATTCCTTGTCCATTTCTTCTAATGACATCCAATTACCTAATGTTCCTTTTACACCTTCAGCATTATGAGGAACAGTTTCGTGGCGTTGTCTAGTGGCGATAAAGGTCTTTGATTCTACTCGAGCCACGTCTGCCGGGTCCGTGCGGGCTAAATAACTAGAAATTGAAAAGACCAAATTAATTAGATTAATAATGTTCAAATTCATCTTCTCAGCTTTTTCATTTTATTTAATTAAATTTTTGCAAAGTACAAAAGTTAACAGAACAAAACCGATTTTAAAGATTCAATTGAGTAGATGGCGCCAAGCTGATCAACTTTAAGATGCAGACTTTATAAGTACATGCATCTAAATTAAATTTCATCTTTAAGAAACAAGTACATACCAATTATCATATTTGGGCAATTCGACAAGTTGTCCGTTATTAATCATCAACTTCACCAGGCTTTGATACTCTTTTTTGCTTCCGTCGCAAACATACACATTAGATGGTTGGCAAAGCTGAATTTTTTCTTGTACATAATTGGCAACTTTTGGATTCAATTTAGATAGTTCACCAGGAGCACTACCTAAAAATCTCTTACAATTATTCGCAGTGTTCACATTAAACCAGTATTTTGCGGCATTTAATACGCCCATGTTGTTTTCCTAATAATAAATACACATGCAAATTAATTTTGAATTTATTAAGTAGAAAAATTAAAATCTATTGTTCTAATAATTGAAATTAAATTATTTTCAAAATAACAATACATGAATAGTTAAAAAAAAATAATAATTTCTAATAATTAATAAGTGCTTAGAAAAATTATCTCACTAAACTTTGCATTCGGACAAAAAGTTATTTCAATATTTAAACTTAGATTAAACTTAATTAGAGTTTTTAAATTAAAAAACAAAACTAGACAATTTTTGCGCTTTGACAAAAAGTCACTTTTAAAACTTAAAATTTATACTAGTTAGAAAATTTGTCAACTTCTTTTCTTTGCTATTTTAAATTATGATTTTATTTAAAAAGAGAAATATAATAAAAATTCGTTTATTAATCATAAAATTGTAAGTTTCCATTGCTTACTATTTTATGATTCAAATTCAACTATAAACTATTCAAGTATTATTGATTGAATTCAAAGTGGTTTAATGATTAAACCATAGTTATTTATTTTATGCAATACTTATGATTCGTAAAAATGTAATGATTAAATCATTTTTATAAAATTGTCAAATTTCATTGCTTAAAAAAATTTGGATTGATTAAATTTAAATTATAAGATTTAATATGAATGATACTTAAAATAAAAAAATCAAATTAATAGTTTTAATTCAAAATAAATATTATAAAATATTTAATATAAAATTTATCGAATAATAATTTAATATAAAAAATAAAATTACAATTTATAATTATTAATCTAACGATAAAAATATAATTTTAGTCTTTTTAAAACAAAATTAATTAAAAAGTTTTAAAAAAGATTATATTAAAAATTAATCGATGCTAAATGTCATTTTTTTCAGTTAATTTAAAATCGTTTATCAAATACAATTAGAAAAATAAATTTTATGTGAAATTATTTTTAAACTTGATATTTGAATGAGAGATCAAATAGATAACTTAAAAATAAATTAAAAATTCATTTTAAAATATTAGATTTATAAAAAGAAAAAAAAAAATCTAAAAATAATTTATTTTAAATTTTGCCCAGTTGACCTTATTTACGTTTATTACAAATGAGTAAACTAAATTATAATATTAATTTAAATTATTAATTCTCTTGAGAATTAATTAAAAGTTAGCCTAACAATATTTTGAATATTTTTTTTCGAATAATTATTAGTATTAAAAGCTAATTAAATAGTTTATTTTAAAGTTCAATTTTTTCAATATAAAAATTATACTTTATTTTGAAAATTTCATATTAAATGCAATAATTATAAAAATAATTTTTAATCCTTTTAAAATATTTTTTTTTTAATCAATATTTTTCATTATCTGCAACAATCAAAGTTTTTAATCAAATGAAAATACAAAATTTGTTCATCTAAAAATAAATTTTAAGTATAAATTAAACAAAACTGAGAATAGAAAAAAAATTATTTTATTGATTATATATAATTTAAGCTTGATAAGTTAATTTAAATGATAATTGATAAAATATTTACTCACTGGTTCAAAATAATAATTAATTTTTAAAATAAAAAAATGCTAAAATAATTTGGCACAAAATATAATCTTGAAAAAAAAATTTAATTTTCTATTAAAATTAGGTTTGATTATATCACTTTAAAAAAAAAACATCAGCACAAATGTAATTTACAATAAAAAAAAATCAAAATAAAACAAAATAATTGTAAACAATAATTTGCATTTAACACAGTAGCTGTTTTTCAACCAGTAATTTAATTGCAATGATGTTTGCGACAGGCGAGCAAATAAAGTTGCAATTAAAGCGCAAGCTTCGAGATTGAAAACTGGCATTGGAAAACTGATTTTGGGCGGTGATCATCAGAAATCAAGAAATACTGATGCTAATAAAGATGATGATATTTCTTTGCATTGCATTTTCAACCACCGGTTTAAACTGGATACGGCCCATTATGATTATACTAGTTATAATAATTATTAATTTACTCTAACTTTAAATACACGTAATCTAGTTGTTAAGTCAGTATTTTATTAAGTCAGTATTTTATAATGCTAATTTTTTAAATAAAATTAATATTTTAATTTATTCTATCTATGTCTATTTTCTTTAGTCAAACAAGCAGGTAATGAGATTATAAAAAGATGAATTTTGTATACGTGTTATTTATTTTTTTCTACTGCTTAGTCAAAAATACATTTCGACTGCACTATGGCTAGCAAACTAACATTATTTGTCTTCCTTTTTGCTTGAATCACCTTCTTCTCACTTTTTATTTTCTACCTTTTTTCTAAATTTTTTAATCTTAATCTATTTATCCGCTTACCTGTTTTCTTTACCAGAAAAACAACAGCCGATAGAGTCGACAGACAAACGTCATTAAATGTCGCATCATCATTTATGCAGAAAATTTGATCAAATCTAAACATGACCACACATTTTAATAGTTTGCTAATTACTAATCAGCTTAATTATTTATCCGGCTTTTGGAATTTAAAATCATTGTCTACAAACTACATTTATTAAATATTATTTGTCTGATCAGAAATTTACACAATTATCAATGATTATTTTTGCATCCATTTCTAATCATAAGTTAGTGCAATTAAATTGCGAAATTAAACATTAATTTAAAATACAATTTTTATTTGAGATATTTTTAATAATTCATTTAAATTATTAAATTTAAATAATTCCATAAAATATACATGTTCGAAAAAAACTAATATTTAATGTTTTGTTTACATTTGATTTGTTTACGGTTGATCAGAGCAACACCTGCTGTTCTATCTTTATCTTCACAATATTTAATTTTTATCAATACTTGATTTTAAAAAAAGTAATTTCTATTACGTATTTATGCAAACACTAATAAATAAATTGTAAACATTAGATTCTAAAGAAAAATTATTGACTTTAATTAGAATGCTTATCTTAATTATAAAAAAATTATAACTTTTTTATTTTTTAAGTTTATTTTAAATAAAAAGTTGATTTCACAGTTTTAAATTAAAAAACCAATTAAATTGTTTTAAATTTATTTAAACTATACTAAAAATTTGTATTTTTCAAAATGTATTAAAATTTGCTATTGCTTTTTATAATATATTATTTATTTAAAACTTGTCGATTTTATTTTTAAATAGAATTTAATTGTAAACTTTTGATTTAAAATAAGCTAATCAAGAGATTAGCAAGTTAAACTTCTATTTAATTTTAAAAATATAATATTTTCAATTAATTTGTGCTTGAAAAAAATACACCAAAAGCAAACTATTTAAACCAAAAATAGTTCACAATTAAGTTAAATGAAGTCAAAAAAATGTAAAAACAAAAAATAAAATGTTCCCGCGCTTATTCATTTTGAAAAACTTTCTTAATTGATTAAGTTTAATTTTATACTAGCAATTTTTTCATACATTCTTTGGTTCATATGCTTAGTACATTTTTATGTTCATTTAACAACATAAAAAGCAATTTTTTTTTACTGCATTATTCAGCACACAATTGAACATTTAATTGTACATTTAATTGAACGTGTTTAATTCAACTGTTAATTCACTGTTTAAGCATTAGCAAATCCTATCCAACCAAAGTCAGATATAAAACTGATTGGCTTGTCATCATGTTTTGTCATAATGGTATATGCCAATGATGATGAGTAAATGACAGATGCGTAGCAACTGAGTTGATTCTAAATTGCTCACCCAATTGTGATGCAGTTAATCGTACTGCTCTAACTTGGTGCTAAATTTGATTACAAATCAATGTAATTTGTCAATAAATTGTCATATAAATGCCTTTACTTTGGCTGTTAAGTGTCAAAGAGTAACTTATTTGGTTCATTAGCTAAAGTCGATTTCGACCAATAGACTTTCTCTATTATTTCTGATTGTAGCCAGAAATGGTCAGAACATTTGATTAGACAATTACTGCTTAAATTAATTCTATTAATTTAATGTATAAATTCAATACAAATTCACTAGTTATCAATTCATATTAATTCATCGTTCAACAGTCAGGCTTCTTGATCTAGTCTTGAAAATTCAACTTTCACGAAAAACAGAACAATACATGATTGATTGGATAAAATAAATTTTCAAAAGTTTGAATTGAGTTTAAATACCAAATATTTGGTTATGATTTATGTATAATTTGCAACGCAACACCTGAAGCTGTAGTAAATAAATGTTAAAATTTATTAATGAAAACAAATGGAAAAATTGTTCATTTAGCATCTTTTTAAGTACTTTTTTATAACAATCATTTATTACAATATTTGTGTTGATTTGTTATAATGTTTTTTTTTTTTTTTTTTTTTAATTATTTAAACAAAATTTATATGAAAAATAAATAAGTAAAATTAACCATTCAATAAAATATATGATTATTTTTAATTTAATTTTATGTTATGAATACATATATATATTTATAACTATAAAAAATATTTTTCAAATAAATAATTAAACTTAAAATTGAAAATATTTAAATAAAAATTTCGTAATAAAATAAAAAAATAAAAGTTATCTATTTAAAAGAATAAAATAAATATTTCGATTAAGTTAATTAAATTTATTTACATCTAAATTATAATTTGTTATTTTAAAATTAAAAATTAAAATAAGTTAAATAATTTAAAACATTAAGAATTAATATTCAAAAGCTAATTCTAAATATATATATAAATATAATTTTATATATTCCATAATATAAATCATATATTGTTTTACA
The DNA here is from genome assembly GCA_025170145.1 of Pyemotes zhonghuajia. Lineage (NCBI taxonomy): Eukaryota > Metazoa > Arthropoda > Arachnida > Trombidiformes > Pyemotidae > Pyemotes > Pyemotes zhonghuajia. The sequence continues at coordinate 14,572,667 of CM045845.1, forward strand.
ACTAGTATCAATTTAATGAAATTAAGATTTCAAGTAATAAGAAACATGATTTAATTAAAGTTAAAAAAAAAATTTAAAATTGAATGTAAAAGTAAAATATTTATAATTTTAATTTTAACAAATTTATTGCTAGGAAATAAATGATACTAGAATTTTTTTTTCAGCATAACAGAAAACTACTAACAATATTTTACTTTCAATTAGTTGCTTAATTTTTCAAAATTTAAAAGCAGTTTATTATAGTGCAAAATTAATTAAATATTTAAAAAAAATAAGTTGAAAAAGTTAAAAATGTCTAAATTTAAGACTTAATTTATAAGAAAAGCAATGCAATTTATTATGTAAGCCTATAGAAATGAGAACAATTTGAAAATTTTTGCGAAAAAATTACTTTTTTGAATTTAATAAAGTGAAAAAGTTAAATTATATTCAAAAATATACTTACAGTTTCAAGCACCATTTCGATTATAATTTCGGTTTCTTTTGGTAATTAAACAAGTTAAAAAAATGTAGTCGAACACTGGCCAGTTCATTAAAAAATGAATTTCTATCTCTTTTGAGGAAAATTGGCTTATTTAGCTTAAGTAAAATGGGAAAGAAAACTTTCTTGTTTTACTAAAATTGGGATTGAAAATTTTAGAATTTAAGGCTAAATAAGCGCTTAAAGTAAAATTAAATGTAAGATTTAATAATTAATAAATCTTTTTGAAAAAAACTTGCAATGGTTTCAGTTTAGCAAAAATTGAAAAACTGAATTAATTTCAAGTTAGGTTTCTAAAATACAATTAAAGAACAATCGTGCACAATAAAAATATTTTGTGTTAAGTGAATCAACAGATCAAGTGACAAATGCTTAAATAGCCAAGATATGGATCAAGTGGACTTAGAGGGCGCTTACAACTGAGTCCACTGCGAACATTGAGTTGCAAAAGGCTTTGGAAAGAGGCTGAAACTAAAATTTAAAATAATAATTGTAATAATAATAATAATAATAAGGCAAAATTATAAACAGAAAAGAAAGTGCATCTGTGCAGATGCAATAACATAGCAGTCATAAGAGCATAGAAGTGACAAATGAAAAAAAGACACACCACAAGACCAGAAGACAGAACACACCCCAACCTTAACTGATTATGAAGACGCGCACTTAGCGCACACGTTTCATAGTTCGTGTGTGTTTTTCCTTGTTTACTTACTAACCACAGTTAAGCAGATTAAACCAATTCTAATAACTTAATTGTTAATTATGAAAAGCATAATTAAAGTCATTGTGTGAACTATTTAGAAAAATTGTTACCGATAGTTCAAATGACAATAATTTGCATTCGAAACTGGATATTTGCTGGTCACCTCTAATTCATTTTAGTTGCTTGATAAATTCAGTGTAATAAATTTCAGTCAACAGATTGTAATTCAATATTCAGACTAATATAATTTAATCTTTTTTCAATAATTTTTTTTTAATAGTTTTAAGTTTATAACTAATTTTAATTTATTTCTTACTGATTTCATAGTTTAAGAGTTTTCGTTTAAAGTCTTCATTAGTCAACCATAGACACGATTAGGATGCGCGTTTTTCACACAAAAGAAATTTACGTATTAAATAATCATTCTATTAAACGTAAATTAATATCATCTAATTTTTAACATAAGCACTAAAAAAGTAAGTATTAACAAATTTATTTTACAACTTAATTAAAATTTGGCTTTAATTTTTATAAAATTGTTTTTTTTAAAACTTATCATATTTTATTCATTTTTTTTCCAAAAATCTCCTTTTCAAAAAAAAAATTTTAATCGAAATTATTCAATCATAATATAAAATAAATATATTTGTTAATTATTACCAAATCATAATAAAAAAATAAATTCAAAAGTTCACAATTCAAAGTCGATGACGACAAGCAATGTAAGAAACTGCAAGATAATCAAGTGAAAACACTTGAACCACGTGTCAGCAGATTTTTCCTTCATTAGTGGCAGAATAAAGCAGGTGTGCAATTAATCTTGAAAATCTGTTTAATGATCAAGCAAAGAAATTGTGCTTAGAAATTGCTATTATTAATAAAAATTTAGTTAAAATAATTAAATTTTTCTGGAAAATACTGGTTCAAGTAATTTAATTTAATAAAAAAAAATTAAATTAATTTAAATTAAAAATATTAATAAAAAATAATAATAAACTTACCTAAAAGCTTTTAAAAAAGTTATTCAAAAAATTAAAATTAATTTTTTTTGACATTACATTGTCATTGTTAAACTTCATAATACTTATTTAAATTAAAAACTAATATCAAGCTTATATAACGAATCAAAGATTAACTTTGTTGCTGAATATGCATTAAATACCTTAACAATTATATATTATTTTGTATATAACAAAATGCTTTTTTTTTATTTGGCAATTTATTTTAATTTGTTAAATTAATTAAAATTAGTTTCATTTTTGATAATAATTATATTAAAATGCTTGGTGTGCACAAAAAAAACCAGACATGTTTTTGTTAAATTAATTTTAAAGTTATTACCCAATAAATTCATTAAACCCATTTTTCTAAATACTATAAATTAAGTAAAAACTTTTTTTAAAATTTTTTTTTTTTATATTTTTAGTTTTTTAAAAAACTAAATAATTTCAATTTTTTTAAAACAAAAATATAAATATTTAAGTAATTAGTTCAAATTGTAATTGACAATAGTATTTAGTTTAGCAATTTTAATTAATTAAAATTTCTTATCTATTTTTAGTTATTTGAAAATTATAAAATGTTTCCATTTTATTTAAAAACTAAAAAAAATTGAATATTTATAAAATTTAATTTATTTAAATTTATTTTTTTTTTTTTTTTTATAAACAATTTAGAAATAAAATTTTTTTTTATAAAACTTAAATATATTTTTTTTTATTTTCAAATATGTAAATTGAAACAAGCAAACTTTTAAATTAGAACAAATTCAATAAAAAAAGTATTTTAAAAAATCATAAAATAGTTTAAAAAATTAAAATAAACAAATAATAAATTTTAAATTTGAATGCTCAAAAAATTTTAACATAAATGCTTAAAAATTTGTCATTACGTTTAATAAAAAATTATAATTTTGTAAATTATATGGAAATAAAAACAGTGGTATATTAATAATTATATTGATTTAACTCAATTTATGGAAAATTTTACAATACTCTACATGTTAATTTATTATCCAAAACATTTTTTTGTTTAGAACTTGAAAAAAATAAGCAAAGATTTACTATGAATTTACAAAGTTAAATGAACACATTAGGATATTAAAATATGGCTCAAATTATTTGAAAAAAAAAGTTCTATTAGACTTGAAAAAATTAAAATTGTTTGTTTTAAAATAAATGTCTTGTTAAAATTTTTTATTAGCAATTTAATTTTTGTATCAACGTAAGGGATAGACGTAAGAGCAATTTAACTATTTTATGTTTATAAAGTTGATTTTATAATTAAATTAAAAATTCAGGGAATTTCTAATTCATATAATTTAAATATTTTAGTTTAATTTTTTCTTTTTAATTAATCATTACATTTGCCTCAAGATATAATTTTTTTTACTAGGTTTTTTAAAAAAAATATTCTTTCTTTTTTTTACTTTTAATTGATTTAAAAGTTTAGTTGATACCTGATTTGTAAAACTTTAGAAAATTAATTTTTTTTTTATTTTTCCTTTTGTAAATTTAAAAAATATTTAAAAATATTAATTCAATTTCATTTTTAACTTTTAAATATTTTTTTAAAAATATATTTTTGATAGAACATATATATTTTTGCAGGATAAAATAGATAAATTAGTTTAATATTGTTTTGTTTGATTTTGAAAAATTATTACAAACTTTTAAATTTTGTTACAAAAAGATAATTAATGTTATCTTAGCTGGAAAAAACCTAAAAAATTAGGTTTAATAATGTTTTTTTTTACATCTTAAATTACATTAAATTAATTATAATAAAAGTAAATTATATTTTAGATTTTATTGTTTAGTTAATATAAATTATTTAAATTTGAGAAATTCCAAGTTAATTTCTTACGTTTAAATTGATTTAATCTAAATACGTTTGTGTTTACAAGTTGATTTACATTTAGAAATAGTGTTTTCATAGTCTATCAGATAATTGTTTACAATTGTAGTAAGAAGAAAGGTGTGTCTCTTTTAACGTTCAGCCCTGTCTATTGCTTCCCAATCAAAACTGAATAACTTTACACATTAAGTATTTGTTTCCATTGCACTTTGTTTTAATGGATAGAAAGGAATAAAAAAAATTATTTGAGTTTGATTATATAAAAATTTCAATATTTAATTTATAAAGTTTTAAAAATATTGTTTGAATAAAAAGATGTAATAAATGGTCAATTTACATTTCAATTTTTTTCTAAGAAAAGATTATTGAATTTAGAATTTAGTTAAATTTTAACTGATATCTAATCTAATTATTAATATTTTAATATATATTAATTTTTTGAATATAAATTAACTTTTTTGCAAAATTTCACACTATTTAAAGTATGCAAAAGATTTTATTATTTTAATAAATTAGTTTAGTTGATTCATTATTTTTTTATCAATAAAAATTCCAAAGTTCAATAAAAATAGCTATAAACTTTTTTATCTTAGAACTGCTTTTCATTTAAAAATTTCGTATTTTTTAATCAAAATAAAAACATATTGTTGACTAGTTTCGACATTATTTTTTTATAATATATTACTAAATTTCTAGTTTAAAGTAAATTATTTAATTATTAATTATTTAATATAATTTTTATATAATTTTTTTTATTATTATAAATCTTATATTAAATTTAAAACAAAAAAAAAATGTTTTATATTTTTATATAAGAAAAAAAATAAATATTATAAATTGTTTATAAAAAAACAAAACAAAATTTATGTAAACAAAAAAGTACTTGTTGACCGGAAGTACCTTTATTTCATTAAATTTTTTTTTCAAATTAAATCCATTTTAACATTTTAAAAATATTTTACTTTATTTAAATTTTAAATATAATCAACAAAAAACTTAAATAAAAATATATATAAAAATTATAAACATTAAAATGTTTCAAATTTAATTTTTTTTTTGATATTTTATATACAAAGTTTTATATTTCCGGTTTTGTATTTATATTCACCAAAATAAAAGACATATGTATTTCAATAAAAATAATAGAACCTTTTTTTAAATAGATTTTAGTATATGGGTTTACAAATATAAATTAACTTGAAATTCCATTGATTGAAACCTTTAGAAAAAATAATTATGATGCAAACAAAAATAAAACAAAATTTTTGTTTACCTAACAAAAATTATGTTTACTAATTTAAAATTGATACTTTATGTTAATTTAAATTTATTTGTTTTTAATATTTATAATAAAATTTATTTGAATTTTATTTTATTGTAAAATTGCTTTTAATATATTAATTAAATTAAAATTTTTATTTTTTATAAATAAGAGGTAGTGTTTATAAATTTTTAATTTCGCAACTTAGATAATTAATTTTTTAATCAAATAAAAAATTTTAATCTATAAAATTAAATCTGAAATTTTTTTTAAAAAATTATAGAAACTAAAAAAAAAAAATAACTAATTTAAAAAAAAAATAATAAATTGCTGTTTGTTTATATCGATTTAGATATTTAAATAAAGAATAAACTAAATTGTTAGAATTTAAAAACTTTGAAAATTTTAAAAATAGTTTTATATTGAATAATTAATTATAATCATTCATTTAATTTTTATTCAAAAAATTAAAAAATTAATATTTATTAATAAATAAATACTTTTGATTTACAATAATTTTATAAAAAAGTGTTATAATATACACAACTATTTTAATTTTTATATTTTAATTTACAAAATATATAATTGAATCGCATATTTTAAAAAATTGAAAATTATTTAAATAGCGTATATTATTGTATTTTTTTAGTAATTTAGGTTTATAATAATTGTGATTACAAGTAAATACATATAGTAAATACATTAAGATACTTTCATAAATTTTTTTAGTTTTTTTTTTATTAAAAATAAGTTAGTTATTTAACAATTATTTTTATTTTATATCATTTAAATTGATTGATATAATCTATAATATAACTTAAGTTTATCTATATAATAAAATAAAAATAATTTAATAATAAATTTTTAATATCTATTAATTAAAATACTTTTTTAATATGGTAATGATATAAAATTTGTAAAAAAAATTTTTTTAATTCAAGCATGGTTTCTAACATGAATGTAAATCAAGATTATGTTTTGATTAACTTTAAATAAACTTTGTTCGAAGCAAGCATTTTTATTGTAAAATTAACCAAAAACATAAATAAACTTTAGTTTTATGAATTATTATGTTTTTACCTATAATTAATTTAAATAAAACACATTTTGATCAAAATTAAAATTTTAGTTAAAAAAAAAATATTTAAAAAATAAATTATTAAAAATTAAACTTTAATAAATATACAAAAAAAAAAAAAATAAAACAAATGGTTAATTAGAAAAAACAAACAAATTACAATGTGAAAATTATTTGATGACAATTAATTTAATTTTATTATAAATTTACTTCTGTTAAATCTCTTAAGTAAATAATTAAACATTGATAAATAATTGTAATTTTCCTGAAAGCATCAATTTTTTTATATGCTAAAAACAAATATTGCTAATGAACAAATGATGCTTGGCTTTCTTAAATTTAAATTTAAATTTTTAAATTTTTTTTAATAAAAACAAAACATTTAAAAAACTTACAAATAAGATTAGAAAACATTGTTTAAATAATTTTATTTTTTTAAATAAATTTAAATTGTGTAGTTTTCTTAATATTTTAAAATTGTATTTAATTTTATTCTAAATTAAATTAAATTTAAATATTTTTAATAATTTATTTTGTTTTGATAATTGTTGCTGTTATTAAAAAGTCAAAACTCGGTAGTCAAAAAAAAGTTTAATTTAATTTCTAAATAATTTCAACTTATTCAAGTAATGAAAATTAAATTTATTAATATTGATTTATTTTTTCTTTTGTACTTTAAACTTTAATTTTCAATAAACCAAGTTAAAAAAAAATCTAGTTTTTGTAAAAAGATAAGATTTACATTTTAAAGTTAAATTTCAAAAATAAATAAAAAAAATTTGCGCAATGTTTTTATTTAATCATTTTTATTTATGAATTTTTTTATTTTAATTAATAAAAAAATTATATAAATTAATTAAATTAATAAAATTTTTATTTATATTTTTTATTGCTATTGTTTTATTATAAATAAAAGTTTTCATAAAAATTTATTTAAATTATTTTTTTTGTAATTTATTAAAAATTTAAAACTTGTCAAAAAAAAAATTCATTTATGAATAAACTAACTATATAATTAAATAATAAAAAAATTGAAATTAAACTACAATTTAATAGCAAGAGATTCCTGGCAATTACTGTAAATGATATGGTTAAGACGTCATTTGAGTAATAACATCGTTGGCAATGTGTACTGCAATAAACGGAAACTGATTTAAGTTAAAGTAAAAATTAGGTTTTTGAATTAAAACATGTTCTATTTGAATCAAATATTATTTAATTATCAATTTTGAAAATGCATTATAAAATAAATTCAGATTTAACATTTTGAATGTTAAAAAAATAACTTTTTTAAGAAAAAAAAGATAAACTTAAATTAACTAAAAAAAAAATAACTTTTGTGTTTGTCCATTTATGTTGATTAAATTTTTATTTACAAAATATTTATTTTATAAAAAATGATATTAAAACTTGTAAATCATTTTTATTCTTAAATAATTTAATCAACCAGTCTAAAAAAAATAATTAATTAACAGGATTTCAAACTACTTAGTAATTTATTCAACTTTAACACTTAAGATTTTTTTTAAATTTTGATTTTTAAATTAATAAATTTTTTTTAACTATTTATTTAAAAAATTTAATATAACGAATTAATGATTGTGTATAAGCATTGGCCTGTCTTTAAAGAACATAATTAATTGAAATCTCTAGACTTTTTAAAGATTAAAATTATTGCTTACCACTTGAAAATATTCATCTTTATTTACGACTTAGATTGATTTTTGTTGTTGGCCAGGTTCTCGTTAAAACTTGTTGACAACAGTCTAAAATACAATAGAAAAAATTGAAAACGATACCAGTTTACAATCATCAACTTAATTATTACACAATTATTAAATAATAGTTAATATTTATATTGTAAATCTTGCAAATTAAAATTTAAAATAATAATTTTTTATTTTAGATTAATAATTTATTTTTACAATGCTAAAAAATATTTTTTTAAACTTTTTAAAAATAATTTCTAAATATATAAATATCAATTTTATTGTTTAAGTTAAAAAAATAAATTAATAAAATTAAGTTTAAATTAAAAAAATTGTTAACTACATATTAAATAAATTTTTGTATTATAATTTTTTTTTTAATTTTTATATTTAATTTAAACTAAATTAAAAATAAAAACAATTTTAATTAAAATCATGATAAAACTAATTAAATAAAATTTAAAAAAATTAATAAATCCAAGTTTATAAAATCTAAGTTTAATTTCAAAATGATACATAAATAAACATATATAATTTTGCTATAATCAAATAAGTATCTTTCTAGAAAAAATTCAAAATAAAAAACAATCAATAAATTGTATAAACATGTTTCCAGGCTGGAAATCAAGTGCAATTGGTAATTATCTGTTTAATTTAGTTTAATGTTTACGTTGATTGCTGCCTACGTAGTTTATAAATCGTAATTTTCTCTTCGCCTTTACCATAAACAGACTTTCTAATAGTGTATTTCTTTTAACTTTTTGTTTGGACGTATACACATCTTCTTTATTAAATTGCGACATTTAATCAACATTTAATTGTAAGAAAATATTACAATTAATAAATTAATTTTTGCTTTCGTAAAATTGTACTTTGACTATTTGGGTAAATTTTTAATTTCGATCAAACACCTTTTAATATAAGTTGTTTTTTTTTTTAATTTTTAAATTTTTTTTTAATTTTTATATAATTAAAAGATATTTTTTTTTCTAATTTTTTTTTATTTTATAATTTATATAATTATAATAATTTTAATATTTTTAAATTATGTTTATATATATTCAAATCAGCTTTACACCTGACGTGATAGATTATATGCTTGTTTTACACTAATCTAGATTTGTTTTGATTTTAATTTGTTTTTATTTACATTAACCTATTTTAATTTAAGTTAAATCCTGTTTTAGCGTGCAAAAGAGCGATCCGTTTGGATTTAATTGTAGTTTACAAATCAATTGCAATCAGTCAAACAGTCGGTTTTCGGTTTTTATTATTAACAATGATTTGACACATGATGGCGGCATACTACTGGGATTTGAATACCAAATTTAAATAATCCTCTGCCCAAAATGTAATTTAGCATTTATAATTTTTTAATTAATTCTTGTTTACTTTAAATCTTTTAAAATCTCATATTTGATAAATTATATTGTATTTTTTATTTAATTCAAAAACATAAATTTTTAGATTAAATTACAAGCATCTGTTAATAAATATTATAATTTTATTTAAAAAAAAAATTAAAAAAAAAATTAAAAAAAAAATTAAAAGTAATAAATCAATTGATTTAAATTTATAAAATTTAATTAAATTACAAATAATATATTTTAATTTTGATGCATTGAGATACTAAATAAAAAAATATTCTAATAAGTCATCGGTTACTAAAACTTTCTTTTTTTAAAAAAAAATATTTTTATTAAATGTTTATTCAAAATACAATATTAAATACCATTTTATTATACTTTAATTAAATTAATTATTTATTATTAATTATTATTTAATTCAAAAAAATAGTTTTAAAATTAAAAATATATATATAAATTAATTATTATTATGTTTGATTTAAGAAATAATTAATTTTAATAAAATAAAAAAAAAATAAAAAATAATTTTTTTTTTTAAAATGTAAATATCTTTTTAAATTTTTAAAAACTAGTTTTAATATTTCTTTCATATTTTGACTAAAAAAATTTTATGAATTTATAATTAATTTTAAACTAATGCAAAATTTTTATAAATTTAATTTATAAATTATGATTTATAACATTTTTAAATATAAATTTTATACTTTTACTTTCTAATATCATAATCATGCTTAAATTAAATTTTTTTTTCAATCAATTTTTTTTTAACAATATTTTTTTTTAAGTTTTCTTAAATATCTTTTAAATTATGTTTTTATAATTTTTTTTTAAATGGTAAAAAAGTTGCTTTTATAGAAGTACATATTAAAATAAATTTATTTTTAAGATTAACAAAAATTTATATAGGTTTAAATTGAAACAAAATTAGAATATATTTATAGTATTGATACCTATTATATATTAATATATACATTAAAATAAAATAAATAAATTTTTTATTAACTTTAAATTTTACTCATTGATTTTTAAATATTTTTATTTAAATCAAATAATCATATGTTTCAACTTTATCATTTATTTGCTTTACTTAAAGTTATTTAATTTTTAATATTCAAAATCATGGATCAAATTTTTTTAAATTTTTTCGCATTTTTGTTTAAGAATTTTTGTTAGTTATAAACTTCATTTAATATCAATATATACCCATTAATTTCATTCATTAATAAACTAGTAAATCAGTCGTTTATGTTAATCATTTAAATAATAACTTTTATTTACTTTACTTGTGGTAGTTTTATTGCATTTTGGCAGTATATTTTATCAAATTTAGTTTAACACTTCTTTTACATGTTTAATGCATTGTAAAGAAAAATTTTAAATAATAACAAACTTTATAACTAAATACATATTTAATCCTACGTTAATAGCTAACATTTATTTAAAAAAAAATTTTAAATATGATTTAAAATTGATTTTTTTTTTATAATCATATTCATCAAATTTTCAATATTTAATGTTTTTTATATTTTTAAAGACAAAAAAAATATATTTTTTTAACTATCAAAATATTTTAATTTATTTATTTTTACTTAAAAAAAAGTTTTTTTGTTGAAATATTTTAACTTTTAGTCAAATGAATGATCACAAAAAAAACAAAATATTTAGACAATTGACCCTTTACTGTTAACATATATTTTTTAAAAAAATCTCATCATAACTTCAAATCATTTTTAAATTTTTATTAAAATAACTAAGTTTTTTTTTTATAAAATTACAGAGTTACAGATTTTAAATTAAATAAATTTAAAATTTTTAACAATTAAATTAATTTTAAAGTAAAATTTATTATAAGTGTATTAAAACTTTATATTATTTATATTTTATTCATAAATTTATAGAATATAATCAATCTCTATCATTTTTAAACTTCTAATAAATATAAAAAAAATTATTTTTGATTACATTAATTGATGATTTGAGATGTTTTTTATCTTTGTGATTTTAGTTTTTTATATAATATAATATGTATTTTAATTCTATTGTATTTAAACATAATATAATATTTTTTAAACGTTTTGTAAAAATTTCTTAAATTACTATAGATTGTTATTTATTATTTTTTATAAATATTTGTTTAAAATAAAATTTAAATATATAATTTAATTAAAATATAATATTTAATAAAATATTAATAATTTAACTAAAACTTTTTTAAATATATAAAAAAAACATCAATTAACTATTAATATTACAATAAAATACTTGTAAATTTGCATATGTCAAGTATAAACCTAATCGGTTTTATTAATCTTGAATTCGAAAATGTCAATTATATTTAATAAAAAAAAAAAATAATTATTTGATTAAAAAATTTTAATCTAAAATAATAGTTTTAATTCAAAAAAAATTTTTTTAAAAAACAATATATATAACAATATATATATTTATCTTGTGCTCTAATCATAATAAAAAAAATTATATTTATACTTATATAATTTTTTATATTACATTTTTGAATATTGTTTTATTATTAATTTAAAATAAAATTAAAATATATTTTTATTATATATATTAGTAAAGTTGTTTTAAAAAATATAAAGTAAAAATTATGATTTAATTGATAATTATTAATCAATATTTTAAAAATTTGTAATTATCACTTTTTTATCATGAATTAAAAAAAAATATAAAATTTATCATTTATTTAAAAAAAAAATCATTTTTTTTAATAATAATTAAATCAAATTAGTTATGTTTTGAAATTCTAACTTTGCCACTTTATAATTTGCAAGTTTAATAGTTCAAATCTTATAATTCAATAAAATTTTTTTGAATATTTATTTAGTTTAAATTATTTTTAAATAATTTTATATTTTTTTTTTTATTTATTTTTTAACTACTATATTATAAAAAAAAAATTTAATTTTTACAATTATTATGATTAAATTAAATTTAAAAATACATACAAAGATGCAAAAAATTATAAAAATAATATTAATAGATGTAAATTTTTTTTAACTTCTTTATTTTATTATTAGTTTAATTAACTAAATTTTACTAAATATATGAATATATTTTTAGGTTATATATATTTATAATATATTTATAATAATCTATTTTTACACCAATAATTTACTACAATGCTTACCTTATAAAAAATAGAATTATTAATTTTTTTTTGTTTTTTTAATCATGTATATATATATTTTTTTTATTTCATATAATTTAAAATTATTAATTTAATAATCAAATTGTTTAATTTTTTTATCAAATAAAATATTATAATAATTAAATATTTTTAAATTATTAGATTATATATTTTTTTCTGTAAAAATACAGATATAATTAATATAATATTTTATAATATTAATAATTAAAACTTAATTTATATTTTATTTTTTTACATATTATCTATTATATACGTATTTTTTAATATATAATAGATTAGCTATTTAATGTGTTAAGTATCTTAACGTCATTAGCTTCTTGTTTTATAAAATAATATTGTGACGTCCACTTACGATTTAGTCGAGTTCTTACTTCTGTGCTTTGTTTTGTATATTTAAATCTTGATTACTAATTTTTTTTAAACATTAATATTCATAATTTTAATTTAATCTTTTTTTTTAACGTATTATGATAAATCCTTTAATCAATTATCTGTTTTATGCCAATAACTTAAAATATTTATTTTATAATAAAATATAATAAACTAGTTTCAAAATTAATTATTTTTTATTAGTAGTTATAAATATAGTAATTTTTTTTTTTTACATAATATATAAATAACATTTTAATGTCATTTAAAATTAATATATATATATATGTTTTACTACAATTTAAAGAACATTTATGTATTGTGATATTAAATATTTTTTATACTTATTTTTATTTGCTTTGTTAAAATTTAAATAAGAATAAATTCAAAAATAAATATGATTATCAAATTTACTAGCAATTTTATTATAAATAATATATATATATATATATATTTGTTATTTTTAATATCTTTTAATATAAAATTTGTCAAATTAAGAGAAATCAATTTTTTAAAACCTGTTTTTTTTTTTAAAAAATATATATATATATATATATATAAATTTTACCTTGATTAATTAATTTTCAACTGGTCAAGTTTAAAATTGTTAATTACACTTAAGTTAAATTTGTAGTTAAATTTAATTATGATAAACATTTTATTGCCAAAATTTTTGCACTTGAATCACAATTGATTTGCACTTGTAATTTCTTATCGTCCTTTAAACACGAAATTTACTGATTTTCTAATAAATATTTCAAAATAATTGTTTATCATTTATTCAATTAAATTTTCTATTTTTGGTTCTTCAATTTTATTGGTTTCATTTGTGTTTTCTTTAAAAGTATTTTCTGGCACATCTGAAGCAATATTATTTTCATTACAACTTTCTTTACTTTTATTTTTCAAATCTATTTTAATATCATCAATTTTAACTTTTTGCAAAACTTGTCCAATACAAGATTTTCTTAAATTATCTATACTATCATTTTGCTTTAAACATTTATCTTTTACTTTGCAATTTTTTTCCTTAGTTTTTTTTTTTTTTTTATTTTTCTCACGTTTTTTTTCATTTTTTTTATCCCGTTTACTTTTTACTTGTTTTTTTTTACTTTTATCATGTTTATCATCTTTAATTTTTGAAAATGTGTTACTACGTTCTTCTTCAGAAATACTTTTTATCTCTTCAGAATCAGTTTCTACTACAAAATGTTCTCCTTCATCAACAAACCCATCATCTTCATTTGTTTTTATTTTAGTTTTTTTTATTTTTGATTTACTAGATTTTTGTTTACAAATACAGTTTACATTTGTACAGTTATTTTCTTTAGGTAAACTTTGAAAAAACGGTTTAATAAGTAATTGTTTGCTTTTTTTCCAACGACTAATAGGTTTAACTGTATTAGCTAAGCAAGGCTTGAAGTTATGAACACAAGTAGTAGCTGTACATTGGCCAAGACCTATTAGTACACAACCATTAATTGCATGAGAATCCGATTGATTAATTAAAATAGTATCATTATCTAAATTTTTTATTGAACTGTTTAAGTGTACTGTAGGAACACTAAGCCGACCATCTCTTTGCACAGATGGAAAACTAGTAGTAGTGGTTGTTTGACTAGTTGCACCACCTGAACTTGCTACATTACGATTAGATATACCATGAAAACTATGGGCATTGTTTAGGTGAGGATTTGATTCTTTATAATGCGAACAAGTGCCTTGTTGATTGTGCATATTTGTGTAATCGCCACCTGGATAAACACTATTTTCACCGTGTAGCTGAGCATTTACTTCTATAGTACCAGCACAAGTAAATGCTTTAGCAAAACTTTTTTTAAAATTTTCGCTTAAAAATGCATACAAAATGGGATTAACAGCTGAATTAGTGTAACTTAAACATCCGGCAACTAAGATAAATGTAAAAGAAAATTCTGTATGACGATATTCGGGAGGTAAAAAAGTAATATACATTTGTCCAACCCAATAAGGCAACCAACAAGCCACATAGACTGTAATTACCGCTAAAACCATTATAGTGACTTTTTTATGAGTTCGACGTTTTTCACGCGATCGATGTTTAGTAGAAATGGTTCTTAGTTTGCTCAGTACCATCAAATAAAATAAAAGAATAAGAAACAATGGCACGAGAAATCCTAACGCAAATGAATATAATGTAAATGCTCTTTGACCATTTAATGTATCATTTTGGGGCCAGTAAATATTACATGAAATGCTACTTTTTTCTACACCTTGTGCATCTAAAAAACATATAAAATGTTAAAAATTTTTCTTTACTTATTTTTGATTAAACATGATTAAATAAGATAAAAATAATCAAAATGAAATAAAAAATGAATTAAATTACCTGCAAACATGAAAATTGGAATGATGAGGTAAGCAGACATGGTCCATACAAAAAGGCAAATCATTTTAGCAATAAATGGAGTACGATAACGAGGAGATGCAACTGGATGACAAACAGCAATGTATCTTAAAAAAATATTAAGTTTTTTTTTTATTAATTAGCTATTTATTTATAAATAATTATATATTTTTTTTAATACTTAGCACATTATTATTTAAATTATATTATTATTATACTTAATTGAAATTTTTTTTCGATAAAATTTAAATTTAACTTAAATATTATAAATTTATTATTAAAATTAAAAAAGTCCATTAAATTAAATTAAAAATAAATAAAAAAAATATATTTATTAATTAATAAAAGAAAAAAAAATACTGCAAAATTTTTATTTTATTTTTTTTTAGAATACTAAAAAAATATTTTGTAAGCCAAGCACAAAAAAAATAATTTAAGCTTAAGTTAGATATAGGTTTAAGATTATGAAATTATGATTTTTATTAAAAAATAGTTTAAAAACATTTTAAAAGATAATTAATATAAAAGTGATCAAAATCAAACATTTAAATAATAAAATTTAAATTATGAATTTACCACATAAGATTAATGAGCTTTTTCTTTCAACATGTTATTTCGAAATATATTTTTGATAAGCAAAGTTGACAAATAAAAATGATCTTTTTTTGTTCAATATTTTTCGATTTATTTATTTAGACTTTATTAATATTTTTATCGAAAATTTTAGTTTTTTGAAAAAAACAAATTTTTATTTTATAATTAAAAAAAAATTATATAATGATTTTTGATAAAATTAACTTAATTTAATTTAAAAATTAAAAAAATTAGATAAACAAAATAAAAATTATAAAATTTTAAAATTATGGATATTAATTTTTAGATATAAAATTGAAACTTAAATAAATAACTTACCTATCTGCACTCATAACAGTAAGTAGTAAAGAGGAGGTAAATTGGTTAATAGATGTGATAGTCATATAAACTTTACACATTAAAGATCCAAAAGCCCAATATTTATATGTCAAGGTTATAATAAGAAAAGGTATTCCTACAAGAAACATTTCATCAGCTAAAGCTAAATTTAAAATGTACATATTAGTTATAGTTTGCATTTTACTAAAACGTAAAACTACATAAATCACTAAAGTATTGCCAATTAGTCCAACTACACAAACAATAGCATAAAGAATTTTAGCAAAAAATAAAATATTAGCAGAATAATTTTGATCAATTCCACCTTGATTATTTTGAGTCATATTTCCATTAAGATAATCACGTAGAGCAATCGGATCAGAAAAATTAAATAAAAAACTATGATTTAAACCTAATGATGCTAAATCGTCCATCCTATTTAAAATTGACATGTTTAATAAACTAGAATGATCTAAATATGCTGGTTGAATCAATAGAGAATTTTGGGCATTTAAGTATAAAGTTTTATTGAGTTGTTTTGCTGGTTGGGCGTTTAATAAATAAGACAAATTGCCAAATATCAAACCAGCTATTGGAGGAAAATGATGATAAAGAAAAGTTGTTTTCATTTTTGAATCGCTATTATACAATTTAAAATTTTAATATATTTCTAATCATTCTGATTTTAATTTTTAAAATTTTTGTTAAAATATTGCTTGCCCATCGTAAATGTTGCAACTAAAATAAAAATTAAATTAAATTCACATAATTAAGATAAAATTAAAACTATTTTTTTTTTTTCAATATACTGACTACATTTTATAAGTTAAAATTATAATTTGATTTTTATTATAATATAACTCAAAGTCTCAAAGGATTTAAAAAAAAAAAAAAAAACAACTAAAATTATGTAAAAAACTTATTTTTATATTGCATTTATTTATTTTGTTCTAATGTATCAAACAATTGACGTGTTTTGTTTAAGTGATAAAAATAGTTGAATTTATTTATAAAAATTTAGCGTTAAAAACATGTACGTCTCTGTCACAAAAAAATAAACAATTTTTATTGAAAAAATGTTTAATGTCATATTTAATTTTTTTTTTATTTTATTGTGAAACCACAAATTATTATACTAAAAATCAAAAGTAATTTAATTTAAAAATAAAAAAAATTAATATTTAAAATTGAAAAAATACTCTTAATTTTTGTTTATTTTAAAAAATTTAATTATTATATTTATAGCTATAAAATTTTTTTTTTTAATAAAATAAAATATTAAAAAAACTAAATTTAAAAAAATAAATAATAAAATTTAAAATAATGATAAATATTAATTTTATTTTTACATAATTAATATTTTTTTTTTTTTTGATAAAATATTTATAAATTATATTTAAAAATTTTATTTAAATTTAGATTATTTCTTATTTAAATAATTTAAAAAAAAAGTTATAGCTAATACAAAGTATTGTTTTCATTTAAGATTTTTTTTTTTTTAAATAAAGAAAAAAAAAATTATTTGAAAAATAAAAAATATTATTCAATTGCTTTTAACGTAATTTTTAAATTTCAAATAAAATTTTGTCGAATTTAATTTGATTTCTTAATAATTTAAAAAAAAAATTATGCCTTAGTTGATTTTCAGTTTAAATCTTTTAAATTTAACTGTTTGAATAATGTAATTACAACTTAGTAAATATGATAATGACATACGCATGATTCATTTCAAAGTATAAAAAAAAAATTTTAAAGCAGGTTAAACTGTTTTAAAATTTATTTCACATTTTAAACTGATGAATTACTTGACGATAGAGAATCATTTAAAGTTAAAAAAATTGTTTGGCATATGTTAACTGTTGTTATGTTTTAGTTTGTCAATGTTAAAATTGCTATTAACAAAATTAATTTTTGAATAAATTTAAAAAAAAAGTAACAAATGTTTAAAATAAATCATAAAACAGTTGATAACTCAATAAAAAAATAATCAAATACTGGATAAAAAATTAATTTTCTTAAACTTATTTATTTAGCAACTTTAAACATAGCATAATTATATGATTAAAATCATTTATTTAATTAAATATTTTTTGTTTAGATTAAATTAGTTAATTAAATTGATAAATTAAATTTAAACTAATTAAATTTATTTTTATTAACTTGATCTGTAATAATCTACAAAAATAAAGCAATAAAATAATAAAAATAAAATAAAAATTGCAATGAATTTTTTAATTTTAAATTAATTTTAATTTAATTTTAAATAATAACTTTAAATAAAAAAAAATTATGTTTAAAAAACTTTATTTTAAAATTTTAATTATACATGATAAAATTTAATAAATCTTATTTCTTTTTTAATTAAATTGATATATATTAATTAATAATATAATAATAATAATTTCAAAAATACTTTATTTTTAATTATATTATTTTTTTTGTTTTATTTTTTAAATATTTTGCAAAAGTTTTTTCTTTAACATTTTTTAAATTTAATCGAAATGATAAAAAAAAATTCAAAACGTCAAAAATTTAAACATGTCTAGACGTTATGAGCATAAAAAATATATATATAAAATATTAAAAGAAAAGTGTCAAATAAAAATGACTGTAAAATGAAAGATAAAAAAAAAATTAGTTTGAATTCATTTCTATTAATTTTTTTTATTAAATAAATTCTATTAAATTTATAAATTTTAAGTTCACTTTGTGTTAAAAAAAATAATAATTTATCAATTGCATAAAAATAAAATTGAATAATATTTGACTAAAATCAACTTGCTTTATAAAAAAATAAAAAAAATGAATAGGTGTATAATTGAAAAAGACAATTCAATCATATTCATAATTTTTTAAAAATTTATTAATAATAACTATTACTTAAATACAAGCTAATCAAATCGTTAAAATAAAGACACGAAAAATATTATTTTTTAAACTTATTAATATGACAAGAAATATTTTAATAATTTAAAAATATATTTTGTTTGTTACACTAAATTCTGATTAATTGTGTCTAGTTCTATTTTTTATTTATAAAATAAGGCCAACTAGTAAATATTTTTATAAATTTTTATTAAGATGAATTAATGTCTAAAGTAATTTTTAAAATAAAACTTAAAAACAAATTAAATATTTTTTTTTTAATTATTTAAATTAGCAATATAAATATTAACTTTTAATAAATATAATTATTTATATTAAAAATCTTTTAAGAAATTCAATATTAAATTTTATTTTATTTAAAATATAAATTGATTTTATTTGTCTTAAATATTTTTTAATAAAACTATGTAAAAATATAATTTAAAAAAAATATGAAGTTGATGTATTATTTTACATATTATAGTTTGTAGTAATTGAGAATTTTTAAACGTAGAATACTTTATATATAATTCTAATTATATTTTAAAGACATAGTATATTAAAACAACAAATTTATAATTTTTTTTTTATTTTTATAATTTTAATTTTTAGGATACAGAATAGTAAAAATACAAAATATGATCAGTTTTTTTTGCCGGACAAATCTCTACACTTAACTTTAGTTTTCTCAATTGCTTTGGTTCTTTTTGTTACATGTTTATTTCTTTGACAGTTTCTCACTTATCAGTTTATTTTTATATTTTTAATAATGAATCTTATACTTGTCTATCTTATATGATTAATATAAACAATCTTTAATAGCCTAACAAGATATCATCCCAATACTATACAAATAAAAATCTATACTTGAGATTTTTTCATTGTAACGACTATTAAAATTTTTTCTTCTTAATCTTAAAATTAATTTTACCTTTTTTTAAGTTTTTTAAACTATCTACTACATTACTTTTTGGAATAATATTTGTCTAGAATATTTAAAATTTTTATAAGAATTAATACAAAACATAATTTAATATTAAAAATTAAATTTATTTAATAAAATTTTAAAATACATTTTTCATTATAATTAAATAATTTTAAAAAATTAAAAAAAAATTAATTGGTTAAAATGATACTTTATTTTGACTTGTAAATTAAAATTTTATTTTGAAATTTAGTATAAATAATTTAAATAAAATTTTTAAAGACAAACATATTGTTTTAAAATTTAACATACGTAAACTAAATTTTTTGAATAAAAATTGATTTTAAATTAATATTAAAAATTTTGTTAAAAAATCTTTTAAATTTTTAAAAGTAAATTATAAATAATAAATTTTATCTTTACATAAATCTGAATTGAATAAAAAAAAAAATTTTTACTAATAAAACTTTTATTTTTATAAATTTAACTTTTTAAGAATAAGTTTAAGTCATAATACAATTATTTTTTTTTTTAAAAAACCTTTAAATAAGTATGTTAATCATAATTTTTACTTTAATGTTTTAAAAAATTTAAAAAATAATAGCTAACTTATTTTAAATTAAAAATAAATTTTGTTTTAAAATACTTTTTAATTAGTGTTTTAGTTTTTTTTTGTTTTTTTTTTGTTTTTGTAATTGATAATTTATAAATAAAAACTTTAAAAATTATAAAAGCATGCTATTAAAAAAATGATAAATTTATGATTAGAAGTCAATTTTAACAAACTATAAATTTTAACTATTTTATGAAACCTAAAACTTTTAAAACAATGTTTTTAAATATATAAATTTTTTTAGCTATAGAAATAATTAAATTATTAAAACAATAAAAAAAACAATTATAAAACAAGATTGCTTAATTAATATTAATTTAATTAGACAAAAAAAATTTTTTTATTTAAAATTAAAAATTTGATTAAGAAAATTATAAAAATAGTAAACAAGCAAAATTAATTTTAATTATTTTTTAATTTTTTTTATTTATTTTTTTATTTATTTTTTACTATTAATGTACTTTTTTTTTAGCTACATTTTGTTATTCTACTATTTAAATTTTAAATTTAATTACATTTAATAAATATCTAATAAATTTTTTAAAAATACTTAAATTAAAAAAAATAAAATTAATAACATACATGATAATATATATATTTGTAGTAATATAATTTTTAACTATTAACTTTTACTTATGGTCTAGTCAAACACTTTATAGTTGCGAGAGTATTGCTACGAATGTATAAGATCGCCCAAATCCTGGGATAGAGGAACCAATAGTAATATATAACAGTGAGCTTATGTTACAAGCAAGAGTAGCCTTGTTCAACATTCAAGTGACGAAGCTGTTATATTAACCTATGACCTTTACAGACGGGGCAGAAGATTCTAGCAGTACTCCGACTATAAGGTAGCCATGACCATTTACTAACTAATTGTAAGAGACAACTATTTAAGTAACAGAGAAAGAATCCAACATCCAGTTAACATGATCTGGTGAGGAATATAAAAAGAGTAAGTCGAGAGAGCAAAGGTCTCAGTCGACTGTTGTTCAAGGCAAGCGTTTAATTTATAACAAAATTCTAATATTGTAAAAAACAATAGTGTTATTGTAGATTTAAATAAAAGGGTTATAAACCCGCTCTAGCTGTTTCTTTAATCCAAAAGATAAGTATCGGTAAATTATTTTAAAATCTTTTATTGTGTGTTGTCATTCTCGTAAATCAAGAAAACAAGAATTACAACATATTGTTGTAAAACTATTATTTGCCTTAATTTTTATTTGTAAACTCTTTATTCTCAGGGTTTAGTAATTTAAAAAACAGTAATAGCTACTAGCTAAAACTAGTAAAAATGTATAAGATTGTCCGATCTTGTAACCTAAGACTAGATAGCAGGGTTAACAGTAAATTAAATACAAGTGGAGAAATTCACTTTGTATGGTATTAAGTGATGAAACTGTTGGCTATCCTGAGTTGTATATAAACGTGAAAGAAAAATTTAGTAGAAGAGAAACACAGCTAATTACATTTACAGTTATTAGAAAGACTGAAAAAAAAGATTAAAAAAATATGGGTAAACAGTAATAAGTTAAAAGTAAAGGCAAAACTGACTTAACTAATAAAAAAAAAATCAATAAGTTCCAGATAAGATATCCTGGAAATAAAGAGTAAAAGAAAAAATAAAAGTCGAATGGACAAGACCAATTGTAATTTAGCTTTAGACTAAGCTAGTAGCAAAAACTAAAAGTGTTTTGTGTATCAACGTAATAGAGAAGAATTCTAAACCCTTCGCATTTTGGGTTCCTATTTATTCTAAAGTTAGAAAAATCAGTTCCTGGCTGAAGTATATTACTAAGAGTTATAAAAGTAATATCTCAACAATATATATTTATTTATTTTATAAGATTAATATTTATTATTTATAAATAATTAAAAATCATTTATAAAAAAAAAATTTAAGAAATTTTATAAAAGCAAAATTTGATTATATATTTAATAGATATATTTATTATTTTTTTAATTATAATAATGATTTAATAATAATCAATCAAAAATAAAAAATAATTTTGTTTTTTAAATTTATTTTTTAAATATTTTGTAAATTTCAAAAAATAGTTTTGTAGAATATAGTTAAAATAAAGTTTTTATAAAAAAGAAAATATAGGTAAAAAAATATAATAAAAAAATTATAAAAAATAAATAAATAATATTAAATATAACTAATTTGCAAAATTTACTTAAAAATGGATTATTGGTTTTATATTAAATGATAAATTGTTAAGTCAGCTATTTTATTAATAATTTTTTTAAAATCATTAAAATTATTAAAAAATATTTTAGTTTATTTTTATTTTAGATTAAACGCTAAATAAAAATTTAGTTGGTACTTTTGAATAACTGTAAAAAATAAAAAAAAATTTAAAAAAAAATTATGTAAATTATACAATTTTTTAGTAATTTATTTGCAATTGTATACTATTTTCTTGTTTATTTCCGGCAATAGTATTATTTTTGATTTGATCAATGACTCAATTCACCTGGGTTTAGTGGCTTGTTTTAGTTATTCATACCTAAGCTTAAAATAGCATGTCAGTTAAAAATTTAACTATTTTTATGATTTAAGTATGTAAACACTGTTTTTAGTAATTGGGCTGAACGTAAATAGTACAAAATATAATCAAAAAGTCAAATTTTTTTAATCAAATATTAATAGATAAAAACATATATTATTATTTTAATTTAAATTTAATTGTTTGAAATTTTTTTATTGACTTAATTTTTAAAATAATATTTAATATATAAATTGTATAGTAAAAACTTTAAGTTGTTCAAAAAAATAAAAATGAATAAACAAAACTGACGATTTTTAATCCGCATTTAATTTATTACTGAAAGATTCTACAGAATATTTTTAAAAACTTAGAATACGATACTCTCTAATAAAGAATCATTTATGTATCATAATTCTTATACTTTTACTTTTGTTTACATACAGTTCTAAGTGCTTAACCACAATTAATCAATAAATTACTTGTTCTACCATCGAAAGACATATGTTTTCTCTAATTGAAACACGCATAACTAGGTAATCGTTGCCAGTCGTTAAGTAGTGAAAGATTAGTCAGATTTTAGTTAAGGCGTTAGATATTATTGGATATAATAAAATTATGTTTAAAGGATATCTTTAATTAGTTTCAATTTTTTTTAAAATTGTTCAATTATTTAAAATTTAATGTAAATAATTTAAAAAAATTGTTTATTATTAAAAAAATTTTATCTTGTGAAAAACAATTATTTTATATTTAATTAAAAATGTTTGATTATAACATGTATAATTAATTAATACTTTATTTTATTGTGAAATATTTTCTTAATTAAAATTACTGAAAAAATATTTTTTTTTAAATTTAATAGATTTATTTTAAAACTATCAAAATTCTAAAACATTTATATGTTTTAAATTAATTAAATATCTTCAAAATATTAAAATATAAAATTGTTAATAAAATTAATTTTTATTAATTTTAATTTTTTTAAAAATTAAATTTTTCATAAATATCAGTTAAAATCAATTTTTTTTTTATTCAACCTTATTAAATTTTCAAAATAAAATATAAAAAATATTTTATTAAATTTATTTATTTACTTTTATTAATAATACTTTATAATTTATATTAGCTCTTTAAAATCCAAAACTTTTTTTAATGTAATTTGTAGCAGCTCAAACGTATTTTTTGAAATCAACTAAGCATGGGGTTAAATAAGTAATTATTAAATATTTGTATTTAAAATTTTATCAAATTTTTTTATTAATTTTTATTTAATGATAATTTAAATTTAAAAATAATAATTTTAATAAGTTTCTGTCAAAAGTTTTAAAATAAATTTTGAAATATTTAAAATTTAAAAGGTTAGTGATAAAAAAAATAAAAATAAATTTTCTAAGAATAATAGTAATAATATATTCAAAGTATGAATTTATTATTATCAAATCGAACTCAAGATTTATTTTAAAATAAAATTTTATTTAGTAGTTTTTGTTAAAAAAGTTGGTTTAATTTTTAACAAGTCTAAAAAACTAAAAATTTTACTGGGGTAAAATGTTGTTTTTAAAACAAAACTTATCCAAATTTAAAGATTTTAGTCAAAATAAAACTTTTATATAAAATTCAAAAGTTTAAAAAAAAGTATGAAAATATATAAAAAAGTTAATGTAAACTGTGCATAGTAATTTAACAATATTTTTTTTGTAGACCAAATAATATTTTTTTCTCGATTTTTTTAAAGATAAATAAATTTTTTAAATATATTCATCAATAAAGTTCAGTTTTCTAAATTTTAAAAATTTTTGTTAAAAATTAAACAATAATAAAATAATGACAATATAAAAACTTTATTCGTTATACGACAACCAAAAATATATCAAATCAAAAGTATATCAAAAAGTATATCAAAGATATATCAAAAAAAAAAGTGGGAAAGAATAGATAAACCATAATAAATTTTTAAGATACATATTGATAAATATTGATAATTTAAATTTTAAAAAAATTAGAAAAATGTTGGGAATATTAGGGTTAAGTGACGTACCAGACGTGTAATTCTGTGTCTGGCTCCCGTAAGCAAGCGCGACAATTTAGCGGGATACCCTTTTGTTGTAACCTTGTATATAATGGGGTGTGATTTCTTGTAAAGTCAATCCGGATTCAAGAGTGACAGGACGCTGTTAACTTGAACCACTAGTATTTAGATTGTTCTTCTACGTGAAATTAGTCTACCTCAAGATGTGTGATATGAATGTAATCTCTTCCACTCCATCTACACCCACTGCACCTCAACAAAAAATTTATGTGTAGATTAAATATATTAATAAATATAAATTCATAACATTCATAAACTTTTATTTTTAAATTTTCTATAAATAAAAAAATCTAATTTAAAATAATAAAAAAAAAATATTTAAAACAATTTAAAAAATTCATTCTGAACAATTAAATAACAGATATAAATCTATAATAATATTTTTAATTTTAAAAATTAATTTTTATTTGAATTAGGTCATATAATAAAATTAATTTAAATGATACAAATAATGATAAAATAAGAAAAATGAACTTTTTAACTAAAAAGAAAAAAAAATTATTTAAAACAAAAAGTTTTTAGATTTTTATAAGAAATTATTTATTTAGAAGCAGTATAAAATAAGAAAACATAGTGTAGAATACATTTATTGTTGTTCTGAATTTAAAACAGTAGCACTTAAAACTTTGTAACTGATGTAAATATAAAAATAGATATAGATAATGTTTAGGTCAATAATTATTAGATATAATAATTTAAACTATCAAAAATTTTTTAATTTTAAAATTTTAATTTAAAATACCTTAAATTTTGACTTAAAGCAATTATAATTTAATATTTTTCTATAAATTAATTTGTTTTTATTATAAAATTTTATGATATTTTTAATAAAAAAAAAAATCAATTTTTTTATTTTTTATAAATTGATAAAAATATTTTTTATAATTATAAATAATATAAAAAAGTTTAATTTAATTTAAAAACAAAGTCAATTTATAAGTAAAAGCATTTGTTAAAACTTAATCATGAAAAATTTTAATTAAGATCAGCTGATTATCAAAAATAAAAAACACAAATAATATAAAACGCTATAAAAAAAAAAACTATTTGTAATGGTTTGAAATAGTTTGACTATTAAAAAATAACCTTATAAAGGTCATTAAAAGTATAGCTTTAACCATAAAAAAAATATTTTACTGATAATATCGAATTCAAAAATATACAATGTTTGAAAATACATAGATTATGATAGAAATCCTATGATGTGAATTACAAACATGAATTGCTAATTGCAAAAAAAATAAATAAAAATATAAATGTAAAAATTTGCTTAGAAACAAGGTCAAGCATGCAATTGGCTAAAGGCAAAGTATATAAATTCATAAAACTTTGGTCTTTAGGACAAATTATTAATTTGAACTATGTGTTTTTGATTTTTCTTTGAAATTGTTTTATTTTTATTATTCTACAAGATTAAAATAAAAACAAAACAAAAAATTAAAATAATATTTTCATAAAAAAAAAATGAAAATATTTATAAATTTACAAAAATAAAAGTAAATCTGCTTTAATTTAACTTTATTTTGGTATTAATATTATTTTTTAATCAATTTTGATTAATAAACCACTTAATACTTATTATTTTTTTTTAAATTAATTAGTAAAAGTAAATTTATTTTTGTAATCATTAATAAAAAAAAAAATATTTATAAAAAATAGGTATAAACTTATATTGATATATTATAGATTAAATTAACTTAAACAATTAATTGAAACAAATTAAATAAATTATTAAATATATATTAACACTTAATTTAAATATTAATAATTAAAAAAAAAAGTAATTTAATTTTTTTGCATAATAAACATGAAAATTTGATTAAAGTTATAATTAAGCTTTACTAAAACATAATTAAAAGAATAATATAATTAAAAATGTTATAACAATTAGCAATTTTTTATTCATTTAAATTAAATGATAATATAAAAAATTATAATAAAATTTAAAAATTTAACATTTTTTTTAAAATGTTCAATTGGCTAGGATGCCATAGATGATGTCTCAGATCTCTTATCTCTAATAATGTTTGGAATACTTAAATTGATTAAGGACTTTAAACATAAACTTTAACACAAAAGCAAAATTCTAATTTTGATTTTTTAAATTTATTTTGAGTTATTTCTTAAATGAGTTTTTTACTTCAAGTGAAGTTCTCAATTTTGTCTCAATTTCAATTCCAGATTTCTTTAATCTTCTATAACAAATTAGAAAGGTAAAGGTCGAAGATCTCTTATACTTTTATATAATCCATATACAAATGTGTAAGCTTATTCAGTTAGGATACTAAGTCTAGGCAAAATCAAATATTCATATATAAAAGTAATTTGGTTATATGACCTTAAGTTACATCTTTAGATAGTGATTTAACTAGTAGTCATAGCTATCTACAGTCAAAGTCAGGATTAACAGTCTAGTGCTAGTACAGGTTTACATTCCAGACGTTACAGTTGAAAGTACAACTCAGTCTACACAACAAAACTATCTTTTACACCTTGTTTGGATTAGAATTCTCAGCTAATTTCACTACTCAATTATAAACTTTTCTTAAGATTTACTAGGTAAATGAGACATAGATCCTTATATGCCGACCATAAAAGGATTGCTATATAATTATTTATTTGTAGTAATACATTATTATATTATTATATTAATTATAACTAATTAACTCTAACATTTAACCTCTAACACAACACCTACAGTGACGAGAGTTACACTACGAATGTATAAGATCGTCCGATCCTGTTACTTCCACAGAACTCCGACTGACGTGTTAACTATGATCAACTACGGCGTTGATCATAAGAGTTTAACAGTTTAAGTAAGAGAGTAAGAATTCAAGAATTAGATAACATGGCCTAGTAAGGAACATAAAAGAATATGTTAACCACGATCAACTACGAAGTTGATCGTAAGAGACTAATAATTACTCCGAGATCCAGATAACATGGCCTGGTGAGGAATATAAAAGAATATGTTAACTACGATCAACTACGGAGTTGATCGTAAGAGACTATTAGCCACTCCAAGATCCAGATAACATGGCCTGGTGAGGAATATAAAAAGAGAGTGTTAACCGAACGAGAGAGACAGTAAGATATCTGCTTGGTCTAACACCGTGAAGAATACTTTAACTTTTGTAAAATCAAAAAGCTACTTGTGTTATAAATAAAGAAGGGTTTATCAACCCGTTCTCTTGTCTGTGTCACCTTATTTATTAAGAACGGTAGGACATCCTGCTGTTGTAGTTGTTGTGATAACGTTTTTATAAACTAAACAACGGAGTTACAACATATTTGATTTTATAACCATATACTTTAACATAAAATCATTCATTTAAAATTTTTATAACAAACATATATTAATATATTAGTTATTTAAATCTTTTATATATAACTTAAATTGTTATAAAATCGAACCTATTAAATAAACTTTATCATGTTTATATTAATAAAAATGTTAACATAAAATAAGAAATATTATTTTTCAATGCGAAATCTCTACAGAGAATATAAATTATAAAAAAAATAAACATGTTTAAAAGTTTAGTAACTTATATTATTTCGTAACAAAAATATTAGAAATATAAATAATATAACAAAGTAATATTGATGTAATAATTATTTATAAAATTATGTAAAGGCCTATTGTAATTAATCTCTTAGCAGAAATTTCTTTGCTTAGATTGAAAAGTCGATAGTAACAAGCATACAGCACCGACGTTTATCCGGTCCTTGCTAGACAACTTGACTTTACTACAATTTAAGAGATTCTACTGCGTAGTGTTTTGGTACGTGACTCACTCACTGGTCGCTAAACTTAAGGACACCAAATAGTCTCGTGTTGACAAGAGTATGCTACCACAAGAAATCACCAGATCTGCTAAACCTTTACATCTAGTCACTGTCTGCAGCAGTCCTTGTAAAGACGATGTAGATAGTGATTCTTTGGCTAGAGACATGCTATCGGTTGTTTACTTAAAAAAGGACCAATGAGTCAGAATTCCGAGCAGTCACAAGTCCAACACTACCAGACTTAAAGTGATTAATAATGAGTACTGAGTCTGCTATCTCGAGACCACAGATGTAAAGGTAAAGTTTACATCGATAAGTTTTTGGTAAACAAGTCCGGTTGTTTACGGAACAAAAAGAAAACGGTCATTAGAGATTTGGCTCTCAGAGAAACAAGAAAAGAAGATTTTCTTCCAAGTTGTACTGTAAAAATTTTAAACGTTTAAATAAAGACAGGGTTATAAACCCTTTTTCTTTCGTGTCCTAACTTATTGAATGATAAACAGACCCTACTGAATTTCATTCTTTCTACAAACGACAACAATTTTGGCGCCCGAACAGGGACCGGTGAAAAGATAGCAGTGACTGTTGAAAATTAAAAACGATGGATTCCAGTACGCCACAAAGAGATCACAATTATACTCGGAATACCGAAACAAATAATCTCTCGGTCCCTATGTCCATCTCAAGCGAACCAGAGGGAATAACAGATGCAATCAGACAATACATTGATACTAGGATTCGTATGTCTAGAGGCCCTTCTGAACAACAAGAAGGTAGCACTCAGGATGGAAGACAATATTCATATCCAACTCAGGCTCCTGGTCTCCCACGCTCATATACTAGCTTGATTCACAAGACAACCACCCGATTTACTGGGAAAAGTGAAGAATTAGAGTCATTCATTAAGGAAATAACGGAATTAAAGAGGTCATTTGACATCGATGACAAAGAAGGAGTTAAAGCCTTTTCCTCGCTGCTAAAAGGCGATGCCTTTATATGGTGGACTTCTATTGAACAAGAAGTTAAAGACTGGCCACAAGCTATAAAGGAGTTACGCCGGGAATACCAACGATACCGGCCTGCACACCTCATAATGCAAGAAATCTTAGAATTAGACACTTCAAATCCTCGACCATCATCCATTGTCCGAATTTTGAGATCAAAAATGAACGAAATGGCAATACTTAGAGGAGACTTCAACATAGATATACAACTAGATATAGTTTATGCTCTCCTACCTTTGAATATCAAAGGAAAGGTCACTCGGGAAAGTTTTGCTTCCTATGAAGAATTATTAAAAGAGTTGGAAAGACTAGAAAGTCTACAACTCCAACGTGACAAAATCCGAAAACCAGGATTAAAAAGAAAATTATCTTCTTGTAACTTTTGCCATCGTTTAGGACATCTTGAACAAGAGTGTCGAACCAAGTTAAAAAAGACCAACGGTAACCCACCTGGCCGTTTTGATACTGTAAACTCTCGTGCTAATTTATCGCAGAAAAGAACGGTAACCGAAATTACTTGCTACACCTGTAAAGAACCTGGTCATTTATCAACCAGTTGCCCTAAAAAGAATAAAATAGATTTAAAAGCAGTAGCCATATCTGGCAGTACAAATACGACTTCTGGTTCTCCATCTTATGATTCGCCACCGGCCATGTTCGCCATTCAAATTCCCGAACATCCAAAGCTAAAGTCTAGCAATCGTTTATTCATCCAGCTCAGGATCAATGGAATTCTGACTTGGGCTTTACTAGATTCTGGCTCTACCAACACCAGCGTTAGCAGGGAACTCTATGATCAACTAGTTCCTAAGTCTCAGCAACCCGCCTGGACAACAGTACAGTTGTCGCAATTTATACCAAGTAAGAATTTGGTGGACCTTCAGGTGGATACTCTCACAATCCAACTTGCAGAGCGAAACTTCACTTTAGAGGTGGTAATACAACAAGAACAGTGTTTCAGCATTGTTGGTTGTGACTTCTTAGATCTAGCAGACCTAAATATCAACTTCGGTCTAAATCAGTGGAGTTTCAGAGGAGAAACTACCGTCTTCCCTCTTATGCGCGAAAATCAATTTCACACTACTAGCATGTGTAATTCTAAGGCTGAATCGACCTTACCATCGGACATTCAAGCAGTAGTAAGCAGATACCCTAAAGTGTTTGCTGACAGTGGACCACCAACTGATTTAGCAGAACACAAAATAGTGTTAACTAAGGAGGACTACCCCATCTCCTTACCACCCTATCGACTACCTCTAAAACATCGTGAGGCTATCACTAAAGAAATCGAGATTATGTTAGAAAAGGGTATTCTTGAAGATAGCGAAAGTCCATGGGCCTTCCCGATTGTAGTCGTGTCTAAACCAGATCAAAAAATCAGGATATGCAATGATTATCGGCGTCTAAATGAGATCACTCAGACCGACAGTTATCCCATGCCACAAATTAGCGAACTTTTACAACTCGCCCAAGCGACAAATTTTATTTCCGTTCTCGACCTTTCGTCAGGATACTGGCAAGTTCCAGTCAGACTCGAGGATCGGCCGAAAACTGCAATGGTCACACCAATGGGGTTATACCAGTATAATCGGATGCCCTTCGGTTTAAAGAATGCCCCGGCCACATTCCAAAGAATGATGGACCGAGTTAAGAAAATGTTACCGCATGTTAACATCATGGTATATTTAGACGACATTATCGTAACTTCACAAACATATCCCCAACATCTGTCTGATTTAGCCGAAATATTTGCTTTGTTCGACCGACACCATCTCAGAGTAAACCTAAAGAAATGTCAATTTCTCAAAAAGGAGGTAAAATATCTGGGGCATATCTTGTCCACCTCCGGAATTTCAACAGACCAGAGCAAGATAGAAGCGATTGTAAATTGGCCAGTCCTGCAAAATCCATCACAGGTACAAAGATTTCTACAAACCTGCTCTTGGTATCGCAAATTCGTGCCAAACTTTTCCAGCATAGCACAACCATTAAGTATGCTGACGAAACAAAATCAGCCTTGGATTTGGTCCGACGCACAACAAAAGGCATTCGAGAATCTTAAGGTGGTCTTGACCAACGCACCTGTGTTAGCCCAAGCTCGGTTAAATGAACCTTTTGTAGTGTATTCTGACGCTAGTGCGTATGGCATCGGAGCTGTTCTCATGCAACAACAAGACGAACACCTACGAGTTATTGAATACGCAAGCCGACTCTTAACGCCAGCAGAAAGAAATTATAGTACAACTGAAAGAGAAGCCTTAGCTGTCATTTGGGCTTTGAATACGAAATTTAGACCACTTGTGGAAAGTTCAAAAATCACAGTCTATACCGACCACCAGGCCTTAAAGTGGTTGATGTCCCTTAAAACGCCTACTGGACGTCTCGCTCGATGGGCTCTTCTTTTACAACCGTACCAACTTAACATCGAATATCTCATAGGAAAAGATAACGTGGTAGCTGATGGGCTTTCCCGACCCCCTATAACTTCACTTGCACAAGCATCCTTGCGTGTACAGGGAATGGCTTTTGGTACAGTATCAAAGAAGTTACTAAGAGACAAGCAGCTTGCCGATGTAGAGTTAAAACCCATAATTCATGTGTTGGAGAACAAGGAAGTATCGGAGCTTACTGTAACCAACTATATGAATTTAGGGTATTATATGAATAACGGTCTTTTACACCGACAAAATTTAGACGAAAACGAAGATAGTGGTCAACTAGTTATTCCTCGTGAGTTGGTAGAAGAATTGATTCGAGAACACCATTCTACACCACTCGCTGGTCATTATGGTATAGACAAAACAATGCAAAGACTACTTCGAAATTTCTATTGGAAGAATATGAGGCGAGATGTAGCCACCTTTATTAAGCATTGCTTGGAGTGTCAACGTTTCCAACCACGACGAGGACCTCCACTGAATGCACTTGTCACCAGACCAGCGATGAGGAAGGGTGAAACTATCTCAATTGACCTAGTCGGCCCCTTGCCAGAAAGTAGAGAAGGTTACACACAGATCTTGGTTGTTGAAGATCTAGCAACCCGTTTCATGAATTTATTCCCGCTTAAAAACGCTAGTGCTGAAATCTGTGGTAGCATTGTCTTAGAACGAATTTGCTTGGTATATGGAATACCAAGACAGATTATCTCAGATAATGGACCCCAGTTCACCAGTCATCTTATGCAGTATATTTGTCAAGAGCTCGAAATACTTCAATCTCTAACGCCTATCTACCATCCACAGGCTAATCCGGTAGAGCGCAAAAACCGTGATTTAAAGGTTAGGTTAGGAATCTTGTGCGAAGAAGATCACACTAGCTGGCCTAAACATCTGGCCGTTACCCAATTTGCCATGAATTCGACTCTAAACCACATAACAGGCTATACACCAAATATGTTAATGTATGGATATGAACCTCGAACACCAATAGATATTCGGTTTGACTATCGACCGATATCTGATCCAGAGATTTTTGAGTCCGACATTACCACTATGCTACGCGATATGAGCAAGATCATATTATTGGCACAACAAACAGACCGTAACCCAAAATTGAACTTATCAGAGCCCCCCAGTTATGGCATTGGAACTGAAGTCCTTTTAAAAGAGCATACCTTGAGTAGTGCCGAAAAACAAAGAACGAGGAAATTTGGGCATAAACGAAATGGTCCCTATCGAATAATAAGGAAGATATCACCAGTATCTTACGATCTGTGCTGGTCGCACGACGATACCCAAATTATTCATAAGGTCCACTTCTCTCAACTAACACCTTACTTCCCTCCAGCAGACCACCCTAACATCGACAAAAATTTGCACCTACGTAGAAAACGAGGTCGTCCTCCAACGTCGGAAAGACATAATGCCGCTCCTGGTTTTGTAAGGAAACGTGGTCGTCCTGCTAAAAACCCCACTTAACGAATTTGTCTAATCTAACTTATTACTTTGTGAACCTGACTAAGTTTAGTTTTCTTTTAAAACTAACTCAGTCAAGGGGGGGAGTTGATGTAATAATTATTTATAAAATTATGTAAAGGCCTATTGTAATTAATCTCTTAGCAGAAATTTCTTTGCTTAGATTGAAAAGTCGATAGTAACAAGCATACAGCACCGACGTTTATCCGGTCCTTGCTAGACAACTTGACTTTACTACAATTTAAGAGATTCTACTGCGTAGTGTTTTGGTACGTGACTCACTCACTGGTCGCTAAACTTAAGGACACCAAATAGTCTCGTGTTGACAAGAGTATGCTACCACAAGAAATCACCAGATCTGCTAAACCTTTACATCTAGTCACTGTCTGCAGCAGTCCTTGTAAAGACGATGTAGATAGTGATTCTTTGGCTAGAGACATGCTATCGGTTGTTTACTTAAAAAAGGACCAATGAGTCAGAATTCCGAGCAGTCACAAGTCCAACACTACCAGACTTAAAGTGATTAATAATGAGTACTGAGTCTGCTATCTCGAGACCACAGATGTAAAGGTAAAGTTTACATCGATAAGTTTTTGGTAAACAAGTCCGGTTGTTTACGGAACAAAAAGAAAACGGTCATTAGAGATTTGGCTCTCAGAGAAACAAGAAAAGAAGATTTTCTTCCAAGTTGTACTGTAAAAATTTTAAACGTTTAAATAAAGACAGGGTTATAAACCCTTTTTCTTTCGTGTCCTAACTTATTGAATGATAAACAGACCCTACTGAATTTCATTCTTTCTACAAACGACAACAATATTATATTATTTCAATTATTGCTTTTTAACATAAAATACTGATTTTTATATTGTAATATATTGTAAAATGAATTAATTATAATTTTAATATTCAAAAAATTGAATATCCTAGTATCAATTTTTTTTTTTAAACAAGGCCATAATATTGAATGCAATATTTATATTATTAGTAATTATTTTTTTTTTTCAAAATTTTATACAAAAAATATTAAAATTAATGAAAAAATTTGTGATAATTCAAAAACTTTTAAAATTAAAATTTTAAAACAATATAATTGTGAACCTTTTTAAATAATTTTTTAAAATAAAAAAAAATTCTATAAAAAATATAAAAGCAATTATAAAACCAATGGTTTTTTTATTTTTTAGTTTTTATATAAACTTAATTATTTTATAATCAAAAACCAATAAAATTTTTATTATTTTTTGACAGAGTTATTAGCTTCCTGTTTTAAGAAATAAAAAATAAATATAAATAAAATCAATCTTAAATAAAAAAAAATAAAATTGAAATAAAATAAATTTAACTATTGATCAAAATTTTAAATAATATTTATTTGAGATTTTTACAAGTTTATCATCTAAAATAATTTAACAATAAAACTTAATTATTTATTTAAATATTACAAAACTAATCAATAAAAATTAAATAAATTTTTTTTTTTTCAAAAATTCATTTCCTGTTATAAAATTGTTAAGATTTATTTTTAAAATTTTAAATTAATTTTATTTATTATTTTTTTTATTAGGTAAAATTTTTTATTGTAAAATTTTAATTTTATCTATCTAATTTCAGATATTAAAAAAAAATGTTAAAAAATATATTTAAAAAAAAAATTTCAATTTAATTTAAACCGTTTATTAAAAAAAAAATTAAAAGTTAATTTAATAAAATAATGTTTAAAATTTATATAGAACAACCTATTTATAAATAATTTTTTTTTTTTATTTTTAAAATATTTTTTTATTAAATAATTTATTTAATTATAAATGTATTATTTAAAATACAAAAATAATATTAAAATAAAAACATTAAATTAATAAACAATTTTTTTTAAAATAGTTAAAATAAATTATTTACTTTAATTTTTTTTTTAATTTACTTTACTTTTTTTTATTATTTTTATTGTAACAATATTATAAATAAATAAAATATCGATCATTTAAATTACTTGGTTTACATTATAAAAAATACGATTGATATTAATCAATTAAAACAAACTTAATATTTAAACCTTAAAAGTTTAAATATCTATAATTTAATTAATTTTTAAAGTTAAGTTCGAAAGTGAAAATTCTTTATTTAAATTATAAAAATTATAAAAAGTAGCAAATAATTAAATAAAATTTTTTTATTTATTTAAAAATATTGCAATACATATAAATAAATTATAATAATTTTTTTTAGCTACAATTATAAAATATGTACTAATTTTATAAATATAATATAAATTAAAAAACATTTAACTCTGTTGTAATAAAGTATTTGTTTTTTTGAATGCGAAGTCAGAAAAAGCAAGAAAGATATATTTTGAAGTTATAGGTTGTATAGTTTTTTAAGAAATGAGTGGCTATTATTTGAGAAAAAACGAAATAACAAGTTAAAATTTTGGTCAATGTGGTTAAGGCTTTGTTCATATGATTTCACGTATTTGTGTGTTATTTCATATTGAAGCTAAAAATAAAGCACAACAACACTTTGTTAGTCAACTATTTCAATTGTAAGTTTTAGTCAAAAACAGCAATGATTAATAAAAAAAAATTAACTTTTATAACTAGTTTTAAAATAAATTACACTAAAATACACTAAAATAATTGTTAAATTAATTTAAAATTTTGTTCATAGTAATATTATTTTATTTTTATTTTATTTTTTAAAATTTTATATTACTAACTTTATTATTTAAATTGTTGTTATAAATGATTTTTTTTTTATATTGATGATAAAATTTTATTTATAGACACTCAAAAAATGTATGTTGAAAAAATAAAAATATTTTAAATATACGTAAAAAATAAATCTGCTTAAGAAATTAGCTTGAGTATAAATATTAACAATTATTATTTTTTATAAGTTTTTTTAAATATTTTATTTATAAATATTTAAGTTTTATTAAAGTATTCTATTTAAGTTAAATATTAGATTTTAATTTATAAAAATAATGTTATTTATTTTTAAATAGAATTAATTAACAAAAAATGTGTAGTGACGTTGCTCTTATATTGTGTCATCAGAAACTCATAAGTTATGATGTGGGCGTCTATCAATATGTGTGGATATAAGCGGTTAACTGCCTTATATCTTGACATTCACTGTTTTGTTACAATATGTTATTTAAGTTTTTCTGTATTTTCTTTTGTGACAAGTTTTAAATAAATTATATTTTGTCATGTATACGATAATTAATATATATTAAATTAATTAAATAATTTAAATGATACTAAAAGTTGATGAAGTTTTACAATAATAACTTAATTAAATTTTTTATTAGTTTATAATCTATAATTTAATATAGAAAAATTATACAAATAAAAGATTAATTTAAAAAAGTATGCAATATGATTTTTGTAGTTTAAAAAAAAAAATTAAAACTTTGTTATTACTATATTATTTTATAAATAACATAATTGTAAATTTTAAAGTTAATATTCAAATGTAATCAATTGCTATTTGTAACCCATATACTTACAAATTAAACTCATTTAAATTTTTTTATTTTTTAAATATTACAATTTAAATATAAAAAAAATTTTAAAGACAAAATTATTGATTATTTTGCTTAATTCAATAAAAATCTTTAAGAATACTAATTATTAAATATAATTAAAACTTTTTATATGTTAATTTAAGTAAATTAATAATAATTTTTAAATTTATTTTATTTTTTAAATTATTTTATTATTTATTAAAAAAATATACTTTGATAAATACCATAAAAACTAGAATGTTTGAATATTATTAAATATAAACTATCTAATTTATTTAATATTTAATTTAAGTTTATTAAAGTTTTTTTTCAATATCTCATTTTCTTATAAATATATTTAAAAATATAGTAAAAATTAATAAATAAAGTGCCATTTTGATTAATTGATTATTGATGGTTAAGTCTTAAATTTGTAGGAAATCATACTTAATAAAGACAAATAGTTTTAAACTAGAAGTTTTTAATTAATGAACTAATAAAATAAGTTAAGCATTAAAAAATAGTGAGCTATAATTGTGTTACAATTACTTTTATGTATAAAAAAAATAAAAATAATAACTTAAGTGCTTGAACATCACCTAAATACAAATTTGAAAAATATGAGAAAAAATAAAAAAAAAAACGAAATTTCGTAAAATGAATTATAACACGCATGATGAATTATCAAAATTTAACAAAATACAAATTAAAAGGATATTTATAATTATTTAATTAAATATGAATTTATATTAATTATTTTAAATTTTAATTAAATATTTAAATTATATAAAAAAATAATTTAAAAAAATTAATAAATTATGTTAAAGTATATGGTTATAAAGCCAAATAAATAATTATTTAGCGTTCCTTTTATGGTCGGTATATAAGAATCTATGTCTCATTTACTTAGTAAGTCCTAAGAAAAGTTTTATAAGTGAGTAGTGAAATTAGCTGAGAATTCTAATTTGAACAAGGTGTAAAGGATAGTCTTGTAGGTAGATGCGTAAAGACTGAGTTGTATTTTCAACTGTAAAGTCTGGCATGTAAACCTGTACTAGCACTAAACTGTTAATCCTTTGACGATAGATAGCTATGACTACTAGTTATATCACTATCTGAAGATGTAACCTAAAGGTCATATAACCAAATTACTTTTATATATGAATATTTGATTTTGCCTAGACTTAGTATACTAACTGAAATAAGCTTACACATTTGTATATGGATTATATAAAAGTACAAGAGAACTTCAACCTTTACCCTTATAATTTATAAGAGTAGAGTAGAGAAGTCTGGAATCGATATTGAGACAGAATTGAGGACTTCACTGAAGCTAAATACCTCATTTAAGAAGCAATTCAAAACAGTTTCAAAAAAATTAAAAATTTGATTAATTGTAGTGTGTAAATTTGTGCTTAATTCTATCAACAATTTCTGGCAATGCCTAACAGTTTCACAGATCAGAGATCCGAGACCTCGTCTGTGGCATCCCAGCCAGTTGAACAAATTATCTTAATAAATAAAAAAACAAATTAGCAAAAATAGCCACTGCTTATGCCTATCCAGCATAAACATATAGTATTATATTTAAAATTTGGAATTTTGAACTAAGTAAATACTTTTTTTGATTTATTTATTAATTGTTATTTGTTAAAATTTTTTTTAAAAATGATAAAAATTTTCTTATTTGAGAACTATTAAAACATTTAATTTTACAAACAAGATCAAACATTTATTTTTAGTTTTAATTTTATATTATTTACTATGTGATTATTAGCATTGTTATTTTTTACTTTTTAATGTTTAATTTAATTTATTTACTAAATTTAAAGTGTCAAATACAGATTTTATGCAATCAATCTTTTTTTTTATATATTAATATTATTTTATATTTATAGTTAATATAGTTAATATACAAAGATAAAGTAACAAAAGATAATTTTAAAAGTTTTGGGTATTCATCTAGATAGTAATACTTAAAAATCAAAGAAAAATCAATAAAATATTATACTGAATAAATAATATGATAAGGCTAAAAAAATATTTAAGTATGGACTTAAGATTTAATCTTTACAAAATAATACTTTATCTTCAAATCTCATATGAACCAAAGCTTTGGTTTTAATTTATAAAAAAAAAGAAAGTGCAATTAAAAAACATTTAAAGTATTCAACAAAATCTAAACAAAGACGTATAAAAACCTTAGTTATCTTAAATTAATAAGACTTTTTAAAATGATTCCCTTAGAAAAGAAAATAAAAATAAACTTTAATTTAAAACAAATTTCTGACAAAACTGAAAGAAATTTTTCAAAACTTAGTTAAATAAAAAAAAATTAAAAAAAAAAAACAATTAAATATAAATTTAATCAAGATCAAATGTAAGCAATCAATATATAACAATAACGGAACATAGTCCCTTTAGATCTTACTTATATAAAATATACCAATCCATTTTGTAAAAATTGCGGTTTTAAAAACAAAATCTTAAAGCATCTACTTTTAGATTGTAAAAAAATAATAATAAATAGATGACATTTATGTGATGATGAAAAATAATTTGATAAAATATCTAGTATATTAATAAAAAAAGCTTAACAAAGACAAGGACCAAATATATAACAGTAGATATTGAATTTAAAAAAAAATTAAACCAAAGATGACCTTAAATTAAATATATCCACATATAACCTCTTAGTTAGCAAAATATAAATTAATTGATATATAAATTTAAAGTAAATAAAAATAAAAAAATTTCTTATATAATTTAGATAGCATATGCAATAATAAAGATAAAAACGTTCATGCAGATTAAGCTACAATTTCTTTTACTAGTCAATTTATTTTATTGTTTTTATTAAAAATATATTTGGACTATCTATAATTTTTAGTATTTTTTTATAAAATATTGTATTTATTATTTATTAATTTCTTTTGAACAAAAAAAATCAATAAATTTTATTTAAAAAGAAAATAAAGTTAAAGATTAATATAGTTTAGATAATTTAAATAAAAATGTAATAAAACACGATTAAAGTTTGTTTTATTTTAAACAACTTATTTTATTACATTTGTGTTCATTAAGTGTCAGATTTCTTTTGTAAAAAACAAAAATTTTTCAGGTGACAAAGAGGAATATTTTATTTAAACTAAAAAAAAAATTTAATTATAAAATTATAATAAGACTAATAGATTAAATGTTTTTAAATTTTTATTGAATTTGAAAAAAAACATAAATATTGGATTAATAAAAATCATTATTTTTAGATTTCATTAACTTGATTTTCAAACTTTAAAGTCATTTTTATATAAACTTTCTAAATCTAGATATCACATAATATTTTATTATAATTTTTTTTACTCAATATATACTTATTCATATCATCTTTTTTTTTCTTTTTTTCAAATATGAAACTTAAAATATAATATAATAAATTATTTTTATTTATTATAAACAAAAAATAATTTTAAATATTTTTTTTTTATTATAAAATATTTAATTTAATTTAATAAATATAATAACATTATGAAATAAAAAAATTTATATAGTATATCTGTTGGGATAAACTGTAAAGCTTTTTAATACTTTGAGGGTTACTTGTTTTAGGGTCCAGCAAAGTAGTTTATATCAAAAAAACAAGAAATGTTTGCTTTAGAAAGTTAAAATTCTAAGTAAGTGTTTTAATTTAAATATAAACCTTATATACAAAAATAAATTTTAAGTAGAGTTTCATGATTGGTCAGTAAACAACTAGACAAAATATAAAATATAATACATAACGGTAAAACCGCATTTAAACAACAGAGGACAGAGCCTCAAAAAAAATCCAATAATATCAAAATTTCAAGGTTAATTTTAGAAATTCAAATTTTTATTTAAATAAAAAAGCAACAGCATATTTTTTTTAAAATTATTTTTTTAAATTAAATAATATTAAAATTAATATAACTCTTTAAAAGCTAATTCAAAGCTAATTTCTTTAATTTATTTATGAATAAATAAATTTTTATCCATTAAACAAATTAATTAAATATAAAAAAAAATTAAAATAAATGTTATCAAAATATGTCAAAAATTTATGATTAAATAAATTTATATTTAAATAAATTTTTTTTTTTTAAATTTGATGATTAGGTTTACACCTTGCACTTAATAAACTAAATTTTAATTTTTCTTGTTTAATTATTTAAAAAAAAAAAAAAATTATATATATATTAAAGATTTTTAATGTCATATATAAAAACAATCAAAAATAATATAGTTAAAAAAAAAAATTTTTTATTAAAAACTAAACTGCAAATTGAGAAAAATCTAGTATTTGTATAAAAAATCATAATTTACTGAATTAACAAAATATTGATTTTATATACTCTTAGGCAACATAAAATAAAAAAAATTAAATTATTTAGTCATTACATAGTCTAGGCAAATATCTGTTATATTATTGTAAAACCTTATATATAATTTATATCTAACAATTTTATAACTATGTTAAAATAACTCAACGAAAATTGATTCATAAATAAACATACTAGATATTATCATAATAAAATTATTTATCTAGTAAATGTAGAAAATTCAACAGATAATTTTAATCTTTAAAAATAGTATTTAATTTCAATAAAACCATCATATCTGTTTTATAGCTAAAATAATATTTTAAAATATATATTTTCAATTATCAAAATCTTTAAACAACAAGTACTTATCAAATTACTAAAAAAAAAAGTTATAAAAAATATTAGTGCTAAACTTATATAATAAATCACATGGATATTATATAATAATTATAACACTATCATAAATAACAATAATTTTAAGAAACAAGTTATTCAAAATAATTTAAAATATATAAAAATGGTAAGTTTTTTTTTTAAATCAATCAATTTTTTTTTTTTAAAAAATTAATTATTTTTTTATTATACACTATATTTTGAGATTTTATTTTGTTAACTATAAATTACTGTCTTGAAAAATCAGCCATTTGTATTGTAGTTTATCAAAATTATTCTATTCTTGTGTTTTTAAATATTTTTATCAATTTGATTACTAAACCCACAAAAATCTTAATTTAGTTCTTTTAACGATTTTCAATATTTATTACTCTATTAGTTCTATTAAAATTATAATTAAGATCAATAATCAAAAGCTTTATTTTAAATTTATAAAACTATAAAAGTTGTTAATATCAACATATGATAAAAAAAATTAACTTAATTGTAAAAATTAACTAAGTTACCATTTTAATTTAATTAATTAAAAAATTAATTTTTATATTGTAGAAAAAAAAATTAATTTAATTAAAATTAAATGACAAATAAAACTTCATATAAAATATATAAATTTTTTACAAATATGACCTCTATGAAAATATATATTGAATTTTTTACATTAAACACTTTAAATTTTTAATCATATTTTTATCTAAATAATAAACATATATAAATCAACATTTATGTTAATCTATCATTTGGCTTTCATGCTAAGGGTTTCTTAAAATCTTAAAGAGAAGTATTTTTAAACTTAAAAAAGTTTAGATTTACTAAGTTAGAGTAATTTATATACTACTATCATTTTGTTTCATTATAAAGGTTTTTGAAAATCTAGAGATGAAGTAGTATTAACAGCAAACAGACCTAGATTCTAAGCTAGAATTGATCTTGATTATTTCGTGTCATAAAAGTATGAAGCTATTATAACAGGTATCTTCTAAATGCAGTAATTATTAATTATTAGCATATTATTAAAACTTTTACATGTAAGGCTAATATAAATTACGGACGGAAGATAGACGGAAGATTGAAGAAGGGTTAAACCGTTTTTTTGTGTGTTTAGAATTATTTTTTAAAAGTATTTTTTAATATAATATATTAACTAATACTACAATTATTAAATGTCTTATTTTAATTCTTTATTAATTATTGGTTATACCTATAAAATTTATTATTATATCTATATATATCTATTATTACAATTGATAATAATAAATAATTTATAACATTTTAAATATGCTTCTGAGTAAGACTATAGTCTTTAAATCTTGCTTATATTAAGTAATATTATTTCTCCAGAAATAAAAAATAACTTTTTAAAAAAAGACTATATACCGTTTAATTTTTTTGAATTATTTTTGAAATTAAAATATATTTTTTTTTTCATATTCAATTTTATAAAAAAACTTATAAATTTATTAAACTATTCAATTTTTTTTTAGATTAATGAAATTTTAGTCATGTTGATATTAAACGATATAATTAAGACAAAATAGTTAAAAAATAATTAATTTTGTTTAAATAATTTTAAAACGTTATTTTTAAAATATTAAACTTCTAGTTATTTAATTTATAAATTAATTTAAATTTTAAAATTGTAGATTATTTATACACCAAATTTTCAAACTAATTTATTTATTTTACTTATATTTACTATCTTAAAATGATTATAGATTTTGATTGTTTTCTATGTAATATTAGAATTTATATAAAAAAACAACTATTTTTTTGTAATCTATCTCTTACAAAAATTGTTTGCTGTCTACTTATGAGATCAACTTTTAAACATTTATTAACTTTTTTAAGCCTAGCGAAGTGCTTTCAATCAATAATCATAAGAAATTTTCGCAATATATTTGATTTTTTTTAATTTAATCCATTTCTTATTTTTTTATACATATTTTATTTATTTCTGCCTAAATTATTATCAGTAAAAAACTTTACCTTTAATATATTTTTTTATTAGTTAATTTTTTACATTTTTTATTTATATTAGATTAAATTTTTTTTAAATGATTTCTACAAAAAAAAAATATAATTAATTATATATTGAATTTATATTATAAAAACGGTTTTTTAATTATTTTTTAATTAAATTTAACCTTTTAAGAAATCTTTAATATTTTAAAATCATGTAGTGTTAAAAAAAAAATTTAGTTTTAAACAAAATTAATTTTTATTTTATAGTTAGTTAAATAATTTATTTTGGTAGAATTTAATTTTTTATTACATTATAATTTAAAAATGTTTTAACAAATTTTTAAAAAATTAACAATAA
This sequence comes from Pyemotes zhonghuajia, assembly GCA_025170145.1. Taxonomy (NCBI): domain Eukaryota; kingdom Metazoa; phylum Arthropoda; class Arachnida; order Trombidiformes; family Pyemotidae; genus Pyemotes; species Pyemotes zhonghuajia. Next base: position 14,617,210 of record CM045845.1, read on the forward strand.
ATAAAATAACATAAAAATAAATTTAATTTTATGCAAAAGTTTTAAAGAAAGAAAAAACAAACAAAACGATAATTCACAAAACTTTCTAATTTAGTATAACTTTTTTAATTTTTAATTATTTAATTCAAAATTAATATAACTTATTTTAAAAACTTACCTAATTATTTTTTTTTTAGAAAAAATTTCTCTAATATTAAGACTATTTTTTACTTAAGCATATTTTAATCCTTTGAAGACCGATAATTTTAAGCTTGTATCTTAAAAAATAATACTTTTTAAAATTTACTTTTCAGAATAGTATTTAATTAATGTGCTCTTAAAATAAAAATACTTATTATATTAATTTAAAATTTTGTATATAAGTATATAAATTTCTGAAAAATATTAAAGTTTTTTTTTTTTTATTAAAATATTAGACTTAGAACATTTATGACTTATTTTAGACCTTTGCTTAAAATATTTTATTTTGAAGTTTTATTTATCAATGTTTAAAATTAAAAAACATTATAATTTGGCAAGTTCTAATTTATTAATAAATACAGGATTTTTATTTAAACACAGTTAATTAAAATTCGGAAAAAAAAAATTCTTTGTAATTTAAATTAAATTTATATATTAAAATACTTTAAATTTAAAATTTAAAATTTAGGTTTATTTCTAAGTTTGCTTAAAATATCTTTCTAAAACAATGTATCTTTTACTTTCTTTAGGATATATCCGCCTATGGACTTTTAGAGGTTACATATTCTATTCATTTTAATCATTAAATAAAAATTCTACTATACCATTATTTTAAACCTATCCCAACTTATTTTATTTTACTTATCTTATTTTATTACTAAGTACTTTAAAGAAATAGTATTATAACTATAACTATTTTTGTATATTAGATTGCGTAACATAAAATATTATTTTTACATATTTCTGTATTTAAAAAAAATAAATAGATTTTTTTAACATTTAGTTTAATGATTTAATTCTTTTATAACTAATTTTATATTTAACTCAGTGCTTTATATAAGTGAATTATTTAATTGAATCTAAATCATTTAAATGATTTTTTTTTTAAATTTTTGTTCAGAACTATTATATGGGTTATTTATTTCACTAAACCGAATCAACAACATAAAGTTTAAGCTCTAAATATTGTCAATCTAAACTTAATAAAAATTTTAATTAACTTAATTACAGTTTAATTATTATTAGTTAATTTATTGTTTATATTATTTTAAATGAGCATTTAGTTGTTTTGACTTAAGTGCTTAATTTTTTAATATCTTATTAGATTTATTAAGATATTTGTACTATTTAATAACTGATACTTATAAGTGCACCTAAACAGATGAGTCATTTAAAATTAATAAATTCTTAGCTGCAATATATTGTTTATATTTAGAAAGATTTAATTTTATTCTACTCCTGTTTTCTAATTTTGCTACTATTTATTTGCGAATATCTTAGTCAAAATTTAATTTTAAACTATACTTTTAAACTTTTTTGATTTTACCAAAAAAAATGTTTTTAATTTCCTTAATTTATTACATTTATTCATTAACAGTTATTACATTTAGGTTTAGGTGTGATAATAATTTGTATTTTTATTGCTTACTTGTATCTACAGGACACAAATTTTAATCTTTTTTTTTTTTATAAAAATTAAAGGAAAATTATTGCTATTAAATTTTAATTCTCAATGGTTTATTAATAATTTCTATATCGAAATTTTTCAATTATTAGTCTAATATAGTATTAAATGTTAACTGATTCAAAAATGCATTTTATTAACAACAATTATAAAATTCTTATTTATTTTTATTTAGAGATTAGTTTTACTCTACTAATATTTATAACTAAATATTAAAATTAAAAATAGATCATTTATAAAAAAAAATTATATGCAATAATGTAAATTTTACTAATAGAATTTTATTATATCTAAAAATTTTATTTTTTAAACAAATTGATTTTTTTAATATTAGAATATAATTAAAAAAATTAATATAAAAAATATAATAATTTAAAATTTATCTTAATGGCTTTAATGGCGGCTAATCCGCTGCAGCCATCTTTATATAAAAAAAATATATATAATAATTTATCATTGCTAAATTTTTTTTTATTTATTATATTTTTTTTTATATAATTTGATTAATTTTATATAAATTTAAAAAAAAAATTGTATTAACATATTTAATTTAGTGTAAAAACAATTGAATTATTTTTTGAATATTTATTAATATATTTTTTTTGACAATTTTATAAAATATTATTTGCTTATTTATTTATTTTTTATCAAACAAAAATTTATAGATTTAGGTTTAGGTTGGTTTTAACCATTTACTTTAAATTAAAAAAAATTTTTTTTTTTTTAATAGACATTGTAATAAGTTAAAAATAATTAGCTTACTAAAAATTAATGTAAATATTAAAAAATGTTTTAAATTAATATTTATAATATTTAATATTAAATAATTATTTCTCAGTGCGATCAAATCATAACGCAACCTACGCATAAAGCATAAAAAACAATCTGATAATAAAGTTTTAAGTGACGTCTGTTACTTAAGAACAATATTTTAAATGATTGCGAAGAGTTTAAAGCATTTTTGGAGATACATAAACGACATATTGCAAGACGGTATTGAAAAATAGTGTAATAAAGTAATTTAGGTTGGAAAGCTGGCCAAAATAATAAATAAAGAAAAGTTACTAAATAATTAAAAAGTTGATTGACACATTCTGACAAATTAATATGAAATTCTTGACTTAAGGGTTAAAATCATTCAACTCACAGACGAGTTGAATGATATCTAGCGGATTAAAGACAACGCCACCACAAAAAAGTTTGAAAAAAAGGGACATTTGAGTTCTTGGACTGAATTAAAAACAATGTCTTTATATAAAAAAGTTTTTGTGATCTAAAATAATATAAGATTTTTTTTTTAAGAATATAAAAAAATATATAAATAAAAAAATTATGTTTTTAATAGCCATTTAGTAATGTAAAATAAAAAATAAATATTTAAGATAAATAACTTTTTATTTTAAAATTATTATTAAATAATCTTAAAATTAAATAATATAATTTTTATTAATTTATAATTTTTTTTTTTATAATTTTATTATAAATGTATTTATTAATTAACCAACAATATAATTATTTTAAAAATTAGATACAATAAAAGAAAATAATAAGCCGGATGCAAACATACTACGCGGAATTAAAGTTTACATAAAATACAAATGGGATTAAAATAAAAGAAAAAATAAACTTTAGTATTTGTGTATTTTATTTTTATAGAAAAAGCGTTACAGGTTTGTAGTTAAAAGTTATTAAAAAATTGTTAAAAATAAAAAAAATTCAAAATTTCATTTTCAAAAAAAAAATTATTTTTAAAATAATTTTTTAAATAATTGTTGAGATGTTATGTTCTCAGAAGCTGCGCTCAGATTATTCTCGCTGATATTTAGATCGCTAGGATTCATCGCAAACATTAGATAAAAATTCGTAGTCTCAGCAAAGAAGACAAATTACTTTTTCAATATAACGTTTATAGTTATAATCCAAATTTCAAGTGTCCTTTTCTCTGTTGATCTCTGCCCTTAAATACAGAATATCAAACAAAGAACAATCGTCATTGACTACTAAAGATCACGCCACTAGTATGACCATTTTAACATTCTGTTGTAAAAGAGAAATCCGTTATAAAGGTTAATTTGGTTATTACAAAAGTAATAATCCTTTTACAACTATAAAATATAAAATTTGATTTTACTCATGTGAAAGATCATAAAACTACTCTTACATCTCCCACATCTACTCAACACCCTACCTCAAATTTTCATCTTTTATCAGTATCAATCTAAAGTATTTATTAATTCAAATTTAATAAATCTATTAAACTTCTGAAATTTGTAGGTCCCAACGCCTTCGTTAAAATATCTGCCAACATCTCTTTAGATCTTTTATATTTTAACTCTACAGGCACAGATTTTAAGTAAAATCTTATAAAGCTGATTAATACAAAATAATGTCTAGTTCTACCAAAATTAGCATTACCTGTCAGACTTTTAATCGAGGATTGATTATCTGACCAAATCAAAACTTTATTTCCATTATTATATTTTATTCCTAACTCATCGAACAAACTTATTAAATATATACTCTCACATACTGCCGACTTAATTGCATTAGTTTCGGCCTCATTCGAATACAAAGTTACTTTCTTTTGTAACTTACTTGTCCAAGAAATAATATTCGAACCATACATCACAATCATTCCAGTAGTAGATTTAGGTGTACCTAGTTTTCCAGCAAAATTAGCATCACAATAAATCTCCAATTCATCTCCCCCATCACTATACTTAAGTGAATAAGATATAGTTTTCTTTAAATATTTAAAAACTCTAATCGCTAGTTTAACGTGGTGATACATTGGATTTACCATATTTCTACATAAAACACCAACTGCATAAGCGATATCTGGTCTAGATGTATTAGAGAGATATAACAAACTCCCTACCAGTGATTGGTATAATTTAATATTTTTAAATTCTTTCTGATCCTTAGTAGAATCCTGGTACCCTAGTACCATAGGAGTATTGCACTCAGCTACATCAGTTAACTTAAACTTAACAAGTAGCTCTCTGATATAAGTTTCTTGTGAAATACACAACAATTTCTCTAATCTATCATATTTAATAACCATATTCAGACAAAATTCAATATCTCCTTTATCACTCAATTTAAAGAATTTAGAAATCTTTTCAATTAAATTATCCACATCACTCTTCCTCTCTGAAATAATAATCAAATCATCTACATAGACCCCTAAAATTATTTTTAATTCATCGTTTTTAAATAGACATGGTTCTGATGCTAATTGCTTAAATGAAAATTCTTTTAATTTCATACTCAAAACTTTATTCCACTCATATGCAGCCTGTTTCAAACCATATATAGCTTTTTCAAGTTTAAGTACCTTCCCTTTTGGAATATTACACATTTTAGGTGGATAAATGTATATATCTTCATTCAACGGACTATTGAGATACGCAGTTTTAATATCAACATGCCTTATGAACCAACTACGTTTGGTTGCAATAGACAATAAAATTCTTATAGAAGAATTTCTGATCACTGGAGCAAAGGTATCAAAGAAATCCACACCGGGAATTTGACTGCAACCTTGTACAACAAGTCTTGCTTTGAATCTCTCAGGAAGACCCGCAGAGTCTTTCTTTATCGAGAAGATCCATTTCGTCCTAATACATTTCTGATTCGGACGTTTATCTACAATTCTCCAAGTATTGTTCTTTAAAAGCGATTCATATTCACTATGAACTGCTTCTCTCCATCTATCCGAATCTTTACAATACAAGACTTCAGACACATTTCGAGGAACAAATAAATTAGAAATAACGTAGGTTCTAAATTTTCCAACGCCACGACTATCTCCTTTACTCTTTGAAAAGTAGGATACTTTTGCCTCAGGAAACTGCTCCTTGAACTGAGCTAACTCTGACTTATTCATAACCACCCTACCGGTGACATAAGGTTTTGCATTCACTGGCAATTGATCCACACATTGTGTATCAACTTCATGAATATCGTCTTCTCTAGCATCTGATTCAAACTCAATATCCGAGCAATCGGGATTCTCGATTTCCTCTATTACGACTGTAGCTTTACTGCTCAAATGATTGAAATTCTCAGGTACTTGTACCTGATTTCTGCTGTCTATAACATGAGTATAACTATCCTGTCTCACACCACATGATTGTCCCTCTGAACACGCATGTTCTGTCGACATCATAGTATCTTTTGACAAATAGCCACCATACTCTGGCACATTAGCCCCTTCAATGTTATCTGCCTCATCATTTCTTCTCCTTTTAAACCTTTTGTCGTTATAACACTCGTGTTCTGCAGGAAATCTAGGCTTAGTAGACAGATGATCTTCACTTTTAGGTATCTCAACCTCTTCATTGCTATTCATAGCAATATCACACTGTCTCTTCTTAGCCATCTTATCACAACTCTTTGAGTTTTCACTGATAAGATCTCCCTCTAATGAAAGATAACGATTATCTCCAAATCTCTTAGAGTAATCACATTCCAAAAACATATCTTTAACAGATTCAATAGTTTTATTAGGATTTAAATCCTTATTAAACTTATCTGAAAAAAATGGATTTTCTAAAAGTAACTTTCCTTGACTAAAAACTATATCTCTAGAAACAACTACCTTATTCTGAGATGGAATAAATACTTTAAAACCTTTTTGGTTTTTCGGGTAACCGACAAAAATTCCACTAAACCCTCTCTTATCTAAAGTTCTCAATTGAGGAAAAGTATCTTTACAGAATACTTTTGAACCAAACAAATGCACAGATTCATAAGTTGGTTTTCGGTTAAAAATCAACTCAAAAGGTGTTTTATAACCAATGGTTCGGTTTGGACATACATTTCTTAAATCATTCGCCATGGTAATAGCAAATGGCCAAAATTTACACGGTAAATTTTGATCTAGTAATAAACACCTACACATCTCCTCAATAGTTCTATTATATCTTTCTGCTATACCATTCTGCTGAGGCGTATTAACTACAGTTAATTGGTGCATAATACCATTCTTTTTACAAAAATTCGTAAATTTAGAATTTATATACTCAGTACCATTATCACTTCTAATAGACTTGATTTTAGCATTAAACTGATTCTCTACTAGATTTTTAAATTCAATAAAAATATCATATACATCACATTTATTCCTGATTAAATAAACCCACGAAAATCTAGAGAAATCGTCAATGAAAGTTAAAAAGTAACTTACATTTAGTGGATTATCATATCTGATCTTTCCACTCAAATCAGTATGAATCAATTCTAACACATTTTTACATCTATTCTGACTTCTATTAAATTTTCCTCTACATATTTTTCCAATCTTACAAGTTTCACACATTAGATTTTCAGGAGATTTACTCTTAATACCTAAACTCTCACTAATTTTAAATAAGTCATTAAAATTTACATGTCCTAATTTTCTGTGCCAATCAAACCATATTTGTGCCTTTTCAGGTACCGTTACACTCATGGTAGGGATGATCTTTCGATCATCTTGAATTATTTCAAATAATCCATTAACACAATTAGCTGTGGCTACAATTTCACCTTTAAAATAAATTTTAGCTAGTTTTTCTATCGAAGAAAATACTACGTCTAAGCCATTCTCAATAAGTCTTGACACAGAAATAAAATTAGCCGATAAATCAGTACATAAGATTGTACTAGTTAATCTTAGTGGCGTCCCTTCAAGATTAGCACTTCCAATCCCTTGTGCTTGTATGGATTCGCCATTTGCAGTTTCAATCATAAAACATTCTCTATTAGACACATTTGTAAAATATTTAAAATTATTAGCCATGTGCATTGCAGCACCACTATCTAAGTACCATTTATCCGGATCTAAGCTATTTTCTCTACTCACAGACGACATACACATAGTTTTTAATCTATTCCTAATGAGTAAAACATTTAAACCTAAATAGTACATACCAATCTTGTCTAGCTCATGCTTGTCTTGGTTACTTTTATCTTTGTCCTTCTGCGATTTTCTGCAATTGAAGGACTTATGACCCATTTTACCACATTTGAAACATTTAATTTGTAACCTTTTTCTTAATTTGGACTTTTCTTCACTTTTATTTAACTCTTTTGACTTCTTTGTTATATTATTAATGTTTACTGGATCGGGATTTTCTTTAATAATGTTTTTCAATTGAAAAACAGATTCATTTAAGTCTAATCTATCAAACCTAAAAAGTTCTCTAGCTTTTGTTTTCACTTTATTATTAAATTTATTTGTCATTAAGTGTATTCCAATACACTTAATTGCTGCGGTTGAATCAACTTGGATCATCTCCGTAATTATTCGAACCATGTTATCCAGTTCTTCGGATGCTTGGTTGAATTTTCTTTCACTGCACAATAGCTCAGAGGTGAGTTTATACAACTTTGCATAGCCAACACCCTCAAAATTGCCTTTTACATGATCCCAGATGTCTTTAGCCCTTTCCATATGGCTTGTGGACATGTATAAGGTGTGAGGGAGATATGATAATATCTCATTCTTTGCCATAAAATTGGCATTCACCCATTTTGGGTTACGATAAGTCTCAGGGACAAAACATTCACTCACTATATCAAACAAGTGTAATACTCGTAAGCGAGTAGACATTTGACATATCCATTGAGGATATGTCTCTTCGGTTAAGATTGGTAAGTTAGGACGATTACATTGATTGGGGTTAACCCTCACAACATCACTATCAAAAATTTTTAACTTAGAATACTCTGAACGAGCTGGGCCCATAACCTGTTGAGATGTTATGTTCTCAGAAGCTGCGCTCAGATTATTCTCGCTGATATTTAGATCGCTAGGATTCATCGCAAACATTAGATAAAAATTCGTAGTCTCAGCAAAGAAGACAAATTACTTTTTCAATATAACGTTTATAGTTATAATCCAAATTTCAAGTGTCCTTTTCTCTGTTGATCTCTGCCCTTAAATACAGAATATCAAACAAAGAACAATCGTCATTGACTACTAAAGATCACGCCACTAGTATGACCATTTTAACATTCTGTTGTAAAAGAGAAATCCGTTATAAAGGTTAATTTGGTTATTACAAAAGTAATAATCCTTTTACAACTATAAAATATAAAATTTGATTTTACTCATGTGAAAGATCATAAAACTACTCTTACATCTCCCACATCTACTCAACAATAATCATTAATAAAATTAAATATTATATCTATTTAATATTTTTAAATATTATTGTGTTAATTTAAATTTAAAAAGCAATTTAAAATAATTTAATTAAAAAAAAAAACCATAACATAATTAAAAATAATGACTTTGATATAAATATTGCTTTTTATCTAATAAATTAAATTTTTAAAACTTAAAAATATTAAAATAAATATAAAACATACCTTGAATGTAAATTTTGTTTATTTTAAATGTTTACATTTGTTATGTTTAAAAAATATGTATATTTCTGTTATTGTTTATGTATTAAAATATTTTATATCTATAATTAAAAAAAAGATTTAATTTATTGACACTTAATAAATTTAATTAAATCTGTTATATGTTTTTTATTTTATTGTGTAAATATATAAATGTAAATATTAAAAAAAAAATACAATATTTTTAGAGATAATTATTTTTAAATAAAAAATAAATAAGTGTTTTGTTTAGGTTTTAATCTCAATCTTAAAAACACAAATAAATATTTTTTTGATTTTTAATTTTTTATTTTTTAAATTATATAAAATTTTACATTATAATTGTTATCTTAAAAAATTAAATTTAAAAAAAAACTTTAATTTAAAATTTACTTATTGTCCTAGACAGCACTTATTTTTATGACAATAAAAAAATTTATATTCTAATCAAATCACACTAACTTAACTTAAAATATTTTATTGATATTGATTAAAACAAAAGTCATTTGCAGATTTCACACTTGTTTCTTATAAAGAATTTATAAATAATTTTTTTTTTTTGAATGATTAGTTTAAAAAAATTTTTCACATAAACAACTTTAAATTAATGTTTACATAATCAACTATAAAATGACAGAGTTTAAAAAAAAAGAAAAATTAAGTAAAACATATGATATAAAACTGTATATTAAGTTATTACATGTCATTCTGATTGTTTTTTTTAAAATCTTTTAATAGTAAGTTTTAAAATAGAGGTTTATTAGCATTTGCTAACTAGAAATACATTTAATCAGCTATCTTAACCTAATTGCAAATTTATTTGCAAAGTTGATTTTTTTAAAATTTATATTATTACATGAATTTTCTACAAGGCTACAAGGATACATGCTTTTTAATAACTAACTTACTACATGTTATTCTAAGTCTAAAATTTTAAGTAAGATTATTTTTTATTAAAACCTTAACTAGAAATATTCATGTTTCAGTCATATTTATATAAAAATAATCTCTTTTTATCTTAGTTTTTTAAATAATTTTTTAAATGTATTTTAATTTTTTTTTATTTTATTTTGATAAAATTTATAATCAAATAAAAATTATTAATTTTTTTAGCAAAAGTTTTATAAACTTTAGTTTACAATTAAATTATCATTATTATTTTAGGGTAGTTATTTTTAGTTATTTTAAGGGTTATTACTAATTTGATATTAATTTTAATGTTTAAAAGATATAATTTTTTTTATATATACTATTAAAAAGTGACATTAATTATTTTAGGTTATATATACTTATTTCATCCTTGAATCAAACAAAATGAAAAATTTAACAAAAGCCTAAAGTAAATCAAGTTTTGAAATCAAAGCAAAATTTAAACATTCAAAAAAATTAAAATGATAAAATTAATATAAACTTTAAATAGAGAATAATAATTAAATAAAAAAAAAAATAATAGTAGATAAAAAATCAAAATAAAATAAAAATAAAAAAATATATCAAAAAATAAAAACACACAAATATTGGTATAAATAATAAAATTCTTTTGCTGCAATAAGCAATGCAAATGTGATTTACAGTTTTTTATTTTTTATATTTTGAAATTATAATATTTTCTATTATTGTTTTGTTTTTTTTTTGCTTTCAAATGCAACATTGCATGCAATTATAATTCATTGAAATGCAAGTCATGTTTACTCTTTGTTAAGATACAGATCATCTATTCACAATAACTGTTAACAGTTTAAATTTATGTTCTATTAAATTTTCTATTTTTAAATTTTTATCAAATTGTCTAAAAACAAAAATTTAAAGTTTATAAATTTAATTGTGGATTCCTAAAATTTATTTTTTTTTTAAATTTGTTAAATTTATTAAATTTTAATTAACAAAATAATAAATTAAAATTATAAGTTTTAAATTATTATTATTTTTTTTTATAAATTTTTGAATTTTAAATAATTATTTAATTTTTCTATTTATTAAAAACAAATTATTAATAAAGTATATAAATAAAAAACTAATAAAATAAAACATAAAAATCAACAAAAAAATATATAAATTATAAACTAGAATAAATTAACTAAATTTAAAAACAAACAAGTGGAAAATTGTTCACGATAAAAGTAATTTGATTTTTCTTAATATTATACTATTTTTTTTTTTTTAATAAATCAAAATAACCATTTATTAAAATGACATTACTAAACGAAATAAAAATCTAAAATAATCAAAATATGATACAAAATATACTTAAAAAGAAAAAAATCAATTTTTAAACTTAGTTTAAATAATGATTATGACGTAAATAATTTTAATTTGTAAATAGACCTTAATTGAAAAAAATACAAAAATTTAAAAATAAAATTTTTAAAAAAAAAAAGAAAATAATTAAAAGTTTACAAGATTGTTAAGCTGAACAGATTTATTACAAAGATACATTGTTTTTGATATTTAAAGGTACATAGTTTTTTCCTATTAACACAAAACTTTATAAAAAAAATTTATATTAAGTTTTTTAAAATATATAGATGCAGATCAGATCTGTAAGTTATGAATAAAATTAAAAATTTTAAGTTTTAATAAATGTCGAAAACTAATATAAGTATTGTTTAATATAATAAATATGTTAACATAAATTAGATAAATAACTAATAATCTTTAAAATCAAAAATAAAATTGAAGTGTAAAAATAATTTAAAAATTTAGAAAATTAAAGTAAAGTGAAAATATAAAAAATAAGTTTTACTATTAAACTCAATATATACTTTTTTTTTAAATTCATAAAATTTAATATTAAAAAAAACAATTTTTTAAATTAACATTTTTTTTAAAATTGAGAATTTTTAAATTATAAATAAATCAATATATTACAATTTATGTAAACTTTTAAAATTTAATTAAATATAAATATAAGAATATTTGATGTAAAAAATTAAAATTTTATTTTAAACTTTATATTAAAAAATAGTTTTTTATTATTCATTTGAATTAAATAATATTTGTCTTTTTTTAACTTTTTATTATATTTTATAAAAAAATTATTAATTAAAGTATAATTTTGTCTTTTATAATATTATATTTGTCTAAAATTAAAAATTTAACAATATTTAAAATAGTAAATTTAATTTATATTTAATGTGATATTATGTTATTTTATAAAATTGTTTAGTTTTTTATTGTATGTGTATTAATTTAATAAATATAGCAAATAAAGTTATATAAAAGTTATGCACTTTTAAAATAACATCAATGCATCTATCCTATGAATAACTTAAATGTTAAAATAACTATTAATTTTTCTTTTTTACGCCCTGATTTATTTTTATGGTCACGACAAATTAACCACAATACATAAATAGAACAAATAATAATTACTATTAAAATTTCATAAAATAAAGAAAAAAATAATAGTTTATATTTAATCAATATGAAGTAATTTCGCAAAATTATATTGTTTAATTATTCTTTATATACATTTTTTTAAAATAAATTTATTTAAACATTTTTTAGATTATCAAAATAAAATTTGTAAGTTTATCTGATTCAAAATATACTTTTTATTTTTTGACATTCAAACATGATAATGTATGGTTTCTTTATAAAATTTAACTTTTTTAAACAATAAAAAGAAACCTTGATGTTTGCTTATCTTATGTGTAAACTGCATCAACCGGAAATAAAATTATTTGAAATTATTTTATTTGTTTAAAATAGATTTTGTCATCTTTAATCTTTTTCAAATAAAATGTCAAAAAAAAAAAAATTTAACTTGAATTACATGTATTTTGATTAAAGTTCAAAACAATTTTTATATAATTCAAAAAAAAACTTTATTTTCATCTTGAACCATTTAAAAAAATATTGACATCTCGTCTTAAAATTTAATCCATTTTTCAAATTTGACATTTAGTTTAAGTTTTAAATTAAATTTTATATTTTACATTAAAAAACCAATAATAATTGCAACTAAATAAAATTATCTATTTTTAAATAATAAAAAATAAAAGTTAATATTTTTTAATGTATTTATTTAAAAAAAAAAAAATTAAATATAATATAAAAAAATTAATTAAAAAAAATATTATAATTAATTATTTAAATAATTAAAAATCAATTTATTTTTATTAAAAATCGTAATAAGAGATTATACGTTTAGTAGATTATTCAAAATAAATCATTCAATATAGTATGACATTGAACTTTTTGCCTAAGGGCAAATTATTATTTTAAGTAGAGATTTCTCAATTTTTAAGTATGATGAACGTATAAGAAAAGAAATTTACTTTTTAATTAGTAAAATTAAAATTGTTTTACTGTCCCATAAAATAAAATATTTCTTATATTTTTATATAAATTTATTAATGTTAAATAATTAAATTAATAATATATAATCTTAAAAGATTATTTATTGAATTTCAAAAATTTTATATAAATGTGTTGGCGTTTTCCAAGTTATCGTTAATTAGTGCACTACTTTACTTTAGTATCTCCTTAAGACAAAGCAATATTTGCTTTTTTTTTTATTGTTTACATGTATCACAATTTGTGAAAACGAAATATGTTTTTTTTTACAAAAAATATTCAATTTCTATAAATTAAAAATTCAATTAATTTTTTCACTTAGAACAAAATTTCTGTTTTTTTCCTTTTCTCAAGCTTTTTAAAGCTAAACTTAAAACAAAAACCTTTTGTAAATTCTCACTATTAACATTATGAGCATTACCTAAATAAACTCTAGGTGTTGTTTCTTGAATCATCAGTCTTTATAATTTACAGAATATACAAAAATGTTTACAATTTTTAAAGTTGTTAAAACAGTTATGTTATAATTATAAATTAGTCTACTAATAAAAAACTTACTTTTTACTTTTTAAAACCTAAACCTTAAACTTTTTTAAAAGTTAAGTCAATCTTATATATAAAATTAAAAAAAAAAATTATGATAACAAATATTTAAAACATTAAATAGAAAAAAAAAATACAAGCACATGTTAAAAACTAAATTAATCATTTTTTACTTTACAAGATAAAACAAGCAAAAAAAACAAAAAAATATGTTTTCAAAAAAAATCGAGTTAATAAAAAACTAAAAAAAAAAAATTGTCAACATCTTAAATTTTATTTTAATTTTAATAATTATATTTTTTAATAAATAAAAAAAATATATATTTATTTTTTAAATGTAATATTATTAGTTCATTAATTAAAATAAAAAAAAAGTTAATAGTTATAAAAAGACAATATAATTTTATTCATTAATTGTATTTAAACTTTTTTTAAAAATAAATTTTTGTTAATTAAATATAATCAAATATAAATCATTATTGTTTTTAATTCTATTATTTTAGAAATATTAAATAAAAAAATTAAATTTTATTTTAAATATAATTTTTAATAAAAAACGGTATTAAAATTATTAAATATTATTATTGTTTTATTTCTTAATATTTTTTTCAATTTTATATAATTTTAACAATTACAAACTTATTTACAGTATAACAATAAACAAATTAAATAAATTTTACATAAAATTTATAAAATTAATCATGACAAATTTTTTTAAAACACTAAAAGATTAATAATATTTTACATTTTTAAAATTTTAAATTATTTTATTTAAATAAAACTTTAATTAATTATGATATTAATTAATGACTATTATATTATTTATAAAATATTTCAACAATTAAAATAAAAGCCTAGAATATTAAATTACTTAAAATCATTTAATGTTTATAATTAACTATTTTTTTTACTGTTTTGATTGTTTTTTTTTTATATTATATTATTATGTATTTGTTTTAATTACTTAAATCTACTATATACTATAATTATTGTTTTAACACATTTATTTATTAATTTTATCTCATTAAAAATTTATTTTTTGTAAAAAATAACATGTTGATTATATTTAAAGTTTTAGATTTTAAAATATAAGATTTTAATATTAATTTACTATTGACTTTTATTAAAACTTAGGTAAATATAATGTAATTCAAATTAATTTAAAATTTATAAAAATTAGATTTAATATTTAATATTTATAAAAATATAACAAATAATAAGTAAAATTTTTTCTTTAAATTATGATTTATATAGAATAAAGCTTTTTTTTGTTATTATGCACATGTTTAAAGTTAACAATTATTAGTTTAAAAATTTAAAAACTTATTTATTATATAAGCAATAAGTTAAAATAGCTTAAAATATAAATAAAAAAAATAAATATAAAAAAATATCGCACAAATATAAAAATTTACAATAAAATTTAAAAAAAAAAATTATATTAAGTATATAAAAAACCTAAACATTATATTTAGTTTAATAAAAGTATAATTATTTAAATTTATTTTATTATTACTGTAAATATCAAACAATAATAAAATATATCTAAAGTAATACAAATATTTAATAAAATCAAAAATAAAATTTTTGTTATTTACAAAAAAAATAGTTAAACTAAATTAGTCATAATTTACATTTTAAATTAAACTTATATTAATTTTTCTAATAAACATAATAAAATCAAATTTTTTGTCAAAAGTATTCAAAGTATTTAATTTTATAATAATATAATTTAAACTTTTAAATTTTTAATAATAAATTAATTTAAAATTTTATTATTATTAAATAATTAATTATATTATAAAATAAATTTTATTAAATAAAATTTTAAATTTAATATGTTTTTTTAAATTAATTTTAATTATATTTAAATAAAATCAAATAAACTTTTTGAAATTTGTTTTTATAATTATCCAAAAGTTATTTATTTAAGTGGATGTTTTATCGATTAAATGGATTACATTTTAGTTAAACAATGTAAAATAACTAAAAATTATCCTTAAACACTATTTTAAATAAGTATATTTATAACTAGAAATTTTATATTTGTTAATTTAATTTTAATTTAAGTTATAATAAAAATTAAATTGTTTTTTTTTTTATTTTTATTGATAAGAACTAATTAAAAGTATAATAATATAAAAATTACTTTGCTTTGCGTAGTTTTAATTGAAAAGTAAAAAAAATAAAAATATAAAACAATAATCATCACTTTCAAAATTTTTTTAATAAAATTAAATTTTAAATAAATATATTTAAAATAAATCACTATTAATATAAAAATTTATTTACATTTTTTTTTTATAAAAAAAAAATTTAATTAAAATATTTTAATTATTTACTTTAGGTATATAGATAAGTAAATTAAATTTATAAATATTTTCGCTGCTTTTATATTCCTGTTTATTGATACATTTGAAATAGTTTTGAAAAATAATATATTAAAAATTTGTTTTTTAAAAATAAATAATATTTTTTTTTTAAATAAAATAAATTTGGCAATTTCAACAATAAAGTAAACTATTAAGAAACCAATAAAAAAAATACGAAACATAAAATAATTTGTTAACAATAATTTTAAAATTAAAATATATATAATTAATAAAATTTAACACTTCATCAAATTAACATATTTTTAAACAACTTGTTTTTCGATAAATTTTTCATTTAATTTAAATACATATACTTAATTTTGGTTTAAATACAAAAATTTTTAAAAATAAATTTTATTTTTAAATTTAATAAATGACCAATATAAAAAAAAATTTGCTTTATAAAACATCTTTTGAATTTTAATTGTAATAAATTTATATAAAAAAATTTATTTAACTATTTCAATATTTCAAATATAATATATTTAATTATAATTAACTATTCGCTAAAATAAAAATAAAAAAATATTTACTAAAACTGATTGTAATATATTAAAAAAAGCATTATATTTATTGGTAGTTCTATTTTAAATGTGTATAAATATTTTTTAGTACAGTAAAACTATTGTTTAAATTTAGACAAATAAAAACAAATAATTGCAACTTAAAAATTACAATTGTTTTGTAAAATAAGATAACCATTAATATTTTAATAAATATTATATATTATATATCAATATATATTTTTTAAATCAATTTTAAAACAATAATTAAATTATAAATGTATTATTAATAGTTTTTCTATTTTTTTTTATTTTAAATTTAAATCTTATTTTTAGATATTTTAAAATATTATAGAAAATTTTTTTTTATATAGATCTAATCAAAATAATAAAATCTTGTTTGCACTTCGTATGAATAAGTACATTAATAGAATAAATAAAAAGTTATTTAAACATAAATCTAAAATAACTTGAATAAAAAAAAATATGTTTTGACAAAAATATTAAAATGTTTGAGTTTATAGTAAAATTGAAAGATTTATTTTATTTATTATATTTGATTCAATTAGAAGTCTACTAAATTAAAAAATAAATAAAAAATAATTTAAAATGATTGATATGTAAAACAAAATAATAAGTTAAAAAATTTATTTAAGTAAATTTTAATTAAGTTTTTTATTAATATATATAAAAATTAAAATAGCAATTTATATTTTATTTTTTCTTTTAAAAAAACTTATTAAAATATAAAATAATTTTTTTATAAATTATTTTAAGTTTTTAATATAAAATAAATTTATTCTAAGTTTAAAATAAAAACAATTAGAAAAATTAATTATTTAGGTTTTTCTTAACATATTCAATAATTAAAATAGTTTGCAAAACAATTTAACAAATACCTATATTATATTTTAAATTGTAAATTATCTATTTAAATTAATATATATATAAAATATTTTGTTTAAAAAAAAAAAATAAATTTAAAAAATGAAATTAAATAAAAATAATTGTAAAATGTTTATTTATTAAAAATTTTATTTAAATTAAATTAGTGTATTTATATATAATTAGCTTTTATTTAAAAACATATTAAAAACATAAAATCACTAAAATTAAATAATTTTTTTTTCATTTTAATATTAATTTATAAATATATTAGTAAATTAAATAAAAATAAGTTTATTAAATAAAAAAAAAACTGTATTCATACCTGATTTAAACTTGTTAAAATTTATATTTACATAATTAAAACATTACAAAACACATAATATATTAATTATCACTTATTAAAATAATAAATTATTAAATGTTTAAATTTTTTAAAAGCATTAAGTTTAATTATATTATTAGTAATTTTTATTTCACAATTTATATAATAAAAAGTCTTATTATCAAACACTTATATAGTATTATTTGATGACAAATTTATAATTTAAAAAACTAAATATGCAAAAAATTATTAAAATAAATATATATTTTGCAAATAATGTATAAGTTTTTTATTTACAGAAAATTTTTCACATAAATTGATCCCATTATATAAGATTGATTTATATTTTTAATATAATATTTTAAATATAAAATTTATTAAAATTAATCATATTTTATTTAAAAACAAATAATATATTTTCACATTTTCAAATTACATTAGTCTTATATGATTATAAAGAAATTAAAATAAAATTAATTTAATAAAAAATAGTTAATTTCAATAATAAATAATAAATTAAAATGTAAAATTTAAAACAAAATTATTTTTAAATATTATTTATCAGTATTTAAAAATAAATTGTTTAAATTATCATAAAAACTATAAATTTATTGAGTGTTAAGAAATAAAATAAAAAAACAAAAAATGAAATTCTTAAAAAAAATATTAAATAAATTTAAAAAAATATTTTTAGTTTAAAAATTACATTTTCATTTAAGATTTAAGAAAAAAAAATTGTAATTTAATTAACTTAATTTAAAATTATATAATTTTGTTTAAAAAATATTATTTAAATTTTTAAATATATATAAATAAGTAATATAACTTTTGCTTGAATAAACAAAAACTTTTTGAAAATAATAAAAAAATAGTTTTTTTGCTTAAAGTAAAAAAATGAACGATTAAATCAATAAAAATCATACATATCTCTAATCACTTTGTAGATATAAACTTGTGATCTGTATAATCAAATAAAAAACTGACCCAAAAACTTGAAAATTGATTTATTGCTCAAAAATTAAACATGCATTAAAAAAACTAGACATGAATTATGAAAAATAAATGCTAATAGAAAAGATAAATTTTTTGTAGAAAAATAATTTTTTGTAAATCATAAATCAATTCATTAGATTAAATAGAGTTAAAATAATCAATTTAAACAGTTTAAAAATAAAAAATATAAAAAAAGTTAATTAACTCTTTATTTAAAGCTTATTAAGTAGATTAATTTTATTTGTGTGAAAAGAATGTAAACTAACTTTAATACTGAGCTTTTGTATAAAATTGCAAAATATTTTTCACTTTTAAATTTGGTAAAATATGACAAAACTTTAAAAAATAAATTAAAAATCACGAATTTGAATAAATGGACTTATTTGTTTGTTTGTAAACGTTTAAGCACAAGCTAGAATAGTTAGATTGAATTTCAACTGCCTATTGTGAAACCAAATATAAAAAAAATTTAAAACAAAATTGTAAAAAATTGTAAACTTAAATTAATAAATTGGCAATTCACAAAGTAAATAATGTGAAAATCCAAAAAGACCAAAAATGTGTTGCAGTATAAAACTCACAAATGAAAAGAAGCTGTTTTCAGCTCAATGTCTGCATTCACACTGAGTTCTACAATTGAATGTATGTGCTTTGCCATTTTATTAAAAAGTTAGTGCTGCCATCATTGTTTGCACACTTCACTTCCGACACAAACGTATATTTATCACATTTTACCAAAATACCCAAAAAAGTATAATTTTATAGCTCAGAAACCGCAACCTTAAAAAATTTTACATAGATTCAAATTAATAAATTAACATCAATAAACAAAAATTTGTTACTTGACTCAGTCAACAATATTCTAGAGCAAGTTACCACCTACCAAATCAAATGTTACTAGCCAAATCAAAAAGATTAACACATATTACAAAAATAATTATCAATAAAAACAAAAATGTAAACAACTAAAAAATACATTTAAGATTCGTTTTATAATAAATCTAAACAGAACAATATCAAATTTATAAGCAAAGTACTCTAAACGGGGCAATTTTTTTATCAACAATTTGTCGGATTTTCATTATAAACATTCAAGCAAACTCAGCTATTAATAATGAACACTTTATTCACATTTTTTAGTTTGTTTCTTCCATTTTTGCATAATATATCATACACAATACATCTTCAGTACCATTCAAATAATCATAAAAAAACAATTTTATTTAAACAATTTTTTTTCTATTTTTTAATATTTTATTTTTAAAAAGACTATTTTTATATAGTACATTAAAATTGCAAAAATGCAATACCTATAAAAAAATAAATAACTTATTTCAATTTTTTTAAACTCGCATTTAAAATAGATTCATTGTTTTATTCTCCATGTTAATGTCATAATTAATAATGGAAAAATTAATTCAATTAAAAACATTAATAAAACTATTATCCAATTAATTATAATTAATTAGTTAAAATCTCATACGATTAATACATGTCAAAAGAGTAATTACTAAAAATTATATCGATCTCGTTAATTTGAACTACTATTTGTATTAATTTATCATTAATTTTTTTTTGTCATACCTTAATATTTTTAGTTAATTATCTTAAATAGGCTCGATAAATTTTAACTCAAATTTTTACTTTAACTTTGTTTGACTTTTACACTCTTATTTTTAATATGCATGTTTATATTTAGATATTAAAAAAAATTTTAAACTAACTTACAAAAACATTTAATATTCATAATTTGCTCATTTAACATAATATATTAACTTTAATTTATAATATTTGTATTTACAATATATTAAGTAAGTTAAAAAATTTTATTAATTGTAAATTATTGATGTAGCATATTAAAATAAATCCTAAACAAAAAACAAATTTAACTTAAAAAATTATCTTTTTTATTTCATAAAATTAAAATCTAATGCAAGTTTTTTTAAACTATTATAAATTTATTTATTTTTTATATTAAATTTTTTATAAATTTTTACCTTAAACTTATTACCCTTATTAAACTAAAACCCTTGGTTAGTTTCTTACAACATAGCCTAACCTTTGGGAATACACTTGAAATAACTGCATTTTTTATAGATCTCAATATACTAAATTAGAATAAAAATTGAAAAAATTACAAAATTTAAATTTTTTTAATCAATTTATTTGATATTAAAATATAGTTTAAAAATTAAAATTAATAAAATTTTTATTTTAAAATAAAAAAAAAAAAAAATATTACTTTAAAGTATATTTATTACATTATAAATTATTATTTTAAATATATTTTTAATTTAAAAATAATATTAGTTTTATTGCAACTATTAATTAAATATTTAAATTTAAAACTTGAAAAAAATTATATTAAGTTTCTATTAAATAAATTATTAATATATACTTATTTTTATTGTTTAATTAATTTTATCAAAATTTAAAAAAAAAAAATAAAATTAATATATTAAAATTACGTAAATATTTAATTTTATAAAATTAAATTATTACAACCATGTTTATAATGTTTATATTTAAGTTATATTGACAAAAAATTATAAATAATATAATAATATTTAATTTTAAAAAAATTAAAAATATTAAAAAAAAAATTTCTGATAATATTAATTTAATAATTATATTATTTATATTTAAAAAAAATAAATTAGTATTAAATTTAATGTAATTAATAAAAAAATTATATAATATATTTTTATTTAAATTAAATAATTAATAAAAATAAATTATTAAAAGTAAATATAATTTTGATGTGTGTTTATTTTAATATTTACTTAACTCCAAATAAGTCATTTTTTTAAAAAATAAGATTTATATCATTAAAACAAAATATAAGAAATTGTATTAGTTAAATCAAACAAAAAAGGTAACTTATAATGAAAATATACAAGAAAAACAAACGATTAAACATTGATACTAGATAAACAAAACTAATTTCACCAACTTGAAAAAAGATATAGTTAAATCGTAATAAAACATCTAAGTACTTTTTAATTAGTTGATAAAATGTAAACAAACAATAAGGTCTTTTAACGTTATAAATTAATTTTAATTTTATAAATAAAGGTCACTTAAATTTTTAACTTCAATAAAATTTGTATCTAATTTTATTTTTACATTTTAACTCTATTATACGTAAGTAATTTTTAAAAAATTGTCTCATAAAAGGTTTTATTTATAAAATAAGTTATTATATTTTGTTAAGGTTTTAAATTTTAAAATAATAAATTATTTAAGATTTTTGTTTTTTTATTTAAAATTTTAAACTTGATTTTTAAAATTATGTTTTTTATACACCTGTCAAAATAATTCATATATTATTTTTTTTAGTTTTACAACTAAAATTTACAACAAAGTTTATATTTTATAAAATTTATGGATAAATAGATAAATTATAATATTTTAACATACTTTAAATTAAGTTAAGTTAAAATTAGATATAAAATTATTTTAAATTTATTTTTTTTAAATGATCAAATGTTAAGCACTTGCTTTTTTATTTTTCAATAAATATAGAATTAGTTATTATTCACTTACAAAATTGATTTCTAGACCTTTATTTAATTTTTTTGAATTCGTCAATTTATACACAATTAATAGTATTAAATTCTCGTGAAATACTTAATTTTATTTAAAAAAATTTTCTTTCTTTTATACACTGTTTCATTCATTTTATTTTTATCAATAAAAATATTTTTTTTTATCACAAAATTTGTTTTTATTAAGTTTTCTATTCTTAATTTAAATTTGATTTCGTTAAAATTTTTTAAAAAATAAAAAAATATTTAATTTATTCATTTTATAATTGTTTAGATATCTTATTAAATATAATTTTAATTTATTTAAAAAGCAATCAAAGATTAAATTTTTTTTTTTTATAAAAAAGTTATTTATCTTATATATCTTTAATATTGAAAATAAAACTAATTTTATTTATTTTTTTTTTAATCAATTTTGCTAAGTAATAATTTTATATACTTTTTAAAATTTTACATCATTTAATTTTTGACTGATTATATTTATTAATTAACTAATCTGTTATTTTTGTTAATTAATTAAAACTAAGTTAAGTAAATTTTAAGTTATCATTCTTAAGGTAATTCAGTTTTTAAAAATATCAATACATTGTATTGTTAATACCTATTTTTTTAAATTTTTAGTTTAATTTCCTGTCTACTTGCAATATCTTTATTTGATTATTTATTAATCAACTTTAGTTTAACAAAACGCATTTTATTGATGGTTTTTTAAACTCTTTAAATAACATAGTTTCACTTATTTTAACATTTTCTGTTTTTTTTTTTAGTTAAATTTAAAACTCAAATTATTTTTATATAAAGTTTTTTTTCAATTTCTTTATTATTATTATTTTTCAACAATTTATCTCTATTAGAAAATTAATTAAACCTTTATTTTCAAGTTTATTTCTTTCATTTTAAGGCTTTTTTATTTTATTATCTTTTTTATAATTTCATTTATTTATTTGACTTAAGCTTTTAATAAACTTTATTAAAAAAAAAATATTTAGTCAATTAAAATTTAAATAATTTTAAAAAATTTATAACTTGTTTTAATTAAAACTTTTATCTATTAAAATTTTATATTTTTTAATTTAAAAATATGAACTATTTTTATTTTTTGTTTTTTTTAATCTTAAAAAATAAAATCTTAATTTATAATAAATTATAATTTTTTTTTTCTTTTAGTTGTTTTCAATTTACCAAATTATAACAATTGTATAAATTTGAAAAAGTTTACAAAAATTTTAATCTTTTATTATATAAAATCGCATGCTTATAAAGTTAAAGGATTAATAAATATAAAAAATATATGTATTTGTTTTTATTTGTTTATTAATAAAACCTATAAGTTTAAAGGACATGTTAATAATGAAAAAATTTAGCATATTCAATATTATAAATTTTGAAAAAATTAATTTTTTTTTTTTTATTTTTAAAGCATAGTATTTTATATTATAATACATTAATAATTCAAAAAATATGTTTAAAAAAAATTAATTCGTTTTTAAATTAGTATGAATAAGAGTTTATATAAAAAAAATTTTTTTAAAAACTTTGTCAATCTTAAGAAATACAAAACAGTACAAATACAAATAACGTTAACAAAAAATTTATAAACAAAGTCTGGTGTTTTTTTAATTTAACATAAAAAAATTAATATTGTGACATTTTTAAAAAGTTATAAAGAATGATAAAATACTATAAATTATTGTAATAAAATGTTTACTATGTTTATTCTTTAAGCGTCAACATTTTAAAATACTAATCTTTGTTATTCTTGATTTTTAAGATGAGATTTTTTTCACATTTATTAAAATAAACTTTAAAAACATATAAAAAACTTTTTTTTAAATTTAAAAAAAAAAAAAACAAAAATTCACTTTTTTAAAATATTTTATAGTATTTAACCATACGTATAAACAAGAAAATGTCAAAATGTATTCTAATTCTTGACTATTTAATTTATATTAATTTAATTATGTATATTTATAAACAATTATAATATTTTAAGATTAAATATTTAAAATTAGTATAAAAATGTAAATTTTAAAAATTTTATAAAAGTATTTTAAAAAAAAAACAAATTAAAAAAAAAATTAAATTAAAATACTATTTAAAAATTAATTTTTATTATTAAATTTTAAAAAATAAATAAATTTTTTTTTTATTTTTTTTTATAATGTAATGTATATTCAATTAGTGTTTTTTAAAATAAAAAAAAAAATACTAAATCAATTTAAACAGTTAACATTTAACTAATTGATTATTAAATAAAAAAAAAACATGTCATAAAAAATTTATGATAAAACAAAAAAATAATGCTAAAGAAACTAATTACATTTTTTATAATTTAAAAAAGTTAATTTTTAACAGATTACTTTTTTGATTTAAATTACAATTTTTATATTAAATAAAATTTATAATAATTGTTTGTTTAACTAATTTAGTTAAAATATTAATAATTTAAATATAATTAATTTTTAAATTAACTTAAAAAAAAAAAATACTATTTGAAATTTGAATTTGTGTAAAACTTTTTTTTTTACAAGCTAATTATTAAATAGTACTTAAATTAAAAAAATAATAACAATTTGTTGAGATATTTTTTTTTATTTAAAATATTTGATATATCAAGTATATAAAAAAAAATTAAACAATTTATTAACAATGTAATTAAATTTTAAATTTAAAAAAATAAAAAAACAATGGTTTTTATATTTTTTAATATTTTTTAGATTTAATAATATATTTAAACTAACCTTTATCTTAAACTATACATAAGTGAAAACACGATAAATTTTACAATCAAAATATATAATTAAAAGTGAATGTACTACTTCAAATCTTAGTGTTAAATTTATCAATTCTTAAAAGCCTATAATTTAATCAAACAAATAATTTTCTAAAAATTTTAATTTAGATATTTTTTAAAACGTAGTTTATATGCTGATCAACTGATTTTTAGAAACATATTTTATGCACATTTTTTTTTTAATAATTTACAAATATATCTATAATAAATGTCTATATGTTAATCCAGTTTTTAATTATTATTAAAACTAAATATAGCGAAATGTAATCTTTGATTCAGGTGAACATCCTTGTTACAATATAAATTATAAATTTAATAAATATGACCTTGAATCATTTAAATGAATTAATTATTTATATTTAACGCCCTATTATCTAAAATAATTTTTTTTTATGTCAAAGTTTATATGATCTGTAAAGAGAAGTTAGATGTTAAAGTTAGATTTTCAGTCAATTTATGGTGTCTGTAAATTTAAATTAATATTTTGAACATAAACTGATTAAACTAATTCTTTTTAAGATTAGAATCACTAGTTATGTTTTTGGATAAATGTAGACTTAGACAAAATGAGTTGTTTTTAGTTAAGTTTTTGTGCGAATAAGTTTGTATGTGTTATTGGTAGCTAAATTTAAATATCCTATAATTGTAAGAATTCTTTATGTATCTAACATAATAAATTTTGTTTACGTTGGAATCCAGTTTATATTTTATTTGTTAAGGATTGACTTTTATTTTTATTATAAATGAAGAAATAAGTTAGGTCAAGAATTGTGCCAAATTATTACTTGAATAGAATGTACTGTTAAATTTTTGAGAAAATTTTATTCATAGTATAAACATTTGTGACTGTCAATTCAGTTTATAGATTTTGGATAAAAAATTAGTATATCCTTGAGTGTAGTTGTTTTTGTGATTTTATCTGTATATATTTATAATGAAATTCGTATTAAATTCTAGTTTCTTTAAATAATTAATAAAGTAACTTTTTTGATTAAATGAAAAGATGTAAGTAAATGTATTTTAAGTTCTTAAAGAATAAAATAAAAGGATTGCTATAATAAACATGAGTGACATTACCCACTTTTATATTGTCATGTAAGAAAGATATAAATATGATTTCCCGGCATTATCAAAAAACAATTAAAGTATTTTGACCATATGGAGACATTAAGTATAGTTACTGCACTATTAATGAATATATTTTTGATTTTATCAATTGGCATAAATGCTAATTGTTTGTGAAATAATACATATTTTACAAAAAAGTTTTTAAGCCAATTGGTAGTAATATTGAAAATAAAGTAGTGATCAAATACGTTAGGTATAAAATTTATCAATAATTTTTTTTTGACAAAATTTTTGGTTGGATTTAGATGGATAAAGAATAACAAAAACTACGACAAAGAAAAACAAAATTAGTAAATTTAGATGCATAGTAGATATCATATAGCTTGATTGTGTGAATATTTTTGTTTAGCAAGAAAAAATGTTTTTTTTTAAAGCATTGCTTAGTGTGTTATAAAAACTTTCAATATTTATATTTAATGATGTGTTCTCGGTTTCTGGTTATGTGGATAGTTAATCCAGAGTCAAATGTCTAAGAAACACCGCAATAAATTGGCCTATGGGAGTTAATACCCGTAGCAAACGTGACAAATATCACTTATTATTACTTAAACACTAATTCGTTAAGAAAATATTGTTTGACGTTAAAAATATTGTTGATAATGATACTTAAACTAAAAATATAAAAATGTGATGTAATGTGTGCGATATCACTTATATATGCATATATAACATGTATAAAAATATTTATAATAGAGCATTTAATGTAAATATAGCATTTATGGATGATTACGTATAAGTAAAGAAACCAATTAAATTTGTTGATTTTTTGACACTCGTGTGGTACCTATATGTCATGTCAATGATTCAAATTTTTAAAATTAAAATTACCAATATAAATAATAAAAATATATATTTCCCTTAACCGATCCAAAATTACTATTATATTGATTATAGTTATAAATACAGAAATAAATTATACTAGTTTAGTCGATCAGGTATGGGCAATATTAAATTTTTTTTTAGAAATTTAAGTTCTTTAATAGATAGTTTTTGTTCTAAAAATAGTGATCGTATTTATAAAACTGTTAGATAGATTGTTTTTTGGAATATATATAGATTCACTTCTAGACATATAAAATAAAGTGACATTAAGTTGATGAGTAACTCAAAAAATAAAGCTGTTAAGAAATGTAGAATAAAATAAACAAATTTGAACAAACTAAATTTTTAAATTTGATTAAAAATTATCTAATTAGTTAATTTTAGATTGGTAGAGAATTACTGAATAAAAAATTTATGCAAAAGTTAGTAATAAAGCAAATTTTAATTAAATAATTTTTTATTAATATCTGTATAACTATAAGCTGAAATTATCAAAATTTTTATGCATATTGAAAAATAAAGAATAGTTTTAAAATTTACTTTGTCAAAATCATAGATGAGATTAAAATAAGCTTTTTTTATTTTTTTTTTAGGTAATCTATCTATAATCTATAATTTTTTGATAAAGTTTAGCTTGATTAAATCCAAACTTCTTAAGAAAAAATAGTTTATAATTTTCGTCTTATAATTTAATGTGCTATTAAACTTAACAATATTTTAATAAACAAAAATAAAATTTAAAAAATAATAAACTATTTTTTTTATATAATTAAATTTTTAGCTATAGTAAAAGTTATTTAAAAAAGATTTAATAATAGATAATATACAAAAATAAAATTTACTTTGTAAATTATTGTAAACAGAAAATTTAAAAAAAATAATTTTTTCAATAATTTTGTTTATAGCATATATTAAATAATAAACACATTTTTAATCTAAAATCTTATTTGTAAAATTCAATCATTAGTCATAATATTTTATATGTTTTTATAAAATTTTTTTATAAAAAATTAAATTTTAATATTACTATTTCATTAAATAATTCTTTTTATTAATAAATATTAAATTTATCACAAAAAAAATATCTGTCTAAATAGTTTTATTTTCAAAAAAAAATTAAAAAACAATTTTTATTTTTTTATTTATTCTTTTTTTAAATTAAATTTTTTATTTATTATAATTTTATTTACAATAATTTAATTTAATTTTTATTTCATTTACTATAATTTTATTTACTATAATTATTTATTTTATTTTTAGATTTTGTTAATTTTAATCGTAAGTATTTCTATTTAAATAATAATCAAATAATTTTTTTTTATAAATAAACATATATTTTAATAAATATAGAGATTATTGTTTTTCTTTTTTTTTAAAAGTCATATTACACTATTATTCAATAATACTTTAAAAAAAACTTATTTTAATTTATTATTGATTTGTGTTTTTTTAACATTAACTATTTACTTTATTTTACTTTAAATATTTTAAAAACCATTGAAATTTTTTTTTAATTTTGTCATATAATAAAAAAAAACACATGTTGCTTGTTTTACACAATTTATATTTTTCATATCCCGTCAATATTTTAATCACAAATTTAAAAAAAAATTTACAATCTTTTTTTTAATATTTTATTTATTTGTATTGAATTGCAAAGCACTATATTAAATCAGTTAAAATTTATATTTCGTTTGTTTTAGTGTAAATTTAAATTTATTCAATTTACACTTTATTTTATATAAACATATTTATTCTAAATTTTACATTACAATCTAGTTTTCAAATATTCTTTTAAAATAAATTTTATTATATTCTGATCTATAAAAAAATAATATTATATAAAAACTAAAAATTGTCCATTAATTTTATGTCCGGTATTTAAATAGCTTGAACAAATCCACATACATTAGTTTTCTTTATCTTTGTTTTTTTTTTTTATAAGCTTTTACTATAATTTAAATCCTTTCTCTTATCATTTTTTTTACTGTAATGCATTTAATATTCCTTTTTAAAAAAAATTGCTTGCTATTTAAAATGTATGCATTTGACACTTTTTAAATCATTAGTTTATTTTCAAAATAAAATTTTTAAATTTATGATTCATTAACATAAAAAAAGTATTGTTAAATTGTAACTGAATCTTTGTTTTAATATTAATTTAGTTTTTTTAAAAAAATTTATAATTTTAAAATTATTTAATTTCTTGTATTATTAAATTATTAAAAGTGTTATAAATTAATTATTCATTTTTTTTTCATTTAATAATTATCAAATACGATGTTTTTACTTTTATGTCCTTTAGTTTCATTTTAAGTTAATTAAATTAAATTTGTTTCATATGTCTTTTTCATAACTTTTTCAATTTAATACTTATTTATTTTTATGTTTTTTTATATAAAAAAATTTACCCAATAAAATTTATTTTTCAAATTATTGCACTTGATTTTTTTTATTATTTTTTTTTCTTTGCTTAAAGTATTAATTATCTTAAAACTTAATTAAAATTTAAATAATTTTTAAAAAAATTTGCTAAACTAAAATTTTTGTTTAAAAAACTTAAAAAAAAATTGTTAATTTTAATTAATTCTTATTTTAATGATTTAAAAAATTAAATTGAGTTCCGTTTCAAACGTTGAATTTGTTACTTTTTTTATTAAAGTTTACTTAACCTACTGATAATATTTAAATAAAAAAAAATGAGCATACCTTAATGTAGACTTATTGGTTGTGTCGTTGCCACCTAAAAAGATTTTAAAATCTTAGATAGTATGTTATTCCATTCTATAACTACTTGTTTTAAACCTTAGATTACTCTATTTAATTTAAGAATTCTATAAGAAGAAAATTCAACAAATGGTGTATTGATGAAAATCTCTTCAATAAAGGGACTATTCAGGTAGGCTGTTTTGATATCTACGTATCTTATAAACCAAGATCTCTGAGTTTCTAGAACAAATAGAACCATGATGGAAGAGTTTCTAACAACCGGCACAAACGTTTGAGAATAATCTATACCTGGTATCTAGTTACATCCTTCAACTACCAGTCAAGCCTTAAATTTTTTTAGTTAGTTTTTTCTCAAGTTCTTTAATAAATCTATAAAAAAGATCTTTTTTGACAATGGACCAGGTGCAGTGAGCTTCTAAAGAATTTAATTTTTTCTTAATAGCTTCTTTTCACTGATTATAATTTCTGACATTGCTGCAACATAATTGTAAAGTTGTAAAATAGTTTTAGTCTTACCATCTTTTAGGAGTCCTTTGCTGTTACACTTAGAGCAAGAAAGATTAAAAAAAAATTTTTTATTGAGTTTGCTATTAAAATTCTGATTTTTAATTAGTTTGTGTTTAAGATGTTTTACAAAGACTACAGAATTAAGTGCAGAAGGTCGAACTGAACTAGTAAATTCAATATTAGAAATATAAGCCACAGTTCTGTTGAAATCCAAGGTGTCCCAGAATTAAATCATCCTTTTTTTGATATCAAAAGCAAAATCAATGTTACTAATGAACTATAGATTGAAGAATTCATCTAAACCTGCTGACACTAAATTTAAACCAAATCTAATTCGGTTCAGTTTATTTTTTAATAAATAAGCAGAAAGAAATTTTAAATAAAAAATTAACATAAAATTATCAAAAAACCTAGATATTTTTGTTTTAGATCTTTAACTTTCAAAGTTGGCTTTAATTGTAAGCCAGACTTTGCCACCTGTGTTAAAATTTTTATTCAGTATGTATAATTCATAGCCAATTTACTAGTAAAGATCAGTAATAACGTACATATCTACTAAGTTCCATTAGTTGTTGAGTAAATGTAGAAGATGTAAAAGGAGTTTTATGATTTTTTACATTTATGTAAAATCAAATTTTATATTTTATCTTAAAAAAAGGGGTTACTACATTTGTAATAACCGCATTAACCATTATAACCTTCTTCTCATTTACAACAGAGTATTAGGGAAGAATATGGTTCGATTTTAAGTAGTCTATGACAATTGTTCTTTGTTTGATTTTAGTTTTAGGTTTACCTTAAACAGTAGTCAACATTAGTTACTTAAGGTAGAAGATGTTTAGATGTTTATTAAATTATAAAAAATAATTTAATGCACAGTATTTCGGCACGTCACCCAATTTTTTATATTGTTATTAATAAATAGAAGTTCCAAACGTTATTTCGATTACTAAAGATTTATCTTAGTTTGATAGTATGTGTTGTTAACGACTTTAATAAAAAAAAACTTTACATCAAATGTATATCTTGATTAATAGTTTATTAGACATTAATTTTTAATATTAAATTAATTTATTTTATTTTCAACTTTACTTCAAAATTTTTTTGAAAATCTTTGTTTCAATATAATATTTAATTATGTTTACTATATTCATTATATTATTTAACCATAAAACTATATTCAAAAAAAACCTTTAAAAATTTCATTTCGTTTTTATTAAACTTTTTTTTTAAAACTAGCAGTTTTTAAAAGTTTTATTAATACTAACAGCTAAAATTTATAATTTAAAAATTTTTTAAATAAAATTTTTAATTTTTATTTCTAAATGAACATATATATATATTATTATAATATATTATTAGAATATACTATTAACTGTTGAGGTTTCGAGTTAATATGTGCTTCGTCCATACTTACGCTTAGTAATGATTTATTAAATGGATTCATAGCCAACATATTTCTTGTTTTAGTAGAGAAGAACAATTTAATAATTTGATCAACATACAAAATAAATTTTGCTAATAAACTGAAAATATTTTAATCAAGAGTTTAACTGTTTCTTCTCTGTTGATCTCTGCCCTTAAATACAGAATATGAAAAAAATAAAAAAAAAATAATTGTGATAGACAAGAATATCGTACGATTACCCCTTAACATTCTATAGTAATGAAGTAAACAAAATATAAAAGTATTAATATGAACATAACCAATGTAACAGTCTTTTTACTTAAGATAAAAAATAAAAGTTGATTATTCTAAATGCAATAGGTCATAAAATATCTTTTACCATATATATATAATATACAATACATTCAAATACAAATTAAACATTATAATACTATATTTTTAAAAATACAAAAAATATAATTTTGGTTTTAATCTCGATTTTAAATTAAACTTTATTCAAATTTTTTTTTTTTTTTTAATTATTTTTAATGAACTACTTGACATATTTTTTTATAACATCTCAGATATTATCAATACAATTTACAATTTTATCACTGTCAATATCAGGAACAAGTCTTTTTAAGTTTTTTTTTTTATAAAAAATTTAAGTGGTGAATCACTAGTTAAGATGATCTTTTTATCGATATTTTATAACAAAAAAATTCCATTTTTTAATTGACAGTTTTGTATACTGATTTTTTCATCAAATAGAAATCTATGGACGGAAATTTTGTTAGTTAAAGGATCAAATACCTTTCTATTTTTATTTGTATCAGTATTTCCAAATGGATTTTATTTCTTGTTTTCTCATCTGATTTTTTCTTGTTTAGATCAGGAGACACAAAATTTTGTGTTTAACAAATTTTTTTTTTGCTTTATAAAACGATAAAACTTGATTCGATGAAGGGTCATTGTACAGTTTTTTTTAAATATTCTGGTCAAAATAGAATAAAAAACATATTTAACCGCATAAGATCAAAAAAAAAAAATGATTTATTTCATTTTTTAAACATCAATCTCGCTTTATCTATGATTTTTATAAATTTTATTTTAAAAAATCAATATCATTTGTAACATTAAGTTAAGTAGAAATGTTTAATTTATTTTTAAATAAATTATACTTTTTTTACTTATATAAAACTTAGATCTTTCTTATGTCAATTTAAAATTTTAAAAAAATAAAAATTTAACATATTTTTTTTTGTTTTTAAAAATAGCGAATATTTTTTGTCACCTAATTCTTTTAGCTGAAACACAAGAGTTATTTTTGTGTTAATGTTTATCAAATGACAATAATTTAGCTAATTTATTTTTAACACAAACTTAAAGATCTTTGACATTATCATTGCAATTGTTATTAGGTACTTTAAACGTACCATGCAATATTAACAACTCAGTTTGATAAAGTTATTGACTTAATCAGTTTTAAATTTAATTAATCATTTATATAGGTTATATGCATCAACAAAATTTTAATTGAAATAAAAAATTTATCTTAAATAATTTTATCTAGAAAATTCAAAATCTAATTATGAACATATGAAACCTATTTGTGATTTTTATTAAATTAACTAAAGCAAATTTGCTTATTTTATCAATAATTTTAATAATAAAATGAAATACCTCATAATGTTGAAAACTCTTTTTATTTTTCAATCTTTTCAATTTTATGTTTCAATTTTTTTGATTTAATTTATTTTTTTTTTTTTAATTTTAAAAATTTTTAAATACTGTTTTCTTACTCATTGCATAAATTCATCTTTTTTATTTTTATTATAGTTTTTAAAATTAAATTAAAATATCATCTTCTAATATCATCACTATTTTTAAATTTTAATTTAAATTCTAATTATTTAAATTAAATTTTTCAAAAATTTAACTAATTTAAGAATTAAAATAAACTAAAGTAAATTATTTTTTTTCATTAAACATTTTTCAATTTATTAGACTAAAATGAAACATATGGAATAATAGATTATTCATAAACTAATTTCAAAAATATATAAAATTGAATGAAAAAAAAGTTAAATTAAATAAACTAATAAAAATTATAATATATATTTAAACTAGATTTATTTAATCAATGTAGATTTAAATAAGATGTAATATTTTTAAACATATGATACATATTTAAATAAGATTTTTTTTATAAATAATTTCATATTTTTTTTATTTAAAATAAAAATTAATTAAAAAGTTGTTACAAATATTAAAAAAAAAAATTAATTTATTCAAAACTTTCAAAATACGCTAAAAAATTTGTTAAACATTAATTTAAAGCTTAGATGTTATGTAAAACAAATATAATTGATTGTTTAGAAATATATATTATTATTTGCTTTTTAGTAAAAAAAATATTTTATAAATTTTATAAAATAAATCTTAAATTTATTTTGTAAAATAAATATTATAAATCATATAAATTATTTTTTATATAAATATATACGTAAATAATGTTATCTTCAAAGTTAAACACATTTTTTAATAATTTTTTTTTTTTTCAAACTGTTTCCATCATTTACGTTTAGATCTAATATTTATTTAAAAATAATAACACGTATTTAAAATTAAAATAATTAAGCATTTTTTTTAAAACTATAATAGGAAAACTTATACAAAATAAAAGCATGAAAACAATTATAAAATAAATAGCTAAAAATGCTTCGATATATATAAATATAAAATGATATTATTGAAAGTTTAATAATAACTTTTTTTTTGATAAAGAAATAAATATTTAAATTAAATTTAGCTTTTTTTCAATGGATTTTAAACATTAATAAAAAATGTTTAAAAAAAAAACAAATAGTTGGATAAATATAAATAGTTAAAAAAAAAATAAATATTAAATTTTTTTTTAATTTAAAACTTTATTGATAAAAAAATATTCAAACAATCAATATTTCTTAAAGTATAAAAATTTTGTAATTGATCTATTTCAGTCTAGTTTGAAGTATATCAAAATTGAACATGTCAAAAATTTTTTTTGATTTAGTGTGAAATGAAATTATATAAATGTAATATTAAACACATATCTATTTTTATTTAAAATGTTCTAATATTAAAAATTATCTTAAAAGCTTACCTATGTAAACATATTTTTATAAAAAGTCAATTTTATCACAACATATGTTATTTTTGAAAATACTTGATATAATTTTTTTTTTATATATATCTTTAAATCTTATTTTAAAGCATTTTAATTATTATTTAATAATTTTGTTTACCGAATTTTTACTTATATAAAATTTAAAAAATTTAAATCAATTATATAAACAAGACTTTTTTAACAAATAAAAAAATTAAATAAAAAAATTTAAAAAATATTTAATACAATTATTAGTATTTAAAACTTAATGCAAGCTTTTACTATAACTGATTAAAAAAAAAACTTTATTTGCATTTTAATAATTTTAAATTTTATTTATAAGAATGCTTTTTAAGTATCTTAATCAATCAAATAAAAACGTATTATTAATTATTTAAACTATTATTTAGATATTAATTAGATATCATTTAAATATGATTAAATATAAAAGCACATCAAATTAATTTAATAAGAATTGATCTAAATTTGTTCAAAATTATTAATTAAGTCAAAAAACTCAAAATTATTGGTTCTTTTTTTGTTATTATATAAATAAGTCATATATTGAAAAAAATTATCATTATGGCACAAATTCTAACATTTTACATTTTAAATTATGTAGATATATATATTTTTATGAATTTATTTAAAAATAAATGTGTACAATCAAAATGATGATAATTAAATTGCCAAATGTCTTTAAAATGTTTTTGTAACATTTATGACTAGCTATGTCAAACTAATAAAATAGGCTTAAAAATTTATAAACAAATTCTTTTTTTAATGATATTAAAAAATGTTATAGAATAGTAAAAAACTTTACTTTTTAATTAATTAAAATGAAGATAACTTTATAATTTTTATATTTTTTATATTTTAAATAAACTTAAAAAAAAAAAATTTATCAAAAAAATCAAAATTTTAATTTAAAAAATGTTTTTTAAATGTTCGATTTTTTTTTAAATTAATAATTAAAAATACTAAATTTATGATGGGCTTTGTGGTATTTCACTAGAAAAATATGGAGCTGTATCACGATCAAGTAAAGTATGGCAAACTTGACAAACTTTAAATTGCCTTCGATTAGGTCCACCTAATACTATTTTATTATTACAATTTGAGCAAAATATTTTTCCACAATGTGAGCAATGATGCTAAATTAAAAAAAATAAATTAAAAAATTAAATAATTTTTTTTTATTTTTATTAAATACCTTTTCTTTTTTAGAACTAAATCTTTTTCTACAATTATTACAATCAATAACATCTTCTTCATGTTGCCAACGAACTTCAACATCAGCTTGCCGAATTTCCTCAAGTTGAATCTATTTATAAAATAATATTTATTGCTTTCATTAAATTAATCATAAACAAACCTGTAAAGATTGTGATAATTTAACAAAATCTTGTTGAACTTTTTCAATATTATCTAATTCGGTTTGAAGATTTTTGAGCTTTCTTTTTAAATTTTCATTTTCAATTTGTAGTTGATCCTATTTAAAAAAAAAAATAATTTTGTTAATTTTAATTTAAAAATTAATGAAATAATTTTTTTATACCTTGTTTGTTGTTTCAGAATCAATTTGCCATTGAAGATTATTTATTTGATGTTCATAATTTTGTATATTTTCAGCCAGTTTGTGTTGACATTCATTTAATAAACTTTCTTGTTCCCCATATAATTCTTTTAAATTAATTAATTCATTACTTAAACTATTGTATTCTGCTCGTATTCTTTCATTATCTTGTAATAAACTTTCTTCTAATTTCTCTTTTGCAATAGTATCCGCTTGTTTTTGCTCTAAAAAAAAAAAAATAATAATTATTTTATTTCATAAAATTAAAAAAATTTCAACTTACGACTAATAAATAATAATTCTTTTTCAAGTTTTTCTTTTGCTAAACTAACAGCTACTAAATCTTCACGAATTTTTAAACAATAAAACTGCATTTCCATAAGATCATGAGGTAAATTGATTTCTTCTCTTTCTAAATCTTTACTTTTTTGTACATGTTTTCCTAATAAAGTATTGATTTCATTATATGATTCTTGTAAATTTTTATTTAAATCATCATTTAAACTTATAAGTTGTTTAATTAAATCGGCTAATTTTTGACTGCATTTTTTAAATTTAATTTTAGCTTCATTAATGTCATTATTTAAAGTATTTATTTTAGATTGTAATTCATCTATCTTTTGACGAGAATCATTAGCTTCTGAAATAAACTTTTCTTCAAGATGATTTCTAAATTCTTTTTCTCTTTTAAGCTCTTCTTTTAAATTATCTATACATTTTTCATAATCAGCCATTTTTTTATTTATTTCTAATTCTTCTTTCTGAAATGTCTGTAGTTGAATTTCATAATTAGAACACATTTCACATGGTTTACTTAATCTAGCTCTTAAACTATGATTTTCTTCTTCTACTTTTCTTAAAATTTGAGGTCCAAAACAAGAATCTGAGCTAGTAATAGTTGATAATGTTAATGATTGCGATCTTTGCATTTTAGAATTAAAAATTTTATCAGCATCTTTTTTATTAAAATTAGTATTTAGATTTTTTTGTTTAAAAATAAACTCCAGAGGCAATTTAAAAGCCTGATCACTTAAATCTGAACTTATATTATTAAACATTTTATCGTTTGCACTTGAGTTAAAATTTTCTGTACACTTATTAATTAAATCATACAAAATTTTTTTATCCGTTTCATCCACTATAACTGTACCTAATAAACTATGAATTCCATATTTTTGCATAACAATTTTTAATAAATTTTCATAAATAGTATTTTTATTATAAGTGTCTCTTAATTTATCCTTTAATAGTTTAATTTCTTCGTCAAATGGTAAAATTACGTCGAAATCTTCTTCAACTTCTTTATTTTTAAAAAATCCTTTGTCTTCACAAGATGATGACAATAGAGCTGTAGTTGAATTTAAAGAACCAACCTTCTGTTTTAATGATTTTGTCATCAAAGAAAGCATAGATTGATTTTTAATTTGCGATTTAAATGTATTTAATTCTAATTCTAATTTATCATTATTCTTTTTTAATTGATTAATTTCAAATTCGTATTTTTTAATAATGGTATCAAAATTTTCTTTCAAAATATGTTTAACTGATGCAATTTCGTCATTACATTGCCTTTTCACAATGTCAATATCATTTTCTTTCTGATACTCAGAAACCGTAAGTAATGATTTGCTTTCATCTAGCTCATTTTGTTTCTCTAATAATTGTTTTTGCAAGCACTCTATTTTTCCTTTATATTTATCTTGTTCAATACGCATTTCCTCTGATATGATAAAAACAAACAATAAAAATCAATAATTTAAAAAAAAAATAATAAAAAGTAAATTTATTAATTTAAAATTGATAACCATACCTTCTTTTTTTAAAATAATTTCTTTAAATGTAGCTCGTTTTTGGCCAAAATCAATTTCAATTTTTTTCTTTTCTTCGGTTAATTGAAATAATTTACATTTTAATGTTTCTAAATCGTCAGTACTATAGTCAACTTGGCAACTTTCTGGAAGTATATTCATGATTATGATTGTATGTGTGAATTGTATAAAGTATAATTTAAATTAATTAGATAAAACAGAAGATATTTAAACAAGCAAACCAATGGGTACCGGCAATTTCATATAAGCCAAGTAAACAAGAAAATTTGGGTTTTGATTAATTAATTAAAATTTTGACAAATGACAAAATTGATATTGTTTATACTGCATTTTGAGTCAAATGCGAAGCATCGTCTTAGTTTTTCATGAACAACAATTCAGACAAAAATAACAAAATGGATGTACTTATTTTTTCATTTAACAATCCAATGACAATGCGCAAACGGATGTAAATCTAATTAAACACAAATTTAAAGCAATTTAGTTAAGATTAAGTGTGAACGAAAAAGACAAAGATTAATTGAATAAACACTTGATGTGTAAAGCATCGTTTGTTTGTTTATTTTTAAGCGGTCCCTGTGTTTGTTTACATCATTCAGTCTGTCTGGCTCAGAAGTTAGCTAGGACAGTTTGTTTTTGTTCTTCAAAGTGATTTCTTAGATTGGATTCAATCGTCAAAGCAACTATTTAAGAAAACAATTATACAGGCTATACCAGGCAGAAAAAAAATCTGGCTATGACGTAAATACCTGACTTAGTAAAGCAACATATCTTGCCACTATGACACACAACTTTCTTAAAAATTAAACAAGTCATTCGTCGAGAAAATATATATTATTATTTTTAATAAAGGCACTTAAACAAAAAAATTTCGGCTACATTCGCACGCTTGTGTGTGATGGTTATAAATTAAAAGCTATGTACATCTACTATCGATTTTTTTAACACAATTTATGTACAGTGATGTGCATCTGTTTAGGTACTATAAGTATTTGATAATGTATGGATTAAAATATTGTTTTAATTTTAAAAAGCATGATAGTCATCCATTGAAATAATTTTAAACTAAAAATTGCAGCTATTGAATTTATAGTTTAAAATTAGTGAAAAAAGAGCTAATTAATGTTTACCAAACCAGCTATTTAACTTACAAAAATTGGCTTTCGATTTAAGTTAAACTAAAGAAAATGTGCCATCTCATTAATGGCTTAGAATTTTACATTTTATGCATGTCTTTAATGTCTTTTAGTGCTTGTATGATTTTTTTGCCAAATCTTAAAGAATCAGTTTGATTTGAGCTTCTTTTTGAACTAATATGGAAAAATACATGATCTTCACCTGCTATTATGTAACTAACACCATAACCATCATCAGCTACTGGACCAAATCCTCCTCCTGCTGAAATGTATTCTGGATGTTTTCTTAAATCAATTAAACCAGATTGACCCATAGGCGTTTGACTTGTGGATAATTTCCAAGGTTCAGACAAAACTTCTTTCAAAAAAGGTGAATCTATTTCTAAATATTTACTTATAACATATAAACAAAACAAATGCCTATCAATTCCTTTTCCACACATTGAATCTTGATATCCTCTTTGATGTTTATTACAAGCGTGTTTAAACAAAGCTATTTTGTCACTTTGACTTGCATGTTTGTCTTCCATTGTTTTAACCCATTCAGCTGATTCAATAGTGACTGGCCTAACAGTTTCTGTTCTACCTTCACGAAATAATCTAGTCATTGAAGCTTCATAAGTCAAGCAAAATTTTTGATTAGAATCCCGATAATAAGCCAGTTGTAAAGCCATCTGAATATAAGCATCTGGCGAAACTTTACAATTTTTCATAAAACCTTTTCCGTATAAATTAAAGTTGATTAATTTTAAATCAACATCATTAATAAGCTGTTTGGCTGATGCAAGGCATTCACTAATTTTAATTTGAAGTTCAGGTGTAAAATCAAATTTAAGTCTAAGTGGAGGTGGTATTTGTTCATTTAGTTCTCCAAATGCACAAGTTCCATCTGGATTGTATTTTAACTCAGTATGTTCAGTAGCCAGAACAAATTCCCACAAATGAGCCATAATAGGTGCATCAGCCCAACTATGTTCAGCATTAAACCCAGCTCGACCATTAGATCCGATAACCAAATTAAAAGATTTATCATACCAACGATCATATCCTTTACCATGAAGCATTGCAGCTCCATATTTATCTAATTTAACAGGGTCATTTTCATCATACTCAAACTTTTCATCTTCAAGCACCACAATAAAAGCAGCTTTTTCAATAAATTTTATAGAATTTCTATTAATACCTTTACTGAAAAATTGCATCCTATTTGTAGCCCAAGTGTCACGATCAGCAGTAGTTAATGCAGCAAGATGAAATTCTGATTCAGAGCAAGGGGTTGAATCATTAGCAATTTTATTTAAATTTTTTTCTAACTGTTTCGGTGTAAGTAATTTGCCCTTGTAATAAATATCAAGTTTAAAATATTTGCCTTTGCAAATAACCACTATGTGTTGAGAATCAGAAAAATGCATTAGTTTGTCAGTGCCCAACACCGGAATGCGAGTTGTGTTAAATATTCTTTCGTATTGTCTTGAACAAAGTGGAACAAGTCCTTGAATGATGGCAGGTTTAAGCATTTGTCTATCAATTAATCTTCTAAATAACAAAGAAGCATAAATTAAATTTGCAGCTCTTGAAGTAGGCAAATGTGTTGATTTAATAAGTAATGCATCAATGCCATAGAAATTTGAATTGATCATAATTGGTTGGCGACCTCGTAAATATACGAATTCTTCCCACCAATCAGAAACATAATTGGAAGCCCACCATGATTTTAAAACCAGATACCTTTGTAACCTAGATGAAATGCCATTTTCAAATTGTTCAGCTAGTTTTACAATTCGATCATAATCTTGTTCGTCTTTGCATATGGGTTTAATAGATCTTAAATATCTTGCAATAGTATCATGAACAGAAGGCACTGGTAAACGAGGTAAAGATGCTTGATAAGAGTAAAGTAAAGGCTTTTTTCTAGTCATCAAATGAATAAGTGGATACCAGATTTTAGTTTTCCAACTGACACCTTTTATAAATGAAAAAATTGAATTAAAATAATTAAGTTTTTAATATAAAATGAGAAAGAGCTAACCATTGACGCCCCTGCTTTCATACATCCAACCTTTGTACATAAGAAGAAATTTGAGAAAATACCTCATAATCAAGGCTTTGATAAACCATATTAGAATGCCCCATATCAAACTGGAAGTGAAATCTACTCCAGTAATATTATTTTTGTTAAGCTTAAAGAATATGCTAAAGAATAGATAAATAATGTGAAAATCGCATTAAGTTGAAAGTTTTAAATGGAAAATCAAATGAAAGATTAAAGTGTTGAAACTGCTAACTTACGGTTGCACGAGATAATTGCGTATTAAGTGGACAATTCCAAAACTGGTGTCCACATTTAAAATCCAGTGAAAATAAAATACCACAAGTAAAATGCTGAGCAAAAACTCAATAGAAGATGGATAAACGCCGTTTTTGAAATTGTTCTGTAATCAAAAAGGTTAATTTAGATAAGACGATCAAAACAAAAAGTGAATGCAATAAAAGTAGCTAATTTATCAATGTGATTTTTGTGTTTATTAGATAGTGTTTAACGTGATTTCAAAGTGCAAAGAGCAACTTTGGGTGACAGCGTTGATTTTTAATTGGTTTGTTATGATAAGCGGGGATAGAAAGTCAATGATTGTGGTTGACCTTTGGCAAAGCAAACTATGACTTTTTGCTTGTCTTGCGAACGTTGATTTCACTTTAAGACACTGAAGAATTTAGAAAGTAAGGCAAACATGAAAGACAGTTTACTGACCAGAAAGCCAAAAAAGCGTTTCTTGTAAGAACGGATGCCGGAGAACCAGACAATGTTGAGAACTTCCAAATCATAATTGATGTGAACACCTTCGTGAGTGATGGCAAAGCTGAATGCGACAGCCTGATGAGCTTCTGCCATGTTTTGAGATGGCTTTGGCCAAGTATGGCAAACAATCCAACACACCAAGCGAATTCTATCGAAGTAGAAGAACAGAATTAGCCGAACACCAAGCGAATCAAAGACAAGATGAAGACGGTCGGCTAAGCAATCGAACGAGTCGAACTTAAAATGAAGATAGAATGAAGATAGAAAGCAACAACTGTCCACCAGTAGAAATGTGTCACATTCGAGCAGTTTAATCAGAGTTTAACAGACAAGCGACTAATTGCAACTAGTAAACAACTAATTGCAACAACTTAGGTGGCAGTCATGAGCAGGCCCGGCACCAGCTTATCACTCTAATGCAGACAAACAGCTGACTTGTAACTGCACTCTGATCTGTTGCAGATGAATAGCACTTGATCAAGGTGCATCTGTAACTGGACAAGATAAAGCACGTTTCGTGTGATTAGCACTTTTTCACTAAAACTTTTTCTTGCTTTCCTTAGGTTTCTACTTTTTCTCGCACTTGTTGGCCCACACTTTTTAATCCGAAACTTGTTTGTCTCTAACTTTTTAATCCACTCCTATTGGTGCGGTGTTTCTAGTCTACTACTTATGATTTTCGTTTCGGTGTCTTAATCTACTCTTAACAGCTGTCTCAATTTGCTGGACCGTTGCTAGTCTACTGATTTCAAGTGCTAGTTGCCCCTACTTTTGCTATTTTGCTAATCTTCCTATTAAACAGTGCCTAGTCCACTGTGGCCGTGCTTTCGTTTACTCTTTCTCGTCCAGCCAATGCACTCTTTCACAGTGTTTAATCTCTTGTCAGCCATCTGCTCATCTTGTTTGCCCACACATCGGTCAAAACTTTCACCATCTGCATCTCCATTGCCCACCAATCGCCACCCTCAGTCTTCTAATCATGTCTAAATTAGATCTTTTATGCCGGTCAAATTAAACCGCTTACCAATCCACTGCAAACAACCAATTTAATCACTAAACAATGCAGTAATCAAAACAAACACAATTGCTGCTTATTTTCACAACACTGAATTGCTTGGCACTTGCAAAACCAAGAAAATCCCGAGAGTATGCGAACTGTAAAATAAAGACAAAAATAAGAAATTTTTCTTAAACCCCACTCTATATAGTTGCTGTCGGACTGCACAAATGGCTCTATATAGTTCAAATGCCACACTTTTCAGCTGCTCCTAATGCGCACATCGCCCACATTTGCCAACTATATAGCAATTGTATACATGCATTTGTGTTATGACGTACGCAAAACAAGCAAAATGTAAACACAACTAGTTCTGGCGCATGCGCGTTCATGCACAAACAAATCTCAACGTAAACAAGCTTCTCTTACTGAACTTGATCTAGTCCATTTGAGCAACACTCGTAACTTCATCTTCTTATCATACTCCACTTCCATGCATGTTTTTGCCATTACCAATCACTTTTTAATACTTTCAATCATTCTTAATCACTTTTGATTATTTTTCTCCAACCATTCCTCTTCCAGCCATTCCTCTTCCAACCATTCCTCTTCCAACCATTCTCAACCCTTTTCAACCATTCTCAACCATTCTCAACCTCTTCCAATCATTCTAAACCAA
This sequence comes from Pyemotes zhonghuajia, assembly GCA_025170145.1. NCBI lineage: Eukaryota > Metazoa > Arthropoda > Arachnida > Trombidiformes > Pyemotidae > Pyemotes > Pyemotes zhonghuajia. Next base: position 14,661,227 of record CM045845.1, read on the forward strand.
TTTCAACCGTTTTCAACCACTTCCAACCATTTTCAACTCCTTCTATCCATTCTCAACTACTTCCAATTATTCTCAACTACTTCCAACCATTGCAAAACTTCATTTTTCAAGTTCACATACTAAAAAATTGCTCTTTTTACGTGTTTAATTAAATCTATTTTTTTATTATTCAACTTTAACATCAAACTTTTATTAATCAATTTATTTTTCAGATTTGTCTTTTCTTGCTAAATTTAAAAAATAAAAGCAACTAGTTTTTTAATTAGCTCACATTTTTGCACAACCTTACCTTAATTAGTCATTTTAAATCAGTTCGAATCGTTATCAATTAAAATAATCTTAACTTGATTCATTTAACTAATTCATTTTTTTTTAACTTAACTTCAAATTTCATTTAAAAAAATTAACTAAACTTAATTAAATAATTTGGGTTTTTTTTTTATTATCATAAGAAATCATAGATTTTTTATATGATTTTCAAATAATTAAATTTGCAAATTTTTTAATACCTATAATTAATGATTTAATAAGTTTCCTTTATAATAAACATGAATCAGCATTTTATCAATAGCAAATATTTTCTTAAGATAAATATAAAAAAAAAAAAAAAATTTTAAATATTACCAAAAATAAATACTAAAACTGCTATAATTTCCTTCTATAATTGTTAATTGATTTAAAAAAAAATTATATATATATTCTTATATAAAGGAAATTAACAATTTAAAAAAATTTTTATATAAAAATTTTCAAATTATATTTTAGATATTAACATTTTTTTTTATTTTATTATAATTAAACTGGTCATTTAAAGTTTATTTTTTTTTTAATCATAAAATAGTTAAATTAGCTAAAAAAATGTAATAAAATTACATTTTTTAATAATTTAAATATTAAAATTGTAATAAACTTATACCAAGTTAAAATTAAATATATTACTTGTTAAAAATAATTTTTTTTTTATTAAAGTTAGTATATTATTAATTTTACAATCTAAATGAAAACACGTTTTTGCTTGCAAACAATGATGCAATTTAAACAATCTGTTACAATCAAAAATTATTTTTTTACATTTTTTATTTAAAAACATTATCATAAAGTGATTAATTCATCATTAAAAATGCACTAATTGTGCTTTTTTTTATCTTTTAATGATCAATCTAACGGAAATAACATTAATTGAAGAATTTATTTATTATCTTTAACATTAAAAAAATATATTAATATTAAATTTTAAAATAATTAATTTTGCTTTAAACTGATATTTTCACGGTTACTTTTATTTAATTAAAATTAATATTTAATATTTATTTTATTGACCATCTTAATTTTTTTTTTTTTTTTTTTTTTTTTTTTTTTTTTTTAGTTAACAGATAAACATTTTGTAATTGTAAATAAAAATTTATTTAATAAACTTTTATTTAAAATTGTATATTATTATTCATTTTATATGAATTGATGTTATCTGCAAAAAATTGCAATAATGAATTTTTTCTTATAAAGTAAAAACAGATAATTTGGTATTTTTCATTGCTACATTATGATTGAAATGGAAATTGCCCATCTTGATCTATTAATTGTTTATAATTAAACAAATCATAATTTAATTGTTTTTTTTTTATATTTTTGAAACATATGTCTGAATACAATCAATTAAATTGTATACAATTGTTATTAATAAATTGATTTGTCAAAGAAAATTCACTAAGTAAAAATAAATTTTTTTATTTTTCGCATCTGTATCATTTTTAATAATTATCTTAAAAAACATTTTTATAGTTTTTGTTTTTTTAGTTTAAAAACAAAAATTGTTTTACAAAAGTTGGCACAAATTTTATTATTTTTTTTAAAAGTTAACCTTGTCTTGTATATTAAATACACCAATTTCTTCGTCTCAAAGCAAAAAAACAAAAAATTTCAATGATGCAAAAGACAAGTCTGTTTTCACAACTTTGTTTTTTTACTTGAAATTTCATCATTTTTTTTTTTTATTATTTAAAATTGTAATTATAAATTAAAGATACATTAAAAAAAAAAATTTATTTATTTTTTGAAATTTATATTTCAAATAAATTACTATTTCTGAGTACGTAATTTATTGTTGTTTAAAAATATATTGCTAAAATTTATAATTTCCTGTACACAATTAGTTATTCATTATTTTTTTTTATAATTTTTATATTTTACAAAAGTTTATGGTCAAATTTTAAACTTTTTCATACTCTACTAACCTTCATAATTTTTTTTTTAAAATTTTTCATCTAAAAATTTAAAACATAAACAACTCCTTTATAATATCCTAATATATTTAATCTTGATTTTTAAATAATTTTTTAAATTGCGTTATTTTTAATTGCATTAAATTTTGTTAAAAAAAATTCCATTTAGTTTTTTTTTAATTATTAAAATAAAGTAATTTCTTTTTAATTAGTTTAATTTAGATATTACAGCTGGCGTTAGTAGTTTTTTATTTAAATTTTATCGCATATTTTATTAAAACATTAATAAATATAAAATATTTAATTAAGTCTTTATATCTATTCTTATTTGTAAAAATTAAAATCAATTTCCAATTATGTAAAAAAAAAATAATTAATAAAAATTTTGAATAAATTTTTAAAAATATATTTTTAAAAAAGTTTTAGATATAAACTAAATTGTTTGGTGAATAAATTTAATCTTAAAAGTAAATATATTGAAATATTTTTAAAAGTTTGCATTTTATCAAATTTAGTGCATTTAATTAATTAAAACAGGTAAGGCACTATGGCAACAAATGATGATATAAAATAAACAATATTTTTAATGAATTGTGTTAAGCAGTCCATATTCTGAATTTACGTTTAGAATTTTTATTATTAAATCGTTCATTGGGTGTTTTAGCGCGTTGCAAATTTCCATCTGGATCATCTTTAGTTTGAGCCGAAATTCTCCATCTTTTCATTAAACATCTTGTCATTGCCAAACAAAAACAATTAAAAACGATACTAAATCCAAAAAACGCGGTCAATGAATAGTTTTTACCATGAAACAAAATCAGCACTGAATTAATTACATGCGCAATTGCTAAAATAGTATAAACATAATATTCAACATTAAGCCACAATTTTTGAGATAATTTTTCAACGATTCGAAATAAATAGGACAAAATGATTAGTACAGTACAAAACACAGTTGCAAAAGATAAAATGATGAAAGTTTCTGCAAAAAAGCAACCTGTCGATGTAATCAATACTAGGAAAAAATTAAATAATCAATTAAATTAATTCAAGGTTTAGTTTTAAATTTTTACCTATACATGGTCCTTTAGAGTGGATAATTTTTATAATCAAGAAAATCTCAATTAAAATTATTATAATTTGTTTAGCAAATGAATATGTTAAAAAATAAGACGTATCAAAAATACATAGATTTTGTTTCATTAATTGAATTTGTTTTAAATTTTTATTATTTTTATATTTATTTGGAAGTATTTGTTTAATTTTTTCTATTGCCGGTATATCAGTGTCAATTTTTACACTTTCTAGTGAAAAAGAGATAGATTTGTTTTGAACGTATTTAAATGCACATGGGTTGTTTTCTTTACAATGTGAATAATAATTGCATTGATGGTTATTAAAAATTGATGAATTTGAAAAAAATTGTTGTAAAGTTAAATCACAATTGGATGATGATATTAACTTGCCATTACTTAATTTATTTAAAGTATATTTGTTATTTAAGTATTCAAACTTATCAACTTTATTGATTGTTTCAGAATTTGAATTTAATTTTAATTGATTGCTGTTCAAACTTTCAGTAAGATTCATTTTATTAAGTTGCAACTTATAAATAAATTAAATATTATTCACTTATTTACTTACAAATTTAAAAACTTTATATTTTTCAATAATATTATATTTATCAAATTATTAATTTTTTAAAAAAAAAAAAATTTAATGCAAATTTTAAATTTTTTAATTTTTTCTTATATCAATTTATTTTTAAGTTTTTTATAAAGCAATAATTTTCTGTCATTTTTCTTATCAATAATTAATAAAAATATAATATTCAAAAATAATTATAATTAAAATAATTTCTTATTTATTTTTATTTAAAGTTCAATATAAATTTTTTATTCAAACTATTTAATATTAATTTTGTTTTGATTATTACTTTGACAACAATTAACTTAATGGAAGAAATTTAAAACTTAATACTAATTTTACAGAGATAATTTTTAGGTTGAAATTCCAACTTTTTAAAAGCATTATTTGCATAGGATTCTAGATAATGTTTACTTTCCTTTCTATGTCAATAATTGATTAAAAATTTTAATTCATTGATCATTGATTTATACGATAGTTTTAAATATTAATTATTAATTTATAAAAACAAAATTTTAATTATCAGTGTTTAAAAATTAAGTGCATCATTTTAATTTCATGAACTAAATTACATTTAATTAAAACTCGTTTTCAAAATGTCAATCAAACCTGGTCATCAATTCGAAAAAATTGTCATTTTTAAAAAATACTATTTTTATATTTTGAAAGCTTTTAATTTTATTTTTACTAAACAGATTCAAATGTAGTTTATTTAATTTGTAATCATTTTAAAAAAAAAATTATCAAGTATTTTTCTAAATATACATAGGAAAATGATTTTTTATATTCACATATATAAATACTTGAATAAAGTAAGTGCTAAATTATTTTTATTTCTAAGTTTGAACTTTCAAGTCTTACAATTTTATTGTTTTATAATTAAATATGAATATTAATTATAACATGTATTACTCAAATATAGTTTTATTTTTGCTGATTTTTAGTATTAGTGAATGTAAAACTAATCTTAAATGTAAGAATTTAAAATTTATTAAAAAAAAAATTAATTTTTTTTTTTAGCTAATTCTTCTGTGTCAATACAAATAAAGAACAATTTTTTTTCATCAAGTTGTACAACAGATCAAGGATTAGCAGGTGTATGCAGTTCAAGATCATCTTGTAAAATTAGTTCAAAGTCTAATGTAAGTTTAATTGCTTGCAATTCATTCATTGGTGGCTTATTAAATAAAATATGTTGTCCATTAGACTTGACACACAAAGGAACTCTTCCAATTAATGCTGAAAGTAAGTCCTAGAAATAAAATTAATTAGGGAAAATAAATTTGATTGCCCATAAAATTAGATTGTGGAAAGAGGCCTGGTAATTTTGTGATAATAGGCGGAGAAGAAGCCAAATTAAATTATTATCCTTGGATTGTAGCAATTTATATGGCTTTACCTGCTTGGCCAACCGCTGCAAATAATTTTAGTAATAAAAGATGGCAATTTATTTGTGGAGGTAGTTTAGTTAGTGATAGACATATAATCACAGCTGCCCATTGTGCTGTTCATGGTTTTATGCAAACAAATCCTGCTAATTTTAAAATTAAAATTGGAGCTCATAATCTGAAAACAAGTGGCCAGTTTTATGAAGTTAGTCAAATTATTCCACACGAAAATTATAGCTCAAACCGAAACACAGATGATATTTCAATATTTGTTTTGTCTGAACCAGTTGCACCTCAATATTGGTATCGAATTTGTTTACCCATCAACAAAGATGTTAATCATCCTAGCATTCAGATAATAAATAATATGAAAGAAGGAACGAAATTAAGTGTAGCTGGTTGGGGGACAACTAAATTTATGGGCAAAGCTAGTAATGTATTAAGAACTGCTGATGTTCAATATATTGACACTGAAGATTGTAATAAAAATTATTCAAAAATAAGTGCATTTAATCTTGGCTCCAATGTTATTTGTGCTGGTTATCGAGATGGTCATAAAGATTCATGTCAAGTAAGTTATCATTTATTAAGTATATATTATTTAAAATTTAATTTTAAAATAACAAATTAGGGTGATTCAGGCGGACCTTTAATGTACACAGATAAAACAGATACTGTTTATCTTGTGGGAATTGTTTCTTTTGGTAATAAATGTGCCTTACCAGGTTTTCCTGGTATTTACACACGTGTATCTAGTTATCTTAGCTGGATTGGATCGAAATTGGTTTTATGATTGATTTATTTGTCTATTTATCATTTTATAGTATTTTTAATAAAAAATTATTTTTTATACATTTATTTTTTATATTTAATAAATTAAAAACATAAATTTATTATTCACTTTAAAGTTTTTGTCTTTAAATATAACCCTAATGGAATGAAGACAATAAAATTTTTTTAACTTGATAGGCATTCAAATTAGTTGCAATCACAATTTCTGTTAACTATTCAAAGTATTTAGATAAATAAAAAATTTCATAATAACCGTATTGTTTTTAGTTTTCATTATATAAAAAGCAAATATATTTAGTAAATTAAATTGTAAATAACAATTTAAAAAATATATTTTTAAAATATACAATAATAAATTGATTTACTTTTTAAATTATTTTTAAATACGGAATCAAAAAATAAACATGTTATTTTTATTTAAACATGTTAATATAACATAAAACTTTGTAAACAAAATATCTATATATTGATATAAATTCTATGCGTATTTAGATCAAAATTAAGTCTTTAATGTGTTTATGTGCCAACAAATAAAGTTAAAAATGCAATTAATTTGTTTAAATTTAAAATGTTATATCAAAATAAATTATAAATAAAAAATTAATGATTTTTTTTTTCTATAAATTATAAATTATCTTGTTTGGCTAATACAAATTAATCTATATGAATTAAAATGATAACGATAAATGTCTAATATTAAAATATTTATTTTTTAATAAAATTTTAAAAAACAATTGTATTTTTATTATATATATTATATATTAGCTCAAAATTTTTTATTTAATAAATAAAATAAATACCGCTATTTCTAATATATTCTTTAAATTAGCATAAATTTTAAAAATGTCTTTATTAAAAACTAAATCTTGAGCAAAAATTGAAATGTATGATTATGAAATTTCTTTTTTATTCAATAAAAATAATTTAATCTAATTTTTTTAAATTAAACATGTTATATTAAAAATCATCTTTTTTTATCAAGTTATTTTTTTTATCAAAATTTTGTTTTTCTTGTTTAAAAAGTACTATATTTGGCTCGTTCTTAGATGAAGATCGTCCTAAAAAATAAAAGTATTTATTTATATTTATAATAATAAAAGAATAATTTTAAATTAATTAACCTTTGTTAATAAAAGATGATTTCTTAAATTTTAATTTATTTTTGCAAAATTTAATTGAATTTTCATTAAATCTGAAAAAAAATATAAATTAATATTTATATTTATTTTATTTGATTAAATTATTTTACTTTATTTTTAAACTTTTTGAGAGTTTACTTTTTGTAAATCTTTTATTATTTAATCGGGAATGTCCATGAGTTTTATTAGAAAAAAAAACTTTTTGTTTTTTTGAAATATTTTCTAGGCTATTTGTATAATCATTAAATCCTTCACTAGCCATTTTACATAAAGGCAATTTTTTGGTAGCAAATTGATGTAAATTTGTTTCAATCGGTTGATAATTTTGCAAAGATGTCATTGATAATTTAGTAAAATTACTAGAATGATTTTGTAGCGTTAATGGTTCTATAATTTCATGACAATTCAATTCAACACGATTACGATTTTTTAGACGTTCATCATTGGTCAAATCGTCAAGTGAATTAAGTGGATGTGTACTACAACTTATAAAAGTATCAGCAGAATCGATTGAACCGATTTCAATTTTAGATCTATTATTTTTTTTGTCTTTTTTATTGATTTCACTTGCATTGTCAACAATTTTTACTGTAAATAGTGATTTATATTCTGACTGATTTTGAGCAAATTCAGCTGTTTTATTTGGTAATGTGTTTCTTGTAGCCAAAATAGCATCGTTTTTAAAAATTGAATTAGACAATTGCATTTCATCCAAAGATTTGTTTTTTACCGTGGTTTCAATCTATATCAATGAAAATTTAATTAAATGTTAAAACCATAAAATAATTAAAATTAAATAATAATTTTACCAATGGATTTTTGATATGTCGTTTAGAATAGGATGTTTTGCTAAATCTTCGAATAGATGTTTCCTTATTAAGTTTGTTTTCGTTGAATTTAGAACTGTTTTCTGTTTGCATCATTTGATTTAAATTATCTAAATGTGATTTGAAATTAATTGGCAATGTGTGTATTGTAGCTGCTGGCCAATTTATTTTTGTAACAGTTTGACTTGTTTGAAATGGGAAATCAAAATTTGTATCTTGTCTTGTTAATTTTGACACATTTTTTCTCAAAGCTAAATTTGACATGACAGATTCACGTCTTCGGAAATTGCTACTAGTACTCATAAAATGGTCAAAGTTTCGATGACAACCTGATATAGACATTATAGTAGATTCACCACCTACACTGGTACCATCCAACTTGATTAAAAAAATAAAATAAATTAAAACTTTTATTTTTTTTTTTTTAGATAATTAAATCAAATAATTAAATATTATGTTTTTCTTTAATTAACAAAATAAAAAAAAAATTAATGTTAAAAATTAAATTTTAAATTAAATATAAATAAATAATTGTTTAAAAAAATAATTTTTAAATCTATTTTAAATTATTTATACTTTACAAATAACTTACTTCTTCCTTTATTTTAATTGCTGTAGAACTACCACTTTGATCAGTATCTGCTGCTATGTCTATTAAGTCCATTGATTTGGCAAATGCATCTCTTAAATTCACTTGATTAAAACTTACAATTGACCCTTCACGCTTAGCTCTTTCTAAGGCCTCTTTTCTTTTTAATGCTTTTTCTCTACGCATTTGATTTTTATAAAATTCTGCAAAATTATTTACTATAATTGGAATTGGGAGTGCAACCACAAGTACGCCACAAATACAACATATTCCACCTATTTTAAAATAATTTAAAATAAGTCAAATTATAAATTTTTATTAGCTATACTTAAATATTTTAAAAATAATTTATGCATGTTTTCTCACCTACTACTTTTCCTAATGGAGTTGTCGGATAAACATCACCATATCCAACTGTGGTCATGGTGATACTTGCCCACCAAAATGTTTCTGGAATAGAACTGAACTTGGTATTTTCGACTTCTTTTTCAGCAAAATAAGCCAAAGATGAAAAAATCATGATTCCAATTGCTAGAAACAACATCAATAATCCAAGTTCTTTATAAGAGTTTTTTAATGTAAAACCTAAACTTTGTAGACCAGTGGAATGTCTAGCCAATTTCAATATTCTAAGTATTCTCATAACTCTAAATATTTGCACTACACGGCGAACATCTTGAAATTGATCACTATGTTCTTTGGCATGTGTAAGTATTAGAGAGACAAAAAATGGCAAAATTGCTAATAAATCAATCACATTTAAAACACCTGTTTGAAAACATTTTATAATTAAATTATCAGTTATTAAAATTAAAATTTTATACCTTTAAAAAACTTCCATTTTTTTGGTGATGATATCAATCGTAAAAGATATTCTAATGTAAACCATGTTATACAAATTGTTTCAATTAAAGTTAATTGGGAATTATCTAATATAACATGATCATTGGTTTTTTCTTGTAAACTGGGCAATGTATTCAATGTTAAGGCGATTGTTGACAATACTATGAAAAGAATCGATACAACAGCAACAACCTGTAAATTAGATGAATTAAATCTTATGAATTTTAAATTTGTAAATAAAAATTTAAATTTAAAACAATTTGAAATCAAAAAAAAAAAAATTTAATTTTAAAACTTATAATAAAAATATATTTTTATTTTTAGTAACTTATTAAACAAAAAATTCAATGCATAAATTATTTTTTAAATTATTAAATTTTTTGAGATTATTTTTTGAATAATCAGTGAAATAGAAAAAGTTTTTTTTTTAAACTGTAAATTGTAAAATCAATATAATTTTGCATTAAAAAATAATTGATTTTTCTATAGTCCATGAAATCGAATTTCAACTATAAAATAGGCCTTAACAGTTAAGTTAGCTATTAAAATTGTTTGATGTTGATTATGAAGGCTGTTTACAAAAATTGTCTTATATTAATGGCAAATAAAATTCTTATCGATTTGACGAACAAATTGATTTAATGTTATTTATTCTAAAAATAAAATAAATTTGATTGATTAAAAATGAATGAAAAAGTTATTAAATCTAATTAAAATGACACAAAAACACATATTTTAAAAAAAAATTTAATTATTAAAATAACAAAATTAATATTTTAAAAAATTACATTAAATTTTTTGAATAAATGATGAAATAAATTTAATTTAAGTTATTTAAAAACAATTGCCAAATAAAAAATAATCTTCAACTTATATAATTTGTTTTATTTTATAAAATTTGGAATAAAGAAAATATTTGAAAAAAAAACAAATAAGTTTAAAACAGGACATAAATACTTAGGCTTTGTTTAAAAGTAACTTTGAAAAAAAATTCTTGGCAAGATAAAAAATAAAAATAGTATGTGTAATTTTTAAAATCAAAAAAAAAAACTATTATAAAAAATTAATAAAAATTTTTTGCTATTTTTATGCATGTTTTTTTAAACTAAGACTAAAAAAATAATTTAAGGTTTAAATATAATAAATCAATACTAAAAAATTTAATAACTAGTTATTTTTTTATTATTATTCTTACAAAATATAAAAATTTATTAGTTTATTATATAAATTTTATATAAATATCTATTTTAAAAAAAAAAAAAAATAGAAAATGTAAAATATATTTAAAAAATTAATAAAAAATTTGTAAACATTAACATAACAAAATTAAATAGTCAACATCAACTTGATCTTCAATAATTCTAAATTAAACATTCATGATTTACATATAGATAGTTGTTAAAATTTATGGCTTGTGGCTTATGCAAAATTACGTTTGTCAATGACAATCAGGCCAAATTTTTGAAGTATATAAAAGATGAAAAAAACGGTAAATCGGATATAAAATTTTTTTTTAAACTGTATTATAAGTTTATTTTTATATATAAAACAAATGTAAAAATCCAAAAATAACAAAAAAAAAAATTGTACAAAAATGAAAATTAAAAAATAAAATTAACTTGCTATTAATAGAGAAAAAAAATATAATACAAATAAAATATATTTTTAATAGGATACTTTCAAAGCAATAAGATAGTGATTATAAATTTTTTTTATATTTAAAATGTCTGGTTTTAATTCAATTTGAACCAAACATCTAATTTTAATTAAATTTCACACTAAATCACATCATTTTTAAAAATTGTTAAGTCAATTTAATTTAAAAAAACATAGATGGTATCTAAAAATTCAACTTTTAATTTAAAATTATGTATTTTTCTATTTTTAAATATTCATTTCTAAATAAATTATTTTTTAATAATAAATAAAATTAATTTAAAATTTAATTATTTTCAGTTTGTTAAAAAAATTTAATTTACTTTTTTTAAAGAATGTTTTTTTTTTTAATGAAGTTAAACATTTTTTTAAATTTTTAAAAAGTAAACATTAATTTTTGTTCAAACAATTTTTTTTTAATAACTCTATATTTTACTAAAAATAAAATTTTTAACAATTTAAATTTTTATTTACAAAATTATTTGTTTTAATTTAAAAATTAATTGCAAACTGAGAGAAATTTATATTATTATTACTATTTAATTTGACTTTTAATTTTGATTTAATTTAGTTGTAAAATTAATAGTGATTAAATTAAACTTTCATCAAGTAAACAAATGATTTTCTAGTACTATTAAATTGTTACTTTAGATGGTGATCAAATTCCAGTGTATTGCTATGCTAAACTAAAAACTATTTCTTATTAAATAAGATTAATTTAAACACATGACAAACAAATTCAAGATTAAATTAAAATTTACATTTTTAAATATATACACAGTTACATAAAATTAAAAAAAAATTATAATTTTTATTTTCCAGTTTTATTTATTTCTTTTAATTTAGCAAATATTGTTAAAACAGATCAACAGAAAAAAGATTTAAATTAAAAATTAAATAGTTAATTTGTTAATAAATAGATTAAAATTGTTTAATATAAAAGAAATTGTTAATTTATTTTGGATCAGGATGGTAATTATTTAATTAGAATGTTTTTTACGTTTAACAAATGAGAAAAATAATAATAAATGCTTTAGGAACCTATATAAATTATAATTAGAATTTAAAATAAATGTGACAAGTTTATTGATTATTTATTTATAATAAAACAAAAACAATTAAATTTTTTTATGTTATGAAATGAATTTGTTTTACTTACACGGGCTGCTAAACTGCTTTGCGGTTTTTCAAGAACATCCCAAAGTAATTTTTGATAATAAGCAAGTTTTCCTTCTCCAAAATATTCATCCTCTCGTTGCCTTAAACTTTCTGCTTCCTTTCTCATTTCCTCAAAAACATGTTCTTTACGTTGATGATATTTATGTTGACAACAAGTTTCCAGGTAAAGCTCATCAATACCCCAATAAATAAGGTCTTCACTAAATGACATTACACAGAGTTCTTCAACTAGATGGAGCTTACCAGTACGATAAAAATTAAGCACAGCAGCAAAAGAACGAGGGTGTCTATCAAAAAAAAATTCGTTTGCAGATAAATCATAATCATCACACAAAGTAAGAATAGAATCTTGAAAGTTGGTTTGCGCTAGGCCCTGAGTATATGTTTGCACAATTGAGTTTAATTTACCTAACCTAGTATGAGGCAAACGTTCCAAAGTAGACCAAAGTACTTCGTGACGGACACCCCCCACGTTTAACGTGACTCTACGACGATATGCAATAAAAAACGGATTTGAAGTAACCAATGATACATTTGAATATCTTTCTTGACCTAGTAAATCCAAATCATTGTCTAAAGATTTGTTTGTACATAAAGTCGGTTGTTGAATTTGTGAGTTAGAAAAAGTAGATGCATTGCTTTTGTGCAACTGCAGAGGATTAGCTGTAATATTACTTTTGCCCTCAAAACCATTTAAAACATTATTTGATGTTACTATTGAATTCATAAATTGTTTTGATTGGGCTTCATTTTCGTCTGTGCTGTTAACAAACTTATATGGATCATTTTTACTACTTTCATCACCTGTTTGATTTTTCTGATTCACTTGATTGGTTGCTTTTATAGACTGATTTGAGCTGCACACAGAATTTCTCATTTGAACATTTTCTTTGATAATAAACTGTTTTGGTAAATTTGTCGACATTATTATATTACTTATTTCATTTACTTTTTCTAAGATTCTATATTTAATCCTTCATCATTAAATTTTTGCAAAAAATTTAATTTTAATTCATTTCAACAAAATTTATTTTTTTACGCAATTATAATAAACTTGTTTTTAAATTTAAACTTTTTTTAAATGATAAACTTAATTTTAAAAATATCACAATAAACATATGATCATTATAAAACATTGTTAAATATTACATTTTTGTTTAATAAAAAATATAAAAATTATGATTATTTAAAATATAATCTTTAATAAAGTTGATCAAAAATATATTTATTTAAAATAAAAGATAAACTTATATACATCTATTATTTATTAATATTACACAAAAATGCAAATAATTTATAAATTGATGAAATTACATATTTGAATATATTAAAAATATTTTCCTGTACACTAATTTAATAAAATAAGTTACTAATAAAAATAACTACAAAAAAATTACAGTATAAAAACACTTTTTGTTATTAAAAATCCTATGGAAAAACAAATAAAATAGAATGTAATAAATTTTTTTAATTTATTTTTTAAGCAATTTAAGTTGAATAAAAAACAACTGTATTTAAGGTAAATGTATTCCTTTGAGATTGACACTTGTTAAAGCTTCTTTCTTTTAAAATTAGATGATGTATAAAATTGAGCGAATGAATCACCCAAATCACAAACAATTAAATCCACTTCTTTATGGGTAAAACACATAATTCACAGCTGTTGCTCGAACTCAGTGTGTCGATAGATGTTGAATCTTGAGTCGTGCTATTTTTAGATGGCATTGCGTTTGCTGTGATGCACAAGCCATTCAAATTAGACTACTTCGTTTTAGCTTAATCTTAAAACTGAGAACATCAAAGCTGATCTTGTCTAATTTTTTGAGAATCTGAATCAAATAAGCATCTGCGCCATCAGTCGGGTTATAATCCGTTTTCATTTCATTCTTTAGTTTAAGTTATTTCAAATGTGCAAAAACAAAAATTCATCTTCAAAATTTGCTATTATATCAAAAAAAAAAATAAATAAATAAATTGATCTTTAAACTTATCGACAGTCGTTCTAAGTAATACAATAATCAATATTTGATTTCATTTGATCATTCAAATATTGCATACAATAATTTATACTAATTAATAAAAAAATATTATGTAAATACCACTAAATTATTGTAATTTTTAAATAAAATTAGATTAGATTAATTATAACATTTAAATAGTATTGCTTTAATATAAAAATTAAATTTAAATTTAAAAAAAAAAATTATATGTATTTTAATAGGCTTATATTAAAATAAATTAAACACAAATTTAATTTTATATTTTTTATTTATAAAAATTTATTTAAATTTTAAAAATTTAAGTTATTATTTTAAAAAAAACACCTTTATTTTTTTAATGTCACTCAACTCATAAGTATAAACTAAAATAAATTTAGAAAATGATTTCTAACATTAGTTCAATAAATTTTAAATTAAAAAAAAAGTTATACGTTTTTAAAAAAATATATTTAAAAAATAATAAATAATAAAAATATTGAACAACGAAGAAAAGTAAGAAAAATAGAAAATAAACAAAATTAAAGATAGGACAGATGAAAACAAATAATGTCTGAGAATTGCTTGAACTAGTGGCACGCAAACCATATCTCGTAACTTAGTAGCCAAATTCGACATAGAACAGACAAGTTTTTTCCATAGATCAATATTGTTACTGTTATAATTAGGGCATAAAACTTAAATTTAATATTAAAACTAAATAAAAAACCGAGTTAACTAAATTTTGATAGAACTAAGAAAAAATGCAAAAACAAATAATTATGAAGTTAAAATATTTTTTTCTAATGTATTAATAAATCCAATTGATAATAGGTGTTTAATTCTAATTTTCTAAAATACAAATATAAATATAATAATTAATTGTTACTTTATAGTTTAAAAAAATTAAATAATTAAGATTTACCTATTTAAATATATTTAAAAATTGTCTAAAATTAAGAAATAATTTACAACAAAAAATAAAATTTAAAAACCTTAAATATTGTGTTTTTAACAATTTAAAACTTTTAAGAATTGTTGGTAATTTATTTAAATATATTTTCACTTGTTACTGGCTAAATAACCACCATTAAACTGAAATATTTGAAGCTGTTGCGCTTCTCCAAATAAATTTTAAAAACAGATCTACACACCGGAAATGTTTTTTGCGCCGTCGTCAGCTAGACCAGGCCATTGTACTTGATCTAATAAGATGAGGCAAATATGTCGTAATAAATGTACATTTTCATGTTTACGCCTATTAAACTACCACGCCCATATTATCAAATTCATCAATTGCGATAATCAAGTATAAGTTGAATTGACAATCAATTCGATTAAATGACCTTTATTTAACTAATTAAACTAGACATTTTTATTTATATTTACTTTTTTGTTGAGCTTATTATTATGTCAAAATTTGCTTGATCATTTTATTTCTAAAGAAAATTAAAGAAACCTATCAAAAGATAATTTACTTTAATATATAATAAAAAAAAAAAATTATATTTGATTCCAGTTTTAAAAAGTTTTATTTATAAACATTTTAAATTTGCTTTATTATTTTATAACACTAGATTAAAAAAAATTTGTAAAATGTAAATTTTTTGTTAAATCTTGTTTATTTCATAATCCTTATAAATTTTCACAAATTATGCTACAAAAAAAATAATTATATTATTATTTTACATTGTTTTTAAATTTAAATTGATTAACTTAATTTTAATTGCAACATACTATTTAAATAAATATTAAATAAAAATCTTATGCTAATGTGTTTCATTCTATGTTATATAAAAAATAAATAAATTAAAATATTTATATTTTTGTTTCAATTTATTTAAATATAAATTTTTAAGAAGCTTTATAATTAAAGCTGATTTCAATTCAGTTATATATATTTTTAATAAATTTATAATATAAAAATAAATTTAAATATTTTTATTAGCAAAAAGTGCTAGAAATTTATTAAAAAATTATTACCATTTTAATATAATAATTTAAAGACAAGTTTATTTTGCAAATTAAATTTTTTATTATATGTTAAAATAAAATAATTTTATTTTGTTAATAATTTAATTATTTAAAAGTTTATATTAAACTTAAATAATTTAATATTTTTTTTTTTAAGATAATTTAAAAAAATACTTTATATAAACATATATTAATTTTATTTTCAATTTTAATAAAAATTTTAATATAATTTATTAAATAACAAATTGTTACTTATATATAATATCAAACTATTAAACAAAAAAAATCTATATAAAACACTAATTGAAAGCAAGTTATTTTATTTAAATGAAAAATTAATGTTAAAAAAACTATTATCATTATTTTTTTTTTTTTAAAGATAATTTAGCCAATATATAATTTAAATGTTTTTTAGAACTAAAAAATATTTATTTATAGGTTAATTTTTAATCAATTTAATATGTATAACTTATATGCAATTTGTTTTTAAATATAAATTTTTGATAAATATTTTATTTATGTAATCTTATAAAAAATTATTAATTTTTTATTAATAATATTAATTAAAATAAATATAAAATATTAAATAACAATAATTTTTTTACAATCATTAATAAATAGCAAATTTTAAGTAAATAAAAAATTTATAAATTAATAAATAAAAAATTGTCAGTGAAAAAAAATGTATTTAAAATATCTTATTTAATTATTTCTTAATAATTAATGTTTAATTTTTATCAAATTAATTATTAATTACAAATAAAAAATTAGTTTTAATAATTATAAATATAAATTAAAATTTAAAAATGTTTAAGCTTAATTAATAAATTTAAAAGATAATATTTAATTACTGTTATTTTTAATAAAACTATAAATTCAATAACAATAAGCATATTTTATTTTAAAAATTTTAAAAAATATATTTTAAATATATAATTAAAAACTAAAAATTAAAATTGAAGTAATTATTGTTAGTAGATTTTATAAAAAAAATTTAATGAAAATTTGAATTTGAATTAAATTATAAAGAAAATAAAACAAGCCAAAACAAAGAATTCAAAACATCTTTATTAAATTTTAAAAATAAATTATTACAATCAATAACATTTTTGATTATCTCTTTTTGAGAAATATTGTGTTCGTCATTCTAACTACTTTATATTTACTTCTTCTGTTTCTTAAAGGACTTTTTAATTTTTTTTTAATCTTTTATGTAAAATTTTCTTGTAATTCTCTTAATTAGATCTTTAGGATGTCCATCTCATAATGATTAATGTAAATAATTTTTAATCTTTATAGTCTAACATGACTTATCCCATATCCAGTGCCATAAAAATAAAACTAATATCTATCTTTATTTTTGCTTTTTCGTTATAAAAAAAAAAAAATCCTTTTTTTTTATTCTTAACATCGGTTTTATTTTAGAATTTCTCTAAGTCTCTTTAAAATCTCTTTAATTCTTAAAATTGCCTACTACTTTATTTTATAAAACAATATCCCTTAAAAATATCAGAAATTTTCATTAGAATTGATATAAAACTTATTTAATAATAGTTTTATTTGTTCTAACTTTACTATACAGTTCTAATGTTCATTGAAGCTCGAACTTGTTTGCAGTTGCCAAAGCAATTTTTTTTTTATAAAATTTATCAACAAAAACATTGAAGTTTTATAAACGTCTTTTGATTAATTTTAAAAATTATTTTAAAACATTTTTTAAAATGCCTCATTGGACAGAATATTTATCAAGAGGATTTTTAGCTTTTTTAAGTTTTATGCATTTTGGAACTGCATTTAGATGTTTTTTTGATGAAAATTTTGTAAATAAAAAATTATTTTTCTCAAAAACGAAAGGTAATAATTTGAATTTTTTTTTTAAATAATAAATTTAATTTTATTTAGATACAACTTTATTTCATGTTTTTGGAATTTATTCGTTTTTAAATGCATTGATTCTAATGCAATCATCAATTTATCTCTACGTTTATCCGTATGATCTTTAAGTTTTTAAATAATTTTAATATTAATTCAAATTATTTAGGTTGACTAGACTTGTAATTTGTTCATTATTTAGTTATTTAGCATTTTTTTTAATAGAAAATTTTAATAATAAATTTATTGATATCAATTCAAAAAACTGTTTATTATTTTTTTTTACAGGTAATTAATCATTTTCAATTAATCATAAAAAACCTTTTTTTTAATTATTTAAGTAATATTTTTTTTGTAGCAATTTGTTTGATATGGATTTGCGTATTTCATATTTGGAAGCCATATAAAAAAAATATTTCAGATAAAAATGAAATTGATCCTGAAAGTGAGTCACTAATTAAATATGGACTTCCAATTGAAAAAATAATTAAAAAAAAATTTAAACATCATATTAATTAAAAAATTATTTATAAATATCAAAAATTTTTAATTTAAAAAAAGTATATTTTATCAATTATTTTTAAATACTAAATAAAACAATATATTTATTTATTGTTAACTTTCTTAAAAAAAAACAAAAAAAAAACAAATTTGTTTTAGTTTATTTTTATATTTATTTATTATTAAAATAATTTTTTCGATGTACAGTGTATTTAAAACTGATATCATGTATTAATACTATATTAATATTTTTTATATATATTTAAGTATTATATTACAATGTACAAATATTTTGTCCAATAATTGACTTAATCCAATTTATATTTGAAGCAATTTTTGTATATGTAGCATCACCATTACAAATAGTTAAATATATTGAATTATAAATTTTTGTTCCTCCAAAAGAAGTTATACCAATTACTGAAATTTTACCTAAATAAAAAATTAATTTATATTTGATTTTATTACTAATTTAAAATTTAAATTCACCATTTTCTATATAATGTAAAGGACCACCAGAATCTCCTTTACATACAGAATCTTCATTTTCTGTAGAGTTAGTACAAATCAAATCAGTCCTGTTGAAACAAATTTTATCCTTATTACTTGTATCTTTAAAAGTAGCTTCTTTTAAAAATATTGATTCTTTATATCCATCCCATGATTTACTAATTAAATTTAAAGTCATTCGATTAACTGAACCCCATCCTGTAGCAATAAGATTACCATTATGAATTAATCTATTAATAGTTAACAAACATGCAGGTTTTACTAAATTTAATTTTAAATCAATTTTTTCTTGCATCTGTATTAATGCAATATCATTATATGTCGTGTACTCATCAATTTTAAAATTAGATTTTAACAAAATTCTTTTTGCTGGTATTCTACCAGCTTCGTATATTTCATTTAAATCATGATTATGTCCAAATCCTATTCCAATAGTAGAAGGATCTTTAACTTTATTTTTTCCTGATTCTACAACACAATGTCCAGCGGTTAAAATCCATTCTTCATTTAATAATACTCCTCCACAAAAATGAGTTAAACTTTTTAATTTTTTGGGTACATCAGTTCTATTGGTTTCTTAATTCAAACCATTAAAAATAAATTTAATAATTATTTATTAAACACAAAATATAAAAACTTACTCTTGTATTTTAAAGGATTAATATCCCATGGTGTATCAGGTAAGATTCCTAAACTTACTTGCCATGGATAATTAGTAACGGAAGATATTTTACCATTTATAATACGAGTATTTATTTTAAATCTGCATTCACAATTAAAACTATTATTTAAACAAAAAATTTTATTGAGAAAAATGTTTATTAAAAAAAGGAATAAAAAATATTTTTTCATATTAAATTGTTTTTTAAGTTAAATTATAAAATATATATTATTTTTTAATTAAAGAAAAATTCAAATTCAAATTGAGCACTATTAGATTAAATTTTATTTATTATTTTTTTTAATCCTTTATTTATACTTATAATTAAGACATTTTAAATTGTAGTAACAAATTATTAGAAAAATTAGGTCAAAAAAAAAAAGAAATGGAAATTAAGTCATAATATAATTTACATCAGCTTAATTTTTTATATAAAAAAAAATTTATTAGATTGTAATAAAAATAGTAATTAAAGATAAAAAAATTTTATATAAATAAAATTAGTTTATTATTTAAAAAATATAGCTTCATTCAAAATAACAAAGGATAAATAAGATATTTATTTTTTTCAATATAAAAATATATAAATTAAAATTATATATATAAATTAAAATATGATATCATATTTTAAGTTATTTTATTTATTTCTATAAATTTTTTTATAAAATTATTTTAAAATAAAATAATAAGTTTTGTTAATGATTTTTGAATATTTAATTTTAATAAATATAAATTTAAATTTAAAAATTGAAATATTTTTGTTAAGATATATTTTATTAAATAATTTAAAATTTTACAAATACATATCTTATGTTTTAATGTAATAAAATTATCACATGGTTTATATGCTTAAGTAAATTAATATATAAAACTAGGACAAGTTTAATACAGATATCTTAGGCAATATGTAATTTTATTGTTTACAGAAATTTAATTTTAATATAATCCTATGACTTAGTTTTAAACTATGTTATTAAAATACCAAATTATAGCACATTTGATTAATACCAATTAATACCATTGATTAAATTTATATAATTATAGAAAGATAAACAATAAACTAACTTATTACAAGATATTTAATTTTTATCATTTGTTTTTATAAATTAATTGTTCAAAAAAGTAATAATATCTACTTTTAAAACTATAATTAAAAATATTTAAATTAAAAGCCAATTTTTTAATTTAATATAAAAAAATATAATAATTTCAATCTTAAATTTAATTGTATCAATAATAACTATTTATTATAACTAGTTGGTTACTAACCTATATTTATAAAGTTTCAAACATCACAATTTTTAAATTATTAAATATTAAAAATTAAGTTTATTCTTTATATAAATATATATAAGCTAAAAAAAAAAGCTTATTGGTTTAAAAATTGTTTGTATGCTTTAATATTAATAGTATAAAATCTTTTCGTAGTAAAACAAATCAATAAACTTTTCTTTTAAAATAATACATATGCATATATTATTAAATCTATTTCACAATTTAATATTAATAAGTGAATAATTTTACTAATTTAATATGTATTCGTGACATGCAAGAATGCTTTTAAAAAGTTGAATATTTTTATTGCAAAATAAAATCGCAGGTAATAAATTAACAGTTAATATTTATAAAAATAAAAAAATTAAATTAATTTAAGTTAAATTAAATTTTTTCTGTATAATGTATTATATACAGCACTTTCAAATATTTTAATTTTGATCAAACGTTAAAATATTAAGTATTTTATTCATGTAATTTACTAAATAAAAATCTTTAAAGATAAGTTTAATGATAAAATTTGTTTTAAAATTTACTTTGAATTTAAATCTGACCTCAGTCTACATTTAACCCAGATGTCAATGTCTTGGTAAAATAATTTTTTTTTTTTTAA
The DNA here is from genome assembly GCA_025170145.1 of Pyemotes zhonghuajia. Classification (NCBI taxonomy): domain Eukaryota; kingdom Metazoa; phylum Arthropoda; class Arachnida; order Trombidiformes; family Pyemotidae; genus Pyemotes; species Pyemotes zhonghuajia. The sequence continues at coordinate 14,682,888 of CM045845.1, forward strand.
GAATAAAAGTAGGCGTATATCTTATTTTATAATCTATTTTTAGTGATAACAATTTTCAGGAAGCGGAAACTTTTGAGAAATTATTTTGCTTTTATTTTATATCTCATACTTGCCAAAATCAACATTTACATCGTGTCATTAGTTTTGACATGTGTAAATTTATTTTAGTTTTTACAAAGTGGTTGATTTTCTTGATTTACAACTACATCATTTAAATTTAAATTGAGCTCTTATTTTAAACATACTTTAATAATAATTAAAACTGGTGCAAAAATTAGATTTATTAAACAATTTATTAAATATGACTGAAAATAAATAGAGTACAAAAGAATAAAATAAAATAATTTTAACAATAAGGTTATTTACCCTTTTTTAATAATGTTATTTAAAAAATCAATAACAAAATAAATATTAATAAAAATTCAAAAAAATTTATTAATTATTTTTTAAAAATTAAAAAATATATTTTGTTTGAAAAAAGAACCAAAAAAAAAATATTGTACTTCCATCTATTTTAAATATCTAGAACTTTTATGTAAACATTATTTAAAATAAACTTTAAGCTTAAAATAATTTTTTATTAATAAAACTTTATTTATCAGCTTAAAATTATTTAAATTAAAAAAAAATTTTATTTAATTAAACATGAAAAAATAATAAAAATTTAAAAAGTGGTGTATTTTAAAATAAAAGAGTGAAATCAATAAATAACACTTTTTTTTGTTATTTTTTGCAACCCTTGTTATTGGTCAAAAATAAATTTGATTAAAAAGTTTCAAACCATATAAGTTAGTGTTAAAAATAAATTATTGTTTTGTTTAAAAAAAAAATAAATTTAAATAATTTGTAAATTGATTAAAATAAGTATAAATACTGTTTAAACATAAGTTTTATTTTTTATAATTTAGTATGCTATTTTTTAATTTAATAATTGATTTAATATTTTTAATGTTTAGTTGATTGAAATTTGAATAAAAATGTATTGCCTAGAAGAAGGAGAAATTTTGGAAGACTCATTTCAATCAAAAATATCTAGCAATTTAAAAGACGAGTCAATGGAAATTTTCTTACCATTGGATGAGACAATAACAAAAAAAGATCAAAAAGATTGTTCTAATAGTCAAACAAAAAAAAATTTTAAGAAATTCACGTTATGGACAGAATGCTTACTTCAAGAAAAAATTAATACACAATGTAAAAATTTTATGAAAAATTTTAAACCCGAGCCTTATAAGCCGTCTGAAAGCGAAGTAAGCTTAAACACTCGATTACTTATTGAACAGTTGCATCTAAACTCAAACATCTTAAAAAGACCATTATATGATACAAGTCTCAGTAAAAAAAATGAAAAAAAGCTTATACTTAACACACACGTGGAAAGCAAGGCACAAGAAATAGCTAAAAAATTATTAGAAAAGCGAATCGATATTGTTCGTAAGTGTTTTGAAAATTTGATTGTCGTCTAATCTTAAAAGTTTTCTTAAGGAAAAATTGTGAAACTCATCGGAAGCAAACTAGCCCATCAACTGTGCGATGAGGCTTTAGAAATTGAACAAACTTGCGGAATGTTAACTGAGGCAGGAAAACCTCGGACAAAAGGAGGTGTGTTTTTTCAACTGGTTAAACAAAAAGCAGATCTCACGGAATCTCAGCGAAAACACATATTTTCATTATCAAATAGTCAACTACCTAAGAAAAAAAAAATGAAAAGAAATATTAAAAAAAAAAGCAAGTACATTTTGTAACAGCGTTAACTGATTCTAATCGTTCTTTCCTCTTTAGTCAAACAAATGGAAAAAAAATTGGCCAAACTTAATCTTGATTATATGGACCAAGCGAATTAATTGATTTTATCAATTTTGTCCATTTTTTCATTTGTTTAAATAAGCTCTTTCAAATCAGTTTGACTGTTTGATTATATCAAAGAATTTCCATTAATCATTCAATTATCAGGTATTTATATCAAACAATTTAAAAAAAAAAAACTATGAAAATGTAAATATATAAATAAATAAACATGGTTTTAATGTTTCACTTAAACCCAGTATTTAATAAATTTATTTTTTACTAAGCAACTAATTTTGATAAGATATAACTGGAACAAAGTAAGAAATTTTATTGCTTTCAAAGTGTAATTGGGTACAAATAAATAACAACGAAGTGGGAGTGTATTTTCATTAAACATAAATAATGTCAGCTGAACAAAGGTAAGAATAGTGTGCAAAACTAGTTGTTAATCATAATTGCTCGACAAACAATATTAGGCGTGCAGGTAAAAAACGTTAAAGATATAATGCGTTTTTATTTCATCTAAATTAAGCCAACTTTTAATTTTAGTTTTACGCTATTATTTGTGAATAAATTTAAATTTAAACTTTAATTTTTTTCAAACATTTTTCTTAATTAAAGTTACTAAAGTTTATTAAGTTGTTAAAAAAGCGTTTAATAAAATAAATATTTTCTTGGTGATGACAAGTATTTATATTTAATAATTCAAATATAAATTTATTTAAAAAATTATTATTTTTTTATGAAATGAAGCTATTTATTTTAATTTTTATTGTTGTTCTTAAGCTAATTGATTCATTAGAAATAAAATTTGATGAAGATTCACGTGATAAATTCAATTGTCATGAAAACTGCGATTGTATTGAAAATAAGATGACATGTATTAACGTTAATTTAACTGATATTCCAGAAATACCCTCATCAAATAATATAACTAATTTGTTAATAAATAAAAACAATATTACAAATCTAAAAGTAATTTTAACTTTTAATCAATTGACAATACTTGATTTAAGTTCGAATAATATTCAAACTATTGAGCCATTAGCTTTTCAGAATCTTTCAAGTTTAAAAGAATTAAATTTAAAACATAATCCATTAGGCTTAAATATACCAAGCAATTTACTTTATAAACTTCAAAACCTTGAAAAATTAAATTTGATGAATTGTGAAATCAATAGTTTAAAAAATGATTTTTTTAAGGAAAGTCAAAAACTGACTGATTTAAATTTAAGTTCTAATCCGTTTAAAGTTATTTTAAGTTCATGGTTTTTTTATTTAAAAAATCTTAAATATTTAGATTTAAGAAATACTGAATTAAGTTCTTTAGATAATGATTTTTTAAAGTTTTCAAATAAATTAACTCATTTATATTTATCTCAAAATTTATTTGTTGAGATTCCGCCATTACAACAAATAACTAATTTGCAATTATTAGAATTTGACAATAACAAAATAAAAAGATTATCAGAATGTAGTTTTAGTAATTTATTTAATTTAATTAATTTGTCAGTAAGTTCAAATATGGATCTTAAAATTATAGATCAATTAACATTTGAAGATTTAAAAAATTTAGAAAACTTAACTCTTTCAAATAATAAAAATTTAATTAAAATAAGTGAATTAGCTTTTGGGGATAACAAAAATATGAAATTAAAAAAATTGAATTTGTGTAATAACAAATTAACTGAATTGAAATATGATATGCTGAATTGGAAATATCTTGATGAATTTGATATAAGGGAAAATAGTTTGGTTTGTGACTGCAATCTTAAATGGATAAAAGCGAAAGAATTTAAAAGTTTTAAATATGTACAAGAAGCAAAGTAAGTAAAAAAATATTTTTAAATAGATTAAATTAATTAAAAACCATTTAATATAATAATTGTTTAATTAAATTTTTTTTTAGCTGTGTAAACTTAGAAAATAAACAAATTGGATTTGTTGATGATAAAGATTTTACCTGTTTTAAAATGACTAATAACACTGCATTACGATTTAGAAGCATGTTTAACTTATTTACTTTTTTGTTTGGATTCATTTTGTTATCAATAATAGGATTTATGATTTATATATTCGTAAACAGACAAAACTCAATTCCACTGATGTTTGGAACTAAAAAACAATCCGGAGCAATTTATTATAAAAAAGCAAACGTAGTTGAAAACCTAGAATTTTAACAAAGCATTTAATTTTTTTTTTTTTTTTTCAAATTATTTAAAGTAATAGTGGAGACTAAAAACATTGAAACATAAAAATTAAACAACAGCTTAAGATATTAATGAATTTAAATTAATTTAATTGCACTTTTTTTTATTTTAAAAACCAAAATCTTCTTAAACCGCCTGTATTATTTGTTGATAAAGGAAATAATTTTCTTTTTCAATGAACATTAATGATGAATGAAAAATGGCAATTAAATCTATAAACACGGTATATAAAAAACATGAATAAATAGTTAAGTAAAAATAAATAAATACTCTTGACTAGAATAGCTAAAGGCGGTTGAGTTAAGACTAAATCAAGTGTTTTTCCTAATGTTTTCATGAGTCAAATGACGAACGTTTTGTGGCTAAGCTGTATCAGTAGAAATGAGCGTTGATTAACTCATAATAAAGCGGATTTACTTGTGTAAATCAATATGTTTTGACATTGTCTTATTCGACCAAGACAAAATAGTTTTTTTGCCAACTACCAGTTGCGTTTATTTAATAATCTTTATTTTGCATACAATGTAAAAAACAGAAGAGCAAGTGCTTAATCTAATAAGCCACACAGAAATAAATAGATACACACACGTCGAACAGCTGGTTCTAAAAAAGAAGATAAGCCGCTTTTATAAGTATTCATCTTTTATTCACATCTTTAGTCAGAGATTAACTTATGTTATTTATAAGATGCTTTAACTTGCAAAAATGACGTCACAATACGTGAGTCCACAGTTGGGCCGTTTGTTACATTAGATTCATTTTGTAACCTAAACTTGCCAGTCTATGTAAATTAAATGCCAAAGTAAGCAAAGATGGAAATGGCGTCAATGATATGTCCATGCACGACCTACACGTAGACCGTTTATCCAAAAGCTCAAATTTCAAATGAACTTATCTTGAAAACTGATATGATTGGTGGCAAGAAACTACATGCTTTGCGATGGGCCAGATTGTGCATTTTTTAAGTTAAAAATATTCCATATTTGAACAGGCGATTCCAACATCACGTTAGTATATTTATTAATTATTGACAAGCTGATTTTATGCTACAAACGCTAGTTTTGCCAGATAAAATGATGGCGCAACAATTTTCAAAATTGACATTTCTTCAACCAGTGCATCAGATGCAGACTGAAATACACTGTTTTGGTATGTATCAATTTAAATTGCACTTAAGCTGTTTGCATTTTATTTATTTTTTTAACTTGAACATTTCATTTGTGTTTATGTGACTACACGCGGCATAACTTAATAGTTTGTTACTTGAAAAAGCTAGGCTGTCTTATTTGGCTTTAAGTGTAATCAGGCATGTTCGCTTAATTCAATAGTTAAATTGTGGTGCATTTAAACACATTAAAAGTATCAAGCTATTCAACTAAAATTTGCCACCTTAGTTTTACCTGCCTGGCACTCTTGCTGTTTTTGGCTTTTGCTGTTCTTGCTAGATTTACTGACTTTTTCTAGCTTTTAAGTTGCTTTTTAGCTAGTTTTTAAAGTTGACCCCACTAGCTGACTTTTAGCCAATCTTTCTTTAACCCCCGTTCTTAAGCCACATCTTATTGTCGCTCGTTTATTATTACTGCCACAGCAGACAGTGTTTTCGCCATTTATTTTTTGCCACTTTTGGTTTAGGTTTTTGAGTAAAGCAAGCAAAGCAATTGCTAAACAGCTTCTTGGCGAGATAATTTGCAATTTGTATGTTCCTGAACATCTTTAGTCAATGGCTAAACAGTCGCCGCTTTTATTTGAGCATCAATTGCCATCAGCTTGTATGAGTTTGCCAATTTTTAAGTTTATTTATTTTTTTATTTTTTCTTTTGGCTTTGACGCTGATTTTCATTTATCTTATTTTCTCTTAGCTTGCTCGTCAAGTTCAATATGTTAGTTCATTGGTTGCACAAATTTGTGATATTTGGCACAAATAGGCCAAATCACACTTGCAACAAGTTTGTTTAGAAGAAAACTGTACAAAGTAAAACAAAAACGGCTTTTAAAAGGGAAAAATTGAAACTTAAAAATAAGATTAAAACGATAGGAAAGCAGCATTTCTGTTTTGTCTATCTTGAGCAGGAAGAGCTATAAGTGTGAGCCATAAGTTCATAAATATAGAGTAAATTGAGCAAAACATAATGAAAACGTGTCTAATGTGTGGCTAAATTGTTTAAATTAGTTTTCAACCGTGGATGAATGTGTGGCCAGGTAGGCTTGGCTAGTGATTAATTGGCTTTTATTAAGTCGGTTGATTGTGTTCGGAAACCAAGGATGGCAAAAGATTTAGCTGTTTTTCGATGCAGCAGCTTGTGACCTAGGTTTAACGGTTAAAGAAGCCAGGCTTGACATGACCAGCAGATGGACGTTCTGAATGGATGGAGATTGGGATGATCCAGCGATTAGAGGGATTGGAATGATTGGACCACATGCAACAGAGTGTCTTCTTGTGCTTTTCAAGTGGCAAATCGCGTGTGCCCAAGGCCAACACGTTGATTGGACATGTAATTAGGCGAATGGCAAACAACTGCAAACTATAAATCCTACAAGCCACACAAGCCAAATTACACATTAATAAACGCAGTTTTAGCAAATTCACTTTACTTCTATTTCTTCCTCTTTCATCCTTTTTCTTTGGCTAGGCTGGCCACTGGCTTTTCTTACTTGAGTGCAAATCTGCACAAAATTATTTATAGAAAGCTTTTAAACTCAAAGGAAAATCATTTATAATTACATGCTTGCCAAAGCACTTTTCCCGTCTGTTTATTTGTTCAAAAGCTAGCATCTCAGCCATTTCAATCATCATGTTGCATCTTTTCTTCATTTTTTCTACTTATCTTGCCGCCTGATTCACGCCAATGGAGTTCACACGCTGGTATTTTGGCTTTGTCTTCACACTTCTTTCAATATTGCACGTCATGTTCTCTTTCATCTTCAGTCTGCTCACTGGACACATTTTGTCGTTTGATTTAATTCATTTTTTCATTTTGTTTGACACTTACCGACGTTCATTTGCTTCATCTCACTCTATGCCACAGCTCTCTATTTTTATCATTCATTCAATTCAATATTAAACTTAGATGATAAAAAGTTGATTTCCGTTTTATGGGTCTTCTTTATTCTACATATCTTACTACATTAAAAGTATATGTTTTTTTCAATTTTTTCAAAAATACTAATCTAAATTTCCATTTGTACCCGTATTTGCATAGACGGGCTTTTTTTATGGCCCTTTTACCTTTTTTGTCGTTTGCTTTAACTCAAGTGTAGGCAGGGAACTATTTTTACTTCATTCAAATGTTTTGATTTGCTAAAATAGTTGCGCAAATTGCGTTTTATTGATATTTTCATTTTTTACTATCTATGTAATTGTCTACCTAATAATAATAAATTTTCTTAATCTATATGTTTTTTCTTTAAATCTGCCTTTTTTTGTATTTAAAGTTCATAAACATCTGTGATGAACAAGTTTCATAAATCAAAATCCGCATCAAATTTTTGAATTTAACACATATTGTCAAATTAAAGCTTTCAAACATTTTTTAAACCAATTTATATGATTTCGACCTTTCAAAACACGCAAAATGAACTCTTTTTAATATAGGATTGGTTTAATAAAAATTTGAAATACTCTTTGATTATCAAAAAAAAAAAAATGGTAAAAAATAGAATCGAAATTAGCAATAGTAGGTAAAAAAAAAGGCAAAGTAAAAATTGCAAAAAAAAAATCAATTGACGAAAATGAGCAGAACATGAAAAAACTTAAATAAGGTTAATTGTATGTAAAGCAAAAGAAGTAAAATTGATATGTTCAAAAAGCTTTAATAATGGCATCTTGATATTAAAATAATTGTTTAAATGTTCATCGGTTTTTTTAATGCTGATTTGTAAGTTTTTTTCATTTTTTGTCTCAATCAATCTTTAGTATCAATTCATGTTTAGCAAGATACTAATGACGTGTTTTCAATTGATTTTTTTTATCAAAAATTTATTTAATTTTTAATCAAAATTTGATAAACAAAAAGGTTTCATTATTTATCGATTAAAATTTTTTACAATTTTTTTCATTAATTTATTAAATACATATTTATTTTAACAAAGTGAAACTTATTTAATAGTGATTTGCATAACAGCAAACACACATTAAACATAATTACCAATGTAGACAAAAATGGAGAGATAATCCGAAAAAAATTAGTAGAAACTTTATCGACCAACATTGAGGCAAATTACATGAGTAGATAAAGAGTTTTGACAAAAAAAAAAATAAAAGAAAAACAATGAAAGAAAGCACAAGCTGACCTAAAAGAAATTTGGTACAACTTTATTATAATACAAAAATGAGATTTGAGAAAAATGACCAAAAAACATATAAAGTGATAGAAAACCACAAAAGACAAAATGAAATAAAAAACAGCAAAATAAAGACGCTTTGTTTGTTTCGCATTAATGACATTGTCTCTAATGAGTTTCCGGAGCAAACAAATGCACAAAAAAATGCAAAAAAGTTTGCTGCCAACTAGCGGACAAATAAGATTAAAAAAATTGACAGAACAAAGTTCAAAGGCCAATAGCAATACTGCTTGTCAAATTATAACATTTATCAATATGCTAATGGTATAATAGGCAGTAAACAAGCAACAACTTAAACAACTTGCCTGGTTACAATGTGCGAAAAAACTTTGTCTTCTACAGAAAATAAAATAATAATTAATAATAACTTATAAATAAATAAAGCTTTGCCAGCTGTGAAACGATCGGCTACTAACCAACGAGTTACATATGTGGCTGGTTTTTCATTATAACACGTGTTTTAGAATTGTGGCCCAAAAGTCTCAAAGTACAAACCAACATCAGTCAATGGTTTCGCACCGATTCAGATAATTATACCGTAGTATCGTGTTAATCGAGTTCAAACTAGCAATCAAGTTTAGTATGTTCAGGCCCAAACTTGTTTATCATTCAAAACATCCTGCTAGAACCAGACTTAATTTACCTACAATTAACCAATTAGTTAGAGTAAAAGTAATTTTTGATGCTTAATTTATCAAGCACCCAAAGGCGTTGTAACCATTCTTTATATTTGTCGACTAGCATAAGGACGACAATTATGCAAATTGCTTACACAGATAATAATGTTTGTTAAACAATTCAAAAAAGTCGTTTCTACTAGTTGCTTTTTTCTAGAGCAAACGGTATAAACGTGATATAAATATAAAATTCAAAAGATAACACAAAAGGTAAATTAGAAAATATTATTTATTTATTTTTTCTATGGCTTTTGTTCAAAGACGCAGGCCAACTAAATTCTCTTGAAATTTATGATACATTCAAAAGCTTGTTACTTTTTGTTTTATTTCCGTTTTTTTTTTTATTCATCTTTGTCAGTGTTGCCAGAACGGCGTGTTTGTGGTAGTGAGGTTAAACCTTGAAACTCATCTAGCAACATCTGCCATAGTTCATATAAAGTGCAAATCAGCTTTTTGCCATTTCTCTATATATATTTACAATTAATAATTTTACAAAATATATTTTCACATTTAAATACACATATTTAACTTGTTTAATTTGTATAATTAAAAAAAATTAACTTTTTGTACAATTCACAAGTGAGAGGAAAAAATGAACAATTTTTCATTTTATTGAAAGTTTTCTTTATCTATACGGACACTAAATATAAATATGTATTTTTAATTTGTTTTTGCAAATTAAAAACTATTTCTATAAAATAATACAAAGCAAGTAATGATATTTGAAAAAAACACTTTTCTCGCTCTAAACAAGCTTTAACAAAGTATACAAATACTGTACAAATTGGGCGATTAATATTTAAATGAAACTTTTTTCAACAAAGCACAAACTTACAGATAATACAAAAATAGATGTAGGCATCAAGAAGAGCCGACATCATGTGAGAGAGGACACGAGTTTTTATTAGAATGTGAAGTAAAAAATGTCGGAGCTGTAATTCTTTTCTGATTGCAGCTTCTTTTTGCTGGACAATCTGGCGCTTGATGTATTTGCATTGAAGTAATTGGCTTCTCTAACGATCCAGACAAAGCACAAGTGTTTGCTATCTAGTTGCAGTCACTATTTTCAGACTGGACTGGCCTACCAGGCAAGTTTTCAGCCACGTGTGCCGGCTTAACTTGAGCCCGTGGCAAACTTGAACAGATCAGTCCAAACGGCTGTTCAAACTCACTTGATTTTTGTACACACCTTTCTTTTGCACTTTATCACTAGTGGGTTTTACTTGATCACAGTATGCTGAAGAGGGTACTCATAGTGTGGTTGAGCATATTGGCTATGGTGTAATTGAGTATGCAATGCATACTGTCCAGAAGACGCCAAAGTGCCCATCATAGGCAAGCCAGATCCAATATTAGTGGACAACACGCCCCCGGTGCCCATGAATGGCGTGTGCTGCATGGGCGAGCCAGCACAACGGGTCTGAGCTAGAGTGGTGGTGGCTGATGAAGACTTCCGTTTTGGCGGGAAAAACAAATAGTTGGTGCAAGCAAACAACGAACAGACAATAAGAAACGCAATAGCCACTGCCACACAGCCCCCAGCCAATACAACCCAAGCTCCAGATTTAGTAGCAGCAGGTGCTTGAGCGGTGACATTGTGAGGCAGGGCAGGCCCATTACCCAATGAACTCAAATGGGGATTATGGCTATTTCCAATAGGATTGTTCAAGCCATTGAAACTGTTGGCTAGTTGTGGGGCTAAATGCGAGTCTAGTCCTGAACTGTGCAGATTGTCCAATTGTTTCTGCTGTTTTAGTGTCGGCAACTTAGCAAAGTGTGGTCGCCACCAATAAGGGGTGCTTGCTGCTGCTGATCCCACTGATGCCATTGTAGATAAAGGTAACGAATTCCGGATAGAGTCAGCCGTCTTTTGGGATGTCTTGTCTTGATACATAGGTCTGTAAATACCTGCTTCCGCTTCCGATAATTGATTTTGTTGTTCATTTTGTTGCTGATTCGATGATTCGATGATCGAACCCGCACTCAGTTCAGGATTGTTTTTAAAGTTTTCTACATTTCTTGGCTGGCTTGGCTGCAACTGATCCAGAACACCGGCAGGTTTATATGTGGACTGAGGACCTATTGATGCTTTGCCAGATTCTGCATTAGATATTTGAGACAAACGATTGTCAGCTTAGAAAATAAGAAATAATATTAGTATGTTTTAAGTTTATTATTTTCTTTATTTATTTTTGTTGCTTTCAGCTGCTCAAAAACTTTTTTCAAAAGTATCTAATTAGTTTTTCTTCTTCTTCTGCTGCAAATGGGAAAATGGCAAAAGGTGTTTGCATGCTTGTTGCAAGCCATGTTACACTAGGTTGTGTGAGCTTTTTTTCGTGAAAAAGCATTGCTTTTATTTTACATTTTCCTTTGCGTTTTTAATGTGTTTTTGCATTGGGTTTTGCCGCTTTAGCAAATGAGCCATTCTTGCAAAAGGTGTGCAAATCTAATGAACAACGCCGGCAAACACCTCGAGCCGTTCAAACTTGTAAAACAAACTTGAGCAAGAGAAAAGAAATGATAAAATTAAAAGGCAAAATAAGGGAGAATGAAGTAAAATGAATCAAAAATAAAGCGAAAATGAAGTGAAAATGAAGCAAAAATGAAAATAAAGTAAAACTAAAATAAAGCAAACTCAACTAAAGTAAACGAACTAAAGCAAACTGGATATAAATTAAAAAAAAAAGTGAAATATAAATAAAAAATAAATAAAAAATAATAAAAAAAGTTTAAAAAAAAATAAAAAATAATATAAAAAAAGTATAAAATTTAAAAATTAAAACTAAATTTTGGAAAGAGATGGGAAAATAACTAAACCAAACATTTTGGTTATAAGTTTTCTCACTATTGTACATCTGACATTGTGTCAATGCAAAGTCACACTCACCTGCTTGGATGGAACTACTATTGACGGATTTGGACTGTTGGCCTGGACTGCAACACACCTTGAAGGTGAGTTTCATATGGTTGCTGGCACAGCTGCCACCTTGCCTTTGGTCCAGACCATCTGGTAATCCACTAGATGTAGAGATGAAGTAGTAATCTTTTCCCGGATGGAATTCCAATCCTCCAGGCTGTGGAGTAAAGGAGCGGAAAGTGATGGTAAAATACATGATTTGGTGTGGACGATCACAGCGGGCAATTATACGAGGACTGTTGGAATTAATCCGGCATGTTTCGTATTCTTGCTTGGACACCTGCATATTAAGAAGGATTGATTAGACAAGCATTTTTCATTAATCACTGGCTAGTCGCTACACTTTTGAACTATGGTAATTACAATTTGCATATTTTATATGCAGATCATAACTTCAATAACACTGCTTTGCCATCTCAATTTCATTAGAAATTTTTGCAAGACCAATGGTCTGACTAAATTTGAAATGGACCAGGTAAGCAAAAAAAAACATGGGATCAACTTAGAACTAATTGCACATTGTTTTATGGCCTTTTTGATGCCTACATTCTCATCATCTTTTGACGCCCAATTAGACACCATGCAAACGCCGTTTCTATCCTCCATTAAGATTTCAGTCTAATGGAAAGCTTATACGGGGCTCCCACCAGAATCTGACTTGTTCAAAATTATGCTAATCTGAATTTATTCTCCAATTAGCCTGGGGTGTTCGGCCCGAACACCCAAACCGTGGCCTGCAGCTGAAAACCAACGCCAATGCTTTCATTCTCTTTAATTTCACATTTCTCACTTTGTGCCATCATCCATTCATCTTTATTCATCATCTACTCTGATCTTCTCTTGCCATCTTGACCTTACTCATTTTCACCTATCGAATTTACTCTTTTAAAGAGAAACTGCTTTATTACTTAAAAATGAAGTTTTTGTTGCTTGATACGCTCACTGTTCATCCTCTATTCGCAAAGCAAAATTAAGATAAAAAGAAAGTGGTTCAATGCAAAAGTTTAATTTCAGCTTAATTTTTAAGAAACTTTTGCTCTTCATAGTTCAATCTATTTTTCGGCTGGTGTGTGAACAGAAGCCAGTCACTTTAAAGCACTTTTATTATTATTAGATTTTCCGCTTCTTTTCATCCATACAATGAATACAATTCACTATGCATAGTCTAGTTCAGGCCTGTATGTACATATATAAATTTATACGTTTATATAAATTTGAAACCATCATACATTTGGCGATGATCAGACGTTTTTAAAAAAGTTGTTTCAATTCATTTTGGCTTAAAATGAACTTAAACTTAGTTCACTTGTTCCATTGTGTTAACAGGCGTAATATTCAGTAGTAACAGAATCTAGTCTATTGCATTTGGGCATCTCAATATTGAAATTAAAGCAAGTTCAAAATTAAACTAAAACGATGCCCGCAAACCAAAGTGTCAAATGCAGTCATGCCTTTCGATTGAGAAGCAAAAAGTGAAAAAGGGAAAAATAAGAAGGAAAGGGAAAAAACAAAAAGTGAAAAAAACGAAAAAAATAAAAGATGAACTAGCTGTAAAATGGGCGATGACAAAGCCACAAGGAATTAATCACATTTAACTCAATCTAATATTGTCTAATTATGTCTAATTATGTTTAATCTTTGCAGAGCTCCAACGTCGGAAAACATTTAATCAAATCTGATCTGCGACAGCTATAAAAAGACAAGGGTGACTATTGAATTGTAAAAAACTGCAATTGTATCTAAAAGTTTGCCAGAGTCTAGTAATGTAATAACTAATAATGTCTAATATTATTTATTAAAGCGAAATAAAGTCTAAATAGCGTTTAATCTAATATGCGGTAATAAGATGTAATAATAGCTAATAGGCATCTTAGAAATGCCAGCAGCAAGATGCGGATCGATATGTGTAGCGTTTACGAACTCGTTGGTCTTTTATTCAGTCACAAACGAACAGATAGGAACGACAGCGCAGTGATTTGTGTTGGTTTAGATATTTTTGTCAATGATGGCAGACAATGGACAATTGGTAAAAGAAGAGTCGTACCAGTAGTGTCTGCAACAGACTCAAAATTACTGTTGATCAAGACGTTTAGTTTTTGGCGGGAAAAGACTAGAGATGAAAAAATCAGAAGAGAAAACAAAGAAAGGCAGGATAGAAGCTTGATACAACTCAATCAGTGTGGACTGGCAGTAGTGCAACCTTTTGCATCTGCCAAACACAGACTTGTCACTGGCTTCCGAGTCGTCTGTAACATTAGGCCGACGGCTTGTCAGAAGCAGACAGAGATGGAAGATTGTTTTGCGATCTGTAATTTTTTATTCAAATCGCAACCACACAAGGCCCGAGGACATGGTTGACAAGTAGCCTGAATGCAATACTAAACCGATCATTGATGAGTAGGACTAGTGACGAAGAAATCATCAGTTTCGACATCCATGAGAGGCAAAGAGGCGAAAAACCGCTTTAATTGAATGCAAACAAGGCGAAACACGCGTTTTAGTGAGCCAGAATCTGATTTTAATGCTGCTGCAGTGGGTGGCAAGTGATCTTTGTCTTGCTATGCCGACCTCTCTTCATCTACTGCCTCTATTTGCTGCACTAATTTATGCATTCACTGGCTTGTGCTATTCATACAAACCCAGTTAGTCGCTTATTTGCTCTGAATCGCTGTTTTATTTCATTTCACTTTATCAACAGATTTAATGCGACCCGCACTTTTCAAAATTATTTCGCTATTTTGCTTATTTGATTTTCGGCACTGTTCGACAGCGGAAGTCAGTGCCGACACAAGCCCAACCGTTTCTGACCGGTTTATTCAACGGCTGAAACAAGTGATGGCAGAGGAAGTGATTCAATTGTGCATCAGAGCATAATTAGGTTAGACTGTCTGACGAGCCGCTCTTACACTGCAAAACTATGCAAGTCTGTGCTCGAATCATAGCTAGACGCCGGCAAAATTGAGCGAAAAAATTATGGAAAAACAATTTTCAAACGATGCCCACTTGATATGCAGTGAAAAAGTATTTCATATTTTTTATCTTTTCCATATTTTCATCTTTTTCACATCTTTCGCGCATTTTCGTCTTTTCAATTTTTACTCGATCTTCTCCTTCTGATCTTTGGCCAAAGCTGTTATCTATAACTCGCCATCGATGCTCGTCTTACTTAATTGTGTCTGTGTTTGATTGGCCTTTTAATAATTATCACTATCAAAAACAAACCTCATCAAAAGCTGTACAGTCTTTATCGTTTTGTCTTCACAACCACTGGCATTTAATTAATTTTAGTTTGTAATTAATTTCAACAATTATGATGTTAATTCACTGGCAAAATACACGCAAGTTTAGGTTATGTTTGTGTTTGTACGGCTGTGTGTTTGTGCAAGTAAACGGTGTCTTTGATTTTTCAGAGCCTAACCATCCGCAAATGGCACTTGATTAATAATGTTGCCTTATTCCACCCAGTTTGATAAGCAAAAGCTAGATGGGCACAGCAAATCTAGCCTTAATTGCCACGGTCTTGGCGCTCATTTGCATTCCAGTGATTTTGGCCAACAAGCTTGGGCTGAAGGTCTGGCATGTGGAACAAAGCTAAGCAACTAGAAACAACAAGGAACAACTAAAAAGAAGTTATGCAAAAGAAAGATGAAAATGCAGAATGAAAATAATGGAAACAGTAAAAAAGAAGAGCAAATCAGTAAGGCACGTTTGTTTTTATAGTTGGGTAGTTTTTTGTGGTTATACTTTGTTGGATTCTCATGTTGATGTGTTGGTGGTTACAATGTTGATGTTTTGCTTGGATCCATGTGGATATGTTGTTCTGTTGTTGTGCTTATACTCAGGTTAGTTTCTATGTTTATATCTAGGTTAGTTCCTCAGTCTTTATCTTAGTTATTCCTAATGCTTATGCCCGAATTGGTTTTTATGCTTGCACTCAGGTTGCTTATATTTTTATTTTTTAAATAGTTATGCTTTGAAATCTGTTTGTCTGCAGTTTTAAACAGGTCTATTTGCATTAGACAAACACATGTATTTGAGCTGGCTTGAAAGCGGGCATAGTCGGGGCTAGTCAACTGATGAAAGGGGCCAAGTGTGATTGAGTTCTAAACAGTTCTAAATAGTTCTAAACAGTTCTAAACATTTGAACCACACAAGTGCATCTCTGTTGTTTGCTTTAAAACGATCGATGATGTCATGGCAACTCAGTAGAAAAATGCGCCGTCACACACTCGTTGATCATCATCTGGCCAA
Organism: Pyemotes zhonghuajia; assembly: GCA_025170145.1. Lineage (NCBI taxonomy): Eukaryota > Metazoa > Arthropoda > Arachnida > Trombidiformes > Pyemotidae > Pyemotes > Pyemotes zhonghuajia. Next base: position 14,699,072 of record CM045845.1, read on the forward strand.
AGAAGACACAAGAACGGAAAACGCCTGCCGTTTACATTGGCAGTTGCCCAGTGCAATGGATAATGGCATCCGGTGTTGTTGGCTGTCATCAATGATGTCAGTAGTTCAAGTCTATTCTAGCCCTGTTTTTAACTGTTTTCATTTTTCTTCACTTGCCCTCATCCATCTCTCATCTTCTACAAGCACATTAAGATTTTACTGTTGTTGATTAGCATCTGAGCTATGGCAAAACAAGGTAATAACATGGCTGATTATTTTCGCCATACATCATTTGCCTTGAATATGATGTGGCTGAAAACAGTGTAACCCTGCAGCTCACATGGTTACTTCAATTTTCAAGTCTTTTGTTCTACACTACCAACACACAATCAGAACAGCAAAATCTAGTTGAAACCTTTCTTTAAATAAATCTGCAAGTTTTGCGTTATTAACAGTTTCGCCTTGTTTATTCATAGCCGCTTCTAATAATCTGCGGAAGGATGTACTTACATTATAAATGATGTAGCTTTCCGTTTCATCAGTTCGAGTGCCTTTAGAATAATTTGGACATATGATGTTCACTTGGTCATATTCGAACGGATTGTTTTTGTTACGATTAACATCGATTATGTGATCAGTATTGTCAATGCGGAACCTGTTTGCCGTTTCCAGTTCAGATCACGTAATTTAGTCGGTTGCCCAACAAAAGTTATTAAAGTTGATTGAAAAATGCACAAGATTATCAAGGTACATGGAAAATGAGCGAAATGAATTGAAAGCGTGCAAATGATGAAAATCATGTTGAAAATGAGTTTGGGCACCGGAAACACACGTGAGCAACATAAGGCATAAAAAAAGAAGAAAATTTAATTTTAATTGGGTAATTGTGTTTATTTTTAATTTTTAAATTTATACTGGATGCAAAATTTAGATAATAAGTTGCGTGTGCTTTTCATTTTTTAGTCAAGCATAAAGATTGAAGATGTTTTTGCCTGATTAAAGACGCTTGATCGGGAATGAACAAGATGATCAAACATGGAAAAAGCAAGCAAAATAAGATGAATGGCAGCTAAATTGAAACAGATTAAAGATAATGTGCTTACAACTAAAACACTCTTAATGAGTGGTTGAAAGCGTGTTAAGGATTGACCAAAGTGTCTTTATCTTTATTGAAGACAATGAACACTGGCCTAAAGCTAAAATTTGAAAAAATAATCACTTTAGAATGAATTTGATTTGAAATTATTGAATGGAAACACTTGAGCAATTTGGCCGGAACTGTTTTGGCAGGCAAAATGAGCGTAAATTTGGTAATAGCTGGGCCAACTGGCGTAAAATGCAACAATAACAGGTAGAGTTGAATAAAATGAAGAAAAGAAAGCAAGAAAAAATGTGCAAAAGAATAAAAAAGCTGGACGAAGAAAGCAAAACGTAGCTAATTGAATTCGTGAGCGGCAAAGCCCATTGCACATTAATTAAAATACATGCATACGAAAATAAATGTGAAAAATTTACTTGTGAAACACATCATTAATGGCAACACGTAATGGGCGCGAAAATTAAACGGTGTTTCACGAAGTACCAGATCTTTTGCAATAGTGCATTGAAAAGAAGAGCAAAGTTTTAATTACTTTGAATAGTTCAAGGTTGCCAAGCAAGCTGGACTGACAGGACCATTATGAAATTTAAAAAACAGTTCAATACACACTTGTTTGCGCATCGATTGAATCGATTGTTTTTTGAACAGGTAGGTAAATGCAAGTTTAAGCAGGTTTACAGAGTAAAAAGAAAACAGGCTAAATAAAATCTAGGACCGGTTTAAATATGGTTATTCAGGTTATGTGAATTTTGATCATGAGGATTTTAGTTATATGAGTTTTGGTTATGTGGATTTCAGTTATAAGATTTTTAATATATGAATTTCGGAAAGGTAAATTGTGGTTATGTAATTTTGGATTCTGAATTTAGAATGTGAATTCTAAATATGTGGATTGTGAATATGTGGATTGTGAATATGTGGATTGTGAATATGAGGATTGTAAATATGTGGATTGTGAATATGTGGATTGTGAATATGTGGATTGTGAATATGTGGATTGTGAATATGTGGATTGTGAATATGTGGATTGCGAATATTTAGATTCTGAATATTTAGATTCTGAATATGTGGATTCTGAATATATGAATTATGAATACGTGAATTCTAACTAAATGGATTATAAATAAACAAATTCGGAATAAGTGAATTCCAAACAGACAAAATCTAAGTTAATCTAGCCAAGTTTGAACTGAGAAAATTTAAACTAAGTTTAGAACAAGAAATTTTAAACTGACTAAGTTGGGCATGGCCAATACACGAATTAAACATAAGGATGATATTGGACCAGATCAGCCCCCCACTTGGTCAGCACTAATTACACGGCCCGCAGTGAGCTCAATTCGTAGCAAAGGTGTCGGGCTGACGGCGTTTCTTTGTTGTTGTGAACCTATAGCATACAAACAAACTGCAACAAATAGACCAAGCCCCCTCTAATTAGATGCAGCCAAGCAAGTCATCCGCCCCTGGCTTGAGTCAGTAATTAATTGTACACACGCTGGCCAAGGTGCGAGAGCTAACACGCCGAATTTTGGCTAATCTACCTTACACGGCTGGTCCGGCCACGCTATTCAGGTATAGTCTGAACAGTAGCCAACTTAGTTGTTGGTTATGCAAGTCAGGCAGCCAATCTTTGTTTCCAGTCTGACAATGCTGTCTGCCTCACCTCTTGGCGGCACTTTGAGTGCAAAAACATAAATAAAAATCAAATAAAAATCAAATTAAAACTACAAAACAACAAAATAACATCTTAGAATTGCCGGCAGATCAATTTTAATGTGTTCATACATGCAAGCGCATTTAGTGCAAACAACTTAAATAGGCGACGCAGGATCATATCTTTTGCAATGATTTTAACAAAAATCTTGATACTAAGATGATGTACTCAAAATGGTGGCTACTAAGATGAAAAACATAAAATGGTAGCCATTAAGAAAATATGCATAAATGTGGTGGCCACTAAGAAAATGCCCATCAATGTTCTGGCTACTAAGAAGACAAACATGATGGTCGCGCTAAAATACTAGACGTCATAATGTCCACCATGATGTCTAACATGATGTCTACCATGCTGTCCACCATGATGTCCAACAAAATATCCATCTTTATTACATTTAACCACCAAACCAACAGCCAAAAAAAGATAGACGAAAGGAAAGTGCATTTGGCAGTTTGTATCTTACTAATTGCTCTTTACAATAAATGGTAAATCAATTACGCCCAGTTACCAACTACATGATGTGTTTAAGCTAAATTGTACAATTTCTGCACTCGCCACACTAGCCAAATGAATAACCAAAGAAGATGCTCTTCTATTAATGTCTAGCAATGATAGAACCCATGCTGTTAGTTGTAGTTTTCATTTTTCTTCTTTTTTCATCATTGCCTCTGTTTTCAGTTTTTGTGTCTTTTACATGCACAAATTTGTCATGCACCATTCCAGGCTAATTTACTTGATTCAGTCCAGCCCGCTAAAACTAGAATTAATATTACAAGTTTTGGCCACATCTCATCACATGCAATGTTTGTATGCTTATGTATTTACACACAACATTGCCCTTTTTGTCTCTAATAGTGTCATTTTGTATTAATGTTTATGATAGTTTTTTCTTAAGCCTATGTATGTTTTAATAATTTTTTTGTTCAGCCCTTCTTTATTACTAAACCGATTCTTGACCTTGCAATGTCAGCTCCAAATCAAGCGCATGTGTCACAATAGTGCTTAGTTAAAATTCATATGTGTGCAAACTAAAAAGACATTTTTAGCCAAAACGCAATGCATTTTACTTAAGCTAATTTGCACACTGTTGGACCGCTTATACAATAGTACATAAACCTAATAGTAGACCAAAGCAGCGGTTAGAAAGGCAATGGCTATCCAAGGCCAGTGTTTTACTGACTGAATGTGAAACAGTTCAATTAGCCCATGAACTTAGCCAACGATGGTGATCGGTTGATTAATTTGCCAATACTAATTAATATAGCACTAATTTCGACTAGTGTTGGACACTTGACTGAAAAAAGACGACGGTTGGGTGGATGAGCTGCTGCCGGTTCAGGACCATTGATCCGTCTCTGATCCCTATTTACAAAGTTGCAATTTTATAAAAGTACTAGTAAAAAGACGAGTATAGTGGGTGATCACCTTGTCATTTTTAAAGCAGCGTTCAAAAGCGGACTGTTTTTTTAAATGAGTTTTTACTCGGCACAGTTGATGCAAGGTTAAATTTCAATTGAAAGACATGTTGTCGTCGTTTGGCCATAAATATAAACCACATTTGCATCATAAGTCGATGTTTTGTGGCGCGAAAAGCTAGCTTAAAACAAGTTGCCAGTAAAATGCGCTTGCTCGGCTCATCCCTAAGCACAATGGGATAAATGACACAGAGACCAGGTCGCAACAGTACAGATGCCAACAGTCACACGGTACTGGCTTCGCAGCGATGCTTGGCAACCAAAACAGAGTGCATAAAGCAATGTTAAGCTGTCATTCGCGCATTATTTCTGACAAATATAGACACGGAAGAAGAAAGGATAAAAAGTATGATGACGAAGATGACGGCAAGAACAAAAATCATGATGATATGCAAAGTACAAGCAAAAGAAAGTCATAAGTAGAGAGATGATAAAGAAAGGGAGCTAAAAACTTGAGGAAAAGGATACAAGTAAAAAGACTGAAGTAAAAGCACCCAGACAAAAGGGTCAATCAAGAGGACTTAACGTAAAAGACTTAACGTAAAGAATCCAACTAAAAGGACCCGATCAACAGGACCCAGTCAAAGGACCCAACTAACAAGACCCAACCAACAGAGTCTGACCAAAAGGGCCCAACCAAAAGCATGACAAGCAAGTCTTCTGCGCGGATCCCGGATGAACAATTAATTGCATGTTAGTGATCAAGACACGCGAGCCACAACATACAAACGGGCAGTATGGCTAGTGGGCATGCGTGTTCCATCCTTTCGTGGTAGATTATCAGTGAAGCAGAACCAATCAAATGTGGCCAGATGCTCACAATATCAGACAACAAATGTTGTCCTCAACTGATGGTAAAGACGTGAAAGGACAGTTAGAGGACAATCACTGAACAATCATTGGACAATCATTGGACAATCACTGGACAATCACTGGACAATCACTGGACAATCACTGGACAATCACTGGACAATCACTGAACAATCACTAAACAATCACTAAACAATCGCTAAACAATCGCTACTCACCGTTTGACTATCATAGTTAAAGAATAATCAAACAAAATGCGACCCATCCAAAGGTAAACAATCAAAGACCAATCAGTCGGTAATCGGCCGCAAACGCAAGGCCAACGAGCAAACGCTAAAAATCAACTTTATCGGTGGCATCCACTCTGATTGCTTGTTCAGTGCATCAAACTATTCACTATTGACCCCCCAGTGCTTGTCTATAGGTCGAGCAAACCATTTTGAAAATATAAGTTAGCGAATAAGTTGCAAATGAACAAGAAAATCAGTAAGAAAATGAGCAAAAATTAAACAAGAAATTGAACAAAATAAGCTAGAAACAAATTAAAGAAAACACCTTTCGAAATGGGCTTTGTGGGGTGAGCAAGAGTTAAACGGGAACATGTCAGACTTAGCTTGTCTGCTGGGGAGAAAAGCTCTGTACTAAGAAACTGCAGAAGCCGTCCTCCAACAGCAAAGGCCAAAAGGGGCTAAAACAAAATTAGCAGAAAAAAAATAACAACAAAAAGCTAATTTCATTTGCTGCATTTAATTTATACAATTTTTACAGGTAAGACTTATTTTTCAATTAGCAACACACAGTTTCTTTTTGATACAAGTTACAAAGCCAAAGCCTGTCTGCATTCTTTAGTTTTAGTCTGGGACTTGATCGTTTTTGGCCGCTAAAAGTCGGCGTAGCTTCTTGTCTCTAAACATCTTTTGAACAGTGCGAAAAAACATCAAAATTAATATACTTTTTATGGTTTCATTTTAAGTCAGGCGTCTGTTCTGTTGTAAATACAAAACGATAGCTTAAGCCAGCCATTGTGATGCACTTGGCGTGTTCAACATGTTCGAGCAGAGAAAAAGCAACAGTCGACTTATCTGACTGAGCATCACTTAATGGGCACAGCTGGTCCTCACTCTTTTGGTCTTGGCTAATCTGAACCTGACTCTTCTTCAAATTCATCTTTAACCACTCATCATCAAGTCAGATGCAAATGTAGTGATTTTAAGCCGAAAATTGCGCGACATGCGCAGCATCTTAAACATTGCACAGTGCATGTCCAGTCACAAATGTTATTTATATGCATTAATATTTATTAATACATAAATATAGCAAATGCATGTAAATATTCGTGGTCGGATTAGAGGTAGATGAATTTCATGTTTAAGCTCTAGTGTTTGTTTTTACCTGCTTGATCCGTTTAGGCGCTTGTCTTGCCCTTTTTGTTCAAATTATGTCTAAACTGACTCTAGCAAATTGAGTTTCTAATATTTGCTAATGCTAATCTTGAACTTGATTTTCCAAGCTACAAAGGCCTGTTTGTATGTGCTGGTTGGTCAACAAGTCGCCACACAATGAAACAAGTGTTAGAAAGATTTCTTCTAACGTGGTTGAAAGCAACAAATGAACAACATCAAGTAGAAAGTAAATGGCAAACACACGCCATCGTTGATTGCAATCTGGTTTTTCTGGTTTATTTTGGTTTAGAACTTGCTTCGGCCATTTTCGCCTTTTGCGGCCTAAGCGAGAGGGAGAGTGGCCTTTTACACCTTGTGAGAACCATATATACACATATAAATACACGTAACTACCATGCCAAGCCTGAATGTTCTGCTAATTGACTTAAATCATTTAGCTCGCCAAAGCCTGCTTATTGAATCGTTTTTGAAAAGTTACTCTGAAGAAATGCAACTAAATTGATAAAAAATGAAAATAGTCCCTATCCGGTCAATTTTAGCCTCTTTCCGCCTTTTACACTGCAATCAAATATTCAAGCCTGCTTTCATTCAAAGCCTGATTGTGCTGGACCCATTTCATCAGCTCGGTTCATAAAGCAACAGTTCTCAACTTGCTGTGGTTGACTGCAAAAAGCAAATCATAATGATAAAAGTGAGAAAAGTGCAACCAAACGCCTGCAACAATTTATGGAAAATTGAGCTGGGTTTAAAAATAATAAAAATAATATTAAAAATAAGATGAGATATGAAAGATGAAGTGATTGCTGTTTGATGCAAACAGAAAATGGCTCAATATGGCTTCAACGTTTACCTGGCCTTCTCTAAATGATCTTGTTTGACTCTCTTATTGTTCGCTTGTTTCTTACTTATTTTTTTATTCTATTTCTTGTTTTTAATTTTTACTTATTTGACTCGTTTTACAAAATTTTAACTTTAAAAAGATTTTCACACAATCAAAACAACAAGTTTGAAAAATGATAATGTCTAAAAAACTAAAATTAAAAATAAGAAATTAAAAATAAAAATAATAAAAATAACAAAAGTAACTAAAATCATATAAAAAAGAGATAAAAAAATTCAGCCGCTGGTGCAAACTCTAATGTTCAAGCAATTAACTCCACTCGGATCCTAGACTATTTTGGTAGGCTTGCTGTTGCAAGTCGTTTTGGTCTGCTGTTTGTTCATAATTGATCTCATTATGCTGGTTGACGTCTTCATTATCAATAGTAGTCAAAGAAGAGGAAAAGGAAGAAGATGATGATGAAGTAGGAGAAGAGGAAGAAATTGAAGACAATTTAGTATCTGGCCGCTGCAAAATTGGCCAACCATCAGAATTCTGTTTAGCCGGCAGCCAGTTCCAGCCCGATGACAAATGCGACTGTTTTTGTTGCTTATTGCTATTAGGCGATAGAGAGGAAGAACCAGAGAGAACAGGTGAACAAGGCAATTCAGTTGACTGTTCATTAGACCAGCCACAATTTGCCATGTTTGTAGACGAGAACTTTAGTTTGGCTTGTCTCATTTGAATCGGAGACAAATGTCTGTTTTTGCTGGCCAATTGATAAATCATAGAAGCAGGTATAGCCAAAGGCAATTCAACTGAATGTGTTTGCAATGTATTTTTTTGGTTTAAATCATTGGACACTGGCCAAACTAGTGGAGAAATCAATTGGCTTTGATTACCATCAAACGTAATTTTGCCTGATTTTTGCCATTTTTGTAAAGCTTTTTTTTTCAATACAGTTCCAGCCATTAGACCAGCTTTGATGCCAGCTAAAAGCATCACATTTTTCCAGTTCACACCCACCACTGATGATTTAGTAATTTTCCTTGCTGAAGCAGATAATGAATGAGCTTTTTGCAAAGCCAACTGAGCACTAGATGACGACCAATGGTTTTTCAATGTGCAGTCAACCATAGCACAATTGTTCATCATTGAGACAACACTTAAGAAAACAACATAGTTGAAAATCATCGAAATGATGCTAGACTTATGCCTTACACTTAAAATTGATTCTTTACTCATTATTAACTGATTAAAGGCAATTTTTTACAGATTTCAATTGATTTCAATTGATTGCAATCAGTTTTAATTCTCAATGAACTCAATCGTCGGTGCACAGGCATTATTTATATGCTGTATATTGGCAAATGTTTACTGTGGTTTAAAACAAGGCATCTTGAAAACCAGCTTAAAACGGAAAGCAGATGTATGATGGTTAAGCCTTAAAAATCCACATCAAATTGAAAAAGGACGTGCTCAGGACACAATAATCAATAAAGGCGTGAATTAATTTTGTTCAACATAAAATTATATTTTTTAGTCATATTTTGCGCTGCTGTAAAATAAGAGAAAAGTCCAAAAGCAATTAATTGATGTTTTTACATTAGTTCGATTTCAACAATTCTCAACCAACATCAACAAGCGATTGTATACAAATAGAAATCTTTTTCTCTTAAAACCCAGTGACCTGTTTCATCAGAACATCTTAGACATGTTTCCACCGGTTCGGATATGGTTCACCAGTAAAATTCATATTCAACTGCACATCCGTTTAATGGCTGGCTTAAACGAATTCGCTAGAGAAGAAAACGACTAGTGTCGATCACAGGGAACTGTTAGCATTTGCATTTTTCGCAGGGAATCGACAGCAGTTAAAATAAGCACAAAAGCTTAGCATCAAAATCAAATAAGAAAAAAGCCGAAAATGGTAAATAAAAAGCGATACGGGCGAAAACAAGACAAACTGGTAAGAAACAAACAGTTTAAAAATAATAGCAAAATTGGTGCGCAAATTCTCATCTAATCGCAAATCCACACCTGACCTGGCCTTTTGTTTGCTCATGTAAGGCTGGTTTCTATGATAGAAATCACTGAGAAAACAGGTGTCACACAAAAATGCTCAATTAAGCCGGTCAGCCGCAATTAAGATGCAATGAAAACAAAGCAAGCAAAAGTAAATTGCCAAAAGCGCAATTCACACAAAACTGAGCAAATAAACGTATGGCCTGTTTGCTTAAGCCGACAAAAATCGAGTCGAGCTGTTGATTTTGATTTTTGGGATTAAAAAATAGCCATTTCTAGCTCTGGACTCAAGAATTGAGATCTATTGGTTAAGACAAGAAAGCCTAGCCAAACAAGCACTTGTTAGTCTGATTGGAAACGGATGTTGATTTTAAGAGCGAAATCCAAACCAAACAGTTTTGCCTACTTGGTAGACGGATTTAGCCTAAATCAGCCGTGCTTGTAACCGTTTGGAGCACTTGTGCCAGAATCGATTTCTTAATTTAATTGTGGAAAACGAAAGCAATTACCAAAGATGTAGTGCAGTGTGGCCAGCAGCCCAAATCGGCCGTTCATCTGTGAGCCTCCCACAATGCAAGTGTCACAGCAAATCAGTGAACTGGCACACGATTAGCTGACCGAAACTTGTGCAAATATGATACAATTGACAGCGTTTGCAACAAATCAAACTGTCACCTGCACATTTATCTAATTGTGTCAACTGTGCATATACATTATTTACACTGTGTAATTAATAAGTTGATTCGCTTGTAAGCACCCTATAAGCTTTAGCACACAGTTGGCTTACTGCGTCAATTTAAGCATCTTAAGCTGCATATTTGAAGCTTCATATTTGAAGCAGAATATTTGAAGCTGCAGACATGAAATTGTGAAAATAAAGAAAAATGAAAAGTGTAATAAAGTAAAATTTATGCAAATAATGACTCTACTTTGCAAAATATGCATTACAATTAATGACTGTTCAGTGTATATTGACAAGTGTAGTCCGTCACTTATCTGCGAGCTGGAGAGTAAGCCATTTTCTAGCGTCAATCATTTAATTGTAACGCATTAAGTAAACTGAAATGGAAAACAAAATACAATGAAAATCATAATAAAAATTAAAACTGGCGCCTATATAAAATGAAAAATAAGGCCAACAACATTTCACTGGCCAATTCTCTAGCATCTCCCAAAAGCATCTTGATAAAAGTAAGGTGATTGATGGTTAAGGAGATGAAGAAGCTAAATTGACAAAGTCGAAGGCGAGCTAGTGTTTGCAGCCACATTTAGAAAAATGGCCAAACAACTGCAGTGGCTAAACGAGTAAAGTGGCCAAACAACAAGCTAAAGAGAAAACAAGAGCAGGACAAGAAAAGTGTGATTGAATGAGTAATTGGCACAAACTTGCTTGAGAACAACTGACTTTAATTATGCCTGGCATTGTAACGGTAAAGAATGGCGGCCAACTATAACAGACCACAATGGCACTAAGCTTGTTCCATAAAGCACTTAAATGACCAAATATGCAGAGTAGAGAACGACGATTATATGGTTTATAAATGTGTGGCAATCTGCAAAAATTGCAATTTTCTTGAGTGCACAATTAAGAACAGTTAGCTACTTGGGAAGAGTTGGCATTACATTGAGACTAACTACGCTCTGACTAAATCTACATACTGAATACAGTTCAAATGCATCGAGCAGACAGCACTGGCCGTTTGGTTTGGAGGCACGCAACACTATTAAATTCAATTAAACTGATAGACTGTGATTGCCGCAGAAATGGCCAGTCAGAGAAGCTGGAGATTAAGATACAAGCACCTGATCATAAGAGACGATCGAGTAATGGTACATTAGAGGACAGTTGATGGTCTGTGCAAACATGGTCAGCTCATTTGCACCATTGCGAGATGGCAAAGTGAATGCAAATTGCCAACTAACTGGTGGACATGGTGAAAGCTCTTTTGAGCCGCTTAACCAAAAGCCGGATTAGCGACCGTTCTATTCTAGCCCATTAGTTGCAATGATAATGATGATTGTGAAAAGTGCACAAAACTAGTGTTTTTGCTTTGCTTCAATTGTGTGCATGTATGTGGTGATATTCAGCGGAAGCTGATTTTAGATAAAAGCCAAGCAAGAGAGGAAAATGGTTTGCAATTGCAATCACATTAGCGCGCTTTAAAAGCATGCAAACAAGGCCCAAACACGCAGCACAATTGCTCCCAATGGTCTAACTCAGACCAAATTGTTTTCTACTTGTTTTCAATCGTTTTCCGCCTGCCATCATCTCTGTCCTTTTTGTCACAACGATCTGAACCGGTACATCTGCTCTAATCATCACATTGTCTCTGCACATTATCCCAGCACATTATCTTCGCACATCAACTTTACCCATCATTTTCTAACCATCATTTTTTGGCCATCATTTTTTAACCATCACTTTTTAAACATCATTTCTGTCCATTATCTCTGCACAATCGATCCGATGGTCAGTTGGGCAAGTTCTGCTGCAAGTTTAAACCTACTCTAATCACAAAGCCAACCAAGGGCGGACCATGGTTGGAATGTTGAAATTTAAGAAAAATAGTCTGTACTTTATTCAATGCTTTTAATACAAAGTAAAATTTGAATGCTAAACACACAGCCTTGCAAAGGATGAAGCCAGTGCTGGAATTTGTTTAGCCGTATTATTTGCTACAATAGCGTAAACCATTTCAAGAAACTAACTACATCGGACAGGCAGGCAGAAAATCAAAATTATGAACGGCTAACTTGTAAGAAGATCGCCAATAAGTGAATTGATGTTCAAATCGCTTTTTTGCAAAACAATGCGAAAGATGCAAAACCAACAGCTTTGTTTAGCTCTGCTTAAGCACACCTTCTAAACAGATTTATTTTCTTATTGAATTCTGCATTGATCGAGCTTGTTCTTGGTTATTACGAAGTTATTGTAGCCATTTTCAGATAGAACAATTGCAAACAGAATGAGCTGTTGCTAGAATTCCAAGTGGTTCCGATTCACTACTTCAGCTTTATTCTGGCCAGTCTGCCATCTTCCAATCGCTCAGGTGTTGCATAGCAGGCATTGTGTTGGCCCATTCTTCTCAACTTTTTTGCATCCTTAAACTTTTCACCTGACAGCCGCCTGTCTTCTTGGCCAAAAAGAGGGTCTTCTATTCTCTTTTTGAACAGACTTTTACAATTTAAATCAGCTTCTCCTGTTCAAATGAGCTTCTCCAGCTCGGATGAGCTTCCCCAACTTAGATGAACTTCTCTGACTTGGATGGGCTTCTCTGACTTGGATAGGCTTCTTTACTCAGGTCAAGCTGTTCAGTATTGTGGCAATAGAACACTGAAAACTGAAAACAGTGCACCAACAGCGATTTACTTGCAATTTAATTCATATTTACAATAAGCGCAATTCAGTTGAATACACGCTTTTAAGCCGCATATTCGACCATTTCTTTAGTCTGTGTTAAAAGTCCAAAGCTTGTTCTCGCCATTATTTTTCAGTTTCTTATTAATTTCACCTTTGAAATGTGTTCTGGCAACCACTTTTGGCTTGCTGCTGCGCCCAGTGTTAAAACACCAGCGAAGCGAACAGCTTTAAATTTGAAACACACAATCGAACGTGATTTTCAATAAGACGTTTCAAACTGTTTCTTTAGCCTTGATTCAGATGCAGGCCGGCAAAGCACACAGGCAATGGAGATGCATGCAAAGTCAATGGAGTTTAATGTACTCGACTCAAATCAGAAAACAAAAATCAAAGTCACAAAAGCAAAACAGCTAGCATTGCACAAGTAGTGTCTTGAGCACAGATGGTGGCAGCATTGGCTAAGCAAACAGCTTGATTGAAACAGTGTTATAAGAAACAGTGTTATAATACCACAAAACCAGAAAACAGGATGCTAAACACAAAATGTCGCCAGTATACAACTAAATCAAAACATCTTCTCCACTTTTCAAGTGTATCAAGAAGCTTGATAATGGCAAATCAAAGAAAAGTTGGCCCACGATTCAGTTGATTGAGTAAATACAAAAAAATGTATACAATATACATTTGTAGATTTAAGTGCATAAAGCACACAAAGAATACAATACAATGTCAAGCAAAGGTTATCGGTCCAAACATCGCTTCATTATGACTGCTTCACTAATACAATTCTTAACACTTTCCCTTTGACCTTTTGTAAAGACGCATAACTTGAGCAAATCAAAAACCAAGCAGTTCGAGTTATTCAAAACGCATTCAAAAGCACTTTAGGAGCATTTCCAATTCAATCAGAGTCTATTTTAAGTCTATTTTCAAGACTTAATTTTTTTAGAAATTCAAATTTTAGACATTTAGCCCATTGCATATCGGATTGACAGAGTTATAAAGGACAAAGTTTTAGATGTGCATAAACTTGGCGATTAAAGACCGATTTATCAAGGTATACAGCACATATGGTGCCTTTTGGATCTGGAACAAGTTATTGGAACAAGACTGCAGTAGTTAAGCCAAGCTTGTAAAAGTGGTTTAAACAGTTCAAGTGGCGTATTATGAAGAGATGAATAGAAGCAAAGCATGTGTGGTATAGTCACGGTGCAACCGCATGTTCTCCAACATAGGCAAGTATTTACGCATGTTTTACGCTTGTTTATGTGCATACATATGAAAACAATGGTAAAAGCAAGGACCAGCAGGAGAGATGGAATGGGGCCAAAAAAGATTGGCACAAAATTTGGAACTGCAGTAGCCGTGCCCATGACAAATAGCGAATCGAAGCCGGGCTAGACTTGATACAGTCAGGCATTGACTAGTTGGTAAATGAACACAAAACACGAACTGGTATCGAAGCAGATCAAAATAAGGGCAGGTCACTACTAGAGTAAAATTTTGGTTCAACCGATGCATATCTACATTTGGCTCTCACCAGTTGCTACAACAGGCTGTTGTTCTGTTTTGATCTAGAATTGATTGACAGCACCAGACAATTGCTATGTCGCTCGCTTGGCACCCTTTGTAAAATGTTTATTCTCCTCTTCTATTCACCTTGATCCGATGGTTTCGATTTGAACAAGTAAATGAAAAACAAATCAAAAATTGAACCTGCAAAGGTGCTAGCCATGTAAAAGAGATTGAATGTTTGCAACTTGTTCGATCAGCTAAATATAACAAAGACATTGCAAATCGAGCGATTAAAGGCGAAAGAAAGCAACTTGAAATTTATAAGAACCAATTTAATAGGATTAAAAGGCATTTAATGCAAACAAAAAATGAAAAACTGCTACTAGCTTTCTCACGTGTTTACAATAATTATTTAAGTTATTGTACAAATATGTATTAAGTTTTGAGCATCTTTTAAATTCAATGATTCTTTGGCCAACAAATGATTTTTTCAATGCTGGTAGCAAATCAAATTGATTGGTGGAAAAAATTAGCTGTTGGAATGTGTTGTCTGCACATTCAATTAAAGCCAATCGCATCAGAAAATAAATAAAATAAAGAATTAAAATCAGTCTGACTATGTTCCAAATGCAAAGCCATTGCTCTAGCAAATAACGAAATACTTGTTTAAATGAAAAAAAATTCAAAAAACATTATCTTATTGGTCTGCCAATTACAGGTCATTTGAGTGTATAGGCTTATGCTGAAAGTTTAAGCTGCAAAACCTTTGGCTAATGAAAATAGTGCAACTGAAATTAAATTAAAACAGAAAAACAGGACCAAGTGTTGCTTGCATCAGGTTAAACCATGAGCAAAATAAATTAAATTTTTCAAGTCTTCCAACATTTAATTTAAACATACACACACAGGTGTTGACAATTGTAACAAAGTGACTTTTTCACAGTTTCAATCGATTCTAAAATAGCTTTTGTGAAAATTTGAAATCGAAAGATAGAAATAGCTAAAAATGTATAAAAGCAGACAGAGATATTGGATTGAAAAACATGAAAAAAATACATCTAAAATGTTACTAAAACTCAATTTGACAAGTCAAACTTTTGTAAACCAATAGTGAAAAAATTGCTCTAAAAAAGTGGTCAGAGTTTAGTTTGAAAAAGATATAAAGCAGCAATAAATAATGGATAGCACAAATCTTGGATGGTAAACGTATCAGACAACAAATTGGCACAAAGCACCTGGTGTTAAAGTGAAAAAAAGAAAATAAAAAACTAGCTACAGTTGCAAGTGATGCAAAATTCAGCTTGAAAACATTTGGACGCAGTTAAACCATGGGCAGAAAAACATACAACTATACATCTTTAGAGCTGATCGATTCGACAGGATGGCTTGCATGACAACCTTATGCATCGGCCACAGTCGATCGACTGTCAATGAAATGCAGACTAAAATATAACAAGAAATAAAGTGAAAAAATTGGAAAAAAAGTCTTCAAAATTGAAGAGTCTAAAAAGCTGAATAAAGCTAAAAACGAGCGAAAAATAGGGAGAAAAAAGACAAAAAAAAAAAAACAGAGATCTAGACATGGTTTACTGTTTGTAAAAGTAAAACTAGCTTTGCTGCAACAAATAATTTTGGCAATTGAGACGGACATTTAATTCATTCGCATTTAAACCGCTTGTTTTCCGTCACTTGCAACATTTTTTGTTTGCTTATATACAATGTCTGGGAAAACACTTGCTTGTTTTGATAGGAGAAAAGAGACTAGCAACGAGTGAGCGAGTGACAGCAAAGTTTGGCTGTCAAACTGAAGCCACAAATGTTGAGATGCAAATATATGTCATGTAAGATGGATAAAGGAATGGCTGTCTATGGCAATAAAATGTAACAGAGCAAAAAGGAAGGCAACGAGAAAACAATTGAGACGCTGGGACAAGATAGAGAAAATTGAAGCGGAAAGCATTTTGGAATATAGTTTCAAGCCTAGTTTCAAACATGCAGATCGAGTTCGAACAAAAAATGATTGAAAGGATGAATTTGAGAAGAAAAAATTTGAGAAGAAAAATTTGAGAAGAAAAATTTGAGAAGAAAAATTTGAGAAGAAAAAGCAATCACTTACATTGGATTAGTACTGTTCCAGTAAATGTCGGGCAGTCTAGAGGACAAAGGGCTTTCGGAACAGATCTGTTTACAAAACGCCAGTAGTAAACAGATCAGCTTGATCCATAGCATGGTGGACAGGTGGTGTGAAGATAGTCGGACGATCTTCATGCCTAGAGGAGATGTGGGCGCGACGGCCTAAGAAGTGCAGGATCCAGCAGCTAATCACAGCCGCCCCCTTTTTGCATGCACATTGGTTTAATCCAACTAGCACTTGGTCCTTTTTCAGACAGTGCTGAACAGGTAAAAGAGTGCCAAAGTGGATGATTGTTTTTTAAATGCCTCCAAACACAGAATAAGCAGTGAACAATGACCGAACTAATCCTTCTGACTGGATAAAACACTTGCTGCTAGTTGTTGAATTGAAATTGCGAAATTATTCCACTGGTTATTAATTATTAAAATCTGGACAACTTTTGACTTATTGCACTTTGACATTGCAAACAAGTGACATTTGCGCTTTTAGCATATTCAAATCAAGTGTGTGCGCAATAATTTCAGCGCCCTGGACAATTGGCAAATAGATCACAAACTTTGAACAAAACAATTGGAGGAGGTTGAGAGTAAATCAACAAAATAAGTGCACGTCTTAATTTAATAAAATAGTGTTTTTTTGACTTTCAAATTAAAGACACTTATGTTTCGAGTGAGGTGCTGCATCACAGCAAAGAAACCAGCCAAGTTTAACTGTGGCTAAGTTTAACTGTGGTTAAGTTTAGCTGTGGTTAAGTTTAGCTGTGGTTAAGTTAAACTGTGGCCAAGTTTAACTGTGTTAAATTTAACTGAGACCAAGTTCAACTGAGACCAAGTTCAACTAAGACCAAGTTCAACTGAGACCAAGTTCAACTGAGACCAAGTTCAACTGAGACCAAGTTCAACTGAGACCAAGTTCCACTGTGGCTAAGTTTAACTGTGCTAAACTTAACTGCAGCCAACTCAATTGTGGCCAAACTCAACTGTGTCCAGACTCAACTGTGGCAATTCTAATTCCAATAACAATAAACTAAATACAAAGTGACCTGAACAGTCAACAATAAGAGCATGCACTGAAAGCAAGTTTTAGATCACTGTATCAAATGAATCATGGTCTGGTCCAGTCGGAACTCACTTGAACCATCTGGTTCGGATGTCTAAATGCAACTGATCACGGTTTGTTCAGGAATATGAACTTTTGCCAAGTTTGACTGTAAAATGGGCGTAAAACGGCACTAGATGGCGTTGTGTGGTCACGCAGCCCCATCTATGTGTTGCCAGAAGAATTTTTCTGTCTTTTTGTGCATCAAATCTGGCAGATGGCGTTGCAAGCTAGACCGCAAACTTTTGACACGCCCACTCCACCCTACCGCCACGCCCCTTTGCCTCACATCTACAACAAGCCAACAAATAGGACCAAAATTAGTTGGACAAGGACACTGATTAGGCTAATGAGTCAGTGAGAAAGTCAAGACTTGCAATTAAGACAGTTCAAGTACTTTACACCTGTAAACCATTGAAATGCATGCTATTCAGATGTCAGCAGCAGCTGTCTTAATTGGAAGGCATTATCATCTGGACACTTGCTCTTCTAAAACCTTTCCCAACCACTCTCGTTTGCTTATCCTTGATATATTTTCTTAAAACCTTCTTCTAAATAGAATCTGCTCTTTAATGCACTACCATTCCAGCAACTTGTTGCAACCATTTTTGCACTCATCTGCTATTGTGCCAAGTGCCGAGAATCATTTGCAATCTAATAACAGACAATCATTAAAAAAGATTTCAGATTTAAACTAATTGAAAGATTGAGAAATTTTGACCAAGCAAAACTTGTATGTTTAAGCAGCATTAAATTCAAATTTAATTTTTTCAAAAAGATACACCTGGCCATGTTCAGTCACTTAATACTTGATTTTTGGCTTAAATCTAATGCTTGATTACATAAATTGCGCAGCCGTTCTTAGCTCTTCTAAGAAACAGCTTTAAATTTAAGGTGAAAATGGTTCGAGTTTTTAATTTTGCCCTAAAACTAAACTTCTTTACAGATGAGCTTCTTGTTGTCTCACGCAAGCTAAAAAAATCTACTTCTAACTGGTCACAAGTTCATCCAAATGTTAAAAATTGAAAAATAAAAATTAATTTTAAATGATAAGATTGATTGCAAAAAAAAAAAATAAAAAAAATATGACAAACATTTCAAAAGTGACAAAAAAAACAAGCCCACAACATATTAGAAAATTCCGATGATTAAATTTATTTTTTGTATTGTGCTTAAATGTCATTAAAAAAAATAAAAGATTTTAATTTTCTATATAACAATTTGTAAATTTGTTAAGCGGAAAATTTACATCAACATATGAAATTAAACAGCTATTGGGTAAAATTTTATTTAATACACCTACAATTTTTTTTTTTATTTTGACACTTATAAATTCAAGACCAGTTTTTAGACAAAATAAACTTAATTTTATCCAAACCAATTATTAACTTTTTTTGCTATCAAATCAAACAAGCTTAAAATTAAATACATGATAATTTATAAGCTAGGATAAAAGCATATAGGCTAATTGTTTATAAACCTAATGATCTATTAAAAAAAACAATTGTTTTCAAGCAATAAAAAATTCCAGTTTCTTTTATAATTACATATTTTTTTTAACTTTTTTAACTTTTTTAACTTTTTTAACTTTTTTAACTTTTTTAAACTTTTTTAATTTGCAATTTACATTTTTTTATTAAATTATAAAACATGCAATAAAAAAAGAAAAAATTAAAAATTTATATTTAAAACTTTAGTGCTAATTATTTTTCTACGTTAGATTTCAAAAATAATTTTTATTTGTAAATTATAAATATATATATATTTATATAAGAAAAAATTTACAAAAATTTAATAAATATGAAAAAACTAATTAAATAAAATTAATTAAATTAATTTAAAAATTTAATATTCGATATGAAACATTTCAGAAAATTTTCAATCGAAAATAAAAATTTGGCAATTGCATATTAAAATTTTAAGTTAGAGAATTCAACATTTCTAGTTGATAGAGGCAGATATAAGATATGTAACTTATGAAAGAAATGTGATTAACATTCAAATATTGTTTTATATAAATAATGAAAATAATGTTATATTCATTTGTAAAAAAAACTACAAACTGAAATAAGTAATTTTTTTAATAAACAAGATTTTTAATCATGATGAAAACAGTGAATATAAATAATAATGTAATATTTTTAATGAGTTGATTGAGAGTTGGAGTTAGCTTTTAAATCTTGATTGTCATGATCAGTTCGTTTACCGGTTTGGGCTGAATTAGTTGATCCAGTTACTGAGCTATTACTTGAATCTGACAATTGGTGGGTTGCACTTGAATCAAACGTGCTAGAAGCTCTTCTTTGCGGCTGATGAACTGATGAAGAAGATGTCGGAGAAATGTTTTTGTGAACAAATTGTTGAGCAAGTTTCGTATTGGATGGTGGGCTGTTGTATTGATTAAGGCTGGAAGAATAAAGAGGGCTATTAGGTGCATATTTAGCAAAAATAGCTGTTTGAGGAATGTTGACTGCTGCTGCTGCGAAATGAGGATAACCATTGAATTGTTGTTCATTGGCAGCAAGAGAACTACGTTGGACTGTTCTAATTCCGGAAGGAGCACCATTTCCGTTTGGAGGCCAAACTGGGTTTTCAGGAGGGAATCGACCGACCGGAGGATGTGGAAGTGGTGGTACCGGAAGTGGGCTCAATGGGCTTTCGTAGAGTGACATGACCACGATTCCTCCCAAAAGAGCAGAAATTGCGTAAACTCCAAGTCCGAAGGGACCAGGCAAAACGGCACGAACAGCAGCGAAATCAGCTAGAAGGGGAAAACAAACAAAAATATAAATATTTGTTTATATAATTTTTATTATAATAAACTGGTGTTTTATGTGTTACAAACATTCGTAACGGAATGCCAGAAAATGGCTTTAAGAAAGTAAAAACTATGAAAATGTTTCGAATACACATTAATTGCTCAATATTATTTTGTTTAAGTGGAATTTAATTTTAATCAACTTAAACTTGTAGTACATAAACGATTGAGCATTAATTTTTAAATAATTGATTCGATAGTAATTTAGAATTGTTATGTACTTTTTTAGTTATAACCGTTAATTTAAATGGCAATTTCAAATTAATGTTGAAAGCTAGTTATATTTGTTGATTTGTGTTTTAATCAACACCAAATTTTGAGATCTGCGCTAGGAACGGCTAAAAACAATTAAAATTAGCGAAATCATTGAGTTTATTTGAAAATGCATGAATTCGGTGTCAGACGAAGACAAGACGATATAATAGTGAAATAAGTTAAAACGATTAATGAACGGCAAAGTTCAAAGTAAAACTTAATAATAATGTTAATTAAAAATTAAATTAGAAACTGCTTACCCTTAGCCAACAACTTGTTAAACAATGAGCTAGCTAAATCCAGCAAGTCATTGAACGCGACCCGCTTGTTAATCGCAGTGGATGCAGGCTTAACGGCTTGAGCTGGAGTTAGGATTAGAATGATTAGCAACGCTAACTGAAGCGCCTTACTCCAAGTAATATTCATGTCTGCAGCGGATGCTGTGGAACAATTGAAATACTTTGGTCAAATAGACAAGATGATTATAAGATGCACGACTCACTGGAAGATGAGACAAGTTTCAAGTGATGGCTGAACTTGGATGCGGATAGATTTGGCTGTGGAAGCAATCTAAGACTTGAGAAACCGGCTTACCGGTAGGACCAGTTACACTAGGACCAGTTACAAGAGGACCAGTTGCATGAGGGCCAGTTACAGAAGGACCAGTTGCAGAAGGACTAGTTACAAGAGGACCAGTTGCATAAGAACTAGTTATATGATGAGCAGTTACAAGTGAAGACTAGTTAGTAGGAACAGTGGAACCCAACTCAAACTGCTGCACCTATCACAACAACAACATGTTGTTGTTTTTGTGACTGGGCCCTGCCTGTGGCCTGGTATTCAAGGGCCATCTACCTGTATAATCCCGTTTGTTTGGTCGTTTCTTGAACCGTTCGGTCAAACAATCATTACCAGCCTTTTTCTTGCATTGCTACCTTAAACTATTCTTCAATCATTTTCAAACCATTTTCAAATTATCTTTAAGTTGTTTCTTGGACTATTTATTAGCACTTCCCGATCACTCTAGAGCCGGCTTTGTGAGAACACAAAAAGCTCGCAACACATGAATCAAAGTTAAGCCTAAAGCATCTGAAGACGTGCATCTGCTTCTTGTATTTAATGTATATTATTTCTTCCACCCTTTTGATTGAAAGCTTTCTAAGTTGCTCTCTTAATTTTTTCATTTTCTTCAATTTTTTTCCTTCATTTTGCATCCATTTTATTTTCCGCAAATTTGCAATATTCTATTGCTCCAGCTTAAATAGCTGTTTTATTTTTATGTTTCCTATTTGCGCTTTTTGTATTTTGCATTTTTGCGCTTTTCTTGTTTGCATCTTTTTCAAACAAACATCCTGTTTATAGCGGTCGACCTAGCCAATAACACTTAGGCTTGCTTAAAGGTGAAAAGCTATCTTGATTACTTTGATATTTCGATTCAATCGGCCATTACAATCATTAGATGGCAGTAGTCTTAAAAATATTTAATAACTGATCTGGTTTGAGTGAAAGAGTTTGGAAAAGAGTGTGAAAAGAGTTTAGGGGTTTAGAAATGGAAAGTAGAACAGAAAAAGATCGATTGTGGAAACGATACTTGCATTGATCAGGGGATTGATCGCAGTTTGTGTCAGTACAAAAACTTGGATGGCTGTATAACTTGCCATCCGTCTCACCTTTTTGCTGGCCAAATGAGCCTTTTGATGTGGACAATGCTGGCAGGAGAATGAGTTAAAAAGAAAAATTGTTTGAAAACAGATGAAAGAAATTATAAAACGTAAAATCTTGGCAAAAGCCTGTTTTCATCGTTTCCTGCTTACTTAATGTGGCAGCAAAGCCCGAGTCTGCGCCACTCTGATCAAGGGAAGACTAGATGACTGAGATCAGCTGCCCAAATGAACAAACTACCACCTTCTACTCCGCCCAACCCCTGTTTTAGCGCACTTTCACTTTTCACTCGCCTTGCAAATGCAATTGATCCTTTTAGTGATAGTGGTGCATGCTTGCTTTTGAATGCCGTAGGCAACAAACAGGCCAAATGATTGAAAAAGGGGCTACCAAGTGGGCAAAAGGGCAAACTGCTTAAATTTTATGTCTGAAGAGGTCTGGGACATGATCTGAAGGGACTGGATTGACAAGAGGACTGAAACTTGAAAGGGCAAGTCGAGCGGAGAAAGTGAAAGGCAAGATGGAGAGAAAGTGAAATTGCAACAAGTGCGGAATTCAAATTGAGGAGTAATGCAAGTGATACAAAGTTTCGAGCTGAACACTCAAATAAATGTGTTCAAATGTGTTCGACTTAGCCAGGCCGAGCATTTATTAGATCATTAACCAAGCCATTGGGACATTTTTTTCGGCTAATTCACAATTTGACCTAACTGTGCCTGAAAATCGCGCTATTTGACATTGAAAGCTGACTTCGAAATAAACAAAATAATGTCTAATTTTGATAAACAGTGCTTTTCTCTGAAAATATTTATTATTTAATATAATTGTTCCTCAACACTGCCATTGTTAATTTGATTTCAGGTTTGTAGTAGTACAAGTGCCAGTAGTTAAGTAATAATTATGAAACATTTCCACATGTTTTCCTAGCTTAAATCTACCAATAAATTTTAACACAATCTACTTATCTTCAATCGAGATCCTTGTCTAACTGCCTACTGAGTATTTGTAAATGATAGTCTCCTTTGGTTAAAAATGTAAATTTTCTTGTTTAAAGTTAAGAAAAAATGTGTGCTTACTAGTAATATAAAAAACATTATAAGTTATAAATTGACAATTTTCGAATAATTTAGAAAATTTATTATTTAATTTAGTAGATAGTTTTTTTTTGTTTTTCAAAATTTCAGGTGAAAGTGATTTGACGTTATTATATTGTTTTGTAATAGCTGGTGAATTCATCATTCAATTTAACCAAAACCAATGTATAATTAGTTGATTGTATTTACCCGATTTTCAATACACAAGTTCAACAAGTTGGAAATAAGTACAATTACTCGAATATGGCCATTGTATAGAAAATCAAGCTAAACAAAAAGTGTTTAGATAATTTGGATAGAAACAGTTTATTTAAATTGTGAAAATTGAACATACAGACTCACACACACGATTTATTAATGTTTCACCTTTTAGAAGCTTGCTTAAGTTTGAAGTGCAATTTAAAGTGAATTTAATAGTCAATACTGGTTTTGTCCATTGTATCTAACTCAAATCAACTTGGCATCCGATCAATTGTGAACTGATTCGTTTACTGATTCGCTTATTGATTCGTCAATATTGAAAAAGCCAAAAGGTTAAAAGACTTGTTAGTGATTTCGTAAAGTTCAAGTTTTGTGTTCTAAGTGGCCAGAAAAGAGGTCGAGACCGAATGGAGTATCGCGATGGCTACGGCCAGTGGATTCATAGTGTGAATGGAGGTCACAGCATTGATACACGGCAATTGCATGGGCAATCGGCTGGTCAAGTTTACAATGTTCAACCGCAACAAGCTAATTTAGACCAGGATTCCAAGTTGGGTGTACAGGTTAGAAACCTAAGCTACAGCTATGCTAAAGAACAACATCATTTGCTTGCTTTAATTGATAAATTACAACATGATCGCAAAAAACCAATTTCGAAGCCAGCTCGCACCAATAAACAAATCTTAACCGATGTTAATATTAATATTCCAAAAGGTGCTATTTATGGCCTTTTAGGTCCAAGTGGTTGTGGTAAAACTACGTTGTTGCGATGTCTCGTTGGTTGTCTTTCTACACAACAAGGTATTTTTATTTTTTATTACGTTTATTTAAATATAAATATTTCTTCTTAATTCTAACTTCGTGTCAAACAGGATTTTCCTTAAATTTTTAATTAAATTATAGTTTTAGATGGATTGAATTAAAAAGAAACTTTTAAAAAATCATTTTCAAAAAATCAATAAAAATTTTAATAGAAATTGCAACCCTGCAAATATATTTAATGCGAATAGCGCAAACATGCTTTGTTCCGGTCACTCTTAATTTTCTCTTAAAAAAAAAACCTTTATATTTAGACTTGTTTTTACATTTTTATTGAAATTTAAGTCCAATTTTAAATAAAAAAATTTAATTTTATTTATTCATGTTTTCTTATTCAAATATCCTAGAATCGTTTTATAGGTCGAATTAAACGCTTAATTTAAGGTTAATAATCTTAAAATATTATTTAATTCTTAATTAAATCAGTTGCTAGCCTTGAATCAAACATATGGTTCTATTCAATAAGCAAAACAATATGTTTTTTTTCGTTTTTAAAAATTTTTTAAACACCTGTTTAATATTTTTTAAACTTAATAAAATTTAAAGTTATTAAGCCTTAACTTATAACGCCATCTTGAGAAAATATATGTTAAACAACTAATTTTTGAATAACTACGTGTAACAAATTGTTTGATGATTTTACTTGTTTTATAAATGTTTAAGATAAAATAACGAAGGTTAAATTTTTATTATCATTTATTATTATGAAATTTAAATATTTTGATTTTTTACTTATAATTAAAATTAATTAATTTTTTGTCAAAATTTTTTGACAATTTTTTAAGTTTTTTTTTTTTTTTTGAAATACATCTATAAAAAGCAATTTAAATTTTTGCTTAAATAAAATAAATTATGCTAACTAGATACAATTTATTATTAATTTTCTTAACATTTTTTTCAAATTAAAATTTTTTTTTAAACTTATTAATTTATTAATTTTTAAATTTTTTTTATATTCGTTTAATTGTCTAAATATTTGTGATCTGTTTTAATATCTTTATTATTTAATAAATATTCATTTTTGCATTTTATTTCATTTTCGTATTTTTGCAGTTGTTTTATTAAATTAACTTAACAAAAACAGCATTACTTTGATCTCTTAACTTCTAATTAAAAAATTTGTCACAAACTTGATTTACCCTTCATTTTGAATTTTTCTTTTTTTCCATTTTAATAGTGGAGTTTTCCAACATTTTGATAGGAAATTTTTTTTAATTAATTTTTTGCTGACCATTTCATGAAAATTTACAAGGAAGAATTACTAATAATGCCAACGATTGCTTAATTAAAAATAAAATCAAACAAGTTTAATAAAGTTTGCGCAACTATAGAACATAATGATAATTGATTAGAAACAGATATAAAGATGCTTATTGATTTTGATTATTTAATTACAGGTGAAATTGCGATTTTTGGCCGCAAACCGCGAGCTAAATATTCTGATATTCCAGGCAAAAAAGTGGGCTACATGCCTCAAGAGTTTGCCCTCTATGAAGACTTAAGCATTTACGAAACTCTCTATTATTTTGGCCGAATCTACAACTTAAGCCGTCAAACTGTAGAAGAACGCATTGAACATCTTCTGGGTATGCTGGACATGCCAGAACCAAGTCGAAATGTGGCAAGATTATCCGGAGGACAACGCCGACGTGTATCATTTGCAGTTTCATTAATCCATAATCCGGATTTACTAATCCTAGATGAACCAACAGCAGGTGTAGATCCATTGCTCAGAGAACGTGTGTGGGTGTATCTGCTGCAACTGTGTGCAAGCAAAATGACAACTGTAATCCTTACCACTCAGTATATTGAAGAAACCAGAAGAGCCCATCGAGTGGCATTTATGCGGAATGGGCGAGTGATTGTAGAACAATCTCCGGATAATCTTTTGGCCACCTATGATTCTCAGACATTAGAAGATGCTTTTCTTAAAATATGTTTACATGAAAAGCTAGGCAAACGAAGTTCTCAAAGAACTTTACCTGGTGAGAGCCAAAGCATTTGTACTACTTTGGCGTCTAATAATGGTTGTGCCCCAAATAAACTAGCTTCTTTGGCTCCAGTTAATTGTGGCCAATTGCAATATCTGCCTAATAAGGCGACGCCACCACCTTTAGCAGTCCAATTAAAAAGCTGGTTAACTGTTTTTTTTGCTTTGCTCTGGAAAAACTATTTGACCGACCTTAGAGACCCTCTAGCAGTTTGCTTTCAATTTGTGCTACCTATCACCCAAGTGATCTTGTTTTCTCTTTGCATTGGTGGTTCGCCTATCAATATTCCGATCGGAATAGTGAATGAGGAAGCTCTTCAGCCTGGTGGCGCAGATTTATCTAGCATGTTTATGCGACACATAAATAACAGTTTGATACAAATCACTCAATTCGATGATATGAACACAGCTTGGGAAGCTGCTCGGAATCTCCAAGTTTGGGCCATCATCCATATTAGACCCAACTTTTCTGAATCTACGTACCATAAATATGAACAACCCGAGTCTGAAGAGTATTATTCCACAGCAAACAACAATGACCCCATGCATCCTCTACACAACGCTCGCATTACTGTGCATGCGGATATGACCAATAAGATTGTCACTTTAACCAGTATGCGGAACTTCTTCAGCCAGTATCAAGATTTTATCAGAGAAATGTTAAGAAACAACAACTGGAACGTTAGACTGGCTAAATTGCCTGTTCAGTTGCGCGATCCCATTTATGGCCAATACAAAGAATATGACTACAATGGTTTTCGTGATTTTATGATACCGGGCATCATGTGCAATATTACCTTTGCCATTGCTTACACTTTGACCGCAGTCACCTTAATTAAAGAACGCAACGGACAAACTATTGAACGAAACTTTGTTTCCGGTGTAACTAGAACTCAATTGTTGAGTGCTCACTCGCTAGCTAGATTCAGTTTTATGATTCCATATGCAATACTTATTATCTATTTACCTGTGGTCATGTTTGAATTGCCTGCCAGAGGCAATTTGGCCACAGTTTTTTGGCTTTTACTGATGATCAATTGTACAGGAATGACTTACGGAATGTTAGTCAGTTCCATTTGTGCCACAGTTGAAATGGCCATCATTCTGGCAGCCGGAACAATGTTTTTTCTTATGTTTGCTTGTGGTGCAATTTGGCCATTAGAAAGTGTACCGTCTCATTTTCGCTGGTTTGCATATTCTACTCCACTTGCTCTTCCTACCGAAGCCATGAGAAATGTATTGTTCAAAGGATGGACTTTAGCTATGCCAGATGTTTGGCATGGATTTGCCGTCTGTATTTTATACACAGCTCTTTTTTCTTGGGCTGGCTTAAAAATGTTCAAGTTCAACAAATGAGACGTATTTTAATCTTTCTAGATTCACAAGAACGATTAGTTTGAAATTGTGATTCTGACTTTCAAATTTTATTTTTACATATTCAATTTTATTTTCTCATTTTTTCTTTCTATAAGCTGTTTCACCCTTTGAGCTCACTTGCCATTTTATCTGAAGCACATCCAAACAAACTCACAAACCTAAATACAAAAATGATGATTTTAATTAGAAAATGCCAAGTAAAAGCACATAATGGCAATCGAGACAAACTTTTGTTTTACATTTCACTTCTTATTAGTTGCATATAAATGTTATTTAATCAATATAAAAAAAAAATTTAATTTCTCATATGTATATTAAGGTCAGTAAGTCAGCAAAAATATTGTCGTTTTTTATTTATTTTTTCTTGTTTAGTATCTTAGTAAAATTTCGTTTTTATTAAAAAAATAAGATAAACACTTTTTAAAATATAGATAAAATTTTTAATTAGATTTTAATATCCATTAAATTTTAACTGTCCTTATTGATCTGATTTATATTTAAATGATATTTAAATGATATTTAAATGATATTTAAATGATATTTAAAAAATATTCTCATTAAAACTCATTGATCGCATTTTATTTCATATCCATTTATTAATAAAAATAAAATTTTCATATATCTGTTTATTATTCTTTTGAAAAATTGTCAGGTTAGAAACAAAAATTAATCAAGTTTTAGCATTGACAAACGAAATACACTTAAAACAAAAATTTAACTTGGAAAATTTAACAAACCATCTATTTTAATAGAAAAATTTTTCAGATGGTTAAAATCAAAAATAATGAGCAACAAAGGTGAATGGTGCAAATGTAACTAGACGATCGTGACCAAGCTGTGGCATACAGGTTTGGCAAAAGCCGTCCAGCGCTAAATGAACGCCTAGATTAAGACGCTTAATAGCTTGTTTAAGATATGAGTGCGACACAATGCTGCTTGTGACTGATCCTACTGTGATGGTGTGATTGGCTGTAAATGGCTTATGATACTGGGATCAGTTGAAAGTGTGTAGTTGACCCGCTTTGTAAAGACCAGTTTCAAATCAGCTCGGTCTGCTCTATTTGGCGAGCAAAGTTTCTTATTTGATGCAA
Source organism: Pyemotes zhonghuajia (assembly GCA_025170145.1). Taxonomy (NCBI): domain Eukaryota; kingdom Metazoa; phylum Arthropoda; class Arachnida; order Trombidiformes; family Pyemotidae; genus Pyemotes; species Pyemotes zhonghuajia. The sequence goes on from CM045845.1 coordinate 14,727,815, forward strand.
AGTTGCGCGTCTACTGGGCTCAGTTCGCTTCTTAGTCCAGTGCAGACCACTTGTGTTAAATCTGAATTGAAATCTTTTGAAAATCATCACTAACCCGTTCGGCCAAAGCAAGTAGAGCAAGGCCACAAGATCAGCATCCAACAACAAAATCAATTTAGCCAGTTTTTTATTATGATCAAGCTGTTCTTGTTGCTGTTGTTAGCGGCTTGCTGTACCGCATCGGGATCTTTGGACTATGATGAAACTGGAGCTATTGAAGGAGTAGAATGCATTGCCAATGGCAAATTTTACAGGAATCCAGAAATACCTGAATCTGGAATCAGGTAAGTCTATTTAGATATGAAACCTACCATGTTAACTGCATTTTCTGGTTACGTCCGGTTTTGCAGAGATTGTGCCAAATACTACTGGTGTCCTAGAGGCAAGGTTCTTGAATTCCGCTGTTCTTCAGGATTATGGTTTGATATTGAACGGCAAATTTGTGACTTCAAAGCCAAAATAAAACGGGAAAATTGTCAAAAATCTCACGGTAAGCAAAATTTCTTCACAGGTCATCGGCTCGCTTTTCTTAATTGTGTTTTATTAAGAATGACGCTTTCTTCATTTGTTTATAATAAACATAATGAACTCGCATTGGACAGTCAATATTATACAATACGCAGTTGCGACTCTTTAAAAGTTTGTGCAAAGTGTTGCTCTAATTAAAGTACTTGTTTCTGTGCCCTTTTACTACTTTCATTAAAATTCCATATTGAGGTCAAATTTATTAAAAAATATTTTATTTCGTCCTTCTATTATATACTTGATTAGATGCATCCACACCACGCCCTTTACTTTCAACTGAAACTCCGATTTGTCCACCTGAACAGCTGGCCTGTGCAGATCGCAAATGTTTAAATAAAGAATTGTTTTGTGATGGTTCCGTGGATTGTGCTGATGCATCAGATGAATCCTGGTGTGATCCTGAACATGATCCAAATGCTCCTGAACGATGCAATTTAGCCAATTGTACTTTACCAGATTGTTTTTGTTCTTCAGATGCTACTAGAATACCTGGCGATCTAAGACCGGAAGAAACTCCTCAAATGGTCATTTTAACATTTGATGATGCAGTTAATAACGAAAATTGGGAAATTTATCAAAAACTATTTACTGCTAATCGAACTAATCCAAACGGATGTAATATTCTGTCCACTTTTTTTTTAAGTCATGAGTACACAAACTATCGTCATGTGCAAAAATTATGGAATGATGGCCATGAAATTGGAGCTCATTCAATCACGTAAGTTATAATTATTGTTTGTTTTTTTTTAATTTAATAATAAATTATTTAAAAAAATATATATATATATAGACACAAACAACCTGAATTATGGTGGACTTTCAATGCTACTATTGAAGACTGGTTTGATGAATTTGCTGGAATGGCTAATATAATTCATAAATTTGCTGGAATTCCATTAGATGAAATTAGAGGAACTCGCGTACCTTTCTTAAGAGTTGGTTGGAATACACAATTTATTATGATGAAAGAATTCGGATTTTTATATGATTCTTCTATGGTTGCCCCTAAAAGTGACCCTCCATTGTGGCCTTATACTTTTGATTACCGTATACCACATAAATGTTCTGGTTCAAGACAAAAATGTCCATCAAGATCTTTTCCAAATATGTGGGAAATGATTATGAATCCACTAGATATTGAAGGTCACACTTGTGCAATGGTTGATTCTTGTCCAACTCATTTATCTGATGAAGAAATTTACGATATGTTTATGAATAATTTTAACCGCCATTACAAAACTAATAGAGCACCGTTTGGAATTTATTTTCATACAATCTGGTTTAAAGAAAAACAAAATTTTCGCGTTTTTCTAAGATTTTTAGATGATTTATTAAGAAACAAAGACGTTTACTTTGTAACAAATTATCAAGCAATTGAATGGATGCGAACACCTACTCCATTAAGTCAATTAAACACTTTTGAACCATGGAAATGTAAAGATAAAAAAGATATTGATCCAAATTTAATAGCATGTAACCATCCTAAATTGTGTAAATTACAATCTCGTCAAGTTCGGGGTGAACGTTATTTGTACACATGTTTTGCTTGTCCAGAAGTTTATCCTTGGGTGAAAAATGAATTCGGAACTGAATTTAATTGATTGTTTAAGAAAATTGATTTGAATTTTTTATGATTAACATCATTTCCTCCAATCGAAATTTATTCGATTCATTTGCATTTTCATTATCATAAATAAAAACTATAACTTTTGGCTATAATTTTGGAAGCTTTTTACTTTACGTCTTACTTTAATATATCAATAAATAAATATGTTTAGGTTTGTAAATATTTTTATATTTAACATGAAAAATGTTTAAAAAATATGAACTGTTGTTGCAAAGAAATGAAGATTTATACAAAAATTATTTAAGTGAGAACGTGAGTTAGGACAAAATAAAATGTTCATTATTAGACCAAAACTATACAAGAAACATTGTAAAAAAAAAGAGACAATGTGATGTTATTTAAGTTTAGAAATAGATGACAAACAGCATCTTGTAACCTGTTTGTTCTTGTTTAGCTAGCTTTTTCAAGTAAGCTGCCTGACCAGAACTCAACCACCGGCCAGTCAACTTTGCCCAGCCAAATAAACGGTCCAGGTGAAACGGGCTTTCGACTGAAAGAAGTAGTTTTTTGTTATTTCAATATTTTGTTTATTTTGCATTGAATTGTACGTTTTGTTTTTTCATCTTTTCTCTTTATTTCTACTGATTACAAACAGCCAGGTTTGTACACTACAAATTACTTTGTGGCAGGGTGGCGAACAGGCTTGGCAAGGTTTTCTTTAAATTATATTAATTTCATGCTTTAGATTTGCTTGGTCAGGATCCGCCATGAATCTTTATGTTGTCTTAAAAGCTATTTCAAGTAACAATGTTTTGCCCCTTCCGATGGTATCCACGGTACCGTCACTGCCATCGTCGTGCTCGACAGCCACCGATGGTCAGACATTCGATTGGACAACCGGGGTGAATGATAATGACTTTTATATCGACAAAAGTCAATAAACAATATTTGTTTGCATAAAATTTAGTTGCATCTACTCTTTTGAAAGTGGTACTAGCATTTAAGTTTTTTTTTTTTTAAATTTAAGGTGATTGTGTCCACAAATTGTCAAACTATTTTTAATTGATCATTATTAATCACGTTGTAAATCTTTTTTTTCAAAACAGTGTATATTTAGTTTTATATTTCATCTTATTGCCTGATCTAACTATTTTGGATCTAGCAAATTATCGATAAAAATTAGATTGAAAATGAATTGCTCAGTAATCAATTTACTTTCACTTGTGATATTTTGCTGGCTTAATTTACAAATTTTGTTTTTAATCAGTTATGGATTGCCTGTATCAGTACGTTCTAAATCTTCACCAAACAATGATTGTGAAGTTCAACAAATTCATGGCCAGTGTATGTTTTCCTTTGAATGTCGACAAGCTAAAGGTGAACCAATCGGAATTTGTTTTGAAGACATTTTTGTTATTACTTGCTGCCGATTACCAATTATTATACATAATCAATCCTCTATTAGTCAAACTGAATCATTAACTCAAACCACGATACAAAACTTTCAACATATGGAAACTTTTGAAACGTTTGAAAGACAAACTAAAAATGATTTTAATTTACAAACTTTATCATATTTCCAAAATCAAAATCTAACATCATCTTCATTTAAGATTGTTTCTAATCCTGTTTTCTTAACACAGGAAACTACTTTAAACGATCAAATCGAAGAAATTACAACTATAGCTAGCAAATCATTTTTTGAAAATAATTTTACAATTTCAAATTTGGTTAATAATAATATTATTAATAGTTCACATTTAAAAACACATAATGTTGAACAACTAAATGATAATAATGAAAATATTATTGATTCAATTTATATTGATTTGAAAGATGATCAAGAATTAATTGATTATTATAAGACAACTTTACCTATACTTAAAAATGTCTTAAATCAAACTTTAAAAAAAATAAGTTTTACTAACAATGATATAAATGATTTTGAATCATCAACACTAAGTTTAAACAATGAGACTGATATTTCTTTTACGATTGAACCTATCACTTTATCAAATGCAAACATATTGTCGGATTTAAACCTGAGTAAACCCAATAACTCTTTTACTTCCTCAGATGTTTTACTTACAATAAATCAAAATCAATCAAAAGAACAATCTATTACTATGTCTGATGAAATGATAAATTTACAAACTTTAAATAGTACAATTAATGATTTGTCCCAAACAACCATTTCATTAGCTTCATTAAATAATTCTACTTCAATAATGACAACTGATTCTCCAGAAGTTTTGCAAGCATCTTCACAAGTTTTTTCAACCTCTATTTTTAGTACTGATTCAAGCTTACTATCTAAACAGACTCTGCCAATATTTACATCTTCTTCATCTCAAAATATCATGAGTACTTTATCAAATAAAATAAATAATTTTTATTTGGAAAGAGGTAATTATTTTTTAAGCTAAATATTAACTCTTTTTTTTATTTTATTTTTAATATATTCATTAATATTTATTAGTTATTTAATTTTTAAATTTATATATTTTAAAAAACTTTATTTAAATTTAAGATTGCGGAATTAGGCCATTAAGACCAAAGGCTAGAGTTGTAGGAGGTAGAAATGCGGAATTTGGTGAATGGCCATGGCAAGTAAGTTTAATTAATGTTAAATTGTATATGATTAATAATTTTATTTTTATTTTATTTAAGGTATTGATTAAAGAGTCAAGTTTTTTGGGATTTTTTCTTAAAACCAAATGCGGAGGAGTGCTTATTCATCCTAAATGGGTACTAACGGCAGCTCATTGCCAGCCTGGGTAAAAAAAAAAATTTATTTTTTAACTTTTTTATTATATTATTTGTTTTGTGTTAAATAGTTTTCTTAGTTCTTTAATTGTAATTGTTGGTGAATATAAAATTAACGGAAATTTTGAAATATTAAAACCAGTTACTCGAACTGTAAAACGGATGATTGTTCATCGAGATTACAATTCTCACACATTTGACAATGACATTGCTTTATTAGAATTGGACACACCTTTAGGAATACAGCCACATGTTGTACCAATTTGTATTCCTAACACGGATGAATCTTATGTTGGCCAGATGGCACACGTAGTTGGATGGGGAAAACTTACTTATGGTAATTATAACACGAAAATTATTTAATTTGATAAAAAATAATTTAAAATAATTAAGGAGGTATAACACCTAATTATCTTCAAGTTGTTCAACTTCCCATTTTAAATAATACGATATGCCAAGAAATGTATACTGAAAGTGGCCATGAAAAAAAAATAAAAGATAAATTTCTTTGTGCTGGTTATGCAAACGGTGGTAAAGATTCTTGTGAAGTAAGTTTTTATATAATTTTATTAAAATATTAAGTTAATTTTTTTAAAAAGGGTGATTCAGGAGGTCCTTTAATGTTACAAAAATCTAACGGTCAATGGATTTTATTAGGAACAGTTTCACATGGCATCAAATGTGCTGAACCAAATTTGCCTGGAGTTTATATGCGTACTTCAGCATATCGCAAATGGATTTATAATATAATTTCAAAAACAAAAAAAGATAAATCACAATATGCAAGAAATTTATTAATTAAAAAATTTTCAAAAACTTTGTTTTAAATAAATTAAAATATTTATTTAAATTGTAATAAACTATTTGTACATGACTCATTAATTTGTAAATAATTTTTCATTGTACTATACTTTTGTAATCTGGTCTTTGTAATTGCAACATTAATAAATTTTTTTTCATTTTCATAATCATTAATTTTTTTATAGCGTAATTTACTAATGTAATAAATTTGAAAAAAAAAAAATATTTCAGCAATTGATTGATATTTAATTAATATAATAATAGTAAATAGTTTCTTTTTTTTTTTTTTTTATAATTTAGAGACATTTTTTTACTAGCTTTATGTTTAATTCTAGTATTATTATAAAACAGCTTATCATGTTTATATTTGAATTCCGGTTTAATATATTTTTGTTTGTTTTTAGTACATCTTTTTTTGTTAAATAATATATATCTTCATTAAATTTAATAAATTGCTAATGGCAACTAATCAAGAAGAACTTGATTTAGGTCCTTCAAAACTATTAACTTGTTTTGCAAGTAATATCTGACTATTTGAATTTGTGTTACTAATACCTTTTCATCGTTGCCCTTTTTCATCCTATTTTTTGAGAATTTATTTTTATATATTTCTTTTTTAAGATATTTTAACTTTCAATATACTGAATTTTGATTAAGAAACATGTTCACCTGAATATATACCTGAATAAAAGTTTAAAAGTGCAAACTTTTTTTACATTTTTGCTGAATGTTTTCTATCTTTTAAACATTTTTTATATTCTAACCATTTCGACACACATCTTATAAAAAGTTTAGTCCTGTGTTAATCATAAAAAAGTTGTGTTAATTAATAGTCAATTATCATTTCACAATGACTTCGGTTACAGATCAAAAACTAGACTTTCTAGTAAAATCATTTGTTTCAGGAGGTTAGCCTAACAAAACAATTTTCATTTGTATTATATTTATTTATGAATAATATATATATATATGTGTAAAATTAATAGGAGTTGCTGGAATGGTTTCAAAAACAACAGTAGCCCCATTGGATAGAATTAAAATATTATTACAAGTACATCACAACCAATATAAACATTATGGTAAATAGTTATTATAAATAGTTTGACATTAGTAATATTGAATTTATTGCAGGTGTTATAAGTGGATTAAGAGGAATTGTGAAGAATGAAAACTTTTTAGCTTTATACAGAGGAAATGGAGCCCAAATGGTGCGCATTTTTCCATATGCATCAGTTCAATTTTTATCGTTTGAATTGTATAAAAAGGTGAATTATTTTTTTGTTTAAAATTAAATTTTACAATTGTTTTATTGAACAGGGTTTGAACAATCTTTCGCCAAACAAAACTTCAAATAACCATAGCCTTAAATTTATAGCCGGAGCTTTGGCAGGTAAGCCAGATAAAAAAGATGAGTTTTTTATAATTGAATGAAATTTTTTGAAAAAGGCGTAACCGCTGCGGCCACAACTTATCCTTTAGATTTGATTCGAGCAAGACTAGCATTTAATGTGGCTCAATCGCCTAATGTAGTACCAAATGGTTCAACAGTTCTGAACGTGGCTCGACCTACTATTTTAGGAACTTTTTTTTCAGTTGTTAGAAATGAAGGTGGTGTTGGTGCTTTATATAAAGGTTTAAGTCCCACATTATTAGCCATGGTGCCATACGCTGGCTGTACCTTTTACTGTTTCGAAAGATTAAAATACTTTGCTTTGACCAAAATGCCGGAATTTTGTGCTAAAAACGTAGGTAAAGATAAAAAAGCTTTAAACGTGCCTTCCAAATTAGTTTGCGGAGGTTTGGCCGGAGCTGTGGCCCAAACTATTTCCTATCCTTTGGACGTCACCAGAAGAAGGATGCAGCTTAGTATGGTGGATACTGAAACGCAGAAGTATTCCAAAAATCTAGTCCAGACATTGAAATTAATTTATAAAGAGCACGGAATCAAAAACGGTTTATATCGGGGAATGTCAATAAATTATATTAGAGCCGTCCCGATGGCCGCAGTCACATTTTCCACCTACGAGTTGATGAAACAACAACTAGGACTTTCTACTGATGCTGATTCTTAGCAGAGCAACATTTTCAATGGCTTGTGCGGTTTGGTCAGTTGTGCCCAATGCAAATATTCGAGCAAAACATTTTCATCTTAAATCTGGCTAGTTTTGTATAAGGTATAAAATTGAACATTAAATTTGAAATTGATTAATTCATTTAGACAATGATTTATACATTTATCTAAAAATTTATTTAAATAAAGTTTATTCATTAACCATTTGAACTTTGAAGATAAGAGTTTGTTTCAAAGCGCTTCCATCACATTAAACAAGTTTTTTTATGCGAAAACCTGAAAAGTATAAAACAACATGATTAGGATAATCATGCAATAGTTGAATTAACACTAAAACATTAATTGTGTTAATTTCTTGAACCAAGTTTAGACAAGGAAGTTGTCGAAGGTAGAGTGGAAAACAGGCCAGCGCGTAGATGGCAGCACGGCTGCGACAACTTTTTACGCTGCTGCCATCTGGCCGCATACAAATGCTAGTTGGTGGACCAGCTTACTGAAATTGTGCCATGCACTTAAGAACTTAAGAAACAGATCAAATAAATCAAGATAAAAAATAGAATTCGTAACTAAATTAAGAAACACAGTTGTTCCTGTCTTAGCTTTATCTTAATGGGCACATCGTTTACAAGCGGTTGCGAAAAAAAAAGCCTTATTCATAAACTGCGCCATACTTTCATCACTACTTTGGTCAACTAATAAGCTAATTGGTAAACGCAAATTTAAAGATTAAATTAAATTTCATTTTATCCTTTTGCATTTTGTTGTTTTTTCAAGTTCTTGTAAAAAAGTATTTCAGCTAAATGTTGCCATGATGCAAATCAAAACTTTGATCATTGTGTTTTAACGGGAAGTATTAAAATTTTTTAATTGTAGTCTAAACATTGGAAAGCTTAGCCTGAAATTTAAAGTATAAAAGTTTTGCCATCAAATAACTGGCCGAAAGTGTCATTTTAGCGAACACTCATTTTACTTGATAAAGAAAAAAAGTTAATTTAAAAAACTTTTTAGACAATTTTTTATGTGTGTGTGTATTTTTTTTTTTTCTAAACTTTATTTAAGAGAAAACTTTTTTAAATCAAACTTCAATTAACATTTTTCATTTTAAAAATGAAAAATAAATTGTTTAAAACTAGTAAATAGTATTATTTTTTGTTTTCGCCCACTATGACATTATAATTAAGAATAAAAATCTATTCAATAGTAAATAACATATATTAGAAGTAATGAAAAAAGTCAAGCATTGTGTATTAGATTGTAGTATTGCAATTAAAATGCTTACACAAGTTGTAGAACAGTTTGAATTGAAAGCGACACAAATTGACAAGTTTAAAATATGGATAAGTTTTATTTGTTTTTTTGACCGACTATGGTTAAAATAATTAAGCAAAAAGCTATTTAGAACATGTAAAATGAAAAGCATGAAATTGAAGATTTTAAATGATTAAAGAATATGTAAAAAATATGAAAAATAAGTTGGTTGAAGAAGGTGGAAGGAGAAAGTAGATGGAGAAGGTGGATGGAGAAGATGAATAGAGTTATATGAAGAAAATGAGTAGGAAAAAGTAGATGGAGAAGGTGGATGGAGAAGATGAATAGAGTTATATGAAGAAAATGAGTAGGAAAAAGTAGATGGAGAAGGTGGATGGAGAAGATGAATAGAGTTATATGAAGAAAATGAGTAGGAAAAAGTAGATGGAGAAGGTGGATGGAGAAGATGAATAGAGTTATATGAGGAAAATAAGTAGGAAAAAGTAGATAGAGAAGGTAAATGTAGAAGATAAATAGAAAAGGTAAATAGAAAAGGTAAATGGAAAAGGTGAATTGAAGATGGTGAAAGTGGATAAAAATTGAATTATGAAGATGAATAGAAAAGTAGAATAAGAATGGACAATTGGACAAACAAATGGATGAACAAAAGAGAAGGAAGAGAAGTGATGATTGGAAGTAAAAGCGAGAATCGAATGAACAGCGCCAGTTGTGGTGGCCGCATGCGCCTGCTTCGTTATATATGCGACAAATACGGTCGAAGTGCAAGCAAACGGGCAGGCAAAGGGGAGCTTCAAATGAAGAGGTGGGAGGAAGATAATTTTCTAATGAAGATAGTTGTGGAATGAAGACAATTGTGAAATGAAGACAATTGTGCAATGAAAACAATTGTGGAATGAAGGTAATTGTGGAATGAAGATAATTGTGGAATGAAGATAATTGAGAAATGAGCTCAATTGTGAAATGAAGACAATTATGCACGACAAATGATGAATACAGATCTTAAAAGACAGCAAGAAGCGGCAGTATTTAAGAAAAGCAGTGTTTAAGAAAGAATGGTTTGAGCAAGACAAAATGGGCGATTAAGAAAAAGTGAAAGTGCAACAACTCCGTACACATTGAAGCCATTCGTACACCCACAGCAACAGCAAGACACAGGACGCGAGAGGCGGCTCTAGGAGAGGCCAAGTAACGGCACGAAAAATGAACGGCACGAAATATGAACGGCACGAAAATATAAAACGACGAATGCAACAGTATTGCAACCCATTGAAAGTTTTGATCTAACAGATCAGAACAGATGATAGTTGAGATGCTGGGATGCAGAGAACAGATGCAAGTCTGATCCTTTCTGATCCCTTTTGATCCTTTCGATCTGACAACAGCTTCTGGCTACTGGTGGGCTTAGTTTGGCCACAACTACAACAGGCCAGCCACATTCTGGCAACCGACAGAACACGATCTAATGTAGTGAAGTGAGAGAGACAGGCGATAGAGCGCAAATGCGAAGAAAGCCGCCGCTTCAAACACAAACGAATCGCGGGCGAAGAATGGCCAAATCAGTAACTAAAATACGCGCGATCTGCATCAAGTCGACTACGAAGCCTTTCTGATCCAGACCAGGCCACTGGTCACCGCCACATCTTCATCACCTTCTTCACCTTGCACCTTCACCTTCTTCTTAACCTTAATTATCTCATTCTTTAAGTCTCCTCACCAGGCCAGTCACATAGGCTGCTTTGTTTACATCCGTCACACCAGTGTTCACTGGTCAACTCGCTACCATCTTCTAGTGCAATCCAACGTTCACTCGGTTATTGATTCATTTATGTTTTCACTTGATTAGTTTACGGCAATTATTATTCTTCTTATCTGCATAGTTTTATCACTGTTTGGTTAGCCAGTTTTAATTGGCTTTTTAATGAACTTTTTGTTTATCAAAATGTTTTCGTTGCAATCGCAATTGAAAAATTTGTTTCTGTGACTTTCGTTCAAATAATTACTTGAAAATATGGATTATTAAAGTGATAATCGACTTCAATTGTATTTGATTTGTGAATTTTTCTTCAATGCTATTCACTTTCAATTTGATTAAAACAAAAACTCAATTTTTTTTTAACTTAAGATGTAACAACTCATATTAGTGGAATGTTATTGGATAATTTTGAAAATTGCTTTAAAATGCAAACAATTTGCTTATACAATTAAGTTTGTTATTTATCTTAGACTGTTTCTAGTTTATTTTAAATATATTTTATATTTTGTAGTATTTTTCAATATTTTTCAATATTTTTCAATATTTTTCAATATTTTTCAATATTTTTCAATATTTTTCAATATTTTTCAAAATTTACAATTTTTTCATTTTTATTCATTTTTTCAATTTTTTACAATTTTTTCATTTTTACAATATTTTTAATTTTAACATTTTTTTTTCAATTTTTTTTCAATTTATTGCTTAATTTAAAAAAAAAAAAAAAAAAAAAATTAAAAAAAAAAATTTTAAAAACTTAAAAATTATATTTATTTTGGATTATTGTGAAATTTTAATTTACATTATTTTAATAATATTTTTTTCAATGACTTTTAAAAAGGATGCTCATCATTTGGTTTAATTATTTTAGCCGTTTTTTATTATTCAACTAAATTTAATTAGAAACCCATTTTATTTAGTTAAAAAGCAAGTGTTTTTTTTTTTTTTTTTTTTTTTTTTTAATAATATTTATAAATAAAAAAATTATTAGTTATATTTATATATTTTTTTAAGTTTTCGATTTCAGAATATTTTGCCACATGTTATATTTAAATACATCATCTAAATTGCAATTTAGTACAAAAAAAAAAGAAAAGAAAAATTGTGTAAAATTAAAGTGCCTGTTTTAAGATGATGGCATAGTTATATTTTTTATCTTATTTATTTATTCATTATTAATAAGCAATGTGATGTTAATTATTAAAGCGAATTTTTTTTTTATAAATGACTATGAATCAAGTATATAGTAATTGTTGGCAGGTCAGTGTGATTCTAATCAGAAAAAAGGATCACAGTGAACATTAATTGGGTTAAATCTTTTTGTTAAAAGTAAAATAAAAATCGTATTTATTTGATTATATTGCTTTAAAATTAATTAATAATTTGTTATTAAATGAAGAATTAATATATAATTAATAATATTATTCTTTAAATATTGCATGTTTACGAATTTTTTTTCTTCAATTTCTTTACTTTGTGGAACATCATTAGTTGTTTGATTATTTGTATCGTTTAATCATCATTTCTCATACAAGTATAATGAAAAGGATATTTTATTTCCGCATTTGTTGAATACAGCTTACAAACGCGAAAAGCCCACATATTGAACGGAAATACATTTTTTTAATATAAATAAATTAAAAAAAATTAATAAAATCAACGAAAAATACCTGAAATTAAGTCCACCTAATGATTGATATGTTCGACATTGAGCTTTGTTAGTATATTGATTTAAACTATTAGAAAGATTTGATTATTTTGTTACATTTTATTTAATTTTGATTTAAACAGATTCAAGCGATGGTTCGAGCAGCATCATCTCGCCCAATTTGATGAGCAACGGCGTAACCAGCAACAGTTCTGCCCACAGTTCATCAGCCGGAAGTGTTTCCAATGGCCTGCATTTGCATTATCCTTCGCCTCATCACAACAACTCTGCCTGTAGTCCAATCAACAGTCCAATACAAAATGTAAGCAGTGTGACCAGCTTCACTCCAGCAGATTCTTTATCTGGCAATTCCAAATCATTTGTGGCCTGCAAAGTCTGCGGAGATAAAGCTTCCGGTTATCACTATGGCGTCACTTCCTGTGAGGGTTGCAAGGTAAGCTTTTTTTAAGCCTTAATCAATTATTGAAAAACCTTTTTTTCAAACAAACTTTTTAAATAATAATTAAATACTATTTCCGTAAGAAAATTTAAAAGTTAATTGAAATTTAAATTAATTTTTATTAAATAAGTTAATTATTATATGTTTGACTTGTGTTGCATTACATGTTATAAACTTGAATTAAATTCATATATTACGATTAATTGTATATAGTGAAAAATTGAAAAACTGTTTTTATACTTGCAGAGACAATTGAAATAAGAAAGTTTTGGTTTAATTTTTTAGTTTTTTTTCCAACACTTTTACATTGTTTCTAAATGGATGACTTAAAATTGAAATAGTTGTTTAAGTGTGATTGTTTTCCAAATATTTTCTAATTGTAAATTGCTTATCAACTTGTTGATTGAAAGTTAAAAAGTGTATTATTTTGAAAATTTAATTGTTTTCATAATTAATAAACGCCATTTTCAGTATCATCGTTTGGCCTGGCAAAACGCAAGTGTGACAAGCGTTTCGACTAAATTGAATTTGCGTTTAAGCTATTAAGAGAAAAGTGAAAAGATACAATTTTCTGTATATCAAACTGACCTGTCCTTCCTGTTCCTGTAGCAAAGAAAAGCTTGTTTTGCAGAAAGTGGCTAATGTTTATATGAATTCATTAATATGTGTATTAAGATATTTTAATGTACAAAGTTGTGTTGATTAAATGGAGAAGATTTGAGCGAACAAATGACGGGAAAAGGGAAAAACGCAGCAATTTGAGAAAGCAGAAAAGAAAGGAGAAATGCTGGCCATTAAAGGTCTGTTTGACGTTCAGAACAGGCAATTATAAAAGATAGATATGATTATTTTATTTGTACGAATCCACGTACACAAAGTAGATGCAGGTATATACGTTTTATACGGACTTAATATGTGAAAGGTTTGTGTGCAAGTTAAAACAGTGTCGGCCAGTTTCGAATTGCGCGGTTCAGTTCTAAAACCAGTTTTTACGTTTTAGGAAGTATTCAGTCGCGAAAGTAATTATTATTACGATTATTATTATTATTACTAACCATAATATTAAGCTTTCACTGTTTTCACTGTTGCTGCCTTGCTCCATTCGAACTGAAAAGTTTTGCTTTCTTAACTTGTCTGTTTTATTCTTTTCAACTGTTCGCCACTTTGGCTTCGCTTTGCAAACAAAAGTCACTTATATAACTGCTTTAAGCATACAACAGTTTTTTTTCACTCTTTCCTTTCTTGAATGGCTTTTAATACTTCCGCAATCGAGTGTATGTGAGTATGTTAGTGTAGGTTTTGCGCAAAACAAGATGATGGAGTGAGGACAAAATAATGATGAAGTAAGGACAAAATTATGATGCAGTGATGACAGAATGATAATAGTAAGATAAAAAACAGAAGATGACTATCAACATGGCAACCACGTCAAACTGTCCCCCTTACTTCTGTTAGATGATAGGGGTTTGTCAATCTAAACTATGATCACAAGTCACCTTTTGTTATAGGTGATGGATTGAAAAAGTTACTCTTAGTATTCACAACATCCAACACAACTGTTGCACTATTTTAGCTTGAATTTTAATTCTTTGCCATCTTTAGATAGACATGCTGGCCGCTTTGAATCGAAAGGCACAAATTGTTACCAATTTATTTCAGCTTACTTTACCTGCTTGAATGGTCAAAATCAAACTAACTGTTTATTCGCTATTTATACCCGATTTGCGTAACTTGTACACAGATCTTTCAAATGCATTTTACTCTTTGTTTCTTTCATTCAGTTTCTATTCAATTGCTTTCGCTGTCAAACGTTTCAGCTATTCTTTATCAAACAGCTTTTTAATCATCTCACACTCATAAGAAAACTTTCTTAAATCCAAGCAAACTTTTTTCAATTTTAATTTTTGTTTTAGACAGTTTAGATGCAAAATCAAATATAATAATTTTAATACATTATGTTTCGGACTTGGCATTTAACTAAACAAAATTTGTTTAGTTTCTCTTCCATTTTAAACGATTCAATAAAAACTTTTTAATGTTTTTCTAATGTTCATTTTAGTCGAATTCAAATCGCATAAAAATAAATTTTGATTAATTTTATTGTTTGAACTTTTTGCCATTAAATATTTCGTTCAATTGTGGTCATATTTTTATTTCTGATGGGCAGGGGGTCGTCTTGATTATGTCCAATTGCTTTTAATGCAACACAAATCTTAATTTTAAAAAGGGTTAAAACTTTCCATTTCATTTTGGTTTATTGGCTAAATAATGTTGAATTAAGTTTGCAAGTAATTTAATCCTTTCACGGTTAGCAATGATGATGGTTAGTTAATAGCAAAAAATATATTTTTTTAATCAGCGAATTCTTAAGGGCAAAAAGTTTAGCTATAAACCAATGGATGAGATTAATTAACTTCCTTAATTTATGTATTAACATTTCATTCTTTCTAATAATTTTTTTATTTTTTTTTCTCTTTTTTTTTAATTTTGATATCTTAGTAAGTTATTTCTTTTGTTTTTTTTTTCTAATGGACTAATCATTTTTTTTACACCATTAAAAATTGCTTTCAGCTATAATACAATATATAATTTTTTATTTATGATTATTCTTACTTTCTAAGATGTTATAAATTTTTTACTGCAATACAACTTATTTTTTCGTTTTATTTTTTTAAATTTCCTATTCTAATATAGCTTGTTTCACAAATCGTTCATTAAATCACGACAAAATTTAGACAGTTTAACTGCGCATGCGTAACATAATTAATTATAACTGGTTTCATTTAAATGCTTGAACACATTTTAATTTACTTTTTTTTCAGTAAATTTGTTCACACTTTTTCTGCTTAGATTTAATTTTAATTAAATATATTTGAATAAAAAAAAATGCTTGCATACATTGTTTCAATAACAGTTTTTAAAAGCTTCATCAGTTTAAGCAAGCTATTATGTTGGCATGTTTATTTCCACTTGTTCCAGTATTAAAATACAATTAACATTTTACTTATGATTAGAAAACAAATTTGACTTGAAGAAATATTATGCAAATCTAAAGCAAGTTTAAAACTTTTTGCTTGTCAAGCTAAAAATCATAAATTGGCGGGAAAATTAAATTGTTTCTGCTGGCCTCTTTCCAAATACATTATGATGTAATTAAAAAAATGTTTACCGTTTTAAACCACGAGTTATGGTTCATAAATATATAATTGAAAAGATATATACGAATTGACTTTTGATCACCAAAATGTTTAAAACAGCTAGATTTAAATAGTTTGAACTTGTTCAAACTGATTGTAACTTGTGCAAACTGAATTAAGCTAAATTAAAGTAAATTAATTCATGTTTAATTGCTGGTTGATATGATCACTATAGTTTTTGCATGCGGAAACTTGCAATTAACGATTCAAAAGTTGCGATAGTTGAATCGATTGCGATTTGAGAAAAGTAAAGAAAAGGTAACATATTAATCCAGAAAAACTAAATGCGACCTGTTGTTAAAAACATTTGCTTAAAAGTAATTTAACTATTTAGGGCTTTGCTATTGTGATAAAAAGTGGATTGCTGAATTAAGTGAATCAAGTGAGAGAAGAAAGCGATTTGAATTTGCAGCAACTGTACTGAATAGGAACAGATGCCGCTAGCTGCCACATAAGCTGTAACCAATGAAGCAATAGAATAGCTGTTCTAAATCCACAATCTGCAGCCAATAATAGTGAACCTTTTGTAATTGCGACAAAATGATTTGTCGTAAGTGAAATTAAGAAACGCGCAGCTAAGAAAGGTGCAAGAAGGAGAATTTAGTTGGGACTGAATTTATTAGGATTGAGTTCAATTGGGATTGGGAGAACGAATTTGGATTAGGTCTAAAGAAAATATTGAACGAAAAAATATTGAATGAGAAAATACTGAATAAAAATGTGAAATATGAATACTCGAAATATAAAATATGAAATTGCCAAATTTGCTTTAACCCTTGCTCTAACCGGCTGTTTTTTCTGAAAATAGGGCTTTTTTCGTCGCAGCATTCAAAAGCAAATTGAGTACAGATGCTTAAGAGATGGCAAATGTCTAGTGATCAGACTCAATCGCAACCGATGCCAATATTGCCGTTTCAGAAAGTGCCTTGCTGTCGGCATGTCCAGAGATTGTAAGTATCTCCTTTTTCCCTGATTGCAACATGTGACTTGAGAAGAATGACTCGAATGAATGGTGAACTGGTTTGTTGAGCAAACAAGTTTCAGTAGTTCCGCAGTAATAGTCACCATCTGGCGACAATACACATAAGCGAGTATAGCGAAGTTTGCTACCAAATGAATCCATAATTTGATCTTTTGAAAATTTGAATCTTGGTTGGCCTTTTTTTAAAAAACAGCCTTTCAAGATGTTTTGTTTGAAAAAAGATTCGTTTTAAGAAAGTTTCGCTTTGAAAAGTTTCGTTGCAAGAAGTTTCGCTTTGAAAAGTTTCGTTGCAAGAAGTTTCGCTTTGAAAAGTTTCGCTTCAAGAAGTTTCGTTGCAGGAAGTTTTGCTTCAAGAATGCTCCATTGCTTAAGGTGTTTGTTTGCAAGCTATCTAATTTAATTGCGTTTCTATTTAGCTGTAAGATACGGACGAGTTCCGAAGAAATCGCGCGATAAATCCGATCAACGTGATCGTAGTCATTCGCAACCCTTGCCTGACTCTGGTCTAATGTCTAGTGAATTTGGTGCATCCAGTCTGGACAGTACGCCGCCCACTCCTTCCTGTGGTGGCAGCAATGGCACTGCTCAATTAAACTGCTCCAACCCGGTGGACAATTCGTATTCGGCAGATAATCACAAAGCAGGTCAAGTTAGCAGTTCCGGCGGAAGTATCAACCAGTCGCCCGTATCCACGGTGGTGGACAGTTTTAACGAATTGTCCACCAACTGTAGCAATGTGAGCACAGCTGCGAATGTGTCCAACACAATGGGACAAACCAGTCTTTGCTCCACTGGAATCCTGTCTTCGCCTATGATGCAGTTGCCTCATTCACACGCAGCCCATCCGGCCGACTTGTACGAATTGATCATGAACATTGAACAAGCCCATCACGCCTACTTTGAGTATACTGACAAAAAGTTGCCGGACTATCCTTTAATGAACGGGGCGTTAACCAATGGCGGATCCATATGTGGTTATGGTGTCCCCTCGCCCATTGCTCCGCCATTCAACACTGCCGGTGTAAGCGGATCAAGTCTGGTCTACAACAGTGGTTCTAGCTCTTCCTCCATCAGCAACAGCACTGTAAGCAGTTCTGCTGAGCTCAGTCCCGGTGTAATGAGTCCAGACAGTGGTGAACAGCAAAGACTATCTTTGTGGCAACGTTTGGCTGCTCTTCTCACCCCCAGCATTCATCGTATTGTCGAGTTTGCCAAACGCATACCTGGCTTCTTGCAGCTAAGCCAAGACGATCAACTTATTCTTATTAAACTCGGCTTTTTCGAGTGCTGGCTCCTTCACATGTGCAACACTACCAATGCCATGGATGGTGGTCTGAGGTTTGCTTGTGGCTCTTCCTTCACCACTCAACAGCTTCAAATGATCTTCGACGTAAGTCTACTTTCTTATTTGCTTCTTTCCTAATTTGTTTTCCTTAATTTGTTCGCATTCCTTACAGCACGACTTTCCTTTATCCATTTTGGACTTCATTGCATCGTTTAACAAACTG
Source organism: Pyemotes zhonghuajia (assembly GCA_025170145.1). Lineage (NCBI taxonomy): Eukaryota > Metazoa > Arthropoda > Arachnida > Trombidiformes > Pyemotidae > Pyemotes > Pyemotes zhonghuajia. The sequence continues at coordinate 14,746,398 of CM045845.1, forward strand.
CAATTACACGGAAGCGAGGTTGGTCTGTTTAGTGCTATCGTTCTCCTTCAATCAGGTATGCTTCTATTTCTTCCATCAACTGTCCTCCAACTTATTTACTTTCTTTTTTATAGAGCGGCCTGGCATATTTGATAGTAAAACCATATTTAGTTCTCAGCAAAGGTTATTGCAGGCTTTGAAACTTCAATTATCTCGCAATCATCCTATGGAAGTGTTATTATATGACAATTTGTTATCTAAATTAGTTGAATTACGATCTTTAAGCGAAAGGCATGCCAAACATGTATCTACACTTAAAAGTAAATGGAGCGTTGTCAGTTTGCCGCCGCTTTTTGCTGAGATATTTGATATACCAAAAAGTGAACAAGATCTTATGCCTTGACAGTCACATCTTAACTTTTCAAACTTTTGCAATAATCATATTTTTTTTAAAAATTTTCTTTTGTTATTTACTTTATAAATTTTATTTCCATCTTCCATTTCATCTTTTCACCACAGTTTATTGTTTTTTTACTTTAACTTTATAACGCTATTACTACTACTTTTGATTGTAAATTAAAAACAAACTTGTGAATTCTAAATATTTATCAAAGTTCACAAATTAACACAAACATCTAAAAAAAAAAAGAAAAAAATACATTAAATAATGGTAGAAACATAAAAAGTATATACACAATTCAACATAAATCATCGTTTTTTATTCGAGTTAAATTATTGACCTAATCTAACCACACATAATTCTTCATTTAGAATACATTTTTTTATTTTATTTTTTTTTTTTTGTTAAAAACATTTTTTGTCTTCAACATTCCACACCAATATTCAAAGTTTGATAAGAGAATATTTATTTGAAATAGTATAACATTAAGAAACATATTGCTTAGATTATCTAAGCAAAAGCTTTTTAATCAAATCATTTTTATATGTAATCATCAGCATATATAATATTCGATTTATAGAATATATAAATTATATATTTTTCATATCAAAGGTATACAGTTAAAAAGAAAAAACAAAATAGATCAAATCATCAACTTTTCATCAAATGATGGATTTTTTGTCAATGCTGAAAGTTCTGGATCAAGAAAAAAAAATTGTATTTTGATACAAATATTGAAAAACATAATATTAAGTAAGAATATTTGAAAAAATCTTAAAAACTATTATATATTTAAGAAAAAAAGTTGAACCCACAAGAAATTCTAAAAGTACACATGTATGCATATGTACGTAATCTTTTATACATATATTTATATAGACATGATATGTTATGATAATATTATGATTATGAAAAATATAATATATTAGTTATAATTGTATAAACAAATTAATAAACCAACTAGTAAAGCTGATTGAAGTCTTTTAGAGAATTAACTTATCAATGGTGTGACCTTGGACATCCAAATTTGCACTCTTGACTAAATTAAATTCTAGCCAAAATAAGACATTTTAACATCCTATGGATTGGCTAAATTTTGTAAAATAGGTCCTAAATATTGGCGGCGAAATAACCAAATTCGTAAATTTGAATTAAGGATGGAAAGCTGTTTGCGTGTTTGACCTTGCATCACGCAATTTGTTGCTGGTAGCCTCAGATTGCGGCTTCTGCACCAATCTTCTCAACGACGCCTTGCAGCTGGTCAAAATTCGACCTTGTTTAACTTTTAACACGTACAAGGTTAAACATAAACAGCTAATTTTCTACATTTTATTTCAACTCATCATTTAGCTTTTGTCAACTTACCGAGAGTCGGTCAACTCTTTTATACAAATCTAAATTAGTAGAATCACAAACCGCATTTAAGATGAAGACAGATTTCACATAGAACATGTCATCAATGCTATTTACGCTATGTCAATCTGACACGTGTTGGTTCATCTTCGGCTTTCCTACCGCTTTGTCCTGTCTAACTCTTACTTTTCTGATGAGTTTTTTAACAATTCACTTTTGGGAAATAACATTCTCAAATATAGATTCAAAAACGGAGTGCCTAAAATATAGGATTAAATTGTAATTAATTCACTTAAAATTTTCAATTGGCAAAACCTATAATTTTCTAATAAGTCGCTTTGTTGTGGTCCAAATTTTGATGAACTAAAAACAAAATGTCAAATGCAATTCTTGTTCAATGAACAAAGAATTAGAAAGCAATCTGAAGATAAAGCAACATTTCACGAGCATGGTATGAAGTTCCTACTTTTTTAGAATTGACAATAGTACAGCACGAAACTCCATACCAGATGCTGGTGAATGCAAGCCAATTTTTGATAAAATGATAGATGAAAAGATTGTTTTACCTTAATACCATGTCCAGTTAAAGGATGAATTTCATAATAAACCTGCTTTAAATTTGATAGTAATATTTAATAATAGAAATAGTAGATATTAAAAACTAAGTTTTAAATATTAAAAATTAAATACAAAAAAATTAAAAAACAAATATTAAAAATTAAAAACTCTGTTCTTAACATTAGATAATAAATTTAAAATATTAAATACCAAGTATTAGATACTAAGTATTTAATACCAAGTATTTAATACCAAGTATTTAATACTAGATGATAAATAGTAAATATTAAAAACTTAATACTAAATAAATACAAAAAACTGGATACTAAATACGAGATATTAAATACTAGATACTAAAAACTAGATATTAAATACTAGATACTAAATACTAAATACTAAATATTAAATACTAAATATTAAATACTAAATACAAAATACAAAATACAAAATACAAAATACAAAATACTAAATACTAAATACTAAATACTAAATACTAAATACTAAATATTAAATACTAAAGCTAAATACTAAATATTAAATACTAAATACTAAATACTAAATACTTAATACTTAATACTAAATACTAAATACTAAATACTAAATACTAAATACTAAATACTAAATACTAAATACTAAAAACTAAATACTAAATACTAAATACTAAATACTAAATACTAAATACTAAATACTAAATACTAAATACTAAATACTAAATACTAAATACTAAATACTAAATACTAAATACTAAATACTAAATACTAAATATTTAAAACAGAATATTTAAAATTTAAAGCTGCTAAGAATTTTTCACCGGCAACTAGACAAGCAAACTACATTAACAAATACTAAAATGCAACTAAACTTGGCTTTGAGCTCTTCTAGCATCTTTGAGGTCTTTAGCTGCAAACAGGCCAAATGTCTTTCGAGAATAAGTTACGCCCAGTAGGCAGACTTTTATTACTCATATTTTGCCAATAGGTGTATTGTAGTCCAAAATATATACATAAATCAGCTGAAAGCCTGACTAATAGAATGGCCAGGCAAATTCAGTTGTCATTAAAAACCGCCACTCAACATTTGCTCCCCTTGTATCCTGAGACAAGTTCTCACCATTATTTGCAATCAATGTTTTTCATCATTCACTGATCATGTTGGCTAAATAATTAAATCAATTTCTTTAATTAATTATTATTTCTACAGTTTAATTATTGATTTAATTATAAAATTGATAAATCCTTTGCCAAGTAATATTTGCGTGCATCTTAAATGTAAATTTAAATTGATTTTCCAACAAAAGAAAAACTTTTTATTTTTAAAACTAATTTGACAATAGCTGAGACTAGTTTGTGTAGCAAGAAAAAAACAAATCAAAATAGAAATTGCCAAAAAAAAAATAAAATTAAAAATAATGAAAAAGCCACTTAAAACAATAAATTAAAAATATAGAAATATTAATGATAGAATACATAAAAATAATAAGTACGAAAATAGCAAACCTATTTAAGTGGCAAACGCCTAAGGGATAGGAAGAAGAAAATAAAAATTGTTAGATAAACCAGTAAAAGCTATAAAGATGAATTATTACCACAATTATAAACAGTTGCGCAAGACTACTTGCTTGGCCATTGTAGAAACAAGCTAATTATTCTCATCAAATTTTCAATTAAGCTTTTGATACAAGTTGGGCCTCTTAACAAGTGGTCCGTAAAAGTTTGAATGGACAAGATAAGCCAGATGAGAGAGTGAAGAAGACTGAAATAATTGGGCAAAAATAGGCAAAAGTATGAAAAAAAAGATAAAAATGGTGGTGAAAAAAATGAAAAAAAATGAGAAAAAATACAAAAAGAAACAAAATAAGAAAAAAATAAAAAAGAAAAAGAAAGGGGAAAGAAAGCTATCAGATGCAGACAAAAGAAAGGGTTTGGATGATAAGTAAATGACACAGTATTGCCAAATGTAGGTTTAACAAACGAAAAATAAAATGTTTAAACACAAAATGGAGACAATTTAAATAGCGTGGCTACTAAAGTGACATCGAATCTGTGGATTACAGTAGATAGATCAAGAACAAATGTTTGACGGTTTCTTAAGCAATTGCTAGGAAGTGAGTGAGAAGAAATAAGTCAATAATGAGGTTTGCGCCAACTGTGATGTAACTGTGGAGCAGCTGTGATGAATCGAGCATCTGTCACAGTAAACGACACAGTACTTGCAAACTCATCCAAATAAAAAGCAGATCCCGTAACCTTGGTTCTGACACATTTCATTGCTAGAATGAATGGCTGTAAAAGTATCAAATTCAAAAGCGATTCTCCGGTTAGCCTATTTCCGTTTTCAGTTTTTACGCTTTTCGTTTGTTTGGACGTTTGTCGTGTAGGCCGAGCCAAAGAGTTCATTTCACTAGATCTAACTGGTTCTCAGCGGCTTGTGTTTGCTTTTAGTCGCTTTCAAACACACGTAACATGCTCCAGGTGAGACCCTGTTTTAACCCGCTACTTTGCACCGGTATTCAGAATAGCGATCTAATTCTGTCCAGGGACAGGTCGGTTGCCGAGCAAAAGAGACATTGTTCATGGCCTCAATGTTCTGCCTCCTTCAGGCCACTCTCAAACTGTGACTCTTTGTTTAGTGCTGACCTTACTGCAGATTTTATGTGTTCAGGCAACATAAAATCAGCTTTCCTATTGCCAACTGATTTGCAACCTTAAAATTCACAATCGACTTGTACCCTTTCTTTTCAAGGTTGAGCTGAATCACTTTATTGATATTGGCAAGGTTTTAAACACTGTTTCTCTGTGTTTATGTTCTTCTCCGTCTTCAAGGTCAATTTCGTTCAATTAAGATTCTTTTTGAAAACTTGCCAAGATTGGTTAACTCAACTCAAACTGTCCAACTAAGCTAAAAAAGCTTCCTATAAACTAACTTTACAACCACCTACGACCAGTGCAATATAGAGCGGGCCAATTTGCGCTTCTATAGTGTCTATTAGCTTTTACAAAAAACAGATAGAAAAAAGCAGTTGGTAAGAGGCGAAATTGATTGGCTGAGAGTGACATTCAAATTTGTTTGCTGACGAACAGGTGCTGAGCCATCTTCAATACTTTCATCCATAATTAGTCTGGCAAGTCATCATTATTAAACAAATTAAATTAGGTCGATTTTACTGCAATACATTGAAACAATGTTGTTTGTTTAATGTAAAACAAACTTAACCAACTAAAGTTGTGCTGGAAAAACAATCGGCACAAAAATTAGTGGAAAAATGAAATTAGCTCTGGCATACAAAAATTGCAATCAACCTAATATGGAAATTGAAATAAGATGCAAAAACTTAATCTGCTTAAAACCGATTGGGCGGCTACTTTAAAAAGGATTAAAAACGGAAATGATTAAACAGCTTATTTAAACAATCAATTAATCAATTGTCAGCTATTGTTTATAAAACTGCAAGACAGTCGCTATTCAATTAGGAATTTTACCATCGTTGCTCTCCCATGTTAAACAATAGTTAAGATTAGTAAAATTGACATAACGAGAACATTTGCATCTGCGCAAGTATCTTAACAAGTCGAATTTTGTCTGTCTTAAATTTTGTCTGTTTTCAATTTTAGCTGTCTTAAGAACACTATCGATTTTATCTTTAAGACATCACCCATGTCAACTGAGCCTAGACAGCTGGTCGAAACGCACTCATTCGAGCGCGAACACTTAGAACGCGCTGATTGATGGCCGCAAGTCAGCTACGGCAACCATCTGACCTTTGTTGCTTGCAAAGGCTTGTGAAGGTCAAATAAGGCGAAGATAATAGGTGTTAAATGACCGGACACTTGGCCAAGATTAGGGACTATTGTACGGCTGGCCAACGGACAACTGATTGAACGGTTGAACTAATGGTGAACAAGTGACTGTAAATAGTTTCAATTGATACAGATCGGCCTGCCTTTGACTCAAGCAATTGACCTGAAAAACAAAGAAATAATTTATTTATTTACTTTTTGACAGGTAGTCACTTTATAAAAAATGAATCCGGCTAATTTACCGGCTGCTATTTTGCCAGTAGCAATCATGACCAGTACATTTTTATTATTTTTTTAATGGAGTTTTACTACAACTTTTCTACTTTTTTTGCTTTTAGAATTTGCATTTGTTTTTAATTATGAATTTTTCTATTATAAATTTTTTAATAAAATTTCACGCTACTATTGGCTTGACCTGTTTGAGACGATGACGGCAATGGAAAACTGAGAAACCGATCTATGTGGCTTACAAAGCCAAAATATGGGTTCAACCAACGAGTAAGATTGAACTGATGGGTGTAACAAGTGATAAGAGGCTGGAATCACATTTGAATATGCAAATTATTAAACACAAAATGACCTATCTTAGCAAAAAAAGTTTCACATCTTTGCAAACTGAGCAAAGTTTTAAAGTGAAAAAAGCAAATGAACAATTTGTAAATGGACAATTTGTAAATGGACAATTTGTAAATAAACTAATGGTTAGTACTTGGCTATTTGCATTTGATTAGCTGTATGGAATTGATCGCACTTTTTCGCACTAGATGTGTGCAAGAACAAAGTGATTGGACATGTTCAGCATTTTAATTGCTTTTTCTCAGCCTACAACATTACATCTTGAGGCCAGTTTTATATCTCTTTTTAACTTTGAATCTTTTGCTAGGCTTTAGCTCTTTTTCATAATTTGAGGGCGTCGAACACAAAAAAAAAATAGGCAATGATAGACAAATCAAAAGTTAGATTTACAAAATATTTTTTAGCGGAAACGCCATTCATAAACACTGGCCAGTCAATTTGAATCAGCTGATTTTGACATTGAGCCCGATTTGAACAGACAAGCTGGTCGTTTTAGTTGTTTGAGAATGAAAGTTGAGAATAAAAACTTTTACTGTTGTCATCATTTTTCATAATTAATTGCTACTTTTTCTGTTGTTCTACTACTATGTTACTGTTCTTTTCATCAGTCGTGGATTAAGTGACAGGCGAAAATGAGCTTCATCAGAGCGCAAAGTTTGTCTGCAACTTTTGATTATGATTGATTGAAGTGGTTAATATATGGCAACAGATAGGCTAATAAACAGACAATTCATCCTCATTTGGAGTCTTTACTAGAAAAGGATTAAACTTGTTTTTTATATTTAGTTTGATAAGACAATCAAAGATAAGAATAGTAAAAATTACCTTCATTGAAATAATTTTGATTGTGCATTAATGGCTTATTTAATTAAGTTCAACAAGCTGTTTGCATCTTTTGTCAGCACAATTCTCAAGCTGATAAGTGTAGATTTTAGAAAATGAGAAAAAACTACAAACAATTAACCAATTTTAAAAATTTAAATAATTAATTAAACATTTAAAGTAAACTATTAATTATATTAGACCAATGAATAGGTCAAAATTAATTATGATTTTGCTTGTTTTGAACTTTTTCGTTTAAATTTTTAGTTAGCCTAAACAAAACTATTTAAAATTGGCTACTGCTTACTCAGATCAAATTCACAAACCTTTCAAAGTAGCGTTCACTAAGGTAAAATTGTTTTTCAATAAAATGATTAATTATTTGGACAAAATATAAAATTGTTTAATTTTGAAACAATGTTATCAATGCATGGAAACTTTAAAAATTAGGGTTTTTTCATATTTATTATATTTATAAAAAAGTTTTATTAAAATATTTTTTTTTTTAATTAAATTGTTCACACCTTAAAATTAATCCAATTGTCCAGTGAATTTTAAGAAGAATGTCCCAAGTTTAGCCAGGTGTGTCTGAACAAGTGCTTTTGACACAATTGCGTGATAATTTAAAATATAAAGAATATAAATGCTTTAAAACTTTTCCATACAAATCAAGATAAGCAAAATGATTGGCGAGCAGCTGATTTAACAAAATAGCCAATTAAGGCAACTGATGCAATTATTTTGGTCTTTTTTTGGTTTTTTTTTTGGCTTTTTTTGGCTTTTATTTTCGACATTAATTTCGCCTTTATCAGCTTTTTAATTTTAGTTAAAATTTTGATTTTGTTTTTATTTCGCATTTTCTCATCCTTATTTATCCTTGTTTTCTTCAGGTGTGGCCAAAATATATTTCTAGCAAGTTCACATCAGTTAAATTTATTGCCTTTGTATTGGCGCCATCGTAGACGCGGGAAGGTCTACCAAGGTCGACAACAATTGACCTCTGACACATTGACCCACTGCATTATCGGCCGCAAATAAACCTAATTGATGTTTGTCAAGGACGATCAGGTCATCTTCAAGTATAGAAACACTTTAAATTCAAGCCCGATTAAACATCAACAATTTACTCAATGGCAAACTATTTAGTTTTATTTGAATTGTTAATTAGTTCTTACCTAGTGCTACCATCTGAACATGATCGAATGATCGACTCGTTTTGTAGAGTCCACTTTTGATTTAAAGTTTTATTTTGCAATTGCAGCTAAATTTTGATTCACTGCAAAAATATATTTGTCATAAGGTGGAACGACTAACTTTAGACACTTTCTTAAAATGTGATCAATAAGAAAGCAGCAGGTGCATCTTGTCCTTGTTTTTTACTATTTTTGTTGTTTCGTCTTCTCCAATGAATAAACATCCTTGATTAATATTTGATTGAATCAATGGTAAACGTTGACTTTCATGGTTAACTTGTGTGTTAACACGGCTTTGCAGGAACTGATTAGAGTTAGATTATGGATAGGTATAGATTGACATTATCTGGTCAAACTGATTATGAAGTGAAACGAATAAATAAACTTGACATAAACGGTACATAATCTTCAACAGATACAACATGCTCTAGCACAGACGGAACATGGCCTGGCATAAACTAATTGTATTTTAGTATAAACTGATCATTACCTGCCGTAGACTTAGTGTGAATAAATTAGTTTTAAAACAAATTAACCATAAATATAATCCAAGCTTCAAAAATGATTATTAATATCAGCAGACTACTTTCAGCAACAGTTAATAACGGCTAATTTCAACCAACTTTGGCTAGTCACAATAAACTTTGCTTGACAACGGCCAAACAAGTAAAGGAGAATGGCGAAAGATTATTTACAAGAAAGAGATACGCATCAGATGTTATTCTTTTATGCAAATTGCATTTCTACGACCAACCTTTCAACCACTTTTCACAACTTGTACAAGCTTTTCATCAAACACTAATCGGCTAAATTTAACTTGTTTTCAACTAGTATCAAATGGTTGATTATATTTCAGATTTGCACAAATCAATTTGTAAACTGCAACATGCACAAGTTTGGTTGATAAGCTCGTATTTTTAAATTTTAATTACATTATCGGTTTGATTTCTTGAGTTAACCTATTAATGATTCATTTACGAGCAGATTAAGCGGTTTAAATTTAGTTTTGGATGTTATTTTCCGATTTTTAGCCAGATATACGTTGAAAGTCTTTAAAAGGATGAAAACTTGATTTTAAACAACAATAAATGCACTTTAATCAATTTCTATAGCTGCAAGATTAACTTATTAAATGATTTTGTCATAGTATTGAAATATTCAGATTTTTAATCAGTTTCCTAAATTCAACGCCTATTTTGAACCAGGTGTGTTGCATTAGAGAAAGTTAACGAAATTGATTTTTCACATTTTAATTGCGCACATTCATTTAAATACGGTAGTCAAATCAACAGTTTCTACTAGTAGTTCAACTGATTCCATCATGTTTAAAGTTATTTTACCTAGTTTATTACTGTTTTGCAGTTTTTTCTGTATCTTCAACTCTGCACAATGCAGGTAAAGCTTTTTATAAACTACAAAATCAGCCAAAAAATCGATTTGTTTCATTTAGTTATGTTTTGATTGATTAACACTTATTTTAGTGGACCAGGCTTGTTTGAGTTAATTTAAACTTGTTTAAACTGATCTGAAATTTGTTTGAGTTAATTTAGATTTTTATTTATTTACTGCTTTGTTTCTTATACTTTACTTTTCTTATTTGTTTTACAATTAGTTCAAACACCAGCAACCAAATTAACAACTCAAAAGATACTTGTGATGTGTGCGGGTTGATTCCAGTAAGTGGTCGCATTAATTATGGCAAAAAGTCCGATTACGGACCCTGGGCTGTTTATTTTGAATTCAACAGCTATTATTCTCTCAACTTTTGCTCAGGTGTTTTAATTCATCCGCAATGGTTTCTTACCTCAGCACATTGTTTTCTGGTTTTAGAACGAGAAAAAAATTATGGCTTTACAGAAGCTGATCTGCAAGAAAGAATGAAAATTGTAGCTGGCAGTTTAGACAGAACTATAGAAAATGAAAATAATCCCAAATTTGAAAAATTAATCCTTCATCAAAATTTTAGTTATAACGCGGGAGACGTTAACTCTTTTCATGACCTTGCACTTGTCAAATTTAAAGAGCCATTAAACATCACTCATAATCTTAAACCTTTATGTTTGGCCGATCTAGATCTGGAACAACAAATACCGCTGATATTTCAAGGATGGGGATATGATGAAAACTTGAACAGACCAACTCAATTAATGGAACAAACAGCCATTATTCAGACTAGAACTAGTTGTGAAAATATATATAATAAAGAAAAAAATATTTTTACTAAGGATCATATTTGTGCCAAAAAAGGTCGATCTGGAGGATGTCCAGGTGATTCAGGTGGACCAGCTTATGTAATCAAATCTGGAAGAGCTTATTTGGCAGGTCTTAATAGTTGGGGTGGCGAATGTGATAATTTCCCTAACCAACCAGCCGTATTTACTAGAGTACCTTCTTATTTAGATTGGATTTCCGATCATACTGGTGTCCAAGCTAAACTCTGCCACGTTTAAATTATTTAAATAATTTATTGTTTTTAGTATATACTGCAACCAACAACCATAAATTAAAATTACAATTAGTAATAGAGATTCGCAAGCAATAATCATAAGCAACAAGTAACAATATTAAAATACAATTTAAAGAAGTATTAAAAATAATACTATAATCAATAATATCAATTGATAACCACATCCGATAACACATTTAATAAACACAGTCAATAATTGAAACTAATAATTACAAACAATAATTAAAACAAAGATAACTATAACCAGAACAACCAAAAACTACAACAAAAAACCAGCAACCCACAATCAACAACACAAATAAAAACCTACAAACAAAATCAAAAACCATTATTAAAAACCATTATTAAAAACCACAATTAATAACCACAATTATCAACCACAATTAAAAGTTACGATTGATATGTTAATCAACAATTAACAACCATAAATAACCACAATAACAAACACAATAAATAATTTTACTTACCCTTGCCATTAACTATTTTTATTTTAATAACTTGCTCAGTGATTTTATTCTCTTGTTACTTATTTATACATTTGTAATTGTTACATTTGCAACTGTTGATTTAAGCATGATCAAATATGTAAGATGTTTATTAAAAATTCTTGTTTAAACTTTGAAATAAAAAAAGTAGACAAAATATTGAACTTATTCAACTTGTTTATCGTTTTCTTTGCCAATAGAATCAAGTGGATAATTTGTTAACTGAATTTGCTGATAATTGTATTAGCGTTCAATGTAACATTTCAATCAATTAATTTTTATCTTCTTTCTAAACGACTTTTTAAGCTATTGTGAAAATGATTATTGCTTAAACCGGATAAGCAGTTGATGAATTCAATTTATAATTGATAAAAATAATATTCACACAGTAGCATTTTACTAATATTCTGCAATTGTTTGCTTTTATAATCAATAAGATTTTCTATTAATTTAATTGTGATTTATGAAAAGCAAATATAATATCAGTTTAAATTGGTTTAAATAAATTTAAACTTAAAATTGTAATATTTTGAAATCAAAAACATTTTGATAAATTTTTTTTTCGATATCAGTTACTTGTTGATCTAATTGGATCAAATTACACACGCAAAAATTCACCTGAGAATCTGTTTGCGTAGAAATCGATAATTGACATACAATTCAATTGTAAATTAAGCAAAAGCTTTCACTTTTATATTTTAATTTCTTTTAATTTAAAAACTTAATTGCATTAAAAAGATTGAGCAAGTTATAAAGAGAATACATCATCATTTAAATAGTAGATTTCAGCATCAAATTCACTTTTCATTGCTTATTTATACTTGTGCAAATCGATCTGTTTTTTCATTCGTTTTACTGATCGCAAATAGTAACCATTTGGCAAAACTTGGCACGGTTTAAATTGTTTCTTAAGTTTTGATCAGTTTCATTTTTTGTACCATTATGGCTTCATTTTCAAGTTTAATGCTGCTCGTACTACTTATAACGAGCATATGTTCTTGTCCTACAAAGTAAGATTTTTATTATTTAATTTAATAAAAAAAAACAAACAAAATTGTATTCTAAATTAGGGATTTTGACAAAAGCAAATCTAATCTTAATAATATACAAAAACATTTTAATTTGGAAGATCATGTGTCAGATGAAAATAAGATTGAACAAATTAAACACCAATATTTCAACAATAAACCTTTAAGTTTATCTAAAATGAATACAGGTATTTAAACTTTAAATCATTAATTCATTGCTTTTTTTTAATAATTATTTTTACTATGTATTGACTTATAGATGAAGAAACTTCTAGCTTGAATCTTCCAACTGGTCGTAAAACAAATCGTGCTAATGATTCAGAATTTTTTACCACTATTAACAGCACTGAATTACCAGAAATAACTACAGAAATCATTATAAAAAGTGAAAATTTAAGAAAAATAAGAAGTGTGGATACTGTCACTACAAATAATGAATCAAGTTTGGAAAATAAAGAATTTGAATTAACATCCACTGTTTCTGACTTCGACAATGTTTCCACTGATGTCACAACAAACTTTTCAGTTTAATATTTTATAAGTGTTACACTAATTAAAATAAATTTTGAACAATAGATAAAACAAATTTAATTTTATATTTCTTTTTTTTTTAAATATATACATAATTTTTTTATTATTTACATTTATATAAATAATTAATGAGGACTAGTAAGTTTTGATATGAAATGTTAATGTACTATGTTCAGCAAAAAGTTAATTGTTGTTTTTCTAAATTATCTGTAGTAGCATTTGAATTTATTTTATAAATATAATTTACGCTACGATAAAGATATTTTCGAAATGTGTGAAATAATCCTCCAAAATTCAATTCGTCTAACATCAAATATATCAAAGGTGCAAAATAATCAATTAAAAGAAGAGGAGCAAATCCTCCATTAATATATAAAACATATGAAAATCCATCTCTTGATTGACCATCAATATGATAATAAAAAGGTAAATATAGATGTCGATTAAAATTACTTTTTTCATAAAAATTAATAGCTACATGATTAGTAGTTAAAACATGTAAATAAATAGCTTTGCAATCTCTTTTTAAATTATTAATTGTTAATTGATCAATTAAACTTTGAAGTAAAAATGTTGCAACACCTTTTCTTCGATATTCACTTTCAACTCCTAAAGTTAAAATGTAAGCAACTTTAGTTTCATTTGAAAATTTTCTTGAAAGTAATCCTTGATCTTCTTCATTGCATTCTTCTTGTGGTTTAATTTCAGCAACAATTAATCCGATTACTTTGTTATTATGCACCGCAGCCAAAGCACTAAATTTGGGATTTGTCGTTATGTCAACATACCATTCTAAAGGATAACTGAAAAAACAATAAATATTATTTAAACTTATTAAAATTTTTAAGAATTTACTCTATTGGAAACCATTGTTTGCAAAGACTGTGAATTATCGTGATATCAGATGCAAGTAATTTTCGAAGATATAAATTTTGTAGTTCATGGTTATTATCAATATAAATTTTGCAAGTCATTAAAATCTAATTAAGTTTTACAAAAAAAAATTCATTTAAATATAGTAGAATAATGTCGAGCTTCTGGCCAACAGATTTAAACTTCGAGTTCAACTTCTATTTTTAAAAATGAATTATTTTTGTAAAATCGACTATAATTTCTTTGCTTTACAATTGAAGAAAATAAAGTAAAATAAGTTTTTTTAAATTAAAAACAAGTGAGAACTAATATCAAATAAAGTTATGCTTGCACTGTTCGTCCTTAAAACAATCATTTCTTTTCGTTTTTGTTCTATTTACTGAGCATGTTAACTTAGACTAAGCAATTTATCACACACATTTTCAAATAGGAAAGAGAATTTAAAATTTAATTTAATTTATTGGTAGGAAACATAGATTAGGTTGAATGTGAGAGTATTAATTTAAGTTAAGTAGAATCTAATATTTTTAATTCAATGAATCTTTCAATAAATATGTAAACAAAGATTGTTTATGTTTGGCTAAGTATAGTAAGGTGAATGTGGAAATAGCCATACAAAACAAAACGTGCACAAGGTTTCCAATAAAAAAAGTTACAATTGTTTCAAACTAAAATTAATCATGAGGTCACGATTTGCAAAATTTTTTTGGCCCGCTGGTATGGAAATCCGTTTAATCAAAATGGGCTGCAAGAATAGACCTTTTTACCACGTCGGAGTAATTGAAGCCTACAAGCAACAAGAACGAGTGCCTGATGAAGTTATTGGTTCTTATGATATGATGATTAACGAAAATAACGAAAAACTTCTAGCAGTTGATTTAAAAAGGTTATCTTTTTGGTTAGGACAAGGTGCTAAATGTACAGAAGAAGTGTCTCATCTTCTAGGTTAACTTCACTTCTATTTTTAATGCTTATTACTATTAAAATTTAATTTTTTATAGGCATGGTAGGATTCTTACCGGTCGACCCTCTAACATATAAAAAAGCTTGGGAAGATAGAAAAAAACAAACTGAACAACAAAACAAATAAATTTAATTCTATTGTTTAGCTATTGTACATATCTTAATTAAAACGTTCGACAAGTTCATTTTAAATAAATTTAATGTTTTATTAAAGCTTTAGTTATTAAAAAAATTACGGCTTGCATCTACCAGTATATCTTGGATACAAGCATGCATCACGAATATGATATCTATTTAACATGTATGTCAAAAATCGTTCTAAACCTAATCCATAACCTCCGTGCGGACAAGATCCAAATACTCTCTGATCGACGTACCAATAATAACTTTCTTCATTAATTTTTGCATTTTTAAATGCTTGAACTAATTCATCTTTATTCCAAATTCTCATTGAGCCTCCAACTATTTCACCAACACCAGGTAATAAAACGTCAACTGATTCTGTTAATTCTTTGTCTTCTTCACATCTTTGCATGTAAAAAGATTTTATTCCAGCTGGAAAACGACAAAGCATTATTGGCTAACATAAAAAAAAAATTATTAATTTCATTAAAAATTAATCAAATAAGGTCATGTGTTTACTTTGTTGATTTTGTCAGTCATTTTTCTTTCTGGCATTTCGGGAATATCTTCACCAAATTCGTAAAAACTACCATCTTCTTTAAGAATATTATTTTCTTTAAGATATTTAATAGCTTCTGAATAATTCATCCTTAAAAAGGGTAATTCTGGAACTTTAAATTCTGGATTGAATTCATACAAAATTGCTTTTGAAATTGGATTATCAATTACTCTTTTGATTACATCTGAAATTAAATGCTCAATTTTTTTTAATAAATCATTAAAAGTAATAAATGGACTTTCTGCTTCTATATGACAATACTCAGCTAAATGTCTTCTTGTTCTAGATTGTTCAGCCCTATATGATTGAGCAATAGAATATGCATCTCCAACAGCTGGTAATACTGTTTCCAAATAAAGTTGTGATGATTGAGTTAAATATGCTTTTTCTCCAAAATAATTTAGACCAAATAACGTTGAGCCACCTTCTACCTGTGTTTGTACTAAAGTAGGAGGTGTAATTTCACAAAAACCTTCTTGTTTATAATGATCTCTAAAAGCTTGAGTTAAAATTGCTCTAAAAATCATAATTTTTGAGCCTTTTTCCCCTCTTAGCATCAAATGTCTTTGGTCAAATTGTATATCAACACTAGCTTCTTCATTTAAAACATTATCTATACCGCCTGGTGGGCCGTTGCTTATTAATTCCCAAAAATCACATGACAATTCATGTCCATCCGGAGCAGTTTTTCCAGCAGGCAATTCTTTTATTGTACCATAAAGAGTAACAGTGGCTTCTGTCTGAAGTGCCAAAGCATCTTTTGTTTTACATTGATTACCAGTTATAATAGCTTGAAGATAACCAGTTCCATCTCTTAAAATAATAAACATAAGTGATTTTCCTTGTCTTCTTAATCGATGAATCCAACCTTGTACTTTAATTCGAGTATCACGATTTTTAATTGAATCTCTTATTTTAATTTTTTTTGGCTCTGGTAAATTCAAATCTTTTTCAATAGTGACAACTTCGTTTGGATCATCTTTTAATGTTTTTTCTTCTTCTTTATTTTCTTGAATTTTTTTATCATTTTTATATTGCTCTCGTACCCAAATTTTTTTAATTTTTTTTAACTGTGACATGCTAACTAGTTCATAATCTTGATCTTTTCCATCAACAAAAATTTCTAAAACAAGCGTAAATAGTATAATTATAATAAAAATCAAAACATCAATTTAAATTACCTGGAAAAGGTTCATTTCCAGCTTTTCTCATGGCTTGAAGAATAGTTTTAAAAGGTTTTTCTTTAGATCCATTACCAGTAGTGTCATTGCCATTTTTTTCGCTAGTGTAGATTTTATTTTCTGCAAAATAAAACTTCTTATGATCTGGAAAATTAAATATTAATAAATAAATTACCAATATCTAGTTTTTGAACAGATTGAGTAGTTTGTTCGACAGAAGCCATTTCTGTTTAATTTATTATAGCTTGTCAACTTAATCGACTGCAAGTAAAATAAATAGGAATAATTAAGTTAAATTAAAATAAACTACAATCGATTAAAGTGCTTTAATGTACACGTTTTTAATAAGATTATAATACATCAAATAAGCTATTTGTACATTTCTTTCTATAAAAATAAAGAAATTTTTGTTTTCAAAACAAAATTTTATTTCGTTAAATTTATAATTTTTTTTTATCTAATTTATGCAAATGATAAAAATTTTACAAAAAAAAAAGATTAATGTAAAAAAAAATCTATTTTAACAAGAAAGAAAATTATGAATTAATAAAAGTTGTAATAAAATTTGCCATATGTCAAGGTGTGTTCACTTATAAATTAAGGTGTTGCTTTTTATCTAATTTAGTGTTTTAAAAAAAAAAAAATCGATTTAACTAAAGATATTTCACTTATTAAGCAAATGTGATCAAGAGCAATCGTTTCTTTAATGTTGGCTTGTACGCCTACTAAAAATGTTTGACTTTTAACAAAAAATTAGTTTTTTAATCATTTCTATTTTTTAATTATCAGCTAATTAGTAAACCAATTTTCATCAATAGGTTGCTCAAGTATAAAATCTATTTTGCTTTAGTTTAATTACAAGCATTTTAGCCTAAAAAAATGTATAAAGGTGTGAATTTTTCTAATATATTAAATTCAATAATTTAAAATTTTTTATTTTTAATTTAGCATGCTGCAAGTGCTTTTTGTTCCGCTTGCCTTTTGGCACTATCACTGCATCTTTACTGGCTGTTTGTGGTCTTATCATAACTGGTAGCACTTTAATAAAAACCACCAAAATTGCTGAAGTAATGTTTTATGATCTACTGCACAGAAATTATTTATGGTTTAATGATTTACGAGTGATTTATTTAATTTGTGGAGTTATGATATGTTTAACAATTTTGCTTAATTTAATTCTGGGATTTGCTGCAACAGGTCGCAATCCTCCTCACGCCCCCAGACAAGAGCGTAAGGGATGTTCTGACTGCTGTGGTCCCAGTAGTGGCAATGCAGCAACCACAGCTAGTAATTTTTTAGTTAAAAGCATGTTTCTTTTAAATTATCTCATCTATCATTGGTTATTATTTGTCACTTTAATCGCTACATGCTCATTACTATTAACTTATCTATTAACGAGGTTATGTTTAGAAGGAAAATCTATAGGCACGATCCAAGATTTAAATAATAATCCATTCACTAGCGGAGTAACTGATTTAGAAGGATCTGATGCTAGCAATGGATATATTGATTTACATCAATTCTCTTCTATTTTCTTACTAAGGCCAAATGAAACACATTTTATGTTTTTTCAAGGTGTCCGATTAAAGAAATTATGTGTTGATTATATGAAAGAGATGTATGTCAACATGATACTGTGTTTTATAGGTTGTTTACTGTTAATTTGGGCATTTGTCAACTTTTTAATTAATGTCAGTGTCAACTATACCAAACTAAGCACCAAACGAAAATATGATGAATTGATGTACATTACTTGTACGGAAATGATGGATTTTAATGAGAGATAAAAATTCTGTTGCTTTTGATTTGGCAAATCCACAAAAGACTAACAAAAAAAAACTTGTTAATTACACAAAACATTTAAACAAACATTTTTCAACAATCCATAAATTCAATTATCATCATGTGAAATATGTTAACTTACTTTTTTTTTAAATGTCATTTAAATAATGCATTTCAATCCACTTTGGATAAAAAAATACATTTATGATTTTTATAATTAATATTTTTATATTTGTTTTATACATTTATATTTTGATTTTATCATTACTACTTATTTTGTTTGCCAAACTTTAAATGTCATATATAAATTAAAATATTTTATTATTTTATAAATAAATTTTATAATTTAATTAACCTTTTTAAATTGTATAATTTTTTTAAAAACTCTTTCTAATATTTCTTTGCTAGTACGAGTATTTGCATCTATAACTCCTAGAAGTCTACCACATTCTTTAATGAAATAATCTAAATCATTATCAGTGCATTTATTAGCAAGTTGTGAAAGTTTATTTTGCACAGTATAAAATTCTTGATCTAAATCAAAAAGTTCTAAGGTGGGTTTAAATAAACCACGAAAACTAGGAGGAAAAACTGCAGGCTCTAATGGAGGAAGAGGTGCATTAAATGCGGGTTTAATTAAAGACAATGGTTCATGATTCATTTGAAATTCGTCATAACAATTTAAAACCTGAGGTAAAATGTCGTTATTATAATAAAAAAGAGTATTTTTTTCGTTTAAATTATTGTTTTTAGTAGAGTTAAATGAAGTTTGCTTTTTATAATGAATTAAATGATTATTAGTATTAGGTTTTTGATTTTCTAAAATAAGTTTAGTAAAATCAGACGGTACTTGTTCAGACTCTTGAAAGAAAGGCATCGGCTGAGCAGCTAATAAACCAATATCAGGTAAAGAATGATAATCAGAAATTTCAGGATTTTCGGCATCAATCATGTTAAGTTGAATTTCGTTTTCGGTCAAATAATTAATTAAAACGTTAGCAATTAAATAGTTGTCTTCTTTTTCAATGAAATTGTTATTAAAAATCATTGAAGAGCCGAGAACAAGAATTCTACCATTGCTGATAGAGGGTTGGTAAAACAGAGCTGAAATGGGTCTATTAATAGGAAAGGAGATACTTCCAGTAGATAAGACAGCAATAGCTGGTTTAGCCACATTCAAAGTGGCTCCATAGGGATAAACAAACTTGATGGTATTAAGTGAGTTTTTTTTAAGAAAAGTTGGCAGTTGCACTTGCTGTTCATCTTCTTCAGAATGGTTACTGAGAGTTTGCCTGAGCTTAAGAGCAGAATAAGCAACGCCCCGATTAATAATGCCATCTCTGATAAACACTTCTTTGGGATGAAAGTATTTGTAGTAAGAAGTGCGTACAACACTATCTGAAAAGAGATTAATGAGCTAAATTTAGCTAATCAAAACGAATTCATTGAGAAATGTGTATACCATTGTTTACACTAATGCCGAACTCTTCTAATAAGAAATTAATATTGGTGGAGAGTTTTTTTTCGCCGCCCTCATTAAGAAGAACAAACAGTTTACCCTGGTTGTGGATAAACTGGCGAAGACAATTGAACTAAGAAGAAAAGAGTTTAAGAAAAATATGCATAGAAAAGATCAAGCTTGAGAGCTTTGACAGAACATGAACCTCATCTTGGCTAAACGGTTCCTGAGGGGAGACAATCACATAGACTTGAGCCTTGGCCAGCTGGTCTTCGGAAATGGTTTCTTTGTTGCTGAATGGAATAGGAAAGTAAACTAAATGAAAAAAGAGGTGTGGACAAAGGGATTGGATTACCTAAGCACTTTCCAGCCAGCTGTTTTGAGTCTTCTAGCCAGAACCCTGAGCTCATCGTTGATTGTAAACAAAGGCTTTTTAACTTGATCAAAAACCACAGTTTGAGCCGATTTCGCTGAATTGCCTGTTTTATCTGTCATAATGTTGTTATTCAATTGATAAAAAGCAATGTTGAATAATGATGGCGGAACTCATGAATGTTGCGGGCCAGAATGTTTGTAAGCTTATAATGTTTGTAAGGTTATAATGATTGTAAGCTTATAATGTCTACAGGACGATAATGTCTACAGGACGATAATGTCTACAAGAGGATAATGTCTACAGGACCATAATGTCTACAGGACCATAATGTCTACAGGACCATAATGTCTACAGGACCATAATGCCTACAGGGCCATAATGTCTACAGGACCATAATGTCTACTAGACCTAAATGTCCATAAGCCCACAATGTTTACAAACCCATAATTTCTGCTAGCCACAACGCTTATATCCATGGCTATTTATTTTGGCAGGCGTTTGCTGGAGCAAAACAAACTGTCGTCTAGGCGACCGCCAAAACTGTATCCATGCGTTGATTTTCCCAACCATTTTCCAACCATTTTCAGGCAATCATTTTTGATTCGCAATTTCTTAATTGGTTTTGGCTTTGATACATCCAACATGGATTTAATGCTCACTCTTCTGTCCCAAGCTTGTGTCGGGGGCTAGTTGATTTCCTGTTACGTTTTTTGTTTCTTCTTCACTTTTCTAGTTTACCACTGTTCTCTTAGATTATTCGCTGTGACTTTCATCCCTTTGTTACCACATTTATTGAGTTTCTTAATTGTTGAGTCCATAAACAGCACAGGTAACGTTTTGCTGACAATCGCAATTTGTCTCGCTATCTCTAACCCTTTATCTTTTCTGCTTTTTTTAGATTATTACCTTCAAGCTCAAGCTTATTCTGATTAATGATATCAAAAGCTACATCGGTTCTAGTTCATTTGCGCAAACTTCTCCACTACTTAAATAATAGTCTCATTTACAAATCTAATAACAAGTCTACTTCACTTCTGAAACAGCCGACTCTCTTCAGATTTAACCATCTTCCCAAAATGAGCCACAATTGCGAGTTCCAAACTCTGGCCCACCTTCAAGCCGCCAACGACTTGCATAGCAAAAAAGAACAACAAAACATTATTATCAAGTTTGGTGTTCTTACTGATGTGCAATATGCAAACATTGACAGCAGGCCAGCCTGGTACAATCCGGCCAAAACCAGGTATTACCGGGACTCATTGGACCAGGTTGACAAAGCTTTCAAATACTGGATTAACATAGATCGTCCTCCGTCCTTTGTTTTGCAACTGGGCGACATTATTGATGGATCAAACAATAAAGAGCTGGAACTCAACTCCATGCAAGCATTGAAAAAAACACTCACCATGTTTGAGTCTTATAGACAATTACCTACTTTTCATGCGGTTGGTAAGTTTTCACAATCTCTTTCTTATACAATAACTTCTAAACTTATTTCTAAACTTACCCACTTCAGGAAATCATGAACTTTATAATTTCTCCAGGCCTGAAATTGCTACTTTATTTCGCGAATCCCTAATCAATCGAACCAAACTAAACACTGACCTTGTGCATCTTCAGCTAAACTTCCACGACAAAACAGATGAAAATATGATGCTTTACTATAAATTTATTCCACAAAAAGGTGTCAAAGTTATTGCTTTAGATTGTTTTGATATTTCTGTCATTGGCCATAGTTCAGACAATTCTAAATACAAACAAGCAGAAGAATTACTTTATTTGCATCATCAGCACAAAGATTTTGAACTTTGGGATTTTGATACAAATTTGGTTGGCTTGAATCGACGCTTTCAACAACAAAATGGTGGTATTTCTAAAAATCAATTAAAATGGTTAAGAAGCGAACTTGAAGAATCTGAAAAATGTGGAGATATAGTTATTGTTTTTGGGCATGTTTGTTTACATCCAAAATCTTGTGATCCTAGTTGTTTACTTTACAATTACGATGAAGTTATTGAAATATTTAATGAATTTTCTTGTGTTTCATGCTATTTAAGTGGACATGCTCATAATAATGGTTATGCAATTGAAAACGGTGTTCACTATATTGTTTTACATGGTATAATTGAAACAAGTCCTGAATCTGATGCTTTTTCAACCATTACAGTTAAAGAAGATACACTTATAGTTGATGGAAGAGGAAGCGAGCAAAGTTTAATACTTCCTTTAAGAAAAAAAGCTTTTTCTAAGCAATTTTTGCCAAATCCAGTCGAAAGTTTTACATCAATTTTAACTGAAAATAATGAAAATTCAAATGAAGAAGAACACTGTAATGATTTAAGTTCAACTCCGATTGAAGTTTCAGTTTAAAATTAAATTGCTAGGAAAAAATAAAAGTATTAGATAAAATAATTTAAAAAAATTTATTTTTTCTTCAATCACATTTTTTAATGTTTTAAATTATAATAGTTTTAATGAATGTTAATTGTGCACAATTACCATTTTAGTAATTTTTATTCGCACTTTTTTTTTAAATTTTATTGATTACTTAAAAAATTTCTTTTTACCTTTACATTTATTTAAATTGCTTTCTACTTAAATATATTTAGTTATTGCTTGTCTATTTAAATTAAATTTTAATAAACTTGCTTTTATAATTTGCTTAAAAAAAAACTATAATCATATTTTTATAATCAATTTGGCAGATGATTTATGCTTTAGCAATAAATATACAATACAATGCCAAATATATACATTGTATTTTCAACTATACGTAGATTAACCTTCATTGTAAAGTCAAAAAAGTAGTTGATTTTTGTAAGTCAAATATTTTTTGTAATTAATTTTTTATCGGATATTTAGAAAAAAAAACAAAAAAAAAAAACAAAAAAAAAAAAAACAAAAAAAAAAACAATTACCAGTAATCTAAAAAAATATACTTGCGATTGTTTCATATTTTAATATTTTATCTTTCAAAGACAGGCTTAGTGACAATTGACAGTTAATTTTATTCAAAAATTTATCTGCTTACATTGAACATTTTGCTTGCTTTAATAGCAATCATGCTAATAATTTACTTAATTTTAATATGTGCATTATATTGAATTTTTTTTTGTGCATATTTACAATTTTAATTTTAATGTATTTGTTGTAGCCGTGCGAAAGTGTCAAGTATATATTTTCTAGCTGGATTCACTTAAAGAACTGTCTAAATCAGTTTTTTTCTATCGCAACTTGAACCACGAATTTTCTTTATTAGTTTGTATATACACGAAGACTCAATTAAAAACTAATCTTGATACATGTGGACCTGGTATCTACTTGTAATGTAGGTTTGAATTTAGCATAAACAGCAATGCGAAAATATGTATAAATCAAAATTGAAGTACATCAGATGGAATGAATTGCTGAAAAAATTGAAGAGAAACTCAAATGAAACTCTAGTTGAATAATTTTTTTTCAAACAAGATCAATAAAAGCTCTAAAAAGTTATGAATTATGTACTTGACATATATTCGGAGATTACTGACCATGTGGCTAAATTATAGAGAATGATTTAAAAATGTGAATGAAATAAATTGAAGAATTAATGAGATGCTTGATACAAGTACTGATTGGTGATAATTGGGACTAAAGTGAGCCAAAAATCATTTTGCCAGTCAGACGGAATAAATCCGTCAACTAGACTGAATGTTTAGTTCAAGTCTATTGCATGACTTTCAAGTTATTTCTTTTACTTTATTTATTTACACGTTGGTTCTTGAATTAATGTGTCTGGTTAGATTAGAACTTTCAGTTAGGAAATCGTTAAAACAGCTCGTAAAAGACAAACTAAAAGTTGTGTTCAGGAAATGTACAATTAGATGGTGTGGGTAGGCGTGTGGTTCGGATGTATACATTGGTGGTGAATTTTTACAGATGAGTTTGGGAGAGCTAATCGCAAAACAAGTCGCCAAAGATAGTGTTGAACGAGCTATCTTTCTTGCAAGAAAGCGACGGTGTCATAAGATTCATAGTGGTAGAAGGCGGAGACGGAGTTTGGGAAGAAATGCCTGTGTAAATCAAGTTTAGAAAACAATTAATTCCCAATTAAAACAAATTTAAAATTTTATGAACGACAGAATTTACCTGAAGAAAGCCATGAAATTTTCTCTGGAGAATCTAGTGACAAGCTATTAGGCTTTTCCATTAAGCCGGAGCAATGAGAAAACATGAGCATATTTTTGTTTCGTTCGTTATTACTATTATTTAAACTATTAAAATTGTCTAAACTATTACAAGTTAAAGCATCATCTTTTTTAAATAATTTATCCATTATTTTGTGTTGATTTTCTTCCATAACGCTCATTTTGCTACTTAAAAATTTAAGTTTGTCTTCAATCACCTTCAAAGCATCTAAAATGTCTTTGGCTGCAGAACTAGTACTGCTGCCATGAGCTCTGCTTAAACTAGATTCACTTGTATGATTTTCATATTGATTTTTTCTACTTTGACTTCCGGCTAATTTTGATGAATATTTGTCTTGATTGCATTGTTTTAAATTATTTTCTTGATGGTTGTCGCTATAATGCATTGACTTATTATTGTTTATAATATTTCGCTGAGATTCGCTTCTTTTCATATCAGCTATATCTGGTGATGAACAACGCGATGAAACATCCATTTGATTTAAGTTGTTTGCAATAGAATTATTATTATTAATATTTTTATTAATATTATTATGACTGTTATTTTTATTATGCATTTTTTCATTATGATTATTGCTACAGTTGCTTCCAACAGTATCACTTTGTTTGCTCGCAATTGGAAAAGATTCTTTCCGTTTTACAACCGGCGTAAGATGATGATCTTTAGTCTGGATTTTATTAATTGTCACATTTCTCTTGCATCCTCCCTCAAATGTTTGGCCAATTGTGCGAACAATACGCATTGCTTGAGCCTGTTCAAAAAAATGACAATAATTAATAACATCTTTGTACAATTCTCTAAAACATCTAAACAAAACAATTTCAAGTAAATTTTGAAAAAAAAGTGTTCAATATCTGAGAAAATAATTGTATCATAAGTAATGAAAAGCAAGTTTTTCTGGATAATGAATGAAGCAAATTTGTTGCAAAAAGAAACCGAGTATGAACTGGGCAAGTTACATTGGGTTTGAATATGAAATTTAGAAAATTAATGTTTGTAGATGGAGAATTTCAAGCATTTTTAAGTTAAAAGACAAAACATGTACTTGTAGCTAGCTTATCTAGGGGCGTAATGGTTTATAAAATCAGTAACAAATGTAAATTTCTTTTGTCTAATAAATGGACACATTGAAATTGTTTTTCCTATGTAAACTCAATAAGTAAAAGACAGAAATTCTATTAAAACTTACTTTCTTATTTGTCTTGAATACACAGCATTTAAACACAATGCTTCCAATGTCACGAGCAATGTAGGAGAAAACTTTCATGTCCAATGAATCGTGAGATACATAAAAAATGCTGCACAAATGATACGAAATAAAAAAGCAAAAGTTAGCAAGATGAAAAATATTCATTACTAATACATTTTTGCGCATATCTCTGAACAAATCCATTTCTTACAGTCCAAAGTTAACTTTTTTATAAAAAAATTAATTTGTTTTATTCTTTTAATCACAAAAACACATATTGCACATTTAATCATCCATTTTATAACAGAAATGATCAGAGTTAAATTTTTTGACTAGCTTGAAATTACCTGAAAATAGGATAATCCATTAGTGTAAGTCGAGCAGGAATTTTGCCATTTTCGCGAAGTCCTACTCGAACACCTGCATTAAAAGATAAGTAAAAAATTAACAAAAAAAAAATTAAAAAAAAATATTGTAAAAAAAAAAAAAATTAATCAAAAAATAGTCTAAATGAGCTTGTCAAAAAGAAAACATGCAACATCAACGTTCTGTTTGACAGTTTTGTCTGTTAATTTGCTCTATTATCAGTTAATATTTTTCCTTGCTTTTTATATATCAAAAATATAAATTATCTAAGCGAGCAAATTATAAATTTATAATATTCATTATTGGCTTTGTTTTTAGTTTGACAACTAAATCAACAATAAATACAATTTAGGTATATTCAGTTGTTTAACATTAAACAATTTACACATTTTCTAATTTAAATAAAATTAGTTTTCAATCTATTAATAATTTTAATATTGTGTATTAATATTTTGAAATTAATATGTGCAAAAAATGTGTTTCTGTCATACAAGTTTTGATACCTTTTATTGTATTCGATACAATTGCATTTTTTCTGTTTTTTTTTTTTTTTAAATTTGATACAAAGTGTTTATAATAAAATACATTAAATAATTTTGTTTGATTTGTGTGCTGTAGTTTGATTTTGCGCATTATTGATCCTGTTATTTAATATTATAAATTTAATTGCATTTTTTTAGCTGATTAAATGAGTAAACAAACCAAATGTAAGCATTTGTTTGTTTTGGTTTAAATGGCCCATATGAAGGTGTTTGTTCTGGCTAGGGATATATGTTAATACTTATTTTGTAAAATAAAAAGCATTAAAATATAAAACAAGGTGAACAGATTAAGATATTTTACAGTGACAGTTGAACAATCTGACATTGCACACTGTTTGTAAATTTTTTTACTAGGTTAAATCCTTTTTAAACAGACATCAGAGGTTGGACGCTTGTTTAAGTCTTAAGCCTACTTAAAGCTTACCAATTCACTATTCCATGAAGATTAACAGTTTAATTATTCGCAGATCTGAACACTTACGTTTTGCGGCTTAAAAACCGTTGTTTAAAGATGTAGCCGCTGTCAACTTTTTTTGCATGTTTGGCAAGCATAAATGATGAGTTAGAAATGTTTTTTTTATTTCACTGGCCCGTTTTTATATGCATGATTGAGTTTGAAATCAAACTTAATTTTGCCTGCATACTTGAAGATGATCTCTGATTTTGGAAAAAATTACTTAATCAAGCCAAATGACAAATTAGTTGTATTATGCAATTGACAAGCGCATTAAATTTAGTATCTTTTGCATTTTGTTTTATTTTAATCATTTTTTTAGCCAATGATCAGCAATTGTCACCATCGCAAAAAAAGTGCAAAAACTAAACTAAATTAAGCATAAAGTAGGCCTGACTTGCAACCGTTTTCTATTGGCCATTCACATGTCGCTGCCAACATCGTCTTGTTTGCTAGCTAATGGTTTACTTCGCAACTGCGTCATATCAAGATTCATATTTAGATTTATGGTCACATTTTGCAATTAAATTCAGATTTTAGCCTTTATTTCCCGACTTTTTTATTCTCTTGCTTTTAGAAATCATTCGTTCTAACTATTCAAGTTTTCCGTTATAATATTATTAAATGAACTAACTTTTGGGTTAAACAACAGGAATCAATGTTACAACAGTTTATTTAAGACATTGCAATGGTAATTCAACAATATATTGGCGCCAAATTTAAAGTAAATTATAGGTCGTCTATAAAACTTGTTACAACTGTCAGTTGATTGAAAACAGAATATTGGCGGTTTCTGTGCAATTATATTCACAAATTTTATTTAATATTTTTATTTAATATTTTAATTTGATAGCTTGTATTTAACTTAAATGTAAACAAAAAAAAATTAAAAAATTATAAAAGAAATACTTACCATCTGTACCCACTGTAATGGTCACTTTGCGTTTTTTGATTGACTTTGATTTAAATTCGTAACGAATACGTCGCATTGCAGCCACAATTTCCACCCTAGAATTCGGTCTAGGAATTTCACACGACCCGATATACTAGAAAAAAGAGAGTCAAATAAAAAAAATTTAAAAAGCCATAAAAAACAAAAATTTAAAATTTAAAACTTGTTTAAATTAATTTAAAAGAAAAATGTTTTTATTCAAAGCTTATTTAAATGTATGGTGGTTCAAATTAAACGTAAACAATTTGCTCATCTATGAAAACGCATTTTTTCAAAACCTGATTTACAAGTGAAAAACTTTTGTAAAGAAAATCATTTTAACTATACAATTTAATTATGTTAAACAATTAATAAATCAATTAAAAAAAATCAAACTAAGTTTTCTTTAAGAAATAAATAATTATTTATATTTATTTAAATTTAATAAGAATTGCCATAGATTTGGTGAATGAGCACAGCAGTTATCCAAATCCGGTTTAAATAGCGGACCGGATGCAGCTTTAATCGTGTGTTAGAATAGCAATATGTGGTAAGGTCAAAACACTGTCAAGTTAATCGACCTTTATTTAACCTTTAAACAATTCTTAAATCTGATTTCAACTATTAAAAAAATATAAATTTTTAATTGGCCAATTTTTTTATATTTGATTAACAAAACAAACAAAAATTTTATAAACATAATTTTTAACGTTTGTTTTGACGAATCGTTGTCTATGATGGCTTATTTATATGCCAAATATTCAATTAACAAATTCAAAGCAAAAACACTTGTTTACATCATTTATACACAAAGGGATATTCTTTATCTATAACTGGTCTAGGATTGTAAACATAACTAATATTTCTCAAGTTATGTGATTCTTACCCACTCTTTGTAAAATATTTGTATTTAATAAAATCAATAGCTAATATAAAAAAGTAAATAGCATTGAAAACAAAAAATAACATATATTTTAACTTAAATATAAAAGTAAAAAAATAGAAAACATTTAAATTAATATTTGAAAACAGGAGTAATGTTGAAATGGATCTTTATTGTGATTATCATTTTCATTGTCTAATGACTAACATCTAACATAGCCTAAATGATTTTTTATTAAATTCTTAGCTTTTAGTTGCTTTTTTATTTTTAATGAAAAGAAGTAAAAAGCGAACAATTGCAGAAAAGTAACCAACATCATCCGGCTTTAAAGATGATAAAACAAACATTATAGCTTATGATATAGTCTTTTATTTAATGTGTTCAAGCTAGGCATGTTTATCTTCTCAGACTTGATGATGGCTGCTAGCAAAATTGCAAAAAAATTACTTGAAATTTCTATCTTTTGATTAGTGTCTTGTTTAAGATAACTATAAAAAAAATTAAGCCAGCTTTTACCGGAATGACTGATCGATGCTTTTAGCATGCCATCAAACGAAACGTTTTCTTTGTGAATTAATGGACAAAATTATGAGCATGTGGATGAGAGCTAAATGTGAGCGAAATAAAGACGAAGTTACTTTTGCAAGTGCCAATTATTTGTACAAAACTTGCTTTATCATTAAACATATATTTAACCATGAAATGCAAATATTTAAAGCCTTGCATCAGTCTGTTGATTAGTATCATTGAACTAGGTTCTTTGTTAATTTAATCAAATTTTTTCTCAGTATCTTATTTTAAGCATATGCACATAATTTTAAAAATTGCGTAGTTAATTGTTTGTTCCATGTTTTGATTAAATATTAAATTTTAAATGATTTAACAACGATTTGAAATAGCAAAAAAAAGTCACCTTCTTTACTTTTGTTTGAAGGTCATTTGCAGTAAATCATTTTATTGCCAATGCTTGACATAAATTCGACTCATTTAGTTCAGTAATTTAAGTTTTAGGAAAAAAACATAGAGTTTAATTGTTGGCATATTAAGCAAACTTTATTATTTAGCTTAAATGTCATTTACTCTATAACCGCATATTTTTTCAACATCACTTATAACTAAACCAAGCTTGACAGTCAAAAGCTTCATCGACTCTTGATCAGGTTCAGTTGATCTTTCTGCTGGTTACAAGATTTTTATTTATCTTTAGATGTTTTGTGCAAAATGATCAAACGATTGGTTCAAAAGCAAAACCATTAGCACGATTAAAAATGCAAATAAATTGCTTTTCTTAGTCTTATAAATAAAGCACAATATCAAGTCCCACATTTTTTTAATCATGTTTATGGAAATAATTAAAACAACTTTATCGTGCAAAATCAACAAAATGTTTACTCAAATTGGTTGTTAAATGATTGGAGTGAAAAACAAACAACATTTACAGAGATTGATTGCGACACGGATTTAATATTGAATTTAATCTAAAGACTTTTTTAACTTACTAATATAACAAGATTTATCTTTCCATTTTAGAAACTATTGTGAAAATGTTTACCCGATTTTTAAAAATTTTTTTTAATTTTAAAAATTTCAATAATTTTTTCTTTAAATTGTTTCTTGAAAATTTTTTTTTTCAAATTAAAGATTTGAAAAAATTTATTTATTTATTTTTTTTTAATCCATAAAATAAAACGCAATTTAATTAGTTTTAATTTTTCCATTTTTCTAAAAATAATTGACACAAGTTTATTAAACCTTTTTATTAACTATTTAAAAATAATTTATCATTATTAATAAAAAAAATTTAATGGTAATTTTTTATATAAAAGTTAGATTAAGTTAAACTGATTCGCTAATTTATATTCGTTAATGCATTTAATGGAGTTTTAATGCATCATTCAAACAAATATTATCAAACCGGTAAAAAAATCAATAAAATTTTAATTATATTAGTATATTTATACAAAAAAAAATAATGTAAATTAATGAAAAAGCTACACTATTTTACTTATTAGTTTATTGGTTTAATTGTGGTTATATTAGTCAATCACAGCAGGTGAACGTTTCATTGTCAAAAATATTGTAAACAATAAAAGTTGAAACATTTAAATTAAATCAGATTAAGCAAAGCTAGTTGAATGAATTGTAACTAAAATTAAATTGATAAATCTGAATTATAACTATAAAAAAAATAAATATATATGTATGCATTTTTTTTTATAAAAATTCGCATTATATTCAACTATATTAATAGTTTAGAAACCTGAATAGATAGTTATATAATTAAAAATAAAAAAATAATATTTTTTGACATTGTTTATTTAAATACTGACTATTGGAAATTGTTTATAATAACACGTCCTAGATCAGTTGGTTTAAATGACTAAACTTGAATAGGATCTTTAAACACTATTCAAATCCAATTGTTTTGTAAATCGTATAAAAGAAAAACATACAAAAAACTGATCCTAATAGTTTACCAAAACAAATAAAATGTGTAAATAAAAAATAAAATAGAAATGATGAAAAAATTCGGAATTTAAATGATTGAAAAATAAAGAAATTCAAACTGTGGCCAACAGTAAAAGATAAGTAAAAAAATGAAGACGAGCTCTGAATCAGCTTTAAAAGCAATCAAATTAAATCATAATATATAAAAAAGTTTCTAAAAGATTTTTTTTTTAGTAGTTCCGGTTTGAATATGAAAATAGTAAAAACATTAAGCAAATTATGTAAAAAGTGTTCGTGTTTTTTAATTTAATTTTGTAAACTAGACCAAGTTAGAAAACAGAAAAATGGATTTTATCAAAGCATCTGTATTTCTAGGTTGACAGAAGCAATTCAAAATCAGCTTGTGAAAACATATTGTACAAAGGTCGAAAGCGGAAGAAAAGGCATGAGTCAGTTGGTTTATCCTAAAAATTTCCTTTGTTTTAATGAAATTTGTAATTACTTTAATATTATTAGTGCAAGAAAGAACAGACAATTGGTTGTTTTTGCCAAAAATATTATATGCCCGACAAGGTGACCCAATGCCGGTTGCACCTGTGCCTGTCAAAAGCAAAATAATCAAATGTTTTTTTCAAGTTTTAGTCACGGCTGAAAAAGAAAATTAAAAAATGGCGCCAAAATAATTAAAAAAAAAGGCAAAAGCTAAGATGTTATTTGTAAAGTGTTATTTTGACTTAAAATCTCGACGGACTTTGGCTAGCTAAAAAAATTTACGCATCGTTGGATACATTTGGCTTTTTAATAAGCTTTAGTAAGTTGTATTTTCTTTTGCCCTTTGCTGTCGCTTCCGGTTGTTGCTGGATGCTTTGCAATTAAAAAGCAAAGTTGAATTTTTCTCATTGGCAGCTTGAGAAAGTTTTTCATCTTTTGCCAAACGAGCCGGATGTTAATATAGGCGTGGTATAAAAATCAAAAAACCGTAAATTCACAATAAAATTTAGTTTCAATGTAAATACATAATTGAAAATTTTGAACTTCTTGTCAATTTAGTGAACAGTTATTGCTTGGTTTCTTTTATTTTAACTTAATCCAATGATTAAAATGCAGCGACCTGTTTAAGCTGTTTTTCATACAGGTTTCCACTGACCTTTTCTGACTTTGCTAAAATAAGTAAATATAACAAATATAATAAAAATCATCACCAATTTTTTTTTTTTAATTTAACAAAGCATTTTCTTTCTTCTGTAAAGTTTGATATTTGATAATCAGTAAACTGTGCAATTATTTAGTTAGCACGCACATTTACCAATTTTGCATGTCATAATAATTAGCAGAACTAACTCGTTTATCATTCAAAACCAGTTCAAAGTTTTAACAGATAAGTATCTAATAGTCAAGTTTAATATTTTATGAATGAAAATAAATAATATTTTAAAGTAAGAATGGCGTAGAAAGCTTTAGATAGAAAAAGACAAGCGATGTTTAAAGGACGAAAAAGTTTTAAATATCAGCTTGTTAATGACATTTGTAATAACTTGTTTTTCAAATCTACTTTTAACCGCGTTACATTAAGTTGCTTAAAAATTTAGATAACAAATGATCAAGTTTCTTAAGCTCTGTTCTATTACAGAATAAATTGCTTAAATTTGAACACTGACCACATTTGATCTTTGTTGTGTGATTTTTCTAGGATTACAAAAAATAATCACAAAAACAAAAAACAGTTTCATTAATGGTTATTTTAAATTCGACAGTTAGATTTGGATTCGAATTCAGATACTTTAATAAATCCCCATTATTTGAAAAATCATTTTTGTTTCATAATTAGTTTTTGCTATTTTGCTTAATCAAATTTATTTTTTTGCCAAATTTAAATTTTTTAATTTTTTTTTAAATTTATTTTTTTTGCTAGTTTAGCTTTTTGCTTGAAGTCTTAACCTCGGCTAAAATTTCATTTTGTTTGAAATAATTTTGGCTTCGTTTAGTTGTTTATCATTTGATTGTATATGTTTTAAAAGCAACTGTTATAGCCTATTTTTCTCCTTTTATCATTTTTAATTTTAGTTTGTTCAATTTTATTTTGCCAAAATGAAGGATTAAATTAAAAAATAGCATTGGTTTAGCGCCACTTGATATTTATATTCATGTAATATGATCAATAATCGTAAGTAAAATTTAAACGTGATTAAGCTTGAATGTTTGAAAGCGACTTTTATTTTGATGCCCTAAAAACATTTGTCTTATTAAAAACTTGCGCTTGAAGCTGTTTTTTTGCCTATGTTCTAATATTTTTCTAAGATGATTTTCTCGGTCTGTTTTTTTTTTATCAAACAACAGTATATAATAAAAACGTTTTGTTTGTCTAAAACGACTATTATAGACAAAAGATTAGAAAAGACGAATAGTTTATTCTTATGTAGACTAAAGTTTGTGTGCAAACAGGAAAAAAGAAATCAGATAGGAAGTAGAAGATAGAAAACAGATGACTGTTGAAAGAAGAAGATGAGCAAATACAATTAAGTAGCAACTATGAATGGACTTGTTTAATTTAATTATTTTAAATCGATGCAGTAGCAAAGCGTGACACCTTGTCAAGCTGCAAGGTTAGTAGATGAGAAAAAAAATCATTTAAATGACCATTTCAGATGTATAGAGACAACATTTGTCGCAACCGAATCAGACAGAAATAACAAATCAAATTAAATTTTGGACTAAACCAGTCAAATTGTGAAGTCGACGATTGTGATTGAATCAATAGACAAGCAAATTTGATGTAGTTAATTGTGCAGAGCATGTACAATAGAATCAATGGCTAAACCGAATTAGAACCTGGCAAGTCTAACAAAAATGCAACGAATAGAGCAAGTTTATTAAGTAAGCAAACAACAGAAGATTATTGAATGCACAAGATTTGCGGATGAGAAAGTTTGCAATGAGAAAACATTTGTCCGGAAGTGCGTGCATGTCTACAAGGCAGCTGAAACACATACGATAAAAGTATTAACCAATTAAAACTGTGCGGGACACCTGGAATTTGAAATTGAAACAGTTGCCAATATCAATAATAATCTGAAAATGCCGGGCCAAATAGGCCGACAAATCGCACAAAATCGTAACCCTTGCTTGTTTGGATATAGGTTAACAAACATGCCACGAACAATTGTTAGCAAGGCTAGGACTAATCTGCTCGAAGAAATTAGATGCAAATGAAAAATCGAGATTGGCTAAGGAGTGGCAACGACAGGTGCGCAAAACACAATAGAAAGGTGGCTGGCTGCCAACAACACAATTAAACACCCTTTGTAGACTGTTTGAACAGGTATAAAACTGTCTAATCTGTTCAACTTGGTTCCGGCTACAAGCAGACGACAATTTCCGATGTAGTCATGAATATTTTAGACATCACTAGTCAATACTTACGGCGAACAAAGGTGAAAAAAGTTATATTATGTAAATCACATTTGATCAAAATGATTTTTTTGCTCAAATAAACCGGAAACCGGTCAGATTTAATTCACTTTTTTATTGAAGCGCACATTTTTCACATCGAAAATAAATTTTGTATAAACTTTAGCCCATTACATAAACTGCGTTTTAGCTGCCGACAAATTGCCAATGAGGGCCAACGAAGATTTTTCCGGTGAACAATATGCGCTACACATATGATGATCATCATCATAAAACTGATATCTTTATAAATCAATATTTAACCGAGCCAATGTCATAGTAAAAAATAAACAAAAGATGCTCGTCATTTAATCGATTCAACGATGCCTGTTTGCTGATGAATTTTAAATGCGTTTTTTCTTGCAAGAAAATGTTTGCCGTGAATGCAAAAAATTTAATGAATAAGAAAAAGCAAATTTAAAATGAAACAAAAACCGTTTTCAATTATTCAAAGCAATTATGCAACCGATCTGGTCGGCAACGGCAGCATTTATTTTCTCAAGTATCTAACTATTCAACTAAATCAAACAGGTTAAGCACTGCAGCAAACTAAATCCAAAACACATGATTGAACTGACAAAAATTAAAATTAATCACCGGAAGCTATTTATAGCAATATAACTACCAAATATAAACATTTTGAGAATGATTTTGCGCTGCAAAATATGACAGGTGTGCTGAATGTGATTTATGCTGATTGCGTGAAATTACAGACTTGTCCCAACGCATGTGACCACAGTTTTTTTAGCTAATCAATTGAGCGAAAATGATCAGCAATGCTTGTCAAATGCATTGGTCAAAGAAATTTGACAAGTTGTCAGACTTGGTTACTTGCCACAAGAAAACAGACCACACATACATATTGTATAAGCCACACAATGAACAGATTGGCGTCGTTTTGCCATGTGTATCCAACATGTGGCCATCATTTTGACAAGCTACATATTGTATCTGTCATCAACATATCCATCTTTGGCAAAACTAATGTTGACTAAATATACGCTTCAAGTGGAGGATGAACAGAGAAAAGAGAACTGAACAAGAGTAAAACTATTCAAATGTTTACGCTTGGTTTCATCAAATCCTTATCGTCTTTGCTTTGCCAAAATGCACTTAAATCTGCAATCGTTTGCTCAATGGCCATCTTGAAGCTGATTCATTGTTAAAACTGCTTGAGATATTTTGTCAAAAATGTCTCAAGAGTTGTACCTTGTTGTCAACCAATTCACATTAAAATTTTTTATACCAACTACCAAATCATTGTCTAGGGTGAGAAAATTCTCAGTCTTTTTAATAAATCTGAATATCAAAAGATAAAATTTAAAAGACCACAAAAACAATTGACCAAATAAGCTGATTATAAATATTTCACAATCCATTTAATTATGCGCCATACTTGTTAATTAAGCACATGTGAGTTAACCAATTTCAAAGTCGCACACGTATCAACATTTTATCTTACATTAACGTCAATTCGCATTTAAAAAGCTAAAATATTAACTCACCATGATTTTAGCATGATCAAGAGTGATTTAAACTGGATTAGTGAAGCAAACATTTTTCAATTGAATGCACAGAATTTTGTGAAAAGTCAAGATGCTTTTACTTTGCATACTATTGCTTACTGTTTGTTTAGATATTTTTAATACGATTGCATTGTAGTTTTATCAAAACCCTTTATTTACATTTTAAAGTAAATTGTTGTTATTCTGCTTATTTATATAATTACCTTGATGTTTTGTAGTTGACAAGATTATTTAGAACTATTTTCAGAACTTTTAAAATTAAGAAATAATAAAAAAAAATTTAAGACGTCGAAGTAATGCTGCGATGGTTTGTTATTGTTCACCTTGTTTGCTTTTGATCGTCCGTCGAGTTTTTTTTTAAAAAAAGCAATCTTAAAAAAGCAGTTTAAAAATATAAAATAATAAATGGCCATTTTTTTTTTTAAATATGAAAAAAAGCTTTTTCTGCTGAGAAAGATTTCTTTTTTTTATTGTGTGCAAAGTGATCTCATCAGCAAATAACAGTTTTATACTTAATGTAATGTATCTACTTAATTAAAAATTGGTAATTTTTAGCTTAATTGTGTTTGAAATATTAACTATTCACAATTTAGATTGTCTGAAAGCAAGCATTTTTTTTTAATTGACAAACGGCGTTTAAACAACTGTTTTAACTTGATTAAATATGTATGTGCGTAGATAAAAACCTGAATCGATGTATCGATGTTAAACAATCAATGGCAATGGTGATCAATGTATCAAAATTAACAATCATGGCCTTTAATATTTAGGCTAGTCAAGTCATGTTATTATTAGTTGACGACTTATCTTAAAACAAGCAAAAAAAGCAAATAAAAGACAAGCAAGGCTGATAAAACATGCAGTAAAAAAAAAATGGCCAGGTGAGCTTAGCTTAGGTAGTAAAAGATAAAAACGTCTTAAACTGCTTCTTCTTTTTTTTTTTTTTTTTCATTTTTTTGTAAATGTAGCTAGGTCGAGTTTGCTGACCAGCTATTCAATGTATTGAAACAAGTGCAACCAAGCCAACCATTTGCAAGAACAAGTGGGAAAATAATTGTTATAAGCGTTATTCAATGAAATCCTAACACGTTGCAACAACCAAATCAAAGATAACCATACAAAATAGTTTATCTTATAGTGATTTCGGTTGTTTGTTAAGTGATGCATATAAAAAGCAAGTTATTTGAAAAATAGATGAAACGCTTAATTAAATACAAATATAATTAATATAAGACACACAAGTACATAGGTTGAGAATAGTATTGAACATCAAAAGTAAATTGTATTAAAAGTAGCAAAGCAATTACACGAGAAGTTTCGCATTTATTCAAAATGTATCAAGCTGGCCTAATACGAGTGTCTAGACAAAGAGATTAGGAGTAACAAATTGATTGGATTTTTTTATCAAGAGATTTGTTTGCTTAATAACAAGTTAGGCCTGTTGCAAACGATTCACTTAAAACAGGTGTATTACAATGCTGGCATACAGGCGGTATATCCGCCACCATCATACACAGGACACGCTTTGATTAAAGACAAACAAAGCGTCTAATGCAAACAAAGCGCCGTTCAATTGAAACAGGGCTCCCGTCGCTTTCGACCACTAGCGACTTACCTGTCTACTTTAGAGCTTGTTTTGCATTTACTAGTGATGGTCCAAACAACTTGCAACTATCTTGTCATTTGTAAAAAAGATACAGCCATTAGGTCGTCATCATTTTTACACTAAAACTTTTCTAAACATTAAAATATTTCTAAATACTAAATCATTTCTAAATACTAAAACACTAAAACTTCAAATACTCCAGCACTAAACTCTAAACATGCTAAAATAATTAGAGATAATCAATACGTAACACACAATATAATGTTAAACCATCCAAAATCACAAGGTAATGAGTTCGATCAAAACTCAAAGAAATATTAAAAATTAATGAAAAATTGTAAAAACAGATGCCCAATGATAGGTCCAGCTGTTGGAATGCAGGTTAACTTAAAATTTACCTCAATATATTTGCCTAACTAGTTTCAACTGTTTGAATGTTTAATTTTCATTATTAATATTCTAATTGTGTACAAACCAGATGCCGGACAGTAGCACAAATCTTTCAACTGATTCAGCAATTATTTTTTTAACTAATATTTTTTTAACTAATTTCGCTTTTATTTGCTTGCAATGGCAAATTGACCACAAAGCAATATAGCTTTATCGCTGATGGCGATGATTTAATATATGGCAAAAAATAAATTACACTGAGCACCTGCTTTTACTTGTCTAAGCAATGATCAAATAACAAACTATTGACTTTAGCCATTAACCTTGTGGCTTAAACGTTAAAAACTTTGGTATTCTCAAACTAGGCAAAATCATATAACTAAACAAATCAAATAAGTGAAAGTAGATAACTTGCGCCGAATCAATACTGATTACAAAGGTAACACTTTTTTAAAGAATACAGATCGATGGACACTAGAGACAAATCACAATGGCAAAATAGAATAGAAGTGATGATGCAGTTAAATTATAATTGCTTTAACTATTAAAACTGTGTCTTAATGATGTTAAACAAAAAGTATATATTTTTTTTTTTAATTGACTCATTGCAAGATGCCCATTTCAAATTTTTTTCTACTCTTTTTGTTTCCCACTAATTTCGTTCAATCTGGTCTTTGCACCCTTTAACCGGCAAAACAATTGCAGACATTTAAGTGGCTGGCCAAGATGGCACGATGACTAAGAAAAAGAAGAAGAACAGGTAGTAGAGCTAATGCAGCACAGTAGTAAAGCTGCCGTCGGGCTAATTGCACACGGTGAAAAGATACGCTTGTCTGAACTGGGCCGACTATTGTGTATCAAATGCATCAAGTGCAAGCTCGACACTTGAAGACAATCGGTTTGAATTCAATTAAAAGCACTTTCTTGGCTAGTTGCCACCAGCTGCAAGATGGTAGGGCAAAGGCCGGACAAAGGGTGAAGGGCAGAGGTCGAGCATAAAAATCTGGCTTGAATAAAGGTGACAAATGATTTAAAATTTAAAAGATGAAGATGAAAAATAAAAGAGATAGGAATAGAGGGATAGATGTTTAGGGATAGATTCAATGACTTGAAGGTTGGTCCATAATTGAGCTGGCAAGTCTGGCCAAAAACTGGCCTAAATTTTTGCTTTGCAAGCGAATTCTTTTGACGCAAAAAGTAAAGTAGAAAATTTCAATTTCTTAGACATTTATGGTACAAAACGGCGATTCGGTTTGGTTTAAAAAGCCACTTACATAGGCTAAACAAAAAAAAGTAACCTGTATAATTGAGGCAAAACAGAATTGGCTGAATCGAAAAAAGACGAAATAAGTTAGAAAACAACCACAGAACAGGCGTTAATAGCGACAAAGCAATTGAAAGCTTTGTGAACAAAAGACCATAAAAGCTAGAAAAGCCACAATGGGCTAGAAAAGTCGACAAAGGGCAGACTGAATAGTTTAGGACAAAGGTGAGTTGAACCTATGCAAACAAGCATCTATTGTGTGTGTACAAGAAAAACTGATTTGTGAAATGCATCTATCTAAAGTATTGGCTTCGAATTTGTCTAAACTAGTCCCTGTTGATTAAATGTATGCTTATTGTCTGTTTGAAGCAACATAAAACAAGTTTGAATAGTAATTAATGAGAAAAACGAAGTTACCTTTACATTAAAGTTGATGCCTTTTTCTAGTTCTTCTTCCGAATAGAGAGCTACTCTGGAATCGTATTCGTCTAGATTAATATATTTTTTAGCTGGGATCTTCATTTTGGATGAGCAAAGTAGTTATAAACAAAGTGCGGCGAGTGGGTTTAGCATGAGCTTTATAGCTCAGTCACTTGAATGCGATATTAGCGATTTTAAAATGACAGATGGTGAAAAAGTTTGAGTGAAAGAAACTTTTTTGGGCACAATAAAAAGAATTTGGTTGTGAAGAGTAGGCAAGTAAAGCAAATGAATCAGATTTAGTATGACCAGTTTAGGACAGTTTTGGAGTTTGAACACTTTTTGCAGTTTGGACACTTTTTTGCAGTTTGGACACTTTTTTGCAGTTTAGGACACTTTTGCAGTTTGGGACACCTTTGCAATTAAGAACATTTTTGCAATTTAGCACACTTTTGCGATTTGGAACACTTTTGCAGTTGTCCAGGAAGGAACAGTTGACAAACCGATCAAGCAACTAATCCACTTAAGGTTGGCAAATCAAGATGAATATTTGGCACAGCTGAAGACGTTAGCGGAAAAGGAAGAATACGGGTAAGAGTGAATAAGTGTGGAACTGAATTAATCCGAATAGTGTGATGAAAATAGTTATATGAAAATAGTTGGATGAAAATAGTTGGATGAAAATAGTTGGATGAAAATAGTTAGATGAAAATAGTTAGATGAAAATAGTTTGATAAAATAGTTTGGTGGAAACAGTGTGATCACTGAATGGTCGTTGTTCCTTCAAATGTGACAACATGCAATTTGAGTTGCATAAGTTACATATTTGCTGGTTGCGTAAAGCAACACAGCCAGTTGTAGAGAGGCGACCAAAGTACGACCACAGTGAAACGTTGGTTGTGCAAACGGACAAGTCCACTGGGCTTAAGCACTAGCGATGAAAGGTAACAAATTTAAGAAACGTTTCTTAACTGGGCGCGTTTAAGATTGGAGGCGCCAACTAAGATCTAGTCAACTAAGATCTAGCAAACGATGCACTGCTGCTGATCACTGCTTCGATGACTGCTGTTGATGACTGGCGAACAGTTTACTAACTGACTATGGCTGAACGCTACCACACCAGCTCTGCTAAACAGCCGGTCGAGG
This sequence comes from Pyemotes zhonghuajia, assembly GCA_025170145.1. Classification (NCBI taxonomy): domain Eukaryota; kingdom Metazoa; phylum Arthropoda; class Arachnida; order Trombidiformes; family Pyemotidae; genus Pyemotes; species Pyemotes zhonghuajia. The sequence goes on from CM045845.1 coordinate 14,787,703, forward strand.
GCGCTCTCGTTGCAGACATGTCTAATCGTGACTGAATACGGCGTAGCTGAGGGGCTTAATCGAACAGCCGAGAGCCTTTTCTGCAATCGGCTAAGCCAGTTTGATCGGCTGAGAGAGGGCGACCCGAGCCGCTAACTAAGGCGGCGCAGCTGGCGTCAGTATTTAACATGGCGCCAAAAGGCCACATTCAGTAGGGTCAGGACAGCTAGGAGGGCTAGGAGTGCTAGGGGGCAAGAAAAGGCAGTGGGGCTAGAAGGTCCACCTTAAGAAAGACTAAACTAAGAGAGACTACACTAATAAAGACTACATTAAGAAGGACTACACTAAGAAAGGCAATGGTAAGAAAGACCACACTAAAGAAAGTCCATAATAAGAAAGACCACACTAAAGAAAGTCCATAATAAGAAAGTGCACACTAAGAAAGATCACACTAATAAAAACCACCCTAATAAACGCCACATTAATAAACGCCACACCAACAAAATCCACATTAAATAGGGTCACACTAAGTAGGGGAACATTGAGAAAGGTCATACAGAGAAGGGTCATACACAGAAGAGTCATACACAGAAGGGTCATACACAGAAGGGTCCTACACAGAAGGGTCCTACACAGAACGGTCCTACACAGAAGGGTCATGCACAGAAGGGTCATACACAGAAGGGTCATACACAGAAGGGTCATACACAGAACGGTCATACACAGAACGGTCATACACAGAACGGTCATACACAGAACGGTCATACACAGAACGGTCATACACAGAACGGTCATACACACAAAAATCACACACACAAGGGTCGCACACATAAGGGTCGCACGCACAAGGGTCGCACTGAGGCCAAAGTGCACACGAGTCGTGCAGGTCAATCACAAGGGCAAAAGACTTGTAGAGGCACCTAAGCAGACTATCTCAGCCCCTAAACCAGTCTACGCCATTGGTTCAAAACGGCCTGATCAGATCGTCTGTGAAAGAAGCAATTGAGAATCGCACACATTCACAGGCAGTTAACATTCACAAGCAATACATGTTTGGAGGGCAAAAGTTAACATAAGGGCATAGGCAGGGGCTAGCAAAACGGACCAAACAGGGGTAAGCAAAACGCACCAAGCAGGGGTGAGCAAAACGCACCAGGCAAGGGCAATCAAAAAAAAAAGCCCAGGTGGGGGTAACCAAAACGCCAACCAGAGTCTATTCGCAGGCAACAGTTTCAAAATGTACATATTCAAAAAAGACGTATTCAGAAGCATCACTTGCAATGGTACATTTTTCAATAGTTTAAACTTTTAATATCTGATGGCACAACTTTGAAAAGCTTTAAGTCCAATGGCACAATTTTTACTATTATCCAATGTTACTGCACTCTGATTAACAAAAGTGATAACCACTTTTAACAGAAGCGATTTAAACAGCGCCCATTACCATCGATTCCGATGTCACAAATTCCAACAACACCGATTCCAATACCAACAATTCTAGTGTGTTTTGCAATTGCTAACCCATTATAATACCCCAAACAGGCCTTAAACTAGGCCTTCATCTTAAACTAACCATCATTTTAAACTAACCCTCATCTTAAATTAACCATCATCTTAAACTAACCATCATCTTACCTTTTCTACTCAACTTTGACCCGTTCTTATCTGCTTATGTTCTCATTGCTTGCATTCTTTTCCTAGGTAAGTAGAAGAAACGTTCAAATATAAATTACAATATTGTTCGCCATTTGGCCCAACTATTTCACACTAATCTTAGTAGAAAATTTATGACCTCTAAGTTATGTAAAGTAACTGAAAACAAGCAAAACTAAGTAACAAACAAACAAAGCCAAAGGTGGACAAATTATGCACCAAATGTGAATGAAAAGCGTTTGCTGATCTTGAAAGCAAACTTTTAACTCAACTCAATCTTAAGCAACCGGTGTTTTTCTAAGTGTTTTAATCGTGCGTTGAAAAAACTTTGCAAAATATGCAATTAACCGGCCATTGTGGTGTTTTTGATTGAGTTGCAGCTCTTACTTTTAAACTCATATTTCGACCATGCCAAGTGAAGCGCAACGATGGCAGCCAGGCGACCATCAATACGAAGGCGCTCAAGCTGAAAATTGTCTAAACATCTTTGGGCGCGGTGTTCGATACTGTATCAAATCAGCACACCCATTTATTTGAAAGGCAAATCACATTCTACCGGACCATAGTTTATTATATGAGTTTTAAGCCTAAATTAATAGATTTCAGTTTTATTAATTCAAGCCTAATTGACATCAAAACAGGTGTAGTTGAGTGCCGCAAATGACAAAAATGAAAAATGAATTATGTGTGATGCTGGAAGTTAGAGTAAAACCTGCTGAGACCAGTTTGGCTGCGTTGTGCGTTGGCCTGCCGAGCTGGGCAGATGATCAGTTGGGACAAAAAACCTATCGTAGCCAATAATAGTTAAATTGTTGAAACGCCAAATTAGTGAGAATTAATTCTAATTGTTTGCGTGCCACATAATCATATGAAAAGCTTTAAAATATCAAAGTTCTGAATATTTAAAACACATGCAAAAAATTAAACGCAATTCGACTGGCAAGCTAGTTTAAAACAAGTGCAAATTATTCACCTAATCACGAAAGAGTTGTTTATTGTTTTCTGCATGTTTCTTAATGGTTTTTATATTCAAGCCTCATTTGATGGTTAGGAAAAGAGACAAGTAAACAAAAATAATAGCTAAATACAAGAAATAAGTTAAGTACTAGGAACAGCTAAAACAAGCAATAATCATACACAGAAACATCTAAATACAGACAACAAAACACAGACAACAACTAAACACAGGCAACACCTAAATACAGGTAACTATTAAACATAAAGCATACTGCAAACCTATACAAGTCCAAGAACAAAGCTTCACATAAGAAAAGATACTAATGTAGCAATGGCAAAAAACTCTCCGATACCGGGAATCGAACCCGGGCCTACTGGGTGAAAGCCAGTTATCCTAACCACTAGACTATATCGGATTACTTAGTTGGCCACCTAAAAAATCGCTTTATAATTAACTCGATGTCAAGCACATGGATCAGCTGTTTTCCAGATCAGCTGTTTGACTCGAAATAAAAAACAAAGAGCTCTATCTTGCTTATCTTGTCCTTTATTTACTCTTCTAAAGCCAATGGCTAACTCTTTTATCACCAAATCTCTCCTGACCACGGGTAGTCTACTTTGGACCACTTATATGCTCTATCCCCACACCTATGCTGCTAAAGATTACTTCCAACAAATTCAATATACTGAGTAAGTCTTAAAAATTGTTTCCAAAACATAGTTGTACATTTCTAAGATTTTTTGTGCGTGCAGGCAAAACAAACCTGTTCCATTAACTCAACAGATTAAAGATCTTACGGTGGATTGCTTGGCTAACGCCAAAATTACAAATAATGACAAGCTTATGTTCGAGTTCGCATTCATCGACAAAATCGACTTTAAGGTGCTGGGTTCCACCAGATTGGGCTTACCTTACATCGGCATTCCTTTTTATTTTATGTACAAGTGCAAAGAAGAAATCGCCGACGTTCAGCTACCCAACTACAACATTGACGATGATCAGCTTAAGCGCACTTTATTAGATACATTTGTTCTTTCTGAACAGGCAAAAAAATACGCCATTACCAAGCAAATCTATGATGCTAGTTCGTTGCGGCTATTGGCTAAGTGTATTTGCATTCCACTGATCTTCTTCACTCACTATGAAATATTTCTAAAACTAAATAGATTTCAATTTAAGAAAAGCAATTATTTTATGTTCGTTTTAACCAGTGTGTGTTCTGCTCTATTCTTTGGTTTTTGGGGTGAAAGTACACTTGAGAACTTACTTGATCAGATTACAGAGAAGCAAACTTTGCCAGAAAATGACACTGAATTGATCGATGGGGGTATTGAGTTTTATGAAAAAACCAGAAGGCGTAATCTTATTTTAAGACAACTAATGGGTAAAAAAGGTGCGCTCCACTACTCGACCGATGGTGATCAAATTAAAAATTCATTTTTTCACCAAAATTATTTGACTCAAAAAATTCAACATCTTAAAACTTTGCGCGATCTTAAACATCAAAAATCGATTCAGTAATCTTTATACTTGCTTATTTTTAAAAAACGCGCCTTTTTTGTTTGACCGTACAATGTGCTTTTAAACCGTCTGTGTGTTTATATTAAATAAATAAAATTCAATAATTCTGTAAATAAATTTCCCATACTTTTTTCAATTTTAAAATAATGAATAGATATTTTGTAAATGGCAGAAGACCCAGCATTTGGCGAAAGCCCTATGTCTTGTCTAAATTGCCTGATGCTTATTACAAATTTCGTAAACAATTAGAAAGACCCACCAATCCTGTTCATGATAAAGCCAGCAAAGGAGATTTTCTTGATTACCAAGTTCAAGATGCTAAAACTTTGAGAATGTATGCCATTTGTGTAAACTTACAAAAATTTACAACTAACTAGTATTATTTTTTTTTTGTGCAGAGGTCGAGTTCCTGACGTTAGAATTCCAGTAGATTATCCGCTTGAGGCTAATCAAGGCCTCTGGGCTGGAGATGGAATCGTAAAGGGTTTTCTTAAACCTTCTAAAAAACTTTACGAACTCATGCATCATGTGTAAGTTTTTCTACTTTAAAATTATTTTTATATTGATTACTATTGATTTATACAGTTATCCAAAAGTGTGGTTTCCAAATTTAAAAAAAGTTATACTTTATAGTGAAATTTTAGACAAATATATGAAAATTACTGTATCATACCATGCTATTCAAGAAATTGAAAAAGCTTTTGGTTTTGATAATTATATTTTGCAAACTCCTGTGCAAGATTTAAAATCGCAACTTGCTCTAGATTTAAGACGTAAAATGTTGATCACTCTAGCTAAAAAAGATTATTATTTAAATGACCCGAAAAAACACGAACTAATTACGAAAAAATATCAAAAATTTGCAATTCCAGTAAGTTAGATTTTTTTTATTAATTTTTTTAACTAAAATTTATCATTTTTAATTAGTTGGAAGAAGCAGAATGGTTTGGATTGAAAATATCAGACGCTATTGCAAGGCAAGTTGTTCTGGAAAAAAAGCAATATAAACCAGAACCTTTAAAAATTTTGTATTCGAAACAACTAGTGCAAAAAATCAAAGGTATTTTCTTTAATTTTTCACTTTTTGATTTTTTATAATTAATTTTCATATTTAATCCAATTATAGAAATGAAAGAAAATGAAGCTCAAGAAAAGTAAGTTTGATTAAGTAAAAGTTGTAAATAAATAGCTAATTTACTTTAAAAATAGCTCAAAAGAAGGATTCAGAAACAAATTGGCATCTATCTTGCCAAAGTTTTTTCAAAAAAATGCTCCGGCCTAAACAACTCCTCGTAATGTAAATAAGTAATTCATAATTAAAAACCAATTTATAAATATAAAATAGACTTGTTGCTTTTTAATCATTTACTATCGAAAGTGACAATAAGCCGAAATTTGTTAATCGATGCTGAAAGCCGAATTTTTCGGCGCAACTAATTTAACACACAAAATATTAAAAGTAAACAGATATAGTTTATCGTAAGTAAACGTGCCAAAACTTGATTAAATCGGCAATGAACGAAGAAACATCTTGTGAAAATCAACCAGAACCAGATGCTAAACAAGTAATTAGGTCAATAATTAATAACAAATTTCAATTTAAATATTTAGTTAGCCCATGACAGGTCCAGAAAGAAAATTGAATCCTGGTTACACAGCAAATTAAAGGTTGAAATCTCCGATGGAAGAATTCTAGTGGGCAAATTCATTTGTACTGATTCTGATCTAAATTTAGTTTTGTCTTTGTGTCATGAATACATCAATGTAGAAACAGGTACGAATTGATTTTGGTTGTAAAGAAAAACTATTAATTATATTCATCTCTAGAGAACGGCTTGTTCACTGAAAGCAGGTTCGTAGGAATGGTCACTGTCCCCGGCAAACATGTAGTCTCAGTAGGTTTGGACCAATCCAAACAAGAATTCTCACTTTCTTCAAACATTCAAAATTATTCAGATTCAAACACTGAATCTTAAACTAGCAACACCAAAAAAAAAATATTTGTTATTCAGTTTTATTTAATAACACTTTTTAAATTTACAATATATATTATGAAATGTGATTTCAGTTCACACTTGTATAATTTTTCATTAAATATCATCACCTAAATATCTTTCAGTAAAACTATCTAACTCAGTAGATAAATAAATTGCTTTATTTTTTAAAACTCTGGTTTTATTTACACTTAACTCCAAAACTTGAATTTCTTCGTCTAGCTGTCTAATTTCAACCCTCATTTCTTCTAGAATTTCATCGGCCATTCTACATAAACGAGCAAAAGTCGAAGTTAATTCTTGTTGTACTTGATGAGAACAGTTATAGCTTGTCAGGTCTACTATACATTGTAATTTGCGAGTCGCATGATTAACATACTGTTTTTTAAAAGTTCTCTCTTTTGCCTTTGTTGTCCAAGTCAATCTTTTATATGTATAGACTAATGCATAAGCTCCGCAAGTAATAATTAAAACGCGAACGCCAATGGTTCGTACCATGAAACCTCCTAAAGCAATTGCCCCAATTGTATTTTGTGAATTTGGCATTAAAACCGCTATTTTAGAAATAGTTTGAATTATTTCATTGGTACTTCCAACATGATTTACAGTTCTAATATTATTTGAAGGTGTTTGGGGTGAAACCGATGGTAAAGATTTATTTGATTTTGCTTTTCCAAAAATTCTACCATTTAGCACGCTATTTATTAGTACTTGAATACTAAACGAAAATCTGATTTAATGATAAAAAATTAAAAAATAAATATAATTTTATAAAATATTAAATTAAATTTTTAACCTACCTAAATTCTAGATCTTCTTGAAAATCTGCACATATTGATTCACAATTAAACCTGTATAAAATTTCAAAAGAATTTCTAGGAGTAATATTGTACAAATAATGATTTTTGTTAAATGTTTCAGGCAGCAAATTAGAAACTCGTTCAATCATTTCTTTTTGAGATGATTCTACACAACATGCTAAAGTCGTATTTAATCTAGCCTTCATATTAGAATCTAATCCATCTTCTACATAGAGATGTAATTTATTTTTATATGCACTTAAAAAAAGCGGATCATCGCTGAATGGTTTTTCAAAATCATTCACTAATAATGGTAATCTTCTAATCTCTTCATTAAGTGCAGAACTAACTTTAGATTCTACTTGTTCTCCCATGTTTATAATTTTATGTTTAATTTCATTTGTTAACAATTCCAACTGTTGTTGAGTATATTGTAATTTTTCAAATTTTTCTTTGCGCAATTTAATTTTAAGTTCTTTTAATGATGAAGATTTTTTGTGTACATTATCTAGTAATTGACTTAAATCAAAAATTATCTTTTGACCACGCTTAGTATGTTGATCAAATTTGGTTTTAATTGCAGATTTGGATAAACACTCTTCGAATTTACGTTCGAATTGTTCAAAATCAAAATATCTTTGTTGAAAACCATCCTTAAAATTTGATTTATTCATTTGTTTATCCTGCTTTCTACAATTAATAACTTCTTTCGCGGAAACAAAAAATACTCTTTCTTCAGCTTCACACCGACTAATGACATTTAATTCATCACAAAGAAATGATGTGCTTCTTTCCGTATGCTGTTTTTTAACTTTTTCTGATTCAGGTTCACAAGCAACAACATCCCATCTGTTGTTAAGAATAAAAATATTAGGTTTAGAAATCTTTTCACTAACCTTGTGAAAAAAAGATTTTTCAGTACGCATAATTGTTGATTCTGAATTTGATACTAAAACAAAAACATCGGCATCTAAACAATATTTATCAATCCAATCATCTAAATTAGGTGAAACATCAATACCCGGACTGTCTACTAATACTACGTCATCTTTTAATAAATTGCATTTATGTTTTGGCCAAAATATCCTACAAAGTGTATTATCCCCTAAATTTTCTGTATTTAAAGCATTTGCTAAATTATTGATGCCATCCACATTAAGTTTTTTTTCTGGATGTTCATCTAGACAGTAAAAAGGCTCATTATCATCTATTCCTTCAACTTGTAAAAAACAATTAGTTGTATGACCCATTCCATGAGGCAAAATGTTGTTATGCAAAAGAGAATTAATTACTGTGGATTTTCCATTACTTGTTCTACCAAAAAATGCCACTTTCATGTGGTCTCTTGCGAGCACATCTTTAATATTTTTAACTTTTTCAATAAAATTAAGTATATCTTTTTTTTGCTCTTCAGTAAACACATTTAAATTTTGTTCTGAAAAAACAAAATCCTTGCTTTCGTTTAAATATTCACTTAATCCGCTAAAAATGTCATTTATTTTTTTTTTGGCAAATCCAAAGTATTGTAAAGGTGAATCGCTGATTCCTTGGTTTATGTTATAAGTAGTGTTATTCAATAGGTTACCATTAGCACCATTCAATGATCCATTTAAGCTAATGTTTGCATTTTCGTTTGTTGGAATACTTCGTCCCAATGTAGCCATAATTTAATCGACACAAGAAAGTTACTTTAATTTGAAAACTACCAATTCGTCAAAGGAATTCGCTGTCAATTTAGAAAGAAGCAAAATATGGTTTAAGATTAGTTAAAATTTAAATTAGGTATTTTAGGAATCTGAGAAGGAAAAATAAATAAATGTTAAAGATAACTTGGAGAAAGCACAAAGGAAATTGAATTACATTAAAAATGAGTTGAATCAAACCTGGTCACTTTCGATATTTGTATTCAATCTTAACTAGCATTTGTATATTAGTCAAATAAATTATAATTAAAAACGAAATAGCAATAATCAGGCATCAAAAATGTGATTCAAATGAAGGTTACTAGACTACAAACGTAAACAACAAACCGCTCAAAGCCAGATGGAGCCAGCGCTACAACAAATTTCAGTATTAATGCGATTTAAATTTAACCTTCTTAATTTAATCAGAGACATTAGAGCGAATCTTTAAGGCGAGTAAAATAATTGGCTAAAAACGAGAAATAAACAGATGTTGGCGAATTAAAAAAATTGTTTATTTTCAGAGTTAAAAATTCAAATGCTCGAATTCAAATGATTCAATTAAAGTGATCAAATTAAAATACTTAAATCAAAATGCTCAAATCCAAACTGTCGAATTAAAATGTTCCAATTGAAATGATTAAATTAAACACAAAACCATTTTTCTTTCTTAATTTATCGAAATGAAAAATTAATCTAATACCAAAGTGCGTGCAAAGCGATTAGTCGCAATTGCTTCTTCTAACATGCGATCTCACAGTCTGGTACAAGTGTTTGATAGGAAGCAAATGCTTCCGTCCTGGTTTGATTGTGATAAATATGAACGACTCGAAATTTGTCCAAAATAACTGTAAGTTAAATTGAATGAAAAATGTCTGGCGGTTTGCATCAGTCGGCTTATTTAAGAAAACAAATTTTAAGGTGTTTTTATGCTGTGCATATTGTCATCATTGGCTTTCCACTCGGAATCACAAACTTAGAGTCGTAAAAACGGTTTAAATTCAGATCATCTCGAGCAAATATTTGCTCAATCATTTGGTGTCTGGACAAATCGCGGCTTTTACATTGCCAAACTGTTCAAAAACGTTATTTCAAACTAACTTTCCGTTTGCCGGACGCAAGCCATTGTGAGCCGTCATTTACACATTTGCCACGAGCCTGCTGTCCATTGGCCCATTACTGTTTTTGATAGAAACACACTTAGTCTGGAATGTCCAATAATTTTCTTTATTTTTCATCTTTTTCATCATTTTTAATTTTTCCGTTTTTTTTCTCATCTTTCATTTTTGCTTCATCTCACCAACTTTCCAACATAAACCAATCGTTTCATGCTATTCTCATACTTTTATTTACTTTGAATTAATAACTGCTTAATATACATACTTTTCTTTCTGAGTATTAAGTCAAATTAAAATATGAATTATATTTTAATTAATTTTCATAAATTAATTTTAATTGCTTTATTCACCCAATCTCTACGATCCAGTTCACTTTTTTCTGTTAATTTTCTTTTGCCAGTTTTCTTTTATTAGTTAATTATATAACATAGGTTTATTTGTTTTTCATCTTTCTCTCACTTTTCTCACAATTTCTTTTCTTAATAATCTACTGCCTTTTACAGTCTGTAGCAATATTTAAAATTTATTTATATATTTGAAATTATGTTAATTCATTTATTCAATAATTTAACATTTATACTATTAAACATTATTAAACAAATATTAAAAGTCAAATAAAATCCGGTAAGTTCAACTTTTTCACATTTTTTAAAAAATAATCTATATATTAAAAAAATAAAATATTCTTTATTTATTTTTATAGTTCTTATTTGCCACTATATAAGTATTTTTATTAAAATTAAATTATTTAATTTTTAAATAATTGAAAAATTCTAAATTTTTAAATTTAAAAAATTTAAAATTAACAATTAAACGTTAATTTAATTATTAAAATTTTTTAAGAATTATATTTTTATTTTTAATTGACAGTCTAATTGAGTTGAATTTCAAAAATTAGTTTAATTATAATTGATAAATACATCTTCCTTATTTATTTGAATAATTTATTTTTTTCTATTTTTATGCAAATTTTATAAAAAATATTACAATGGATTAAACTGAATTAAATATGATTGAAAAAAATATTTATTAAAAAATTAAATCTAACATAGAAAATTCTTTACAATTCATTGTTTATTTTATTTAGTTTATTATTTACAATATTATTTAAGACAAGTGTGAATAGGAAGTGATTCATTTAAACAAGTATGAATAAGAAAATTTATTATATTACGCTATTATGATAATTCAATGTTTACTGTTGGTTTAAAAAAGCTTTTCTAAAAATTGAAATATAAAATCTATTAAAGGATATTGTTTTCATATATGAATTTTTTTTAGTTTTAATATTATTTGAAAAATAGAAATGATTTACTTGAATTTCATTTATTTTAATTGCTTGAACAATTGCGTTTTTCTGGCCGTTATCATCAGTTATAAAATCTTAAAATGTTAAAAAAATTTATTTGTTTAAAAAAAGCAATTCATACTTGACAAATTTTAGTTTAAACTGTTTAATAACGACTTATTTTGACTGTTATTTGCTAAACTAAACCATAGACTAGAAGTGTTTTTTTAATTTAAACTAGATTAAACTGAGTTTATTGAAAATAATTTTTGTTGAGTCAAAGTTTTGCCAATTTTTTTGCTTAAAATTTAAAATAATTTTTAACGTTCAGTAAAGATGAAAATAATGTTACAAACCGTTAAAACAGATGTGGCACTAGGTTCCAATTTCCGGTTGACAAACTTTGTCTTCCGCAATGATCTGCATCGTTTTTGGTTTTTTTTTTGTTTTCTGATTATTTGAGTTGGTATTCTTTTTTTTCTTTACTTTCTTTATTGTTTTTTTTTGTCTTTTCTTGTTTGCCATTTTCTGCCTTTATTTCTTCTTTATCTACTTTTTGGAAACATTCTTTTGCTTGTGTTGACAAGTTTAGCTCTTTACCACCATACGGTGTGAATGTTCTACAATTATAAATTGAAAAAGTATTTTAGGAAAAGTGGAGAAGAAACAAAATATAGAAAACAACAATTGTACATAAATTTTGAAAGGTTCAACAGGATCCAGCTGTTTGGCCACAGAAAATCTTCAGGGAGTTGCTATATTAGAAAACAATTGCTACCGATACAAGCTTTGTATCATCTATTGAGTTTTTTGAATTCTTGTGCTATTCAGTGTTTTTAGCCGCAATTTTTTTTGATGTAGCTTTGATTCGACGTATAATCTTCAGACATTGCGAAAACTAGTATTGGTCAAACAAGTGCAAAAAATTCGACCAAGACATTCTCATCTAATTACATGGGCGGTTTACTTTGACTGATTAAGTTTGTCTGAGTATTTTTGTTTTTCATAAAAGTAGATGCTTGTCATTGGCCTGTAACTCAAGAACGTTGCATCCTGCCAAAACTGTAGAATCGAAAAATCTCAATGATCAACCAATTCATGTGATACTTGGATCATTTTGCTTCAGAATAAAGATAATGTTAACAAAACAGTCAAATCTGTTTGATTCCTTTTGTGCTTTTGATATCTGAAGCGAAAAAATTCAAAGAATTAGTTTTACTCATTGCAAAGGTCAAACAGCAAATTTTTACCATTTCGATGCACACTTTTTTCAAAAAATCAAATCATATGAAGAAACAAAAACTAATGAAAATGAAGAATTATAAGCCAAACATGCGGCTTGCAGTTTGTTTCATTTGAATTTTATTTAGGCGAATCAAATCAACTTTTCAAATTGATAAAATTGGAATTCTGATATGTCAATGCATGTTTAATATTTGCAGGTTACTAGTTAAATACCCTTGTTATATTTATGTACAAGCAAATTATTTAATCATTAGACCAATGTTTATCATAGCAGATGCTAAAAGCTTAATTGCTTTTCAATTAGATTCATTTGCATTGATTTAAATCATGCATTCTTCTTTTTGCTTTGCCTTTTTTCCACATTAGAAAAGTTCTAAATCGATCGATTTATGATATTTGATCTGCTATGCTTAAACAATGAAATAATGCACAGATAATGAAATTTCACTTTTAAATTAGTTTAATCAATTTTGATTAGTTTTATTTTGTTTAATAAAATTAAAACAAAATTGAGTCATTTAAAATAAATCCAAACATAAAAAACGAAACCAAAATTAAATATAAATTAACTAAGAATAAATTAAAATTTATCTTGTCTATTTGTTCACAATGTTGTTGTTTAAGATAAGTCCATTTTACTTTTTAAAATATTTAGAGCTTGTCAGATTGTTAGGCAAATAGTTTGATTTAAACTTAAACACATTGGATTTTATATTTTGTGTATTAATAAAGTTTGACCAAATTTAGGCTGTTAAATTTCAAGTTGATTTTGTGATAAATTTTTACTTACGAATTTATTTTAAAACATGTAGGGATTTTTAAGATATGACTTTTTTAAAACTTGATTAGTACCAAAACTGGCTTTTTATCTTTTTATCTTTTTTAAGAATATTTTGACTGTCTGTTTTTTTTTTTTAGGAAAAAAAATTTAGAAATCTAAATTTAAACACATTTTTACTTTGATGAAATTTGCTAAAATAGAAAAAAAGCACTTACTTTGTAAATAATTTGTTTATAATAATTTAATTTTTTTTGTGGTAAAAAGATATAATTAAACAAGTAATGTTCAAAATTATTTTGATTAATTGTAGTTTACTAATTATTTAACTAGTAATTCACTATGTCAAAAGTCTTTTTTCTTTGTATACTGTTTAAATTATTTAACTGCAATATTGAGTTAGCCAATGATTTTGGCAAAGATAAATTTTTTGTTTTGTAACAAATTGTTTCATTCATCTGTCATCACTTTTTTATCATTGAATTTTTCTAATTACAATTCAACATGCAGCTAATTCTAAAGTATTTATGTATTTTTTGGTTTTAATTTTTTTTTTTATTTTCTTAAGTACAATTTTCTCGGTTTATTATTTTTGTTTTGCGAGTTGTAATAGATTAAATTATGACTAATGTTCTGCAATTTATTATATAACTAATTTGTTTTATTTTTTTTTTTAAACTAATTTCCATGCGTCATTTGCACATTTTTTAATTGTCACTAGTTTTTGTTAAAAACCGTCGCATTAAGTTTATTAAATAATCCATTTCTGTTTTTGCCATTTTAAAAGGCGTACACTCATAATAAAAAATTAATATTTAAATTTAAATAAAATTAGAAATAAATTAAATTCTAAATTTATTAAAACATTTTATCAATACAACCGCTAAATTAAACTAATTTTGAAATTATTTTGATTTTTAAAAATTTTCTAAAAAAAAATTATGTGTAATAATTTATTTTAATATTTAAAAATCAAATTATTTATTAAATTAATAAAAATTGAATTTATTTATTATTTTTATCATTTTTTTTTTTTAAACTACACAATGTTTATTTAAGTTGATCATTTAAGTTAAAAATTTGCTATTTATTGCAAAAGTAGCAAATTTACGCATCCTAACGTTAGTTTCAAATCACGTTCAATTTAAATAGAATGCTGAATTCGCAATTTATTTTAAATCACTTTTAAACTATTTTCGATTTGTTTATTACTTTGTCTATTTTTGCTTGATTTGGTCGAGATATTTTATTAAAAATTTTTAATATTTTCTTAAACATTTTTATTTAATTTCTATTAAAAAAGTTACATTCTATATATAGATATTTTGTATTAAATTATGTTTATCATTTATATATTTTTTTTTTATTTAATCGAGTAAACTGCCACTTATTTAAAATTTATATTAATGTAGATTAAAAAAAAACTAACTTTTTTTATATTAAGTAATTTTTGTTCTAAACTGATAATGTTTAAATATGTTTAAATATGTTTAAATATGTTTAAATATGAATAAATTTTTATAAACTATTTTAAAAAAATTATTTAAAATTACTATTTATAAAATAAATATTATTTTTTTAATGTTTTTTTATTTTGGCTTTTACACGTTTAATAGTAATTTATACATACTTCAATTAGCCTATAGTTAGTTTTTTCTCTATTATTTATTAGATATTTTTTTTTGCGTAACATATGCAATTGATCTTTGAATAAAAAATAAGAAATTGAAATAAAATTTTTTATTTTTAAATTGATTTTTTTTACTTTATGAAATTGAATTTACAAATAATAAACATTGATATGAAATCTATAAAGTTTTTTTTCAGAGAAAATCTAAATTAGTTTTTATTAAAAATATATTAGCTTAACATAATAATAATGTACTTTAAAATAATTATTATTTTTAAAACAATTCAAAATAATCTTTTTTCTTAAAATGACAAATTTAAATGATAATTATATAATCCAATCAGTTATTTTGTACTTTTATTTAAATTGTTCAATAGTAATACATCTTTTTCAAAATGCAGGTTTTTACTGATTCACACGTAAAAAGTTTCAATTTAAGTTTAAAACTAAAAGCATAAAAATAAAAGTTGAAAAATAAAAAACCACGCCAGTTTTTAAATGTAATTGATGTCGGTCAAATAGAGTTTAGAACGTGACTTATTCTTGAAAATATTTTTCAAGATGTTAATACCGATTAAAGATTAAAGCCACATAACAGTTTACTATTTAGAATTTATATATATATTATTTTGAATATTATTTATTAACAAATAAAGCATTTTTAGATCGTAAGAACTAAGTAAATCGTGTATAAAGTTTGTAATTCAAATAGATAAACAGAAATGATCTACTTGATGGGTTTAAATTAAACGGCAAGTTTATGTTAAACAAGTTTAATATATGGAATAATCAGAAAATTAAAGTGCTAAACAGGTTTGTAACAAGAATATAGATTAGTAATTGGTTGAATTTAGTAGGCAAATAGACACAATTACATGTGTAAAAAGATCTAAAATATTAAATTGACGTCCTAGCGGGTCAATACATTAAAAGTACAAGATGAACCAAGAATTTGTTATGAGTACATAGTTTTTAACTATCAAGCAGGTGAATATTTGCCACACTTTTTGTGACACAGCTAGTGACAATTTGAAAAAAATAAAAGAAAACAAAAGAAAATGTGAAAATTGCCGATAGCAATATTAAAACAAACACAGAAATTAAATACTTATTGAATGTTTTTAGTACAAAACTATTGTAACAAAAAAAAATTTTAGATTTGAAAATAATATAGATGATAAAAATATTGCTAAAAGCAAAACCAAACACAATTGATGTGACGTATGTTGATCACTTTTACACTGTTGAACATGTTTACAATTGGAAACTATTGAGTAAAATTTTGAGACAATTTAATCAAGGGCCAAAAGCAATATAAAGATAAAATAAAAATGATAAAAGAAAAGAAACAAAGAAAAAAGGAAAAACAATAATAACTTAGAAATCAGTAAAGTCAATTGTGACTTTACCTTAGGCATAAAATTTTATCAGTTTATATTTATCAACTAGTATTCAAATTAAAATATAAATATGCAACAGCATCAAAACTTTTGAACCATATGCCATTGCTCACACCAAAAATATTTGTCCATTAAATTCGTAGTATTTTTGTTTTTATATTTGCAAATGCATTTTATTTCTTCTTTTTCAATATTTCAAACTTAATTTCATTTATAAAATTTGTTTTTACTAAAAAATTATTTTATCTTAGTAAAAAAAAGTGAAAAGTAAAGTAGAATTTGTAATTTTTTAAATTTGATTAAGAACAATCAGACTAAATGTTAAAATGCAATTAAACCATAAACAAGCAGTTTTTTAAAAACTTTTAACGTAAATTGGATTAGTTAAAACAAAAATTATAATTAAATTAATTTTTTTTAAAATCATATGTATATTTAATTTCTTAATTATATGTGTTAATATATTTTTTAACTATTTTTATTAATACCATAAAAATGTTTACAAATTAAAATTTTTAAAAATTATAATAAATGCAAATTTTTTTTTAGTAATATAGGCCAGTGATACATAAAATAAAAATTCATTGAATTTTTATCATATTTTAAATTTTCTAAAAGACAAATATGGCATTAATATATTTTTTTTATCAGATTTTTGAGCAAGTTAAAACTAGTTAATCAGCCTTAGTCAGTTTTATTCTATATTCGTCTAAGTCTAGGCACACGTTGTGATTTATATTAACCTGGATGGTATGTAAACAGACTACATACCTAAACAGGTATGCCAACAGGTACAAATATTTGCTATTAGCTTTTTATTTAAGTAGAAAAATTTTTGTGAAAATAGGAATAAATGCTAGAAAATTTAGTTTCATTTCATTCTTAACCGTTGTTTTCAATTATTAACTAGTTAATGCATGTTTAAGAATTTAATAAATTTTTTTTACACATTTTTAAAAATAAGTTGTTTAAATTTTGAACTATAGATTGTTTAAAATTTTTTATTTTGATTGCATCTTACACTTAATTAATTTATATTTTTAAATTTTCTTAAATAAATATATATGAACATTAATTATTTTTATATTTGATATATATTAAAATTTATATTTGCTAATGGTTTTTTAATTAAATACAAAGAAATAAATATATATTTATACCAAATAATTTGTTTAAATTAAAATTTTATTAAACTTTTATTATTTAAAAAATTTAAATCAATAATATGATATTTAAATTTTTTTAAACTTTTTTTAAACTATATAATGTTATAACATTATTTAAATTAATTTAAAAAATTAAATTTTTTTTTATGTTTATTTAATGAATTCTTCAAAATTTATTTGTTTGTTTTTATGAGATTAAAGTAAAAGGTTATTGCAGTGAGTTGTAACTATAAATTAAATTTTTTTATATAATTTATAAAATTAGGTTTCGATTTGTCTTATATCAAATTAAAAAAAATAAATGTTGTTTAATAATTTGTTTTTATTTAGATAAAAAAAGTAATTAACATTCATTAATAAGAAGCGTGATTTTTTTTTTTATTATGTTATTCTTTATTTATATTGTTAAGATTCGGCTATTAATTTTTATTTTTAAAAAATAAAACTTTAACAATATTTTATTTTAAATAAAATATCATTTTCAAAACAAAAAATAGACATTAAAACTAGTTTTTAAATTAATTAAAAATATTTATTATTTGTTAAATTCTTCCAAAAGTTTCTAAAATATATATATTTTTTTAATTGTTATTATTAATTAATATAGTTTTTCTTTTATTATTTAGTTTTGAATTAAATGGTCAATTATTTTTTAATTAAAATATAAATTTTAAATATGATTTTAGCTTGTTTTTTTAACTTATATTTAATCAAATTTTTTTCATTTTATTGCAATGCTTTAATGATTTAGTAAGTCCATTGATCTCAAAATCAAGAAATCAATATAAGAATGAATAAAGGAATAACTTTAAGAATTATTATTAAAATAAGAAAATACAATAATCGATAACATGTTAAGCAAATGTGAATATATTAAAGATTTCGATTTCTAACAGAAAAACATCACTAATATCTGACTAGTTGATCAATGCGAAAAAAAGGGCTCGTCAACATTACTCAAGTACATTGAATTGGCGGCAAATGGTTTTATAAAGCTATTGAGTTGTTGAAACTGAATTAAATAAATTGCATAAATACTTGCTTCTTATTTAAGTTTAGTGCTTATACAATTTTTATTCATAAATGTTCACTTAAGCTTTTTTATGTTGGTTCTTTGACATCTTTGCCAATTAAAGGCTTTTAAACAGTTCAATTGCTATTACAAACTTGATTGACATAAACTGTTGAATAAATGTCTCGTGCCATTTGCACCTTATTTCAAGGCCATTCTAAATGTAATTTAATTTACCTCATCTTTTCATTTCATTTATTATTTAATCGTTTGTATGGTCAGATTATTTTTAAATTTAAATTTATATACGACCATCATTTTGACAAGTTTATTTTGTTAAGTAAATGCATTTGTTAATTATTTTCATACATTGTCAATCTGTATTTGTTTATCATGGTAATCAGTGGAATTATTTTTTAGCATTCGATATGCTTCCAAGATTTTTTTTTGTTTTTTTTTTATTTTATATATTTTTTGTTTTATTGTAAACGTTTAAATAAAAATACTAAATATTTTATGTATGTATTTTCATATTGATTTTATTTAATAGTTTCATTTCTATAAAAAATTTTCAATCAAATTTTGCATATAAAATTTTTATATTTAAAATTGATTATTTTGTTATCAAATCTATATTTTTTTTTTTATTAGTTTATAGACCATTTAGTCTAATAAGATAATTTATATTTGAAACCTGTTTATTTCAAAATAACCTTCACTTTTAAATACATAATTAATTTTTTTTTTTTGAATATATTTTAACATTAGTTTAAAATATAAAAATATTTCTTCTTAAATCAATCTAACTGAAATTTAATGAATTAATTAAAATAAATTTATCTATATATTGAAATTAATAAAAAAGCAGCATAAGAAAATTTATTATTATATAATTTATTATTTTAAGTAAATATTTAATAATGTATATTTTTTAATAATATTAAATAATGTATAATTTTTAATATTAAATTTGTTTAAAAATAAAATTATAGCGTTTAGTTAAAAACTATTAAATATTTGAAATTTTAATTAAAATATATTTATATATATATTGACAAACTTTAAAAATTTAAAAAAAAAATGGTAAAATGTGCTAATAACTATTTGATTTATTTTTTACAATAAAAATATTTTAAGTTTAAATCATTACTTTTTTTTTCATTTTTATATTTACTACCTAAGAATTTAATTTAAATTTGTTTTAAACAAGTTCATATTGGTTATATTAAAATTATTAACCCAATAGTTTGACTGTAACTATTAAATAGATTAATGAGACTAATAATTTTGATATTATAAATCATAATAACTTAAGTATTTTTTAAAAAAAGAAAAAACTTAAATTTGCTTTGATTAATTTTTTCTTATTTATCTAAGTTTAATTTTTAAACTTAAATATTTACTTTTTTTAAGTATTTAAAAAATATTTTTAAGATTAAAGCATTTTTAAGTTGTCTTAAAAATATTTTTTTATTAATCATTATTTTTACTTTATTAGATTTTTAAGAAATCATAATTCATTTTAACAATGTAGTTTAGTTTATGAATTAAAAAATAGATATTTAATTTTTTTAATGATTTATTATAATTATAAATAAATTAGCAAATTATTTTTTTAAAATTTGATTTTAAAAAATTTCAAAGGGTAAACCATGAAAAATCAATAGTTAAAAAAACAAATTATTTTAATTGTAAATATTCACTAATTGATTATAAATGCAAAATACCAAACCGATTTTTTTATTTCAATTTTTGAATTTGTTTTTAAATAAAAAATTAATTATAAATCCACTGCCCATTGCAAACATAAATTTTGATATTGGGAAACAAGTGATACAAAATTTAAAAAAAAAAAACTGAAGTAAAAACACATCATTTTGATTAGAAATGGTTCTCCAGCTGATTTGTCTTTAATATTTAGAAATACCGCTGTGATTTCATAAAAGGGCAAAATAATCTATAATGAGAATAAAAATAATGTTAAAAATAAAATTCAATGAAAAAAGAAATTAAGTAATAATAAAATAAAAAAAAGCAAATATAAAACTTATCATCAACATGATATTACAAAGAAAACTTACCTGAGTTGTGATAAATGATGGTGCCCAACTGAGACTAGTTTTAAGTCCAATTTTTTATTGTATGCTATTCTGATTTAAACCAGTATAGTTAATACGTTTTATATCTATGTTTTTCGAGTTGCTATTGTAAAAGCATATTTTCAAACGTTACACATTTAAACCAGTTGAATAGGTAGAAAATGATAAAAACTAGCTAGCTAAAACTTTAAACCATGGAGTTAAGAACTTACCAAATTGTAAGTTGGCCCAATTTTTTAATTTTAAATATTTAACTTTCTTAAAATTTTAAGATAAAAATTGTTACATTGGACTCAGTTATAATTTATTTCTATTTGCCAAAAATGAACTGAGGTAGAATTCAATTGTGGTGCAATAACAAAGTAACAATTACAAATGAAGCCTATTTTTTTTGTTTGCTTAGTTTGCTATTTTTACCTTTCATTAAATCTTCTTAAAGTGTGAAAACGGTTTAATCACTTTGAAACAAGCATAATGTCGTCATTCGCGTCCTTAATCTCTTAAACAAATTTGCCAGTTTATTTCACGTGCTTTTACATCTTGATCTTGTTGAAGAATAAATTTGGCTAAACACGGATGACCTGGCTGGTCTCCTATTTACCGTTTTAACATTTAAGACCTTGAGCTTATTTACCTTTACTCTTGTTAACTTTATATTTGCGTTTAACTAAATTTAATCCTACACCTGGGAAAAAGGACGATTTATTTGTTATGGGATCAACCAAAGATGGACACAGCTAATATTTAACCTTTATAAAACTAAATTTTCATCACATAAAATTTGTCATTTACTCTACAGCCTTAAGATTTTTATGTTTTCATCTTTTTTTGTTTGTTTTTATTTTTAAGGTCTATGTTAAAATCTTTTATAAAATGTATTTAATTTATTTTGTTCAATATGAAATTAATAAAATTAAAAGATTTAAAAGGATACCTTTGTAGTAAATATTTAAGTAAAAATAAAAAATTCTAATTTTTGAGTCTAATAATTTTTTTTTATTAACTAAATTAAACAAATAAATAAGATTATTAAAAATTGTTTATAATTTTAAATATTTTTAAATAAATTAAATTGTTTTATTTTATATAAATTTTTAATTTACAAAAAAACACTTAAATTTAAAATTATTTTCTATATCAATGCTTAAAAATTAATTTAATATAAAACGTTTTTTTATTGGTTTTTTAAATTATTTACATCTGTTTATTAACATTTACTTTAGCAATCATTTTATTATGAATTCTTATAAGAATTTTTGTTGCAAATTGCTTTATTTACAATTTTTCTTAATATATTAATAAAATTTTCATTATTCAAAAAACAGGTATATTATTTTTATATTATTAAAAATTAATAATTTTTTTTGACTGTACACAGTTTTTTTCAGATTTACTTTAAAATGAAAAAATATAATTACATTTTCAAAAATTTTATTGATAACAAATTGTAAGTTAATTTTAGTAAATTATTTAAAATTAAAGGTTCTACTTATAAAATAAGTTTAATTAAAAACATACTAAAATAAAAAAAATCAAATTTTTGATTTTACAAAGTTTGCAGGTTATAAATAGCTAATAAATTTTCTTGTCATTTTTATCTTTTCATTTTATATTTGAATAATAACATACATTATTATTATTATTATAATAATTTATTTAATTCAAAAAATTATTGTGCTATTTTGACTAAGATTTGTTTAATCAATGATTTATTTGTATAAAATCAAGTTGCTAGGTTTATTAGTTTTTATATCTATATTTCTTATCATTTTTTGGTTATGCTCTATGATATAAGCAAAAATAAAATTTATCAAAATATGTCACAAACCATCCATCGTTATTAATATTGTAAACTTAAAATAATTAACAATTTATGTTACTTTTTTTTCATAATTTACATTTGATAATATAATTATTTATTTTCTTGAATTTTTCAATATCAGATTAAATAAAAATATTTAACAACATAAAAAATTTTTGATTACTAGATTATAACAGATTAAAATATATTTAATAATAAAATAAAAATTACCCTTTTTAGTTAAATTGATATAATAGTTTTTTTTATATAAATATAAAAATTAAATTACTATTTATGTAAATTTACAAAAAAAAAAATTTTTTATATATGTTTAAGTCAAACTTTAAATAAAATTTTTAATCTCACCTGTTGCGATTTTATAATTTATTTTTATTTTATTGTTAATAATTTAAATTAATTTTATAAGTCATATTTTAAACTATTTTTAGTCATTTTTATAAAAAACAACTATTTATGATTTTTCTTAAATATTTCATTTAGGTTTAATAAAATATTTTTTTAGTCTTATATTTGTATTATTTTAGTAAAAACTATTATTAATGTTTCAATTAATGTTGTTTTTTTTATATATATTTAAAATTTAAACTTATAACATTTAATTGATATTAAATTAAATTCTTTTTTTTTTTTTGTATTAAATAAATTAAATTTACAATATATTAGATTTTTTTTTATTTAATATATAAACTATTAAAAAAAAAATTATATATATAAAATAATTTTAAATTTCAATGATCAATATAAAAAAAACTTTTAAAAAATTTTTATATATATTTTAAACTTTAATATATTTTAATAAACATTTCTTATAATAAAACTAATGTTTTGTTGTTGTTGTTTTTTTCTATATTCTAATGTAACCTGATAATTTGTAGAATATTTACGATTACTACTTTTTTTTTTTTTAAATGAATTAAATTTAATATGAGATTTTTTTTTTTTAAGTTTAATTATCTATTGTTGTTTTATTTTTTTTTAAATTTTAAATAAGTTTTTAATTTTTGATGTGCAATTTAATACAGTAGCGATTTTCAAAACTTGATATACTTACGAAAAGTAAAAAAATAAAACAAATATCTGTTATAATAATTTATAACATAAAAATCCAAAAAGCAACGATGCACAAGTGATGCATTACATCATATAACTATTATGATTTTCAAGAGAAAAACTCAGTATAAAGATAAAAGTTAATTATGATCTGACTTTATTTGTCCAATGTTACAATGGTTAATCATTAGTGATTTATTCATAGACTCATATTTGTCTATTTATTTTGTGATTTTGATTAATGAAAAGTTAACTTAATCAACTGCTGCATGAATGCTTCACATATTGGCCTACACAAACAAAATTTCTTATAAAATTTATCTATTTTAGTTAGTAAACGCATTTGTTTTTGTTTTTTTTTTATTTTTGAGCACTTTTCTAATATATTCTGGCAAGTAAGTCGAATTCTTTTAAATAAATATGCTTGTTTAACAGTTTTATATTTAATGTTGAATAAGCCTAAAACAACTTCATCTTAACATCAATATGAATTTTTTAATACAATTAATTTTTATTTGATTTTTTAAAATTTTTTTATTTTCATTTTTGGTCATTTGAAAAATAAATTATTGGTTTGATTTAAACTTGAAAATGATAGAAAAGTGAGTGAAAAACAATTTAAAAATGCTTGAATTGAAAGCGATGAGTTTAATATGATTAAAAGTTAAGCTTATTTAGTTAGTGTTTGAATCAAAATTTGGCTTATTTATTTGTTGTTTGTTCTTGTTTAGCAACTAAATCATTCCCAAGCGTTCTATTACCTGCGCAGAATCAATTAAAATGTATATTTTATATTTGATTTTGCATTTTTAAATTGTTCACACTTAGTGCGAAAAAGTGTTTGCCCAAACACATTTGTTTAAAGCAGAAATGATGCTGAAATTGAAAAATAATACTTGATTTAGTACAAAAATAGTTGCAATGTTTTAAAAATGTGTTTTTAATTTGTTTTAAATTTATTTTAAATTGATTTGCTAAAAAATCGCAAAAGTGAAAACACCATTTGAACCGAGCATCAATTTAGTTTTTATATCGGCTTTTGTCTTCATCTTTTTGACTATCATGATTCCGCGTGTTTTTGTTTGATAGCCGCCTATCCGAATGCGACTATAATTGCACAATTAAATCTCCCAAACATCAACGTTGATGTTGTGGCGTCCGGCCAAATGAGCGCAAATTGAAGCTGCTACAAATAAGATACTTTTTTTTATTTAAAATGGCCAAATTACCTGTAGAATTAGACCGCTTTAAGCTGCCAAGTTGGTCACTTGCCAAAGTGTTCGTCCAATAAAGCATATTTTAAATATTGCACTTAATTGGCTAGCAAATGAGCATCTAATTGTGATTTTATTCTAGTTTGTTTGTTCGAGTAAATAGTCTGCACTGTTCAAGTATTTGCTTTTTAAACTTAGTTAAAACTAAAATTTCAATGAATTTGAAAACTGTTTTGGCTTTTGTACAAGTTTGTTTTGATCTTTTTCAAAATTGCTTAAACTAATGAAGACTCAGCTGCTTATTTTTCTTATTTTTCTACATTGGTTCAAGAAAACGATTTGAGTTAAATTCTTACAAAGTGGGCTGAAACTAAATGATTAAGATCTTGAATCCCTAATTTTAGCTTCCAATCTAGCGCTATAAATATAAAGGAAAACCTGTAATTTTATATTTTTCACGTTGCAAACTCTGACCAAAGTGTGAATAAACATGTCAAACGAACTGCAAACATAATTAGACAGTTTGGCCCAATCTACATCGATCGCATCTTAGCTATTCTATTCAGGTAATTTTAAATCCATCAAATTTAGCCCGACTCCTCGGTGCTTTTCACCCGTCTTCAACTGTAGTTTAAGTTTGATGGACGGCCATTTGTTGTATACAACACGTTATTCATCCAACTGGCTGATTTGTTTCTTTTGTATTAAATAAGCGCAATAGCATTAAGTTTGAGATTTTCAGGCAGATGGACAGGTTGAAAATGATAAGATGGCCAATCTATAATGTTTTTTATGCATGTTTGAGCCAAGTATCGGAGAGCGCGTTTGTTTTAGCCAATAAACAACGAGTAAGAAATGAAGATGCTGTTAAATAAGAAAACAAACATTAAAAATTGGCAAACTTACTAAATAAACAAAAGTGGCCTTGTTGCAAGAATGAATATGCTTAAATATTGACGAAAAGCGAAATTTCATCAATAAGACGTTAGACTTGATGGAACACTGGGCGCACTTGTTAAAACTGGCTGATCAGGCTGTGCTACTAGTGGCCCTGGACTGTTGTTCCGTGTACAGCATCTGAAACATGCATCAGATAAGCCGGGCTTGTAAGTGTGTTTGCGCGAACAGCTTATT
Source organism: Pyemotes zhonghuajia (assembly GCA_025170145.1). Classification (NCBI taxonomy): domain Eukaryota; kingdom Metazoa; phylum Arthropoda; class Arachnida; order Trombidiformes; family Pyemotidae; genus Pyemotes; species Pyemotes zhonghuajia. Next base: position 14,813,246 of record CM045845.1, read on the forward strand.
AAAGACAAATCAGATTAAGATTTTAAAACGTTGTTTCAATTAATGTTGAACACACCGCATCAGTCAGGCCAAACTGATCTAACTCTTTGGTCCTGCAATGATGATTTTTGAAAGATAATGGCGTTCAGAAGCTTTGAAACAAGCTTGCTCAATTTCTGAGGTTCTGTAAGGTTTACATAAAGCATGATCTGTAAAGTTAACATAAAGCATGATCTGTAAGGCGGATTGCAAAACAATAGAAGTGTGTGGCAATCAAGATTCAGTATCTGTTGCCGGTCGCCCGTATTGGACTGAGGGAGTGCTGGACAGAAGAGGAATCAAGTTTGATGGTTGCTGAGCAAACCTGTCTTGAGCTGACCAACTGAATGAGCGAAACAAGTTTTGGCGCCAAACCTAAACCTTTAAGAAAGCTTAAGATTAGGACAGACGTTTGCACAATTAGACCGAATGCTGCAATTGTACAAAACAAGTAATTAAGCTTGTCGCAGGGTTGTGACTCGATTGCCCTGGCCAAATTGAGCTGTTTTTTTAAGAAACATTTCACACAACCATTGCAAGTCTGACAAAGGCAAGAAGATGTGCACAATGGGCCAATGGTTTTTAATAAGTCAGGCTTGTTGGTCTGCAATGACTAACCACACCAGCGTAATTTCACTTGTGCTTCCGTTAGTCATAAGGCCATATATAATGTGAAACAACTCTTGACAGGCCGTTCTTAGCCATCGATGGCGCAGCCAAATCATCATCATCGTTCCGGCTTGTCTGCAGCAAAGGTCGCGTTGCCGTGGACGACCGAATTTGCTACATTGCTTTAGATCAGTTCACAAAATCGAACATCGAAACAACATCGTTCTAGTCCATTGTGATTGGCCACACTTGTACTGGAATGAGGCCTGTGTTTACTGAGGCGCACCCGACTGTCTTGCTTGCAAGCATACCCACAGGAGCTATTTACCGCATTTTACACCGGCGGTTAGTCAGCACTTGGCCTATGCAATTCAATCTGTTTTAGTTCAAGTCTTTTTGGCTCAACTGCAGATACCTTTACTGAATTTATCTCAACCTGAGTCGTCTTCGCTGATTCTTCCTTAACTAAATTTGTTCCAACTTAATCTGTCTCAACCAAATCTTTCAAATATTTGCCCCAATCTGCTCCATACAACTTGCCCCATACAATTCGCCCCAAATAAATCTGCCTAGACTAAATCTGCCTAAACTTAATCTCCCTATACTTAATCTCCCCATACTTAAGCCCCCATACTTAAGTCCCCTAAACTCGATCCCTACTCAAACTCTATCCCCATTATATCCACCCCATTCGATCCCCACTCAACCCCTAACCAACTTTTGAACCAAAGTTGCCAATTTGCCACGTACTTGCACGTACTCGATTTTATCGCGCAATTGACTCACTCTGGCTTATTGATCATTTTGGCTAACGACTCCTTTATCACTTCTATATTCTCCTGTTGGCCATTCTTATTTCTTCGTTGCTCACTCGTTCATAATTCATTCATTCGCCAACACTACTACTGTCTTGTTAAAACAATAGTCCCAATTCTTAAGCTTCCATCCTCATGTTCTAGTCCTGTTGCGTTTTTAAATATTAAACCATTTTTGTTGCGCTGGACCTTTTTTTGTTGCACTGGACCTTTTTTTGTTGCACTGGACCTTTTTCTGTCGGCTTCCGCATATGTTCGGCTATCGAGCTAGATCCATTGTTGCTCTAATGCTTTTCCACCCTTCTTTCAACTTAGTAACAGTCATCTTGGGATTGCTTGGCCAGATTAGTAAACCATTTGCTTTCCGATTCTCGCCCACCGGGATATCCAGCTTTTTTCAATGCCACCATTAGCAAACTCAAAGACAAACAGAGGGGGGCTAAATCTAATTTGACTGACGGCTTATTAAACAATGATTAATTCGCGATTTAGGCTCCTTCATTACTTTGCAAATTTTTTCCATTAAAATTTGCCTACATCCGGTTTACTGTTTGCTTTTTTTTTGCTGTTAAATTCAAAATTTTTAATTTTATTATATTTTGCTTTAAATTTAGCATTTTCTCTAATTTGCATTGATTTCTTAAAAATATATTTAATACTATTTAATTTGTTTTTTTTTTGTTTTTAACTTTTTTTACAACTTTTAATATTTTTATTTATTTTATAATCAACTCTTCAAGTTTTGTTTGCATATCTAATTATTAGGAATAGCTTTCACAACATTTTTTTTGTTTCTTTGTTTTGAAATGTGTCATTTATTTAAATAATTTTACATTTGTTAAGTTTATCAATTCAAATTTCAAAATTTTACCTGTAAAATTTTTTCAAATTTAATTTTTTTTTTTTAATCTTTTCTTCATATATTGAATATTTTCAACTTAATCAACTTATATAAAATGATTTATGGAGTTTAGGCTTTAAAATTGAAACAAGTTTTTAAAAATGGTTATTTTTAAATTTGATGCCTTTCAAAATAGCTTTATAAAACAATTGACTCAATGATTATTTTTTTTTTATTAAAACACTTACCTGTGTAGTATAAGTTTATTTAAAATTTTATTTTTTTATTTTTCTTAAAAATAAATAATGATTCATTTTTTTTTTCTTCATTATACAGTCATGATTTGATCAGATTTTAAAAATTAGATTATGCTTTTTTTAGTTAAATATTTTTTTATTGTAACAAATTTTTTTTTATCTAGAAAAAATGAATAAATTAAACACTTTTTTTAAATAAATAAAAAATTGAAAAATTTGAAGAATGAACTTATTTAATAAAAATAATAAAATTGCTTAAAGGCCACAATTGCTTAGATTAATATGAACCTAAGGCAATTTTTAAATTAGAATTTTTTTTTCAAGTAGTCTATTTGACATTTATTATGCAAAAAATTTATTAAAACTAATTATTGTCATTTTGCTTAATTAAAGTTTGCATATTTAAAAAACATTTTTCAAATATAAGTGAAATTTTTTCAATAAATGATTAAATTATAAATTTGTTGCTTAATATAAAAATAGTTGAAAAACTATTTTGATATTACTTTTTATTATTAAATTTTATTATTGCATTAATTTGAACGTGTTGTAACTAGATTTTACTATTACAGTTTATTAAGATAATATTTTATAATTATGTTTTATTATAAAAAGATCTATGGTAAATTAATTAAGTACAAATTATAATGCATAAACTGTAATGATAATTTTTCAGCTTTTGCAGGCATACTATTAAATGGTAATTATTAAACAAATTGATTGCAAGATTGGTGAAAAGTTTTGAACAATGTTTTTTTTATGAGCAAGTATTTGAGAATATGATTATTTGCAGATTTATGAAAATTTGTGAAAAATTAAAAATAAATTATGTTGGCAAATGGAATAAATCTGAATTTGACAAATTAAATAATCAAATTTTGATTAGAAGGTTAATCGACTAAGTAGGTTGGTAAGCAAATAATTAGTTTTTTGATAAGTGTTTAAACTTGAGATATTGGTGGTGATATTGTTTAGGTGATTTTGTAGATGAGAGCATTTTGGTGGACATTTTGGTGGACATTTTGGTGGACATTTTGGTGGACATTTTGGTGGATGAGAGCATTTTAGTGGATGAGAGCATTTTAGTGGATGAGAGCATTTTAGTGGATGAGAGCATTTTAGTGGATGAGAGCATTTTAGTGGATGAGAGCATTTTAGTAGATGAGAGCATTTTAGTGGATGAAAGCATTTTAGTGGATGAGAGCATTTTAGTGGATGAGAGCATTTTAGTAAATGAGGCCATTTTAGTGGATGAGACCATTTTAGTGGATGAGACCATTTTAGTAAGTGAGACCATTTTAGTGGATGAGACCATTTTAGTAAGTGAGACCATTTTAGTGGATGAGACCATTTTAGTAAGTGAGACCATTTTAGTAAGTGAAACATTTTAGTCCAAGACATGATTTTAAAAATGGATCATCTTTCCAGCAAAGACATTCTTGTCAGCATACATCATTTTACTAACCAGTGACTATTGTGAAGTAAGACCGATGGCAAATTTAAGATGTTGGAGGTGAAAGCGTTTCTTAACAAGACGTCAGAAGCGCCACCTGGCGTGCAGTGGCATTGCAACGTCCGCAACTGAACAGTGACTTGGCTGACTCGATCAGTTGCATTTCAGCTGTCGTATGATTCACTTGCACTTTTCCGCTTGACTTACCAGTGCTTAAATTTTGGCTGCTCGATTTCGTCAACACAGGCCGCTCAGCATAGCAAGTGCATAAGAGGTGACGCCTTCTTTGAAGGCGAACTTGCTTGCGGAAATGATCAAGTAATTATTATTGATAATTGGAAATGTATTTTATTTTTTTGCCAATCAAAAATGGATTTTCTTCATCAGTGAAATTACTTTCTGCAAAGGATACTTAATTGTGTTTACAAGCTAAATCATGCCGCCGCTGCACATTTGTCGCATGGCACATCGTTTCTTAAAAAAATCTGAAAGTATCAAATCTGCAAATCTGTGATTGTGTTGCGAATATGTCGATAATGTTGAATTAACTCTAGCCGTTCGAGTCACAAACTTAATCTAGATATTGATCACCGGTAATTTTACAGTGTTCTAACTCATTTTTAATTTCGCTCTATTCGTTTCCATTGATTTGCTTATTTGTGCTTATTTGCTTATTGTTGCTTATTTCATGTCCACAGACCTAGTTACACGAACACAAGTTTAAAAACAAAACTTCTGCTATGAAAAAATATTTCTTAATTAGCTGCTTCATCATTGAATTTATTCAACTGAGCCATTAGACCAACTCTCTTGATTTTTGTACTCATTTTCATATGGCATTCAATCACTCCATATCAACATAACCACTTAGTTAGGGCTTTAGTTAGGCATCTTTTCATTTCAAAAGTAAATCAGTTACTATATTTTACACAATCATATTTACGAAAAGTAATTAAATATTATGATTAAACAGACTGGCCGCAACCAAACAGTAAATACTATTTTTATAATTCATTCGTAGCAATTAATAATTACTGTTAATTACTATTACCAGTCTTAATCTGAACAGATTTACAAGTGCTCTTGATCTTGGTTTTGTGTTTCAAAACTACTTTTTAATTTTTCTTAATTTTCATTATGTTTTTATTTTTACCTTACTTCTAAATATATTTTACCTAGAAATTGCTAAATAAACAAATTTTAACTTCATTATAAGCATTTTTACATTTGAATTCAATAAAAAAAAATCAAAAAAAAAAATAAATAAAAAATATCGAAATTAACAACAAAAATTTGAAAACTTTCAAGTGAATGTAAACTGTGATAATCATTGTGCATTTAATTGAAATATGATTCTTGTTTATTTAAGTTTTAGTTAAAAAATTATAATTTAACTTTTCGTAACTTTTGTTTTTTCCACTATTTTTTTTTTCTTTTTTTTATTAATATTTAAATTTTTTTTTATTAAACAATTTTATAGTTGTTTTTAAAAATTTGTTTTTCTAAAATGTTTAAACAATTTTCTAAGATTAGTTTTGGTTGATTAAAACTTAATTCAAAATAGTATGAATAATAAAAATAAGATAATCTTGAAATCAAAATTTTAAACTTTTATTTTAATATTAATTTTATAGTTTTTTTTTAATTATTTAAAACTAATATTCTTCTTTTTTTTTCAAAATATTAAACAAACAGTGCCAACTTCATTATCTATTGCTATCATACCAATAAATTTATCCTAATCGCTTTAAATTATCTTGCAAAATAACTTGATAATTAAAAACTAATGAATCCTAGAAACATTCAAAGCAAAACTAATTTAGCATTGCAAAGTATGATGATGCTAATGCTGCAACATTGTACTCCGTTTAATTTACTTCCGGCAACCTTACTACGCCATACAGCCCATCGTCCTATGACAAGACAATTAACATTGACTACAGTAGGCGTGATGTTTACCTGGTTGCTTAACACCAGTTTATTTTTAATTATATTTCTACAAAGTGGAAATTCGCATGCCCAGCAACATCACTATTCCGTGTCCAGTGCATCTTCTCATTATGGATACGGTCAATCACCATCAGCTCATTATGGCCACTATTATGGTTCTGTGCAACAACCATATTATTCTTCAGCTCATTACCAATCTCATCAACCATATGTCTATTTAGATCAACCACATTATGCAGATGCTTCGGCATTAAGTGCATCTCCTTCTGTTCCAAACATACCTGTCTGTCCTTCAGCATGTACCTGTTCTGGAGATCGGGTGGAATGTCGAGAACGAGGTTTGACTGAAATTCCACTACATATTCCTGAAAATGTAACAGAATTACGTTTAGAAATGAATCGCATTCGAGAAATACCTGCCAAAGCATTTAGCAAATTTAAACAACTGCGTCGAATTGATTTGAATAACAATCAAATTGTGAAAATAGCAGCAGATGCTTTTTATGGGTTAAAACATTTAAACACCTTAGTTTTATATGGCAATTCAATTACTGAACTAGGACAAGGAATATTTAAAGGATTGTTTAAATTGGAACTTCTATTGCTCAATGCAAACAATATCAGTTGCATTAGAAGTGATCTTTTTGCTGATTTAGGCAAAGTCAAGTTACTTTCATTATACAATAATCATATCTTATCATTAGCTAATGGCACTTTTGATGGACTAAAATCAATCGAAACATTACATTTAGGCAACAACCCATTCATTTGTGATTGCAATCTAAAATGGTTAGCTGTTTATTTAAAAGAACATCCTGTAGAAACCTCAGAAGCTAGATGTAATGAACCAAAAAGAGTGGCCAAACGTAGATTAAATGGTCTAGATTTGGTTAAATTCCGCTGTCGAGGATCTGAACAGTTTCGAACTAAATTTGCTGGCCATTGTGTAGTTGATGAAAGGTGTCCAACTGGATGTACCTGTGAAGGAAGTTTGATTGATTGTTCAGCTAAAGAATTAACTGAATTTCCAAATAACTTACCTTTATATACTACTATGTTAAAATTAAATGACAATCGTATTCAAAAGTTACCAGCTAATGGCTTATTTAAACGTCTAAAACATTTGGTATCATTAGATTTAAGAAAAAATTTAATAGATACTATTGAAGATGGAGCTTTTGTTGGTGCAAACGCTTTGAATGAACTTTTGTTGAGTGAAAATCGTTTGAAACGTTTAACTAGTAAAACTTTATTAGGATTGAAAAATTTGGAATCTTTGTAAGTAAAATTATATTTTTTTTATTTAAATTTTTTTTCATTTATATATTGTTCATGTTTTACCTTTTTTTCATAAATTTTAATTAATTATTTATTTTAAAATTAATCTTTTTTAAATTACAATAATTATTTATTTGTAGCAATTTTTGATTTCAACTAATTTAAAATAAATTATTTCTTTAATAATTTTTCTTATTTTTTGTTTAGCCTAAAGCATTTTTTTTTTTTCTATTTTACTATTTGAAAATTTAGTTTTTGTTTAATTTGTATAGTGGGTTAAAGTATTATTTAATATTTAAATGAAATTTTTATATTTAAAACTTAAAAATTTACTAGTTATCTCATTTTTAATTGACTAATTTTTATTTAATTAATTTTTTATTTTTTTTTTTTACTTTATTTAGTTTACACAATATTTAAAATTAAATTAAAAAATCAATTATTTTTAACTAAAAAAAAAAAAAATTTAATTTAAAACTCAATTTGTTAATTTTTAATATTTTATTATTTTGTTTTATTTTAACTTTTCTCAAATATCAAAAATCTTAGTTATTTAGGTAAATTAGAAAAATTTTAGATTATTATTAAATTCGTTATAATTTTTTATTAGTAAATAAAATTTACTTTTAATAAGATCAAATAAAAAGCCTGAATAAAGTTTCAATAATTGTATGTTATTCCGTTCTTATTTTTTATATTTAATCCTGTTTTCGTAATCTAATATTTTTTTAATAAGAAATGTCACTAATCTTAAAATTTTTTAAATTATTTACTAAATTTTCACATTTTTTTTATTTAAAAGCTTTTAAAAGTTTTAAATTTTGATTTGACACAATATTAAATTACTTAAGTTAAAAAAATCATTTTGTTTTAATTATTTATTTTAAAATGTTAATTAAGCGATCAAATTTATAATTAGTCATTATTATTTTAATAATCAAATAAATACTAAATTACAAAAAACTTAGTTAATTTAAATTTAAACCTATGTAAATGTGTTTAATTTCAAATAAAATTTTAATTTTAAATGAAACCAAAATTAAATTGCTTTCATTAAAAAATAATTTTTACTTTACAATATTTCTAAGACGATTATGTTTAAGACACTGAGCTACACACACCCTAGCTACTACAAAGCAAATAACGTTTTTATAATTTTAATTTTATTGGAGCTTATTTGTTAGTGCAATTAGCTTAAACAAAATCACTTGGAATTTTTTTTATGCGGTCAGATTAATAGTGATTTAGCACAAAACGTTTTATTTTTAATTTTTATTTTATTTATTTTCTAACTAAGATCTTAATTTATGTGTGCTTCTACTTTTTTCATATCAAATAGAAATATGACTTCTTTTAAGTACATCATAAAGTGTATCATGTATACTTTATTTAGATAATGAAAAAGTGGCAATAAGATCGAGCTTAGCTTGATTACTGTTTTGCATCAAAAACGGAACAATCTTTTTTTATAATAAATCCAGTTTTATTACTAAGAAGAGGTTTAATCTTAACGCATTGACTAAACATTACTAGAAGACAAATATACTACAATTTTTTTATTTTAGTTTTTTGAATAGAAATCTGCTTTTAAATTTAATTATTATTGCTTACTTTAACTAGAATAATTTAGCCTATATACGATTTTAAACTCATGGGTGAATTCACCAGTTTAAGTAATAATAATGCATTTTCAAACTTTTTAATTTAAATTTTTGGTTAAAATCATTAAAAAAGCTGTTATGTTTACTCAGCATTTTATTACTTATTTTAATTATTAATTATAATCATTTTTAGTAGTAAATGAATTAAAGCAAGTTTAATAGTAATTTATATATAAAAATTAAATTATTTTGAATAAACAAATGCATTTTTACTATTTTTTAGCTTGATTTAAAAATTCAAAAGCAGGTGAATTTTTTATTCTAGTATAAATAATTTTTTATATTTTACCTTAAATCGTTTTTTTTTTGTTTTTAGAATTTAATTGTTTTACTTAGAAAAAAAACTCTGGTGAAAATACTTTATTTTCATGACCTGAAAGTTTGGGATTTAAGAAATTTGATATGCGAAATTCATATCAATCTTGATTGCATTTTAGAGGCAACGGTTTGCTTGAAAATTGTGGCTTAATCTTGAACTGAATTTGATAAGACGCACGCCATTGCTAAATTCAGCATTCTGCATTAAAATCTCATCATTAAATATATTATTAATGCATTTTTGCATAAAATTTTGATCAAGTCTATTCAACAACAAATTTAAGCAAAGATTAAGACAGATGTTTTTGAAAGGCTCATCAGTCTTGTAACTTGTATATATTTATTTATACTCATTAATTTTGTTATATGCAAAATGAATCTATTTGCCCTTGAGAAAAATAAATTGGTAAAACAAGCAACAGATGCTTAAACAAATTAGATTATAATTGAATTTTTTTTTATCAACTTGTTAGATTATCATTTATTATCAAAAAGATAAAAAAAAAATTAATTTTTTTTTTTAAATTATCACATTTTTTATTTAAACTCAAATATATACATTTTATTTAGTTTTTTTTATTAATTACCTTAATTTTCAATTGACACGTTTAATTTTCTTTTTTTTTGTATTTAAAAAAAAACTTAATGTTAATTAAATTTATGAAAATGAACTTTATAAAATAAGTTAATTTATATACTTACCTAGGACAAATTTAAAAAAAAATCTCATTTTTAAAATTGATTTTTTTTAACAAATTAATTAATTTTATTTTAAATAATAAATATTTTTTTTTTTTCAAAATTAAAATCTCTGTAAACACAAAAATGATCAACTTTAATGATATAGAACGTTGAGAGCTAACAAACTTACATGCTTGGTAAATGACACATTTTCAGATATGGAAAAATTAAAACAACTGTAAGTAATTTTTGATTAAAAATATTTTCTTATAAAAATTTCAAATGTTTCAAAAAATTGTCTAGGTAAAATTTTACTATTATCAGCTGTCAAATTCAGATTAATTACTAAATTTTATTTTGTAAATGTTTAAATACTTGTTTAACAGGCTTTTAATTAAATTAGTTTTTAAAAAGTGCTAAAATTTAGGATAATTAGTAATTTATCAGATTGTTTCGAGTAGTTTTTTTAATTTTGAAAATCAATCGTTTTATTTTCAAGTACATTGAACTTGTTTTTTTTCAAAAAATAAATAAATATAATTTTGTTTAGTGAAATTGACTGATTTAATAAAAAATATTAAATTTTTTAAACAAAATTAATAATATATATATAAAAATTTAACTAGCTAAAATTTACTTATAAATAATTATTTTCTAAAATTAATGGGATAAACAAGGTCAAAAAATTGACTACCAGTTTTTGACATATTTACAAAATTCAATCCTTTATTGTGATAATAATTAATCTAAACAGCTTAAGATTGCTTTATAATCCGATTAAACTTAGTTAGGGGAAAGTGCATTAAGTTATTTATTTTGATTAGTTTTTTTTTTATATGTGGTTTGTTAGTTTCAAGCATTTTATATTAACTTTACTAATTCAAAATTAAATTGTAAAACTTTTGTTTTATAAACATTTTAGCTCAATTTTTTATTATTTATTAACTTATATTTTTTTCAACTATTTTATTTTTAAATTTTTTTTTTAATTTTATATTATTATGAACAAAAATAATTTAATATTTATCAAGGTAAATCAAGCGTCCGTTTTAGAAACATTTAATTTTTTGTTTTTTACTTATCATTTTATTATTAACAATTTCAAAATTTGATTGAATTGTTGATTTTAAAAATTTTAAATAATTTTATAAAACCTATTTGATTTATTTTTATTTTTTTTTTTAATCGTTATCAAAAAGTTTGACAAGTATTGCCCAAAATTTTTTTGTGTTTTTATCTATAAAAAATAAGTAGAAATAATAATCATTAAAACAGTAACTAAATTTTCACATTATTTTAATTTATATCTTTATATGAATTTTGTTTAGTTTACTAGCATTTTGATTGTCAAATAAATTTTTAGATTTAGATTATTGAATGATAAAAAAAATAAAGTATTGAAATTAATCTATATTTTAAATTTTAGCCTTGTCTATTATATTTTATAATTATTCCTTTAAATAATTATAGATGGAGCCATTCTTGCTATAGTTATTAAAATTAATATTTTTTAAATTTTCAGATCTTTATTTGAAAATGACATTCATTGCCTTCAACCTGGAGCATTTACTGGATTGAAATCTTTAGTCACCCTTAATATTGTGAACAATCCATTAGCATGCAATTGTAAACTCCTTTGGTTTTCAAAATTCCTGCGACAAACAGCAAATAGTTTAGTAACAGGAAACCCTACGTGTCAAACCCCATTTAATTTAAAGAACATTCCAATACAAGATGTAGAACAAGAAGACTTTTCATGTCCGGCTTCAGAACATGATTTAGTTGAAATGCAACAGTATTGTGCTCAGCAGGTATGCCCGGCTCATTGTAATTGTATGGGAACGTTAATACGTTGTTCAAATGCCAAACTATCGAGTTTACCTCGCTTTATCGATGAAAAAACTACTGAACTGTATTTAGACAAAAACGAAATAACGGAAATTCCAGCTAAAATAAATCAACTTAGTGAACTGGCTAAATTAGATTTGTCAAATAATCATTTGACTTTGTTGCAAGATCACATATTTCGTAATTTGAGCAAACTTAATACACTTATTCTTTCTTACAACAAACTTAAATGCATTCAAGTTAATGCTTTTGTAGGTCTTCACAGTTTGCGTATTTTGTCCTTACATGAAAATGAAATTTCTACCTTAATGTTTGGTACTTTCCGAGATTTGAAACAAATTGCACATGTGGCTCTTGGTTCTAACCCTTTTTATTGTGACTGCAATTTAGCTTGGTTAAGCACTTGGCTTAAAAAAGATTATACTGAGTTGGGCATTGCAAGATGTGCTTATCCTACAGCCATGGCTGATCAAATCCTGTTAACAGCACCAATTGATCAATTTGTATGCAATAGTCCAGATGAAACACCTGCTTCCATATTAGCCAAATGTGATATTTGCTATACAATGCCTTGTTCTAATGGTGGAAAATGTCGATTGACTAGTCAACCAGCAGTCGCAAGTTCAAATCTCATAGATCAAATGTTAATGCATCAACGAGACATGGAAGACACCGACGAAAACTTGCTCTCTCATCAACATGTAGACGAAATTTCAATTGAATTTTGGAATCACTCTACTATTAATCATCAATCAGTGGATATCTATAAAAACATTCAAACTATTGCCCAAATTCAAAACTATACTTGCGAATGTGCTCCTGGATATTTTGGCAAAAATTGCGAACAAAAAATTGATGCTTGTTTTGGAAGTCCATGTCAAAACAATGGTACTTGTAAGGTGCTTGGCCAAGGCAGGTTTGAATGCATTTGTGGATCAGGCTTCACAGGTGATATGTGCGAAATTAATATTGATGACTGTATTCAAAATAAATGTTTAAATGGTGCCATTTGCATAGATGGTGTAAACGATTATCAATGTAAATGTGTTGAAGGATTTACTGGCAAGTTTTGCGAAGATAAAATTGAATATTGTAGCAAACCTGAATACAATCCATGCAGAAATGGTGCTCAGTGCATTTCATTTAACAGTTTGTTGTCTGCAAGTAGTTCTGTTAGTCCGTCTCTTTCATCTGAATCTACAGTTACTAATAAAGATGAAAAAAGGGCTTTGTCATCTAAAGGAGAAACTTTTAATGATTATCAGTGTGAATGTGCAAGAGGATTTACAGGAAGAAATTGCACCCATAATGTAGATGATTGCATTAATCATTTATGCCAACATGGAGCCACTTGCATAGATGAAGTTAATCAATATAGCTGTTTATGTCCAGATGGATATACTGGAAAATATTGTGAGCATGCTACACCGGATGTTGAACAACTGGCAAGAACAAGCCCATGTCAACCGGAAGATTGTTTGCATGGTGTTTGTTTCCAACCTAATGCAAATTCAACAGAATATCATTGTAAATGTAGTGCAGGATTCACGGGCAAACGATGCGATTTATTATCATCAGTCAGCTTTTTAGCTGGACAAGCTTATTTACAATTTGAACCTTTGAATTCAAGTCCAGAATTAAACATTAGTTTTAGTTTTGCATCTACTGCTGATCATGGAGTTTTACTTTACGCTGGGCAAACTCAGTCAACCGTTGCAGCAGCTCAAACTAGTATGAAGGGATCTGACAATTATTCTCGTTCAATTAAACCAGATTATCTATCTCTAATAGATTCAATCGGAAAATCATCACTTTTACAGGAGCATTTAGCCGTAGAGTTATATGAAGGAAGGATACGTGTGAGCTTAAATTTAGGCAATCATCCTATTTCAACCATGTTTTCTTATGAGTTAGTTAACGACGGAAAATATCATTTAGTACAAATGCAATTAAATAAAAAAACGTTCACAATGCAGGTAGATGATGGACAACGTAGATCAATTGTAAATGAAGGTTCGGTTGATCATTTAACGGCTGGAGCACCATTGTTTATTGGTGGAATAGGCACACCTTATTCATTGTTTGCAGCCAAGCATCGTCATGTATGGAATAAGCAAAGTTTACAGGGATGTATGCAAAAATTAAAACTTAATGGGCAACCACTTGATATTCAAAATGCTCAGAAACAACAACGAGTTACACCTGGTTGTACTCAGTTTGACCAAGAAGGTTTAATTATGACAAAAATTATTTCTACAACACCGGATCAATTAAACGATGAACAAAGTAGTACAAAGTCAACGGTTGAAGATAATCGAAATAATAAAAAAAAAAATAAAAAACGTAAAAATACAATTAAAACCTTTATTTCTAAATCACCTGAATCTTCTGATTCTTGTAATAAACAAATTTACTCAGATTATATTAGGGAACAAGATTGTGTTTCAATTAAAAAAATTAAACAGGCTAAATGTGTGGGTTATTGTGACAAATTTAATGAACAAGACAGTGAACAAACAGATACTAATTGCTGTACACCATTAAGAAGACGTTTTAAAGTAATTAAGATGCAATGTTCAAACGGAAATTCTTACATGAAAAAATTGTCTATAATTCGTAAATGTTCTTGTTCTTCTAAAAATTGTTAATTTTAAATAATTTAAAAACAATTTATTTTTAGTTTATTACAATTTTTGACAATTTATTAATTAGAATTTATTTTGAAAAATAATAATTTTGTAAGAAAAGGTGATTGTTGCATTTAAAAAAAAACTTGCATACAATCTTTCAAGTGGAAAATTATTTTTTTCAAATAATAGTCAATAAGGCTTTTTTAATTTGTTTTAATTTAATTAAAATTATTTTTGGGAATGGCCCGGATTTGTTAAGAAAGGTGTTTTTGCTCATAGGTACAAATTTACTGTACATTAAAAAGTCAATTTTTAAATTTATATTTTTTAAATTTTAAAAATTTTATTTGTATTTTTTATTTTAGTTTAAATTTTTTTTAATTTTATTTTTATTTTTACTAATTTACATTCCATTTCCATCCAATCCACATATTTTATTTTTTTTTTTTTTATATTTTAAATTATACTGTAATAAATTGGAGTTTTTTTACTATTTCGACACCAATACTTTGGTAATAATCAAAGTTTTAAATCTTCTGTAGATTTTATTAATTTTCGCTTCATTTTATTATTTTTTATTATACAATCAACAATTGAATAATTAATATTCAAGTAGACAATTTTTAATTCAACACCTCATTTACATCAACTACACATCATTTTTTAAAAATCCATTTGATATATTTATTTAATATTTTCTTTGTCATATATATAGAGTTTTATTATAATTATAATTATTAGTGATATTTTATCGCGAAATTTTTCATTTTATTTTTCACTTCTTTCAAGAAGTCCTTGCTTAATTTTTCATTTCAATTTTACATTTGTCATAATTGATTACTTATTTTAAGTGATTCATTTATCTTATTTTATATTGTCATATAACAAATTTTTGATACCATTTTTGAATTTTTTTTAACATAATAAAAACACATCAAAAATTCACAAAGATAAAAATAATTTTGAATTCTAATTTTATAAAACAAAAAAAAAATAAAATAAATAAAAATTACAAATTCAAAAACTAAAAGAAATATGAATTAAATTAAATTTATATATTTAAAAAACATAAAAGCAATAAAAAATAAAAAAAAAAAAAAAAGTAGTAACAAAAGCAAAAAAAAAAAAATTTAAAAAATATTTAAAATTGATTTATTTTAAAAAAAATAACTTGTCATCAAAATTATTTCAATTATTTTGAAATGAATTTTTTAAAAAAGTTATAAAATGTAAATAATAAATGAAGAGAAAAGATGTATTTTTATTATAAATTAACAAAAAATTTAGCATAAACAAGTAAGTATTTATCTATTAATTTGTTGATACAATATGAAATTTAATTTGCTTTATGCTTTGGTATTGATTTGAAGTTTAACTTTATACAATTTAAATTTCAAAATTTTTAACAAGTATTTAGTAAAAATCACCATATTTTTTCATTTTTGCACCTAATATAGAATTTAAAAATTAATTGTCTTTTAATTACAAATGAAATGAATTTGAAAAAAAAGAAAAGAACATTCTGAAATGAATAAGCTGATGAATGAATTGTGGTTTAAATTTTAAACTAGATTAAATCAAAAAAATTTTGTAACTGATTTTTGGCAAAATGAACTTTAGGCAATGAAATTAACCAAATAATTTACTAAATTTGCCTAGACCACTGCCGTAACTTTGATGTCCTTGATATCCCATATGTTTGGTGTTGTCTGATAATGATCCACCGCCGTAACCGCCATAACTACCATATCCATTATAGCCAACTCCGGTTGGGAAACCGTAACCAATATTGGGACTAACTCCATATCCATGACCATAGTTTGAATAGCCATATTGACTAGCAGGCCCTCCATAACCAGATCCGTGAGTAGGGAAACCATATCCAATGTTAGAAGATCCTCCATATGGCTTTCCATAGCTGCCATAGCTGCCATAACCTCCGTATTGAGCCTTGGCATTGCTGTAACCAATAACCGTCAAAACGGCTATCAAAGTAATCAATTTTACAGAGAACATTTTTTAATCACTTGAAAAAGTTTATTTTTATCTGAAAAAGTCTAAACGAATTTGGAATAGTCAAAACAAGCAACTAGTCGTTGATTAGCTGTTGAACGCGAATTTACAATAAGAAAGTAGAGAGTGAAGTGAGCTTTTATATTGCTATTAGTTGAACGTGGCCAAGCCATTGGGAAGGTGGCTACTAAAGCCGTCACAGACCACACACTGATAGATATCCTTTCTTTCTTAATTTTGCCACTTTCTTATCGAACTAGTGGGTGATCACTGCGTCAATGGCTGGTATTTGGTAACATGTGAGCAACTGTGGCCAAATGCTTTTATAACGATTTAAATTGATACAGAAAAAAACGATTGTCTAGTGTTGATAGGAACAGGTGTTTAGCAGAGCTGCTGAATTTTGTTTTAATGGGCCAGGCTTAGCACGGAACAGCTGACGACAAGTGGAAACTAACCTAAAAAGGGCCAATCTTGGTCAACATGCTTGGATTTAGCAAGTTTGTCGCTAACTTTTAGCACTGAATTCAGTTTTGGCTTTCACTTATTACTTTCACTGGTTTTGGTTTCAGGGTCGTAGCCAAAAAACCATCATTTCACCTGTTCAAGCCCTTCCTTATTTGTGATTCTTGTTTTCAAGCTTGACTTGGTCAAACAGCTTGTTGCCCTTTTTGTTGTCACTGACAAATTGAAGTTGCGCACTAGTTCAAGATAGCAAAGTTGAAAGTTTTTCTTACTTTCATTTCAATATTTTTACCATTCATTCAAGCCTGAAATATTAATTAAGCATGATCAATGGCCTTTTGGGTTTTTCACACTAAATGCAAAACTTTCCCAAAATTAAGTCATTTCTGCATCTTTTCCGCATTTGGTCAGCAATGTGTACGACTTTTTCAACCTTATTTGAACCTTTTCAAAGCTGACCCGATGGTTTATCTTGCTAGCTTAACCAGCACAATCAGATAAGTTAAAGACATTTGCAGCTTTGCATTAACTAGCTTTTTTCACCAATTTTGTGAATAATGTTTGCACCATACATTTAGAATTTAATTTAATTTATGCTTTTTAGATTTTTACTGCAAAACTTGCGATGTAAGTGCTGAAAGTAACATTGATTTCTTATTTCTTTTTGTTTGCAATCTTTTTTATTTTATTTTTTTTCGTTTTTAATTCGGAATGTGCTTGTTTTGCCAATTTCAAGCGGAAATCGCGTATAAGCACAATTAAAAAAAATTAAGAAAGAGTTGCATAAAACGGTAAGATGATTGGCGATGATTTTTTACTTTGAAACTTTAACCAATTTTATTTTAAAATGTTTTGGCCATGATAGCTAAATTTTCAATCGGATTGCCATAAAAACATTGTCTAAATTTTTTTTTCTATTCTTGCTAATCATTTGGTTTTGTCCAATTTTACAAAATTTAAACTTAAAAGCTTTATTCACCAAATTGTGTTCAATTTGATGTTTAAGACACCGCTGTTAATTGCAATTGAAGTCTGTAAAATTCGACAGATATTAGACAATGGACATTTTTAAAATTTCTTAAAAATTGACTATTGTAGTTATTGTTATTTAACAGTTTGACTTAGTTTCGTGCGTCATAGAAAACGATCTGTCATTCATTTAATTTACTGTTTTTATATGATTTTTTACACCTGTAAGAACTCAACTATGCAAACAACCTATTTACAACGTTTGATTAAAACACTTCTGAACCAAGATTATCTAATTAAAATCCGAATTTCAAGATTCAATCAGTTGAAAATTATTTTAAGTAAGAATGATTTAAACGCAAACAATTTGTCAACCATGTTTGAATAAATGATTTTATGATTGAATGTTTGCTTGTTGTTTCTGTTATGTTTGATTAATTATTGAAAATTTGTTTAACCACAACATTTCACAATTAGTGTATGCAAACGAAATATTTTGGAATATGAATTTATTTTTTTCCACTATTGGTGCTATAAATTATTTGGATATTTTTAAATTAATGAACTTGACTTTGGGATTTTTCTTATTAAGTTGGCCTGATAGTTTATGCTTGGTTTAAATGAGTTAAAAACAGCAGCTTTACAACTATTTTCAAATTTTTGATTTCAAACCAACTATTCATGTTAGAAATGTTTGAAATATTATTTATTTCTTCTATTATCTACACTGTCAATGTCTTGACATTGATAATTAATTTCGCTTAATATCAAGAGGTTTTCCTTATTTCACATGCATATAGTAACAAGAAATAGACCCAAGGTTAGTTTTCAAATCGACGCCAAGTTGGAGTGCATTCGCTTTTTGTCCGAATTCGATGACGTGTGGCAGCGATTTGGAAAGTTTGAATCTTGTTAGGCAGGTAATGAGAAACGGTAAATAGAAATATAAAAGTTGATATAAATAATTAGGTTAATAGAAATAATTGAGTTGGTACGAATAATTAGGTTGATAGAAATAGTTAAGTTGATGGAGGCGGTGGATGGAAATGTTCAAGAAGCTGTAAGTGGTGGATCGGGATGCTTAAGATTGAAATGATTTAAATAATCAAGTTAACTGAAACGATCAAAATAATTAAGTTAAGCAAAGTGATCGAAATAACCAAGTTAAGCAAAGTGATCAAAATAATCAAGTTAAGCAAAGTGATCAATATAATCGAGTTAATTAAAATGATCAATACAATTGAGTTAATTAAGGCAACGTGTGGCTGAGACAAAGTAAACAGAAACTGCCATCTGCAAGTGAGGCAAACAACCAGTTCCAATCAGCAAAATCACAGATGGCGCTCAACAGTTGCATCAACATCAATTTCACATGTATAAACATAGTTATATAATGACAATATGCGTTTAATCCGGATAAACTTTACATCTAAAATAACAAACGTGACTTGATTCAAATCTGCTTTATGCCAGATCATCTTAAGCCATTTGCCTTCTTAATCAAAAGACGACAATCTTAAAGTGCCTAGTTTGGACCATGAAACGGAGCAGGTTATCCTCATCC
The DNA here is from genome assembly GCA_025170145.1 of Pyemotes zhonghuajia. Taxonomy (NCBI): domain Eukaryota; kingdom Metazoa; phylum Arthropoda; class Arachnida; order Trombidiformes; family Pyemotidae; genus Pyemotes; species Pyemotes zhonghuajia. The sequence continues at coordinate 14,832,616 of CM045845.1, forward strand.
AACATTTTGCAAACAGAAAACGTATCCTTCAAGAGATTGGACAGACACGGCAACGAAGTCGATCAGCTAAATGACTCTTTCAACTCTACTAACACAGTGGACAACCCGAAATATGTCTATCATAACTTTAGGGAGCTTTCTTTGCGGCCAATAAGTAAGGAAGATAGCTATGTTAACCTGTACGGTGTTATAATTTCAGTCGATCCAAAAAAAAAACTCCTTTTTCTCAGGGATGATACCAACACTGACTGTACTATTTTTATGTATTGCTGGGACGAATTTCAGTATTCCTACGAGTCCGGAAATATCATTCGGATCCACAGGGTTAAAATACCTGGCGAAAGCTTGCAAAAGATTTGCAATTATTGCAAAAACATTGTTCTCTTCCATACTTTGAAAGCCATCAAGCCTGAATTATCCGTTAGTTATATGGCCAAAAACCCCACTTTTGAAGCTTACGACAAAGAACGAGTCGTGCAGCTAGAAAAGTGGTGGTCCGACAGCATCATCAGCTTCTCAGTAAGTGATATCAGTGTGGACAGAAAATATTTTGACATCTGCTGTCAAGTCATTCAAATTCAACTCGCTTATGAAAACAGAGCAATTCTCTGTGTTTGGGACGGCACAGTTTCAAACTGTAATGCCATCAACTGTTTTAGCAATATGGCCATCCAACGTAGAAATGATTGCGACAAAGCCTTATACGAATGTTCCCAAAACAAACAAGTATTTATTAGTTTGTTTGATATTCATGTGGAAAAATTAAAATACATTAAACCTGGAGATTTCGTTGTCCTATTGAATGTAGAAACCAAAAGAAGAAATTCCAATGAATATGTTACCGAATTAAGCCTAAGAGGCACTACTGTATACGGCAAAGCCATTAGACCGGTTGATAAGTTTTCTATTTTAGGCAATTTTTTAAATGAAAAAATTTCTTCAAAACATTTTTTTGAAAGCGAGTCGTTGACAGACATTGATTTTGAACTTTTTACTCCAAGTCAATTTATCAAAAATATAAGTCAAGATAATCAAAATAATCATGCAATAGTACCTTTTAAAAGCGAAAAATCAAATTTACCTGTTGAATTTGAACCAAATATTGGTATACCTGCAAAATTAAACTACATAATTCCTAAAACTTTCTCTAAAATTAAAGATGTTATTGAAACAACTAATCAAGATAAACTTTTTAAAATTGAATGTCATATGATTGACTACTTTCCTGGTGTTTTGCAAAACACAACTATTTCGGATTTAGTTTATTTCACTTGTACCTATTGCCATCACTCAGAACAAGTAGGATCGTTATTTGTTATCGACTTAAAAAGTTTTATTGATAAGCTTCTAGCTTTGAAAACATCTGGAGTAGTCAAAATAGAAAAAAAAATTGTTTGTATTTATTGTAAAAATAAAAAAATTAAACTAGAATTTGTTATTCCTATTATTTTAGAAGACAGAGAAAAAAAAAAGTTAATTGCTGTACTCGGAAAAAATGATGCAGTTAATGTATTTGGCTGTGAAGCAATAGATGCTCTACTAGATGAAGAAAATTGTAAAAAAGTCTTTCAAGTATTAAAAAAATTAAAATCAGATAATTCAGAAAATTATTTTAATTTTCTAATTTCTAGAAAAGATAATATTTATTATATCAGAACAATAACAGAAATATCAAATTCAAGACAGTCTACTGAAATAATGGAAATTATTGATGATTTAGATTTTTAAAGCTTTAATTTTACTATTTAATAATAAATAGCAAACAAGTTTTTAGTAATAAGTTATTTTCAATTCAAATGAAATGTGCTATTAGTGAAAATTTAATTTTATTAAACATCTAATTTACTATAATTATCTTGATTATACTTCATGATTTAAGCATTTAAATTAAAAAAAAAAAAAAAAATTGCGAATTACGCGCAAATGTACATCTATTCAGATACAAGTTTATTGTATTCTGAAAAAAATTATCTATTATACACTAATTTACAATATATTTCTCAGTAATTTTTAAGTTAAGATCATATTTGCAAGGCAAAAGTATGTACACAAAGAAAACTTGTAATCTCAACATATTCTAATTATTTAAATTTAAATTTTAAGGTTCTCTTGTGTGTATTTGAATCCAATCAATAAATTCAGTAATTCGCGTATAAACTCCAGGCAAATTTGGTCTTGCACACCCTATACCCCAGCTTACTAATCCGATTAATGTAGATCTTCCATCACGTTTCAATGTCAACGGACTTCCTGAATCTCCTTGACACGAATCTTTACCACCATTTTTATAACCAGCGCACATCATATTTGAAAAAATGACCTCTTTTCTACCAACGGATTTCATCCAAGATTGGCAAGTTGGTGAGTCAAGTACTTCTACATCCACTTTTTGCAAAACACCTTAAAATAAACGAATTAATTTTAGTTAAATTAATATTTAAACTATTTACCTAGAGCAGCAGGCAATCCATATTGTGTTCTTCCCCATCCTGAAACTGTGGCAAAATTTCCAGTGTAATTAGTTTCTTTTGCAGTGGGAAGGCACACAGGTATAATATGTTGTTTATAATTAACTTGTTCACTAAGCTCTAATAAAGCAATGTCATTTTCATAAGTTGCTGCATTATATTTTTCATTGACCACTTTTCTTTTAACTCCATATTCTTCGTAAGGAAATTTTTCTGTTTGTCCTTTCAAGTTCAACTGACCCAATCTTAATCTCAAATGTGTTGCAGGAGTTCTTTTTTTTTGCAATCAACATTCATAACAGATATAAATAAAATGTTAGCAATCCAGAAAAAAACCATAAAGCAAAAAGAATAAAAATTATTAGAATTAATCATAGTCAAAAACAGAATTAAAAAATAATGATATAAAAATAGAAACTTATTCAAGTTGTGTAAAACATTAAGCAAGTTTAAGTTTTTTAAAATTAAAATAAAACAGTTAAAAGTAGTGACCAAGTGACTTGGTTTTGTTTTCTCTTGTTTCTTTTTTAATTCTCACTTATCCTTTTTATCATTCATTTTCAAAAGCCTTAATTTGACTTTTTAAAATAAAGTCTTTGATTAAAAGTGAATTAAGTAAATACAAGTGAAATTCAGCAAAAAAACAACAATTAGGTATACACATGCAAATTTATTTAATTTATGTTAAATTCATGTCTGATGAAAATCGTGAATATTTTTTATCTATATCTTTACACTATGCTTTTAAATTAATCCATTTTTGTAATTAGTGGGAGTTAATTTCTTACGGCTATGAGTGCTTACTGTTCTGTCAATGCATATTTTTAAATAGTTTATCAGAATAATCTAAATTGCATTTATATTCAATGTTTTTAAAAAAGTTATTTTTAAATATTAATTATTTAAGTTTTGTGTAAAAAAATATTAAATTTAATAAAATATTTTTCTATTATGAACTTGAGAACTAATTGTTTCAGAATTTTCTTATTGTATTATTTAATTAGACTTTAAATTTGAATTAATCTGAGTTATGTTTTGACCCGAATATTTATTAACTATTTATTTTTTTTGTTCTATTTACTGTTTATTTATTATTTTTGGTTAATTTATTAATTATAAATCAAAATATGATTTTTCAAAATATTTTTTTTTAATTAATTTAAAGTAACGAATAAAAAATTTAGAAAAATCGTATTTATCAAATAAATAAGTAGAATAGAAAAAAAAATTTTGTTTTAAAAAAATAAGTGTTTTTTAAAGGAAATAGACTTACTTATAAACGCAATGAGCAGCGGTCACTACCCATTTGCGGTTAATGAGTGCTCCTCCACAAGAAACTTTTTGATTAAAATATTGTCTTTTTATAATTGCAGCTTGCCATGGTACTTCACCAAACTTTGCATTTTCTCCACCTACAATTTTAGATGTCCTTGAATATACTTTGCCACATTCTTTACGCAAAAAAAAAATTATTAAAGATATTTTAATATACCAAAGAAAGTTTAATAAAAAAGATTTTAAGAAATTACCTGGTTCTTCAACTAGGCCAACAGCTGTTTTCTTCAAATTGTTTGGCACACAGCAACTCCACAATACGCCGCCTGAACAAAGATCTACTGCCCGGCGTCCAGACATCCAGCAACTTACTCCTAACGTGCATTGATAAGATTCACCTTGATATATACACTGTTGAGGAAATGCTAAAACAATAATAATTTAGTTTAAGTATTTAATTTTGTGTCAAACAAGGCATATTTTATAAAATACTTTATTATTTATTATATCATATTTTTATTTTTAAATATACCCCTAATTAAACTTTTGGTGTAATTTTAGAAAATGGGTTAAACCTATTGTGTAAAAAGTATGACCTAGTGAAAGCCGTACAATTATTAAATTTATAATTCTTATTAAAAAACGTGATGTGATATGTTAGGAAAATGAACTAGTCATGAAAATTCACTTTTTTAAATTTAACTGCAAAATGTTTTTTTTTTTTAATTTTAAGATTAATGTATTTCAGGGTTCCGGTCAAATTACATATCATAATATTGTAAATACCATTTAAGAATAATATTTTTAATTTTAAGAAAAACGGTCAGAATATAAATTTTAATCACAAAAAAGCCCCATACCAGTTGTTTGTTCCAGTTTTTTATAAAAAAAAAAAACAAGAAATTTAAATAAACTTTAATTTTAACAAAAGTGTTCTAATCAATACTCCATTAAAATAAATTAATTAAAAAATTTAATGATTATTTATTAATTGCATTTAATATTTTTAATTTAATCAAAAATACTTAAAAATTATTTAAAAAACTATAAAAATAAAAAATGTTTTTTTTAATTATTTTTTTAATATTAAATCAAATATAAAATAAATACACTTTCGTTATAAAATAAGAATCATTTTTTATATAAACAAATTTAAAACCAAATTTTATTTTGTTATCGATATGTTTATTAATTTTAAATATAGTTATAAAAAAGTATAAATAGATTTTAAACCTGTTTTCTTAAGTTTGTTTAATTTTTTTTTTTACTTTTTTTTTTAGTATATTAATAAATATAAAATGAATTTTATTTAAAAATTAACTTATATTACTTTTTAGTAAAAAATCTAATAAAGTAAGTTTTTAGAATATTTTAAACACTTAAAAAATGTTTATATAAAGTTAAACTATTTGATTTCAAAGATAAAAATTTGTCAATGTTTTAAATAACACTTATCATGTTTATATTAAGCTCTAATTACGATTAAATTTGCAGCACACATGACATAATCAACAAAATAAAAGAAATCTTTTGACACCTTTTAAAAAAATAGATAAAAACTTAAAATTTACTTAATAATAATAAAATGATCATTGAAAAACAACAAAAAAAAAAATTTTTTTTATTCTAAATTTTTAAAAGGAATCAGTTCACTATGTAAGTTCAATCTGTAATTGACATTATCCTAAATTATCACTCAAATAAAGTTATTTTATTAGATGTTAATTGTTCACATTATAATGAAAATTGTAATTTAATCACAATTAAAAAATAGTTAACTAAATAATTTTAATTTGACATTAAGTAAAATATTTTTATTTACTTTAAAAAGCATCTGCTCTGATCCAGTAATGAAATTAAGCAAAAAAAAAAAAAATGACAATTCAACCAAGAAAGGAAGAAGTTTATGGTTAAATATAATTTATTAAACAATTTAAAATTTATAGAAATATATATTAAAATTATAAAAAAAAAATGACAAAATACACCTTTAGAAATTTTATTTTGTAAAAAAATTGAACAAAAAAACCCACAACCTTTAAATGAATAAAATAACATTTTAATTATTTTGATACAGTAAATAATGTATATAAAGAAAAGAAAAAAAATGAGAAACTGTTTTAATATGAAATTCAAGTGTGCCAACTTAGTTAAAATTGACCTGTTTATTAACATTATTTTGTCACTTAATTTTGTCGAAAAACGGACAAAAAACTTAAATAAATTTAAATCGTTAATAATTATAATGAATAAGGATTGAGATGATCCTGCTGTGTCAAATGAGCTGAAAATTGTTGGTTTGCTCATTGAACCTAAATATTCAGTCAAGATTGATGATTCGAACTTGACGAACTTGTGACCGGTTCATTCAAGTCAAATTTGATCAATTTTAATTAAATAAATGTGTTTTTGCACGTTTTACATGTCTTTTTGCAGACACGCATAGCCTAACATAACCTAAAAACGCAGATGCAATAATAACTAACTTAAAAAGTGACACACTGATGGCTGCTTAATTCATTTTAATAAATAGATCACTAATTTTATAAAACTAACCATTGAATGGTCAAAATATTCATTATAATATAGTGCATAGAAAAAGAATTGAATACAGATTGAATTAATATGTATACAGATAAATTGGACGCAGATCACCTTCATTAAACAAGATGAGTGAGTTAGCCAGTCAATTTAAGATAGTGATTCATGATTTATTAGCTGATAATAACAAGGCTTATTAGTTCGTGATTTTCTTATTCCAAGATACGGCTTGACCAATTGGGTTTAAATGATTTAAAGAGAAACAAAATTGGGTGCAAAGCGCAACTGGTTATCAAGCATATCGATACTTGGATGTGCTGGATAATTGGCCACTTGTAACCATGGCTGTGTGCAACTGGCTGTGAAAATCTTATTTTTGATTTTCTTGATTTCTTTTTGTTTTCCAATTTGAATTTGGCGCCTGCATCACCGGCATTTAAAGTGTGCAAGTGAAGCAAGCCATAAGAAGAGCTAACTTCTAACCTGACCTAGTTGCAGAAGAAACTGATGCAAGACCAGCCTTGCTTTGGGTTACAAATTCGCCTTTTGAACTTCAAAATTTGTTTCTTTCTCTCATTCGGCTTTTTTTACTTGATTTAGAGCGCGAATTTCAAGTTCAAGATTGTTTTTTAAAGTAGTAAAATGATGCACATTTCAAAAGATAGTCTTTGTTTGCAGTTTTTCAGGCTTAACTGCAAAAGTCAATGTCTGTGATGACTGTCTGCTTGGGCTGGTTCGACCGTTTTCAGCCTTAAGAAACTTTAAAACTCAAGACCACCAAGACCTGTGTGAAGCAGAGCCGTCTAAACTTGCTAGCTTAACATGTCCGATTGAAGCTTGTGTTTTAGTCTGACTTTGCCTTCAAGATCAAGCTGTTGGCACAGTTTAGCTGTGTATTTAACCAGTTTCTTGTTTACAATATTTAAGGCGAAAATAAGAAACAGTGTTCAAAAGATTGGGGAACAGCGAAAATAGCAAATAAGAGCAAAATAGAAAGAACAACCAAAAAACAAGTGCAAATGTTTAGCAAAATAAATATTTGAAAAACAAGCTTATCGAATAATAAAGGCAAACTTAATAGTAAAAGTTGGTGGACTCCCTGCCCGTTCGCTTTGCATAAAAGGCGAAAATTCAGTTTCGTTTTCCACTTCTTCATCATAATCTTCTTTCTCTTTCTTTAAAATCTGGCCTCACAAGGGTTATTTGTGTCCAGCTATTGCAGATGATTAACCAAACACGGCTGACCTAATGTACAATAGTCAGACTAGTTGATTCTAGCCCAAAGCTGGTTTAAATTCATGCCCTTTCTCTACTTCAACTGTTTCAGGTGCTTTGCATCTATTCGATCATCAGGTCACACTGAAGCTGATTAGTGTTTAATTGAGTTTTAATATGTTTGTTTAACAGCCCGTTCTGCCTTCATCAAAACATCAAGCATTCTGACCGACTAAACTTTGCATCTTAGCCAACATCTGCAGTTTGTCTAAATTTCCTCAAAAAAAAACTTTCAAGAGTTTTCAGACCCTTTGCTTTTTCTTAATCTCATATCCTGCACATCTATTTTTAGTATGCTTATTGTTAAACATGATTGCCAGTTGGTCAGTAGAGCGAAATTTAACAGTCGTATTGTGTTCAATAGGTAATCAATTAAAGTAAGTCAATAGGTCTTTTTTTTAGATCCGATTTGACAACAATTAAATAACTTATTGTAATAAAAGTAAAATACTTTTTCTTCTTAAATATTGAGATCATAAATTTGACTAGCTAATTTTTTTATTATTACGGCTTAAACTAACTTCTCTTAATTAATTCAATGTTACTTTATTTAGTTTTCTTATAATCTTGATTAATGCTAACTGATGAAGAATTTGTTTCACAATTTATTCAATTAATGAAAAAGAAATCAAAACTTATTTTGCATTAGGTCAAACTCCATTTTTAGCCCTAACGCTGTTGGACATTCAACAAATGTAAAGTTAAGTTTCAAATTAAAAAAAAATATGCTTATAAACACAAATTCAGATTTTAAATGAATTATTCAAGATATAAAGTTTAAATTAAAAAAACTTGTATAAATAAGTTTCACTATTCAACTATATTTGATTATAATAAAAAAATTTTGCAATAAAGATTATAAAAATTATTTGCGTTACTTGTCATTTCTAAACCGTTGATCTTAAATATAGTTTACTTAGTTGTTGTTTTTTTAGCTTAGACTAAAAATTTTAGTTTTAGAATGTTTTTTTAAAATAAAAAACGATTTAAACTTGATGTGAAACAAGAGTGGCCAAATAAAACAAGTCAAACTAAACAAAAATTAAAATGATGAGAAAGATGAAAAGAATAGGGAGAGTGAGAGAAAGCTAAAATGGACTGAATTCACTTTTGCCAGTCAAAATAATTTACTTTTAGGTTAACTAGTCTTTATACAAAGACTGTGTGGATTCAGTCTGATGAATTTCGCTTTCTCTTGATCTTAATCTCTGAACAGGCTTTTTTTTTAAGTATTATAACAAGCCAATAGATCAACCACTCATCCTTCCATTTACCAGCAACTTTATGCGTGTCTACCTTTGAACCAACTAGTTTGGCCCGAATTGAATTTGTTACAACTTTTACATGCCAGTTTTTTGTCTTTGACCTGTTACACTACATTCTACCATTGATTTTCAATGGTGTTTGCTTTTTGCATCCATTTCTTTAGTAAATCAATATGGCTTTTATCCAATTTTTTTAACAATTATTCCAGAAGTAAATGTTAAATAACTGGGATGAACACAAGTTAAAAATTATTTCAAATTTAATTAAGAACTCAGACAAAAATAAAACATTTTTAAAAATAATTCAAGCAATAAAAAAAACAATTTTAAAAAAATTTTTAAAATACTTAAAAAAACAATCGCTTCTTGAAAATAGTGAAGATGAAATAATTGTAGATATATTTGTATAAATTTTTTCTTTTCTTTTAAAGTATTTTAATCTTTCTTATTTTATCTTTTCATATTTTTTTTGTCGCTTGATTGAGTTATTAATTAAAGAACATTTCAAACAAGCGTTTAGTTTAACCGCAATTAAAAAATTTATCCATTCTTTGATTAACCAAGGTAATCTAATTGATCAATTGGCTAAAATTTACTAGCACAATTGCATATTTAAATTAGCTGCATTTTCATAATATATTAATTTATTTTTTAATTGAGGTTAAGAACATTAAAAAAATTTTTGATTAATTATATTTTAATACAACGACCAACAGTTAAAATTAGGCTAACATTATTTTGAGTTTGTTCAAGCGTTGTATGAAGGTGATCGATGTATAAATAGTAAAAAAATAGTTTAAATTTGGCTTAAATAAAATAGAAACTAAATTTTAATAAAGTGAAAAGTTGTTGGTCAAACTAAAATAAAATGACAACAGAAAACAATACAAATCAAAGTTATCTATTTTTGCTTTAATTCCAATTTATTATGCTCGGGTTATAAAATTGAACTAAATCAAAAAAAAAAAAAAAACGATTTGACCAAGTTCCAAGATTAAATATCGACACAATTTGATCTTCAACACCTTTTCACACGTTAAAATTATTAGAACTCTTATTGCTGCCGAACCGGCAAAGCGAATCAATTGAAACAAAATTTAAGCTTGAAATCAAACTTGGCTCACTATCAAGTCTTGTATCTGGCAAACAAGAAAATGCATTAAAACTGAATTGATCATCAAAAATAATAGCCAAATAAATCTTTGACCAGTTACAGTAGTTTAAAAGCATCGCCATGTTTTTATGCAGGCAATCTAATGATTGCCAACTGATGCTCTTGGCTTGATTGCCTTTATTGGATTTAAAAAGTATCTTTTACATTTTTTTATCTTCAAGCTGAACAAACAACCAGCGCTATTGCACGAATCGTTCAACAAGTTCCGGCCTGATTTGCTCAATTAGTGTGCAATCAGGCGAACAAGTACCGGGGTCAGAACGAAGAGCAGCTGTGATTTCTCTTGTCTAAATTGCAATTAAGCTAAATTACTGAAATTGGCCATAATAGTTTAAACAAGACTATTTGTATAAAAGCTCTTTTTAAACAATCAACCATACACTAATCATACTACTTGATTGTGTATTGAATTAAATTACATTTTTTTATAGTTGCTTCAAATTGAGCTAGATTAGCAGTTTAAAGATCACAATGTTTAATACTTACAAAGTAAATATCGGGCCAAATTGATAAGACTCCACAGAGCAGCATTCAATTGTTTAGGATCATCTGTCACTCCGTTTTTTTCAGGCAATGCAAGCTGAGACAACTTAAGAAACCAGTTCTTTAAGGTATTGTAATCCGGACCAGATGGAATGGCATTGGAAACCATGCTGTTCTCTTCGATAGGCGGTGCACTAATGCTATTAAGAAAAGTAGAAGGTCCTGAATTTCTTTCAGTTTCACTTTCACCGGTGCTTTTTGCATTTCTGGTGTGATCCATCGCACTTTTGAACAAGTTTGTCAAAGCACTTGTCAAAAGAGTTTGATTAGTTGCCAGGACTGATCCAGTTGAGTATTTGGCTTGTAATCCATTTAAAGTATGCAAACTGGATAGTAATTTACTACTGGCCAGCGTGTGAATGGCGCTAATCACCTTACCATTTAAGCCTAATTTTTCTAAATTAAGTCCATTAAGTTGTGTAATTAATTTGGCCAACTCGTGAATACTGGCTGCATGATTGCTTACTGTGGTCAAACGCCGTGCTACTGTTACATAGTTTCGAGTTGAGCGATTACCTCTTAAGCGAAAAAATCCTAGAGCAAAATGATTAATAAAAAGTGCGTTAAATAACAAAAACACACTAGCCACACGTAGGAACATGATTGCTTTGGATGAACCGGATTTTGAACTTAATCCTGTTCAATTAAAATCCTAAAATGGCTTATTTTTAACAACTTGATTTAAAGCAAGTTGCAATTAATCCTGGCCACTGCGAATAAGAATGAGGTTTTGTTTTGCTATTGAATTAACATAAGTTTCAATTGAAAAATTAATCCAAGTTCATTTATAATGCATAGGAAAACATTTTAATTGAATTGGTTTATTTGAAAAAATTTGCTTTGACAAACTTCAAAAGCAAACATGTTGATCTGTTTTGTTTAAAATTTGCTGGTTTTCGTGAAAAGTATTCACATTTACATACTATTCTAATACAAAGATTTTATTAAAATTTAAATTTAATCCGACCGCTTGTCAATAATTTAAAATAACTATTTGTTACATATTGAATAATAATAAACTTAAACGAAATGAATTTTATTGTATTCGATCAGAAAACTTGCATCAAATATCAATTTTACGCTTGTCAACAATTTATGAAATCACTGACTATCACTGGAAAATATGTTTTCGTCAAACACATAAATCACATGGAATATTTACTCAGAAGATTTTGCACTTTCACTTTGGCCATTAAAGCTAAAAATCTTGCAGAAACTGAACCGGACTAAAAAATGGATGTAGAAGCCATAGACTGATTGTGGTAGTCAAAATATAATTGAAACAAGTGTTCTGCAAGTTCAAAGCAATCATATAAATTTGATCTTTTAATGTCTTCTCCTAGAACACAGACTGGACTGAAAAAAGGATGAGAACAAGACCAAGATGAAGACAGGGCAAGCATCACAATCAATTGTGAAAACACGACACAGTTTAGGATTGCTGGGCGCCTGCCGATCAAGCGTCAAAGAGCACAAGACCCATTTCCAAACGATTGCAGACTGGCTTACTTGAATCGTGGCTCTCTTCAGCCAGACTTGAAATTGAACTCAGGTGTCGACTAGCAAAGATGGGGATGCGGCCAGGTAGAAGAGCGGCGTCAGAACAAGTGGCGGCAACTAAGAGGGCAGACCTGAATGGGCTACAACTAAACAAGCCACTGTTTGCCCTGGCTGGCTCCTCTTTCGGTTCACATTCAAAATGTGGCTTCTTTAGCTTGTTTAAAATTAAACGGCCGGCTTTAAGAAACCCAGTCAAATATCGATTGTGCCTCAAACGAAAGAAAAAGCCACACTCTCCTAGCCATTTTTCCGGCACAATTGTTTGCAACGCCATTGAAATGCCCACCAAGTAAACTTCTTTGGCCTCAAACTCAAATAGCCCACTATTTATTCTTGCTTCTTATCTTTCACTCTGCGGAATAGACATGGTGTTCGAACTGTTTTAATTGATTCAATCGGCTTTAAAAACAATGTCACCGATTTATTTATATTAAATTTATTGTAACTGTTTAGGATTCTCTTGAGAGCATCAAGCAAAAATAAATCAGGACGTCAAATTTGTAAAGTTCGCAACCTTTTTTCAGTTTTTAAATTAGAAATTATTTTTACTTAAATTTAAATACACGTATTAAATTTTTGGTAAATAATTTCAAAACCTAAATTGAAAAGTGAATTACCATCAATTGTTGAAGAAAATGTTTGATTTTCTTTTTTAATACTGATTAAAAATGCATTTAAAAAGTTTTTTGTTTAATCGTTACTAATGGACAGTTGTGATATAAGGCGCGAAAGTTTTATGTTTGTTTTTTACTCATTTTTTAATCATTCATTAACTGTGTCAGCCGGTTTGGCTCAATTTTAAATTTTTAGGATTTAGATAAATATCATTGTTTTTAGCTTTTGATTGAAATTTTTTATGTAAATATAGTTCACGAATTCTTTATTGCTACTTAATACATTTTTAGTAGGAACCTTATGCGATTATCGAACTTAATTTTTTATCTTTATTATATCTTTTTTAAACAGTAATTAATTTATATTATTTTTGTTTTAAGGTTAATTTTTTTTTTAAATAATTAATGCAGTATTTAGAATTAGAAATAAAGTTTTTTACATTTTTTTTTTCAATGTTTCCAATTGTCAAAGTATATTTATATTTAGTAAATTAATAATATAATTATTTTTCAAATATTTTTTTCATTTGTTAGTCAAGTATTTAAAAATTAAATAAAATAATTAATCCTCAATCAAGATGTTTATAAATGTAAATTTTTTAATTTTTTTGGCTATAAAAATATTTATTCAGTTTATAGTAATATAGATAATAAAAATTCCTTGTTTGTTTACTATAATAAATTAACTTGTTTTTTAACTACTTAATGAATAAATGGTTTAAATGTTTAATTTGTAAAGTATAGATAAAAAAATGTTTTAAACATTTAAGAAGAACCAAAAATTTAAATATTTAATTTAAATTTTATATTTTTAAAGCTATATAATTACCATTAAAGTTATGTAAAACACTATAAAATTTTTAAAAATTAAAAATTTACATACTAGATGGCATATTTGTCTCTTCTTTTATTTAATTAAAAAGTTTTATTTTTTAAATATTTATAAAAAACAATATAGTTAATAAAGGGTTATATTAAAAATTTTATATAAAACAATCAAAATATAAAGTTAATTACAAAACTAAAAAATTATTTAATTAAATAATTTAAGGAATAAAATAAAAATTTAAATTTTTTTTTAATATTTTTTTTTTATTTAATAAAATTAAATAAATTAAATAATTTTAAATTAAATAAAATATTGTTTTTTTTTATTTGTTTATTAATATTTGATTTTTCAATAAGTATTTTAAAATAACTTCAAAAATTTTAAATTTTAAAGTCAATATGAGTATTTTTTATTTTTTTTCTTTCTAATTTCTAAGAAAAAACATCGATTGTGTAGGTGTTATACATTAAAAAAAAAATTACAAATCAATTGATTATTATGGTGTTTATTCATATTTTAATTGAAAAATTGTTTCAAAAAAAAAAATTTGTTAAAGAAACAATGTTTGATAATATATGTGAAATAAGAATTGATAGACTAAAGAATTAAAAAATGTCTAAAATGTTGAAAAAGTTATTCTGATGCATGTAAAATGATAATCTTTGTGAAATATGTTTTTAACTAATGTTTAAGTAATATTTGCTATTAAGTGATGCAGTTGAAAAGTTAAATTTTCACAACTAATTGATTGTGATTTGCAAAATAAGGTTTGTCAAAATTAAGTACAAAAATAGTGCATATTTAACAAAAATTTAAGATGATCACAAAATTTTTAAGCAAGTTTAGACTATGCATAATGTTACAACTTACTTTTTTAACTAAAAAAAATATGTTGCTAAAAAATAAGAATAAAACGACAAAATTAAAACACTGCAACAAGTTAGTATTAGTTAATAAAATAGTTAAATTTTTTTTAAAAACTGGTCAGCCGTTGTGCGGCTGACCTGGTTTACATATCTTATGTTCGCATAGCTGATGAGCCGTTTCTACTTAAACCTGGCTAAGCAATGAGTTGATGAACAAACGAAGCAACAGAAATGCTAAAAGCAGAAAGACAAGATAGAAGATGAACACTTAATTTTACTCTCATTTGCAGCTTAACAATGATAGCGTCGCAAAAAAAGCAAAAAGAATAGTTCAACTTTGCTTAACTTGACTGAACTTGGCCAAGTATGTTTTAGTTGTTGCCCTTGAGCTTCTTCACTGTCTTCTGATCGATTTCCCCGTAATACTTTTCGCAACCAGGAACATTTTCTGGTTCATCGCATTGAAGAGTGTCTACGTTAAACACTGTTCCAAATGAACATCCATAGGGACGAGCTACTTGTTCAATACAAACATAGAACTTGCGACAATCAGTTGGATGAGCATGACGTGTATAATGACCAGGTTGATCGGTTTCACTATTTTCAGGACATACGAATCCTTCAGCAACTTCTAATTGATCACAACGTTCTACTAAGTCAGCCCAAACACAAACTCGTTGATCAGCATCATAAGCAAGGCCAGGTGGACATTCATATTTGGATGCTTCTCCATTCCAACAACTATAAAAAGTACGACAATTAGAACTATGTGGGAAAATTCCATATAAACGTGGACAATTCGGAGTTGATATTGGTGGTTCTAAAAATATTTAAAAAAAAAAATAGTAATTTAAACATTTTTTAAAACTAAGTTAAATTTTTATATTTAATAAAATTAATGCAATAAAATAACAAAATTTAAAATGTCACTTAAAAAAAATGTTGAGTTTGACTTTTTCAATTTAAAATAGCCTCCAAAAATTAAAGTTTCATTTTTAAAAAAAGATATTTACATTATGATAAACTTTAACATTTTCAATTGCACAAGCTAAAACCTTTAACTAAAAAAAGATGTTTCAATTAATATTAGTCATCTTATGTTTTAATAATTCACTAAACAATGTTTATACTTTATTCGAATTTTACATTAATCAAACCACGTCAGAAGAAAAATTTGTGAAAGTGTTTATAACCATTAAATCACAATAGATGCATGGTTCACTAATGCAAACAATAAAACAAAAAAATAATTTTTTTATTTCTTGTTGTAAACCTGGCCAAATGCACTTAAAATTTTGTTTCAGAAATTATTAGAAAATATTTTTTAAGTTTTCAAAGATCTAAACTTTAAATCAACTAAACCACGCAAAAAATAAGCAAAATACAAGTTTAAACACAAACACACACTCAACACAATTGAATCCAAATCAATTGATTCGTTTTACAAAGCTTAACCAACTGATTGGCAGCAGTAGAAAGTTGTAAAGTTCATTGATTGAAATGAGGTTATAACAAGATTCAACCTGTTTTTTCTACATTTTATTTTAACAATTTGTTTTTAGCTTTTTAAACTTAAAAAATCAATTAGATTTAAATGAAAAACTAATAAGTTAAAACTTGAAAGAGACATCTAAATGATTAGCAATAGAAATACTGATTACAAATTGTTTATTTTGGATTTAGAAATCGACCACAAGCTTACCTAGATCAGTTCTATCCCCACAATCTACAGAAAAAGGATAGGCGCAATTTTCACGTGTAGAATCAGCATCATCAAACACTAGACCATTACCGCAAACTTTCAACGTGGCTGTTCCATTCTCACAGCTATAATATTTGTCGCAAGATTTGTGGTGAGGATAGAAACCAAATCTATCTGGACAATTGTAATCTACACGAACACCAACAACAGAGGCAGAATTGGATACAGGAGAATTGACTGGGGTGGCTGCTGGATGAGCTGGAGCTGCTGCTGGTCTAGATGGCCTAGACACTGGCACTGATGGAGAAGGGTGAGTGGGAGAAGCTGCAGAAGATGGTGCGGATTGAGAAGCAGTGTTGGAAGATTGAAACTGAAAGCCCGGTCTTTGGCATGTTATAGCTGTATAAAATTGTTAAAAAAATTAGTTTGACAAAATTTATTTTTATTGGTCTGAACAATTACCTGTAACACACAGCGTGAGCAATATTAAATGAGAGTACATAATTTTTTTATATGGAACTAATTAAAATGAATAAGTTTATGGCAAATGGAAATGTGCCCAAGACACTGTTTATGAAATTAAAAGTGAATAATTAGAAATCACACGGACCAAGTTCAAACTATTGGAACAACAAATTCAAATAAAAAAGTTTTGATGCGCAGACCTGTTGCATTGGCTGGCGAATGAATACAAACTCAACTTAGAGAGTCTGGTTTTAATAAGCACAGCCGAACTACCTACTTCAAAAAAAGAATAATGAATCAACTTGTCGTGTGGCTTAAGAATCAACTGATACAGCTGCCATCAGTAAATACCTTGCTCTAACGCTCAAGTAACTTTGAACCGGCTTTAGTTCAGAACAAGTCATCTTGAAGCCGTCCTACCATTAAGTCACCTCTTCATTTCCATCTAATTATACTACTGTCTTCAACAACTATTTATCATGTAAGAAAAAAGTGGCGGAGCTTTGTTTTGTGTTTTTCTTAAGTAAACCAGAGCCCAATGGCTTTAAGTAAAGATCAGGTGCGTCTGCGTTAATTGATGCAAAAGGCTTGGTTACACTCAAATGCTTTCATACCATTTAAATATTTTTGAACTTTATTTTCAAAAATGACATGCTTAAAAACACATAAATATAAATAATAATGCATTTATATTTTAGTATTTTAAATTTTTATAATTTATTAACACTAAACCATCAAAGTATTGATTCATTTTTATAATTTACACCGATTATCCCAGAAAATATTTGAATGAATTCATTTTTAAATATAAAGATTTGGATAAAAATCAAAAATTTAATCCGGAAGCCAATCAATTATAATTTTTTTTAACGTAAATAAAAAATTTAACAATAAATTATAATTTATTAAATTTTATTAGTGTTATTTATTGTATCATATTACATTTAATTTTAAATTTGTTTATTTTAAAACTTAATTCGAATTCATTAAATGTAAAAAAAATGGACAATCTGTTATGACGTGATTTTAAATGGCTTAACTCATTATGCTTTTAAAAGTAAATTCATACAAAAAATTAGTTTAACCAAAATTAAGCTTTAAATAAAACAAGTCTAATACAATTAAAAAAGTAAATTAGATATCAAAATTGTAATAAATATTCAAAAAAAAAAAGTTGTGAATTACTTATGAGTCAAAATACTAGTGAACAAACAGTTTTTCCTTATTCAGATTCAAAACAGATTAAAAAACAAAAAATAAAGAGATAATTAAACTATTTTTCTTTAAAAAAATAAATATCTGTGGAAAATGAATAGGTGTGCATATGCGTAGGAATTAAATTGACCTCCAATTTTAAAGTTGAAAGTGATTTACTGCCCACATTTATGAATTAGTTCTTTACATAAAAAATTATGTTTATGAATTTATTGTGTTCAATGAACCATCTGTACAGTTTTATTTATAATTTAAAAATTTAACTTAATATTTTAATATTTTTTTTTTTTTTATAATAATTATCTTATATATTTTTTTATTAAATCATCATTAATTTATAATAAATTTAAATTTAATTTCTTAAAAAACTGAAGATTTTAAAATAATTTAAAAATTAATTTTATTAAAATAAATAAAATAAACAAAATAAATAACTTAAATAAATAACATAAATAAAAAACTTTTTTAAACATTTTATAAATAAAAAAAATAAGGAAGAAATTATTAAGTTGCTTTAAAAAACTAAAAAAAAAAAAAAAATACTAAAAAAGAAAGTATAACTTCCGGTGCTGTATAAACTTCAATTTTTTTGTATCATTTTTAAATAAACTATCTTCTAATTTTTTTTTTAATTGTTTTTCTAGTTTTACCACCTTAACAAATAACTTTAAAAGCACAACTAACACATTTTTAATTAATCTTAAAAAGTTAAGCTATTTTTAAAAAACATTATCACTAGCAACAAAATATGCTTTAGGTTAAAATAATTATGGCCTTAAGCTTTCATTCAAGGTAATCCATCGCACAAAGGACAGTAAGTCAAGTGTGTAAGCCCTTTAGCAATTAGATACATTGTATATCTTATGAACATCTGAACACAAAAGATTTTTTTATTATTAAAACTCTTCACTAACCAGATCCTATGCCAAGATGAAAAAATATCAAGTAAAAAAACATTTATATGAGATGTAAATAATTGCAAAGAACAGCCTGCATCAATGACCTGAATTTAAATGAAAAATAAGCTTTGATAGTCGCAGCTTTGCACTAGTAACCTCTTCTTTACTTGAACGCCAACTTAGTTATATTTCTAAAAATGCATTTCACGCAAGTTGATCTTTCAACTTTATTAATGCAAACATGGTCAGGTCTGATGCAACCAATTGCACCTGAGATTTAATTTACTTTCTTAATTATCAAATTCATCGTCAAGTCTGTAATGAAAGTAATCACTAGAAACATTCATAGGTAAAAGTAATTGAACTTAACCAGGCAATTGTATACATACAATCAAATGATTTTCTAAAAAGTTTCAAAATATGTTTGTTATAAAAAATTGTGATCTAATTAATGAAATAAGACAAGCATTAATCACGACGATTTTTGATTAGGTGTAAAAATAACCAAAGTTGAATAAATTACGGTAAAATTTAAAAATAATATAAAGATTTTTTTTAACATTTGTTTTATTTTTTTAAATTTGATTTTTGAATTGAACAGAACAGATTAATTGGTCGTTGTTAATACCATTTTGTTATAAAAAAGGTATAAAAGTGGCCGCAGGCCAAGTGATCTTGTGACGGCTGTCATGCATCATACACACTATCATTATTTACCGAATAGTTTGCACAAAGTTTAAACAAATATAAAAAAATTCAAGATGAGAACTGACGATTGTGGCCCATAATTCTATAAATACTTAACGTAATGAAAATAGGAAAATAAACAAAACGTTAAATAAGATGAAGATGGAGAAATGGAAGAAAAAAGTAGCGGCAAAAGCAACTTTAACATTAGTTTAGATAGATTAACGGCTTTTTTTTACTTAGTTCGTGAAATTATTAAGGACAAGTTTGTTACTTTGATGTCTGCTGTTTGATTTTGCACTTAAGAAACCTGCATTTGGTCTGGGAGCGAAAAATGGCCCAGGTGTTGGCGTATTTGCGGTTGCATGTCTTCAAAGGTGTGTCTCTCTAGATCAGCACAAATTTGGCTTTTCATATTGTCTGAGCGTCCAGAATCCGTATCCGATTCTTCAGATTGAATCTAACTAAATCAGGCCGACAATGCAACGGCTGTGCACTGACCTGATTCCATCAACCAGTGTACATACGCCTTGTTTAATCGTCTTGATTTAAAAATCAAAAATCCCAAGTGTAAGTTGAAAAAATAAAGTTGTTTAGTATTTGGCAAACTTTGATTAGTCAGCTTATCATGAATCTTAATTAATTTTTGTTTTTGGTGTGAAAACCCTGATTGCTGGTGAACACTATGCCTTGTTATAAAAAATCATCAATCAGACAAAGACATAATTAATTTAAAAAGGACATTAAGTAAGCATAGAATTTCTAATTTGATTAAATAATTAAACGCCGTTGGCCATTGAATAAGTGTTTCGGGTTAATTGGCAGATTAATTGCTGCTAGCTGGTTGCAGGCTGGATTAACTGCTGACGGATTAAAACAAAATGTTGTGGGCTAAAAAAGTTGGAAAGCAACAATTGCACGCCCACATTAAAGGTACAGGTTGCTGAACTTTCAAGACCCGGCCACAAATTGTTACTATTTTCGAACTAAGCCGTTTATTTGCTTAATTTGTAATCAAACTTAATTCAAAAATGGTCACAATTATGTTTACGCTCATTAAATGCGTGTTTTAACTATTTTAACTAAAATCTCTATTTTCTTTTCTGCTTTTCTTAATTCTGCTTTTATTTTCATTTGTTTTCCATTTTATTTTCGCAACTTATCCCAAACTTTTTGGCTCTTGTTTTTAACTCTTTCAACTTAAGCAACAGAAAATTGCATATTTGCAAGATAACGAGTGTTTGTTTAAACCATTTACTTTAAGTTGCATTCAGAAGTCTCTTAAATCGGTGAAATGATAGTGATGAAGCAGTTTGTATTAATTTTAAACAAAACTGGCTTTTGGTCTCAGAGTATAGTAAACAATATAGAATTTGGTACCAATGTGTGGTGCTAGACTAAATAATTGCAATTTATATTTATACCTTCCAAGATTCTCACCTTTGCACTTATCTTTTTTAATCTTTTGGGGTGTAGCACCTGTTTGGGGCCAAATGCTGTTAAAAAATTATTTTTTATTTTATCTAGCTAGCATTTCACGAGTAGATACATTTTATCAAACAATCTTTGACTAATAAAATAAACTTGTTTAAACCAGTTCAATATGTTTCAATTTTTTTATTATATAAAAGTAGTTGAACAGTTTATTGAATTGGTACAATTCAACCTTCATTCTTTGGTCATGCAATAATTTTATTATTTTAAAATTAACATTTTAATTAAATAATGCCAACAAATTTTTTTTTCAAAAATTTCCATTTTTTTTTTTATTTAAACCATTCAATCAAATTACTTTACAAAATTTAACACTTTTTGGAAAATTTAAATTGAAAAAAAATAATAGATTTTTGTTCTTATTTAATTAGGATTAAATGTAAAAATTGCAATTAAAATTTTAATCTTTGGTTGAAATAAGAAAAAATTGGTTTTCTTTTGTATTCACTTATTAATCATATTTAAATCTTATAAACAAATCGATTAAAAACGATTACAATCGTTAATCGATATATGTTGGTTACTCAGCTTAGAAAAAAACTATTTAAATGTTGAACTACTTACATTTTATTTATTTATATTTTTAAAACCAGAGTTATTGTGTTAGTGAAGAAAGAAAAAATTAGCACCTAATTATGGCAAAATCAAGAAAGAAGGGAATTAAACAATTAAACAAAAACTTTGATGATATGTGTATTGAACCTTGTGTAGTACCAGAACAAGATTGCTTAGGAGTTTACGAAGTCGATGAATATGAAAGAATTAAAGAAAAATTATCTAAATATGATGATATGTTTGAGTTAAATGCTTTTTTTAGAATTGAATTTATAGAAAAAAGTTTAGGTGAAATTTTAAGATGGAATGAAGAATGGCTTATTATTAAAGAAGTTAATGATGATTTACAAAAATTAAGTCGATTAAATTTATATCCATTGCAAATAGAATATAAATCTGTTTCCGAATATATTCAAACTTTTTACCCTTTAATTTTAAATGAAGTTTGGGCAGCAATTTATAATGATTTTTGGAGCCCAGGTAAAAATTTTTATACTCAACTAATTGACGTAGATTGTATAAAAGAAATGAAAAGTTTTGCAAATATCATCGGTTTTGTTAAACTTAAAGCGTCTGATTATTTAAATGTTTCTTACCCTAAAGAAGGATTTCTGGTTGACATAAAATGCGACGATGGTTCATACATTTTTGGATATATTTCGAATTTAAAAGTTAAGTCAGTCCAAGAATCAAGTGTGCCAGAAATTCAGGACCTAAACACATTAGGTATTAGTCATATTTTAAATTATAGTATCATAGTAGATATTTCTCATAAAAATAAGTTTAAACCAAACAAAATTGTTTGTATAAAAACATTAGTTTATATAAAGCCATATTTAAGACAAATTAACGCGTTACATGCGCTTGATAGATCACCGTTATGTGATATAATATTAAAACCTGGTATAAATACTTTTATTCAGACTAATTTTGATGCGAACTTAGAATTAAGCGACTACAATAACCCACAAAAAGTAGCAATAACAGCCGCTAATGAAATGGTTAATAGCTTTGCAACTGAAAAAAACCTTTTATTAGTGCAAGGACCTCCAGGTACTGGAAAAACGCAGACTTTATTAGGAATGATTAAGACAATTTATTTAAATATAAAGCACGAATCAAAATTGCCAAAGATTTTGATTTGTGCTCCTTCAAATGGTGCAATTAATGAAATAGGAAAACGACTATTAAAAGAAAAAATTAATTTAAAAAATTTAAACAGAGAATTAAAAATTATACGTATCGGTCTCGATTCCGAAATAGATAAGGAGTTGAAACCAATATTTTTAAGTAATGAAATTGACACATTTCAAAAAATTAACAATTTAAAAGAATGTGATATTGTTTTGTCTACATTAAACGGTAGCAAAAGCGGATTTTTGGAAAATATTGATAACATTTTTGAATACTGCATTGTGGATGAGGCTTCCCAATGCTGTGAACCAGAACTAATCGTGCCTCTGCAATATAAATCAATATTCAAATTGATTCTAATAGGTGACCCCAAACAGTTGCCTGCAACTGTAATCTCAACTAGAGCCGCTCAGTACAATTATGGTAGGTCCATGTTTGAACGACATTCGAAGTTTTTTGAGAAAGTTTGCTCTTCATCTGTGGTTCGAAATCCAATTATAATGCTTACTATGCAATATCGAATGAACAAGGAAATATGCAAGTTTCCGTCAAAAGCGTTTTACGGCAATTATTTATTAAATGGCAAATCTCCCTATAAATCCATTTTGCCTTTCAAAAACTACATCTTATTTAATGTGAAAGACACAATGGAAACGACATGTAATGTCAAAAATATCTACAATAAGGAAGAAGCTGACTTTGTCTTAAATTTGCTAGAAACTTGCTTAGAAGTAATTGACCGATTTTCCACTATTACAAAGAAAAATAAGGTTGAAGTTGGTATTATTGTTCCTTACCAAGGACAAAAAAAATTTATTCAGTCTAAGTTGGATTACAAACTAGAAGCCTCTGGAAAATTAATAAAAAAAGAATTATACAAAGATGGTAAATGGGTAGAAAAAGAGTGCCAATATAATAAAGCAAACTATTCAGTAGAAGTTGATACAATAGACGGATTTCAAGGAAGAGAGAAAGACATTATTATTTTATCATGTGTAAGGTCCTACAATGAAAACGATTCCTTAAATCACCAAATTGGTCATCTTAGTTCTGAAAAAAGAATGAATGTCTCTCTTACTAGAGCTAGACATCATTTATTTGTTTGTCTTTCAGCTACCGCGTTTGCTCAAAATAAACAGTGGAAAAATTTAATAGATGATGCTAATGAAAGATCCTTAATGATTAATATTTCTTACATAGCCAACAAGCAGGAAATCAGAAGCCACATCATAAAATAGAATTGGTGACATCTTTTTCATTTTAATTTTGACTTTTCATCTAGTTAATTAATAAATCTAAACATCATCTAGCTTATTTAAAAAATTTTGATATTTATATTGAATCATTTTTAGTTTTGTTAGATCCACTTTGTTTGCATGTTAATGTGGATTTTACGCAAATTTTATTGCAATTGTAATCAATAATGATGAATAAATTTTACTCAACTTCTTTCAAACTAAATAAAAATTTAGAATGAATCGCATTAAGTTAAAGCAATAGTTAAACTTGAGACAGCAAAGATAAATCTATACAATATTTTCTCACATAAGTGCAATTCCAGAAAAGATCAATCATGATTTTTTAAAAAATATAGAATTATGTATGTTTTGAATATAAAAAAATATACCTTTTTCAAAAAGTCCTAGCTCAATCATTGGTAGTTTTGATAAAAAATAAACATCAGAATAGTTGAAAGCCAAAAACTGGTAAATACATAAAATAAGTTGTGCCGCACTTTCAAAGAATAAATATAAACAATTTGAAATTTAAAAGTTTAGCAAGAGTGTTTTGTTTTAAACCTTTTTTTATGAAGACCGACAAAATTACGAAATATATTTGGTATGTTGATGAATTAAAGTCAAGAATTTACTATCGATTTTTCAATTTTCTAGTCTATGTTTAAGTTTTTCTTATGACTCCCGAGTTTGCGTGAAAATTTGTGTACTTAGCATTTTTTTTAAAGCTTAAATGCAATATTATTATTTGAGCATTAAATTAATATAAAATAATACTATGTAAACTCATATTAAGTCTTACATGATTAATTAGGATCAGCTTGCGACTCCAGACAAACACTTTAAGGACAGTAATTTATTTTCTAACTACAACTTACAAATTTTCAGAACTAACAAATTTTCAGAGGTAACAAATTTCCAGAACCAAAAAATTTTTTAATTATTATAGAACAATAACTATCTAATAAATAACAAATAGTCTAGGATTTGATAGGCAAATTTAAAAATTTCTAAGCATAACATTATTTATCAAAAAAATAAAATGCAATAATTTTTAATAAACCGGTCTTTTATATTTGGTGTAACTGTCTTGATAACATGTGCGTGCAAAAAAAACTTTGAATTTGGCGCTTCTAACTATAGTTACCGAATCAACACAACTATGCTTTAAATAAGTTTATTTCCTTTTCCCTTGCTTTCTACTTTTTACTCGAGTTGATTGCTTGCCCACGTTTAACCGTTTTCGCTATTTTGTTTTTATTTTAACAACAATTGTCACTTAAATTTTAAGAGTTTGGTAGGGAATTCGTATCTCATCCATTAAACAACTTAATTTAAGTAAAGACTCTTAAAATTTAAATAACAAAATGCCACCAAAAATTGACCCAAATGAAATTAAAATTGGTAAGTCTTTCAAGTCTCAGTGAATCGTTTAACTTTTTTGTTTTTATCCAATTTATTTAGTCTACTTGAGAGCTGTTGGTGGTGAAGTAGGAGCAACATCAGCTCTTGCTCCAAAAATTGGTCCACTTGGTTTGTCTCCTAAAAAAATTGGTGATGATATTGCCAAAGCAACAGCTGACTGGAAAGGATTAAAAGTCACAGTTAAACTGTCTATTCAGAATCGTCAAGCCACAATTTCTGTAGTTCCCAGTGCAGCATCTCTAATAATTAAAGCTTTAAAAGAACCACCAAGGGACAGAAAGAAGGTTAAAAACGTGAAGCACTCTGGTAGTATTAGTTTTGAAGAATTACTTAACATTGCCCGTACAATGAGAGAAAGATCAATGGCTAGATCTCTGTCTGGAACAGTTAAAGAAATTTTAGGAACATGCAGATCTGTAGGATGTGTAATTGATGGACAAGCCCCACATGAAGTTTTAGAAAAAGTTACAGCTGGAGAACTTGAAGTTCCAGAACAATAGAAAATTAATTTTTTAATTTTAAAAGAAAATAAAAAAATTTAATTTAATTTAATTAGTTTGTCTAAATTTAATCTTTTGATTTCATTATAAAAAAAATTAGATCAAGTAAGAGAGGAGCAATTTGTTTCTTTAATTAAATCGGCTCGTGTTTATTATTTTTAAAATCAGACTTTTAAATTTCGCTCAATTTCGAAAACTTTTAAGCGCATACTCATAACTTTAAAAAAAAATTCAAGATGTTATTTACTGCAACTTGTTATTTAGTAAATTATGTTTAAAAATAATTGTTTAAGAGCTAGTAAAAATAGTTTAAAACACTTTTCTTCATATTCATCTAAAGATGTTGTGACGTGTAAAAATTTAAATGAAATCCTTCTTTTAAAATTAAATAGACCAAATGAAAGAAATACGATTAACAAAGAGTTAGCTGATAAACTTAAAAAAATTATAAATGATTTTGAAAATAATCATAATTTAGATATAGCAGTATTAGGTGGAAATGGGGGAAATTTTTGTGCTGGAATAGATCCATTAGAAGCTAAAAATAAAAATACTTTAATAGCTGTTTCTGAATTGGTAACTAATTTTTTATTACATTTTTATTTATTGATCTTTTTCAATAACTCTTGATTAAGTTTAGATGTTTTCCAACTAAAAAACCATTTTTTGTTGGCATTGAAGGTTATACTATTGGCATTGGTTTGCAACTGGCACTTCTTTGCGATTATCGAGTAACTGAAATGGATAGCATAATGTTTATAAATGATGAAAATTTACCTTTACATCCAATTACAAAACAAAGACTTCAACAACTTCTAATAAATAATAAAAAATTTGATTTGTGTAATTTGAAAAGTGGAATTACTACAGAACAAGCTTTTAAATATGGATTAACTAATGAGATTACTACCACAGGTTGCTCTTTTGGAAGATCTTTAGAAACAGCTAAATCTTTAACTAAATTTGGCAAAATATCCTTAAATTTAGATAGAAGACTATTTTTAAACCCTGAAATTAAATTAAGTAAAAATGAAATAGAGAATGTTTTAAATACTGAATCATATAAAAGTGTTCGAAGATTTTTAGATAACAATATAGGCAAACATGGAAATAAGCGAATACATAGTTTAGATGAAATAATAAATAGATGAATATAAATAAATTTATTTTAAATTATAGGAAAATTACAAAAAAGAATACTATTCTTTTTTAAGATGACCATCATCTTCAAGAGATTTAAAATTTTCTTTTTCTGTTAGTTCTTCATTTGTTTCATTTGCTCCATTTACTCTATTAACTTCATTTTCTTCATAATCTTCATCATCTTCTTCAATATCTTCTTCATTACCATCCAATATATCAGTGAAACACGAACAATAGATAATTAGTGATAAAAATGTCAATGGTAAACCTAATAATAATACTGTTAAAATAGGATTACTGCCATACATTAATCCAATAGCAATATATGCATCATATAAAACTCTTAAAATTCTATGAAATAAACTATTGCCTCCTGAGGCTTGATTAATTAATTTCCCTTCTATTAATTGATTTAAATAAGTTTGTATTTTAGATTGATTAATTTCTTGTTCATATATGTGGTATTTTAGATTTGATGAATTTAAAAATAAATATTTTGGAAGTGGATCAATAGTTTTAATTGCAATCGAGTTTATTAATTCAGATTGGAAAGTGTAACCAAATATAAAACTATGTTCATAAGAATTGCCACTTGCAATGTTATCGAAAATTTCAAAATAGAGGTTATTGAGTAGAGTTTCTTTTTGAGTTTTGTCTTCATTTAGTAAAAGTATAGCAAGCATTTTTTGAGACGCAAGGAGGTTATAAAAATTTGCCATTGTGATTTTTACAAATTTAGGAAATCTTTCAATTTTAATCCAGTCACTCAATTTAATTTCGTGAATTTTATTTAAATCAAATTTGGTTGCAATTTCTTTATTTTGTGAGGATGTTTTAATAGAATAAATAGAATTAGGTTCGTATTCAAAACAATTTTCAATCGAATGATAAAACCAATCAGTGTTATGGTAAGAATTGGCGTTTTTATAAAACTCTTCATTAAGGGCGTTTTTACCAAATAAAATGAAAAATACAGGATGTCTTTTTTTAATATAATTTAAGTCTGAACATTTTCTGATTGTTCTAACTGGAGATCCAGATAGACGTTTGACAAAATCTACAATATCATCTTTGTTTCTGTCCCCTATATATTCAACTGATTTTTGTGAATTTACAAACATAATTGTAGGAAAACCTCTAACACTGAATGAGGTAGCAACATTAGTGAATCTAGTACAATCAATACGCCCAACTAACACATTCGGACTCTCTTCTCTTAATTCTTCAGCAATTTCAGAATATGTTTTTTCTTTAAAAATAAACCGTATTAGTTTGATTCAACTTAAAAATAGCTTACTTACCAAGCTGTCTGCAATGATGACACCAGGGAGCATAAAATTTAACAAGCCATGATTTCCCATTATCCTGTTTATAAAATTCCAAGAATTTTTCATTAAGTTCTAAGACGTTGGATTCAACTAGTCGAAACAATAAAGAAATAAAAATAGCAAAACATATTGAAACGGATTTTAAGTTAAACAAATTCATATCACTTGCTAAAAAGATTCAAATTGACAGTCATAATTTCTAAGAAATACATCAAAATAAAATGTATTTACTTAAGAAACTAACCAGTCTTTCAAAATGTGTTTATTTCTGCACAAATATTGTGCTTATATAATTTAAAGAAAACTTTGATCAACACAAACAAAACAGAAGCGCGCTTTTTAAAATATTTAAAACTAAATAGTTTAGATTTTATATATATTTGAACCTATCTAATTCAAATAGTAAATGAAATAAATATAACAAACTTAATATAAAAAATACTTTAAATTTTTATATAACTTTATAATTATACTTTAATTTTACAACTAATTTAACACTAATTTATTTTAAATATTTAAACTCACAAAATTTGGCAACTTTGATAAAAAAAACTTTTTCAACTTTATTCTATATTAAATTCGTTTTGAGATTTTTTAATCTCAATAAGAGCCAAATGAGCTCTATAATCTAACATTTGATGAGTTAAATGATGTTTATAATTATGTTTAGATTTTTTGAGCCATTTTTTGGCTTTATCAAAATTTCTTTCATTTTTATAGATCATTCCCATTTCGTAACAGCTTTGTGCCAATAAATGAATGTCCTCTTTAATTTTTTTTTCGCTAAAAATATAATAACACAATTAATTAATTAAATTAATTTTTTTTATTTTTACCAATTAAGAACTTCTTTAAAATCTTCCATTGCTTCCTCTATTTTCTTCATATGTCTGTATATAACTCCTCGCATAAAAATCAAGTAACAATATTTATCAAGCGAATAATCGCCTTTTTCTATTTAAATTAAAAAATTCTTACTTCTGAAGCTAATATAATTTTAAATTTAACTCACCTTTTGGTTTAGTATGAATTAACAATTTTTTTTCTACTAACTCAAGTAAAGGAATTAATAATTTTGGGTTTTGTCCCATCATTGTAAAAAAGTTCCATATATATAGAAGTTCGTATGTTGGTAATAGTTGATCTTTAACATTGTCACAATATTTTTTAGATCGACTAATTACGATTTTTTCATGAAAAACTTTGTTACCGCCTAGTCTTCTTTTGAGAGTTGGAATTTTTCTATTTAAATAACATAAAAATTAAAAAAAAACCTAAGATTTAATAATCAATAATTACCTTAATTCTTGTCCCAACAGATCTTCAATATCTTCTTTGCCATTTTCATCCATATCCATAAACATAAATGTTACATTTAAATAAGTAAACATTGCAGGAGAATAGTTGCAATTTTCTTTTAATAATGTACTAAATTTTGCAGCTTCTGCCCACTGACATTTCATTCTAAAAGGAAAAAATTTAATAAATACTGCTTTAAAATTATAAAAATAACTATGATTGATCTAAAAACTACTAAGCTAAACTTTTTTCAAAATATGTAATAAATATTTAACTAAAGTTTATGTTACAGCCTACAGTGACAATTAGTTGATTCAGCCAAAGTTCAAATGACATTGAGAGAATACAATAGTTTGATTTGTTTATTATGTTTACAGTAAAACGTAAAACATAAAAATATGAGCTAATCTTTAATTTAAGATTTAAGACGTTTGCAAATGAGTATATATTAAGATTAAAAAAGAACCAACGCAATGTATTTTCTTAATCGTTTATAAGTATTCACAATAATTAAAAAAAAATTATACTTTCTGAGGTTAAAATGGTAATTTGTTCAAAAAGGTAAACAATATTTAGTTGAATAAAATATAAATAAATTTCAATTATATTTGGAATTAATTTTAAAATCAAATTTTCTTAATTACTTACGCGTAAGACCAGCAACTACACCAATAACTTGCATAATGAATTTGCAGCCACATTTTTTGTCCGTTTCTGCACTGTTCAAAATAATCAAAAGTATCATCTAGATTTCCTTTGATCATTTGCTCAATGCCTAATGCTAACTTTATGATAGTTGAACTAGGAACAGTCTTATACCAATTTGATATTAAATCACTAAAAAGTTGTGTGTCTGTTTCACCTAGTCCATAAAAAAAAACTAAAAAACCATAATAACCGCAAAGAATAGCAGTACAAAAATCAAAAACTAAACTATTTTTAGATTGAACTGATATTAAAAGTTCTTTTAGAGCTTCTTCACAATTTACACGAAAACCTATGAATTCAAGAATCCTGGAATATTTAGCAGGAATAAAAGAAACAATCAAATCGAAAGCTCCAACGCCAAGTAAAGTACCTTTAAAAAACAAGCAAATAAATTATAATTATTAAATTAATACCTTAATTTACCTGATTCAAAATTCATTTTTACTATTTCTGACTGCCAATTATTTTTGGTTAAAGCAGCTTGACGACATCTCTGAAAAATTGAATATGATCTTCTAGTTTTTATACCGCTATTAATTATTCCGTATACACTTTGATCTTCTACAGCCATTATAATAGCTAGTAATATTTCAGTATAGGCATAAAAAAGTTCTGAAATCATTTGTTCATCCGTATAATTATTATAGTCTGTTCTCATCAAGTAACTGACATAGCTATTTTTTTTTCTATATTGATCTATTATTTCACCTGCCCCGCGCATCTCATTTAAAGCTAATTTTAAATTTTTTTTGTTTAATGAAAGAAAAGCATCAAAATAAAACATTAAAGCACTTCCAAGTTTATGTATCATCGATTTATCTTCTTCATTATGAAGTTTTTCTTTAACATAGTCAAATTTTTCATTAACAAAATCAATCAAAAGATTTTTTACTTCTATTATATCCTGTTCTACTTTTAAAGATTGGTCTTCAGTATTTGGATTGTCCATTTTTATTTAATTTAAAATATCCACTTTCTTAAACATAAATTTTAATTTAAACTAAATTTATTTTTTGTTTGATTTAAAATTTAATCTAACATTTAATTTATCATTTTTATCAAAAACTAGTTTTTATATTCGACCGGTTTAACAACAAAACTTAGGTTTTTTTTTCACTTATTTTATTTAATTTTTTATTTATCTTATCTCTTCTAAACATTTTTCAAGGAAATTAAGCTTTGCTTCCTCTTAATAATTTCCAGATTTTCAATAAAAACAAGTTTCAATTGATAGGCTTATTATCTGATTCATTATTTAAATAATGCAAATAATATACATTTTAAAATTTATATAATATTTAAAATTTTACATACTTATTTTTCATTAAATTTTTTCAATTCTTTATTTGTCAGAGAGTTTTTTAAATATTTATTAGTATGTTAGAAAAATTAAAATAAGAATTATTTTTTACAATAAAATATTAAAAAGCATTAAATCTTGTTATTTTTTTTATAAAATTTAACAAAGTTTAACAATTTAAAGATATAGAAAAAAAATTAATTTTTATCTAGATAATCTGTTATTTTACAATTTTAAATGTATTTAAGGCTCATAAATTTTATTTTTTAAAAATGAATTTTCAAATTTAAAATTATTGGAAGGTCTCTAATCTTTTAAGAAATAAATAATAAATATTATTAAAACTTCCAAGGAGGTCCTAAATAAATTTAATTGAAAAAATTTAGTTGTTTATTTAAGTATTTATTAAACTTACGTTGACAAATTAATTTGTGTTCTGACCAATTACTTCGTTTACATTCCATTGAACAATAAAATGCTTTACCGCACTTACCGCATTTAAGTAGTGAACGTTTTTTACATCCTTTATTAAAACATGTTTTATTAAGTTCAGCTTTTAATTAATTGATAAAATTAAATAAAATAATTAGAATTTTTATTATAAAATAATCTACTTGAATTAAATACCCATAGCCAAATTATGACGACAAAATTGAACTTTTCGCATGATAGGCTGTGGATACAGACAGCGTCCATGCCTTCGATTTAAAATATCTCTTAACATTGCTGATCTTTCTTCCGGTGAAGCTATTGCATGCAAATTGGGTTAACAAAATAATATATATTTGTATTTAAATTATTTTGAGTGGTGTGAATAATTAATGCAATTAATCAGTCGTTTTTGAATTTCAATTCATTAAAGCGTTATTTTGAAGCAAATTAAAGTTATCATTGTACAAAAATAAATTTTAACATTTGTTTTGAAGTTCATTCAACATGTACAGTATAAATTTGCATAATAACAACATTTGTTGCATCAATTGTTAAAAATAAAATTAGGTGAAAATTAAACAAAGAAAGAGGATTAAGATTAGCACATAAAATTTTAGCTTATTTAAATTGCAAACATTATTAACAAACATATTTACATATATATGATAATGAAATTAAGAGCTCGATTCAAGCCACAAGCATTTTCAAAGCAAAACAAGACATTGTGTAATTTTTTTTTTATATCGTGAATAATTAACGTAATAATTCATGTAATATTCATTTTATAATAAAAATTGTAAATTATTTTTTTTTTTTTTTGTTTAATAAATTATTTATTTTTTATTTAATATTTTTATTATTTGATTTTTGGGTGTTTTATAAGTTTTATTAATTTTTTTTGTATTGCTTTGGCTTGTTCTAGCAAGATTCTTAGGCTTGTTTACTGCAGATTCATCACTAACATCTATTAAATTTTTTTTTTGGCTTGTATTTAAATTTTTTGAATGTTTAATTTTATTTTTTACTTCCATTTCTTGTTTTTTTTTAATATCCATTAATTTGTTTTTTTCTTCCTTTGATTCGTTTATTGTTAAAGATGTCGTGGAATTAATATTTCCTTGATTTTTGTTTGTTGTTTCAACCAAATTTTTTTTTTTATTATTTATTATCAAGGCCATAGATTTATCATTTTTAATTTTTATATCACTTTTGGTTTTTGTGGATATTTTCTTTGTATTTAATGTTGTTATTTTGTTTGACATTTGATTATTTTCAACTATTTTTTCATCTTTAGATTTTTCTTCTTCTTTTTTGATTTCTTCTTCTTCATTAGTTTGGTATTGTTTATCATGTTTATTTTTAAGAATTGTTTCATTTTTAATATTTTCCAAATTTTTATTACTATCATCATCAGATTCATTTTTATTTAATTGTTCATTTTCTAAATTATTTTTTTCAGGCATTTCTTTTGTATTTTTATTTTTGTTTATTATTTCATGCTTATTTTTTAATTCATTAGTTGCTAATTATGCATAATTTTTTTAGATTATGATTTGATATTTTATAATTTTTTTGCGAAAAAATACATATTAATTAAATTAATGTTACGCAATTAGCAGTAAATAGATATTAATTTGTATTTTGGATGGGGGGGACAAAAAAGATGAATAAAATAGTTAATGTGAAATTCGAAATGTGTCAATTGATTCATAAATAATAAAATTTTTAAATTTGTCTAAAGTATAAAACTTAATTATTGCCAATAACTAAACTCTATTATGAATTAATTATTGAATTTGAAAAAAACAGCCAATTTCAAGCATTAGTTAATTTTAAAATTAAGTTAAATTAATTTAAGTTTTATTAATTTTATTGCACATTGTTATATATAATTATATTTTTAAACTAAAATAATTTATAAAAAAACAATACATAAATGTGTACATGCCAAACGCCATTCCCATGCATTCATGCTTGATTTTCTAATCTATTTTTAATTACAAATAAAATTAATAAATTAAAAAACTTACTTGATCTTAGAGAAGGACTAACATTTACAGTGAGATAAGGAGGAATTGGTGAAGGAGATCTTGGAACAAATGCTGGCTGATTAACATGTAAAGTATTTGGATCAACTAACGCTTCTTGATTAAGAGAAGCTAAATTTTTTGCATAACTGGAATTGTTAATAGCGTTGTTAAGTAAATTAGTAGAATCAGTTGTTTTATGTTTAGGTAAGTGAGCATCAGTGGTTTGATGTTTGTTATTTGTTTGAGACGATCCAAGTGTTACATGAGATTTGGTTAGATTAGATGGTGTTAATAAATTATCTGCTTGTGTTGGTGGAGCAGTTATTTTAGTTCCACCACTCGGACTAACAGAAGAACGGCCAGTATTTGATACAAGACCAGGTGTTGGAGCATTACTACTTTCAGTAAATGCTGCATTAATTAT
Organism: Pyemotes zhonghuajia; assembly: GCA_025170145.1. Classification (NCBI taxonomy): domain Eukaryota; kingdom Metazoa; phylum Arthropoda; class Arachnida; order Trombidiformes; family Pyemotidae; genus Pyemotes; species Pyemotes zhonghuajia. The sequence continues at coordinate 14,867,001 of CM045845.1, forward strand.
ACTTGGAAGATCAGAACGACCTTTATTTCTTGAAGACAAATAATTAATGCCAGCTTCAGAAGTATTTAGTTTTAAAAAAATTCCCTGTGTTGGATAAACTTCTTTAACTGAAGCAATGGCTTCATTTTGAGCAACAAATCTAAAAAATATTGATTTTCAAGACAAATCAAACAAATGAATTATTATGTATGATAATTAGTTTTTACTTACCGATAAGTTTCAGTTAAAAAACGAAAATTTTTTGATTTTTTTAATATTCCTTTAACTGAATCTTCACTTTGCTTGAACAGTTGATCACGCAAATCTGCCAAGGTTAATTGACCTTTTACTGGAAGCATGATTTTGCCAATACAGTCTTTTTTATAATACGGATTACTAGTATCTGAAATAAGATATACAAAATACTTTCGTTCTTGAGCTTCTGTATCCGGATCATAATAAAAATTTTCTTCTTCAATCGGTTGAATATTGCCGTCATTTTCACCTTCAGCTGCTACTTTAGCTGCCAACTCAGTATAATTAGTTGAAAAAGTACTTTCTTTATTGCGCACCGGAACAGAATTAAAATTTGAAGACATTGCTCTTAAGCTGGGCGTTGTCTGTACACCGGCAGACTTTAATCTTTTTCTATTAGATGATGCAGGCCGATTTTTAGCTGAACTTTTGCGAGAACCAGTAGACTGTTTACGAATAGTTTTAGATTTTGGCATCTTTTCATGTAATTTGTCCATTACAGCAGAATCATTCATTTGATCTACTTTTGTTGTTTGATTAAAACTAAATTCTCTAACTGAACTTAATGATCCTGGCATAACTTGGACCTGATCACCTTTTCCTTTACTAAGCTCTTTTACTTGGTGAGGTACATCCGATTTGTTATCAGAAACATTATCATTTGGAACATTAGGTCTTAATGGCAGCTGCATTGGAAACGGCTGCAATTGATCAGTTAAATTTAATTTAGTATTAGATTGACGTAATTGCGAATCACCCAAACCGGAATCTGATACTGTATACTCTTTTTCACTTAAATCGTTTATAATAAGTTTACTTGCATTTTCATCTTCTTTTATTTTACTATTTAAATTTTCTATAAGTTTATTTTTATTTTCTTTAGTTTCTATTTTATCTATATTTGATTCAAATTTGTTTGTTTTCTTTGTTAAATTATTTTTTAATCCTGGCGATGATTCTTCTTCAAAAACAGCAATTGACAAACTTTGACTTTCTAGTGAACTGTTTCCATTTTCACTTTCAATAGATATTATTTCCGACTCCAAGCTAGCTATATCATCATTTAATGTTTTAGAATTTCCTTTAAAATTAAAAAAAAAAATTTAATAAATAAGAATTTTATGTGCTCTGTTTGAATTACCTTCTGAAACTTCATCTAAATGTTTTTGTTTGTCTTGAGATTCTATAATTTTATTATTAGATTGAAACTGATTTAAATTATTATTGTCATCATAATTTAATGCTTTTAATTTTACTCTTGAATCATTCATTTCCGAATTAAGTCTAGTTGAAATTAAAGTTAAATTTTTAAAAGTTAAAAGATTTGTTTTTGCTGTGGTAGTAGGCACTACTGCTAAATTATTTGACTCATTATTATCCACAACTTTTGCATCCATTTCATTTTGCACAGTATATACTGAAGCCAATTTTAAAGGTGGAGGTGGAGAATCATATTTAGCTGGACTAGGCAATGGTTGCCCATTAATTATGGTAGGTGTTTTACTTATATCTAATGCAGCAACCTGATTTTTACGATATTTTGTTTTACTTGATCCAGTGCTTGAAACTTCAGTTAGCATAGAACCTGCACTGGATCCTCTTGTAAAATTAGCTTCGGTAAACGTGTGACTTGATTGTCTAGGTTGAAATACTGGGGATGTTTTGGACGTTTCATGTTTGGACACACTAGAAGCTGATCCATCGTGACCTAAAATTAAAAATTTTCGTTGATAATGATGCATAATTATTTGTGATAAAAAATTTATATCAAAAAATTGATAAAAATGATAAAATTTTGACTTGACCTGAATATGGTTCAATTAACTCAATCTATTCAAAAGTTTAGGTCATTTATAAAATGTAAATTACTATATTACTAAAATTGAAAATTTTTTTTTTGGGTATATTAGACAATACAAGTCGTAACTGTTAATTGGCGAAAATGGTGGGAATGCGACAGTTAATATAAAAAAAATTATTTGGGTCGATTGTGACCTGTTTAATTTTCAAAAAAAAAAATTGTAATAATTTGGAAGCTTGTCTACTAATTTACCGGTAAGTAGCAATAAAGTTTAAAATATTAATATATAATAAAATACCAATATAATATGTATGCAATGTTAATAAAAAATAAAAGCCATTTCGATTTTGACAATTTGTCATGCTTAATTTGGTTTAATTTAACCCTTTTATACGTTTGTTTTTATAATAAAATTTTAAATAGACAAAAGTTTAATTTATCAAGTTAATTTTGTTTATCTTAATAAGCTCTGAAACTTAAAGTTTGATTCACTTGATTTGGAGCAATTTTAGTGAGTAATTTCAGACTAGCTTTTTATTAGTAAAATTTGCTTGCATAGTTGACATTCTCTATCTAAACATAATTGATTGCAGTCACGTATAGTCTTATTAGATTTGTTTATGGGCCAAAATAGTAAACAAAAGCCGATGAAATAACGAATAAGTTTTGTTTATTAGGTTTGCAACTAACTTTTAAACATTGTTCGTGACAAAAAGGTGATTTTTTTTAATTAAATATTAATATTTCATAATTAATTTTACTGAAATTGTCACTAAAATGTAATTTAATTTAAGCTTGTTTTTTTTTTACTTTTAATTAACACTTGTATTATGTAACAAATAAAAACAAAGTAAAATAAATAAACTTACGTTTTTTGGTATGTTTTAGACAATAAAGTACTGCAATAATAATTAACATTACAAACACTACGTTAAGAATGATGGCTAAGCTCCATTGGAACGGAAAGGCATTTTCGTTGTTGAAATCAAATTGCTTATCTTGAATTGATTCATAACGGATTGATGGGGCCATTTCAATTGCAATATGCAAAAAAATTACGGATTTCAAATGCAGGTCACATTTGGATTATCCTTTAGTTGTTTTTGTTTTAATATGAATCACTAGAAAGTTCAAAATATATTCTGAAATTGAAAAAAACAAATTAACTAAAACTAATTAACAAAGTCAAAAACAATAAGCTGGAATTCTTTTCTAAACTGTTAAAATATTAAAATCATCTTAACACTAAAGATTTTATTCGATTTTAAATATTGAAAATTTACTTTAAAACATTGATAATCCATGGTAAATTTATATTTAACTATCACAAGTTAATATTGAAAATAAAAATGCAAAACAGCAACAAAGGTCAATTAAATTTTTTTTTTTATAAATTTTGAATATCGATTCAAAAAAGAAAATAGAAACTGGTCAAATTTTACTATTTTATTTAGACCGCATTTGTTTTGAAGCCATTCCAAAGACAAATGCATATAATCACAACATTACCTGCAAACGTTTACGTAGGTAAGTAGTAAAAATAATCACAGAAAAAAATAAAAATATGATTAATATTAATATAATATCAAAATATATAGCTTAATATTGAAAACAATCGAAGCATACACGAAACAAGCAATTGTACATTAGCAATAATCACAGAAGGCGGTGATTTACACTGGTAACCCATATTTTTAGTTCATTCCAATACGTTTTTACCTAGACAAACTAAAGATTGTGGTCAGTGAATTGTTTTCGGGTGTGTAAAATAGTCTTTTAATACAGAGCAAACGCAATATTAAACGGTTTTTTAGAAAAAGTTTAATCAAATGAATAAAAAAACATGAACCGGAAGCTAATTTAAAGCACCATAGATCAGCTTAACTTGAAACAAATAATATCTCAAACATTTAATAATAATATTGTATGAATGGCAACCAAGCATGTGTAAAAAATTTTCAAGTATCAAGTTAAAATTTCAATTAATTTTGCAAATTTGGTTTAATCTCACGGTCAGATACCATGGTCAAAAGTGTAAAATACAAATTTAAAGTTTTACAGCTTTAATTTGATAACTTAATGAACTTTGTAAAAGCAACACTAGTAAAAATAGTTACATTGCTCTAAAAAATATAAACAATTTATAAACAGGAAGGCTGTTTTGATAAAAAAAAATTTGACAGATAGGGTCACAATTAATGCGTGGCTTGGTCTTTTTTTCTTTTTTAACTATTTTCCCTTTCCAATGATTATTTAAAGGCCACTAAATATCGCAAAAGTCGATCAGGTCTCTGGAGACAATTTGATCAGCAGTTTTTGGCTTGAACAAGTTAAATAAAATTTAAAATTATTTAAAGTTTAAGGTTTTGACCTGATTATATGTTTAATTAAATTACTTAATAAGATTAAAACCAGAAATTTTGATCATCTAAAAGTTTTTCTGTATATAAAAAAATTTCTTTTTCTAATTCAATTTTATTTTTGTTAATGAATTTCAAATTTTAACCACAAGCAAATCAGTTTGGCTTATTTTCTAACACCCACGTTTAAAATTACAATAGTAAAAACTGAAATAGCTTTGTCACTACAAGAAGCTCCCAAGGCAGATGAGAGTTATGTTTACAAATGGCACAATATGAACTATTTAGCCAATTATCTTAGATCATTGCTCACACAATCCGAAATAGTTTTTTTAAAAAAAACAAAAGATCTGAAGGCGTCTATTGTTCATTACAAACCTCTTCATTGGATTCTCAAAAAAATGGTCATCAGCCTAACTATAAGAATGCAATTTTCATTGACTAAACTTTTTATTTCACCATTTGAACTTCTTGGAATCTGTTTAAAAAATTGATTTAACAAAAATAGTGAAATTAATAACACTATTAAACTCATAAGGAATAATCAATGTTTGATGCGAAAAAATTGTTGGTTTAATTGTGTCAGTTTGTTAAAAATGACTTTTTTTTGGCTATTTTATGTTTTAATTTTAAACTTTTTTTTTAATAATATTCAAACCGCTCAAACAGAAAATGTAGCAAATGATCAACGTAAAAAAAATGAACATTTTATGGCTGCAAGATCTTCAAGCAGATACCAAAATTCTGCTTTTGATACATCTGAATCTAATGGTGTTCCAACTTTTGTAAGTACGTTTATTAAGTTTTTTAATTTATAATCATTGAGTTTTTAAGTTGTTTATATTTAATTTTTTTTTTAATTATTAAAGTCAGATGAGCCTTATCGTTTTTCATATAAAGTAAATGATAATTCAGCAAATATGCAATTTCGTACGGAAGAAAAAACAGCAGATGGACAAGTTAAAGGTTCATATGGATACCAAGATGCGACAGGCATATACAGAATGGTAGAATATTATGCTGATGCAACAGGTTTCCATGTAAAAATACATACTAATGAACCTGGTATTCAACACTTAGAAGCTGCAAGGTTAATGCCACATACTGCAATGGCAGTTCAACCACCAAAACGTAATCCTGCTAATGTCCAATGGACGTTAGATGAAAAACTTGATTTAAATCGTATTGTAAATTCAATTCAGCCCAATGATCAATCTTATTTTGATTCGTTAAATCAAAATAGAGATGTATATGCTTTAAATGGAGGAGATCATTACTATGGCTCAGCTTCACAATTAATTGAAAGTCGAAGAACAAATAAACTTGCTTCTGAACTTCCATTTAACCAAGGAAAATTACAATTTAATAATTTAGAACAAAAGATAAACAAAAAAATTGCAGTAGAATTAAATCAAAGAGAACACACTCCAAATCGTAGAACTGCAGTTCGCAGAGTACTCAAGTCTAATTCCAATAATTTGAAATCAAAAATTGAACTTGATTCACAACGGTTGTTGATTAAATCTAGTGATTATAATTCTAACTTTCAACCAATCTATAGAAAACCAACATCTTCAAATATAAATCATGAAAAAGAATTTAATTCAAAACATTTACAAAAAAATCAAGTTTTAGATTTAAAAGAATTTGCAGAAAAATTTCCTGAAAAATGGCATCAAATTTATTCAATGCGTTCGATGGCTAATAATGATTTATATGATCAATTGAAATCTACATCAGCTAATCGTCCTGATTCAACTATTTTAGCAGATCAATCATTTATAGCAAAAACTAATTTGTGGGACAAATCAAATCCAAATGACAAATCAATTGTTTCAGGTTATATACCACCACTATATGATACATTACAGTCTGCAGCTAGTTCCTCAATTCAATCTACTATGCCAAATTTATTATCAACAACTGTTCCTACAGAGTCAAAAACTACAACCAGTAAACCGTTTTTATTAATGAAAATAAGTACATCAACTAGTATTTCAACTAATACTAATCGCGAACCTAAAGTTACGATGAAACCAACCGTTGAAAATAATACACAAACTTCATTGCCAATAAAAGTTTCTTCTACAATTCAACCTATCAAAATTAATTTAAATAAACTGAACCATAATTTAACTTCAAATAATATAAGTTAAATAAATCTTAAATTAAAGTAAATTTTAAAATATAAAAAATTAATACTGATAGACATAAACTATGTATTGGATTAAACAATTTTATTTATTATTAAAATCTATTTTTAATTCTAAATTTATTTTTCAAATAATTCAGAATCAAATATAAAAAAAAATGATTAACTTTATTTGTAACGACAATTTTAAAAATAGATTAAGAAAATTATGTTAAAGAATAAAATTGCTATTTTAATATAATTTATCTATTTAAATTTTTTGTTTAATTCAAAAAATAAGTAGCTTTATTTATTTATTGAATGCATTAATTATTGACAAAATATTAAAAGTAACTAATTTAATGAATCTTTTTCAAAAATAAAATTTAATTTTTAATATCTATTTCTAAAACTAGAGTACGCAGCTATCGCAAAATTTTTAAAACAAATTATTTTTTTAATTAAATTTAATCAAATTAACTTTAATTAATTTAGATTTATTTACATTAAACATTTATATTAAATTAACTTATTTCGAATAAAATAAATGTCATATTAAATTAAATAAAAAAATCATAATCGCATTAATGTATAAATATTTTAATAAATATTTATTATTTTTAAATATTTTTGTCCATATATAAAAAAGTATTTTTAATTAAAAAAAACGGATTTATAACAAAGATTAAGTTTATCTTTGAAAACAAAATTGATAAAATTAACACATTTATACAAATTACTTAATTGCGAAAGTCATAAAAATTAGTAAACTATTTTATTTGTTGTTAAAAAAAAAGTAACTTTAAGTATATTTTAAATGACTGAAAAAACAATAAGATTCATTAGATTTACAACCTTATAGAAAGTTTAGCATAATAAAAGATGTAAAAAAATGTTACAAATCGCACAATTAGTTTATTTTTTTATTTACTTTATTTTTTTTGTTCATAAGGATTTTATTTTACCGCTATTAGCCTATTATTGATTAAAATTAACTTTTAAGGGCTTGTTAATGACAGCTAATGTAGCAATACTATAAATGCATCATTATATATTGTTTTTTTTTTCAAATTGATCATATTAAATTTTAAAATATGTTTATAGATTTAATTTATATTAGTTTGAGAAAAATAAGAATAAATTTTAAATTTAAAACTTTAAAATTCGCGGTTTTTATTTTTAATAAATTTATAATTTCATATCTAATTATATCAGATTAATATTTTAAACTAATTAAATCATGTCAAAATGTTAAAAATTAAAAACTGCTTAACTAATTATTTCATGATCATTAATGAAAAAAAAATTATTTAAGGTATAGAGTTAAAAATGCATAAAAAAATCTTAAGTTAATCAAGATTCAAGATGGGCTGGCATTTGCAAACACATCAAGTAACCCGTTCTGTTCATTTTAACTCAAATGGCGGCAGCACTTTGCTTCTTTTTTTTAAACTTACTTTCTTCAATCTATAAGCATCTTAACTTCATTACTTACAAAATACAATGATTTAGTGTATGTTTTGCAAACCTTAGTCACTCATTAAACAGTGAAAATTTGAGAAAAAGAAATGTTCTAATATTAGTTTTAGATAATCTGATTAAATTAAAATTTAATGAACACACAAAAAGAAAAATAATTTCAATTTAATCAAATACATTTAATAAAGTATTTTTAATTTAACGCTTGTTTTATGATAAAGTTTGATAAAAAAAAAGTAACTTATGTAAAAATTAAATAGTGATTTAAATATTAAGTTTTTGATTAAAAGAAGCAAAAATTTAAGTGTTTTGTGATTTTAATAAAAATTGATTTTTTATTAATTTTTTTTTAGTAGATTATTTCAATCATTTGAATCAGAAAAAAAGAATTGTGATAGAAAATTAAAACTTTATTTTTTAAAATTGTTATTTACTTACACTTTAATTAGTGGAAAAATTTTAACTTGTGCTCATTTTATATCTGATTTTATTTTTATCAACGGTTGGATTAATTAAGATTAAAAATATCGATAATCTTATAAGTTAATCTAATATAGATTCAAGTTTTAAAAAGTATTTAATATTGTTGTTTGATTATTGCAAAAATTAAAATAATTGAAAATAAATTATTTTATCATAAGCATCTTTAAAAGGTGATGCAAAGCTATAATAAAGCAGCTGAAAAACAGCTGAATACAATTGATCAAGTAAACCGAGTTCAACAATTAATTAAACGCAAGCTTGATTTTTCTAAATTAGAATCAAACTCTTCTCCCTCTCAAACTTCATATTTAGCTAATAGTGTTTCATCTGCTTCATTAATGTGGTCAAGTGCTTATGATCAAATGTCAGAATCAGCATATTGTGGTGGAGCTGTGGCAGCAGCAGCTGCTGCAGCATCTCAATATTCAGGGTTTTATGGACAAAGCGCGGCCGCAGCTGCTGCAGCTGCTGCAGCGGCCGCAACTCATATGTCAACTGATAGAAAATCTAACAAATTTTGGCCTAATGTATCCAATTGTTCTGAAACAAATGAAGATATTTCAAATCCATTATTTAATTCACCTGTGAGCAATTTTTGGACTAATTATTCGACTAATTATAGTTATAATAATTCCACTTTAAACAAAAATATTGAAGAAAGTCAAACAGGAACGATTGGTTCCGCCAATCTCACAACAGCCACATCATATGCGCAGATAAGATTGACTCCTAATAGCAGTTCCACATATGCAAATAGTGATAACAATAGTAATCTTCATCCTCTTAGCTTTTCAAGCCAAAATGCATCTGGTATATTTTAATTTAAATTGCTTTTTACCTGTGGTTTTTTGCACAATTTGTATCTATCTTTAAATGTCTTCATTTGAGTTTATATCTTCATTGCATTTGTAAATTCATCTATTTATCTTTATATTAGGTTTTTGATGTTTTAAGAATTGATCTTGTGTGGTTTACGTTTAAAATTTTCACTTTTTTTATATTACTTAAGCTTTTTTCTTTAAAATCATTTTATTAGATTTCATATGTAAATTTTAACTTGTTCCCTGTGTGTGTTAGTTTAAATGTGGCTATTTTTGGGCTTTAAAATTAAGTTTATTTTTGCTTGGTTTACCTTGCTGATAAACAAATTTTTTTTTACAATTAAGCTTTTATTTTTTTCTTTTCTATTTACGGGTGTGTGCATGTTTACGCAATAAAACGCCTGAAAATAGAGCGTCTCACCTTGATTTTACGACCTTTAGAACTGGCTCGGTAACGACATCTTGACCTTTGTGCACATCAGACTTTGCTAAAGATACACATCTTGCAAGCTTTTTTTCATTTTTTTTTTTTTTACTATCAAAGTTCGCATAATCTTTATTTTTTGCATTTAAGTAATGGTAGGCCATAAAAACTGACCTAACACACAGGCACGCCTTTTCTTATACTTTTTTTTTATTTATTTTATTTTTTCAAATTTTTTCTTTCAAAAAGTTTTGATCTTTTTTTAAACAATACACAATTTTTTTTAACAATTACAATCAAAATAAAATTTTTAATTATCAAAAATTGTCTTTTTTAAAAATTTAATTTATTTTTTTCTTTAAACTTGATTATGTGTCATTAATATTTAGTTGCAAAAATAAGTTGTTTTTCAAAACCAGAATCTGTTGGACATTCACAACATTCTTTACTTTCGGCTACTGCCTCTGACCATTGGCCAAATGTCAGTAGTAATTCAATTAATTTAAATAATGTGGTTAGCAGTTCATCATCAGCTTTAGAAAATTTTACTGGATTGGGTTTAAATGATACAAATGCAGTTCAATCACATATACCCATTGCTTCGAATTCCGATCATGGCAATAATCTTATAACTAATCAAAATCATGCTTCTCTAAATTCAACTGGTTTAGCTAATATTGGATCCGGCCATAATTCACACATAAATATGTCTAATGGTCATCATCCTCATCATTCAGCAGTAGCGGCGGCAGTGGCTGCAGCTGCCTCAAGTCATTCATTGACTTTGCCACATTTATCTCATTCTCATCCTCATAGTCAGCAACACTTGATTGGTTCTATTCAGCAACCGCATAACCATTCACATCATCATCGCGCTCACTCGGCAAATCGTAAAAAACGTAAGCCTTATTCAAAAATGCAAACTTTAGAATTAGAAAAAGAGTTCCTTTATAATGCCTATGTAACTAAACAAAAACGTTGGGAATTAGCTCGTAATCTTAATTTAAGCGAAAGACAAGTAAAAATTTGGTTTCAAAATAGACGAATGAAATGTAAAAAAACACAATTAAGAAGACTGCCTTTAGGATAAAAAAAATTTTCTAATAATAATTTGTAAGATTAAATTTAAACTTTATTTAATTTCTTTTTTTTAATTTGCATTGGACAAACGTGTAAATAATTGTATATAAAAAATAACAAATAATTGGTAAAGATAAAAGTTGAAAAAATACAGGAAAAAAAATAACTCATTTTCATAGAAGGTAAATTAATTTAAAAAAGATTAATAATTAATTTAGTATAATAAAATGAACAAAAAATTGATTGCATTTTGAAATTGAAACATTTATTTTTTATTAATTTTAAACTTGAAAGCGGGTGCATAATTAAAAAATCGTAAAAAAGTTAAATTTGAAACAAATTTGAAAAAAAGGTAAGATTAAGTTAATGTGAAAATGTTTTTAAATGATAAACATGTATTTGCGGTTGTTTTAATGATAAAGTTAAACAGAACAAGATGATAGAGAGTCTAAAAATTAGCATAAAAACAAATAATTGTCATTTTTAAATTATGGTCATTTAAATATTTTATTTTTTCAAAAAGCTTAAGACAAAAATTTTATTTTATTAGAAAAGCATCAAAACTGTCAACCAAAACAAAAGTTTAATTTAGATAGAGAAAAAAAATAATTTTTTCTTGTTTTTAACAATTATACAAAAAAAAGTTATAATAAATTAAATTATATTAAATTAAATTAAATTAATCACAATCGAAACAAATCGAGAACAAAAATAATAAAAAGAAAAAAATAAATAAATGTTGTTATGGGAACTAAAGTAGTAAAAATGTATAAAGCAATAGCAGTAAACACTAGATTTACTATATTTCCCGCCAAAAAATAAGCAAATTTAAAAGATAATCCGTGTGAAGCTAGTACATAGTAAAAGAAATAAAACAATATCTAGGAATAAATGTGAAATTGGCCAATAGAAAAAAAAGTCGTAAAGGACGAAACAATTGGATGTTGGCAAAGTAAGCAGATCACGTTTAAAAAAATTTATATAGATAAATAATCGTAAAAATGTTCTAAACATGATTTGAAAATGGGCACAATTTGACATTTGACCAATGTGAACCAATCTTACCTGTAGGCGTGGACCAACAAAGAGTATTTTACCAAACTTTGGCTAGTCTAAATTGACCAGTTTGAGATGTCGCTGATGCGTGTTGCATTGCTTTTGACACATCATTATCATTTTAAATGCGGCTTAACCCAAACTTCTTAAAAGACATCTGAAGACTTGCTTGGCCAAAAGGCAATTTCACATGTTTTCCTGAACAGAACGCATCTTTTTCAGCGCCTGTGCATAAATTAGCGTATAATTTTTTATTTTTTTCTCTCTTTTCTCTCTCATTCTTACTCTATCTATTTCTTTTTTCTTCTTTTTTCTCTCTCTTTCTCTCTCTCTCTCTCTTTTCTCTCTCTTTCTCTCTCTCTCTCTCTCTCTCTCTCTCTCTCTTTCTTTCTCTCTCTCTCTCTCTCCTTCTCTTTTTTTTTCTATCTTTCTTCTTACATATATTGCCGAAATTGTTAAACATTTTCAGCAAACGTTTTTAAGCAACTTTTCAACGACATTGCAAACCATTGCCGCAGATAAATGGAAAAAAGTTAAATTGAAAAAAATTAACGATTAAACTTTAAATGTTTTAAATCAAAATGAAAATTGTTTTTACTTGCTACAACATTTTAAACATATTCCACAAACGATGTGATTTAACTAAAAAGAGGTTCAGCAATGGTCAATGATGCAAATGATGGTCAGAACTAGCAACAGTCAAACATTTGTATTTAAACTACGGTTTTTAATAAAAAATCGTAAGCAAAAAAATATTTTTTTTGTAAACTTAAGTTTGAACTTAAGCTTATGATCAAGAGGTCGCTAGTTCAAAAGCTTATTAGGCAAATTTTAAAATTCAATGAACTTCAAGAATGTGATAAATGTTTCATAATAGTTATAAGCGATTTTCTCAATTAATTCAATGTTGAAAAGACTATTCACAATCATTTTTTAATTAAAACCTATATATAGTTTAATGGAGTCTTTAATAGTTGTTGATTAAATTGTTTAATATTTAATAGCTTCAAAGTTAATAAGTTTTAATTAATTTCTGTTTAATCTGATAAGTGATTTTCTACATTTAATCATTTTTAACTGCTACAGTTTTCTTTCCCCCTATAAATAATTTTATCTTTAATCATCTTCATCTTAAACAGCTTTTTACAAATTATACGCATGAGCACAAAATGACATGTTTACCCATTCACGTGCGCATGCGTGTTCTTTTTTTTGTTATAATTACGAATTTGAATAAATTATGTTAATGTAATTAATTTTACTTCTAATTTTATACCTGTATATTCTCTATAGTAAGTTACTTGTGAACTTTTCTTTTAGTTGATTCAAAATATTTTTAATATAAAATTTGCTGTAGATGCTTGCCATTTTTTACTTGTTTTCTTTTTGCTTTGACCCAAGCAAATCAAAATAGCTAAAACTGCCCAACTTCATTAATATGCTAAAACCTATAGTGTAGTTTGTTGAAATCAGACAGATCAAGATTAAAAAAATTTGAAAAAAATTCAATTAATTTTTAATTAGTTTCAATACAATTTGTTCGTGCTTTTTCACAACTGACTGAAAATTTTTTGTTTATTTTATTTTCATTGTCTTTTGCGAATGTTAAATATAGCACACTTTTTAAAACTGTGTATTATGAGCTTAAAATTTTGTTTCTTTAAACAGTATTAAAATCTTTTTAATTGATTAAAAAATTATCTGACAGTTAAACTTGATTAAAAGATTTCAAAGAAAATTACTTTTTGTATGCTATTTATAAATTTGTATTGATTTTCAATTTATGTTTTTTAAATTTTGAACTCTTTATATTTATATGCATTTAAAAAAAACTTTTCTTTTTTTTCTTGAATTAAAATGAAATACTGTTTCAAATTAATGTGTAAATTTAATTTCTTAATATATGGTCATTGAAGACGATGTAATTAAAAATAAATAAATATTCTTTACAGAAAACAGCGCCTTAAGCATTTTTTCTTACACAAAAACACTAACACCATTTTTTGTTGTTTAAGTATAAATTAACATTTAAATTACGAATTTGAATATCAAATAACTATGTTAGACTAGAAACGGCAATATAGAATGAACATGAATAACAAAAATTATGCTAAGTCATACATTAGTTTAAAATCCTTTTGTACAGATTGTGACTATGTTGCTGTTTATTATTTTAGCAAAAAGTTAAAGCTTTGTCAAATAATACGAAATATAGATCACAATTGTAGATCACGTACATTGGTATTTATAGGCGCACGCGTGTATTAATATACTAAGATCTAGGTCTATAAAAGCAAGAGAAAGCTCTATAAGACGGACTAGTTTGACTTGTGCCGCTTAACAAACTTGACATGGACAATGCTACTTTGCCGTTCGGATGCATTTTTTTAGCTCATGTCAAGATTGCGTAATTTGATACCACTAATATATAAATCACACCCACTTTCAAATATTAACGAATCGGCTGACTGCTTCTCCAATCGACTGACATTTGCAAACCGAATTTTTATTAAAAAATCTATCGCTAAACAGGCATTCAATGTTTATGCCATTCAAATCTTATACTCAATTGCTCATCTGCTTTACTTTTGTTCTTGTTTTTCTTATGTTTGTTTCCTTTTCTAAAAAAATAAAGCTTTCATTGGTTAAAAAGCTACAGTCGTAAAAAATGTCTGGGCATCTTCTTATTCTATTTCTACTTCATCTTCTATTTCTGTCTTCTGTCTTTTAACTTTATAATCTTTTTTATCCACTTTTCATCCATTTTTCGTCCATTCTTCCAATATTTACGTTTTTTAAACTAATGTTTCAAGTTTTTAAAAGTTAAGCCAAAATCTATGCTTTTACATCAAACGACAGGTACTAAAAAAAAAAAAGAAAAAAAAACCGGTCAAAAAAAATTGTTTATTACAACTACTTTACCAAAAATTTTGCTAATTATTTATTATGTTTAAAGTTTATAATTATTAAACATAAAAATTAAAAAAAAAAACCATACGTCTAGTAGTAAATAGTCATAGCAAAATATATAAAGTAAAATAAATTAACAAAGCTTTAATTAGTATATTATTACTTTTGCCCATAAGTATCAGTTTCTTAATTGATTTTAGATAAATTTAATTAGTTAATGTTTATTGGTTTAAAATATGATCAAATCACTTGTCCACATTTGTCGTTTAAATTCATTTTTTACCTGCTTTTTGTTTAATTTTGCAATCAGGTTTTCCACCATTTTTTTAGCGTTTACTTTACAATTTAATTATGATAATTGAGCTATCTTAGCTGGTTGCCTTAAGAAAGAAAACAGCTCAGCAGTGGCTTGTTTCTTGTCTTATCTTCCCGCTGGTTTTGACTAAATAAATCCTATAGGCCACTTAAACAAATCAATCTTGCCACATTTCAATTTCGCTTTTAAATGCTTATTTTTTTAGCTAGTTAATTTTCATCCTTGGTTTTATTCTAAGTGTTTTTTTTTTTACACTTTTCATTGCTTATTTTTATCCTTGGTATTGCGCAAAGTATGCTTTGTCTATTCCAAACATTCACAAATTTTTTTTAGTCAGATGTTTAATTGAGAATTCAAAAAAAAAAACCTACTTAAATTGTTTATTCTATTGTGACATGCATTTAACCTTAATCATCAAAGAAAGAATTAAATAATAATTAGTTTTTTGACGTCATATCTATTGAAAAATTTCGTTGATAAAAAATCGAAAAAAAAACTATTTCAGTATTAATTTTTTTTTTCATAAACGTTAAAATAAAATTGAACCTATAAAGTAGCAAACCAACAATGTTTACTAGTTTTTAGATATACTATAATACTGTAAAATTATTTCTTATAGCATTTTTTAATAACAATTTATAATTAATTTAGTTTTTTTTGTTAAATAAACGTGATACAAAAATCAATTAAAAATGGTATTCACAATAATTTATTTCACAATATACAAACATTTCGAATTTATAAAAAAAAATGTTAATTTTTTTGTGATGAAACTAGTCCAACTAGAAAACGACTTTTAAATTACTTAATAAATAACCCTAGATTAAAACTAAATTTATGATTAAAAGTTTCAAATATTTTCATTAATATGAGAATTTATTTTACAATTTAAGCAATTATTAAACAAAGTAATTAACATGCTAGTTTAATTTTAAAGTAATGTTATTGCATGTGATTTAATTAGAAATGTCTAATATTTAAAAAAAATTTTAAAGTTTTACAAAGCTAACGCCGCACTATAAGTGGTTGATGTGGAAGATGCCCAATCATTGGCATCTTGTGATTGTCATTTTCGATCTAATCTAATAGAAGTTTTTTTTGTCTTCATTCTTCTATTTTGAAACCAAATTTTTACTTGTCTTTCAGTCAAGTTTAAATTTCGCGCCAACTCCCATCTTTTTTGTTTAGTTACATATGGATTTAATTTATATTCTTGCTCTAATTCTAAAGTCTGTAATTTTGAATATGGCTTTCGTTTTTTACGATTTGCGGAATGTGTACGATGATGAGAATGAATATGAGCATGATGATGAGAAAGATGATGTGAATATAAATGTGAATGATGAGTTTGTGCTATAGTAGAATTATTCAAAGTTTGATTGGTCGAATGTGATGAATTGTTTACTGAATTAGATGAAGATAAACCATGGCTATTTAAACTACCCATATGTAAACTAGAACCCATCATCATGCCAGCACTAAGAGATCCAGTTGCACCAGATAAAGAACTATTAATAGAGCTATTAATTGAATTATGAATTGATGAAGTTACAAGGCCATTTGCATTATTGACATGGCCAGAACTAGAAGATGGATTGGACAATTGATGTCCGTGAAAAGAATGATGAGGTGGTAATAAGCTACTACTAGAACTAACATTAGTGTTCAAAGAACTCATAGTTGAACCATGCAAGTTCATTGCTGATGAACTAGAAGAACTAGTTGAGCAATGTACAGGTTGATTAAATCCATTTAAATTATTTAAATTATTCAAATTATTCAAATTATTCAAATTATTCAAATTATTCAAATTATTTAAATTATTTAAATTGTTAAAATTATTTAAACCGTTTAAGCTATTAAGCCCATTTAAACTATTAATGCTATTTAAAGTAGGCAAAGTGTTTAATGAGCTAAGTGTGCTTAATCCAGTTAATCCGTTATTTTGATTGCTAGTCAAAGATTGAGCAGACGACAAAGATGGAGTGATGGATGCAACAGGAGTGGAAGCACTAATGTGAACGGTAGATTCATTTAAATTGTTGTTGTTTAAACTATTACTGTTTAAACTATTATTATTTAAGCTGTTGTTGTTACTATTGTTTCCATTGACTATAGAGCTTGAATTGTTGTTACTAGTGTTTATGTTGTTAGCATTTTGGCTATGTAGGCTAGAAGAATTGTTCAAAGGGTGTAAAAGTGAACTGATTGGAGTGCTTGAACTGTAATTAGGATTTGATGAAGGATTGGCATTTAAAGGTGTACTACAGCCAGGTAACAAAGAATTGCTAGAAGACTGATGCGGATTATGTGAGTTTGCATTTGTTGATGTCCAATCACTAGATGCAATCAATGGTTGTTGATGTTGAATGGTGTGATTGGCAAGTAAGTCTGGCTTAGATGAAATTTTGTTAGCTTCATAGTGTGTGAAAGATAGAAATAAAAATGATTAATTATAATAAATAAAATAGTTTATTATAAAGACTAGAGTAAAAGCAAGGAAAATTAAGCAAAAATCCAAAGATTTAATTAGTTTTTAATAGCTTTTTGCACTTAATATGGTGCTCATATCCGTTTTCAGCCAACAACCATGCAATGCACATGTCTTAAAGTAAAGATGAATGGGGAAACTAAGTAATGGGGATAGATTTTTATTTGAAAATGGGTGTTTTTTTATGACCTGAGACGAATCCTACTTTGTCGGGCCTTAGTAGAGCAACAGTAACAGGGCAGATGCGTCAGTGTGCCAATGGCAAGGCATAGCAGGCCATGGCTGACCAGAACGCGACAGAACAGCTTAAAAAGCCACTTGGTCGTAAAAATAGCTTTTGTTTGTGAACAGATCAGCTGGAAAAGAGATGGTTGATGCAGTCGTAAAACCAAGCAAACAATGAACCGCCAATTTTACGAGCAAAATAACAGCGGCTCAATGTCCGCAGCCGGTGCAATACTGCTGAGCGACACAAATGTGATTGCCAACCACAAGGGTGCCGTTTTAGACCCGTCAAGCATGCCCAGACGTTCACACGCAAATAACTTTTGTGAACACTGTCAGCATTTTCACTTGAGAAAAACGTCTTAAACCGAGTGTTTGTATCCTTTTTGTCGTCTTCAAAGTCAACTCTGACTGGCTACATTTTAGCCATCGCGTTTTTATGGCTCTTTTTTAGACTTCACAACTGCTTGCTTTGCTCACGCAGTCGGATCAGCCATTGAGATCTAAGGCATCGCCAACATTGATGCCCAAACACTTGACGATTTTCTCCTTTTTTTGGCTTTAATTAAGAGAGCTTGCTTAAGAAATTATTGGCCAAAAACTATTAATAAAAGTTATTGGCCAGATACTGGCGAAAGCTATTGGCAAAAAGCTATTAACGAAGAGCTATTGGCGGAAAACTACTCAAGAAACTTCTTAGAAACAAACTTACAACTTGTATTTTGATGAGCGGCAAAATTAAAATGGTGAAAGCCTTGCGAAGATTCTAGACTGGAAGCATTGCCGGCATATAAACTGGTCGAATTTGATCGCAATTGTCCATAAGTAGAATTTGAAACTGTCAGAGAACTGTTGGAACCGATTGTAGATAATGTAGTCGCATTTGTATTATTATTATCTAACAAGCGATCTTCACAAGTTTCCTTATTTTGATTAGTGGCAGTGGCATTATATCCTGGATAAGAATAATTTGTCCAAAAATTGGGTTGAGTATGATTAAATAAAGCTGATCCAGTATCTGTTTCGCTGCTTGTCATTGGACTTGTGCCTGTAGATCCTGACCAAAATTTAGTTGGCTTGCATCTTTCCATCATCATGCTACTTTGATGACCGTAAAATTGATGTGGGTGATGAGCATTGTATTGGGCTCCGTATGTTGTTTCGTTAAGTTCATAAGATGATGGCCATACTATAGTACCAAGTGGAGTGCTAGCTTGAGTACTATCTAGTTTGCTTGTTAGGTCAAAGTTGCGCTTAAATAATTCTGGACCATTGGTTGCCATATGATCGGCCAGTTTTGTACCAGCCATGGCTTGTGAGCCAAGAGACTTGTCACTGTGGGAATAACACTGCTGCATTCAGCAATCCAGTCGTAATAAATAATTTTAGATTTTTTTAAGTTTTTTTTAATTTTTAAGAAAAAAGTAATAATTAGAAGATGATGATTAAGGATTGGATTGATTAATACCGCTTGATAAACAGACACTCATGAACAGTAAATGAGATTGAGTAATGTTATCCCCCGAAATTTATCAAGAGATGAAATGTACGAATTGGCTGCAATTAGTTGTTTACAAGTGAAAATAATACAAAACCAGTGAAATATTATTAAAATATGCAATTTTTTGATGCATTAATGTGAATTAAATTGAAATAATATTTGCTCATTAATGAACAGTGAATCGGAAAGTTTGGCACTTATGATTTCATTTTTAAATCAATATATTTAAGAAGTTTTACAACAACATTAGGGTTTGAAATTTAGTAAGCATTTGAACGGATTCCTTAAATTAGTTTTTTCTTGTTTTGCTCAATGTTTACACGGGATTAAAAAAAGGTAAATGTCGGCAAAATAGAATAAAAATAGTGTAATGATAATAAAATGTTTTATTTGCATGAAAAAATAAATAAGTTTGAAAACTGATTTTAAATTGGTGATAAACTGATGAATTAAGCGACAAAGCGGAGAACAAAAACGAGTCAAATTGTCTAAAGGTGTAAGATCACACTTTCACAAAGCACATTACACAAGCTTTTGTAAGAGTTAGTCGATCAGTTAAATAATATCACCAGAACAGAATGATTAGGAGTAGACCGATTGAGGTGGATTAGTGAAATATAATTAGGCAATATTTGGATCAGCTGAGAGGATCACATGACTTACACCGAAGCAACAGGTTCAGCCAAACAGAGCAGGTGCAGATTGGTTGCTGAGAGAAATTAAAGAGCAGATGTATGGATGGGAGTAGATGTGTAAATGAGAAGAGAAGTGTAGATGAGAAATTTAGAGCAGATGTATAAATAAGAAAAAATGTATGGATGAGAATAGATGTATGGTTGGGAATAGACAATGGCTGAAGAGAAAATAAAGTGAAATAGCTAAGAAGTTGGGTAAAGAGAAGGTGAGTTAATAAAAGATGAGTCAAAAAATGTTGGTTTAAGTTAAGATGAGGTTTAGGTTAGGAAAAAGTGAGTTAAGAAAAGGTAAACTAAAAAAGACGAATTGAGAATTAGAAAATAGAATGTTAAATTAGTAAAGAGCAAGATAAAGAGAAATGAGAATGACAAAATGGTAAAATGATAAATAAGCTGACAAGTTGATGAGATGGCAAGATGACAAGATGACAAGGTAACAAGATGACAAGATGACAAGATGACAGGATGATAAGATGACAGGATGACAGGATGAAGAGAAGACAAAAGAATAAGAGACAAGACTAACTTGGACAGAATAGAATAGTCGACAAAAGAACAAACAAGTTCCACCGCCACTGGCCACAATCGAACTCACTGGTGCGCGCCGAACACAGACATAAATTATTATAAAACCGGCGCAGTTCGCCGACCAGCTCGGCTAATGTGCGCATAAACGGCGGCAGACTGTGCGCATGCGTCGTGGCAAACTGGCTAACCACAGTGCAATGGGCGGTTCGGAGGGCTTGTCCAAAGTTAGGCGAAAACAAGATTTGCCACTAGTGTAAAATGCCTTTTCAAGTCCAGCATCTTCATCTTCATTCACTGGACACTTGGTATTTCTTTTCATCATTAAACTGACTTTCCTTATTCTTGCTTTGTTCACTTTCTTTGTTTTTTGTCCGGTTCTCATTTGTCTCTCATCAATATCCGTCTATCATCCATAATTGTTTTTTTTCTCTTATTTATTCTGCAATTATTAATTATTATTATGAATTATTTTTTTGCGCTAATCACTCATAATTGCGTCTTTGGCTTGTTCCAAGTTTTCATTTTTTTAAACTTCTACTACAGTACACACGGGGCACAATTAGCAGTTTTGAACAGTTTCCAACGGTAATGGAAAAAAGCTTTGAACCTTTCAACGTGAAAAATATGAATAAGGTCACGTTAAAGGGCTGAAAAGTACAAGTTTAAAATAAAACTCAAATCAGGAAATTAAATGCCAAACTCTTAAAAAAACATAAGAAAACATTTCAAAAGATATCAGTTTTATTTCAACATTTTCCGGTGTTTTTAATGTTCAAGACGTGCTTCCAAGTTATTTTAGCATTTTTCAAATATAGGCGTCTAATTTGTTTGTCTCATTTTAAATAGACTTGGCAATGCTTGAGAAAAACAAAAAAAAAAACAAAAATAAAAGCTGGTTAGGATAACTACTAAATAAATAAAACTTTGTTGGATAAATTTAGTATTTAAAGAGTTATTCTATTAAATGCGAATTTAATTTAATAGCTTTATGAAGCACTTTCTTCTAACATGCTTGTCTTTTTTTATTAATGAATCACGAAAATGACCATCTGATCCATTGTGATTAGTTAATCAGATTTTCGTAATCATTTGTTCTCACCAAATTTAAAATCAGTTTCCGGCACAGTGTAGCAAAAAAAATTTTGATTAATCACATTTGACTCTATTAAGTTTACATAGGTTTGATCAAAAAAAAATTTTGGTTTGCTAAATGATCAAACTTTTGCGATTATTAAAATAGCTAAAAGTTTTCTGACTTTTTATGATTATTGGTTTATTGCTAAAATTGCATTGCACACATTCTATTTAAGGTCAGGTAAATTTCACATAACATAAGTAAATGCGGTTTTTGCTGGTTATTCTTTATTTACAAGAAAAATAAATAGAGTGTTACCATTGTCCAAGTTTAATTTAGTTCAATCTATGCTTTTATGTGTTTAACCCTTACATCTTTAGGTACTTATTTAATTTTAAAAAGTTGTAAAAATGAACTAAACTGTTAAAAAGTAAATTTAATTGAACAATTAAAATTAAAGCAGTAAAAATCAAATAAAAGAAAATTTAAACTATATTAAGAAGTTCATTTAAAATAGACACAAATTACAATAAAAATAACCGATAATAAAAACGACTTTTTTTAACATAATTAAAAAAGACTATTTGCTTAATTATATTGAATTTAAGTATTATTGTTTAAAATTATTTTTTTTATAATTATAAATTAAATTCATTTTTAACCATTAGATATTATTTCGGTTTTTTTTAACTTTTTTTAAAATTTTTTTTTAAAATTTTTTTTTAAATTTTTTTTTAATTTTTTTTTAAATTTTTTTTTTTTAATACGTTTTAACAATTTTAATCCTGGATTTGATGTTAAAATAATATTTTGACATAAATAAATTTATATGTAATAGAAATTTCATCAAAAGATACTTTATTTACTATTTGAAACATTTTTTGCAAATTTTGTCAAATTAAATGTTTCGAAAATATTAAATTCAGCAAATGCACAGCAATTTTTGCAAAAGTGAGAAAATATATTCTGACGATTTATCACTTGATAAACTTTAATTATAAAAAGAAGAAAATGTTCAAACTAAAATCTTAATCAAATCTAAAAATTTTTCGATATATTTGTTATACAAGTGTGATCTTTTGAAATTGAAAGATGATGAAATTTAAAAGAACACGCTCTTTAGGCCAAACTATTTAAATGAGTGTGATTTCACTTCTTTTTTTTAAAGCTGGAAAAACATTTAAAAAAATCATCAGTAATTAAATGAAATAATTTGAATAAAATATTACTTGATGTTTAATTTTTTATTAGAATTATTGAATTTTTTTTTAAACAATTAAAGTTAAAGTCTTTGTCGAATTTTAGTTGTTTCGATTTGAATTATAATAATTTAAAATATGAGATCTTGATTTTGCAAGTTTAAATGTTTCAATTCGAATTACAAAAAATAAATAAAATTTTTATTAAAAATATTTTTCAGATTGCTGACTAAGCTAGCTTATAATGAATGACATCTTAAAAACCTACACGATTCAGCTTCATTGATTTGCTAAAATCCAGTTAAAATATATGCTATCAAAAGTAAAAAATTGAAATGTGAATATGTACTGTAAACAAGCAATTTCAAATATTAACTAGATGTGATGTAGCAGATAGCAACTAAGATTAGCATTTTCTCATGTTGTAAATCAGCATTGAAGTTCAATAGTGAACAAATAGTTAAATTTGCTTAAACTAGTGGTTAATAAAAAGTACTAGTTTTAATTTTAGTTAAAGCATTTTCTAGTTACTAATCTATTGTTTAGAATGTTTGCATAAACCATTTAGAAAAAGAAATGGCTGGCAAAGGAGTCTAAGTTAAGTTGGCCATAAGTTTTGAATGTTTTGTTTAAAGATTTAGAAGTGGAGACGTCTTAAATGAGTAAAAAAGCTTGCTTAAAAAGTTTTAAGTTTGGCGCAGGTCGTGTTATCTAGCGTTGGAAATAGTAAACAAAGTAGGCAGACTTTTATTGGCTTATTTATTTTGCATTGCTTTGGATATTAATTATGTTTTTAATTTTGTTTAATCTAATCTATTAAGTGCTTTGCAGATTAATTTAAGTTTTAAATTCATAAGCCAGTTTGACTAATTTGTTTGGTCTAAATTCTTGTGGAAACTTTTGCACAACAAACGATTGTGTTTTTGAAAAATCAATAAAAGGTAACAAATACCAGCCATCATAATTATGAAAGACATTGTTTTCACAATTATTGAATGCATTGTCTCGTAGGAAACACTTTTTCATATAAATGTAATAACAAAACTTTTCTGAACCAAGTGATGATATTGGCTGTCAAAACAAACGATTGCTCAAGCTTAGTTCTATTAACTGGAATCGAATTGAAAAAATTATTTTAAAAAGAAATAATTATGAATTGGTCATGCGATAATGTTTGCAAGTTGAAATTGTTAGTTTTATTATGCTTATTATTTGTGCTGTGCAAACCAAACCAAGGGCAAAAAGTATGATTAAAGCAAGCGTCTAAACATGTACTAATTGAATGATGCGTTTTAGAGTTCGGTGGAGCAGTTGAGTGACGGTCCAAGCAGATTAAGTTTGGAGGAACGAAAACTGGTAGAGAAGAGTGTGAAACCGAAAGACATTTTGCAGAACCACAAAGCCTACTGGCTAGAAGATGTGGACAAGAAAAAAACGAATGGCACCGTTCTGGCATATGTGACACCGGTAAGTAGGGCCAAGTTGTGTAAATAGTCAGCAAGTTTCTTAAAGACGGTCGCAAATCACTAGTGGAACAGCCACGGTTACGATATGGCTAAGCTGTTTGCTCGTAAGTTCACTCACGTTTCGCCGGTCTGGCTGCAGATCAAACTGAATGACGACGAGGAAAGCGTTTTGGTGGAGGGCACACACGACATAGACTTGAGATGGATGCAGGAACTGAGAGCCAATAATGACCAGCTTAAGATTGTGCCCAGAGTGATCTTTGCAGATTGGATGCACTCGCATTTGATAGCCTTGCTGACAAACAACAAGTTGCCTCTTCAAATTGGTAAACAATTGGCACAGCTTGCGGAGAAGTGGAGCTTTGACGGATATGTCATTGAAATTTGGAGTGCTTTTGCATCACAGCAAAAACTTGATTTAGCACAGGTGTTGATCAAAATATCGGCACATTTGAAACGCAACAGCTTGCAGTTGATATTGGTAGTGCCTCCTCCACTTTATTACGGTAACCGAGAAGGAATATTTGTTAAGGACGACATTGAACGACTGGCTCCGTATGTATTTGCGTTTTCGGTGATGACCTACGACTACTCTAACACCCAAAGACCGGGTCCGAATAGTCCGCTCAAATGGGTAAAGGATTGTGTAAACAGTTTGGTGCCCAAAAAGACCAGTCCGATCCGGAACAAATTGTTGATGGGCTTAAACTTTTACGGCAACAACTACACCCCAAATGGTGGAGGAGCCATTGTGGGCAGCGAGTACTTGGCCATTTTGCACAAGTACAAGCCCAAGATGGTTTGGGACGACTTGCATTCGGAGCACTACTTTGAGTTTAAGACAGCCAGTGGCAAGAACAGAGTGTTTTACCCAAGTTTGGCTTCTGTGGCAGCAAGACTGCAGTTGCTTGACCAGATGGGAGTGGGATTGTCAATTTGGGAGATAGGACAAGGGTTGGATTACTTTTTCAGTCTGTTATGAAATTGTGGTTTATGGAGTTTGAGGGTGATTATGGAGTTAGAAGGCGATTGTTTCTATCTGGTTTTAATCTTGTTGATTTCACTCTATCTGGTTTCACTTGTGTTAATTCCATTCTAGCTAAGTTCATCCTAGTTGGTCCGACTCTAGCTAAGTCTACTCTAGCTAATCCGACTCTAGCTAAGTCTACTCTAGCTAATCCGACTCTAGCTAAGTCTAGTTAAGTGCACTCTAACTAAGTCCACTCTAGCAAACTGCACTATAGCTTGCCCATTTTAGCTAACCCTACTCTAGCTAATTACACCCTAGCAGGTTCTATTCTATCTGATTCCACTCTAGTTGATTCCACTCTAGCTGATTCCACTCCAGCTGATTCCACTATCTGGTCTCTGGCTTATTGTGTGTTCCCTTAAATGTCGCTCCCTTAAATATTGCTCCCTTCAATGTTGCCCTTACATTTTTTATATGTGCTCTATTACATGTGAGTTATTACAAATGCAACTTGTAATTATGTTTAGTTAGTGGTTTCACAATGCTTATTGTGATTTGTTCAATGTCTGCTAAGTTTGTCCGTTCGCCAGATGGCGCTGCGGTGTGTTTGTACAAATCTCTGCGCACAATAAAGGCACTCATTTGGAGTTTGTTTCTGTGGATTTCATTTGCAATTTAAGAAGGCAACCTCTTGTTTGTTCAGCCACTCTTTTAGCCAATTCTTTTTCTCTTCAAACAGGTAAACCTAATCCCTTTAACCTAATCCATTGAAAAGATTTGTTTGGTCTAGCTCTGGTCTAATTCGACTCTGTCAATTCAGACACACTTGAGTCGATTCGGATCTAATCTAAGCCTAAAACAAATCCGAACCCGACCCAGCCAAACTTTCTCCACATACATCCTTTTTCTGTCACTCTTTTTGGCTGGTGTCTAACCCCTTTCACCAAATTCTAACTTATTGACACAATGTCCATCTGTCCTTCACTCTCACCAGTCTCTCCGACCCTTTTCCTCAACCATCTTCTCCACCCTTCTCAGCTAGAATCAAATTCACTAACACGCAATTGCGCTCTTTCTATTCTGGTCGGCAATCTTGTTTACCTCTACCAGTTTTCTCAGTCTGGTCCAGAACCAAGTCTCATCATGGGTGTCACCAACGGTTATTTGAACTTCATCAGGTTCATTATCTTTCTTGTCAACTTCATCTTCATGGTCAGTCTTCCATCTTGCTCATCTTTCCGCCATTTTGCTCATTTCACTCATTTTATTTTTCTCTTCACAGATACTTAGCATGGTATCACTTTACTTTCTTATTGATTGGGGCAACACTGGAACCTACAAATTGTTAGAACAAGCCAACTATTTTACTGCCATCGCCGTGTTAGTGTTAGTCGTCTCATTTTTCGGATGCTGGGGCGCATTCAATGAAAACTCTTGCATGTTGACATTCGTAAGTTATTAAAGTTTTCGCAATCACGCGTTTCTAACCACTTTCTCATGTTTTTAGTATTCTGTTTTTGTATCTCTATTACTAATCTTGCAAATTGCGATTGTTTATTTTGCTTGGAAAAACGATACTCACAAATACTTGGAGGAATTTTTCAACGACACTTTTAAAAACAGAAACATAACTTATAACCAAAAATACATTGACGATTTCCAAAAAGGCCACAGATGTTGCGGTGTTGAGGGACCAAGCGATTATAAATCCGACATATTACCTGCCTCTTGTTGTGAGTCAGAAGATAAAAATGGCTGTAAATTAAACGAAGCCTATAGTGATGGTTGTTTGAAAGCAGCTGAAGAATTAATCAAAAGTCAAAAAGATGTTCTTAAATACATTGGAATTGGTACACTTGTTTTCCAATTAGTGGCTATTCTTGGAGCCAGATCTTTAGCTCAAACAATTAGCAGTGCTTATCAATTTGTTTAAATTTATATTTTTACAATCTTGTAAAGTTACTAAACCTTTTCCTTTTTAACATATTTTATATCAAAAAACAATTTTTATTATAATTATTTTAAATTATTTAACCTAAAATTTAATTTTTCTTTTGTAAAAAAATATCTTGCTTTAAATTAAAACGTAGTTTAAAAACACTTATAAAAATATATTTAAATAATTTTTATTCAAATTTTGTATTTAAATTTATATTAAAATTTGTATTTAAATCTTTTTGTTTAATAAAAATTTAAAAATAAAATTCGGCAAATAATTTAAGAAAAAAAATTGGTATGTATTTAAATTAACATTACAATAAGTTAAAAACATTACAATAAATTACACATTACTTCTTCCAATCTGAACTTATACAGATAGTAATTGCTATAATTAAATCTTTATAAGATGTCTAATCAAAAGAAAATTAAAGCTCATCTTTAGCTGAACTCTTTTCATCTTCTTTATTTGGAGAAGCACCACCAGCATTGTATAATTTAGCAATAATAGGCTGTACAATATCTTCAAGTTCTTTCTTTTTATTTTTTAACTCAGTAGAATCGGCAGTTTCGGCATTAGCTTCCAACCATTTAATTGCTTCATCAATAGCTTCTTCAATTTTAGTTTTATCATCATCATTCAATTTACTTCCAAGTTTTTCTTTATCATTAATTTGGTTCTTTAAAGAATAAGCGTAAGATTCATATTCATTTTTGGCTTCAACTTTTTCCTTTAATTTTTTGTCATCATCAGCAAACTTTTCAGCGTCTTTAATCATTTTTTCAATATCTTCCGGTGAAAGTCTGTTGTGATCATTAGTAATTGTAATTTTTTCTTTATTTCCAGTTCCTTTATCTTCAGCACTAACTTTTAAAATACCGTTGGCATCAATTTCAAAAGTAACTTCGATTTGAGGTACACCTCGTGGTGCTGGAGGAATTCCAGTTAAATCAAATTTACCCAATAAATGATTATCTTTTGTCATGGGACGTTCACCTTCAAATACTTGAATGGTTACAGTGTTTTGATTATCAGATGCTGTAGAGAAAACTTGAGATTTCTTTGTTGGAATAACTGTGTTTCTGGGAATAAGTTTAGTCATTACACCACCCATAGTTTCAATACCCATAGTTAATGGATTAACATCCAACAATACTAAATCACCTGTATTTTCTTCACCAGATAAAACACCAGCTTGTACAGCTGCACCATAAGCGACAGCTTCATCAGGATTGATACCACGGGTTGGTTCTTTACCATTGAAAAATTCTTTTACCAATTGTTGTACTTTTGGAATACGAGTAGATCCACCAACCAAAACAATTTCATCAATATCTTTCTTTTGTAAATCAGCATCTTCCAAAACTTTTTGAACTGGTTTCAAAGTAGAACGGAATAAATCCATATTTAACTCTTCAAATTTAGCTCTGGTTAATACTTCATTGAAATCTTCACCATCAAAGAAAGATTCAATTTCAATTCTAGCTTGATGAGCTGCGGATAAAGTTCTTTTAGCTTTCTCGACTTCTCTTCTTAATTTCTGAACAGCTCTAGTATCTGATCTAATATCCTTTCCAGTTTTCTTTTTGTATAACTTAGTAAAATGATCCATTACTCGTAAATCAAAATCTTCACCACCAAGATGAGTATCACCATTTGTGGCAACCACTTCAAACACACCTTGATCTATGGTCAACAAGGACACATCAAAAGTACCACCACCCAAATCAAAAACTAAAATATTCTTTTCAGCTTCTTTTTTGTCAAGACCATATGCAATTGCAGCTGCAGTTGGTTCATTAATAATTCTCATAATGTTTAATCCTGCAATAGCACCAGCATCCTTTGTTGCTTGTCTTTGAGCATCATTGAAATAAGCTGGAACAGTTACTACAGCATGTGTGACTTTTTTACCCAAATAAGCCTCAGCAGTTTCCTTCATTTTTGTTAAAACCATGGCAGAGATTTCTTCTGGAGTAAATTCTTTTTCACCTTGAGCCGTAGATACTTTAATGTATGGTTTCTTATTTTTTTCAATAACTAAAGAGAAAATGAAAATGAGTTAGTTGCTTTAAAAGAATAAAAATTCATATTTACCTTTGAAAGGGAAATTTTTGATGTCACCTTGTACATTTTTGTCAGAATATTCTCTACCGATTAATCGTTTAGCATCAAAGACAGTATTTTCAGGATTGCTGGTAAGCTGATTTTTGGCAGCATCTCCAATCAATCTCTCACCTTCAGATGTGAATGCCACATAAGATGGAGTGATACGATTTCCTTGATCATTGGCAATAATTTCTACTCGTCCATTTTTAAAGACACCGACACAAGAGTAAGTTGTACCCAAATCAATTCCGATGACAGTTCCAAATTCTTCTTTTTTATTTTCTTCTTTAGCTTTTTCAGCTAATAAAGATGATTGGAGTGCAAAAAGCACTAGAAGTAAATAAAAAAACTTCATATTGTGCTAAATAAAGTAATTTTGAATTTGGATCCTGTAAATCGAAAAACGTAATCAAAAATTAAGTTAATTGATTGAAAATTTTTGATGAAAAACAGACAATTAAAATATGATATTTTTGAGAATGTGTACAAAAATTGTATCAAACCAATCTATAAAATAAAAAACTAACGTGTAAGTTTTTGTTAAAGTAAAGGTTACGTCAGTTCAGTTTTGTAAGAAAGCTGATTTAACAAGTTTGAAATTGGAAATGCCATCTATCAAAAATTGAACAAGTGTGTCCTGCAAAGTGATTGACAGTGATAAAAAGAAATGATGTTTTACCTTTGAACTCGTTGATCTGACTGAAGATTATCATGGACAAGATCAGATGAAGTCCCACAAAAGACTTTCCTTCTTACGTGAACTTTTGCGTTACTCACGTCTTGTTGGCCAACTCGACAGTATACTGGGTGTAATCTTCCAATTGGTTCAAACGCTGTGCGCGAAATTCAAATCAAATAGGCGAAAACAAAGTTTGCACAAACAAGTTGCAACAGCGAGAAATCAAAACTCAGAGATAAGAAATACAGTTTTACAAAAACTATTTTATTTTAAAACTAATAGAAATTATAATTTATATATAACACTATTTAAACATTTTCTTTGAATTAAATAAATAATCTGATTTCATGTTGTAGGACGTGTGCATGTTTGAGTGTAAATGTTAATGATACAAAAAGTAATAATAGATAAGTGTATTAATGTGATAAAATTAAAATAACCTATTTTACCAAAAAATATTTACAATTCGTCTTTTGCTGTTTCTGGACCAGCATCAGATTCTGGGGTTTGTCCACCGGCACCTGCACCTGCAGCTCCGTACAATTTTACAATGATTGGTTGAACTGTTTCTTCTAACTCCTTTTTCTTTGACTGGATTTCAGTAACCTCGGCAGTTTCTGCATTAGCTTCCAACCATTTGATTGCTTCATCAATAGCTTCTTCAATTTTAGTTTTATC
This sequence comes from Pyemotes zhonghuajia, assembly GCA_025170145.1. Lineage (NCBI taxonomy): Eukaryota > Metazoa > Arthropoda > Arachnida > Trombidiformes > Pyemotidae > Pyemotes > Pyemotes zhonghuajia. The sequence goes on from CM045845.1 coordinate 14,897,651, forward strand.
ATCGTCGTTTAATTTACCGCCTAATTTTTCTTTATCATTAATTTGGTTCTTTAAAGAATAAGCGTAAGATTCGTATTCATTCTTAGCTTCAACTCTTTCCTTCAATTTTTTGTCATCATCAGCAAACTTTTCAGCGTCTTTAATCATTTTTTCAATATCTTCCGGTGAAAGTCTGTTGTGATCATTAGTAATTGTAATTTTTTCTTTATTTCCAGTTCCTTTATCTTCAGCACTAACTTTTAAAATACCGTTGGCATCAATTTCAAAAGTAACTTCGATTTGAGGTACACCACGTGGTGCTGGAGGAATTCCAGTTAAATCAAATTTACCCAACAAATGATTATCTTTTGTCATGGGACGTTCACCTTCAAATACTTGAATGGTTACAGTGTTTTGATTATCAGATGCTGTAGAGAAAACTTGAGATTTCTTTGTTGGAATAACTGTGTTTCTGGGAATAAGTTTAGTCATTACACCACCCATAGTTTCAATACCCATAGTTAATGGATTAACATCCAACAATACTAAATCACCTGTATTTTCTTCACCAGATAAAACACCAGCTTGTACAGCTGCACCATAAGCGACAGCTTCATCAGGATTGATACCACGTGTTGGTTCTTTACCATTGAAAAATTCTTTTACCAATTGTTGTACTTTTGGAATACGAGTAGATCCACCAACCAAAACAATTTCATCAATATCTTTCTTTTGTAAATCAGCATCTTCCAAAACTTTTTGAACTGGTTTCAAAGTAGAACGGAATAAATCCATATTTAACTCTTCAAATTTAGCTCTGGTTAATACTTCATTGAAATCTTCACCATCAAAGAAAGATTCAATTTCAATTCTAGCTTGATGAGCTGCGGATAAAGTTCTTTTAGCTTTCTCGACTTCTCTTCTTAATTTCTGAACAGCTCTAGTATCTGATCTAATATCCTTTCCAGTTTTCTTTTTGTATAACTTAGTAAAATGATCCATTACTCGTAAATCAAAATCTTCACCACCAAGATGAGTATCACCATTTGTGGCAACCACTTCAAACACACCTTGATCTATGGTCAACAAGGACACATCAAAAGTACCACCACCCAAATCAAAAACTAAAATATTCTTTTCAGCTTCTTTTTTGTCAAGACCATATGCAATTGCAGCTGCAGTTGGTTCATTAATAATTCTCATAATGTTTAATCCTGCAATAGCACCAGCATCCTTTGTTGCTTGTCTTTGAGCATCATTGAAATAAGCTGGAACAGTTACTACAGCATGTGTGACTTTTTTACCCAAATAAGCCTCAGCAGTTTCCTTCATTTTTGTTAAAACCATGGCAGAGATTTCTTCTGGAGTAAATTCTTTTTCACCTTGAGCCGTAGATACTTTAATGTATGGTTTCTTATTTTTTTCAATAACTAAAGAGAAAATGAAAATGAGTTAGTTGCTTTAAAAGAATAAAAATTCATATTTACCTTTGAAAGGGAAATTTTTGATGTCACCTTGTACATTTTTGTCAGAATATTCTCTACCGATTAATCGTTTAGCATCAAAGACAGTATTTTCAGGATTGCTGGTAAGCTGATTTTTGGCAGCATCTCCAATCAATCTCTCACCTTCAGATGTGAATGCCACATAAGATGGAGTGATACGATTTCCTTGATCATTGGCAATAATTTCTACTCGTCCATTTTTAAAGACACCGACACAGGAGTAAGTTGTACCCAAATCGATTCCAATGACAGTTCCTAATTCACTTTTTTTGGCATCTTCAGCTGGTTTTTCAGTGCGACAAACAGCCACCAAAGCCAAGAGGACAGTTATAAAGTGAAGTGTGTTCATCTTCAATCTAAATAGTATCTAAATTGTACTTGACAACTCAGAAACTGACTTCTAAACTGAATTGATATGAAGGTTGAAATTAAATTGAAGACGTGAAGCTTTTGACTGACTTTATATACTCTCAAGCACGACAAATGTTTAAATGCCAATACATATTTAAAAACTCGTGGCTCACTCTCATTGGCTATTCGAATTCTAGCGTGTTCTGGATTAAGCCTGTTGGCTGAGAGCAAGCGCGCCAAGTTTAAATTACGTTTTAATAGCACGTCAACTTATGTCAACATCATCATTCTCATCCGCCTCTTTCTTCCAATCCATTTTCATCTACACTCCTCCATCTTCTTCTTTTAAAACACCTACGTTCGGCTTCTACTCCTATTCAATTTTCAATCTCTACACATGACGTGTATTTGTCTACAGCCTTTTCCACTTATGTCACTCTTCTGTTCAGCTTTTGATCATGTTTATTACTTTTTAAGATTAAAACAAAAACATTGTACTCTGAAAAAGCACAAAGTTCTAGTTAAATACATAATTAATTATTTACAAGGTTTTTTCTTTTAACTTTGTATGCAACTGTTCAACAGTCATTCTAAATGCATACAGTTCAGTTTGTCTTCAGTGATGCCCGATCCACATTAATTTTTATATTTATAATATTTACGGGATAGTGTATATACATGAAGTATAAAAATAATCAACATTTTAGCTGTTTTGAGAAAAAAATAAAATATATTCTTTACAATGAAACAGCAAACTTAATCATTTTGGGAACTGTCGAATAATTGTTTTTCATATTTAATATAAATTTATCTTTCTAATACTTTTCAATAACTTGTTTGATTTTGATTAAAGTATGCAAATTGTAAAGATAAATTACAACAATTTGTCTATATGTATGTATAATTGCCAATGAATGGGTGTGTAATTTTAATTAATTTTTTATAAGATAATTTTGCATAAATCATGTTTAGTAATCCATTCGATCAAAATATATTGACTAAATTTAACAACATTAAAAAACAGAGATTAAGTGACCAATTTTTTTTAAAAATAAATTGTTAGTCAACTAATGTGTAAGTCTTTGCGTGTACAACTACTACACATTATAAAAGTAAATAATTGAATTGTTTAAAAGTAATCCTAAAACTAAATTGCTTATGAGAAGGATTGGTAAATGGTGGCAAACATCAACGATTTCTGATTTAGATTAAGGCGTATGTAAAATAAATATTTATATTTTTTTTAATGCAAACTAAGAACCACCTTTGTTCATTAATACACTTAAAACAAATACTTTTTATGTTTGTCCATTTTTTTGATAATATAGCTGATATTTAAGTGTCAATAGTAGGTAAATAGTTTGCATTTTCATTTTGCTTGCTGCTTTTAACAAATTCTTTTCCAGTTATTTGGTTTACATTAATTGTGATTTTGTTACAATCACCATTTTTTCTAAACTTGTTACTTGCTAATTGATTTAAACTATTATTACTAGAGTTCAAATTATTATTACTATTATGAATGCTTTGTTGTTTGGCATAAGGAACGTAAATTCGTAATTTGGCGTTCTCGTTTCCTGTTAGAGTTCTCTTTTCAAATTGAGTATCTAATTTTTTAGCTTTATTCTGTGAATTTTTACTATTGTCGTCACTAACATTTTGAGTAAAATTATAAATATAAGTATTTGTGTGCCTTGTCTCAAAAAATTTGCTTTGATATTGTGTTTCAGTTTTGGAATTAAACCTGGGTATCATGCTATTTTTAACACAATTAGTTGGCGATGTTAAAGGTGTATTGTTTTTGTTTGAAAGATTATTTGTACTCTCATTTTTATTAACTAATCCTTTTTTAAAATCTATTGAATTTATTTTAGTGCTCTTAAGTCTAGGTATCGAAGTTTTTCTTTTTAACAGTTTTTCATTTGATGTGTAATTCCCGTTTTCTTTACTTTGAATTAATTCATTTGAATATATGTTGCTATTATCTTGTTCATTATTTGGTTTTTCTTGTATGTCAATTTCTTGTTTTTCTTTTTTACTTTCATCCTCCAAATTTAACAGTTTTTTATTTAAATCATTTTTAGTGTTTTCGTTTTGAAAAATATTCTTATTATACATCTTTTTAAGATCTGTATCCTCAATTGATTTTTCTGTTAAATTTTTTTTATTATCATTACCATAATACGCATCTTGATCCTCAGACAATCTTTTTGTTTGATTAAATTCGGTTATTTCACTATTAATTGTTGTTCTATCTTGTTCAATACTATTGCTACTTTGTTCATTTTGTTCATTTAACTCATTCTCCAAATTTGTATTTAAATTATTTGCTTCAAAAGTACTTATTTGCTCTTCAAAGTCAATGTATTGAATATCGTTTTTTTTTTCTTCCAATGTTTCATCTTGCTTCAATTTAGAAATATGTTTAAACATTGAATTTATTTTTTCATTGCTATAAGTTTTAATGGCAGCTTCCATACTTTCATTTAAATCAATATTATCATAAATAGACATTTTTCTTTGACAAAAATCATTCACATCAATACTTAAGAAGAAGAAAAAAAAATTGAAATTAAGATTTTATAATTTTAATTTAATAGTTAACACGCATGATAGTTAATACGTTAATTGAAGCAAATTTTTAGACAGAGATTTTGTGCGATTTTGATGCATTTTTTTTTTTTTAAGAAGATTTTTTTAAAGTTCAGATAAATTGTTAATCGGGTTATTTCTATTTAAAAAATTTGAGGTTAAAATTTTGCAATTTTAAGTCATTAATTTTGTATTCTTAAAGTGGTTTAAAAAGCAATTAAAATTACTAAGATAACTTACTCGTCAAGAGCTTGATTAGAAAAATCATTTAAATCAGCTTCACTTGCAGTTCTAGATGTTTGCACGGATGATAGACGATCTTCAAAATCATCGGCTCTAATACAAATACTTTCCACAATGCTTCGATCATCATTAATTAAAGATAGAGTGTCGGACTTTTGTGACAATAATCCAAAAGGTTTGGTAGGCTTCTCAAGTGAACTGGCTGGAGTTTGTGGAACATCCATTTTATGTTTTCTTAATTCTAAAATAGATTGCTGGAGAGCCTCAATGGCTTGATCATCATGATATCCAAAATCTTTTTCAAGTTCAACTTGCAAAAACTGCATAAGATCTTCCATACCTTTTTTTAGAATGGTTTTTTTGTGCAATTTTAAAAGTGTGTAGCTCATACAAGTAAGAATAAGTTCTCCATCGATCATAAAACAATCCCATAACCTTAAAGTGAGAGAGAAAGGTACTCGATCTAAAAAGCATTGGAAAAACCATTTTAAAGTATAGAAAGTGGAATTGATGTTAAACTTTTTAAAGTGTTTATAAACTTTAGGTAAAAACTTTTTCAAAACATTGTCGTGATGTTTGGCAAAGCGTTCAAGCTTAGGAAATCCAGGTATGAAAAATCCATGCATAGAATACTTTTCGTCAGACATGATCTTGTCAAGAGCCCAAAAGGCTTTTTCTTCAGGTATGTACATTAATAATAAACCTGCAATTTGTGACATGCCTTGACAATAGCCGATTTCCGAATTATAAACGCTGTAAGCTACTAAGACACGAAAAAGTTCTTGTTGTTTGGTGTTATATCGCAATCGAAACATATCGTTATTTCGGAAAGTTCTGTTAACGTCCAAATCTATTTGTCGAATCTCTTTTGAATATTTTTTGCCTAAATCGTACATTTCTTTATATTGATCTTGTTTTTCTTTTGTCACATTTACATCTAGCAAAAGTATCCAAGCTTCTCCTCTAATAGCGTCAGGTATGCCTTTGTAAACTCGACTTCTTAATTTTTTCTGACCATTTTCTTTATATTTTTTCCAGTTTTTTAGCATTGAAGCCCATTTCTCTTTTCTGGAAGCCTCTAGTTTTCGTATTCGATTTTCAAAATCACTAAATTTTTCAGGCAATCGATTATCATGAATAAAACCATATCTATCCATAACGTCGCCAATGTTGTCAATCGGATCTTCATAATCATAAATATCTTTTGGTTTGATTTTTTCTCTTCCTTTTTCATACTTGTTAATTATAATGTTTTTTTCTTCTTCCTCATCTGGAATATGGTTTTCAGCCATTTTTGATTATCTTATTTTATCAATAATTTATCTAATGTATGTATTAAAAACTAATTTGGAGTTAAATAAATTTTACATTAATTCTGTTTCCATAATGGTAGACGTATTAGTCGATTGCTTTTAGTAAGAAATGTATAATCGTGTTTTTTAGAGTGATTTAATTTGTTTTGAAGGGCAAGACAAGATACCGTGAGCAAAAAGAGCTAAATTTTGATATGTAAGATGTTAGATTTGAAAAATGTTAAGTTTATTTTCGTTGAAAAACTGTTTAAGAGGTGTGAGATTGGTTAGTAATTTTTGAAACAAAATTACTTGAAATCTGTGTTTAGATTGAGAATTAAAATCTGATTAAAAATTGTGAAAATAAAAACAAAAAAGTAACCTAGCTTCTTTGTTTGAAAATTCAACTCTCAGAGTAGTTACGATGAAAACAAAAGAAAAGGTGTTAAAAAACTGAAAACATTGAACTAAAGAAAATTTAGCGTTGGATGTTCAATGGAAACATTCTTAAAAGGGGAATTTAGCAGTTGTCCAGGTGGCTTGCAAACTAGAAGGTGGCCAATTCACCCGTTGAACAAATAATTGCTGGGTCGATCGACTGTTGTTTGGCTGTTGCGACGAATAGTGTCTTGTTGACTAACTATCTTGTCTTTGATGTGTCTGTTCCAGAGAATCTGTTCCGGTCTGAGTGTCCGGTGGGTCTAGTGATCTGCTGACATACAAATGTTGCACTAGGTCGCACTTTAGCTGCAAAAGAGTTTACCAAGCCCACACCCTTTAAGATTTCCACCTTTCTGTTGCGAGCACAAGCCTGCCGTAAGATGTTGCAAACACAATTCAGTTTATCTCAGTATCTTTTTTAAACGTCTTGATAATACTCATAAATGTTTTGTTTTAATTGCAGCGCATTATTTGCACGGCATGTGTAAGTGTAAACAAACACTACAGATGATGTTGTTCGTGAAAATAACGATTGGATCAAGTGCACTCGATCGGACTGGTTCTCAAGCTGGTTCTAGATCCACTTTTCACCTTTGGCTTCCAATTACGACCTTCCCAAAATCAGCTTTAATTGGTCTTAATTCAGTTTCCACAATTATTTGCATTAAAAGCCAGTCTAGCCTGTTTTGTCTTGTATATACTGTTGGTATTTCGTCTGATATTGTATTTCATATTTTCTGTAATATTCGCCTTGCTATGCCACTTAATCAACTTCTTACCACTCCACCTAATGATCCCATTATATCTAATGTTTCTTTTACTGATTTATCTAGTGTTTTTCTTGCTATTGCTATTTTTTATCAAATATTCCTCTTTCTATTCTACCAATATTGTTCTTTCTATTCCACAAATACTGTTCTTTCTAATCCATCAAATATTTCTCTTTTTAATCCACCAAATATTCCTCTTTCTATTCCACCAAATATCTCTCTTTCACTTCAAATTCATTTACTAATTACCTAATATTCTTTGTGCTATTACACCTACTATTTCACTTTCTCTTACATTTAATTTTCTACTATTTAGTTTATACCTAGTACTTACTTGTTATTCCACTTACCATTACACTTCATCTGGTATATGCATTCCATCTACTTTGCACTTGTTTATAAGTAAACTACAACTCGCACATTTCTGGTCAGCTTACAAGCTGCAATTATTTTAATCTTTGTTCTGCCCTATTCACATTTTAAATCACCAAACCAAATAAGGATTAGTTCCAGGTTGCAATACACGTGAAAATAAAATTAATTTTAAGTTAATGTATGTTAAGTGGACTTGATTTAGTACAATTTTCGCCAAAATACTTAACTTTTTCAAACTTTTCAATAAACTTGTATAAGTTTTAAACTGCTTCTAAAAATTAGTCCAAATATTTATTAAAATTAAACAATTCACTTTTGTTTTGACTATATTCAATTCTAAATATAATTGCGATTTGATATTAACAGATTTCTTTAGTTAACAGGAGTGCCTTATCTACTGTTCTAGTCATTTAAAGATGCCTTTAGTTTATCAAGGAAGTAGTTGCAATGATTAAACAAATGTTGTGATTTTTAAAAAATGTTTTTATCTAGTTTAGTTTAATATAAAAACTTTTTAAAATGATAATTTATAACTGAGTTGAACTATTTTTTTATGATAAAATAACAAAGTTTAATTAAAATAAACTCTAAATAAAATTTAACTTGATGACGATTCTTTTTTTGTCTATTATTTTGTCAAATGATATGTATATTTGAAAAGAAAAAAAAAAATTATGAACAAAGTCAGTTTTAAAATAGCTATAATCCAAAATTTTATCTTAAACTCTGATTTAGGGCCAAATAAGATTATTTATGAATTACTTATTTAATTTTGATATATTTTCTAAGAGTATTGCCGTTTATTATTATTATTATTTTTTCTACAATCAGATTTATTAAATAAGAAAAAAAAATAAAATAAAGTAAAATTATTAAAAAAATTATAAAACAATAATTCAATTTAACTAAAATACTAATTCAAATAAAATGATTCAATCAACTTTCAATTAATTTTATTTCTTGCGTCATATTTAAGAAAAGGCGCGGAAATTTCTACCGGTGTATTCGATTAATTTGAATTTCTTAATTTACAAATAGCGCAAATGAAGCAAACCAAATAAAAGAAATTACTTGTTATTGTGATTATCTTGCTCTGATTCGGTTTGATTTTAGTTTTAATTCTCACAATTTCATTTTTGTCATTTACTTAGTTTGTGTAAACTGTTCACCTGGCACAAAGACCGGTTGTTATGTTATGGCCGATTTGTGCTGTCCACACTTAATTACTGTCTACATACACAATTGCTCAGAGTTATTTAATTTTAATCAAAATCAAAATGCACAAATCACAGTTGGTAATGTTTGTCCTGTGAGGATTTGCAATTGCATTGTAACAGTTGAGTGAAAATAAAAAATAAAAGACAAATAAGAAACAAGACAAACAAAAATAAGACAAACAAAAGTAAAAAAATAATAAATTAAAAATAACAAATAAAAATGACAAAAACGGCCGTGCAAAAAAAAAAAATAAACTTTCTAAACAAAACAATCAGTTTCTTAAATACATATCTTAAAAATAAAACAAGTAAAACGTTCATTTGCGTCAGTGATTTTCATGTGAAAATGTTTTTTTAAAGTTTGTATTATTTTGCAAGTTAAAACAGCATTGTTTATTCTTATTATTTATTTTTTGTCAATTTTAAATGGGAGTGACAAAACGCCGGAACTACATCCGGTGTTTCAAGTGCAAAAAACTTTTTTCTATTATTGTTTTTGCATTCAAGCTTAAATAAATGAAAAAGTTTTTTTGAAGTTGTTTTTCAATTAAACTTGGCTTTGATTACTTACAACTGACCTGTTCTTGGATTTTTTTCATCACAACCTGCATCCAATTTGTCGTTTTAATTATGGTACTATTATTAAAATAGAGCAGACCAATGCCTCCAACTAAATCAAGTTAATTAACTTAATTTTTGCACAGGGCATCATTTATTAAAAAATTAAACAAGTATAGATTATCAAAAATATTAGCCTTTAGTGATCAATTATCAAGAAAATCATTCAATATTAAAACAATGATTATAATTTTTTAAGCTGTTTAAACAAACAGTTTGATTTAGCAATGTCTTTTCAAAAACATACTTGTTTTTATCACTGTTATGTTTATTTATTTTTATTATTTTACATAATAATGGACAGTCATGAATTAAAGATTTATAATTAGTTCAAACTCATCAGGCTAATGTTTGTCAATTAAGAAAAAGGATTTGTTCTTTACTTCTTAAACATGTTTTTTTATCGCGTGTGGATCATTTGCGTGCAATTCAATTTTTATTTGAAACAATTAGTTAATTATTATACTTTTAAAAATTGAGGAATAACTGTTCAATTGTGGTCATTTGTTCAATTGTTTCATTATTAGCAATTCATTTTATTTATCTTGTTATTTTACATGGAATATTATATTTGTTTTAAAAAAATATTTTTTGCAATGACTATCACACTGTTATAAATTTATTTCCACTTGTTGTTTTCTTTAAATATATAACTTTTTCATTTTTAATCAGTTGTCAAAACAATTTTACTTTAATTATTTAACCTTCTTTTTTTATTCATCTTTTGTATTATGTTGCATTTTGTTACAATTGTTTTAATTTTTTTCTTAAGATGCTTTATTTGTTTCATTCAATTGCATTTTTATCCAAAATATTATTTAGATTGAGCTTGACTGTTTCAACAAGTAAACAAAGCTCAATTGTGTGTATCAAATGGTCAGAAAAAGTAAATTAATGAAATCTTGTTTTAAGTAGAACTTAATTATAAGAAATGAATTTCGTGTAGGTTTCATTACAAGCAGTTTAAACATGATGATTTGTTCATTTATCTTTATTTAATGTATAGTTATTTCGGATCATAGTTTATTTAAATATTTATTCATTATTTCATATTTATTAAAATGTTTTACTAATTTTGTTTTTTTGTTTCCTTTTTACTTTTATAAGTTGTCATTTCTTAATAATGCATAGCAATGCATTTAACAATATTTAACTACTCAATATAATTTAACATTTTTGTTTTATTAGCTTATTTTAACTAGATAAACAAGAATAAAATACTTTTAACGGTTTCTTTAAGTTCTGATATAATAAGTGATATATAATAATGACCAGCTGTACAAGACAATCAATTTCAATGTACATAAACTGCTAATTTGCTTGTGTTTTTAAATTAGTTTAAAGTAATTTTAAATTGTTATCCTAAGGTTGTGAAAATTTGATTTGGTTTGAAATGGTGAGAAAAAATGATTCTTGCTATTAAAATTATATTTTTCTTGATTTCATTTATGTCATTGCTTATGTCACGCGGCAAATTCGTTTATTAATCAACAGGTGCAAGTCCGTGTTAAACGGACATTTTAAATTATTTTTTACTCAAATGAAAATGTCTTAAATCTGGTATTTTAAATTTAAATTTAAAATTCTAGTTTTATTACAATTAAAACAGTTTGATTTACAAAATGAAAATAATAACTAAAACTGTTCAAGATAATTGACCAACCGAATGGTTAAGCATACTAATGCACACCTCAAATATCAGCCTTGTAAAAGTATGTTTTTTATTATTTAATATTATTTCTATTTTCTGTTACAAAAACTGCATTTAGTAATTCTAAATTTATAATTTGTCATTTTGCAAATTATTTTTTTAAGTTTATATTTTTGTTTCCGCTCGATTGCAATCATTTGCTTTAATTACTAGTCAATTTTTGCTTACTTTTTTTAACATCTTCTTTATCATCTTTAGGTATTGTTTAGTTTGTTTCCTTTGATTCTTTTTTTTTATCTTGATTTAGATTTTAAAAACATTAAGAACAATTAATTTAAAATCTAGATTTAATGTTTAATAAATTATTAGAGAAATTCGCACATCGTTTGATAAATTGTAGTAGTTTGTGCTTTATGAATTGTATAATTCAAACGATTTTATTATTTGTTAAATAAGATTTCTTTTTTATTTCATTTAACAATTATTTAATTTTTCACTTCTCTTTTAATTTCACAAACTTTATTTTGACCTGAATCTTCTTTTGATCAATATTTTGCTATTTCAATTTGTTAATACAAATTTATATTTACAACCATTTGTTTAATTTTTTTTTTGTGAGAAAATTAATTTTTTATTTATTATTTTTTTAATTAATTTTTTTTTAAATAATTATATTTTTGCATTGAAAAAAATATTTTATTAAATTTTTTATTTTTCTTATTTTTAAATTAGTTTTTAAAGATTTTAAAAAGAAAATTATCATTAAAAATTTTTATTCAATTTAAATTATAAATTAAATACTTATTAAATTTAATGAATCGATTAAGTAATTAAAATTTTTTCAAACTAGTTAGAAGCTAAAAAGTTGTTTATTCTAATTAAATTATCGTTCATATATTTCGACCAAATATTGAATGATCTAATTATTAATGCAGTTAGCTAGTTTCATATGTTTAAAAACTTTACTTAATTTTTAGGTATGACTTTAAAAAAAAATACATAAATTTATTTTTTATTAAATTTGATAATCTTAGTTTATATTTTTTTTAATTTCTTAATAATCAAGTTTTTAAAAATTTTATTAATTTAATTAATATATAAATATTTGGTTCTAATTAAAAAAATGTTTATTTTTTATTTATAATTTAAATTAACTTGAATTTTGAAAGTTTTTATAAATTTGTATTTTAATTTAACTTATTATTTAAAATATAATTAAATATAGTTTTACATTGTTTATTTATTTATTAATAAAAAATTTTTAATAAATAAATTTCTCAAAGATTAATTGATAATATTTTTTAATTTATATCAAAAAGTTTTAAATAAGCGATTTTACTTTGAAATTATACATTTCCTTTGTGAACAATCAGTTAATAATAGATAATCTGAGGTAATTAATTAATATGTGTATAGTAATAATTAAAAATTCTTAATTTAGTTTCTTTTATTTTTAATACAAGAATTTAAAAACAAAATTTAACAATTTTTCTTGACCAATTGTCACTTTTTATCAACTCATGCATGCTTAAAATTCATTCAAAAAAATTTGTTAGTTTAACTGGCGGTCATTTGTGAATTGTTCAAGCAGTTCGTTTGATACAGTTTCTTAAATATTTTTTTTTTTATTAGAAAATTTATATTTAAAAAGTAAATTTCGATGTACAATATATTTCATATTTGATACTTCAAGCACGAGTGTGTGGTTAAATTTATTTATATAATACATTTTTTTAACCACTTTACAGTTCAATCTATGTTTTTTTTTAAAAAGTTTAATTTGTAAATCAGAAAAAATGCCTTCTAGTATTTATATAGATTTATTTATTTTTTAATATTTACTCCTTTTTTAATACAATTGGTTTTTATCCTGATTGCTAAGCATTGTGAAAACAATTGCATCGTTGATCAGTTGTCTTACATTTATATTAAAAACTTCACATGAAGATAAATAGTCAAAACTTTATATTTGAAAAAGTTAGTTACTAATACAGAATGCGAGTAAATTAAGCTAAAGACAAAGTATTTAGATTTAGTTTGGTTAAAGCAGCTTTCACTTTCACATTATCATTTTATGTGCAGACCGTGTTCTGTCCAGGTGTGATTGTTTTTTGTTTAATATCATCGTGTATATATTCCTATTAAGTCGTTTTATTGTTACCTGCAATTGTTCGCTAAACTGCTCAAATTGCTTACACCTTAGGACGAGATTAGACGTATTTTAAGTTAAGTTGTGTTTTTTAACAAATTGCTTTTATATTTGTTTAAAAATTTGAAATTTGTTATTTTATTTTTAAATCTTTTAAACTGTTTTGAAGTTAAATTTAATTATTTGAACATTTTCAAAATTATCAAATGTATCGAATTGTAATTTGTTTAAAAATTAATGATGGCATTTAGTTTTAGTGTTCTTGTGTCAAATAATTTAATTAATTAATTTGTGTTTATTTATTAATTAATATTCTTATCCATTAATGTTAAAAAGTTTTTAGACGCATTACAATTTTATTAAAATTTTTTACTAAATCATAATTAGTAAAATTATTTGATAAAATCAAGTAGGATTACTTAGTGTAACTTAATTCATTAAGATTTTTTTTTATAAAAAGTTTATTTAGATTCCTATGGATTTGGATTATTTTGCAAAATGAATTTGATTTTTTTGGTAAGTTTTTATTACAATAAATTAAGTTGTCCAATTTTTATATTAAGTGTATTAAATAATTAAGTTTTAATTATTTTTAAAATTTTACGCAGATATAAACAAATATTCGTTGTTAATCATAATCATTATTTTTTTTGTAAATTGTGATAAAGAATGTTTTAGGTTATGATTTTCTCATTACTTTAATTGAATTTAATGGTTAATAATTAAAATAAAAAAATAATAATGGAATTGCTATAAAATCAATTACTTTAATTTAGTTAAAATATTGTTTTGTTATTTTAAGTTAATTTATATTATTGTCTTTAAATTACTATCTTAATTTAAATCAAAGTAAAAAATTAGATTAATTTATATTTGGTCTTAAATTAAAGCACACTTCAAATAACTTATTTGAACTTTTTAACAGTTTTACTTATTTAATTTAAACTAATTATGAATATTTATATATATTTTAGTAATTTTATTTATAATCGTTTAAATTTAGTATACTTTTTAGTTTATTTTTTTACTAATTAATTTTGAATAATAATATAAAGTTTAATTCATTAAATAAATATTAAAAAATCTTAATATTTATAAAATTCATAAATTACAAAATAATTTTTTATTAAAATAAAAAATAATTTTAATTTTTTAAGATTTAGTAAAATTGTTTTATTATTATTTAAATATTGGACAATAGTTTTAAAGTTTTTTATTCACTATAAATTTATTTTCATTTTTGCATTCTAATTGCCTTATTATTTGCCTTGATTTTGTGTTTTTTATTATCATTATTATTTTTTGTCTTATGCTATGATCTAGTTTGCAATTTTTTTCTATAATTCAACTATTACTAATTTATATTTATCACCTGTTCTATTTTTTATTTAAAATTTAAAAAAATTTTATTATGAGCTAAATTAGCTAGAACAATGTGTATTTATATTTATTTTTGATATAACTATGATTTTCAAAGTTAAAAGGCTGTTATTACTTAATTGAAAAAGGCATTTAGATTATCTATGAACAATTGTGATTTGAAAATAAATCAAACTTTTCAATTTTACTTCAATTCATTTTTAATAATAATTTTAAATATAATTAAATTATATAGAATTTTCTTTTTCTTTTTAAAATTATTCATCAAAAATAATAATATTTATATTTAACTTTTTTATTTTAAAACTAAATTTATTAAATTTTTATTTTTTTTAATTTTTATTTTTTCATTTATATATAATTTTTTTAATATAATTTTTAGTATTATACTTTTTATTAAATAAAATTATTTTATTTTTTTTTTATTGTTCAATTTTTACTTTAAATTTTTAATTTTTATTTAATTCTACTTTTATTTAATTAAATTATTTTTTTTAGATGTTTATTTTATTGGTCACATATTGCTATGCACAGCAAGATGATGAAAAAGTTCAAGTAATTATATTTAATTTTTTTTTTAACAAAGCATTATAACATGACATAAAAATAATAATTTAAAATTAAAATTATATTTTATTAAAAATTATAGAAACTTAAGCCATATAAATTTGGGTATGAAATTCAAGATGAAAATGGTAATTTGCAGCATCGGCATGAACAAAGTGATGGACAAGCACAAACAGGAAGTTATGGATATGTTGATGCAAATGGGATCTTTAGAAAAGTTTATTATGTTGCAGATAAAGATGGTTTTAGAGCTAAATTAGATTCAAATGAACCTGGAATGAGTGCAATATCTACGGCTTCAATAAACAATAGAAAAGATTTGAATAAACAAGAAAAATCCGATACTATTATTAAACCAATTACTTTTAACAATCTTACGCTAGATGAATCAATAAACAAAGAATCTATATTTAAAGATGAAACGTTAGAAAATAAGAATCCGCATCATGATTACAAAGATAATTCTGAAAATACAATAATTTCTCCTGAAACTCAGCAATGGGTGCATAGTGAAATTAGTAAAATTAATTCAGAAAAACCTAACCTTAATGAACAAAGTGTCAAAATTAATTTACCTGATGCTAAATTAGAATTAAAACATAATAAATCAATCAACTCAGATATCCCTTTTCAATTAAGTGAGAATTCACAAAGTTTTTCAACATATCCTTATTATTTTAAATCATCATATAAAAATTTAAATAGACCAAAATATGATCAACAATTGCCTCCCACCGAAAAATATGAAAGATCTTCAAATTTTTATGATTTACCTATTCAAACAACAACAATTGATCCTTTAAATAGTCATTATTCAAATGGATATCCAAAAATTGAAAAATCTTTACCCAAGCAATTGATAAAAAGTGAGGCTTTATTTGTGCAAGATCAACCTTTATATAAGCATATACCAGAAACAGAAACAAGTTCACATTATCCTTATAAATTAAAAGCTTATCCAGCATATGAATATAATTTTAATATGATAAATAAACCAGTAACTTTAAAGCCTAATATTTACGAAAATTTAAATCCTAATAAATATATTTCTTTAAAAACTAATCAAGATAAAACAATTATTAATGAAATACAAAATAATCAAATAACTAAATATTCTCCACCTTTACCAACTCCTACATCTGATTATCAATCAAAAAATAATTTAAATCCAAGTGATTATTTAATAAATGAAGATAAAAATTATTTTTTTAAACCTAAATATTATAACGGATTTAAACCTGTTTTGACTGAACATAAAATAAGTAAAAATGATCCATATAGAATAAGCATACAATCGCCATCTAAAAACATTCATCATGTGTCAGACGTTTATGGCGCAAATGAAAATGTTCATAAAATTTATAATTTTAAAAAACCAGATGTTGATTTAATTAATTCTGGATTAATTGCTGTATCTGATAACGAAGCATTAAATGGATATTCTACAAATAAAGATATTTATAATAATAGATACCCAATTGATAATTATTCAAGGCGGGAATTAGAATATGAACGATATAAACAAGCTGTTAGATCACGTTTACCTAGTCAAAATTTGGCATATCAACGTTTTGAAAAAATTAATGATATTTCACCTGCTTATATTTATAATGTGACAAAACCAAATAATTATTTATCAAGACAAAAATCATATGAAAAAGAACTTATATCAAATAATCATTATCCAAATGATTTAATAAACTATACTTATTCAAAACCAAATGCAATCGAAGAAAAACCTGTCTTTTATTCAAGATATGTTAAACCTCAAAAAAATTATAATTACGAAATTAAGCCTATTCTAAAATCTCAATTGCCTTTTTCAACAATAAAAAATCTTCCAGAAATAGATGATCCTGATTTATATAATCCTGAAGGTGCTGTAAAATTAGGAATTAAAATGCAATTATCGAAATTAAAGAATCGGGTTTATTTAAAACCAATATATTTAAGAAACAAAGGATCTTCCTATGATTATGTCCGTCATTCTAGTAACCGTAATAATGAATTTGTTAGCCCTGTAAGACCAGGATTAATTATAGCTAATTTGCCAAATAAAATTACTGATTTAAACGAATCACCTAAATATCAAAATAATAAATATTACAGTTCAGAAATCAATAAAATTAAACCATTACACTATTTAGCTAGTGCTAGTAATCCAACAATAAATAATTTCAAATATGGATTAAAAAAATTATTACCTCAAATGGGTAAAAACTCTGAATTTCCATATGGAGGAATAAATTTGGCATTAGCATCGCAAACTTCGGAAAAAATTGTTTTAAATGGTCACTCTAAAAAATCTAAAGATTCTAATTTAAAAACCCAAGCTTTAATACTTGATGATGATTTGAATAAATATGAAAGATCTAAAATGAAAAGTATGCAAAAAAATTTTAGTGATAGTCAGAAAAACTTGACAACAGAATCACCATTTACTACTAATTATTTACATTCACTACCATCAAATTCATATTTTGTTTATCCGTCATTTAAAAATGAAACAAATATTAAAACAAATAATGAAACAAATTATTTAAATAAAGATAATGAAAATAAAAATTTTGAAAATATTGAATTTGATCAAGTAAAAAAATTGCAAGATATATTTTCAACTAATGACAATGTTATCCAATTAGCAAGTGAAAAACAAATTGTAAAAATGTTTCCATTAGGAAGAGTTGCTTTAAATTTTCAAAATCAATCTGATTATAATCAAGTTGAAAATATTAATAAAATATAGGAAATATCATTTTATTTTTGAGCCATCATTTTACCAATAAAATTTTTTTTTAACACTAGCCAATATGTACAGTATGGGGTAGAATAATTCATAATTTCATCTAAAATCATCAAATTATTCATAAGTATTTTAATAATTGTACGTTAAATTTTTAAGAAATAAAATATTATTTAAAATTATTTACTGTTGAATTTTATTATAATAACTTTTTAAAGTACGAATATATTTTTTAACATTGGTTTATGTAAATTAATAATGATTACAAGGCGCCAATATTACTAACATTTATAAATAAAGTTAATAATTATGTGTCTAATAAAAAACAATTTTAATAAAAATGTTTATAGCTATATTAGTTAAAAAAAACATTGTTGAATGGAATGTTAATATCAAAAAAGTTATATTATTTTCAGTATATAAAAAAACAACAGCTATATAATCTATAATCAAGCAATTTTATTATATAAAAGTATGCATAAAAAAATTTAATCAATAAAGATTATAATTTAAAAATAAGATTAACTACACAGTAAAATAACTTTTAATAATCTAATTTTATTTTAAATTACTAAAATAAACTAAGTTTTGTTAATTTATTTTACGAGATTAAAAAAAAATTTCCTTTTTTGAAAAATTCGCAAAAATAATAATATTTAACTTTTAATATTTGTAGGTAAAAATAATTTTTTTTTAAAAAAATATAAACTAACATATAATAATTATTTATATTAAATAAATATAAGTGAAAATAAATAAACTAAATAAGAAATTATATTTATATTTCTAAGAAAATAATTAAAATTGATTAAGTTTATACAAAATAAAAATTAAATTTTTTTGATTAAAATAAAGATTAATATTTTTATAATAATATATATTTTAAATTATTTAAATTTTTATGTCACAATTTTAATTCAACCTTCCAATTAAATATATTAAATATATTTAACCATTAAAAATAGATGAAATCTGATTCTTTTTAAAACCATCAAACGTACATTAAAAACAATTTATTTATATTATAGTTATTATAGTGTTTATTTAAAATAAAAAATTTTTAAATTTATAAAGTTTATAATTTATTAAAATATTAAATTAAAATTTAATTATCAAAATACTTTAAAGGTTAAATGCTGATTTAAAAATATTATTAAAAAAACAATTGCTGAAAATAAGTTGAATTTATTTTTATTATAAACTAATATAAAGTTTTTCTACTAATTAACAAATTTTTAAAGCTTTATTAGTTTAATTGTTTTATCATATTTAAATAAAAATATTAAAATCATATAGTAAATTTGAAAAATTTAATTTCAATAAATAATTTAATAATTATATAATAGATGTTGGAATATTAATTTTAGTGATAAAAAAAAAACATTATACAATTATTATAAATATTTTTAAAAAAATAAGAAAATATCTTAAATGTGATATTTAAATAATTAATATAAAATAAATCTAATAATTTTAAAAAAATATAACTTATAAATATCATTTATATTTAAATACTTTTATTTAATAATATTGATAAGAATCATATTTTTATAATATAAAAAATAAATATTTTAAAATTTTTTTTTTATATAAGAAAAATTATTCATAATCAAAATATGTTTTTACTATAGCATAGCTTTTTAAAAGTTTATTATAAAAAGATTAATTTATTTATAAACATATAAACAAATGTATATTAAATTTGAAAATTGTTATTAATATAAAAACTATTAAAAAAGAATATTAAATCAATTTTTATTTAAATATAAACTAAAAAATATTTCAAACAAAAAAAATTGAACTCTTTTTTTATAAGACACTAAAATAAAATATCAATGTTAATATTAGATTTTATTTTTATAAAATAAATAGTTCTAAAATATATATTATTATAATAAATGAACTTTCCATTTTATTTTTTATTTTTATATATATATATATTTAATTAAAAAAAACTGTACAAGTATATTATATCAATATTATTTTGTAAATTAAACATTGTGTTAATCTTATTTAAATCTTTAAATACTTTAAAATAATAATTAAATATTTAAATTGTTAAAAATATGATTGCAAATAGATTTTGATTAACTTTTTTTAAAACTAATACTCTGTTTTTTATATGTTACATGTGTCAAGCACATTGTTGGATAAATAATTTATAAATTTTCTATTTTGTGTTGCATTAAATTAACAATGTTTAAAAAATTAAATGACAATTCTTAAATAATCAAAAAATTAACTTTAAATTTAAATATTTTTGTGTACTATGGGCGTATAAAAATTTCATTTACAAAAAAAAAAAAGATGAATAAAAAAGCAGTTTGAGCAGTTGCTGAATAGTGAAAATATCACAAAGAATTATTTTACCTAATAAATTTTTTTTATTTTTTTTGATATTTTTAATAAAATGTGTCATGTTGTTGAATTAACGTAAAAAAAATTATAATAAATAACAAAAAATTAAGCTCAATTACTTACAATTTACAAAAGCGAAAATTCTTTAAAATAAAAAATTGTTTACTTTCTTGCAAGTATAAAATTTGGCTTTTTAACATGTTTTAAATGCTTAAGTTAGTTAATTTTACAATGTAAAATTAATAATTATAAATGTGGTAAGTTATTAAAAACAAACAAAATTTAGTTTAATAAACACTGATTTAAATCTGAATCTTGAATTTAAAGTTTTGGTAACAAAATACTTTCTACTAACATTTTGCTTTAAAGATCTAATAATTTTGAATTGTAAAAATAGTTTGTGTTTAACATACTTAAAACATTTAAAATAACTAAGTTGAATTGTTTATGGCATTTGAAATATGTTTGGCCAATGTAAATCTTAAAAAAAAAATATTATTTAAGATCAAACTTGCTCTTTGCCAAATTCACTACAATAAATGTTATTAAGAACAGCTAATTTGATTTTATGAGAGCATGATTGTTATAAAAAATGTTAAAAATTTACAAATTGTTTTAAATTTAAAAAAAAGTTCTAATGATAATAAATAATGAATTTTTAAAATGACTATTTTTGACCGGTTTCTGGATGATAAAGATCAGCAAGTTTTTGGAACCTAGGGCCCCAACCATTTAAATAATCAAAATCTTGTTCATTATCGTCATTTCCAGAAGCTAAACTACTCAAACTTCCTGTCGTACTTCCGCAACCTTCATATGCATATTTTCTTAAATCGTCAAAAGGACAAGCATTAGGGTCATTGCTTGCTTTATCTAAATGTTCACGAATAAATTCTGCCATATCAGGATGCTCTCCTATTGGAACTAAAAAAAATAAATTAATATAATTTAAAAAAATATAAAAATCTTACTTTGTCTTTGCCTCAAATCTTTTATTAAAGTAGGCTTATTATTTGAATCAATAGGAATCCTAAGGGGAGTAATATCAAAAGCATTCATATCATCTTCTCCGCCACCTTCATCAGCATAATTAATAATATTTTCTCGAACGTCATCATCAATATCTCCATGTCCAAATTTTTGTCCAGGTCTTCTTGATCTCGAATATGTAATAATTACTAAAACTAATACTATTTAAAAAAAAAAAGCATTAAATTTGTAATCGAAGATTAAATTAAATAATCAAATTTATCAAAGTATTAAAAGAAGATAAGATGAAATAATTAAGAAAAGTTATTAACAAGAATCAATTGAATTTTTAAAAAGAAGAAATAGCAAGATTGTTAACAAGATGAATAAAATTAAGAAAGAGTTGTAGTTGATTAAAAGTATGGCTTGTCTTACGTATATAACCAAATAAGCAAAATAAAATAGCAGCCCAAGCTTCTTTGCCAATAGAAATGGAGTTCCCAGATCTCCATTGATGAGCATTATCACAGGTGCAATTTTGGCAAGTTATACCGGATTCGCATTCACATAGATAAGTTTGACCTTTGTCTAAATTGGTACACTTTCCCATATGTCCACATGGTTGCCATTTGCATTCGTCTTTATCCTCGCATTTAGTTCCATCTCCTGTTTTTTGAAATCCCGCTGGACAACTACATCCGTTTATCACCAGTTAGGACATTTATTTTTCATTTTAGATTTTGATTTTTTTGATTTGCCACAATTTTCCATCAATTTTCCAGTTTGTTTCAGAATTTTAGTTTGAATAAGTTTAAATTGAAATTTAAATCAAAATTTCATCATTCAAATTGATTGAATAAAATAAGAAAAAGTCATGAGTTATTAACAAATTCAATTGAAATGTTTGTTTTCAAGAGAAATACACACACCATTATGAAATTTTTATGGAAAGCTTCAAAAATCGAGAGAAAATTTTCAAAGTTCAATAGACAACAAAAGAAAAAGAATAAAGATAGAAAGAATAAATAAGAAGACCTCTAAATATGCCACAAATAAAAATTTTACTCAAACCATGCCTTTTCATTAGTTTGATTAATGAACCAAGTTGCTTATTAAATTGTTTTAACTGCATTTGATTATTAAAGTGTTGTGCGAAAATTTTAATCATTAAATTAATGATATGACAAATAAACGGATTGAAGTTTTATTGCAACTTCAATCAGAATTGAACCTATTTGCTGCTTAACTACACAGGTTATCACTTAAACTTGATTCTGATCCAATTTCGCGCCAAAAATAATTAGTAATAAAAAATATCTAAGAGTTTAAATTGAAACCTTAAATAACCTTTCTTTACTAGTTCATCATTTCTTCTTAAGACACTTTAAAAAATTGTTTATTAACCACAACACACTCACTTAAAATGTTGATTAAACAGATGAGAATTGCAGCCAATGCCGCAGGACTAAGACGCATTATTTTCTCTTGTTTGACTGCATCACATAAGTTTCCGCTATAACCATCTAGACAACTGCAGTAAAAGCCTTGGCCATTGTTTAAATTATGACACAAACCATTATTCCTACAAGGATTAGCTAAACATTCGTTTTCGTCCACACAACTTTGTTCATCTGAAGTTAATTCAAATCCAGCTGGACATCTATTTATTTGATTTATTTTGATTTAAAAAAAAAGTGATCGATGTATATTAAAATTAAGACAAAAAAAAGACAAAATCAAAGTAAGTACAAGCAATATACGACCAAAATTCACGTGGCATTGCAGATAAAAAAATAAAATGCAAAATAACAATTAACAAATAAAATTTTCAAATGCATAACTGGATTGGCAATATAATAAGCGGGTTTGAATTTTAAATTAAAATTGGGCACATTTAAAATAATTTCATTACAATAATTTAAATTAAAGAGTAAAAAAAATAAAAAAAACAATGAAGTGAAAAAATATGCTTTAAAAATACTTAAATATTTAAATGATTTCACACTATCTAGAATTTTTTTTTACCTGCATTCATATGACCTCCAGAAATCAACACAAACAAAGGGTTTATGACATTGTTTTCCGTGGCAAGGATTATTGGAAGAGCACCCATCGGCCAAATTTCTAAATTCAACAACTGCTGCATTTTCTGAACCATTTTCCATTGGAATAGCTTTTTGGTCGATTCGAATGTCATTCATGCATCCTGGATAAAAAAAAATTATTTTTAAAATATTCAAAATTAATATTTTACTCACCGTCATGATAATCGTTTTCTACTATAGTAATGCCAGGTCCAGCAAATTGGACTTCACCTCCAGCTAAAAAGTTTTGTTTATCGATTTGAATTAATTGAGGTATTTGATCACCGAATTCCATTATTTCATTATAACGTCTACCTGATCCACCATCTAAAGAAATTGTGGATAAGCTTCCATAACGTTTTACTACCACAGTGTGCCACTGACCATCGGATACACTGACACCAGGTAAAGTTAAAACTCTTTCAGCAACTGTTTTTTGGGAATTCAATTTATATCTAAAACGTAAGATTTTGTCACGTATATCTAAAACTAAATATTCTCTGGATCTGGCTCCTGTTGCTCGAAGTAATTCTCCAGAAGACTCTCTTGTTCTAAACATTACTTGCAATTCATTTCGATAAGTATGAGGCATAAAACTTAAAGCATACTTGTTATATGAACTTTGATGGAACATTTTCGGTTGCGTTTTTTTACCACATTTTGGACCAGTCCAACCAGGCTTACAAACACAGGTAGCCTTATTATAAGTTCCAAGACAAGTTCCGTCACCGCAATTACTTGTTATCGAATTAGCATTACAAGATTCTGTAGCAGGTCTACAACCAGATTCGGTATTTACAGTACTAGCAGGTGAACCCAAATCATACATCACACTGTTATGTATAAAATTTTTAATGCAACCTGTAAAGTTTTTACTTGTTGGCCAATATTGCCAACCATAATATTCGGCTAGATTTTCTCTATAAACCATTCCACCTAGTTGTAATGGGGAATTAACGTTCAAGTATTCATTATATGGAAAGATCCCAGTCTGGTTTTCACATTTGCTGCGGTCGAAATTGGATTCACTTAAAAATTCTGTTATAACACCTTCACAATGATCAACCATCATTCTAACATTTTCTTTATCCCAGAAAATATCAACGGTATGCCAATCACCATTATGTAAATCTCCTAAAGTCTTTATTGTCAGTTCTACTGTTCCAGATCCAAAATCAATTAATAATCTCAAATAGCCTTTTTTAAGTTCTAAAGAAATAAAATCTGATTGAACTTGTAGTCCAAAGTCATTTTTTAATATTGGTCCATTATAAAATAATATTCCGTCAGCCGATTTAGTCATAAACTCTAAGCTTAAATGCGACTGTTCACACTGTTGCAAAGGTGGAAACCATGCCCATGCCTTATCATCCAAAAAAGTAATGGTCGTCATCTGACATTGTGGTCCATCAAATCTGTGAGGGCATTTACATAGAGGACCAACCCCACTGTCTACACATTGACCACCGTTAAGACAAGGAGAAGGTGAAGTTCTGCAAGTTTCTATTCTAGTAAAATCTCTTGCACCGCATACACACTTTTCTTCCACAGTTACATGTACACCTACAAATGCCGTTCTATTTGCATTAACCATATAAGGTTTATTATTAATCTTAAGCTCATTTGTGCAACTTCCTTCGCAAGTTGATTCTTTAAGACATTCGTCAATTCCAATCATAGTGATGTTTATTCCAACCTCGTTTTCAATAGCATATCTGTTTAAAGCAATCATACCATTTAAATATACGGATTTATGATATGAACTGCCATGTACACTAAAACGAACATCAGTCACAGGTGGTCTTTCTTGTTTAGCAATCACACTGAAAATGTCGATTTCATCTTTATGTTTTACTGGTAATATTTTGGCAAGCATATTTTTGAACCTTTCATATTTAGATGGTGATTGTTGCTGCTTTTTCCAATCCCAAACTCTTACAAAATCTTCTGCACTTATTCCTGATATACGAATAGATCCAGAATTGTAAACTGCTTCTTCAGAAATTTCTTTTACAATCACCGTTACATTAGCGTTTACTTGTGTGGAATACTTTTTATCTTGTACTGTAAATCTGTGGAAATATGTTCCTTCTGTAATATTTTTCATTCTTATAGTACCGTTTGACGGATCCAATTCAAAGTTATCAGATTTTTTGACTTCTTCATACCAATCAAATGATTTATCCATCAAATCCCAATCGTCTTTATCTTCAACGTGTACTCGCCCAATATCTGTATATGCATTACCAATACTATGTGTTTCACTACGCAAACTATATACAAATATAGTCTTAGAACCTGGATGCAACATGTTGTTATTAATATCACCAATAACTACAGTCAAGGTGGATGTGCCTGCTAAACTTGGACTACCATTATCTTTAATTACTATGGGTACTAAATATTCTTTTTGAGTTTCTCGATCAAAAGTAATATTATAATAAACAATAGCCATTCCGTCACCGTTTGCACCTCGACGGTCATATTGAACATAAAACAAACGTTTAATCAAATCTGGAGCTTGACTATCCATTTTAAATGAAAACGGTGGACCATTTCCTTTTGAACGATCATCATCGTCCGTGGCTAAAATTTCTTGAACTTTATTTGGAGCAGTTCTTTCCATTACAACCGGTCGATAGTCATGTAAGAAACGAGGTGCATTATCATTAATATCATCCACGACCACAGTCAATGTAGCAGTTGCTGTTTTAGGTGGGTATCCATCATCTATAGCTAATATCTTTAATTGATGGCGAGGTACAATTTCTCTATCCAATGGTCTTTGAATAGTAACCACACCATCTTGGTTAATGCGAAATTGGCGCTTTTTGTCACTATTTCGATCGATTAAGTAGCTAACTCTAGACTTTCCACCTGCATCCATATCTGTAGCATGAAACATGGCTAAACGAGTGTTAATTGTGGAATTTTCGGCCGCAGTAACTTCAATGTTTGGTCTTTCAAATTCAGGTTTATTATCATTTATGTCACGCAATCTTATGTTGACTTTTGCATAATCAACATGATATGGATCATTAGATTCACCACCGTTGTCTGAAACAGATATTGTTATATTAAACCCATAACGTTGATTTGGATCTTCAAAGTCTAAAGGTTTAGCCACTTTGAGCGAACCCGTTCCATCAAGATTTGTAACCATAGTAAATTTGTCAGCACCAAATTGTTTATCGGCTACTTTATAACTAAAACGGTTAGTTTCAAGCAGATCACCATCATTTACACTAACAACTAATATAGCTCCATCTGGCATTTGATCTCCTTCAGTTTCATCAACTTCTACAAACCATTCTTTTTTAGTGAATTCAGGTGGCATATCATTTATATCTTTTATTTTTATTGTAGCAGCTCCTGTACCTTTTAAATTTCCTCCATCAGCAGCAACGACCTTAATTTGATATTCAGGATTTGCTTCTCGGTCTAAACAACAAACAGCAGTACTAATTACACCATTCTCTTCATCAATTGTAAAAATCAATTCGCCGTTTTCATTTACTGGATTTTGCTCAATAGAATATTTTAATTTAGCATTTGAGTCTTCATTAGGATCGTCATAATCAGTTGCCGTCATTGTCATTACTGTCATTCCACCAGTTCCATTTTCAGTTACATTACCAATATAAATTGAAGAAGGGAAAAAAGGAGCATTGTCGTTTATATCTTTTAGGTTTACAAGTACATCTGCATAGCCTACTAAACCGTTTCCACCTTCATCTTCAGCAAAAACAGTAAACCTCCATTGTGATCGCCCATGAGGTAAATCTCGATCTAATGGTTTAAGCACATAAATTTCTCCAGTTGTCTGATTAATTGAAAACTTGGATTTTGTTGGTTGTTTGTCTTCAATACCTTGCCCTGTTAAGAAATAGACAATATTTTGTGGCCTGTCGCGATCACCGTCTGTAGCTGTAACCTATTTTAACATGTGCATGTTCATCAATTATCATTGAAAATAAAAATTTAATCCAGAAATTGCAAAACATTTGTCATCGTAATTTATTATCCAGATTATTTTGAAATGTTTATTTCAAAAAAAAAACAAGTTTGAAAAATTTTCAAAATGAAAAAAATTTGTTTTTAAAAAGTTACAAAAAAGAGTAAAATTAGTATGGATTGTAATTAGTTAATAAAATACTAAAAAATTAGCATTATAAACTTAAGTTAAAAAAATTTTGAGCTTGAAGAAATAGATGAAGAAATAAAAAAAGATGACAAACAAGTGGGTTGTATCAAAGTAGAAGCGTAAATATTCTCAAAAGAATAGAAAAGTTCATTATAATTTAACTATATTTAGTTAAATGTAAAAAAAAATATAAATGTATGGTTATGTTTTGATAGAAAAGCAAAATATTTGAAAAGATAGTAGCAAAAGAAATCACACATTTTTGCAAATGAGCTCAGTTAGTAAATGATGAAGCTTTAGTATAATAACATTGGTCAAACTCATTGTTATTATACTGATGATGTGGGAATAAGGGAATACATATTGAAAAAACAAAGTCCATGAGAATGGGTTAAAAGAAGTTTTGCCTAATTGCATTTGCCTTAATATTAAACGATTGTTAAAAAATTATTTTTACCATTTTAGTTACATTGTTTTGGATTAATTGTAAAATTAAGCTTTGTTTAGTTAATTTTTTTAATTTAAAAATATAAAAATAAATAGTAAAATATATTTAGATACAATCAACTACTTGATTGCAAAATTAATTGCTTAGTTAAAATCGAAAAATTTATGCTTGTTTAAAACAGTGGTTAAAAATTAGTTTAACTAATGAATAGGTTAAAGATTATGCTGAAGAAGAAAGTACTAACCTTAAGAATTAATTTTGGTAATCCCTTATCATCTTCTTCGAAAATAGTAGTTTCATATGAACCTTTTTCAAATTTGGGCGGTAAATCATTGATGTCTTTAATTTTGATGTGAACAATCGTGGTGTTTTCATGCAAAGTGTCCGAAGCGACTAAAGTCAAATTATACTGAACATGCGAAACCCCATGCAAAAAGTTTAATCAAAATTAAATCAATGGATTTCACAAGATATAATAAAGCCATAAACAAAATTTTGCAAAATGACGTATAAATTAAAAAAAAATAAAAGAAAAATTAAATTAAAATTAGGATTAGAAAAAATAGCAAAATAAAAAACATTTTTAGCCAACATTCACAAATAATTATAATATTAAAATTAAATCAAATCGCGAACATTCAAAATCTTAATTGAATTTAAAAGACAAAAACAAAAGCTTTTAAATAAAAAAATAGCATCTAGCTAAAAATTAAAAAAAAACCGCATACAAATATAAAACAAAAATAACAAAAACATGGTGAAAAAATGAATTAATCAAAAAAAGAAAAATAATACGAGTAATAATAAAATCAAACATAAAAACCAGAAAGTTTTTAATGAACGGACGGTGCGGATAATGTAAAGCATAGAATTATTAAAGCAAAAAGTAATGCTTTAATTAGACAATCAAGCTATTCAAGTACATTGTAAACAATGTGTTGGCTTGTGCAGAAAACTCAAATAATTAAATTATGATACAATTAAGAAAACAAAACACGCCTGGCCAATTGAGAAAGACTGATGAAAACGACATACGGTCAAATTGTGTCCTAAGACTAACATGTTAACATAGGCCAAATTTTTTTTTACATTAAATTAAATTGTTTTTCATATTTCTTTTTTTCTTATTTTGCATTATAATTTGTTCCACCTTTTCTTCACAATATAACAATGTGAACAATGTTTAAAAAAAATTCTTAGTTAACTGTGCATAAGACATTATCGTAATAACAAACTTAGAAACAAAGTAAAAAATTAATATTAATAATTAAAATGCTTTTTGTATATTATGTTATTAAAATAATAATATCTTTACAAAATAGATTGGTTTTTAAAATATGCCAAAAATTAAACTTGTAGATCGTAAACAATTTATTACTTTGCTTGTCATTACCAGATTGCAATTGAAATACATTTTTGCAATGTTGCCACATTATCTACAGATACCACATTAAAATTTTTAATTGAATAGCCAATATAAAATTTGCTCATCATCTAATTGTCTTTCTTTATAAGATATATAACAAAAAAAAATCAAACAAACATGCCTTAAGCTGATTAAGTACAAAATAATGATTTTTGAAAAAATAACTAAAATTCATTATTTTCTTTATTATTATGGTTAAATTATGAATTTTATTTAGGCTATTAATAGAAATTTAATAGACGAGAAAGATGACATGCCAAACTATGCGATTAAGTTGTGATTAATATTAATGTTAACTGACCATTGTTTAATTAAATATGTTTTTCTTTAGTATAGTATATTTTTGCACCTGTTTTATATAAATTAATTTTTTTTTAATTTTGAAGTTATAAAAAAATAAGAATACTAAAAATAATTATTTGTTTGACAATTTATATTACAAATCATTCAAATGTCGTTATATAAAAAAATAAGCATTTTTAAAATTTTTATCTTCTTAATTTAATTATTATTTAGTAAATTTTGTAATTAAATAAATTTTTAAAGCACGCTTTAACTTGTAAAACCTGATGAAAAGAAAATTAAATTTTTATATTTGTCACTTTTAACAATACTAGTTATATATTATAGGTTTTTATACCTTCATAAATAAAAGTTTTAACAATTTAAATTATCATTTAATCAAGCAAAATAAAAACATATATTTGATAAAAACGTGAAGATACTAAAAGAAAACAACATTTAAAAAAATTAAAAAAAAATATATATAAACAATAAACAAAATAAAACAAAGGTAAATGCAGGTAAACAAGTTTGTAAGTAATTTAGAAAAATACAATTAAAAAAAAAAAACAAACACATAAACGTTGTGTAGACATATTATTACAAGCAAAAACAAAAATCGCGCCAAATTATTTAAGAAACTAGAGAAAAAAATATAATGTTCAAAATTTCACAATTATGAAAGCTGACTATAATGGTTTTTCTAAAAAGACGTTAAAATTTTTTTATTGAAATAGAGAATATAAACAAAAAAAAATAAGTTGTTTTTTTGAATTGATGAAAGACAAGATAGATAAAGTTAGTGAAAAAAAAGATGATCTAGATTTTAAAAAATTATAGTATTTTGATTATTATATATATTGCTTATTTTTTGTGATAAAAAGGTAGGTAAAGTTAAAATGAAAAATGAATTTTTAGCTTTAGTCAATGGTAAAATCCAAACAAGAATCGTTTGTCTAACTATTTTTTATTATTTTTTTTTTTTGTCATTTATCTCGTCATTTTACTATGATTTTCACCTTTAGAAATGTTAAAAAAAATGACTCGGTTAAACCAGCACCTTTTTACTCTTATTTAAAGCAATTCTTCTTGATTTTTTCGCTTTTGTAAATAAAAATGCTTATTTATTAGAAGCTTTGATTTTGCTATTCAAGCTTAACTTTGATTTTCTTTTGTTTCACTTGTTTATCACGTTGCTCGTTTTTCATCATTTGCTTATTTTTTTTTTTTTTTTTAAAAAAAGCATTTTTTATTTCTATTTTCATCTTATTCTTTTTGCTCAAAGATGTTGATTTATTTTTTTTTTTTAAATTACCTGTAAAATTTTCTTTGGTAGATGACGATCATCTTCTTCAGTAATTTGTGTTTCATATTTAGGACGATCAAACACGGGTGGATTGTCATTTACATCTTTTACTTTAATTAACACATAAGTGTGGTTTTCATTTAGATTATCAGATGCAGTTAAGCGCAATTTATACTGATTTATTAGTTTAGTAAAAAAATTTGAACATGTGTTAAAAAGGCAGAAGTGGGTTAGAATAGATGTCAAGATAATAACCAATTCAAAAAAAAAAACAAAGATAAAATAGGATAGAATGAATTAAATGGGTTAGGTAAGAAAAAGAAAAATTTATTAGAGATTTTAATCTAAAAATTTAGAGATTTAAGAAATGAAAGTTGATAATTGATAAAAAAAAATTAGAAACTTAATTAAAATTTGAGAATGTTTTCTTTTCTAAGAATAAAATAGTCCGTTTAAAATAGAGACAAATTTAAAATATGTTTTATATATAAAATGAAAAACTTATTGAACTTGATTATAATTCGCAATTAAGCTTGAACCTGTCAAGTCGTACATTAAAAAATCCTGTGTAATTGTGGCATCATATAAAATTGTGCCTATACATCTAACACACCTAATCCAAAAGATTACCATGTGATGTAGTCCTGAACTATTTAAAGCTTGTGTTAAAACATCTGAAATAAAAGCTTATAATAGCTGTTCACCTGGTCAAAAAACCAAAAACTAACAAAAAAATAAATCTACTAAAAAAACAAGCAAAAAACAAACAGAAAAACAAAAACAGTTTTTTTCTATACTTTATAGTATAAAAGCGAAATTGAACAAAACATTGCAAAGCTTAGCAACACACAAATGACAAAAAATAAAAAATAGTGCGTTTAAAACCTGAAGCAAAAGCAAAACAAATAATATAAAAAAATGAAAATAAAATAAGTAAAAAAGAAAACATAAGAAAGCAAAAAAGAGTGTAAATGTTATAAAAAAGATAAAAATAAAAACTAAGCAAGATGAGCCAGAACAAGCAAATGATAAATCTTGACTAGTTTGGTTTAGTTTTGTAAATCACCATAGAAACCCTTTGGCAAATCAACGCAGATAAAAAGCCAACAAAGCCAACATAGACTGAACCAACAATCACCCAGTATTAACAAAGCCAAATTAATCAGCTAAGCCGGTTTTGTATAGGACAATCAAGTCTTTCTTCTCTTAATCAAGAAATGAAGAAACATTCGAAGACTAGCCGTGAAAGTTAATTCTTCAAGTTAATCAAATTTAAAGGCTTTAACGATAGCCAACATTTCAACTATTCCTAATTTTTAAACTTAATTAAATTTAAGTCACATTCTTGAAAAATAGTTAAAAAAATTCCTACGAAATTTACACAAAAATAATATTGCAGTTTAAATATTTTTCATAAATAGATGAAAAAAATTAATCAAAAAATACTCATATAATGTAACCAATAAAACAATATTGAACAGTCGTTAAATTGCGAAAATGTTATAAAAAAATGAATACATGCGATAAATAGTAAAAATTTAAATAAAAAAATGCAACACTAGCTTGTATTTGAATAATTTGCACAACTATCTTATTTTCTTAAATATTCAAACATTTTAAAATAATTTCAAAATCATACCTCTTTGCGCGTTTCATAATCCAATGGTCCAGCTACATATATGGCTCCAGTTTCATTTTTCACTGCAAATGCCCCTCTATAATTTCCCTCTGTAATTTCATAACGAATTTTCGAAGCTGAAAATTGAAGCAAAAAAAAAAAATAAATAAATTTGATTAATTAAAGAATTCAAATTAAAGTGTGTTCAAAACTGATACAGAAAACTAAACCAACAAAACTGATTAAAGCATTTAATCATAAACTTAACCATGCAAGTATCTTTTAAATTTAAACAAAAACTAAAAAAACTAAAAAAAGTTTAGATTCCAGATAAGAAATCAATATTTAAATATGCAAACAAAAAAGAAAACTTTAATTAATCAAAGTTTAAGAAAAATATTCAAAACATTTATGAAAAACATTTAAAATTCATTTGATTTATTTATTTACACAATTATAATAAATAATAAAAACAATTCCTACCGAAAATAACTCTTTACAACCTAGAGTAAAGTCGACAAAGATTAAACAATCATTATTTGTTAATCGTCAATTTCAATATTAAAATAAATTAACGATTAAATTTTTTTTATTTGTTTCATTTAAAATTTCATCATACTTAAATTCAAAAAATCAAATTTATGATAAAAAAAATATGAGTATCATTGAAAAAAAATTGAAAAAAAAAAAATTAATTCTCATCTATTAGCTTGCAAAACTGATTTTAACAAAATTCAATTCAATTTTGAAATTTTTATAATATGTTTAAATAACTTTGAAATATTTTATTTAATTAGAATTACTTTCCCATTATATAATCAACTTTTTATCCAATTATTTGGTATAAAATGGTTAAATAATCTTATTTTCTTAAATAATTTTTAGTAGCATTTTTTTTTTGTTTATTACCATCATATTTTTATCATATAAAACTAGTAAAAATAATCAAAATTAAATTGAAACAAAAATTACTCAATATCTATCAATATTCCAATAAAAGCTTTTTAAACTGAAATTAATACAAAAAACATTGAAATAAGCTTAATTTTTAAGAAATTGAAACTTTTATTTCAAAATTTTCATTGATCCCTTCTCATTTCTGGTAATTTTTTTTTAATTTTTTTTTTTATCAATGTAAGTAAAAACCTGATCTAATTGTAGATGCAAATGGAACAGATCAAATTTTGTCTGCATCAAATTACTAAACAAAAAGAAAGTGAGAAAGTTCTTGCAAGTCATCTTTCAATGCTAGTTTCTTGTTAGTTTTCAAAAGCCTGTTAAATGATGTTTGACCAGATTCTTTTTGCCACACTTAAATCAAACTTGTGATAGTTACACCCACTGACCAACTAACCAACCAACCACAGTCTCAAAAGTATATCTGTCGCTGTTATTGATCTTGGCCAGTTAAACAGACAATTAATTTACCATTGAATTTCTTTCTTTTTTATTTTGCTCATTTTATAACTTTAAAGATAGCTGAAATGATAAAAAACATCCTTTTTTTTGGCCAACGCCTATTCTTGATTTAACCATTGTGGCATATAATCATAGTGAAGTTGTTTTTAATTTCAAAGTCAATGCCATTAACAGATTTGGTTAGTAAACCAAAATAAAAGTTCATTAAAAATAAACCGAAAAAAGCTAACACTTTTGATTGCCTTATGATCACAGTTTAGTCAAAAATAAATTTTCTATGTTCAACTGGACTATTGGTTAACTGTGTCATATTCGATAGGGGGTCTAACTCTATTATTGCCAAAATCATCTTAAAAATACAGACAATTTAATGAATGTCTTTTTTTAGTTGACTTTTTGCTTTTTCAATGAACACAATGTAATTAAATCAAAAACATTATAATCCATTGTAATTAAAACTGGCAGTTTCAACTTGATTTAAAACATCAGTTTGATTAGCACTAAATTTAAACAATTTAATCGTTCAATTTATTTTCTATTCATCAACTCGTGTATTTGGATAAAGGAAAAAATTAAAAACTTAGATTATTCGCTATATCTAAGTATCCAATTGAGTTAATTTCATTCACTTTGTTCTTTTGAAATTCGTGTTCATTCTACAATAATACCCACCATTTAGTTAAGCTTATTGGATGAACATAACTTTTAAAACTAAAAACATTTTGCAAGCAATAAGTAAAGTATCAAAGCAATCCAAAGGATTAAGCTTGAACTGAATTGTAAAAAATGAAATTTTTTTTTTCAATCTAAATGAATTTGAAGCAATTTTTTAGCTTAAAACTTGATGCTAAATCATTTTTAATTTTTTAAAAAAAAAATCATCATCTTTTTTGTTTTAATAAGGCAAAAATTATCAAGGATTTAAAATAGTAAAAACTAACGAACAATTGCTATTAAAATTAAAACTGTTTATTATTATTTACTATTTATTAAATCAATTCACATATTAAAATAGATTTAACTTTTGTCATATAGAATTTTAAAAGTTCAATTTGTTAATTGCATTTCAAAATAAAATTTCTAAAATTAAAAATAGATTAAAAATAACCCTTTTTTTTAATTTATTAAATTTTGAACTTTTCATTAAAATCTAATGTTTAATATAAACATGTTTTTTCAATCAATAGAGTTTTGAAATTTCAGTCATAAATATCTACGTAAGAAATAGGTCAATAAATTTTTTTTTAAAATTTTTTCTTAAAACTAGAAAATGACTTATAATAATACTGCAATAAGAAATTTTAAGAAAAATGGACATATGTTTTCATCTGAGAAAATTTAGCGTTTATTTCCGCTTAAAAGTTCTATCTTTAATCAATAAAAATGAAGTAAAATTAATTTTATTATTGATCAAATAAATAAGCAAAAAATGATCATTTAAGTGGTAATGTATGAAATCACCTTTTTTTATAAAAAGCATTGTGAACTGATTAAAATAATGAATTAGGGATTTAGATAAAAAATCAAATTTTTGACTTTAATCTTAATTAAAATTGTTTTAGCAGAGTACAATCTCGTCAAGTATTGACGTTTTAGAAGTATATGCTAAAAGATACATTGCTGCCTAAAATCGAATAGGGCACTAAATCTGACTAAAGACATGAGAAGCGGATTTGACTAAAACAAGACCTGAATGACAAACAAAACATTACACCGTTAAGCCATATTTCAATAGACACAAATCAATAATCAATTAGATTACAATGGAATTAAAGAAATAGCTAACTTGGAATAACGGTGAACAAACATAAATTTGCACTTTTCATTCACTCTAACATCTTTAACAGATTCAGCACATGGATTTCACATTCATAAAAACTCAAATACCAATCTGTTTAGACCAAATGCTAAGAAAAATAAATAAGACAAGAAAAATCGGCTTGCAATGGTGAAGACAAATGGCTGAGATTGAAAAAATTGCACACGATTTGGCCAAAAGATGTGGTCGAATGCATATCTGAAAAATGCGCTAATCAATATTGGTTTGAAAGCATTTATTTTTTATTTAAGATTGGAACTGTGTTTCAATACTACGGAAATGAGCTCACTTGAACCACTGACCGTCATCAGGTAAAAACACAGAATTGCTCATTAAGCAACTATCAAACTTGATGATAATTACTTTTCTGCATCATTGCTGATAAATGCAAGCCATGTTTCAATGCGAACAGGTCAATTTCATTTCAATCTTTGATTTTAATCTTTTTTCATCTTTATGTCTTTGTAACTACTTACATTCATCTTTATCCTTTGCTGTGACCGTGATTACAGTATGCTGAATGTCTTCGTCCTCATTTACTTCTGCTTCATACAAAGCTTGGTCAAAATACGGTGGGTTGTCGTTTTTGTCACCGATTCCAATTCGAATGTACTTCGTCACTAAAAAAAAGTATAAGTAATTTATTAATTATTGCAAATATATTTAGTTATGTTATTCAATAATCAATTGAAAAATACAATTAAATTCAGCATTGTTCAATCGAAACTTTCAAATAAAGCAAAATATAAAATTCATAATTAACTATGAGATAAAAAATTTATTCAATCGAATATTTATATAAAAAACTAATGAAGAAAGTAATTTATATTTCTTCTCAAACAAAATTTATATTTAGAACTGCTTTAAATAGAAATTGTAAATGGAAGCTAATAATAAAGTGAAAACAATTTTCATATCATTGACCCGTAGTTATATAATATCAAAAAAAAAAATAAAAATAACTGGATCAAGATAGAAGTTTGTTTTTAAAGATGGTCGAGGATGTGCTTGCCGCCAATCCAAAACCACAACTCCTAATCCTCAGATGAAAATTAAACCGAAACAAACTGAAAATGTTGCAAAATAAATTAAAAAAAAAATTCAATTTAAACAAAAAACAATATAAAAAATCTAATGAGTTCGGAATTGAAAGCGCAACAGCATCATTTATACAAAAGCATTGCCGATTAAAACAAGCATTCAAACTCTGTTTTATTTTATATTTGAACTTGATCATTGATCACAAGTTTTTCTAGGATTCATTAGGACTAAAACGAGAAATGCCAATAAATAATGAAATTAAAGTCTGATCATTAAAAAAATATATCAGATCATTATCGAAAAAAAGAAATACACTTTAATTGAAAATAAATTATTACTAATTTGAAAAATTAACAAGCCAAATAGTAAAATACATAATTTGTAAACCAAACTTAAACAAAAGCAAGTCAATTTAAAATAATTTTATTTTATAAAATAAATGTTAAACTTAATTGAAAAATAAATAAACAATAGGTTTTTGATCAAATAAACTTGTTTAAAAACTAATTCCATAATTTATCTGATCAATATTACAAAAAATTTTGTTTCAAGCTTTGTTGGAAATACATATTTTTTATGAATAAATTTCATTTATAAAATTAAATTATAAAACACAATGAAAGCATTATTTGAAAAACCATTTTATATGTGATTAAGGCAAACTAAAAATTTGTTTTACTTAAAGCGAATAGTTGATCATCACCAAATGATGATTAAATAATTTTATCTATTTACAAATGCCAATAGCAGTTGAATTAAGTCAAAGGTGGTCGAAGAAAAAAACTAGCTGGTTGAGTAATCAAGCGATAAATAGGCATAAAGAAAGTGGGTCCGCCAGGAACCGCTTCGCCTAATCGTTCAATAGGACTCATAATAGTTAAACCAAGCCTAACACCGGGATTGATTACATAAGCAAATGGAGAGGTCAATGCAAAACGAGCCTCTTCAGCTGTATACTGTCGATCAAAAGATTCAGAAGATCCAGGTCCTGATGGAAAACCTGATGGAACTGCAGCAAAAAATCGTTGACCAAATGTTGGTCCAAACAATGCCCCATACAACAAAACACTTAAAATTGTTTTAAATATCATTTTCTAGTAAGTTTTATCGTAAGATTATCTAAATCACTTGTTTAGCACCAATTTTCGTTTTTTATAATCTGGTTAATAAAGTTTCTATCTAAATTTTTTTAACATAATTCAAACAAATGAAGCGAGTCGATTGAGTTGTACGACTGAAACGTGTTTAAGTAACTGAACTGCTTTTTCTGTACAACTGGCAAACGGTAAAAGTAAAAGTTGAAATTAAGCATCGCAAAGCATCTTAATTGCAAAGTGAAAAAAAACTTAAGAAAGTTAAAAACTAAATATGAGAATAAATCAAGCATAAAAAAATACGCCTTACATTTTTCTCATAATGTTTCTATCACCATCATTGCCATCATCACTTTAATCATCTTCATTTTTAACATTTTAATCTTTGTTTTAAGTTACTTTTTATATATAATTTAAGTAAAAAGTGTTATTATGTATTAGATAAGTATAGAATTTGTAATTCGAAGAATAATTTTAT
The DNA here is from genome assembly GCA_025170145.1 of Pyemotes zhonghuajia. Taxonomy (NCBI): domain Eukaryota; kingdom Metazoa; phylum Arthropoda; class Arachnida; order Trombidiformes; family Pyemotidae; genus Pyemotes; species Pyemotes zhonghuajia. The sequence goes on from CM045845.1 coordinate 14,936,010, forward strand.
CAACCTGTTCAAAGCCGGTATAAATATATGTTTTGAATACAAGATTTTAAAATGATTCAAAACTATTTGCTTTTGAAATCATATGATATTGCTGCATATTTAGAAACAAAAAAAAACATGCTATTAAATAATATTCATCTTAATCCATCTATATCGGTTTTTAGCTATTTGACCCAATCTTATGACCTGATACAAACATGCTTGAACGGACAAGTTTTAAAACAGTATAAAAACTATGCAAATCAAGTAAATGTGATTTTCTTAGACTGAAAAACCATTCTAAATATAATAGCTTGAAAAAGTAACAACTATTCCTGTAAAACAGACCGATCAAATGGTTAAAATGGTCATCAAATTCATCTGCTCAATTTGTTACAATGTTTGTGTCAAATGTTTTAAATGTGCAATTCACAATATGATCAAGTACAGATACAAACATTTCAAATAGTTTTAGTCCAAATTCAGTGTTTGAACTTCATCTTCAACTGACATCACTTGCCAAAATCAACTTCAAACATAGGTCTATGTGTTAAATTAAAGCAAATCTTGATTTTTTATTTTTTGCACTTTGCTCTTTTTTATTTTCATTGCTATTTTTTTTATGCTTTAGTTAGTGTTCACTTGCGTTCTCATTTGTTTAGGTTGATGCAGTGACTGACCTGAGCTAGTTTGTCGACAAGTTAAATAAAAAGCAAAAAGACAAGGACTGCTAGAATAGTTAAAATAAATTTGAAAATGGTCAGTTTCATGTCTTTTGTTCAACTTGCAAAGACAAATCGAAAGCAATTGGCAAAAAACAAATTTAAGTACTTATTTTAACCACATACTCTGTCCATATTCTTATTTTTTTTTTTAACCAAAACACTAAAGATAAAACTAGAATGATAAAATAGAAAAATCAAAGTAAAAAGTTGAAATACTAATAAAAATCGAACAAACATGATACAATCGCTTCTTACAATTTGCTTAAGTGAATGCACATGGGCAATCAAGACAAAACCAATGATAATTTCAATACCAAAATATAAAAATATAAACAAAAATCATATATATTAATATTAAAAAAGAATACATTTTAAAAAATATACATAGGATAAAAATAGAGTTAAAAAACTAAATCGAACTAAAAAAAAATATAAAATATACGTGTACAATGAATAAATAAAGTTCTAAACTTTGTTTCAACTTAAATATACTAAAACATTAAAAAAAAAATTATCCATGATTATTTGCACAATTTTTTTTTTATTCCTTTTATCTAACTACTTTCAAGAAAGCTTTCATTAAAAAACTATATAAATTATGTTTAAAAGTTTAATAAAATAAATCATGCTTTATTTTCGTAACTTAACCAAAAAATAAAAATGATAAAGTTTGTACTTAAATAGCTAAATAGGTAAAATTTAAATGAATATAATTATTTATTCAAGTGCTAAATAAATTTATTTTATAAATCTTAAATAAATAAACTGTCTTTCAATTATGTCAAAAAAATATAATTAAACAGATATTTAAAAAACAAATAATTAAATCATCGCTTCATCTACAGTTTTTAAACATGCAAAACTTCAATTAAATCACGACAAGTTTATTAAAACAGCCATATTGGCTAATATAAATAAAAAACGGGTCGGTATAAATTAAAATAATTTGAAATAATTAAATAACTTATTTAGCAAATTAAATTTTATAATGTTTTAATATGATTAAGATGAAAAAAAAAAATTTGCTTTAAATATTTGACTCAATAAAAGGAAACATTTTTAAAATTTAACTAGACTTGAACATAATTTGATAAAATTTAAACTCGTTATGAATAAAAAATTAACTTCAAAGAACATTCTCATAAAAATCATGTTTTTATATCAATTTACTATTTTACTCAATTAATTTCATATTATACTTCTGACTAATTTCCATTATTTTCAATGGCTATATTATTTATATATATTTTTTTATTAACTTTACTTTAATCTACTTTCTTTCACCATTATTTTAATTTTGTTTCAATTTGTTTCTTTTGGTTTTGAGATATGTACATGACTCAGGAAAGCGATAGTGAAAGTTATATAAGCAAGCTCAATAATCTAATGTAGCAAATATTGTAAACAGACAATTACTAGCTTGTTCTTCTATATTTGTTTTTATTATTATATATAAAACTATCTTGTTTATAATCAAATGCTGCTCTATTATCTTATGAATTCCCATCGACATATATATTATTAAATGTATACATAAATAAATAAAAACATATCAACAAATAAAGCAAACAAGTATACATGTTGTAAATTTATATAAATTTAATATATATATTACTATGCATTTGTGGCTTTGGAAAATATTAAAAAACATAGATACAGCTATATAAGAAAAAAAAAGTATAAATATAAGACAATAAGCCGCTTGTGAAAAGTGTAAAAAGCGGAAGTGAGGCGAATCTAAGTGGAAACGGCTTGTGAAGAATAGCTGAAGCAAAGTAAATTATTATACTAGACACACAAGCCAATGATGACAAAGGTGTGCATTCGAGTAAGTACAAAACGAAGCCATCTTGTAACCATTAATTTCAATTGGGCAAAGATTAAAAACAGGGATCACAAATGCACTCAAAAAAACCATTGTAAGGAAAACCAAAATAAGTAATAATAATAGAAGAGTAAAATAAGACAGACAAAAATGACGTGTTTTGATGGCGTTTACACTTGGTATTGCTGGAACTTAATAAAGTAATTTATATTTTCATCAGACACATTTTGAGCGATAGCAATGTAAAAAAATTATCTTGTCTTGTAAGACTATAGGATTTTTAATAGGAATTAAAAAAATCAAAAGGTAAACTTATAACGTTATATCTAACCCAAATTCAACTTGCTCATGCTTCGACACATCTTTCCATCAGTCAATAGTATTGCAATTATCAATAGCAAGTTTTATATCTTAAAATATAATTTAAATCATTATTTCAAAATCATTATTCAAGTTTTTTACATCATTTGCTTTTCTCTTCCCAATCATCTTTTGCTAACATTAAAAAAAAAAACGTGCTCAATTTTATTCAAACCAATCAAACAGTTGGTAACGAGTTCAAAATTATTATTCTTTTTTTTTTAAATTTTATTTAAAATAGATTTATTCAAAAAAATAAATTGCATTAAAAAATAAATTTTTACTTTGTCGCTTTGTTAATGGAAAATTGTGTAAATTGATTTACAATCAATAAGTAAAAACTGCATATTGTACAAGTGATAATGGTAATAGTAAAATTATGTGAATATTTGTACATTTATTCGTTTAAATTCATAACGACTTCTAATCCTAATAAATAGTTCTTTTTCTATTTAACAAAAGAAACTAATATTATATAAATATGATGAAAAAAACAAAAGATAAGTTTAAGAAAAGTAAAATTCATTTTTGACATGATTCATAATTATTATCAAATAAATCTAATGAGTACATAAAAAAAAATAAATAAAATTCATCTTAATCCAATTCAAACATGAAAAATGCAAAAATGTTTTTAGTCAAACTTTTACCGCCTTAATATATATTATTAAATGAAAATACTTTAAATATAAATACAATTTGCTATCAATTACAATCACTTTAATCATATTTCAGTGCTTGAAACCGTTAAATAGCATTTTTTCAAAAAAACCCTCAGTCAATTATCTGGTCAGTTAAATTCAAACATGTAAAAAAAATTAAGTAAAAAATACATATTTTTATTTGCAAATTCATCATCGTCATTATCGTCTTTTATTTTTGATTTTTTATCATAAATAAAAAATAACAATACAATTCATTATCATCCAAAATCAGTCTATCATGCTTTTATTATCTTTTTTCTTTACTAAGAAAAAAACTTCTTAACATTTCTGCACTTTCCAACTACCAAATAACCTGTGTGAATTATGTTAAAATGCAAAATCACTGACAAATATTGTGATGACCTACTCCCATGTCACACACCTCTTTGTAAAAATCTAAATCAACCACCCGCTATTTTTCAATCTGATCAACATCAAGCTAGTCAAATAGTTAAAAGAGAGTTATTAGATTAAAGTTAAAGTTAAACACAAGGGACAAAAAAATGATGAAAAAAAAAAACGGAAATATTAAGAAAAAAGACTTAAAAAGAAAATAACATATAAAAAGCAATTGAAAAGCTTTATCTAAAAAATAAAAAAACGATGAAATTTTTTTACCGCTAAATTCAAAACTGAACAAATCAGAAAATTTGTGCTCACAATGTAATTGCATGCGATCAACTGTAATGAACAAAACCACATTGAGAAAATGAATACTAAGAAATTGGCCAAATAACAGCATTTAGATTAAATTTGAGAACAAAAAAAAAATAATAATAAAATAATATTAAAAATAAACGTAAGGAAAGAATTTAAAGATTAAAATAAAAAACAAATCAACGATTGATGTTTTGATGGCGTTTAATTTAAAAAAAAAAATTATACAAAGACAATTTTTTTTTGTTTTTTTTTCATATTTAAAAAATAGTAATTAGTAAAAACATAAATGAATATTAAGTTTAAATCAATTGAAAATAAAATTTTACAAAAATTTATTATTTTGACCTTTTGACTCAATTTAATCTTAACTTACCTAGATAAGTGCTAGTTCCGGTTAAAATGAACAACACTTTCAATGCATCTAACATAGGTGTACCCAAATTTAAACAATTGCAATTTTTACAAATTTGCAATGCACTCAATAAAATTGAGTAATTTACGCAATTTAATTGAATATTAAACTGTTTTACTAAAGAATTAAGGTTTAAATTTAATTTAAATAGAATTGTATTTAAAAACCCTAAAAAGATTTGAAAAAATAATATATTTAAAAGTGATTTTAGATATTTTTTAGCACTATAGACAAGCAACTTATAATTAAATTTATATTTAAATAAAATAACAAAATTAAACTCATTTGAAATAATATTTAGAAAATTATGATTACAAATTAAATGCACAAACCACCACCACCGCACCCAAATTAAATAAAGGAAAGTACACATTTAACTAACAACATTTAATTTAATGAAAATTAAATTTAATCATTTTAAATTTTTATATCTTTTTAAATATGAATGCACAAAACAATTATAAATGTTATTAATAAAATTTAATTATATTGCACTTGCACGAACTATTATAAATTAAATTCAATTTGCTAATTTGTCATAAAATTTCTCATTTAAACAAACATTGAACTAATTAAAAAATCAACTCTTTTGGTCTTATCTTTTTGTCTCAGATTATATCTGAATAAGTGAAAAAGCAAGCAAAACAGTTTATTAAAGCGAAAAAACATTTTAGAATGACAAAATTTTTGTTCATTAATATTTGATCTAGATGCTCTAAATTTTCAGATGACTTGCCGATTTCCACTATGACTACTAACTGGGCTCATCGGTTAGAGGTCCAAGACTAACCAGTCGAAAAAATTTAACCAGCCAAACAATCCGGCGCACCAGCAAAACGAGGATGCGCTGTTGTTTAGCGGCTGTTGTCTAAAACAAAGCCTGGTAAGCCATGAAAATATGTTTAATGACCAAATTTGACACTCAAGCTAAATCTTAAAATTTAGCTTGAGTACAAGTTAACCTGAAACAGCTTGTTAAAATCATGTTAAACTTAAGCCAAGTTTATTAAGTTTTCAAGATGCTCAATGAAAAAATAGTCTAATTCATTTAAAAAAATTTTCCAACAAATTCAAACATTCATTAATAGCACAATCATTATAAAGATCATCTTTCAATATTATTTTACAAAATAAACCATATAAAACCCAATTCAATTCTACAATGTATTTTAGCCCAATAAAAAAGACTTAAAAAACAAAGAAAACTAATGCAAAAACCACTGTAAGATCTGGTTATAGTCTTAAAAAAGCAAAAATCAAATAAAAATAAAACAAGAAAAAAATTACGGCTCATTTTCTAAAAAAACGAAATCCAAATGCAAACATTGAATAATCAAAATGTCGTTAAAATTCATAAAACACCAAACAAGCATAAGGCCACATTAAGCTCGACAAACAGGCAAATGTCACCTTATAAGGAAGTGATTTGATCAAAAAATAGTTTGTATGCAGTCAAGCTTGTTTTGTCTAGTCAAATTAAACTAGATCAGAGTCTATTAAAAAGTGAAAAAACTTAAAAATGAAAAAAAATAAACTTAAAGTAAATGGCCATCAAAACTGTCGACTTTTTGATACTTTGCTTATTATAGCTATATAAAGCAACACGTCAGCCAATTATTTCCATTGCGTTTGTCCATTAAAATTTGTTTAGTTCAACAATTTCACAAATTGAAAAATGTTAAAAAGCAATTTTTATTTTTGTCCATTTTTTACTAAACAAATCAGTTTTTTTTCTGATTTTCAAAAATAAAATACTAAAATTTAAACATTTAAAATCACATCTAAATCCAATTAAGACTAATTTTGATTAAATTTATTCAAAATTATTTTTTCAAGAATAAGTAAAAGTACGGTACTTTAAAATATAGTGTTTGCATGCCTAATAAATTCTACAAATTAAATTTAGTAGTAGCTTAAAGTAAAAAAACTTTCTAAAAATTTTGATGCAAGTTTAAGATAATTATCAAGATATAAAGAATAGACAATCTAGATTATAAGAAACAATCAGTTGGATACAGGGTAAAATGAAAAAATGCATAATAAACATGTCAATTTACATAGAGAACGGTAAAGTATTGGCCAGCTGGATCAACTTGCAAATTTTCTTGTATTAGCTGACTGGTCACTGACATATCAACTGTAAATTCTTGCCAAATCCATAAAAAAATACAAAAACAAGAAAACAAAAAAAAAAAAAACACATATAATAGAAAAACGCACTTGTATCTAGTCGAAAAAAAACTGTAAATTACCAATTTCAATGCAAAAGCAAAAAAAAAACAAAAAATAGAAATAAAGATGAAAAAGATTAAAAAAATAAAAAGAGAAAAATAGTTTCAATATTGTAATCTAAATTTTGCCAAACTAAACATTGCCTCATTACATTAGACCAATGTATGTTAATATGAAAAAATTATAAATAAGATAAGAAAACAGAATTCTCATTGCAAATTTCTCATCCGATACGAGTGACAAGAATGGAACCACACAAAAAAGCCAAATTGAAATGATGATAAAATAAAAAAGCATGTAATACGTGTCCACTACTGCTCTCATCGGTTTGCATCTCATTAGCTATCTAAACAGACAATTTTCCAGTAAAAAACTTATTTTAAAATTTAATCTTAAAAAGCAGTCTCTGTGATTTAAAAACTTGATCAATTCTTAGCTGCAGGTAAATTGAACAAATTTTTTAAAATAAAGTTTAAATATTAATAATTGTAAAAATGTAAAACAAGTAAAAAAAAGCAATTAAATAGCTAATTGATTCATTATTCTACCCCCACTTAAAACTAAATTTATATAGTTTGAATAGTTAAATGGCGCGCGGTTTAAATGTTTTAAGACGCTCAATTAACGGTGACCCAACTCAATTAAACTAAGTAGAAATAAGAATAAGAAACAGAAAACGATTATAAATTTAAAATGTGCGCTTTTACACAAAAAATCTGTGCAAACTAAGAAAAATAAAGGCAATCATGAAAAAATTTAAAATAGTAAAATCAACTAAAATTTTTGTCAATGATTTCAGACTAATCATTAGATGACTGTCGACCAAAGTCTTGTCCATTGTTTTGTACATGATTCAAACTTTTATTGCAATCATTTTTTCTTATTCACCACTCATCAGAATTTGTGTGTTGCCTTACAATTAAGTCAAATTTTTTACATTGGTAAAAAACTTAGAACTGATAGAGTCAAGACTGCTATTCACGATAAGACGATCAAAATTGTTTATCATCTAAAAACCAGCAAGAGGATACACAAGGATGTATTAAGAAAATGGGCGTAAACACCCAGGAAAGTGCTCGACACGCACACAAGGTTCGGACAAATGATCACATAAAGAGAAAGTCTAAGAAGCAGTATTTTTATACAAAAACTTCCGGCTATCAGAAAAAATAGAAAAGGCAGCCTAGTAAAAAAGCTTTTGACTTTGTAAACGGAGTTGTTCATTGTATGCGTGCTTATTAATAAAACATTTTAATGCTGCTTATTACTGACAAAAGTAAAAAATAAAAAATCACAAGAAAAACAAGCTAAATACGCCTAGTTAAATTTTTAAGATGCTGCCCTTTTCTTTCAAAATCAATCTTTGTTGCTCATATAAAATCTCTTCTATTTAATAAAAGCCCTATAGACCACTCATTAATACATGGCTAAATCAAAGTAGTTTGAAAAGTGAAATTTTGTCACTTATTTCCATGTTTTATGTAAAAACTTGAAATGATGTTAAATTTCACCTGTAAGCATTAGACTAACACTTTAAAGCAGTTGGTCAAATATTCACTTACAAATGCAAACTATTTTTTTCCAAAAAAATTTATTTTTAAAAGTAAAAGATTTGTATTTCAAGGCAACAAAAAATAATGTCGATTTTGAATTTTAAAACCACAAATTTTCAATATTTATTATTTCATTTGTTTTTTTTTATTTTTTCTTTCTAATCTTTTTTTTCGACTTCAGCATATTAAACGCCCATTTGTGTAAACAAGGTGCTTGAATGTAAAAATTGGTTTAGAAAAAACAGTTAACAATTTTCTTAAAGTGTTATTAATGAGCAACCATATATTTTTTAATATATATACAAATATATATTGGTTTACCTCGTTTTCACCTAAATACCTAACATAACCCAAATATAATGTTTAACAAATATATATAAAAATAGCAAACATACACAATTCACATGTCAATAAAGTTACGGCTTTATACATATTGATGTGAAAAAGTTTTTCGTTTTATTTTGACTTGCAATTTTCAAAGCTGACGTTAAACATAAGTTAGCGCATAAATCACAATTAACTGCATTTAAATAATTCAGCCAATATAAGATACAGTGGCAGGTCACATGGAAACGATTGGCTAAAATTGACTGGTGATTTGTTTTGACTGTAGGGACTGAGTAAAAGGGCAACATGGTTGAAAAAGTTCAAATGAAATATAATAAAGTAAAAAACAAAAGCAAAAATAAAAAAAACAAGTAAAATGTGCAAATGATTAGTATCTAGTGTAGATGAGCAAAAGACATCTTTACTTAAAAATAAACTGTATGGCGTATATTGGTTCAAACATCCTATGGGTATTGTTGTGGCTAATTTAAGTAAAGATTTTTCTTATTCTTCATCTTCATCATCACTTTTTATTTTTTTTTCACCATTAGTATGACACTAAAGCCGCTTATGTATACTGAACACGTTTATTGGTGAATATTTTGGCAAAAAGTTAATTTCTTTCGAACAGGTAAGAAACAGGTGCAAAAATAAAATTCAACATTAATACAGGTTACATAAATCAAACATTAGCATTACAAAAATAAGCAAACATTAATGCATAACTGATAGACAAAAAAAATCAACTCTAAGACAAACCGAAAAAGATCAAAATTTGCAGTAAGGATAGTTTGTAAGAACATAATTAATTTTATTCAACCGCACACCAGTATTTAATAAAATTAATTACCTAGTCAAATTTTGCATCTTATGTCCATTTGTATTGACAAATGTTTTTCAAACATATACACCTTTTTAATGATAATCACTTTAAATAAAATAAAGTAAATATTCACTATAAAATATAAAAGTAAAAAAAAAAAAAAGATTAATTACAACAATGCTTTAAACATTACTAAATTAAAATATAAGTTAATATTAAGTAATATATATTATACGTAATTTCCTATTTGAAAAACTTAAATTTTAACAGCAAAATAAAATTTCAAACTTTTTAATTTGAATTCATGTTTAAAAATTATTAAAAAAAAAAAAAAAATAAAACATTAATCTAATTATAAAATAAATTAGAGAAAATTGATCTAAAAAAAAAAAAAAACAAGATTTAATTTATTAAATTTTGCTTTTAATTTTAAATTTAAATTAGTTTTGTGATAATAAAAAAATTTAAAATTTATTAAATTTTTGAATACCAAAATTTTTTTTAATTCTTTTTAATATATTATAAATCATAAAAGTTAAAAATAATTAAAAAGTTAAAGAAAAAAAAAATAAAACAAATTATTGTTTTTTGATTTAAAAAAAAAAATGATAAAAAGCAGGTGTTGGAAGGTAATTTCATCATCAGTTATATTTTAAATTCTAAGTAAACATATGTGCAAATAAATAAATATAAAAAAATGATCATGTTAATGAAAAAAGCAAATGAGCGCGTATAAACTTGGCTTATAAGTTTATTGTCTTGTTTTTATTTTTCTTCATCTTCTTCATCTTTTTGTTTTGATTTTTTTCACATGAATGAAGATAATGATAATAATGAGCCTGCAAGCTCTTACACCTTGTCCATAAAGGAGATACATTCATTGATGACATGAGCTACACATTTGAACAATGTCTTGTCTGTTTAATGACACAATACGTGCAATCAGTAGATAAACACATTCATAAAAAACTCCTAGAAAAATAAAATCTGTATATACATTTTACAAACTGAATCAGCCACACATAATAAGAAAATCATGAACAAAAAAAAATTAGACATAACGACAAGCAAAGCAGAACAAATGATAATCATGCAAAAAAAAAAAAAAATTTCAAGGTGTTTAAAGGTAAACACAAGTAAAGCCAAAAAACTAATTTATTATTAACTATGGACAATGAGTAAAAATAATTAACAAAATAATGTTTCAAATAGATTTTGTTTAAACTAAAAAAACACGCAATCTGACCATTGTGCCAATTTTATTTCTTAAACCAACTAATAATTAATTTTTAAAATATGAATTTTGATCATTAAAATATTAAATTAATTTTTACCCTAATTTCAGCCAATTTAAAATAATTTTTTTACCTCTTAAATTCTATGCAAGCAATTTGAATTATGCAAATTTTTTCGTTGTAAAAGTAAAATAACAAGATATTTAATTTTTAACTAAATTCAAAAATTCAACTTTGGTTTTTTTTTTAATTAACATTATTAAAAAAAAAAAAAACTATTTTTCCTTCATTTAACTTATTTAAGCAACAAATTAGAAAGAAGTCAATGTTACACCTTTTTTAAAGATGTTAAATTTTATTAAATAAATAAATTGGCACAAAACAATATTACATGTTAGTGACTAAATGCTGATTTTGTTAAATTATGCACTTAATTCTATTATAGTGAATCATTTGTTGGTCTGTACAAATACTTGGCAAAACAAATTTTTTAAAAATAAACAAGAAGACAATTTATGAAAGAAAAAGATACGCAAAATTATAAAAAAAATTAATGAAATAAAAAATAAATTTTCTACACAAAATATTGATAAAATTAAACCTTTTAACATAATAGTTTCTATCTTAATTTGTTTAACATTTTTAAATTTAAAAAAAAAAACAACCAAAAATGTATAAAAATTAAATTAAATTATTTAAATTTACTTACATCACTTGCAAATAAATATTTTAAATAAAAAATATAAATCTAATCTAATTTAAAGTTATTATCCATCTAAAGCATAAAGTTAAATCTTTGACTTAATTTAAAATATTTAAATATAACCTTAAATAATTTAAAACGTGAAATTAATATTTTCACATAATTAAATAGTAAAAAACAATTGATTGTAGTAATAAATTCAGTTTTGACACTAAAATTGACAAGAAAAAACACTAGTTCAAAATAATGATCTTTTTTAATATCATGACTAAATAAGATACTATTATCATTATATTCAAACTCAAACATAAATGTTAATTGAATGTTCCAGAAAAATAAAAAAAATTAAAAAAAATTCTATATCTTAATTTTATTACAAACCTATAACTTAAAATTAAATATTTTCTTTCTAATATGGGTGTTTACATGAGAAAATAAAATATTTAAAAAAAAAATAATAAATATTATTTCTTATTTATGAAATATTTAAAAAAACGCTAAAAATAAGCAAATGATCAATTTTAATCACAACAATTAAAGACATCAATGCTAATAAATATAGTCTAAATAGACAAATATTAAAAAAAAATAAAAAATCTCTTGCAGATAAAAAAATATAAATAACAAAAAAAAATATATACGAAAATTTGTAATATAACAGCCATAAACATGAATAAACACAATTGATGAGCATATTGAGTTTTAATGAAAACAAAAAAGTACTTATCAAATTAAATAGATCGGATAAACGTAGGCGGCATAAATATATAAAATTGAAACAATTAAAGAAAAAAATTATAAATATTGTTTTAAATTAAAATATACAAAGTTATAAAAATATTAATGTAAATATAGTTAAATTAAATATTATACTATAAACTAGATATGGTTAATTCCTATATTGACCATCAAAATGCATTTATTTTTTTTTTAAAATTATAAATAATGAACATTTGACTAGTTTGCATAACAAATTTAATAAAACTCATCCATCAAACCCGACTATTATTTGTCAAATACCATAGATGAAAAAAAAAATTATTAAAGAAAAGGTATGTTGATTGGCTAGTAAAAGATTTTAGTGTTTTAAATTTAATAATCAATATCTATAAAAAAAAAGATTTGTTTTCAATTGATAATAGCTAAGACTTCCGATATAAAAATATCTTAAATAGCCATCAGTGAATAAGCATACACCTTTAACAACTAAATGTGTAAGATTTAGTGCAATTGAAAAAAAAAAATAAATAAAAAATGAAAAACAAATGAAAAGTGTGAAATAAAATTTGCGCACAAAAAAGCGCTTGATTGCATTTCAAAAGTATTAAGATGCCGATGCGTTGTCTTCGCTTTGACGGATCACTAAACAAAATGAACAAAAATTAAAAGCTAAAATTGTAACGCCTTTTAATTTTTTTTTTTAAATAATATTTTTAACTTTTTTGAAACATTTTAAAATCAACGGAAATATAGAAACGTTTCTAAAAATCATAATCAACATTAGTGTAAAATTATTGTTAAAATGTATAAAAAATAATTTATAACTATTCTCTCATCAACTTTACTAAAAATATTCAAGTTTTTTTTTTAAATTTATCTTAATATACTATATAAACATTAAAAAAAATAAATCTAATTCAATTTCAAAATTACAATTGAAATAAATAAAACAAATTTTACATTGCATAAAATTTGTTCATTAAAGTTTAAAAAAAAAAAAAAATTATTATTTAAAAAAAAACATTTTGTAAAAAAGCAAAAATCGAAATTAAAAAATTTCAAATTTAATATACCCACTAAATCATAATTTTTTAAAACAATTAACTGTACAACTTTTATTAATTGAAAAAAAAAATTGATTTTGTTTAAAAATTTTAAAAAACTAGTCAAAACCAAGAAAAAAAAACAATCTAACAGTTTAAATTATAATACCCATATAACCATAGAAACACCAATTAAAATATTGCTTAGAATCGTAGATAAAAAACAGTAAATTATTGTAATTAAGAAAGTGATCTCAATCTTAGAAAAGATTGGTTCAGATTAAATTCTCTAAACAACTGTATGTTAGCAACCACATATGCTAAACAAAATAAGCTTTTTTACTTTAAGAAGTTGACAAACATAACCAAAATTTAAGTCCAAATGAATGATACAGTAAATGTCCAAGAAAACTACATTTGAAGCTGAGATAAGCTACTTCAACAAAACTTGTCCAGTTTTCAATGTTTTCAACCTTTTTTAATCTTCATCTTCCCTAAATTTCAGCATCTAGTGATCAACTACAACTTGTTTTAATTTGCTTTTTTGCAAATCCATACAACTTTACTAAACACTTATTTGCTCAAGTTATTTTGCCTTTCTTAAAGTGTTTACGTAAAAAAGTGCTGAAACCTTTAAAAAACAAACAGAAGAAAAAATAGTAAAAAAAAAAAAATAAACACAAAAAAATCTATTGAAAAAACATGAAATAAAGAATGCGAATAATTAAATAAGAAAATCAAATAAGAAAATCTATTTCCAATAGGGACTGAAATTGTTAAAAAAAAAATTAAATAAATTAAAAATAATTTTTCATTTGTGTAAACTCTTAATATTAATCAAGTCAAATAAATTGAAAATTACCATTTGAACTGTAATTAAAGCACATTTAAAAACCAAGTAAGCAAATTAATCGCTTAAAAAAAAAACAAATTTGGTTTTTTATTTTTTTTTATTATTTATAGTTATTTATTTTTATTAAAATACAATTATTAAATCATTTTAAATTTAAATAAAAATTGAAATGCAAAAAAAAAAAATTTAATAAAAATTTATTTTATGTTAAAAATTTTATGTTAAAAAAAATCTATTTTATTAATAATATTAAAAATAAAAAATTAGTAAACAAAATATATAAAATTAAAAAAATTAAAAAAATTAAAAAAAAAATTTAAATTTATATATTAAACCTTATAAAGTTATTAGATTTACAAATTTTAAACAAGATACTAAATGCAAATGAAAAACAAATGTTAAAAAATACTTATTTAAATTTTTTTTTGCATAATAACTATTGAATTATCAATCTCTGATAATAATCATAAAAAAAAATAAATATTATTTATAATAATTAATATGATAACAAAAATAATTAATAATTAGAAATAAAAAAAATTAAAAAACAGAAAATAAATAATGACCCGCAAGCCAAAACCTGAATGATAAAATCGAGACTAAAAACAAAAAGTAACACAATTAGCCATTGAATGTATTTTACATAAAAACAAACAATTAGTAAAAAGTGCAAATATGCACTTGCATTAAAAATAAAAAATTTTGAATACATATTTATGTGATTTGAAATGGCTTTTTCAGATATATAATGTTTAATTGTATTTTATTGAAAAGAAATGAAGAATCTTAAAATTTGCACAAGTTGAATAAATCAGTTTGAGAACTAAAGCTGGAGAAATACTGACAACTATGTCTAATCATAGCTAAAGTGTAATTGCGCATGTATAGCTCTATCACAGCTGATCACCATTAATCTTTTTTATTCTTAAATTATTCTTTTTAATGTAACTCTAAAAACTTTTGTTTTAACTTTTGTTCCGTGCAAAAGTTTCATCTTTCATCATCTTAAAATAGAAGATGAAAAGTTAAGAAAGTCAGCACTAAGAAAATACTCTCTAGCTTTGCTCTGTTAATATTATTTATTTTTTTTTATTTCCTTCTTATTTTTTCATCTATTTCTTATTTCATTCTGATTTTTTTTTTGCATCAATGCATTTTTTTTGCATTACATTATGTTCATCAATGGCATCTTATGTTTAAATACAAAAGCTACAGTTTAAACCATGTTTTATTTCTTTTTTCTTATTTTTTCATTTTTTTCATCTACAATACATAAACTGTAAACGCCCTAAACTTTCGAAAGCATAAAATACTCATTATTACATCATTGACCAAAAAAATTACATATAAAAGAGTAGGTTTAAATTTTTAAAATCAAAAAATGATTCAATCAAAAAAAAAAAAAAAATATAAAAAAAAATCAAAATAATCAAATGCTATCAAAATAATCGTTATGCAATAAATTTTTAAATTTTTGATTTAATTACAACCTTAAACTATAAAAATAATGATAACTTAAAAATTATATTATTTAATTATTATATAATATGATTTTAAAAAAAAAATTTTAAATAATTTACTAATTTATTTATAATCAAAAAATTAAAAATTTTGTTTATAAATAAAATAAATAAAACAAATGTCAATTAGTTTTTAAATCCTTGACTTTTAAGCCAATAATATATAAAACTCAAATTTAATAAAAATGATAATGACAAAAATATCAAGTATTTGAAAATAGGTTTGAATTACAAATTTCCGATATTCAAAAAATAAAAAAAACAAAAAAAAAATGAAATAAAAAAAAAACTTTAATTTGAAATTTAAGCAAAAACAATTTAAAATTCTTTATAAATCTTAAAACATCAATCATGTAGTTGTATTGATAGAGTAAAAATAACACTTTTGAGTTAAGGAAAAAATTTTATTCACACTTTTGAAAAACTCATTTTAAGTTTTTTCTTAAATGCAAATTTTATTTGTAAAATATGCAAAATCTAAATTAATATATTTAAAAAACAAGTGGCTTAATTTAAGATCAACAAGAGTTTTGAAAACAAATAATAAAACGGGTTAAAAAAAATAAAGAGTATTAATGTAAACAAATTGAATATTTGAATGAACCATATTTGAAAACTCTGACAAGTCTGACACGTTTCAGAACAAACTAAGATGATGGGGCAAATATTCATCAGTTAAAGAAATATTTGAAAGGCAAAAAGATAGAAAAGTAAAAAACGAATTCAAATATTGAAACACATTCATATGGTAAACAAATGATAAGCAAACACCATTTTTTCCACATAAATAAGACATAGGCACACGATGCCATTGTATTTTACCACAGACAAAAAACACACCTCTTTCTAATAAACGCCCATCGTAAACAGGAAAAATACAGTGTCATAAGAAATAAAAAAGATGTGCAAAACGAAAAAATTGGGCGAAGAAATGATGAGAGAAGAGGGTATTTATGCAGGACAACATTCATACAGGCATTCAGCAGACATTCTTAAAAACATTCACACAGGCATTCTCAAAGACATTTTCATACAAATTTGTGTAGACATTCAAACGGACATTCGTTTTGTCATTCATACAGACATCAATATAAAAATATAATACATATATGTGCACATATTTATGTAGGTATTTATGTCAATATTGCATAAAGGTATGACATTGTTACACCATTCAAAAACTGATTATACTTCAAAACCAAAAACTTAATTTATTCCAATGCATAAAGATGTGAACAAAAAATGAATATAAAAGATACAAAACTAGTCTTATAAATGCATTGTAAAAATAGATACACATCCTTTTCATATACAAGTACAATGATTTAATGAAAATGACCAGTTAGAAAACAACAAAAACTCAATAGAAATTTAAAACATGTTAAATTATAGTTAAATTGATACATTTTCTCCTTTAGTTCACTTATGTAAAAATTCATTGTAAAAAACTTATTTTAAAAATCAAAACATTTTTCACCTTAATGCAAATGAATTTAAATTTGACGTTTAAATGCCATGTTTTTAGTGTTAACCTGTCAAAAAAAAATTTTTTTCAATAACCGATTCAATAGTTATATCAATAATGGCATCAATAACTGCTACTAATAACCAGTATCTTATAACCAATATCAATAGTCGTATCAACACATCAAAACTATTGATATGAGTTTTAGCATTGGAAAAGTGATGAAAAAGAAAAATCAAGTACAAATACATTATCAAACATTGAGTTAGATAATATTAAAAATAGTTTTTCGTTTGCCTTAGAAAATGTAAAATTAGTTTCAATAGTTGAGAAACCAACACATCCCACACAAAATCAAACATTGATTATTATCTATTTATCTATTATTATTTTATTATTTTTGGATGCTGTTTTCAACCGGCTATGTTATCTAATATAAAAAAAAAAAAACAAAAAAAAAAAACAACCGGATATATGTATGTTGTAAACAAATAAAAACACATCTGTTAATAATGACAAGCTATCAATACGTACAAATAGATATAGTTTTTATATGCTTTTCAATACTAAACAATAATCATCAACATGATTATAATGGACAAGCAAGCGTTGAACATAACTTGTCTAAACCAACTCTTAGCACTAATTTCAAAAAATTTTTTTAGAAATTAGCTAAATATTGAGCCAATGTATTTAAAACAACAGCAGATCGTTGAAACGAATAAAAAAAGATTTAACCAAAATAAAATTGAAAAATAAAAGAAAATCAAACTAAAGATCAAGAAAATAAATAATAATTCAGAATCTCCTTTAAAACACCGGATTCAGTTTGAAGTAATTTAAATAAAATGTCAAACATATTTGAAATCTGGCTATGGTTCGTTTAATAAATTGTCTCTAACTATTTAATGATTAAAAAGTAATGTTAAAAAAGCAAAACTCATATTTAAAAAAAAAATAGGCCAAAAAATCTTTAAAAATCAAATTGCTATTGAATTAAAAGCAAATAAAATCTAAAACTATTGCCCATTAAAAAAACATAAAATACATATAAAACAAGGTTGACAAAAGTAAACTTCTAAAGAAAAGTATAACATGAATCAACTGTAAATGATGAAAACTACTGACCAGTGAACAGTTCAAAAAAGACAAATATCAATTTCAATTTAGATCAAAATATCATTAACTAAATGACAGCTAGTTTAGACAAGAGCAAAACATTTTTTACCAATATCTAACTAGTTATAACATAGAATCAATCAAATCAGTTTATCTATTGTTTTGCATTTTTCACATTTGAACTCAAATGAAATAAATAATTTTTCAAAATTAAATTAAGCTAATATAAATTTTTTAAATGACAATAAACGTCATCAAAATATTAAAGATAAATTCAGATCCATTTATTATTCATAAATAAAATTTTATTATTATTTTATTAAAAAATTATTCTTAATAATAAACTCCTAAATTTTAAATGTAACTTATGACTAAAAAAACTAGTATGAATAAAAAGCTTAAAATAGATTAAAATTAAAAAAACTAGCAATCAGAAGAAGGCGCCGTCTATTTTTCAAAAATTTAACTGTTAGCTTAGTCACTTTTTTTTTAAAATAGTTGATCAAATAAATTTAAAAAAGAGCTTAAAATTTATTAAATCCAATAAATATATTTAAAAATATTTATAAATTAAATAGTTTTATAAATGTATGCTAAAATGTATTTTGAAAACAAAATTATCTATGTCAAAAATTTTCAATAAAAAGTTACTTTGAATAATTTTTTATTTATTTAATTTAAAATTTAAATTCAATTTATGAATTAAATATTTTTTTTCTTTTTTTTAATTTAATCAACGTTTAGGACCCTTTCTAAATCGTAAAATGCAATTTAAAAATAAAAAAAAACTAATCGATAAAAAAATTAATAAAAAAACATGAAATATTGACAAAAACTAATATTTACAAAAATAAGCTTATATTCAAAAAATTAATATACCAATAAAAAGATTGAAATAAAAATTAGTTGATTCTTAACTTAAATTCGAAATTTTTACAACAGTTTACAATAAAAACTTGTATATTATAAATCTGAATTTAATCCGATTTTGTCAAGAAAAAATATATAAGTATAAACGATAAAAATACTAATCAGTTCAAAAAAGTATTTGTGTAAACTAATAAAATAATCGAAATCTAAAATTTAGCTGAACTAATTTAAAATTTGTCAATTTGGCAAAGCCAAAAAATTCTAAAATTTATTAAATAAAAAAAAAAATAATGAAAACAACTAAACAAGCATTTAAAAAACAAATAACTAGATCATTAAACTACTTTACCTGTTTTATTGTCTATAAAAAGTATTTTTTAATTTATCTATTATACTAAAGCTCAAGATCAATTTTTCCTTAAAAATCTTTTTAAAAAAATAGTATACAAAAATTAAAATCAATTTAAAAAAAAACTATTAAATTTAAAAAATCAAAAAAAAAACAAGGATAAAAGAACCATTTTCAAAGTCAAAATAATACTCTTTTTTTGAATGATAGCTTGCAAAAAAATAATAGTTAATTTATTTAAAATACCTGCATTATATCAAACAAGTAATAACAATAGTAAAATATCTATATGTCTAATAGCCTAAAAATATTTTTAATCAATAAAATAAAATAATTTTATTTTCATAAAATTGGTTCATAAAATTTTAAAATATAAAATTTACAAATTTTTTATAAAAAATTGAAAATTATCTTTTATTAAATGACCTACTCAATTATTTTATTAAATATTATTATAATTGAATAATTTAAATGCTTTTATTAAAATAATAAAAAAAAAATATTTTAAAATACGATTATAAATAGAAGAATTTAATTAATTGATTTTTTTTTTAAAGTTATTATATTTGTTTTTTAAATAAAAATAAAAAAAAAAAGTTAATTTACTTAAAAAAAATTAAATTCACATTCATTTTAAAAAATTATTCCGCTTAAACTTCAAAAAATTAATTTAATTTTTTTTTCTTTAAAAAAACAATGAAATTTTAATTATTTTGATTAAAATAATTAAATGTTTTAATAACAAAAAATTTAATAAACAATGACTAATTAATTATCTTTTCTTTCTAAAAATGTCAATCAAACTAAAAATAAAAAGTTATAAAAAAACAAGTTAAAACATAAACTTATCAAAAAAATAAAAATAATTAATAAATTTAAAAAAAAATATATATTTTATGTTATTGAAAAAGTCAAAATTGGAAACAAATTTAAGTTTAAAATTGATATTTCTTATTTATATATTTTATTTTCCATTCTTTATAATACAATAGTCAAAAATAAAAAAATAATAAAGATAAACTAATATAAATAAATAAAATAAAAATTTATTTAAAAATTAAATAAAACCAAATATTACATAAAATTAAAACATTAAATTTATGAAAAAAATTTAATTTAAAATTATCATTTATAGAATAAAATTTTGGTTTGCCAATTTTAATAGTCAAAGTCAATTGCAAAAAAATAAATATTAAAGAAAAATTATATATGTACATTTAAACGAAATAAAAAAGAAAGTGACATAAAAATAAAATTGAATGTCAATAAAAAAAAAACTCAAAAATGTAATTCTCAGGCATGTGAAAAAAAAATTTGCAACTACACCAATATTTAACGAATGCAAATCTAGCTGTAAACAATCGTTTTATATTATTTTTGCACATTTGCGACAACAAAGGTGATGAAGAAAAACGAACTAAACTTTGAGAAAATAATTTGAAGAAAAAATTTAAAAGATTAAAGAAAAGATTTAAAAAATAATTTAAGAAATGACTTAAGAAATGAGTTAAGAAAAAAAAAGAAGCAGTAGCTACAGACAATAAAACAGCAAGTACCAAGCTTATACATCTAAGATGGTCAAGCACTGCAGGCCATTGCAGAGTAACAAAGCTGTTCTCTGTTTTGAAATTTAATTTTATTTTCTTATTCAAGCTTTCTTATTTTTTAAACTCAAATTACATGTGTGTGCCTGTATATAAACATTTGCAAAAAACACAAAAGATAACTGCAAATGCACAACAAACAGTGCTATTGATGCAAACAAAGCAACAACAAACACAATTGCAATCAGCCGCATTTGAAAATTTGTTTGCATTTTTTAAATGATAACTTTTTTTTCAAAATAAAACATCTTTTTTTGCTTGAACATCATTATTTGTGTTTAAGCTTATTTACTTATATTTTTAAAAAATTGGCCCTTTTCCAGAGTCTATTTAAAGTGTATTCTCATGGTTTACCAGTCGGATGATGTTGAGAATGTCTAAATAGATATTGACCAGATAATATAAAAAGACACATTTAACACTTGCTTAGATCAGCATAATTAATAGGAAAAAACATAAAAGCTACAAAAAAGAAACAAGTTGATATAGCTGTGTGTTACCTTGTTGCTTAAATAAATTAAAGACAAAATCATAATCGTATGCTCAATTTAATGTACGCCATAAAATCATAATCAAACTAAACAAATTATAATTTTAAACAAAGTGAATGTTTTGATAAATATTAAATTCAGTGTCAGGAAAGCATCTAAAAAACTAAACAGCGGAATGAAATTGATTTTTGATGAACAATTGCCCATTGCTTTTGAATTATGCCTGAAGCTTGATCAGTGTTAATTTAAAAAAAAAAACATTTTATAGAAGCTAAATTATGAAATTAAATTTCGGTTTTATAAAAACTTGAATAGTCAAAACCATAATTAAAAGAGTTAAAAAGAGTAAATCTTTATAGACCAGAGCAAAATAGGTAGCGCCTTCTGTTCTTCGCAAGTCATACTGGCACATAGATTATGGCAATAAATATGGAATTGCATATCTAAAACATTAATGTACAGAATGTGTACAAACATGTCAGTAGTTTAACATAAAATAAAGCATTTATTATTATCATTCTGTTTTTGCTTTATTGAACCTGAAGAAATCTTCATCTGATTTTCTCTTTTGAAAACATTTATATGAAAAATTACGGCCGAATAGTTAGTCGGCACCGCATGAAGCAAATTAAATTAAAAGCAAACGCTACATTGTGCACATATTTTCAAACAAAACCGGAAGTTATCTCGCACATCTTAGATTGATTATTTTAACCTTTGCATCCATTGCATGCTGCACAGAGTCCCAATCTGACCTTACTAGTTTGCAAAAATAAATCCTTTTCATGCACTTTAATTGAACCAAACTTTTCTCCTGTTTGAATTTCAGAGTTCAAAAACTAAAGGTTATTCAGCCAATGCTTGCAGAAAGACGCAAAAACAATATTCAATACTAAAGCTCAAATTTGATTAATTTCCATATACGTTCGCAATTAAAAATTATAATCATATTCAAAACCTACCTGAATTTGGCTCGTTTGGCTTTTTGTTTGGACGATCCGAAGGAGCTCCATCATAAGCTCGAACCAATATTGGATAAGCATTTTTTTCTTCTCTATCGAATTCAACTTTAGTATAAATTTCACCAGTGTCTTTGTCGATTGAAAAATATTTATCGGCATTATCTTTTGGTTCAATACTATAAAATACCTGTAAATACGAAAACGCAATTTAGTGTTAATAAACAACCTTAAAAGTTTCACTTAAAAAAATATGGTTTTTTAAAAATTTAAAAAACCTATTATTATGACAATTATGATTAAATTAAAAAAAAAATATTTAAAATTAATTTTAAAAAAACAACTTTCGATGCATCCTAACTTAAATTGTTTTTTTTTATTTCAATATGTATAATCAAACAAATATTCAAATGATCGAACCGACCTGCATGCAAAATTAAAATGAATTAAAATTCAAATTTGTTACATTAAATAAAAAAAAAATGCTTTTTATCATTAACTAAAATGTGTTATTTGATTTTATTTTATTAATGTATTTTATATTTAAGCGAAAATTACAATGAATATTTTGTATGGCAAGCAGACATTGAAAACAAAAGCTCTAAAAATTAATAATTTAACAATTTTTTCATTTTTTACCAAAAATTTTAAATATAAGCATTTTCAATCATTTATTGACCCTATTTTTTCATTGAATTTTTATTGTAATTGCATAAATTATTAATTGAATATCAAGAAAGAAAAAAAATTTTTACAATTGAATATACCATGAAAACCACTGAAACCGAATTTAGCAAGTAACAGTTTATTTCAAGATGGAAAAATGTATAAACAAGGTGTGAAAAGCTAATTTGAAAAGTTCATTTATAAGCATATTAAATGTGTGGTCAATTTGTGCACGATTTTATCATACAAAATAATTATATTCACAATTTATAAGAACAAGTCAGCTGTTTAAATAATTCTCATCACTTATTAAACTTGATAATTTTTATAGTTTAAGTTAACTTTAATAAAAATCTATTTTTTTCATCTTGTAAAAAGATGAAAAACAATGCGATGATGCAAAATTATGCTTAACTAAACTGGCTTTTGGATCAACTTTTCGTAAGTTGGGTTTGGCTTGATGTTAAGCATAAAGCTTAAATACTTATAAATATTAACTAATCAATTGCGATTTGTTACACTTCACTTGTGTAAACTTGTTATTTATTTATTTTTTTTTTTTTTGATTAATTAAACAAAATAAAGTAATTCGTGTGAAATATTTAAATAAACCTTAAAAGCATAAAAAAATATATTTTTTACATTTTTTTAATTAATCTTTAAAGTTTTAAATAGTAAAAAAAAAAAATAAATAAACTAAAATAGATAAAAGCATTATAAAAAATTGACCGTCTATGCATTAATGCAAAGAATCATAGAAAAAGTCTAATCATTAAAATATGGTTAAAAAAAACATATTTAAATTATATGCAGACTCATTTTGAAAAGATTTAAATGACAAATTTATAAAACAAAGATAAAATCGAGCACGTTTTAATTTCATTAATACAAAAAAAAAATTCCGAAAACATTTATAAATAATAATTAATAAAAACGTATGAAAAATTAAATTAAAAATTAGCAATTAAATAAACTGAATAAACTAAAAAAAGTAACTAATTGGTGCATGCAATGATGATGAAAAGTGAAAAAAAAAGTGAAAAAAGAGAAAGAAAAAAATGGGAAAAATGAGAAAAATGAAAAAAACGAGAAAAATAGAAAAAATGAGCAAATGGGTTGAAAACAACTGATGACAATTAAGCATACAACAATTTAAAAGACAAGTTAAGTGGCAGGTTAAATAAACATAATAAACACGCATGTTCACATGGCCAAAAAATTGAAAACAAAACAGATGCTACATTGATAACAGTTTGAAAAAGGATTATAATTAAGCTCACCTTGTTGTTAGGATAAGTGCCGTCGCGATCTACTGCCTCCACTTGGGTTACTTTTGTTCCTTTTGGCATTCCTTCTAGAACAGTTTCTTGAACTTTTTCGATAAACAATGGAATCTCGTCATTCACATCTTCCAGTACGATATAGACAGTGGCTTCAGATGCCAATTGCACACCATTATTTAGCACTCGAACTGTCAGATTAAATTGCTGAATACGTTCGTAATCCAACGGGTAATTTACATGAATATCGGCCCAAGTTTCAGCTCCTTCGTTACGTGGACTCAAATAAAATGTATCCTTTTTATTAGTTTGTTCGGTCGATCCATGCAATAATGTGTAATAAACAGATGGATTATCAGCTAATCCAGATTGTGCTTTGATTGAGATAACTTTTTTTCCTACTTCAATGTTTTCTTTTATAGGAATTGGGCCGTACACCGATTTCTCCCAAATCGGTGGATTACTTGCACGATTTACCACATCAATCACTACTTCAACCGATGCGGTTTTCGGAGGAATTCCGCGATCATATGCAATTGCATGCAATTGGTACTGCACACGATCCAATGGTTGTCTTAAACTTATCCAGCCTGAGTCTGGATTAATGTAGAAATAATCCAAATCTGTCGGATCGACTGAAGAAGTCAAATTGTACATAATTGCGCCATTATTATCAGCATCTTCATCAGAGGCAGACACACGAAGTATGTTGATTCCGATTGCAGTGTCTTGTTTTACATTTTCTTTATACTCGTGGCGATCAAATAAAGGCGGATTATCGTTTACATCAGTAATTTCAACTTTAAAAGAGCAAACACCCTCAAGCGGAGGAGAACCACGATCTACAGCTTTTACTGTGACTGAAACAAATCTTCCATCATCGCCTTCACGGTCAAATACTTTATTTGTTCGTATTTCACCTGTAATTTCATCTACAACAAATTTAGTGCCTTTCTGGTTCGGCTGTTGTACAATTGAATATCGTACTTGTCCATTGTGAGATTTATCTTGATCTGTTGCTTTCACAGTAATCACCGGAGAATTACTTGGTGCACCTTCTTCAACCGTTGGAGAATATTCAGAACATTCTTCAAAAATTGGCTTGTTATCATTTACATCAGTTATAAATACCACCACTAAAGCGGTTGAAGTGTGAGGAGTTTGAGCACCATTTTTGCAACATGATCCATCATCTCTAGCAGTTACATTTAATTCATATTTGTCTTTATCCAAATGAAAGCGGTCTTTAATTAATCTAATAACTCCAGTTTTCTCTTCAATATAAAACATTCCAGAAACCGTACCGCCACCAACGAAGCCAAATATTATATTATCGCCATCTTTATCCGAAGCAACCACCGTAGTCACAAGTGTATTAGGTCCAGCATTTTCATCCACATTAGGCGTATACACATCTTGAGAAAATTTTGGAGGTTCATCATTTTTATTTTCAGTATAAACTCGAACAGTTGCAGTGCCTGTCAAGGGAGGATCACCTTTATCTGTTGCGGAAACAATCAATTGATACGTATTATTTGCATCTGCATCTAATCGTCTGTTACTATAAATTGCACCCTTATCATCAATATAAAATTCGTCCCTATTTAATGTATAAATTATTTCTGCATTTTTGCCCGTATCAGAATCAGTAGCTTGTACTTGTAATATTTTAGTACCAATTGCAACATCTTCGTCAATATTGTATGCTTGATAGTCAGGCAAATCAAATCTTGGTGCATTATCATTTACATCTGTAACTTTAATTGTTAATTCAACTGAAGTAGAAAAACCACCAGAATCTTCAGTTGCAGTTACAATAAGAGAATATTGTTTAGGCTGTCTTAAATCTTCATAATCTAGATCTTTAGCCAATTTAACTACACCGGAAGATGGACCAATATTAAATGTTCCAGCTCCTTTGCCTTGAGCTTTCAACGTATAACGAATCTCACGATCTGCAAAAGATTTAGCTTTGACTTCAATTATATCTGAATCCTTTTTTTGATTTTCTGGTATTGTAGCTTCATATTTAGGCATATAAAACTGTGGCGGACGTTTTCCTCCCATTATGGATAATCGTTCTTCTTTGGTCTGTTGAAACTGACGATCTCCACTTGGTCCATTGTGATCTTCAGCTTTAACATAAAGTACATATTCTTTGTCTAATAAAAATTTATCACTGCCTTTAGTTCTAACTTCACCAGAACGTTCATCAACTTCAAAACGACCTCCAGCTACAAAAAAAAGTTGATTATTAATATTTTATTTGTCATTGATTAGATAGTATTAAAAAAAAAAAAATTCATATTTATAATTAAAAAAATAAAACTAATTTAGTTTTAGTTTATATTGAAAATAATTATATCTATAAAATAATCCTTTTTTATGATTTGAGTAACCATTTTGTAACAATATTGAATACAAATAATGTTCATTATAAAGATAATTATTTATAAAATAATATTTTTTTACTTGTTTTTTTGTGTAAATTACTTAATTGCAAATTAAATTTCATAATAAAAATATAAAAAAATTACTTGGCCTAAAATTTATGACTAATACAATTTAATTTATTTTAACTTAAATATTTTTGACAGTTTATAAAAACAAAACTTGAAATATTTAATATTTTTAAACTGTTTATCTCCAAATGAAAAAATAAAATAACATACATGGGTTTAAACCACATGTTTTATATATGAATAATTCATTTGAAAAACTCAATTATTTTTGTTTAATAATTTTAAATTATCTATTTTATCAAAATTAAGAAGAGAACACGGTAGAAATATTGGATAAAGTGTCATAACCTAATATATGAAAACATAGTGAAAACTCATTTCAAATTTTGGTGTCAATGTACAGCATATAATCAAATATTTATTAAGTTATTTTTTGTTTCGCTTTCTTGTCTTTTAAATACATTTTTCTTTTAGTGATATTTAATACATATATTGAAAATGTACTGATATATATAATATAATTTTTTTTTGAACTTTTTAAAACGTTAACGTAAATTATCAAATTTAAATAAGATCAACTTAATTTTTAGTTTAATTAAATAATAAAAATGATTTAAATGAAAAATAAAAAAATAATTTTACTATTTGTTTTTTAAATGAATAAATATTATTACAAGTTAAATATGAATTTTGAATCGTATTAAAAAAAAAATGTGAAATGATGTTCAATAACAAATGAACCAAGTGTGCTCAATTTGCATTAAGTGAATTAAATCCAAACTTATTTTGCACTGATTTTTCTTTAGTGTGCATTAAATTTTAAGTTTATTTATTTAATTTGATTATTATTTAATTATAATTTAAACTGAATTTTTCGACTTAAATGAATATAAACAAAAGAATTTCACAATGTTGCTCATTTATTTAAATCGTGAATAAATTATTAAAATACATGAAAAATGAAAAATTGCGGTTAAACATGTTGGAAACAACTTAATTATTGTCATAATTGATTCATGCACCGTAAATTTGAAAAAAAAAAAAAAAAAAAAAAAAAATTGAACAGCAATTAAAAAAACGTTATAATATTGATTATAACAAGATGAACTAATAGAATAATTTTTTTATAAAACTAGTGATTTTTATTTATGTTTATTGTCGTTTTATTTTTTATCGTTTAAATAAAATTAGTTTATTCGTAATTCACATACGTCAAGAGTTTAAAAAAAGTATTTTAAAACTCAGTGTCATGCATACCTAGCACCTATTGTTGATTTATTCATTAGTTAAACATTTAATATAAATTAATAACTATGTGTGTCATAATAGCAGCATATTTAAAAAGAATGTTTAGAAAAAAAATTTTAAGAGTATAAAATGTGGTTAGAATGATGATTAAAGAAGAAATTAAAGAAAAAAAATGGAAATCAAAAATTAAAGAAAAAAGTTAAAGAAAAGAATTGAAGAAATGAAAATCTCTTGTTTTAACACTTACTTCTATCTCTGACT
Source organism: Pyemotes zhonghuajia (assembly GCA_025170145.1). Classification (NCBI taxonomy): domain Eukaryota; kingdom Metazoa; phylum Arthropoda; class Arachnida; order Trombidiformes; family Pyemotidae; genus Pyemotes; species Pyemotes zhonghuajia. The sequence continues at coordinate 14,964,458 of CM045845.1, forward strand.
AAAAAATAATGTATATTGTGATCAGTGTCAGGATCGCGAGCTTGAAGTTTAAATACCGGAGTACCGGCTGGTGCATTTAATTGAACCACAGCTTGCATTGGCAACGGTCTATTAATAAAATGAGGATTTTCATCATTTACATCTTTTATGTTCAAAATAATCCTTTGTCGATCAGGTTCTAAAGAAGAAAAGAAAGTTGCTTAGTCAGTTAAAAGGTGTGAATTGAAAATAATTACCATTTAAATTAGGACTGGTTATTATCACCCAAAAATCGATCACTTTTTCCCTGCCCAACTGTTCATAATCCCAGGGCTCTTTTACTCTGACAGCCCCAGTAGTGTCTACGGACACCCAACGATTAGACGTTTCCATCTTAAACACTTCAGAAGGATGTATTTTTTCCAAATTGCACATTATAAAGCCAGGTGAATTACCATCTGATTCTTTAAAAGTGAATGTTTTGGTGGATCTAACGTTGGCCGCATTTATTGGCGCTAATCCAATAAAAGCGGCAAAAAACACAATAATCAACATGTTGATTAATGTGACTTTATACGATTGGTTACGATTAAACTGATGATTTATTGATTTACACTGTTCAGGCCTATGTTTTTGGCTCGTGTAATTCATTTTAGCAGGTTCATTGACGAACCCGTTCAAAATAGTCAGCATTTCACATTCGAAGTTGAGTTTAAATGTTTTCACTTTTCACTTTTCAAAAAACATTAATCCTTGAAATTAGCTAATTGGAAAGAAAATAATAATTAAACATAAAAAAAAGAAGAAAAACTTAATTTGTCAAATTAATTTTTAATGTTGCTCGACCATAATCACTCAGGAAAGCCAATCAGATCCAAACAAAACGACCGATTGGTTAAATTTCAAATAAATGAATTCCAACTATGCCGTTACTTAAATAATGAAATCAGTCATAGTAAAGACAAGATAAAAGACTAAGGCAGCATTTGTCACAAATACACAGAGCAGGTGCAATAAATTATTAGATTGCAACAAAATATACCAACTAATGCTAGCAATAATAACGGAAATAAATTTGAATATGATCTAAACAACAGTTGACATTTGATTCGTCAAATTTATTTTCATTTGATTCTTTTTCATCAGAATTTTTTTCATCAAAAATCTTGTTAATCAAAAATCTTGTTAATCAAAAATCTTGTTAATCAAAAATTTTGTTAATCAAAAATCTTTTTCATTAAAATTTTGTTGATCAAAGTTTTGTTGATCAAAATCATGTTTATTAAAATCATGTCGATCAAAATTTTGCTGATCAAAATTTTGTTGATGATATTCTTGTTCATTAAATACTTATTTTTTAGTTATAAATTCATCAGATTTTTGTTGAGCAAAATTTTGTTTAGCAGATTCTTGCTTAGCAGAATTATATTCATCTGATTTCTATGATTACTGCTATTGGATTAATGTGAAAGCCAGATTTTTAATTCGTTATTATATTATCTGTTTCTGAAAAGAAAATTGAAGATATCAGCATTGCACATTTTACGCACAATATGATCAATATTTTTGCAATGCTTAAATCTCTGTCAATATAATTGCTGTTTATATTTTTATGCGACAAATGATCGTATAAAAATAATTGTCTCCTTAAGTAAACACAAATAATTGAATTAAGTTTTGACACCTTGTTGTTAGCTTATTATAAATTATAAATTAGTTAAACTAGTCAATCAAGCAAACTGAACAGGACTAGACCAAAGTAGATTAGTTAAAATATAAAACTTAAAAAGGAAGAGGAATATATATTTAAGAACCTAGTAAGTAGCAATTAATTAAATTTGAATGTAATTCAAAGTGAAATAAATTTTTGGTTTGTCCATTGCTTGTTAGGTGTGTTATTTGGTTGTGTTGAATACTTTGCTTTTAATTGCTAAGAGCAATGTAAGCATGGAAAAACCGAAATTAAAAACAAACTTAATCTAGCAATTAAAAGAGGTTTAAGTCGAGCATCGTTGTTAATTGAGCAGTTAGCAAATGTTTATGAAAGTGCATGTTGTCAAACATGAAATGCATTTTCTTAATTGTACACAAAGGTAAACCATATTCGGTTAGTTTAGTTTGGCCATTAGAGGTTTGTTTATTGGGCTGAATTGAAAATAAAAAGCATTCAAAATTCGCCCACACACTCATCAGTGATAGTGTTTCATTGATAAGAGAATAAATAAATCAATCAATAATCGTGTAATAGTAATGAAACTTAATTGTGGGAAAGAGCAAAACATGTATAATTGAATGAAAATAAATGAACAACTAATTTGAACATGAGTAAAGCAAGGCAAACACTGGCTGACAAACACTGATTGGCAAAATGAATGCTCATCTTAGAGCTCGCACTTGCTTAAGAAACACTTTTCAAAATGATTAATCCTTAAGCTAGCCTGTAGGCAAATAGGCTGAGGTGATATTGTTGACTAGATATTGAAAAGATAGATGTTTCAGTAGATAAAGTGTGTATATCCGTTTGATCGTAAATGGTGAGTGTTTGTTTTACTATTTGGAGTGAAGAATTTGCTTGCGAATGGAACAATTGACAATGGAACGTTGTTCTAGATGGTGCACTACTTACCACAAACTAACTGTGAGCCATGTTGGCTAATTAAGATGTAGAGAGCGCAATGGAAGGCGATCGGCCAAAATGGCCGGAAAAGTGCACAATTTAAGCACGAGAGAATCACAGTGAATTATTGAGAGCACAATTGGGAGCACAATTGATTTGAAGCACAGTTATAATTGAACACACAATTAATCCAAAGCAGAGCATTGAACACACAAGTAATCTAAAGCAGAGTATTGAACACAAAATTAATCCAAAGCAGAGTTAATCCGAAAAATGGATGTTGAGCACAATATATCCAAAAAGACAGTTTTGGAGGTAAGACACAATCCGAACGCTATTTTTACTGCTGATGTGACAAGGATGGGCTAAGAAGTGTTTAAGAAAGCTGGACAGTGGTTAAGCGTTGGCTTAAAACATGGATAGCATTGATGTTGCTATTGCACAAATGTGTAGTTTTCTTTCAATGGTGTTCAATCGTCTTTTCACCTTCTAAAGGTTGCTTCTCACCGTTGTTTCTTAATCTTTGTTGTTTAAGGTGTTTCTTTTCTTGTTTTTTTTTTATTTTTCTTCTTCTTTTTTTTCTTCTTCTTCTTTTTTTTCTTCTTTTTTTTCTTCTTTTTCTTCTTTTTCTTCTTTTTCTTCTTTTTCTTCTTTTTCTTCTTTTTCTTCTTTTTCTTCTTTTTCTTCTTTTTCTTCTTTTTCTTCTTTTTCTTCTTCTTTTTCTTCTTTTTTTTCTTGTGCTTCTTCTTGTGCTTCTTCTTCTCCTTCTCCTTCTTCTTCTTCCTCTTCTTCTTCTTCTTCTTCTTCTTCTTCTCCTTCTTTTTCCTCTTGTTCTCTTCTTGTTCTCTTCTTTCGCTTCTAATGCTGATGGCCGACCAACACACTGGGAGACCAACACACACACTTAATCTCAGACCAGCGCATTCAAGTCTTGTGGTTCCCCAATTGTTCTATATACTGGCTGCAGTATATAGCCATAAGCAAGCTAGCCAACGGTCGGGGGAGGGCTTAGCAAGCTTGGACTAGTGGGAACAGCAGTGCAAATAACACGGGAACAGCAGAGGGGAAGAGAAAAGGGGAAGTTTGATTAAACTGAATTTGGGCAAGCAAGCAAACAGTATATTTCGGCAATGTGTGTTCATGTGTTTGCTATGTTTAAGATATGTTTGGTTGGTTGGATATATTCAGTATATTTGATCTGTACATTGGTTGTGAGAAATGCGCTTTCTCAAGCTAAAGATGGCCACAGTAAAGGATAAAGGAGGAGAAAGCATTTGATCCATACAGTAGAACAGGTCGTGATAAGAAGGAGAGGGCACAAGAAGTTGAAACAGCAAAAAGCCGGCCAATTGTCTGATGCAGGAAAAACAGCAATAAGAAACCAGTTTGGTCAAGTCTGATTAAAGCAAGGCGGACTTTGCAAACAGTCAGGGGCCGTCTCAATACTAGAATACTAGAGTCAGCAGACATTGAACAGAACGTAGGAGAAGCAAAAGGCAAGCAGAAACAAAGCTCCACAAGAAACAAAAGCACTAAAAGAAACCAAAATTAGGGATGAAAACATTGAACTGTGAAAAAGGCGTAAAATGTGATTCACTTGTGCATCTGCTTTCTCTAACCGGAAGTCGCTAACACCAACTGCACTATTCATAAATGCTTTTATAGTAGAGAATAGAACAGAATCGAGAAAATAGCAACTTTACGAACAAGAAGACAACGAAACAAGAAGACAACAACGAAAAAAGAAGACGACAACGAAAAAAGAAGACGACAACGAAAAAAGAAGAAACCAAACAACAAAACAACCAAACAACAAAACAACCAAACAACAAAACAACAGCCAAACCAAATTCGAAAAAAAAAGCTTCACCATCAGCGCGTCTGCGCAAATTCAAAGACATGTTCAATGTTGGCCTTGCTTGTCTGGCCTTTGGCGCTCTAACTTGCTCATTAATGAGTCTGCGCCAAATTGCCCGCTAACTTATTTAATTGCACTGCGCAACCTCTAACCGATAACCTGGTCTCCAGGCCGACGCATCTGCACTTTTGCACGCTATATAGTCCTTTTTGAACCTAGTCTATAGCTGATGCAAATACACTTAGGAGTCTGATCTGCTCATTATTGACCCGCCCAAATCAGCACATGTTAGTCTTACTCCCGATCGCGCTCATGGAGACGCGGCATCCAAACATTCCAATGTATCAACCAACCGCATCTTGTCAGGTGTTTTTGGCGCCAAATTCAAACTCCCAATTTGTGAAAATCTTTCAACCATTTCATATCCTTATCTTCTAATTATCACTCCAACAGGTCACCTCAAAAACACTTAAAACCCGCAAACAATTATCCATTCATTTCATTTGCTCTCATCCCTTTAATTCCTCTAAAAAACTGCCAATTCTATTCTTCTCCCACTTCTCTTATTTACTAACCTAAACACCTTCTGGCAGACAATAAAAAAAAACTTAATAAAAAATACTGCTTCAATTGTTCAACATTAGCTTAAGTTGCAACTGCCAACGACTATACATTCAAATTTCAATTCATAACAAGCTCTCTAATTGCCAAATTTACATCACTAATAACAATTAATAAACGCCAGATATGTAAACTTAATAAATTGCAATTTCCTTCTGCAACCGGAAACTTATTTAAACAATTTCTCGCAATTTACAATCTTAATTACCTTTTTAAATATGCAAAGTTGCAACAAAGCTGATTCAGGTCTTTTAACTTTTATACTTTAAAACACTTTTACACTTTTTATACTATAAAAAAGTAATCATAGTAATGATGATCACAATAAAAACCATGGTCAAGATCAATATTAATCCAAAATATGCATACCTCTGTTTTTTTTTTTAATTACTGTCTGGCTTGAAACTGATTTGATTAGCGCCTGCTAACTAACACACGCCATAAATCACTTTTGTTTAGGCACAATTTAAACGCATTTTTAAATTATTACAGCAAACTCTTTTACTTATTAAGGTGCCATTTCATTTTTTGTTGTTTTTTTTCACATTTCAAAAACTAAGCTGGCACACACCTTAACTTTAACTTTGTTTAGGTTTTGTATTTTAAATTAAAATTAAAATTTAACTTAAAATTCAACTTAAAACTAAACTTGAACTTAATTTAAAATTCGCTTTTGCTTCATATTTCAGCTTAAGCACACTTTCGCCGAATCAGGTTTGATCATAACCTATTCGCTTAATAATAAATGTTTTTCATACAAATTCAATCAGTGTTTCACGATTATTAATTAAGTGCAAACAAATTAATCTTAAAACTTAAAGTTGGTTTAATATTTATAAACATTTTAGACAATTTGCGCAATACACGTCAAACTATCAAAATTATTTAAAAGCTATCAAGTAAAACAACTTATTCTGTCTAGTTTTAATTTATCTATTTGTAGTTCATTCAAAAGCATTAGAATGGTCGAGTATAACGATATTGCCACATCTCTTAATCACCAATCTTAAGTCAGGTAAACGTTTTAAAAGTTAAACTGCAACATTTGAAATTATAACAAGCTGTCTTTGTGAAAAGCACCAAATTGTTCAAACATTAATGCATGTTTTCTTTCGCATAAACAGTTTCAATTCAATTCAAACACCATCATAATTCATATTTTCTTTTCATTTTTTAAACCTATTAAACAATAAAGATGCAGCTTTCAAAGCTTGACTTTGGTTGAACGATGGCTTTTGCTATGATTTCTCATTAACATTAACATACAAGTTCAGTTTACTTTCAATTTGACCTAATGTGGCTTGCCTGTTTTTACTTAATCCTTTTCTGTCCAAATTTGTGTGGTTGCACTTTCATATCATTCTTTCGACCACAAAACAAAAGCAACTTGTTACACCTAGATCAATTATGCTAGACAACGCATGAAACACCAAACAATAATTTAAATTTCCAACGACAAAAGCAGCAAATAACCTCTAAAATAAAATAATTAAAAACACATATAAATGCCATTATCTTTACATTTTTCAAACTCTTATATACGCTTATAAGCTTTTTAATTAATTTTTTCATTTAAATTACTAAGCTCGCATCATTACTCTCAACAAAAGCAATGTGATGCAAATAATTTTATTAAAACGCTAGTATTGATTTTTGCTTTAAAATAACATTGATAATAATTTTAAAATAATTTGCATTTTCATCTAACTTTCATTATTAAATTAAATAAAAAAATTTGACGGATAAATCTACATTGCCAAATCACCAGTCAAATTAATCAGAAAATAAATGCTGTTTTCAATTGAGAAATTTTAAAGAAAAAAAACATTTTCAATCATGATTTTAAATCACGTTTAGCAAACATATAAAATAACAATTACTATAAATTGGTTTTATATTTTTACATTAAATTAAGTAATTTTTATTAAATTTATCAAGCTTAATTTTTATATAAAAAAATTTAATTTCTCTATTCATGTTTTATATTTTAACATATTAAAATCGATTAAAAAAAAATTATAAATTTATTTCAAATTTATATATAAAAACATTTCTCAAAAATTTATAAACTTATTCACAAATTTACCTAAAATTAATATGTAAATTAATATGCAAATTAATTAAACATTTAAATCTAGTTAGATAATTTAAAAGTAAAAGCTAATGTTAAAATAACTTTTTTTTATTAAGTTTAATTAAATAAAATAATTTTTTTTTTTTTATAAATAAAAAATATTCACAACTATGTATTTATATTTTGAAATTTTACCTAAAAAAATTTGCTTATTAATGTTTAGTACTATATTTTTTTATTTTTTTTTGATTAAATTACACTTACGAGATCTTCAACAAAATTGAAAGTTATGAAATATTGATTTAAGATAAATAATGATGGAATTTCTATATATTCTTAATTATAACTTTTTTTTATATGTAATTAGTTATATAAACTTGTACTAAATAATTAAAAAAATTATTAATATATATTTTATTTTTTTTTTTGTAAAAATATGCTTCTAATGCACTTTATTATGTTTATCAATTAAATTTGCATTTTTAAAGTTTTATTTTTAATTGAAATACAATATATTACATTTTTACAAAGTTTGTAATAATAAAAAAAAAATGTCGAGATCTATTCAATAAAAAAAAAAAAACAAATAAACTAAATAAATTGAAAACAATATATAAATATAAAAAAAAGTAATTTTAAAAATTAATAATTATGAATTTATATTTGAATGAATTTTGCAAAATATTTTGAAATATATTTTTTAAACAAGATTAAAAAGGTGCAATTTAGTAAAATTAAACTTTATATTTATTTTTTCTTCAAATAACTTTTACGTGGAGTGCCCTTTTTAAACTTTTTTTTGAAAAATTTCGACTTATTTACAGAGCCAAAACTTCGTTTTCTTCCTCCACCCGAAGTCGATGGACGTATTGAATTATATTCTGAAAAATCATCAAAATCACAAATATCTTCTTCAAAATCGTCTACATTCATATTTTGTGCTAAATCGTCACTCATTTTTTTAATCTCCTTATAATTTTGAGTGATCAATAAATATCGACTGCCGTATTTGGCATACCAATTTTCAGAAACATGAGGAATAGTTAAAAATTCCTGTTTACTTGTTGGCATTTTAAGTGACATTTCTCTTAAAGCTTGTAATGGAATAATAACATGATGATTAGCAATCTTATTTTCTTTTGCAATTTGCTTCGATTGTTCTAATAATTCTTCATAACATTTTTCATTTATATCTACACCATTTTGATTTTCATGGATCGGTAGAGAGTTTACTTTTAACTCTTTTTTATCTGCTACAAGCATTTCAAACTTTTCAAGGCCATCTATTAATGCTTTAGATTTCAATCCTATAGTTAAAAAAGATACTACCATATCATATTGAATTGTGTACATGTCTTCTTTTATAAATTCATCACAAATTAATTTTCGAAACATTCTTTCAATGTCATTTTTTTGCATTGCTTTGCCTTTTCCATGCATTGGTAAATTTTCATGACCAACACTTTTAATTTTAGCATTAAGAGATCCTTTGTAAACATCAACATAATGACCCATTGAAAATTTTTTATTTGCACTTTTACATACTTGATAAATTGATGCTACTATTAATTTCGCTTCCGAACTAAAGTCTCTTAAAACAAACTTGATCTAAAAAAAAGAGGAAAAAAACAAATATGCTAAAAAAAAACATATAAGACAAAATTGCAAATACCTGTTGGCTACAATTATCACATGCTGTTACCATGTTTGAAGTGCATTCTTTTGCATCAAAATTCTCACCAAAATAGCGTAAAAGTTGCACTCTTCTACATTCTGCATTATTAGCGCAGAAATATGCTACCTGGTTAATATTATCAGCATGAACTTTTTTAGCTTGCGGATTGCTGGAATCGTCCTCAGTGATAAGTTTCATTAATCGTTTAATATCTTTATAAGAAAAATAAAGTATACATAAAGAATTTTGATTATCACGACCAGCTCTACCAGATTCTTGGTAATATCCTTCAATTGCTTTGGGTGCACTATAATGAACTACAAATCTTACGTCTGGTTTATCTATTCCCATTCCAAATGCAATTGTAGCGCAAACAACAAAAAATCTGTTTGCAATCCAATCTTCTTGTACTCTTACACGAACTTTATCACCAAGACCTGCATGGTAAGCTTTAGCTCTAACACCTTGTTTTGATAACATTTTCGCCACATCTTCACATTCATTTCTAAAAAAAACATTTCAAAGTAATATTTTATTATATATTTCTTTTTTTTTAGTTTTTCACTTACCTAGACAAACAATAAACTATTCCACATTTATTATGAAATTTAGTTCTAATTAATGTAATAATATCCTGTAAAGTGTCTTTATTTTTTTGTCTTATTTCAAATTTTAAATTTGGACGGTTAAAACTTTGTATAAACCATGATGGTTTAGTCATTTTTAATTGAGTTAAAATATCTACTCTTACACGAGGAGTAGCTGTTGCAGTTAAGGCCATTAAAGGTATACTTGGAAATTTATTTCTTAATAAAGCCAGTTTTTTATAATCTGGTCTAAAATCATGACCCCATTGACTAACGCAATGAGCTTCATCAATTACAAATCTTCCAAGTAAATTTCGTTTATATAAAGATTCAAATAAGTTCATTAATTTTTGGCTTGCGCTTACTTTTTCAGGAGTAACATAAAGTAATTTTAAATTTGGCGACTCATTTCTTAAATCTTCATAAATATCTGCTTCAGATGACACTTGTATATCCGGACTTAAAGTGTCAGAAGGAATGTCTAATAATTGCAATTTTTGAACTTGATCTTGAATAAGTGATCTTAATGGAGAAATTACAATTGTTAAACCATCGTTCACCAAAGCTGGAAGTTGATAACATATACTTTTTCCACCGCCAGTTGGCATCAAAACAAAACAATCTTCTCCTAAACAAGCAGCATTAATTGCTTCAAATTGATTTGTTCTAAAATTATTTAATCCAAATTTTTCTTTAAATAATTGAAAAAGTTTAGAACAATGTGAATAAGATCTATTTTTAAATTTTGGATTTTCTCCGTCGTTTTTATAAAAACCTATAAACTTTTCTAAATTTACATTTGTGCTACTTTGATTTAAGTTGTCTAAATTAAATGATGCATTGTTAATATTGAATGGTTCTTCTAGATCTTCATTAAAGTTTATATCAGACAAAAGAGTAACATCTATAGTTTGATTTGTAACAGAACTTTTTCTTGATTGTAAAACTGGCAAATGTTCATCCGTTATATAAATATCATCATCATCATCATCATCTAATAAAATATCAGTTTTATTTAATTGATTTTTTTTCAAATCTTCAGAGTCGCTCAAAATAAATATTTCATCATCATCAAAATCATCTTCAGAATCACATTTAGAAATGAAAATATTTTTATCATCTTTGTCAAATTTATCATTGTTAAATTCGATTTTTTCACATTTTAAATTCGATGATTTAAAATCATTATTATCATCGAATAGTTGATCAACTTTATTTTCATTATAATTATTTGAATCTGAAAAAGCCTTTTGTTCATGTTTACTTTTTTCACTATCTTTTTGTTTTTCTTCTTCGAGTATGTTAAACTCATCAAAAAATTGGTCACTTTCTAAGCCATCTATTAAATAATCAGATTCTTTATTATCGTTATTTGCAATAGGAACATGATCGTTTTTTTGCAATAAAAAATCATTTTGCACATATGTTGCTTGGTTTTCACTGATATTAACTAATTTATTATCAGTTATGGGCAAAACGGTTCCATCTGATTTATTTCTTAATTCAAATCCTAATTTATCAAGCCAAGACCAGAGATTGTGTTTAGGAAATCCAGGAGGATTTAAATTTGGAATTGTTTTTTCCATTTTTACTATAAAGGGCTAAAACATTTGAATTTTAACAAAACAACATATCCATATTACTTTAAACATAATTAAAATTAAATATTATAATATTCAAATATTATTAATTTAAATATTATATTCAAATTTATCTGATTGACCAATTATTCGAAACTCAGTTGTTTTGAAATCAGTTGCTACAGAAGCGGGACGGCAATCTTTCTTTTAAGTGGCGCCGTGTAGCAGTTCGAATGCAAACAAAACTAGTAGAAGTAAACAGTAAAAACTGAAAATAGTTTTACAATTTAATTCTAAACAGTTAATTAATTCTTGTTTTAATTTATTAAACAAAAATGACAAAGACATTTAATCATAATTAATATAAAGTTATTTCTAAATCAACTTAAAATGGTGATTTTGGGACGAAATTACTTGAGTTCACTTTAATTTAAGTAATTTATTTAATCGACTCACTAAAAAAGTGGAATCAACTTCACAATGATTGTCTAAGTGATTGTAAATATTCGGTAACTTCATCTCTCTTAATTAATAAAACCTCCCAAATTAATTTCAACATCAATATTCCAATCGATATCTGCCCGTTTTCAATATTATAAATATTAAAAACTTGACCAAATTAACACCGAATATATTTTAATTAGCTAAAACTTAAACTTGTTGAATCAAACGTTTTTCAACTGTTTGGATAAATCTTCAAATTTGAATCGCTCCTTCAATTAACTCAAAGGGAAAAGTAAAAAATTTACAAACTATAAATAAAATTAATGTAATTAATGCATGCTCCCGCCGGTTGTTTACATTTGAGCTGAGTTCAGATATGGTACAATGCAGATTAGATTTACTTACAATTAAATCCACATTTTAATTGTCAACATACAGAGCCAAAAAGTAAAGCAAAAAAGAAGCTTGATGCGAAAATTTAAATTAAAATCTTGATATAAAAATAAAAATGGAAGAAATTCTAGCTTCGGTAGATGATTTAACATTTGATGTGGAACTTGCTCTTGAGCAGCAAATTGGCTCATTACCTTTGCCGTTTCCAGGTATAAATATTGAGATTTAAGGTTTACAAATAAATTATTAAGCATTAATTTTATTTTCAAGGAATGGACAAATCTGGGGCAGCGGTTTGTGTTTTCCATTTAAAAGGCACTTGCGAACGAGGAGCATCATGTCCTTACCGGCACATCAAAGCTGATCGTACTATTGTCTGCAAACATTGGTTAAGAGGATTATGTAAAAAAGGAGATCAATGTGAATTTTTACACGAATATGATATGTCTAAAATGCCAGAATGTTATTTTTATACCAAATTTAAAGCTTGTTCTAACAAAGAATGTCCATTTTTACACATTGATCCAGAATCTAAAATCAAAGACTGCCCATGGTATGATCGTGGTTTTTGCAGACACGGTCCTAATTGTCGTCATCGACACACCAGAAGAATTATTTGTACAAATTATTTAAGTGGGTTTTGTCCTGCTGGACCTGACTGTAAATATGTGCATCCTCGTTTCGATTTGCCAACCAATGATCCAAATGTTCAAATTAAAAAAGGTGCCGTTATTTGTCATTTTTGTAATGAAACTGGACATAAGATATATTCATGTCCTAAAATGCCTCCTGAAGAACGAGAAGAAGCTATTTCCAATAAAATTCAACAATTAGAACCTCAACAAAATGGACTGAAAAGTAGTTCTGACAATATGCAAAATCATAATTTGCAAGTTATTGATAAACAAATGCAACCCAAAGAAAGGCAACATCGTCCTTTAGACCAAGTCACTTGTTTTAAATGTGGTGAAAGAGGACATTACGCTAATAAATGTCCTAAAGGACATTTAGCTTTTCTTAGCAGTGCATTAAAAGGTTTACAAAACAAAAATAATGGCAACAATAATTCAAATAGTAGCAATAGCATTAACAATCTTAATAATAATATAACCAATTTAGGGAAATAATTTTTATTATTAAAATTCATAGATACTGTTACTTGCCACTAAAAGTTCATCATTTTATTAAATCATTTCATTTTACTCAACATTGTAAATACATAATTTGTTATTGTAATTGTTTTATAACCAATATTAGTAAATCAATTTTGGCCCAACAGACACTCATACGCAAACAATATATAAAAAAAAAAATAAATATTAATCTTTTATATATGATTTTTATTTATTTTTTTTTTTAAATATTTTAGATAACAATTACAATGAAATATATTTTTTTTATTAATAAAAATTAATTTAACAAACTTAAAAGTGGTTGAGTAAATTTGCTTAAGATGGCGCTGATTAAAAGTAAACAAAAAATTTATTTATATTTTGATTTAATTTTTAGCAGTAAGAAGATGCTTGGTTAGCAGTTTTACGATGGTTGAAAACAACATTTGATTAGATATATTTAAAATGAGCAATTTAATTGATTTAAGTTCTGAAAATAGTTGTATTGATATAACTGATTCTTTTGAAAATCAATCAAAACCTGACAAAAATTTAAATAAAAAAATTATAGACGATGAACACGTGCATAATTATGAATTAAATTCCGAGAATAGTGATTTAATAATTCTTGATGAAACTATAAAAAAAAGCCAAGAAAATGGCGATGATTTAAATTCAAGTGATTTTGAACTAATTTTAGACAAAACTAATTGTTCCAACACCACATTGAATACTTTTTCAAACACCACGTTAGTCAATGAAATTAAAAAAAAAAATTATTCAAATATTTTTGATTCAGATTTAAGTGAAAATGATGAAATACATTTGAATTTGAAAAACTCAAATCAAAGTTTAGCAAAAAGTACACCTTTAAAAGATTTGCAAGAAATCCAATTATTTAATTGCAAAAAAAATGCAGATTCGAGTTGTGATTCTTTACCAGAAATTTTTCCTATTAATAATAAATCAAATAATTCTACTCCTCAAAAATTAAATAGTTTTGATTCTTTTGCAATTAGCGATAGTTTATATAAGCCAATCGATTTTGAAAATATAGATAATTACGACGATGTAGATTTAGCTAGCATGACAATATGTCTTTCTCATAAAAAATTGTCAATTTCTATTGAAAATACATCTAAATCTCATGACATAATTAAACAAGCAAAGACGGAACTGACTTCTTTAAAAAGAAAAAACGTTGAATCTAGTGTTTTTGATGACTCCTTAGATTTTAATGAATTAGATAAAACAATTAATAAAAATGATTTAAATAAAATTAAAATCACCAAAAAAACAAATCGAAAAAAGTTAAAAAAAAATTTAGATAAAGAATTTAACCAAGAAAAATTAAAAAAAAAAATTGAGAGAGAAGAAATTCAAAAACAAAAAATTATATTAAAAGAACGTGAAAAAAATTTAAAAGAAGTTAAAAAGCTTAAAAATTTAAAAAATGCTTATAAATATTGTAAAACTTATGTTCACCAATCATTAATTGAAAAATATTTAAAAAAAAATGAATTAGAAATTGAATTTAAAAATTTAGATTTGCAATATGAATTAACTAGTGATTTTATTATTGAAAACAGTATTCATTGGAAACGAACTGAGATTACTTATGATGAAGATGATTTGAAAATTATAAATACAAAACAATTAGAAGAAAATCAAATAATTATTGTAATGAACAAAGAAGAAGTTGTGAAATTTATCAATTTAGATTTGTTAGAGACAAATGAAGATATTAGTGTTGAACAAGATGAAAAAATATTTAAATATGTAACAAATTTAATTGAAAAAACAAATAATAATTTGACATTTTTGGTTTTTGGACTAGAATCTTATTTTAGGAGTCAAAAAAATAAAGAACATAAAGAATTTATAAATAAGTTAGATCCAACAAAAAAATCTAAAAAAACTAAAAAAAATACAAGTTTGCCATCAATTACTAAAGCAGACTATGATCAAGTTTTGACTAAACTAAGTTTAGATTTATTAAATAGTGAATACAATAAATTCAAAATACATTTTATTAATGTAGAAAATGCAGGAGAATTGTCTAATACTATAGCTAGATTAAGTAATGCTGTAGCAAATTTACCATATAAAAAGATGAAAAGCGATCAACATGGTTTAGATTGGTTTATTGAGGCTGATAACAAAATTGGTTGTGTTGATATTAAAGATTCAACAGATATAACAAAACTTTGGATCAAACATTTGACACAATTTGATAAAATTTCTTATGAAATTGCTGAATCAATTGCTGCAAAATATCCATGTCCAGCTCGATTGTATAATGAATATAAACTAATTGATTCAGGCGAACTAAAAGAATGTCTACTTACTAATATTGAAATAGGATCGTCTAATCGTAAACTAAATGCCAAAATATCCAAAAAAATATGTAGTTACTTTACATCAAAAAATGGTGATGAATTGCTTACCCATTAATATTCATATTTAAAAATTTTGTTTTATTATATAAAATTTTTTATTTTAAATGAATTTATTGTTATTTTATTTATTAATAAAACATAAATTGCATGCTTATTCTTATTATTTCATTTTAAATAAAATCATGTAAATAAAGTTAATAATAATTAAATTTAACATTTAGCCTTTTTAGCAGTTTATAAAATTAGCAAAAAATTTATTATGACAAAAATTGTAATTATAAAAGTAAATATAAAATCAATATGTAAATATAGATGTATTTAAAAAAAAATTTTTATTATAAATAAAAGTATGATTAAAATTATGATTAATTTTAAAAATTCTTAATTAACATATAAATTGACGGCAAATGTTTGTATAATAGAAATTCATATAGAAAAACAAGTTATAAAAAAAAAACTTAAGAAATTTTTTTTTTTTTTTTATTATAATTAATAATGATAATAAATTTTTATTTCAAAATTAAAACTAATAAAAACAATCGATTTTTTAATTATATTAATTAAAATATTTATTTGAAATTAATTTTTTTTTAGCACATAATAATGTACTTACATATAAATGAAACAGATAAATTGCGTGATATGAATTCATTATAAAAACATGATAAATTTAATTTTAAAATATATATATATATATATATATGTTAAATTTAAAATTTTTAATTTTTACAAACATTTAATTTGAACATATTTGATAACAGAGGTGTTAAAATGCAAAATAAAATCTTCCTTTTTGCAATTTAATAAGCAAGTATTTTGTGCATAAATACTTTATAACGAATTGCCGTTAAACCTGTTGACTTGCATATGTTAAAATATTGCAAATAAAAAAAAAAAAATTAAAAATTAATAAAAAAGCAAAAATTAAATATATAAAAAAAAAGTTTTTAAAAAATAAACTGACTATAAAAAATTTTTTATTTCAAAGCTATCCATCTTAAAGATTAGTAAAAATCATTTTGGCCGGTAACAAATAACAAAAGCATCATAAATTAGTTTTAAATCATATTTGAAACGTTTCAATTTTCAATAATGAAAGCCATCCTTTTGCACGATATGAAAACTATTTCTTATTCATTGTACTAAAGATTAAAACCAAAGAGAAAATAACTCCTTTTTGAAATGATTTATTTTTGTTGTCAAAAAACTGTTGTTTTCAGGGTATTCAATGTAAATTTATTCAAACTAAAATTAAGATCCAAAGTGAGTTAATTGTAATGAATAATAAAGTCTAAAATAACTTGATTGGTTACATTAGTTTAATGTTAAGTTAGCAAAATGAATCAAACAATTATAGTATGATCAAAAATGTCCAGTATTTATAAAGTTTTGCATTAAAAATCAGTTTAAAGCAAATGACAATTAAGCATTTTAATATTGATATTCAAATGATACGTCAATGATGATGCTATTTGAAATGCAAATGGTTTTAGTAAGCTGATATTACGCATTTGATAAACAGTTCAAAATGAACGTTTATTTGCAAATTTAACAAATTAATTATGACAGGTAGTGCTGGAGATTGATGGGCAACTTTAATAGCAATATTTAGCTACACCAGTATTGCCTATGTTTGAATTTAATTGGTTTTTAATGTTTTGTTATAAAGACTGATTGAGTTAGTAAGGGTTAGCATATAAGAAACAAATTAAGAAAGCAGAAGAAATGTACACTGTATGAGTTAAATGAATAAAAAAGTAAATCTTAATTGAAACCATCATCTTAACAGTATTAGGTTGAAATCTTATTTGTTGGTTTATGATTAACCTAAAAACGTATCATTTGTACTTCTCAAAATTCTGTCAAGAAGCGACTTTTTTAATAATTTTATTTTTATTTATAATAAAGTTATTAATAATTATTATTTATTATCTTTTTCTTTTATTTTGGTGATTGTACAAAAAGCTGACCACTTGTGTCGTGTGTCATAATGACAGTTGATGGTTTATTCCAAGTTTTATCCAAGCATTAAATAGAAAATCTTATTCATCACACCGGTGTCCATAGTGATTTGAGTTGATTTGCAGTTGATTTGCAGTTGATGGCTATTATGATTTACCAATAGAATGAGTGCAGTTAAATTACATCATTTCAATCGTGATGCACACTTATTAAAATTAAACAGTTTAATTTTGATTTTAGCTTTTCATTATTATTTATGGTTTTTTATTAAAAGTTCATTTTGAATTTGGCCGAGCAATTTTCCGTTTATTTTACGTTGTAGATTGAGTTTTGATCGTTTTGAAATAGTTTTGATTGGATGTTTTTTAGGCTCTAATATGTTCTAATAATCTAATATGACTAGATTTAATTAAAAATATTAATTTAATTAGAACAGATATTTATTGGTAATGATAAAGTAGAAGCCATTAGACAAATTAGAAGAGGTATTGATAAATTGATTTGACTGATTTCGACCTAGTTTTGCAAGCGCTCGATTCTGGCAGTGTTTACATAGAGCTTAAGAGGTGAATTCATCATCAAACAGAGTTTAATTAGTAAATTTAATAAAGGTAGTTTTTAAAATATTTAAATTGAACTTGCTTCAATTTGTTTCTCAGCGTTGGATCTATGTTTAAGTAAGTTTGTTTCTGTTTGCTTGTTTTTTATATACTGGCTTGATTAGTGAACAACTTATTGTGTTTTATTTTTGATTTGCGCAAGTCAGCATTGCATATATCCATTGATAAAACTAAATCATGGATATCAAGCCAACACAGAACAGATGCAGAAACAGATCTCGGACATCTAACTGAATCCACTGATTCCTGAGGCGTTTCCACAGGCGGTGCATTTCAATAGGCGTGATTTAGGTTTATGTTTATGAGAAGATGCTTTTGTTTGCAAACTTGACAGGCTTAGCTCATTTTCATCATGTGCATGTGTCTCGAGTTTTTGTCCTGTCAATGTCTGTCAATACATTGGTAAGAGAAATATAATGGCCAGTTTGTCTCTGACACCGATGTGCGTCCATGCGAATGGCAAAAGAAACGGCAAAAGAAACGACAAAAGAAAAGAAATGGCAAAAAAAATACTAAAAGAAATAAAAAAAACAACGGCAAAAGAAATGCCAATAGAAACCACAAAAAAATGGCAAAAGAAACAGCAAAAGAAACGGTAAAAAAATGCTTAAAGAAAAGGCAAAAAGAAATACCAAAAAAAATGTCAAAAGAAACTGGCCTATGAACACCTGGTTTTTAGCTTATTCATCAGATTTCGCCACATTGGTCAACTTCTAAATGTCCAACTCAATTATAATAACAAGCAGTTTGTCTTTTATTTTAGGAAACCTTTTTTAAACTTATATGTGGTATTAATTTATCTTTTGCTAGAAAATTTTTTAAACTAATAATTTGTTTTAGACACCTTTTAGTTTTAATTACTTGTTTCTTTCAATCTGTTTTTCTTCACCTGTTCTTTTAAACTCTTCCTTTTACTTGTTCATTTTACATATTTTTTTTCGCCTATTTTTTTAATTTCTTTTACCTATTTCTTTTACTTATTTCTTTTGCTTATTTCTATCTTTTATTCTCACTACCTATTCTTACCACCTATTTTTACAATTTATTTCTACTATTCAATTTTACTACTCATTATTCCAAAGCAGCTATTTCCTTAAATTATTTGACCGTCTTCTACATCTAATTAACGGTTTCTGTTTTCTTTTGGTACAATTTATCATGTATATATATATATTTAATAGATTTATTTGATGGACTCATTTTGATGAGTCTGTTTTTGATCAGTTGTTTTTTCATGAGCTTTTTTGCATAAGCTTTTTTTGCATGAGTTTTTTTTACATCAACTTTTTTGTATCAGCTCTTTCTTTGCATCAGCTCTTTCTTTTCTATCAACTCTTTTCCATCAATTCATCTTGATCAGTTGATCTGTTTAGTGGTTTGTTTGAGTGTAAAAGCTGATAGAACATTGTGTGTTTGTTTTACCTGAACTTTTTTGGATATTTATAATTTGCTTTTAATTTTGCATAGTGCGCTTTTCTATCACCTTTTTGATAGACAGCCTGTTCATCACACAATGTTTTATACTTTACTTTGCTTTCTTGAATATTTGTTTTTGGGAGTTTTTTTTGGCGGAAGTTTTTGGACATTGAATGCTAGGAATGAAATGTTTTACCATGGTGCATGTATTGCTAGAGGCCAGATGAATTTTAGGCTGGGGTATAGAGTGTTGGAGTGTTGGAGTGTTGGAGTATTGGAGTGTTGGAGTGTTGGAGTGTTGGAGTGTTGGAGTATTGGAGTATTGGAGTGTTGGAGTGTTGGATTATCGGAGTATTAGAGTATTGGATTATCGGAGTATTTAGAGTATTAGAGTATTGGATTATCGGAGTATTGGAATAGTGGATTATTGGAACAATACACTATTGGAATAGTGGACTGTTAAGATAGTGGACTGTTAAGATAGTGGACTGTTAAGATAGTGGACTGTTAAGATTCTGTACTATTAAGATAGTAGACTAATGGTGCAAAATGCTTAGGAGTAATAGAGTCCTATTAGTCTTATTAGACCGCCTCTATCAAATCTAATGCAACACCCGAAGCACCTTGGCTGCACACCTTTAGGCCTGATCGGACTGGTGTGCCAATGTATCATTGATACATTGCAAGTTGCGCAGACCCGTTGGCGCAACGTATTTGCGCACCAGAAGCTCTCATATAGTGAAATTGTGGCGGTAAAACTAGCTGGGCCAGACTTGCTAATCGGGGGGCGGCACCCAAAGTGTAGCAAAGTATATAATGGGCGTGTTCTTTTGCATGCCCCGCCTCGTTTTTTCGGCTGCTTGTTCGACTAGTCTTGAGCTTGTTCTCGGCCACACTTTATTCACACGGCTTGCTGGCTGCGTTTGTCTGGGCTGTTGTTGCTTTGCTCGACCGGAAATAGTTTTGCAATTGCAGTGAACAGTTCACTTTCGGTTGGCGGCTCATTCCAACCACATCTCCAGACAATTGAAAATTGTCGGATCCAGAAAACGCTTTTGATTGGAAAAGGTTTCTGATTAAGAAAATGATTGAGAAAATGCTCTCTTTTTTTGAGCACAATTGAGCTTCACTTGTGACGGTGGCTCTCGCACTAGTCTCGGTGTTGGTGCAGTGGCCAGTGCATTTCATTTAGAGTTAATCTTAAAACTGCAATTTGTAACCTTCAATCTTGAATCTTTTACTTTTGATTGTCAAGTTTCAATCTTCAAGCCCCAACTTTCGACCTTCAATTTTACATCTTCATTTTCGCATCTTCAATCTTCAATATTTCATATTCCATGTTCAATTTCGATCTTCATCTTCAATTTTACACCTTCATTTTCAAATATTCAATTTTCAATATCTAATATTCAATCTTCAAATTTCAATCTTTAAATTTTAATCTTCATCTCCAATTTTCGTTCATTAATCTTCAATTTTAAACCTTCAATCTTCAATCTTCAATCTTCAATCTTCAATCTTCAATTCCATACATTGATTCGTGCAAATTAGTGTTCTTTTGTGCTCATGTCACAAGTTTTGTTCAAGTGCTACGGTCTCTTTACTACGAACGGATTAAATTCGACCGGATTCCACTTTAATACAATCTCGGTACTTCTCTTCAAGCGGATTTAAACGAAAAGTTCAATTGAACATCAAAACAAGTGTTGTAATGTGAAAAATTATTTCAATCTTATTAGCTAGAGTTAATATTTTATTCAAATTAATAAATAATAATAGCAAAGTAAACCACTTTGCTTCGATCTGACCCATGTAGATCGCAAGCGTTGGTTTGTGTTGATTTTATTATTTTTTCGTTTAAATTTGGTTTTTTTTTTCACTATTTGTTTTAGTTATCTTTTTGTTTGGTTTTTCTTATATTTTGTTCTCTATCCAATTAGCATCGCTGCATTATTATTGTTAAATTATTTTTGCCGTTTCATTCAGTTTGTCCACAATTAATTATCGCAATTTAATTAGTGCACAAGTTTTTGCAGTTTCTTTAAAAGAAAAGATTTCTGTTTAAGTGAGTAAGTAATTATAATTAAAATTTTAAAATTCATCGTGATTATTTTGTGATATGAACTGAATTATGAACTGACACAAATTACTTATGAAAGGCCGACTGATGATGAAACAGTGACAGAAAATTGTCTTTTGCTCATCACTCCCTTTTTCTTTCATTGTACCATTTTCATCTGCATCATCTACAGGCTTCTTTTGCTGCTCATCCGGGCAAAATCCAAGGATTAATTTTGCGTTGAAGGTCGCCATTGTCGTTCATCTGATCGCACACGCTTTGCACAATTTGTCAGATGAAACTTGTTTTCAAACACAAGTCTGTTGTGTGCTGTTCAAACAAAAGCGAAATCAAAAAGTGAAACAAAGTTGGGGTGAAAAGCTGCTAGAAAAATAAATTACAAATGAATGTATATTTGAAATATTTTCTCAAATATTTTGAACAGGATAGAAAGTGGCTTTAAGAAAGCAGATTAAATGTGCAAGCAAAAAAGAACTGATTAAAATTAGCAAAACAACAGAATCAAAATTAAGAGAAATTCATTTTAATCATATCGCGTATTTCAATTGATTTTCGTCATCTCCATCGAGATGTCTAGACGCAAGCAAACCAATCCACAGCCAATGAAAAGATTAATCAACTGTAAGTACCTTTTGCTTTTATCTGGTCTAGGCTGTGTGCATGCTGATTATTCGCAATTAAGACTGGTTAGCTGCTCGGCTGGCAGTTATATCTAGACGAATAATTAATTGTGCTCAGTTAATTTCAATTAGTTTGGATTAGTGATTTAGTAATAAAAACATCAATTAATTTTGATCAATGCGTCTGGTTTGACTGTTGCACATCTGCCCACTTTCTTCACCATCTTCTCAGCTGATCCAAACCATTGTTTGACATTGAAACATGTGCTTGCCAATAATAGAGCACAAACAAAGCTCTGTCCACATCTGAAAAGCGATTCGATACGTGCAGATCGATTGTGCCGGTTGCACAATCGATTTATGTCCGATCATTATTCCCACAATTGTGTTTGGCTTGGGGCTTGTTTTGCAAATCGTGCTCTTCTCTATTGGCTAGTTGGGCAGCAGGTGTGCAGCCCAGATGACGCATGGGCGTTCTAAGCAATTCAGTCGAAATATTCGGCATTGGACCAGCAATGTGTATTGAAACAGTTTCAATTTGCTAGATCACATTAAAAGAAATACCGAATGGGCAAACGTGGTTCATTTGGAAACAGCTTCGGCCCATAAATCAGCCGCACTAGTTTTTATTGGCAAAAAGGGTTTGCCAAAGCCGTTCATCAAACTGTTCAATGATCAACAAACGACTGGTCATTTTTTGCTTTTTGTGTTTTTGTTGGAATCTTCATTTGATCAAGCGATTTGATCCAGAGATTTTTATTTTAATTAAATTCCTCTGCTTTACTATTTTAATGTAACGCTGCATGTTGTAAACCTAAAACTAAAATCTAAAACTTTAAAGTTAAATCTAAACTTAAAACTTAATTCTAATCTGACTTATCCTAACCTAATTTATCCTAACCTAATCTATCCTAACCCAATCTATCCTAACCCAATCTATCCTAACCCAATCTATCCTAACCCAATCTATCCTAACCCAATCTATCCTAACCCAATCTATTCTAACCTAATCTATCCTAACCTAAATTAAATCTAAACCTTGCTTTAGTCTAGTTTCTCAATGGTCAGTTTGTTGGCCTTGCATAAACTCGCGTTTTGTCCTTTTGCGCATCACTTGTTCTTCAAGCTGTTCAGATCATCACTCTCAATCATTTGTCAAAGTGAAAATGCTCACTGACGACTTATTCTTTTGCTTGCTCTAGATTTTTTTCGTTTACTCGATTCTTGATCATGGTCTGCAAAAATTATTTTCCCCTTTTCTCATTAATGTAGTATTTAAACTACAAGAAGTGAGTTTTAACTCTTGTGCAAGTCAAAATTGACAAAACACATCAGCTGTATGTCTATGTATGCTTTCTAATTTGACAAAATGTGCGACCGGAAGCTTTGTTTTCAAGCAAACGACGCTCATATTTGTCAATCAAACTGTGTCAAACAACGCTGATGGCTGACAAGAAGTTAAAGATGTTAGTGATGTTGGCAATACTGGTGATGCTAGTGATGTTGGAAAAGTTGGTAATGTGGAATATGATAAAAAAATCTTAAAAAGTTTTTAAAAATGTTTAAAATGTTTAAGAAAAGTTATTTTCTTAATGAAATCAACTGTTTCCCTTTGATTTTGTGTTTAGGTTAAGATTTATTATCTAAAATTAAAATAACCTGTGGTAAAGCACTTTGCACTTATTTTGAGCATCTTATTTGATTGGTTAAGCACTTGATAAGAATTATCCAAGCATTTGTTCTTGCTTTTGATTCAGTGGTTGAAAGGTGCGAAAATTTGTCGAACTTAGCCATCTGGCGACTGACTATGGATGACTAGCAGCTGTCAACCGACTCGTCAACTATTTGTCGTTGGCTATCGCGTGCTTGGCGCAAGTGCACCAAGTGTTTCAGATGTTTGTGTACGATTAATGGTCTGATGGTGATCTGATGTGGGAGAAACGTAGAAGAGCTGTAGAGAACTGAGGGAGTAGTGTGACAGAACTGTGGAAGAATTGCGGGGGTGAAGTGTGTGTGCAGTGATCTTTGCGAGCAAAAAGCAAGTTTCACATAATAATGTGATTGGCGTGAAGCACATCTGCAAACTTAAATCAAACCACCTTAAAGTGAAACTTCTTACTTCTTCTGTGGCAACTGTGGCAGTCGCAACTGTAGCAGTCACTCATTTGGTCAGTCTTTCATATAACCAGTCATTCATTTGGTCAGTCTTTCATATAACCAGTCATTCATCTTCACTGTCTTCAGATGCTGGCCAGTACTTTCTTCGCATGTAAGCTGCCATGGCCAGACGTTGGTTTGTCATGCACACCCAGTCATCAGTTAATTTCACTTAGCTAGTCGCCATCGGTGTTGCTTTGCTCACAATTAGCTTTGCCATGGATGGCATCTATCTTGCCTTGCAGGCTCTTCAGCCTAAACTGTCAAATACACTCCACACACCCACTTTAAACCAATGCATTCATCAAGATTGCTGTCTTTATTCTTGATCTGTTTGTTCTTTAATCCAAACCTATTGTCTTTTCAGCAAATTTGGTCATGTGTGTTGCAGTTGTGACCCATATCAAGATCAGCATTAAGTCTCACTATTGATTAGCATTAAGTCATAGTATTGATCAGCATCAAGTCTCAATATTGATCAGTGGCATTTTTTAATGTTGGCCAACACTGATATTAACTAGCATCATATTCTAGTAGTAACCAATATGTTTTAATACTAATCATCAAATTCTAACACTACCATTAGGTTCTACTAAAATCCATCATATTCTAGTACCAAATATTATGTCTTAATACTAACCATCACACTCCAATACTATCATACTCCAATATTAACCATTTCTTTCACTTTTAACCACTTTCCTCTCTCAATATTAACTAACTTTCCCTCTGAAATTTCACCACTCTTACTATTAACTGGATAGCTTTTCCTTTCAATACTAACCGATTTCTCTGTCCATATTAACCAGTATTTCTCTTCCCAACCTACTTTCTGAAATATTAACTTGCATGCCAGCCCAACTGCAAACATTATCCGAAATCTGCTCCCGCCTATCTAGTCAGACCATCTAATTCTAGCTTGGCACTTCTGATCAAAGAGCTATTTATCCACACCAGGATACTATTGTTAGTCAGGTTTGGCACATTGTGTGTTTACCTGTCAGATAATTGCAAACACGCCCTACATTCAGCAAGCTTTTGTGCATCAATTGTGATCCAATTGTACATATTAGAAAATCAGTGTGTCCAGCTTAAATTTGTGTTTACGTGTGTCACTTCCGGTGCACGTCTAACTGAACAAATGTCAACTCGAAAGAAGAAAACAAAAAACTTTTGACATGTGTACAACTTGATGTTTTCCGCTTTTCAAAATCGGCTTTGCCAAAAAGCCGTGATGTGAGCACAGTTGTGGGGTCTGTGACTAGGTCAGGTTGTTTACACTTGCTCACCAAAATTCTGAGACTGATAGAGATTTGCAGACTAGTGCAAAAATAAGAAAAGCCGAACCGATACTGGACCAAAAAGAAGGCAGTTGTGTAAACGCCAATCGAGCATATTAGATTTGTGTTTATATCCGATGCAATCAATGTGACAAGATGGCTGTTTGTCGAAACAGGGAGTGCGTCTTTGCAAGCAAATCAAGCACGGCGAAGCAAAGATGATGATGTCCACTGGACTAGATCACTAGCTGTCATTGTGTCTCACTGGCTCAATCGTGGACATAGACAGAGCTAAACATGCTTGTAATATAACCATTGTCTTTCTTGAGGCACTTGTTCATTCGTTTAGAGCAGCTGTTTTTCAGCCAACCTTTGCATCTATTGGCCAGTTGATCTGCATTGTGACATTAGCTGGTTTGTTTAGCTTACCACACTTGCTCTAAGCAAATACACCGGCCTGTTTGTGTTGCATATAGTGAAAAGGGACGTTCAACTGCATTTTTCTTCGTATATATGAGTTGTGTGTAGAAAACACTCTGAACTGTTCAAGTTTGAAGTTTTAAAAGCCTTTACATGTCCGGTCAAGTAGTCCATCTGTTTTCAATCTGGCAAACATTCATCAGTTTCAACTTCCGGTTTTGTCTTTTCTACTTGCCAATCAGCGTCAATTGTATGTGTCTGTTTTTTTTCTCTTCTTAGAAACAGTTTTCTATCCATCTTGTAACCTGCACTAATAATGGATTGATTGGTTTTCATGCTGACAATCTCATTGAAGGCAGAAAAACTGTGCAAAATCCAAAAACTATACACAATCTAAAAACTATACACAATCCAAAAACTATACACAATCGAGCTTGAAATCTTTGATTATTTTTACATAGTCTGTCCATGATCTGTCCATGGTTTATGCATCTGCCATGAGCAGAGTTTAAAGGGTGAAAACGAACAAAACAAGACGCTTATAAATGCAAAACCGAAGCAGCGAAGTTAGCTTCTCATCAATTAAGCACATTTTAGTTTTAAGCCAGCATCAAACGCTCAACTAGAAGATAACGTCTAGTTGATATGGCTTGAAAATCAAACATAACTTAAATAATCTAATGGAATCTACTGCTGTATAAATCACAGCTCATCTTGTCGATCAGTTCAAATTGATCTGTTTAAGCTGATCTGTTTAGCTTGATCTGTTTAGCTTGATCTGTTTAGCTTGATCTGTTCAAAATGATATGTTTAAACTGATCTGTTCAAGCTGATCTGTTTAAACTTATTTTTTCAAGCTGATCTATTCAAACTGATCTATTATAACTGATTTATTAAAACTAATCTGTTTAACTTGACCATTGATTCAGCCTGATCCGCTCAGACTTATCTTTTCACTTTCTTCTATTCATTTTCATCTATTAAAGCCAGCTTGTTTAAATTGGCAAGTTTGAATTAATTTAGGTAGGTCTCATTTTCTCTGATCTATTTAACTTGTTTTAGGCAATTTTTCATAGCCACTTTCACTTTGTATTCATTACAAGTCATATTTAGTCCACTTGTGACAATGGCATTACTCAAACTGATCTCAACTTTGTTACTGATTGTACTCCTTCTGATTATTTGATTATCGATTTTTTTTTAAAGCCATTGTGCACCTGCGCTTCAAATGTGGCGTAAAAGCGCAATCTCCAAATATTACAATTGAAAAAATGTTTCTCAATCAAGCTCACTAATCTTTATCTTAATAGTTTTTCAATCAAACCAGGTTAAACTGAATAGTGAATCTATTAAGAAAATCAATTATAAGTAATTACTAGTGATTTGAAAATGATTTGCAATTGATTAAGCGAAAATTGGTGCAAACTTCGGCTTCAAGCCCCTATTTGTCTAGATTTTAAATGTTTAAATTAATTTTTTCAGTTTTTGCAAAAATTACACCTGGTCGATAGGTATAGAACTATAACTATAGCAGCTGTTTTGCTCTTGCATTGTAATTACTGTTTAAACTAAAATAATTATTTAGAGCTGTTTATTTTTTTTTCTAATTTAGTTGCTTTTTTGCCTTTTATTTTTGCTACAATTAATTAGCATTTGACACTTCTTACACTCTAGAATTAAACAATTTGCTTAAATGTAATGAATTATGATTAATCTGCGGCTTTTTGAATTAAAATCTGTTGACGATTTGCTTGCAAATTGGATGTGAGCAATTGTTATTTTGTTTTTTGCCACTTTTGCTATGATTAAATGCCATGATTAAATAGGCTAGGATAATTTCCAATCTATTGATCATTACAGAGGTCATAGGTCAATGTCAAATTAAACTTTAGTAGGTCTGGTGTTGGTTAACCTAAATTACGGATAAAGAACTTTCTTCTTATTATTATTATTATTTTTTTTTTTTTTTTTTATTACTTTTACTGGACCATAGGCAAACAAAAAAAAAAATAAAAAATAAAAGCAAAAAATGATCTATTTAGTTTATTAGAATAAATGCATGACAAAATAAAATATTTTGACTTTAGCCATATTATAGTTGACCTTCAAAATAATTTCTTGTTGGCTAGCAGAATAAAAAATCAAGAAAAACTACTAAATAAAAATAAATGAAAATACAGTGTATAAGATAATGTATTTTTATTTTTTTTTTTTGGTTTGCGTTATATGATTACTGAATTATTATTATTATTATTATTACCATTATTTTCTTTGCTTGTTTTTACCTTATTTTGCCAATTTTGAATAATGATCTGTGGCCGAATGTGAATGTGATTTAACACCTTGACACTTATGTCTCTGGTACACATAAACAAATAAAAGTATAGTGTAAAAGGTCATTTTTCTTGCTTAACTTGCCCACCTTCAGACACATTGGGACATGCAAATAAAATTACCTGCCCACTGAGGGCTCTTTAACATAAGCATAGGCAACAGACTGTAAGGTTGCCTAGAAGAAGATGATTAGCAACAGTTGGTGTTACTGACCATTACACGGCTACTGGACAGTAGTCTTGTTAAGCGAACATTGTCTTATAGGCGTTTTTCTTCCTTTCTTCATTTTCTTCCTTTTCTTTAATTTAATTTTTGCTCAAATATTTTCTTTTTTTGCAAAAAATTGAATACCAATTTTTTTAAACCTAGAAAAAAGCGTAAAGTAACAAGTATATAAGCAAAATAGAAAAATAAATATAAGAAAACGCCTGTCCTAGTCATGCTTTCTACTGTTTCATTTTTTTAGTTATTTGCAACCTTTAAAAAGAATGCAATCACATTTAAAATTTTGATTTTTTTGCGACTTTGAAACAAACTCATTAGTCCCTTATGGTCAATATTGAAACAATTTTATTTAGGCGACAATTTTTTTGCCTTGGGTTATTCACTTTTATGTTCGTAGCTGGTGTGTGAAATGATCCTGATTATCCTGATTGAATTTGATGAAACAGAAATAGAAGAGAAATAAAGATTGTGAGCAGAAAAAGAAGAGGTTGCATGAAAAAGAAGAAAAGTTGCAAAGCAGATTGCTTGAGTTGCAAAAGCAAAAAGCTTATTCAAGAAATTTTAAATAACTCTATAGAGTTGGGCTCATATGGGCAGCAAGTTGATTATAAAAAAATGATAATAAATAAATAAGAAAATAATAAAACGGAAAGCTGACTGACAAAGCAATGGGCCGGTCACTCAAGTGATAGGCATGCTGGGCTAAGCAGCCAGCCTATACTGAACGTGTGAACGAGTCTCTTGAGACTAGTTTGTTGGCTGTCGCTGAAACCTTAAAGACAAGACAAGACAAGTGTGCAAGATGGGCGCAAATCAAACAGCCAAAAGGATCAAGAACAATTGATTAAGAATAGTCTTATAATTGGCTGCCCGTTTGTTTAGTTGGCTAGCATCTGTTCGCTGAGTTCGAACTGAGCTCGGTTTACTAATGGGCCTAGACCATCCAGGTATTAGAACTTGCTTTGTGGCCTGACCCATCCCAAAGTTGGCTTAGCCATGTTACGCCAGACCGGCATGATTTATGGTTTGACCAGCTTGCAAGCCTTTGCTTGTGCGGATGTGTGTGAAAAACCAGTAGAGTATTACTAAAGAATGAAAGCATGGCTAGACAAAGACAGTGGTCAGGAGAGAGTGTGGTTAAGAAAGAAAGGTTAGAGTAGAAAGGCTAAGACAGAGTGGTTAAGAAGAATGGCTAAAACAATGTAAATAAGAGAAAAAAGCTGAGGAAGAAAGCTAAGACAAAAAAAAGCCAAAACAGTGTTTATTGATGCAAATTTAGTTTATTAATTATTCAGTTCAATAATTGATTTTGAAATGCGTATTTGATACAATGAGTGTGCCGTTTGTTTGCATCAATCTGGACCAAAAGTCAGTCGCTTGGCAACTTATCACCAGGCAACCCAAACACTGGTTCGACATCATCTAGACACACCGTTCGGTGATCAGTTTTAGAATGTAAACAAAACAAGTGGGCATGCGTCCTTGTACAGCAATGTTTGACCTTGTGATCGGTTGTAAATGTATCACGTGTGATTGTTGGAACTTCCGGTTGGAAGATGGACGGCTTTGCATCGTTGTTCCGCCATTGGCCATTTTCTCAACCTTTTCTTCATCTCTTGCCTTCACTAAAGGTTCTTTTCTCTGCATGCTGTTAGGCCACAATTTATGGCCTTTTGCAAACTCTGCTTGCTGAGTCGCCTCTTCTAAAATTGGTTCGAACTGCCAAACTTTTGAAATGTAGCAAAAATAAATAAGCAAACTGAGCTGAGCTCAGCAGTTCAATATAGTTGATCTGCGTGTCCATTTCATCACACGGGGCTAATTAGAACTTTATGCTGCCCAGTGCCGTTTCCTCTTGTTCGCTATCTTCCAGTTCTCTTCCTTTTCTTCCTTATCTTCGCTCTGTCTGTTCATCTCAGCCAATGTCCTCAAACTGACCTTTCACATGTGCTCGTCTATTATGTAAATGCATTAGACATTTGGTCAGCATGCAGTCAAAATGTCATTAGTTCAAATTTAGTTTCAGTTTGTTATTTGCTTTTTGTTTTGCATTTTTTTATTTTAACGATAATAACTTCTTACGTTTTTGCTGGTTTTTTTTGTTTTTTTCACTATTTTTCATTTTATTTTTTCATTTTATTTATTTATTTTTTCTTAACTATACAACCTGATAGCAAGATGTTTCTTAAGTGTTTGGCACGACATTGCCTTCTACATTTGCAAGTTTGTCAACAATTGAAAATTCAATATTTTCAAAAGATTTCATAAAATAATTGTTTTGTTTCTTGTGTGGTCAAAATTAAAAATCTGCAACATACTTTAAAAAAGATGATTTAAAAAAGGCGTGTTTATTTGGATTCTTAAGATGTTTCTTATAAGTTGCTTAAGATTTTATTGAATTTAATCGGCACCCAATGGCCTGGCAATAAACTAAGTTCATGCGAATTTATTTATTTTTACATTTATTATTTCACTTTTTATCAACATCAAACCAGAGCGTGCTTTCAAATAAAAATCAAGTTTAACTTTACATCTGAAAAGATCGTAAACATTGTCAAAATTGCTACATTCGCTATTCGGCCGTCTTTGTCATGAGTTTTTCTCCTTACTTATTATTTTCTAGTAAGTTTTCTTTTCTTACAACTATCTGTTTTTTGTTTTTTCATCATTTTTCAATCATCATTTTTTAAGCATCATGTTTTAATAATCATTTTTCAATTTTTATTTTGCTTACATTCATTAAGCAAACAAAAACTAAAATGTTTTTAATAAGTAAACCAGTTTTTTTTTAAATTGCTTTTCCAATAGTTTTTTTAATTAATTTTATTTTCTTAATCAAGTTTATCAAAACAAAAATATTTTCATCTGTTTAAAAAACCATTCATATTGAACAACAAATGGTTTTTAGCTGTTCAAATGTAGTTTAATTGGATAAAGCTAAAGTTGCATCAAATTCATAATTTCTAACTTAAAACCAATTAGCAATGTTTGTTTCGCTAATTATTTAATCTGCTCAAAATGATCTTGACTCTGTTCAACCAGACTTATAATTTTCAATCAAAAAAGTACATTTTGCCATTTTAAAGCAAGGCAATGAATAATAAATGCCAAGAAAAAATAACAACCCTAAAATAAAAAACGAACAAAGTGGAAAGCCGCCCCGGAGAGCTCGCATGGGCGCAAAGTGAAAGTGGCCTGATTGCGTCTATTACTGTCATTGCTCGGCTCAAACACATCAGGTTCAATGATAAATGACTACTAATGGCCACCATCTGCAATTGTGGCACGCACTGGCCAAGGTCACCAAATACTCTCCAAATGCTGATTGTCTTTCTGAAAACATTCCTAAATTTAAATTTCAAGCTCAAATATGAAAACCATTTCTAATAATTTGGGTTCAATTCGTTTTTGCTTTCTTGTTCTGTTTTCCTTTCATGTCCTGCTAAAACTAATTCCGAAC
Source organism: Pyemotes zhonghuajia (assembly GCA_025170145.1). NCBI lineage: Eukaryota > Metazoa > Arthropoda > Arachnida > Trombidiformes > Pyemotidae > Pyemotes > Pyemotes zhonghuajia. The sequence goes on from CM045845.1 coordinate 14,996,371, forward strand.
AATCGACTATCTTTAGAACCTTGTTTATTGTATTCAAAGTATCAAATTTGAGGTCCGGTTAAATTATTGTGTAGATGCATCAAACTTACAACTAACAAGAAAATCAAAAAAGATGAAAAAGATGCAAACCACAGGCATTCACGTTTTGGCACTGTCAAACGCGTGTTTTAAACGTAATTTATGGCTTATTTCGAATTTAGACCATAAAAGCAACCTCTGAACTTTCTAAAGATCGAACTTTAGATTGCAGATGGTTGCAACTTTCAATGGCTATTAGACCTTTTCTATTGACAAATACTGCATCACATATGGTCAACATAGGTAGGCTAGTTTCAGAATAGTTTTACTAACATCAGCCCCATACAGAGAATGAAAGAGACAAAGAAGCTTTATTTTCATCCTATTCAAGTCAAATTTTACTATTTAATTTTTCTCCATTTTATTATTATTTCTAGCTTTTCTTTTATAATTCTTTTGTTTTCAAATTTGTTTTTTTCTTCGTTTTGATTTGTTTATCTAACACTGTTTATGTTAACCATAATCTGCGTTTAGTCTAAATGTCGAACATTTTGATGCAATGAATTAATTGTTTTCTACAAATTAAACTCATTTCAATTTTAATTGTTTTTTTTTGTTACTAAAAAAACAAAACTTACTTTATTTTTCATTTTATATTCATTTTCAATTTGTATAACATAATATTTTTGCAAAATATTATAAAACTTTACAATTAATTAGCAAACAAATAGCATTTAAAAATAACATGTTTTAAAATTGTCTTGAATAAACAGTTAATTTATGTTTATTAGGTCATTTGATTTCAATTTTTTGGCCGAATTATTAAAATTGTCAAAGCACCTGACTTTTGAAAAATTAAAAAAAAATATGAATAAATTAAATAAGCAATAAGAAGTAAATAGTACATTAGACAGGGCACCAGCTGAGGACAAGTCAACAGCAGTTTTACAAACCAAATTTAGGCGTGATTTAGTTTGAAAAATAAAAAAAAATATATATATATAAAATACGTCAAGGTCAGCTTATTTCATATTACCATTGACTTTTGGTCTTTAAAAAGTTTTCTTGCAAATTTTCTATAAAAAAAAAAAAGCTAAAACATTTGAACAGCTAATGAATTTCAAAATAAATACCTGCTGAGAATTGGTGGAGAAGAGTAGATTGTCACTCAGGTGACAAACACATTAAAATACATCACTTAAAAAAGGCGCGAAAAACAGCAAATTTATAAACAAGCTTATTAAAATTGATTTTAAAAATTTGATCTATTTCAATCAAGTTCGTTTCATTTACTGCTTTTATAACAATTTCTATTAACTATAATAAACATTATCAGATAATTATTGTAAAAAAAAACTATGAAAAATCTTGACTAGATTAAATTTTACAAAATTAGACATGTTTAATATTCTGTTTTAAGATTTATACGTAAATAACCCACATTTTTTTTTTTTAAATTATTAACAATTGCGTGTATTAAGCATATAAAATAAAAGAACAAAATGGTTGAAAGGTTCTAAATGAAAAAGAAAAAAAGAAAAAATATTAAAGATGACAAAGGTAAAAAAAGTGATTTAGTTAGAACTAAAAATCAAAATAAATGATTTTGCTATATTTAATTATTAAAATTCAATAAGATTAAAGCTACTTAAAAAAATTATTTTTATTAATTATTTGTTTTTATTTATTTTTTATATTTGTTTATTTTAATTTTAATTTTTAGTTTTTTATTTTAAATTTTCTAATTATTTTTAATAAAATTAATATTAAATATTAGTTTTTGTTAATTAATTTTGCTTCCGGTTTTATTTTTTTTTTTCTAATTTTCTTTAATATTTCATAGGTATTTTAATATATGGTGTATAATTATATTAATACGGTTTAATATTGAATTTTATGACGAGAGAATTTCTTATATGATTTTAATAAAGACAGAAATATTGATAAAATTGATATTGATATTGATAAAATATTTTTATTAAACTTTCTATAATATTAACTATTGTTCATCATTAATAATATAAAATTTAAATATCAGTAATTGGGCAATTGAGTATTTTGAAATTAATACTAAAGTTCAAGTTTAGTTTGAAAACGTTTTTTTTTTTAAATTTAATTATAAGAAGCAAATTTTATCTTTTACCATCCTTTAAGATCGTTTTCATTTTTTCATTTTTTTTTTCTTTTTTTATTTATTTTTTTTTTATTATAATATATACATAAATATGTTGCACATATATATTATTTTTTTTTTTCATTTTTTTTTATGATGAAATTGGAGAAGATTTTGAAGTTTTTTGCCGCATTTTTGAAGTGATCAGCTTCAAATAGCTAATCCAGTGAGTGATGCCACACTTGAACCGTCAAAACTAGTTGAAGATTACTGACTGCTGCCTTATACTGAGACATCTAGCTGATGATGGATTAGAACGGATTAGCACCAAACAGCTAGTGCAAGCCAATTTTTTAAACATGCCTACTCTTGCAATGTGACACATTTTGAGTTGGTAAGACAGTGATTTAGCTACAGTAAGCCAACATTTTTCTTATGTTTGGCTGAGAAAATAGCAGTTGAAAAAAACGATTATCGATGATCGAAAATTATTAAAACAAATTAAATATTGCATTAAAATCAAGTAAGTGATGATTGAAACTGAACGATTAACAGTGCGCAATCAAGCATTACAATTAAATTGTGATCATGTTTACTCACTTTAATCATGGCAAGTTGAAGCAATTTGAGAAATGCAAATAAATGTCCAGTTTGATGGGCAAAATTGTTCAAATTATTGTCAAACAATAGCCATTGATCATTAAGTTAATAAATTTCTTAATCCGCAATTATTTCATCAAGTTTGCAAGTGATTATGATTGTGATGACAATTCGTTTAAAAACTCAACTTATAACAAACATTAACAAAAATAGCTAAATTTGCTTCATGATTTTAAAAGAGGAAATTGAAGAGCAAATCGTATTTGTTGAAGATAAAGCGTTTGAAAAATGTTTTTTGTTAAATATGAAAACAGAATGTAATTTGATTGAAAGCTTAATTTGAATTGCTTTAATTAGTTGAGCAAACATAGTGAAGGAATGCATCAACTGACAACTGCTTGTCACCTCTAGCCCGCCTTTATTTATTCACAATTCCCCAATTGATGTATTTTTTCAATTTCTCGGTTCAGTATTCGCATTTCGACACTGTCCAAATGTAGCAAACGTATCGACGCCACCTGTTAGACGGCCTCACTCACCTGTGTGTGTCAGGTGTCAAACTAAGACAATGTTGGTGACAAGTGCACTCGAACCATGTGATGACAAAATGCAAATATTCACATACAAGTGCATGAACAAAAAGCCACAAAAGACACTTGTGTATACATGTTGATGCTAAATGTCGGAAAGTGTTGAAACAACATGTCTGGGTGTGAGCAGAGTTTTGCTAAGTAAAAGCGACAAAGATGTAGCAAAGAAAAACAAAACTCTACCAAAAAGTAATTGTCAACAAGCAGATGCTATTTGTCCGCTGATTGTAAAAATATGACTTCTCACCTGCATCTTATTCGCAAGCAATTGATGACGCGGGCCAATTCCGGCATAGACCTGTCTTGTCT